>OZ020614.1:9736493-12465708 GCA_963971575.1 Liopterus haemorrhoidalis | reverse complement strand
ATTAAAGAAAAATAATTTAGAAAAGTTTAACAGAAAAAAAATATATTAGCTGCAGAGAATTATTACAGAAAAAAAGCAAGTGAACAAGTGAACAAAAAATATTACAGAAAAAATCAGATAAACAAGTGAAACAACGCCTACACACTATGCAAAAAACTTAAAGTTTAAGTCTTCACTTTGCGAAAAAAACGAATTTCAGTTAAGAATTGTTTGATTTCTATTTTAAAATTTTGGTAACTTAAGGTTTTATAACCATGGAATATTTTATCCCTCAACTTGTTTAAACGCAAAAATTTCGGAAATATATAGTTTTTATTTTTAGTTACATAAGAACGAGATGGTGCACTAGTTGCTAATATACGCTGATTTTTGTACTCATACAGTAGACATTGATTAACACACATAAAAGGAAGTGGCATTATTCTTAGTTCTTTAAACGCGTTTCTACAATTTCCTCTGTAATTAATGTTAGCTAAAATACGCACAGCACGACGCTGCAAGCGGAAGATTCTTTCCGCTGAAGCAGAATGACCCCAGACTTAAAGGGCATACGCTATGTGCGACTAAAACAATGCGAAATATGTAGTTAACAATATAAATTTGGACACAGAATTTGACAAATTGCTCAAAAGGAATAATGTTCTACAGATTTTATTAGTAGTTGCACTAATGTGTTGATCTTATTTAGGAGCAGGATCAGTTAAGACTCCCAGGAATGAAATAAAATATTGGTCAATTTTACATTTATACTTAGTTCAAAAAAAGTTCGTACTTATGTATATAGTTGTGCGGCCTTGAGTTCACAGTTAAGAATTTTTTGGCTTCAGCTTTTCCGGTATTTATTTATTCTTACAAGAGTGCTAAGATGGTTAGAACACCAGCAGACTTGCAAAAATAGTCGTGTCAAGAAGAATAGTGAAAAAGAGAATAGGGCGTCTTAAAGAGAAATTGATTATTGTGGTCCGAAATGATCTGGAACAAATAGAAACTGGGAACAGACAGGAACTGGGAAAATGCGAAAACTCGACAACAATAGAGAACAGTTGTTCAACAAACCATGAGACTGCTAGATGTTTCGATAAACATATAATGACACACCGGGCGTGGATTGCAGGTCAAATCTTGTTCAAATATTTGAAATTGTAGTTATAATATTGACTGAATATAATTGTTTGTTGGCAGAAAAAAATAATAGAGTCGTGAACACTACTTGAAAACAAATGATCCAAATTAAAGCACTCATCAAGAGAATTGTATCCAAAATCCTCTTGAAAACATAGAAATGGATCACTTATAACTACAGTTTAACTACATTTTGCACTCAAAGTGGAATTGTGAAATAATACATCAATATTTCGATGGGGTCACAGTTGTAACGCAAACTCGACCAATTGCCAATAATTGTCGATTGCAACGTATATTATTTACATCGTTTCATCCCGCTTTTCACCCCCACTACACCCCTCTACAACCCAATATATCCCCTTGTGTCTACCATCAAAGGGTAAACTTTGCTTGTTTGCAAAACGGCGTGGCTTGTTTGAAAAAATTATCAAATACAAGTGGTTTCATACTAAAATTGTTGTTTTTGATGGAATAATTAGGAAACTTTACTGCCGGATACTTAAATTTAAAATACTTCTGAAAACATCTATCAACGAAATGAACTGAAAAAACAGTTTAATTTAGTCCCTAGGGTACACAAGTCGTCAAAAGATGGCGATAAAACACCATCAACTAGGGATGAGTATCAGTTTACAGGATAACGACAGTTGACATCGATGCTAACCCTCCGATGTGCTACATCTATATTTAAAAATATCTAACAAGAAACATCGATGTCTTATATCAATATTTCTATAAATATATAGAAATTATTGATATACATACATATTATATGTAAGTAAATAAGTAAAAATACTGCTATTATTTTGCATAGTGTCTATACATATAGTATATAAAAGAGGAACATTGTTTGTTTGTCTGTTCGCAAATTTTGCACAGTTACTCTTTAGGACCCTGCGGAATTAACGGTGCAAAAAAGAATCGGTTTTTAAATGATGTACAAATTTTAGGGCATACGGACGGAAGAAAATATTGGGTGCGGAACATTAAAATCGTTACGACGGCTAAACTGTAAGAAATATATCGAGAATATATATGCCAGACTTTTAAGGTTTATTATTTACTACAAAAAATTACGCGAGAGCATATATCCCAGGCCAATAAATAACAAACACACAATTATCATTTATATGTTTTCATTTTCGGCGAATATTATAACGCTCGGTTTGTTAAGATATTCCACATAGCTGTGGAATATCTTCGTTACCTTTAAAGATTTACGAAGAAAAATTACTTTAATGGCAAGAGTATTTACTTACGAAAAAAAAAGCTCTTTGTAAAAAGCTTTATAGTAAATAAATTAATCTGATGCGTGTATTGGTTCTCAGTCAGTGAGTTTGATCGTTAGGCGGTGAAGTGGGGTGTCGGCGAGTAACAATACTGCTGATTCAAAAATACAAGTTGTGCTTAGTTGAAGGAAATATTAAATTTTGTTTTGATTATTTCTTAATTGTATATTATTGTATTGATTATATTTCATATTAACATCGACACTTTCTTTCAATATTGTGTTTTATTACACTAGATCTTTTGTTTATCATTTTGTCATATTTGTTTTTGACATACGCAATAGAATTGCCGACTACGCAACAATGAAACCGTTAAAATAAAAATATTGTTATTACCGAATGAGTGCTGTTTACACGTTACACGTATCAGTTGATGAGATATCGTACGCAGCGTACGTCCATTGTTAAAACCCTACATAAAACTATTTTTTTACATTAAACGCTCTTAAATTAAATAACTAAAATCGTAGGTTACAAAGTTGAAATAATTTGAATTTTGCAGCAATCTTTTGTTTTTCGGAATTAAAATATTTTTGATAAATTATTATTTTCTCCCGAGCAACGCCGGGTATGTCTGCTAGTTTATATATAATTTGCGAAGTTCTGAAGAGCGAAAACGATTTCTTTCTGATCCTGACAAAAAAATCATTAAAATAACGGAAAAAAAAGTGAAAACCTTTAAAACAACTACCCAAATTATAACTGGAAATTCGAACAAATAAATATTTTTCAACAAAAAAGTCTTTGGTCTGCAGTGTAAATATCCCCGAGAATAACATTTTCGTCTCGAAAAGAACCTAAAGTTCTAGCTCGTAGTAGGAGAAGGGGGTTTTGGTCAGATTTTCAGGGTTTTCAGACCACTGTGCAATGTAAGGAATAATATGTTTTGACCTTGTTTGAACTAATTCTTGTTTAATCCAATATGCTTCTTGTGAAAGTTGAAATAATATGACAGCTAATGTTTATTCAATTAATAATTTAATAATTCATCGTGGAATCCTATTATTCAAAATATTCGCTTAGTGCATCATATCGTGCATATGCGAATAAAGTTTAGTCTGTCAACTCCATAACTAATTGAATATCTTGTATCTCGAGAGAATAGCGTTTCGAAAGTTCACGGTTCCTGGAAGAAATGAAGCAGGACTAAAATGCTCTCCTAGGACTGAATTATTAATTCCAATTTCATTTCTTAAGTGTTACAGCCCACACGTACTTTTTTAAAATTTAGTTGGAGAATCGTGCCAAATGCTTTACGGATCAATGCCATTGTATACTAAATATTCAATTTTAAGCATATAAGAAGATAATTTAATGTACGAGAATAAGAAATAGGTTACGCGTTTAGATGGCATACATTTTTATTCCTGATTAAGCATTTAGAAATATTTCTACCTTTCAATATTCCTTTATTTAAATGCCAGAATTCAATAGGGGAAACTTCCTAAGCGCCTTGACATCTGGTGGCAATTTGCGGAAGATACGAGAATGACATTGTTTTGTTTCGTTCAATGGAGAAATACGTGTTTTTTTGTTGTTTGTGTTTTATTTTTGTGAATCATAGAAAAAAAAAAAACAATCAATTTTGTTGTGTGCCCCAATCTAAATCGCCAATAAGGTAGAATCCTTCTTAAACATTCCATAATTTACCTAAATCGAAAAAAAATATCAATTGAAACGACGTTTGGCGGCAGAGAGAAAGTGGATCGTACGTTTTTATGAACCCAAAAACTTTGCCTAAATCATCAGTTGTTATATTAAGAGGCCCTTCTACTTTTTCAGGCAGAGATATTAATTTTTACTAATATGTTTACCATATTTTTGTTGCTATTATATTGACAGACAGTCACAAAGAATTAAAAATACAATGAAAAACTAAAAATTTCCTTGAAATTTCTTTAGAATGGTATATTATTACATATCTTGTAAATCGTTGATTACCTTTAAATTTTTAAAAAGCTCGGAAAACAGGAAAAATACAACTCATGTTCATTTTCACCATGTAAACAAATACACGAGTAACAGTTTAATGTCACTTTCGAGTGTTCTAGCTTTGCCGCATATGGCGCTGCGATCTTAAAAATTTCCCATATCACACGGAGACGTTCTTAGCAGTACATATAACTCCCACAGATTATAAAATTTTTATACTAAACTACTTACTACTTACTCATATTAATGATAATAATAGCCTACATTTTCCCAAATACATCAAATTAATAATTTTATGTTTAATATGATAAAATAAACAAAATTAAATTTGAATGTATGTAACCTACAAATCTATATTAATATATAAATTATTTCGTTTCTGTATGTACGTATGTACGTAGGGCGCTAAGCAAATTTTCAGATACGTCTGTATAAATAAACATATCAAGTTTTTTCTTTTATTATTTAATATACAGTGCTGCCTTGACTTACGAGTTTAATTCGTTCCGTGACGGAGCTCGTAACTCGTATTACTCGTATTTCAAATCAATTTTCCCCATTGGAATGAATTGAAAAGCCATTAATACGTTCCGGGCCCTCAAAACACACCGCAATTTTTTTGTTACATGTTTTTAGATAAGAAAATTGTGTTTATAAATAAAGAATATTGTATAAAAGCGCAATATAATAGAATCACTGCAGTAAACTGATTAAGTATTATGTACATCAAGGTAAAGAAGATCAGGTGACTTGAAGATACTGACAGAGGTGGAGGAGAAAGGTTGAACTGCATAACTGAATCTTATTCGCTGATTTTTTTTCCTTTTCGCCACGCTTTCTTCACTTTCATTTGCAGGGTTTTAGATAAAAACCTGTCCAATGCGGTCTGTTTCATCCTCCCTTTCACAATGTTTCTGAAATGAGTTCGGCAAGTGTCATTAAATAGCGTCGTCGAACGCCCAGTTGTAACTTATTCTGGTGTTTCTTTTGAATAAAGTCTGAAACATTCTCCCACATTCCCAACATTTCGTTCATCTCACTTTTAGAGATAGCCTCCTCCGCTCGTAATTCGAATTTTAGCTCTCAACTTAAAGCAAAACATCAGCCGAGAGACGGGTCGTATCTCGAAAAATTCTTTAGTTGGGACACTCGTCAAGGTACCACTGTACTACAAAAGACCTAGAACGCTGTTATTTTCTACCCAAGCCATGTAATTAAGGTCGTACCGACCAATTTAGAATATTTTGTTGTTTTTGCCCCCCCCCCAGCTTAAATCCTAACTACGTCCCTGGTCTATTGTCTGCAGTTCAAGTGTAAACTTATCAATATGAGTAAGTTAACGCGACGAGATCATCGTGCAATGGGTACCCCACAACCTGATTGTTTGTGGTACCCCACAAACAACAATAAAATTTGAATGGTAAAATTTAAATGGGACACTCGAAATACGTGAACTCTATTTGGACAAGAGACGAAACATGACTTTATTATTATGATGTGCAATCAAAGTCAAAGAACAAGATATGGCTCTTTGAAGACGAAGAAACTCCAACCGCGGTAAAACAATCAAGCTCTGTGAAAAAGATAATGACTGTCGTATTCTTCCTTCAAAATTTTCGCCCGTTTCTTGTTCTTCTAGAATAACTCTCTTAATAATCCCTCGCTTACCTAAGAATACAACAATAATTTCCTTTTTCACAGATCTTGAATGTTTTATCGCGGTTGGAGTTTCTTCGTCTTCAAAAAGCTATATCCTGTTTCTTGACTTTGATGGCACATCATAATAATAAAGCCATGTCGTCCCCTGTCACAATGAATTTCACGTATTTCGAGTGTCTCATTTCAAATTTAACATTTTTCGACACCATTCAACTCTTATTACTGTTTGTGCATCAATCAGGTAGTGGGGTACTCGTAGCGTGTAAACTTTCCTATCTTCTAGATCAGTGTTTCCCAATCTTTTTACTCTCGTGGCACATTTTCCAAAGAAGAAAAATTTCGCGGCACATTTCCGTTGTCATAGGAGAAGAAATTTTGTGTACTTCGTGTACTTTATTCTTATTAATGGTATTATACGTATATTCTGACAATAATTTTAAAATAAAAACGACGCTAGTTTTTTTTTTTAAGATTTCGGGGCATGCTTGGAATATTTTGCTGCACATTAATGTGCCACGGCACACCCTTTGGGAAACACTGTTCTAGATGAACGCGAAGAATTGAATGGAAAGCTGGTGCATTAATGTGCTAGGACTTTATCTGCCTGTATGTAATTCGCCTATTTACATCGAGCAGTTTTTTAATGGCAGCAATATTTACAGGAATAACTGTTTCACGGAGCCTTCCTGTGCGAAGATCTTTATCTAGATTCAAAATTCCTCTTTGATGATCGTCGTATTCTTTGGTATCGAGGGATTATTACGAGAATTGATCTAGAAGAGCACAAAACAGTTACGGGTGTAAGTTTAGAAGAAACCCAATCAACAGAGGCAAACAAAACTTAACGTTGGTACGTTGAGTTTTGTTTGCCTCAGTTGATTCAGTTTGTTGTAAACTTAAGCCTGGAACAGAATGCACTGGAATGCACAGCGCGCTACGCCGTCAGCGCGCCGTCATTTGCGACAGCGTTGCGTTAGCGCCGTTGAGAATTTTCGCCTGCACACAATGCAATAATTTTTAACGCCGTCATATATCGCCGTATATCTGTACTTATACGTACGCTTTCTTTTATTAAAAGTATAATGGATGATGAAGACTTGTGTGTGATGTTATTTATGTTGTATGCAAGTTATTTATACATACAAACACTTTACCATTCAGTAAAAACTGAGGTTAGGTGTTCTGCGTCAACGTTCAACGGCGTCGAAAGTTGGAAGTTGACGAACATTCAGTATCAACGGCGTTCGAACGTTGTAGGACGTTGTCCATTCTGTGCACTTGCGTACGACAGCTTGGTTTTAACTTTCTTCTGACAGATAGCGCCGTACGAACGGCGTCAACGCGCCGTCAAACTCGTTGCATTCTGTTTCCCACTTTATGGATACATTCAAGCGTTGACTTGGCGCTTGTATGAAGAGAATGCATCTGCGCATCGAGCTCAACTAACTAAAGAATTTTTTAATAATTCTGGACTTAAAGTGTTAGAACATCCTCCGTATAGTCCAGATCTTGCCCCTTGTGATTTTGGATTCTTCCCTTTCACCAAGGGTAAGCTTAAAGGCCGCAATAAATTAGTACATAGTTAGGAGGTCAACGATAATAAATAATGATGAAAATTATATTTTGTAATTATATATGTTAAAAATTTCTAGAAAAAATAATTGTTTTGTTCTCCAAAATAATTAATTTCTTTCCGATACCCCTAATATAACTGGTAATCTTTTGTATTTTTTTATTTAAACTTTGCTCCTCCAGTAGTTTAGTTCTGGATCCGCCACTGCTCTAAACTATAAATAATAAAGTCGTAAAACAATCAAGATCTGTGAAAAAGATAATGATTGTAGTATTCTTCGGTTAACGAGAGATTATTACAAGAATTGTTCTAGAAGAGCAAAAAACAGTTACGGGCGTAAGTTTACAAGAGACAGAATCAACTAAGGCAAACAAAACTCAACGTTGGTACGTTGAGTTTAGTTCGCCTCAGTTGATTCTGTTTCTTCTAAACTTATGGCCACATTCACCCCTTGACAGTTAGTGCTTGCATGAAAAGAAGATGCATTCTTTTCACGCATCGAGCTCAACTAACTAAAGAATTTTTTAATAATTCTGGACTAAAAGTGTTAGAACATCCTCCGTATAGTCCAGATCTTGTTCCTTGTGATTTTGAATTCTTCCCTTTCATCAAGGATAAGCTTAGAGGCCGCAATAAATTAGTACAATGTTGGGAATCCGTAATAAATTATGATGGAAATTATATTTTGTAAATATACATGATAATAATTTCCGGAAAAAACTATTATTTTGTACTCTGTAATAATGAATTTCTTTCCGGTCCCCCTAATATAACTGGTAAGCTTTTGTATTTTTTTATTTAAGCTGTTCCTTCAGTTGTTTAGTCCTGGAGCCGCCACTGCTCTAAACTATAAATAATAAAGTCGTAGCAACCTGGATTGATTTGAGGAGTGAAAGATGTGTGTGTTTAAGGCAGTATTGCCAATATAAGATGAAAGCTACCTTCTAGTCGTATTATACGGCGTTTGATATCGAATTGAATCGTATAATACATTAATTCATTATCTATATTTTTCCACTTTTAAGCAATTTAAGTAGAACTCGCATTTGGTTCTCGTTCAGATTCTACTAAAACGTTCTGAATTTCCGATGTGTAAGAATCGTTTGCCTTTCTAATGGTGCAGAATATATAACTATGTAAATTTTTAAATCGTTTCAAAAGCTTTGTACGATGTAGGTTTGCTCCTTTTTCTTTCTGAGTGTTCTTCAGTTCTGTTGAGTACTTCTTGACACTTTTTACATTTCAATCAACATTTTTTTTTCTGTTCTAGTTATTTTAATACTGAAAATATTGCTTGTAATATTTTATGTGCGAAAATGAAAAATTTACATTTCAGGTAAAAGATGGTACATTAAATCAGAAATTCATATCTGAGTCACTGTTTTAGAAGTATACTGAACATTTCACACTGAAATAGACAGTTTTCATTCCAAATTTCACCTGTTAAATTTTAGAAGATCTAAATTTTTCCTATTATAACCTTTATTACAAAATGTTTATTCGGTAGAATTTGTGGCTAAACGGCTGAAGATTTGAAAGTTGAAATTTGGCAAACTTGTACAACTCTTTGTCCTTTATATAGAAAAACTATAGAGTGTTTAAAAAAATATATCGCCGGATAAATATAAACAAATATGTGTTTAATGAAAAAATAATATTTTTTAAAAAAATTTGAGTATTAAATGAAACCTCTTAATGCGTGGATAGAAAAATTTTTATTTTTGAAATATCAATTTTGGTTCAAGTTGTGCGTTTTTCGATAAGAAATGTATCAAAAAACTTTTATCCCCCACTCTATTTTCCAGAGAGGTTCAACTAAAAATCTGAAAAAAAAATCAATTCCGTACATTGATTGGAACTTGAATAACTCAACAGAAATTTTAGATCAGACCTGTTTTTTGAAAAATATCGAATTTTTTTGCCTTTAAATAAAAACTCGTGGAAACCAGGGATGGGGAGTCGACAGAAAAATTACTAACTCCCGACTCTCGACTCCGGAGTCGGTTTTTTTGAAAATCGACTCCGACTCCTACTCCCTACCCCTTTCATTCGTAAATTGTAAAGTCTATTCCAAATGTTTAAGCGGAACTAAATGAAATTTTTATTATCTTACGTTATCACGAGTTTAGTTTTTAACGATCAAAGTGGTCTTTTGTTAAACAAAATGATACAAAGCTTCATTCAATCTTTAGAAGTTAGTAGATTTCGATATCTAATTCCGCTTAAACCAAAGAAACAGACTATACTTATATTAAATATCTTGGGTTGGGGTGAGCTGTTTTTATAAAATGTCATTTTCATTTCATCCTGACTTTTGAGTAATTTTTAATACAAATTTTCGAAATATATTTGTTTTATTTTATTTATTTATTTTTTTTTTAATTTAAGTGTTTCAGCTACGAGGCTATTAGCACTCGAGTATAATTACATTTTTAAGTATTATTATTTTATACATGATGAATAAATTTTTTTGTTTTGTATTTTATATACTTTATTTTTCAGAACATGTCTCTTTTTTCTTTTGACATTTAGATTTTAGCTGCCAACATGAAACATGAAATAATCACAAAACTCGTTACAACTTGGGAAAATAAACATCCAGTTTAGTTCCGTCTAAACATAATAAACAAAGTATAAAGAAAAAGAAAAATTAGATATGAGTAAAAACAAAAATCTTTACCCTACATCATTGATCTGTTAATACTAATAATATTAATTAATTTTTTAACTGAAAAGCATGAAGGAAAGCGTGTAAAACCGGTATTGAATATTTTTAATTTCATTTTCGTTCATGAACAGAGAACAAAATGTCGTTCCTGTTTCCGAGCTTTAAAAAATTCTGGCAGTATGGTATTTTGCTTTCGTTTTCGGATTGTTCTCATCCTTGATAAAAATTTAATCAAAGAGTCGGGAGTCGATAACTTTTTCCGACTCCCGACTTCGACTCCCCATCCCTGGTGGAAACGAGTGGAAGGTAGCTTTTTAAAATTTATTTTAATGAGATTTTTGTCAAAAATATACTAAAAAATCCCTTATTCGGATTTTTTAACCCAGGGGGGTAAATTTAGAGATCTGAAAAATTTCTGAGTAATGCAAATTAATGTGAGCCGGAATAGTGCCACAGGAATTTTTGATCTGATAACTATATCGAAAGTTATTGATTTTATTTCAACACCGTGCTTACAATATTTATCCGACTGACTAGAACTCAAGTACGGTTATTTTTTTTAGATGGAAGCACGTAAATTATTCTTTTAAAAGTTATTGAAATTTATGATATTTAATATGTAAAGGAGACTGTTGCACCTTTCTACAACAGTCTACATTTTCAAAATTTTCTAATTTTTTTAAGTTTTGTAGATATTTGTTTTTAAAATATAATACTAATGTAAAATAAACTTAACTTTTTCCTTTCTTAACTGGTGCACTTTTTATTTTATTATTATTTTTTTAAAATTTTTTCTTCGTCTATACATGACGACGCCGGATGTGCTGATTTGGTGTGCCGACACCAATAATTTTAGGACATCCTACGAGGCTGGAGACGCGTTGTGCCCGGCACGTCGGTTATTCCTTATATAGACGTTAGGAACCCGTTATAGTTCCTGATACGGGGTTGGCTCGACAGGAACGCTGGCCCGAATTTCAGCTTGATGATATACTGCTGCCACTACCAACGAATTTTCAACATTCTTCGATAGCACCACATTTTGAATGTTTTTATCCTCTTTTTTCTGTTACTCCTACTTTCTGTTACTCCTTCAACTGCCAACCCAACGAATTTTCAACATTCTTCGATAGCACCACATTTCGAATGTTTTTATCCTCTTTTTTCTGTTACTCCTAGTGTTCAAGTTTCACTTTCATACAGTTGGAGAGCAGATGCAGAAACTCTTAGGACTGCCGCAATTGCCTTGGTGTACTCCGCAGTAAAATACTGCGCCCCAGTGTGGTATCAAAGCGCACACATCAGTTAAGTGGATACGGAACTCAACCAAACCATGAGGATCGTAACAGGAACTGGAAAATCTACCCCAACTGCTTGGCTCACAGTTCTTGAAAACATTGCTCCACCGGCAATCAGAAGAATAGTGGCAACTTAAAATGACAAAGCAGTATCAGCACTTGCGTATAATATGTCCATTAGGACAGAGATAGAAAACCCTCCTAATCTTTGTCTTCGATCCAAGTCACCAATCTGGTCCGATCATCGCCTAAATTCTCCTATAGACACAGCTACAGAGTGAAACACATCATGGGACGAATGTGAAAATATTCAAAATAAAACCTTAGTAAAAGATGCCTGTGCACGCCTGCCTGGTCTCACGCTGTATAGTAAGATGCTCCAAACTAGACCCTAGTTTTTTGGCAGGTTTTTTCTTAGGCAGGTTTTTTGTCACAATTTATTATCACTTACTACGTACCTACAAAATCCTGAAATGTGTGAAAATTCACTCTTCACATCAATTTTTATTCATTACTGATGTTGATTTGAACAAAGTATTATTGGATATTATTTCAAAGTGTGTAATTTTACAGTAATGTCTGGGCGTGTTGAATTTTTTTGTAGGGAACTAATCCAGTATCGTATTAACTATTTTCTTTTTCTCACACAACTTCAATTTCCTGTGTAAAACTATCCCATTTGTTACCACATTGTGACAAGTGACGTTTAGTTATTTTTCAAAGATTTTATCACATCATCGAATCGGACGTAGCAACGTATAAGAATATAGAGAAAAGACAAGAGTTGATAACTGCAACGCCTTGTTTTCACCTCATTTCACTTAAAACCTATTACCTACTCCAGTCATTAAATGGCAACATGAAATTTTTGACGGTGACGGACGGGTCGAAATCCGATAAAATATATTTTTATAGAGATTTAAATTTTAATCAGGTTCGGACAGTTTCTAAATATAGGATTCGGATAGCACATTTTAAATTCCAATCGATGAAAATGTCATTTTTTTTAGTTTTATTTGAATATTAAAACAAGTTTTGAAATATATATCGTCGCCAGCTTTAGAACATGTGAAATTTTTATGATACTCAGTACCATATTTATTGAAAAGTGTCTGCAATTTAAGATGGCGTTGGTTGTCATATATGCTCGAACAAAAATCCGTTAGCATTACGGAGCACAGGGACGCGGATTCAATTCCCGAATATCATTTGAGAATTTTCACCTTTTGATTCAGTCAGCTTAGGAGTTGACTCAGCCTCGAATAATTAGGGAGGGGGTTTATACAAAACCAGAAAGTGTTTTTCCCACGAGAATTAACCAGTGATGTCATTGTATATGCGCAAAGTAATGACGTCAAACCAATAGAAATACGACTTGTAGTCAGTTCTATGTCCATTGCTTAGCAATAGGAATGACGAGAACTAGAAATTTATGGAACTGGGTACCCGGTAGGTCTGAAACTACCTCAATAAATTAATATTAGGTATCAGACGAGTATTCAGAACTATTTTACTCTGTCCTCTCTACAGACAGACAGACACGTGAGTGACGTCATAAGGGCTTTTTCATATCTACAAACCATAAAAAGTGTTGTAAAAAGGTTATCGCTCAATAAATTAATAATAGGTATCAGACAAATATTTAGAACTAACTTTCTCTGTCTTTCTTTTTCTTCGGGTCGGTAAATTACCTACTCAGTCCAAAAATTTATGAGATGTAACCGTTTTCTGGATTTTTTCCAGACAGTTCTGTTCTACGTATCCTATGAGTTTCTAGATTCACATTTAGGGTAATTTTCTCTATTCTTTTGCGCCACTTAAGCGTTGAGAACCTATTTTTTATGAATGGAGATGAGCATTACAAGATTTGACAAGTCTTTTTGTACGATCAGTCGAGATTGTTTGTGCTATTTCAATCGTCAAGTTTCAGAAATCCAATCTTCGTTTAAAGACAAGTGTAAAATCGTATAAGTAAACAGCTGTTTGTGATTATTGTTTTTATAGTGTTTTGGTAATAAATTTGAATTATAGAAAAGTGACATTTAAAACTAAATACTCAATAAAAAGAGAATCAAATTCTTTTAGAATCGAACATTCCTGTTTTCATTGCTTTAACAAATATGTCCGGAAGAAACATTTCTATCTGTGGAATTAGTACTATTTAGTTTTATTACAAACGATAAACTAGTGCATTTACTTCACTCTTGACAAATGTTTTGGCATACATCTGAAGCAGAGCTATTCGTCCTGTAGAACGATTTTCTCCGGAAAGAACTAGAGACATTACACTACTTTTTATATGGTTTTTATATTCGAGAAGTTGCTGGGAAATTTTTAGATAAAGGAATCTTTAAAGTTTGTATTTGTGTCATACTCATTTTCCGAATTCCAGTTTACATAGAGTTTTTATAATACGTTTCATGTTTCATTTAAGAAATACGATTACTACAACCATTAAATTTAGTGTCAAATGCTGAATTCTTCATTTTAATTTGTAGTTTTTATCATTTTGTATTATTCTTAAAATTCTGTCTAAAATATTCCTTTTAATTTTAAAATATTGTTAATATGTTAAATATGTTAAATGCGGAGCCCTGATATTTTACCGTTCTGTTATTATTATTTTTTTTTTGTTGGAAAGTTACACATCTCGCCTGTTTAAAGAAATCATTTTATGCTCTAAAAAATATCAAAAACTTTTTTTAAAATTAATTTAGTTGAAAATGGAATGGTCGGAAATTCACACTATTATGAAGTATGAGTTCTTACGTAGAACTACGACATCGCAGACCGCGCGAAACATTAATAGTGTATTTGGCTCTAGTGTTACTACGCAGCAGACAATATCAAATTGGTTCGCCAAATTTCGTACTGGTACCAACTGGACGAAAAAAAAAAAACTGGACGAAACAAACTGCAAAAACGTAAAGAAAAAAAGCATAGATTGGTCAACAGATCGACTCCTATCTTATTGCATGATAACGCTAGACCACACACTGCACAAATGACTGTGGCAAAACTACATACTCACTGGAGCTAGCCCCCGCTGACTACCACTTCTTCCGCAATTTGGACAACTTTTTAATAGGAAAACAGTTTAATTCCGACAATGCTGTAAAACTGGCCTTCCAGGAATTCATTGACTCTCATAGCTCTATGCAAGGGTTTTATACTGCCAAGATTTTACACCAAAAAGGAGTAGGATATTATCCTGCAGCTGTTAAAAATCATTGCTGATGCATTGATTTATGCGGTAGCGAACAAATAGAGCATCAACTTAAAATTGAATCCGCAGCTGTAAATAGAACCATACAGTTGCATTTAAAAAAATTGTCAGTCGTTTTATGCCACATCAGCTTTCTAATTTCCATAAAGCGGAGCTTGTAAGAATTTGCCTTGAAACTTTAAAAGTCTTAAATAGTGGACATCATTTTTTTTTTAATTGTGACAGATGATGGACTTTATAATCCTTTTTTCGACAAACTTACACGCCAAGAGAGTCATGTTTGGATTCATGAAGATGAGGAAACTCCAGCAATAACCAAAAGCAGCGGCCTATGCAAAATTAAGGTATTCTGTATTCTTCAGAAGTACGTACCTTTGGATGGGTCATTCCGTACCACGAAGGGTAAAAATATTTCGTTTCATCTCTTAATGCGACCGTGGCAAAATTATGAAAAAAGAAAATCGTGTAAAGTCAACACCGGAGAAAAATAAAAATAAAACTCTAAAGCTCTAAGAAGCGGATTGGCTGCCTACGTCGTTCAGTTTTTGAAAATCGGTCAAGCTGTATAAGGATATTGCGACTTTATGTATTTGAACGTACTATCCTAGATTTGGATTCTGGCTTAAAAAACGGGATAGAAAGTTTTCGCTTGAGGAAAAGAGGTAATTCATGATTATTTTGAAGGTATTCCGAAAGAAGATTGGTTGGGAGCTTTTTAGAAGTGGAAGGAAAGAATAGTGAACTGCATTATTGTTGAAGGCAACCACTTTGAATATATTTAAAATAAAATAGTAATAAATATGAACCATGTGTCTTATTCTCAATAATTCAAGAGTAACCCTGGTACTATTTACACCAAAGTGCATTACTCCAAATTGTTAGATCAATTCTTCTGATTGCTTGATTTAAATTTGAAGTATTCTGATTAGTTACCAGGAAAAGTGATTCCTTTTGGTTGATTTGATTTTAGAAGAATCTAATTGATTACATGCTTACTCTAATTCTATTGGTTCAATTGAATTCAGATCATGTTAACCAGGTTATAGAAAAACTGATTTCTATTAGTTGAATTAAGAAAATTCTGATTGGATATATAACTATTCTATTTCTATTGACTGGTAAGCAGTAAATTGTTTCCTATTTATATGTACATAAAACCAGTCCCATTTCCATATTCAACTCTTATTATTAACTCTTATTAGTATGCACACTATGGGTACTCCACAACCTGGTACCCAAACAGCAATAAGAGTTGAATGGTGTCTAAAAATGTTAAAGAAATTTAATTCGGACACTCGAAATACGTGATCTCTATTGTGACAGGGGACGAAACATGGCTTTATTATTATGATGTTCCATCAAAGTAAAGAAATAAGATATGGCTCTTTGAAGACGAAGAAACTTCAATCGCGGTAAAACAATCAAATTCTGTGAAAAAGATAATGACTATCGTATTCTTCGGTAAGGGAGGGATTATTACGAGAATTGTTCTAGAAGAGCATAAACTAGTTGCGGGCGTAAGTGTACAAGAAACCGAATCAACTAAGCTGATTCACTTCCTTTAAAATTTTCGGTTGTTACTGTTTTTTGCTCTTTTAAAATAACTCTCGTAATAATCCCTGACTTACCGAAGAATACGATAATAATTTTCTTTTACACAGATCTTGATTGTTTCACCGCGGTTGGAGTTTCTTCGTATTCAAAGAGTTCCATATCTTATTTCTTGACTTTGATGGCACATCATAATAATGAAGCCAATAGCCAATAATTCTCTTTGAAATTGTTTATACCAACGAAACACTGTGCTCCGACTTGGAAATTCTCAAAAAAAATAGTAAAATTTCAGAGATACACTCTTTCGCAGACAAGCCACGTTTGAAATTGTACAAAATTATTGCACGATGATCTCGTCGCGTTAAGTCACTCATATTGATAAGTTTACTTGCACTGCAAACAATTGATTAACTACATAAAATTTATTTATCAGTGTATCTATTATGTTTTGAATGATTTATTTAATTATGCAAGAATAAACTTGCTATGTATATTTATACAGCCATATCTCTAAACTTTCCTAGCACCCTATGTCTGTCTCACTTTGGCTTTTAAACTAATAGTTCCAAAAAGTAAGAGCATTACTAGCCAGATGACCTAATATTTTATTTTAACAATGGTAGTTATAATACTTCTAACAGATGAGTAGTCTAAATGGCAAATAAAGCTCTCCATGATTATTGCAACCTTTATCTTTTAACGAGTTAAGTAGTGTGGATTAAAAGTATATTATAATCAGATATAGCATCTTTAGTTCGTCATTTTATTTGATCATAAACGTTAACAAACCTAACCGGAAGTAAGCTAACCTCCAAATATCTAATGACAATAGTCATCAGTGTAAGTATATAGTTAGAAGTCTTGACAATGGTAGCGCTGTCAGTCAGGAAATGGTGGGATGAGTAACCAGTGATAGCACTCGATAGACAACATGGCCGGATGTACAAGAGAACAGGAAACGGAATAACGTCAGAGTACTGAGAACGCGCGGTTATTATGAAAAGATATGAAACTTTGATGTCGATTTTCTGTTTGTTTGAAATGTATTTTTAGAATGTTAATTTAATTTAATGCGAGCTTGAATTTATTCTTTCAAGAGATTTTTGCGTAGGTAAAAAGAAAGTTGCGAGATATTGTTTTCAATGTCGAAAAACATTTTTCTATGCCTCAGTAGTTCGATTCACGTAAATTTCTTTGAAATAATTTTATTTTAATAAAACGAAATATTCTGGGAAACTGTTTTATCAAATATTGCTAACTCATCCCTATTAAAATAGCCCTTGATGTTTTTAGTTAAAATAGTCAAGTTATTCTTCATCTTCCTTTTTACTTTAGTTCTCATACACACAATCTGTTCATCTTATTGTGTCAGATTTTTTCAAGTAGTTTGTATACGGATTGTTCTCGATATATACAGAAAAAGTTATAGAAAATACAATATTTTATTAACAGTGAAATATATTAAAAAAATATTTAACTAAAAGTTGTTTCTTTCCAAAATATCTATCCAAATACACGATATACTTTCTTATTTAAAAAATTTATGTGAAATGTGATTTTTCACACATTGCAGGGTTTCGCAGGTATATAATAAGTGAAGGCGGCATGCTGAGTATGTAGGACAAATTTTGCTTTGTAGTGATCACGACAATATCAACGATATTTTTAAAATAATTTATCATCTGTTAATCTAAGAGCTTTAAAAACAAATTATATGTTAAAATATTTTTTGTTGGTTTTAATTCAAATACCTAATACCATTATTTAGGTTTCTAAATATGTGCAGTATTTTTTTTTTTATATATATGTATATAGCAGTAGGTTCATTAAATTTTGAACTTTGCACCTATGGCCTCCATTGGTAGTTTTAAGTCATATGCTCCACCCCTCTGGTTTCGTCATTATTCAGCCATTATTCTAATAATCCGTTTCTGGTTTATGAAAATCCTCTGCAAGCCAGAAGAAGCACCCCATTGTTCAAGGCCGTAGGTTACTGTTGACTGAAAATGTGCAAAATAGGCCAATCTAAGAATCTCCGCAGACACCGTATTCGTCAATCTTTTTATCTTGTTCAATTGTAAGTATGAAATCTTGTTCAATTTACTGGACACCTGATTTATATGTTCCTTCCATGTTAATCGAGCATCCAAGTGAAATCCAAGAAACCTTACAGAGTCAACAGCGTGGAATTCGTTATTATTTATGTGCCTGTTTAAACTGAAAACGACTGTTTTTGTTCTTTCCAAATTAAGGCTTAACCCATTGGATGAGAACCACAGTAAGGCTTGAGCTTGGGTGTCACTTAAAGCCCTTTTTACATCCTTTACTTTTTACAGTCATCGGCAAAGAGTACAGTCATGGCTGACATATTATCCGGCAAGTCATTAATAAATGTTAAAAATAAAAACGGGCCCAAAATAGTACCTTGCCCTATGCCCTTGTCAATATTCAGTGCCGGTGACAGGGTATTATTGAAAAAGACACATTGGTTCCTATTTCTAATAAGGTGACCACATACATCTAATAATGTGACCAGCTGTTTTAGTTTAGCAATATGTTAAACAACTTCGATAGTTAGTAGAGTAATGTTTGGTAGTAGCAGAACTAACTGGTTTATAGCTGAAATATAGCTGAAACGGTTTTGTTGACGTTTTGATCATTGATAAGAATACACGCAGATAGAGCGAAGAATAATCAGGTTGAGTGTTTGATTTACTCTGGGTATTATATTACTAGAAAACAACTTAAAAACAGTCCACTTCCTGAGAACTATTAATTTCTCCCCTTATCTTAACATACAGAGAGTTCTTGTATTTTATTATCTATTTGTTAAACTGCCTATTGTACTTTTGCCCATTAAATTTTGTTCTTCCGTTCAGTACACTCTTTTAAAAAAGCAATGTGATAAAGAAAGAATTATTACCAAAATAAAACAAGTAAATACACCGTCCTCTTACGTACTTAGGGATATTTACCACGACCCGGTTGACAACCATTTATTATAACCAATTTTTGGTTGTCGTATAAATTTACTCATAATTGCCTTTGTTAAACGTTTAATTATGATAGATATTAGATATGAACATTTTTCATGATTTTTATTAGCGAAATGTGTTAGAAAAATTGAGGATAATTACAAGAGAGGAAAATAAAAGGGTATATGTGAGGGAAATTACAACTTTTACCAACAGACACATCACTAGGATTAAAATTAACTCATCTCTCTTAGGCTCTAATTGACGGCTCGATCAGTCATTCTGTATACACGGCATTTATCCAGATATCAAGTAAGAGAAGCGAAATATAAGCTAGCAAAACAATACAGTGTGCTCAATATGCGAAATCTATTATATTCTATTCATCAAACATAACTAACGTATTGTTGCTAAGGTATTAATGCCCTCTCTAGGTCACACTAGAGCTACATTGCGATATAAAACTTTTAGAGCTAGGCGGATGACCGATTTTACCCGCTAAGTGGTTGCAGCTATTTAGCCGCATAAGGCTGCGGTAACAGTGAAAGCGTATTCTCCCGAAGAGTACTTCGTGCGTATTCGATAATATTCGGTCGACTGAATCAAGAATGTATGACTAAAGTTTAGACAAATGACAATGAACGAATCAACTATCAACTTATTTATATAATTCTTCCTCACTCATGCTGGCCAGGCATGTGAGAGACAGGAATATATAAATAAGTTGGTTGTTGCTTCATTCATTTGTTATTGAACTTCTTTAAAATACTTAATTGTAACAATCGGTGGTTACAGTAGAAGCGAATAGCTGGTTATCGCTAGAAGTTCAAACGGGTATGTTTACTTCGCACGACCTACGCGTAATTCGTTTTTGTGAATTTGTGAATGAAAAATGGATATTGAAAATTTCATATTCTTAGTTTTTGAGAAAAGATCACTTGGTGATCAAAAATTTCAATAAGATGGGAAAACATTTCTTTAAATAGTCTTTAAGTATTCAGTTAAATGGCGATCTATAAATGTTCTGTTAACCCACCACCTTTTTTTGATCATATATTAACTACTTCGGTAAAGAGTTTTCTGTTAACGTTAGGTATACTTCTGTTATGTTAGGTATAATCCCCCACAGATCATAAATTTCTTATATAAAACTAAAAATTTGAATACCAAAATTTTCATCGTATTTTTGTCAATCTAATAGGATATTTTGAACTGTAGGATTTTTTTTTGTAAACATGTTACAGCTTAATAATAAATATCAGACAACAATGTTCTGTTATTTTTTAAATATATTTTTGGGTTTCAAATAACATTTTTATTTATATAAATTTGTGTAGAAATGTTCATAGTTTAGAACGTTAGTCGAAAAATACTAGTTGACACTAGTGGAATACTACTTGGTTCCGTATTTTTTTAGGAAATTAAATAATTTTTACCTCCTGGTGAATGGAAAATTAATCCATTTATCAATATATTTCTTATTAATATAATGAAGACTTATATACGAAGCAAATGCAGAAAAAATCGCTGGGATTTTTTACTTAAATTTTATGGTGAAAAAATTTTCGCAAAATGATTTAAATTGAATTTAAAAAAATTAAATGAAAGCTCTTAGTACTCAAATATCGAATAAAAATGATTATCAAAAAACAATTGATAATCATTTGACTGCATCTATTGACTGGGATTTTAAACTGGGATTTTTGGTATGTGAAGGCACCTGAGGCTACCCAAGCTAGCAAAATTTAAATTGAAATACATAAGAATCAACGAAAATAATTGCTAAAATGTTTCGTTTCAATACCATACAAACCAACAAACTCATACTCAAGCACTGCAAGTGCTTTCATGGGCTCAATTTAAGAGGGAATTGTAAAAAAAATGTAACAATAAAAAAACTGTAAATAGTTTATATATACTTTTGGAAAATAAATTTATATTAACTTTTTTATGCAATTTTTGAAAGGCAGGAATTTTTCTAAACAATATTAAGTGTGTCGCGTTGTCAGAAAAATTTAAAAACACTGTTGTATACCAATACTGTGTAAATATTTTGTCAGCTGATCTTTCCCGTTGGTTTGCTATATTCATTTAATCTGATATGCAAAATTTTAATCCTTTTAGATTAGACGCTGGTAAATTTTAAATTGTTAAGAATTTCAGCAGTGTTCACGTACGTAGATCTAGATATATTTTCTGCTCCTTTCGTCTATCATTATTTCTGAAGATAATAACTAAGAATTTAATGAGTAGCTGTATAGTGGAGTAAAATCACCATAATTTAAAGTTTTATCACTGTCTTAAGTGAGATGAACAACATTATGACAGTGGCTACTAACAACGCGAGATAAATCAAAAACGATCCCAGAGGGCGGTAGTATTTGTTTTATCGTCTTTCTTAACCGTGTGCCGTTACAAGCATAGAGAGAGGAATATAGAATTTGTAAAGAAACCAGCTAACGTTCCACTCGTAAAGCGGTAACACCACGTAGAGAACATTACAGCTTTTATAACTAGCAATAATTTTAAATTAGCAGTACTGTTATTTAGTGGTACGTTACAACAGATATTCGAACATTGAAATGTCTAGTTTTCATGAAAATAACCTCTACTCAATAAAGGTTACTCGCGTTTTATTTCAACTATAAAATATATCAAGTATATGTTACTTTTAAAATTTAACACTTAACAACTATAGAATCTAATAAAATATGTGCCATGGTAGCTAAAAATAGTCGGCATGGAACCGGTCATGAAATGGGTTCAAACTGGTTTAGTGCGAATCGTTTTTGAAAGGTTCTAGTGGACGTTTCTTCTTTTATGAGCTTCTACCAGCTTTTCTCCATTCTCATTCTATTTGCTCTGGCGTAGTGTTCCAGTTGATGAAGTACTTTCAGGCATTTTGATGAGCACAGAAAAAGACTCAAGCAGAAATAAAAAAATAAACTTAATGAGTCAATGAAGAATAAATACACAATATCATCGATGAGCTGCCAAAAGTAACCAAGTCACATATTAACAAAGTTGATAAAATCGCATTGCAACTTCAAATACTTCCCAAAAACATTAAAACAATGCTAAAGTAAATTTATAGGACTTAAACAGCGCTTTATATTAGTGTCGTTTAAAAAACTTAATTAGAACTATGGGTAGTTTTAGTAAAAATGAATTAGCCGCGCAATCGCTAGAAGTTCAAACGGGTTTGTTTTCTTCGCGCGAAAAGTATTTAAAAAATTATGCCATTTGTTGTTTTTCTTTTTAACCACAAAATAGTACTTGCACTCTAAAAAAAATAGTATCAAAGGGACTTCATGGTACACTAAAAAAGTTCAGTTCACATTCACGTTACTTAAAATAAATAAGTCTTAACGAAAATTTAACATAAAAATAAAAATATAATTCAAGTGGATAGCAAACAAATTTTATTTTTGAAAAATCAATTTTTTTAACTGGATTTTTGACAAAAATGTAACAGAAAACCTTTGTACCCCACTCTATTTTTCAGTGGGATTAACCTACAACCAAACTACTTGGTCAAAAGTTAAAAGCAGTAGTTAAATGCAAAATATTTATTAATAAATCAGTAACTCACATACGTTAATTAAAATAAGTAAGTTTTAAAGAAAAAATAGGCATAAAAAAAATCTGAAAAAGGAAGTACTCCACCTCATTTTCTGATTCAGTTTCAAGTCGCTGGTTTCGGGAATAACGTTCCTCTGCAGTTTATCGACGGGAAGTGAATTGAACCATCCATGGTATTTGAGAGGTATCACGTCAGTTTTACATAACTATACCAAATTTGCTTATTTCTTTTCAGAAACAGGCAAGAGTTCTTTATATAAATTTTTTAATTCTGTAGATATATTATTATTTAGAGGTCTATCTAAAGGCGTGTTTGTGCATTGGAGCAAGAAATACCAATCTGATGCAGCCACGCTGTTAGTTTCGTTGAATTTGATTAATAAACTGAGTTCTCCCACTTAAATTTATTACACTGTGATTACAATCTCGTCAGCCAAACAAATTTAGCAATCGTGGTGACAAGAATATCTAACACGTCTCAAGTAGGACATGCGCATTAAATCTGTTCATGAACTTACTCCTTGATTGTTGGTATTTTCTTGATAGAAACTTTATCCGCAAACAAAGCTATTAATGACTAATAAGGTTTTAATTTAATAAATTCTTTTTCAAAATAATATCTATTGTAATTTTATCAAAAATTACGACAGTAATTACCTAAAAACCTAATAAATATATTAAAGGTGAAAGACAGGTGTCCTTCTTTGCTATACTTTTATGCATTTGTGGCATGCGTACGTATAAACAGAAAAATGTCCTTTCATTCATTTGGCTAAGCGTTCATGCTCTGCACCTATGCTATAGGCTTATGGACCTACTGTATAAACAACTATCAGACATACCCGGCGATACTCGGGATAAAAATAATAATTCATTAAAAATATTTTAATTCGGAAAATAAATGATTGCTGCAAAATCAAAAAATTCAAATTATTTCAATAACGGGTTAAATACCAACATACGTTACCTTTGATTATAGTTATTTAATTTAAGAACGTTTAATTTATCAAAATAGTTTTATGTAGGGTTTTAACAATGTTCTCATCAATTGGTATGTGTAACGTGTAAACAGCACTCATTCGACAGTAACAATATTTTTACTTTTAAAGGTTTCATTGTTGATTAGGCGGCAATTCTATTGCGCATGTCAAAAACAAATATGAGAAATTAACTTGAATTTTAAACCAGCAGTATTTTTAATCTACCAGCACCCCTCTCTACCGCCTAACGCTAAGACTGACCAGTAGCTTCTACCAATACACGCATCAGATTCATTTATTTACTATGATGTTCTTTCAATGCTTACTTCTGATCTATAAACGATAGGTACATGGATCAAGGGATTTTTTTCGTTAATAAATACTCTTGCCAATAAAGCAATATTTTTCCGTAAATCTTTAAAGGTAACGACGATATTCCACAGCAAACTGAGCGTTATAGTTTTCGCCGAAAATGAAAACTAATAAATGATAATTGTGAGTTATCTATTGACCTGCGATATATGCTCTACCGGACTTTTTTAGTAATGTTAGTTTAGTAATGTTAATGTAAACCTTAAAAATCTGTTATATATATTTTCGATGTTCCGCATGCAAGATTTTTTCCGACTTATTTCTGTCCGTAGGCCCTAAAAACATGTACATCATTGAAAAATCGATTATTTTTTTAGTTCCGTGGGGTCTTAAAGAATAACTGTGCAAAATTTGGTCTAAATCGGTTAAACGGCCTAGGAATGTATAGCGAACAAACAAAAAAACAAACAGACAATTTTCCTCTTTTATATATATAGAGATGTGAAAAACTCAACAAGTCTTTGGAGTTAAGGTTCACAGTTCCAACTCAGATGGCAAGTTTCGTAGTTATACTTTTAAAATTTCTTAGGAAGAAGACTTGAAGCCTGATCTACACAAGCAAATTATATATTTAACTAGTTCACAGGATCTTCAAGATATGATTGCTTGAGCTAAATTGTGCTTAAAATTTGTCAAGGGCATGCAAGAATAGGCAAATGTAAATCATGTCTCAAGTAAAATGTTTAAATTTTTCTAAAATTTATCAATTTTTGTGCATAAAATTAATAATTGTTTCATTTTTTCAGATTTCTTGGTAACTAAAACACTGGCCAAGAATTATCTGCTTAACTGAAAAAAAATTGCACTTTGCTGTTAAGATTTTAGTTAATAAAGTCACTTATTTGATAAAGCTAATTTTAAGTTTAAATGTTCAAAATACTATAGAAGACAGAAGCATTAATATAAGAAAATTCTGTGGATGAAGAGGATAATGAAGTGGAAGAAGACATGAAGAATATTGGAGAAAATCATCATCAAGATGGACATCAACATATCATCCACTGAAAGAAATATATTTTATTAACTTTAAAATCTCATTGGTTTTTGTATTCAACAAATTAATTTTTAACTTTTTAAAATCATAAAATTAATCTAATAAATATTTACTATTAAGTTTTCTTGGTAGTAAATTTTTGGCTTTGTAATGAAGAAGTAAGAAGATGTCAAGGTGTATCCAGAGAAGATAACGATTTTTGTTGAAGAATATTTAGAAGAACCCTGCAAGATAAACGAAGAAGAAAAGCAGTTATATCGAAGGAGGTATTCCGAAACAAGGAAATTATTGGCAAGATACCTTGAAGACAAAAAGAAGATGCGAGAAGTATAGAAGATAGAGGAAGACACGTAAATATTATTCTGCAGATAATTTTAGTTCGTAATAATTCAGGATTATACACAAATGGGATTAACTAAAATCATAACAGCAAGGTATTAGCAAAACACATTTAAAACAAATAATTCCTGGTTTGTTAGTAATTTAACTTTAATTTAATGTATTATTAAATCTGATACCATCCTGATAAATCATCAAAACAATTTGGATCATCTGAACAGTAGAAAAATCCATTTTACAAAGAAAATGATTCTGGTTTTGGTGAGAACATTGAAAACAGTACCAGAATTTGTTAATAATACTCATGAAAGAGTTTAATTTTTATATTTATTTTACTAAAAACAATAAAAAGAAAAACTCTACAGAACTTCGAACCTTTGTAAAAACTTTTAAAAATGAAAAAGATAGTAATTACAACTGGTAAAATGATAATGAGTACCAAAGAATTACTACGCAATGTTAAAAATTGAAGATAATTTCAAACAACATGATTTAAGTGTTATTTTGGATCTTTCTGAGCAGATATGCAGCAAAGAATAGCACATGATGTCATCACATCAAAGTGGGAGAAGAAATTGTTAAAAGTAGTCAAACCTCTGACTAAGCAACCATTTCTCGAAATCTGCTAACAATCTAAAAGACAAACAATGTAACTATTGTGAAGATAGAAATATAAACAATTATTATACAGATTTTAAACTTGCTAGTAAAATTGCTACCTGGACGACTAAAACAAAAGTGAATAGATATTTGAACAGGGACTTTCAATATGTTGGAAATATATAGCCAAAGGTAGAAAGAAAATGATGGTGGACTAAACTCAAGCACATAGGAATTTCAGACAATCAATAAATACAAGTTTGGGTTAGCTTGACTGTCAAAAGCTACAAAAAAAAAAAAAAACAAGATTTTGGAATGTGGATATAGAGACATATACCGCATAAGAATCAAGCTGACGACGCCAAAGCAACATTTATTAAATACCTCCTCCTTTTCCGTTTTTCAACCCATAGGTTGGTTTGCAACATTAGAAATGCTCATACTTGGGATATCCAAAGAATCTTTAATGCAGTGGTTTCCCGTTGTCTCCTGCATCCTATGCCGTTGACCTATACAGATTCATCCGTCTTTAGGAGTAATTTCTCACACCATGGGCTAGAGAGAGCCCTATCTCCACCTATGTGAAGTCGAATGTATACCCCGACATTCTTTCGGTAAGTTGTAGTTTTTGGTCCACCCCGAGAATTTTGTTTACTCAGTACCCACCATATCTGATGGGCATTCCCCTATCCGCCACCTGGGGAGGCGCCCAATGGGGGACTAAAAACCCCACAAGGGATTATTAAAATAAGATTATTATTATGCCCTCGAATCATAAACGCTAGAAAAGAAATAAAAAAATATCTTATAGGAACTTATAGAAACCAAGTTCATAAGTGCAAACCAGAAAAACACCTGATAAAATTAGAAGGAAAAACTATAAAACAGGTCGAGCAATTCAAATATTTGGAATTCGTTCCACAAAAAAACGGAAAAATAGACCAAGGATAACGAAATGAGTTCGAGTTGCGTGTGTGCTATTTCATAGCTTAAGAGTTCATTTTTAGCAAAACGAGAAATTACAAAAAAAGCTAAAACTGACATGGGTCAGAGGCTTGGACAACATCAAAAAAAATTAAAAACAGAATAAAAACAGCAGAATGAGGTTCCTGTGATAGATCAAGGGTGAGACAAAATTGTACCGAATAAGAAACACGAAGTATAGAGAACTGAAAAAAAAAAAACAGTAGTAGAAGTACAATTGAGATCGCATGGTAATATCAAATGGATGGATAGATACAGAAAAAATGTTTACGAAACTCGGGTAGCTAAAAGAAGTCAAATGACCTAGGAGTGATAAAATCAGAAATTCGGTGGAAAAAACAGATCCCCTGAAATGAAGCAAGAAGTAGTACACAAAATAGGAATGAATGGAAACAACTGTAGCGCGATTCTCCCGCGAAAGAAGAAAACAAATACAAGCAACATTTAAACCCACGCAATGCCTGACACCAAAGATTGTAATATGGCTCAACGATTAAGTAAGTAAGTAATAATGCTAGAGAGATCTTAGTTTGGAATTCAAGAGTCACAAACTGTCCACTGGTGTACGGTACATTATCCTGGATCATGTCAGAGGCTACCAAAAAATTGTTATTTTTAAATGTGGATCTAGAGGTGTATAATTAGAATCACCTGAGTCGTCCTAGTCAGCAACGAGGAAGTCGGAGAATGAGTTGCCAACGTAAGATCATGTAGATCATTAAGAAAATGAAGAATACTTGAAATGAACATGTGATGAGGAACGAGCACAAATACCGTTTCCTATAAACTATGACCTGTAGAAAGAAAAGCTAAGGGGAGACGATGCCCTGGACGATCAAGAATATTTTCGCTCGCTCACCTGATGAAATGGTTCGATGTGACATATACAGAAATGTTTCGGATAGCAGCGAGCAAGATAAATTGCCATGATGATACCCAACATTCGAAAGGAATAAAGCATGAGAAGACGAAAACGAGTATGGCCAAGAGTCGGTACTTCATATTGTCTAAAATATCTATGATCATGACAATGGTGATGTTGGCATTGGTTCATGACAAAATTTGGAGTATTGTTAATCTGGAAATTAATACGGTAAGTATTGCAAACGACTGGGAAAACAATTTCTGCATCTTCCTCGTTGGAAAACGGATATTGAAAGCAGACGTATAGCGGAAATCTTATACATGCAAAAAATTATGGTGTTCAATTAATGAAATGTAAGTTAAACAGGGTCCGTTAAAAAGATCTAACATTTTTAGTTTGGCTATAACTTTGGCTAGGAGGGTTGAGGCGTTCTCGAAATTGTGGGGGTCTCTACTCTACTATGGTCTACTATGGTCTCTACTTTACTATGCATGCTATTTTAGTAACCATGGAGCAGTGGAATTTTTTTGAATACATTTAGTAATCAGGAGTTCCTGATGCGCAGCATGCGCATGATAGCTTCAATCCGTATGTGCGCTTTTCCCTCGAGAACTGTTGATCCGATTTTCATGCGTCTTTTTTTTTCTATCTGTAGCTACATCATCTGCCTAGGTTTTCGGTTATGTTTTATTAAAATCAGTTCATTATTTCCAAAATTATAATGATATTTGTACGCGAGTAAACGAAATCTATGTTTTTCATTCATATTTAACGCATTTTTGAAATTATCAGTGATAACACAGGCTTTGTTAACGGCAAAGTTAGTACACGTTTTATACACTAATTTTTAAAAGCTACTCAGTAGTTCCAAAGATATAATATCACAGGCGCGCGTGTGAAATATAAAATCAAAATTTTCGGTTTATATTTAGCGCATTACTCGTGAACTGCTGATCCGATTTTTATGCGGCTTTTTTCTGTCTGTAGCTACATCATCTGGTCAGATTGATGGCTGTGTTTTATTAAAATCAGTTCAATTGTTCCAAACTTACGACAATTTTTACCGGGAAATTAATCTTAGGTCATTTTGAATCTCTCTCTTATACTTACATGTCTGTTGACATGGTTGTAGATGAGCAAGAAGCCATCCAGTATCCAGTCGAAATTTCTCAGATAAGAAGTCCTGTTTTAATTAAAACAACTCAGTTTTTCTTAATTATTATTTTATAAACCGTTAGATTTTTTTGCCGATTTTGACCCTATTAAAGGCAACACTAATGATCTACAGTTGTTTAACAAAGCCGTTATGATAACTAAACCCTGTTCTAAATGCAGAAATAGTAATAAAATCACGTGAAAGATTGAAGTCGCTGCCCTATAGGCTGTCGCATAAAATTAAAGGCTCAACAGTGAACGAACGACGAGTGTTCTACATAATTATCACGTGAACTACTCATGCTTACTACTTCTTGATTTCGAGTATAACGTCCTGCTATTGTATTGTCATGGTCTTTTTCACTCCGAGAAAGTAAAGGTCCACTTTTAAATCTCCGAGGGTGACTCAATCCAACTTGGGAGTGGCGATAAATGTATTATGTTTTACTTTGTTTTATTTTCCATCCATTCCCTGGCTGGGATTTGAATCCAAAACTTTTGGCAGAAGTGAGAAAATAGATCTAAATTTTAAATTTGTTCATAATTTATCTTTTTCATAAAATTTTAAGTTGCAACGCATAAATTATTAAGAATACCGCAATTTCATCTACATTGAAGTAAGAAAGGATTAATTTGTATGTCGCTATCGAGTATTTCTATAGCTCTTAAAGCGACACGAACACCACGAGGTGTGTTTCCTAGGGTAATTACCTGTAAATGTCACCCACTTAATACTTTAATGCAAGAGCAAAATAAACATAAAACATTACGTGTATTATACATAGTATAAAATAGAATATCAACATTAAACTTATGTCATTCAGAGCATTATATAAGTTACATATAATATCGTTTACCAAATTTTGAAATAAAAATACATTTTCATGATTGCATTTTGTGATTTAAATCATTAATTCCACTAGAGGGGTGTTATAAGCCATAAGCTGTGCTTTTACAAAAGCTGTTGGTTTGTGAGCTTTTTTTTCGAATTTATTTGTTACAAAAAATGATAACGTTGGAGTATGTTAGCGCATAGAGCGTTAGATCTCCGGATTTTAAGATACTTTTTTAGATTTTCTTAGATATGTGTATAATTTTTCTAGAAAAATGTTTGATTCCGGAAGAAAATTGCTCTTATCCGGGAGACAGAAATAAAAAGAAAATTCTTCTATCACTCATTCAGTAGCGTGCCAGTTCAGGAAGTTTGGGTTTCTTCTAGGATATTTTATGTAAAAAAAAAATATGTGATGTGTGAATTTTCACACATTTCAGGGTTTTATAGGTATTTAATAAGTAGAAGAAGCCAACATAATGCAGGATGTCTAGAAATATTTGTTCTATAACCATATTAACATCAATAGTTTTTTGATAATAATTTAAGTATTAAGAGCTTCCATTTAATTTATTGAAACACAATTTAAATAATTTACAAAAATTTTCTCACAAGAAAATTTAAATTAATTCCTCTTACCTTAAAAAAACTTACTTTATTATAACAATGGGTTGAATCATAACGTATAATAGTAGGCAAAACCTACTGAATACTACACACTACACACATGAACTCGATTCTCAGTTGTTCAAAATTTTTTGTTATATTTTTAATTAAAAAAAAAGACTCACTACCTTAGTCATAAAGACAAAAAAATAAACCATAACATTATTAGCCATAATTTAGCCATGAATTAAAAAAATAATTAATTTTGTATAAAACACAAAAAATACAAATATATTCGAAAAACGAAATCTGATCAAAAATACCTCTTGTATGTTTCCGGTATTTTGTACAGAATTTTTTTAGATTTTTAGTTTCATCTCTTTGGGTAAAGGGACAGTGACTTTTTTAGTACATTTATGGAAAAAATCGTATTAAAATATATTTTTTTTTTTGAAAAACTATATTTCATTCCTAAATCTACGTCTTAAGAGTTTTTTTTTTCTGATAATACATTTTAAAAAATAATATTTTTTTTTACGACACAAAATAATCGACATTTTTCGAAAAACTAATTTGATAAAAAATTCCTGTTGAACTATTCCGGTTCTCATCAATGTACATATTAACTCCTCTGGGAGATAGGGTGTGGGACAACAGTTTTTTGACGTATTATTGGCGAAAATCCCATAAAAAAATATTTCAAAAATAAATATTTCTTTTCCACATTGGAAAAACTAAATAAAAACTTGCAGTGTAAAAAAATGTTAGCCACGGATGAGCTTTTTAGTCAGCGTGTAGTATGAGCAGCTTTATGTTTTTACAGTTACAGTTGGATACACAAATAAAAATATTTTGCATGATATATTTTAAAAAAAATCAAATCTATATTGTTCCCTTCCCTATAACTAGAATTAGGCGTGCACCTAGAATAAGGTGATTCACGACTTGACCCCCCCCAGGAGCTCCGAAAACACGTGATTTTTACGTGTTTTTTCTTGAAATGTAAGTGAGAGTCCCCTCCAAGATCTAGAAAATTTTATTATTTATTTATTTATTTTACATTGGCCTATTTCTGTAACGAGGCTAATCGCCGATGCCAGGGAGCGAGTTCCTACACCTGTATGAGGGATGAATGATTGTGAAATGAGAGTAATGTAAACATATTATTCTCGCCCGAATAACATCACCAACGGATAATCGAACTACCCACCCGCACAATCCAGTTGGCTCAAGAGTTCCAAAAACATGTGGTTGTTACGTGTCAAAATACAAATGAGGAAGTTTTTTTCTTGGTCATCAAATGTATTTTAGAAGTGAGGACCTTTAGTTTTCAGGTCATCACTTTTATTTTGGAAGTAAGGACTTTTTTAGGTCATTACTTGTATTTTAGAATTGCAAACCCTTTTAATCATTATCATCATTGGCGCGACAGCCCGAGTTGAGCCTAGGCCTCTTGTTTCAAGGTTTCATGACCATGTTTTCAATCTATGTACATTCAGGAGTAATATGGTCAGTTTTACGTCCATTTTTTAGCGTACACAGAAAGGCACTTACAGGTTATAGCCGGTTGCGAACGGCTAAGCAGAACCTGTAATATGTATAAATATTTTTACACAAATTATTTGACATGAGCAGGAATGGAACTCACGTCCGTGCCCTTAATTAGCGGTCAAATTGCAAGTGCAAATTATTTAAGCAGCTACAGGCTTGCACATAAAAACCTTTTTAATAATTTAAATAATTTGGCCTTCTGCGCCCCCACCCTAACGCTGGGTGCGTGCCTGCCTAGAATGGTTGGTATAAATATCTGAAAATATTGCACATTGATGTAAACTGGACTAATACGCTTAGAATTTTTTAAAATTTGTTTGTCGAAATATCGAATTATTTGTTTATTTAATAAAAAGTATTTCTTTAATTTCTTTTAGGGCAGCGGTTCTTAAACTGGGGTCCGCGAAACAATTTTGACCTTAACTTTACATCCCCCAACTTTTCGGTTTTATTCAAATAACTCATTTAATAAAAATTCTACATGGTCAAGACTTTTTGTATTTGTTGTTACCTTAGGCGGACCAGATTTTTTTTTTACAGAAAAAGAGTTAACTAAAAAAAAGGTCACACTCCAAAAATACAAGTGATGAGCAAACAACAAAGGTCCTCATTCAAAAATACTAGTGATGAGCAAAAAAAAGGTCTTCACTCACAAAATAGAAGTGATGAGCAAAAAAAAGGTCACACTCCAAAAATACTAGTGATGAGCAAAAAAAAGGCTCGTTCCCAAAATAGAAGTAATAAGCAAAAAAAAGGTCCTCACTTCTAAAATAGAAGTAATAAAAACAAGTGACCAGCAAAAAAGAGTATATTCAGTTTTTTTTTATAAAAAGTAACAGTATAGAAAATATTACTCAAAAAAGAGTATAATACTCTAAAAAAGAGTACGTTTGGTCACCCTATGTTACCTAACTAGTTATTGACATAACTAAACAATAATTAGTAAAAATTTAATTATATTTATTCAACTGCAAATTATTTACAGAAAACATATTAAAATAAGATCTATTTTGACAAATAATTGACCAAGAAATGTTTGTATGAGTTTAACGTATTATAATTTGTAACTATTTTTACTATTTTTATTTATTTTATGTTTGTTATTCTATATGTTAATAAAAATGTTCATTTCTATAAATGCGCACGACCATTTATTAAAATAACCAGCGATACATTTTTACAAATATTTATTATAACGTAGTGCCTATGAGATTATTGAGCCAGAAATTAAGTCACAAGAACGACGTAAAATTACTAGGGTTAGGATGGCAAAACAAAACGTTTTTCAAGAGCGGGTCCTCGGACTACATAAGTTTAAGAACCCCTGTTTTAGGGTATTTAATGGGATCTGAATGCTTAGATTTGCGGAAAAATAAAATTAAAAGTTCTGATACGATTATAACATTTTTTTTGCCCTATACAAAATATCCACAAAATCCTGGAAAGTGTAATGATTTCCAATATGCATCAATTTTTTATATATTATCTTGAGTATCGTCAGGTCAAGTATTGACGTTTCCTTTCGTAATACTTTATGTATAAATAACAAAAAAACATGTTCTGTCCATCTGTGGATAAATTATCAAAATCAATAAAACTAAATAATTCAAATTTCTTACACCACGTACACATTAAATAATTTTTCTCCATCAGTATTGTTTGAAGTGTAATCAGTTTGTTTACGAAACAAAAAAAAGTCAATGTATACCCACTAATAAATTTTCGACGGTCGAACGCATACTGAATAGCGCAAACGAGGGTGGTTCCTATACAATTAAACAACTGAAGGGGATTATTACAGACTATTTAATAATCAACAGGGGTAGTTTTTCAACTAGAAACATTTAGGGTTGTACAGGAGTACTGTTTGTTATTGGAAGACATTTTTTACACCTATTACATTCGGACAGGTTCAAGTTCCAATCAAAATGGAAACGTTTTAATAGAAATGTACAGTAGATTAACTTTATTTTTTATAAACAGGGCATTGATCAATAAACTGTGAACTATTACGATGATGGCAATTAGTGAAGAAGATTTGTAAGCTCTTGTAAGTACAATTGTTAAAGCAGTAAAGGATGTGGTTTCAGTATTAATATTCAATATATTGATGTTAAGTCATGCATTTTCACAATTTTCACAATTTTCACATATTTCAGAGTTTGTAGGTATTTAGTAAGTGATGACAGGTTGTGGGTATAAATTAAAAATCATAATTTTCGATAACTTTTGAAATAATAATCTGCGTGCTTCCATTTAGAGACTTAGGAGCGTAGTTATAAAGCACTTGCATCAAGATTCAGCTGTTGCTGCCCAGTTCTTCAGTCAGTCCGATAAATATTGTAAATAATGTGTTACAAAATACTGATGTGACCAGCAAGGTCTCGTTATGATTATATTATATGAGTTTCAAAATGTGGGCCAACGAAACCCAAAAACATAAATTATCCACAAGTTAGCATACAATAAATCAACTCTAACGTTTAGTAGGATATTATATTTAATATATATATATGAGGTGTGAATTTATACACATTTATGGGTTTTGTAGATATATATATGTTACATATTAAAAATCATGTTGTCACAGTCCGGGCTTTTGGGGGTTCGCACAACTGAAGATTGAGAATCGAGGATGTCGGATTTACTTCCAAGAGGGCAAATGGGGTAGTTGTCTTATAATTTATTCACAGATTCTGAATTTAATTAAAAACTGTTTTAGTTTAAAAAATCTTTGCATTTTATTTTCCCTATATGACAATATATTACCCTAAATTTTGAAAAAATTATTTTCGTGCTTCCATCTAGAGACTTAAAAGCATACTTAGATGCGCTCGCATCTAGACTGCCCAGTTCTGCAGTCAGTCAGATAAATATTGTAAGCATGGTGCTGTGCAAAAATTGATAACTTTCCAAATAATTATCAATCAAAAATTTCTATTGTAGTATTCCAGTTTACATTCATGTGAATTACTAAGAATTTTTAGAGATTTTTAGATTATATTCCCTGGGTTAACGGTGCTGGACAAGAGTTTTTTTTGTGGCCAAAATCGTGTTAAAATAAATTATAAAATATATATATATATAAAAAATGGTTTGTTCCTTAATCTACTTTATTTTGATATCGCACAATAAATTAGGAAAAAAAAAATCTCAAAAGATTTTCGAAAATTAATTTGATCAAAAATTCTTACTATTCCGGTTTCCATCAATGACATCATTGAGAATTTTTTCAGATTTTTAGATCAAAACCTCTGGGAAATACGGTGAGAGGACAAAAGTTTTTAGACATATTTTTGGCGAAAATCCCACAAAACATTTGTTTTTTTTTAATAAAAAATTGCTGGTTTATCTACGCATAAAATGGTTATATTTAATATACCACGTAAAAAAAATATATTTTTCGTTGAACACATAATACATATTTGTTTATATTTTTCCCTCGATGTGAACTTTTTCTGAACTCTCAGTAGTTTTCCTGTATGTGAATCAAAGAGTGGTACAATTTTGCCAAATTTCAACTTTCTAGCTCCAGTTGTTTAGCCACAGTTTCTACCGAACTGACAAACAGAGATACAGACAAATGAGAGATGCGAAAAAGTGATCTATTTTCCATCCAAAGAGGCGTAAGGCAGGGCCTTTTTACCTTTCCTAATTACATTGATTTTAAACTCAGTTATGAAGGAAGTTGAAAGGGTCCCCCGTTAGACTCTCTCCTCCATGTTCGAAGAATTATATTACGCAGATGATGTTTGTCTTGTTGGGAAATCTTTTACTGATATGCAGGCAAAATTGTCTCTTTTAAATACAGAGGCGAACAAAATTGGCATGCGTATTAACTACAACCAAACATGAATGTTGAAATTAAACTCGCCCGACCAGAATCGATTTATTATTTAAGATTCTCCTATAAAATAAACGAATAAATACATTTACCTTGGCAGTTGACGATCAGGGACGAACTTTGTTTGACGTTGAAACCGTATCCGGAACGCTAGGCAAGCTTTTGCTACGTATCTTCAGTACTAACATACTTTTCGTACTTCTGTATGGATAGAATATGGAAAATATGGCAATATTGTGTTGACCAACCAGATAACCTCCTGGCTACAGTTTTTCACTAACAAGTGTCTGAGCAAAATATTCAACATCTTTTGGCCAAACACAATCTCAGTGTGACAAAATTAATGACCTGGAAATGGAAGTGGCTAGGACACACACTGAGGAAGGCTGACAATACCATCTCCAAGCAGACACTTAAATGGGATTTACAAGGAGCGCAGAAAAGAGACATACCTGGCCTAAGTCCATATCACAAGAAATTGGACAGATTGGAAAATCTTGGCAGGAAGCCATTCTTGCATAGTCCTTTGTTCTACTTAAGAGCTACAGGAAACTATATAAATATACCGATTCGATGATACGCTGACCTGACGAGAACTGCTGGGGTAACTTGGACACGTATAACTGAGAAAAGAACTAACTAAAGGAATTTGATGGAAGTCTATATACAATAATGGATGTGATAGGATTAAGAAGAATACAAAGAAGGTGTTGATGTATAATAACATCTTCTGCAATTTAAGCAATAGCATTGATTTGTTTTTAACATGCAGCCTTAACAGTTATATTACTATTTCTATTATTCTTACTGTTTTTTTAAAGTTTTGTTGAATTTTTCTAAACATTTTAAAATATGTAGAAAACATTGAGAAGTGAAATATTTATTCATATTAAAGTAAACTTCGTTATAAAAGGACTCCGCAAATTTGGTTTTACAAATTTACATAATAATGGAAACTCTGTAGATTACACAGAAAAATGTGGACAAAACACAACCTCCCTCCAAATATTTAGTCATTCATATTTCAAACGTAGTGGAAATATAATGGAAGAGTTAACCATCCCCATGGAAACATATACTGACAACTGTTTCCATGGTAACTGATTTCAGGGTGAGAAATTTCAACCGAAAATTTTCATTTCATTACTGATTAAATCTTTAAAATAATTACATTATTGAATGTATTTTTTTATTTTTTACCCGAATCTGTAATTTAATATAGCCATGAAAGCTTCAAAACTTATATCTCAACCTATATTTTTATATCTAAAACCTGAAGAGCTTACTTTTTATCTAGGGTAATACAACAAAAAATTAACAACCAACAAAAAGGAACAAACCAAATATAACACTCAAACTTTAATGTTGGTCATCCTGGAAACTAAAAGAGATTATGCTGGAGACCAGAATTTTTAATTATAATTAATGCACCCACAGTATATGAAACGAAAGATACATTAGCAAAGATGAGCAATTTATGTAACAAATATATAATGATGAAAGAAAAATCGTAAGGCTTTTTTGCACAAAGTATTTATTTTAGAAACACAACGTTACGCTAAAATATTTTTAATTTCAGCAGGTGCACAACCATAACATAAGATACATTGTGTTATATATGTCGGCGTGGATACCATATTGGGATTCCGCCCCTTCGTTAATTAATCATTATCTCTTCAATGGAATAGTGTACGATTCTGAAAAACCAATCCCCAATTGCAAAAAAACGTAGGTTTATGGCTAATTGTTTTTTCACGGGAACAGCCTATCTAAATCTTGTATGTTTCTTCCCAAATTTGGGACCAACTTTATTAAAGAGTAGTTCAAAATCTGCCGCTGACATTAGAACAAAATTTTGAAATTGTCCACTAACTTCTGCTAGCAAACTTGAACCATTATATATTTCCCTGCTTCTATGATATATAGTTGTGTCCTCCACTTGTTTTGTTTTTTCTTTTTTTTATTATGTGCATTAATAAGTACGCTGCACTTGTTAAGGCAACAACAACATTACTTTCCGCCATCGTTGACACTACTTACTTTAAATAAATATGTGCGTGGATATAACTGAAATAGGCGGAGCGCAATTTTACGCGCACAAACAAGAAAGTTGTGTTTGCAATTTTTTTTATCCGCGAAAATCCTTGCGCCTACAGCCTTCGTACGCACCTTTAAGTAGCATATTTTCAATACGTTTTTGGTATATTTGAAGATGTTGGAGTATGTCAGGTTATACATCGACATGTGCTCAATGTAGGGTTGGTTACGTAAATTGGCAAAAATTATGGTAGGGAAGATGGACTCTACAACTATATAATTTACAATTATTATATTTTGAAATTTGCGGAAAAATCTTTGGAGTATATATTCTTGTTCTAATTGTTCACAACATTCTGCAGAGATCTGTCATGGAAGAAGTTCAAAAAGAAATAAAAGAAATTGCATTTAATGCGATAAATTATAGTATTTACTTTTATATTTTATTTTGGTATTGACAGGAGTTCAGTTTTGCTCCATTATTATACTAAATGAAACGCCGTTTTGGACGCCAAGCAATGTTATAAATCAAGTAGGTCAATCAAGCAGTTGAACATAAATCATATTATATTCAAAATACCTCCTAAAACATTTACCGGAAACGAAACAATAGCAAACTAATTGTATAATTCTGGATACAACTTGTTCAGAATAACACTGTAAACTTTCAAGGACCAACAATGTTTTAAATTTTTTATAATTATTATCCAAAAGTCGGACCCAACCGTCGGTTTTAACAGTGCTGTGTTATTTACATCGATAATAAATTAACAGCTATTACGGCCATTTGTTCCGAGTAGCACCCTTAACAGTGGTTACTTTCTAAAACAACATATTTTAATATATGTAGGTATTGTTTACTTAGAAAATTAAAGAAAAATAGCTGGACTTGAGTTAAACTCTGAATATAGAATTTTGGGACAAACTGTTAAATGCGTTATAAAATTATCTGCCTATCTACAGCATCAAATGATCTTACGGAAACCATAAAAATCCTATGAGTCTTAGTAACAGAAGTAATTTTAATCTTCAGAGATTAAACGTCTTAAGTAGAAAATTTAAATTCATCCTGTATAAATCTTCAAAGACCTACTATCCTGTATAGTTTATGGTGCCTGACGAAGGAAACTAAATGCTTACTTGGTTCTTCGAAAAGAAAATAATACGCTGCATGCTTGAATCAATCAGTGTGGAAGATGGTTGGCGAATCAGATATAAAACTATGAACTATATAGGATTTTATTATTATAATTATTTATTAGTCTACTGAACAAATCCTGAGGCTTGTGTGGTCATATAGACGGATACAAAAAAAATATATATAGAACATATAGAACTTAATATATACAATACATGGCAAGTAAAGAGTAAAAAGATTAAACAGAAATAAAGGAAAACAAGAAGTGAACTAATATAGAATAAATTAATGTACTTATCTAGTCGGTTCTTGAAAGTATTGGTGGAGCTTAGGCAACTTTTACAGGTAGAAAATTCAACGATAAAAATATTCGGTTAGTCTGAAAATTAGCACTCACGTTCTTTTTGTATTTTTCGTGCTTTAGTTTGAATTTATAGCCACGAAGTTGTGCTTCAATATTCATATTCATTAGTGAAGTCATATTGCAGTTGAAGCAGTTGATAAACATGTAGTACATAGTTATCAAATTACTGTGGGTGCGACGTGCCTCAAGAGACGGTAGTCCTTGTCTGCGTAGTCTTACTTCATAGGGAAGAGCACGAAGTGTGGATGGGATCTTGGTTATGAACGCCTCTGCACACTCTCCAGTAGCATTATATCCTAGAGAACGTTGGATGACTATATTGAAACACTAAATTCTAGTAATGGTCGCACGTACGTGGTGAAAAGTTTAACTAGAGGTGTAGGTGTTAAATGAAAACTCTTCCCAATGAGGTATATTACTCGAGTAGTTTTATATATCAAAGCTCTGATCTAGTTAAGAGGGTCTGATTTGAAACATTCTTGGAGGTCATGTACAAAAAACGAATTACAGAAGAACGATTAAGAAATTAAGATATTTGGTAAAAGAGGCGCTGACAGATCACGCCCAAGATGGATGGGCAATGTTTCAGCGTGACCTACAACAGTTGAGTGTCAACCATGGTCGAGAAGTTACCATGAATAAAATAGGTGTTACAATAAACGAGAGCAATACCCACTATGGGTTGTAGTGCCATGAAGAAAAACGATTATTGTTTACTGAAACGGTTAAACCATATTGCGTTGGTTATGAAACATTTCAAAGATTGAAACAAGTTTTCTAGATGACCATCTGAGTATCATTTAAATTAAGATTACAGAAATTAAATCTTAAAGATTTCGTGGAATAATTTGGCAGCATATTCGAAAAATAAAAATAAAAATTCTGAAATATCTGTTGTGTGCATTCCGCACAGATGCTAGTAATAACAGTACATTTATCATCAAAATGAGTTAGACTCTGTTTCTATTTTCCCCAGAAACTATAATTTATTTCCCTATATTAATTTGCTTCCACTATTGATCTATGCTGTGAAATAAATAAGCTCAATACAAAACATAACACCTAGACAAACAAAACATTGTCATACGTTAATAAATTCTCGAATATATGCAGTAAGATATTGAATTATTTCGCATTTTCGGTTGCTTACACTCTCAATATATTTATTTAATTCAACAGTACTGGAAACAAAAGGATGTTACACCTATTTTTTTTTTACTACTTATGCTATTACTTAAAATAAATTAGGACTGTTTATATTAAAAAATATATATTTTGTTAATAGCTTTAGAGTCAAATACAAGTTACATTTGAAAAATTGAAAGTTGAACCGTAAATCTTTAATGCAAGTGCAAACCAAAATCCTGTATCATTGTGCTTACAGCAGTTTGCATCTAAATAAACGTTCTGCATAAGCTAATAATCTACACATTCTGCATAATTTACACAAGAAACGTTCGGCGTAAGGTTTCTGTGTTCGTGCCGCACGAAAATCGTTCGGCAAATATCGTGCAGTGAAGTTTGTGCTACACACTCGTCCTAAGTTTAGAGCTTGCGGCAGTTTGTGCAATAGTGTTTTTCGCGGTAAAAATATAAATTATTATTTTTTCTACAAATCCATATCTTGTTTCTTGACTTTGATGGCATATCATAATAATAAAGCCATGTATCGTCCCCTGTCATATTTCCCATATGTCCCATTTCAAATTTTTTAAACATTTTTCGACACAATTCAACTTTTATTGCTGTTTGTGCATCAGTCAAGCAGTGGGGTACCCATAGCGGGCCAACTTTCCTAATTTTCAGATGGTGATAAAAAATTAAATGGATAGCTGGTGCACCAATGTGCAAAGACAGCAGTTTTTAAACAGCAGCAATATTTATAGGAGTAACTGTCACGGAGCTGTCCTGGACGAGGATCATCATCCAGGTTAAAAATATCTCTTTGAAATTGTTTGTACCAACGAAACACTGTGCCTTATTCTGGACAATTTTCAAAAAAATAGTAAACATTTCGGAGAAGTTTTAATATAATATCTGTAAATACATAAATTCACTGCATAACTAGCGAAAATACCATTAGTAAGTATTAGGAAACTTTCGTGTTTTACCTCCACGAAGTAAAATCAGCTGATGAGTGACGTCTGTTTAGACTGATCTATTTTGCTGTTGTATAAAAATATATACTCCCATCTTATCTAACAGTAACTGACATTTTATAGTGCAAGGTGTCAAACAAAAATTTTAAGAATAGTAACATTTGGTGTGGTTAATGTAATTGGTTAAACATAATAATGTTTATAGAACTGGTAGCTAGTTAAAAATACAGTTGAAAAAAGCGTGCAAGTAAATTAATCTTTGGTGTAGTTTTGAATGAAATAGAATATGCAGTGCATTAATTCTCTCCATGAGCATATTTACAATTCATATTCAGAAAAATACAAAAAAATTTCTGGAGCAAAATATAAAAGGTGGAAATTTAAAGAAGAAAGAAGTTGTGATATTTCGAAAGTCATGAATAAGGAATATTTTCATTTGTGGGTTTCTCGTTCGTTCTATATATTCATCAGTTTTCTTAAAATTAAGTTTATCTCGTTATTATACAACTGTCACATCAGGAGGTGTTATACTTTTTATTGTTCAACTTTCTTATTCAATTTCCCCAACCCGGAATGTAGGTAGAAAAAAAAGAAAACACTTCGTCTATAAAGTTTTCAAAATGAAAGCTAATTTATCATTGTGAATTTTCCACGAACGAACTTCAAATCTTTTGAAAGTCATATTGTAAATTTCTTTAGGTTTGTAATGCGATAACGACGTTCAGATCTCAACCAAATTTCGTATAAAATATTTGTAAGACCACTCTAAATAATCGTTTGTTTAACCGTTTCGAAACAGAACGGTGCTTTATTATTTGTAAGTCTAACGTTGCTTCATGTTAACAGTTATTGCTTTGAATCGGGTCTTTAAACATTGTGGCAAAGAAATATAAAACAAACTACTGTGATATGAAATACATGAAGTACTATTCGTATATAATTCTATTCAGTATTGAACATGGTTATTTATTGTCAGCCTTGTAGCGTAGAGGTAGCGTTTCTGCTTCACGAGCCTAAAATCCCGGACTCGAATTCCGGTCAGGGCATGGATGTTTGTGAATCATAGTGTAACTGGGATATTTAGTACTGTTCTGTGGTTTTTTAAAAGAAAGGAAAAAAGAAAAAAGTATTGATCATGGTGGTTTTTTTGCATACTCTTTTGTGCATCACATCTGTGTAGTGTGTGTTGCATGTAACACTCAGAGGTAGGAGACCTACAGTTTAACGTGGCTTGCGAACCACTTTTATATGTTTTTGAGAAAATTTTCATGGTTTAAAATATTGGTAACCAGCCCTCCACATTCAGAGGGAGAACGGCTGGGAAATTATGTAAAAAATGTTTTTTTTATTATAATGGGCAAAAGAAAACAATTACTCTTGTTCGGAGATACTTCTTCTTAGAAGAATAAGAGATAAGACATCTTAATCATGTAAATTGAAAATAAAAATAGTTGATGATTACTTCATATCTTTGTCTACACAATAAAGATTCTATTTTCGACGAAAATATAGATGACCGATGACGGTTGAAAAAACGTATCGTTCAATCGTATATCAAATATAACAAAAAAAAACATAAAACTACAGACGTACGAGTAGTTCAAAATCGTTATCGATAATTTACATAGAATTGAGTGAATAGCTATATAATCAGGTCTGGGAAAATGTTCCTGGCACAATTTTTTTCACAGGCCTACGCAGCGTTCTTCCCTTTGTCGTAATAATATTGCAAAATTTAGCGCAATTTTTCATTACTTTTCTACATTTTCAAACGCAAACAACTCTCCAACCACTGCACAAATTTTGATGTTTAGACACTCAAAGTAACGCTCGAACTGTCACCTTTCCAATGAGCGCTTAGTGGTGTCGCTGCGATCTGTGTTTCCTGAGTTATTTGCAATTGGCGTCTATCGGCAAAAACGCCACGAACTTTTTCCCAGACCTGATATTTGTTCTCAATCGACCTACCATATAAAATCTCGCCGACCATAGAATGATGACATGTAGGATATGGTTTTTTATTTAAATTGGAATACTACCTTTTATGTCTGTGTACGAGGCTCACTCTAGAATAATTGAGAATAAGAAAAATAGGTAAGCCGTGGAATACAAAAGTAGCACTATCATTTTATGTCATTATTTACCTGTTATTTGTAATAGTTAGCTTAGTTAAAACTTGGTTAATTAATTTTTAGAGTACTGTTGTGAGTCAAAATGTGAAATTAACCAGAGAGCCTTTTAGAATCATGATTTATTATGATTTAAAAAAAGGTTTAGTCGCTTATGAGTGCAAAGAATGTTTAGATTCAGTTTTTAGTGAACAAACATTTTTTTGGCTACAATTTGTCGCTGGTATAAAGAATTTGAACTAGGCAGGAATTCTGTTCATCGAACGAGTTCACCAAAGAACACAAAAAAGGAGTAGGGTGTTCTCCAACAGCTGTTGCCGAAAAAAAAAAAAACATTGCTGGTGCGAAGAAGATAATTGAAGAAGACAACAAATCAACTTATGCAGTAATAGAGCATCAACTTAAAATTAGATCCTCAGCTATAGCAGAATCATACAAGATCATCTGCATTTAAAAAAGTTATCAGTACTTTTGTCCCACATTAGATTTATAATTTCCAAAAAGCGGAACGTGTAAATATTCGCCATGAAACTTTCAAACTTTTAAACAGTGTGGAAAACCAAATTCTTGTCAAAAACTGAGATAGGATGACGAAACTTATATTAATTTTTTCGTACTTACACGCCAATAGAATCATATATGGATATATGAAGATGGGTAAACTCCAACAATAACCAAAAAGCAAACAGCCATGAAAAAACTAAGGTATGGAGTATTCTTAAAAAGTAATTAAACTGGGTGGAGAGAAGACAGTTACAGCTAAATGGTACACTGAAAAATATTTGCCTGAAGTGCTCAGTAGATTTCCAGAGAACATAATCCTTATGTTACATCATGATAATGTCTTCCCATAGAGCAGTTTTAACTCTCCAGTTTTTGGCAAAAAAAAAAACATAATGAAAGTAATAAAACACCCACCGTACTCACCTAATTTAGTTAATTGTGGCTATTGGCTATTGATGCTACAATTCATGATTATTTTGAAGTTATTCCAAAAGAAGATTGGTTGGAAGCTTTTGAGAAGTGAAATCAAAGAATGGCCAAGTGTATAATTGTTGAAGGGAACTACTGAAATACTGAAAATATTTAAAATAAAATTCTAAAAATATGATATGTGTCTTATTCTCATTTCAATTTTAGCGTGCCTCCCTTATGTATATATTTGCAATACATATACGCTGCTATAAGTTGTGAAATAAAAGAGAACTCTCCTCAAAAAAATTCCCAACTACAAGGGGTTGATGACAGCACTTTGTAATCGGTTAAATTCCCTAATCGAACAATGACGTGCAAGGCAAATGCACAATTACCGCGACCCTACTGTAACAAATTTTTAAAATCATTCTGCAGTTCGATCGGATTAGTCCCCTGATTAGAACGCATAAAGCATTTATACTCACCATCTGTCACTCATACGCTCATGCTTACAATAGAGTGTGTCTGTCCACCTAAATATACTACGATACGGTGAAGATTAATAAGAAGTGAGGTGGATTGTTGTTGCCTCGAACCTATTTCATTCATAAATACGCACGTATCATAGAATGTTTTAGTGTTGTGTCGTTGTAACATGACATGACATGACATTCAAAGAATATCGTTGTTTGTGAGGGGGTTGTGTGTGCTACGCCTCTGTGTCAGAGAGTAGCGAGTAGCGAGAAACATAGAGGCATACAGCAAGACGGATGAGGGTAGGACGGGGTGGGTTGGTAGGTCATTCTAGATGATTGGCTCGACATTCTACAGTTTTGTACATCGTTTTACTATGTGTTTACATCACAAGTTCTTTTGTTGCTTCAAATTCAGGTTACGGGGGTAAAAATACAACATGAAATACAGCACATTTCTTATACTCGATCAAAAGAAAAGGTTTTCCTTTACTAAGATGTAATAGATATTTTAACTAATAAAATATGAATACGCTATACTTCTATCTAGCTCTTTCTTATGTATTTTTAACATTTTACTCTTTTTCAATACATATTATATTAAGAGTTTTAAAAATAGAATTGCCAGCCTTGGTAGCGTAGAACTAGCGACCCTACTTCACGTGCCAAAGCACACGATTTAGAATTCCGGCCAGAGCATGGATATTTGGTTTGTCCTTATCACTTCATCCACATTAAATTGAACAAATTAAAAAGATAAACTTAGAAGCTAGTTGAAAAGATAACTTCGGGAACAAAATCTTAAAAAATATAATTATACCACAGTACGTCATATTTGATATATGTACGGAGCCCTGTAATGTTCCCAGAAGGAGAAATTGACCAGGTTCGTGCTCTGAGGAGCACGTTAGCGACGATCATTAGGCAGGACTCACGATCTAGAAGAAAAAACACGAAATAAAGCGAATGGACTTTATTAGCCACAATCTCACGCGATTGTAGAATGTTGGAGATGGGATTTGATATAGACAGATTGATGGACTTACCTAGTGGTTGAAATGTCACGTAGCAAAGAGCCCTTTGAGATGCTGTAGACTTCGTAATAAACCAGTAATAAACCGTCCACACCGTATATTCGCGAAATACATCAACACACACGAATGTGAATGCATGTGTAAAACTCATTCACGACAACAAATCAGAGTGAACGAAATGATGTAGAACAAGACTAATTCTACTTGTGCTTCAAGACGCACGCAACTAAGAGCTCAGATGATGCGGAGCCCGAAATGAGTGACTAAAATACACTGAGATACGAGACGAAGGTGTATAACATACATTCATGAACTGCAACAATGCAGGTAAACTGAACGGCTGTCGCGTACAGGCAGAACTGAGTACGAAAATTAACAAAAGATTATGACACAATTGAAAAAATAAAATATTATTATTATTCAAGTATGCTTCCTTTGTATTAGAAAGTAAAAAACTATAGAAACTCATTTTATAGTTTGTTGAAAGTCTATTTTAGAGACATGTTATAATAAAAATGTGGCGGTCCCCTTATATCACCACCCTGCTCCCCCCTGAAACTTAATCCAGCACTGTGCCTAACTTACTCTACGTTTTTTTTAATATACTTAACTGGTTACTAGTGCAGTGAATCGAATGTTAAATTAGTTGAATTCCACCGCAACGCCGTTCCCATTGGTTGATTTGAATTGAAAGAGTTTTGATTCTTTTATTACTCATGTGTTTTAGTATAATTATAGTATTTTCAGCTGTCCAAAAAATCTTTTAACAAACTTTTAGCCGACATAAACGTTTAGTGAACTAATCTAGGTATTTACGAAAACTAAATATTTGTATCTATACATCGCAAAATTATCTACTACAAATAACCAGCCCTTAAATAACCTCTAAAACAGCCGTGAGCAAGGACCAGCCTATAATTAATAAAATACCATTTGTTTCAAAACATATACAGGGCATCTCGTTATGAACGCAACTTAATAGCTCGCAGCTACAGTACAGGGGATTCCTCTTATTTACCGCTAGTTTATGTTTGCTGTACAAGCTCGAAGCTCCTACTACAATGGCCACTGTCTGAAGCATACAACGTCAGATTTGTTAGCTTAGTTACGAAAACTAAAAGTTTGTAATATATTAACTCAAGTGTGAATGACTGATAGTTTAGCTTTTTTACTTGCATTTACTCAGCTTTAACTTGATAATTAAGCTTTGTTTAGCTATTTACTAAATAACATACGAAGTGTTATTAATTATTTTAATGTTTAGCTATTAAAAGCAACCTCAGGGTATCGTTTTCCTCAAATAAAATACATATACAAGAGTCAAGTTAAAACTATTGAGAATATGACGCATGGCTCATATTTTTTAGGATTTTATTTTAAATATGTTCAAAGTAGTTCAATAATAATAGAAGTCTATTCTTTCCTTAACTTCTTAAAAGCTCGCATCAAATCTTCTTTTGAAATACCTTCAAAATAATCATGAATTGCATCATCAATCTCTGCCTCAGACGAAAACTTTCTAACCCGTAAATTCCTTTAAATCATGGATCCAAAACCAAGAGAGTAGGATACACACAAAGTAGCACTATACTTATTCCGATTTTCAAAAACCGACTGGCGCAGGATCAACTTTCTTCAGAACTTAAATTAATTTTCATTTTTCCCCTACGTCGGGAAAGTTGATTTTTCTTTTGCTAGAATGTATAATCGATTTTCTTTTTTCATAATGTTATCCCGATCGCATTCAGGGATGAAGTGAAACATCTTTACACCCTCAGGGGCAGGGTACGACTCATCCAAAGGTGGCTGAGATGTTTACATTTTTTGAAAAAATTGTGATTTTTAAGTTTTTGAGATCCTTTAGGGGCTGCAACGAGCAAAATCAATGTACAAAATCAATTAATCGACAGAAATTCAATAAGTTCTAAGTTAGGTAATTTGTAGAGATTAGTGTGTATATATAATTTATATATATGTATATATAATTTCGATAACCGGTAATTTCTCTTAGTTTTATTTAACTACTGAAGATGGCTACTTCGTAGCCGAAATGTTCGTCTAGTGACAATAAAATAATTTGTGAAGTAAATAATCTCTTTAAGTATACCTTATTTTAACTTCACGTTAACTCAACAATTAATATTTACAAAATCAATGTTAAGTGACAAAAAAAAAACACTTTCCCGGCTCCCAAAAAAAATTAAATTTAGCTTTAACACTGTAGAAGCACGGTTCGCTATATTTACCGTTTCTTTTTCTTAGAGTACCATGCTCGATGCTCTGAACTGGCACTTTCGCATTGAGCATATTCCAAGAGTAGGCTATTTCGCCGCATACAGCTGTGTTGTGTGTGTTGCCTGTGTAACACAATCGTATGGGACCTAAAATTAACTATAGTGGAATCCGAACCACTACTTATTTTGAGGAAATTTTACTAGGGCTTTTACCTCTGTGGTTGCCCTATGCCGTCCGAGGGAGAAACGGTCGAAAAAAAAACGCAAAAAACACGAAATCCAGGGAAAATACAACTACCACTAAAAAGCGTTGCTCCCCTTAAAAAATTGAGATACGTTATAAATCACATCTCTTGGAAAATTCAGAACTAACCCAAAGCGGTAGGGAAGATCGGGAAAAAAGTATTATGCGGTCTTCGGTGGCCTTCCTTCCATCACTGAGCATAGATTTTGCTCATTGTTCTCCCCTTATGCTGTACGGAAAATACGAGAAAAGGTGGAAACTATCATTGGATGGGTTGTCCTCTATACCTGAGGGTAAAAAAATCATTACTTCATCCCTTAATACGACCAGGACAAAAATATGAAAAATGAAAAACGTGAATATTCAACTTTCCCTATTTCGGGGGATAATAAGAATTAGTCTAAGTACCGAAGAAAGCAGATCTGTAGCCTACGCCGTTCGATTTTTGAAAATCGGTGAATCCGTATAAGGAGAGTGTCACATTGTATGTATGCGTACTATCCTGGCTTTGGGATAGCAGAGTCAGTGGGAAAGTACAGTACCGTGTTGTGTGTTAACAACTACTATCCTAATTACGGCCTATACCGTAATTATGCTATGCTATGCCGTGACACTATGTAGTGAACGAACTAGCTACTAGACCTAGTAACTATCTCATTTACTACCCTAATCTAAACCCGGAATTAGCGCTAGTTCATTCTCAAGTGTTTTCATTAGGATAGTAGCTATCTTTATCACTAGCAAGCTAAATATGAACCCATTTAATAGCCTAATGTAAACGAGACATTAGAAAATGAGCAACGCGCGTCCCTCCCGCTTATTTCGTCTAATTCATTTTATGGATATACCCGCATTTTTTGCGAACTTTTCTTCCGTACTATTTTTTATTTTATTGATCCATATCGTAGCCTAATTTGAATATGCCTATTATAGCATAGTGTAATCCGACATTAACAGCATTGTACGTTCAAATCAAATGGTTCAATTAATCATGTAAGCCCTTGTTTCATAAACAATTTTAATAGGCCATTTTCTTTATGGGCGCTCGGGAATTATACACTACTCTTTTAAATCGAATGTAGTCATTAAGAGCTTAATAATAACAGTACTGTCCTGTCTAGCGAGCTAATAAAACTGCCCTTCATGTTTGTTAAAGGCCTCCGTAAATTATGGGACAGACTTTATAAATAGCGCATACATTATGGTCACTAGGGACTCATTTTCAATGTGTATATTTCAAATTTGTTTAAATTGTGTTTGGGAGAAGAGACACGTCTTTGAGTGTTAGGTTAGGTAATATTATATGTTAGGGTGAGAACTCCCTTTGTGTATTATATTTCATGACATTTATTTGTAGTGTTTTAAGACAAGATTATTATTAGGGTGCCGCACCCACATTTCACTAATCCACGAATTATTTAACCAAAAGTTTACTTATTTATAAAATACTTCAGAATATAGAGAACCATGGTTTGAATTTTTAAACCCACAAATCATAAATTTTGAAACATCATGATATAGATACAAACTATCATAGACATTTTATAAGAAGCATTTTGAACATGAGCTTACTTGGTGTTCATGGCTCGTGAGCTTTGCTGTTCTCAGATTTGATCTCCAATATGATTTTCGGGTTGAAATAGTTCTGGTATAGACCAGATTTAATGCTGCATTGGAAAGCGTTTTTAAACGACCAATTTCGACAGATCAAGACTTAAATATTCATGGAGATCGTCTAAACCATTTACGTTTCGCCGACGATATACTTTTAATTACTGACGACTTAATTACTGAGGAGAAATGGACCAAATGATGAAAAAATTAATTAGTGAAGCCGAGGAGATAGGACTCCAAATTAACATAAAAAAGACCAGAGTTATGACAAATTTAGTGCTGAGTAGTAATTTTTCATTCTTGAGTAGACCCATTGATCAAGTTTCTCACTCCAAATACTTGGGATATGAAATCACAATCGGCAGCGACAACCAAACCATAGAGATAAACAGAAGAATTGGTTTGGGATGCCCGCCTTTGGAAATCTGAGGCACATTTTAAAAGTGATTTCCCCATCTGTCTCCAAAGAAAGGTATATGATTAATGTGTCTTACCAGTCGTCACCTATGGTGCTGAGACTCTCACTCGAAAATCTGCGGAAAAATGATTAGCATATAATTTTAGATCGAAAAACAAATTTGTGGATCAGACAGCAAACAAAAGTTTGCGATATAATAGGTAAAATTTCACGTCTGAACCACTTCAGACGTAAAAGACAGTGTGCAGGCCATGTTGCTAGAGTCATTGATGGTAGATGGAGCAGGAAAGTACTGGAATGGTGGCCTAGATACAGTACTAGAAACCGATGCAGACCTCCTACTCGTTGGACGGATGACATCAAGAGACTAGTCGGTAATTGGCTGCAGGTGGCACAGGACAGAGAGGAGTGGAGATGCAAGTGGAGGCCTATGTTCAGCAGTGGACGTCAATGGCTGATAAAATATGATGATGATAGACCAGATACATACACTGCTATACACTACTATATATTTTTTGTTGTTGTGAGATACCTCCTGAAATTTGAGTGGTATATACTCTTTTTTGTGCTTTCTGCATTCATTAATGATACATGGTGCCACAAATTTGACGTAGTATTTTGTTATCAAATATTGTGAAGTACTGCCGATCTTTCTCCATATTTTGGAGACATACATAAGTCTCTGGCTTACAATAAAGTTATAATGGTGATAATTTTGATGTTGTTTCAGAAACAAGATTTCATAAATAAATTCAATATAATTATCCAATTCGAGTAAAATATTTAAAAAAATTAAATAATGTTTTTAAAAAAGGGCCAGATAAGTGTAGACATGTTTATTACTATAACTGACACCTATGTGTATACCTAAATGAAAAGGACATCGTAAATTCTATATGAATTAACAAAAGTGTCAAATAAATTTTAGATGTATTCGGACCATATGTACATAAATAAAAATTAATCTTCATCTTTCAAATAAATATTAGTTTTGGGTTATTTCTCTAATGATACACTATCTAAATTATTACCAATAAATTACCTTAGACGTGTTGATATTAGATCGGATTGTCAGGGTTTAAGATGACATTTTACATTTAGTCAGTGTCAGCCTTTCAGGGCAGTCAGATTTTGTTCATGATGGGTTAAAGACATGTTGAGATTGTTGACAAATGAGTATTTTGTGTGTAACAGAGCTTTTCAAGTGTTGGACTGTTTGTGAATATGTCTCTTTTGGATTAACTGACATTGTTAATTTGTAAGGCATAGTGTAAATATTTAACCATCTAAATATTAAACCCACATCGTAATTAAAGTAGGTTAGTTAAAATGTTTTTTTTTAAGATTTTAATTGAATGAACCCTTAAATTTATCTTAAAAACCATAGCAACCAGATAGGTGAGTTCATATCCAAATCAAATCCATATCCAAATCATATCCATATCAAATTCAAATCCAAATCCATATCCAAATCATATCACAATCATATCCATATCCAAACCTGTGAGTTCATATCCAAAACCACTCGCGGATTTTGATCTCATTATGTGGTAGACCTTGAGTTTTGAGAGATGTACAGAGTAAATACAAATTTAAATATATTGATAGTGGATTCAAAATTAGTCAGCCAACCATGACATTTTATTAACATATAAGAAGGCTCCTCACAAAGTAATACTACTCCTTTGGTTTTCATTCAGTTGATCTCTCCATTTTTTTCCAATAGCTGACAGATGTTTAGCCTTCGCAGATTTGTTTAATTTACAAATTATATTTTGTTTATAAAGCCGGTCGCTAGAGGTCGTTACTGGCTCTGAATTTTAATTAGAATCATCAGCCTAAATAGTAATATCATTCCAGTAAAACAAATATTGAAATACTAAACTAAAATTCATGAAATATCTAGGAGATAATATGTCGTAATATAATATTTTCCTAAATATTACATACATATATTTTTCTGCGGTTAATATTTAAATATTCCAGAGAGCTCAGGTAGAAGCAGTCTATATTAAAATTGCTAGAATACCTGAGTTTTCTAATATGCAGAAACTCAGGTCAATTTGCATATTATTTCGCTGGTTTCCACAACTATGATGTTTATCTTAGGTATATGACAAAATTCTTACGAAACATTTCAAACTGAAATATTGTTTAGGGAAATATTTTTAATATAATGTTTTCAAATATGAAACATACATGAGAAAAAAATGAAAAAAGGCAATAGATCACCAGTCAACTATTAGGTAACCAAAAAAATTCGTGTGGTTTTATATAGTATAATTAAAAAAAAGGGCAGGCATTTTCAGAAAAAGTTTTATTGATTAAAATAATAACCTTCACAATCTACGACCCTTTTTCAACGAGATACAAGTTTGTAAATCTCGTTGCAAACATAAATAAGACCGCCCTCGCACTAGAATCGAACGTAAATCGCGCAGGTTTGCAAATTTTTATCAGCACTTTTGGGCTTGACTTTAGTAAAGGCGACCCCATGAATGCCAGCGGCCCCATTAACAAATTCTTTATAAAATAACACATAAATATTCCTTTCTCAACCACATCAAATATTCCTAGACCATTTTGAGAGTGTATTTTTGGGGATTCGGACAAGAGGGCGACATAAAAATTACGCTAACAGACATAAGGTCAACCTGAACAAAAGGCCGACAAGGACAAAAAGCCGACAGATAAATAGCCGAGAGACAAAAGTCCGACACGGACGAAGGACCAATTTGGACAAATGCCGACGTTTTTGTCCATGTCGGCCTTTTGTAACATTTCCGACAAATAAATAGCTGACAGACAAAAGGCTGACAAAGACAAAAGGCCGATAGACAAAAGACCAACACGAAAGAAAGACCAACTTGGACAAAAGGCCAACATGGACAAAAGGCCAACATGGTCAAAAAGCCGACAGATAAATGGCCACCAGACAGAAGGCTGACAAAGACAAAAGACCTACACGGACTAAAGGCCAACTTGGGCAAAGCCGACACTGACAAAAAGATGACAGATAAAAGTGCGACAGACAAAAGGCTGACAAAGACAAAAGGCCGACAAACACAAAAGACCGACAAAGAAAAATCGATAATGGCCGAAAATACAAAATTCTGCAAAAATCGTGGATCTTTTGAGTTCTCCAAGATACCTGAAATGAATAAAAATTATTAATAATTATCATCATCATTTTAATTTACTTCCTCATCGTGAATTTTTATCTCGTACGACAAATTTTCACTTCTATTTTTCGTAACTTTTGAATTGTTAGTTGCATAATGATAGTCTTTTTTATACTTTTTGCTGAATACATTGTTTCAAAATAAGCCCTCTTGTTCTTTATTTGTAAATATAACTGTTTATGTTATAAACAATTGAAAAAAATCAGTTCTGTTTATAAAAAATATTAATCTCTGAAATTATGAAATGTAAAAGAACTCGCTTAGCTTTTAGCTTGATGTTTCGATTTTAATAACGACACTCTCTGTATTGTCTAACTTCAGAGGGAAAATGTATGTCTTTTGCCCATGTCAGTCAAAAGGCAGACCAAGACAAAAATCTTTGCCGGTATTTTGTTTTTGTCAGCCTTTTGTCTGTAGGCCTTTTGTATGTAGGCCTTTTGTCTGTCGGCTTTTTGTCCATGTAGGTCTTTTGTTAGTCGGCCTTTTTTCAATTGGCCTTTTGTTAGTCGGTCTTTTGTCAGTTGACCTTTTATTAGTCAGCCTTTTGACAGTCGGCCTCTTGTCAGTCTTCCTTTTGCCAGTAGGTCTTTTACCAGTTGGCCTTTTATCAGTTGGCCTTTTATCAGCCGGTTTTTGTCGCTGTCAGTCTATTGTCTGCTGATCTTTCGTCCAAGACTGCCTTTTGTTTTTGTCGTCTTTATTGTCTTTGTCGTTCATTTGTCTACGTCGGCCTGTCGTCCGTCTTGGGCTTTTGTCCAAGTTAATCTTTTGTTCATGTAGGCCTTTCGTCATGTAGACCCGTAACTTGGTTACTTAATAGTTATTATTAATATTAAGAGTAAAAACATTTAAAGCTATTGGTGCCTGGTATTAAAACTTTAATATTACCCGTTAATTATTTCGTGCTGTTGAATATTAATTTTTTTGTTTTTTCTAAAAGTTCTTAAAAGTTTCCTTTAGTCTTTTCCATATTCATAAAATTTTCAAAAAGTCAGGAGTTGATTTTTCAGTACATTTGCAGTATAGATGCATTATTTATGTCGTTCTTCCTAAAGACATTCCGAACTGGCAAACACTCTTTCACGACTCGCATGACGGTGGAAATGTGAAGAAAAAGGTATTCGATCTATCCTGAGTGACGTTACATCTTCGAGGTGACAGAAGAGCATCAACCAGTGCAGTTCGTCAGTTAGGAACATTCTTTTGTTACCTTACAACCTTCTGGAACGTTTCACAAAACTTAATAACATTCTTTTCAGATTTCGAAATGAACATCAAATAAACTGGCAAAAATAAAAGTTAAAAAAGAAAGAATATGAAATAAAAAATAAAACGTCGTGGTTTAAGTTCCACTGAACATGATACTGTAACTGTAGGCCCATTCTCGTTTTTAGCTTATAACGAAATACTTGAATTAAGATATTTTGTATTATACTAAGTGGAACTTACACCAAGTGACATTAATTTTTAATTAAAATGCGCATTATTTTCCCACATGTTCCTCGAGAGGCAACATTTACGTTAATCAATACCAATAACAATTGAATTTTTGAGATTGACATGTGAATTAGTTTTAGTTAAATATATCCAGAGACAACTATTAAACGATTTTGGCTGCTGTTTTCACAGTTGGCTGATATATTGATATAAATAAACTTCATTTTTTATTTTACATCCTAAAAAAGCAAGGTTTTCTACATAATAAGTTCAAAATCGGCGAGCGGTTTCGGATATAAACTCTCACGAGTTCGCTGACTGGTTGCAATCATTCATAAGATGGACTTAAGGGTTGTTGAATTAAACTCGATATTTTAACCAACTTACTTTAACGACGATTATGGTTTCCTAAATATTAGTCTCTAACTATTATCTATCTTTTTAGCAACCTTTTGTTTTATTTATTAATTTATTTATTTTACATCGGCCTATTTCTTCAATGAGGGTAATCGCCCATGCCAGGGAGCGAGCTTCTACACCTGGATGAGAGGTGAAAGATTGTGAAAATGGGAGTCATGTTAATAATAATAATAATGATAATTCAATTATTTACCATATAAATTACAGTTAAGAAAAAAATATATATAATTATCGACCGTAAATAAATGTACTTAAATTTAAATTCTAACCCTACGTCAGTCTATGAATTACTGAATTGACAAATTTTAAACATAACATAACATAAGTTAACATATTATTATTTCTTTTTTAGCTACATACTAAATTAATATATATATATATATATATACATACATACATATATATATATATATATATATATATAGAGAAATTATTGATATGTTCGCAGGACAACTCTATTATCACTGATTGGTACCAAAAAAGTACCCACAGTTGGCGCTATTTAAATTATTTATCCAACCACCCTACCTCACTAAAAATTAACACCCTCAATAATGTGTTGGATAGAGCGATAAAGTTGTCCCAACCGAAATACAGAACAAAAAATCTTCAAATAGTGAAAAAAGAGTTTAAAATCAACAACTACCCTGCAAATATTATCAACAACTGTATCAAAAAAAGAATATGGAAAGCTTATAACACAAATCTAACTAATAATAATCCCAATCCTAACAACTACCTTAGCTTTCCATATCACAATACTGAGTTCTTGCATTACAAAAACATTTTTAAAACATTTGATATTAAATTAGCCTTCAGCTCCGATAATAATAACAATCGTAATTTTTCTAAACTTAAAACCAACATTCCCATACTTGAAACGCCCAATGTTGTTTACGAAATACCGTGTAATGTATGTGATAAAAGCTACATAGGAACGACACAACAAATTTTGAAAAAACGCCTGTACCAGCACAAAAGTGACGTTAGACTTAAACCTAATTCCACAGCTTTAGCAGTACATACTAACAGCACAGGTCACATTTTTAATTATGAGAATGTAAAAATTTTAGACAAAGAAAGTCACTTGCAAAAAAGAATGATCTCAGAGATGCTGCACATTCATGCCACCAAAGATAAATGTGTTAACAAGAAAACAGACACGGTCGGGTTAGATAAATCATATTTTAAACTTATTTCCTAGTCATCAGCTGATTGTCATTTTCTTGTTACATTTTGTCTTTGGCTTATCAGCATATGACGTATGGCTGTCTAGGTGTCGTGTTAGTAACGGATTGTCTGTCCGATACAACATGTCGCACCACCACGTATTTCCAGTGGTCTAGTTTTGGCAATGTTGAAGTTTTTTATTTTATAGTTTAATTTACTTTAGGTAAGTTTTTCCAGTTAAGAACACTTCCTTTTTCGTCATATTTTTGTATGTATATGGTTTTTCTATGTTTCTAAGATCTTTTTTTTAATAGTATTCATATTTTTAATTTTTGACTTACAAAATGGTGCTAGGCGCCATTTTTTAAATTTTTAAATTTTTTTATAATTTCAAGTTGTTATCTATTTATTGTTTATAATTATTGTTTCAAATTCTTCTTTGTTTACTTAGTATGTTCTTTTTTATATTTTTTAACTTGATTTTTTATATAGTTTTCACATTTAATGTTTCATTTTATTTTTATGACTGTTTTTATAAAAATTGTAAAACCTTGTATTTTAGTTATAGACTGAAGATGACTGGATTTCACAGTCGAAACGTCTCTTAGTATATTTTAATTAATAAATTTTGACGAGTAAATAAGAATTTTTATTTCTCCTTATACGATTTTCGTCAAGAACTACATTCAACTATATATATATATATAACATTACTTGTTACATTTTATACTTATTCGATTGAACAGTCTAAGAAATCAAAATTGTGTTTTCCACGTGATGTACTAAAACTAACTGCACCGAGATCTAACAGTAATTTACTGACAAAATGAAATTTAACATCCCATTTGGTATACCTCAGCATTTATATGGCAATTTATTGGTAATAATTTAGATAGATATCTCATTAGAAAAATAACCCAAAATGTTTATATTTTCAAGACAGAGATTAAAAGTTTTCCACATATTGTTCGAATATATCTTTTTTTTTTTTTTTTTTTTTTTTATCCAGGGGAAATCTTTTATAGACACCAGAACCGGGAAAAAAATCCCTTTCCGGTAGTGTCGGATTCTCCATTTGGCCTACCGACTAAAACCACCTGCTTGTGCCTCTAGTTTGCAATCAAGAAAATGTTGGAAGACATTGCGTCTTGACTGCAGGCACAGTACTAGTTCTCACGTTGTTATGTTTTTTCCGATGCCTGGCGGATGCGCTCCTCCAGTTCCTTCTTCTGCATGATGTTATGCAGCATTTTCCATATATACTCCCATGTCTCCTTGTCCTGAACCATCTTGGGTACAAGGTTTCTTGGTGTTAGGTCTTCGCCGATCTCCAGACTTACTGCTTCCCGTTCCCTATGCCACCTGCCACATATGAAGATTGTGTGTTCTGGTGTATCTGTATCACCACAGTACACGCAGGTATCTTGATTTTTCTTCTTAATCTTCATAGTGTACGACCTAAACGAGCCATGTCCGGTAAGTGCTTGCGTAACAAAGTATCCTAGACGCTTAAGCTTACAGGCACTCCATGTCCTAACATCTGGGATGAGTGTTCGTGTCCATTGTCCGGTTGTAGAATTTTGCCACTCGGATTGCCATCTCGTCATGACGTTTGCTCTTATTTCTTTTCTAGTCACGCTTCCACCTCTTTTTTCGTAGATCACCCGCCTCTCTTCTGCTAGGAGGTGAAGCGGAAGTGTGTCAGTTATCACCTGCAGTGCTGCTGTTGAGACAGTCCGGTATGAAGAAGCTACACCAATCAGAGCTTTTCTTTGTCCCTTTTCCAGCATTGTATTCCGGTTCGAATATATCTAATACCGGGTGATATTAATTGCCGTGAAATATACTATTTTTATTCCATTATGTAAAAAATTTTATTTGGATTTAATTGGAATTGATTTTTGTGCGAAATGTTACTTTTTTGCAGTAGCAAGTATCATGTGTTTACGAAGCTGTGCATGATTGGCGTACCGTATATTTCTTTTATAACCCATTGTTTAACATCTGTTTAGTTTCATAAAAATATTTAGTTTTCTGTATCTCTGTTTATCAACAATTATATTAAAAATTGTACTCCTAAGTTTGTTATCAGGTGTTGATTTTAATTGAATAATCTTCTAAATAAAATGTCTAAATCTATATATGTATCGCGCACGTCTATGGGATTAGTCTAGTTCACTATTATTGATAAGTGGCCGAAAAAATATTGCGAGGGAGCGGTCAAGGCAATCAATATTAATCACCCGTTACATATTTGACACTTTTTAAGATATTGTCACGTGGGTGGTTTGATTCAGACACAACTCCTGGTTTCAACATAACAAATTTATTAAATAATTATATAACAATTACAAAATAATGTTGGAATTGGTCCATGGAGTTGGGGAAGTCTTCGGTCCACCCCGTGTTGGCCAGGATCGGCTTGGACCTATCTCCGAGGCGGGGGCTACCCATCCGGGAGTCGAGGAGCCTGGAGAAGTCTTCTCCCACTCACATGGTCACTACTTGCTTTGGCGTCACTCTCGATACTAGGATCCGGCGTCGGTGTCGTGGTCGTCACCTTCGGGACTAATACGTGCAGTAGAGTTGGCTATGTTCTACTGCCTCAATATTCTCGACATCCATCTATTAAGTACCGAAAGTTAACCCAGTTCCAATATTCATTTGTCATGACAAATATTTCCTCATTATGAAATTGTGATGATCTGCAATTTCTTAATCAGGTCACATACGTCAGACGCTGACGAATAGTTTTTAATCAGACAGCTGACCGTCACAATGTCTAGATGTCGTAATCCTGACCTAGGATTACCTATGTGACATTACCCCCTTCCCCATCAGCATGGCGCCCCGACATGCAACAAAATAAACAAAAATTAAAAAAAAAAAATCAAAATAATAAAATCAATGGCAGAAAATAAAAAGTTTTGAAGTTAATAAAGACTTAGAAACTTGTCAGGTATTTCTACGCTGTTGGCTCATGTGACGTCTCCAGATGGCCACCAAAGTGCGTAGACACAGATCCCCAATACCTGACTGGCGGCTAAGGGCTCCTTGGTACATGGCTCATGAACCTTAGGAAATTTGGAAAATTTGAATTTTGATCGACATTTGTGATTCAGCCATCTGTTTAAAAATGGAACTTCTGGAACCAATACCCAACGTATTAAAAAAAATAAACATAACAAAAAACGTGTAGTGTTGTATTTTACGTGTTCTAAAACTCAAAATATATCATACTCAAATCCTGTAAAAATACAGTACATCTGGTTTTTACATAACTATTTACATACAATTGATTAATTTCCAGATGACTTGTATTCTTACTGGGTTGTGGTACTTGCAAAAAGGAAAGAGAGAGAAAAAAAAAAAAATAAATAATAATAGATTAAAATTTTGATACCCGTTACGTTGGTTATCTGTTCACCAAGCATGCAGTTGCCTTGGGTAGTTGCTTGCCCTCGCGAACACTTCACTGCGCGTCAGTGTTTAGTGGGTCCTTCTTCATCCTTGGGAGGAATCACTGCTGCACGGCATCCCTCCAAGGGGTCTTCAGCATCCCGCTGGCCCCTTCACTGGCTCTACAGCATCCCGCTGAGGCCCAATATTGCGCGACTTATAATTTTGCAGCAGCTTTTTTCCACGGCAGACGTCAGGACGGTCTCCACCTATAGGGCACAGTAAACTTACGGGGTTTATCCTATAGGGCTGACGTCTGGGATTGCTCCAACGGACCTGACAGCGCTATCATTCCGCTCCGGGCCGCCTTAGTCAGGCGTACTGCTCTCTGCGCCCCATTTGGCTTGAGTAGTAACGCGGACTCGTTATCATTTTCTTCAATGATTTTCATATACACCTGACCCAGGTCTCCATCCTTTCTCAACACATTTGTTTTTCGACGCTTCAAATGTGGGCTATAAAGATGGTAGAGCAAGCAACTCCCGCAGCCAATTCCTATAATTAAAATTAAATACATTAATAACGATGTACGATGTAACTGTCTATGAAGTATAAAGGTCTTCTGCGCCATTGGGTCCATAATAGATTTATACTTTTTGAATCATTTCTTCAATTTCGGCCGCTAGGAGACCCGTTGATTGGGTGACACTCGATTTTTCGAGTGTCAGGTAGTGTTTTCCAATAAGCCCCTGGAACTACTCTTACCGGTACCTTGGCATAGATTTTGGCAATCATCGTTATCATTCATATCCTAAAATAAAATTTAAAAAAATATATATAAAGTTTCTTAGTAGTATTTCCTTATGGTATTTATATGACGTCAGGGCGTATCATGTGCATTTTTTATCATTTGCTGTCCTCAGCATTTTGGTTCTGTAAATAGTTTAAGTCTGTTGACATGGACAGTGTCGTATTTAGCAGCTTTTTTTTTTTTCATTTAGGCATATTTTGTAGTTTTACAAAACATAATGATGTTTCCTTACTATTCTGGTGTGAATCTTGTATAGTATATTTTGGTTGATGACAAAAAAATTTTTTTTTTGCCTGCTTCCTGAGGCCGATGTCTCCAAAATTCGGATCGTTGATTTCCTTTTTTTTTTGTTCTGATAATGATTCATCTTCTTCCTGCAGTTCTGCAATATCTGCTGGTTCTAGCTGGAACGTGGGTACTGAAGTCGTATTATCTTCATCAGATTGCGTTGCCTCTCGACATGGATATCTTAACAGACGATCCGCATCCGTGTGGATGGCTCTACTCTTGTGTACTATGCTGTATGTAAAATCTTGTAATTTTATGCTCCAGCGTGCTAGACGTCATGTAGGATCCTTTACAGAACGTAGCCAGCATAGAGCATGATGATCTATAACAATTTTCACAGGTCTCCCTATGAGATACCCGGTATGGACGCTGGTGTACTGGTTCTGCATTTTTCGTATCTATGACATGCTCGGTTATGTTTGTAAGACCAATCTGTTTAGAATTTTCAACAAAAATGCAAAAATATCTTAATATTTTTGTAATAGCTGGTACAAGTTTTCTTTTTGTTCTTTGGATAAATCTGGATTTACGTCGGGCTTAAAATTCTCAAAATTTTCAATGCAATCTAATAAAAAGATAATCTTACCCTGTATGATGTATCCTGATGTTGTGCCTTTGAAAATCTTCACTGCCTGTCTTCCAATATTTTTGATTTTAAATACATGTTCCCTCCGCATGGTCCACAATTTCTAGCTTTTAAAAATTCTGCTGGAATCTTTACAGGACAAACTCGCTCTCCATTGGGCTCTATTGTTATATTTTCTGTACATTTGAATTTTGTACCTGCGTCGGAAGTACAAGATTCAGTTTTTGGCAGTTTTTCCCACGTGGATGCGTGGCTTTTACGTTCTTCCGTAATTTTGATTTTGTTATTCCGGAATGGAATTATCTGCTCTCTCTCTCGTTATTTTTCAAACTAATCACTTCATCCTCGAAGTTTATGACTGCCTGATTTTCTATTAAAAATTTTGTACAAATTTTGTCCCAATAGTACTGGTACTGGGAGTTTCTGGACGACTAGAAATAATACATTATAATTTATGTTATTATTAAATGTTATTCTCACCCATTTTTTTTTTTTTTTTTTTTTCTCTAATACTGGTATGAGATGTCCTCCTGCTGCTTTAAGGGCCTCTGTCCGTGCCTTACTGAGCGGTCACTTGACAAATCTTCTCTCTAGTACATTGTCAGTCTCTCCAGTTCTAGTTGTCCGTCTACCGTCAGCACCGAGTACTGTGTTGTGGAAAGCTTCTTGTCCAGTATGTTCACGACGGCAGGGCTCTCGTCTACCGCTGCTGTCTTACGTTTCCCGGATCATACGGAGACGCCTGACCTCTAGCATGTCCGTTATTTGAGTGGCCAGCGTCTTATGTTAGGACACGACTTCCCAAAATGTCCTACACGGCCTCATTCACTTTGGATGGCCGTTACTTGTTCTTGAGTAGCGTGAATGCGTGATGTTCTGAACGACTCGTAGTTCTTCTTGCTGCGGACATGCTGGATCGCCATATCTTTCTTACTTCTAATCCTTATGCTAGTCTTGGTTCCTAGTAGACGACGACGCGACGCCTCCACGACTTATCCTGGCTCCTCGAGGTCCAAGCAACACGGCGCTTCCACCACTTGTCACGTGGGTGGTTTGATTCAGACACAACTCCTGGTTTCAACATAACAAATTTATTAAATAATTATATAACAATTACAAAATAATGTTGGAATTGGTCCATGGAGTTGGGGAAGTCTTCGGTCCACCCCGTGTTGGCCAGGATCGGCTTGGACCTATCTCCGAGGCGGGGGCTACCCATCCGGGAGTCGAGGAGCCTGGAGAAGTCTTCTCCCACTCACATGGTCACTACTTGCTTTGGCGTCACTCTCGATACTAGGATCCGGCGTCGGTGTCGTGGTCGTCACCTTCGGGACTAATACGTGCAGTAGAGTTGGCTATGTTCTACTGCCTCAATATTCTCGACATCCATCTATTAAGTACCGAAAGTTAACCCAGTTCCAATATTCATTTGTCATGACAAATATTTTAATCAGACAGCTGACCGTCACAATGTCTAGATGTCGTAATCCTGACCTAGGATTACCTATGTGACAATATATAGAATTTACGAGTTCCTGATAATGTTACTATATTAGGAGTGTAATTTACACTAACAAACATCTCTGCACTTTCTACAAAAAATATATTTTTTTTACCATTTAATATTTTACTCTTATAGGATAATTATATTAAATATAATTAAGAAATTTTATTTCTGAAATAATACCAGAATTGCCCGCCTTATATTTTGGTCACACTCTTAGTAGGTCTTAATCACGTAGCGAGGATATTTCTGTCGGTTTTCGAGAAGTTCAGAGAGAATCTCAGCTTAATGCATCATTTTCATGATGGTGTCATAAGCGTGGCAGGGGTGACAGGTGTTGTGCTATATTTTGAAAATTTGATGGTGGCGTTAGAGGCGTGGTAATTCTACACCTTCTTTGTTCACACAATTATTTGTTCTAGGTTTTCTAGGGCCGCATTAATCCATCTTTCTTTTGGGCATCCTCTTCTCTTTTTGGCAATTATTTATCTTTAAAGAGCTATTTCTATCTCTCTTTTATCCTTCTCCAGCAGTAATTTTTGAGTAAAATTTCCATTATTATTCAGTTTATTTGTTAAACACATATACATACTTTTAAAAATGTTATAGGTGAGTCAGTTTTGCTTTTAAGATCGCATGATACTCGTTTGTTTTGCTACTAAAATAGCCAACTGGAGCACACTTTAAAATATAATTTAAAAATATCGGAGAACAACATCAAAATGTTGCAGTAATTTAAAAATAACAAACTTGTAATTCCAAATATTTAATACAATATCGTTCTTTATAATTGAAATATGATAACAATAACAGATCGTGTATTTCTATCTTCGAGATCGTGGATCAAAAGTAGATAATTTCTTTACGTTTGGAAGATCAGAGACCATCGTAAAAGACACAATTCGGCACAATTATTGGAAAGAATACATGCGGAATCATTGGAAAAATAAGCTATTAACGAGCGGCGTTCTAGTTTTGTACAATGATGCACATTCTCGTCGTTGAAAATATTCTTACTGCAGGTTAGGTTTTCACTGCTGTCAAAAGTTAAATTTTTACTTTCAAATATTAAAATCACCTTTTAATTTATCATTTTCACAATGTTCGATTGTCTAATATTTCCTTATTATTATATATCCTTCATTCTTATTATTATAGGAGACATTTGAAAAAATCGCGATCTGATTTATAGATGTCAATATCTTAAAATTTCTTAAATATTTGCTGGTTTATATTGGTAATCTTATAAACAGCTGTGAAATATCAAATCGATTCATCACGTAGCTATTAAAAGTTTTTTTAAATCATGTAATGGTTTGAAAATGGATAAAACAAAACATGGGGCAGATAAAGTTTTTTTTTGTTAAAAATGGTTTAAAGCCAACGAAATTTTTTAATGAGATGAAGAATGTGATGAAACACTACTACTCACAAGATCCACTACTACTCACCAGAAACAAAAATTCATTTAGAACAATGTAAATATAGTGATTCATCACTACCAAAGAAGATCAAATATATTTTACTGCAGGAAATGTTTTGGCTTCCATTTTCAGTGATGCAAAAGGGATATTCCTTATTGATTATTTTCCAAAGAGCTAAATGATAAAGATAAATTTTAAACCAGTTGAATCAAAACATTCGTGAGAAACGACCAGGTTAATCAGAAATCGGGGAAGGTTGCTTCCATTGGAGATGTACGAAAATTTGTGGGGTGTCGAATTTACTTTGGTGATTTTCGTGATGTTGGTAGTATTAGTTTATTTATTTGAATTTTTGACGTTCACTAATGTTGCAATGACCAAACTCGTTGTCACGAAAAGGTTTCGAAAATTCTTTGTCGGCCGCGGACACCGAGCGTATTTGAGAACGTAAGGACGACATTGGTGGAGGAGCCGCAGACGTTGAAGAGTACTTTGCGGATTTTTTCGGTTTCTAAGCTCTGATTTCGAGTGTTTAATTCCCCTCCTCATCATTTGCGCTAGCAGTAGTGCACGACCTTGACACGCGCGTTATTATATATAGACATCGTTGTTCTTTCAAACCGTGTATAACTTTTACAAATTATATTTTGTTTTGAGCGAGGTGGGCAAGTTCTTTTGTAACCTTAAAACGTTACATGCAATTTCTTAAGTGTCGGCTATGTAAACGATCAGCAAGACGTAAATTCAATGTCAAAAAAAAGTTTTTCATTAGTATAATACATGTCACCATACAGTCGTTATAATATTAATCGCCAGACTGATGTACAATTTGGTGGCCCGAAGCTTCTCAGGCGTAGGTATGGCTAGAACCTTAACTCAGCCCGAAATAAGAATTCGACTTCGGTCAGATATGAAATACAAATGAATAAATAATGAAGATTTGCTGACCCATCTATCTTATTCTCATATCTAGTTCCGTCTGAATTACAACCTTGACAAATTTCTTGATAATATGCGGTTTCCTTAAAATAACAAACTAGAAGTGGCAGTAAATGGTTATTTTGTATGGCTGGGTACTGGTTCAGCAGATATTGATAGTTGACATCGTTGGTACCCTCGGATGGCTTACTTCAATATTGAAAAATATCTAACAAAAAACATTGATGATTTATAATCGTTATTTCTATAAAAATATTGTTACGCGCATAAGAAAAAAAAACTAAAAATATTGACATTGTTTTACATAGTTTATCCTTAAAGAAGTTTTGAAGTGGAAAGTTGATTTTATTTTTTTCGAAAATATCAATAAAAACATTATTATGATAAAACGAAAAAGTTGAGACCATTATTTACAACAACTATCCAAAATTTAGTTAGAAACTTCAACAAATAATATCTTTCAACAAAAAAGAACTACATATAACATCGATATTTGTTTAATCAAGAATATAAGTACTTAAATAAATTCCGTGTATCAAGAAAAATAATTTTATTTTTTACTGTAATTTTATATTACTAAATAAAGTTAAATTAGTTTCTGAAAAATGTTTTAAATCATTCTTGGAATTCTTTGAATATCTTAAACATATACTGCGTGACATTAAAAAAAAAGAACATCCAGTAATAATTAATTTATTTTAATAATTTTTGATACACATGTTTGTTAGGGCAAGGTAAAATGATTTGAAGAGAATCGGACAGTTATAACCTGATAAAAATTAATAATTGGTTGAGCCTCCATGGTGCGCTATGTACTCATTACACGTCTGGGCATACTCCTAATTAGGTATTTGATTTCCTCCAGAGGTATCTCATCTTAGGCTACCTGTACATCATGACAAAAGTGCCCCTAGAGTCTGTGGGGGATGGGGTAAATGTATTAATCCTCTACCCATAATGACCCAGACGTGTTCAATGGGTGAAAGATCGGGAGAACTTGGTGGCCAAGGGAACAATTCAATTTGATTATGCTCAAAGTAGTCCAACGCAACACTGGCTACATATGGTCGCTCCTTTTTTTGTTGAAACAGTGGATTGCGGAGGGTCCTGAAGTAGGGCAGAACATGTGTTTCCACTACTTCCTGCATGTAACGCTGGGCGGTCATGATGCCTCTGATAAAGACTAAAGGTGACCTACTGCCATAAGCAATAGCCCTGCACACCATAACTCCAGTGAGGCGGTGCCCTGGCCTTTCCACATAAAATGGAGGATCACGTCTTTCACCTCGTCGCCTTCTTACCCTTGCCCGGCCATCATGCATACCCAAACAGAATCTGGATTCGTCGCTAAAGACTACCATATTCCATTCCTGGTTCCATTGTAGTCGTTCTCTGCACCACTCCAGTCGGTTACGTCGTTGCTCTGGGGTGAGGGGTAACACAAGATGAGAACGGTATGAAATCAGTTCAAAACTTTTTATGCGGCGATAAACAGTTCACATCTCAATAAGCCTTTCATGTTCCATAAACCATTGGTCCGCAATCACCCTTGTGGAAGTGAAGCGGTCCCTTAGAACCAAAATTCTCAGTTTATAATTGTACGCTATGAACTAGCTAAGAACTAGCCGGGAACTAAAAACTAAAACCAAACATTGTCTTTTTTTTATTATTATTTTAATGGCCTTTGCTGCTTTGGCAATCAGCCAGGATAAATTTTATTTTTGAGAAAATTCCATGCCTGAACGGGATTCGAACCCGAGACCTTAGCAACGCAGTGCATAAGTGTTACCACTACGCTACGCCGGCCGGCGTATTTGTCTTTAATACTTTGACTGCCAAGCCTATTTTGAAGAAATCTGTTGTAGCCGCCAAAATTTTTAATTCAATTTATTGTATAGAATTAAATAAACAAATATTAATTTTTATATTTTGTCTAAAATTTTATTTGTTTTTATAAAAAAAAAAAATACTTTCGTACTATCTCCTGGTCGAGCGTCTCCAAACAGCATGGAAGGATGCTCATCAAGTAATAAAATTAAGTTTTTTTTTTTGGTTCTTTACAGCTTTTTGAATGTCGCCACGCTTTTGAACTTCGCCACGATAACGGTCGTGGTGAGATAACCCACCACGACTATTCTCATGGCGAACATAAAAAGTGTGGTGAGATTCAGAAAGCTGATAAGAACCGAAACAAACTGAATTTTATTACTTGGAGAGCATACCTTCAAAAAAAAAAAATGCTTTCGAACTATCTCGTGGTCGAGCGTCTCCAAACTGCATGGAAGGATGCCCATCAAGTAATAAAATTAAGTTTTTTTTTTTGGTTCTTTACAGCTTTTTGAATGTCGCCACGCTTTTGAACTTCGCCACGATAACGGTCGTGGTGGGATAACCCACCACGACTATTCTCATGGCGAACATAAAAAGCGTGGTGTGATTCAGAAAGCTGATAAGAACCGAAACAAACTGAATTTTATTACTTGGAGAGCATACCTTAAAAAAAAAAATGCTTTCGAACTATCTCGTGGTCGGGCGTCTCCAAACTGTATGGAAGGATGCCCATCAAGTAATAAAATTAAGTTTTTTTTTTTGGTTCTTTACAGCTTTTTGAATGTCGCCACGCTTTTGAACTTCGCCACGATAACGGTCGTGGTGGGATAACCCACCACGACTATTCTCATGGCGAACATAAAAAGCGTGGTGTGATTCAGAAAGCTGATAAGAACCGAAACAAACTGAATTTTATTACTTGGAGAGCATACCTTAAAAAAAAAAATGCTTTCGAACTATCTCGTGGTCGGGCGTCTCCAAACTGTATGGAAGGATGCCCATCAAGTAATAAAATTAAGTTTTTTTTTGGTCCTTTGCAGCTTTTGGAATGTCGCCACGCTTTTGAACTTCGCCACGATAACGGTCGTGGTGGGATAACCCACCACGACTATTCTCACGGCGAACATAAAAAGTGTGGTGAGATTCAGAAAGCTGATAAGAACCAAAACAAACTGAATTTTATTACTTGGAGAGCATACCTTCCATAGAAAAAAAAAATGCTCTCAAACTATCTCCTGGTCGGGCGTCTCCAAACTGTATGGAAGGATGCCCATCAAGTAATAAAATTAAGTTTTTTTTTGGTTCTTTGCAGCTTTTGGAATGTCGCCACGCTTTTGAACTTCGCCACGATAACGGTCGTGGTGGGATAACCCACCACGACTATTCTCGTGGCGAACATAAAAAGCGTGGTGAGATTCAGAAAGCTGATAAGAACCGAAACAAACTGAATTTTATTACTTGGAGAGCATACCTTCCATAGAAAAAAAAATGCTTTCGAACTATCTCGTGGTCGGGCGTCTCCAAACTGTATGGAAGGATGCCCAGCAAGTAATAAAATTAAGTTTTTTTTTGGTTCTTTGCAGCTTTTGGAATGTCGCCACGCTTTTGAACTTCGCCACGATAACGGTCGTGGTGAGATAACCCACCACGACTATTCTCGTGGCGAACATAAAAAGCGTGGTGAAATTCAGAAAGCTGATAAGAACCGAAACAAACTGAATTTTATTACTTGGAGAGCATACCTTCCATAGAAAAAAAAATGCTTTCGAACTATCTCGTGGTCGGGCGTCTCCAAACTGTATGGAAGGATGCCCAGCAAGTAATAAAATTAAGTTCTTTGTTGGTTCTTTGCAGCTTTTGGAATGTCGCCACGCTTTTGAACTTCGCCACGATAACGGTCGTGGTGGGATAACCCACCACGACTATTCTCATGGCGAACATAAAAAGCGTGGTGAGATTCAGAAAGCTGATAAGAACCAAAACAAACTGAATTTTATTACTTGGAGAGCATACCTTCCATAGCAAAAAAAATGCTTTCGAACTATCTCGTGGTCGGACGTCTCCAAACTGTATGGAAGGATGCCCATCAAGTAATAAAATTAAGTTTTTTTTTGGTTCTTTGCAGCTTTTGGAATGTCGCCACGCTTTTGAACTTCGCCACGATAACGGTCGTGGTGGGGTAACCCACCATGACTATTCTCATGGCGAACATAAAAAGTGTGGTGAGATTCAGAAAGCTGATAAGAACCAAAACAAACTGAATTTTATTACTTGGAGAGCATACCTTCCATAGAAAAAAAAAAAATGCTTTCGAACTATCTCGTGGTCGGGCGTCTCCAAACAGTATGGAAGGTTCTCTCCTAGTAATAAAATTAAGTTTGTTATGGTTCTTTACAGCTGTTTTAATGTCGCCACGCTCTTGAACTTCGCCACGGCCAACTTCGGACAACCCACCACGACCAAACTCGTGGCGAACCTCAAAAGCGTGCTGACATTTTAAAAGCTTTGAAGAACAGACACAAGCTGAATTTTATTACTGGGAGAGTAACCTTCTATAGGAAAAAAAAAAAAATGCTGTCGAACTATCTCGTAGTCGGGCGTCTCCAAACAGTATGGAAGGATGCTCATCAAGTAATAAAATTAAGTTTTTATTTTCGGTTCTTGTTAGCTTTTTGAATCTCAACACGCTTTTGAACTTCGCCACGATAACGGTCGTGGTGGGATAACCCACCACGACTATTCTCGTGGCGAACCTCAAAAGCGTGGTGAGATTAAAAAAGCTAATCAGAACCGAAACAAACTGAATATTATTACTTGGGAACATACCTTCCATAGAAAAAAAAAATGTGACCAACAAGGGCCTGCCGTGTTTGCACCATCCAAAACAAATATCTAGAAACACGATATCTTTTTTTTTGCCCAGTATATGAAAAGAAGCCTCCATTATGCGTAGTGGAGTTGCATTAGTGGAGTGTGCATTATAACAATGTTTTCAAGTTACAATGCGCAGTCTTGTTTAGTGTAAATTTTTTATCTTTTGATATTCTTCTAAAAAATAATTTTAAATATCCTATTTATGACGCCTTATTGTTATTATTGAACCTTTCACAGTTATTCTACCGAAAAGTTATTTTGTAAAAACGAGGTGGGCGTCTACCAGCAAACTGCCAACCACGAGTTATCTCGTGGTTGGTAGTCAACGTATTAAGTTAGCCAAAAACAAGTTATAAAAACTGAACACAATTTTTATTACGCTCATAACCCTTTCTTACACGAACACAGATATGTAACACAAAAATGTGATACTGGAAGTTTAATATAATTTGCGCCACTCACCCCTCACATTACATATTATTGGTAATAAATTTGCAATATGGCCTATGGTGCCATTTTAAACTTAATTCGAGATGAGAACTTGAGATCATGTCCTAAAGGGAAGTCCATATACTAAATGGAATTTATTTTAAATATAAAAAACATAATCCACTACACCGGTTAACTGGTTTATCAAAAAGGCTAATCGATATTCTGTACCGGTTTATGTAAACCTGTTATAATTATACTAATAATAATAAAACATTTATAATAATTCCACTGATACATAAGAAAAAGTACAAAGTGCAAGTGTTATAACTAACATAACATTAAAAAATACTAGATTAGAAAACCGGTTAAATTTTAACCAATACGGTTTCCAGGTCTTGTCTCAAAGCTCTGGAGATCCAACTGCATGTGAAAGGCGAGAAATACTAGATTTATCTTTATATATAATTATAATATAAAAGAGAATATTTGTGGCTATGTCCGGAAATTCTAAGCCACTTCCAGATATGCTACCGAGTTGAAATTTTGCATACAGGTAGGGAATGCATTCATCATAACTAGAAAAATCGAAAATCTCAAAAAAGTCCTATCAGAAACGAGAAATTAATAATTTTGTTATTAATTATATTGGACCATCGAAGTATGTATGATGCGTTCAGCGAGATCGCAGGAATTTCGTTTCAATGGTTGTTTGGACAACTATAGTAAGTTCGTGAAACATCGTTCAATGTCGTTTGGCGCGATTCATCGTTGCTCTGCTATAGCTAATAAGATTTATATCTTCAGTTATTTAGTAAAATTTTTGATTAGTGTATGCAGAGCAAAACTGAAGTGGACCACCTGTTTTCTTTATTTATTTTAATTTTAATTTACTTTTATTTAAATGTTTAAATATGATAGTAAAATCTTATATATACATAAAACAGAAAATCTGTGTGTGCCGAGTTGAAATTTGGTATATAGGTAGGAAATGCAGTCAATATAAGAAGGCAAATTGAAAATCAGAAAAAAAATAATTGTATCACTTAAGACGTAGACTTAACAGAAAAATTGCTTATAATAAGAAAACAAATATTTTTTTAATGATTTTTTTTTATTGGATTGATTTACGGGAGTTACGAAGGAACAACCTAAAACTAAACTTTTGAAATATCTCATTTACTATTGACAATATTCTCATGTGCAAAAACGCACATGAGAAAAGCTGTTTAAAATAAAAATACAAATATATGTTATTCTATAAATTGGTTGAGAAGGTGGGGAAGGGAGATGGGGGAGGTGCTAAATCTAAAATACTGGAAATATCTCGCTTATTATTTACTTTACATCAACAATTTATAAAGATAATTGGTTTTGATTGAAGAACGATTATTTTCTGTTTAGTGTAGCTTTTGAATATTTAGGGGGACAGAGGGAGAGCTAGTTATAAACTTGAAATATGTCTTAATATTGACTTAACATTAAACATGTGTATAACAGAAGCTGTTACAATATCAATAATATAAATAAATAAATAAACAAATCTTTTCTGTTTACTCTTCTTCTGTATATAGGTATATCATTTATATTTTTCATATATATATGTACATAAACACATGACCTGACTGACTCATCAACGTCCAGCCCAAATCACTGGACCTAGAAACATGAAATTCGAGAAGTATATTTCTCCATATCGTAAACGATCACTAAGAAGGGAATTTTCGAAATACGACCCCTAAGGGGCTGTAAAGTGATTTAAGGATTCCTCAATATCTCTTAGGACCAATGAGATATTGACTTAGTTTTTGCTTACAAAGGTTACACATACAAATGTTAAGAACTAAATTCAGGATTTTATTCTAATCAATCTTTAAAGGGATAAATTTATTATGCATTCGGAGTGAATTATAGAACCCTTCGTATTTCCTATGTATGTTGAGTTATAACATTGTGTTTTGGAATATATGTGTCTTTTAAAAATCTTTAGAAACTTTTTGACAGTTTTCTTTTAAATTTTCACCCCTAAAAGGGTAAATTGGTATTTTTTATTCAATAGAACGTCCCCTGGATACAGAAACATGAAATTCGTGGAGGAAGGAATGTTCATTCCATGATGTGAGCGCCTATAAGGCAGAATTTTTTGAAATTCGACCCCTTATGTGGTGAAATGTTTCTTTCACGGATTCCTCAATATCTCAGACCTATAATGAGATATCGACTTTGTTTTTGGTTACAAAGATTACCCATGCACATGTACAAAAACGAAGTTCAATATTTTGCTCTGATCAACCCATAAAAGGCAAATCTAGAGTCAAGGTTATTTATAAAACCCTTTAAGTGGCCTGCTTCATTTCTTTTTGGCACATGCGTCTGTTTAGAATCGGTATATGTATTAAAACCCAAAAACGGCTAAACCGATTTTAGTGCTATTTGTAACAGCGTATTGCAAATTTGTCTGGAAAGAGTTTAAGCTATATTTCATCGCGGTATGACACCAGGTTTCCGATCAGTTAAGAAATATTTAGAAAAAAGTCGGAAAAATCTTCCATATTATAAAAAACTATAAAAGATACACATATTCAAAATATATATTAACGAATTTTGGGTTTAATATTGCTACAAAAATGTTCCCGAAGGTTATATATCACAATTTTCTTTATTTTAATTTTTGACGACAATTAACGTTAAATTCGCAATTGAACATTATTGTAACCCCCTAAAGCAATACGAAGAAAACTTACTTCAGTGGCAAGAATATTTACTAACGAAAAAAAGTGATCTGATCTATATAGGTACGATTTATAAATCAGGAATAATCACGGAGTAATTATAATAAATATCATAAAAATTATAATAAATAATTCAAATAAAGGATTCACGCGACTGGTGTTGCCTTTGAAAATGAGTGATTCTCACATGGGCATTTTATATGGCATTTTCCTGGGTTAGCACAACGGGACATTTATACGTGTTGTTACTAAATGTCTGTACTACCATACTACATGTTTACAAAGAAGTTCGTATATAAATTATTTGTATAAGAAGCATATATTAATACAATAGTAGATTAAAACAAATAATTATATTTGAATGAAAAGCGATTCGTAGCAACCAGTCTTGAACCGATTTCGAAATGGGCCCGATCTAAGCGGGCTACAACTACTGTTTTTCGGTAGCGAAGCAGCGGGTATACTGCTAGTTTAATATATATTGAATCATACTGATGCAGACTAGATTTTCTAGTCTTATGCATTTGCTGCAACGCATATCGAGTCGACGCAAATTGAGACCCTAGTGTGATTTCAAAAATTATACTAATTAATTAATAGCCTTTCATTATCACGTCGCGAACTTTGTAAATGACCCTTGTATTACGGGTTTTGAAACAGATCATTTTCTAAATAAATTTTGGTTGATGTATTGTTATGGATTATAAATATATACCCAAAGCCCCAAATCTCTTTCAATGTACCTTCCGATCGGTAAGTTTCCACTTCCTGTGGTACCCTCATGAGTGGGGTGTGTCGTAAGCTTAATTCTGAAAACATACCCCGACACTGTTGCCATAAGCTTTGGCATCTCCTCACGGATCTCTCTCGTACTCTTAATCACAATCCCGATATTTACTTGAGGGGCCTTGTCGAACTTTTCCACTTCCCAGCTTCTATCAAAGTCGTAAGAGTAGACAAGCCACTCCATATTTTCACATGTGACCTGGACTCGTCGATCAAACTAGTGACGCCGCGGGGATATGAAGAGAAGAAGGGTGAAGCCAGATAGACAGGAGCTTCCTTTTAAAGCGCAGGGGTGGAATCTTGTAAAGTTAGGAACAGGATGATTGTTATAAGAATATAAAAGTATGAGATAAGGAATTGAGGAGAAATTGACGTTTTAGTATTATACAAAATAACTAAATTATTTTGCAATACTTATAACAAAACAATTGATAATATATTCTAATATTCATAAGACCGTCATTTACTAGAATCGATCCCAAATGTAGCTCATGTGCAATTTTTCATAAGATCGTAAGTTTTCATAAGTAAGATTATAACTAGTGCACCCGTTCAACTGTGTTGGCAAACACATCATTACCTTAATGTGGAACTTGCTCGACACCTCAGACTCTTTTCTCTAGTCATACGCCTTACTTTATCCAATTCAAATTGAATCAACTCTTCGCCCATTATTAAAAACTGGACAAATAATGAGTATTATTCCGAATTATTTATTCATTAACTTTTTAAGATGGGAAAACGATTCATTTTCACTCAGTGCATTACATTTATAATGTTAAAACTAAAAATGATTTGAGACGTTAAATTTAAAATATATTTATTAAAATAAATTTTCCAATTTCTTATATAATATAGAAATACGCACACGGAAAAATACACACACGGAAAAAAGCGTACTTAGACTATATCTCAAATCAATTTGAAATAAATCGTGAGAAACTATTACACAGTAAAATTTAATTGTTTGGCCGCTTTAATATATTGCATTCACATTTGTAAGGTCAAACTAGATCTGGTTATTTTGATTACTTTCATAGTGTAGTATTGACTTTTAAATGTAAATTTGTCATTTCAAAATATTTCTTACGCTGTAAAACCTACTTTAGATTTGTTGGTTAGGATCATTATAACTAAGATGTCATTTATCTTTATGACATTTGTCAAATGGAATGATATTTTAAGAAAGATACATTTTTTACCATGTTTTAATACCAACATGACATACAATTTCAAAGGTGCAAACTATTGAATGTATAAATTTTTAATTTTTACCAAAATATTTTAAATATTTCGAACCAATTTTAAATTTACGTAAATAAGGGGTCACCTACTGGCGCTGATATGAATGACAAAACTCGGCCGGTCATTTTTGGTAAAAATTATTCATTTTTACCAAAGCGTGTTTTGCTCACTACAGGATGTATCCAGATAGAGAAAATATGATTTTTTTATATGGATTGCCAAACAATCATGTGTGTTACAGCTGTGGTTATTGGTAATAAAGTGTTTAGCAACGTTTGAAGATTCCGGTTTTATGTTTTTACAAGCGTTCAAATGTTCCTTCAACCTAATCTTAAATTTCCTTCTTCTAGCACATCTATTAGAAACTAATACTCTACTAGTCACCTACCTAGTGTTTTTAATTGAATTTTTATTTAACATGTTTCACCTAGGAATAACGGAAAACTCCATCCAATCTATTAAACTATTCAATATACTAACAATACAATTGCTAAAAAAGGTCTATTGTATTTAAACGTTGTCTAAACTATTGAAAGGTACATGTTAGTGGTGAAACCTTCTGGCGTAACAAGGAGCAAATATTTCTCTTACATCTTGTCCATTGTTTTGCTCATAATACCGAAATTCTAGTCAGTTTCTGAACCTTTTGAACTGATTGTGTATGATATTAGACGTGTTGTTTTGCGAACATTTTTCCAATAAATATCACCAGGGTAAAAACATGTTAATATTATTAAATTTCCCTATCACATTAGCTAAACACTTACACGAAACATGATAGTATCAGTAAGTTGATACATCAATGGAGGAGGTGGGTTGTTTTGTATGTGTCTAGTTGGTAACATTGATTGACCACGTGACACTTTACAGGCCTCTTAGTCCCGACACAAACTAAGTCCTACGGATTAGAGCTTTCTCGGGCTTGAAGGGTAACATGTAGATATTGTTAAGATACGTTAAACCAAGTGGTTCGGCCGGGTCTATTAGAAAATCTGCCTTTAATCAAGGGATAATGCTTTCTATTAAACATACTTTAGGTTTTGTTCGACATCACACGAAGTGTTCACCTAATTAAGGTTCGACAGACTAATTTTCACAAACATCGGATTAGCAAAAACAGGCTTAGAAATATATCGCAAAGGGCTGAACTCAATAAATAAAAACAAATGTCGAAACTCTAACTATAGAGGATTGCCTGTTATTGGTTTTGTTTAACTCTTGTAAATTGCAGGTATTATTAACTCGCAATTTTTTATGACATGTTGACAACAAAAGAGTTGTCATTGACAACTCGTTAGCGTAAAAATAGAGCTGTGCTCTGCACTAAAGATGTAAGGGCTAAACACGAATTTAATCAGAAAATGCAGTTCAAATTGATTGTTAGCAATTAAATTATTTGTTTAAAAGTAAATAGAAAAGAAAATCATGAATTAAACAAAATTATGTGAATTTTCACACATTTCAAGATTTTATAAGTATCTAGTAAGTGACAGCAAAGCGTGGGTATATCTTAAAAATAATAAAATTTGATAACTTTTGAAAAAAAAAAATTACTTGCTTCCTTCTAGGGCAGTGGTTCTCAAACTTTTTAGGATTTTATGCTTTGCTGTTCCTTTCAAATTTTTAGAACGGCTCGCGGACCTTTTTAAAATTTTAAATTAAAATTAAGTAGGTACAATTAACATATGCGCTACTGTTATTCAAACAATTTTTGAACATTTGTTTGTTGAGAAAATGGTACATCTTAGTCATAAAATTTTAATGACATGGATGCATCTGCTTTTCCTGAACCAGTTCATCTATGTCCGGCTTTGTTTTGGACAGTGCAACTCGCATATGAGACGGCTTTTTCCACATTAATTGACAGCAAAACAAAATAAAAAAACAGATTAGATGTGACAAATGACATCTATTCTGTTTTGTTATTTTGTTTTGCTGTCAATTAATGTGGAAAAAGCCGTCTTATACTCATAGGTGGTTGCAAATGGAATCAGCACTCTTAAATCCATCTTTGCAACATCGGGATAAGACTGTGCCATTTCAATTCAAAAATCACTACAACACATTTCACGGAAAACGTGTTTTGCACCTCCATCATTTATCAAATCAATAATCTGTTCTTGAATTACTTTGTCCTCCGAAGGCATATCACTAAAGAAGAGTAAAAATGGGATGTTGATAAACCGATAGCATTTTTCAAATTCTTGTAAGTCAGGAAAATAATAATAATCTTGGCTAAGAATTGATGCATATTGTTTAAAAAAAATACTTATTATTAAATACACATTTTAATAAAATGTACATGTAAAATATTATATGATCTTTTTGCGGTCCCCCTGAAACCGCTTCGCAGTCCCGTAGGAAACCGCGGACCCCAGTTTGAGAACCACTGTTCTAGGGACTTACAAGCGTACTAAATAATGAACTGTGCGCGTAGCAAGCTAATTTGTCCATTTCTACTGTTATCCAGTTAAATGTTGTAATGTGGCGTTAAAAATTCGATAACTTTCGATAAATAATCAGATCAAAAATTACTGTTCAACTTGTTTGAATTCAGATCAATATACAATGCTTAGAATTTTGTCAGACTTTTAGTCTAACCCTTCTGGGTTATAGGGTGTGGGACAATAATTTTTTAGCACATTTTTTTTAAAATCATTTAAAATAAAATTAAGAACTTTTTTTTCTCCATTTATGGCCTTTGCAACTTAGGCTCTTGATAGGACAATATTTATTTTCATGGTAGAAATTCCATGCCTGAACAGGATTCGATTCCGCGACCTTAGCAACGCAAGGCACAAGTATTTCCCCTACGCTACGCCGGTCGGCTATAAAGAACTTTAAAAACTGCTTTTTGCTGCTTAATCTAAGTCTTAAGAGATTTCTTTTGATATCACACAATATATTTTTTTAAATAATTATTTTTCAACGGCAGAAAAAGATATATATTTTTAAATAATAATCTGATCAAAAATTTCTGTTGTACTATTCCAGTCTCCATCAACGCATTTAATTGAGGTTTTTTTTCATGTTTTTAGACCAATCTCTCTGGGAATTAGGTTTGGGGGCAATTTTTTTTATACATTTTTGGCGAAAATTCCCTAAAAATATTTGTTTTTTCACAAACTTTGTTTTGATATCTCACTATATATATATATATATATATATATATATATATATATATATATATATATATATATATATACCAGTACGGAGAATTTTTGATCTTTTGTTGAGACATATAATGATGAAAATATTTGGGAAAAAGAAGAATGCGAAGGAATTATGCAATTATTTCATAATCGATCCAATATTTCGTTTATTCTTCATAAACTTTGTTCAAGGATGTCTAAAACCAAGATAAAAAAAATATATTTAAATTCATATTTTTTTAAATACAATTGTGAAAGTACCATGAGATTGCAACATCAAACTGTTCTATTTCGGAGAAGGTTCTATTTCAGAGATACGTATAAATTAATTTGAGTAGATATGGTGGAAAATTTAGATTAATTAATTTATAGATTTTGCAACATAGTTCGATATCAAAAATTATAACTCCTGTATATTTATTACGATTGTATGAGCCAGTTACCGTAAAGTTACCGTAACGTTTTCTTCAATATGCTGAATAAGTCTGCGTTTGAACCAATCTAATGCCACAGTAATGTTTTATATAAGGTATTTTCAAAATAATATATTCAGTAAGCTACATTTTTGAACCCTACTGGGAATAAACAAGTATTTGTTGATGTTTTGAAAAGGTCAAACTACTGTAGTATTGTAAAATAACCCGGGACAGATGTTAGAATATCTCAGAATTTCTTGAAAATATATTTCCTTTGATTTGTATTTATGCTGATTTGTTATGCATTCAACACAAGTTGCACGGCTTCAGCTGCTTTGAGGTATTATATGTTTCACCTTGCCATTGATGTTATGAAATTTTCCTACGGGTTTAACAAGCTAAACATTTTTTGTTATGCGGTTTTTATTTGTGTACTATAAAGCTACGTTATAGTTTTAGAATAGAACAATTATACACGGTAAAAAGTTGTATATTATTATTTTAGCTGAAATATATGTATTGAAATGTAGGTTGAATGAGAATATTTAAGCTATCTATGCTTTGCCGATGACGTCATTCTATTTTCGGAAGATCCACAACAAATCAAGAGATAATACACCAACCTAATTATGAAAGCCAAACAGTAGGTCTAACAATAAACTGCACAAAAACAGTCATACTAACAAATGGTTCCCTAGTAAACATTAAAATAGATAATAATAAAATTAATTGTGTAAGCGAAACAGTTTACTTAGGCCAATCTATTTCATTCGCAAATCAACAAAAAAAGGAAATAGAGAGATGTATGTTTCCACTACAGGGTGGAAAAAATTCAGGGGACTGAAAATTAATGAAGACAAATATATCCTTCACAATTAAAAGTAAGGTGTTTAACTCTTGCATAATTCCTGCCCTTACTTACGGATGTCAAACTTGGTCTTTGTCTAAAAAAATTGAAGAAAAACTGCAGTATTCAGAGAAAATGGAAAAATCCATACTCAAAGTAAAACTTTGTGACGAAATACTAAATAGAGCAATCCGTAAGAAAACGGGTTACAGATGTTACAGACTCCTGCAGAAAATTGAAATGGAGGTGGGCAGAACAACTTGTACGCCTAAATGACCATCGGTTGTCAAAGATAACAACTTTCTGGCCACCAGGACCTCTAACGAGATCATGAAGAAGGCAAAAGATAAGATGGAGAAATGACATTATTAAAACGGTGCTTTCAGGCCTAGTATCACCCAACACAAGACGCAACAGAAAGACATGGAGGATGATTTTGCCCAAAAATTGGGATAGTTATTATTGTTTTTTATGTATTTTAAGATTAAATTGTGTAAATTATCAAGACTATCGGTCTGAAATTTCGTATCTGGAGACAATATCGTTGGAGAATCAGCTGTCTACATCAACGTAAACAAAAATTTACTTCTGCTCTACTCAGTTATTCATTAAATAATGGCGAATATTGACTATTTAACACCCTGTTTACACTTGGCACTAAAATTAAATCCAACTCCAAGCCTTTGATCTTTACCGACAATCACTGAAAACGAGCTTTTTCCATCCGACGTATTGAAATTACGTAAGTATTGGACACTGTCCCAAGACTATATTTTCCGTTGTAGGACACTGCATTTATCCATCCATTTGTTCGTCATTTGTAAATATGTCAATCTATTGACAGTTATATTAGAAATAGGTCACAGTTTGTAGTATGCAATGGTTTCATACAGCTTCAGTCAAATCATGGATAACTCAGGGTTCATTCTTGGGTCCTATTTTCTTTTATATTATATATAACTTCAAATTACAAGTTTTTCTAATTTTGGTACATTTTCTTATTTGCTAATAATCTGGATTTCTGTAGAGTCATTGATGCTATAACTAAATGATGCTATATGATGCTATGATGCTATATATAAAATGAAAGAAGTTTTATCGAGACTTCATAAATGGTATCTAGAGAATGATATGAGGTTATGTATTGACAAATGTTTTGTAGACAACTTCTCAGGAAATAGACATATATTAAAATTTAACTATGGCGTAAATGGTATAGATTTAACAACTAAGAAAAACAACCAGTTCAGGATATTGGCATCATTTTCGATGCAAAACTGTTGTTTAATGATCATATTGACAGCATAAAGAAAAAGGCTAACAAACTCTTTGATTAGTTTTGTAATTACTTTTGTAATTAGTCTGAAATGTGTGAAAATTCACTCTTCACATCAATTTTTTCTATCTATAATAAATTAATGATATGTTTTGTTAGTTTTTATTTTGTTTCTCTTATTATTACTATATTGTATTTAAATTAATAACATGTATTTAAAAATTAAATACGTACAATTAAAATGTCTAATAATTAGAATATTTATTCATGAAACGAGTCCTTTATGAATGAACAAACAAATCCTCTTCTCAGAGTATGTTATTGTAAGCTCTAATCTGGCCACTGAGCGTCGTTCTATGCAGATCAGCGCGAATGGCAACTATTTCAGTTCCTTTGATACAAAAACTACAAGTTATTCAAAGTCTACGTAAATTAAATATTTCACATTCTATATACGTTTGGTGCGTTATGAGGTTATTGTTATAATATAGAAAATATATACAGTATAAGTGTAGAAGGTTTTAACTTAACCCATCTTGCGTGAAAGTCACTTTTTGTGTTTAAGCAATAAACTAAATTTGACACAAAAATACACTTCCAAACGAAGTTCTTGATGACATAGTCAGTATATCGTTCTAGGTCTTCGTCAAACACATTTACGGTCCTCTGGTGATCGTAAGCGAAACCTGGACTCATTTGGAAATAAAAACGCAAATTATTAACAGTTCAATTGAAGTAATTATGGGCAAAACGAATGCGCGTTACCCGGTGAACTGGGAGGAGTGCCGGCTCTGTAGTTGGCTTCTTGTATCGTAATTTGTCTTTGTTTAACCTTCGTGATACTGTTCCTACTGAAATTATTTAATCGACAACTGACTAAACTATTTTCACGTCGATCTCAGAGTACTGTGGATACAATAAATCGATCGTCCCACTCGGTAGTTACTCGATTACAGCTCAAAACTACTTCTCTTATAAACCCTCTCGTCCTATTATGTCGATTAATAGCATCATTCACTGTACTTAGCGCCAAATTTAAGGTTGTAGCAATATAACGAATATGCCCATCTTCACTTAAGGCAAGGAATCTGGTTATGTCTTCCTTTTTTAAATGTGTATTAAATGATGCATAAGGACATTTATACTGGCAGGTCAATTTTTTTAAACTCACTATAACAAAATCATATTGAACAGAATAAGCAAGTCACACATATCTTGATTAAAGACACTGCAGATAACACTAGTAAAAAACAATTTGGTCACAGAACAACTTAGGTGTCATTTATTATTACCACTGATTTCAAAAATGGTTTCAGATTTTTTCTATCATCCACAGTTTTAAAATTATTTCCTGTTTAGGAGTATACATTACGATAGATTAAATATCAGTGAAAACACTGGATTTCTCCTAGCAAACGTGCTCGGTAAAAAGATACGATTTTCTGGGATTTGCCAGACATAATCTTTATCAATTATCTGGAAAAGGGAAAAACGATCACAGTACAATATTATTTTACTTTATTGTATCGATTACATGCTGATTTGATGAAAAATGGGCCCCATTTGGCGAAAAAAAAGTTCTGTTCCACCATGACAATGCATCAGCTCACTAATCCGCAATGCAAAGGCCAAATTGGTTGAATTGCGCCACGAACTACTTCCTCACTCACTCTATTTGCCATCTCCCTTGACCTCTTTCTCATTCCAAACATGAAGAAATGGTTCGCTGGAAAAAGATTCAGGAGATCATCGTAGAAACAAACGTCTATTTTGCCGAGTTCAAAAAATCGCCTTTTTTGAGGGTTTAAAGAAGTTTGGAATATCGTGGGGCAAAATGTTTCGAGCTAAAGAGAGACTATGTTCAAAAATTAGTTTTATATTGGTAAAAAGAAATCTTTGATTTTGAAGTCACTGACTTATAAATCACCCCTTGTATTTATAGACGTTTATGGAGGTTCCTTTTTCATCAGTAAAATTTCATTGTTTTCTTTAATAACCACTCTGGAAGATCAGGAGGATCAGGAGAGTCAGAAAAATAAACAACTGTCATATTTTGCCTGATGATTTAATGATGAGTCACAAATTTACTCGCTAACTATTCCTCAAAAAATCCCTAGGACTTGTGATGCGAAGATCAAAAGGGGCAACTTTGTAATAACACAAATAAGAGAACTGATTCAAAATGAGAACTTCGATTGTCAGTTGTACCAGGCTGAAAAAAATGTATAGGAGTCTTTCAAGAGTATTTGCCGAAATATCTTATGGAGGCAACTACACATAAATCTTACAAAATCATCGGATGTAACACGTTTTTGAAAATCCGATACTTGCACTCGCACTTGGATTTCTTTCCAGTAAATTTTAGAGCAATGAGCGATGAGTATTGGTTAATAAGCAAATGGTTCCAATAAAACATTTCCAGAATGGAAAAGCGGTACCACGGTAAGTGAGTTCAAGTATGCTTGCTGAATATTGCTGACCCTAAAGAGCAGTGTTCGTGGGGCATAATTTAATAGAAAATCATACAATTGAACATTTAAGTGAATTAGTCCTGTATTTAATATGTATTGTAAACAAAAATATTGTAAATTTGATTCTAAAAAAGTGATTCTAAAAAAATATTTGAATTCAACGTAAAAGATACTATTAGATTTACATGCAAATTTGTGACAAAAAGTAAGTAAAAGTTTGTTGCACAGTGTTTCCATTAAACCATTCACAATGATAATGAAAGATGTTTGCTATATAAGCGTATAAATAATATTGCATTTAAAAAATATATCATCATTTATGGTAATAAACATTAATTTTGAGAAAATGTCAGGTTCTTTTTCTCGCGCAGTGTAGTAATAGAAATTAATAAGTTTTAAGTGGTATATAAAACTGAAATTTCTTGTTCAGGAGTACCATTAATAAATGTTTTTTTATAAGTTCATCAAAGATGATATTCGTAAGAACCTGTAGGCTGTGTCTCGGGTCTTGTGATTGTCCTTCCCTGCCACTTACGAACTTAAGGATCCTATAAGGAAATCTTAACTTAATTTCTAGTGCGATTAATTCAAATCTCCCGCCTTAATTCTGACCTCAAATGAGGGGTTAGAAGGCGTCTATAACCCCTCATTTACACCCTTAAATAACTCGTTTCCTTTATCTAAAGTCATGTTTTTAGCGACATTTATACTAGTAGAGTATGTATGTATATAAGATTATGCCGTCCTAAGTTTTAATGTGGTTAGCTTTGGCGATAAGAGAGGGCATTACTGTCGACCATGTCGCTGTAGTAATTGTTCTTTATGTTATACATTTGTCTGCTAATAACTACTTCTATGTACCCTGGTATAAAAGCATTTACTGTCGTTAAAAGTTTAATACAGTTTTTAGTTAGGTTATTAACGGGATAATACGGTGTAGAAAGTGGTTTTTGATTGAGAAATATTGAAGAAGAAAAAGAAGAAACTCGTGTTATCGGTATTGCTATAGTGTATTGGGGTAGTTTTGTTCGGAACAATATATAGCATAATTTATCTCTTGGTGAGTTTGGGTTAAAGAAAAGCGTTAACACAACTTATGTGATTTACAGCGGTCGTTCTTTACGTATTGCACTGTTCCTCGTGCACTTGCTGCTATATTAGGGTTTTGGGGATTGTAACGCGCTCGGGTATTTCATTAAATTAGATATTGTTGAGATTTACCTCATAATTTTTTGTAGATAGATATTTTTCATCGTCTAACGTGTTGGCACGGTTCATTACTGGGTTTTAGTGCTCTGTTGATAGCATTGCATTTACCATTTGGATGCAGTGTTGTATCCAAATATTTTTCTCCGGAGGGGGACTATATGAACAGGGGCAAACTACATGAGCTGGGGTGAAGTAGGCAGATTTCAGGCTAAAGTTTTTCAAGGAGGGAAGGATTTAGTCATCCAGGGAATTCTAAAGTCTAAAAAACAATAATAAGTCTTTTTATATCTCTCGTACAGTCAAATTACGATTTTCATTAATTGCCATTCACACTCGTTCCACATTTTCGGGTATTCTAGCAGGACTGCCAGAACTAGGAACACTTTCCACTGAAGAGATCACTTTTGAATCGTCTAAACCACTCTTTAATTTAGTGTATTACTTCTATTTATCACCATCAACTTCGAAGTTAATGTTGAAGTTAACACGAATCATATAAGTGGTTTCTGAGCAAGAATAGCCAAGTTTCTGGAAATATTTAATGCAGACTCATAGTAAAATGTCACACTCAACGGCATACCGTTGTCAACTAAAGATCTACAGAGTTGTGACGCTCGGCAGGCACACTCTTTTTTCTCACACTCTCTCAGATTTTCACTATGGGAGAACCTTTATCCCATAGTGAAAATCTACTTTCACAGTAGCTTAAATAGCTTCAATGTAGATTCAATGCTTATTTTTAGAAAGATTGTTCAATCTGTTTTGACAATAAATAATTTTTTTTACAATTGAGACATTTGGAAAACGAAATTCCATAGAATTGTCAGTTATCAAACGGTTTATCATTGTGGAGTTATCAAACTCCAAAGCTGATACTGCAGCCAAAGAAGCCACCAAGAACACGGAACTGATAGATAGGTCTATTTCAACTAGAGATTTTAAATCCACTATCAAGGAAAACACAAGAAATAGTTGGAAAAGACAATGATCAGAGATTGAAGAAGCCAGAAACCATCTCCAGCAAATAATAGTCAACACCACTCAATTGCCAGGAAGAAAGAATAGAAAGGAAGAAGCAGATGACGTGACTTAGGATTGGACACCCTCAAACCTTGCTAACCCACAAACTTCTATTTGAACATGCCGAACCAACAAAATTCGAAACATACGACACGATACTTATAATCAGACACACCCTAGCAGAATGCCTAAAATTCTGCTAGGATGTGTCTGGTCTCATTCTAAAATACACCACACAACGCACAGACAACAAAATCACAGACCACTCAATAAAATGCATCCTGGGCAACAATCAATATTCACTAAATAATATTATAGCATATTTAAAAAACATTAACATATATAATAAAATATAATTGTTATACATTATATTATATATTCTTATAAAATTTATATATGTACACACTGTAACCTATAAGATTTGTGCGTGTTAATGGCCCTAGCAGCTGAAGCACCCAATAAACAATAAAAAAAAAAAGAATTAGTATTGTATATAGTTCATACTGCATCCACAGCTTCTTTTGCTATTAGGTTAACCTGGAATCGGCCTCGGTGCATATTTTTGTAGTTGCCAGATTGAAGGTCATAGAACATTACCAAAAGGCGCCGTTCAAATTTGCCGCCAACAGTCGCTTGTTGCCTTGCCACGACACTGTTGATAACTAAATGTCGCGTTACGGTTCTCAGGGTCTTAAGGTTGTCATATGATTCTTTGAGTGGTGTAAAACCAGAAATCTAGAATCTTTCAAATGCTGAATTTGAAGAATTTGAGTTTATAAATCGTTTTGTTACATAAAACAGGAAATTGAACAGTGTAGAATATATGAGAATAGGTCGCATTTTTGTATATGTCCCACAAAAATTGTATAAAATTCAATGATCAATTTTTAGGGTCCTTTATAAAATCAGTAGAACCTTTGTAAAAATTCTTATGAATAGAGGACAAACATGACATCTACATATCAAGTTGTTAAGGATATTTCTCATCCTTACATACTGATGTTATTTCATATTTGACTACACCCTTGTCCTGTGTATCTTGTATGATATTTTAGCCGGAATTCAGAAGCACACCAGACACATACACCTATCACACACAAATACACATACATATATCGAGTAGTAGACACACATACATCAGTACAGCAGTGCAAGGATGTTGAGATGTTTTCTGTATCGGATTTTTACTTGAATGCCTCATAGCCAATGCAAATACAAGATTTTTCAGAATCCTTTGATAAAAAGAATGTCTGATTATTTGTGAAATTTTTTATTTGACTTTACAAGAAGTTTAAAATGGAAATAAGGAATTTCTCGACTGAATTTTTAAAGAGAGATATTACTCTGATTGGTACTCAGGGATCATTATGGATGTTTCACAAAAATTACATTTAAAATAACAGTTTAGTTTCGTATTACACTGTCATTGGAATTTTATAGGTAAAACAAAAAACTTATATCGTCACTTATGTATCTGTCTATACTAGGGGTTCCCAACGAGGTATCGAAATCGACCCCTAGGGGTCAGTGGGCTTGAAGCTAGGAGGGGTTGATAATATTTTTTTTTTTTCTTATTCAAAAACTTTAATCGCATTACTTAATTATTAATATCCAAATATTAGATTTTCAATAATATTCAATGTTTATTATTAGAAATATTATTCAATCTATATTCAACGTAAAAGATTTTTCCACATTTTGGGGACAATTTTGAAATAAACCAGTGGCGAAGGGAAACCTCCGCTAGACTTGCCCTACCATAAAAAACATAAAAAAAAAAATTAAAAATATTTAGATAAATCAAAAATACATCAAATTATGTTTTATATAAATTTTTGTCCAAGGCTTGGTTGACTAGTTACGAATTAATTATCATGACCATGGAAACGTTACATATAAGTATGAAAAAATTGAGACTTGGAAATTTTAAATAATTTTACAAAAAAATTTCGAAATTTTTCGTTTTATCAAAAAACGTCTCAAATAAAAGTTATTAGTTATTGCATTTATAGTAACTTTTGTTCAATAATTTTTTTCGAAATATTTTTCTGTTGCTAAATATTCGCAAAAATCTTAAAATCGACACGAGTAAACTCCCATTTCTAGTCATCCGATCTTCATAAAAAACAATAGGGTTCTTCCCATTTAATAGGAGAATTTTTTAGTACCAGAACGAATTCTCTATGTTGAACCGTTCTTGAGTTATCGTGTATACACACAGACACACACACAGACACACAGACACACACACATACGGACGGCACTTCGAAAATAGGTTTTTTGGATTCCCTGGACTATGAAACGTGGTCATCAGTCAAAATCTCGACATCGAAAATTTTCGCGATTACAATACTTGTCCCTTATATATTAAGGTCGGGCAAGTAAAAAGAAATATCCAAAATTGAAAACAATTGTGGAAACGTTGTTGTTAAGGTTCCATGGATTTCATTTTGTTGTAGCTTGATTTAGCGACATGATTAATTTGCTAATAAATAGTAGAAACAAGCTGGATCCAAAAGAGGAGATTTAAGGATAAAATTGAGCAATTTTCTACCAGAAATAAAAAACTTGTAGTTATTCATCATCCACAATTGTCCCATTGAAGTATTTAACTTGATTTATATTGTAATATATGGTCACTGATTGACCAAAATATTTATTTATAAATTTAATTATATTCATGCATAATTAAATAACCTGACACCAGAAAATTGTAAAAAGGTTTTAGGATTAAGTACATAAATATATTTATGCAGATTTGTTTTTGTAATCAATAAATTTTTTCGATCGATAAAAAAGGTTGAGAAAACCTGGTCTTTACGATAGAAATTGTTGATATTTTGTACGCGCATACTGACAGTTTGAAAAATATATGCGTATTTATCGAAAAAAATAAAAGAAAAAGAAAAAAGAGGAATATCAAATCCAAGCTGTGATAAATAGGACGATAATTAATTTTTTAAATTTCCTACGGCCTTATAATCTTGACCCGCTCATGTATGCGGCTAACGTCTAGTGGAGGAGGTCGTGCGGTTTAGATGGAGTAATAAAATTTATATTTTGGACTTAAAAAGAAGTCGGCAGTATTCGTTGTCTTGCCGATTTAAATATCCACATGTTCTCGTCCACTGGTACAGCCAGATAAAACAACCAAGTGACCCACGCCGTAATGCTTAATAAACAATCGAACCTGCCTGAGGTCTGCTGCAGTCTAACTAGTGAAAGTATCTAAAGCGTTGCCTTCAAAGGGGCAGACACTCAGCTGGAGCGATCCACAAAATCGGCGCAAGATCCGCAACACAGCCGCAAGACGGCTGCTGTTTTATTGATATTAAATTGGGTTTTGAAGTATTTTTTTTTTTTTTGGACATTTATTTGCTCTACCTTAATATATAAGGGAAGCATTGTAATAGCGAAAATGTCGAGATTTCGACTGATGACCACGTTTTATGGTTCAGGGAATCCATTTTCGACGTGTCGTCCGTATGTGTGAATGTGTGGGTGTGTGTGTGTGTGTGTGGGTTCTTTTTTTTTTCGGGGACGTAGGGATAGCTCGCTACCCACAAGTGGCCCCCGTGACTCCGGCACGTCACCCTGGAACCACTTTCGCATTACTTCGGAGTGGTGTTCGTATTCGCCCTTCTCGGGCTCCTTCGTTTAATATTAGACACCTTACATCCCCCATCCTCTCGTGAGATTAGGGGTTCAGGGACTATTTCTTCCGCCATTGCTATGGTTTTGCGTCCTCTGGGGCCTTTCAGCTTCTTCCATTTCTCTCTTGTTCTTCATTGTCTTTGTAATATAGACACAGCTGTCCATTTATCTTCACTGCTTAGCATTACCGATATAAGATTATTCTCGGCAATGCTCGTACCTCTAAGAGTTTCCTATAGGTTCATCCTTCTCCGATGCGTGTATGTCTGTTGTGTGTGTGAGTGTGTCTCTGTGTTTATACACGATAACTCAAGGACTGTTTAATTTAGAGAGTTCGTTCTAGTACTAAAAAATTCTCCTATTGATTGGAAAGAACTTTATTGTTTTTTATGAAGATCCGAAACCGGAAATGGAAGTTATAAAACATTAAAATTTAAAAGATTCGTTTCTAGTAAACCAAGCCTTGAACAAAAATTTGTATAGAACATAATTAAATGTGTTTTTGAAGATTCGCTTAAATCATTCATTTTTTCCCTTTATTTTATGGTCAGACAAGTTTAACTTCCTTCGCCACTGGTTTAGTTTATTGCATAATTCATGTACTGTTATTTTACATATGTATTTCTCATTAATGAAGTATTGTGTTTATATTTTTTTACGAATATTATCAATCGGTTATTGTTATAAAAAACCCCGAGGCCTGATGTCATCACATTAAGCGGCGTGCTCTGTAGTTCTGAAAATAATTGTCTAAAACTTTGTTACGGATTTTGAAAAATGATTGACTTAAATTGAAATAATGAGATTACTTTGTTATGTCTTTAGTATCGAATAACATAGTGAGTTTAGTAAAAAAGTAAAGTTTTCTTTCGTTTAGAATACAATAGGACTCAATATTGGAGAATATCTGATAATGATGTTATGTCTGGTATCAAATTGTCTTTATTTTTTATCAGATTATCAGAATGAAACCTTCAATGTTCTTAAATTGTATTAATACTCAATTATAAATTTTTTTCAAAGCAGAATTATAATTTTTAGAATATAACAAAAATTTGAGATATCTTTCCCTAATGAATAAATGCTTGAAGAAAAATAATCCCAATTGTACTATTCATAAACTAAACTAATTATTCCAACCATGGTTTAATTTCTATTTTTAATAAAACAACTACGTTTTCTCCTGAGTTCGACTCTGCAACAATGATATAAATTAACATTTCACTAGGGTATTAATTTCTTGTAATTTTAGGGATTTTTTCGTTGCCAAGTTTTTAATCTTTCTTTATTATGTTTCGTTAAAATGAAGATATAATTTATTAAAGGAATCTTTTTAATTTCTGTTTTTTCTGTTTTCTAAATATAGACATTGCTTAGTTATTCTCAGACGCTGAAATTAATTGTCCAGTTAACAATCAAAAAATTAAAAATACACTCGATTCGGGATATTTTAATTAAAATTAATTATATCTCATTAACTTATTTGCCAGGTAAATGGCATTTTATTTCTAGAGCCAACTTAAAAAAAATAATAGTTTTTTCCTTACTATTCCAAATTGGAGATTGATGATGATTAATATTTGTAAATATATATTTTAATGTAAATACAAACCTAAAAAGAGCAAATACATAGTGACTAGTAACTCTTATTGGTGAGGATCAGTAATTTTATTCAGAAATATGAGTAACAGAATAATAATAATTTTCTCACCAGTTCAAACAAAAACTGTCCTGAGTCAGTCAAAATTACAAATATACAGATTTTACACAAAATTGTGTCCATGGATATAAACATAAATATAAAATACAATAACATTAAACAAAGAGATATGACAATAGTTAAATGGATAAAATATCACTGCTGTTTAAATATTCTAGGAATTCATTTGTCGAATACATCGGGTTTTTAGTTAAAATATATTTTAGTACTTTTTTAGTTTGTAAAATTTGTATTTAGAGCGTTGGATAATACATTATAAAATTTAACGCCATAATAATTTCCACTGTTTTTAGATCTATCAAGACGTAAAAATTTCAAGTAGATATTACTTTCATTCCTAGTGTTGTAACTATGATTTTCTTCGTATGTAGATAGATCCGATTTTTTTTGTGTACATACAATAGACTTTGAAAAATGTACAAAGAAGGCAGGGTTATAATATTAAGTTCGATGAATTGTAAACGACAATCAGTTTTATAGAAATTGCGTGCAATTATGGTTAATGCCCGGCGTTGTAGCCTCAAAACTCTATATTTGACAATGATGCATGTCCCCAGGCTAATATCTCATAAGAAATGTGTGACTAAAACAACCGAAAATATGCCATCAGAAGAATGGGCTTGGAAACCAAATTAGCCAATTGTCTTAGCAAGTAAATTGACTTACACAAAGTATCACATAAATGATTAATGTGTTGATCCCATGTTAGTTTCGGATTTACTTAAATACCAAGACATTTTACGCTTGCTTCATTTCCATAAATGTGATTTCTACAACTAATGAGCATATTTTGAGTTTTGTCATCATTCATAAAAAGTTCATTAGATATAAACCAGAGCTTAGCTTCCTCGAAACAGTAACCGGTATCATTTAATAGCTGATCATAATCTGTTGATCTCAAAACAAAACTAGAGTCATCTGCATATAAAATAGATTTGGAATTTGTGGAAATTGATGAAGGTAGGTCATTAATGTATATAAATAAGAGAGGCCCTAGAATTGATCCATGTGGAACTCCATAAGAAATAAACAAATTTTCAGATAATTTATTATTAAATTTAACATATTCAGTTCTATTTAAAAGGTATGATTTTAAAAGGGAGCAACTCTCAAATGTGAAACCATATAAGGAGAGTTTCTTCAATAATATAGTGGGGCATACCCAATTAAAAGCTTTATTTAGATCATAAAATGATGCCATACAGTCAAACCATCACATGTGGGCTTGACTCTAGGGCAGTCCCACAAATGCCCGCAAATGGGCGGCTAAAACACACGCGGCGGTCCTGCCCAGAGTTTTTGGCGCCCTTGGCAAATAAATTAAATTATCTTAAAATAGCACCCTTTTTATCTTCTTTCATTTTTAGAGAGCATTATTTTTATTATAATACAGGGGAATATACAACTGCTGACCTAAAAAAAAGTCCTCACTTTCAAAAAGTGATAAGCAAAATAAAAGTCCTCGGATCTGTGGCGCCTCTCATCAAGCTTCGCGCCCCTGGCACTTGCCCCGATGCCAGGCCGTTCCTACGGCTCTGGTCCTGCCTACACATTCTTAACAAAATCTTTATAAAATAATAAACAAACATCCTTTCCCAACCTCATCAAATATCCCTAGACCATTTTGATGACTTTAGGTATCCACATTTCTGTTTTTAAATTCCTCTTACGTTTTTCTTTGAAATGACTCTCAAAATATCGTTGGAGTTTATTATATGACTGTATTTCCGATATAAGCATGTTATTATAGCTAATGGCCTATTTTATATCCCAGAAACTAAATGGGGATATCACTTTAAAATCAACATATTTTACAAAAATATGTTTCAAAACAGTGTCGTAAAAATATTTTTTAAAACACAAAAGTAGAGATTTATGTTAAAAAAACAAAAAGGTAAAATTTCAAAACAGAAATGCAACTTTGAATAACATATGGAATAAGAACACATGAGTTGCATTTTACGTGAGTTTTGTTGATAGAAACGTAATGTAAATGGAGACAGAAACGCCTAAGTGAATCATGATTTAAAAATTTCTTTTGGAAGACTTCTGGCTGACAAATGTGTTCAATACTTGTCATACTTAAAATAATTCTAGTATTTGAAATACATTTAAAGAATTTGAAATACATTAATTCAAATCTTATTTATCAATAATGCATCATTTTCATGATAGTGTCACAAGCGTGACAGAGGCGAGAGACTTGGTGTTATATTTGGAACTTTGAATTTCATGGTGGCGTTAGAGGCGTGATAAGTGCGCGTTCTCGACCCCGCCAGCAGTTGTATCTAACCTAAAAGTTTATACAACTATTCGGAGTAAACGGTTATTCAATTTCATTAAATACGTCATCAAATCAAAGGAGACGTCTAACTTATCTTATATACATATATAGATTTAGTGCGATATGAAGAACTTGTTGCAAAAAATGAGGCACAGAAAACAGACACAGACAATTAATTCAATTACATGAGAAGGATTAAATACACAGTCTTTTTACTTGACATTATCACAGTTTAGAATGAAGATTCTGTTTGCCCCTGCTGGGGGGCTTATTACCATTGTACTTGGGGTGTATTAACTGTATACCAACTGCATGAAACTTTTGTAGACCAAAGCTTGAAACCAAATCCATAATAATAAACTTTATTACTTTGTAAAAGTTGCTATGTCGCTACATCAATTATTATTATTATTATTATTTATATAAGCAATTAATATAATTGTTTCGCTACAGATTTCACCATTCCGAAATAAATATAGCTGCCCCAATGGTTTCATGATAAATAGTTTCCACTGTATGTATTTATAAATAAGGTGGTTATAGGTTAGGTTGTTTACAGTTTTGACGTGAAAGGCAGCGAAATACGCATGTCCGACGATGCGGCTAGCGCTCAGAGTTAGAAATTTCTGAACTTACAACACCGCGCTTGTGATATTGCACCTACCACACCATAGTACGGGTGGTTTCAAAATAAAGCGATCCTATTGGTTGAATTTTTGTTCTACGCTTCCAACACCAGCATGAAAATGATATATAATGACAGTACAGTGGTACCTCAACTTATGAACCCCTCGACATACGAACTTTTTCATATCCCATTTCGACTTTTAAATACAAACCTAGATTCGAGATACGACCGTGGTGCTTTTCTTTCCAAATGAAATAAAGCCTGTTTTTTTAAATAGTTTTTTTAAATCTCCCTCACTTAAGGACAAAAAGAAGCAACTGATAACAACAAATCGAATACCCTTGAAATAAAAAGCCAGCCACGAGAAAAATGATTTATTTTTGCAAATAAATGGAAGATGATTTTCCTATTAATCATGTACAACCAAAGATTTCATAACTAAAAATTAATATGTAATCGTATACAAAATACGTATTTATAGTGTAAGTTCTTGTAGTAAGTTCTTCTTCTCACAACTCTCCATTAAATTGCATTTTCTTCATTAAGTTGAGATTTTTTTGGATTTTTTTCTTAAGTTTTGAATCTAGGAACGGATTCATTGATTTCCCATAAGGTATAATGTAAAATTGGGTTTTGAGATAAACAATTTTCAAAATACGAACCGCGGTCAGGAACGCATCATTAGGTCGAAATACCACTGTATTTGTTATTTCAAATACTTTGATTGGCAATTACTATTTGGTGTTTGTTCTTTTTCTTTTACTTAGTTCTTTTACTTAGTATTAGGTACAGCTCTGCTCTAATTACTCGCACTGTGTTAAAATGTGCAACACAGGCAAATCTGTGTCATCCTTCTCATAAATGGAAGGTTCATCACCTCGAAAAATGTGTCCGTGTCTCCATCAGCAGTGAGGGCGTATGATGGCAGTTTCTTTCCTGCGGTTGCCTCTGCAGGAAAAACTCCACTGTTTAATATTTCCCTTAATTGCTCTTAGTTTATCGAGGGAGTAGTGAAACCGTGGGGATTTCCTATAAAAATAATTAATATAACTTTTATTAGATGTTTTGAACGATTATAAAAAAGTGGATTTATATTTGGCCCCTGAGTAATAAATAAGGCTGGGTCCATACATATGAAAGTAACATACGAAAACATTCCTTAGGGACCTTCAATATTTATAATTGAGTAGCATAAAACGATTTAAAAGTAAGAGACAGATGTAAGGGAAAAATAAACATGTAAGAAAGAGACAACCAACACCACACCCGAATATACGAATGTAAACAGAGATATATCTATTGACATTTACATAAGTAGGAGGAAGACAGAAAATGATGACTTTCAGTTTTATATAAGAGTGAGTAGTAAAGATAAGAGTTGTAATATGTTAGAGTGAGATAAAGCGTTTGAATAAATTATTAATGTATTTTCTGTCCTTTTTTTGTACCCTTTTAAATGTTTTTTCGTTTTAAATTCTAAGGGATGGTTTACAAAGATAAAATGGAGACTCGGGCTTTATAAAAAGGAAGAAATTCAGTATTTACTCAAATGTAGAGATGTGTGCAAGGACGATAACAAGTATGTCGATTTTGGAAATTGGAAAGGAATTGGAAAGACGAAGAAAGGTTTATACTTTCCTATTTTGCATCTTAAAAAAAAAAAAAAAAACTAGATTAAAAGGTTCCTTTAAATACGTTGAGCCAAAACATAGGATTAGTGCAGTTTCGATTATTATTTCAATTAATTTACACTTCGATACCAAAATTCGATTTTTCTGGCAAACTTTCGAGTTATTGCGGTATTTCACCGATATCACGCGGAAAAGAGGTGTTCAGGAATTGCTGCGATACCAATAAATTACCATAATAATGAATCGATCCTCTTAACACAGAAAAAGCCGATATGTAACATGATCTGGAAAAAAATAGGATTAAATTGTTTTTTTTTTTATGAAATATTGCATAATAATCCATTTTTGTTGCTTCTGGTGTTATTATACACACCCCGGCAAATTCAAAGGAACAGATTGAAAATTATGTTTTTTTAAAATTTTATTATTTTGTAGGCTATTAAATAGCTTCGAATGCTCTATTAAACAATGAACGAAGATTGTATCGACGCCAAGAAGAACAAAATGCATCATTTAATTTTGCTACTACTGTATCTTTTTGTGAAGGTTCAATTATGGTGTGGGGTGGAATATGTTTGGGAGCTCGCACAGAGTTAGTGGTGATTGATGGAGGAGCGTTAACTGCAGATAGGTACATCAAAGATATTCTTCAAGACCATGTTGTACCTTTTGCCCCATATATCGGAGAAAATTTCACCCTAATGCAGGATAATGCGCGCCCACACGTCGCTACTGTGTATCAGACTTTTTAAATCAAGTGGGTGTAACAGCAATGGGTTGGCCAGCGTGCTCCCCTGACCTCAACCCGTTTGAACATTATTCCAAAAAAACATCGTACTAGAAGATTACCTGAGAGAGATTTTCTTAGCGCAAATATGGTCTGCGATAATTTTTTATAAACAATGTTTATGTGTTCTCTATGATAAATTCGTATTTATGTATATCCATTCCTATAAACTTGCAACTTTGTTCTAAACTAATATGTTTGTTGTTATTAGAAGATAGCTAGTTTTCCTGCATTAAGAAGCAAGTTATTTGCTGTAATTTCTTTGTTGAATGACACTTTCTAGTGTATTTGACGAGCAAAGAAACTCGTCATCAAATAATATTGTCAAAACTACGAATAATAATTTTTATTTATTTATTTATTTATTTATTTATTTTAATGCATACATTTATTATTTAATACAATGATGATAATAATGCATTTTTAACATTTTCTGGTAGTTCATTCATCTAAATAACTAAGAGAATGGGTCCTAAAATTGAGTCATGTGGCACGCCATCTGATTATCCAGTGAAAATTTTCGATTTGAAAGGACCATTTGTTGTTATGACCTTATAAGATGTAGATATTTAGAGTCAACCTTTTACAACAAACTATTTTGGCTTCTACAGTCGCTAAAATGGTTGACGTGGTTGACACAATTAAATGTCTTTGTTAAGGCACAAAAGGAGACTGATATTATACAGGTAGAACTCGATATACGCTAGTTCAATATACGCCGATTAACTTAACTATCGTACTCCTGGAATTCCACGATCTGATCGGGAAAGTACCGAGACAACTGCACTGGATGGCGCTCCAGTATCATCGCGTTTAAGTATCCGTCTACACGTCTGACATATATATATATAGTTTAGAAATTCGTAATTAAATTAGTTTATTTGTTTCTAAATAACTAAGTGTTTCTTGCATATGCATATACAAAAGGGTACAGTAAAACAAATACCATGTCTGAGAAGAGGAGAAAGGAAATGTTAATTCAAGATGGACCTAAAAGGGCTAGAATTTCTATCTCCCTTGAGAAGATGAAGTTATTAGACGAATGGAAAGCTTTCACTAAGGCTACTTTCCATACTTTCGGTTTTTGGGATAACCAATCCATTGTTCCATGCCACCTCACAACCCTGAATTCAAGTTCTTGATAATTGCAGTTTTTTCTTGGTAGCATTAATCACAATAATCGGAGTATTCTGAAATACTGACTTGCTGTATGCTCTACTAGGGACGCCAATGGAATCATATTGTTCACTTTAACAGTGCTGTAAACTTCCAAAGTCAACCGATGTTATAAAAATTCAATTCTATGACTTGTCTGTTAATATCTGTCACTATAAGTTAATGTTATGCCTGCTACCCTTACACCAGACAGTGTTAGAAGGGTGGTTTTATTTACAATGATAGCAAATTAGCAGCTGTGTTCAGAATAACATCATTTTGTTTTTTACCAACTGATTCTAAAAATCTTCACAAATGAGAAAAAAAGTTAATCTTGTGTTTTGTTTTCACATATTTTATCGATTTTTCTGTTTCAGGTAATCCAAGTTTTTCTACTGTTCATGGGCAAAAAAGGTAAATAAGCCAAAATATGCATTAGAATTATGAACACCTTACAGATGAGTTGGTAAGGTGTCAATCGAAAAAATTATATTAGAAGATTCACCATTAGAATGCAAAAACATAACTTGATAAATGTATATGTTTGTGTAAATAGTTTGTTCGTATTGTGAACACGTGTATTACTATTAATTAAAGTAATGAAAAAACGACCAATTCTATTCTTTTTACGTACATTTTCAGTAGAAGTTCGGTTAAATTTCAGTACAAACAGCACTTTTAGTTTGCTGTAAAACGTATGCCGTAGGCTATTTTCAATGCTCACTGTTATTTTTCTGCCATGGTTTTTAGTACACGTCTCTATGACAACCAACTTTCTTCCAACAAATGTTGACAAAGGTTTTCTATGTACAAATTTGTTTTAGTCTGTTTGTTAAAAGATTTTTTTGGTATTTATTAAAATACACATAAAAGTATTTTAGATATAAGACACTGACATACAATTATTTTATCTAGCTGTCTATCTTGAATGAAAACTTTTAATGCTTCTGTCTTTTTAATCATTTAAATTTTGCTCTCACAAAAGTCCTCTATCTTGCGTTGTTAAGTTTTCCAAGTATACCTATACAAACTAGATTTTCTACTAGCTAATCTTTCCATCCCTTAATCTTCCATCAGTTTTACATTCAGTGTTCCTTCTCAGATAGTTTTCTGCTCTATTTCATCTTCAGAATGTCCTTTTCATTTAAATCCGTCTCTCTTAAATTGAAGAGAAGTTTTCAGTACGGTACCCTTCTTCTTCATTTTCGCATCTTTAAAGAAAGATGGTTGTGGATCTCGCTTCGTTAACTTCTTTTTTCGTTTCCATTAGTATAGTTTGATAAACATGATTGGGGACGTAGTTATGCTGATTTTGTTTTTTTTCAAGCTAAGTCCTGTATTGTTAAGTTTTTACATTGCCTGTCTGCTTCTCAAAATTATTTATACCATTCTGTCAACTTTCTGATGCCTGCCTTTATAATTTCCGTACATTGGATGGATCTACGACTCAATATGATCCATCTTTGAGAATTTAAGTTAGAATATATTGGTGAAACACCTTTGTCAATGTGTTACAACAAACAAAAGAAACAGGAATAAGATAAAACCTGCAGATGGAAGTGTACTGGTTATATAATCAGACAAGAAGACACTGTTGCAAAGTTAAGACAATGTTCTAAAATAATAATTCAGAGTGTAGTGCATACGTCACAGGGTAAACCTTAGTTAATAAGTTATACCTAGGGGTTTGGAACGCACAGGGTAAAAAGCACTAAAGTGGTAAAATTAAAATTAATTTACATGTACATATAATTTTATGAACCTACATTATTCTCTGTAGAAAACAACAATGCAATTTATTAAATAACCACTATTTTAGAATCCTGATTGTGTAATCATAATTTTGGCGGTAAGATTTTTTGTAAATAATGAGAGCTCTCCCGATGAAGATGACGATTATGAGGAAGTTCGGCTGGCATTATATGTTAATAGATGAAAGAATATAATCGTAATAATTTTCAATGTGCCAAACAGGATTCATGATTGCATTGAACTATTTTCTCTTCAAATATAATAAAAAATATATTTTAATCACCGGAAAACTTAAATTTTATTGCTAGTTACAACGTTTTTGTTTCAAGTGCATCCAAATATGTAATCAACAAGGTTCTATCAGAATAACTTGGAACCTTGTTGATACATTTATGTGGTTATGCGGCTCCACTATCATATAAGAATAATATTAGGTTCCATCTGCTGTTTTAATTAAACGAGTTAAAATTAAACTAAATCTGTGAAGAAAAACGGTTCTGAGTTAAAAAGCTCTGTATGTGCTTAGCAATATACTTATTGACAAGAAAGGTTCTAAGTATGTTTCACTGCTAGTAGATAGGACTATTTACGTGAACAAAAAGCAGTAATGAATGCAGATACAACATTTTAAATTAGAAAACTTCACTTTTACCGTAACAGATGGCAATATAACATTTTTAGGAGGATTGAATTATACACATGGAACCTTTTTATCGAAAAATCTAATTTTCCTCAAAATTGTAGATAGAACCCTTTTGTTTTAAGGTCGCGATTTATGCCGTTCTGTTATTCTGTACATCGTACACGTCATGGTATCGCGGTAAATTGAAGCAGAAAGGCGCAAAGACGTATTTAATTTGAAAAAAAGGGAAATATGAAAAAAAAAAAAACAAATAGAAAAAAGTCGAATATTTTGGTAGAACTTTTACTCGTATGGATTTATTATTTATTTTACTGTTGCATACACTTTTAGTATTACATATCATGCAATAGAAAGAAATATTATACATGCATAATAATTATCATACGGTTGGCAATACTGACCTAAACCTGAACTAAATAAAAGCCCTAATGAAGAACTGTACCAAATGGACATTTCGTTGAAGACTTTTGCTTTTTTAAAGGAGTTATAAGACCTAAATTATTAGTTCATTTGACATTATGTAACAAAATTCTTCTTTTACTTTGAAAGTGGAAAGTTTAAATGGAAAATAGTTAAAAATATTGTGTATAAATATTTTAATCAAGCAATTTAGTTTACACTGACGTATATGTAGAATTGCAATTTGAAATTATGCTCTTGTTAGACCCTGGAAATCTTAACCAACAAATTTAGTTTTGGGAGAGCTTGAATCTGTTTAGTGAGACTATTTGTGCATACAGTGCACAATGCAACATAAAACGGCAACACATATTGAGTTAAACATGGACACAGACAGAATTTGCCAACACTCAAACATCTGGTTATCAACACACACAAACATGGTGTATGATGTAACAACACAGGCACATACATATATAGATACATAACTAACACATACTCACCATCACACAAACACATAGACAAACTATTCTCACCAACACATCCATATGCACTTACATAGGATCCTCTACAGTAACACTAACACATATGCAGACATTCAGTTATTGTGTATACGGGGTGTCCTGTAAGCTCGCAATACGAAGGTTAATCTGGCCTGTGGACGGGTGCTCTACCGGATCTTATAGAAACTAAATGGTCTGGATATATGTGTGGAAATGCTAGGGATAGAAGGCATTACTGAAGGAAAGAGGGTTTTCCTTCTTTCACTAAAACGTATAAATTGAAAAAGGTACAGGTCACTAAATGTACTTCGCTGTATATATCACGATAGAATTAACGATATAAGATCCTATGAATATGTACAAACATACACCAAGTATTGAATAAACCTGGTATCTAACGGGTGTTTTTTTTAGAGGTATAGAACTTTAAATTGCAATAAAACAACGATGGATTATTCGATTGACATGAATTTTTTTTTATTCGAAAGATAATCTTGTGGCATTACATTAAATCATACCAACAAGACGGCGCAACATGTCACACAGCTCGTGCCACAATCGATTTATTGAAAGACACGTTTGGTGACCGCCTAATTTCACGTTTTGGACCTGTGAATTGGCCTCCAAGATCTTGTGATTTAACACCGCTGGACTACTTTCTGTGGGGCTATGTAAAGTCATTGGTCTATGCGGATAAGCCACAAACGCTTGACCATTTGGAAGACAACATTCGCCGTGTTATTGCCGATATACGGCCACAAATGTTGGAAAAAGTCATCGAAAATTGGACGTCCAGATTGGACTACATCCGAGCCAGCCGTGGCGGTCATATGCCAGAAATCATATTTAAAATGTAATGCCACAAGATTATCTTTCGAATAAAAAAAAATTCATGTCAATCGAATAATCCATCGTTGTTTTATTGCAATTTAAAGTTCTATACCTCTAAAAAAAACACCCATTATAAGGATTTAACGTGTAAAAACACATTTGAAGGAAAAATTAGAAACTTTAATCGTTTAACGCGATTTGAGATGACGACAATTTTTTTTTTAAATTATATTATATAGTTTATTTGTGAAAATTGTGAATTAAAGAAAGCTCAACTCAAAAACGGTTAATGATAGCGATCTGCAGATAAATGTTTTGGATTATACGTAGTTTAATTAGTAGGGTCCGGCAAAAATATGCAACGGTACTTTAGTTGTTTAGGTGTTTATCGATAAAAAGCGGCACATGTGTTATCTGTAGAAATAAAATGTAATTATATATATTTGTAATGTGCCCTGCTGACAAATAGTGTAGCTTATAAAAATTTAATATCTTATCAAAAACCGACCAATGGCAAAGGAGTGACCGGAATTACCTATCTCGGATATAATCCCAAAATAATGAGGTGTCGTTATTAAGATAAGAATTCATTGCGGTACAATTGTTTTATTCTTTTGTTATTTGTTGGTTTTTTGTTAAAATAAAGTTTAAAATAGCGCGCCTATGGCAAAAGTACCGTTGCATATTTTTACCTGTCTCTATTAATTAGTCTAGAAAGAAATTGGGGTCTTAATTGTTTAATGCGTTTTGAGATTATGACAATTTTAATGGCATAATTTTTATCATTTCTGAAAATTGTGAATTTAAAAAAATTACAACTCAAAAACGGTTAAAGAAAACGGTCTTAGGCTAAAATATTTGAATTCCTCGTAGTTATTTAGTGTAGAAAAAATTGAGGCCTTAATCGTTTTGCGTATTTTAAAATTATGGCTAATTTTAATATGGCGTGATTTACAGAAATTTTCATCTTCGCATGGACGTATCTCAAAAACAAAATACGATAAAGACCTGCGGTTGAAATTTTTGAAATCGTGAGGCCCTAATTGACTTGTAATCATATTTTGATTTTTTTTTTGAAAATTTTTATTTTTTTTTCTTAAATATTTTGAAAATTTTGAAAAATGGTTAAGGATTGAAATCTGCGTTTTGAATTTTAAAAATTCTCATACATTGTATATTCTAAAAAAATTTTTAGAATTAAAAAAAAAAGTCATAAGGGGTACCTTAAAAAATCATGTTTGTCTCCAATTTTATTGAAAATATGTATTTTTTGTCGTAGATTAACAAAATATGGTCCATTTTAAAGTTTAGGCAAAAATTTTGGAATTATAGGTAAAAAACTGAACTATATCAGTTGCAACTCCAAAACTAAGAAAGTATGAATTTTTAAAATATTTTTTTCATAATCCTTACCACAAAATTAGCGTAAAACTATATTTTGGATAAAATCGGACTCAAAAAAAATTTGATCAAAATTTCAGTTTTTAAGGGGAAAAACGGTTTTTTGAATTTTGTTGGAAACTTGGTATACTTATACATTTTTATCCTTAGATTACATATATATGGTCACTTGTGAGTTACGGTCTAAAATTTTGACATTTGCGGCAAAAAAAGTAAAAAATACGGTTAGCCTGTCCCCTTTTTTAAAATTGTCTTTATAAACTAATACTTCTTATCTCTCTACATTAATAAAACTGAAGGCTATATCTGTTTTTCGGCCTCATATTTGGTTCCTGCACGTATAAGACAATATCCACAAAAAATCAATTTTTGTCTGTCTGTCCGTAATCCGTTCAAAAACGGCTAAACATATTTTTACGTAATTTGTTATGATGATAAAGTAAAACCAGGATTCAAGCATAGACTATAAGACATCTCAAAATTTATGTTCTGGGGGGTGTTTCGGGTTTAAATATTTTTAGTAAAAACTTAAAATATCTCCCATATTATCGGCTTTACTGAAAAATGTATAAAATAAAAATTATTTATAATAAGAAGAAATTTTTTTTATCATTGCATTTCTTCAATTATATGAGTATTTGAGGAGTTACGGTGGAGGACGCCAAAGCGGGACATGGGGACTTCTGGCCAATGAACAAGTAAATAAAATGATCGCCAAGTGGATTTCCCACATACTAAAGCAAGCAGCTCGTTTCTACAGCTTTGATGTCCGACTGTGATGGTATTTATGTTTGCAGGCATAACTACCAAAGTCCGAAGCTTCTCGGGCGTAGGTATGGCTAGAACCTTAGCTCAGCCAGAAATAAAAGTTCGACTTCATTCAGATATCAAATACAAGTGAATAAATAATAAAGATAATATAGAAGTTTTTGAATCTAAATTGTTATTTGTTTCTTTGTCTGTTCTATGTATCTGTCACTGTATTTCATAGTGCTCTCTCTATGCGCAACATAAAGACCGCCCTCTCACGATATACTTTCCAAACAATATGTCTTAAACCTAAAAAACTAATCTATTTGCACCAGAATTTATTCAGTAGTGTAGAATGAGCACGTGCTTAACATATTATTATATTAAAATATTTATTTTTATAGTAAATGACGAATTAAATAAATCTATATGCATGACAAATTGTATATTACTCCAAATTTTTTAATTAGTATTAGTATTTTTTTCTAAATTAGCTTCTCTAGACCTACTTTCGTTAAACTCCATTCCTTATTTCCTAAATTGCATTCCGCTTTTACATTTCTCGTTGAATTCCTGTAGAAAAGAGAGATATATAATATATCTTTCTGCAGAAATGTTAAGCAGAAGTTTTAGCCGACAGTTGTGTTAATTGTACTTGTTCCAAAGTACGTATATCCAGTATTAGTATAGCTCTGCCATCTAGCTTTAATTGAAGGAAACAACACAACTGTCAAATGTTTTTAGATATTCCAGAACACTCGAGATTGCAAATGTTCCGAATACAGATACTGTTTTGTTTATGGTACAATTTAATTGTGTTTTGCGAATATATATATTTTTTTTGTTGTGCCTTAGATTATAAACTCTGTAATGAAATAATATTTTTATTAATTAAAAAATTAATTAACATGATGTTTTAATTCAAAGTAACATTGTTATATACACATTTCATGTATTGTATGAACATTTGTATTTTTTTGAGGTTATATTTTTAATTATTTCGTTGTTAATAACATATTTCCCAAACCTGGAGACTTTAGTTTGACCTTCAATGCCCGGAGACTCCCCGGAAAATACCCGGAAAGGTACGAACCGTACCTATGTCTAGTTTTCATTTGACATTTTTGTCCAGTCAAAATGTAAAATATGCTTATAATCGGATATTAAATTTAAGTAATGGTTCTATAAATTTAAATTTTCAAATAAGTCTTATAACATTTAGAGTGTTCCATAAATATCGAGATTTCAAGATCATATTTGCTCTCTTTTTTAAAACAAGGGTTATTTTATAAATAATGCACAGGTTGGCAATACACCAGGTTGGACGATAGTAACAACAGTGACAATTATGTTAATTGTAGTTCAAGGCTCGAGGCAGAAGCGTGTGTTTTGTTTTCATTTATAACGTACTCTGTTTTTAACAAACGCGAGCTTGAAATGGACCCTTCAGGAGTCTCGGGTATTGTGACTGTTGACGATCAGAGGTCGCACATTAGGATCGAAACTTTACGTGGCAAAAACCGAACAGAAATCCACAGAGCTTTAAGTGAAATTTGCGGTGACTTAACAATGGACCGTACAGTTTCTCGTTGGGCTAATCGTTTTCGTAGTGGTCGTGTGTGCATAAACGATGATCGAAGACCAGGAAGGCTACTTATGATTACCAAAAAACCATCATGGCAGACAGAGTTCCAAGGAACAACTGTCACAACGGTTTAATACCTCAAGGTATTTATGCAAAAATTGCGCAGAAAAAATGCACAAAAGCCGACCTCAGTTGCTCGAAGTTGGGCCATTCATTCTCCATGACAACGTTAGCCCTCAAATCGTGAATGTCGTAACCGAAAAACTGCGTGAATATAGTTGGGAAGAAGGGAACGACGGAACTGTAGGGAACATGAGGTAACATGTTCCCTACAGTTCGGACATGAGTCCATTAGACTTCGACATATTCCCAAAGCTGAAAAAACCTATGCGTGGTCATTGTTATCGGTCTCTGGAAGAGCTTAATGCTACCGTTACCCGAGCAATTCGACTAATGAACAGAGATGTTGTCTTGGATAGAACAGTCAAGCTTCCCAAACGTTGGGACTCGATTATCGAGAAGCTGGAAGACTATATTGAAGGATTGTAGAATTTACTTTGGTGATTTTTATGGTTACTTTGCGAATTTTTTGATTTTAATTGATTTTATTCATCTTGAACACGCTCAGCTTTGGTATAAAAGACCTTAGTACTTTCGGCCTGTACTAAAATCTTCGGTTAGCTTTACTCTCTCATGCGTTCAGCAGCATTTTTCTTAGGCATGATGAAGCTCGAAGATATGTCTCGTCACTTTTAGTCACCTTACAACACTTAAGTTCAATTTTTGCACTCAAACTCGAATAAATTGATCGATTCTCTATCAAACGAAACAATCCCGACATTTCTACGAAGTTCAGTTCGCAATTTATGAAAGCTCTCGCACAGAACTTTGATCTCGAGCGTCTATTTCCCGTCTCCACAGTTTGCACTAGCAGTAGCGCATGACCTTCATACCTAAATTGTTGTACACAGCTGTCGTTGCTCTTTCAAACCGTGTATACCTTTTGCAAATTGCATTTTGTTATGCGATCGGAAAGACATCAAATTTTAAGTTAAAACAAAATATGTCTTCATGTCAAACTTATATAGGATAGGAAACTGGATGATGAAAATTGAATAGTAGAGAAAATGCAATAATACGAAATAAGTCGAAATGTCGAAAATGCTAGGGAATCACTAATTGAAAAGGAATGGGGGTAGAGAAAGATACGCTGAATTACATGGAATAGAAAAGACAAGAATAGTATGGTCCTATCAAACATACTAACAGTAGCAGTTGAATATTCAAAATTAAAGAATAGAGTCCCTAGGTACAAGAAAAAGAAGTAAACCTTGAGATGATTTCGAAATGAAGTTGACGAGGCAATAAAATAAAAGCCTTAGAAATGAAGAATACGAAAGTAGAGATGAATGGAAACGGTTGAGAAAAGAGAAAATTTTTATATATGTATACAACTTATATAAATAAATGAGTAGTTAGAACCTCTGTGTTGAAATATTTAAAATAACCATCTAACGCCAAAAGAATCTAAAAGTTTGCTATATACATATATTTCTGACACGTGGCAGAATTACTATTTCTGTTTAGTGAGAAGAGATTTAGTGTATATTTTAGGGAACTCTCCAAGAGTTAAGACCCTAAACTTCGTAAAGTAGGGTGTCTTAGCAACCCTAATGACTATGAATACTTCATTTGTTGTTGGTTCAATGATCTAGTTAGCTCTACATATTGCGGAAAGTCATATAAAAGCTATTGACACTATAGCTCATTGAACTGAAAATGTTCATATATTACAAAAAACAAAATTATACAGGTGGAATATTAAACTGTGGAAGATTTTTTATGTAATTTACAGCGTAATAAATTTTACTACACAGACTAAAAGTCAATAGTTTTAACAGAAAAAACGTATCGACAACATTGTGCAACAAAAAGTCTGTCACACCTCATGATATGTTGCATTGTTTAAGCAAGACATTTTTTTGGCAGATCAGTCTCAAATAGGCCAACCAAGAACCTGTTGCACATAATTGTCACTCTATGGCAAATAAACAGCTCGTTAGAACTAGTTTGGCTGTAGACCATGAAATTTCAATCAAAATACTATCAAGTTGGCATATCAAGATCGAAATATTGTATATTTACACATTTTTCCAGTGCTGAGCTGGATCCAGTTCGCACGAGTACGTGCGACTCGGTTGTTATGTTATATTTTTTCAAATGCACCAGGTAACAGTTATTAATATTCTTCAACCGTTATAAAAGTTCTCCCTGTTAACAGTAAAATGTTCCCCCGGAAGACGAAATTATACTTTACACTTTGAATGTGCATTGCGGAAAATTCACCTATAGTGAAAGGTGTAAAGATTGTTTTCATCTTCATTGCATCCAAAAGTGACCAATGAACAATGATGTTTCATTCGTAGTGAAGTGGCAGTGACAAACCTGCGTTTTATAAAAAAGAAGCATCCAGTTATAAGAACCGTTTAGATCATTGTTTCTGAATCAGCGGTGGACTTTAGCAAAATTTTAGTACTCCGCGAAAGGCTTATAAATGATTATTTTTGAGATTTTTTATTAATTTTTTTATGATAATTTGTTCATTTTCTGTGATTTTTGTTCATTTTTTCATTGATTTTTTTATTACTGAGATTTTATAGTGAATGTAGAGTCTATATATACAATAAATTTATTTAAAAGTACATTTATTTTTTGTAGTCCGCGGTGTAAAATTAAATATTTTACTGGTCCGCGGCACGTTTTCAGTTGAGAAACGCTGATTTAGAGGACACACTACTCAGTTTTTAGTGAACAAGCGCCTTCTTTGGCTATAGTTTTCCGCTGGTAAAAAGAATTTGAATGAGGGAGGAATGCTGTACAACACCAAAAAGGAACAGTGTCCTCAAGTTATTAAAAAAAAAAACATTGCTGCTGTTAAGAAGATAATTCAAGAAGACAATATAGTCATATATATGTGGTAATAGAGCATCAACTTAAGATTAGATTATCAGATATTAACAGAAGCATACATGATCATTTGTATTAACAAAATATTTCCGTTTTTTGTGCCACATTGGATTGTGTAATTTATAAAAAGCGGAACATGTAAGAATTTTCCATGAAAGTTTAAAATTCTTAAATAGTGGCAGACATCAATTTTGTTCTAAAATAGTGACATGTGACGAAGTTCATATTCTTATTTTGACATTTCCTTTATTCATTAAGATGCGGAAACTACAACAATAACCAAGAAGCAACGGGCCATGAAATAAGTAATATTTGAAGTATTTTTTAGAAGTACAGTCCTAGTAAAGGCAATTAAGCTGGATGGACAGAAGGTAGTTACAGCTAAATGTCACACTGAAAAATGTTTGCCTCGCGTACGCAGTAGATTTCCAGGAAAAAAGATTATGTTACATCATGATAATGCGTTTTCCCATAGGGCTGCTTCAATTCTCCAGCGTTCGGCAGGCCTAAGATCCGAGGTAGAAGGGTTTATATTTGCATGTCAGGATGGGGTTTTAAGCACGCTTGCATATCGCAAAAACATCCTGCAGGAAGATATTTCGCATACCTGCAGAGCGTGCAAAATACACCCTGAAACCCTGACGCACTTATTATCAGCATGCCCCTTCTACGCCGTTACACACTACATTTACCGGCACAATGCTGCTCTACGCGTGGTCTACTACCACTTGAGACAACACTATGGAATTGACACAACTCGTGTCATTCCATATGCTCCAGGGGATATAGAGGAGGTGGTGGAAAATTCCAGATGCCGCATATACTGGAATTATTCCATGCCCACTCCTCGACCACTTCAAACAACGAAGCCAGACATAGTCCTGCTGGACCACGAAACAAGAGAGATGTTTGTAATCGAATTTTCGTGTCCAGCAGAGAAAAATATGTTTCTAAAGGAGGTCGAAAAGCGAGAGAAATACTCCGACCTTTTGTCTGAGCTTCGTCAAATGTACCCGGAACACAGAATCAAGCTTGTGGTTCTCATTATGGGCGTTCTAGGCGGAACGAAGGCGTCCTTTGAGCAGGAACTTAACATCATTCCTGCCTGCAGATCAGTTTCCAGCTCTTTGGTCTGCAGAGTGCAAAAAGCATGTTTGCTTGGTTCCTTACGCACTTTGAAGACGCACGGCGTAGTGCACTAGCCGCTGCCGCACATCTCCAGGGTCTGGGATGCGGCAGTGTGTATTTTCCCCGTCAGGTATTCGCGTATGACGTGCTACCTTGTGGTAAGCCTGAAGTGCAGTACCTGGCGAAGGGTGGTTTAAGACCTAAACCAATACCACCTTATATACTATATATATATATATATATATATATATATATATATATATATATATATATATATATATATATATATATATATATATAATAGAATAGAATATAAGTAATTGAACAGTCCCCAGTCTCACCTGATTTGCAATGTTTAGCTATTTTTTCGCTTTAAAAAAATTTACGGGGTAGAAATTTTTCATCTGAGAAAGAGTTTGATGCTGCAATTCATGATTATTTTGAAAGTATTCAGAAAGAAGATTGGTAGGGAGTTTTTAAAAAATGAAAGATCAGAATGGCCAAATGTTTTATTGTTGAAGGGAACTAGTTTGAATATATTTAAAATAAAATCCTAAAAAATATGAACTGTGTGTCTTATACTCAATAATTCTATGAATTTCATATAAAAGCTACTGTAACTGAAGACTCAGAAAATTCGACCAGAAAATAATTCAATTTGTCATACCAAGATCGTTTTATGGCCAATATTGATGGTTGATTTACATATATTTACTTGCAAGATTCAACTGGTACACCATCTTAGTGTACCAAGAGAAAATCTTTCGCGTTTTAAATGTGCATCTTCAACTGAATTTCAGAGAAAGATAACCCCTGTGTAAGTTATGGTCCAGTCAGCATAAATATAATAAAACCAATAGAATTTTTTGTGCGTGTTGTAGTTTGGTCGGGATTTTGGTGATGTCTAACGTCTTTGTTAAGACTTATCACTGTATGATACTGATGTGGCTACAAAAGCGGCAAGACATAAAACGTTGTAGGTCTGTAGAGAAAAGATTAGATAAAGTCATAATAAACTTTTTGATAAAAAAATTTGAGGCGTGTAATTTTGTTGAAAAAAAAAACGAGTACATAAGTGAGACAGTGTCAGTTAAAAGGTATAGGAAGAAAGGGTTCTGTAATATTAGCCTATTACAGCTATCTGCCTCGAAACATTGCCGAGCTAAGAATGTCTTTGAAGTTTATGGCTATAGATTTAAACTTCTTCAACGATTAGATCTGAGACGCAGGACAATTTTACGCCCTTTATCGCTGAATTACCAGGGGAATATGAGAACAAGAGCTCCGCATAACGGGATCAACGTCAATTTCTATTTATATTATATTGGATTAATATAACGTTTCCACAACAAAAAAGATCAACAGTTTTTTTTAAATATACTATAAGGGGCATGTTTAAATTCATATTTTTTAATCTCTTTTGATATAAAAAAAGTTACACAAATAATCTCGTTTGTCTTTCTCAATTTTATATTGTTTTTGAAATTGGAGGGAGCATTACAAACAACTTATTCATATCTGAATAATTAAGATACACCATGCAGCAAGAGAATTGGAGATGCATGACCCATTGATTAACTGTGGCCCGTATTTTCAACTGTGAATCAATTATTAAATATACCAGTTCTCTCTGTAGTCGGGCACTGTCAGTTTGAATTTTCTACTCACGAAAATCCTTCATCTTGCTCTGCTAAGTGTCTGGACTCAAGTGAAAGTGGACTAAGTGAGACGACTTAACAATATTATTAAAAAAAGTAACTGGTCACTTACTTTTACATCTTTCGGAAGTTCAGTACTATTTTTTGAGAATGCCTTAAAAACGTTTTTGCGCCAAACAGTTTCATTCCTACCCCCAAACAAAATATTTTTGTTTCAGTCAATAAAACAGTTTTGTTTCTTTTTGCTTTAGACATCTCACCCACAAAAGTCCAGATAAGTGAGTTGTATAAAGCAAAAAGAAACAAAACTGTTTTATTGACTGAAACAAAAAGATTTTGTTTGGGTTAGGAATGAAACTGTTTGGCGCAAAAACGTTTTTAAGGCATTCTCAAAAAATAGTACTGAACTTCCGAAAGACGTAAAAGTAAGTGACCAGTTACTTTGAGCACATCACAATTGTGATTTGTGAGTGGATGCAAGCCGAGCTTTTTGAATGCACTTAACAAGAAGAAAATAGAGAAGGATGGTCCGTAACTCTCAAACGTGGGTATGGCTAGAACCTTAACTCGGCTATAATCATATACAAGCAAAAGACCTCCTCTTCTTGAGGTTGGTTGGTCGACTGATCAGTTGTAATGAATTGGTATTCGATACTTACAAACCTTGTAAGTGAAATAATAAAGAAGAAAATAGAGGACAATACTTTTCCATTATATTTCGTGGGCTTACTGCAAAAAGTGACTAAGTCCAAATTTTACGATTTCGGAATTTTTTGACAAAGTCAATGCAAATTACATGTATAATAGGAAAAATTAATATATTTAAGACTTTAATAGATAGGCTTTTAAATAATAATTCATCAACAGAATTAACAAATTAATATAAAGGGCTCTTGCCTCTTTCTGAAAAGAAAAAGCAATTTTGGTAAATGTTTTGTAAAACTGACTGAGAATACCATGGATGATATAATTCACTTCCTGTCGATAAACTATAGAGGAACGCTATTGCCGAACCAGCGACTTAAACTGAATCAAAAAATGAGGTGGAGTATTTTTTTTAATGTTAAATTTTTCTTTAAGACTAATTTATTTTAAGTAACGTGCATCGGGTTTATTTTCTAGGCATATTGTTAAAATCTTAACGTCAGAAACGGCCGTTAATTTTTTTAACACCATTTTAAACATAAATGCTATTCTCTAAGCATATTTGTGTTAAAATTATAACGCGGCGGCGTTAAAATAGCCAGTTAACGTTTTATAATAAGCGCCTACTAAAACGGTGTCTTTAAAAGTTAACGCTGGTGTTAAGTTTGCAAGGCTGATCCTACTTAAGTAAATGTCATGTTATTAAAAAAAATTGAATAAAACACAAGACGGTAGGAGTATTAATTATTATAAGACAAAATTCAAACTTTCTATTACTTTTTAAAGTGTATTCGTTACAGTAGAGCTAAGAATGGCGCTTTGTAATTTTTGTGATACAAGTAACACACAAGTAAGTTCAAGTAATTGTATAGAAAGGAAGTAAATGGAGTATTGAAGAGCAGTTTTGGTTTTTGTTGAAACACAGAACTTAAAATTATAATCATCTGAAAGCTACAAAAATCACTTATGCCTCTGCCGTGTTTCACAATATCGCAGTACATTTTAATGGTGTATTATTTGAAGAAACAATTGATGAGAATGATAATGAAGATCACAACAATGTTATTCCAGGGTAGAAATAGCGTAATAAATCAATTAATAATTAATATTACCGAACACCTTTTTAAAAATAAAATGTACACATAATTCACATTTTATTCAAAAAATGAGATAAATTATTATAATACAATGTAGTATGTATATAAATTGACTAAATAAAAGATGAATAAAGTAATATTTTTATTTAATACACTGTGAAACCAGTTCTAATGAGTATCACAAGACCAAACATTACTGTTCCATTTTTAAAACAAATTTCGCCACTGAATATTTAAATCTATGTCGAAATATTGGGTTAAGATTCTCTTGGCATTTGACACTTGTCAAAAATATTAAAATCCAACGTAGCAGCGCATGCGCGTGAAGTAAATATAGCCTCTCTAGAAGGTGAGTTAGCATCTCGCGTTAACAAATATTGTATTAACGCTTATCTTAACAAATGCTCTTATAGAATACCATGTTTGGATAAAGGCGTTAAACATGTTGTTAAAATAAAAATATTAACCTGACGCTAATTTTAACACATTTCTTATTAAATACACCCGCATGTGAGTTACTGAAGTTATTAATAATTATTTTGCATTTCACTATTGTTTTTAACTTTTGACCAAGTAGTTTTATTCAACATTTATTATTCAAAACAACCAATGACATATTAATTTTTTTATATTGTACTTGCTTTAACCCCACTAATAAAGAGCACTGTTTAAGTCTTACAAAGTTATTTTGACATTAGTTTAAAATTTTGGGAGGTACCTGAACTTGCAATGCGATTTTCTCAACTTTGTCAATATTTGACTTGGTCACTTTTTGCAGTAAACTCACGGTATGTTTTTTTTTTCATAGCTGGAATTGCATCTTTTAATGCTACCAACTTTTTGACGTCCTATTTCATTTACACTGTAAATTACTATGGGAAAAGTGATAGTAAAATGGCAAAAAGTAAAAAAAAAAGCTGCTATTTCTGCAGTCGTAGTCACGGAATAAAATGTTTCATAGTAAAAAAAGGGTATATGCTTCAACGTCGAGCATGAATTTTGTGCTTTTCCATGCTTCAAACAAATTTTTATTTGCCATAACAAGACTAATTTCGTTCTGTTTCAAATCTTTTTTATTTTTGACTAACTAGTACTTGTCTAGCCATATCTAATTCATTGAACAAGAAGGTTGAAGCAAGAACGTTTTTCTTTTAACTGTTTTGATTAAGCTATATCCATCCGGCATTAGAAGATAGTAGATTTCCAAACAATCCCCTAAGTACCATATGTACTTTTATTTCATTGGTATTGTCGTGTTCAGTTGGTAGTTGTTTTCAGTCAAACCAAACTAAAAAATTAATCAATATCGTGATATATTCACGCGTTTATTTTTTATCCGAAAAATTTTAATCAAAACAAGAGAAAAAAGTACTAATACGGTTCCTAGATTCGGAAACAAACAAGTTAATTTACTTTTGCTAGAAATAAATCTGTCGGAAATACCATTAATTTAGGAGGGAAACAAAGAGACAATCAGAATAAAAACGAATAAACAAAATAGGATTCAAATTGAGTTTCCTTTTCCTATTATAAAAAGGAATGAAGACATACAGTGTAATAAATATATGGGACAAATATGACACAATAATCTGTCATCATTTGTTTTTTAAACGTGTCGTCTTGACAAATGTATGTATTTAGAACAAGAGAATCTAAAACAGTACTATATATTTTTCAATAAAACAACTAAATTTTCCTCTATTTTATACATTACATTGCACATTTATAACACAGTTTTTGTTAGTTAATTAATTAATTTAAAAACGCGAAACGGTGATCATGCACTATTGCTGTGTACTTACTATTTTTATTAATATTACGTCACTATATTAAACATGTATTTTTTGACGTGCATTGGTAGGTTACTTCTTTTTTTAGGGTTTTGTAGGTATGACCACTAAATACGGTACTAAATAAAGTCTGTCTGTACGGTAAAAATGGTAGCCAAACGGCTCGACATAAAAAGTTGAAATTTGGCATGCTTATACAACTCATTGACCCACATATAGAAGAAATAATGAGTTCAAAAAAACATATCCCGAGATAAATGTAAAGAAATATGAATTGAATGAAAAAATAAATATATATTTTTTTAATTTTGAGTGGCATATGTAACCCCTTAATACGTGGATCAACAAGCAAATTTATATTTTTAAAAAATAATTTTTATACGATTTTCAACAAAACATGTCAAAAAACTTTTGTTTTTCCACACTATCTCCCAGAAAAGTTGATATAAAAATCTGAAAACAATGTACATTGATGGGAACCGGAATAGTTCAAGAGGAATTTTTGATTAGATTTTTTTGTGTCGTTGAAACAATAGAAAAAACATTTTTAGATCAACCCATCTGGGAAATTGTGCGAGGACCAAAAATTGGTACACTTTTGGCAAAAATCGCAAGAAATATAAATAAAATATTGTTTTTTAATCCACGCATCAAAAAAATATTTTCGTTGAATACATATTTGTTTATATTTTCGTGAGGAAAGTCTCATTATTTTTTCTATTTGAGAGTTAAAAACCTATATAAGCATGCCAAATTAAAAAGGTCTCCAGGTCAAATCGTTTGGCCACAGTTTTTATCATACTAACAGTCAAACATATACATGTTTGAGACCAATATGTTTGAGACCAGTGGTTTCAAACTCAAAATATATGAGTGCCACATAAGTATTTTGCTAAAAGTAAGCTGGCACATTTGCGAAACTTTCAATTTCGTAAAACTTTAAAGGAAGGATAGACTTATTTTTATTGCTATAGTAAAATTATAATGGCCATCGATTAGCTCATCGAGACGAGCTAATCAGAAGGCCAGATTTTGACATCACGCATGTTATAGTAGTGCAATTGGACTCGTGTGAAACAAGCCAGACAAAGCTAGATAATTATAAATTCAATTTATTCATAATATTATTTAGTTCGTAGTTCGATAGCCATTAATTTATATGACAAATAACGCAGACAGTTTAATAATCTCTCAGTTCAAGTAAACCGCATTAAATTTGTAATTATAATAAATTAGCGGGCCGTATAAAATATATAGAGGGGCCGCAAGCGTCAAACGGGCCGCGTAATTTAGACTTCTGATGTAGACAGACTAAAAAACAAGCTCGAATACTTTGGTCTCATAATGACATCCTAGATGCAGTTACAATTAATCATACAAGGAAAAATGACAAGAAAATGAAGACCTGGAAGAAGAAAATCTATTTTTAAATAAACATAATTTATGTATATAATAATATGTGTTTATTTCGTCCGCGTACTTCCTTTCTACACGTGTATAGTGTTTATAAGCAGGCATGGGGAGTCGGTAGAAAAATTACCGACTCCCGACTCTCGACTTCAGAATCGGTATTTTTGAAGACCGGCTCCGACTCCCGACTCCGACACTCATCTCTGACTCCCGACTCCTTTCACTCGTAAATCGTTTAATTTATTTATTTAGAGACACTTCGACTTCTAGGCCATTAGTGTCTATGTAATTACAGGTATGGAGTTATACAGTGTTATATACATTTGTTATATACATATACATTTGTTATGGTGTTTTACAGGATATATATGATTTGTCAGTGTTGTATCGTTAAGAAATGCGATGATAGTTTTTGTCATGTTTGGTTGAAGTGATTGTGTCAAGTCTGGTGGTAAATTGTGTTTGGTGCGTTGTAGTTGGAACAGTTGGCATTCTATTAGAAAATGTTCAACTGTTATGAGTGCATTACATTTCTCGCAGTAGCTTTTGTCGAGTCTGGCCATTAAGTATCCGTTTGTCAGTTTAGTATGTCCGATTCGTAGTCTTGTCATAATAACTTGTTCTCGTCTATTGTTTCCAGAATACCATTCTTTAATGTCGGGTTTGATTCGTCTAAGTTTATGGTCTGTTGTCGTTAGCCATGTTGTGAGTCTTGGTAGTGGTGTCTTGGTAGTGGTGTGAGTCGTGGTAGTGATTTGGTAGTGGTGTTTATTTAAGGTTTGTCGTATGTATGTTACAGTGGGGAGAGTGTTGATGGTGGTATCTGCTGGCGTGTTGCTTTCTCTGGCTGCTGCGTTGGCTTGCTCGTTCTCTTGTATTCTGACATGTCCCGGGACCCAAACGAAGAGGACGCGTTTGTTTTGAGCTGTCTTCATTAAATGAACTTTTTCTTGTATTTTTTTAATCGAGTGGTCTTTACTGTAGTTGTTTTGAACTGCAATTAGACTACTTATGGAGTCTGTGCATATAGCTATAGCTGAGTCTTCTGTGTTACTTGCAAGTTCAAGACATTTGTGGATGGCTTCTGCTTCAGCTTGATGGATGTTTGTTGTGGTGGGTAGTTGGTAGGTGTGAGTTGTATTTGAGACTATCGCTATTTTGCAAGTTTCATGTGTTTTTGACGCATCAGTGTAATGAAATTGGTAGTCGTGATATTTATGTTTGATTTCTTGAAATGCTTCTTGATAAAGTTGGATTGGTGTGGTTGATTTCTTGAATTTGTTGAGCTGTAGATCTGTTTCTTGATTGTTGATAAGCCAAGGGGGGGTTTTGTGATATGTTTGAGTTTGGATTAGCGGGATTTGGAAGTTAAGTTTGTTGAGGATGTCACGTGGTTATCACGAGTTCACTTTTAACGATCGAAGTGGGCTTTTGTTAAACAAAATGATAAAATGCCTCATCCAGTTGTTAGGAGTTAGTATATTTTAATGTCTAGTTCCACTTAAACTAAAGAAACAGACTGTTTTTATATAATGTCATTTTCATTTCATCTTGACTTATTGTGTCATTTTTAGAACAAATTTTCAAATATATGTTATCAGTTTAAAAAAAAATTTAAAAGTATTTTATATACTTTATTTTTCATAATATGTCACTTTTTCCTTTTGACATTTAGATTTTGGCTGCCATCAGAAATCTCGTTACTACTTGAGAAAATAAAAATCCAGTTTAGTTCCGCTTAAATATAGTAAACAAAGTATTAAAAAAAGTGTTATGAGTAAAACCAAAATATCTTTACTGCCTCATCGTATTAATCTGTTAATACGAGTAGGGTTAATCAAATTTTAAACTGGAAAACATGAAGGAAACCAGGTACATTCGGTATTGAATATTTTTAATTTCATTTTCGTTCTTGAACAGACAACAAAATGTCGTTCCTGTTTCCGTGCTTTAAAAAATTCTCGTAATATGGTTAATTCGCTTTCGTTTTCTGTTTGTTCTCATCCTTGATAAAAATTAAATCAAAGAGTCGGAAGTGGATAAGTCCAGAATTACTGTTATGCTTGCCGTTACTGCTGATGGACAGAAGTTCCGAACTTATATGATGTATTGAAACGTAAAGCAATGCCCAAAGAAAAACTGCATCCAGGAATCAATTTTCGGGCACAAGAAAAAGGTTGAATTACAGAGGAATTAGCATTAGACTGGTTGAATGCAACTCCTTGATGCATTTCGCGGCCACCTTACGTCAGGTGTTAAGGAAAAAATTCAGGCATTGAATTCGGATGTTTTAATAATACCAGGTGGTATGACATCCGAGTTGCAAGTCTTGGATGTGGTGGTCAATAAACGATTTAAAGACAACTTACGAAAACAATACAACAATTGGGTATTAGCGGAAAATCACACATTGAAACCTTTAGGAAAAATTAAGAAAACCTTTATCTCACTTTTAGGAGAATGGATTGTGACCGCCTGACAGAAGATCGAAACTGAATCGATAGTGAAAGGTTTTCAGATATACTGCATTTGCAATAATTTAAATGGGTCTGAACATGACATTTTGTGGGAGACTGAAAGCGTGAACGAGCATACTGACGATACCGATGCGATTATCGGATTAATTTTATTTTTAGAGTTTTGTAGGTATTACCAAAATACCCTTATACCGTCATTTTGTCGTCTGTCTGTCTGTTCGGTAAAAATTGTAGCCAAACGGCTAAACGAGAGTTGAAATTTGGCATGCTTATACAACTCGTTGACCCGCACATAGGAAAAATACCAAAACATCTAAAAAACATATCCCCCTAAAAATATAATCAAATATGTGCTCATCGAAAAAAAAATTTTTTTTTTTTTTTAATTCTGAGTAGGGTATCAAATGAAAGCCCTTAGTACGTGGATTAACGATCAAAATTTTATTTTTGCAAAATAAATTATTTTGAAGCGATTTTTACCAAAACTGTGTAAAACATTTTTTGTCCCACACCCTGTAGCCCAGATGGTTTAAACTAAAAATCTGAAAAAATTCTAAGTAATGTACATTTGTGTGAACCGGAATAGCACAACAGGAATTTTTGATCAGATTATGTTTTCGGATAATAACGTATTTTTTGTGTTTTTTTGCGTGACCATGTAAAATATTTAATAATATTATGTAGCACAGTAAATAGAGCGCTTTGATGGTGTAATGGTTAGTATACTGGCGTTCTAATTTGCAAACTGGAGTTCAAATCGGTCTCGAGGCAATTTCATTTTTTCTGTTTTTGTGCATTTTTTTTTTTTGTTTAAATTATTTTTTCAAAATTCTAGTTATATTTGGGCAAATATGGCATTTAATTTTTAAAAGCGTAAATTTAATAACCAGTGGAAATTATTGAAATTGATTACTATTGAACTTACAACCAAGTAACTTAAAATATAACGTAACTATAAATATATAATACCATGGATACAAGTAAAAAAAATGAAATATATAAAATATATGTTATGTCATGTGTTATAATGTCTGTATCATATTAGTGCCTAAATATATTACTGCTATATTGCTATTTATATTCATATAAATACACGAAAACAGAAGAGCGGAGCTTATGACTAAAACAACCAATGGAAGCCATAGGCGCAATTTTCAAAATCTTATTAAACCTTGCTATATAAAAAAATACTGCACATATTTAGAAACCTACATAATGGTATTAGGCATTCGAATTAAAATTAACAAAAAAAAAAAAATTTAACATAAAATTTGTTTTGGCATCCCAAATAATCATTATTCACTTACTAAATACCTGCGAAACCCTGAAATGTGTGAAAATTCACACTTCATATCAATTTTTATTTTTAAATATCGTCATGAAAAAATTCGGTGTTGCGTTAAATTCGGGGTCGCGTTATATTCGGGCTAAAACGGTATCTTGGTTGAAAAATTTCCGAGACTGGTATGAAGACTGACAGAATATTTGTTCATTTAGGCAGGTGCGCACACGGCTTGAGTTTGAACCGGTAAAACAATAACATACTTGTAAATTCCATGAGTAAATTGAATGGTGGTACTGGTATCTGGCTGTGTACTTAGTGGTGTCCAATAGCATGGTCAATACTAATATATTTAGATTAAATTATATTTATTATAACTATTCGCTTGTAGTGTTGCATATAAATGAGCTAAAATGACCACTTAAAATTGTTTAGAAATTGGATAACGTTTTGCTAAAACATAGGGTCACTGTTAATTAATTCAAATTTGAAAAGTTATTCTGTTATTTTATACGCTTTTGTGTAAATTTTTTTGTATTATTGAATTAATTAAATTTTTAGCGCTTTGTTTTCACATATTATTAACTTTATAGTGTGAAAAACCACTCATGTGATTTTAATTGGGCAAAAGGTTAGGTTAGGTTTGTATACTCTCTTTTTCATAGTAGAGTTTTTTTAGTAGACTATACTGAAGTAATGTTGCGAGCCGGAGTATGCATAAGAACACAGCAAATGTAAGTTTTTTAATTTTTATCTTTTAACTTTAAGAAGACACATCATCTTTGAAATGATGATTAAAAAATCTTGCATTATTTAACGCTTTATTTCATTCTATAAGATCTTTTGTTTATTTAAGAAGTAATTCTTGAGCAAACCATATTCAGTACTACCTTTCTAAGCTGTACATCATGCTGAAAAGTATAATTTTTAAGAATCCTATTTTATTATTAAAATATCAAACAAACTGTTAACATTTCACAACATCAAATAGGAATAGAAATGTCGCAATTTTTACTACTTACTCCGTAACTTTACAACTTTGGGTGGGTCCTAGCCAACTATTTCCTTCCATTTCGTACGATTTGCTTTCATGTTCATAGGGATGTTTTGCCCTACCCTATCTCTTCCTTGATATTTGTTCATCTTCTTTTTCCTTTTCTTCTTCTTTAGACATTGTCAGTCAGGTTCATTTTTAGACTCACTCACACAAATCCTCTATACTTATCTTTTAATTATTAGGTCGTCAAGGATGAAATTTGTAGAAAAAAAGGCAAAGTTGGTTGATAACTTACAAATATAAGGAATTATTTTATTCATCAAAGTATGCTCCCATATTGTCTATACACTTTTGCCATTTAAGCGGCAGGTTGTTCAGGCCGGTGGTATAAAACCCTGGCGGACGAGAGTCAATGAATTCCTGGAATACCAGTTTTACAGCATTGTCGTAATTAAACTGTTTTTCTATTAAAAAGTTGTCCAAATTGCGGAAGAAGTGGTAGTCAGTGAGGGCTAGGTCTGGTGAGTATGGAGGAAGATGAAGAAGTTCCAACTCCAATTCCTGTAGTTTTGCCACAGTCATTTGCGCAGGGTGTGGTCTAGCGTTATCATGCAATAAGATAGGAGTCGATCTGTTGAACAATCTAGGCGGTTTTTCTTTAAGTTTTTGCATTATTTCGTCCAGTTGGTTGCTGTATATTATTGCTGTGATCGATGACCCAGGTTTTTTGTTTGTTTGGTTTTGAAGTTACCTGTACGATATTTGGCGAACCAATTTGATATTGTCTGCTGTGTAGTAACACAAAAGCCAAACACGCTATTAATATTTCGCGCGATATGCGATGTCGTATTTCCACATAAGAACTCATACTTCATAATAGTGTGAATTTCTGACCGTTCTATTTTCAACAAAATTATTATTATTTTTTTTAAAGCATACAACAATTTCTTTACACAGGTTTTTCCAACAAAAAAAAAAAAACAGAACGGTAATATATTAAGCCAATGTCAAATAATAAGCTGTTAAAGTTGGCAATATTATTAACTAAAAATTTCATCCTTGACGACCTGATATTAGGTCTTTCCATATGTTCTGTACACCAATACTTGTTAGATCTTCAGTTAGCTGATCTCTCCATCTCTTGCGAGGTGGACATCATGTTTATGACATTTGGTCATCAACATTTATTTTTTTAAATGTAGGAACACCCATTCAAAATATTTTACAGCTTAAATTGCATCTGAATAGTCTACAGGTCTTCATAAAATACAAAGATTTAAACAGAAATTCTTATATCATCAAAATGTAATGCTGTCTAATGGTATTATTCTGACCACAACTTGTTAATTTTAACGGCACTTCCAAAGTTATTCCAATGTTATATAAATTATATTCTATAGTCAATCTATTAACACCCGTCGTTGTAGATTAATATTATTGCTGTTGTTTTAACACCAACCTACGACATTTTTAGGCATTAGTAAGTCGAAATTTGTTATGAAAACTTGCTAGCAAAAAACATAAAGAGGAGTAAGCCAAGAGACGATACTTTTAACATCGAATGTATGGTTAGGGTAAACAAAAAACAATCTGACATAAACGAAGACGTCGGAAATTGCATTTTTCCACTTACAAGATACAAGCGTGCGACTGGGTTTTTCAAGTGTTACCACACACGTCGTAATTATCACCGTTAGCAGTGCGATTTTATTTATATCAATGTTACATTAACAGCTGTTGCGAACATTTGTTCACAATTGCACTATTAGTTATAAACTACAGCAACATTAAATCTTTACCGTCACAGTGAAAACCACATGATTGCTGGGACGTTTTGACTGCCCCTGTTATCACTATATAATTATTATAAGTATTAATTACTCAAAGCTGAGGCTACACCTGAGTCTAGAGCAGTGGTATTCAAATTCTGCTCCCCAGAACTCTATGAAAATCAATCAGAAGTTTCTTGGAAATACACAAATAAATCATTTTTGTTGCGTCGAATTAAAAAGCCTTTTTCTTTAATTCAAATAATAATTTATTCACATAAAATGATACGTATTTATTAATCGATTCCGTTCTAATTTTCACAATGAAATTGGATCTATGAATGTCTTAAGTTTCAAAACCACCAGCTAAGAGTATTTTAAAGTGAAAATTCAGATGCAAAATCGGTCAGGATCGAACCTGTTTCCTTTTGTTTTGTAGATAACCATCTTACCACAAAACCTTGGTATTTTGGTGCCGTGACCAGGATACATATATGCTTAAATAAATATAAAAAGTGAAAAAATGGCGATTTTTGAAATGTGCAATTTTCTGGAGCAACGATGCAACGTAAAATTTTGCGTGAAACTAGGGAAAACTTTCACAGTAACGTTTCAACTTTTGAAACAAACTTACGGAGATGATGATCTGGGCTGTACGCAATGTTACGAATGGTTTTCACGATTTAAAAGTGGTCGTCAGTCAATTAAAGATGATCGTCGACCAGGAAGGCCTGAATTCGAAGACCTGATGACTTCCACGTTCAGAAAATCAACGATCTGGTGCGAACAAATTGCCGATTGACTATCAAAGAAATTGAAAAAGAAGTTACCATCTCAACTGGGTCATGCCATGGAATTTTGACTGAAAAATTCATCGATTGACTGAACATGCATCGAGTTGCAGCAAAATGTGTTCCTCGTTTGATGACCGAAGAACAGAAAGAAAATCGAATGGGCGTTTGTCGGCAACTTCTTGAACAAACCAATGACGATGAAACATTCATGCAAAGGATCATAACGGGAGACGAAAGCTGGGTTTACGGCTACGACATCTACAACATCCTACGACATCCAGAATATCGCACATTTCAAAAATCGCCACTAACACTTAAACACGTTGCACTCAAATAACAATATCACAAAAACTAAAGGAGATATCAACAATCCAAGAACATGTGGTTACAGAGGAGGTTATGCGTAACGCAATGCTGCCAACCGCATATCACTAAATATCCTCGTTGGCGCGTAGTTCAAAATGTTTGGTTATTTTCTGAACAAAACTCCTAAGGTTGAATTAAAAGGAATTTTAATTTCTTGTCGTGAGCTCACTTTTCAACGATTAACTCGGGCTTTGGTTAAAGAAAAAGATCATATCAATCGTAAAAAGCTACTATATTTCTAAACCTAGTTCCGCTTAAATTAAAAAAAAAAATAATAAATACCTATAAACGGAACCATTAAAAAAATTTCGAGTACTAAGATACAAGAAACGAAAGAAAAGTCTGGATACCTTACTAGTATCGATAATATCGTTTCATCGCACGAACCATACCCAGAGTAGCCGAACGTTATATCAGAAAGAACTAAGCTAGCAAAATCTATCCAAAATGAATTACCGTTTAATTGTATCACAGTATATGGTTATCTCAGTGTTCCAACACATCACGTCAAATTCAATTTAACCTTAGTTAAACTATTTTCAAGATCACAGATTATAAACTTTGTCCTAGATAAGGACCAATTTAAAAACTTTTAGTAAGCACGTTCTGTTATAATACGTTGCGTATGATCTTATTCTATTGGTCCAGAATTAGACTATTCTTAGACAAGATTGCTTGTGCCGCGGAGATTGTATAAAATAGACCGAGGGACAAGTAGTTATCGTTAACAGGACGGAACTAAACAGACCCAATACACCACTAGAAACTAGAAACTTTACAAAATTAAAATTTTGGGAAGGATTCCGTTATATGTAATAATAACATAGTTTATAAGTGAGAAGATTAAAGAAAAAATTAATGTGAAGTGTGAATTTTCACACATTTCAGGGTTTTTTAGGTATTTAATAAGTGTAAGAAGCCAACATAACACTAGATGTCTAGGAATATTTGTTCTATAACCACATCAAAATAGACAGATTTTTAATAATCATTTTTATTCGTTATTTGTGTACTAAGAGCTTCCATTTATTTTATTTAAAAGCAAAATTTAAGTAGTTTGCCAAAAATCCCACCGTTTTTTGTTTTTTTTTTTTTCTACATTTGCTTCATATTCAAGTCTTGATTAGATTAATAAGAAATATATTGATAAATAGCTTAATTTTTGCCAATTTTAGAAACGTATTTTTCACTATTAACAATGTGTTATTTGGTTTATAAGTATTTCATTACTATAAATGATTCATTTCTTTTTGATAACATTACTAGCCATAATTTAGCAATGAATTAAAAAATAACTAATTTTGTCAAAAACACAAAACCTGTAATATTTTTTAAAAATGCAATCGGATCAATAATTTCTCTCGCACGTTTTCGACTCAGTTCAATGTACATTACCTTTTTTTTTTTTTTTTTTTTTTATTCAGGGAAAATCTTTTATAGACACCAATCTGGTAGTGTCGGAATCTCCTTCATTTGGCCTACCGACTAAAAACCCTGCTTGCCTCTTTGTTCCCACCAAGGGAAGTGACTATCTGAAGTGATTTTCGTCTTGGAGGGAACAGGCTAGTTCTACCTATCCTCACATTCTCCTATTCTGCCTTTCTCGCTCGTCTGTCTCCTTCCTCTTCATGATGGCTGACAGCATCTGTCGCACCGTTTCCCAGTTTTCCCTGGAGTGCCGCATAACCTGGACCATGTTGTCGGGTGTCAGGGTTTCTCCTGTTGTCGTGCATGCTCGTAGTCTTTCTGCTGTCCATCTCCCGCATATAAATAATGTATGTTCGGCTGTGTCGACTGCGCCGCAATAGGTACATTTGTCGTCCTGGTCCTTCCCAATCCTCAGGGTGAAGGACTTAAAAGACCCATGGGCTGTCAGGGCTTGCGTGACATAGTAATCTATGTTCCTGAACTTGCAAGCCAGTCACTCTGGTATGTTGGGGATGAGCCTTTTTGTCCACTGCCCTTTGTCCTGATTCCTGGACCACTCCTCTTGCCATTTCTCCACCGAATGTGTTCTGGCAGCGTTTCTCACCTCAGCTCCCCCTCGTATATCTGTCGCCTTTCCTCTGCAAGGAGTCGCAGAGGGAGGGTTCCAGTCACTACTTGAAGGGCCGCAGTCGACACAGTGCGGTAAGCCGAGGCTACCCCTATTAACGCCTGGCGTTGAGCTTTCTCATACACCTTGTTGTACTTTTCATATCCCAGCATTCCGCACCAAACAGAGGCTCCGTACAGCAAAGTTGAGTGAACTGTACCTAGCAAAACTTTCCTTTTTCCCCAATTGGGGCCTCCAATGTTCGGCATCAATCGTCGTAGTATACCAGCTCTTTCTTCCGCCTTGTTGGCCGCCGTCTTAAGATGTTCCGCGAATGAACCGTTTGCGCCAAAAATGATCCCTAGATATTTAATGTGGGGCTTGGGAACTATTATTTTGTCCGCCAATCTAAAATGGATGTGGTCCCTCTTACGCTTACCTCTCAAGATGACGGCTTCCGTCTTATCGGGAGCTAGCTGCAGCTTGTGCTCTTCTATCCAGGCGCTGATCCTCCTGAGGTTTAAAATGTACATTACCTATATTTCTGATTTTTAATTGAACCTCTTTGGGTAAAACGTGGCGGGGAAAGAATTTTTTAACATATTTTTGTCTAAAATTGTGTTAAAAAAAAACAATTTTTAAAACTTCTCGTTTCTTAATCTACGTCATAAGAGCTTTCTTTGATACCACACAATAAACTTTTAAAAAATATTTTTTTTTATCCACATTTTCGAAAAACTAAACTGATAAAAAAATCCTGTTGAATTATTCCGGTTCACATCAATGTTCAATATGGAGATTCCTTCAGTTTTTTAGATCAACCCCTCTGAGAGATAGGGTGGAAGACAAAAGTTTTCTGAAATATTTGTAGCAAAAATCACATAAAAATATGAGTTTTCAAAAATAAAAATTTGCTTGTTCACTCATTAAGAAGTTTCATATGGTATGCCCACTCAAAATTTAAAAAAAAATATTTATTTTTTTATTAAATATATAATTGTTTATATTTATCTCGGGATGTGTTCTCAGTATTTTTCCTATATGTGCGTCAAATAGTTGTATAAGCATGCCAAATTTCAACATTCTATGTTAAGCCGTTTGGCTACAATTTCGACCGTACAGACATACAAGCAAACAGAAACATGAGTGATGTTATAAGGATTTTTTGGTGGTCATACCTACAAAACCTTAAAAAGAAAGGCAAATAGAAAGTTTAGTTATTAGTAAATGATACAATTTTGAATTATCAACAATTTAATGTTATGAAACTTACTTATTATTATTATTTTTGTTTTGTTTATTTATGATTCCGCCTAATCAGGGCCGTAACGAGGATATTAAGTGCCGGTGGCAAGTGTCCAAATTGCGCGCTTTCGTATATTTTAGCGCCCCTATTCCGAATGCTGATGAGTAAAAAAAAAGGGAAAACGAATCTAATAAGAGATGAGCAAAAAAAGGTCCTCACTTCTAAAATACAAGTGATGAGCAAGAAAAAAACAGCAATTAAAAATTTTGTGCCGGTGGCGGGCGGCTCTTTTCCAACGCCCTAGTTACGGGCCTGCGCCTAATAGTTGCGTGTTCAAAAAGTGAGAGGCAACTCTCTGAAAATCAAATTGAGCGTAGCGTATAAAAACAAACAAGCTGTTAGGATGTAATAATTTAAAAGTTCAAAATTAAAAATTAAATAAGAATCTTAACATCTTTGGAATTATAATAAATGTGTTATTAATATTACCAAATTAAGTTGAAAAATGTTAAGATTTAAAAATATATATAAAAAAAAAACGTTTTCCTTGTGGGGCATTGCCCATTTGCCCTTACATAACAGCCGCTCTTGACTCTTATGCGTATGGATTAGAGCAGCGTTTCTCAACCGGGAAGCCGCGGCCCCCTGGGGGGCCGTGAAAGCTTCGTCGGGGGGCCGTGAAAGCTTCGTCGGGGGGCCGCGAAGTTATATAAAATCGAAGCATGAAATTATAATAGAAAAACGCTCAATTTTGCAAGATATATTCATAAATATATGAAATTTATATTCATTAAAATATACCTTTTAAACTTAAATAAAATAATTTATACTTATTTTGACAACTAATTTAAACTAAATAAAACGCTTCGCGTTGCAAGTTCTTTCAAATAGGTACGACTTGAACTTTTTTGCTATTTTTTGCTATGCTCCGAGCTACTGTTAGCTAAAGAGTAAGGATGCGAAAGTGTTCAAAATGGAAAGCAACTTGGAACAATGGAACACTTGTAAATAAAAATACTTGCAAGCCATTATAGGTAATCGTAACAGATATTAAAAACATGTTTATGTAAAGGTTGTTTTTTTTTTCAAAAGTTTTATTCAATTACACCCAACGACAATATTTAAGTTATTTTGGGGGGTCCCATGCCAGAAAAGGTTGAGAATCACTGGATTAGAGCATTTCAAAGGATCTGGACATGAGTTCTACTGTGAAATAGCTGAAGCTCTTTAACCTCACAATAGTGAACTATTGCCGTAAATCTAAATTTTAAATCTAATTTATCTTGAGGTCTAGACTTAATGTTGACAAAAAATCTTGTAAACAGATTTAATCTGTAGGTAAATCTTAATTACACCCAAATAAACCTCTAAATAACCTTTTCTTAAGCCCTTAATAAACAGCGTATTAATTTAAAAAATTCTAAAAGAAAATTATTCAGGAAAGTTTCGAAAAAAAAGTTAAATTAATTTTTTTGGAGTTAAATTTAAAAAAAAAGACTCGCAACGAATATTGTATTAATTAAAGAATAAAATTTATAATTAAATTAGAACTAGAATCAAGTAATTAGAGATCTTTTAGGGTATTTTTTAAAACTTTTTCAAAAGTTTTGTGTTTGAATGTGAGATTTCGTATTTGCTCGAAAAAATTCAATAAGATATTCAAATATTTTCATTTACATAATTCTAATTTTGTACAAGAATAGAATATTGTTTTCTAGGAGTTTGTTTAAATTGAAATTTACATAGGCCCCACTGCCTATATTAATTTTACTTTACAGTAATATACACAAGAAAGTTTTATAGGAGAGAAAAGGGCCAAAGACCTGATTCTTAAACTTATTTGTTAAATTTTTTCTAAGTGATAGTTTAATAATAAAGATAGTTTAAAAAATTGATGTGAAGTGGTGAATTTTCACACATTTCATGATTTCGCAGGTATTTAGTAAGTGAATGATTATTTGGGATGTCAAAACAAATTTTATGTTAAAATATTTTTTTTCTTTTGTTAATTTTAATTCGAATGCTTAATACCATTATTTAGGTTTCTAAATATGTGCAGTATTTTTTTTTATATATAGCAAGGTTCATTAAGATTTTGAAAATTGCGCCTATAGCTTCCATTGGTTGTTTTAAGTCATAACTCTGATTTCAACAATTTTAACAGGTTATTAAATTTAGGGTTTTAAAAATTAAATTCAACATTTGCCCAAATATAACTAGAATTTTGAAAAAATAATTTAAACAAAATAAAAATGCAAAAAAAAACAGAAAAAATAAAATTGTCTCGAGACCGGAACCCTAGCAAATTAGAACGCGAGAGTGCTAACTATTACACCATGAATGCATGCTGGTTTAGTTTGTTACATAAGTTATTAAATATTTTACATGGTCAAGCAAATAACACAAAAAATGCGTCATTTTCCGAAAACATAATCTGTTAAAAAATTCCTTTTGTACTATTCCGGTTCACACCAATCTACATTACTTAGAATTTTTTCAGATTTTTTAGTTTAAACCATCTGGGCTACAGGGTGTGGGACAAAATAATTTATTTTGCAAAAATAAAATTTTGATCGTTAATCCACGTATTAAGTTTCACACTTTAAAAAGATATTTTTTGTTTCGATGAGCTGATATTTGTTTATATTTTTAGGGGGATATGTTCTTTAGATGTTTTAGTATTTGTCCTATGTGCGGGTCAAAGAGTTGTATAAGCATGCCAAATATCATCTCTCTAGGTTTAGCCGTTTGGCTACAATTTTTACCGAACAGACACACAGACAGACAGACGGAAGGACGACAAAATGACGGTATAAGGGTTTTTTGGTCATACCTACTAAACCCTAAAAAGACAGACAGACAGACTGAGAGACAAAAATTGATTATTTTGTGGATATTGTCTTATAATCATCTGAAACGTGTAGAAACCAAAAATTGGACCGAAAAAAGAAAAAAACAGATACAGCCTCAAATTTTATTGATATAGATTAATACGCTTCATGCGTATTATCTAAACATAATAGGCAATTACTTGTGACGTCATTCTGTCTATAAAAAAATTCTACTTTATAATTTATTTCAGTACCATGCCCTTGACGCATAATTAGTCTCTGGAGTTAACCGAAAAAATGTTTCAGACAGTAGTTTTTTTTTGTTTTTGTAAAATATTATCCTTAGAAGTATTCTTTACCCCATCTGCAACATTTCTCTAAAACTATTTCTGTGTATACAATTTCATGGTTCAGACAGCGAGAGCAGGAGTAATCTTTCTTATAATCAGTATGTCCAACCTCTTTTCACGAAATTTCCCTAGTACCAAGGGTTGCTAACACACACAAAAAATTTCCCTAAAACATATCTCACACATCTGAATGTGTTTGTACGAGTGTTGGTTTCGAACTTGTGAGTTTGTCCTAGACCTCTCGAGTATCTTAAGGGGCAAAACAAGCTAAACTTATCCTATTATTCATCAGACTTGACACACGACTGTGGCTCCTCGGGTGGCAGATCTCACAACTAAACTTTCAGCCAGAATCTAAGCATACCTCATTTTAAAGACGTTCTCAACATTTCACCACAATATTTAATAAAGACGGAAAATATTAAAAAATTACATTTCATATATTATAAAAAAGTGATATACATTTCAGTTTTATAGGTATTTATTAAGTGGAGGAATAGGATATTATGAATAATTGCATCAACAGTTTTATGAACATTATGTTCCACCCATTACAGAGTCTTCATTAATCTCATCCTTCTATTCAGCAATGAGTGCGGATATTTTCTAGCATACAGTTATGTAATGTGTGTTGCCTATATCACACATATGTAAGGGATGTTATTTTGGTAGTATTTCAGAAATAAAATTTCATAATAAATTCAATATAACTATGCAATTAAATTGAAATATAAAAAAATATTAAATATATTTCTTAGAAAGGACATATAAATGCTGGCATGTTTATTATTATATATTAAAACCTTAATATGAACTAGAATATGAAAAGGGCATCGTAAATTCTATATTAGTTCACAAAAGTGTCAAATTTATAGATTAGATGTATTCGAATCATATCTAGAAAACGATGAATCCCCGTATTGTAAATATAGGCATTAGTTTTGTTTATTTTTACTTATCCGACCTTAATATATAAGGTGCAAGTACTGTAATCGCGAAAAGATTTTGACTAATGACCACGCTAGTAGTATCGAAACAAGTGTGTTTCTGAAAAATACCATCTGTCAATAGACTGCTGTCAAAATTTCAGCCATATCCATTCCGTGGTTTCATTTTTACAATCGATTGAAGCAAACAGCTTTTCTTATTTTACGACACTTAGAAAATCAAAGCGCCGTCCATATGTGTGGGTGTGTGCGTGTGTATGTGTGCGTGTGTGTGTGTGTGTGTGTTTTTTTTGGGGACGTAGGGATAGCACGCTACCCACAAGTGGCCCCCGTGACTCCGGAACAACCACTCTGAAACCGCTTTCGCATTACTTCGGAGTGGTGTCCGTATTTGCCCTGCTCGGACTTCTGCGTTCAATATTAATCAACTTACGTCCCCCATCCTCTCATGAGATTAGGGGTTTAGGGACTATTTCTTCCACCATTGCAATGGTTTGCGTCCTCTGGGCTCTTTCGGTTTCTTCCATTTCTCCCTTCATCTTCATTGTCTTTGTAATATAGACACGGCTGTCCATTTATCTTCACTGCTTAGCATTACCGATATAAGATTATTTTCGGCAATGCTCGTACCTCTAAGAGTTTCCTATAGGTTCATCCTGTCCTCCTCCGATGTGCGTGTGTCTGTGTGTATGGGTGTATATCTCTGTGTATGTGTATGTCTGTGTACACACGATAACTCAAGAACGGTTCAGTTGAACCGTTCTTGTACCCGAAGAGCTCGTTCTGGTACTGAAAATATCTACATAATTTGATATATTTTTGAAGATTTACTATATATTTCTTTTTTTTTTTTAATTGTTCGACCTTAGATATTTATATTTATAATTTTCAAGGTTTTCGGTTTTTATGGTCGGGTAAGCGGAGATCTAGCGGAGGTCTTCCTTCGCTACTGGTTCATAAGGTATTATACTATTTAAATTATTAGCTATAGCAGTTATTACTGCCGTGTGTGTTTGAGATAGACCAGATGGCCACGTCACGGTAAGTAAGATGATATTTTTGTCAGGGTTCAATGACAGCAGTCATAAGGTTTAAGATAACTTCAAGGACAGTCAGATTTTGTCGAAGATGAATTAAAGAAAGTTAGAGTATTGGGTCGAGTAAAGTGATAGCAACAACGAAATTTCGTATCTTTGTTAGTGTAGTGTTTAAATAAAAATTAGGATAACGTATTCATAAAAACTAATGAGAGACAGTCGGTTTGCGAAGACGGTAGTGAGGGTTTTGGTGTCATGCGGGTAAATTAGTATTTGGTGTGTCAATTTGTCTACACTAGAATTTTTGTGTCTGTGTTTTTTTTATTGTTTATGAACGAGGTAATAAATTACTGCAAGCTGAGTTGATTCAAAACTTTGGGTAAAATAAGGGAGGAGTAGAGGATTAGCCCTAGCACTCAATATTGTCACGAGTCGCAACTGCTTCCATGTATTAAAAGCTCATTCACCACAGTTTTTTCGTTAAACACATATTTGTATTTTTCGCGTGAAGTGTTTTTTGTATCAATATTTTTCCTATATGCGGCTCAAAGATCTATATATGCGTGTCAAATTTCAACCCTCTCATTTCTGTTTCAATCTGGACACAATTTCTACAATACAGACACTTGATTGGCGGTATGAAAGTTTCTTAATTTACTAGATAAAAACAACTAATTTGGTAAAATTATTTCCAACAGGGAGAAAGAAATTTGGAGGACTAAGGAAATCATAGAAACAAAACATCGAATAAAAACAATGAATGAGAGAGCCTTGCAAGAAGTTAGAGACTGGTTGATGCCTGTTTGGAGAGACACATAAGTGACGGTATAAGGGTTTCATGGTTATGCCAACGAAAGCCTAAAAACAGTAACCGTAATTACTCGTCCTTTCCGTTTTTGCCCCAGTAGTTCCAATCTGTTATACTCCTTCAAGTTAACAATTAAATTACTCACGTTGCATGTTTTTTTTTTGTTTTTTGTTTTTCTTCACGAAGATAGTCGATGCATCTGTTTGTGACTAGTATTTAACATGACGGAAATACACGACTGTGTCTGTTTTTGATAAGTCAATTAGCAAATTATTTGAAGAATTTCAACTTGATGTTGGAAAGCCATTGAAATAATTAGGTTAATGCATTATCTTGGAAAATATCAAAGGATGATAATTATTTATTTGTTATATTTTGTTATGAATGTGAATGCGGCATTGCGGATAGTATATTCCACTGGGAATATTGCTTAATTAGTTTACCTTCACATAATATTGTCTGGAAAACAATATTATAGCACCAAGCGCCATTCACTGGATAAACCATCAATAATAATGTCAATGCTATTTCACATTAACATTAGTGACGGACTTTCATCATCAAAATAATAAATTTGAGTTTAAAATATTTACGAACGACAACATATATATTCCTGTTACGTCAAATCATCGGCAAAATTTGAAAATTTCATCTATTAATAGTTTTTAAGTAAGCCTGTGGCTGCAAGTTTTAATTCGTTCGTACCTGCTGTTTACCTGCTAAACAATGGCATGGACGTGACTTCAACTCCTGCTTATGTCAAATAATTTGTGTAAAAATATTTATACAAATTACAGGTTCTGAAATTAGCCGTTCGCAATCGACTATAAATTGTAGGTGCCTTTCTGTGTACGCTAAAAAATGGACGTACTACGGACCATATTACCTCTGATGTACACAATTTGAAAATATGGTCATGAAATCTGGAAACAGGAGCTCTAGGCTCAGCTCGAACTGTCTCGCCAATGGTGATGAATTACTTAAAAAATTGTTGTAAACATTAGCATTCAAAATGCTAATACCTATTATTATAGAAATAATAGGTATCAACATTTTGAATCATATATGTAGACTTTAAATACATTTTATATTTAGTTAGTTTTGTGTAAAATTAATAGCTTTCTGCTATGGAAAAAATTATTGAAATAATTTGATTAAAGAACAGCTGGAAAAGTATTTTAAGGAAAATAATATAATTATAGCCGAAAAATCGGGATTTAGAAGGAAGTATTCTTGTGAAACAGTTATTAACTATATTATAAAGAATTGGAAACATGAATTAGATAATAAGATATTAACCTGTGCTGTTTTTTTAGATTTAAGTAGGGCATTTGAAACAATTGATAGAGGAGTAATCTTAATAAAACTTCAAAGTTACCAGACTTTTGTGAGAATAATCTTGGAGTCCCTCGAGATAGTGTTCCAGGACCAGTTCTTTATAATTTTTCTTAATGACATTAAAAACGTGACCAAACATTGTAATATCCACCTATTCGCTGATGATACCTTGATTTATTACACTAATGATGATTTAAAGAATAATGTTGAAAAGTGGTTGACTAAAAATAAGCTTAAATTTAATATTAATAAAACCCAGGGAATGTTAATTGGGAATAGAACAACAAAAAATTCAAAAGATGGTTTTAAAATAGAAATGGGAGGAGAAAAAATAAATCTAGTAACAGAATTTAAATATTTAGTAATTATCGACGAATATTTATCGGGTAAAAATCATGTAAAATATATTTCTAAAAAATATATTAAAAAGATTAATTATTTACGAAGAATACGACGCCATTTTTCACTCTGGTGTGTTAAGCAAATATGCGAAGCAATAATAAAACCACATTTTCAATAAAGTTGTACTTTTTTATATATCTGCAGCACTCAAATTAAACGTTTGCAAATTCTGCAAAACGGATCTATAAGTGTGATTTTAAAACAAAGTAAATACTCCAGAATAACGGATATGCTTAAAGCTTTGGTTTGGTTATATAAATTAATTTTAATAATATAAAGATGAATGTAATGTCTTTAATTTTCAAAATAGAAATTTTAGTTATTTATCTCAGTTATTTATCTCAGGATATAAAGAGATTTAAAGATATACACACGTATAACATGAGATATAAAGACAATTATTATCTACCACTCATTAAAACAGCAATGGCTGAAAACAATATTTTTCATAGAGATCTTCTGGAGTATACACCTAGGCCCGAACAGAGGGAGGAATAGCCGGGGAAAATTCCCGGGGACCTCGGGTGTTTGTGGCAGTGGAGTCGGCGCGTAGCCGTCACTCACTTGTATTTTGGAAGTGAGGCCCTTTTTTTGCTCATCACTTGTTTTTTGTAAGTGAGGACTGTTTTTTAGGTCATCAGTTGTATTTTCACCTGCATTATAATAAAAATTCCCGGATTTAGAATTGATCATTACCCGGGGCCCGCAAAGAAAGTTTCTACCCGGGGCCCAGGAAGTCCTCTCGACGACCCTGATAACACCTTACCAAATGTAATTCGCAATAGTGTTAATGTTAAAATATTTAAAACACTTGTAGTTAAACAATTAACTGGGACACATCTACAAGTAGATGTTTATTATTAATTAGAATTTAATTTGTATGTGGCTTTATAGTGTTATTGTTGCATTATTTATGTTTCATGTATAAATGTATGTACAATTTTTAATTTTATTTTTGTAATTTATTTATATAAGTATTTTGTACGAGCTATAGAAGATAATTGATAAAATTTATTAATGAAAACAGGAGATTCCTCACTTCTTCTAATATAAGATCATTTGCTGTTAGCTATTAACAGTAATAATAATAGGGGATCCCAATGCTTTGGTAGCACATAGAGCAAAGAAGGTACGTTCTCTGTTTTTTAGTCTCTGGTCAAAGCTACGTGGTTAGCGTGACGTTTCTCGACCAGCTATTATCTCTGTATAAACAGATACATATTAATGAGACTTAATTATAACACATCTTGTTATATCCTAAAAAATGTACTGTCACAAGAGAATACAGCGTAAGAAAATTAATTCAATCTCTCTCTCTTAATAAATCTGTCGCAGTATGTATGTATGCGCTATGTATTTTATTTCTGAAAAGTTATTTGACGTACATATTTAATTTTTTCTATAGTGCATAGATCGCGTGCCTGTTCCCCTGAACTAAATTGCGATATGGTGACTGAACATATTTACTAACCCTACAAATTTATATATAAATTGGTTAGAAGGTTAATAAACTTTCTCAACTTTTAAATTGCATTCACGTGTACGAAATAATCAAATTAGATTTTCTATATAGTTTACATATCAATTTTCAATAAAATAAAACCTTCTACAAATTTAGATGCAGTGTAAAAGCACATACGTATCTAAAACTCCCCATACACTATGAGGCATGCATCGATCCATGGCATCGAGTCCAAGACATCATTAAACTGGCTGTTGGACACACACTATTGATGCATGCCTCGATGCAAAATATTGAGTCACAGCTTGACGATTGGACACAGTTTTGTTTAGTATACAGCTCGACGTTTGTTTCTTTCTCGCCTATTTTGTATAAAATATAAACAATGATTTACCATTGCCAGTGATAATTGCCTTAACTGGTGTGTCACTTAAAAAATCAAAGAAACCGAAAAGGAAGTGGTGTAAAAATTGGCCTAAGGATAAAAATTTATATTCTAATTGCCGGTTATTGAGTGAATTAAGAATAAATGAACTAAAAGATTATTACAATTATTTAAGAATGGATGACCGTCATTTTCAATACCTATTAAATAAAATTCGCCCAAGAATTGTAAACAAATATTGAAGCAAGTCTACACATGTTGAAACAGTGAGGCGGCATCTAAGCTCTCCAACACTGTCGCGATGCCGATGCATGCATCGATTCACGATATTGGTGATGCGGCATCACAGAGGCCGCCGTACACATAATAGGCATTTACGTTTATTCAATACATAAGAGCTCAGATTAATCTGGTAACGTCACAAGATTAGTCGGATTGCTTGTATTTTGTTAACATTTTCGTAAGCAATATTTGTTTGATGTTAAGTAGTGACGCCTGGTGACGGTGGCGCTAACTGCAACTGTCAAATTTATGTCGTTGATTACAACTGCTACCGCATTTTGTTTTGTAAATATGATTTTATTACTAATAATAGAATTCTACCACAAATAACACTTATTTCGTATATTTTTTTAAGTTATGTTTTCAACACATTCCAATTGGCTGTAAGATTCAATTTACCATTACATTATAATGCAATACATTAATCCCAGCAATCTTGCCAGATCATCTGATTGCTTGGAAACTCTCGGATCGCTCCGGCGAATGAATCGGATTGACTAAAAATAGGCTAATGTGTAGGCTCCGCCTGACTTTACGAACGGATCGGGAGCACTCAGATCGCTCAGATTAATCTGACTGACTAAACGTAAACGCCTAATGACACTTGCATCGCGTCACTCGTAACTCCTCAAGAATTTGTCAACAAAGTCTTGACGGATATTTGTCCGATATTGTTTTCCACACATAACCGCATTGTATACTGATTATATTTTTTTTTATTTTTATTTTTTTTTTATTTTTCAAGTTACTAATGTGTTTTACTTAAAAATTAAATTGTGCATTCTTATTGGGACACCGTTTATGTATTTACCACGCTCGTCTATGGGTTAAGTACACCATTATTGGCGTGCGACCGAAAAAATACTGCGATGGGGCGGCCAAGATAATCGCCGCAACACTTATTTATGAACTGCAGCAGATTCAAGATATAAATAATTTTCACAATAGAACAAAATAGCGACACATACAGGATACAAATATGTGTCGATTGGTTTACAAGATAGTGTCAATAATTCAGTTATTTTATTTACTTAAGACTCAATTACATTGAGGAGGCAATTGTACTCGCTACTCGCTCGGGAGTAGAGAAATATTTCACCCTCTGGCTAGTAATATCACTGTATATTTAGTTGTCGCCGAAATGTCTAGAGAAATGGTTTGAATTATTGTTGTTGCCTTTTAATTACGCCAAGAGTTGGAAAAACTGGGTAGCAATATGAGAGAAATATTTTTAAAAAATCAACAATACTGTTACTGTTGCATTTCATTTGACATAAAATTAATAAAAATAAAAAAGCAACAATTGGAAAACATCCCAGTTCAATCATAAAACATATCCTGCCGCGGAAACTTTACTGTGCGAATAAGCAAGTTTAAAGTACGCAACTTTACTCGCCAGCGAGTAGCTTGTAAATTCGACCAATGTAATCGAGCCTTTATATATTTTTACAGTTAAAAATATCCTATTAAATAGATAAAATTCACTGCAAAATTTAATTAAAATACAGGCTGCCCGTTTTTCGAGCCTAACCATTGGGATCTCGTGAACTGTAAGAGATACGAAGTCGGTTAAATAATGGCAAAGTTGCCGCATTAGTTGGCCACTTTAATGATGTATTTCAGGGGTCGGCAACACGGCGCCCTCACTGAGGTTTTTATGCGTCCTCGCTATCGAGACACACACATACAATATCCACATCGCATCTATTAGTGATTCGACTTGAGCGATCAGAGCTAGATTAGACGACAAATAACATTTGAATTTATATTGCGCCCTTATTGACAAAAAGGTTGCTGACCCCTGATGTATTTGGTTTTCCGGAAAAGTCACTAGATACGAGCAGAAAACTGATTTTGAAATTATATTTGCACGTTCTACAGGCATTTTTTAACGAAGAATTCACTATTGTTTTCGAGAAATTCATACTAACTTTATAATAATAATAATAATAATAATAATAATAATAATTTATTTATCCAGCAGATTACATACAAGTAATATTGGATACTTACAAATCATTTTACAAATTGTCAGTAATTAATATCACTAACATAGTCAAAATTTTAAAATAAATAATAAATTTAAGAGTCATATAAATGTCAATACATCATACAACATATATAGAATGTATCATACAATATATATAGATAATAAATTACAATATTTATGTTGGTCAATTTACAAATAAAATAAATAAATAATTAACAAATTAATTAAGTCAGTTCAAATTTTAAATGTGTTTACTTATTTAATTGTTTTGCTTAAGATACTCATTTAGATTATAAAAACTCTCACTGATCAGTGGCGGCGCTAGTGAGGAATACGAGGGGGCACGGGTCCCCAAAAATGGCTCTGGCCTGCAGTTGCCGCCCTCCCAGAAATGCTTGGGCAAAAATGTGTGCGCAACAAGGAAGGTCTTTTAATAAAGTCATCACTTATTTTAGAAGTGATGACCTTTTTTTTACATCATCACTTGTTTTAAAAGTGAGGACTTTTTTTTAGGTCATCACTTGTTTTTAGAAATGATAATCTTTTTTTAGGCATTTTTACCTGTTCATTATTAATGATAGAAAATGATTCCCTCCTCAAATATTTCCTTCTCCCCTCCCCAGATTTTACTAAAATATTTCCTGGCCCCCCCAGATTTGAAGAGCTAGTGCCGTCACTGTCACTGATTTAAAATTTAACTATCATTTTCTTAAATAGCGGCAAAGTTTGATGTGAGAAGGTGGTTTATTATAAATTTTTTCATTAGTATATTTGGATTTTGTGCCGTTTTTGTAAATCTTGCTGTTTGTATTTCTAAATTACTGTTTTGTATAGTATTATATGTATGTATATCTGACCGTTTCTCGAAAACTAATAAGTTTTGTTGTACATGAAGGCTGGCCTGGTATATATACATACACGGTAAAGGTAATATATTCAACTCTCTAAAAAGAGTAACGCAAGTGGTTCTACGACAGCACCCAACCATATTTCTAATGATTCTTTTCTGCATTTTATATAATCTATTGAACTCGGAACTTGTGCCCCAGCATAATAAACCATATGACAAAATGGAATAAATGTGACCAAAGTAATACGCTCTGACTACATTTTTACTACAACATTTTGCAAGGTTTTTTACTTTCCAGCATTCATGGGATATACTCTTGCAAAGATTATTTATATGTACATCCAAGTTCAAGCATTCGTCTATATAATTTCAAAATATTTTGGTAGAATGGACTTATTCAATCCATTTATTTACCTTAATTAATTAACTTGTGTCACGTTCTTTTTTACGTTTAATAAATGTAATAAAGTAACATTAACTTTCATTAATAATTAGCTCATTTTATATAAGACAATCGTATAGAATTTTAAGACAATTGTTAATCTTTTGAAAAACAGTTTGACTATCTGAATCAGAGCCTATTATTGAGGTGTCGTCAGCGAAGGCTACAAATTCTGAGCTCAGAGTATCCCCTTCAATGCAATTTACATATAAAATATATAGAAGTGTCCTAAGTACACTTCCTTGCGGTACACCCTAATCTACTGGTAAATAACTTGATTTTATATTACCTATCTGAACATATTGCATCCAATTATCCAAATATGACGAAAGCCAATCATAAGCCTTGCCGCGAAATCCCAAAATTTCGAGTTTTCTTAGAAGAATCTTATAATTGACCTTGTCAAAAGCCTTTGAGAAGTCTAGAAACAATGCTAGGAAATGCTTATTTTTATCTAAATTTTTATAAATGAAATCTAGCATTTGTAAAAGCGCAGTTGTTGTTGATCGCCCCTTTCTAAATCCATGTTGTTCCGGTATTAGGAATGAATTGAGTAAAAATTCCATTATTCTATTAGCCATTATTTTGTCAAATATTTTTAAAAACATTGGCAATTGATTGGTCTATAATTTTCTACTAATGTTTTACTTTATGAGTTTATCTTTTTAAATATCGGAACAACCTTTACTAGTTTAAGAGCTTCTGAAAAGATATCTTAAAAGAGTGATTCATTAATGAGATGCACGAAAACCTGTGGTATGTTAACACTACATTTTCATGGATTTTACTATTTGAATTAGCTCTGCCTCATCAGTGGGGTTCGAAAATATGCTATGCTCATTAAATGAAGATGCAATATTGTTTAGAGTTCTCCATATCTTGTAATTTTTATTCACCGTTGAATAATAATAATTAAAAAAGTTGCACACTTCTTGTCGATTTTTAATAACTTTACCATCAGTCTTGATATTTATGTGATGTAGACTTTTGTCAGGTGCTTCTGTGGGTAAATTATTTTTAATTATCGACCAGATAGCTTTACTTTTATTTGTGGAATTTAAAATCAAGTCATTGTTATAGTTAAGTTTTGCACTTAATATAACTTTATGTTCTTCTGTACAACTTATAATACTTTTTGAAGATATTTATATACCTTTTGCTAGCTAGGGTGGTCTGTGTTTACTTTGATTGAAATTAATCTTTTTTATTGAAAATGAAATATTAAAATAATATTTAAATGATCCAAAAATGTATTAAATTTTGTATTTAAGTGCAAATTCATTTGATAAACACTTTCCCATATTTCCCTGGTCAGCAAACTGTTAAACATGTCAACATTTTGGTCATTTACTTGTCTTATTTTATTTTTTATTGAATTATGATTTTTCTTGGAATCTAAATTTAAATTTAAATTTGCATCCTTGAGCATCAACACTTGTCCAAAATGATCTTAGTACCCGTATTGACAACATGTGATTCATAATGTTTTGAATTTACACAAATATTGTCAAGACAGGTTTGGAAAGTAGCCGTTGCTCTCGTTGGCTTATCAACTGTTGGAACGCGGTTGAAACTAGTTAGCAAGTCAACAAATATAATTTTTGTTATAGAATTTTGTAGCAGATCATTATTAAAGTATTATAGAATAAACTCCTTTAATATTTGTTACAATTTCTAAACATTTTTCGAGTTGACAGAAGAACATGTCAGTACTGTAGTCAGGTGTCCGATATACAGTCACAATTATAATATATATTGTTTTTTTATTATATAGAAACAACAGACATAAAACCTCTGCTATTTCTTTAACAAATTCTACATTATCGCTAACCATTGTTAATACCGCCGTTATTTTGTACACTCCTTGAATATTTACCTATCGTGCGGTACCCAGGTATGTGGACTGCTTCATCAGGATAGAACCAATGTTCAGAAAAGCATAGAATATAATTATTCTTTATTAAAAATATTTCAAAAAAATCAATTTTATTTCTGAGACATTGGATATTTTGATGAATGTCACCATACCTAATTTTTGTTCATTATTAACAAACTTGGGGAAAAATTTAGTTCACTGTTGTAACACTGTCTCACTTGTAAATGTTGGAGGCCTTTATCTTTCCGTGGATATTTAAATGTCTGGTGTAGTCTTTTCTATTTAAGAGTATTGAAGTCCACTAACTTGAAATTATACTCACAAGATAGGTCGTCTAAGAATTTATTTTGTTCATATATTTTAGTGTTTATCTACACACAGTCGTATCGATATGGAACCGTATTTTTTATTAAGTTTGTATGTGAACAATGTTTTACAATGTCAATTACACTTTTTTTATAGTCTTCTAAACTCTGATTATTAGTGCCTGCAGTTATTATAATATAATTACTTTTGTTATAATCCTTGGTCAGTTTCACGAAATTTTCTGTGACATATTTAAAATTCTCATTTGGCTTAAAAATACTTTCCAGTTTAACATTTCTGTTTAACTCTTATCTTATTGGAAGGTACAGGTCTTTTCCATTGTTATCAAATAACAATAGCTTTCTATTGCAATTTTCAGCAGATTTAACTTTTTTGTTATTTTTTGCTATATTGGCTACGCCCTTGATTATATTTTTGCTTCTATTTATTTGGAAGGTTGTCAAATTTTTATTTTTTCGTCGGATTTTTCTTTTTCCTTTTTTTTTAGTGTTTTGCTCTGCTTTTCAAATTCTGTTTGTGACGCTATGGAGCAGCAAACAGCTTCCATTTTTACACTCTTTTCGTCGGACTATGGAACAGCAAACGGTTGTTTCGTTGAGGCTTTCTAGTGTGTTTGTTAGCGAATCCACCAGTGTCATTTTATGTTCAATCGTACATTTTAGTCTGTCAATGGATTTCAGAAGTTTTTCCTTTTCTTCGTTGAGACTAAGAGACTAAAGATATCTCCATTGTATCTTGATTTTTTTTTTTTTTTTTTAATGGATAATTATGGATATATTCACTGCATGGTCATTAGTATCTTGGTACATTTATGTTTTATTACATTTTGAACAGTATTACAAATGTTACAAGTATTTAGGCATTACAGATGATTTATTATATATTTTAACATTTTGTCTAATTTAATTATACTGTAAGTATAATATCCTCTATGTACTTGAGTACTCGTTCCATTTTTTCTAAACTATTGGATAGGGCTTCTTTTAATGTTCTTGGAATTTGATGTTCTATTCGCTGTCTGGAATACTTCGGACATATCATTGGAGATGTTCTACTGTGAGCTGGGTATCGCATATGTTGCATTTAATTGGATTCGAATTTTCTAATATATGTTTATGGGTTACTGTAGTGTGGCCAATTCGCAGTCTTGTAGAAATTATCTGGTGTTTCCTCTTTGTAAATGTATACCATTTTTTTGTGTTTTCTTTTATGATTTTTAACTTATTATTAGATGTTTCTATCCACTTTATATCCCATTCTTCTAATACTTTTTTTTATTATTGTAGTTTTGATATCATTGGGAGGGATCTTTATGTTAATCTGTTCTAGGTTAGTGGCTTATTTTTGCTACTTTGTCTACTTTCTCGTTCTCTTCAATTCCACAGTGAGATGACACTAAATGATGCTCAGCTATTTTCCTGAATAACAGATTTTATATATGTAGTCCTGGATTTTTTGTATTTGAGAATTTTTGGCATACATTGATTTCAGTGATTCAACTGAACTTAAAGAGTCCGTGATAATAGTATTTTTTTTATTGTTTATATTATTTATTATCATGTAAGTTGCCTGCAGTATACTGTATATTTCTGCTGTGAACACGCTTGTTACTGGTGGTATATGGTATTGGTGTTCTTCTTCTCCTAGTAGTACAGCTGCTCCGGTTTTGGTTTCAATTTTTGATCTAATTTTTCTCTCAAATCTAGTATGATATCTTCCTGGGGCAAAATATTTGCGTAATCTACCGAAGTGTTCTTCAAAGATATGATGCTAACATTACAGATATTTGGAGATTTCTTTAGTATTTCCTCTGTCTTAGTTCCCTTCTTCGTCAGTTTTAATATTCTTGCTAGTTGTGCATCTAGTTGTCATTTTGGACATAGTTTTATTTTAAAAATAAAATTGAATACTTTCTATAAAAGGTAGATGGTAGGTATGTCTTAAGAGCACTGTTTTATCGAGTTTGTTCAAATATAGTGTTACGTAACAAGCCAATTTACATCTGGATTAACAAATTAAGCCGAGTAATTCTGTCAAATGTCTGATAAAACGGTTTATTAAATTATGTTAAAGTTAAAGAAATTAAAGTAATGTCACTAATTTGGCACTAAAATCACAGTTTTGTCAATTCACATAACACACATACGGTTTAGTCACAATTTTTCATAGTTTTTAGTATTTAAACGATAATATTTTTCTCATTATAATGTTTATAGATGAAGGGTTCACGAGAGCATCCGTCTATCTCAACTGTCAATCGTAATGGTAACAAACAACTTACAATTTTCATATGGGGCTCAAAATTGTCTTTAAATGCATTAAATCGAGATTTTTTTCTTTCCAATGATATAAAACACACCTAAATTAAAATATAAATTAACTGAGATATTAGAAAATTATTGGTTTTAAAACAAAATGTATGTATAGCATTACAATAAATGCTCGAATGTTTCACCGTCAACCTCCAAACAGAGCTTTATTCTTTTCTTTAAATTTTTTTTTTTTTATTTTTTTTTGTTTTTTTTTTTGTTTTCTTTTGTTTTTTTTTTCTTTTTTTGTTTATTTGTTTTACATATCATTCGGTACTTAGGTATGTGGACTGCTTCATCAAGATAGAGCCAATATTCAGAATATCAGAGCCAGCACTAAAATATTTCTAAAAATTCAGAAGCCAATTTTTAATTATTCTTTTTTAAAAAAAAATCTAAAAATTTAATTTTATTTCTGAGACATTGGATATTTTGATGAAATACAGTCATCATATCTAGTTTTTGTTCATTATTAACAAACATAGGGGATTTTTGTAAATTTATTTTTATTTTTTTTTTTTATTTAATTTTTTTTTTTTTTATTAATTTTTTTTTTTTTTTAGTTAGATATTGCTCGTCTGACATCCCTTCTCCTTATTTTATGTGTTAGAGTGTTAACTGTGTTTCCGTGTAGCTCATTAAAGTCGGCAGGAATTGTTTTGTAAATATGTTTTATTATTAATAAAGAAATAATCTAACTGAGATAAGTCCAGAAAAAAATTTAAACGTTGATTTTTTACACTCGATCGAAATTAATAAAACCAATAATTTTCTAATTTCTCTTTGAAAATTGAAAGTTAGTACGAATTTCTCGAAAATGATACGAAGTATAAAAAATTGGGGATGGCTGTGAATTCTTCGTAAAAAACTACTTCTAGAACGTGCAAATTAGAAACTTGTATGAATTGAAACAAAAAAGCTATAAGATAAAATAAATCGACCAAAACCAGTTTTTTGTGATCCATACACTTTTCCGGAAAACCAAATAATCATTCACGTGGTCAATTTTGCCCCAATTTAATCGACTATATTTTTAATTTTAATCACGAGATACCAATATTTAGGCTCGAAAAACGAGCACTCTGTGTATCAAATTTTTAGTATTTTAGGATAAACTTGTAAGAATTGTGGTGTTTACCCTGCCCCTAACAACCTGTTCAGTGATACCAGTTGATATTTTAAAACGAAGTAATCATTTTAACATTTAAATCCAGTAAAAAAGGAAACAAGAAAGTTGGAATTTCGAAGAGCTTAACTGTACAAAGTTAAATCTATTGCAAAATATATGAGTATTGACCAATGTGGATCATGTACAGTTCAGATGGGTAGGCAATTGCCCCTTAGAGGTCATTGGGGTAAATACAGTCGCAGATATAGGTCTCGGTTCAGTCTACGATACATATTACACCCTCTTAAGCAATCAATCAATAGTAATTATATTGCAATATATTTTATTGATAGTTACCCCAAAATTTGCAAGGGTAATCTCAACGTATTACTCCATTTAACAGTATCAAAAAAGATATTTAGAATCAATTTTCTTTTTCTTTTATTATATTTGTGAAAGTGTAACAAAATTCAGGTGTAGCAGCTCGCCCCCTGGCATCGGCGATTAGCCCCGCTGCAGAAATAGACCGATGTAAAATAAATTTAAAGATCTATTTAAGATACATATCTAATACATACTTAAATATTCATTTTATATAATTTCTAACCCGTAAAATGTTTTTAATCTATTTTTAAAAATATCTAAATTGCTAGCTGTCTAATTTTTTAGACAAATAATTATATCTTACTAATTCCTTGTCAAAGATATTATTTATACATTTTTATTTTAGCCGTAATACACATGTTGACGGTTGCCTACGGAGCACAGGGTTCGGTACCTCCCACCTCCTTCGGATTTGTATCTTCTGATATTGTGCAGACAGCTCTGGGATCGACTCAGCCTCAAGTATTTAATACTTAAAATGAGTATCTGTTTATACAGGGATAATAGGACCGATCGAAACGTCATACTGACCACGTAGCTTTAATATCTATGACCGGCGGTCTAGAAACAGAGAACTTACCTTCTCTACCCCTTATACACCTATCTAGGCGTTGGAAACCTATTATTTATTTATTTATTTATTCAATACACATGTTAGATTTATTTCTGGTATCATATTTATGTTTATTCTCGTTTCTCGCCAACAATTTATCAAAACAGAATGGCAATATGTTATGGTCCATTTGATACAAAAATAGCATAACACTGTACTCTATCCTTTGAGTTATATCTATCCAGTTTAAACGTTTCAGCATATCTGATACTCTGGTGCAGCGGTTCCCAACTGGTGTTCCGCGGAACCCTATGTTCTTTTCTGTTTATCAGTGTATGCCAGTTTTTGTACCACTTTTGATTATCTGTAGTTTGTTGTTGTTTGTCTCTTGCCACTAGTCATGCCAGTCTTTTGATACTTGTTGTCTTACTGAGTTTTTTACGTCTAGAGCAGTGTTTCTCAAACTTTCGACAGTTGTGGACCACTTTCAGAACTCCACGCTAACCGAGGTCCACCAAGAACTGACTTGCAGACCACCAGTAGTCCGCGGACCACAGTTTGGGAAACACTGGTCTAGAGCAGGAATATTTACTGAGATTTGACTTGCTTGTATGACATTTTGTACCATATCATCTGCTCGTTCGTTACCATGAATACCACAGTGTGACGGGATTAAGAAAACTACTAGGTTTTTATCTGCTTGGATGATTTTATGTATTTTGTCTTATGCGTTTTGCACAATAGTAGTTTTTGTATTTATTTGTTGCAGGTTCTCCACTGAACTCAGAGAGTCAGTTATTATAATGAATTTCTTTCTTTTTTGATTGTGATTCTTAATTCAGTGGCCTGAAGAATAATATACATTTCAGCGGTAAAAACACTAGTTAGTGGAGTTAGGTGGTATAAGCTAACAACCATAAAAAATCAATGCAGTTGCGTCACTTTTAACGTTACATTTTTTAATGACGTCATATTAGATACGATTACATGGCATCCAAAATAGAAATATGTTGAATTTAACCTAAAAAGCTATGCACTACACACAATGTCTAAAATAGAAATCTATAAGATATCTATAAGAAAATATATAACTAAACACAAAACTAAATAAACAACAAACTAAATATAAAAAGATAGACAAAATTACTATAAGATATATATGTGAACACAAGTGTCAAAACAAATCAGAAGGTAAAATGTCGGCAAATGTAAACAAACTTTAGCGATACCAATACAAATGACCCTATATTAAATGAAAACTTTGAAAATTTGTAAGTTGTCAATGTATTGAACACAAACTAAATATGACTTCAATAGGTATGTTTTATATTGATTTTATCTATTTATTAATTGTTTAATTTATTGTATTTAATATGTAGTGTAGTCATTTAGATGGGCTGCGTTAGGCGCGAATAGCCTTTGTTGCTGTGCGCCAAAAATTTGAACTAACTAACTAACTAACTAATAGGTATGTTTTAGTAAAATAAAAGAGTGAAGAGCAATATTAGTCCATAATTTAAATGAAAAAAAAAATCGATTTAGTTATTTTTTCGCCACTAAGTGTGAAATTGAAGTTATGACGCAAAATGAGCATTGACTGGGCAATTTCAGTATAGTGTCTTGTGTCTCTTACCGTTACCATTACCACTCCAGTTTTGAAATAGATTTTTGAGTTATCCGTGTGGATCGCCAAACACTTCTAAAAGTGTGATGGGCACTTTTGCTCTATTTAAATAGTCTTGTTAAATGCCTGTGGCCCACATTTAGTGTTACACCCTGTATGTGCAATAACAGAAAACTTTTGTTTGTCGTTTCATTTTCAGTCTGTTTTCATGAAAATTCAAAAATGTAATAAACTTTAGTAATTTTTGAAATGAAACTAAAATTTGGTTTTTCATAAAACGTACTTGTATGAAGTAGTGTGGTCTATTGCAGTAGTTTTCTCTGTTATTAAATATTCTAAACTTGCGCGATTTGTATTTACTTGGTAAAGTTAAAATCCTCACAAAATATAAAGTTAATTATTACATGTTACATAATCCTGTACATTAATTGTATTTTATTTGCTCATGGTGTATAACATTACTAAACAAAAGGATAGTTTGTAAATGTAACTCTATTTACTAACAACATTCGGACTACCAAAAAAAAAAATTTTACATAACATTTTCAGACAAACTTTTCGCATAATTTGGTTAAATTCTCTTTCAAATTAAAAGGAATTAGAAAAGCTTCTAAAGAACATATACTGTATTACTGAAAATTGGAATCTACTATAAAAGTTACATTACAAATTTTCAGCAAAGAACGTTTGTTTTTTAGTGTGTAGTGTCTAAACTAGGGGCGGAACTACCAGTGTGGGCCCAGTAACCCTATGGGGCACCCAAAAGTGTCCATCGAATTGTTTTTCTGACATATACATATATTTACGCGTATGTGCAATATTTAAACACATATTACGTAGGGCGCTAGGAAAGTTTTGTCGTATAGTATATCCAAAACGAATTGGCTACTCTCACTTATTGATTCCAATAATGACTGACAGTATAGCCATCATACCTGCTGAGTTTATGGTTCTGTTAACAATAGTTGCCAGGACCTTAATAATTGTTTAAAGTAAACGTGTTTTCTTATATGATATTTAGAATGAACTGTATATACTCACATGACATTCTTTTACATTTTTATCAAGCTTGGCAAGGGCTGGCTATATTTGAATTATAAATATAGGTATAATTGACAGAGGTGTCCGTGTATTCTCGGTTAAACATATTTAAAATAAGATTAATAAATAAAACACTCGGTAAGTTTCACAAATATCAGTTTAATATACTCTATACGTATTTCGGCAGTGACGCCATCAACAGGAGTTTCAATTACAAACTAAACTTAATTTTTAACAAATACATTCAGTGGGAACAAATATTATGGTAGGGAATACAAGTGTAAACCATATTAGCAGATAAGGGAAAAAAGGGAAAAAAGTTATTTACCGATTTATTAGGGGTGAGTTGTAAACGTCAATCTGGTCATTCATTAAAGGAATTCCAGAGTTAATATTTTTGTGAATTTCTCGGTATTCTAAAAGGTTCAGTTTAAGGCTTTTATTGTGTATGTGTAGGATTTTGAAGTCATTGACGGAAAGGTTATGATTATTGGAGATCATATGTTCTGCTATGTTGGACTGTTCTACTTTGTTATTTTGGATGGCTTTCAAATGTTCACCAAATCTTGTAGCAAATTTTCGACCAGTTTGGCCTATATATATTGTTGAGCAATCTTGGCACGATGCTTGATAAACTCCACTTTTGTTGTGTAAATCAGTTTTATCTAATTTATTATTAACGAGTAAATTTTTAATTGTATGTTTATTATAAAAGGCTGGGGTTATATTTGATTTCTTTAATTTTGATCCTATTTTGAAACTAACCTGGCCGTGAAAGGGTATTTTTTTATAAATTTTTGTATCAGGTATACTTGAGGAATAAAAATATGTTAATAAAAGTTTTTTGCGCTTTTTTCTAATAATTTTGTCAATTTCAGCCTTGTTATAACCGTTATTAATAGCAATTTTGTAAATAGTTTGTAATTCCAGATTGTAGTCTTCATCAGAGAGTGGAACTATTAATAATCGGTCTACATAACATTACAATTACAATTACAATTACAAACTATTTACAAAATTGCTATTAATAACGGTTATAACAAGGCTGAAATTGACAAAATTATTAGAAAAAAGCGCAAAAAACTTTTATTAACATATTTTTATTCCTCAAGTATACCTGATACAAAAATTTATAAAAAAATACCCTTTCACGGCCAGGTTAGTTTCAAAATAGGATCAAAATTAAAGAAATCAAATATAACCCCAGCCTTTTATAATAAACATACAATTAAAAATTTACTCGTTAATAATAAATTAGATAAAACTGATTTACACAACAAAAGTGGAGTTTATCAAGCATCGTGCCAAGATGCTCAACAATATATATAGGCCAAACTGGTCGAAAATTTGCTACAAGATTTGGTGAACATTTGAAAGCCATCCAAAATAACAAAGTAGAACAGTCCAACATAGCAGAACATATGATCTCCAATAATCATAACCTTTCCGTCAATGACTTCAAAATCCTACACATACACAATAAAAGCCTTAAACTGATCCTTTTAGAATACCGAGAAATTCACAAAAATATTAACTCTGGAATTCCCTTAATGAATGACCAGATTGACGTTTACAACTCACCCCTAATAAATCGGTAAATAACTTTTTTCCCTTATCTGCTAATATGGTTTATACTTGTATTCCCTACCATAATATTTGTTCCCACTGAATGTATTTGTTAAAAAATAAGTTTAGTTTGTAATTGCAACTCCTGTTGATGGCGTCACTGCCGAAATACGTATAGAGTATATTAAACTGATATTTGTGAAACTTACCGAGTGTTTTATTTATTAATCTTATTTTAAAATATAGGTATGTTTAAAAATCGTTTGGTTTTAAAGCCTTTATAGTCTATATTAAATACTTCAAATTTGCACAAACAGAAATCATTTTAAGTATCCGCAGTTCTAAGAATAGGTTTGTCATTACCTTCCGAAACTAACTTTTTATAAACGTTCAGTATCAAAACTTTGCAATCTTTTGCAATCATTTTCGCATTCCACGTCAACGTCCACATTTTCGCACTTCAAATCACCTTGCACAGATTCACTATTTTCTCTACAGAAATTAGGAATTTCTTCAAAATCAAATGGTCGCCAAAGAACCATGTTGTTAATGTATGCTCGCTATGAACTTCGAAAATTAACTAATAAACAAGTATTATATATTATGTGTACAACAACTCCTAAAATTTTATTTATTTTATTTTATTTTATTTTAGAAACAATAGGATTATTTTGGAAAATATCCTTAATGGTTTTTAAGAAACTTCAGTTGAACTAGTGTTATATCTATTCAATTTAAATTTAAAATTCCCTTAACACCTCTTATATTCTGTTTACAGCAACGGGTCTTAGGATTACTGCCATAAACCCATTACCGCATTGTTAAGCTTCTCAAGAAGGATGGCCATTTAATTTTGGAAATACTATACAACTTTATTTATTTTCAGTGTTTCAAAATAATTTCCTTAACAATCTATACACTTGTACATTCGTCGGAACTGGTCAGCAAATTCTTTTTCCTACTTTTCCATTGGCACAGAATCATATGCGTCATCCCAGTGGCGTATTCATAGGGGGGCACTAGGGGCACGTGCCCCATCTTAAGGTCCAATGAAGCGAAAATTTAACAAATTTAACATAAGCGTACAGCAAAATAACTTATGCATATTACAATATATAAGCTATATTTTATCATAATTAGTATTGAAATAGAAAATGTATAGTCCCATGGTATTTTTAGGTTTTCGTAGGTATGATAAATCCTTATTCCGTCACATGAGTCTGTCCGTTCGATAGAAATTGTGGCCAAGCGGATGGATTTAGAGAATTAAACATATGTACGAAAAATACTGAGACTTCAAAAATTTGCGTCACGAAAATACAAACAAATATGTAGTTAACGAAGAAAAAAAAGTTTTTAAAATTTGAAGGGATATCAAATGAAAGATTTTAATACATGGATTAACAATCACTTTTTTTTATCAACAAATAATGAAATTATCATCTCTTTTTGTTTTTAATATTTACATCAATATCCAACAGGAGGGATGTTATACTCAACTGGGTCGCGGTCTATTTTTCAAACAAACTGATAAGCAGTGACGAAACTTCAAATATCCCGAAGGGCTTCTTATATTATTTTAATAAACAAAAGAGGAAGAAGAGAGAATATTTAAATTTCTAGATATATTTTTATCGTAAATTAACTAAATTTTTTTTATTAACGCTTCAAGGACCACAAAAAATGCGTGCCATTTGTGGCCTGCGAGTAATGACGTTTTAAAATCAACTCTAAAACATTTTCCTAACCTTATGACTGTTTCAACTTCACTACCCTGTGCGGCTTGCATGGTCCAACTGTAAAATATCATTTCACACCCTTGTCATACAGACGACAATTATTATTTATAAATTAAATAGTATAATCTCATTAGATAAGTAACCAAATTAATGTTTTAATTTTAAAACAGAGATTAATAGTTTCTAATCTATTAATTGACAGAGTTATCATCAGTATAAGAATTTACGATTTCCTTTTCATGTTAACTTTACTAAGGTCTCAAGTCACAGTAATAAATAGGTCTGCTCTTAAGTGTCGTTTCTAAGATATAGATTATATTTTATCATTAAATATTTTTTAATATTTTACTCTAATTGGATGATTAAATTGAATTTAATTATGAAATTTTATTTCTGAAACAATACCAAAATTACCTCCCTTACAATTTTCCGCAATTACCACTTCCTTATGTCGTCCAGAACGTGCACGTACATCTTCTAATTCAAAATCACTATGTTGAAAACTTTTATGCCACAATTCAATAGTCGCCAAGAATGGACAGTCATTGTGGAATGTACTAAACATTTCGTCACAATACTCTTTAGTTGTTAAACTACATTTGAGTTTATACAAAATTATTGTCCGATAATTTCATCTCGACATGGACAGCATTTTTTATGAACTTTATTAAATAAAATCTCAACACATACTGAAGATAAAAAAATAAAACCGTGGCTGTGCATATATGAAAAACTCATCTTTAAATTGGTACAAACTTGATATCTTTTTGTATTTATATTAGCCCACAACAAAACTTTTGTTTACAAACTAGTATGTTAAATGATAATTTCGTACTAAAATGAGATTTCGAAATCAAAAATTTATGTGCTGGGCGTAAATTTTGTCCAGGGTTCATATAATATATATTTGGTATTTTCCAACCGGCGTATGGGCTTGGGATATCTTGTGGTTGATCTAAATTGTCATTTACACTTGGAATTCAATGTAAGGAGTTACACTACGTTCAATAAAAACCAGTTCATAACTAGTTTTATTGACACAATATAAACAATGGAAGTATTATTGAAAAAAGTTTAATATAGTTTATTGTTAGATTACAACTAGTATTATAGATCACTGGATGATCGACCGAGAGTATCCCTCAAATATTCAGCGTTACCGTATTCTATTCGCGAACCGAACTATCTATCTATCTATTTTCCCCCAATAGAGTAACGAACATTGATCTGAGCCGGAAACGTACGAGAGGATTTTTTGTCCGATTGCCTTTTTTGAAAACTATTACAGTTTTGTGTTTTTGACAAAAAAAAATTTAAGTTCAATGCTAAATTATGGCTAATAATATTATGGATTTTTATATTTATGGCTAAGATAGCTTTTTTTTTTTTTTTAATTAAAAATATAATAAAAAAATATTAACAGATGAGGAACGAGTTTTGACCACAACACTACACTCTACACTGTAGATTATACGTTGTGATTCAACCTATTGTTTGAATTACTTTAAATTTTTGTTTTTAAGTTATCAAAGAAAAATAAATCATTTATAGTAATGAAATAATTATGAATCAAATAACAATAGTGAGAAATACGTTTCTGAAATTGAAAAAAATTATTCCATTTATCAATATATTTCTTATTAATCTAATGAAGACTTGAATACGAAGCAAATGTAGTAAAAAACGCTGGAATTTTTGGCAAATAATTAAAATTTTATATAAAAAAATTAAATGGAAGCTCTTAGTACTCAAATAATGAATAAAATGATTATCAAAAACCTGTTGATTTTGATGTGATTATAGAACAGATATTCCTGGACATCCAGTATTATGTTCACTTCTTACACTTATTAAATAGCTACAAAACCCTGAAATGTGTGAAAATTCACATTTCACGTAAATTTTTTCTTTATATTAAAATAAATGTTAAAAATAAAAATTTTCAAAAACTAGTTTTTTATTACTTTAAAATATAAAAAATTATACAAGAAATAATAAAAGAAAGTTACGGTTTGCGTCTGTTTGCGATACGGAAAATTTTAAATAGAAACCTTTTTTAGACGTTTAATCAATTTGAAACATCTTGTAGCTTGCTTGTGGTTAGCAAGTTTTTTGTAAATCGCCAAGCCTCACAGGAGAAAGAATTTAATATTAATATTAAAAATACGGACTTTTGTTTATACATATTGTACTTCTCTGCCATAAGTCACTGCTTAATTTATTGGTGTACCCCAGTAAAGGTCATTTAATTTTTAATATTACCTTATAATAGAAAAATAAGTTAACAAAAAAGCTAATTTCATCATAAATATCATCTGTCATTCAAATTCGTTTAGAACTGCTGAACATTTGTTTTGAACATTTAGAAATAATAACATTTCGTGGAATCCTTATGTGACCTTTTACAAATCTTGTTTGAGAATCTCTGATTTACACCAATTCTAGAATAATATGTTCAGCAAACTGAAGAGTTACTACTAAAAAACACCTTCAGTAGATGAGTGTTGTCTAAAAAACTAGATGTCGACACTTTGTCTAGTCTCAGCAATGAAAACTAACAAGCATCCAAATCTATCGTTGCAAATGGTACACGAGCCATAGATTTGGAGTTTCCGCCCGATTGGGAACAACTCGACGAGCGCATGCTACATTTGTTCACAGATATCAATCGACTGGACCGGCAAATCAATGCATTTTGTCCAGTACGATCCAATAACTATTTATTGAGAGAAATATATTCTTATTTTCACCACTGTTAAATTTAAATTAAAGAAAATTCAAGTGAAAAATTGTGTTTAAAATATTTAATCTAATAAAACTTGACACTTGGAAATTATAGACAGGCAATTTTAAATAGGATACGTGATGAGGATGAAAAAGAACAAATCAAGCAGCCCGTGAAAAGGCCTTGCATTGATACCAATGTAAATAATACGTTCGGAAATAATCTTACATCTGAATGTTCTAAATTATTGGTTTATAGTAAACTGCTAGCTAAGTTAGTGAATACATTGCACAAATAAACAATAGATTTGCCGTGGCTCCGTGGTAAGAAGGTTGCTATAGAATACAGGGAATTAGAAACAGAGAAAATATAAAAATTTATAGACAAAGTAATGAATCAATTTGCCAATGATCGCAGCCGCCTTTAATTTCTATTTAAACATTGTTCTATATTTATGAAAGTTTGTAATAAATTACTTATTTTTTTCAAAAATATGCTTTCATATTTTGCTCCCCGTCCCCCTGAAAAAATTCTGCGGGCGCCCATGTTCAGAATATTTAATAATTATTATTTTTGCTTTATCCGTTATACTAAGCTATTTTTTATTTCCTTCTTGAAAATTTTTGACATAATTAATTGTATAGATAACTTCCACTGATATTTTTCTTCTATTGAATTGCATTTTTAATGTTATCTGAATTAACTAAATTAATACTACAAGAAAAATTAATTTATAAGTTTTTAAAATAACAATAATGTGTCTCTATTTTTTTTGTTCAATAAATCCTTGGGCGCTCAAAACTTCACCCCCTCTCCCCCCCCCCCAGCACTGCGAAGTCTGTGGTGCCTTAGCTACGGCGCTGTCTGGAACATAGACCGAAAAATTTGGCGCCTTCCTCGTACATCAGTAGTCAATTCTCAGTTCAATCCAACAATCAAAATCATCACTTTCTGATGTTTGCGATTATTATAAAGAAATGATTTTTTTATCAGTAAAATATTTTTAAACGGTTCACGCCCTCCTGAGTCAGCTCTTGAGATTCATCCAGTTTTAGACATCAGTTAATGTTGAGAACCCAGTCCGAATTAAATAAATAAAGTTTAAAGCGTTTATTGGTAGAGAGAAAACTTGTGTTTTAATTCAAAAGTACATTTATGTATATAGTGAGCCGGTATCTAGTTAAGGTATCTGGAATTGCAGTGAAATTATCATACAACATACTGAGTAACAAGTTAGTGACTTAGTAAGTTTAAAAGTTTGTCAACCTGTATCTGAAATAGTTAAATACTGTCAGGAAGTTTGCATATACAAAACATATGCAAAGTTTCAAACTTTACTTCATTTAATATTTTAACGTGTTAGGTTTAAACTATCGAGAAATTAATACTGTACACAGATTCAAAGTTTTCAAATCTTGTAGTTTAAGTTTGTAATTTAAACATTTTTGACTGCTATGTGTATTTATTTTGTAATATTACAACCTATAAGAACAGATTAATATTTAAGTGTTTTAAAATTAACTTTAGAAAAGGCTCAAATGTAATTGATTAATTTCATAACTATATTTTAATTAATATTTGGTTTTAAATTTCAATTTAACAATTTTTAATATTAGTCTTTTACATTACTTGGTTTTCTTATTTTTTTCAGTCAATATTTCACAAGCAAACTTTTACACGATAACTATGAATGACAGTAGTTGATAAATTTGCTGTGTTTCCAGATATTTGTTTATAATTTTCAAAAAAGTTATGTTATATTCAATCAATTCTAAAAAGGGATAGATAAATTATAGTTCCTCAGAATAAGCCCCTTTATAGGGTCGGAAGAAGTCTATACATATATTGAATAGTCGACATTTTAACTTTGTGAAACTTACTCATATATAAGAGGTTGAAAGAAAACATTGTATTTTTTTTTAATGTAACCTTTACTGTCTTTTTCTGCGGTTTGAGCTCTCGGCACTCTCAAAGTTGCATCAATGCAACTTTGGCAATAACGAGAGCTCAAAACGCAAAAAGTGAAAATAAAAGTTATGTGAAACAAAAAGCAATGTTTTCTATCAACATCTTATGTATAAGTCTATACATTTTATATATAACTTTTATTTTCGTTGACTGCAGTTTTGGCTCTCGGCATTCTCAAAGTTGCATCATTGCAACTTTGACAATAACGAGAAATGAAATTGCAACGATCGAAAATAAAAGTTACGTGAAACAAAAAACTATGTTTCTTTCAACCTTTTATGTATAAGTCTATACATTTTATAAATAACATCATAACTGAGGAGCGTTCATGCAAAGAGAGACATGTTCTAAAAAGGGATAGATAAATTATATTTCCTCAGAATAAGCCCCTTTATAGTGCCGGAAGAAGTCTATACATATATTGAATAGTCGACATTTTAACTTTGTGAAACTGACTCATATATAAGAAGTTGAAAGAAAACATTGTTTTTTTTTTTAATGTAATTTTTATTGTCATTTTCTGCGGTTTGGGCTCTCGGCACTCTCAAAGTTGCATCAATGCAACTTTGGCAATAACGAGAGCTCAAAACGCATAAAGTGAAAATAAAAGTTATGTCAAACAAAAAGCAATGTTTTCTATCAACATCTTATGTATAAGTCTATATATTTTATATATAACTTTTATTTTCGTTGACTGCAGTTTTGGCTCTCGGCATTCTCAAAGTTGCATCATTGCAACTTTGACAGTAACGAGAAATGAAATTGCAACGATTGAAAATAAAAGTTACGCGAAACAAAAAACTATATATAAAATGAATTTATTTGCCAATGCATTTACAGTAAAAAATTTAAAAACAAAAGACAATTTCTTATTTACATATACCTATAAAACAATATGCATACTTAAAATTATAATTTAATATTGTATTAACATATAGTTTAGATAATACTAAAAAATTCTAAAAAGGGATAGATAAATTATATTTCCTCAGAATAAGCCCCTTTATAGGGTCGGAAGAAGTCTATACATATATTGAATAGTCGACATTTTAACTTTGTGAAACTCACTCATATATAAGAGGTTGAAAGAAAACATTGATTTTTTTTTTTAAATGTAATTTTTATTGTCATTTTCTGCGGTTTGGGCTCTCGGCACTCTCAAAGTTGCATCAATGCAACTTTGGCAATAACGAGAGCTCAAAACGCATAAAGTGAAAATAAAAGTTATGTGAAACTAAAAGCAATGTTTTCTATCAACATCTTATGTATAAGTCTATACATTTTATATATAACATCATAACTAAGGAGCGATGTTCATTTCCAACAAAAATGTGGTTCATGGATTTGGCCTCTTCAATATGGTTTCTATCCGTAGACTGTTTCAGAAACTAAAATTTCCCATGAATCTTGCCGTATTTCCCAACTAAATATGACGAATTCAATCAAAAGCATTCATTTCCAAATAAATGATAGTTAAAAATTAGGAGTAATATTTTTCTTTATTATTCTAGCTATATTAGTTTATATAGTGTTATGAATCTATCTAACATAATGCTAAGTTGGGAATGACAATATATTGTAATTCAAAGTGTTCATTTAGTAATTAGAACAATTAATTCATTTATAAAGTTAGTATAGATGCATTGTGCACATAGAGCAGCCTGTAGGCGGTAGACAGCAGGCAGCAACCAGTAACCAGTCGAGCTTACGCGAATAACACACATATAAACCGCAGGACGTCCACAGAACTGTATATAATCGCGTCAAACCATGTAACATGTGTTCATATGCCGAACGCATCTTATTAATGTCAACACAAATATTACCAGTGTAAACTTGCTTAAATAGCCCTACTTAGTTCAGTTTGTCTTCATTCAGCCTTTAATCAAGAACAGAAATATATAACAGGTTTTGTTAGGATTCGCAAAAGGTGATTGAGAGTGGAACATTACAATAAAGAACTACTATTTTTGTTACGTAAATGATATATTTATATGTTGGCAAGGTTCCGAATGACAATTTTCCCAATTTTTTAAAGATGTTAACAATATAAAACCTAAAATCCACCAAAAAAAACCTTCGTTATAAATTAGTGAATTATAAATTAAGTCAAAAAACTAATACTTCCCATTCATATATTTTTTAAATCAAATGTAATAATTACTACATCGGTCAAACAAAACGTAATTTTAAAATCAGATATCAAAACACATGACAGCATGGAAATTAAATAAACCTGAATCGTTAAATTTAGCTAAACATTTAATAGTTAACAACCACCATTATAAAGAACAAAATTTAGACATCCTACATCTGGAAAATAAATGCGGTAAACCGATGTATTTCTTAGAATCATTTTAGAATAAATATGCACAAAAGAAAGGGCATAAACGCATTAAAGAACAACTAGATCTGTTAAAATCGCTTAAGACTTTGGTCAACGGTATTCCCTAATCCTTTTCACTTTTATCTGCATACCATTCATACCTGTACATTTAGTTTAAAACTTGTCAAAATTCTTTGTAACATCCATTCTTTTCATGATAGCATAACAAGCCGATATATATATATATATATATATATATATCATAGGAAATTATTTGGGAAAAAGAAGAGAAGCGAAGGATAATGCAATTATTTCATAATTGATCCAATATTTCGTTTATTCTTCATAAACTTTATCAAGGATTTCTATAACAAAAGGTACCGGTCCTAAAAACAAACACAAACTGTACAATTTCTTACCGAAATAGTTAAGCATGTCGCCAAGATGTTACAAAAGTATGTGAACGTAGACCCATGGTATGAAAAACAGTAATCTAGTTGTTAAGAAACACTTAGATACATCAGCATTTGAAGAAAACAACTTAAAGATGTTAAGGCAGTTATGACGCCATTTTACTAACTGAGTCATATGACTCTAACGCAAGGCATTGTGGTAATGCCGTTAACAAAAAAATGCCTTGCGTTAGAGTCATGTGACTCAGTTAGTAAAATGGCGTCATAACTGCCTTAACATCTTTAAGTTGTTTTCTTCAAATGCTGATGTATCTAAGTGTTTCTTAACAACTAGATTACTGTTTTTCATACCATGGGTCTACGTTCACATACTTTTGTAACATCTTGGCGACATGCTTAACTATTTCGGTAAGAAATTGTACAGTTTGTGTTTGTTTTTATGACCGGTACCTTTTGTTATAGAAATCCTTGATAAAGTTTATGAAGAATAAACGAAATATTGGATCAATTATGAAATAATTGCATTATCCTTCGCTTCTCTTCTCTTTCCCAAATAATTTCCTATGATAGTGCCTCAACAGAAGATCAAAAATTCTCCGTGCTGGTTATATATATATATATATATAGAGTATTTAATGAATTAATTTTGTGGAACTTTAACCAAGTTTGTTTTGTGTTTTTCCAATATTATTCAAAATGTTCCATGAAGAGGTAACAGCTACATCCATCAATATTATTAAATATCCATGAATTCAAAATATTTAGAAAAGAAACTTATACAGATTCAGTCATACATAACAGTTCCAATCATTCAACATCACATAAAATTTCAGCTTTAAACTCCATGGTCCACAGACTTATGTCCTTTTTGTAAGGGAAAAATTATATTTCCTAAGAATAAGCCCCTTTAAAATGTAGAAGAAGTCTATACATATATTGAATAGTCGGCATTTTAACTTTGTGAAAATCACTTATACATAAGATGTTGAAGAAAACATTGTTTTTTGATAAATGTAACTTTTATTTTCGTTGACTGCAGTTTTGGCTCTCGGCATTCTCAAAGTTGCATCATTGCAACATTGACAATAACGAGAACTGAAAGTGCAGCAAACGAAAATAAAAGTTACGTGAAACAAAAAACAATGTTTTCTTTCAACCTTTTATGTATAAGTCTATACATTTTATATATAACATCATAATTGAGGAGCGTTCATGCAACGAGAGACATGTTCATTTCCAACAAAAATGTTTTCATAGATTTGGCCTCTCTAATATGGTTTCTATCCGTAGACTGTTCCAGAATCTAAAATTTCCCATAAACCTGCCGTATTTGCCAACTAAATATGACTAATTCTATCAAAAGCATTAATTTTCAAATAAATGACAGTTAAAAATAACCGATATATTTCTTAGATAAAATAAACTTATCACTCTTTGGTATTTAGGTGATCTAAGAATAAAAATTTCAAATAAACTTAAAAATAATAATAAAAATCGACTTTAATACTACGAATAACCTTAAAAAATCTAATTAGCAATAATAAACATAAAACAGATAAATTGGACAGAATTGGAGTATATAGGTTAGATTGCATATCATGTGGATCTGTGTACATTGGTCAAACGGGGAAATCTTTCAAAACCAGAATATCGGAACATAAGTCATTCACCAAACAAAATACAAATTCAACCTTCGCAGAACATCTCATCAATGAAAACCACAGCCACATTTGAAACTAAAATACTGCATAATAACAGAAAAGGCCTTAAGCTTAATTTACTAGAAGCCCATGAAATTAAGAAACAGATACCAAAACCAATATACTTAATGAAATTACTCACCGCTCCTAGAATTAACACTAAACATGTAAATATAATTTGGAAATTTTGTCCATTTTGCCTGTATAATCCTTTTTATTACTTCTATTACCTGTACATGGTACAGTTTATCGCCGATACCAGGGGGCGAGCTCCTACACCTGGATGAGGGGTGAATGATTGTGAAAATGGGAGTAATGTAAATATATTATTCTCGCCCGAATAATATCACCAACAGAGAATCGAACCAGCAACCTTACAATTCACTTTACCAGTCCGAACTGCACGATATAACGAGCTTGGCTACTCCGTTGGCTCTTGCGTGATTCAGGGTACGCGGGATCATCAGGCCCGAAAGTTCGACAAATGGCCAGGTGTTATGACCAATATGAACTTCCCCTGCGGGGACACACGAACGTTGGACGCATGATTAGATGAATAGTGCGTAAATTGTGCTTCCAATGTGTGGACAGATAGTTGGACTAGTATTTTTGTCCCGGGTCAAACAGTGTAATATGCCCTCTGTATTCTTTTTCTTCTATGCTTTCTATTTTTAGAGAATGCATAGCAATTTTAGAATCATCAAAAGTATTTTCAGTGTATGTTCAAAATAAATCTCCAAATGAAAATCAAATCTACTGGCTTAGATTTCTTAGTCACAAAGTTTTTGGTCGTCCTACACATAACTTGCCCAAGATCTTTCCAAGAATGATAAGGTATGGTAGTTTATAACTTTCGCTGCCTGCATCAGTAGCTTAGAGTTAGCAACCCTGCTTTTCGTGTCAAATATCCCGAGTTCAAAACCTGGACAGGGCATGATATTGATCCTAATCAACTCATCTCCATTAGAATTAATCAAGCTGTTTCTTTAAAATTTGATAAAAATCAATTGATTAGGAACTATGTTGTATTATATGCTCATATGTTCAAGGGATTGTCTTTTGTCTGAATGGTAGGAATAAATTCCTGTTGCTACCATATCTTAGTAAAACCTTTTTATTTGTGATCTTGTCTATGGATGATATTTTCAACAAACGTCGATAAGCCCGCATTTCAATAGACTTCAGTTTTTTAAAGTGTTCTTGTTTTAAAGTTTCCATTCTATATAACAGAATAGAGAACCTGTCGCACCGGACAATTTTTAATACGAAATTGTAGATTAAAGTCTTGATTCTTTATAAAACGTTTCATTTTTATAAACGTATATCTTGTCATCTTTATTCTTGTTCGTATTATTGGAATGATGAAAAAGTAATGGGAATATTGGAGTTTCGTTCATAAAACATTGTGTTCGTAAAGCATACTATTTTATTTAGATAGTAATATAGTTTTTATTGTTTACAACCTGCTGCCACCTGTCAATAAGTTTAAAAATTCCCTCTCAATAAAAATTGACAGTTTTTTAGCAAAACAAGATAAAAGTAGCACGTTTAATTTCGTCAATAGAGGATTTTTGCAAATCTTATAACGTTGTCCGCTACACGTTAAAATCACGTGACGATTTAACTGCGCACGCGTACGGTAGTTTTTAACGTAATTCATATGCTGGAGAACATCTTTGATTTAGGTTTGTAATGATTTAGGTTTGTATCTTGATGAAACACGATATGGCAGTTTGAATCATGTGAAGTTTTATTAAATAACGAAGAACTGTTCTTTGGTTCACATTTAGTCTTGAAGCAAGTTTTCGTGTGGGTTGGTATGGTTTTTTCATCAATCATTTGCTTCAACATGTTATCATCAACATGAGATGGTCTTTCGCTACGTGGTTCATTTTTTAAATCAAAGTCTCTGGACTGGAATTTTTTGTACCAGCAATAACAAGTGAATTTAGGAAATGTACCTTCCCCAAATACAAATTTTTCTCACACATTCAGAAGCACTTACAGCGTTTTGAAATTCGGAAAGCATTATAGAACGTAAGCATCCTTCTTTGGACGTCATTTTACCTCAATATTACCAACTACGTAAATGAAAACACGGGGGGAAATGTGAATACAATAATTTCAATTCTACTCTTCAACATACATTTGTTGTATTTTAATAAATATTAAAATACATTTTTACAATGACCATTTCAAAAATATTTAGCAAAAATTCCAATCAGTTTGGCATCAACCCAATATTTAATGCTTAGAAATTAGTTATTCATCTTCTATTTTTTCCGATATTGCTGAAATCTGTATGGCCACATAATATTTTCATACTGTTATTTTTGTTCCATTATTATTTTAAAATATGATTTATCTGTATTTCATTATACAAAATTCTTTAAAAAGTTAAATGAGTGTTTGCAAAAATTTATTTAGTATGCAAGTGATGAAAAATTGTCTTATTTTCATTGGGGCGATGTAGAACAGCTATGTACATTAATCAATGTTGATGATGAGACTTTAATGCCTGTAAAATTTCAACAATGAAATCTCCGCAGTGGTGTACATTACAGATTTTACTTCCTTGCTATAAACCAAGTAAACACTCATCTGACATCTTAAAAATACAGTTAAGATTCAATTGAAAGAAACATTTATATAATCAGGGAAAATAAACATAATTTGAACGACATAAACGCGAGGGACTTAGAAAAAAAAATTTAAAATACAATAAACAAGACTACGCATAGGTCACACAAAGATAAATCATGTATATCTGTATAAAAAAGTGTCATTTGTGAGTTAATTACCGTTATCTTTGTTTCGTTGAGTTATTTCGTTTGAATTTTAGAGTGTTTTTTGTAATTTGGTTTCTATTTACCCCGGAAATTTTAAAGATGGATCGAAGAGCAGCGTGTTAGTGTAAAATTTTGTTACAAAACTTTTAAAGGTTGCGACAGAAAGGTTTGTTTTGAAAACAGATTTTGGAGAATATGCTTTGGGTCGAACTGTGTGTTTAAAGTGGATCGGGTGTTTTAAAGATTGTAGAAATTGGTAGTATAAAGATAATGAAAAATCAAGCAAGCATTCAATTTCTAAAACCGACTAAAAGGTTATCCATGTTCAAGAATTAATCCTTATCAATCGACAGTTGACTGTTAAAGAGGCAAAAAAAAGTAGAAGTAATATTTTTATTATTATTTCTGTCTAACAAATATCTCGTGAAAGGGCGGAGTTTATGGTTAGGTATAATAGACAATGACAGAAACAGAGATCAGTCAAAGAAACAGGTATCAATTCAACACTTGTATCTTATATTCATTAGTTAGGTCTACAAACTTCCCATCACAGTCTGACATCAAAACTGTAGGAACGATGCTGCTTCCATCATGTGATAATTAAATTTGGCGATCATTATGTCAACTTGTTTATTGGTCAAACATCCTAGTCCGGCACCCTTGCGTCTTTTTTCAAACTCAATCTGTTTCAAGTAATTCATATTGTAAACAATAACAACGCCTAACGTACTACGCTATAATACAGAGACGTTCCAATACCAAATAAACATACTTGACTGCACTTGACTGTATATTCATATGAAAAAGATCTTTTAGATTCCTTACTCGCTAAGCAGCATTCACACCCTGTCACGACGTCTATGTTGAATTGTAAGTACAACAATTGTGAGGAGCCTCCTTATATATAAATGAAATGTCACGCTTGACTATTTGCATATATTATTGATATACTGTATTTGTACTTACTATGTACATCCCCCAAACTCAAGGTCTCTCACATAATTAGTTCATAATCCGGTAGCGGTTTCAGATTTGAATCGTTGAGTCCGCTGGCTGGTTGCAATAACTCTTAGGAAGCAGTAAAGGGTTGCTGAGTTAAACTCGACATTTTACCTAACCTACTTTAATTTCGATATCGGTTTAATATTTACATGGTTTAATATTTACACCATGACTTAAAAATAAACGATGATAGCTAAATACTACACATTCACAAATAATCCAACCCATGAGAGGTTCTTTAACACCAAACACTTTTGTCTACCGGACTCTAAATCCTCACTAGTATTTTCGAAAACTATTTCTCTCAAAAAACTATGAATACTGCCTCGCCAACTTATTTAACTATTCACTACTCTAACATACGGACACTTTAAAATATATATGGAATTACTTGTTACATTTTATTCGACTCGACCGAACACTCTAAATGTCTTTAACCCATCATGAACAAAATTTAACTGCCCCGACAAGTTGATACTGCCAAACTGAATTGTCACCCACACCCTGTAACTTGTTCAGCTATTGTAACTAAAAACTCAGACGACAGTTATGGTTTAATTAATTAGTAAAACAATCTCGTTAGAAAAATAAGCAAAATAATATTCATTTTAAAGACAGAGATTAATAGTTTTTCTCATATGGTCCTAATACATTTAATCTATCAATGTGACATTTTTAAAATAATATAGATTTTACGAGTTCCTACTCATGTTGAGATATGTAAGTCTCAAATTACACGAATAAACAAGTCTGTCCTTAAATGTCTTTCTAAGAAGTAGAAAGACATTTAATATCATTTAATTTTTCATCAATTCATCATTTTAAATTTTTTTATCATATTACTTTTCTTATTATTTTTTATCATTTAACATTGCATAATATTTTACTCTAATTGGATAATTAAGTTGAATTTAATTATGAAATTTTATTCCTGAACCAATGCCAATATTACCTCTCAGGCAGGAGGAAAATGCTGTAAAGCCCGGAATAAATATATTACAGAGCAAATAAGACACGAAATAATGGTTCAAAAAATAGAGTCCGTTAACACAATGAGACATCAACTCTGTTTTTAGAACATTTACATTTACAGAAGTAGCGGGTAAAGAATTCCACAAAGAGACAATCCTATTTGATAAGAAATTTTCCCTATAGTTTTCCTTATTTTTACTTTTCTTAAGTTTAAGGTTCTGACCTCTCAAGTTAGTAACCTGATTGAACTTATTAGAAAGACTACACGAATAGTGATTATGTCAGATTCTGAATATCTCAGTCAAGTCACCACGAGAACGTCTTCGTGACAAAGTAGAAAGAAATAGTTCGCCAAGTCTTTCATCATAATTTAAATGTTTGAGTGAATAAGGGATTTTTGTCACTTTACGTTGCAATTTATCTAATAGATCAATATTGTTTTTAAAATATGGATTGCAAACAGTTATTGTTATAGTAAGGCTCGCACACACGTTTTGTATAGTTTCAGCAGCAAGGAAGGATGTTTTTAAATGATTTTCTTATCTATAAATTAAGGAAATAGCTTTCTTGCAAACTGCTACCGTTTCAAAGGACCACTTTAAGACACCAGGACACCAAGATCATTTGGATATTTTCAAGGTATTTAGAACTATGTCGATAAGAACGCACCATTATGGTTTAGCAGTTTTTGACGAAGAAAAAAGCCACTTTCCTTTTCCATCCACCTTACTAATATGATTTGGCCCCGTGTGATGGAAAATTCGTTATAACATTAAAAAATGATAATTTCATTTTTACTTGGAATTGTGCGATTAAGTATTTCTACCTTCTATGCTGTATTGTCTCCAAACCTTATATAGCATTTGACCTATGTGAATTATTGAAGGAGTATATTCAATGACTGAATGAAAACCAGATGTATAAAATATTTAAGGGTTTGCCAACAGCATCTAGAGTGCTGTGGACAGGCACGGACTGGCTTCTTAACAAATCGTCGAAATTACACCAACCTTGTTCAGACTTGTTAGGCATTATCACGAATATAATATGAAAAATTGTATTAAACTAGTTCTGTTTATACGAGAAACAATTAAAATCGATAATATACGAGATTTAAATTAAAGAGATTAAAGATGTTTAGGACAATCTGTGAAAGAGGATTGTTTAACAATATTGGTAGACAAAACCACGAACTAAATTTACTGATAGGGTCGTACTATGATAGTCAAAGTTGACAAATTCTATCGTATAAACACTTAAATATTATTACAGATTTCAAAAAGCTGTTGTTAAATTAATATATCGCTGGTGACCTGGCAATACCTCCTGTCTACATGGTAATACCTATGCAGATAGGAGGTATTGCCAGGTCACCCGCGATATGCTAGTTTTCTGTGTCTTTGATTTTTGGGTACTGTTTAAACATTACTAACTTCTTTATCATAAGAGATACAAATAGTTTAAATTATGAAAGATGAAGTATTTTCCTCTGCAAATAGGAATATTAGATTGGAAAAACAAATGATCATTTAATAAACGAGTTATTAAAAAAAACTTCGTTTTAAATGGAATCCCTATATTTTTTCTACCGCAGAGCAATGCTTTAATAACTTTTTTATTATTTTTTATTGCAGCTGGCCACTATTACTCCCACCATTTATATCAAATATGTAACGAGCCTGTGATATAACGTAAACATATTGAAATGCTTCCTGAGATATTTTTTATAATTATGATGATTTAATGTCTTATTCAGCCTCCAATGTGGTATCACCACATCGTCAGCCTTCATGCTGGACGGAAGAGGACATTAAAACCGGAAGCCAGTGTCCAAAAACAATTTTGTTACAAAAGCCAGAAACTTGAACGTAAGAACGATAATCTTACATCTCTTTTTTCTGAGCAATAGACTAAAAAATATACAGATGTTCCATTTAAAAAAATGTATTATTTCGAATTAACTCATTTATTTGATGTTCAATTGTTTTTCCAATTTAATATTCTTATTGTAGAGTAAAATAATTCATCTTTCTGTAATCTATTTCATTCTTTCCTAATTTAATAATCTGTATTTCTTATAACATGATGATTTAACGTTCAAAAAAGTCTCCAGATGTAGCATCACCACACTATCGTCAGCCTTAGTGCCGGACGGAAGAGACCATTAAACCAGAAACCAGTGCCCAAAGACAATTTTGTAATATAGCCAGAAACTAGAATGTAAGAACGATAATCTCACATCCCTCTTTTTAATATAGGGCTTAGATTCATGGTGCCGTCATGGTTTATTAAAGAAAAATACTAATTCTACGCTATCTATAGACTTAAAATATACAGGTGTTTAATTTATATATATATATATATATATATATATATATATATATATATATATATATATATATATATATATATGTTTGGAAAAAACTTGTTTATTTGATGTTTAATTGTTTTTCCAATTTACTATTCTTATTTGTAAAGTAAAATCCTTCATTTTTCCTTATTTTACTTTCCTTCTTATCTTTTCAAATGAAGAAGTTGGCAAGCTTAAATAGTCCTCAAAAACACCATGCATAATTTATTTGATATTAGGTACTTTCATCTGGAATTTTTACAATACACGATAAACGCTAAGTGCTATCTATTGTATCTATCCGTTGGTATATATGCGAATGATAATAACGCACCGCTTCCTATACTTACTATAAATCCCATACTGAACAACCGTAGCTGTCCGTATTATCCGAGTTTGATAACCGAGGTAGCTCCGTTCCTCATTACCTTGAATAATCGGGGTTCTACTGGATCATCGGTAGATTTCAAAATTCAGAGTGATTTTTATCCAGTCCGTCTCTGTTCCTGACCTTTCTAAGTACTCTTGATCTACAAATGCTACCGGCTAAAGAATACGGCAATACACGACTATTCAATAATGATTTGTCGTATTTTACTGAAGAACGGATAATTTTAGAGCATTTACATTATGTTTAGAAAAACTCCACGTAATTCAAGTGGCTTTACTTTCCAATATTGTGATTCTAAGACGATTATTATAAAAAATAATGTACTTAAAGTCTGTCTCTTGTTTCTTTCTTCTTTTGCATTATTAGATGGGACTTTTAACTACTTTTATCTTAATCTACTAAGTGTCAGGAATCTGACACAGTAGAAAATAACGAATATAATTAAAACTGCTAATGTATCGTATTAATGTATCCTCTTCAAAACGAAACTCTTGTCTAGGAACCAAGATCAGGTTATACCAAATTATATGTCCCGTATTTATGTATGGCTCCGAAACATGGACCTTAACAAAGCGAGATCGACAACACCTTATAGTTTTAGAAAATAAAATATTACGCAGAATCTTAGATCCCATTAAAATTTATGGTGAATGGAGAATCCGTAAGAACAAAGATATTCAAGAACTGTACTCAAGATCGAGTAACACACAATAACTGAGAGGCAGACGATTACAGTAGATAGGACACATTATTAGGATGCGGGAGGACAGAATGGTTAGGAAGATATGGGAAGGAAGATCAAATATCCGTCGACCAGTGGGAAGAGATGGAGAGATCAGCTAACCGAAAATCTAACAAGTATTGGTAAACAGGGTACTAGGACAGACCTGACAATGAATAGATCGAAATTGAGGACTTATGTGAGTGAGGCCAAAAGTAAACCTGACATAGTACCCAAAGAAAAAGAAGAAGATTTATGTATAGAGGGCCGAAAGAGAAAGTTTACAGTCGTGGACGAAGTTTGAGGCCTAGCGCACAGCGAAGTACAAGGGTGTAAACTTTCTTTTTGCCCGAGGTTCGTACAACGTTTTATGCACAACTAGTAATTAATTTTGTATGTAATGTTCATATTTTATAACGTAGTTGTCCGTTGCTATGAAATTATTATGTAGTTCTTCGTTATATAAATAATTAATTTGCTCAGTAATCTAATAACATGTCAATTGCTCTAATTAATTTTGTAATGGATAGTGACCAAGAAATTTTTATTCTATTTTATGGTTTCCAATTATATTTTTAATTTTAACAAATAAATATATTGTTATTTGCAATAAAGGTTGCGAATCGCATATTTCAATATTACTTTCTACGCTAGTTGATTTTTCACTAGTTATCTTGAGCGAGTGTTTTGGTTTTTTACAATCCGTCGGATGTTTTGTCTTTTTAACAGCCTGGCTGCGAAATTGGTATAATTGGCAAACCTGCCTGTAATACATGTAAAGACATGTGACGGACGGTAAAAATGTAGGTATATTATTATTTTCTACAGTTGTCAAAAAACTAAAATAAACGTATTAGAAGTATTGGTTTCATGGCGTTTAAAGTTTTATTGCACGGTACAATAAAGACTTTATTGTACCCTGTCATGCAATGTAAAAACAAATGCCATGAAAAAATGACGTACTTCTCACACGAAATACAATACATGAAACACTACTAGCTTTTTTCACTTGGTTTTCACTTGTTTAATGTTTAGGTATGCAACCCGGCATACATGAAATCGTACAAATAAAGTTTACTTCACTGCCAATTTGGAGTCACTTCACTGATTATTTGACTTTATTTCATTGATGATTTCAGAAAATATATTTATTTCTTTACGTCAATTTTTTTTGGAATAAATAAAAAAAATAAAGCGGATAAAAAAATCGGAAATGTTGTCCCTCTGCCATAAATGTTGGGTTGGGAAGCTCTGGTGCAGACATATCTACCCTAAAACTGTATTTTAAATAATAATTTGTGTTGTATTGTATCATGTTATTTTAAATTATTTTGTCGACAGTAAATTTATTTGAAACTGACAAGTTAAAACTTGAAAATTATCACTAAGTTGTCGTTTTAAAAGCTGGAACGTAACGTTTTCTGTTATGGAAACGTAATATAATTTTCATAATTAAGTTTAATGTTTAATGATTTTAACGCTGTCGATTCCCTAGGAAATGAAATATTTCTTTAACTACTCGAGACCATTTCAAAAATGTTACAAATTTAAAATCGTGTTGAGAAAAATCATGCTAGTACCTCTATCCGAAACTTGACATCGAAAGACAAATGCTCTTCATTTGTATCGACACGACGCTCCATCGTATTCAATGGACGAAAAAAAAAAAGAAGAAAAAAAATGAACAAGGTAACTTTTCAAACATCCTTTGAGAGAACGCTTTCACCGAGACATTCCCGGTTCCCCGAGCTTTGCCGACATTCATTACACCTTTGATATCAAAACGCATTGTCTCTCTAGATTTATAGCTGAAATGTAAGTTTTCTTTTAAAAACTAGAATTCAATTCAGTTGTTTGATCAATGATGGAAAATAGTTGATAAAAGTTCAGGGCTTAGTTAGAATTTATTTTAAAATTACTTTATTTTCACTCAAGTACAAAAACCTTTCAGCTCAACAAAGTTTTGCCCTAAAGTTGCAATCAGACAAAACTATAGTACGGAAAACGAACGAAAAGAAAATAATAGAACATACGATATCGAGGAGATTTTGCCAGCATTATAGGTGTACAATTATATAACGGATGATTAATATTTATTAACCGTGAATTTTAATTTCAGTACTCCCGAGTAAAAATATCTAATATTTGAAGCGAAGTCGTACAATAGTCATACAACTGTCACCGTTTGAATGTTTATAATGAAACTAGTTATTACCTGTCAACAATGACGGATTAATAATATAAAAATTTCAATTGTTTGTATGTGTATTTGGTTTTACTTTTTAACGTATCTTAATTTCATCGCTGGTCAGCGAATCACCGGCAGGATATCACCCGTTAGCCAATCACGGGAGAGGATGTCACCTGTTAGCCAATCAAGAGACAGGGTGTTCCCAGTTAACCAATCACGAGAACCTTAGGAACTTTAATTATATTTGTAGATTCTTAGAAAAAAAATCTGCAAAATATTATTCATATCGGTCAAAGGATATAGCATTATCTAGAGTTTCTTGTTTATGTCTACGAAATCTTGGACATTTCTGTATGCAATTATATTTGTAGATTCTTAGAGAAAAAATCTGCAAAATATTGTTGATATCAGTCAAAGAATATAGGAGTGTCTAAAGTTTCTTGTTTATGCCTACGAAACCCTAGACATTTCTATATGTTATTTCATCCGCAGATTCTTAGAATATAAATCTGCAAAATATTATTCATATCAATCATAGGATATAGAAGTGTAGAGTGTCTTGTTTATACCTGAAGAACCCTAGACATTTCTATATGTTATTTTATACGCAGATTCTTAGAAAATAAATCTGCAAAATATTTTTCATATCGATCATAGGATATAGGAGTGTTTAGAATTTCTTGTTTATGCCTACGAAATCCTAGACATTTCTATACGTTATTTTATGCGCAGATTTTTAGAGAATAAATCTGCAAAATATTGTTCATATAGGAGTATCTAGAGTTTCTTTTTTATGCCTACGAAATCCTACACATTTCTATAAGTAATTATATTCGTAGATTCTTAGAGAATAAATCTGTAAAATACCTGACAACCAAGAGACATCAAGAGTCCCCAGTTAGCTAATCACGAGAACCTTTGGAAAAAATGACGTCACAATGTTACCCAGATCACATACACACACTTGCTAATTATATATGTACGATTCTGTAAGTCCGAGTTTTTCCGCCGAACGGATGTTGTTTAACCGTTGTAAGCCTCACCTGTAGCTGAGGCTTAATAATCATCACTTTAGACCAGGGGTGGGCAAATCTTTTGGCTGTTGGGCCACATTGCGGATGAAAATTTAAACGCAAGACACATTGCGGATTAAAATTTGACGGCGGACCAAAAAAAAATATATATTTCTAATTTTAAATATTGTTTTTGTTACGAAGGATATTTTATAAATTTTAAAAGCAATATTTTTAAACCAAAACGTGCATTTATTATGAAATTTAAAGAAAAAAATTGAAAAGAAAATTGGAAAGAATGATAATTTGAAAGAATATTGGACAGACAGTAATATTTTTGCAGGACACAATAATTTATAAAATTATTGTGTCCTTCGCGGGCCGGATAGATTTTAAGCACGGGCCGGATTCAGCCCGCGGGCCGCCATTTGCCCAGGCCTTTAGATGGTCGCTGTACGCCGAGTGTACGGCTGTTTCCATCTTATACTGAAAAATTGGGTGCCGTATGCCTATGCGTTTCAATTCTATATAATCCTTACAACATACAGCTTCACCGAATACAATCGACGAACTGATTGAATGCGTACAAAATGCATTTAATGCATTAAATATACAATCCCTTGATAATGTTTTTCTAACATTGCAAACTTGTCTAGAAGCAACCATGTTAGCAAAAGGAGGGAATACCTATAAGATTCCGCACATTTATAGGGCAAAACTTCAATGTAAGGGACGATTACAAACAACATTATCATGTTCCATACAAGTTGTGGAGACAGCCACGTCCTTGTTAAATTAAAACTTTTTTGAATTATTTTTTGTTTTACTAGATATTTGTAACTATTTCATAAATAAAATCGTTCTAATTAATTATAATTGTAAATGAATATCATATTTTCGTACAAGAAAAAAATCAAAATGTATACCATATTTTCGGGCAGAGGGAGCATTATTTTTATTTTGAATTTATAAAATTCCAAGATGCAAACATTACACTTTTTCATGTCAAAACATATAAATGAATAGTTTATGATAATTTTCAAGATTTAAATAAAAATTTTAATACGAGTATAACAGAAATTGTATTGCATCAGCTCTATCGTTTAGCTGTGCACCATCGTTTTCCTGCTAACTTTTAGTTGTAAACTGTCTTCTAGTTTTATTTTGCTGTTTATGTGTAAGACATTAAGAAACACATTAATATGAATATGTTGTAAAGCTGCGAAACATTGTACAACATTGTAAAAACATGTAAAAATTATGGAATCGGTAATTTTAAGTAAGTTACGACTTGAAATCGTAAAGTTAAATATAAACTTTATAATGAAAATTTGTTGAAAAACTTTCTTGGAACACATTAAGTGTTTCAAAGTTCCAAGTATAGAAGGACAAAACATTAATAAGACAATTATCTCTTACTCTTGTTTTTCTCATGTTCATATTGATTTTTTTATCCTAAAATAACATACAAATACAATTCCGAGAAATCCTAATAACCAATTACACAAAACAACGAAACGTAATCTTTTGGCTTTTACCTTCCAATTACCAACCATCAAAAGCACAACGCCGAACTCTATCTGTATAGTACACCAAATATTCTGTACACAAAACGTCTTCGTATGCTAGAAAAATATTCCTTAGAAGCGTTTTGAGCATCAACATTAAATAGAAAATAAATACCGCTTGTCAAGATGCTGACAAAGAGTTTTTAATCAAACAGCTCTGAGTAGAGATGTCGCAATGACTTAGGCTGACACCTTCATGACAATAAAAAAAATTACGAGAAGTGTGAATTTTTACACATTTCAGGATTTTGTAGGTATTTCATAAGTCTAAGAAGCCAACAGAATACTGGATGTCTAGGAATATTTTTTCTATAATCACATCAAAATCAACAGATTTTTGATAATAATTTTTATACTTTATTAGAGTACTGAGAGGTCTCCTTTAATTTTTTTAAACAAAATTTAAATAATTTGACAAAACTCCATAGTTTTTTGTAGATTTGCACGCATTCAAGTCTTCATTAGATTAATAAGAAATATATTGATAAATGGCTTTATTTTTTTCAATTTCAGAAACGTATTTCTCAATTTAAAAATGTGTTATTTTAAGTATTTCATTACTATAAATAATTTATTCCTCAATGTAATTCAAACAATGGGTTGAATCACAACGTATAATATTATAATAAAATAACTGAATACTACACGCTACACTCTACGTGTAGAGTGTAGTATGGTGTTCAAAACTCAATTCAAGCTGTTAAAACTTTTTATTATATTTTTATTTAAAAAAAAATACAAACACTATTTTAGCCATAAATATAAGAAATCCATAACATTATTAAACATAATTTAGCCAAAAATAATCAATTTTGTCAAAAACAAAAAAACTGCAATATTTTTTAAAACGCAATCGGATCAAAAATTCCTATCAAAAGTTTCCGGCTCAGATTAATGTACATTACCTATAATTTTTTCGGATTTTTAGTTTAACCTTTTTGGGCAAAAGGGGGCGGGACAAGGACTTTTTTATTATATTTTTGGCTAAAATCGAGTAAAAAAAACTAATTAAAAAAATACTTTTTGTTCTTTAATGTACGTCCTAAGAGCTTTACTTTTGATATCACACAATAAATTTTTTAAAAATTATTTTTTTCATCGACGACACAAAAAATTGTCATTTTTCGAAAAACTAACCTGATCAAAAATTTCTGTTCAACTATTTCGGTTCTTATGTTTAGCATGGAGATTTTTTTCAGATTTTTAGATCCACTCTGAGATATAGAGTGGGAGACAAAAACATATTTTTGTTAAAAAACCCATAAAAAAATATTTTTCAAAAATAAAATTTTGCCAGTTGACCCACAAATTAAGAGTAATATAGATTTTGTATGCCAAGCAAAATATTTATTTTTTTATTAAGTACATAATTGTTTTTTTGAACTCTCTGTATTTTTCCTATATGCGGGATAAAGAGTTGTATAAGTATGCCAAATATCAACTTTCTATGTTAAGACGTTTGGCTACAATTTCTACCGTACAGACAGACAGACAGGCAGACACTTAAGTGACGTTATGAGGGTTTTTTGGTGGTCCTACCTACAAAACCTTAAAAACGTGTTTTGGACCAGGTGTAGGTTCTTTACTAATTGAACTACCCAGGCGCGCACCCAAGAATTTTTCTTGGGGGGGGGGCGTCAGAAAACAAAAAATAATTAAAAGGGTAGGAATTGGGAAATTACTCGCCAACAAGTGCTGGCCAAAATCATCTTATTATCCAAAATACAATGATGATCTAAAACAATAAAGGTCGTCACTTGTATTTTGAAAAAAACCATGTGCTATTTGAGTCTCTAACAGCGGAGCGCACTGGACTTCCAACTGGAACTCTATTTATCCACTGCTGCAATTGAATTCGGATCATCATAAGCATTGCCAAAATATTCTTTAATATGTTGTTGAAATCAACCACAGAATAATAAAAGATAAAGAAAAGAAAAGAATATATAGGGGTATAGTTTGTTTCACGATAAGTTGAAGTGACTATCTACTTATGGTCCTAAACACACTGGGTGGTAATTACAAATAACTCTAATCCCTTGTTTGTACCCATAAACTAGCCAGAGATGTATCAGGTATAAATTACATTACACCATGTAATGACACAATTGTAACAAGAATGAAACATAAGATATCATCAAAATAAACTTTATTTTTATTATAAATACAATTAATTTATAGAACTTATAATTAAATTTAAAACATTACAATTAGTATTTAAAACATTACAATAAAATAAATTTTAAATTAAATAATGTTTAAGATTAAAAAAAATCTTACAAGTCCAAATCATTCTCTGAATCAGTCTCTAAATTAATGATTATAGTACGTTCTATATCGTACGAAACAAACTCAAAAGGTTGGGTGGATACGTTAAATAAATGTCAAACAAGAGCACCGTCTAATAAAGGTAAACGTATTACGATACTTCATGCAGGTTCTGAAACTGGATGGATACCGAATGCACTCTTGCTTTCTGCGAAAAATACCAAAGATTCTAGACTCGACTACCATGACGATACCACGGCGGAAATGTTCGAAAACTGGTTCGAAAATAAATTACTCCCGAATATACTGGCTAATAGTGTTATTGTTATGGACAATGCAAGTTACCATAGTCGACAACTAAATAAAGTACGGAATAGTGCAAACAGTAAGAAGGAAATCCAAGACTTTTTATATAAAAATGATATTTACTTTGAAGAAAGTTATAAAAAAAATTGTTTAATTAAATTATTAAAAAGTTATAGTTTTTTTAAAGAATATGTTTGCGATAATATTGCTCAATGCAAAGGACACACAGTTTTACGACTACTTCCGCATTATTGTATATTCAATCCTATTGAACAAATGTGGAATCAGTTAAAGGCGAAAATAAAACGGAATAATGTTTCTCCCACTTTAAACGGCACTGGATAGAACTTATAAAAAAAGAAGTGGAAAATATTCCTGTAGATAGTTGGAAAAATTGTGTAAATCATGTTATTAAAACTGAGGACAGCTATATTCAAATAGAACGTACTATAATCATTAATTTAGAGACTGATTCAGAGAATGATTTGGACTTGTAAGATTTTTTTTTATCTTAAACATTATTTAATTTAAAATTTATTTTATTGTAATGTTTTAAATACTAATTGTAATGTTTTAAATTTAATTATAAGTTCTATAAATTAATTGTATTTATAATAAAAATAAAGTTTATTTTGATGATATCTTATGTTTATTTCTTGTTGCAATTGTGTCATTACATGGTGTAATGTAATTTATACCTGATACATCTCTGGCTAGTTTATGGGTATAAACAAGGGATTAGAGTTATTTGTAATTACCACCCACTGTGTTTAGGACCATAAGTAGATAGTCACTTCATCTTATCGTGAAACAAACTATACCTGCCGTAGTTTCCTCACTATCGTACCTGTCGTCATTGCATTATCTGTAAGGCGAGTTTTTCTAAAACAGTCGGAACGTCGTGGAGCAAATTATCATCCGAGTTGGATCCGAAGTTTAAACAAGGTGATCGATAAACGTTCCCTCTATTTTAAAGTAATGATGTTCAAAGCCCCAGATGTGAATCAGACGAAATGGGTGAATTGGTTAAACCGGTAAAGGAAACGGAACGAACTATAAAAAATGAGCATTTGATGTTTTTGAATACGGAAAACCGAAGCGGTATAATATATAATGAACGAGGCATGTTCTACATGTCTGCAAAAGTGAAAAATGTAGAGAAAAAGCAATGAAAATCGGGGGAAATTCTGTGAAAATTCTCTTGGCTTTTGAGTGCGTGGTCATTTGGAAAATATAGTGAATAAGTGGAAATTAGTTTAGTGGAAATTGAATGAATTTTCTCTTCAAATATTTTCAGGAGAAAAATATTTATAGTTAAAAGGATTTTTTTTCATTCAATTTTCTCACTTAGTATTCAAGAATATGTTGGGTTAAACGCTGTTTTGACGGTTTTTATAAACTGAGTGAATGTCATGGAACCTTAAAATATTGAAAAAATAAAAAGGGAAAAAGGTGTTTAGATAGCGTGTCAAATTAAGAAGAGAAATATCTTTTTATCTTAGGGTTTCGTAGATATAACTAAGAAACCTTTATACCATCACTCATGTGTCTGTTTGTATGTTCGGTAGAAACTCTCAGCTCGACCTAGAGCAGTGGTTCTTTGCCCTTTTAAAGCCACGAAACACTTTTGATTATAAAAATATATATTTTTTGTAGAACACCAAAATCAATAAACACCCTTGATAAATCCATCCACATTTCGTTTACTTACGACATTAAAATTGTCTACTACTTTGGGACTACTGAATCAACTTAAAAAATTCTTTAAACCCTGTTTAGTGCATAAATCGTGTATCAAGTTTGCCATTGAAGAAATATATGTTGTCCCTGATAATTTCAAGAAACGCGTTAAATTTAAATTGGAAAATGGATTTTGTGTTACCCGCGTACACAAATATCATTATATCTTTGGAAATACTAAACAGAATAAATTTTTTAGAATTGTATAAAGAGTGTATCAATCTTGCCGCTTACGAAACTTATTTTGAGATAGTAATTTCAAGAAAATGCGTTAAATATGAACAGAAAATATGGATTTCGTTTAACCTGCGCGCAAAAATATCATTATAGCTTTGGAATGACTGAACCGATTTTAATAAATCACGGCTTAAAACGTGACCAGATGATGTAGCTACACATAGAAAAAAAGCCCATGAAAATGAGGAATCTTCGAGTGAAAAGCGCATATACGGACAAACAGACCGATAGACATTTTGTAATCCAGAGAGTTTGATTTAAAAAGCGGAAAGTAATGAACATTGATGTGAACCGGAATAATTCAACAAGAATTTTTCGTATTTTCATTTATTTTTTTATTTCATGAAAGCCATTAAATGAAAGTTCTTAGTACATAGATTGAAATACCATAAAATATTGTTCATTTTGACGTGATAACAGCAGATGTTGTATCAGGCATTCAGCATATCTGTGTCTTTCTAAATACCTGTAAAACTCTCCAAGATCGAAGTTTTCGTTTTCTCAGTTTCTATTAATCTGTCAATCTCTAGGTACTTAGTGTAGCTATCAAAATGCTTTAACTTATCTTGATTTAATTTTAAAAAACAAGTTTTTGAAGCGATTACAGAAAAAATTGTGGTAATAAAATTTTGTCACTCACTAAATAGCTACAAAATCCTGAAACAAATGAAAACTCACACTTCACATAATTTTTTTTTTTTTTTTCTCATGTCTCTATTGACCGGTTGCACAAAAATCATAAAGTCTTAATTAGTTATAAGCTTAATTAAAAGCATTTTTTTGTTTTATATCTAGATATAAAACAAAAAAATTGCTTTGCAAAGCTCGTTGTAAATTAAAACGTGGAATTCAGCGTTTTAATTCTTATATCGAGTTTTAGTAACTGTCGAAATTGTATTATAAAATATGGTTATTATTTTCTATTAATAGAAATTTGTATTTAAAAAGTAGATTAAAATCATTTAAATTAAAAACAAACAATTTACTGGTGAAAAGAGGTTTGTTAAATGCGGAGCCCTGTAATGTTCCCAGATGGAGACATCGACCAGGTTCCTGCTCTGAGGAGAAGTTCGCGATGATCGTTAGGCAGGACTCACGATCTGGATGTAAAACGCAAAATAAAGCGAATAGATTTTATTGTTGGTTGGTATTGGTTGTTGTTAAATGTTGAAGATGGGATTGGATATTTATAAAAGTTGATGCACTTACCTTGCGGTTGAAACGTCATGTTGCAAAGGGCTCTTTGAGATGCTGTAGTTTTCGTAATACACCAGGTCTGAATTGGAGAGTTTGGACACACAGCCACGATCGATTTCACAAGTCCACACCGTATATTCGCGAAATATACTAACATACACGAATGTGAATGCATGCGTACAACGCATTCACGACAACAAAGCAGAGTAAACGAAATGATGTTGATAATGAGAACAAGACTAATTCTACCTCTGCTTAAAGACGCGCGATACTAAGAGCTCAGATGATGCGGAGATCGAAATAAGCGATTAAAATACATGAAACGAATGTTTAAAACATACGTTCGTGAACTGCAACAATGCAGGTTGCTTGAACGGCGGTTGAGCACAGGTAGAACTGAGAACAAAAATTAACACGACACAGATGGTTCGAATCTTATTCGGTAACTAAAAAAAATAATGTTGGACTGAGAACCCTCCCACATAAATGTTAATATTTCACAAGACAGAAGAGAACAAGGTTTAAAAAAAATTATATTTTTAAAAATAATAAGGGTTCCATTATATAAGCTTCTACTTTTTACCACTGTATATCATCACTGAAATAGTTCATCCAGTATAATCATATTTAAAATTGGATTAATTTCAAATAAATTATATACAAACAATTAACTGGTGAAAAGAGGTTAAAAAAGAAACATGTTACATTTTTAAAATAATAATGGTTAAATAATATAAGCTTCTACTTTTTACCAGTGTATGTCATCACTGAAATAGTTAATCCTGTCAAACTCAAATACGAACTTCAACTCGATTTATCTAGAACTAGAATGAATTTATTTTAGAGGGAAAATCAAATAATTAGTTAATTTGACCTAGAGACAAAGAAATAATAAAGACAAAATCTAATATAAAAATTGTCTTGAACACAAAAATTATTTTTATGACTCAATTTGTAAAAAAAAAAAAAACTATCAAAGTTTGAGTGTATAACAAATTCTTAATATCTATAATAGGCAAATTTAATTCTAGTGGAAAATCCAGGTCACACTAATGGTTGTGAGCCATGATATACACATATTAAATTTTAGCTGAGGTTTGTTTAGATTGTAAATATATGAAAATTATCGAATTTTGTCAACAGATTCGCCTAAACTAAAATAAGTTATGTTGGAAATAAACTTAATGGCTGTTTCTCTCGAAATGTTTACTCTGCTTAAGAATTTACATTATAATTTATTCTATTTCTGAAATATTTATGTGAACTACACATAACTACTTATATACCTTCAAGATACCTCCAAGATCTCGCAAAATGCTCAGGATACGTTCAAATTTAGAGTGCTAAGCTAAATAGCGACAAAAAATCCATTTCAACATTAAAAAGAACAAAGCAACAAAGAATTCATAATATATACCGAGAGCTACAGATCCATTCTGGAATTAAATAATAACAAAACTAAACGAAATCCAAAACGCACAAAAAATCATCCATAAGCTACAATCTTATAAAAGAAAAATCAAAACAATTTGGGTACCCAGTCTTGCTGGAATCGACAGCAACGAAACGGCATGTCACGCAGCCAAATCCAATAGTGAAAATCAGGAGGAAATTAAAAATATACCCATACCAAAATACGATGTCCTACAGAAAATAGAGGAAAAAATAACAAAACAGCTACAAGAAAATTGGAACACGACAACTAACAATAGTAAACTAAAGAGAATCAAGGACGACATGAAGGTATGGGACCTAGGAAAAAATAGAAAAATCCAATCAACACTAACAAGACCCATAAACACCTATTTCAAAAAGAACACCCGAAGATATGCGACAAATGTATAGTGGTTGTAACTGTAGAACAAATTCTGTTTGATTGCAATAAATATTGTAATGCCAGAAGAAAACACAAAAATCCCAAATAATGAAAGATACTCTAAAAAGCGATCTAGCCAGTAATAACATCACTGGATTCAATTTCCTTCAAGACTGTCAATTACTTAACCTAATATAAATCTGTAAACGTACTTAGATTAATATTCTTACAAACTATATTGTAATTAATATGTTGTAAATTAATTATATATTATCTTACTTATAAGTAAGACGCCAAAAACCACGCTGTTGAAGCGTTTATAAATAAACTTTAATAAGAAAAAACATTGAAGATTTTTAATATTAGTTGCAAAAGTTCATGAGATTTTTTGCATTTTTTCTTTTTTATATGAAATAAATGGTACATTGTATTTCATCAAAATATTGGTCATCTGAATCTATGACCTTTTGCCAACTGTCAAGCAACAAACGGATCCTGCGTTAAAAGAACCTGTCATATTTTAACGTAATACTATAATCTACCCATCTTCGCAACTTCGGTATTCGAAAAGCACTCACCTGACAACACATGATATATCGATCTGGAAAGGTGCTAATCAGAAAGCAATTTCTGGTGAGTAAGTAAGATGAGGGAGGACTTATTCTATGTCTAACAACACAGCTTCAACTTTTTGGCAATATGGGGTCTGGCGTTGTAATAGAGAAGGATAAATATGCGTCGATTTGCGGCTGTTTGAAGACGCTTTTTGATCAGTTCTCTGTTCGGTTGCTTTAGTTGCTCACTATAGCAATCTTTTGTCTGATTTTAACATTGAAAAGAAAAATAATATCATTACTAAGTCCTAGCTCTGGAGATGACAGTAAAATAACTGAATATATAGTAAAGTACTAGGACTGACTTGATGAACTGAAATGCTTGAATAAGACTTTTGTCCGCAAGAAACACGTTTTATATAGGAAACCTTATTCATTACATAAGTTTTTTGCACTTTCGGGTCAATTCAATGTTCGTAGGTCACTGTCTTGGCCCAACACTAGCATCATCTTTTGCAGTACCGCATTATTCACAGTATCGTACAGCTGGGTCGACTAATGAATACATATTTCGTTTGAGAATCATAAAACAAAACACAGAAAATAATTAAGCATTACAAAGTGTAAATAATAAGTTAATAAATGTTAAATAAGAACATCTAGGCCGTCCAACTACTGCATGGTAGTTCGGGAGATCTCATTTAACTCTACAATACCGCCAGGGGAATCAACGTAGAGGACAATCATTCCAAATATATTCAACAGATTGAGATGGCGCTTCACAATCACATTTTGGAGAAGATGATAAATCCCACTTATATAAAAAGTCATTGCATCTATCGTTACCAGTTTTTATACTATTGAGTTGTTTCCATAGTTGTCTAGAGAGATCGAAACCAGAAAGTTTTCCAGATGCATCCGAAACTATTGCGCCATTCTTTCCTCGTTCCATAAATCATTCCAAACTGCGTTGGTAGCCAAAGGTGCTCTTAGTTTATGGTCAATCCAAATAGGGGCTCTTGATTACAGCAGTAAAGCAGGAAGAGAACCTAAGTCAACTTAAATCACTATGTATTCACAGTTGGCTGCTTTATCCAATTCAGGTTTACTCGCAGATGTTCGTCTAATTGCTGGGGGCGCTATATTAGATAACACCGGCAGTCAAGCAGTGGGTGTTGATTTAATAGATCGAAATTATCCTCATGGTGTAGTTTGTGACTATTTTCGAGGTGTGAGAGCTATAACCCCAAACGGAGTGCAATATTCGACAGAGTAAGCCTAGGCTGTTTCAACAGTGGGCAAGGTGTAAGCATCTGCTCCCCATGTAGTACCAGCAAGCTTTTATAGGATATTGTTCCTGGTTTTGATTTTCTGTGTGACTTTATTAGCGTGAAAATCTTAAAAGTCAGTATTCTAACAGGTGTTGTTCCAAGTTAGATTGGCAGACGGTTATATTTTAGTTTTTGATTAATGAATTATATTATGCCTATTTGATAAAATACAATTTCTAGGATTTTATAATTTACTATTTTATATGTAAATTTAAAATGATTTGATAGCAAAATAACGTAAAATTGGAATCAATGTATAGCCTTATTTGTTATAAATATATTCTGCTCGCGGTTCGAGCGTTGAAAAGCTCGCAAAGAGACACGCATTACTTGTGTCTCTTTCTTAATATTTCATTAAAAACTTTCAAACACACACAGACAAACACACACAGTAAATAACATATAAACTTCTTAGTTAAATATTTACAGTAATATCTCATATACATCTTAAAACTGTGTAGCCGTAGGTAGTAAATTCAGTGTTGTACGTAGAGAGAGGTTACCGAAATGCGCCTCAAACGTGGTTCAAAGCAGAACCTATGTTGTCTCAACAAACAACGATCGCGAGACAGAATTATCTAAGAAATGAAACGTTTGTTGATCGTAACAAAATGAACATTTAGAGTTTTACTAAGGTAAAGCACCCGAGGAGATACTTTGTAAAACTAACATTATAAATAAGGATTTTGATAATTTTCTGTGGGTGTGCTACAAACACTTTTTGTTAATACAGTCTCCAATTATATTCAGACAATAAGATTTACTCCGTAATGAACAAACATAAATTTATATACCATTTTTTACATTCCTTTAATCACTACCGTACCACTATTAATGTGGTCATAAGCCTCTTCACTCTGGTTAAGTGAAATTCCGGGTTTATAACTCCCACGGTAAACCAATCTGAGATGGAAACGTTGATAAATGGATATTGTTTCATTTGTTAAACTTTATTTTAATGAAGATGTGGTGATAACAAAGAATATAAAGTATCATCTTAGCTTACCCATAAACATGGCACGCGAAGTAGATTCTCTACCATTGTATAACACAGACAAATCTATGTTACACGTCTCACAAATAGGAGGTGTTCTTAATCTCGAAGGAAGTGTCCATGGATCCACTACATATGAAGGCATGTGATGGCAGTTTCTTTCATGGGTTTAACCCTGCAGGAAGAATCCCATGGTTAAACGACTCCCTTAATCTGTCTCAATTTTGTATTCTGTTCCAATCATGTTGCCATTTGGTTAACACTAGATGTTTCAGATTACTCTTTGCCTCATCTAGAAATATAAGCTTAACTCCCATCAATCGTAGGTCTATAGGAGGCGGCTTTTATAGCTATATAGGCCGCTTCATTGCCTTTAATACCAACATGCCCCGGTAGCCAAAACAACTTTCCCTTCACATTCTAAGCATTCAGATTGTGGAGTAGAAACCGGATTTTTACTACAAGAGGATGCACTGGATCTGGATCTTGAATACTATTCAAAGCAGTCAGCGAGTCCGTCAAGATAACACTTGAACGACTTTGATCTGATGAATTATGGGTACTTCTCTGTCATCCAAATTAAACGCGCTAAAATAAGCAATTTTCTTTGATGTATCGAATGTAAAATTAATTTTTGGTATGTGTAACTTGGGCGTCTTCTTTAAGGGAATGGTTGCACCCGGTCGGTGGTTACGGACGCGGCGCCTTTGTCTCATTCTATGCATGTGCTTAATGTGTAACTAATAAACGTGACATTACAGCAAAAAAATTACTATTTTGCTAGATTCAGCTCGCTAAAATTAGGTATAATCACCTATTTCACTGCCAGATATAGAAATAAATTTTCATTTTGTAGAGTAGTAATATTAAACATTTTCACAAAATTGATTTGTTGATATTAAATTATGCAAATAACAACATTAGCCACTAGCGGTGAATGAAAACATCAATAACTTTCCAAAATCTGTGAAAACTAAAATCCTGGCAACCTATTAAATAAAAAAAACCTTGTTTACAAGTAAAATGGTCCTAAATGCATCCCAATGTGTTAGAGAAGAATAGAATATAATGAAAAGACATGTGTGAAGAGAGAGATATAAAACGGATATGTCCGGTATTCAAATGTAAAATATATGATTTGGAAATGATGGTCAGACGGTTTTACCAGTTCTATGGCTGCTAAAACAGTGGTTTTGAAACTATAGTTTATCCTCGCTGCTCTAATAAAAATATAAGGACAGTTATTTAAATTTTGAAAGTTATTTCACTCCTTTTTGCTACATTAATTCTTTGAAATTCGGAAATGTGTTTAGGACCTCGAGTAAATAAATAACTTAGACACACTGAGTGGTTCCACAATTTTAAAAGTCAAACGTTTGAAACTTCAATATTTCTGGAATATAAAATATTAGTTGGAGCATTGGGCCTCAGCGTACTGTCGCCATCTAACTCGATTATGAGCTAGGGACTTGATTTTACACTAGTTGTTTGACATCTTGGACTGTCCTGGTAATTGTCCGTCACCAGATCATGGATAGTCTACCGATCCGCTTGCTACCTTGTAGGTTCCATTCTAATGTGATTTCCGAAATATCATTATTTTATTTGTCAAGAGCATGCCCCAGCGTGCGCTATTTGAGTTTCCATATTTCAAGTTTCATCTCTTTCTGTTTTGCTCCGGAGTTCTTTGTTGGTTAAAATATCATACCACCTAAGGTGTAAAATGCGTCTCAGGTATCTGTTGACCGAAAACTTGGATTAAAGAGAAGAATTAGTTGATAATCCGGTTAACAAAGATTTTCGTTACAGGTAACTCAAGGCTGCTTCATATGTACTTTTTTTTCAGATTTCAAAACTGTTCCTAGAATTTTTCTAGCACCCATAAAGTTACTCCTTTTTTAAGATTATTTTTCAATAAGTTATATCGAATGTTTAGGGAGGTTATATTTTCATCAGTAAATCTCCATTGTTTCTTTAATGACAATTCAAGAAAGATTAGTCTAAATCCAGATAGGCATAGAATAATAAACAGTTGAATCAGATTATCAGTCTTAAGAATTTTGTTAAAACAATGGATCGAAGTGGACTTCGATTTAACTTAAGAAAATACTTAAGAAAAAAATTCCGGAAGATCTGTGATACAGAGTTCAAAAATGGGATCGTTGTAGTACCTCAAATAAGAGAACTAATTCAAGTTGAGAACTTCGATGGTCAGTTGAACCTGACTGAAAAACTGGCAAATACTCGTGAGGAATCAAATGCAAGTTCTTCAAGTGTATTTGCCGGATTTTCTTAAGAAACGATTTTCTTAAGGCAGACAACTGCCAAGAAATAGTTGATGTTCTATTAAAATCTTACAAATCTAGAACATGTCTTTAAAAACCCATTTCTTGGATTCGTACTTGGATTTCTGCACAGCAAATCTAGGAGCAGTTAGCAATGAACATGGACAATGGTTCCACCATGATATTTCCAGAATGGAAAAGCTGTACCAGGAAGATTTAAGTTAGTTAAAACGTTGATTTTAATTGAAAGACTCCTTAATTGCTTCCTAGGAACCATATAAACCAGTCAGAGGATCCAGGAGAGTTCATATCCGAAAACCGCTCGCGGATTACGTACTCATTATGTGGGAGACTTTGAGTTTGAGGAATGTACAGAGTAAGTACAAACGAAGTATATTAATATCATATTGAAAGTTAATCAGCCAACCACGATTTTCATTCATATTATCTGTAGGTTCTCCACAATATGATTGCTAACTATTGTTGATCCCTTAAAAGGTATGTTTCTAAAGAAAAATATAACAAAAAATACCTATACTTCTACCTTTTAGGTGAAGTAGTTCTTTGCTATATAAGTATTGTAAATAAAGATAATACTGTAAATTTTAAGTGAGTGTTACTCAAAATCCCTACGTGATAGAGAAATTCTAAAAATATATTTGAATTCAGCACAGGAAATTCTATTAGATACATCTACTTTTATTTTTGTGTAAAAACATATGAAAAAATTTGCTAACCTGTGTCGAACCATTTAGAAACATCGCTTATAAATTGGTGCTGAAAATTCATAATTTCAAATTGATGGTTATTGTTCCAAGTTGTTAAGCTTGTTGAATGCATGTTGGTCTATATTACTGGGACAATGCATTAGATTCTGTGTGTTCTATGTCTTCTGTGGTCAATTAATCTATAATTGTTTCTTGGAAATTTAATTATTCCTGATATTAATTTGCCACTGATACTGTATTTGCAGTATATATATGAAAAATTTCCTGGATAATTTCATCTATGTGGTTGATTTTTAAAACAAAGATATACATTTAACCGTAACTGTTGGCTCGAATGTTTACTGCCCTCCGGTTATATATCGATGGCCTGTCATATGCCCACTTGAAATAAATCCGTGTGGATTATTAAATTGATTTTATATCTCGGCCACGTTTAGTACTAAAAGCAAACTCACTGAATTATATCTATATCAAAATGTTTTAATTATGTTATATATACATAAAATTACACATTAACTCCGACAACTACGCATTAGACAAAGATCCATTGATAAATTTGGCTGGTAGGTGATGATAATACACAAAATGATAACATAATGGTAGTATCTCCATGAAAAAAACTTTATAAAAGATGGAAGTATGAGCTTCCAGAAGATTTAAAGACTGTAGCGACACTACAGAGCTTTCCAAAAATAATTTTAATACTTTAATATTTTAAAGGTTATTAAAAATATATACCAATGGTTATTGTATAGGATCTCTTTTTCGTTGTAATTAAATTGAATACTGAAGACGTTTACGGTTATTTCTGGGTCTCAGTTAGTGTGTCAAGTGTCCAATATATAAGAAATATCACGGTTGGTTGATTTATTTTGAAAATAATATAATGTATTTCAATTGTAAAGACGTAACTATAACCCGAGGACTCACAGATAATGAATTCGTAATCCGCAAGCGGTTTCGGATATGAACTCTCCGCGTTCGCTTCTGTTACAATGATTCTTAAGAATTGATTTATGGCTTGATGAATTAAAGTTACTATGAATTACAATTACGGGTTAAATATTTACGTTATTCAAGATTTAAGAACCTTGGGAAATTTTAACAAAATTTCGGCATTAACCATTTTCGAAGCTACAATGATAAATATTTGATATTGTAACTAAAGACGAAAATTGTAACTAAAACTTCATTTATGTAGCTATGTTGTTCTGCTGTGAAAATTACAATGTTTGTGCTTGGTGGTCAATTTTTGCTGCGATCTTGAATCTGCACAGTTCACAAATAGGTGCTGGGGGTAAAAATAATTTAATTTTCATAAAAAAAAACACGTATACCGAGTGACATTCTATTATCAAGTTCAGTATTTAATGTTGTACAAATGATCAACGTTATAGACAAGGGGTCTCCAAACTACGACCCGCGAGTCATATCCGGCCTGCAAGAATCTATCTGGCTTTCAAGAAGATATCCGGCTCGTGAAAAATTTAAAAAAAGTTTACTTACATAAAAACAACAATTTAAAATAATTAGAAAATCGCAAAATAAAACATAACTACAACTAAATAATATCCGATTCTTAAAAATATTATTTTTATTAATAATTTCATCACTATCCCCAAAATAACAGGCAAAAATAAAGTCGAAGAATATAGACCGATTAATATGTTAGTTGGGTTAGAAAAACTAATTGAAATAGTTTTTACAGACAAACAGTGAAATATGTTAATCTTATTAACTATCTGGCAATCTGGTTTCCGGGAAAACCATTCATGTGAAACAGTGATAGAGCTAATTATAAAAAACTGGAAAGAAGCTCTCAATAATAGCAATAAAATAGGTGCTGTATTTTTAGACCTTAAGCGTGCCTTTGAAACTGTTGATAGGCATAGGATGCAAAAAAAACTAACACATTTAGGCATTCAAGGCACAGTGTTAAAATGGTTTAAATCATACCTATCTAATAGAACACAACGAACAAAATACTTAGATTCTATGTCGGATAAAATAAATTGTAACCAAGGTGTGCCTCAAGGAAGTGTGTTAGGACCTTTATTATTCATACTGTACATTAACGATTTACTTAACGTCGTTCAGAAATGCAGGATTAAACTGTTTGCTGATGATGCTTTACTATACTACTGTCATGAAAATGAAGATATTTTAATAAAAAATATAAACTTGGAGTTAAAAACTATTAGTGATTGGTTAAACATAAATAAATTAAAACTAAACTATGGTAAAACCAAGTCAATGTACATAACATCCAGGTCTAATAAAGTAAAATTCACAGAAAGAAATCTCAAAATAGCAGTAAATGAATACGATATAGATTATGTATTTGAAATAAAATATTTAGGAGTTATAATTGACGAAGAATTCAATTTTAAAAAACATGTCGAGTATATAACTAAAAAAATTGCAAAAAAAGTTAATTTCTTGACCAGAGTTAGTGTCAATTTAACAACGAGGGCATAATTAACATTATATAATTCGATTGTTTTGCCTCACTATAATTTGCCTCCTAAAATTTGCCTCAATTAATATGAATATGCTATGCTTTGTGTATAAAATTGTAAATAACTTAGTTCCCAGTTACTTGAATGAGAATGTTAGGAAAATTTCTGATGTACATAGTTATAATACAAGAAGTAATGATAAACTATATATTGAGAAACTAACACGAGCGAACACGAAGGGCTTTATCTTTGATGAAGGTTTTGTTAAATTTAATGAATTAAGTCTGGAAGTCAAAAAGGCAAATAATCTAAGAGAAAAAAAAAAAAAAAACTTAAGTGTAATATTCTGTCAGATATGTAGGAAGTTTTGTATAAAACTATGATTTAATGTATAAAATTGTGAATTAATTTTATTCAATTATTTTTCATATTGTATTTGTTGAAAGCATTATTATTATGGGGTTTGTCAGGTCTTGACAAGCATCCACTAATCTCAAACTTCAACAACCTTTTGAGCCGCGTCATACTAGAGACTAGTGGAGCTAAATACACACGACTGCATCCCAAACCCTGGCGATATGCAGCCGCGGAAATTACGCTAGATCCAGTGCCCGCACAATGCGGACTGACCCGAGCAGTACTACTTTCTGCATCCTGCAGATCAAAGAGTTGGCAGAAGATCTGCAGGCAGGAATGGACTTGATTTCCCTTCGATAGGAGGCTTTAATACCACCCAAAACACCAACTATCAGGACTACAAGCTTAACTTTATACCCGGGATACAGCTTTCTAAGCTCGGACAAAAGGTCCATATACTTGGACCTCCTTTTCTCCTCCTTGAGAGAGATATTCTTCTCAGTTGGACTTGAGAATTCGATCACAAACATCTGTTTGATCTCTTTATCCAGGAGGGTTATGTCCGGCTTAGTGGCTGTCAGTAACCTCGAGGTGGGGAAGGAGTAATTCCAATAAATTCGGCAATTGGAATTTTCCACCACCGATTCTATGTCAGAAGGGACGTACGGTATAACCGGTATTTGGTCAATACCATAGGCATGTCTAAGATGATAGTAGAGCACGCGGAGAGCATCATTATGTCGACACACGTAGCTCGACGCTGCAAGAGATGGACAAGCAAACAGAATGTGCATAATCGTTTCAGGATGGTGGTGGCACAACCTACAGAGTGTGAACTCCACTATTTGGAATATGCGGGTCCTGTAAGCCAAAGTATTTATAACACCATCCTGACACGTAAACACAAAACCTTCCGTTTCCGATCTCAAACCAGCAGACTTAAGAAACGAGAACGTGGGTTCGGTGCACAACTCTAGACTTTTAATATGTTTGAAGAACACAGAGTGCATACTTTTACTCATGTGTTCTTTTGTCAACATGTCTATCTCGCCTCGTTTCACCGAACTAGTAACTCTGTTGTACTCCTCCCGAGAGAGTTGTACTCCAGCGTTTTCCCTGACGGGACTCAAATCTACCAGGTTAAAAATCGTTGCTGCTCTTCGCGCTGCCTGGTAAAAAAACGCACCTTTTCCACTAAATTCGTGCTCACTAACGAATTGTAATAGTGGGTCCTGACTTCTGAGGATACTGTTGGCTGTAACCAGGACGAATCGATCATTATTATTATTATTATTGTTATTTTTGTATAACTTGTAATTATATTTATATGTATCTTAAGAGTGTAATATGGATCTTACTAGCATTAGCTAAATAAATAAACTATTATTATTAATTAAGCTTGTTTTTAAAATCAAGCGCTTAAAGCCCAGTTGAATTCAAGTTGTCCGTCCGCCAATATTCTAAGAAATTTTGTGGCCCGCTTCCAAAAAGTTTGGAGATCCCTGCTATAGACAATTATATCGGAAATATTGTGAACGTATTATTTGAACTACACAAAACTATCTAAATATATAATTGTCCAGTATTGTGGTTGTGAAGTAAAAAGCAGATTTATTCCATAATTTATTTTTTACAGGATAAGTGCGTTCGTTAAATCTAAGATTGAATCCAATAACCACCATAGATAAATAAAAATTCGCTGTAAAATTTGATGTTTAGATTGTTAATAAATTTATTTCAGATTAGTTTTGTGTGAGACCATTTCTGTGGTATATTTAGCTGGTTGTTTCTGGAACGATCAGCAATTAGTTTATAATAACGTGGCTAGTAAAAAATAGAGGTATTACCGAATAATACAATCTGTGCCAAGATTAATTAAACAGAGCGAATAAGTCAGTGTCCTTTCTGTTTTCATTGAGCACATTGTATTATTTTAAGGAAACCAGATAAAGGCTGAACAATCAAACCACAACGAATGAATAAATACAGCGCGTATAATAATTAAATAATTTATGTGGGATCAATTCAGTTAACCCTGCAGTAACCCGAACAAATAATGGTGTGAATCAATATGTGTCTAACTTTCAGAACAATCCTTCATATAAATTTTAATAAAACCCATGGATTTATCCCTTTACTTTATCGTATTTATTTTTTTAGGATTGCATGTTAAAAGAGATTTAGAATAAGTTGTATATTTAAATGTGTGAATTTAATATGTTTAGAATAGATTTTTCTGAGGTTTGTTTGAATTACTGAATAATATTTTATTAAGAATTTCGCGATTAGTTTGAAGGTTAACGGAAATTTATGATTTAGTTGCCGTCAAAATATTTTATAGTTAACATACGACTTTATGGCAGGTTTTCAATAAAAATTTTGAAGGCGAACGACGTGAAGATTGAATAGTCAGCATAGATACTTACTTAAACAGGAACATTAAACGGATTTTTAAAATTTCAGTGTGAACTACAGAAATGAATGTTCTATAAACAATTAGAGGAAGAGGGAAGAAAGACCAGCAAGTCGATTCGAGAATGCTATTATTTCCAAGACAGCCAAATGGACGAAGAGAAGTAAGAACGAATATGGGGATAATATGGAAATAATTAAATAAGGTAGATTAGCATATTTGTGGACGACCTACTTGAAGAAGACCACCGGGCACACATCCAGAATTTTTTTTTAGACGGACTTTGAAGCCAAATTTTTTCTTGGATTGGCTTAGAACTGAACACTTTATTTGGGTGGAGCACATGTTCAATTACAAGAAATATGCGCCTTTAAATACTTTTGCATGTTTGGAGTGGTCTTGAGCCGTGAAGGGCTCCCTCTGGGTTCCCTTCCACCGCAACGATCACCATAGAGACGGGCACAAAGTTGGTTCTCCCGAATATAGGTTGGACGAACAGAAAGAAATTCCTAGCCGTAAAAAGAAGAAAATTTTATACATCTTGTAAACCAATACTCATTTAACGTAAAGAAAGGCGTCGTACACAAATATGCATCGATTGGTCTACAAGATGGGGTCCATATAGCAATTTTATTACTTACAATTCCATTTTTTGTTCAGTTAAAAATATCCTATTATATAGATAAAAAAATCGTTGCAAAATTAGATATATAGATTTAACTTTATTTTATTTGAGAAATTTATGAGAACCATAAAGTTTTTAACTGACTTCCTCGTAACATATCAGAGTGGCTGTGTAGACGAAATAATAAAGAAATAAAAAAAAAATTATGTGAAGTGTAAATTTTCACACATTTCAGGGTTTCGCAGGTATTTAGTAAGTGACTGATGATTATTTAAAACAAACAATAACCAAAACAAATTTTATATTAAAATAATTTTATTAATTTTAATTCGAATGCCTAATACTTACCATTATTTGGGTTTCTAAATATTTGCAGTATTATTTTATATAGCAAGATTCATTAATATTTTGAAAATTGCGCCTACGGCTTCCATTGGTTGTTTAAGTCATAAACTCCGCCCCTCTGATTTCGTATAGATTCAAACATAGAATTAAATTATAATTTCAACACTTCCCACTGGTTATTACATTTACGCTTTTAAAAATTAAATGCAACATTTTCCAAAATATAACTAGAATTTCGACAAAATAATTTAAACAAAATAAAAATGCAAAAAAAAACAGAATAAATAAAATTCACAGGAACGAACCGTAGTTTGCAGCTTAGGAAGCGAGAACCCTAACCATTAGACTACGGACGTTTACTCGTTTACTGTGTTACATACCGAATTAAAATTTTACATATTTTAGTTAAAAACACAAAAAATGCGTTATTTTCCAAAAACACAATCTGATCAAAAGTTCCTGTTGTATTATTCCGGTTCACACAAATGTACATTACTTAGAATTTTTTCAGATTTTTAGTTTAAACCATCTGGGCTACTGGGTGTGGGTTCAAATTTTTTTTTGCACAATTTTAGCAAAAATTTCGTCATAATAATTTATTTTGCAAAAAGAAAATTTTGATCGTTAATCCACGTACCAAGCTTTCATTTGATACCCTACACAGAATTGTAAAAAAATATTTTTTTTTCGATAAGCATATATTTGTTTATATTTTTAGGGGGATATGTTTTTTAGATGTTTTAGTATTTTTACTATGTGCGGGTCAAAGAGTTGTATAAGCACGCCAAATTTCAACTCTCTAGGTTTAGCCGTTTGGCTACAATTTTCACCGAACAGACAGACAACAAAATGACGGTATAAGGGTTTTTTGGTCATACTTACAAAACCCTAAAAACGACTTGGAATAGAATTATAGGCAACCAAAAAAGAGGATAGCTCATCCTACGAATGTGTTAGTTTGGGATTACAAATCGACAAATTACATCGGATAATATCTAGCGATTTTGACGTTCAGAAGAAAATAAAAATATTACACTTTTACTATAAGTTTTATAATTTATAAAGGAAGAATAGACATTTGGTAGGTGGAAGACTAAGCAGAAGAGAGATAAGCTATCAGATTTAGCAAGATCTCGTCAAAGATTTATTTCAAAACCACTTACAATTACTTGGAATAAATTAAAGTAGTAATATAAAATTACGTAAATTAAAAAAAGCGAAATGTCAGTTAAATAATTGAAGTAAATTCAAGTTAATAAATAGTGTGTTGTTTGTTCGATTTATAGGTTCTAAAGAGAGACTAACTAAGAAGTTTTTTATGTAGATAAATCTAATCCAGAGGCAGACAGATTTATTTAGAGACAGAGATTAAAAACCCCACGAAAGTGTAAAGGGTGGCTGAATCAACACAAATTATTGATCTATACTAAAAAAGACCAAAGCATTCGTTTTAACAAATGAATCGAGAGAATTTTTAAAAAGTGAGAAATTACATTCTTTAAAATATCACTCCCACGTTAGTTAAAAGATACATTTGTCTGGAGAATACTTCTTAAACTTAATTCCAAGAAATAGAATTTTCAACGTTAATTAGTAAAAAACTAAACCCAACTGTGACTTGAGAGCGTCGTGCGGCTCTTATAATTTTATTCAATATGCCATCAATGTGACCATAAATTCTAGATCGATAACACTTTCTGAGTCTTAGCCGTTTCAAGGACTCTATTCTATTCTTTTCTGTTATTATCCAGCGTTTTCCTTTTTAACCTGAAGTTCTTTTAGGTCTCCTAATCATCCATATAACTCGCTTTTGACTTGTTAAAATTCCAGACTTCGTGCCAAGCGATTATCAATTATTTCACCTCAAAGACTATTTTAGTGGTAGACGACTGAAGAATGACGGCGAAGTTAAAATTATAACAACAAACTGGCTGACCTGGTATGGATACCTTTACGATAAAGGTATCCATACATCGTCACAAAGTATGACAAGTGTCTCTAAATAATATATACTTAAATTCGACGGCTTGGAAGAGGACCTGTGAAGGGAGACTTTAATGTTGCTAATAACCAAACGTTTATCGGTTGCTATAAACATCGCCAACATATTTTTCTAACTACAAATTGGTAAAAACTATAGTGATTCATGCCCAATTCCTTTTGATGTACCACAAGGTAGCGCACTCGGGCCATTGCTGTACCCTCTGTTCACTGCAGACCTACACATTTTGGAACACACAATCCGATCCACATTTGCTGACGACACAGCGGTTCTGGAAATACAGAAAACCACTGCTGAAGCACCCCGTGTTCTACAAGAAGCCTTGAACGAGATTCAAAAATAGCAATAGTCAAATTAAATAACCATGTACCGCTAACATCAGAAAGCTCAGAACACGTCGGTTTGCACTAAGAAAGACCGCTAACGTGGAAAATCACATTACCACCAAGAGGAAGAAACTAACTTTGAAAACCAAGCATACTGGCTAATAGGAAAAAATCGACATTATCATTGGGCACAGGGAGTAATTTTAATATTAAATAATGTTAACAGATATTTCAATCCAAAAAATTACGCACCATAAGTAATGTACCTTGGTATATATCAAATATAAATATACGAGGGTAGGTCAATAAGTCCTAACAAAATCTAAGAGATAGAGCTAGTAGTAACGAAATAAGTTTGTTTCTGAAAAGAATCATCTATCAGTAGACTGCAGTCAAATTTTCCGCCATATACATCACGTGGTTTCATTTTTACAATCGATTGAAGCAAGCTATTTCTGTTATTTTAGAACAATAGAAAACACAAGTTTCGTGCAGTGATTAAACACTTTCGTTTGAAAGGCAAAACGCCGAAAGAAATCAAAGCCGAGTTGGATGATGTTCACGGCACATCTGCACCATTGTTTAAAACTGTTTACAATTGAGTGAATGAGTTTAAATACGGTCGTACATCCACAAGTGATGAACATCGTTCGAGACGTCCACTTGAGGTGACTACGCCAGAAATGATTGACAAAATCCACGATATGGTCTCGAATTATCGACGATTTAAAGTGCGCGAACTTGTTGAGGCCACAGGCATATCACATGGCTTAGTGGTTTCAATTTTGCACGAAAAAATTGGCATAAAAAGATATCGATATGATGTATCCCACGATTGCTCACAGTGGAGAATAACCGCAATCGTGTGGTTGATGTCGAAAATGCATGAATTACGGTTCGAATTGTTCCCACATCCACCGTATTTACCAGATTTGGCCCCCTAGCAACTTTTTCCTGTTCCAAGAAATGGCTTTCCTGAAAAAGGTTTACGTCGAATGAGAAGGTCATCACCGAAACAGATGTCTATTTTCAGGACCTTACAGAATCTTACTTTCTGGATGGCTTGAAAAAGTTGGAGAAACGCTGGGCGAAGTGTATCGAGCTAAAAGGAGACTATGTTGAGAAATAAAAATGAATCAACCTAAAATAATTTGTTTTTCTATTGTTTTGTAAGGACTTATTGACCTGCCTTCAGGAAATTAAAAAATTTAGCAACAATATATATCACAACTAAAAGATCATCGAAACTCATAGGCCATACAACTTATAACAACAGCGAAGATGTTAAAAGACATAAAACACGATCCGTTAGATTTTATAGATAGATTCTAAAGTTTTCATATTTAAGGTTGAGAAAAATTTAGGATATTGCCACCTGAAAATGTTTCGTATATGATAGCATACAATATAACTAATTGCAACAGCAAAATGTAAATTTTCATAAAAGAAAAAAAAAACTTTCTGGATGTCTTTCCTTTAACTCCTGAATGATTATTTCGCCCTGTCTTGAGTGACCTTACAGAGTGAGACAACAAAAGGTAGTATTGAGTGTTTTTTTGGCTTTTTTAATCCAGATATCAAATTTTTGAACATCACTAAGCATTTTTTCCAATTCTTTTCCAAGGTCATCTGAGATCTTAATTGACTGTTATTTTTCACTGGAAATTCTTCTACCTAGTTAAAGTTGAAAATATCTTTAGGAGTATTTTAATCCCTTAATGAACTGTCTAAACTCATAATGTAAATACAAAAATACTTAACTAGATTTAGTTATTACTTGGAATGAAGTGATGAAGTGGTGATACAGTGAAGATTTTAACCCTCAACACAATGTTTCTCCCAGAGGTAGTACACCTTTAGTACGACCTTGTACTCTCTAATTGCAATTAATATTTAATTCGTCTTGAACTCAGTCGATACTAGCTCTGTGATTAACTTAAAGCTAATTGTGGGCAGATATACTTCAGACAAAAGTAAAGGGTACAAATAGAGGTAAGAATATCTTTAACAGACAGTTATGAAGAAAAATGGTTTTAATCAACAGCTTCAACAAATTAGTTAAACGATTTTTGCTTTAAAATATTTCGGTTGAACATTATTATAATTATTTGTAGAAAGGCGTAAAAGCTGTCTAGAACAAGAAAGAGAATTAGAGATATACAAAGAGACCAAGCAACTGAGACATATAGAAAGGAGTACAGAAAATTAGAACCTAATGCAGTTTATGTTAATTTTCGAATCATTTATAGACAAACATGTTTTCTTCCATACCTTTTAGACATGTGTCTTTTCGAATTTCACTTCTGGATATTTTTCCTTACTCCATTCTGGGCAAGGGATACTCTTTTCTTCCACTGTATGTTTCATTTATGCTTGCCATGGTTTTCTTGGTCTTCCAACTGTTCCTAGATAGAAGTTTTGTTTCGTAAATTTTACGACCTATCTATCTTCTCTAGTTTTCGTCGTGTGGCGAAGCATCGCTTTTTTTGTGCAGATCAATAATTCTCAACTTAACACCTACCACGGATTGGGAAAATGTAAATTTTTTTCGCGGACTGGTGAAAATATTAATCACAAATAATTTTTATTTTATTTTTCTTTTATTGTAAAAAAGCGGCAAATATATATTGAAAAATATAGTATTCTATTTAACATGCATGTAATATAACAATTATACCCGAGCCAAATATAATATTTTATCTACAACTTGTTATTCTTGACAATGACTAGGAATTTATTTAATTTTTTATGGTCGGGCAAGTCTAGCGGAGGCCTCCCTTCGCCACTAGTTTTACTCTTACTTTCTATCAACTTCATCCCAGAGGTTCTCTATGGGATTTAAATCAGGGCTTTGAGCTGGCCACTTCAACATATTAATTTTATTGACTCTTAACCAATCTTTGACAACTCCGGAGATGTGTTTCGGGTCGTTGTCATGCTCAAAAATCCACTTTAGGGACATGTTTTCTTCGGCAAATTTTAACATATTTCATTCTAATATATTTTTGTAATAATATTTGTCTATTATGCCACTGATTTTAATTAATGGACCCGTACCGCTGCCCGAGAAACATCCTCACACAATAACACTACCCCCACCGTGTTTTATAGTTGGTTTACTATATTTTTCATCCATTCTTTTGTTGATAGTACGTCGAACCCACTTTATACCATCGGAACCAAATGAATTAAATTTGTCTTATCCGAAAAAAGGACTGTTTTCCATGTTTTAACTGACCAGGTTATATGCTGTTTTGCAAATTCTAATCTAGCCTCTTCTTGGCAGACATTAAAGGCTTCTTGGCAGGTCTACATCCTCGTAAGCCGGCTTTTCTAAGACGACTTTGATTGTAGTTAAAGAAATGTTTGGTCCATTTCCTTCGTCTAATATTTTTTTATATCCGATGATGACGCAAAAGCGTTCTTTATCGACACCATTTTAACATTTTTATCAACAATTTGGTCAGTTTTTCTAGGTCTACCTGGTTTTGTTAGTGCTATTATACTATTTCTTCCATTAAAATTATGAATAGTTTTATTTACCACTGAACGGTGCAAATTTAATTGTTTTGTAATCAAAATTTGTTTTTCCCCGTAACTATATTTTTTACCGACCACCAACATATATAAGGGAGGTATTGTGATCATACCGATTTTGACATTTCGAGATTTCGATGGATCTCCACGAATTGAGGTCCCTACATAACGTATTGACTATTTTTATCATGATGTCTGTCGGTCTGTCTGTTTGTCTGTCTGTCTGTGTACACGTGCAGAGCAAATTCGTCTAAAAGGATTTTTAAAACTTTAAGCTATTATATTTAAGCATATTTAAGCTTTTGACATAAATGGCACAAGTTGATCAACTTTTGGTAAAAATCGGTTAACTAGAAATGGGAGTTACTCGTATTGGTTTTAAGATTTTTGCGAATATTTCACAACAGAGAAATATTTCGAAAAAATTTATTAAACAAAAGTTGCTATAAAAGCAATAACTAACAACTTTTATTTGAGACATTTGTAGATGAACGAAAAAAAATTTTCTTTTCTAAGTATGTATTTTTTTCATACTTATATGTAACGTTTCCATGGTTATGATAAATAATATCTCTGTTAGAAAATATTGAGCCAAGTTATTTCTACTCTGCTGCTAGAATGTATTTTATACAAGTACTTTGTGATGGCGGTCGGTCTTGTGGTGGCCACAGCTGATTTTTTATTATTAATTCTTTTATTTCATTGCTTAAATATACACCCCTTGGAATTTTTAATCTTCAAAATTATTACGTAGAACACAAAAAATCAACTATTATAACAAGTTTCCCTAGTACTACTGAATAAAAATAATGTTTCTCTATTTATGGCCTAACAGGTTTCAATAAGTCTGTTATCATTTTTACAACAAATATTTTGAGCAGGTAGTAACTTATAATTTGTTGTTGCTGTATCAGGTATATAATTCAATAACATTTGTTATACTCTAATCGGGCTTTATGAAAATAATTTATAAAATAATTTTGTTTCTCTACTTATGGGTGTTCTTTAATTTAATCTAAAAAACTATTTTCGTTAATAGGTATAAACCCTGCAGTCATATTTGGAAACAGATCTCAGTATTTTAAAAAATAAGAAACGACATTTCAGCAACAACCTTTAGGGTTAAATATCGTTAAAATTTTAATGATTTTAATTATCTTAAGACTACAATAAATATTTCTTTTTCTGATTTTTTTTTGTTTTCTTTAATATTTTGTTTGCCCGTTGTTTATTTTAATACACATTTTTTATTTACTGAACAGAACTCCGCGGGCGACAGAAAAAATATTAATAATCGAAAAAAAAAAAAAAATACAACGAGATAGGTTTACATTTCATTGTATTTCTCATCTTTAATGCTTTTCATTTCATGTTTATTTTAATAAAGTCTTGTTCCGTATTAATTTGCTTTGACCGTAGAAAGATGAAATATTTTTTTACCCCGGAATACGAAACAGTAGAAATTAAATAATTTTTTTAAACGACAAAATTGAATTTTAATTAAGAATATGACGTCATTTTTTTTCTAAAACAAAATTACAAAAGATTTCAATTTACAAAATTTCTTTGATGAAGATTTCTTTTTACATATTGGAAACAAAAATAAATTAAACGTAGATTTGTTATAATTGCATAAAAATTCAGGCCTGAAAAAAATAATCATAATAATTATACAATAATAAAAAATATATTTCTTAGAATTGCGATCTACGAATGTAATCTTCTATTGTATTAATCTATATTAATAAAATTAGGAGCTTTTTTTTATTCTTTCCGTCTCATATTTCGTTTCTACAGATGATTATAAGACAATATCCACAAAAAAAATAATTTTTGTCTGTTTGTCGGAGATTCACGCTAAAACGGCTGTAAATATTTTCATGTAATTAGGTATGATGATAGAGTGAAAACAGGATTCGAATAGGCTATAAAGATTTTATAGTGAATCGGAATTTTTTTGAAAATATCATATGTTTTAAACCTGTTAACAGCAGACTATCTTTCATCAGAATGAAATGTAAATTTTTCAATATTGCGGTAATTAACGAACACGCACCAACAGGGGATAGTGATGAAGAAGCTAAATATAAGTTTTATGAAGATTTTGAACGAATATAAAACAGTTTACCATCATATGATATTAAAATTGTAGCTGGCGATTTCAATGCAAAGCTAGGAAGAAGACTTTCCAAAGAAGACTTATGGAAACCTCATTTAGGAAAAACCTCATTAAGACTCATAAAGAAAGTCTACACGAAGAAACAAGTGAAAATGGTTTGAGATTGGCCAACTTTGCACTGTTTTTAGATTTAAATGTTAGAAGTACATACACCTGGATTTTCCCAGATGGACGCACCTCGCAAGTGATGGAGAGATCAGTTAGCCGAAGATCTAACAAGTATTGGTATACAGGGTACTTGGCAAGACCTGATAATGAATAGATCGAGATGGAGGACTTATATGAGTGAGGCCAAAAGTCATCCTGACTAACAGTGCCCGAAGAAAAAGAAGTATAAAGACTTCTCAAAATTTGTATTCTGTTAATTAAAAAACTTAAAATATCTGCAAAAAAAATGGTTATAATAAGAAAACAAACCTTTTTTGTTCAATGTATTTTTTCAATGATATGAAAATTTTGAGTTATTATTGGCAAAATCATATATGACAAAAGAAGTTAATAGTAGGAAAATAAATTGTTTATTTCTATGCATTTTTTCATTTAGAGCAAACATGTATATAACAAAAATTGTTTATAATAACATGAAAAATATTTCTTGTTCCATATACTTTTTTTTTTAACGGCATAATTTACATGATTTGTAAAAATTTTGAAAAAGCACAACTCTAAAAATGGCTAAAGATAATGACTTGCCGTTGAAATTTTTGGATTCTCCGTAGTTTACTTAGTCTAGAAAAAATTTGAGGCCTTATTCGTGTAGCGTATTTAAAATTATGACGTAATAATATGGCGTGATTTATAGATATTTTTTTCTTCGCATAGACGTTTCTCAAAAACGAAATGTGATAAAGACCTGGGGTTGAATTTTTTTAAATATTGAGGACCTAATTGAGTTTTATCCACGTTCTAGAACAAAAAAAATTGTTTTTTTGAAATTTTTATTTTTTTTATTTATTGTAAATTGTAACTAAAAAATGGTTAGAGATAGAAATATGAGATTTGAATTTTTAAAATTCTCCTATATTGTTTAGTCTAAAAAAAAATTAGGCTTTAATAAACCAAGTATTAAGTTTTGTATGAGCAGTAACCCAAAACACTTGAAAATGGCAAAAAATCGAAAAAATCGTAAGGGGTAGACCTTAAAAAAATCGTGTTTTTAAGTAAAACAATTTTGTCTCTGATTTTATTAAAAATCGGTACAAATATGTATTTTTGGTCATAGATCAACAAAATTTGGTCCATTTTGAAGTTTTGGAATTATAGGCATAAAACTGACCCGAATCAGCTTTAATTCAAAAACTAAGAAAGCATGTATTTTTTAAATATTTTTTTCATAATCCTCACCCCAAAATTAGCTTAAAATTATATTTTGGCTAAAATCGGTGTCAAGAAATTTTTTATCAAAATTTCAAAATATTAGGGGATTTTTTTAAAAATTTTGTTGGCAAATTGGTATATTTATACATTTTAGCCTTAGATCACAAATATATGGTCACTTTTGTTATGGTCAAACATTTTTCATATTGGGCAATGAAAAAAAAAAAATTACCGTCCACAAAAAGGTTGAGAACCGATGAAATGTTTGCCTGCCCCCTTTTTTAAACTGTCTTTATAAACTAATACTTCTATCTATCATCTATATTAATAAAATTGAAGGCTATATCTATTGTTTTTATTTGGTTTCAACACGTTACAGACGCTTATAAGACAATATCCGCAAATTTTTTTTTTGTCTGTATGTCTGTCTGTTTGTCTATTTGTCTGTCTGTCTGTCTGTCTGCCTTTGGGGGGGGGGCGTAGGGATAGCTCGCTACCCACAAGTGGCCCCCGTGACTCCGGAACAACCACTCTGAAACCGCTTTCGCATTACTTCGGAGTGGTGTCCTTATTCGCCCTGCTCGGGCTCTTGCGTTCAATACTGTCTATCTGCATATTATTCTGTTTGTCTGTCTATCTGTCTGTGCGAGATTGGCGCAAAAATGGCTAGAACCATATTTTCACGTAATTTGGTATGATGATAGGATTCGAACCTAGACTATAAGGCATTGCGAAATTTTTGTTCTAGGGGGGCGTCTTAGGCCCTACACAGTTCCGTCTTTTCCATAAAGGCACATGGGGCAAAACCGAGGGCCCCCGGCTTGATGGAGGCCCCAAAATGCCGAGGTCATCGTTTACACGGAAAAAGAGGAACTCAATTTTTAGTACAATTTTACTAAAAATTGCTGTTAAAATTTCTATATTTAAATGTAAATTGAAAATCAAATGAAATTTATGGTCACCAAGTGTAATGCAGAGCGCTCAATTTCACGGTTAAAAAAAATAAAAAATGAATTACACACGACTATGTTACAAGAATGACTTACTAATTTGTCAATGCATGTGCATAGAAAGTTATATCCTTCAAAAATTAGACTTTAAAAACTAAAGGACATAATAGGAGATTTTGCACAACAGAAATCCCGGAAGAAACCATCATCATTAAAGTAAGTCTAATTCTCAAAATAGTAATCACTTATATTTGATTTGTATACAGCTAACCATAATATCCAATAAAATCACTAAATAAAAGTACATACTGTTGTAATTCACGTTTTTTTTGACTTTCTAAAAGGGCCCCAAACTCTGTGTGCCCAAGGGCCCCTGCAGGATCTAAGACCCTACAGTTTGCCAGGGACCCGGTAATTTGTACCGGCTTCCTTCGTCTCTCGAAGTCACTGTCCAGTATTATGTTATTGGAAGCAACAACATTTTTGGTCTCCCTCTACATCACTAACTGGGGCCATATCTGTTTTGTGTATCAGTAATTTCGAGCCACTGGTTAAACATATTTAAATCCTTTTGATATTTAGGATGGAAAATTAAATTTTGATTTAGTACAGTAAAAAACTTATTTATTTAGTGCTCGAAAAGCTAATTATCCAAAAAATTCTTTCTCCGTTCGTAATTATCTTAAACAATCAATCTAATTATCTCCTCTATTCATAAATTAAGAGAGAATAGCAGGAATGTTTGGTAAATTAAACTCTTGAATTATTACAACAATATTTTGTTATTGTAGCCGTCTTTTGTTCTCCATTGCTGCTTTGTCGGTGAACATATTTTCGATTCTCGCGGTTCGTTTTTGCAGGTACAGACGTTTCATTAACTTCTTTGAAGTAGCAAAAAACTTATTTTATTGTATTTCAAGCATTTCTGAAGAGGACTGATAATATTCTGGCTTTTGTTGGATTTTTTTTGCGTAATTATTTCGTAGTTGGTTGTTATTTAAGCAAAAGAATATTCGATAAAAATATAATTAGAGGGACAAGAAAATGCTTCAATCTTTTAGATATTTCAATAAATTCTTTTCATTCAATGTTGCAAAAGATTGAGAGATCAATGTATAGATCTAATAAGTATTTATTATAATTATTTAGCTGATTACAGAACAATTCAATATTCAAGATTGACATGTTGCCGACGCGCGTGCATTATATCCTAAGTGACATAAACATAGTTTGTCAGAAAACAACAAAAACTGTTTTACTTGTACACCAATTAATTTATTCTTTTTATAATATACTCTAGTTATTTAAATGGCGTACATTTTAAAAAATTAGATCTAGAAGACAATGCTGTGAACACTACACGTTGGTGTCCCTGTACAATGTTGATACATGCGATTTCTAATGTATTTATCTACGCAAGTAATAAAAATGAACTGGAAAATGCAACAGCGGCAAGTTATCAATGTGAATGTGTTGGTGAATTTAGGCCGGCGGCCTAAGCTTTGTTCGTTTGATTTGATTTTACTCAGAGGTGACACTGGATACAGTGCGTTATATTTTAACTAACTTGCTTAACTATGAAACTAGGTTATTAATAAAAAATATTGGCCAAAATTGAATATTTCACAATCAAACAAAAATGGAAATAAAACATTTATAGAGAGTAGAGTAAAAAACAATGGTAATAATTAGAATGAGACACCAAAAGCTAAAAATTTTTTAACGACTGATGATTGAGCTATATGTAGCGCGGATTTTAATAAAAAAAAATATGTAATAAAAAATTATTCACTTTAAAGTCGTACTTGAAAGAGAAATATTTTTAATCATTTTTAATGACATTATGGTCAACTTAGGTCTTTATTTCTTTTACCAACTTACACATCGCGATTTTGAGAAAAACCGTGTTCCCTCTACCTTAATACATTGTGTATATGAATTATAAGTATGTTTCACAGGCCAGATTGAGTTAGATTGGGGGCCAGATATTTAAAAATCACAAAGGACGGGCGGGCGAAATTCTGAAAATCATTTTAGAACGTGGGGAAGTAATTCTGGAAATCAATCAAGAAGGGGGGAGGTTGATTCTAAAAAAACAAGGGGTAGACATTTCATGCGAGCCGTTTGAAACTTATTTTTGGGCCAGATTTGGCCCGCGGGCCGTAGGCTGGACACTATATTGATCAAAAAGTGTCCCCCCAAATATTTTACTCACCAGCCGCTACTGCTGATATATTAATCAAGTGTCATATAATTTCACCAATTCACAAAGTGTTGAAAAGTTTTTTCTTTTTTTTATTCAGGTTATTTTTAAAGAACTGCATTTGTTGTAAAATTTTCATTGAGTCCAGTATTTCCAGACAAAATGTCTTGAATATTTCAGAATTTTTTTTTCACTTTTTGTTTACTAAAAATAACCCTAAAATATTTATTATAATAAAAAATTCTCAAAGTCTCATAAGACGGCAGGCTTACATATAAAGAGTGTCCGGGAATTCCCAACGAGATCTGCCCTTATTACCTAGTAGGTGACGAGGTCACGCCATTCTGCGATCCATCAGGAATCTAGTATTCCCTAACGCCAGACCTAACGACTGCTCTACATTGGGAATCAAATACTGACGCCACCCGTCGTCCTCCGTGTTCCGTCCTCCTCTGTTTCTCACGCTTACACGCTATTTGGAATTATAAGAAGGAAGAACAAAAGTTCAACTGTTTAACTTTTAAAATCATGAAAGATAAAAACTAGAAAAGATCTCTCTGTTGGAACAGAAAACATCTTAGCTTTTCTTCACTTTTTTACTTTCCAGATCACAGAATTTTAACTAAAGTAAAAATAAATGTATCATGTAAACAATAACGTAGAAGTTACAATGAAAAATAGTTATAGAGTCCTAATAACTTATTAAGCCCCAAAAACATTTATGAATAAACAACTACCTATATAACACACTTTTTTTAAATTTTTAGACCAGCCGCTTTGGAAAATAGGGTAGGGCACAAAAGTTTCTTGACATATTTTTGGCGAAATTCCATAAAATAATTGTTTTTTCAAAAATAAAATTTTGTTGGATCATGAATTAAAGAGCTTGAATCAAAAAGATCATGAATGAAAACCTCCCTTAAAATTTAAAAAAAATATATTTATTTTTTCATTACTTTCAAGTATTTTCAAGTTACTATGACTTGAAAGGGAAATATTTTTATTTGTATTACGCTCCGAGCTATAGATAGCTCAAGAGTAAGGATGGAAAAGTATTTAAATCAAAATGAAAGGCACTTAAAATACTTTATTTTCAAATCGTTATAGAGGATACAATTTTTCGTAAACCGTAAACGATATTGAAATAGTATATTATGCAACGAGCATGGAATGATGGTCATTTCACACGAGTATGAAAGTTGCGCCACTAGTCGCAGGCGAGTAGCGCAATTTACACGAGTTAGAAATGACTACTCCATGCAAGTTTCATACTATGCTTTTTCCACGACTATAACTTTATTACTAATTTAATTTTTATTCAGTTCCCATTAAAAACTAACAATAATTTGACAGTTGCTCTCAACCTATTCATTACGTTGTCATACGGAATGTAAATTAAGTTAAAATTACAATACTTTCGTCAACTGATTCACTGACTGATCAAGACTAACTCTGTCAAAAAACATATTTGCAAAATTCGAAAACTTTAACTATATTATTTAATTTTAATCCGGTTTCTTTTACAAACTAACAATAATTTGACATATGCTTTCAACCTATTTATTACGTTGCCGAACAACGGTCGGCCATTGCTACTTGAACCTATTATGTAATGAGGTCAACCTGTTACGTAATGAGCCCATTTCGTAACAGGTCAGCGGTGTGTAATTAAAAGGAATGGGAGATATGCTACATATACTAATCACTGACATACCTGTAATAAACGTATATCTATATAGTCGTGGCAAACGTGTTTTTCCACGACTTTTCATAAGAGAGTCATTGGAAACCGAAATGAGTGTTATAATGAGTTTCATTATGACACTAAACATTTTATATCATATAACTGGTAAAATAGGTGGAATAACCTATAAATTTTACTAATCATAATTGGTAGCTACCTTGAAAAATATAAAATTGTTAAACCAGTTCGACTAACCGCAACATTCACATACAACATTTCCTAATCTGGATGTTGTTTGATGATACAATGCAAATTTATTATTTTTAAAGACAAAAAGGAACAAAATAGAAAAAACAGTATAAAAAACTAGTTCCATAAGGCTTTCTGTCGTACTTGCCGATTAGAAAACTCGTCACTTCACTACTCATTTTCTTACTTCGATGCGTGCGGCAAAATCATGACTTATGAAACTTGTGTTTTAATAAACTATAAAATAAAAGCCGTATTTTTTCGAGAGTTCTGGTTAGAGATACCCAACACGACATATGTTCTTATTTAAAGAATCAAAGTTGTCCTTGATATCCTGTTCTTCCGAATTGTTCCGAAAAATGTCAATACTACCATTCAATTCTTTGGGTAAACTTTGGTCATCAATCTTTTTTGTGCTCACACGTTGCGTTTTCAAGAAAAACCGTCTTCCCTCACACTTGATACACTATATTAGTATAGATATTCAATATTTTTGGAAATTAATGTTATTAACATTAAACCCTGGGACGTTCTCTGGGATATTTTTTTGTCGGGGAGTCGACTTCAGATTCGAGGACTGTCCTCGTAAAACGGTGACGTTTATACCAAAGGCATCTTATATGATAGCGGTGATCCGAAGTAGTTCTGTAGGATTCGGTATTTCTTGTAAAATTTTACTTAAAGCAGTTTTGGTTTCGAAAAGTTCTTGATGAACAAGATATTTCCTCTTTTCCTGTTTTTGTTTTGGAGTGAAATTCCGTCTATTAATATTGACGAAAATTTATAAGTAAAAATTAGGAATTCTTAGATCGTCCATCGGTAGTATCGTGAAAAGAATTTCGATTTTCTCACTTCTTATTTCGTATTTCCTTTCACACATATTGGTCATAAGTTTTTCATTTAGTAAATTCCTTATTTCCTTATAATAGGATATTTTCACGGTAGATAACAGCCTTGGAGTTTATTATTTCCTCGAGATATCGAGTTTTTTTTTCCTTGAGAAAGTGTTTACTGGTTGTTATTAGTTTTAAATTTTTTATTAGAATTCAAGAGGTATTCATAGACTCAACTTCTCAAAGTTGTATTGGTATTTCACGTTTATTGGATTGAAGTTATAAAAAGGAAAAAGTGGTAAAATTGAAGGAAATATTGGAAGTTACTTAAAAAAATACTTGATTTTTCTCGAATGTATCTCGAAATAAAAATAAAAATATAAAGTAAATTTTATTAGTTTATATATCATAGTTTCTTTCGCATGCTTACTCTATTCGGTCAATTTGTGACGCTCACGAGTTTCTTCATCTGGAAACTAGAATTTAAATTTTTTATAAAAATTCAATTTTATAATGTAAAATCTTCAGTTATTTAAATGTTTCTACAATATCGTTTCAATATCTATTAATATTCTGAGAAATAGAGATATAACATATATATATATATATATATTTCAAATATTAAATAACAAAAATTTTCCAAATGAATAAAATCGAATATCGTGCAGTGATTAGATACTAGTTTTTGAAAGAGAAAACGAACGATGAGATCAACACCGAATTGTACGATGTTTATGGGGACTCTGCATATTTAATATCAACAATTAAATATTGGACAGCTGAATTTAAATGCGGTCGTAGGAGCATTTTTGATGATGAGCGTCCAGGCCGTCCAAAAGAGGTCACCACGCCAGAAATGGTTGATAAAATCCTTTTTGCGCCATTTCGTAACCGTGGACGAAACATGGATCCATCACTAAACACCAGAGACCAAGGAATAGTCGAAACAGTGAACTGCTCCTGGTGAATCGAAGCTGAATAAGGCCAAGGTGACCCACCTTGGCCAAAAAAGTCATGACAACAGTTTTTTGGGCTACGCATGGTATCATTCACATCGACTACTTGGAAGAGGGCAAAACGATCACGGGCGTATATTATGCAGAGTTTTTGGACAGATTCAACGCAGATTTGATGCGAAACCAGCCGCATTTGGCGAAGAAAAATTGCTGTTCTACCAGGATAACGCACCGATCCACAAGTACGCAGTCGCAATGGCAAAACTCTATGAATTGCGCTACGAATTGATTCCTCACCATATTCGCCAGATTTGGCCCCCTGCGACTATTATTTATTTCCAAACTTGGATAAATGGCTCGGTGGTAAGAGATTTGGGTCGAATAAGGGGGTCATCCCTAAAACATAGGCCTATTTTGAGGACTTAGAGAAATCGTATTATTCGGAGGGCATAGAAAAATTGAAGAATCGTTGGACGAAGTGTATAGTTCTAAAAGGAGATTATGTTGAGAAATAAATTGAGTTTTGCGGAAAAAGTTATGTTTTTTTGCCTAGGCCGATTATTTTTCAACCGCTCTCGTGAATAAAATTATTTTAGGGTGTTAGCGATCAATATGTAGATAACTATGGTGATAACCACGTCTGAAACAGTAAGATAAAACAGATATTCATTTCATTTTAATACTGCTTTCAGGAGAAAAATTGAGTGCTCTAAACACCACACTGGCTTTGCCTTTTCTCGACTGTGATTTTAATTCGGACAAAATTAAATATTATCGTAAAAAAGAATTAATTTAAAAAAAATTCTCTATTTTGAACAGAAAAAACTGTTCATTTTCTTGTGCAATTAATTTGAGAAACAATTTATTCGTAACTGTTTATCTCCTATAACAAATGACGTTATATATCGTGGATGCAACGCTGCAGACTCTTGTGCTACACAAAGAAACGATTCTAAATTTGCTGAATAGTTGAGAGCGATTGCCTCTCTGATAATATCAATGGATAGAGGATCCTGAAATTGCGAGCCACTACGAACATTGCTTTAGAATCCTGCCAGTGGTGCCAACTAAATATTTTCAACAAAGATTTTAAAGGATTAGGGAATGAAAAGTACAGCAATAACTTGTATAGCGCAGATTTAAAAAGGGTGAGTTATAGAAGAGTTAAAACTTATTTTAACAGCAAATCTATTTTCCCACTATAAGTGTTTGCTAGGTAATGCATCTTCTACTTTTGTAGGTATGACTAAAAAACCTCTATAATTTGGCAGATATTGTGGCCAAACGGCAGGACTTAAAATGTTTAAATTTGGCACGTTTCTTTGACCCTCATATAGGAAAACTATTGAGAGTTCAAAGAAAGCATAAAGGGGAAAAATATGAAAAAATATTCACCGAAGTATTCATATATATTTTCTTAATTTTGAGTAGGAAACAAATCCTTATTTTTGAAAAAAAAAAAAAAAAAATTAGGTTTTCGCCAAAAAATGTTCAATAGACTTTTATCCCCCACCATATTTTCTGGAGGGGTTCATTTAAAAATCTGAACAAATCCCGAAAATGTACATTATTGAGAAACGGAATATTTCAGCAGTATTTTTTCAGATTAGTTTTTCGAAATTTTTTGTCGTTAAAAAAATAATTATTTTTATTTATTGTGTGGTATAATGTTTCATTTTGTAATGCGTAACTAAGAGGAAAACTTCAATTTGTAAGTTGCATATTTATAATATCATCTTAGGGTGGTAATTCTGAAATGGGACCTTTTAAAATATTTGACTAATAATTGGCATTAGTGACAATCTGACATTTGTAATTTTAAATGAATATAACCGTAATACAATGAAACATAACCAAAAATTTAAAAGCCAGATTTCATAAAAGTCCATTTACATCACAACAATAACCAAAGTCACCAGATCTAGTAACGTACTACAAAATTAAATATATAATATCAAAAAAATTAGTTTTTTTATATTTATTTATTTTTGTACGCTTTTTAATAAAAACATGTTGATAAATCTCTTGTCCCACACCCTATAACCAGGTAGTTTAATCTAAATATTTGAAAAAATTCTGAGTAATGCACATTTATGTGAACCAGAATAGTAGAATGCTTTGCTCACGTGTTGAGGCCAGTGCGTCACCTGCGTAATAACCAGAATTTGTACAGTCGCTTGGTTGGTAAGTAACGGACGTAGAACCGGCTACAAACTGCATTGCGGTTGGTTTTACGTCATTATTTGGCGCATATACGATAACACCTCAGGCCTTAACTCCTGAGAAATGCACTATACAACAGGAATTTTTGATGTGATAATTATTTAGATTTTTCAACGTACTTACAATAATTATCTTACTGACTAGAGAACTGGGTAGCCTGGGTCGAGGACCCAAGCGAGTGCATCTTTAGTACATTTGTAGTCTTTAGATGGAGGCACGTGGATTATTTTTTCAAAGGTTATCGGAATTTATGGTTTTTAATAATTATATAAGTATAATTAATATGTACTCACAATTGGTTATTATTTATGTACTAAATACCTATAAAACCTATAAAATGTGTGAGAATTCACACTTTAAATCAATTTTTTATGTTTTGTTCTTAGAGTTATCAATTTGCCAGCTTCTAGTTTTTTTGTTTTTATAATGTTCTTCATTTAACGAGCATGAGCAATAATAAATTTCTACTCCTAACAGCTATACCTTGTTCGAAATGCAGAAATAGTAATAAAATCACGTAAAAGATTTAAGTCGCCACCCTATTGGCTCTCGCGAACCTATTGGTTCTCCAACAAACGATGAGAGTTCGACAAAATTATCACGTGAACATTGCATGATTACTACTTCTGGATTCCGAACAGTGTATACACCTGTCCATTAAACTGAACAAGCACAGACGTGTCCTAGATTATTGTGTCCTTAGATTTAAATTTTATTAGTAAATGGTAGAAATAACACATTTAAAAAAAATTTGGGTAATGAGATTTAGGAACCAGTACGATATTAGCATCCTTCTACTATATCTTGTCAAAGTAGATTACATAACCTAAAAAAAAATAGGATAACGTAGTGAACACTCAGCATCCGTAAAGCAACATATTAGACATTGTATTTGAAGCATATACAAGATTCAAAAGGAAAGAATGTATGTACAAAATCATGACCAGTGATGAAAAATGAGTTTTGTACCACAACCATAAACGCAGAAAATAGTGAACTAAACCAGATCAATCATTAATATTGACACTGAAATGTTATAGACCAGTATTTCTCAAACTTTTTACACTGGGTTCCCTTCCAAATTTTAAAGATTATGGAGGGCTTCCAATGACCTATTTTTGTATACAAAAAAAATCCAACATCATGAGAAGTCTCGGTGTCCCCTAAAAAAAGTCTCACTGACCCCCAGGGGTCCACGACCATATTAAAAGAAACAGTCCTAGATTATTAGAAGTGGCCAAAGTTATTTCGTCCTTAGACTCAAATTGTATTAGTAGATGGCAGAACTGAACAAAGTTTCTAAAAAACTATGGGTGGTGTGATTTAGAAACAAGTGCGATTTAGGAACCAGTGTGATATTGGAACCTTCCCCTATGTTATAAATGGAAATTTCGTGGTGAATCTTGGGTAAAGGTAATCTGAGATGTTCCCCTATAGCTACAGCTCTGGCTAGCGACATTACGTGGTCGCAGCCGGTAAATGAGAACAGAGGAAAGAAGAAGATAATAGATGCTGTGTGAAAGAGAATGAAGTGTGATAAATGCAAGAATAATTTGTTCTTTCTTTACAATAGAATTACTGCGGTGTACATAATGGTGTTTTTGAATTTAAAAATGTATTTTCTCTGCATATTATTAATGTAGTTAAATCATGGAAAAATAAAGAAAAGAAAAGTGGATTTTATACGTTATAGCATCGTTAGGTTCTACTACTTACATTAAATAGATATCTCTTTGCTGGAAAATTTAAAGGAAAATTTAGCATTTTAGAATTTTTCATAATAAAACACATTTTCCACTGTACTTAATTCACTCGAGTTTTCCCTCTGTTCACACAAAGGCAGAACTGTTAATTTTAACGTCAGAGATTTGCTGCGGAATCAATAACAACATGCCATATAAATGGACTTAGAAAATGTTTCTACAAATGTAATTTTATAAGTATAATTATATTTGTAGAAACTTTTCCAAAAACAGATAATAATATATATAATATATGCAGTTGACTTTGCCAAACAGTCCCGACCTTACACCAAGTGATTATCATTTATTATCCATTCTCAAGAACTTTCTGGGTGATAGATGATTGGGAAATGACGACGTAGTTAAGACAACAGTGACAAACTGGCTGATTTTTACGAGAAACTTATACAAAACGCGTCACAAGATATGGTAGGTCTCCCAATCTAAATGGTGACTATGTATATACAAAAATAAGTAATATATACACCTCCATCCATGTATTCCATACCTTTTGGAAGAAAGGGGGGTCCGGGGTCTCTCCTCCGGAACAATATTTTAGAAAATGCATAAAATAATAGCATTTTTATTTTATTTTAGTCTTCGCAGCCGCCTTTTTCAGTGACCGCCTACGTGCGTGCACACATAAAATGCGCAGAAATATTAATTTTAATTTGTAGCTATACTTATTTTGATAAAAGCGAGTATTTAATAAATAAATATTCATTGGTACAATAAATATCTTAATTTTTTAGTTAACTGTGCCCTCTTATACAAAGTATCTTATTTTTTGTATTTGGTTTTTGAGAAAAAAATTCAATATTGCACTTATGGCTCACGGATCCCTTTAACAACACTAGTAGAACTGTAGGATTCGTGGACCTCTGGTTGGGAAACACTGCTACAAACTACGGGTGTTGATAGCTAAGATTTTTCTTAGAATCATACCCAGCATGAAATTAAAGAGCTAAGTTGATATTTTAATAATAATATATGTTAGCGCTTGTGATGCGGTGTTAGTAGCGTACTGGTCACCTCACTCGCTTTGTAAGTGTGGGATCGTGAGATCCATCCCCAGAACGGACAAATGATTTAGCAAAAAAAAAAAATATTGGCTGTTGCAACCGTAGGCCTGCTTATCCTTCCCATAAATGAGTATCTATGTCTTTCAATTAATATTTGAGAGTGTGGGGTGTGCTTCAGAGGGCACGTTAAGCCAGCGGTCACGGATACCGTAAAAAGTAGTCGTTAGGTTATGCCAGAGAGCACTCGTCGCAACCTGAAAATCTCTGACAACTATGCATTATGCTATATGAAATAAAAAGAAGCGCTTCTAAAAAAATCAATTAAAACACAGATTCGAGCACAATATGACATTAATACAATATTATTTTATACGCAACGACTATTTACAATTTGTTATACACGATACCATTTTTATAGTTGCCGTCGTTACATATTAAGAATAACGCTCTACTAACTTACTAATATAAAATGACCTTCCTGACCCTGCCGCGTCCACGTGGCGTCATAAAAATTAAATAACTGCAAAATTATACAAAAGAAATGAAAACAAAATGTCATTTAAATTGACTCCTTGAGGACTATCTAAAGTTCCACCGAACTCTCTGACTTTACAGAGTTCCATTGAACTCCCTTACTATCCAGAGTTCCACCGAACTCTCTTACTATCCACAGTTCCACCGAATTTCCTGACTATGCAGAGTTCCATCGAACTCCTTTCCAAAATTCTACCAAGCTCTCTTACTCTTCAGAGTTCCACCCGACTCCTTGAGTTCCTTGACCATTCAGATTTCCTCCGAACTCCTCGAGGTCTTTGCTTTTTAGTGCTTGTAAAAATAACTGCTAAAAGACACAGCATATACGTCATCATTTTTATAGTTGTTATCGGTACATATTACAAATGACGTTCCAATATCTTGCTCTCTCTTTTTCCTTTTAGCTCTCGAGTGGAACATAGGACACGTATCTACGCGTTTCTATAGCCAATAGAAAAGTGGTTGGTTGGTTAGACCAGCGCACTTCATATATTTTTTTTTCCTTTAATTTTAGTTGGTGTTTCTATGCCAATATCTTGCTCCTGTAACATATATATTTTTTTCTGAAAAGTAATATTTTTTAGGATTTTTTAAGGTCCCTCTTTAATTAGCGAGTACGATACTATGGTAAATTTTCAACAGAATAATCTGGAATAAATGGAAAATTAAACCAAAATGGGAACGTACTTGAAAAACTATCATGAACGAAAACAATTTTATTAAAATGTTTCGTTGAAAAAGTATTGAACAAATTCTTTTGAAAAGAGAATACAACAAAAAAATATATATTTCATGTTTATTATATAACAAAACAGCAAATTTCCATGCAAAACAAACATTTTTTCAATAATACCCCCTAACTAGATTATACAAGTAAAAATATCGTTGACAACTTGTATTACTATTGCTTTAGGGTGGGGTTGTACACAATACATCCCCAATTCTAAACGATTGTTCCTTAATTCGTTCTAAGCCCACGAACGTCAATGATTGTCATGCAATATGGTCACGCTAGGCATTATGCAGACGTATTTTCTGATTGACGGTTTGAGTTACCTATAAAGTCTGTATATGCTTGTTTTAGGAGTAATTAAGGCTGATTTCTACCCCTCTCCCATCTCACCTCACCTTTATAACCCACCTTCTTACTTCCCACTCACAATATTGAATAAATAGTGGTTGTGACAAGCTAAAATTTAACTTGAATATCTTTGCCGAAAGCTAATTTTCGTTCACTTCTAGAACTGGGACACAAAGCTCCATTATGGTTTGTCTTAAACGCGTTTTCTTACAGATATTAGCACTAATGCGTCATTCATGTGTTGTTTGCAGTTTAAAACGGAATTGCTCTTTACTGGCTTTGCTAAATTCTAACATATGTGCAGAGTCGTCTCGTGAGAATATAGCGTCTTTGTATGAAGTTAAATTCTTTATTAAATCTGTAATACCACATCATCAGTGGCGCGACAGCCCGAGGTGAGCCTAGGCTTCCTGTTTCCAGGTTTCATGACCATGTTTTCAATCTATGTACATTCAGGAGTAATATGGTCAGTATTCGTCCATTATTTAGCGTTCATAGAAATATTTAATATCTAATTCGTCAATTGCACCATTTTTTAAAGATATTATGGTCAGATCGGTAAAACGTTCCTGTATCACTGATGAACGCAAGCAGTTTTTAATTAATTTTAGTTTACAGAAACTTCGTTCTCCTGAAGCAACAAATAGAGGCAGCGTCAAATAAATTCTTAAAACAATTGTTATGTTGGGCAAAGTGTCATTTAAAGTAATCACTTAGCATAAGATTGTCGGTTAATTTTGCCTAGTGGGAGATAGTATAAATCACTTAGCATTCCAAAAATTGGATGCCAATCTTTTCAGTTGATAGGACAACTTTTGTCTTCTTTGAAGTGATGAATCCACTTTTTGGACTGTTCCTTGGTCTTTGACGTATAATAATGAACCACATCTCATCGATGGTCATGCAACGACACAAAAAAATAACCAGATTTTTACCAAACCTATGGAACCCAGTCTGAGAAAGTTGAAATCTAGTGAGTTTGTTCTCCGCAAAGACTCTTACCTATCTTATTGGTGGCTTTTGCATATCCAGTTCCTGGATTCAAATAAAATGTACTCGTTTCTTCGATACACCAACTATCTCTACTACCTCTGAAAATTTTAGTCGGAGGTCATTTAAAATAACATAGTGGATTCTGTCAACAATTATCTTTGTTGAAGTTGTTTTTGGGCGTCAGCCACGATGATCATCTTTGACACTGGTACTCCTTCTACTGAACCCATTCGTCTTGCAGAAAATAGTTGCATATTAAGGGGCAGTTTAACCCAATTTATTAACCATATCGCCATGGATTTCCTTCGTCGACAACTATTTTTTTAGATTCTTAATGACGATATTTTACTCTGCTAAAACAAAACTACACTGATTGCTTCTCGCTACTGTGAAAACCAAACTAAATGTTGAACGGAGTAAGAACGGAATCAAATTTTACGGACAATATACTGACATGTAACAGAATAAATCCTCACATATCAAGAGTTACTAGCATGATCTATGCCTAGAAGTTCGTATCATTTTTCATTCTAGATTATATTAAAACGTTCTGATTTGTGTGACACCCGAAGGCAACCGGACTAACAATATCCAAGAAGAAAGAAAATTTATATTAATTTTATATTTTCCAAAATGGTTTGAATTAGTATTTGTAACAATGAATACTCTGTCAAAATTGTTAGTTGTTCAAAATCCCAATGTCCTGTTTTCATTCTACAAAGTTGGCAATTGTTCTAGTGACATATTGTGGTGACATAGGTAATTTTCCTTCGCAAGAATTGTTTTCAAAACACATACTTTAAATTTTGCACCCTATTCACATCTTAACAAGTTTAATTACACCAAAACAGTAATAAACTTTTTAGAATCGCTGACACCCGTATGTTTGAATGGTGGCACGTTTGGCTGAGTCAGCAGGATTTCTGAACTGTTCTGACACCAATGCTCGACCAGGGTTCTCCCTGTACTTTAGACACGTAGTTAAATCCTCTATGGGGGTTCAAAAGAAGGACATTATAATTTAGAACCACTGGATGTGAAAAGAATTGATAATAGAGTGATTAGTTGTTGAATAGTAATTGCAGAACTCTAAGAATACTGCAGAAGGTTTCAAAGCCAAGGTTTTTGGAAGGTAATATAAATTGACTGAACTTTTTTCATAACTCAATAAATGAATAATTGGATTAAATATTTATCATACACCATCAGGTTGATAATTCTAAAAATCGCAAGCCACTAAAAATCGTAACGATCGTAAGTGAAATGATACGAGATAAATAAAATACGATAAAATACGCAAGTACTTCAAATTTGCCCTCACATTTTTTTCTGGTCGATACAAATTATGACAAATTATGAGATAATATTATAAAAATGTAGCAACTTCGGGTTTTAAAATAATTGATTCTCTTTTAGAAAAAATATATTTTATCATTAAAAATTTCAAGAAAATGTAAATATATATTTTATAATATATTTTTTATTTATTACTAAAAACTTGTAACTTTGGAACTATTAAATCGTTTTAAAAATTCTTTAAATTCTGGTTAATGTATAAATCGTTTACTGAGTTTGTCACTGAAGAAGTATGTTGTTACTGATAGTTTCAAGAAATAACGTTAAATAAAAACAGAAAAGATAGATTTTGTAATAGCCGCGGGCACAAATATCGTTATATCTTTGGAACTACTGAACAGATTTTAAAAATTCTTTCAATTTTTAAGTGTATAAATCGTGTACCAACCTTGTTGCTGACAAAACCTATGTTGTCGCTCATAATTTGAAGAAAATGCAATAGATATGAACGGAAAACATGGATTTCGTATCATCCGCGCGCACAAGTTTCATAGTAACTGTGAAACTACAGAACCGAATGTAATAAAACGTCTGACCAGATGATGTAGTTACAGATAGAAAAAAACCGCATGAAAATTGGATCAGAAATTCTCGAGTAATGTGTTAAATATAAATCGAAAATATGGATTTTGTATGACCCACTCGAACAAATATTATATCTACTGTCGGAACTACTGAATATATTTTCATAATTCTTCTAATTCTGGTTAGTTTATATATGGTGTACCAACTTTGCCGTTGACGAGACTTATGTTGTCGCTGATAATTTTAAGAAATTGCGTTAAATATAAACGGAAGACATGGATATCGTTTTACCCGCTCGCACATATATAGTTATAATTGTAGAACTCAAAGTAGAACTTGAGATTTTCATAAAACATAGCCGAAAACCTAGGCAGGCAGGCAGGCAGACAGTCAGACAGACAGGCACACATACGAGCAGACAAACAGGCAGATAGACAGACAGACAGACAGACATAGAAATGTTGACTTTTATATTAATATTATTATTTATTATTTATTACGATACTGAACAAAGCCAGAGGCTTGTGTGTTCATAAAGATATAGATCAGTGGTTCTCAAACTTATTTGGCCTACCGCCCCCTTTTCAGAAAAAAATTAGCTCAGCGCCCCCTGGAAATCTACATTCTTTAAACGAACAAACAGAAAGATATATGTATCTATATTTCTACCTACGTTCTAAAATATAGTAAAGAAAGATGTTGTAAAAAAGATACCTTGAATATTGAAATTAAAAATTATTTATTTAAATATTCTCATCTAATGATACGGATGAACTTGCGCTGCTATCATTGTATCAATCATTGGCTCTATTTTTGTCAGCAATATTCTTAAATCACCGCGATTAGCTATTTGCAGTCGGTGTCTTTTTTTGTTAATAGATTAGTGACCGCACTGCAAAAAAAACTTTTGTATTATAGCCCATAAGCCCGGGATAAGCTATTAGAATCTGCTTTTGCAGCCAGAACTGTTTGTAGCCGTCTTTGAATTTAAATTCGTAATTTGTCTGACTTCCATCAGTTCTTCTTGTAATTTTGGAGTGTTTGGGTATGTTCATTATAAAAATATCTTCAAATCTTTGGTTGAAGTCAGAATGGAGAGCATCAAAGTGCTGACAATAGGTAAGCAAGGCTTCATCATTTTCTATGCCCGAGGCTACTATCGCCCCCCTGAATCGTTCCAGCGCCCCTCAGGGGGCGGTATCGCCCACTTTGAGAATCACTGATATAGATCGTCTGGAGATATATATATTATTTTTCTAAATTACAACTCCCCTTTAAAATACATTTAAATTTGGCCTTAACTTTTCCCATTGCTCTGGTAGCTTCCCAATTCGCGTCGAAAGAAATCTTTTGGTTGAGGTCGCAGCAAATTTTGCCCCACGTCCATCCCTTCTTCATTAGAGTCAAATCGCTCGCCTCCCAAGAACCAATGGTACTTATGTTTAAATCCTAATTATTTTTTTCACAGATATGCGCCTAATGCTCTGAATTAGCTGGTCTACTTTAATGTTCTCAGGATTCACAACAGACGTTGGCAAACTGTTCTGAATGATATGCACTTTTTTTCAAATTTTTTATTAAGTCTCTGATGAATCTTATTAATTTTTACACATTCGTTGCAAATAAATTTAATAGTTCCAGTTAGTTACAATAAGAATGAAAATTTTGAGATGACCTATTTCGAATCCCTGTTTTGTTACCTCCTCGTACGACAAAATATCTAGCTGTTTTTGCCTGAACCTCGTACCAAATTACGAAAAAATATCTAGCAGTTTTTGAGTGAATTTTGCACAAACAGACAGACTGGTAGACAGAAGAGTTTTTTTTTTTTTGACTTCAGCATATAAACGCCTTGGCTGTTTAATTGTTCAGTTTTTGTTGACGAAAAATAAACACAGATATATATTCTAAAGAATTTAAATATTGTAATTGGAGCGTATTATAGTTTGGAACCTTATCTTGGTGTTTCTAGGAAACTGTCTTCTTTTGGGGAGAGTTCTAAGTGTAAAAAGATGAATTTGCAGGCTCAATCCTGCGGATTTCTAGTTGAATCGTAGTTATCTGATAATGCTCTTAGATATTTGAACATCTAAAAATTTCATTCTTTGACTGTACCATTATCTTGGTGTTTTCGAGGTCATGGCTTGGTAAAACCGAGCACAAAGTAAAATCTCATGTTATACATATGCTAAATATGAAATATCTTGGTAAGACCTTAAAATTTTCAGAGGTTAATAAGACTAAACAGTCATTAACAAGGGGTGGATTACTTTCTATTAAACTTCAACAGCGTTTGTAACTTCTATGTTATCGCTGCTTGATGGTGATGATATGTTACCTTTAAAACATTGTAGTCTGTCATTTCTTTGGACATAAAGGATGGTTATTATTATTATTAAAATTAATTTTCATGTTAATATATTCATGTTGTGCGATTATTTAAGTGTTTTCCCAGGAGTTTTCCACATAAGCTATTTCCCTCGTTCCTGTGTTTACCGGAAAATCATTTGCGCAGCTCGGAAGTGGTAAAATCTTACCTTACCCACCTTATATAATGTTTACATAACCCAAAGATATTATTACACTATGGAATAATGAAAGCATACAGCGGTTTTATTAAACTGGGTCGCATATAGGAATTTTATTAAAATATTCTGTAAAGTGTTTCATTAAACTAAATAATAAATTTTATGTTTTTTCTTGTTTTTAATACAAATTAAATATTCTATTCAACATGTTAATATTGTTCCTTCTAGTTTCTTGATCAGAAATATTTTTATTACTAACTATGAAGTTAACAGTACGATCAGCATTAACATTTACACGAACATAAATGAAAAACTATATAAAGGGCACAAGCCAGGACTTGAAATGTATCGGAGTATACGTAAAATTATGGAAAATTTCGTTCCGAATCGCGAAATTATTGAAAATATTATACCGGTTTATTCGAAAAACAATGTGCTATTCATCTCTTTGTCATTTGTTAGGCATTTTACCCCGAAGCTGGTTTTTAGTGGCAATGAGTTATTTATTTTTATCAATTCTGTTAGATCCTTTTTTCTAGTATTTTCCAGGTAGAATCTGGTACTTGTATTTAGTCCATATTGTGGAATTTCCATTAATATTGTCAGATAGTGAGATTATAAACGAAATTGTTTAGGATTATCGAAGGATAAAGCTAGAGATCTACTACTCTTAGTTTATATCCTTAGTGAAATGTAAGTTGTTAGATTAAATCCTTGGACTTGTAGCTCTATATTGTCTTGAGCCAAAGCTCTTCCGAAATACTGATAAAGGCTTAAGGCTATAGTTCATTGACCCTATATCTTTGTTATTGTTTTAGAATAAAAATTAAAGAAAGAAAAAAGTTATTTGTTTATTGTTTTAAATACAAAGTAATTTGGTTTATCGTTTACAGAACTTTATTTCTTCTCATTATTTTTTCTCTCATTAAAATTACAAAGGAAATAATTGACAAGATGTCAGTTAAATATATTTACAAAGTAAGCCATGTTTTGTGCCACTTAATCTATTGTTTGTACCCCTGGGGGTATTGCGTACCCCAGTTTTATAATCCAGTAACAGATCTTCAAATTCTCGTGTGTTTTGAAAGTTAAAATGAGAATTTTTATAAAAAGTTACTTCGACTGCGCAGTTCCTAAAGGGATGACGTTACAAGAACTTGTCAGAACTGGTTTAAGGGTATAAAGAACGTTACTTTTGGACTTAAATTATGAATATTAGTTACATTTGTTTTACTCCAACTCTGGAAGAAAGATAAATGGTCAACGTTTCGACCTTTATATAAACGGCAAAATCTAGACTTACGTCCATTTGCTTCTATGTTCAATTTTAATTAAAATTACGAATATTTCGCTAATGTTCGACAACGTCCGAATTTGTAAGGTGGAGCTATAATTTTTTTAATCATCCATGTATCAGTTGTCGACAAATATATAGTCATGTGCGCAAAACTAGTAGTCGATTATTGCATCTGGTGATCTATGCCTATTAGTCCAATCACTCCATGATATGCAAAACAAAATGAATGAGCTGGACAGCTTAGCACATATAGAAGTGCTTAAGTTCAACGCGAGCAAAACAAACGATATGCGCATCAACACCCTAAATACTCAAAATATTTACAAAGTTTCGATCACCAAGTTTTAAGATATCTAAAACTTGGTTACTGTACTGTGCACGAGTTCGACCTAAATTAGAGTATGCGAATACAATCTGGAGCCCAAAAACAATGTCCCACAAAAATCAAACAGAAAAAGTACAAAAGAGATTTAAAAGAAACCTGACCCAGAAATTTACCGGAACATATCCTTTTCGTATCTCTTATGCAAACCAGTTAAAAAACTTAGCTCTCAATAATAGCAAGAAATTTCAAACATTAGAATGGAGACGCGATATCCACACCTTTTCGCGTTTAAATTATTTAATAAACTAGATGCCCCAGAACATCTTCAAAATTTAAATATTCGAGTCCCTGACATAAGATTGAGAATTAAAAATGATAACTTTTTTCAAAATTTCAGAATCTATGTCACCACTGAACAAAATGTTCAGTCTAGTAAACAAGCAAGTCTCTGATAGAGATGTAGATATCTTTTACGATAATTATAGAAGTTTGTAAATATAAAAATAAATTAGATATTGTATCTAATTGTGCGTTTGCTTATATTGTGTTTTATTCTTTATTTTATTCATTATTCATCATCAAGCCTTGTCCATCATCGGGTGATTTTGGACTGACTCTAAAAAGTATATAAGTATTTCTAGATTATTGTTATTATAATTGTATTGTGTTTTTTTCCCCAGTACTATGTAACTGGAATTGTGCGCTACTGTACAAATCTGTATAGTTACTGGTTAAATAAATAAATTTATTGAGGCGCTTTGCTTCTCTTGAGTATATTATAACGTGTTCTTCAAACAAAAACGCAGAATGTTACAAAGGTACAATTATTTACGATTAAAAAAGTACACTAGCATACGAAATACCAACAACACCTTTCGCCCTGAGGCACAAACTCTCAGTACCTTGCCTGAACAAGAAACGATAATCGATATAAAAACATCTCGTTACCAAGTAAACTCAGTTTGATTGTTATAATGTTTTATGTTTTTCTAGAGACTTCTCAATTGTTCCAAGGCTATAATGGATATGACTTACTAGAAGTTTTCCGATTAATCCACGAAATTCCATCATAGGTGTCCCATTAGGGAAATCAAAACATTTTCGTCAATGTATTAAGTATATAATATATATTTGACTTGAATTTCTCTGGGACACTTTTTCGCATCCACCAAGCAGTGGAGGCCTTGCGTCAAATGATTATTATTTATTTTCCACTTTCAAGAACTTTCTGAGTGGTAGACGACTGGAAAACGACGACGAAGTTAAAACAACCGTGACAAACTGGCTGATTTTTACGCCGAACTTATCCAAAAACTCATCATAAGGTTTATTGCAATGGAAAAATTCTGTTTTTTACTTTATATTTATTCATTTATAAAGTTGCATTGCCTGTATATCTTCTTTAACTAATTCTGAATTTATTTCAGTAGGTAGTATTGGATTTTTAAACAAATATGTGGGGTTCTCTTTAAAACAAATAAAAATGTTACTTTTTAATTGTACTTGACAACTGTGGTATCTGTAAATCTTAGTTTGTTTTACTGTAACAAATAATAAAAACGTATTATAATTATACATTCATCAAAATAGTCTAGGGATATGTTCTGTTCCCTAACATGACATAAGAGCAAGGTTTTGTTGTATTTTAATTACTAATTACTTGAAGCTGAGTCGATTCAAGAGTTTCGTCACAATATCGAACAATGAAAATTGCGAATTGAAATTAGTGGGTATTATTTTTAAAACTGTAACCAGTTCATTGCGCCATTAAATGCAAGTGCAATGTTTTGAAGCGCCACTGTAACTCGACTTTAAACGTTTTTCCTCTGTTGTTTTTGGCCTGTTTCCTTCATGTAAAAGAATTGAAAGTTAAAACCGTTTTGTGTGAGCAAGTTGATTGTGAAAATTGATAGGGAAAATTCAAGAGAAGTAAGGGGGGAAATTCCTTTTTAGGTCGTGTTTTATCGAAGACCCTGTATGTTTTATTACATTCCAACGAAGGAATTTCTAAGCGTGCGATAATTGAACAAATCGATGCTATTTTTGATTCAACTGACGGGTTTTATTAAAAAAAATTGATGTAAAGTGTAAATTTTCACAATTTTTAAGATCTCTTAGGTATTTAGACAGTTACAACATTTTGGACATATTTTGACTGTACTGGAATATATATTTTTTTAAATTTAATTGTTTAAGGACACTTCTGCTGTATATGCTATTACTGTCGGGCACAATTAATATTATACAGATACAATAAATATTAATAAATATAGATAAAAATTTTTGGAAACCAATTTTTCTTGTCAAGCATACAATAATATCGTTTGTATAATTGCGGTTCACATCCATGTGGTACTACTCTAATTTTCTGAGGTAAATTCGTTAGTCTATCATTTGTTCCAGTACTGGGTCCTTTGATAAAAATCCGTGTGTCACAAGAAACTGTACACAAGATTTTCAACAATTTCTTAACTATAAAAGCTAGCAACAATATTGTTGAGATAAAAAGAACTGATCCAAAGAATCTGCTGACATAGCGTTCTAGATCAGATGACGAAATAGTCGGCGCGGTAAAATTAGTATAAAACGAGCTCGCGACCTGATAGCACATACCGCAAAATGTAATTCGTTTCGTTTACGCGAGATATATGTAATGATATTTCCGAGAAAACTTGATTTGACAGCCCTGTGTCTGTGGCATCAGGGAAAAGAAGTTTTCTAAATTAAAATTAATATAAAATTACCTCAGGTCGTGTCACAAGAAAAGCTAACTAATCTTGTATTATTATCAGTAGAGAAAGATATTTGCGAGAAATTGTATTTGTCAAAAATAATATATTTTACTTTCAATATATTTTATAATAATAGTTACTTTTGTTATGCATTACTAGCAGAAATATCCAGTGTTGCCCGGGGAAGAATAAAGATTATTAAACGATATTTACTGAATGTTATTAAAAAATATCGTTATTGGGAAAAATAAATAATTGCTGCAAAATCAAAAAATTCAAATTATTTCAACGATGGGTTGAATTCCAACATACGGTACCTTGATTTTAGTTATTTCATTTAAAAGCGTTTTATTTATCAAAAATATTTTAATTTCGAAAAATAAATATTTGCTGCAAAATCAAAAAATTCAAATTATTTCAATAAGGGTTAAATACATTTGATTTTAGTTATAAATTTAAGAGCAATTAATTTATTAAAATAGTTTCATGTAGGGTTTTATCAATGAACGTAGGCTGAGTACGATTTGTCATCAACTGGTACGTGTAACGTGTCACAGCCCAACACTAATTCGGCAGAGCAGGTCAAATTCGCGTCTTACAACATGACACGAAGCCTAACATTCCTACACACAAACAAAGATACATTGTGTTTTATATATTAGATTAGTTTTGTATTTATAGTAAAGGGTGAGGCAACACTTATGTTCATATGGTTATTTCCTTAATAAAAATTTTGATCAAAACTTATTTGGGGCAATGGAGGTCAGACGATAAACGAATCATTTTTTATTTGCATTTGTTTTGCAAAAGTTATGATAGTAAATATCTTTTCTTCAAATTACATTACACATATTATTTTACATATTATTATAGAACTAATCTTTCAGAATAGCGTCCTATGAATATATGTGATTCACCTTAAAAGTACTGTCTTAGGTTATTGTTAAAAACCTTTCTGATTTTTTTTTTTTTAAACCACCTAAAAATAAATTGTATATTAAATTGAGTTGAAACATGAAAACAGTGCAAGCAGTGCAATAGTAGAAACTCCGGGCACTATTGTGTAGTATTACTCTAATATTTAGCTGCCCTTAAGCCAATATCTACATATCTATGATGCAATTAAATTTTATTTCTTTAATAAGGTTATGTGTCGCGTTTTATATAAGACTGCATCGGTCGTAAACGTGTTAATAACGCAGGTAAAACTGTACATTTGGAGCTACTGAAGTCGGCTATGCGCATGTCTTCTTGTATAGTAGATAGGCTTTATGTATTGACGTCCACATTTCTACAGATTAAAGAATTCTACGAAGAGCGGAAGACTTAAAAATAAGTTTAACAAAAAGAATTTAAGATTCACGTAAAATAAATAACGATATAGAGTGACATTAGATGTTAAGGCAACACCTTTTGTATTGAAAATAGCTTTCAATCAGCTTTCTACCGGATTGAAACGATAGTTGAAAATAAGAAATGTTTTATCATCACAAACAAAACATTATAATGCTGTCGTAGCCTATACAGTATGCATTAATGCATTTCTTGTCTTTCTTTATCTCTCTTTTCTTGAGTATTTTGATGAATTTTCATAGACATCCACCATCTTGCTTTGTTAAGTGTCAGGTCTTTCTAGATATGTTATATAAGTGGTATTCAATCAATATGTCGCGGCACGAAAATGTTCTACGAGATTTTTGTGGTGTGCCACGAAATTTAGAAAATAGTTCTCTAAACATTCGTGGACTACTGTCGGGATATCTTTAATTGTTGGGAGACTGCGCTGCGCAGAGTGTGGTAGTATTATGAGTGAGTGAGACAGAGGTTGTGCTACCCGAGTATAGTCGAAAAAAAAAATGGTTTACTTTTAAACGCACGAGCGCTTCACACTTCTATTTTTTCGCTACTGCGCAACCAACCAGCTTAAGTTAACCAGATAGTACTTGTTTAATTTTTAATAATTACTGTTTTTATTTTCAAAAATTATATTTTGTTCCATAATTTTAAGATACATATATAAGCCCCATCTCAGTGAAGTGCCCAACTATTTAAATCATAAAAATTGTGAATTTATGTTAAAATAAAGTAAATGTTATTTAAGATAAATTGTTTTTATTATAACAGTACTTAGTTTTCAAGTATTTCACTAAAATATTTTCCGATACTTTCAAGTATATTATATCCAGAAGAAAAGACAGCATGGAAAAGTAAATCATGCCAGGGATACAGTGGCGGATCTACATACGGGCTAATAGGGCTTAAGCCCTGGGCCCCAATCCGCAAGGGGCCCCCAACCTCTCGGACACATACCTATTATATTCTATACCAAACAAGGCTTATAAGAGAAAAGATCAAAACAAAAATATTACTTTAAAAAAAAAAAAACACACACAAAAAAATTAAAAACACAAATTTACTAATATTTATTAAAAATCAACATAAGTGAAGCGCCAGCTAATAAAAAAATAATATCCAACATTAATAAAAATGTAATAAATAATAATTAACCATTAATACTGTCTTTTATTTTTTAAATTTTTTGATTGAAACATGTGTAGGGCCCCTTGGTATTTTTAAGTCCTGGGCCCCCAGAATGCTAGATCCGCCACTGCAGGGATAGTAGATAGTAGACGTCGATCGAGGCAGATATCTCAAATTCTGGGTCGACCAAATGAAGTTATAAGTCAACCACATACCGCAAGAAACTACACATTTGGTCAAAGATCGAGAAGCGTAAGCTCCGAAAACGAAAACTATTGTGCGGATATGACGCCACCAATTCCCCCTGCAAGGCAATGGATCGAAAAATAAGAAATAAAATGAGAAAGATAAAGGGGGGAGGGAGGGAGATAGAGAAAAAAAAAATTCTTCTAATATAAATATTTTCTTTTAAAACACTATTTTTGATAGGGTTTTTCAATTTCACGAGCCCCACGTATGTGTCAAATCTAAATTAAAAATTAAAGAAGGTTTTGGATGCAACTTTAGTAGATATGGTTATTTGTTTGAAAAGGTGGGTACTTAATTTCGTTCCCGAATGTATATACAATTATATTTTCATATTTTACTTGTACCTGGTGTGCCACCAAATTTTTGGTTCTTGAAAAGTGTACCACGCATGCAAATAGTTTGAAAATTACTGTTGTATACTCGCTAAATCCTTCATTCAGTTGATCTCTTAATCGATTGCCAGGTCTTCCCACTGGCAAAGGTGTTTCAATCTTTTTTTCCAGATCTCCATTAGCCTGGTCCTATGTTATCCATGTCACACATCCTACTCCTTGTATTCTTATCAGTCAGAACTACTCATGGAAGTGCTGCAAACTACGCACCGGGCTGTTATGTTTGCAGCTGAAACAGTAACTTAATCATGCGTTACCCTCACTCAATGTATATCGATAATCAGTATTTTAATTTAGCAGATTTGATTTCCGACAAATAAAGTTTATAGATTTATTTCTGTCCCACCATAATATCTTAACAGATATATTGTGATTTATCATAGTGAGACGTTTACAGGAACTCTCTGAGTAAGGAGAAACCTCCATTTCTCAAAGACTTGTGGTGATCTAAGGACTGTTTCTAGCGGTTCTTGTAGTATATTCGACATTATGTCGATCCAACGCTGTGGGGATCTACATCGTTTCCTCTTGCCACTTACGTTTCCTTGAACAATAGTTTTTTCTAAGTTCTCAGTGTTTCTTGTCATATGGCCCAGGAATTTAAGGATAGTATAGATAACAGTAGATAGGTGTGTTTGAGGTTTTATTTCATCAAGCACAAAGATGGTGTTCCTCACTCGCCATAGAATTCTAAGCATTCGTCTCCGCCAATACATATCAAATGCATTCATCTTTCTTTTGTTGCTCTCACGATTTTTCAGGTTTTAGATGCGTGTTGAAATATAAAAAATATTAAGGAATTTACGAGGAAAATTTTGGTTTCGTTATAGATTTCCTATCTGATCATAATTTAGTTAATTGTGACTTATTGGATCTTCCGAGTTGTATTTTCCGTCTAATTTCTTGATTGCAAAAAATAATATGTAGACTCAAGCATAATAACCTCGTAAGACCGTGTTTTTTTTTTGTTTTGAAAAAAATAGCCCAAAATTAATTTTAAATTGTTCAAAATTTGCATGTAAAAATGTGAGTGAATCGTGGAAAAATGATCAAACCTATTCTCAGAATCAGTATGTTTATTTCAAAATATGTGTAGTAGGTCCGACATTTTAGGCAAGATTTCCTTTTTATATTTCGAAAAATATATGTAAATAAAATTCAATCCGTAATAAGAAATATTGCTAACATTATCCAAATTATTTATTGTTTATAATTTTTCACCTCAAACATTTATATTTATAATGTAAAATATGTCAAGCTTGCATCAAACTTCGAAAGAGTCTGAATAGACGTGAATAAAAAAACGATCGACAAGTCAGAACATATCTGTAAGAAAATGCACTCGTAAACATGTGTTTCTGATATATGGAATATTATGCAGCCTCATTTGTTAAGTTTTAAATTTGTAACATCGAAAAGGACGCCAGCCGTGTCTTTTCGGGCAGGGAATATTTTGCTGCAACAATGTGCCCGAGCACCACTCGGGCCTGAACCAGCAGCGGTGAAAGGCTGGGGCAAGAGGGGCACAGGCCCAGGGTGCCACGCTGTAAGTGGCGCCAAAATGAGCGTTCTTATATACATATCCTTTTAAAACCAGACTATTTTGGTCTGCACAAATCACTAAACCAAAAGGTAGCAGAGAAAGAAGAAAGGGGCAAAAGGTTCAAGAACGGACAACATCTGAAGAGTGGTGCAACAACTTCGAAAGGAAGAAAGAAATACAGATCAAGAAGAAAGTATAAAACAACGTAAGCGAGCATGAGAAGTGAAATGAAGGGTTCCAAAAAATATGATTTCACTGAACAAAAATATAAATTTTTATTTCTGTATCAATATATGTACTTATTAGTGGTCGTGCCCGGCTTTCCCGAGGACAATTCGTTGTTATTGTCCTACATTTTTTTGGAACCTACAACATACCTACTCGGAATTACGCGACAGGACAAAAGACAATACTATAAACATTTGAAAGGCCAGGATTGAACTGAACAGGATTGTTTATCTGACAACCTCTTTATAAACAATGATTTTAGTTTTATTATTAGATCTTAGAATGTAAAACTTGTTGCTAGAACTGGCACGTGAACACGTTACACAAAATTGCCCATGCGAGAAGCATGGACTCCGCAAATCAACTCAAGCTATCTGATTAGTTCATGAATCGTATACCTACTTTGCCGCTGATGAAATCTTTGTTGCCGCTGATAATTTCAAGAAAATGCGTTAAATATGAACGGAAAACACTAATTATGTTCCACCCGCGCGCACAATTTCCTTATAACTTTAGATCTACTGAACCAATTTTAATAAAATACAGCCGAAAACTTGACCTGATGATGAAGCTACACATACGAAAAAAATCGCATGAAAATTTAATCTGAAGTTCTTGAGTGAAATTATTAAAATAATATTTCCTTATTTCTGTTAATATGGTTGCCCTTAAAGAATTGAGTAGGGGTGCACGTGACTCCAACCCCCCTCTTTGGTACGCCACTGCACATTTTAATAAAATGACGCAGTTTGACTGGTTTTGCCATGGGCGCCAAGGAAGCTAGCGCCAGTTCTGGCCCGAGCGTGAAGAGGTTAATAATCGAAAACCAACGTGTAGGAGACGCAGGAAAGCAAAAGTTGTAAGTTTTTAGACTTCAGGTCATAGATATGAAAAATATTATTCCTGTATAAACTGGTATTCATTTTAATACTTGGGTTTCCGCGATAGATCTCTTACTCCCTATGTAGTAGCCCTATATCCAGTTTTCCGCGCAACAATAAATTTTAGTTGAATTTAGAGGAATAAGTTCAGAGAAAATTGAACGAAGAAAAAATTTATAAATGCCTAAATTAGTTTAATTTTGGTGATTCTTATGTTTCTAATTTACCATGTGATACTTGTATTTAAGTACACTTCACATGCTCATTCTTGTGGTTTCTCCATTTTGCAAAGATTTGAATAGAGCAAAAGATTCGGCTAATTTTAGTTCCGTTAAGTGTGTCCTTTACAAAAACCCCTTCAGTTTTTAATAAACGTTTGAAATATTGATCCGGGAGTTAATTCTTTAATGTGGTAAAACACCCTATATATAACCAGATAACGGTATCCTCTTCTTCCAGCATCCCTATCTTTTTCTCCTACACATATACGCACGTACGCATACACAAATCTCGCAGGCGTTGCGTCTGTCATTCTGAATAAGATCCATACTGTACCGTAGAACAATAGAGAAAGGGTTTTAAACAAAAGAAAAACGCTTTAAGCACTTTTTCATATGCTTTTTAACATTTAAGAATTATTATTTTAATTCTCTCGAGATAAATAATGACTTACCTACATTTAAAACACATTGTAATAAAACTAAAAACTTTTATTGATTGCTAAATGTTTATTTTATGGTTTTTGAAATTATTATAAGATTATTGTCTTATTATTATAATACTAATATCAACAGACTTCGCTCATTGGGACATCTCCTAGGAATGAGTCCTAGACGAGATCCTAATCGAATAATAGCAGAAGGGTGAGTGGCAAAAGGAAGCAAGGTCTACCAAGATTGCGATGCAATAATGATGGAGTACAGAAAAACTTTAAGACACTCCAAATTCGTAACTGGGGGAAAGTTCACCGAAAGGCTTGCTGAGAATATTGTCACAAAAGTAATACCCGGCGCTTCCACCACTTGTCAGCGGGTGGTTGGATGAAAATGCAACTCTTGGTTTTAACAATTCAATTTATTAAATAACTATAAAAATATTGTTATTGTTATATTGTATTCATCCATGGGAGTTGAGGAAGTCTTCGGTCCCCGTATTGACCGGAACCAGCTTGGACCTACCTCCGAGGCAGGGGTTGCCCATCAAGGAGTCGAGAAGACTGGAGAAGCCTTCTTCCACTCTCATAGTACTGCTGCTTGGATGTATTGGTATATGGAGTCGTTCTATTGGTCGTCACCTTGTTTTAGTAGAACTTTTAGAAGAGTTGACTAGGTTCCTCTGCCCGTGTTCCATACGACATTCATTTACTTATACCTCCGATCAACCAAGTTCCGATATTCATTCCTCAATACAAATATTATCTAATTATGAAAATGCAGCGTATGCATTACATAATCAGGTTACATATGCTAGATGCTGATAAATAGTTTTTTATTCAAACAGTTAAACGTCACAATGTCTAATCAGGGCCGGCGCGAGGTTCTGTGGCGCCCGTAGGCAAGATTTAATTGAGCTCCCTTAAGCAGGGCGTAACTAGCTTTTTCGAGCCCTGGGGATTACCTAAAAAATAAGGTCTTCCCTTCTAAATTTCAAGTGAGGTCCTGAAAAAAAGGTCCTCATTTCACCAAATTACTTTTACATTCATTTGGCATTTGGCGCCCTTTTGAGTCTCACGTCAGGGCCCCCTTCGCAGCGACGCCCGCATGCTACCTTCCGCCGACCCTGTGTCTAATTATTATTCTAATGCCAGCATTAAACTTTACACGCTTTTTGTCAAAGTCCTTTTATAAAATATTTTATAAAAATTTCTTTTACGAATCTTGAAAAAGCCAATTATAAACATATTGTTTGAAAAGTATTGCAGAAGAAATATATATTATTTAAAGTGGGATATTTCCATATCTAGGGTTCCCTTATAATTTGTGATAATGTGACTGCCTAGATTAAAACGAGACGGATGGGATCCTTATTTTCAGGTATGTTTTACTAATTAGAAAACTTTCTGGTCAATTATGGTCTGCAGCAACATGAACGAACAAATATGCTCGGTAGGTGTTGATCAACGGATATAAACAAATATAAACGCATTACGTGGAACAAAACAAACTCTATCTGTGAGTGTACAAAGGAAACTGTACGTTTGGGTTCGTCTGCTTTTGATAAATGTGGACGATGGCGTTGACAATGGTAGACAATCTTTGTTCTTTTTTTTTGTGTTGCTTGTTCGTTTAAGATTGTTGACGTATATCTATAAAATTTTGTTTTCAGCCTGTTACCTCTAATAAAAGTTGTGAAAATCCTCACTTTGACCTTAGAAAACTATAAGTCATATTTGAAACTAGTCTGGAAAACTCAATATTTTCCGAATGACAATTTTTTCAGATACTCTAACACATACAGCTACTACACATATAACATGTTTTGACATCTCAAAGTTTATTGCATGTCAACCATCACCGTCTAGAATGTTACCAAGCTCTTGCTGACATACGAGACCTTAATATTAAATAACATAAAAAAAATCAACGCGTCTACTCAACAAGAAAATATATAAATTTATTCTAGATCGTTTACACACTTTTTTAAACAATACTCGAATATGGCTACTGGGAAAGGTGTTGGAAAAAGATAAAATTAAGAAGGTACAACAATGCAAAATAAAATAATATAATAATGACACCTAGATAATGCTGTTAAATCGCCAGTTATAATGTTTTTGGTATTAAATATCGTTTGCGTTTATATCAAATGGCATATTATTGTTATAAAGCAAGAATTTGTGCTTCATACTTCTAATATTACCATCCAAATAAAAGGCATTTACTGAGAAAACAATACAATTTCCCACTGTCCAGTTATTTGTTTAATTAAACTCTGAGGATAAGAGATGGAATAGTTGCTGAGGGCATTGACCTATACTATCCAACTATATGTCCCTCCAAAAATGTCCTGCTACTGCGCAATGTGCAATCTAGAAATCTTACTTCACAGATTTTAATCTCTATAAACAAACGAAATTCCATCTCCTTCTATCTCATTAACCCTCATATAAGACCCTGTTTTTCTAACTGGGTGACAATATATCAAATGTGGCGACTTGAAAGACGTCTACATCTTTTCATCCTTTTCTATCTCGTTTTATATATTTTTGTTTGTCCCTCTTTAAGGATGTTCTTGTCTGACAAACGTTTTTCCAAGGACATAATTTTGTAAATGAATTGAATTTAGTGATAATTTTACAAGGAAAATTATGTAGGATAGAAAGAAAATAGGGAAAGTGGCGAAAATGGATAAGTGCTTATTTGGCAAGAAAACTAGGAAAACCAAGGGGAAATTTATAATTTTTTAGACATTTTCATTGAATTAATTTAGATTTAATGTTTCATTAAGCATACACATTTTTTATAGTTATAAATTTAAGTTGAGCTTTCGAGAAAAGCTAGGCTTTACATTGGAAACAAGCATAAGAACTTATCGACTAAATCAATCTCAGACATGTATGTTTTTCTGTTTTCACCAGATCTGGAGGGCAATAGAATTACAGTTGATTTAAATCTTTCATCATCATCATCATTAGCTGTACAATATTTTATTACCCTTAGTTTTTCCTAGAATTTTCGTTCAGTTGTATGTCTAACACTAAATTTTATAGCCTTAATTTTATAACGAGGGTCACGCTACAGTTACGGTGAATAAAAAATATCAAAAGTAGCACTATTATTTTATATAGTTATTTACCTGTCATTTGAAAGTAAGCTAGAAATCAAATAATTAAGTTTTTAAAATATCATTTTGAGTAAAAATATGGAATTAAACAGAGATCATTTTTTAATCATGATTTATTATGATTTAAAAAAAGTTAAGGTACTTTTGAGGGCAAAGAAATTTAGTTTTTAATGAACAATGCCTTCTTTGGCTACAATTTACCGCTAGTATAAAAATATGAATGAGGCAGGAGTTTTGTTAAACACCAAAGAGGAGCAGGTTGTCCTCATACAGCTGTTACGGAAAACAACATTGCTGCTGTTAAAAGGATAATTGAAGAAGACAATAAAGCGACTTAAGCGGTACTAGAGCATGAACTTAACACTGGATCATCAAGAGGTAGATAAAGATGGCGATAAAAATGTATATACTCGTCGACAAGAAAATGGGACTGTCTTAATGTTGTATTTTAAAGGCTGATATAAAATTATTTAATCGTTTTATTAGGAAACTACATGTAATTGAATGTAATACAGTGTCTGCATAAACAAATATTTTTTGTTGCTAATTAAACAGACTGTAACAATAAATAATGCCTGTTTGAACGAAGACTATATAATATCGTATATTAAATACGTAAGTTTTAATACAAATGACTCATTGTTAAAATAAAATTATGCCCATCTTACCATTAGTTACCCATCTTAGAGATTTATAAATTCCTACAATATTTTTTGTGCAATACAATTAAAATGTGGCCGGTAGACGATGTATGAGCTGCGCCATTATATGAAGATGGCCGTAGTATTGAATTATTGCTGGTGTTTTGGATGTAGCTAAAAACTCGTTAATTACGTCATAAAGCGTCATCAGCGAACTAATTGTTTTACGCGATCGTGATTGGTCCTTAACTTTTCTCACACGTCATTTCGAAGAATTTGGCAATTTCATCACGAACTGGCCAAAGACGACTGAGGAAACAAGGGCTTGTATCCAGAAGACCTGTAACTTGCCAGGCTTTTCTCGCAAATTATCGAGTTGGAAGATTGCGTTTCGCTAGTGAGCATTTGAACTGACTGGACCCAAACTATTGCAGTATATTGTGTAGTAATGAGTAGCGGTTGAGTTAAATTCTCCAGATGGGCGAGAACGAGTGTTCTGAAGGCCTAGTAATCCAGGAACTTTATTGGAAAGAAGAAAGCAGATTCATCTACCGCCCAGTGTTCCAACAATATAACTAAGTAACTTCTTGAAAATAAAATAAAGTCATCGATTAATAATAAATTAATCGATTAATTATTAATTAATCGAAGCCAAAAATATCATATGATTAATCGATTAATTGAAACAAAATAATCGATTATATCAATCATACAATTAATCGATGCCATCTCTAGAGGTAGATAAAGAAATAGGTGAAATATTAAAGAATATTATTCTTTTCTATGGACAATACCAGTGAAGAATTGCAATAAATTGAAGGGATTGGGGCGATATATGCTCAAAAAAATGGAGCAAGAAGCTGGTTAATATAATTTTTATTAGATATTTTTTTATTATTAGCAGATATACACAATCAATTAAAATGTTTTCTCATGTTTAAATGTAATCTTACTTAAAACTTCTTTTTATACTTTATCTGTCGATAGCTTTTTACTCATTAATTACTGTATTCTCGCTTTAAAAGTAAAAAGCTTCAGATTTTTATAAAACAATTGAAAACTTTTTCGTCTTTATTTTGTTTTGCAAAGCAAATAAAAAACAATACAAATAAATCTGTTATTTTCAAAGCTTTTATTTTAATTAATAAAAAAATTAATCAATAAGTTAGTTTTGAATACACTCACAAATGTCAATAGCACAATGAATATCAATTTTATAGGTTATATATAAATATTTAATTTCTTGTAATTGACAATTAGATTTATTAAAAATATATAAATATAATTGCAAAGTCATTTTAGTGAACGCACAATAAAAGTTTAAGAAATATATTAAAATCATTTATATCAAGCGGCAAATATATTCTCATGTGTTAATTAAATATTATGTTCAAATCGCTTCCAAAATTGTGAATATGATTGTGGTACAAAGTAATTACCTTGAAATGTGTCTACAAATAAAAGTAAAAAGGTTTACTAATTGGTGGAACCTACGCAGAGATAAATTTTTAATAAGTTAATTAATTTATTACCATTAATTTAACTATTATCTTTGTCCGATTGAAGGTATTTTTTTTTTTTGAAGTCATTAATAAGATATCTAATTTTACATTTAAAAACTACACCAATGGAGACATAATAAATTTAGTTCAAAGTTAAATTACGTCCTAACACTCATCATTATTAATTAAATTTAGAAATTAATAATTTATTAATTAAATTGCTAAATGTAAAGGGTCCTCTCAAAGTTTTCAGGTTTTTATCGTTTTTTTTTTTATAGGTTTTAATAGTTTTAGTAAAAAAAAATCATGTCCAGCAAGCAAATATATAAGAAAATTGGAAGGTAAGTGTAGAAAGGAATCTTATCTTAAAATTCTTGAAAGAGCATCAAACGTCTTAAAAATCGTTTGAGAAAGTTAAGAATGAGAAGCTAATAATCATAAATCATAGTGGCAGTCTTCTACAAGAAAAAAGTTCTTAGTTTGAACAGCGTGGGGATAAATGTTCCAAAGGAATAGATTTTTTTTTCTCTATTTCGAAATTTTATAAGTTCAACAATTAATTCACAACATTGAAATAAAATTGCGCTGCACTCCTTTTATCAATAGGCCTTAAAACCTTCTGAAGAAGTCCAACTTACCTCTTTTAAGTCCTGAAAACAAGCTATACTCATCAAAGTTGCCAATATCTCCGGAAAAAATCGACCGTCTAAAAACGAAAAGGTACATCCCAGAAAATATTGGTAACTTTTGGATTTTCAACAACGTGCCCACGGTTACTGGACGTTAAAAGTTACAGTATGATAAATGATTTATTTGCAATTAATTGTGTTATAACAATACTCCTGTACGCATTAAAATTGTTTTTATTTTCTAGTAAATATACATTCAATGGCTGCACAGTTTTTCATGTCTTCTGTAAAATCACTGGATAATCGACCAAGAGTATCCCTCAAAAATTCTGAGTTACCGTATGCTATTCATGAACCGACCCGAAACTATCTGTATATCCATATTCTAAGATGAAAGAACATTTATATACAAAGTACAACAATATTCAAGGAAATTACTGTAGTTAGTGACAGCTCTGTAAACATTTAGCGATACAATTAGTAGTTTGATTTGTTTTGTCCAGGAAGTGTTGTGTCGAGCAATAGTTCTTGTTGGGTAAGTGTCGGACAAGTGTCCATCGGGCAAACGACAGTCAGGAAAAATGTCTGTCAAGAATCTTGCCTACACAATACCTAGCAAGTTATAACTCACATTTTTCAGTCAATGTTTAGATACCATATGGTAAATATGAAATCTACTATTATTTCATGGTTATCTAAGAAAGATGGGTGAACAGTGAATCAACTTGAAGTTTTGTTTTAAACTTTAGAAAACTGCAAAAGAAACTAAAATGTGTTTATTGTGATTCTGCAGTGACCCATACGACATTTTATAACCAACTCGATCGATTTCATTGTGGTTGTGGGTCAGTTGATGATGAATAAAAATTTGGACGTCCATCAACATCAAAAACCGAAATGATGAAAAAGTTAGTAAAATGATTCGATCAAATAGTCTCTGAATAATACGAGAAACAATTTGTTGAAATATGAATAGTGGAAACCGTAAAATAACTATAGATACAAAATACATACTGTATCAAATTTTTATAGCTCTTCAGCGGTCGTCGGTGATGTAGTATGCAATACAAACAATTTATTTTTTAAACTAAATGAATATTTATTCATAAACTCAATGCTGGTTAATTTTTACCTTAGAGAACGCTGAATTCGAAAATTGTCCGAATCGTTCTTGATGTTGTGGACTGCTTTATACGAACGATCAACTAAACAAGCATTGCCAATGGAATCCTACGATTTTGAAGTCTGACTAGTCTAATGTCTGTTTTTTTTTTTTGAGTTATGGAAACGCTTAGATTCTTTTAATGGGTAGGTACTGGAGTAGATGAAGATAAGTGTACGTTTGTTTGTGGACCGATCTAGCTGGAAGTCTGCTCCTTTGATTCATGGCAACACTTAAGATTTTACTTGGTAGAAACTGGAGAAGCCCAAGCAGGTCGCGTGAATAACAAAAAACGAAAGCGTATAGCAATTTGTGAAGACAAGACTGCTGGCCTATACTGCTGGACATATTTCAGTTCCAAATCAATTTAAACGAATAAATTTTAGTTTTACGACGCTAATAAAACTAAATTTTATTCGTCGATTTGAAACGTACGAACTTCTTCTATGGATGCTAGTGTAACGAACCACTTAGATTACCTTGATAAAATCGTTTAAAAATTCAAAGGTCAATCTATTATGCATTTAATTCCATTTGTCAAGCAGAAAATATTAAGGGTTTCAAAATTATTAAGAATTGTGCACTGTTCAAAGTTTCTTGGTTAAATTCAAAATTAGATTGATGATAGAAAAAATAATACAATTAAAATTTAAACACACATTTCCTGGAATATTTTTTAATTTGTATATAAACGTTCTTTCAACTTAGAATATGGATAGACCGATATATAGTTTCAATTCGGTTCGAGAATAGCGTACGGTAACTCTGAATTCAGAACGATACTGTAGATCGATTGTCTGGTGATCTTTTCGATTGGTTTCAGCCTACCATTAAACTACATTAAACTCAAACTTATCAGATGCAATTATTGTACATTTTGTCTCAATAAACTTAAATTTAATTCTACACCGACTTTTAATTAACGTATAGAATAATTTAGATTGATTACAAAATGGTCCATCCGTCGTTGGTAAGTACCAAAACATAATTAAATTCACATAATGTTGAACCCTGGATAAAACTCACGCCTACCACCCGAATTCCTGATTTCTAAATCTCATTTTAGTATGAATCCACAATTTTACATACTGGTTTTGGCTTTGACTACAAAATTGTCTTTGGATACTGGCTCCCGGTTTACAGGTCCTTTCCGTCCGGTACGAAGGCTGACAATAATTTGCTAATGCCACATTGGAGGCTGGATTGGACATTAAATCATTTTATTTATACAAATTAAATGGAAGCATTTCGTAAGTTTACGTTACACCACAGGTTTATGATACAGGACATGATAGAAAAGCTGGGTAACAGCAACTTGCTTCACTAGCCGCGTGCACTAGAGTGTCACGATTGTGAGGCTGTAGCAAATTATCGTACAGTTATCATTAACAAAATTACAACCTTTGTATAATGGCGTATTAGAATATATAGGAACTGAAGTGCGTAGAAAATATAAAACAGTTTCATCATCCAAATAACGAGTTCGTTATTTTAAAATGTATCGTAGTTTTTCTTTAACTCCGTTTTTCGGTTGTTAGATGATGCTTGTGTATATTTTGTTCAAATAAAATATATTACATGAAGCGTATTTATTAGTGAGTTCCGCGATTATTTTCACTGAAAGGGGTTCTTTATCTCAAGTTGTTGCCACTGCTATAGATTCACAACTTTCCATAGTGTCACGTGGCTTGAAAATGTTTTATCTTTCTCTCCGTTTCCTACGTCTATGTTTTGTTCTTCTTTATTTCAAATGAAAACAAACAAGAGAACAGTCACTTACATGTTCCATCTCCATGGACAAGTAACAATACAGAGACAATATCGGCAAGCGACCAGTCTGTTTGTTTTCCCGTGAATACGTACGTTAATTTAGCTTACGATGGTTTAATTGTCCTTGTTTACTTTTCGCATGTATGTTTGTAGTTAGATTTTTTTTTGTTTTTTATAAATTTGAATATGTTTTAACTTGAGCGCTAAATCTGGGGATAAGAATTTACATACATACATAGACATTTTCATACATCAACATAGTTTGGATATATACATATTTTGAATATATTTCATAGAGAGTGGTAAACAACTCTCTTATAAAGACACTGTACTCATTCGATTTAGTTCATAATACATGAAAATAACACCAGTAAAAGAGGATTAGTATTGCTATGGTAACATACGAGAATTAAATACATTAAAAACAGTGTTAATCTTTAGATGTAAATCATTTCTTTTGCTTTCAAAAATACTAAAAGCGTTTTAAGAGGCACGTGTCGCTTATGCGCACTGACTCACATAAGAAACGTTATATGCCAATGTTTTACAAAATTCAGCCAGATTTACACTAGAGATGAGCATGTACCGTGAATTTTAGCGAGTCACTATGGGAGTCAAAATGAAACTTCCGGCCGTGAGCGGGCGTAAGCGTGAGTACGAAATTATATATCGTGCGTATGCGGGAGAAAACAGAAAAAAATACGTGATTCAAGATTATTTTTTATAGGGAAGAAAAGATAAAATATTAATTTTTTTAACAAGAAAAAAGGGTTTATTTCAAAATATTACAAATTGCATACATTTTCCTCGGAACTTCTCAGATTCTTGTTAATTCGTTCATTATATTAAATGTTTTTTTTTTTAATTTAATTTAGTATTTAACTTCACGTTAGAGGCGATTTATTACACGTTAATTTGTAGAAAATTCGTGTTTTTGGGTTTCGTTGAACCATGTTTTTACACTTCGTGAATGTAATCACGACTTGACCAGCCGTAGAAACTGTTAAGGCGTGACTCGTGGGTCACGACGTGCGTGATAAGAAATTTTACAGCCATAAGCATACGTGACGTGATTTATTATACAGCGTACGTGATTGGGAGTGAGTTAACATTAAACTCTTGTAAGCAAGCGTGATCGTGACACAAAAAATAATTATGTGCCCATCGCTAGTTTACACCAATTTTCTTCAATGAATTGGATTTTTTGTTAAAATACAAGGATTTATCAAAATTGAATAAATTTTTCCTAATCTACGGTTCAAAATACATTCATACATATTTTAATTTTGGCCATTTAGTTAGTTTATTGCCTAAAATTCAAAAACATGTGTCTTCATCACAAGATCCAGTTTTCTTAATCTACGATCCAAAATACATAAGTGAGCTAATTTTCAGTAATTTTTTTAGAGGATTTTTTTCGATTGTTATCGTAGAAAAATTTATAGCTGGTTAATTAAGGAACCAATTTTATTCTAAAGTAAATAGTAGTAGATATAGAGAATCCAAATTTGAACCTCAAATCTTTAACTCTAATCATTCTTGGATTGAAAATTTACATAATTAAAAAAAATGTGTATTTTTTTTGTTCTGGAAATGCTTTAAAATAAATGTTTAGACTAACCAGGACCTCAGAAACACAAAAATTTCAACCATAGATCCCTATCTTCTGTAATTTTTGAGAAATCATAATTCAAATTTATGAAAAATTCCGTATTTGCAAAACAGTTTTTTTGAAAAACAGTTATGGATCAAAATATTTATATAGGATATGAACGCTTTTATATTGTTATAAAAAAAATTTATGTGAAGTGTGAATATTCACACATTTCAGGGTTTCGCAGGTATATAATAAGTGAAGGCGGTATGCTGAGTGTGTAGGACAAATTTTACTTTGTAGTAATCACGGCAAAATGAACGATATTTTTAAAATAATTTATCGTCTGTTAATCATATAATAAGACTGGTTATTAAATTTACGCTCTTAAAAATTAAATACAACATTTGTCAAATTATAACTAGAATTTTGACAAAATAATTTCAACATAATAAAAATGCAAAAAAAAAAAAACAGAAAAAATAAAATTCACTCGAACTCGAAATCCTTCGTTTCCAGCGCATTTTAGCTTACGACACCAGTGCTCTAACCATTACGCTATCGCACGCCTCGCATGTGAGTGTCTTACATTGGTATAACTTTTGTACTTTGTGAACCAAAAACCACAAAAAATGCGTTATTTTCCGAAAACATAATCTGATCAAAAATTCCTGTTGTACTATTTCGGTTCACACCAATATACAATACTTAGAATTTTTTTAGATTTTTAGTTTAAACCATCTGGGCTACAGGTGTGGGACAAAATTTTTTTTGCACAATTTTGGCAAAAATCGCATCAAAATAATTTATTTTGCAAAAATATAAATTTGATCGTTAATCCACGTACTAAGGGCTTTCATTTGATACCCTACTCAAAATTTTATAAAAATATTTTTGTTTTCGATGAGCAGATATTTGTTTATATTTTTAGGGGGGTATGTTTTTTAGATGTTTTAGTATTTTTCCTATGTGCGGGTCAAAGAGTTGTATAAGCATGCCAAATTTCAACTCTCTAGGTTTAGCCGTTTGGCTACAATTTTTGCCGAACAGACAGACAGACAGACAGACGACAAAATGACGGTATAAGGGTTTTTTGGTCATACCTACAAAACCCTAAAAATGGTGTAAGATTTTCAAATATTCAAACTGGAAGTCTATTTCGAACCATTATTATTTATTTTAATTGTCTAAATTTACAACACCCTAAATACTCGTACCACTAGCCCTAAAAAAGGCCAAAGAACCAATTGGGTAAAGGGCCAAAAGGCCCAAGAATTATATTGCTTCTAGAAGTGCTTCTATCTGCCAATTTTTCTTGTTTCGTGGTCCCCGCACTGGTCGATGGAAGTTCAATATTGCTTCTCATATCTTTGTTTTAATTGTTTTTAACAAATAATTTCGTAAAAAGTATCAAATATAGGCTGTCCCAGGAAGAATCTGCCAAACTTCACGGGTGTATACCTTTATTAGTTTAAGCAAAAAAAGTTATATCAACATAGCACTGATTCAAAGATATTACATTAGATAAACAATTGTTTTTAATAGACTTCTTCATAAGTTTTCCACAAATAGGTGTGGCAATACAATGGAGTAAAAATTATAGATGTAGCTCCGTTTGTTCGTCACTTTGTGAATTTTTCTAATTGCCCTCGTGATTTAAGTTTGAGATATGAAATTCATTTCAGATTGTGTTCATTAAGTGCAAAAAATGAACGCTGTAGAAATCATTTGACAGTTTTCAACAATTGTCTAGTTCTTTTATTTTCTTTTAAGAAACAGTGCTTTCTTCCATTCATTTTATTCATTTATCAATGTTTAAAGATCACAGGACGCTACCAAAAGGGAATAAAATGTCACTGCTTTAGAGATAGATGATAGTTTCAGGAAAATATGAAGAAGGCTCTTGAAAGAAACTACTGATATATCGTTTATAAAATTTCCATCCGAATAGAAAATCTTATAAAGTATCCCAAAGTTCAATCCGATTGATTTTTTCTCACATTTGGTATTCACATCCACCCCAACAGATGGATAAAGTAATTGAAGACTATTGGAATTCTAGAACATGAACAGTTTCCTACAATCTGCGAAATTAAGATCTAAGTAATAAAATTTTACACAGTTTGTGTGTGTGTGCATATATATGTTTGTGTATATGTAAGTATAATGTCATAATGGTACTATTAGGGCTAATTGGCAGTACGCTCTGATCTCCGTAATAAAATCAATTTGGTAAACAACGAGTGATATACAAATTCTGTCAAAACAAAACTCCTCTCTAGGAACACCAAGATCAGGCTATACTAAGCTATGATACGTCCCATGCTTATATATGGCTCTGAAACATGGACCTTAATAAAGCGGGATTAAGAACACCTAAGAGCCAAAGTCAGAATAAAGATATCCGAGAACTGTACTCAAAGCCGAGTATCATACGAGAACTGAGAGGTAGACGATTACAGGGCATAGGACACGTGATGAGGATGAGAGAGGACAGAATGTTGAGGAAGATATGGGAGAGAAAATTTAATCCCCGTCGACCAGCGGGAAGACCTCGCAAGAGATAGAGAGATCAGCTAACCAAAGATCTAACAAGTATTGGTATACAGTACGCAAAGAAAAAGAAGAAACCTGAGATATAGTTTGTGTATAGATTGTTTTTGTAAGAAATATATGTGGTTTGGCCAAATTTTTTGATCATAAAAGTTGACGCTTCTGCTACGGTTCTGCTATTTGGTTGAACCCAGACGAGCAGTAAAACAAGTTAGAGAGAATGACGATGATGATAGCATTAGAGAAATGTCAACTTTGTTATTATCTGCTGTAAATATCGAACAGAAGGCCACTAGCCCTGGTAGAGATAATGAGATTGAGGAAAGTTACACAAATACTAACACGCTTTACTGCCTGAAATTTGTATAAGCCGCCAACCACCTCTTCATCTGCTTGAAACGAATTTTTCCCAAAGACAGAGATCTTGCCAAATAATATACGGACATAAAATTTAACTATAAATATTTATTCAACAAAACAGTTCCCCAAAAGTGCGTAATATCTTAATGACAGTCGTAGGATAATTATATGTTCAAATAATATACTAATATTTGTTTTCTATTCCAGGTAAGACTTGCCTAATTCAAATACAATGCAGAGAATAAGGTAAAGTTAAAAACTATATATTTAATGTTCAAGAATGGTAAAATTCTTAGCCTTTTATAAGGACTGTCTAATAAAAATGATTGTTGAAACGTTGGAAATAGATCATTTAAAGACATTTTTCTCTTCAATATATTGAATTATATTTTGTATTTTCACGGATCAAAGTAGTGCTGTAGATATCTTCTTTTAGTTGTCGTAAAAGTTCCATCTTTTTTTTTCTTTACTTTAGCAACTAAATGGAAATAGGTTCCTTTGAGTGTTTGACTTAAAGGAAAAAGAAAAGTCGCATGGAGCCATATCTGCTGAGTAGAGTGTTCAAGCACTGCGATGCGTTTATAGGCCAAAAACTGCTTCACTTAGAGCAATGAGTGTTCATTTGTCTGATGAAGGATTAAACGATTTTCCCACAATTGTAGTATTTTCCTTCTGACACTTTTTTGGAGTTTTTGTGTAGTAGTGTTCACTGTTGCTCTAGAACATTCATCGTTTCCAGCACCCTCTGGACCTTTACAAAATCTTTTGTACTATTCGCACATACGTGCACGTGATATGCATTCTTTCTCACAAACCGTAGCATCTGAAATGGTTGCCATTTTGTTTGTACTATATTCTATATTGTATCTATGGCCAGCCAAAGATACAAAGTAAAACGTCGGGTACATGAAGTAGTACATTATATTATTGTACGATGTGATGCCTTGATCCCTCGATAGTTGATACCGCCCCTGAATATGCCTCGCTCAGTATTGGTCTGCACGATTTACTTCCACAGAAGCTTAATGTCACAATTTAATAGGTATTTATTGTAAGCTATTGCTAACAATTGCTATGTTATGCAGTTCTCAACTTTGCCTTTTACTCAATTTTCTACAATATTTTCCTCCCCTACTTTGAATTGTAATTTCATCCCCATTTGTTACTTCCGTTTATTTGCTTACAAGTATTGCATTATTTATTTTATGACATTGTTTTCGAAACACCCCCATATATTTATATGCTATACACGAGTTTTGTGACACACTTCCCTATTTCTTACATATTTCTCTGATTTCGTCTTCGTACGAGGGTACACACTTGGAATTTTATCTGTTTGTTACCCCGCATTCTTCTATCTTCCCCTCTATTTATCATAATTTGTCTTATTGTACTTCACCCCTGTATTTCTTGCACATGCTCGAAGATTAAATCTGTACAAGATATTCGTAATTTGTATAGCTTCATCTTATCTGTAAACACGTCAATAGCTTTGTTAACAGGTTTTTACATGTTTTCATAATTTAATATGACTTGTTATATGGATTATACTGAAATATAATAGATGTTGATTTGGGGAGGTACATATACACAACATTAAAAATTCTGAAAACATTTTAATATCGATAACATTTACTCTTATATTCTGAATATACATTTTAAATATTGAGAGTCTCAAGAAGCACGACTGTATAAGCAATTCTACCGTTATAGCGCATTTTTTTAAATTTTAACCACCATTGCGTGGGCGAAGCGCAATGTAAAGGCGCATACTGACTAGAGCAAATTTGCGCGCACCAACGTTGTGCGCATAAAATTGCTCAGGTGAGTACGAGGTACAATTTGTGTTCCTGTGTACTTTTACGCGCACGAATGCTATCCGTAGCTCGTCGGTTCCACCGCTAAGATCAAAGAACTTGTGCACTCAGCGTGTACGGGTTTATGCAGTCATATAACTGTGCACGTAAATTTCACAACAATAAACATTCAACATGGAATAGAGTAATGAGTCGCCCTGCAACTCATTGATGAGTATGAAAAATATCCTGTATTATGGGATGCTAAGCACGAAAATCATTTTTCACGCAATAAATAGGTTGATGCTTGGAAGACGATGGTCCATAATTTAAAACGTAGAGTTATGGCTAATCATTCTTTCACGGGGACAGCCTTTCTAAATCTTGTATCTTTCTTCCCACTTTTGTGTCCAACTTTATTAACGAGTAGTTCAAAATCTGCCGCTGATATTCAAAATTTTGAAATTGTCCACTAACTTCTTGCATTTGCAAATCTACTAGCAAACTGTGTTGTGTCAACCATTAAAGTTTTTTTTTTTTTTTTTTACTAAGTTATGCATTACTATGTTCGCTGCATTTGTTAAGGCAACAACATTACTTTCCGCCATCGTTGATACTACTTACTTTAAATAAATATGTGCGTGGATATAACTGAAATAGCTGGAGCACGATTTTACGCGCACAAACAAGAAAGTTGTGGGTGCAATTTCTTTTTATCCGCACGAAAATCCGTGCGCGCACAGCCTTCGTGTCAATAAACCACCTGATCATTATAGAAAAGACAAGAAGCATCTTCAGACACTTAACAAGAAGAAGAAGTATATAATTCAGAAGCAACAAAGCCAGCAGAGGTTAGTTTGATAGTTACTAATGATGGCATAACCTACACAGCATCCATATCTGCGGCAACTATCCCCCTAACTTATTTTCAATGAAAATTTTAGTTTGGGTTTGGATTTCTTTGTTCCATTACTTGAAGAGTAATTGTATTTCCCCCCATAGGTAGTAGTACAATAAAAAATAAGAAATAAAGTTAGAGTTCTTTTTATCGTGATAGTACTTGAAGTAGAAACATTTGCGCCCTTGTATTTTATTTCATTTTACCCTATTTCCCTATATTCCACCCCTATTTATCATAATTTCATCCATTGTATTCCCCCTATTTATGGTTTACTATTTCCACTTTAACCATATTTTGGTTTGGTCTCCCTTTTCTGGTTTCCTCACATTATTGGCAACATACAGTAGCGTTACTATAAATTAAATATTTAAAAACTGGGAGTTAAAAAATGAGATACTTTTTTCATTTGTTAATTTCAAAACTATATTTTCTTAGGCAGTATCTATGTGCTTGACTTGTGGCTTCATATAAATCCCACATCTCATTCGGTTAAGTATTCGATTTTCCAGATATCTTCAATACCATTACTCACTAATTCTTCTGTTAGTTGTTTTCTCAATGTTTTTCATCACAAGTCCAGGGTTTTCGTTTCCAGATCCTTATAATTATATACTCTTTCATCCTCAACACAAGTCTTATCCACTGCCACTTATTTCGTGTGTGATACTCGGCTGAGTACAGTAATATTTAAATTCGCTAAAAATATGGCCTTGTTAAAAATGTGGAAATAATTTCCATATTTTTAGCGTGGTCTTTCTACTGGAATTTTTCCGTGAAAAATTTCATTTGTCCGAAAATATTTCTTGTTCTATTGCGGCAATGGCCGGCGTCAAAACGGTTACATAAATTTCGTCCCCCTGTAATCAAGCTTACAATCGCCCCTGTAACGCCGTCACTGGTCGGCAGCTTCCCCCTTGTTCGATGGAATTGAGACGTAAATTAGTTTGACGCGCCCTCTGAATCAGGCCCTATTCTTTTTACACGAGACCGGAAACAAATTATCTTTGTCACTTGTTGTGAAAAACGACCAATTCTTTTACATGGTCAGAGATATGTGGAAAATCTGAACAAAATTACTCATTGAAGAATGAAAACATAGGATTTTCAGCTAAAACCACCAGCAATTTATTAAAGTTAGGGGAGTGTCAGAACGAACAGGAACTGGAACAAATATGCTAACGTGCATTACGATCCGAATTTGTTATTCTTTCACATTCCTAATTTATCATTAATAGTTGATTATTAGTTAATTCGGGATTTTTAACATGGGACATCAAAATTCCATTTCAATATTTTCAACAAAGATTTTAATTAATATATATTATTACCAAAATTTGGCCATTAAATAGTTCATAAACTCATATGATGGAAGAATTTGGTATTCCCAATAAATATATCAAGATGACAATGGTGTTTGTGTCTGAATCCATAAGCAAAGTGAAAGTTGGAAACCTTTCGTCACAGCGCTTTGAAATTTATACTGGAGTCAAACAAGGAGATGCCACCTCATATATTCTGTTTAACCTCGTGTTGGAGATAGTGCTTCGAAAAGCCTAGGATACCAACCACCATAGTCTCAGCACGATGGGTACTTAAAGATTTTAGACCAGGCATATTACCTGGATATTATTTCAAATAATGTTGAATACGTAATATACCTAACTGATATTATTGATGTCGAAGCTCGTAAAGTAGGACTCATCATCAGTAATGAAGAAAACTAAGTATATTATTGTTAGTAAAAGCAGTCAGGAGAACACGATCAACTTAAAAATGAATGGGAATACTTTTGAGGGAATTTGTATATTCAAATACCTGGGCACCATGATAAGTCAGGTGAATCTGATACAGCAGGAAATTACTAACAAAATTTAAGCTGCTAATGACAACACCCCATAGTTTTCGAAAATAAAATAATACGCTTAACTTTTGGTCCCATTCAAATTAATGGTGAATGGACAATATGCAAGATCAAAGATATCCGAAATCTGTACTCAAGGCCAAATATCACACAAGATCTGAGAGATAGACGATTACAGTTGATAGACACGTAATGGGGATAAGAGAGGACAGAATGGTAAGAAGGATGTGGGAGGGAAGATTGAATACCGGTTGATCCGTTGAGAGATAATAAAGAAAAATTGAAAGACCTGACAATAAACAGATCAACATGTACAACTTATGTGAGTGAGTTACGAGAATTAAACTCCAAAGGATAATTAAACTGCATCCAATAGCTACTACAACGTTGGAAATTAGCCATTGAACATCAAAAGAACTATATTTAACATTGTTACTGTAAATTAATTACATAAATACTAATTATATAACTTTCAGCATTATTTTTTATAGACAATCGAATACCAGTAATCAAACTTTCTGTATCTTTAACATATTTTAAAAAAATGTTTGACGTAATATCCTTTTTGCATATATTGTTAAAATATTTCATTCGAAAAAATTCTAAATTTCCTCCCTAATGTTAATAATACATAAAAAAATAAAATCCCCTAAATTTAAACAGGATAAACAAAAACGAAAGAGAGTAGAAAATCAAAATCACTGATAAATATCACTAACAAAAGAAACGGGTAAAAATTCAGACCACAATTAAAAACAAAAAAAAATTGTTATCTACCATTTATCAAAGGCCGGAAGTACCACCATTTTGCAACACTTCCGCATGGACTAAAGGGCAAAATACAAAGTTTTAAAAAATATATAGACGCTTCAAAGTTCATTGTGGAAAATTTAATAAAGTACAAAATATCGTATGTTGGTATATTTGACGCGATAAAAAAGTTTATAAGTCTTTGGAGAGAAATATTAAATGGACGGAAAGGATATATTAATTTTTGGATTTAAAATACTGTTTTATGAATTACACTGTTTTTTAAAAAGGTACGCAGTAGAATAAATCTCTCTTACTTAGCTGATTTCTCTCTATTTCTTTAACAGTGTGTGTTGATTTAGCTATGAGTTTAATTCACAAAAAATTCACAAAAAATTGCTGTGGTCAACTTTTCCAGGTATTTTGTCTATCAATATAATCTAGATCTTCTCTTACTTGATTCAGCTAAAATAATATTTTTCTCAATAATTTTCTTGAACATCTAAAAACTTGGGCCATCGAATTGGCACCTTTTACTTCCCGCGTCATTCAAAGAATTGAACTAGTCCGAAACCAGTTGCAGAAAGACATTTGTATCGATACGGAGCAGAAGGAAACGTATTTTCGAACCACCGATTGAAAATTCGTGGGTATTTCATTATATCTCCGAAACAAAGCGGACTTCTATGCACTGGCGACGGATCTAGTGAGGTCGAAAACGGGGTTGTTTTCAGATAAGGTTCTTTGGTAACCATTTTTTGAATTATAGAGAATGATGAACTTTCTCCATGAAGCAGTGCTAGATTGTAGGGCCGACGTTATCCCCGATTTGTTCCTGCCGTGGTAACTTTGTAGTAGCGATCTGGAGGGAATGGGCGCTAAGCCTTTGTAGTCTTATTATTATTATTATTATTATTAAACAGGAGGGTTTGTAGTCCCACCAGTACCGTCCAGGTTTGCTACCCTCTCTTTCCTGACAAACAGGATCTCCATATGTGTCAAAGGCGCGCTAAATACCTGCTGCGAAGGATCTGTCGAACATGGATGCCCTCTCACGGACACCCAAAAATGTATAAGACCCTTCGGAATCGAGGTTTTTGACGATGCTTCCATCGACCAGGTGAACATCATTACCGTCGTCCATCGACAGGTTGCACTTGTAGGTGACATCATCATGACAGACTGACCTGTCTAATAGGAGATTTTCCTTGCAACCTGCTAGACCCCTTTTTGATCCCCTCTGTTCATAGATGTCATTCCAAACAAGGGCAATGGAGCTCAGAACCCGCTCATTCAACACGCTCGGAAAGATCTTGTATATCGTGTTGAGGTAGGCGATAGGACGATAGTTTTTCGGATTGGTCAAGTCACCTTTCTTGGGGATAAGAACAGTGCGTTCTTCTGCAAGCTATTCAGGAATGGGTTCTTCCCCACGAACAAATCGTGAGAAGATCCATTACAACACATAATGCGGACGAAGGTTTTGATAAATGATTTTGACGTTTGTTGGTAATTTTCTTTGTTGAAAAAAGTCATCTTTGTTTGCTAATACATATATTGGTAACTGTTTATCGCATTTCCATTAATAAAACAACCTGGTGCTTTATTTTCATTATTAAGAGCCTGTAATGTGGGGTTTAATGGTTTCACAATATTCTTGATTGCATATAATTCCTTCAAATATGCACTATTGTGATACTTCGAGAGTGTTTGAACTCAAAGCTGGTGTTGTCGCTCGACTAGCAATGCTGTCTGTATCTGATCCTGTTCTTGAGCGACTTTTTTCTCTGTTCAAAGCACGTAGTTTTTTCTGTTTTCTTCGCTCTGCCATTTCTCGTGCTTATTCACTACGGGATTTTTTCACAAGAACTTCGTCTTCGTCTGAAGACTTTTCCTCTTTTTACTTTTATCAAATGATTTTCGTTTTTTTTTTTAAATTTTTCTTTCTCTGTTTCTTTATCAGATTCTCCTTTCTCCGTTTCAGGTAACTCTGATTCCTTATTTTAATGTCTTTTGAAATCTAATCGTGTGGTCCTTCTCGAAAGCCACTCAAGTAGCCTAGAAATGGACAACTAAGCTTATCTTTCCTTATACACCACCTAGGCGTTGAAAACCTATTATTTATTATTTATGATAATGTCTTTTCTTTCTCAGACCGTATAAAGTAAAATAATTGAGATATTTATCTGTTATTAAAAATAAGGTAAATAATTATTAAAAAAACACGAGTATAATTTTCTACCTAAGGTAAATAAAATTATATCACCAAACAACTAAAAATTAAAACACAGTTTACTCAACTTTGAGCAAACAAACGTTGTGTATTTATGTACACCCCCACGTCAGGGTTGTACATAATTAAATTGCCAGTTAATCTCTGTATTTAACTACATCCCAAAGAGAGAAACAAGAAAAACGGTCTGGTCCCTCCGTAACGAATTACATGTTGTAAAGTAATTATATTAAAAGCATTTCGACAATCACGACAAAAAAATTCAATAATTTAAGTGGAAAGAAGAATACGGTCTTAGGAACGACAGAGCTGGAAAGATGAAAGAAAATTGATGAGAAAAAAGGATAGGAAATTTTTCGGTTAAGAAAAATAGAATGGTTTTAAAGGAAAAGTTTATTAACGGTTTTGTTTTTACTAGTATTTAATTTCCAGAAAACTTCTGTCATTCTAGAACGATTTATAAAAATATACAGCTAGTTTGGAAATATAGTGGAAAGTTATTGGGTGATATTTTAAAATTTATATCCTGAACAACTAATGAGTCATTTAATGGGGTGTTTAATAAATAGTTGACAACCTGGGTACCGATTCTATTAAGATTCTACAAACACCAAAATCGTCTGGAGTGCGATAATCATAGCAAGCGCGAGTGTGTCTGTGAAATAGTTGAAACAGCTGATCAGCAATTATCTGAACGTTTAAACAGACAAGACTGTCCAAATAATAACCATTGTAGAAAATCTGGGAAAACAGTTCTGCAAGTAATTTGTTTTGCTTAAGACGATTGGTATCACGTAGCCAAAAAAATCAAAGAGTCAAGCGTTAAATCAGAAATAAAATTATATAAAGTTGTCCAGGAAATTTTTCTTCCTGATTTACCTAGTCGTTCATCGTAAAAGGCTACTTGAGTGGCTTCCGAGAAGGATCACCTGATTATACTTCAAAAGACAACAAAATAAGAAATGAGGGTTGCATGAAATGGATAAAAGAGAATCTGATAGAAGAATCAGAAAAACAAAAATCTCGAAAGAAAAGAAAATCATTTAAAAATAGTAAAAAGAGGAAAATTTCCTCTTCAGAAGACGATGTTCTAGTAAAAAAATCCCTTAGTGAATAACGGTGTAACGAAAAATGGAAGAGCGAAGAAAAAGGAAAATACTACGTGCTTTGAATAGAGAAAAAAGTCGCTCAAGAACAGGATCAGATACAGACAGCATTGTTAGTTGAGCGACAATACCAGTCTTAAGTACAAACACTCTCGAAGTATCACAAGAGTGTATATTCGGAGAAATAACATGCAATCAAGAATATTGTGAAATCATCAAACCCCACATTACAAGCTCTTAATAATGAAAATAAAGCCCCAAGGTTGTTTTATTAATGGACATTCGATAAACAGTTACCAATATATGTATTAGCAAACAAAGATATCTTTTTTCAACAAAGAAAATTACCGACAAACGTCAAAATCATTTATCAAAACCTTCGTCCACAGAATATGTTGTAATGGCATGTAAAATATTTAAAATATGAGATAAATGTACTATTTATAAAACTATAAATGCGTTTCTGTTTTAAGTTTATTAATTTCCTTACATTTCAACAGTAATATCTTTGGTCAGATTATATAATATACATATATAACGTGTCCAAAGATGCATTATCAAGAACCTGAAGACCTAATTAGACGATGGCCCTGTAAAAAGAATACTGTCGTTTGTATATCTAGGTCAAGAAATCCGTCTTTCAAAAGATAAACTACAGACTTGCAAAGAAGAATATCCCTGGGATGGGCGGCGTTCAATAAGATGAAATACCCAACATTCTAAAAGCTCAAGTTTTTGACCTGCGTATCCTGCCAATGCTTACTTATGGTACTGCGATGTGGGCTCTTAATAAAATCATCATCAGCAAGTTGGAGGTATCACAAAAAGTCATGGAAAAACGTATGGTAGGTATTGCTGTGCTAGACAAAAAGACAACAGAATGGCTCCGTACTACATCAAAAGTGACTGATGCTGTCACAAGTATATGTCAACTAAAATGGAGCTGGATAGGCCACATAAGCAAAACTACAGATAACCGTTGAACACTAAAATTTATTAAATGTAGACCTAGACCGAATAATAATAACCCTAGACGATGTCTGACATAGTCGATGATGATGATGACGATGATGATGATGATGATGATGATGACATATATAAAGTTGATGTATTGATGCTGACTTTACATTTTTGATGTAAAGTAAATAATGAGTGAGATATTTCAAAATTAAATAAGGTAACTTTTAACTTTGTAACTGTAACTTTTTTCGTAAACAATTCAAATCCCGAAATATCCGATAAAATATAAATTTTGCGATGCCTTATAGCCTATATTCGAATCCTGGTTTTACTCTATCATTATATCAAATTACTGCCCATACAAAACTTAATAATTGGTTTATTAAAGCCGATATTTTTTTAGGTTAAACAATGTAGGAGAATTTTAAAAATTCAAACCGCAGATTTTTATAACTAACCATTTTTTAGTTTATTTATAAAAAATTTCAAAAAATTTTCATAGTTTTTTTGTTTTAAAATATGGTTACAAGTCAGCAAGGATCTCATGATTTCAAAAATTTCAACCGCAGGTCTTTATCGCATTTCGTTTTTAAGAAACGTCCATGCCAAGATCAAAATAAATCAAGCCATATTAAAATTCGTCATAATTTTAAAATAAGCAAAACGAATAAGGCCTCAAATTTTTTTTAGACTTATAAAACTACGAGGAATCCAAAAATTTTAACCTCAGATCGTTTTCTCTAACCGTTTTTGAGTTGAGATTTTTTTTAATTCACAATTTTCACACAGGATGTAAATTATGCCATTAACAAAATTGTCATAATCTCAAAACACATCAAACGATTAATATATCATACCAAATTACATGAAAATATGTCCAGTCATTTTTGTGCGAATGTCGGACAGACAGACAAAAATTGTTTTTGTTTCGTGGATATTGCATTATAATCATCTGAAACGTGTAGAAACCAAATATGAGACCGAATGAATAAAAATAAAAAACAGATATAGCCTTCAGTTTTATTAATATAGGTGTTCCTAAATGAAGTAAACGAAGTAAATGAAGTTCCTAACTTGGTAAAGTTTCGTAAAAATATTTATTCATCATGCAGATTGCAGTTTCGGTGTTTACCACTAAGCAAAATATGCCTTAAGCATATTATATATAAGCTTTTACCCTAAGCACAGTATGCTCAATACAACATTGTAGACATTGCATTACGGCTCAGAGAGATTGCGATAGATTAATAATAATAATACATACAACTAATCGATCAGTGTGATTATGGGGTTGTGAAATTCTATACTCTTGTGGATTAGTATACAGCTATGAACTAAGTAAACAATTTTTTGAATGTAACTGATTGTCCAATTTTCATTTGGCTGTTACTTTTAATCAAACTAGGTTAAATTTTTTTTTTTATAATCTGTTTGAATTTCTGTTGAAAAAATTAACTGGAAAGTCTATATATAAAACGAGAAAATTTTAAATTAAAAATCCTATCCAAGGGTAAGCCAACAAAAATTAATTATTTGAAAAAACAGAAAAATATTTTTCTTTTGAATCAAAACTGGGTAGGTTAAAACCGCACCGTAATTATCACCTAATTACGTGTTTCTGTTCTCTCTGTGCTTGTTGTGTAGTTACACCCCCAAGTTAAAAAATGAACCTTATTATTCCTGTTATTATTTTACCATTATTAATTCCGCCTTTACATTCTACGTAATTTTCCACATTTAAAAATGGTTTTTTTTATAAAAAAAAAAGATGAATGAATAAGCCAGGTATAGAGTTTACTGGATAGTTTCCTTTGGATTCAGTAATCATTTGTTTGGTTATTTACGAGGGTTGAAAAAAAAATACTTGGAGTACCCTCATAAAACTTTATATATTATTATTTCGGTCACTTGTCTTCACAGAATATTCGCCACCTTTACAAGATACCTTCCTTTTAACCTATCTGGCATGTTGTCCGTAAGCCCGTCATCAGCCAGACATCTAAATTAAACTTATAACCCAGTGATTCCCAAACTTTTGGTTCCCGGCACCCTTAATGTGTCAGAATTTTTCCGCGCCCCAAATTAAAACATTGGTCTGACAAACGCAGCTGGAGGAATATTGAAATGTTTTCGCGGCGCACAGTTTGGGAATCCCTGTTATAACCGATCAACGATACATAATGTAAATACTTTTACAGTTTTAACAAATTATTTAGTTTATACTAGTGGGCGATGGGCTGCAATTTTGCGGCCTGCTTAAGAAAAGATACAAAAAGTTAATTGTTTTTATAATAATATAGAGAGAGGTGTTTCAAAGAGCTAAAGCAAGAAGATTTCTGCTTCAAAACATAAATAAAAGACAAGCTAGCCTAATGGGGCATATTTTGTGACATGAGGGTTTGCTGAAAATAATCGTGAAAGGTATGGTCGAAGGAACAAATCCTAAAAGAAGACCCCCCCTTAAAATATATGAGTCAGTTAAAGGTGCACCTTAACTGTAAGAAATGTTTTGTTCTAAAAAGAAATGCAGAAGTCAGAGAGGAATGAAAAGCTGCTGCCAACCAATCTTAGGATTGTAAACTTTAAGAGAGAAACTGACAATAAATTCAAAGATATTGTTGTGTCTACGACTGTTATATAAACTTTACTATATTTAACTATTTAAGTTAGCGTAAAGTAGGTCTTTATGGAAAGAGTAAAAAAAAAAAAATGAAAAGTGCCGTAACATATCATTATTTCACTCTTGCCATAAGCACAATACAAATGCCAGCGATACATTTTTGGGTTTCTAAACGCGTCTTCCATGGGAGAGGCGTCTAACCGAAGATATTATGTTTTTACACGCGGATATGACATTTTATCCGCATCCGGTCCGCACCCGCACAGTTTAAATGATAATTTATCCACATCTGCAGAAATATAGCGGATATCTGCAGATTTGCAGGGCTCCCAATATTATCATGGAAGTCTGGGATGGAACCCTCGATCGAAACCCACGTCGATTCCTTAATCAATGTAGAGGTTGCTCTGCCAATACGTGGCGAATAACAGTCCTCTAGATACTGAAAGATTTTTTAAATCCCGGAAGTACTATGCAACTTGGGAAATGCAACCAAATAACAGATATTGCCAGTTAAGTGAAACTCAGATTTTCGGAAGTTATTGTTTGGTTATTTTTTCTTTTGGTTTGTAATCCAAGAGAAGACTTAACATTACTTATCATAAAACTTCGTTAAATTATGTTTCTTTATTGAAAAGAAAGAATAAATTATCTCTCTAGTAACGTCTGAAAAATATGAAGCGTAAAAACTAATGAGTGAAAATATAATTATATATTTTCTATATTTTCCAATTTCAAGTTTTCTCCAGACTTCACTGACACACTTTCATGTTATTTGATTTTTCTGAGTTGAGATAGAACAGATACAATCAGAATTTAATTGGAACTTTTAATTTCTAACAAGTTTCGACAGATTTTACAATAATTAAATTTCCAAGAGTCCAATATTTTAACTTACTATAATTTTATTTCTTATTTTAATTATTGATTTAAGTTGAACGTTCCATCACCAATATTTTACCACATTTTCATATTAAAAATTTAATTTCTATGTAAATTATTTCCTTTGCTCTTTTAATTTGGATACATGATATGCAGAATATAAATTTACATCAGATAAAAAAATAACAAGGACGCAATATTCGCAATGTTGAACGGAATAAGACTTGAATTCCTGCTTAAGAAGTTTAAGAATAAATGACAAAAAGAAAAATAACGAGCAAGATGGATATTGTCACTCAAAATAACCTGAAGAAGCCTTCGATCAAAACTTTAAGGAACCGTCAACACTACATGGCTGGTGATTCCCTAGTGGCTTGCCACCATTAGGGAGTAAAATACTCGGATCAGGGATAACAGGATCCCAGTTGTTTTTTGGCCCCGAAAATTTCGAGATTTAAAACTTCTAATCCCAGGTATTATCGATATTGTCGAAAAGTATGTTATTTACTAAGTGTTAAAAAATAATTCTATACATATTAAAATAATTAATAATAATAGAATGGAACGTGGGTGCCGGCAGAAATTTTTTTCAAGGGTGTGGGGCAAAATATGTCTCGTATTTTTGAAAATATTTTGTAATTTATTAAATAAACTTGGATAAATACAGAACACTACTTAAATAGAAATTGAAGGAATATGCGAGCAATGGCATTTATAAATGTTTCTATAAAATCTACTCTATCATTAGAAATTTTTTTTCTGTGTACATTAAACATACTTATTCCGGATAAAGGATCATCCGTCATAGATGACGTAATAATAGTTATACGTTTTTTTTTTTTTTTTAGTTTGATTTTTTTTTTTTAACTATACTAGCAAATCAAAACTCAACTGGAACTACGCTTTAAGAGGAAGTGTAGCATTTTCTATACTTAGTTCTAATTTTATCAATAACTATTTTTTGTTTTTATAAAAGGCCCAGATCAAATGATCCAGGCACAATAGAAAAATTACTGTGGTCAAATTACCACGGGTACTATGGTATAAATGCTATACTTTTCAAGGTGTTTTGTAGTTTGCAAACACTTATTTACGCATGAGAGTTAAGAAAAAAAGTCAGTGCCATCTAATAATTTTAAATTGTGTTACAATGTTATTAATTTCTGATAAGAGTGTGAATTATTTAAATCTACAATTCGATCCATGCGTCCTTGACTCGCCATGTAGCGTGCCAATATGATTTCTCTAATTAGTTGCGGTGTTGACAGAGTTGCCGTGGCTCCGTGATAAGACGATTGACTTACGTAAGACTCACGTCTTTCGGATTTTTATCCCATAATTTACCCCAATTATAGATTCACCCCTTTATGGGCTGATTAGGACGAAATCCTGAAATAATTTTTCGGCATTTGTATGGGTAGTCTTTGTAAGCAAAAACCAAGTCGATATCTTATTGATCCTAAGAGATATTAAGGAATCCTTGAAAACACATTTCACCCTTTGTCACCCTTTAGAAGTGAAATTTTAAAAAAACTGTCAAAACTGTTTCGGGATATTTTAAAAATACACCTATGTGCCAAAAAGGAATGTTACATCTCAACAAACACAGGAAATACGATGGGATGCATAATTCACCCCGATTGTAGATTCACCTCTTTAGAGGTTGATTAGGACGAAATCCTGATATAAGTTTTTCGGCATTGGTATGGGTAGTCTAGTTTCGGAATAATTTAAAAATACACCTATGTGCTAAAAACGAATGCTACATCTCAACAAACACAGGAAATATGACGACATGCATAATTCACCCCAATTGTAGATTCACCCCTTTAGGGGTTGATTAGGATGAAATCCTGATATAAGTTTTTCGGCATTTGTATGGGTAGTCTAGTTTCGGAATAATTTAAAAATACACCTATTTGCTAAAAACGAATGCTACATCTCAACAAACACAGGAAATATGACGACATGCATAATTCACCCCAATTGTAGATTCACCCCTTTAGGGGTTGATTAGGATGAAATCCTGATATAAGTTTTTTGGCATTTGTATGGGTAGTCTAGTTTCGGAATAATTTAAAAATACACCTATGTGCTAAAAACGAATGCTACATCTCAACAAACACAGGAAATATGACGACATGCATAATTCACCCCAATTGTAGATTCACCCCTTTAGGGGTTGATTAGGATGAAATCCTGATATAAGTTTTTCGGCATTGGTATGGGTAGTCTAGTTTCGGAATAATTTAAAAATACACCTATGTGCTAAAAACGAATGCTACATCTCAACAAACACAGGAAATATGACGACATGCATAATTCACCCCAATTGTAGATTCACCCCTTTAGGGGTTGATTAGGATGAAATCCTGATATAAGTTTTTCGGCATTTGTATGGGTAGTCTAGTTTCGGAATAATTTAAAAATACACCTATGTGCTAAAAACGAATGCTACATCTCAACAAACACAGGAAATATGACGACATGCATAATTCACCCCAATTGTAGATTCACCCCTTTAGGGGTTGATTAGGATGAAATCCTGATATAAGTTTTTCGGCATTTGTATGGGTAGTCTAGTTTCGGAATAATTTAAAAATACACCTATGTGCTAAAAACGAATGCTACATCTCAACAAACACAGGAAATATGACGACATGCATAATTCACCCCAATTGTAGATGCACCCCTTTAGGGGTTGATTAGGATGAAATCCTGATATAAGTTTTTCGGCATTTGTATGGGTAGTCTAGTTTCGGAATAATTTAAAAATACACCTATGTGCTAAAAACGAATGCTACATCTCAACAAACACAGGAAATATGACGACATGCATAATTCACCCCAATTGTAGATTCACCCCTTTAGGGGTTGATTAGGATGAAATCCTGATATAAGTTTTTCGGCATTTGTATGGGTAGTCTAGTTTCGGAATAATTTAAAAATACACCGATGTGCTAAAAACGAATGCTACATCTCAACAAACACAGGAAATATGACGACATGCATAATTCACCCCAATTGTAGATTCACCCCTTTAGGGGTTGATTAGGATGAAATCCTGATATAAGTTTTTCGGCATTTGTATGGGTAGTCTAGTTTCGGAATAATTTAAAAATACACCTATGTGCTAAAAAGGAATGCTACATCTCAACAAACACAGGAAATATGACGACATGCATAATTCACCCCAATTGTAGATTCACCCCTTTAGGGGTTGATTAGGACGAAATCCTGAAATTAGTTTTTCGGCATTTGTATGGGTAGTCTAGTTTCGGGATAATTTAAAAATACACCTATATGCCAAAAAGGAATGTTACATCTCAACAAACACAGGAAATACGACGAGATGCATAATTCACCCCGATTGTAGATTCGCCCCATTAGGGGTTGATAAGAACAAAATCCTGAAATAAGTTTTTCGGTATTTTTATTGGTAATCTTTTTAAGCAAAAACCAAATCGATATTTTATTGGTCCTAAGAGATATAAAGGAATTCTTGAAATCACATTTCACCCTTTTTCTCCTTTTAGGGGTGAAATTTAAAAAAATTGTCAAAATTATTACGAGGTGTTTTAAAAAGACACTTATGTGCCAAAAAGGAATGTTGCAACTAAACAAGAAAAGGATATACTACGGGATATATAATTCACCCGGATTGTAGATTCACCCCTTTAGGGGTTGATTAGGACGAAATCCTGAAATAATTTTTCGGCATTTGTATGGGTAGTCTTTGTAAGCAAAAACCAAGGCGATATCATATCGATCCAAAGAGATATTAAGGAATTCTTGAAATCACAATTTACCCTTTGTCACCCTTTAGGGGTGAAATTTTAAAAAACTGTTAAAACTCTTTTCAGATATTTTAAAAATATACCTATATGCCAAAAAGGAATGTTGCAACAAAACAACACAGGTAATACTACGGAATGTATAATACACTCCGATTGTAAATTCACCCCTTTAGGGGTTGATAAGGACATAATCCTGAAATATGTTTTTAAACAATTATGTGAGTAAACTTTGTAAGCAAAATCCAAGTAGATATCTTATTGACCTTAAGAAATATTGGGGAATCCATAAAAATACATTGCACCCCTTTGCAACCCTTAGGGATCGTATTTCGAAAAATCCTTTCTTAGTGGGTGCTTACGTCATGGTAGGAATATACTCCTCGAATAGCGTTTTTAGGTTGAAGTGACGTTCTGTCCAATTTACCCCCTTAGGGATGAAATAAAAAAAAAAACTGTCAATACCATTTCGAGAAATTTTAAAAAGACACTTATGTACGAAAAACAGATTTTATAACTCAACAAACACGGGATGTATAATTCACTCCAATTGTAGATTCACCCCTTTGGGGGTTGATTAGGACAAAATCCTGAAATAAGTTTTCCGGCATATGTATGGGTAATGTTTGTAAGCAAAAACTAAGTCGATATCCCATCGACCCTTAGAGATATAAAAGAATCCTTGAAAACACATTTCACCCCTTGTCACACCTTAGGGGTTGAATTTCGAGAAATTCCTTCTCAGTAGGTGCTTACGTCATGTAGGGAATATACTCTCCAAATTATTATTTTATATATATATATATACAGTATTGGCCATAAAGATTGCAACTTTTAACATTTTTCAATTTTTCAAATTTTAATAATAATATTGGAAAATAAATACTCTTAGTTCTATAATTTAATCCTATTTTGTCTGTTACATCAATCAATAGTCAAATAATCTGACTTACAGATTAATAATAAATTATTTCTTCATTTTTGCTTGGACAAAAATATTGCAACTATTTGAATTTTCTTGTTATATGCAGGTTTTATCCATAAATAATATGTAGTGCACAAGTAATATTTCAGTTTACATTTGCCAATCATGGGTCGTAGTAAAACTGTTTCAAGTGAAATTAGAAACTTAATAATTTCTGGTTCTAAAGACGGGCTGCTGCAAAATGTGATTTCACAAAATTTAAATGTTCATAAATCTACTGTGTCACGAATTATAAAACGATTTCGAGAAGAAGGTACGTTTGAAGTTTCAAAAATCCCAGGACGGCCACGAAAAACTACAAAACGAACTGATAAAAAAATTATTTATTTATCTACCAATAACCCATTTCTGTCATCGGAGAAAATTTTGGGCCTTTTGCCACCAATGAATCAAGAAAACATCTCAACAAGAACTATTCGCAGAAGATTAGTTACTAAGGGTCTTTTTAGTCGCCGTACTGCTAAAAAACCACTTCTATTCAAAAAGAATGGGAAGGCCCGATTATAATTTGCTAAAAATCATATTGACTGGACTGTGGATCAATGGAAAAAAGTTATTTTTAGTGATGAATCTAAGTTCAATTTGTTTAAAAGTGACGGTGTAAGTTACGTTAGGAGGCCTGCTAATAAAAGATTTGTTCTAAAATACACCTTGCCAACAGTTAAACATGGCGGAGGTGGTGTGATGGTATGGGGCTGTTTCTCGGGATATGGTATGGGTCCTCTATACCACATTGAAGGAATAATGGATCGATTTAAATATAAAGACATCCTTCAGAATGTTATGGAACCTTATTCTGATGAGTTCATGCTTTTAAATCATATTTTTCAGCATGATAATGACCCAAAACATTCTTCGAAGTTGGTCAAAAAATGGTTCGAGGATTCAAAAATTAACGTAATGACTTGGCCGTCACAGTCACCCGATTTAAATCCAATAGAAAACCTTTGGGAGATTGTCGACAGGGTGCCTGGTCTAATATTGATAATGAAATGATCACGAAATTATTAGAATCAATCCCGAAAAGATGTCGGGAAGTTATAAATACTAGTGGTTACTATACAAAATATTAAAAATGATCTGTTAATAATAAGTCATTTTCTTAATTAATAAAAAAGAAAGATTTTTTAAGAGTAGTTGCTATCTTTATGTCCAGGTAAAAATAATAAATACTATAAAAAAAAAATAGAATTTACTATTAAAGTTTAATTGTTTACTATAATATATGTAGAGGATTGTTAAAGGTAAGAATTACATTTTTTTAATTTTAAAAATATTGAATAGAATAAAAATAAAAGAGGATTATCAAAAGTTGCTATCTTTATGGCCAATTCTGTATATATATATTTATTTGTTGACCGACTTATTATATGCACCTAAGACATTTGATTAAAAACATGACACACATCGAAAATATCAAGTTTTCATAAGTATAACATGCAAATACAATAAAAATACCTTCAAAAAATCTCTCCGTAGTATACAAGATAGCATCAACTCGGAGATGTATTACTGAGACCTTGCCCTTGCTATTTTTCTACTATTTCAAATACCTTCTTATATTTCAAATAATTTTGTCACAGTTTGGACTGCCATGGAACCCAAAGTATGAAGATAATTTAAGAACTTAATTTTCACGAATGATATAAAATAATATTATAATGTCCTTTTAAAGGAATATAAATTTAATGAAAATAGAATTAATATGAAAGGAGTATTTGATATTTGGTATTTGAAATACTTTTACTAAGTATTTGGCACAGCTCTGTTGAATTGTACCTAAGTAACAAATTTGTTTTATATCAATAGAACCTAAAATAGTCACTGCGGAGGGACTTTTTGAAGGAAATGTACATATTTAACTAATCTGCTTTACATGTAGTGACCAATTAACAGTCCAAAATCTCATTATAGATTGCATAAAACATACCACTACAGAAGATCTCACCAACACTTCCAGAAGCACTCGCGGATAACAACTATGTGAGAAGAAGGAACAATCTACCCAGATATATAGACCTAAGATCATAAAAATAAAATTAAACTACGCAATTACCTTATATTTATATATGTATTTGAAATATCCAATATTATAGTCTATTGTTCTATGCTTATATATTATAGTTTATTTTGGCATATATTTTATTTTAATTGTATCATTTTATTATTATCAATAAATATAAAAGATTTGTAACTTTAAACAAATGAAGATAATATTTATCACTGTATTTATAACATTCTTAAGCAATATCTAAACTAAATAAACACAATTCTGCGTAATATTGCGCAACTAATATTTTAATAGTCGATTTCAATTCAAAGACGTAGTTGGACTTGGGTCTAGCCCCTACAAGTGCAACATGGACAGTTAACACTATGTCACCCTTCATATTCGAATTCTTTACCATGGTCTAAGCCAGTGGTAATCAAGCTATGATTTGCGGAACTCTGGGGTTCCGCGTAACCTATTCAATATAGTCAAGGTTGTCTATCAATATGTATAGATTATAATATTAAGAGTTCCGTGAGTTAACAAAGTTTATAGACTACTGGTATAGACAGATGCTTCTCAGCGATATTGTAGTGCTGGTCGCGCAACAATGTCTTATGACTGTGTTGCTCTAGTTTAGCCAGGCCATTAACACTAAGATGCTATAGTAATTGGTATGGGAAAAAAGCACAGAAGCAGCTAATTTTCCTTAGTTTGACATACTACTCTATCTTCAAAACAATACTCCTCTCCAAAAATATCACGACCAGTCTCTATCAAACTGTAGCACGCCCCATACTTGTATATAGCTCCGTAACATTAACGCGATAAACAATACCTTACAGTCTCTAAAAATAACTGTACTGATTATTTAGAATAATAAATCTGCAAGAATAAGTGATATCCCAGTCAGTTTATTAAGTTTGGCAGTGAAGTGTTTTACAAGAATTGTGTGAGATCATTTTAATGGTATGAAGAAAAGAAACTCCAAAGAATGGAAAATAAACTGATAAGAAGGAAGATAAATTAGAATATGGAAATTATAGTGCGATCTGGTTTTTATAATCCTGATATATAATCATCTCGAACATTATTCTGCATCTACTAGAATATTGTTCTGCATACTATGAAGTCTTGCACTACACTCAGAAGAAGACTATTTGGTCTTATCCAATACAAAGGCAAATGTAGAAGCTGCAAAAATAAAATGAGAGTTTTGTTGAGGATATCAAGATGTCCTGCACAGAGAGAGAGAGAGAGAGAGAGAGAGAAAAAAACTTCTTTACACCAACAAGAAGTAATTTTAGGGTACCTGGCCATATAATGAGAAGAAGGAAGTATGAGCTACTATAGATTTTCACTCTGGGAAATATTATAGTCATAAGAAACATAGGTCGCAGAAGAACTTTATAGCTAAATAATCTCTGAGAGATATTCGGTGTACATCTATAGATCTGTTCTACGAAAATATAAAATTTTTACCAACCTTTGAAATGAGATGACTTGGAAGAAGAAATAAGAAGATGTTTAGTCATATTGCGTATCTACGTCTTGCTGTCTTAATCCGGAGATCTTTGTATTCTTAATTTTTCTTCTGTAGATCTATTCTGTACTATTAGATCATTATAGATCATATATTACTGATATAATATAATATTATAAATGGTACAAAACAATAGAGTTGGTAGTTAATAATGTACCTGCTTGTCCTCTAGTGTATGACTATAGATCTATATTGCTATCAGTAATAAATTGTTATAAACATGATATTATTTCTATTCTTGTAGATGATAAGAAAAGTAAGTATTCCAGATTAACTGAAAACGGGTTAAGTAATGTATTTTTTAATTCTCATAGAGTATTAAACGTTGGATTTCGAAATTAGGACATCCGAAGAATATGTGATTTAAATTTCAACCTGTTTAGGTGTTCCGATGTCCGATAATGCCTCAATAAAGCATTTTAGTCTCAGATAATCAGGTGATTATTTTTCACTGGCTCGAAGGTGCCCTATAACGAAATCTTAATGTCGTAAGTCAAAAGCTACCAATTTCAACAGAATCAGGATATTCAATAAATACATGGTGAATGGGTTTAATTTAAAATTTGGAGATAGTAATGATCAAACCAGAGCCAAGAAATGCTGATTCTAACTGCCCAAGTCTTAAGCAATGGAATTCAAAAGCATTAATCGAAAATTTACCAAAATTGTTATTCTAAAATTTGTTTCATAACTTTTGAATTTCGAAGCTTATTAGTTTTATATAGTCGGGAACTGAATTAAGTGGATATTACCTACCTTTTCAAACAAATAATCATATCTTCTAAAGTTTCCTACAAAACATTCTTTAATTTTTAATTAAAATTGCTTAAAATTAATGAACAAAACATATTTTTGGAAAATATAAACAATATTTATTAAAAAATAAACAAGTACAGATCTGTAAATAGTAAACAGAATTTAGTGGTGGTTCTTTAGTCACAATTGTATTCTTGTGTCCCAATTCCTTGAGCGGCCTTTAGGCCGTGTAGGTCAAGGTTGCCGACATACGGTTTTGGGAATTATAGAATGTGCAGGGTGTTGCGTATTTGCCAGCATAAGTGTTGAACTACATTCTAATGTGTTGATAATCATTATTCAATTGTGATGACTATGGTCTTTAAATTGCTGCCAACATTACAATTGCTGCCAATAATGTTTCGAAAACAATTGAGGTTGGATCTGACGTCATAGTGCCCTGGTTAACTGTCAGGTAGTTATTCTTGTGACTAGTCATCAGTCCTCATCACGCTACCCAAGGACCAGCCCAACTGTTGAAGTCGCCAAGACGAGATTTGGTGATGTCTACAGGGCTTCTCTACGTGTTCGCCTCGTGCGGAGACCTGGGGTGGTTCGACCGAGCCTGAAGAAGCCGGGGCAAGAACGAGACTAACCGCCATTTTACCAACAATTGTACATATTCTGATGTAAATGAATCATGTATAATAAATTTTGTAGAAAACATTCCGTTCTAGACTTCACCCCGTGACACTATTATAATTTGGGGGTTTTCTTTGTGGCACGGCACCTGAAATTTTGTATTAATTGTTAATTTTGGAAAACATATAGACATTATTTCTGAAAATTTCGAAAAATCAGTGCTTAAAATGGGTAATTTTTTTTTGTCTCTTGCCTTAAAATTTTTCGATGCCAGTGATATTAATCTACTGAAATGATCTGCATAAAGTCCGGCTTTAAATCCGATTGGAAATTTGTGGCCAAAGGGTCAAGTAAAGTAATTTTTTCAAGTGTTTAAAAACGCACTGGAATACTGCTGAATCATAATATTTCCAAAACCTAATGGGAATGCCTAGGTCAACCTAGATTACAATTCATTATTAACAAAAGGTTACCACACTAAATATTAATTAACTCTTGACATTATTTTAGTTAACAGTGTCTACTCTTAAAAGATATGTACTTGTTTATATTTTCAATAGTTATTGTTATTTTCCTAAAATCTTTTTTGTTCATTAACTTTAAGGCACATATATACACAAGTTCTAAATTAAAAACTAGAGAAGGTTTTACAGGAAACTTTAGAAGATATGGTTATCTGTTTGAAAAGATAGGTACTGTCCACTTAATTTAGTCCCTAATTCTATCTCGATGTGCCAGAGTTAAAAAAATAATTATTATTTCCAAATATAGTAAATAGTGCTTTCCTTAAATGATGACGATTCCTCCGTGCTCCCCTAATGCAATAATTTCTTTTTTTCGTGAACGTGAGGAATTGTGCTGAGCAGGAAAGTAAGTAATAATTATAATATGCAAATAAAAAGTAAATTGTTTTATGTTATAACATAACGCTTACTTATTCAGTGTATAATCGTTGAGTATGAATGCTAGGTTTATGAATACTGGGTATGAACAAAACAAACATATTTTTTAAACGTTTATTCTTTTGAAAAAATTTTTAATTACCCCTAAACGCTAAACCTCGTAAATTAAACCACATAATATTTTACTTGCGTTCATTTATTATCACATATTTTAACAGCTTTAGACTTTTTACGAGTAGAACTAACACGCCACTAAAAGTGCAACTACAAAAGAAATGAAAAATACCAACTATTTATCATTTGGCGTAAAATATCACTAGAGGATTACTGCATACTAAAAATCTGGGAGAATTCCACGACTGTCATTTAAGTTGGCAACACTTATGAGGGGGAAATTTATCACTGTTTGTATATCAAAAGTTTTGCATTACAAAAAAATTGATATATGTTTACTTTAATTGAGACACTTAACTTCGACACAATAAATCACATCTATGGAACACATGCATGGAAAAATGGACAAGTAAATCTGATTTTGATCGTGCGGATTTCATAAACAAACGAAAGAAGGTGCAATGGCTAATGTGACAGATTGATTATGAAAAATAGACCATGTCGCATCGAATAATATTATTATTAGATAGATAATACATCCTTATTTCCACACCAAAATCTTTCTATTATTTTCTTCCTTTCTCCCATACTTTTTGTTTTTAGGTATTTGCATCATCCAAGTCTTTAAGTAATTATTGTTGTACCTTGAATTTGTTAGGCTCTCACTTCTTTCTTGTCCTTGGATGTCCTACATTCTATCTATTATTTTCTGCGTCACATCTTGTCCTCCCTACCTCTTTATTGATATGTCCCTTGTGGAGTAGCAATTATATTCCAACCTTTTCCTTATTTTTTCTTCTCATATGCCTTGTCTCGACATCTTTTCTTTATATTTCTCTTTACCGCTGATATAGTTTTTTTTTTCTGGGTGACTTTAAATGCTCTTTTTGTTGCATTTGTTCTGATGTTGTTGTGAATGAATATTATTATTATCATTAGCGAACTCGCTGCAGAATATCTGCGAAAATATTTAATTAATTTTATTGATCAAATAAATTAGCATAGTTAATATATAGTACCATATATAGCAGTCAGTCTAAAGCCTTTATACACCTACATTATTTTCAAATATTTCTTAAAAAACCACATCGCTGAACAAGGTGCTTAGCCAGGAAACCTTGCCTCCTCAAACAAAATTAAAATTCAACATGCAAATTTTATATTAATTTGGAGAATATATTCATTTATTTACTTAAAATAATCGTATTCGTATAATTTATGCCATCATGCTTAAAATATTTATTACGTAATAAGAAGTTTAGTCCTACAAGTGAGGAAGTTTTTAAAAGTTAGACAAAGCATAATTCTTCGATTTAATATTCAAAGGCCGTTAAGTAAATATTAGATGCATGCATGGTACATCTCAGCACTGGACTGGATTGTTACTTATCGCTTGTCGGAGAACAGCCGTCGAGCATATCGTTCTCCTTCCACTCAGCATGTATGGCCACCGGAAGCTTGCACGCCCGCTCCATACCATGTACTGCAGTAGGTATGACGTGAGAACAAGCTATGACGACAACGGTAGACCATCGTTTGCTCTAGTAGGTTCAGTAGTACTTGTGTAGCAAGTATGTAGCAATATTGTTAGTTTTAGATGGTATATTCTTGTTGATAAATCTTGCTTTATTATGTCATGTAAACTACCACGTCAGGTTTTATTAGTGCCATAAATGATTTAACAATTTGTTTGCGTGTAATTATGCTCTATAAACATTTATGTTGAACTCTATTAGTTGATTTGAACGTTTTACTATTAATTTCATAATATCTAACTGGCTATTCCGGTTTTGAATAGTTTATTAATGTTTCCTCATGATTACATAATAAAAACATTATGGTTCAATCTTTAAAATCACAATAGACAATTAAACGATTTTGCATAATCACAACTAACGGCTACGTTCAGTTTGTGACGGCATCCGACGCTATAGTTACCGATAACATTTTGATTTCCCCGCAGAATATTCATATTAAGCTTCCAAATACATTAAATGCTTCGTAACTGCTCACTAAACCAATTTTCTGCATAATGCATTTGTGGAACTAAATGTTATCATTGTTACCTTAATTCTGAATCACCGAAAAATGTTTGCTTTCGCTTAACCAACGAAGGATTATTATTAGAGTTCAGTTATATGCATTTTGCATTGTTTTTTGAATATTTCATCATGTTTATATCATATTTAACCTGAGGTCTAGTTGTGTATGTCATCTTTGATTGTTCTAAATTTGTTGTTCGTAGTCTCGCGCTACTTGTTCAGCCTGGTCGAGTAGAGTGTTGTCTTGAAGATCTGTCTTAAGTAAGTCTTCTTTGGGGTAACATGGAATGTTTCATCCTGGCTGCTGTTGGATTCTCGGGCTGCAGAGTTCGCGCGTTCGTTTCCCACGATGGGTGGGAAGGCACCCAGATAATTTGTACGGATTTTCTTTGTTCAATCATCTGTTGTATCTGGTCTTGGATTTATTGAATCCTCGTGTCCTTTGTGTAGCTGTTGTCGAGGGCTTGCAGTACGCTTATTATAGTCGGTGCATATGGCTATATTGCTGTAGATGGTTATTGATGCCATTTCGAGCGCCTTCTGAATTGCTACTGCTTCTGCTTGGTATACGAACAGCAGTAATAAAATATGTAAAGTCATAGAATAAAGGTCCAAAATTATAATTAATTGAAATTTTATCAACTTCTGTTGTAATATTTTTCTGAATTCCCTTTATGAATTACACATCTGACAGCGGACCATTTTTAAACAATATTTTTATGATGAATAATTTTTATGTTTTATGAAATTTTTTTAAAGTTATTGATTTATAATACACAAAACCTACCAGTGTCTAAACTTTTCTATAGTGTTATATTTTTTTCTCTTTCGAAAATTGTATGAAACTGTTCAAAAACTTAGTTTTTATTTCTCGTGGAAGTGTATTGTAGATTCTTGGACATATAAAAAAATTTAAACAAAAAATATGATGGGCTTTTTAAGATTTCACTGCTCTAGACGATTTTTTGCGCGTCTATATAGATATTAATATTATACATATATTGATACGTGGTAGCTGTCATTCAAACTTGCCTTTATAACATTTTTAACAAGTTGACAACAATATAAGCTTAGATGGAATATTTTTTGCGAGAATCTTATAAAAATATGACACTTTTGTAATCCATAAACCAACGAATTTATAACATGCTTCTTATGTAAATACTATGCGTAGTAAAACCTAAAAAATGAAATTTTAAAAAGAATTTTACTTGTTTTATATATGTACAACTATGTCTTCAGACTCTATAGTTGCAGACAGCTCTAAACATGTTTTGAAAAATTCGTCATTCAAAAGTAAGATGCAAAGATTCGTCTGTGTATAACAGATAAAGATAAAGACACTAAGGATATCAGCTGAAGCAAGAAACTTAAAGAATTGATTTCCAGAGCAAATAAATGTGGAGTTAGACGATGAGGTGCACCTATGTAGAAATATGTACTAGCTAATTTTGATAAAATCTGGCCAACATCATGTATCGAACAATTGGAAGTCATATTCCGAGGCCCTTGTCTAACAGTGAAATGGATTACTTTTCAAACATATTTTGTAAGTAAGAAGTAGTTGGAAATCAGTAATGCAGTGACGTTATTCATAATTCACAATATTTGTTACAAATTTGATTAATACAAAGAGACCCAAAATAGGTAAATTTAAAAAAGATTTATTATCTAAATGGATAAAACCGTTTTTTTGTGCCCTACAAAATGTTTATTGTACATTGGTAAATAAAACACGCAGATTTAGTAGTATTGTCACAAACGTAACCGCAAAAGTAAGGATACCTAGGCATTGTGACTTACTGTTGTTTATTTAAAAACTTTTCTCAGCGTCCAAATAAAAATAAGCTACTTACGTAATGCACACGCTTCATTTTAGTAATTATGTAACATTTTTAATAATATTTGAATAGCGGAACTATGTTAAACGAAGGTATAATTAATGGACGTCGTACGGAAACCAGTCAAAGGGCCTAGTTAACTTCTCTACAATGTTCTACTCAACCACGGTGACGACCACGAGTCCGACTCCACATATGAATACTTCCACTTAGACCAAGCAGAAGTCCCGATGTGACCGGGAGAAGATTCTCTAGGCTCCTTGACTCCTTGATGAGAAAACTCAGCCAGGAAGCTGGTTCAAGGCAATCCCTTCTATCACGGGGTGTACGGGAGACTTCCCCCAACTCCAAGAGTAAATTCAATCAAATACTGTAGTTGTTATCAATAATTATATAACAAACCCTATTGTTAAAACCGATAATTGCTTTCCAAATGGTCATTTAGATGGGCTGCGTTAGGTCTAAATAGCCATTGTTGCTGTACGCCTATAATTTAAACTAACAGTTCAGCTTAGTTGTTCACAAGTATGCTAAAGAATGGACGTAATACTGACCATATTACTCTTGAATGTACACAGATTGAAAATATGGCCATGAAACCTGGAAACAGGAGGCCTAGGCTCACCTAGGGCTGTCGCGCCGAGGATATTGATGAATATACATCATCTGCATTGGCTAACGACAATTATAGAAAGTTTGTTAGCATAAAAATAAATTAGACTAGTTATATTGTATCTTATTGTACGTTTGCGTATATTGTGTTTTATTCTTTATTTTATTTTATTCACTATGAGTATTTCTATATTATTGTTATTATAATTGTATTGTATTTTTTTCCCAGTACTATGTAACTGGACTTGTGCATCACTGTAGAAATCTGTATGGTTATTGGTTAAATATATAAACATTACATAAGCATGGGAGTACCATTTTGGCAGAGCCAGATATCAATAGTTTTAAAAGGAAATCTTATTTTAATGAAAGGTCCTAGTGTGAAATGATATGGATTATCAACATGAAATTTATTTTTAATTTAGAAACAAGTAATTTTTATAAAAATCATCAATACTTATACAGTGGATGTGACTTGAACGTTATCGTTTCAACCTGTTGGTAGTTTAACATCTCATTATGGACTTTATTTTTCCGTATAATCCATCAATAGTCCTATAATTGGATTCAAGAAGATTGACACTTTTGATTTTCAGTAATTATTACAAAAGTCTCCACCTTAAATTTTAATATAAACCCTCTTTTCAGATGATATCTATCACACTCCTCATTATTACTCACACTTCCCTCCTCACAGCATAATTACAGAACAGAATAAGGTCACGAACTTCCAAACTTATCAAGTAACGAAATTTTTATTTTTCATTTTTCACGCCAGTCACTTTTTCCCTAAAGTTTCCTTGTGAAAAATATAATTAAAGATTTCGTGGCAAGATATGACGAACACTTCGCTATCCTGAGTTGACCGCTACGAGCGTGTGACGTCACGGCACGTCATGAATTACGTCATATGTAAGATGGATGACGGTAAAAAAATGCGTTTAATAGTTTTGACGGTGTCTTTATTAACATCCTCTGTACGTGAACGAGCAATTTAAAATATTAAAGAATCTTCTGCAAAAATACATGCTTCTACGGAATGTGCATTCCTACTAAGACTAAAAATTGAGGTGAAGTTGAATTTTCACACATTTCAGGGTTTTGTAGGTATTTAGTAAGTGATAATAAATTGTAGGTGCGTATTAAATATCATAAATTTCGATAACTTTTGAAAGAATAATCCACATGCTTTTATCGCACTTGAGGTGCGCTCGCATCAAGACCCAGCTATAGCTATTCTCAATTCTCAATTCTCCAGTCAGTCAAATAAATATGTAAGCGCGGTGTAGCATAAATTCTATAAATTTCGAAATAATTATCAGATCAAAAAATTCTGTAGTGCTATTCCGGTTCAAATTATTATGCATAACTCAGAATTTTTTAGATTTAAATTAAACCCTGTCCCCTCCAGGGTTTATTTTACAGGAGGTTTCAGGGTATGGGACAAGAATTTTTTATAGAACATTTTTGGCTAAATTCGGTTTATTTTTAATTTCAAAAGAAGATGTACACTACCTTACCAAGCAATAAATCCATAACATTATTAGCCATAAATTAAAAAATAATCAATTTTGTCAAAAACACAAAAATGCAATATATTCTGGAAATATTATCTGAAAGAATTTCTGCTGTACAATTCCAATTCCCATTAATATGGATTATTCAGATTTTTTTCATATTTTTAGATAAACCCTCCTGGGATATAGAATGTGGGATAACAGTTTCAAATACATTTTTGGCAAAATTTTAAAATAAAGACATTTTTACAAGTAATTTTCCAAATCCACGTATTACGCAAATCCACGTATTAAGAGCTTTCTTTTGATACCATACATAAATTTTAAAATATAATAATTTTTTTCAAAGACCCAAAAATTATACATTTTTGGAAAAAATAATATGATCAAAAATTCTTGTTCAACTATCTCGGTTCCTATGTGCATGGCTGAGGATGTCTTTTTGCATGTAAATTTGTAAATATCTCTCTGGGAAAAAAGTTTGGGACAAAAATTTTTTGACACATTTTTGACGAAAATCCTTTTACAAAACTGACTTTTCAAAAATAAAAATGTGTTGGTTTATCAATGCATTAAGAGGGTTCTTTTGATACACCACTAAATATTAAAAAAAAATGTTTTTCATTGAATATATATTGTTTAACTTACCAAATGCTAATATTTCTAGAGATTTCTTTGTATGTATTTTTTTGAACTCTCCTATATGGTGGTCAAAGACTTGTATAAGCATGCCAAATTTCAACTCTCCAGGTTCAGCCGTTTATCCACAATTTGTACTGTATAGACAGACAGACAGATACATGAGTCACATTATAATGTTTTTTGGTCATTCCTACAAAACATTATAAACGTAAAAGGAATATTTTTTTTTCGGTTCAAAATTAGGTTTGATTGAAATATATTTGGTTCGCTGTCCATTTTGCAAAAAAATTGAATATTTCACTTATGACACCAGATGGATTTTAACCTCCTCAAGTCCTCAACTAATTTTTGTGGTAGTTTTTCCCAGCTTGTCTTTCAGTTGCAGGTGGACATCCAGGGCGGGGGCACACGGGTTTGAGCACCCACCCAAGAAGCAGTAAAAAAAATAATAATTCGACTTTATTAACATTTTCACATTACAAAGATGGAAAAGCATTACGCCGATTGGCCCACTTTCATATTTTCCTTTTAAAATTTTCAAATTTGAAAGATGTTTTTGTCTCACACACGGTTTTCTTCTGAGCTAAATAAGTAATTGTAAATATGTATATAAATTGTAGTTAAAATATTAATTAATCATCACACTGAGATGAGGGAACTCGTTCCTTAAGGATACTTAGGGAAATAACATCGAGTCAGTGCTCTAGAGATCTAGTACCGCGTCTACCGCATCATATTTTCCCGTCAACTTGACGGAAAGAATGTTTGATTACTAAACAAGAATATGGACGCGAGTTCAACTCTTGCTTATGTCAAATAATTTGTTTAAAAAATATTTATAGAAATTACAGGTTCTGCTGAACCATTCACAACTTGCTATAAACTGTAGGGACCTTTCTGTGTACGGTAAAAATGGACGTAGTACTGACCATATTATCTCCAAATGTACACAGAATGAAAGTACGGTCATGAAACCTGGAAACAAGAGACTTAAGCACATTTCAAGCTGCCACGCCAATAATAAATCTAATGTGTAGGATTCTAAAAATTTTCAATTATTCTTGTCTTTGGCTTCTCGCACATATTTTGCACATTCATTTTAGTAGGTGGTCTTCCTCGAGATCTCTTGTCTGCCCTAGTGTTTCCATTGAGACTGTCCAATTGAGACTGTTTAAGTCAATTACCGTTTTTTATCCTGAATAAATGACCTTTCCTTTAAATACGTATTAGGATGCTGCCTTTGACGATATTTCTGAGTTTACCAAATGCTAATATTTCTAGAGATTTCATATTTTTGATTATTTTTATTCATATTTCGTGGCCAATATATTTACCGACAATCTTAAAACGTGGTTATCCACCAAAATCTGGACATATTTGATGGATTAAAATGAGTTATTTAGTTATGTAGGCCGCAAAACGCGAGAGTGCATAAAATAATACTCGCACGATTTCTTCCACAAACTCGTAAATAAAGTGAGATCTAGACAGAAGTGACCACAGTATCTCGGGTTAAAAATCAGGTAAATCCCTTCCGTTGGATAGGAAACAAACAATTTCTAACTTATTTAAACCTCTATTTTTGTCCAATTACTTCAATAAACTACCCCTTATATTTTTCTAACAATCGATTGCCAATTTTCTCCAGCGATCGTCAATATTTTCCCCAGTCTTCTTTTATGGCTGGACTCGCCCTCAATTAGATGTAAACATACACCCTTAGGCATTTCTCTCCCCTTAAACTGAAGGGAAAGTCTTTGTTAACCCACGTTTGATGTATTTCCGATTTGAGTTATTGCGATACATTGCTGAAGAAAAGATTTTGTTATGAATTGGATTTGTATTAAAGGGAAGTGTAGACTGTAATTATGGGATTTCACAGGGATCGGGGGAAAATACCCTGTACCTTTTTTCCTCTAGTAGATAAGGAGACGCTACATTTGATTTCTGACACTTAACGCGATATTTATTAGAGGCAGGGCGAGGGAAACTCTATTTAAGTGGTGTGTTTAAGGAAGCATTCTAATTCAGATACTAGATGTCAGTAAACGATTTATCCACTTTGAAAGGTATGGTTGGTTAGGTAAAAATAATGGCGCTCAGAATTTGTAATGTTCAAATGATTAAAGTAATAATTTTCCGAAGCAAAATGATGGATTACTATGAGTGAGGCAAGAGTCAAGTCAATTGTCATTGCTCAAGAAGGAAAAGAGAGGAATTTAGTAACATTTCACCTGTCGCCCAGCCATCAAACTGTGCTTTATACACGTAATATTTACACGTAACGTTACGGGTGCGCATAAAATTAACCAATTGCTTATAGGTACCCGTGATGCCTACAGATTGCGCATGGAACGAGTTACGGGTTGGGCAGGATTGACCTAAAAAACGGGTAACTCTCAGAACAAAGAATTCGGAATTATGAGAATTTGTACGTACTTCCGAACAACGGAAATCCGAATTTATAAAACTCATAACTAAAAACTAAAACGCATCTTCGAAAATAACGTAGAGCGGGGGTGTTTATTGATTTATATAAACTATTGTGTATCGTCTATTGTGGTGTGAAAGTTTATCAGGGTTTAGTAGAATAGTTTTGAAGTAAGCATCGTTCAATTTGTAAAAATGGTGGTCAACGTTAGCGTCTTGCTGTTCGCCATATGTACTTTTATAGCGTCTATCTATAGTATAACACATTTTAGCTTTGTGATACAGGTTATCTAAAAGCTCTATTGTACTCAATTTTATATCATAATAAACTTTAACGTTTCTATAAAAATTTAAGAAGATATTCCTTAATAAAATTTCATAACCTCACTATTAAGATATCAACATCTTGTAAGTTGTACGCTTAAAGTTAACTGCAAAGTCTCTTAACGACAACGGGATTGCGAAATTAAAAAATAAATTAGAAAATCACCATTAACGACATTTTTGAAAATAGTCCCCGAAGATTTTCACGACGGTAAGAAAACATTAAATTTTTATTTGCTCTAACGTAATAGCTGGGAAAAAAGTACTATCTGGTATAATGGAGGAAACCAGAGATCCTTAACAGATACTGTGAAATATACCGATGCAACTTTTACTTCCCACTTGCTCGAACTATTGGGAATTGAACAACAATCTACCACATCCTAACTCTCTATATATAGTACCACTTATTTTAAACGTCTTAAACAACCTATCAAAAGAAAACGACAAAATACACTCATCAAAATATTCTAGGGATATTTAATGAGGTTGGAAAATAAATGTTTGTTTGTTATTTAAAGATTTTGTTAATGGTGTGTAGGCAGCGCAGTTGCGTGTGTGTCGGCCGCCCGTGTGCGAGCATTCGTGGGACCACCCTTTGCTAGATTTGAGCCCAAATGTCGTAGGTGTTGATGAAAAATTGTATACCTGCGCGATTTGGGTCCTATTCTAGTAGAGGGCGGTCTTGTATGTGTTTGCGCACGGGCGGTTGACGCACGCGCAGTGGCTCTGTTTACATGCCACAGGCTGAATCCTATTTTTTATGCCTTAAGGTTTCATGAGTTTTATTAAAAAACTCAGGTACTTTACTCTGCCCCCATCAACGCACTGCGGGCAGAGAGGCATTAGGAGAGACAACTGGCACGCCAGCTAAGTGATATATACACCCGATCATCGATGTTTTGGGCGCAAGATAAAATTAAAGTGTGTAATGTTATAGATGCAAAAATTCAAATAAAAGATCTTGTATATTTGATGTTGACAGTCTGAAGATTATTTGATTACTGATAACTGTTAGCACAAAAAGAGCATTTCAAAGTGGTAAAGCTGGTTTAATGACCTAAATGGAAAACAAAATTTCCAAGTGAGAGACTAGAAAAAGGTTACTCTGGACCTAGTATGATGGGTGGAAATCCTTAACAAAGTCAAGAACCATCCAGGATTGATGAACCAATATTGGTGATGAAAGCAGAATAGTAGAGGTTTTTGTTTGGTCGTTCTACGGAGCTAACTAACCTAACTAACTTACCTAACTTAGAATATGTTCGGACTGGTGAAAACAGAGTGAATTGCGGGACTGCTGGTTCGGTTCTCCGTTGGTGATTTTATTCGGGCGAGAATAATATGTTTACATTACTCCCATTTTCACAATCATTCACCCTCATCCAGGTGTAGGAGCTCGCCCTCAGGCATCGGCGATTAGCGTCGTTGCAGAAATAGGCCGATGTAAAATTAAGAAAATAATAATAATAATAACTTAGAATATCTTACGAGATATTTCTACACTCTTTCACAATTCTGCGATTACGTTTAGCGTTTGATAGTGATTTTTTTTTTTCACGGAATTTCATGTTTAATTAGATAACATAGTTATATTTTGTTGTATAGATTTATGTTTTTGAGGTAGTCCGTTATGTTTGGTAGTTTTGTTGATCAGGGCGTCTTTTATGGCTGATATTTGGTAAGCCTGTCGTTCAGAAGCGTATTTAACATAGTCTGTAATATTGTGTTTTACTGTCAGTGGTGTCTTGCAGATTTCACACTGTTGTCAGTCTTCTTTTTGGAAGATATGTCTGTGTGTCAATCGGCAATGTCCGATTCTAAGTCTGGTAATGATTATTTGGTCTTGTATTTTGTCTATTGTCTCTCAGGTCTTCGTTTAGTCTTTTATTTGTCTGTTTGTTGTTCGTCGTTTGGGTCCATTATTATTATTTTTTTTTAAATTTAAAGGATGACCTTAATTTAATGACTATTAACCAGCAATATAAGTGAAAGCTGCTAATTGATAGATTTCTCCGAATTTTCTGTCTTTAGCATTATCTACCAGTTTTTCAGACTTTTCTTTTTTTTATAATTGACTTTTCTGCTTCGTGTTATAATTAATAATAATACTAATTGATTTGTGAAATTGAAAACTGAAATACGTCAATTAAAAAGAATAATGAACACTTCAAGAACATTTTAATATCTTTTATACAATTGTAACAAATGTATTCAAATATGGCATCTCAAGAATTCAATTATATCATTAACTGACATATGTTGCGCAAATAATTTAATTTGACAAATAATTAATTATTCTAATTATCGCCTGTCATGTACCACAGATTTTCCATTGGATATATGAAAATGACAAGCATTGAAGGTAAAATTAAATATGATGAGCGTTACACTCTTTTTTTGATTAACCTCGATTAGGTTTTGATATATTTCATCCGCATAACTCATCCTATTCACTGTAATCATCTGCCTATAATTTTTGTCTAAATAATTGGCGTTGATTATAGAGATATCTGTCTTTGCGAGGTCTTCTCATGAACTAATAGATGTTTAGTTTTCTTTCCAGTTCTTCTTCATTATGTAACTCTTTTATACAGCATATCTGCCGTCTACAGGGATACAGCAACCAGGGTTTCAGTCATTCGAAGCTCTTTTTTCTCGTAAAAATCACCGGAATTTTCATCTTCTGAAGTATCGTCAACATGTCAGGAGTAGGCTAACGCTAAAGCACATTGTCTACGTCATTCAACTCGTTTAAAAAATTTGTTAATTGAATTTCGTCCTGCAAGCCGTCATCTTTCTTTCTATTTTTTAATATTGTCATTTTCTCTTTTTTAGGTGACAATTTGTGATTTAATCCTGGTCTCGAATTCTTACTTGTTAATAATTCAATAATGTAGAATTTTATTCCGAATTACTGAAAATATGTCAATACTTTTTTTCTATTCTTGGACATATAGCAACGTGGGAAAAGTATTTTCGATAATTGAGATACAATTGACCAAGGAAAGAAATAGACTGAATGTCAAATTTATATTAACTGTTAGATACAATTATAAAAACGTCTCGTGCATGAAACTAAATACACCAAATTGTATTTCACACGACAAAAAATATGAGAATCTTTGAACTGATGATTACACATTTAACATAATATGATTTTTATGCTTTATTCTTTATATATACATTTATTATTTACATAAGTATTGTTCCTAACATCGCAAGGTTTACTATTGATTTTGTAAGTATATTTATAATAATATTTATATTCTGTACATATATCATTTTGAATTATCTATTTTTGTATACTTCATAACTGTACAGTAAAATACGAATTCTTCAGTTTTTCTGAATATACTCTTTTTGCTCTCTTTTTTAAATTTGAATAGTTCTTTTTACTCACTTCGAAATTCTGACAACTCTATGCATAACTAACGTAAATAAACAGTATTATCATCATCATCTAGGAGCTGATTTCATCCATTGCTTATCTTAGATCTCCCTATTATTTCTCCAAACTTGCTTGTCTTGGCTTAACAACAGCCAATTTTTTTCAGTTCTCTTAATATCGTCTGTCCATCTAGTAGATAGTTTAATATAGTCCGGTGGTTTCCATTTGCGATTTTTTTTTTTTTGCCCGCCAACTATTATCTAAAACATGTTCCATGACTATTTCAGGTTTGCTACTCGCTCAGTTATGTCACAGATTTTAATATAGTCTTCTCAGAATCTTCCACATGATTTCAAGAATCATGTTTAATGAACTATATATAGTTAGCAGAGAAGTAGAACTAAATATCAACTTTGAGAAAACAAGTATCAAAGCAAATAACACTAATAATATTATACCAATAAAAATAAACAACCAAATCGTTAACTATGCTGATGAATATGTATATTTAGACCAACTGATCTTCTATAAGCGAAATGCGGAAAAAATAAACTGCAATAAGACAAATGCTTGGAGAAATTTAATGCTTTTGAAAAAAACAACTGGGACCTAAAGTGGAAGAAAAATACAGCGTACAAGTGGAACAAAACCATTCTGAACACTGATGTGCACCTAGTTCTTACGTATGGTTGTCAAACTTGGGCGACGAGTGATGGCAAGGCACTGAGCAAATCTCGTTGACAAAAAATCAGACACATAGATTTATGTATAAGAACAAAAATCACAGATGTCTTGAAAAGAGTAAGGTCACTGAAAAGAAAATTGGTAGGACACTTAATAAGATGTACCAAGAACGGGTGGTCAAAACAAGCCACAGAATGGACGTCGTTTGACGGAAAAAAGAAGCAAGGCCTATAAATAAGGCGATGGCAAGACGAACTGATCAAGGTGGATAACAGACACAGCGGACTTTTGGCAGTCCAGTCTGTAAGAAATGCCGTCAATATTTTTCACAAAGCGTCTTTGCAGTGCAAAAATTCTAACTGCAGAGGACGAGTGTTTCCATGGTAAAGGACATATGAAATATTTGACTGAAAAAGTGAGTAATAAGCTAATACGAGCACACTTTTGGTTACTGTATCGATAAGATTTCTCAGTAAAAAATTGGTCGACATATCTAGCCGCTGACATAATCAAAATGTTGTTTCCAATTTAATTCAATTTCGTATACCCCTAAAAACTTGATAAAGCCTGGACTCTTAAATGCATAATGTCTGAAAGAAATAACCATACTTTAACATTTATTTGTATTTATAGATAACATATTTGCCGCAAATCAGTTGCTTATATCGTTTAAGAGTAAACCACTATTATCAATTCATTCACCAAATGATGTGGATCTTGTGATGATTGTAGAATCATCGGCATATAAAACAGATTTTGTTTTAAAAAATGAGAGAAAGTCATTGATATATATTAGAAATAGAAGCGGGCCAAGAATAGAACCCCGTGGAACTCACATTCCAAGGACAAGATATTCCACTATTCCAAATTGGTTTCTGTCAACTAAATAAGATAATTAATAAATCCACCACATATAACTAGAAATACATTAATAATATACTTTCCTTTTAAGGTAAATAGATAGTTCACCTTTAAAAATCTGTCTAAATTTCTCAAACACTGCTCAGATGAATAGAGTTTCTTTCTGTTATTCGGTTGTTTAATATTTTATCTAATGTAACATCAAGCCTCAACAATTGTGATAAATTTTATTTTCTTGGTTGTAAATTTGCAGTATTTTTTCTTCCTTGCGTAAAATTCTAAAGTAAGTTATTTTTGGTGTGGTAAAGATAAGAAATACCTAGTTTATCCAGCTGTTTATCCTTACTAGTGTTTTTAAATGTCAGATTACCTTATCAAATAATCAATTGATGGACCTTCTTTTAATTACTCTTGGTGAAAATCCCCGTGCCACTGATTGAGTACCACTGGAGTAGCATGCTCATCGTTATCGGTTAGTTGCAGTGCTGTATTATCGGCCCTTGGAGACCCACAGCAGGGCTGGACTTAGGAAATAGTTTTCAAGATAACTTCCTTTTTTTATGATACCAGATGATTCATGAACGTTGATATTGGAGAAAAAGTAGTATTGTTTTGGAATTTGATGGAGAATGATGGAAGATTGGAAGATATATTGAGGAAAATGTCGTGGTTTGAAATTGTGAACACGAGACAACATCGAACCGTCAGCATCTTTTCATTTTTTCTTTTCTAAACTTTTTGTTTGATTCTATTTGAAAAATTTAAATTGATTCTATATTTATTTTCATCTCAAGATAGATATAATAAATGTGAAATAACTAAGAAACTTATAAAATTATATTATTATTTTATTTATATTTTCTAGAAACATTTCATAATAATAATAAAATAAATCTATATTAATAAAATTGGAGGCTTTTTTTTTCTCATATTTAGTTTCTACACATTTCAGATTATAAGACAATATCCACAACAAAATCAATTTTTGTTGGTTTGTCTGTCTGTCTGTTCGAAATTCACGTAAAAACGGCTGGACATATTTTCATCTAATTTTGTATGATGATAGAATGAAACCAGGATTCGAATATGGGCTATAGGCATCTCAAAATTTTTATTCTAGGGGGTTGTTTCGAGGTTAAAATTGTTTATTAAAGTCTAAAATATCGCTTTTACTACAACAGAAATATATATAAATAAAACAATTGTTTATAATAAGAAAACAAACCTTTATAATAATAATAATAAAGTTTGTTTTGCGTACTTTAAAATTGTGACAAATTTTAATATGGCGTGATTTATAGAATTTTTTATCTTCGCATGGACATTCCTCAAAAACCAAATGCGATAAAGACCTGCGGTTAAAATTTTTGAAATCTTGAGATCCTAATTGACTTGTTACCATATTTTGAAACAAAACAATATTTTGAAAATGTTTAATTTTTTTAAATTTTTTTTGAAAATTTTGTTAAATTCTATCCCTAACCATTTGTTAGTTAAACAAATTGTTAGGGATAGAAATCTGCGGTTTGACTTTTTAAAATTCATCTACATTGTTTAGTCTAAAAAAAATTGGGCGTTAATAAAGCAATTATTAAGTTTTGTATGGACAGTAGTCCAAAACCCTTGAAAAGGGCAAAAAATCGAAAAAATCGTAAGGAGAAGACCTTAGAAAAATCGTGATTTTTAGGCAATTTTTTTTTGTCACCGATTTTATTGAAAATTGATACAAATATGTATTTTTGGTCATAGATGAATAAAATTTGGTCCATTTTGAAGTTTGGGCAAAAGTTTGGAAATTATAGGCAAAAAAGTGACCCAAAACTCAAGACTCAAACTAGAAAATCATAAATTTTTTAAATATTTTTTTCACAATCCTCACCCCAAAATTAGCTTAAAAATATATTTTGGTTAAAATCGGAATAAAAAGATTTTTGACCAAAATTTCAAAATTTTAGGAGCAAAAAAATGTTTTTTAATTCTGTTGGAAACTTGGTATACTTATACATTTTTAGACTTATATCACAAATATATGGTCACTTTTTAGTTACGGTATAAAATTTTAATATTTGTGGCATAAAAAGTAAAAAAGACCATTTTTTGTGGTTGAGTACAACTGCAAAAAGTGATCGGTGTGAAAGAAGAAGAGCTTTTACTGTGACGATCAACTGAATAGGATGCAGAGTTGTATATCTAATTAATAGAGTACCACATTTCGCCAAACTCGACCACTTTTTGTGGTAGTGTTTAGCTGCAAAAAATGGTCGGCGTGAAAGAAGAAAACTTTTGCTGTGACGATCAACTAAATAAGATGCAGAGTTTTATATCTGTTTAATTGAGTACCACATCTCGCCAAACTCGACCATATTTTGTGGCCGAGTCTAACTGCAAAAATTGATCGGTGTGAAAGAAATGCTTTTACTCTGACGACTATTTGAATAGTATGCCACGTTTTATATCTGTTAAATTGATTATCATATCTCGCCAAACTGGACCACTTTTTGTGGCCGAGTACAATTGCGAAAAGTGGGAAAGAGGAAGAGCTTTTAAATGCACTGGTTAAAAATGTGTAACATGTGCATTATGTCAATGGTTGCATAACGAATTATTATTATAGAAGTGTTGCAGTGTGGAGTAGAGACGAGTTATGCCACCACTCCAGTACACAGTGAACAGTGGTAAACAACATTTGTAGACGTGAACTGTAACGTTAATTAAATTTAAATCCTTGAATAATTAAAATTCACGAATGCGTACTTCCGGAAATGGTAAACAACAAAGTTCAACGTGTCAACCAACGTCAGCTAACGGAAATGCTGGAAAAAATTATAGAAAATGCATTTACAGCAAAGAAAATTGCTTTCATTTTAAATGGAAATTTCAATTTTATTGATTTTAGTATTAGTTAACACTAGTTTAAATAAATTTTATAGAATTCAGACACGAGGCAATACAAAAATTGACGAAGGTTAATTTCGCACATTTTATTTTTATTCATTCAGACCTCCGTCACTTTATAAATTCCACGTGGTTGACATTTTTATCAACCATATCTCTGTATAAACAGGCTCAATTTAGAGTAGGGTCAATCAATCAACATTAAATTTCTTAGAACACTATATTTTTGTCTTTTTCACATTCACTTCGATTGTGTCATCATTGTGAGTTGTCTCAGTAAAGGCACGTTCAGTACATGAAATCATTTATGTTATTATTATTTTCTTTTAATTAAATTATCAACGATTGACACAAACTTATATTTTAGACTTAGCACTGGATTATTATGGTCTATTTGAAAGAATTATTTTTAACTCTAATCGTGGTTCTTATGTACTTTTGTTCATTTTATTAATAAAATGACTGAGGTGGTACACAGTGCATCATTTCAAACGAGTACACGAGTGAATCAAAGTAATATGTACAACAATACAAAGTCAAATAGGCAAAATAAATGTTTAAATGTTAAATATTAAAAGACTTTATTAAAATTTTTATGTTACTTTAGACAATAAAAAACGTTAGTATTTGAAAGTGCAGTTTTAATTTCTGTATCACTGGCGACTGTGTTAGATAAATTTGTACTTTTTTTAGTAGTTAAGTCTGCCGAACGAATTTTGGCACATTTTGTTCCACTCGAATGAACTTCCCTCCGTCAGTCTGTGGAAAGGTTTTGTAATCTTTCCATTGTTTTGCACAAACCGGCGACAATAAGTGCACAAGCCTTAGAAATTTCGCCACGCTTATCTTTTGGTATTGGCCATTTCGTTACTGCATCTATTTTGCCAGGATCAGTTACTATGCCTTCTGATGAAACACTGTGCCTCAAATACTTAACAGGTTTTCGATGGAAGGCACACTTCTTCGAATTGAGATTCAGATTTGCATTCTTTAATCGTTGAAAAATTTCACGAAGGTTCTTATGATGTTTTTAGAAAGTTCTCTCAGAATTATTATGTTGTCAAGATAAATGAGACAGATTTTCCAAGCCAAACCACGAGGAACTAGTCCATTAATCTTTCAAATGTCGCGGGTGAGTTACAAAGTCCAAATGGCATGACAATATACTGCAGAAGGCCATTCCCAGTAATAAAGGAGTTTTCTTTTTATTTTTGGGATGCATTCCCACCTGCCAATAGCTACTTTTCAGATCAAGTGTAGTAAATCATCTTGTATTGGACAATGTGTCTAATGTGTCGTCATTCGTGGTAGTAGATAGCTATTCTTCTTGGTTATTTCGTTCAATTTTTTGTAGGAAACACAGAATCATGTTTGCATTAGATTTGCATTAGACGAAAACTAAACAACTATTTCAGCATTAGAAGAGAATTAAATAAATAATGAAAACAATAAAAGTTCTAAGAGCAATTGAAGGAGTTAACCAGAGAGACAGAAATAGTACCAAGTTGATTCGTGAAGTATGCAACATCCAAGACGAAATTGGACGAACATACAGAAATGAAGGAAGTAGGGAAACTAGTATATATTTGCAAAAATGGTCGACTTTCTAGGAAAAGATCTCGGAACGACCGCCCAAAAGATGTATACAAAGCTGATCTACTGAATTACGTAGGCTATAAGCGTAATCTAGCTCTTCAAAGGCTTCAATATGCAACTAAATTAAAAAGAAAAGCAACCCTTGTTTTGTTTATGGTTTATGTAAAGTGGGCCAAACGGGCCGTATATAAATATAGTCGTATATAAAAAAGCTATGGACCACAATGAGAAAAAAAAAACGCAGATATAGAATAACAAGTATGGAAATAAGAATCCTACGAAAAGCTGAAGGTTAAACTAAAAAGCATTACATACAAAATGATATATAAATATATATATATATATATATATATATATATATATATATATATATATATATATATAAATTGAACACAAAATCGGTGGAGGATCTAACTCAAGGACAGCTTAAATGGTTTGTTCACTTTCAAAATGGGAGAAGACAGTACTAATAAATGCATTTTTGAAGTTACAACATTGTGTAAATGTAGAGAAAACACCCAAGATAAATATGGATGAAGAAATAAAAAGTGCAATCGCTGATTATAAGGATAATTTGCTCGAGGTTTAACATGGAAGTAAACTAAACAAACAACAAAACATGGAAAACGATGGAGAGAAATATGGCAAAAACTAACAAACTAACCAACTCACAGCCTTACACGGAGGGATAGAAAGTCTGAGGATTAAGTAAGTAAGCAAGTAAGTTAGAGGAAAGAAAAACCCGAGAATAGTTGGTGTTAGTGCCCATATGTTTCGCGGATAATGACTGTAGTTAGCGCTTCTCAACCGTTTCATTACGATTATAGTCTGCATATTAGCGAAAATATTAAGATCGTGAAAGAAAATGTTAAAATTGATGAAAAACTGATGTAACAAAATAAACTTCTAACAAAAGGATAAAAAAAATATTAAAATCATAATAGATTTTGTAGAAGTAACTGATACTGCACTGTTCTAAAGGAAGAACTGACAATTGAGCACAAAGAAGTCGTCTTGTATTATGCAGAACCAGTAAGCCTGTGAATGGTGAAATTTTAAAGGAGCTATCATAACAGGTATTGTTAAGACATCAAAATGAGCTGAGGCACTCCATATATTCAATTAATATTTATCTGTAGCCCCAATTAATTCAACTAGTCCATCAGATTTGGTCGTAAATCAAATCCAGCATTCATCAATCAAAACATTTGAATAGCCGTGACATGTACATTTGTTAGTCATTTGTCGGACAGAGCGACCTGTGAGTTGTGAGCACGAGCTCGAGATCCAAGCACAAGAACCACTGTACAGACGTACAGAGTACCTAACAGTCTCGTAGCTAGCAGTCTACCCATCTACCCACTACCCACTGCCACTGCTACACCAGTTAGCTAAGCAAACGCCGTTTCTGTTTAAACAGTAGTTAATTGTGACAACACAAACGCGGCTACAGATATACTGCACCACTGTTCTACAGGGTGTTACGGAGGATATTGATGGTGTATACAGGATAGATGCTGTTTACTGAAGATTTGCCTGACACATGTTAAATATTTGGGATATTACGGTTATTGATCATAAAGATTCTGCACAAGGACCTTATAATTCTCAACGACTACCTCTTTTTATCATACTTTTCACACAAACAAAATTATAATAATAACAACAATGCCTAATGCCAAATAAAGAATTGATACAATACATGTCTTATCTTAAGCTCTTACTGACATTGCATCAATGGTTGAAAATTCCAGATGTCCTATTTACAGCAACTATGGATCAAGATTCTTTCAGCCAATGAGCAAACATCATCCTGGTGCCTTTGGTGAGAAATTACATCTTTGTAATTGAATTTTCATGTCCAACTGAGAGGAACATCACTCTCAAAGAAGCCGAGAAAAGTTCCAAATAATTAGAATTCTTGCTCGAGCTAAGAAAGATGTACCCAAGTTATTCCGTAAATCTCGTTATTCTGATTTTGGGTATACTGGGGAGCCTTAAATCTTTTTTCAAGAGAGAAATCGAGATAATTCCCCTTTGCAGACCGTCTGCTATCTCTCTGGTCTGCAGAAATCGAAAAGGTGTGCTGCTCGAATTGTTTCGCATTTTGAGGACGCAAAATTTGATGAGAGCATATCTCTAAGTTTTGCGATGAGGCCGATTACTGGGATAAACTTTCTTTGATCTTCTCTGTGGAGGTTAAACGTTTGAACGTCCTGTCTACGCCGAAAACGTTGCGGACAAACCTGAACGGTACTGGAGGGACAACAAACCTTTTTGTAAGAAAACAGCTAGATAACAAATCTCATCTTTAAACGATAGCTTGTCACAAAACTGCTTATATCATACGTCTTATATAAGAAAGAATCGGTGGTGGAGAATTACAAATTGGATCTATTGGAATTATTCTTATTCCACAGCCAAGCTTGTCTAGGCTACTTAGCCTTATATTTGTAACCGAATTTTCATGTTTAGTTGAGTAAAACATATTTCTTAAAATGGAGGAAAAGGGAAACAATACATCGATCTGTTGTCTGGGCTTTGAAAGTTTCATCTAGGTTTGGAGCTCTTAGTCGTTCTAACTGTTGGTATTTTGGGTGGCCTCAAGGCCTCCCTTTGAAAGGAAATATAAAACAATGTCACCTCCAAATCGTCAGCTACATGTCTATTTGCAGGTTACAGGATCCAGATATTGCTGGAGTTATATCAAATTGTATGTGCGCTTGATTTTGTATGAGTTTTTAAAGTTTCATCTAGGTTTATGCCCTCAGTCGTTCTAATTGTCGGTATTTTTGGTAGCCTCAAGGCCTCCTTTAGAAGGGAAATATAAAATAAAGTCACCAGCAAATTGTCAGCTGTCTCTCTATTTGCAGGGAACAGTGGTATTGCTCGAGTTGTTCCGAATTTTATATGCACTTGATTTGGTTTGAGTTTTGAAATCTTCATCTAGGTTTTAAGCTCTAATTCTTTCTAATTGTCGGTGTTTTGGGTAGTCTCCCGGCCTCTTTTAGAAAAAATATATAAACCAATGCCACCTGCAAATTGTCAGCCACCTCTCTAATTTAAAAGATACAGAGATATTAATCGAGTTGCTCCGAATTATATGTGCCTTTGATTTGTCTAAATTTTCGGGATGCATGTCGTCATGGTTTGGAACGTAGCCGTGTGTATTCAATTCCGTTGGCCATTTTACAATGAATATTAACTTATTAGCCTCACAATTAGCAGTGCATTGAAATTATACATCACAAAAGTTGTGACAAAAGCTGTCATTTTTAATTTTCTTCATCATATTAATTTTTGCATTGTATTCACAATTAATTTTAACGCTCATTTTGCATTTTTACGCGATAATAAATATAAATACGGCAAATATACAATAAATTTAACAAATTAAACAGTGTTGCAACGCACACTTTATGTAATTATTGATTATCGCAATTGTTTTGATGTCAAAATATATTAAATTAATCATACAGATTTTATTAATTTGTACACGAATTTAAAAACATGTTTTTAATGAATATATAGGATATTATCATATCAAAATGTATATATTAATAAATAACGAATGATATTATATATGTAATTACAATATACAGGGAAAAATATATGGCGTGTTATCAGGGGTAAAGATAATTTTATAATTTATGAAATAATTAATATGTAAACAACATAAATTGGATAAGCGACAAAAGTCAAAACGATACGCATTTTTTACAGCTAACATAATTATGTAATTAACCGATCATTGTTTCATTTGAACTTTAACATTTACAAATCAGCCTTTGACTACTAAAAAATTTACATTTCAAATATAAAGGTCTTTATCTTTCATTTCATTCTAAATGAATTCATATGTGAAGTCCACGAAGATGACACTATCTTTTCATTTTGGAAACACAATTCTAGATCCCAATCTACCAAATTCTGATTTTAGTGTACCATACTTATCATTATAAATCATGGACCTTAACGAAATAAGATCGCTAACATAGTGTTTGAAAACAATTTGACTCTAGTTAGAAATCGGAAATGTAGAATACGGAAGAATGAAAATATTCAATGCATTCAAGCAGAGTTTCATAGAAAAGTGAGAGGTAAAATATTAAAATGGGTAGGATATGTGATTAGGAAGAGAGATTTCTGAGGTAGACTACCTCTCGTGGCTAGATCCTGCAAAGCAGAAAACAGTTGAACGAATATATAGCGAGTATAGTCGGATTGCTGATAAGTGACTGTTCGTTGCTACAAGTATCGCTATTCAATACTATATGCTTTCTCTGTCTATATCATTATAATTATTTGCATACCCATAGTAACGTATAGTGACGCAAGTTGACAACTAACCTTCCAAATTATTTGAATAAAAAACAAAACATTAGAAAGAAATGGCAAGATTCGTAGATATATTTACTAAGTAGAGCGCGAAAATAAATTTACAGCAGTACTCAAACAAACAAAATTATTAATTTTAAGGTTATAATTATAAATAAGGAAAAATGTATACTCATACGTAAATTTTGGATTATAATTTGTTGTTTATTCCAGCAGATTTAAAATTAAAGTTTGTGAATTTAATAATTGACCGTAAGCCGTATTTTAATTAATATTTATTACCAGACACTGAGAGTTAACACAAATAACAAAAAACATTTTTAAAATCGCTGAAAAATGGTAACTAGATTATTATATGAATGCAGTTCTTGATACATACATGTAACAGTCACCTATCAGCAATCCGACTTTATCTTCCTAGTTCTATATAAAGTGCGATAAAAAAATATATATATACTTCAGAGTAGGCTTATAGTAGGTGTACTTAGGCCGTTCAGAATACTTCGTCCGTAACAATATAGCATGTTTCGTATAGTCCAGATCTTGCGTCATACGATTTTCGATTTTTCTCCTAGGACAAAAATTAACGAAAAGCGCGCTGTTTTGCCAATGAACATTAGGTTTTGCCATGTAAGATGAATCGTGTGATTCTGTGCCGATGGTGAAGTGGGGATAACTTTTTAATGACTGATTTCGATGAACATATAAAGTGTATATTGTGCGATGGAAATTATTTAAAAAAATTATGAAAATTAAAGCTGCATAACAAATCTTTCCTAGACCCTGTGTAAATTATATACTTCAACCTAGGTGGCTATCGATATCAGGTAGAATTAATGGAAAACCGAAAATATATTTTCTATAAAAAATATTCCCAGAGGCATCAATCAAAAAACGTTTAAAAAAATCGCTTATTCATCAGTAGGCGAAACTTGTCAACGTAAAATTCCCTAAGAATTAGTGTCGATTTTCCCAACGGGAAACTGGTGGCGCTAGAAGCGTCAATCGTCTTAATGACGTCATCCCAGTACTGCCAACTGTCTCGGGAAATCAACCAATCATTAATTACTTAGAGATAGAGAATAGAAATTAAACAAAGGCGGTATTATGCAAAAATACATGAATCAGACAAGGATGGTTAGAATAGCTCTAAATCTTGAGAGAGTAAGATGTATTGAAGTTTCTATTAGTTAGATAAAGTGAGACAATACCTTAAGCCTATGATAAAGGAGATTTACACGATTAAATAAGTTGGAGAGAGACGGGTAGATTAAGAATTGCATGATTATGACAAGGACAGATTGCTCAAATTAACAACAATCTAGTTAAGACTAAGGCATGGGATATATACTATAGAGCTATAAATCTTTGAAGGAGACCAACAGATCTAGACTGGAATTTACTTAGATAAAATATCACTGCTGAATGATGTATACGCAATATATAGAATCTAAACTAAAAAATAATTATAAGAAATTGTACTACAATGGTAAGTATTGTGCACGCATCAAACCAAATCCCAAATGATGGTAACGACTAAAAATTTGTAAACTAAATAAAAAAATATTTCTGTTGTACTCTTCCAGTCCACATCAATATGCATTAGTCAGATTTGTTAGAATTAACCCCTCTGGTTTGCAAGGTGTGAAACAAAATTTAGCACATTTAGCACAAAAATCACATGTATATACAATTTTTTGCAAAAACAAAATTATTCGCGTTTAACCACGTTTTTATTTGGTATCTCCAGTAAAATTTATGAAAAAAATATTTTTTTGCTTTAAATACATATTTGTTTATATTTTTCACGCAATGAAGTCTCAGTATTTGTTCCATATATGGGTCAAAGAATTGTATATTCCTGGATATATACTAAAAATGGATTAATAAGACTCCCAGATTGTATTTGAATGTTCTAGAATCTATTAGAAATATGCAAGTAGAGCAGGGGTCGATAATTTTTATGAAACAAAAAGCCGTCCCAACAAGAACCTTATAAAAAATAAATATCTTGCTGTCTCAAAATTTTTCAACAAGTTGAAAGTAATTTAATAAATATTTCAGTATTGAAAAATCACTAAATCTACAGATGTAAGGTGCAAAAACGTCTTTCATTTTAGTTAGCGAGTAGCGGAGTAGCGGGTAATAACCGGGTAATGGTATCGGGTACCTGTTTCCTGAAATTTTTAATTCTCGTCATTCCTTATATTCACCATTAATCTTCCAAATAAAATAGATAGATGGAAGATTTAACCAAAATTGCATACTTTTCACGTGTTCTCCTGGGGGGGGGGGGAACTGTCAGTTTCACACTCTCCGTGCACTTTAAACTAATTACATTGGCTGAACTTACATATACAAAATTGACTCAATAAAACAAAAAATGTAGATCTTGAATAGATATAAAAACGCGAGAGCATATACTTATTGACCAATTTACTGTTTCTATGCTTTATAGTTTTTGTATTATTAAGTTTGTGCGTGCATAAAATCCGAGTTTTATAGTGGCGTAATAATTTCAGAATAACAAATTAGAGCATTTCACGTAGAAATATATATTTTTTACACTTTACGTCAACGATTGATAATAACGAAGTTGTCACAGTGTAAACAATAGCGCACACATGCACAGAAATGTTGAAAGTACATATGCGACTTCTTTTTTCCGATAGCGAAGCCGTGAGTACACTGCTTGTGCCAACTAATACTAAATTTGACGGAAGTATCTCTTGGAACCTGCTCTGCTTGGATCAAGTTTCTTATCTCAGAAAATATAACATGTTGTAAGGGAATACAGGAAAATTTTGTGGTAGCAAAAGTTAAGCACCACCCTAATGCTTCAGTTTTCAAACACACCAAAATTCCCATATACGAGAAAATCTATAATTAACATACTCCTATTTAGTTGCCAGAAAATCTGCTAAATGTTAACTAAGATCTCAAAATCCTTTCGGTATCTAATTTCACCATTTCGTACGTACATTCTTGTAATGGAGAACATATAATTTTCTTAATCACATAGCTTCTTTAAGGTTATCACCTATCTCAGTCCAACACATGTGAATTTGTATATTTTGATGTCAATTTAGGTTGTTTGTTGTCTCTCTTCTATACGGTGGTTAGAGCGATTCGGTTTCTCTTTCATTCTTGACGGAATACTCTTACTCCCTCTCTGTCTCTATTTCTCTTCCTCTTTCTCTGTTAATGTGATTAAATTTTACTTTAGAAGTGTATAGTTTCTTGCGGTTTATTTTCTCTTTTTGTTAATTGTTTGTTGTCTTTGTTTATACTTAAGGATAGAGTTAAAACCTACAGAGAATTATAATCGAGAAATAAATCCGTTTTAAAGGTATAAAATTAAAACGTGGGTGTAAATTAAAAACAGCACGTAATGGTATTACTTTGTTTTGAAAAACTAATGGTTAAATTATAATAAACAACAAACGCAAACGGATACATTTGCGCGAATGTTCGGTGGTTTCCATTTGTTATTCTTTGAATGTTTGCTTTAAACATAAGTTCCCATTTGTTATTGTTCACACGTAGATCCACTTACGATTCGTAAAAGATAACGATCCATGAAGAAATAATTATTTCTTGATATCGGAATTATCGGTGGTCAATTTAGATTTCTTCATAAAAATGATAAACAGGTTGATCGGGTTTAGTGTTTGAAATTAATATACTTGTTTTCTTGAAAATTATGGTAATCTTGTAGTAAGATAAACTAATATTAAACTAATTTAATACATATAAATACTTTGTATTTGAGATTTGTGTATTTCGTATATGTTGAAAGTATCTATGCGTGTCGCAGCCTTTTTTCTTCTTCTGTACATTCAATTTAAACATAAAACTTTTTTCTGAAAAACCTTTATAAGAAAGCGTATAAGTTCAAAACCAATAGAAATGGAAAGAAATAATTCAAAATCTGTTTGAGACAGACGCCATTTAACATAACAGTAACATAAAAGGCATGCCATAACGTAACGCAATCTTTACGTAACGTATACTGCCACATATTAAGCATTTTTACCGTTCATTTGTTCCGACATATTCTCTTGTTCTCTTCACAGTATGCCATGACATGAAAAATGGTTCTTCACAGAAATGAATACATAGCGATAAAGTATATAAAATATGAGGAATTGATGTTTAAGATATGAGGAAAGGAAATGATTACTAAACGATAACCCTATTTTCCCTGCATTCTTTATTAAATTCAAAAGAGGCATTAGGTGGACGGAAAACTGTGGAGAAAAGACGAAAACATAAATTTCAAGTAAGAAGTTATTAAACTTTGTATTACAGCCTTATAAATTTATCACACTATTGAAATTCGTGCCCATGAAAACTTCTGCCATTATAATAAATAAATAACAATAATAATCAAACTACATATAACCTCAGACATGTTTTTGGTATTGCTACAACACCAGTACGTACGTTTCTTCGGAAATGGGTAGTAAAGGATTCCAAGTATCAGATCTACTAGAATTCGGGCAATTTCACACACACACCAGCAAAACCGGTGACAGCACTGGCGCTTGCATTTGCCGCAATGGTTAGACCATTCAGTTTTTCACACACACCGTCATCGACAGTGTGCTTATGACATTGAATATGTGTGCTACAATCAACAAACGTTATTATACCTTAGAAGGAAGTACCGAAGAGGCAAAAACAAAAGACAACACTGGCTACATCCTTTTTTGACTGTCAGTTACTCGCAAGGCAGTTTTTACACGATCTTTGGTAAACTTAAGGAATATCAGTTCAAATTCTTCAATCACTTTCGTATGAGTTCTATTATATTTATTTTCCTCTTAGAAAGATTAAACAGTAATATTAAACACCAAGATACTATAAGGAGAGCAATGAGATGCCGACCCGACATTCGATTTGTCGAAGTCAACGCCAGCTGCATTTACCGTTGTCGCTGGCCGGACAGACAAATCTGTCGGGCCAAGCAATGTCGGAAAGAATTGTGTGACAGATATATGTGAAAGCGTCCATTTGATAACATTGTATTCGGAACCAGCACTAGTTTTGCTGGTTTATGTGGAAATGACTGTAATATTTTTCCACCATCAGACTTCTCACGGCTACCAAGCAGGTCTAATACCCTTCTGGACTTCTAGGTGAAACAAAAGTTTACCATCGAATTTTCCTGTCCAGCTGGGGAAAACATCTCTCTCAAGGAGGAGGAAAAAATAATCAAATACATCGATTTTTGGTTCGAAGCTGCATCCAGGTTTTAAGCTCAAGTTCTTCGTTCTAATGATCGGTGTTTTTCTCTTTTAGAAGGGAAATAAAGTCCATTTACCGTAACTATGAAATGATGTCACAGTTAAAAAACTCACCTTGTTGCCAATTCGTAAACTGTCAAAAAAAGTTAGGTTATATCGAACAACCAGGTTGACACCTAAATGTCAACCTGACAAATAACGATTGAACACTCCAATTTCAAACCGGCAACATTGAAAAAATGTACCAAAATTAAATAAATAAATGTACTAACTGAGTTTTGGATTGAGTGTTGAATAAAACATATCATAACGTTGGTACTTAAAATAACCAAGTGTGACGTCATCTCATATTTATTGTGAATGGAGTTTAGAAACGTATCCCTCTTGTAATTTTTTTACTACCTCTCTAATTTGCAGGATACAAAAATTGGTATGAGTCTGGTCGCTCAAAATTGTATGTGAGCTGAATTTGATATAATTTCCGCGATATTGTCCAGGTTTGGGATGCAGCAGTGTATATCCACTGGCTTTTTTGTATGACGGTTCTCTTCGAGCCTGAAGTGTGTGGTCAGTAAATGCCTGTTAGGATCTGGCAAACTCACCATAATAATCATCATGAAAAAGATAGAATGGTACAGCAGATCAAGAAAGACAGATTGAACATCTGTCGATCAGTAGCAAGACCTTTCAAAAAATGAAGAAATGTAATTAGTTTTTACAAGATACTAAAAAAGACCTGACACCATTGTCAGTTTACCAAATATTTTCAAAAGTCTTACAGCGTTATATGTAGCTAACGAATAAACATAAACGAACAAATATACTTGAAATGTGTATACGTTTCAACCATAAGGAATGCACAAGATGGTACATTAACGAATGTTATTCATCCTTGTTAGTAGTTGAAAGAAAATGTTCTTTTGAGTTAGTAATTGTGCGATTAACATAGATGATACAATTGGTGACTGAACATAGATGAGTACCCAGTTTTTATTCCTCAGTGTTCTTTTTTACTTGTGCTGTTTCGTTTAAGATGGTTGACGTTTATTGAAATTCATTTCACACTGTTGACGTTCGTTGAAGTTCTATTCAGATTGTTCAAGGTGCAGGACTGAAAAGAAAATGAGTGAATCTATATAACTTTCTAGGAGGTTTAAAATACTCGGTCAAATCTGTGAACATCGGCTAATACCAATAATTGTTCATTTTTGTTCAGACTTGTTTATATTAGTTTGAAATTGATGACTTTCATTGGTGTTTTGTTCGCTGAAGTTCGTTGTTTTTATTAATTTGTCAGGGATGTATGCGACTTTCTAGTCTTTATGAACAAAGTACTATGCTAAATTTTTAGTGTAGCAACGTGGAAAATGAAAAAGAAAGAATGAAAATATGCATTGTACTTAAAGCCAAGCATCGCAGGAAATAACATAGCGATCACGGTGGATAATACAAGTGATGAGGATAAAATAGGACTGAATGTCACAGAGGACATGGGAAGACAAGATGTTTGAGAAAGACAACCCATGGCGAGATCTATCGAGGATAATAGGATAAAATAAAAGATGACCTAGCCAGTATTGGTGTACATGACACCAGAGAGAGTGAACGTATTTATTAGTTATATATATGGCCAATAAACCATTTTCACACAAAAATAAAAGTACATTTATTTGAAAACTTTATGACTTGATGGTCGTTGAATATTTTTAAAGAGTGTATTTCATTTAAGTATCTGTATTTATTGGAGTAATTCGTCTTCTTCTATTTTTGTCTAAGTGAAATCCTCTTATTTCTGCAGATCTCTTAATCTCTCAGATCTCATGTATTCTCATTACCGCTAGCATCGATTACTTAATTAGCGTTAAACCATGCCAAGTAGAGTTGGATAATTTAATATAAGCTCTGGAATTGTAGAAATGTCACACGGCCAGAATAGATTGAACTAGCGCAAATGAGACATCAGCTACCGAGCTACCGCACCATCGTTCGACGACAAAATGTCCAGAGTCGATGACGCGATATTAAATATTTATGAAAATGGGTATTGATTCGAAATAATGTAGGACAATACAGGACTATTAGAAGAAAACTCAATTATTTTTGATGGGGTTTCATGCTAAGGATAAATTCATCTTGTTCATACCACTACTGTTATAATTGCATTTTTAAAAGATGTTGTTCAAGGGCATATGTCCGATTCAACATTTATCGTTTTGATATACAGGGTGTTCATTTCAATTTTTCCACTATTGCTATCTCATGGACTATACGAGGTTGGGTAAATTGGACAACAATTGCCATTTTAAAGAGAATATAAACAAGTGGAGCATTTTTTTGTTTCCATTACTTGTTCCCAAACTACGTTGGGCAACATTTTTTTAAACAGTTAATCTATATCGATATGAACCGGAATAATACAACAGGAATTTTTGATTATGTTGTAGCAAAAATCGCATTTTTTTGGGTTTTGTTCTTTTAATTTAATGTTAAATGATGGCTATGTTGTGGATTTCTTGTATTTTTGGCTAAAGTAAAGCAACGTATTTTTCTTTTTTTTTTAATTAAAACAAATTAAAAAATCTAGTGTTGCTAATAGCTATTTTAGGAGATATGCAGACAATACTGCAGCATGTGGTCCATCCATTTTTATGCCACGAAATATATTTGACAGATGCATAACCTACAAATCTGTGCAATATGTTTGAATAAATTATTTTATAATTATTAGTTTTTAAGATAACTAACAAAAACAAATAAATAAAAAACATTTATAGCAGTGAAGTATGTAATTATTTATAAATAAGGAGCGGACAAACTTAGGATATAATTATATTTAATTGGTTGGGCAGCAAGGAGAATTAAGAAACCTATATAAAGGAGTTAAAAACGAAAGAAAGGGATATCAATCAAAACCAGTACTATATAAGGATAAAAATGGGAAAATGATAGCCGGAGATCTTAATAGATCTTAGACAGATGGCAGGAATATTTTAGTGAACTCTTAAATAGCCAGGAAGAAGAAGACAAAGAGGGACACTTATATATATATTTTTTTTGATAACGATTATAAAATAAAAAAGGTCTTAACTTCTAAAATTTCAAGTGAAGAGCTAGAAAAATAAAAAGATCCTCACTTGTATAGAATATAAAATTAGAAACTGAATTCGTTTTATAAAACTAATATTACAAACCTCCACGAACAGAAAACTCAAAGTCAAAGTGAAGAAGAAGAACAGCCACTAGACAAAGAAGACATAGAAAATATTATAAAGAACTTTAAAAATAACAAAAGCCCAGGAAATGATAAGGTATAACCAGCAGAACTAGTGAAGCAGATGCAAAGATTGACAGAAGAAATATGGACTCAAGAACAGATACCATCAGAATGAACCGAAGCCACGATATGTCCCATTTTCAAGAAAGGCGACAAAAGTGAGTGTCAATATTATAGGAGAATAGCGCATATAAATGTAGCATATAAAATATTAGCACAAAATATTAAGAATAGATTAAATAAAAACATGGACAGCATCATCGGCGAATATCAAAGCGGCTTTAGGCAAGGGAGAAGCACAACAGACCAGATATACTTACAAGTAATGAGCAATTCAAGCCGAAAGTTACGAATTTGAGAAAGAAACATATATCCTCTTCATCGATTTCAAGCAGGCTTACGACAGAGTGAAAAGGAAGGAACTGTATAAAGCCCTAAGAGAATTGGTAATTAGCCATAAACTAATAAATATGGTACAATTAACATTGCAAAAGACGGTGAATAGAGTACGAATAAAAAATAATACATCTGAAAAATTCGAGGTTAAAGAGGGAGTCAGACCGACCAATGTCATCAGGACTATTCTTCATTCTGGAAAAAATAATAAGAAATGCGAAAATTAATAGAACGGGTCTACTATACAAAATGAGACACCAATGCTTGGCCTATGCTGACGATCTAGTAGTCATAATCCGAAGTAAACTAGAAATAAAAGAAGTAGTAACAATAGAAGAAGAAGCAAAAAAAAATGGGACAACAGATAAACGAGACAAAGACGAAGTTTATGTCACGGAAAGATAAGGAATTCAGAAAAAGGCAATACTTAAACATATACACGGAAAGAGGAAAGATATATAATTTTGAAGAAGTAGAAAGTTTCACGTACCTAGGAACAGTATTTACACGTAGGTCAGAGATAAGGACTGAGATATAGACAAGATTAATGGTAGGAAATAAATGTATCCACGCACTAGGTAAACTACTAAGAAGTAAGAATATTTCAGGAAAAACAAAGGTGATAATCTATAAGACAGTAATACGACCAATAGTGATATATGGAAGCGAGGCGTGGACTCTAAACATATCAGAACAAAACAGTGTTAAAATATGGGAAAGAAAAGTGTTACGTAAGATTTTTGGAGGAAAAATGGTGGACGGGATATGGCTACGAAGGACAAACCAGGAAGTAGAAGAAATGTATGGAGAAGCTAATATCGTAGCAGTCATAAAATCTCAACGTCTCCGTTGTCTGGGACATGTGGAGAGAATGCCAGAAACTAGAATATCAAAGTCCGTGATGCAGAGAACAATTGGTGATAAGAAAAGGAGAGGAAGACCGAGGTGGAAGCAGGTGGAGAAAGATCTAGAACAGCTGAAGATCACTAAATGGAAAGAAAGAACTTTAAATAAGAACGAGTGGAGAAGAACAATCAATCAAGCCATGGGCCTACTAGGCTCGCAGTGCTAATTTATTATTACGATTAAGCAGTAGCATAGTAAATTATTTATATAAAATTAACTTTTCCAAAGTTTTCCCAATAGATTTATTCGTATTATTAAAACTTCTTGTTAAGAACTTATAATAAGTGTATTTTTTTTTATATAGGAAATTTTTAATTATTTTAATTGTATTCCTTTAACAATAATTTTACTTGAAAAAACAATTTATCCCTAGTTGAAAGTTTGTATAGTTTTAACTTATTAATATCATATATAAAACATTTTTGTGGTGATTTCGATTTTCAATTTAACAAATGTGAAATCCCGATTTTCACATTTTGTTCCAAAATTATTCTGCCCAGATTCTCTAAAATTATATTTTAATCAAATACGAAATTATGTTTGTAAAGCCCACGTCGTTAGTTGTGAATTTGAGAGAACATTTTCTACTGCATTTAAAAACATTCTAACTCTTAATCAAAGCAGCTTCACTATTGAAAATTTGAAAAAGTGTTCATTTTAACCTGCAACTCTAATATTAAATAATTCAGAACTTTCATATCGTTTAATTATTATTATTTTTAATTTAGTTCTTTTTATTTCATTCATAATTGGCGTGAGTATTATCCAGGGATGGGGAGTCGACAGAAAAATTATCGACTCCCGACTCTCGACTCCGGAGTCGGTATTTTCGAAAATCGACTCCGACTCCGACTCCGACTCCCGACTCCTTTCACTGGAAAATTGTAAAGTCTATTACAAATGTTTAAGCGGAACTAAATGGAATTTTTATTTTCTTAATTTATCACGAGTTCACTTTTTAACTATCAAAGTGGGCTTTTGTTAAACAAAATGATACAAAGCTTCATTCAATCCTTAAAAGTTAGTAGATTTCGATATCTAATTCCGCTTAAACCAAAGAAACAGACTATACTACATTAAATATCTTGAGTTTGGGTGAGCTGTTTTTATAAAATGTCATTTTTATTTCATCTTGACTATTGAGTCATTTTTAATACAAATTTTCAAATATATTAAAAAATTGTTTTGTATTTCATATAAAGTCTGTTCCTTTGGTTTAAGCGGAACTAGATTTTCGGTTAGTTCCGCCTAATCGTTTGGAACAGACTATAATTTATTTTTCATAACATGTGACTTTTTTCTTTTGACATATAAATTTTAGCTGCCAACATGAAACATAAAATAATCACAAAGCCCGTTACAACTTGAGAAAATAAAAATCCAATCTAGTTTCGTTTTAACATAATAAACAAAATATACAGAAAAAGAAAAATTAGATATGACTAAAAATTAATTAAATTTTTAACTGGAAAGCGTGAAGGAAACCGGAATTGAATATTTTTAATTTCATTTTCGTTCATGAACAGAGAAAAAATGTCGTTCCTGTTTCCGTACTTTAATAATTTCTGGTAGTATGGTATTTTACTTTCGGTTTCGGATTGTTCTCATCCTTGATAAATATGTAATCAAAGAGTCGGGAGTCGATAACTATTTCCGACTCCCGACTCCGACTCCGACTCCTCCAAAAAGCTTCGACTCCTCGACTCCCGACTCCCGACTCCGACTCCGACTCCCCATCCCTGGTATTATCGGTTGGTAGTACCACAAGACGCGTACTATTATATTTGGGGATACAAAATTTGTAGTTAAATATTTAAGTGAACATGTACGCACCAAATCCACATACGTGATAAATGTAATAAAATGTGTATACTAACAAATCTATTAAAAATTCACTTCTTCGTTTACGATGTTGATTTTCGTGTATAGATTAATGAATTTTACGAATTAATTATAATTTTAATATGAAATAAATGGATAAGTATGGGTCTTATTAAGATTAACATGTTTCATGCAAAAGAGCCATAGCAAAAGCCAAACGCATATTCAAACAAAAAAAGAAGCAGTCTTGGATATCCTTTTGCTCCACCATCAATAAAAATACTAACCTCACCGACGTGTGGCGTAAAATTAAAATATTAAATAAAAACAAAACGTCTCAATACCAAAACCAACAACTCAACCAAGATCTACTCTACAATTTTATGACCAATCTTACTCCATCCTACTGCGAGGAACATATTGATTTAACACAACATTCAAACAATACAGAGACACCACAACTTACTGGTCCATTCACCTTAGAAGAATTGTATCACTCCCTCAAATCTACTACGAATTCTAGCCCAGGGTCAGACAATATCCACTATCCCATGTTAATCAATTTAGCAACCAATTCGAAATTACTTCTGCTCAATATATTCAACCACGCTTGGCTCCACGAAGAAACCCTTCCTGATTGGACAATTCAAACAGTCATTCCAATTTTGAAGCCAAAGAAAGACCCTAACCTACACACCTCATATAGACCAATATCTTTATTCTCTTGTGTTTTAAAAACTTTCGAGCGACTAGTAAAAACGAGACTAGAGTGGTATCTGGAACATTTCTCAATCCTCCCAAGCTATCAATATGGATTCAGACGTGGACGAAATACTATGGACAATTTGGCTAAATTAGTAATAGATATACAGGACAACTTCTCCCAAAACAAATATCTATCTGCTCTATACTTGGATTTGAAAGGAGCATTTGATAATGTTTCAATCAAAATACTATACGAAAAGATGTTGTATCTAGGTATACCAACCAAATTTTGTAACATTGTCGCCACCATATTTAAAAAACGTACACTTCATTTAAAGTACAAAAATATTCAAATAGCCTTCAGAACATCATACCAGGGTCTTCCGCAAGGGGCTGTCCTAAGTCCTATATTATTTAATATATATACCTACGATCTAAACCATCTTTTCAACCCTAACATCAAAACCCTACAATTTGCCGATGACATTTGTATTTATGTAACTAAAAGCTCTATAACCGAAACTAAACAGGAATTAAATTTGGCAATGAAACAATTCAATCTATGGGCAATAACTAACGGCTTTAACATAGTCCCAGAAAAAACGATAGTCTCAGTATATACACGCCACCGAACGCCATTTCCAGCTTATTCTACATTAGATAATAAGAACTATGACATAGTACCTACAGTAAAATTTCTTGGGGTATATATCGACTGTAAACTAACATGGAGACCACATGTTAAATATATAGTTAAGAAATGTGAGTCCAGGCTAAATGTTTTGCGAGTAATCGCTCGCTTTAATTGGGGAGCTGATCCTTCCACCGTACTCATGGTATATAGAAACCTCATCCTATCGGTAATAGACTACGGCTGCATAGTGTATGGAGGAGCATCCAATTCAATCCTAAAACCTCTTGACACCTTACAAAATAAGGCACTGAGAACTTCCATTGGCGCTCTGCACTCCACGCCTATCAATAATTTATTGGCTGAAACCCGTATGATACCACTCAAATCAAGAAGAAAACTACTCTCTTATAGATTTGTAATAGAAAGACTAAGAATTAATACTGACCTACCCTTAGCTCAGCTAGCAACATATGTCTTAACTATACCTTATTGGGCAAGAAAACCTACACCTCTACTAATTGACAGTTTCACACAAGCCATCGTAACTATCACTCCTGACCAGGCAACTACAACTTTACCCTGTTTCACCCACGACTATTTGCTCTCTCTGCCAAACAACCACTTCTTGGACACGGCAGTTTTTCCAACAAATAACACTAAATTCATTGAAAGAATAGTAGAAAAATGGCCTAATGGCTGGTATCTGTTCACAGATGGCTCCAAAACTTCCAACGGGGTCGGATGTGCTTTTTTTGATTCAGCCCATAATTTTAGTCAACAATTTAAATTACCTACACATTTATCGATATTTTTTGCCGAAATGATTGCCATCCATCTCTGCCTTAACTATATTCAAAATCAAAACTGCTTCACAAACAATATTGTTATTTTTAGTGACAGCCAGAGCGTTCTGAAGAAATTAAAATACCCCAATTTTTCTAACAAAAACCCCAATATAATTTACCAGATATTAAACACTATTAAACAATTAAAGGAAAGGAATATAAATATCACCATAGCATGGATAAAGGGTCACTCAGGTATTTACTATAATCAAATAGCAGACTCACTAGCGAAAGAAGCCATAACGTCAGGACATAATTATACCACTCCACTCTCAGTAGAAGACAACAAGTCGAATTTTAAACAAAACATTTGGAAAGAATGGAACAATGAATACAAAGAATCAATCACCAGCAAAGGTCGACACTATGGATATTTACATCCTCATATACCAAACCAACCGTGGTATAATTCCAGCTTACCAAGAGGTTTAATCACCACCATTACGCGTCTAAAATTCAACCACACCTTTTCAAAAAGCCACCTTCACAGAATCAGGATGTCCAACACAGATGTATGCGACTGCGATAGTGAAACCATACAAGACGTCAACCATATAATTCTAGCATGCCCCAAATACCACCAAAACAGATCAAACTTTCTAACAGGCATATCAAGACTTGGCCTCCAACTACCTCTAAATACCTCAAACATCCTAAATAGTAACAACATTGAAATTTACAATCTGCTCTACAAGTTCATAGTACAGAACAATATCAAATTATAACACAAAAACAGCTTCCAACCTTATCACCAACCCTTGTATTAGCTAATTAATAACAATACTGGTTAATGGCCTCTGACGCTAGGACCAAAAATAGAAAAAAAAAAAAAAAAAAAAAAAAGATTAACATGCGGAAAATTGATTTTAACATTGAAAGAAAAGAATAATAACGATATTAATTAACCACTCGAATGGTATTCCCATATGCCTAACTATATTCTAATTCTGTTTATAAATCTAATAACAAAAAGTTAAAACTAAGAAATACGTTTTTGAAATTAAAATTTATATAATTTGAAAGTGGATAATTTTGAAATCAGATTCAGAGATATGTCGGATACTAAAGAAAGGCTCTTAATACTCAAATAACGAACAAAAGTGTTGGCTTTTTACTTATTTATTTATTTAAAAAGAAGCTACACAACAGGCTCTAGAGCTACAGAGTTATCCCAATTACCGCGTAGCTCAATATACATAAATTAACATTTAATTATTAATTATTACAATTTAAATACATCATTAATTATTTGAACATCAAAACGATTGAAAAGAATATAAAAAAGTGTGAATTTTCACACATTTCAGGGATTTTTAGTTATTTAAAATGTATAAAAATCCAACTGGATGTCTAACAATATTTTCTTAATAATTCTTTTTATACGTTTTGAGTACTAAGAGCTTCCATTTAACTTTTTTAACTAAATTTATATATTTTGTTAAAATTTCGTCAAAATAAAATTTAAATTAGAAAATACCAGCGATTTTTCTTGCATTTGCTTCGTATCAAAGTCTTCATTAAGTTAATAAGAAATATATTGATAAATGGCTTAATTTATTTCAATTTCAAAAACGTATTTCTCATTATTAACAACGTGTTATTTTTTTATAAGTATCAACCCCTCTGGGAAATAAGGAGGGGGACAAAAGATTTTTTGGTATGTTTTGACTTAAATCTTATAAAAAAAAAGATTTATCAAAAATAAAATTTTGTTTGTTTATCCTCGTATTAAAAGGTGTCATGTGACACACCACTCAAAATTTAAATAAATATATTTAATTTTTCATTAAATTCATATCAATTTTGATGTATTTTTTAGAACTCTCTATATTTTTCCTATATGTGGGTCAAAGAGTTGTACAAGCAAATTAAATTTCAACATTCTATGTTCAGCCGTTTGGATACAATTTCTACCGTACACACAGACAGACAAATGAGCAGATATTAATTAATGTGCCTCTAACGCGGCAAAATCTGCGTTCATGTTTAACTTTTTTGTGGTTATTCTTAAGTCTGTATATTCAATGGTAACAGTATTATCTATCATGTAGTATATCACAACTATCCTAAACAACTTTCATTTTTTACATCCCACCTTCCGGTTAACCGTTATTGCATCCCCTTGTGTCGGAGTAAACCTTAGTGGTGACATCTAGCCACTAACATTAACCAGCCGTTGGAATGATATATACAAAACTTCAGATACCATTACCGCTGGCCTAGGAAGACGCCATTAATCTCACTAGTGTTTAGTGCCTAGTATGCTCTAGACACAAGATGGTCTTTATCGAGTTGAAGATAAAGGCGTACTACCGGGGGTAATTTGGGGCACTATCACTTTAAAATACATGTATGTAAAGTATAATGTAGAAACCGGACGTCATGAGTCTATTGCGTATCCATGTAATTTTTTATCTCCAAGATTAATATCTACTATTGATCCATGGCTCTTTGGGAAATCCTCAATTTGTGAGATCCTACAATTTGTTCAGTTTTCTTATAAGTTTTATAAACTATTTTAACTAAAATGTACATTATATTATACAAGGAATTACATTGTACCTCTATCTTTGTTTTTCACCAGATCATTTTAAAAATAATTTATCATACAAGAGTCGTTCCTGCAATATTTTTTAATTAAATATATATCCTATGATCACTTCTGAATCACCTTGAGTATAACCCTATAATAAATATTGATAGGGATAAACCACCCCTATGCCTGCGTTCAAAGTTTTCAAATTCCAAAACTGAGAGCATCTAGTTAAACTTAATAATATTTATGCTCTTTTTATTTTGACTGTATTCTACCATTCGAAAAATAACTAAAACTATAATTTTTAGCTTCCAAACAGATTAATTGTTCTTCATATAAGTCCAAACTTGTAACGTTTAACAATTATTTGACACTTTTGTAAACTAATAGAATTTACGATCTCTTTTGCTTTATTAATACAATGGAGTTTCACATACTTTAATGGGCATCCACTGGTATGAAACTATTAGAAACCAGGGTTTGAGGAGAGTAAGAAAAGTCAGGCAAACAATACATCTGCGAAAACGGAAGTGGATGATACAGCGAACATTACTAGGCAAACATTTCAATGGAACCCTCAGGAAAAGAGTAAGGTCGGTGGACCCAACACATGGAGGTGAATAGTGAAAAAATAAATGAGGAAAATGGAGAAATCTAAAACCGTACAAGATGGAGGTGCAGGTTGTTGAAGCTCTTTGCTGCTCTTACGAGTTTTAAAAACTAAGGTCATAAAAAAAAAAAATGCGTCAAAATAAGCAGTGGAAGATAAAGACAGGAATATGAGGCATGCTGGAGATAATCGAGCAACAAAAACAAAAGCTGATTATAATTGTCATTTTTGACAATTTAGCAAGTTTAAAGAATTTGTGTTTAATCATTACGGGCAATTAAGAGGAGAATCAGAATCTATATTGATAAAGGCGTTGGTCACATATCCCACCTTGTTTAGTTTACAAGTTTATTATTTTATTTATTTGAGGTTGTTTATTTAAGTGTTTGTGACTATGTTTACTTGATATTTTATGCATAAAAAAAGTCTCTATATATAGAAAAGTAAACTTCTCTCTGTCTGTCTGTCTGTCCGTTTGTGCGCTTTTCATTCGAGAACCACTGATTCGATTTTCATGCGGTTTTTCTATCTGTAGCTACATCATCTGGTCAAGTTTTCGTCTAAGTTTTATTAAAATTAGTTCAGTAGTTCCAAAGTTATAATGATATTTGTACGCGCGATTAAATTGAAATCCATGTTTTCCGTATATAATTAACGCATTTTTTTGAAATTATCAGCGATAACATAGGTTTCGTCAGCGTTAAAGTTGGTATACGATTTATACAATGATCAGAATTAGAAGAATTTTAATAATCTATTCGGTAGTTCTAAAGTTATAATGATATTTGTGCAGTAACACAAAATCCATCTTTTCGGTTTATATTAAACGCACTACTCGTTACCTGCTCTTTAGATTTTCATGCGTTCTTTTCTATCTACAGATACATCATCTGGTCAGATAGTAGGTTGTGTTTTATGAAAATTGGTTCCGTAGTTCCAAAGTTGTAATGATTTTTTTTGCGCGGGTGTTACGAGAACCATGTTTTCCGTTCATTCCATTCATCAAATTATCAACGACAACATTGGCTTCGTAAGCGGCAAGATTAGTGCACGATTTATACACTTCAGAATTGAAAAAATATGTTCAGTAGTTTTATCCTGGAATTAATAAAAACAGTTAACAGTTACTATTTACAGGTTAACAAAACTAGATTTACATAATTGTCTATATATTTTTTTTATTATATTTTTTGCTTACACTAACAATACTCAGAGCCGCAGTAAGGAAAACTTGCGCTAGGGGCAGAGCCGTGTTTTGGCGCCCTTAGCAAATAAAAACAAAGTTCTCACCTCTCAAAATTTAAGTGATGAGCAAAAAAAAAGGTCCTCACCTCCCAAAATCTAAGTGATGAGCAAAAAAAAAAGGTCCTCACCCTCCAAAATCGAAGTGATGAGCAAAAAAAAGGTCCTCACCTTCACAATGGCGCCCCTTAGTCAAGCCCGTCAACGCCCTTTTCCTTAGTGCGCCCAGGCATAAACTTTATCAAATATTTGAGCGATATCCAAATATAAAACGGTTGTGTATTGTTTGTTTTTCAAAACCTGTTTCGATAAGTCCAGTTATCCTTAAGATCTGCTGTATTGTGTTGTGTCTCTTCTTGAATCCAAATTGAAACGCATTGTTATAGCAATGTATTTGTACATAGCGTTCATCGTCTGTTAAAAAATTGTGACTTTACCTAGTTTTGCCATTGTATGTTTGGTAAACCAATTTTCTGCAGTACACGTAAATACCAGTAGAAAGCACTGGTTGCTGATTTTAGTTAATATATCTGTGGTTAGTATTGAAATTTCCATTAACTTCTCATATGTTGTCCAATTCCTTAGTTTCTTTGGCTTGTACATGTTTTTTTGAAGGTTTTAGTTAGGCCAGATAAATATATTCATCTATTTCTTTGCCATGTTTTTGCTTACTACGTATAAAACGTATTTTTTACGTTTCTCGAGGCATTGAAGTTAATGGTGTAACCGCATATGGAGCCTGTTTAAAAAGGCTGTTTCCTCGATACAACATGCTACCTATATGTAAATTCGACCGCACGACTCTGTCTGCGGATTGTATACACACTACACAAGTGGTGGGGTTGGACTAACCCTCTGACCCAAGAATATATACTTGGCTAGGGTCACTACAAGTGGATGTTATATGTTTTATAAGGGATGAGCCTTCTGGATAAAAACTATTCAGGCTACTAGGACAACACTGAATTTACTAGCAGATTGCTTTGTTTACTACAATCATCGAGGCTTAAACTTTAAACGCACTAGTAAATAAACCCGACATATAAAATTTATTCCATATAAATTGAAATATCAGTACCTGGAAAGATATAATACTTAATAGAGCAATAGGTACAAAAAAAAAGTTACTTTATATTGACCATATTACTTCTGAATATACACAGATTGAAAACATGGTTATGAAACCTAGCAACAGGATGCCTAGGCCCACCTAGGGTTCTCCCAATGATGATTAAGAATATATATTTATTACTACCAATGAAATCAATAAATATATGTTCTTACACAAGGCAAATTTTAATTTAAGATAATTAGTGCACTTCGTTTCTAACAACGTTAAAAAAAAGGACTGGTCGACAGTTTTGGTAAATTTTACTCTAGCCATCTGTTAGAGAGTTTGAAATATTTCAAATAAAACTAATAGTTAGTGTTCGAGGTCTAAGTCATGTAGATTGTGTGCATAAAATATTAGTGTCTAATTAAATATAGTTGTCAGAAATTAGGCAACTATCCGAAATACATCCACTTTACTCTACTATATATGTTTTTGAATTCCTGAAACCATGAAGAATTCATCATTTTCCTTCATGTCGTCAAACAGATGAATTGTGATCAATCACTTTGAGATAAGGGAACTCTTTTTTCTATGAGCCACATATGACGCAATCTTTTGCAGTTCTTAGTGCTACAACGGATCACACAGTGTGTCTTAAGTGACATAGAACCGTGAACATAGCGCTGTGAACATTTACCGTCATTCCCCCTCTTTTATCCTAAATTTTAGGTTGCGTATTATGACTCAAAAATCTAAGAATTTTGCAATCTAAGAATATACAAATTAAAATGTCAAAAGTTTAATTTTCTTGAGAACCTAAACACTTAAAGATTGCCGTCCGAAGTATTCTCAGTACTCGTCTCTACATTTCAATATTGTTTTCTACTTCTGTTAAAAAAACTGTACTATATTTCACTTGTTTTAGTGCCTAAAATGCCTGTTTATGGTGGGAGTTAAAAAAAAAGCGTGAACAAAAGTGCCTTAACGTGTCTTTTTTTCGGTTTACACAAATACTTCTACGGTTTCAAGAATGACCGTCATGGACGTCATATACTAAAGACTATACTCTAAAGTTCAATGTTTTGAAGCCAAAACCACGTGGAGACGAAATGAATATTTGTCACCGAGATGGCAGGCCTAATTTACATTTATTTCTTGCAATTCTTGTCGGTAAACCATTGAAGTAATAATAATTCGTTTTATGCAAGACAACTTTGTCGCTGGAGGTGTTGTTTGCTTCACAACAATGCGCATGCTCTCAGTATGTGTTATATGACTTCATTGTTATCTATACAGTCCGAAGAATCAGAGAGTGTTTTAAAAATAATTCAAATCAATTTGTAATTTGTGAACTTAAATATTGTGAAATATATAAATATGGAATTACAAGATTCGGATTTTGAAATATGTACTACAGAAGATATAATGTGGCAAAGCAAAACTTATTGCCTCAAAATTCTAAAAATGTTTATTTAGAAGAACATAACTTGTTCATGAAATGGCGTAATCAAAAGAAAATAAATTCCTTTAGAGAACGAGTAATACATAATAGCTTATTTCGAGGAAAACTCTAGAAATTTTAAATCATCCACATTATGGTCCACGTAATCGAAATTGAAAGCCACATTAATTATTAATAATAATATAGATCAGTTGGATAGGTATAAAGCAAAAAATCAGAAATATTTTCCAGAGAAGAAATAAATAATACTACTGTTATGAAAGAAAGTTCATAATTTGTTATTTTTTTAAAATTGTTACAAAATAAAAGGTATAGGTTACATTCTATTTTTTAATTTTTCAATTGGATACAGTCATAGAAAAAATATTGTATGAAACACATGCATAAAGCATTTTTTCATCTCATGGGATTGCTGCACTCACCTACTACTACAAAAAAGAACTACTTTATGCACTTGTTGCCTAAATAACAATTTTGGCATACAGTCTACATTTACGCAACATAATGAAATATAGAAAAAACTGTGGACGAGAGGATTTGTGTTTTTATAAATATTTCGACTGGTCCATCTTACTCAATCGATACCTGATCGCTCTTCCCAATTGAATTCTACGTCATATTTCCTGTCCACAGTTATCGATACCGATATTATTAGTAAGTTTTTAAATTAAATGATATTTTTTAAATAAAAAAGTTAATGACGCATCATTTTGTGAAGTAGGTTATCTAGTGAATATTCAGTTTATTAATAGAATAGGTCGTTGTTTTATTAAAAGTATAATCATGTTTGTGGATTCATTGTAAATTCTCAATCAATTACCTTCAAAAACAGATCACATTTTGAAAATTAACTATAATTTCCAAGTACCTATTCAGAGTTGATTCAATAATTGAATAATATCTTGAATAACGATTTTAACGTCATTCTTAATTCAAAGTAGTATTGTGTACAATGACATCAATTTTGTTCGTGGCATTAAGAAGTTACTGGAATAGTAACAAGGAAGGACGTATTAAAAGGGAAATAAGGATAATGGTAGGGAATTGATAGAAAGTTAAAGAATTGTTCTGTGTGTTTGTTTTGTTATTGTAGACATTTAAATTGCTTCAGTATGTTTAGATTAATTTAAGTATGTTTGTGTATTTGTTGCCTGTGCCTGGGGAAAGCGAGACCTTCTCTTATTCTCATTCACTTATACCACTTTATAATTATACATGGGTTATTGTTATAACGGAGACATTTCAGCCACAGACTTAAATGAAATTACTTACGTTCTTATCATTTGTTCATTTTGAATCAGATTTGGCATTACAATAAACTAGGGAGCTTCGTCACAAGAGAAATTATTCTCGAAATATTGGATACCGACTTTTCATCAGATTTACAAGAACGAGGGAATAGAATATATACATTTACCAAAAAATATTGCGGATATCATGAATGGATAAACTAACTAAGATAAAGTTCTAACAGGAATATCTATTGAAACAGAATTGGGGACATTGGTAACACTAAGACGATTTTATTAGAAAAACATTTTTGTTTTAATTGCTTTATATTACAACACATCTACTTATATTTGGTTTTCATTGTTATCTACTAAGCATTTGACAGCCTTAACCATACAGCTCTGTAGAGCACACTGGCATATAAAGGCATTCCTTCAAAATTAATACGGCTAATTAAACAGCTATACTTCAACGCGACTTGTTCTATCATCAACAAGGGAATTATCAGCCCACCTATCCGCGTCTAAACTGGCGTAAAATAAGGTTGTCTGTTCTCTCCCTTACTATTCAATCTGGATCTCAATTGGGTAATGGAAAAAATGGATGTATAACCTTATGGACTCATATGGACCTTCACAAGATATCTCGAAGACATTGACATACGAAGACGTTATCTGCCTACTCGCCCATACCTAAGAGGACTTGAGAGTTGAATTAAAAAAACTGGTCTTACAGACTTTCCTGGTAGGTTTACAGCATAATGTAAATAGAACTAATAAGATCCGTATTGGTTTAGAAAATCAAACCAACTTTACCGACCAAAATCAGAGAATAAAGAAGATGAACAAGTTTTGCTACTTGGGAACCATTATAAGCAAAGATTGTGAGACAATTGCCGACGTTCGCCAAAGAATCTGCAAAGCCAGATATGCACTCTACCAATTTAATAACAAACAATAAATAGCTGTCCATGAATTTTCAACATCAATGTGAAGTCGGTGTTTCTGTTTGGTGGCGAAATCTGGAAAATAACCAATCAAATCTTTTCTGAAATTCAAGTTTTTGCCAATCGATGCTTGAGACGCATTTTACGCGTCAGGTGGACTCTGGCGAAAAACAAACAGCGATGAACACTGAAATATGTAAATGGTGCTAGCTGAGTGATCCCCCACGCAAAGAAAAGGATTATATTTCCAGGATCTTACTATGGAACGCACAAGGCAGCAGACGCATTGGCAGCCCATCCATGACCTGGAGACGTACGGTTACCAAGAAAGCCCAAAATGCCGAGAAAACTTGGAGTGAGCTTAAGATCGTGGATCGTATATGAATTAAAAAACTCTATTTTTTCTATATAGGGCTGCTTGACATTTGACTTACAGTTACCTATGGCTACGGAATAGTGAGACACTCAGTGGTGGCTTTTACTTTGGTTTGCAAATCTGCGTAATCTCCAAAAGAGACAACGAAAATATATTTAATTTTTCGTAAAACTAATCAACGCAATATATTCCTTATAATATTTAATTTACCAATAAACACCGAGCACTATCTTTTAAATACCTACCGTACCTATATGTACGCTAGCAGGCTCTGGTTTGCATTCACACTACTTACACTGGAAGCCTGCGCATTAGCAAGCCGGCAGATAAATATAATTGCCATAAAAATCAGCATGTTGCATGGCCAATACAAACTTAGTATGCTAGCTACTGTGTTAAAGTGTGCATATGTGTTAACAGAGTTTTTATTTTCGTAAAAATCGAATTCTATACAAAATTTAATAACGGGGCTATTTTTAGACGGTCTTCCACCGATTAGGCTGAAATGAAAAGAACATGTATAGTTAGTTACTTTTAACTTATATAACATACAATAATTGGTTATTATAAAAGTTGCAACCTGATATTTCTACAGTACGAACCGCCACTGTGAAACTATTTATGTATGCCTTATTTTAAGAAAAGGAATAAATAAATTCACGTATGATTACAGGAAATTGCCTATTTAATAATGTATATGAACCGAAACTCTAAAAACCGGAATTCGGTACATTTAAAATTTTATATTTAATAAAATCGATGAAATTAAAATTTATAAAAAAAATTTGAAAAATAAAAAAAGCCCTATAAGTCTATAATTCACTGGTTTTGGCAAAATCATTTTTATGTCAGTTCTAAAATGGTTACAGAATTGGTGGAATAATAAATTTTCTGGGAATATCTCACTGTTGCCCATTTTTTGTCAAATTAAAACAGGGAGGGAGATGTAAAGGAGCTGTTGAGTGAAGAAGGAAAAGGAGAACGGTGGGTGAGAGTATTCGAGGAAAGAAGGAAGGAATGCGGAGAGGTAAGACAGAACTGAGAACAGGAAGGAAGAGAGAGGTAAAGGAGGAGGAAAGAAAAGAGGGAAGAGAAGCGAAGAAAGAGGGGAAGAACAACTGGAGTCAAGAAGGAAGGAGACCGGAGACGGAAGCCGAAAAGAGAATAGGAAGAAAGAGAGGAACACCGGAGGAAGAATGTAGAAGAAGAAGAAGAAGAAGAAGAAGAAGAAAGAAGTCATAAAATGTAAAAAAATATACTATAATATTATTATTATGATTTTTTTTTTTTTTTAAATGTATTGGTTAAAACTCTAAACGCCGCAAGGCCTAGGATAAATAAAGAATTTATATATTGTAAAATTAAAACACTTTACTTCAGTTTTTTAACTACACCAGATTATCCAAAACTATTTGCTACACCACTTATGTGAGCAGTTTTTACACAGACGTTCGAACTGCCCACTAATAATCTACTTTAGACATACTATTTTTATACCACCACTACAAATTTTAAACTGAACACGTTTCACACTCAGAAATAGGATATACAGAGATTTCAACATACATACCTAATGGCATATATGATGTATGGATGGATCCCAAAATATTTAAAATGTCTCGCTGTTCCCCGTGTCCCACTGTTACCCATATTCCCCTAACTGTATTTTTGTAATTTTATTTTAACATTATGATTAATTTGTTGCAGGTATGTACGGAAGTATCCAAAGCAGTTACAGATGTTATTTTGGTAAGAAAATAATTAATAATCAAAGACTCACAAAAATTAATTAAATAAGTGCATTTTCAGAAAAACAACCCAAAATTAATCACACTCGGTAAAATAAATCATAAAATTACGATCTCGAGAAAACAGTTTTGAGATGATGTTTTATTATACAGGATTTATCACAGTAACTACAATATGATCGCAAAAATATAATTAAATGTAATTAAATTAATTAAATAAGTTTAAGACCAAGTAGGTCTTGAATTTTATTTTCTTAAATGCCAGTTTGGTAATATCATGCTGTTTATCGTTTTTGATAGATATTTAATATAAGACAGTTTGAACTTATAAACTAATTTGGAAAAAATACTTGAGCAGAATAACAAAATATTGATTATTGAAAGTTACTTGCTTTTGGAATGGAGAAAATCATTTTGATCATTTACTTTAGTTGCTTGTGATCAGATATTTACTGTGGGTGCAGCTAAACGCGGAACATAGCAGTTTAACATGGGATTTTAAATCAGTGCAGATATTGGCTCTCTGTACATTTTAGAGCAAAAATACAAGAATAAAAAGTTGTTTACAATTAGTTTTTATTTTTAAAAAGTCTAAATTTTATGCCACAGAATGTCTGTAATACTAGATATATCGGGAAAAAATACGACGTTTTCGTGAAAATATACAGTCTGTATAATAAGACGTCCTTGGTTGATTTTTGGCGAACTATGAGAGAGAAAAGGAAAAACTAAAAATAATTTAAAAATTGACTGTTAATATTATTACACTACTACCTAATAATTGGTCCAATCTCCATTATTATCAATTATTGCTTGGCTTCTTTTCGGTACACTTTCTACCAGCTTTTCGGCATACTTTGGCAGTGATCTCCATATCTATCGTATTTGATGACTTAGCTGATCCAAATTTTGAACGTTTATTGTTCGAAGCTTATATTTCATGTGAAAACTAGATTCTTCTGAGAAAACCACATCACTCGAATCGCGGTCTAAATTTTCCTTGGCCCAAGCCAGTCGTTTTTCGACATGTTTCACCGATAACAATGGTTTTGTTTGGTGCTCCTGAATTAAATACTATTTTCAATTAAACGACTTCTCAGGCTCATTAGACTTAACTTAATGTTCTTTTTTAACAAAATTGCCTGATATATAAGTAAAGATAACATAGGATTATTTTTAAAAACGTTAAAAATCACTTTATCTTGTTTTTTAGTACTTTTTTTAATCCACGATTAAGTAAATCGTCAACATTTTTATTAATTTTATAACTTTTCACCCAATATTTCACAAAGTTTACTGACTTGTGCATATACTTTGCTGCACTTGAAAAGGACATTTTTGGCTCTTTTGGGTGGGTACATAAAAAACCGCTTTAAAACGAGTAGTATAAATAGCACTCATTATTACAGAACCGCACTACTGAAAGACAAAGCACTAGCTAAGCAATTTTTATTATAAGGCGTATTAGGTCTTGATATTCTTATCATGTTTGAACCTGTTTATTATTTGTTTGTGCACATGCCTGATCCTGAGTTATAAGCAAGTATGTCTTATTATACAGACTGTAGATAACCGTGGAAATAAATCATAAAACAAAATGATGGTCAGACAATATTTCTACGAAGTATTTTCCTATACATAGATTGGTAGAAACGGACCAGTTCACTGCCCCCCGGAACTAGCTCCAAATGATTTTTATAATGGGGATATTTAAAATCAAAAATTTACAGTGATTAAAAATATCCAGAATTAGAATCATTTAAAGACAGAAAGACTAACTATTTTAGCTTTGGAGAATGTATCTGAATTTTGTCATTGTTAGAAAGTGCCCAGAAATCTATCCCTCAGCAATTTGTCTAAATCACATAAACGTCTTCTTTGAACATTATTTAGTCTCTGTAATTGTTGAAACTAAATCAGAAACTAAAAAAAATCACAATTTATTTAACACAAAAGGAATAATTAATTTTTACCATGACAATGCACGTCCTCACTCAGCTAAAATAACCCGGAAAAATTAAACTGGGAAATTATTCCACATCCACCATATTCAGCCGATCTCGCGCCTTTCAATTTTCATCTATTTAGGTCTATCGAACATATACTCAGTGTTAAAAAATTCTTAATATCACCGATGTAGAAAATCACCAGATCAGTTATTTTCAGTCAGTACCAGAAAACTACTATAGAGAGGGTATTAAAAATTCGGTAAAACGTTGGGAAGCTGTGATAAATAATGATGGAATTTATATTTTGTAATTATATATAATAAAAATTTCTGTAAACAAATATATTGTACTCTAAAATAATGGATTTCTATCCGAGCCTCAAAATATTTTCTATTATAATACCAATATTTTTTAACAAATATATATTTTTCAAATATAAAGACAAACGACAGAACAATAAAATGATACTGGGCAGTGATACTGCCAATACAATTAAAACAAATAAATAAAATAAAATGGCTTTCTAGATGACTTTTTTTCAATCATATTGAATTTTACATATCATAACGGAAACTGATTAGAGGAGTAGTTACCGAAATTTCCGAATCCTCTACTTTTGAAGTATTATTTCTTTTTATTTATTTATTTAAAAGGGAAATAAACAGACGTGAGTCTCCTTAAAAATTTCCACAGGTTACAAATGATATTATAATGTATACATATTTACATCAAAATTTTTAAAAAAATTAAATAAACCTTAAATGCTAAATTACAATTTATTTTACTTCTGACTTAAACTGAGCAAAGGTAATGAAGAAAATATCACAGCCGTTAAAGTACTGATCAAATAACGGCATGATTCTGTTGACGGGTGAATTCATTCCTACATTTGTTGTTCTATTATTAATATAGAATGTATGGTTTTGCCTAGTACTCTTTTGGGGTATATTGAAGTTGATCAACTGCATAATATTGGGGCAATCGATAATCTGATTGACTATTTTATAGACACAGTACATATCGATATGTACACGCCGTTTTGTCAAAGTCACTAAATCATAGCGGGCAAGACGAGCATCATATGTAAGTGATATATTGTTTGTAAAATATTTAAAGTGCAAATATTTAGTGAATCGTCTCTGCACTGATTCTAGTCTGTCAATGTGAATACGATATTGAGGACACCATATCGTACTCGCATATTCCAAACGGGGAATGTCGAGAGTTTTGAAGAGTTGAATGAGGCTTTTTGATACTAATACTCGTTATATTGTACTATTCTAGTCTAGTATTGTAAGCGATAGAAAACATCCAAAATGAGAGTAAATCGCATAAATACTAGACACATAAAAAATAATTTTATTGACATTAGTAACTATTTTGTTTCAGTGTGATCATAGTTTTAGTTGTCAACATCCACTCAATTAAATATTAAGTATCCTAAATATATATAAACCTTTTTGTTGCCAAATTTCTTCGATTAACTAATCTTTTTTATCTTTCTCTTTCTTTCCCATATAATGTCGGCAGTTTATTGTGTCATCTGTTTTACTTAGTTGGACCGTAAGATGCACAAACGACTCGGGCTTTACACAGACTGAGGGCGGTGGAAAACTCATGACAAAGGGGGAAGTGCGGTGACGGGTAAGGGCTGACTCAAACACACCATTTCCGAGACCAGTGTTTTCACTTCAAAACGTCAACAAGGAAATGACCTTTCCGGGACATCATTCAAACACTAGTACATTCTTACAGGACACATTTTACCGTCGCACTCGTATAAACGGGTAAATATTCTCAAAGGAATATACAGATTGTTTAGTTATTAACGCAAAACAATAATATCTTTCTGTTTTTCCTTTTACGCATACACATTTTGTGATATCTTATGCTAGTGGTTTTTCGTGACAACATTGAGTGGTAAGGCCAATCTCCGGCCAATCTCCTACTCCCCCCCCCATTTTACCCAATACTTTGAATCGAGAAGTCATTTAAAAATGAAAAATGCATTGAGTACTTATCGCGGGTATTTATCTACCTAAATATGGATACTTAAATTAAATGGAAGTGACTTACCAAAATCTCAGGTAGCAGGTTGTCTTGTAAATCGAATACAATTTATGATTATGTTTAAAACATATCTGTTTTTGTCAACTCTTACGTTGTGTTCTACCATTGCTTTTCTATAGGCTGCGTTCAACTGGGTTAAAATATTTGATTTGCCAGGAAAAACTAAAAACATTGTTCATATATGTACCTCCGATTTCTCATGCGTTTTAATTTTTGTCCAAATATGCACTAAATCCGTAATACCGTTCTTTGTCCATGTTAATTCTCGAATAAAAATGCAAGGAAAACAAAAAACAGCTTGCTTTTCGTTGCATCCGCAAATCAAATTGTTCTTTAAGTAAATGTTACTATTAAATTTTCTTAGAAGCAGAGGCAGAAACATTCAGAGTTTTTGAAATGTCCAAATTCAGTAGTGGTCTTCCCAATTGTTTTATTTCGAGTTTTTCTTCGAGGGAATAAGAAGAAAATGTTTTTTTTTTTTTTTCAAAAGGTTACTGTTACTGTTCATTTCTAATAGTAACACAAACAACACACACGCAAGAAACGATACAGTAAAAAAACACACTATAATATATGCAACCGTAACTCGAACTAACGTGCCAACATTCAGTTGGCTCGCTTTAATGTCATTCTACCGCATGATCTAACCATCCGCTCTACCCGCCAGCTCTCCGCGGAGTCCATCAACCCGTCTGAAAACGGAGCCAGTTTCAATTAGACTCGCTTGCCTAAATAAATACAAAGCGTGCTTCGTCCCATCAAATGCATGGCAATAACAGTATCTGGTACTCAAAACGTGTGTATGTTGATTTGGGAATCTATAAAAAAAAGTCAAGCCTGCATAAAACTAGAATTATCAGGTCCACTATTGAAGCTACAGAAAGGTGTGAAACAGGGAGATCCACTGTCTCCCAATATTTTCAACACCGTTTTAGAGTACACGCTGAGAAAAATAAACTGGGAGAACAAAGGTATCCGTATCGATGGAAGAATACTGACTAATCTCCGATTTGCCGATGACATAATTCTTCTAGCCGATAACGCCGCTGACCTGGAAATAATGATTTCAGATTTATGTACTCAATGCAGTTAAGTAGGGCTTAAAGTAGTAAATGTTCATATATGCAGTAAATAGCAATAAAACAAAAATCTTGACTAACTCATGAGTTAGTCAATATTTTGACATGAATGTCAAAAACCAAGCATCAAAGTAGGAAACACTGTCATTGGGTACGAAGAAGAGATTATCTTTTTGAGTCAGCTCATATCTTTCCATAGTCGACAGGAGAAAGAGGTGGACAGAAGAATTGGCCTCGGGTGGAAAATTCTTAGGTAAACTACCCGCACAGAAGAATTGGCCTCGGGTTGAATATCTTCCATAGTAAACCCGCACATATTAAAAAAGATATCTTCCATAGCTCCGTCATTCTTACCTTGACTTATGGCTGCCAAACTTGGTCTCTGACAAAAATTACGAACATGCCAACACAAAATAGAGAGGTCAGTACTTGGAATAAAGCTTGTAGACAAAGTCCGATTGGATGTTATAAGAAGAAAAATAGGAGTAAAGGATGTAGTAAGCTTTTCCAAATCACTGAAATGGCTCTGGGTGGGACATGTCAGTATAAGAGAAGACAATCGGTGGCCAAAAGTCGCAACAGATTGGCGACCAAGATACAGCGTAAGGGCAAAAGGAATACAACGATTCCGATGGGAAGACGAACTTAAAGAGATCGCAGTCCTATGGAGGAGGGATTGCAAAGACCGTTCAACGTGAAAAATTTTGGGGGAAGCCCATGCCCAGAAATGGGTACCGTGAGACGTAATTTGTTTATTTATTTATCTTTGCTGTATATATTGTTATTGTAGGTATAAATCTTAAGAAAAAATCAAATTATCATTAAAAATGTACATACATTATACTAATAAAGGGCTATTATGATTATTATTATTATTATGTTTATTTCTATTAATCGGTATTTTTAAAGAAAATAAAAGCCTTTCAATGATTACTTTGTGAACAACATTATTTTTTTGTTTATTTTGAATTGATTTTGTGACGTTTATTATGAAATCATTATAATATGCATTGATTAATTTCCATATTCTGTGAAAATTAGTTATTGGTGTTCTCAAAACACTGACTCTCATATTTCTCATAAAACCTTAAATAGTTGATTTTTATAAGGTTAAAAGAAATAATGAGTCACACTTCTGGATGAAAAATGATTATCTGATTCCTAAATTTTCACATCGCATGTCGGAATATATTATAGTGGATAATATCGAGAATTTATATTTACTTAACAAAAACTACCATAAAGGGTACTTGAGAAATATATAACAAAGTAGAACTGCCACATCGGACAACATCGGCAATCAAAACTACTTCTATATTGCCTTATCCGTTCCGGAAAATGATAATGCTTAGTATGATTGTATCAAAAAGTTCGAAATCTTTGAACCCGATATACCAATTCGAAAAGACTGACCTTTGACAGCTATTACGTGGTGTAGCAAACGCTGAATATACTCAGAGCAAGGGTAAAGCATCACGGCCCAGGACAGTATATGACGATTCAGAAAAAAAAGATATGAAAGAAACAAGAAAATATTTATTTTTTTATTTTATTGTTTTATTAAACATTTTTCTCTATTCCATATTTACAAAAAAATATATATAAATATTTCTTTTTTGTAATATTATTAATGTAAATAATCTTCTTTTTCTTCTCCTTCATTGAGTTCTATCAGTCAGGTTGACTTTTGGCCACACCCAAATAAGTCCTCCATCTTGATCTATTCATTGTCGGGTCTTGTCAAGTACCCTGTATACAAATACTTTCGACTAACTGGCTATATATTTGACTTGGATCCATTCAAATGATTTTCCCTGGTTTTAATTTGAGAAGTCTATAAAAAATTTAATAAAATAAAGTGATTAGGGTTATTATGGAGCTAATAATCGAATAATTATTAGGTTATCATATAATTAATCTTACAAATATAATTAGCTTTATTACAACAAACAAATTAAATAATGTAAACTGTAATGAAATGTCCACGATTCTTGGACTTCAAATATTTGAATACACGAGACATTCATATTATATTATGTTTGTTAAATAAATATTATACTCATGTTGGAGAATTTCTACAAGCTACTTTTACAGGGCGTTTCGATAAAGATGGAGATATCATAATAATTTGGTGAGTACTTTCTTAAAACTGTTTCATTGACGACTTGTTGATTTTATATAGAACACTCAGAAATAAACTACTGTTTAATCATTATCTACCTGTCGAATTCGACCGATGCAGAAAATAAGCCTCTTACTTCTCCAAACAATTCTATCTTGGGATAATAATTATTGACAGTCTCTTAATATTATCAATCCATCTGGTATGTGGTCTACCAGTATTCCTACTGGTCTCATAGTGCCCATTCAAGATTTTTTCTTGTTCTCCTACAATCAGCCAATCAAGCAATGACTATGACTTTCTGCCATCTGTAGGCTAAATTTCTAATACCCGTGCAAAAAACATATCAGTTTGAAAACAGTGAAATCGTCGATCCATTTTCTTACAGTATTAAGCTCTATCCAGCGAAAGAGTTCTACATCCACCAGAATTGAATTATCCGGCCAGAATTGGACCGATTTTTAACAAAATTTGAGCAAATGGTGGCACTGATGTAAAAAGCTTAAATTTGAAGTTTCATAAAAATCAGTTTAACCAAATACGCTCTAAACTTGCCCACAGATCGACAGACAGATAATACTAATAATAATAACAATAATTGTTTATTGATGTTAAGACATTACAGCAGTGTTTACATAGGTCATGGGTTAGATAATTTATAATATTTCGAAATTAACGAAATGTTCGAATAATCGAATTAAATACAAACATAATAGTCAACAGCTGACATATAATGTAAATACGAGGGTCATCTCAAAAGTAAGTTACGCTATTATTTAAAAAAATAAATAAAAGTAAAATTAAAAAAAAAAGTATATTTCAGAAAATTAATTTATTATTTAAGAAAAGTACATAATAAACTTATTCTTCTACATAATCGCTTTGTTTTTCAATACATTTTTGGTACCGTGGTAAAAGTTTTTTCAATCCAGTGTCATATAATTCTGCCGCCATACTGGCTAGCCATCTTTCAAATTAACCTAGTTTGTGAAGCGTCTTCCCCAAAGATGTTGCTTCAGCTACGGAGACAGGTGGAAGTCACTTAGTGCAAGGTCAGGGGAGTAAGGCGGATTTCCAAAAACAACCCATCGTTGACCGCTTCGTTGTTCATCGTGTAATGTTGTTCTTCCTTCAATGAATGATTGGCGCCAACGAGAAACCATTGGCCTTGACATAACGTCTTCACCATAAACACTACACAACTCGCGATGAATTTCAGTAGCATTTTTATTTTTTGCCGTCAAAAAACGAATAACACCACTAACTTTACAATCGATGGTAGAAGCAAGTGGAGTCTCCGTAGTGGCTGGAGCCTGACTGCCGGATCGATCGACGCACGCGCATAGCAATTTTATAGTGCTGCCACTACACCCAGACGCAAATTCCCTGAGACTCCCAGACTTATCCCGCCAACCACACGGATTAAAAAAAAAAAAATAGTGTAACTTACTTTTGAGACGACCCTTGTATATATTAGAGAACATCGATCTTAGATTTAACTACAAATTAATTTTTATTTCCAAAAATTTATCTCACTCAGAAATGTTCGTATTATTCAAATGTTCACAAATACTGTAAAAATTGTATTTTTTTAATAAAATTTCACAGACAGATAGACAGACAGACAGACAGACAGACCGACAGATAGACAGACAGACAGACAGTCAGGCAGACTGGCATACATCATACTAAAAATATTCAAAACATAATAACTTTGACAAAACAGCGTTTAGAAAGTGATTACTTAAATTAATGATTTATTTTAATCATCTAAAAAATTTCTTAGCAAAGCTAGATAGATTTGTTTTTCATTTTCCCAAAACAGGGTAAACTGGATTTGGTCTGGTGGTTTCTGAAATAAAAGATTCAATTGAATATCGAAGAAATACACTCCTTACGTAATTTATGGCGCACCCTGTATACGGCTAACGATAATAATAGTGGCACTTATCTAGCTATTAAATAAGTATTATAAACATCACATTATTATTACTTCTTATTGATTACAACTCATGTATGTGTTACGTTGAAAAATTACTCATAATTTTATTATACCGAACTCAATTATGGAATGAATAATATTCCAGGGAACTGGCCTAATATAATACTGTAGAAAAATCAATAGGTTTATCATCGCATTCATAAATTATTAATGGTATTTTTGTTGTGTCATTTATTTTTCGAGAGTCGTTTTAATCCACTCAAGTATATTTAGGTTAATATTTCTATATTTATAAAGAAACAATATTAATTCTTTGACTGATAAGCTTTATCTAAGGGAAACTTCGGTAATTTTACCTGAAATAGAGCTTCACTTAAACATAACATTATTTTTCATCGCTCCAATAATGTTCCACTACTTGGTTCATACTGTATCCTCAACTACTGTGGTTTCATACAAACCCGGTGTCTCTCATACAGAATTTCATAAATTTGCTTAAGACTTGATTTTTCAACATAGTTTCGTTTAAAGGCTCGCGCACACAAGTATTTATTGCTCAGGAGAAATCTGATGGCGATTAATCGACAAAGAATCGGTAGACAAATATATATATATATATATATATATATATATATATATATATATATATATATATATATATATATATATATATATTTCACACAATTCTATGTAAACTACCAATAAGGTATTTGAAGTACTAGTGCGAACGTACGTCCGTAGTTTCTAAAATCGTTTGTTATATTTGACGATATTTAGAAAAACGTATGTATTTTTAGTACATGCAGTTGCTATGGTAGCAGTGACAAGAGCGACTGAAACACAGTTATATTTCATCCGCAATTTCTACACGAATTGCATCATTTAATTTTGATAATTTTCTCGGTTGAACTATATGCTCTTTTTACCCGTCACTGGCCAACTAATTTCTCCTCAAGTATACTTTTTGTTTTCGAATGAGACCTCTTGCTTCTGCTTGTTTTTAAAATGGGTAGTTTGGATGAAAAACTTTATCTACACACACTGGCAAATTTAAAGGAATAGATTTAAAATTAAGTTTTTTTTTAAATTTTACTATTTTGTAGCCTATATCTAGATAGCTTTGAATGCCCTACTAAACAGTAGGGAAAGATTGTATCGACGTCAAAATATCGACGCCAAGTCGATTTTGTTATCGATTGTATCGACAACATAATGCACCATTTAATTTTGCTACTACTGTGTCTTTTGGTGGATGTGCAGTTATGGTGTGGGATGGAATATGTTTGGGAGCTCGCACAGAGTAGATGGTGATTGATGGCGGAACGTTAACTGCAGATAGGTACATCGGAGATATTCTTTAAGATCATGTTGTACCTTTTGCCCCGTATATCGGAGAAAATTTCACGTGGGTATAACAACAATGGGTTAGCCAGCGTGCTCCTTTGACCTCAACCCGATTGAACATGTGTGAGACATGCTAAGCAGAAGACTCCGGTCAAGAATTCCAGATGTTGAAAACAGAGAAGAGGTAAGAGCACTGATTCAAGAATGGGACACATTTCCCCAAGAACTGATTGATGACCTCATATGAAGTATGAGAAGGTGAATGACTGCAGTCGTAAGAGCTCGTTGGCGAAACACACGCTATAGATAAGATAGAAAAGCGCATTAAATGATTAACAAAGTCCAAAATGTACAATAAAGTTATTCTGTTTAAAACCATATTTTGTTCGACTCCGACTACTTTTTGATTTTTTTCTCCTTCAACAGGTTTCACATGGTGTAAATCAAGTTTCAAATATTCCAAAAAACATCGTACTCGAAGATTACCTGAGAGATATCAACAATATGTACACTATAGGGAAAATAATTAGATTTTTATGTTTTTTTTCCTTTAAATTTTCCGGTGTGTGTAATTCAGCTGTTGTTTGAACAGGAAATAACAAAAATAATATAAACTGTTTAAAAAGAAAGAGATTTGGAGAATTCCATGCTCTTTTTAAAGATTTGTACAAGGTTCATTCTAATAGATTCGCACAATTCGGCCTGCCATCGCACACTGTGCTGTGGCAGGATGGGTCACAGCGGGTTATGCGCAAAAATTCGCGGTTCTACAAGCCTCCTCAACAATGTGCGATGTCTCATATAAAATGAATGAAACCGATCCGTGCGGATTTTTGTATTGCGATACGCTACGATCCGTCCTAATGTGCGCGAGCCTTAACACGTAGAGTGCCTCAATGTATTCGAAAAATTGGGTCCCACAAGCCAATATCTCTTTTAAACAACTGATTGCCCCCCAGTTTCCAGATATGCTTGGAGAAAAATTTCATCACTCACTTATATTTTAGAAGCGAGAGCCTTTGTTTTTAGCATTTTAGATTTAGATCATCACACTTGTCTTTTAGAAGTGAGGGCCTTTTTTTAGATTATTAGGTCATCACTTATAGATAAGAGCCTTTATTTTTAGGTCATCACTTGTGTATTTTAGAGATGAGGATCTCCGTTTTGTTGGGTCATCATTTGTATTTTTGAGGTGAGGACTTTTTTTTAAATGCATCACATCACTTTTATTTCCATGTGTATTAATAACGATGCCCTCCTCAAATATTTCCTGCCCCCTACCCGATTTTAAGAGCTAGTGCCATCACTGGCTCGAGCTAAACGTATATAGTTACATACCCTAACTCCGAAAGAAAAAAAATTTAAAAAGAATAAAAATACTAAAAATACCAGTACGTAATGGGTTAATGTAGCCTAGACAAGTAGAAGGCCAGAGGTAAATAAAATTTAGAAGTAGGCCAGGAGTAAAGAAGGTTAAGGATTACTGTTTTAATCAATTCGATGGAGTATAAATATAAATGAAGGATATCTCTGCCTGCCAGAATCGTCATTTCTTCTCGAATGTTCCATAAACGTGCAGTTAAATCTTAGATAAAATAGAACAAAATGGATAGTATGCGGGTAATTTTTATTTTAATATAGAACAGTATGTTCCTTATAATGAAATATTTCTCCAATACGAAAGTATTTCATATCCTGTTATACAGGAAGCAAGGTCTAAAATTCTATTCTGTCTTTTTTAATCTGTCATTTAAGCCACCCTCCATAACTCAGTGTCAGTTTTTAAATAATCTCTCTCGTGGCATCACCCAAATCGAATTTCAAAACGAAACTCAGCAGATTTTTATCAAAAAAACAGAATTTTTAACAGAACAACCGCATAAATATGGTGATGCTTCATGACGTTTTGTGTTATTCGGATTAAATTTTTGTTACAACCTAACCTACGTGTACTTTTGACATGGATAGATGAAAACAATATCGACATAGGTTTTTTTTTAATTTGTTTTCTAATAACCTAAGTGGTCCAGTAAAATATTTAGTATTATGGTCATAAGACGAAGGCAAATAACTAAGAAACTACAAACTAAAATTTAAATTCTTGCTTATATGCTCTCTGGTATAACGAGGGGTTTTGAATAAGTCAGTGTCTTAAGCAAAATATGATTTATTTTTCAACATAGTGTCCTTTTAGCTCGATACATTTTGCCCAACGATATTCCATCTTCTTTAAGCCTCCCACAAAGTACGATTTCTCGAACGCAAAATAGGTGTCTGTTTCAGCGATAATCTTCTCGTTCGATGCGAATATTTTTCAAGCATCGCATTTCTTCATGTTTGGAAAGAGAAAGATGTCACAGGAGCCAAATCTAGAGAACAAAGTGGATTTGTAAGCATTTCGTAGCGCAATTCGATCAACTTGACCGTTACAATTGAGTACGAGTAAGCTGATGCATTTTCATAGTGGAATAAAACACTTTTCTTCGCCAAATGGGGCTGTTTTTTCATCAGTTCAGCTTGTAATTAATCGAATAAAGTGGCATAATATTGTCCTGTACTCCCTTTTGTATACTTATATACTCGATGATGATTATGCCTTCGGATCTCGGAAAATCCATGACCATTCTGGCCGAAGGAAACCTTTTAATCTTTTCAGAACACGTTCGCCAAGAGAAACCCAATGTTTTGATTATTCTTTCATTTCTAGTGTGTAGTGATGAACCCATGTGTCAACAACAGTTATGAAACGCCACAAAAACTCATTTGGATTGTGCTTGTACTTGTCCAAACATTGCTTTGAAATGGTCACAATATTCCGTTTTTTATCCACTATAAGCCGATGCTGCACTCATCTTGCTGATAACTTTTTCAAAAGTTCAAGCAGGATATGAAACATACGTTCGTTTCAGATGTATACTATCTTGGCTATCTCGCGTATCTTCACTCGGCGGTCATCCAACACAATATCATGAATTTTACTGACCATTTATTCAGTTATGACTTCATTTGTACGTCCTGGACATTTAGTAACATTTGTGCTCGTACAACCACAATGGAATTCAGTGAACCACATGTAAACCATTCCATGTGACGCTTCAGTTTCCTTAATGGATTTTTCACGCAGAAAGTAGTGCTTTAATAACACACGGAATTCACTTTTTTCCATTGTCTAACACACAAACTTATCCTCTTCCGAAACCTGTTAAAAATGTTCTATTTCACAGATCTACTAGAAACTTAGCGTGTATGTCTACAAAGAATGGAAAATGTCAAAAATGATAGCAAATTGGCGATCTGAGCGCCATCTCTTATCAAAGTCACTGACTTATCAAACACCTCTCGTAAATGAACGACCATGAAACGCAGATCATTGAATGAAAATTAGTCTAAATCCTCAAATTATGCAATGAATTTTCACATAACTAAAGTTTAAATACCCCAATGTATTTTAGGTAGTTTTTGTTACATTAATTAGTTTATTTACGCATTAGTAACATATATTCAATAGGACAGTAATTGTCAATATCATCCTAATATCACTGGAATGTCCTTCAAGCACTTTGACCGTCAAGCTTCTCACCTGATTGGCCAATGTTATCCCTTCTATATCCCTATATGCCTAGTTTTGTTATCCGCGGTATGTTGGCTGACCGTAACCCCCGAGGGTACCGAGAGATTATTGTAAATACTTTCTATATAATACGATATTAAATTATTTGACGCAACCAAAGAAATCAATTTTCTATTGGTAAATTCAATTTTATACCAAGTAATCTGGGAATCGGTTCGACGAACACAGTTTGAACATTGTTGCTGTAATATTATGAATAATATTTATTCAAAATAGGCCAAGCCTTATACTCGTATGGTTAACAAATATATATACAATAATTGGACATTTATTCTCCAGTAAATTTAGTATTAAAAATTAGTATTAATTGGACATTAATACTAATTTATTAAAAATTAAACAAATTATATTTTTAATTGTTTTAAATTACAACTTTCATATTTAAAACTAGGTGGTAAAGCATTAAAATGTTTAAAACCTTTACGAAAAATCTGTTTATCATTTGCACTTAATTTATTTTTTAACACGCTCAGATTATCAGTCAGTGGCGGCTCCTCATGAAGTGCCTCTAACATTATGGCAACACCATCATTAAATACAAATAAACATACACTCGTTTAAGTACGGAACGTTGTTATTGCCATGCGTTTGATGCAACGAAGCACGCTTTGTATTCATTTAGTCAGGGAGCCAAATCGAAACTGGGTACATTTTTAGGTTTGTTGGCCTCCTAGGAGAGCTGGTGGGTAAGAGCGGGTGGTTAGTTCATGCGGTAGATTTACACTAAAGCGAGTCAGATAGATAGTTCGAGTTGAGCATCGCTTATTATAGTGTTTTTATACTGTGTCGTGTCGTGTGTGTGTTGTTTTGTGTTACTATTAGAAATGAACAGTATGAATAACCTTTTGAAAAAAACATTTTATTCGTATTCCCTCGAAATATAGTAACTGGGAAGATCGGATCTGGACATTTCAAAAACTCTTTCTGTCTCTGCTTCTAAAACACAGACAAGATTATAAAGTAGAAACATTTACTTTTACCTTTAGTAGAAACATTTACTTAAAGAACAATTGGATTTGCGAATGCGACGAAAAGCAATCCGGCGGAGAATTATCATGGTCGAAGAAATTACTAAATCCGTAACACCGGGATTTAGTGCACAACTGGCAAAAAAATTAAATGCATGAGAAATCGAAGGTACATATGAACAATGTTTTTAGTTTTTCTATGCTTTACGAATTAAATATTTTAACCCAGTTGAACTCAGTCTATAGAAATGCAATAGTAGAACAATACGAAAAAGTTGATAAAAACAGGTATGTTTTAAACATAATCATAAATTGTATTCGATTTACAAGACAACCTGCTACCAGAGATTTTGGTAGGTCAATTCTTTTTAATTTAAGTATCCATATTGAGGTAGATAAGTACCTAATGCATTTTTTATTTTTAAATGTCTCCTCAATTTGTCTACATTAAAATTTTTCTGTTGGTGTTTTTGTAATTGATAATAAACGAGGCAATAAATTACTGCCAGCTGAGCTGATTCAAATTTGGGTAAAATGGAGGGGATTGCCTCTACCACCCAATATTGTTACCAGCCGCCGTTGTCATCAGTACTTCAGCTTGAATAGTTATGCACATATTTATTGAAAATATTCTGGTAATTCATCTATTAAAAGTTTGTAGATAAACATTACACCATATAATAATCTTCTATAGGAACCCTTTTTAACATAATACGCATACTTTTTATAGGTGTATACTTTGACATTTCTAAAATAAGTCTTATGCCACGTTTCTGAAGCTTTTGCAGACGATATATGGAAGTTTTATTCACTAATATAGAATATTACCGATGTAATCAAATTGCGGTTGTTTTTAAGATTTAAATAGGACAATAAGAGTAGAATTTGATAGTTTTTAAGACATTTTATGACAATTTACTTAAGAAATAATTTTTTAAAATATTTAATTTATTATATAATTTAATTTATCCAAATTTAAAAAACTATTCACAACAAAAGCAAGATACTTTATTTCCGACACAAGTTCAAGTGTTTCATTATCTACTTTAATATTTATGCATAATTTTTTCTATATTATTATTATTTTTTTGTTATTCAAACGTCAATTCTATTTAGTTCTGCATTTACTCTATTTATAGTTTAAACGACAGCAACGTATTGTCTGCAAACAAATTAATATAATCAAACTTTACATTATTTGAAATATCGTTAATATAAATGAGAAATAGTATCGGTCCTAAACCCTTCCCTGTGGAACACCCTAATTGTTACCGTGTGAATAATTAATGCCTATTTTAGTTATTTGGTACCTGTCTGATAAATAATTTATAAACCACGCTAATGCTATGCCAGGGATCCCATAATTAAATCATTTTTCTATTAATATGTCTCTATCGATCATTTTAAATGCTCTCTATATGTCTGGAAATACTGCAACAATGAAACAATCATTATCCAACAGGTATTTTCTTTCGGATATTATACCTTGTAAAGCGGTCTTAAGAGAAAGAAGTGGGGCAATATAGTAGTTAGTGCAAGAGCTGCTTAAATTATGTTTCTAAGTTCCAGTTGAATCAAGTTTACTCGATTCATCATGTCGTTCTTTCATTGAAAGTAATTAAAAATAAAGAATTCTAATCAGATCTGTTTGTGTATCTATAAGATTCAGATTACTGAGAAGAACTGGCAAATATTGTCTATGAAAGCAGTTCTTCTACGAGTTTCTAAATCACCCGTTTTAACTAATACAAACAGAATCTTAGGTACTAAAATGAAATTTCATTGAACTGATAGAAACTCATTGTCTTAACTAAATCATTTCGCGAAAAGTTGAATACTGAACTTGACGTAATTGGAAATATTGTGTAAATGCAGAATCTATTGAGCTCTGTATATATACAGTGTTTTAACCTGTAACTTAAACGTTTTATGTAAAGTGAAATATATTTTCTCTACCGTAATATCTCGGGAAATCTTCTCTTTATTTCTCGGAGGAAAAGCAAAGATGAGATCTATGCTAGTTCGTTTAAAGAAACTTAAGACATTCTGGCGTTTTTAATTTTGTTATTGACAAAAGAAAATTAAAAATTATGTCTGTTTAAGAAAGAATAATTATTTATTAATTACCAGATAAATTTACTGGTTTATTTATACTGAAATGAGAACCATAAGTAAATGTAAAATAGCCTGAGGACTCTTTACAAAATTTTAACAAGAGACCCACTGTTTTAAACAAGAGAATTATAGAAAACACAAGAACAAGCTTCACCAAATTATAGTCTCCAGTCTGTTCTGTGTTGCTAGCCGTTAATTCTTGTATATATTGTGCCAGGGAATGCTGATATAACAAAAATAATCGAAGTTTTAAGTATAAAGAATATAACTAGTCAATCTGACACATATGAATGAATGCTGAACCGACATGTAGGCATTCAATAGATCAATATTGCCAATAGCAGTAAAATCTTAATTTTGGCTTAATAATACTTTTAACTAGCCAAAACTCTTGATAAATAAAATTATAATTGTTGTTTTTCATTAATATAGATGTTCATTATACATAATACCAACAAAAACTTACAAATCGTGTATTAATTCAATGAAAATGTTTGACGTTTAGAAATATTTCAGTTTTAAGGTTTTTTTACTAACTTTGTGACGTAATTCCTTTGACAGGGTAGAACACCTATAAATGCAGTTGCAATTAAAATTTCAATTATGTTTCAAAGAATTACAGGATTCTGGTATATTTAATCCATCTTTGGATATAGATCTACTATAGTGATTTTAAAGCTTTCCAAATGTAAAGATAAAGGTTCTGTTTTTTGTTTTTTTTTTTGTAATTGGTTTATTATGGGGTTAGATTTCTTCTTTTGCCGTTATGTCTCCCGTCTCATTTCTTGAGAAGTTTAGGTGCGACGAAACCCGTAAGATTGTAACTTCTTTCACTTGTGATATGGAGTCCTGTAGATTGTTCTGGATTTTTTTGATTATAGTGTTTCTGGTGAATATTTGCTGTATGCTGGTGATGGTACTTAGAGAATCTGTATTATGAACTTTTGGCCTGGATGGAGTCTTATGTATTTTGTCGCATGTAGAATAGCAAATGCTTCAGCAGTGAAAACGCTTATTTGATCAGGTAAGACAGTCTTTTAATTTTGTTTTCTGTAATTAGCATGGCACCGATACTACTTTGAATTTTGGCCTCGTCAGTGAAGATGGCAATGTGTTTATTGAATTTTGAGATTATTTTATTGTAGGATTGTAGTATGATCATGGGATAGGTTTCTTTCTTATTGCAATGGATTAGGAATAGGTTGATGTTCGATTGTTGGAGAAGCCAAGATGGTATTTTGTTAGGTTAGGTTGCTGTGGGAGTTTTGTCTTTAGTTTGTTCTTTTACAGTTTGTTTTAAAGTTTGTTATATAGTTTATTGTACACTTTTTGTATAGTTTGTAGTTTGTAGTTGGTTGTATAGTTTGTTGTATTATAGTTTGCTGTTTGTATAATTTGTTATTTTATAGATGCTGAGGGGAGTGATCTTCCTTGCCCTCGATGACCAGTCAGCTTGGACAGTTTTTCTCGTATATTTCTTATTTACAATTCTTATATTAAAATATGATCGTATTTTCTCAATTTACATCCCTATTCGATGGCTTATCATTTTTGTTTCGTCTGAATGTATTACCAGTCGTTGCTATATATTATTCTTATTTTAAATCAAAATGTAATCTCCCGTTAATATTTGTGCGTCTATTGTAGCACAGTGTCTTTCTTCAAAGTTCACCACTGTATCTGCAGTGCAGCTTGTGCAATTTGCCTTCTCATGTAGATATAAGAGCAATGTTTTGTTCGCAATAATTTGCGGAGCAACCACCCGAAGTAGGAATGTCGTTGTAGCAGCCGGTATACCGTTCAATAGACGGTTTCGCCACAGTATTTGGTTTAAATCTCCCCGTATCTCCTTTATCTCAGTAATATAATATGTTCCATTTAATTATTGCAAACAAACAATGCATGCTCCTTCAGTTGTCTCAAGAAGCAGTACGACCAACCATGTAATGTGTGCAACGCTGCCAACGACAACGTTGCATAATTTAACCCCTAACACTATAATGCAAGACTTTGTCTTTAGCATTATCTAGAGTTTAGGGCATGTATATTTCATATAAGCATTAACGTTACTGTGTTATTAACTTTATCGTACTAAATTATTTGTTAGGTTAGGTTAAGATAAACGGACGTAAATTTCATATTTGTTATTTAAAGATTTTACTGATGTCTACAAGTTTATTACATCTTATAAACCTGTCCACGGTTTTACAACTATGCGTTAAAATATAATACCAAGAAAGGAGTGTTGTCACGAGAAAATATCGCGTGGTGTCTTGAGATAACTAAGTATCTACTACCCATTCCACAAATTCCCAGTATTTACTCCTCCTAAAGATTAGACTATTTCACTGAAACTGCTCGATACGCCAGATGGTAGTGGTGGTCATCTCTCACTACTGAAAATGATTTGAAATAGGACGGTCATTTCCAGAATTGCTGAACTACAGGCAACTGTCACAACGTCTAGCCGCTTGGTGCCGCGGTTGGAGTACTCGACGATAAGTCGGGAGCTGTCAACAATAGTCTTGTTTATAATGAAGCTCCATAAGCACAAACCATAAACGCATAACCTAGTCACATATGGCACAGCTACAGTGTTCGTAATGAAATGGTGTAAGAACATATGTGGTTATGTTAACTAATTGCATGTTAGAATTCTTGACGTCTTGTGCAAGAACTAAAATTCAACTAAGAGAAGATACTATTACTGCCGCAGCATTGTTTAAATAAAATTGAATAATAATAATGCAATATTACCATTGCTAACGTATGGGTTTTAAACATGGACACTGACTAAGTAAACTAAGTATTACTTACTGGTAATGTCAACGATGCATGGAAAGGTCTATTCTTAACATATCCAAACGTCAAAGGATAATAAATGTGGAAATAAAAATTCGAATAACTGATGTCTCAGTACGAGCAAAATCGGGTAATGTAATCCGGTTAGACACATAATGTGTTCAATAAACGATAGATTGACTAAGCAAGCTATGTACAAGAGTATATACCCGAGATATGGAAAGAGTCCCCGAAGCAGACAGCTAAGAAGATGGAAGGCTGAACTACATGACAGAGATCTGTTCTGGACAAAAAACAATTGTCTTTGGTTAAAAAACCTTGGCATTAATGGGCCTTAATGGATAATAATAATTTTTATCATTATTAAATAATAATCGGAAACGCAAAACTATAACATTAAAAGCCATAATTCAGCCGACAACTTTGATGCATGCGCATGCTGACCGATCTTTGCTGCGATACGCATAAGTTGCATAAGCAAGGAAAACAACTTGGTAAACATTCTTCATGCCTTTATACATCAAGACCATGCGTTTTTATAACCAGAACAACGTAGTCTTATGGTTGATTTTATATATGCTATGTGCCTATGTTCCTATATTATATGCTTATAGTTCTTCATTAAAAACAAGAGGTAATGTTCGGACTTAGTTTAAACTGTGTTCCCTAGAACTCCCTAGTTTGCCTAGTTTTGTGGCATTTTAAACAAATCGTGATTGTTGCGTCAAAAAATTTAAAAACTAGGAACACGTTCAGATATTAGGTCGACATAGCGCCGAGTATTTATTGGAATATTATGTAAGTAACTATCATATTATTTCACTATCGAGGATTTAAAACTGTTTACCTAATTATGAGAATATGTCTTATAGTTTTAGTGTGTTTTCTTTTACACTTGAACGTTTAGTGTACTGTAGATTTAGTATAATTAATAAATAAACTTCAAAGTTTGTGGTATAGTGGTTCCACGTTGGGCGCCAAGTTTTTAATTAAGCTTTATAAATCTGTTAAAGCAAAAAACTACAGACATTTATCGATACTGATTAGAATATTATTATAGCTGTCAAATAATTTCCCTACAGAGAACTAGGTGTGTTTTTTTTTGACCTAAATACAATTATTAAGGTTAGTTTAAAAGTTGCTAAACAATATAATTTTTAAATTGACGTGTAAGAAGTTTTTTTCTTTCATTTTGGACTATTAGAAGACGAATGCATGTTTGTTTAAATTAAATGAATTACATGTACCGTATCTGTTAATAAGACCCGCACTGATTTTCTTACTGAAAAGGGTTCATCGGATGTTTCATGTGTGAAGCCACCTGATGTAGAATAAGAGTGGATAGAACTCATGATGAGGATGATAGAATATCTTAGAAATTCAACTGATAGAAGATAGATCGATAAAAGATCCCAGGAAAGAGCTGATATTTAAGAAGCAAGATGAAAGGAGATGGAAAGATCTTCGTTATTATATCAATAAATGTTTTCCCTGATAGTGATGCTAAAAAACTTGCAGAGAGTGTCAGTAATTATCCTGTATTCACTTATTAATATGTAAATAGTAATTGTAAAGTCAATTGTTTGGGTGTAACCAATTTTGACTCCTTTATCTCTGGTTGTTCCAGTAAATTTTAAAGTAATATTTCAAGAGAACTGATGTTAACCATTAAATAAATGCGAAGACATAACATACAAATATACTTCAATTTATATTTCGTACGTAAATAAATCTGGGATTTATTTTAAAAAAATCGAACTTATTTTTCCATATTTGTTAGTGATAGACATTCATATTTGTGACATATAAAATATGTTTGCTGGCATATCACAATGTTACTCTTATATCATTTTAGTACTTTGACATTTGGTAATATGTTGATATATATTCATATCCGAAACGAATGCAATACGTAGTATATTGCAAACAACGCACTGAAATATGCATTATTATTAATTATTATATGTTTATGCCCTTTGGATATTAACTGTTATTAATTTCAACATGATATTTAATATTTACAATGATGAACTTATATTCGATTCATAATACTGCAATAATGAACAAATTGTAAAATTTTCATTTTAATAACAACCCTATATTAATAAATTAATATTGAAAATTAAACAGTAGAAAAAAAAAAAATGCCTGCAGTCTTTCAAACTACAAACAGCTAGGAAAGAATTAATTACCGCTCATAACCCCACTTTCAAGTCTCTAGCGTTCTAGATTACTGCCTTCGGGTTACGGATGTGTTGAGAGTTGCCATTGTACACTATACTTGATACATGAAGACGCATGTTCAAAGCTGAACATCTATCCATAACATATTTTTAAGAAATATGAGATTGAGTCATTAATTATCCAGAATATATTTATAAAATGTTTTAAACCAAGAATCGGCAAACTATTATACTATAAGATCGACTGTTACCAAACAACATCTTTGAAGATCGACCATTTCAAACAAAACAAAATAAATAATAATAAGAAAAAGGCACAAAAAACATATGGTTTACTGATTTATTAAATTATTCAATGCAAAAAATAGAACAATTCTATTTATTTTAATTTTTACAAAATTCTAATCATATTAATATATACTATATAGAAATTTTATTTTATTGCCTTTTTGCCTAAAATTTACATCAATAATTACATAGTATACAGTATCCTTTTATTTAGAATTATTTCCATCCAGTCTTTTTCTTCTCCATGTTCGCCTAGAAGCTGTAAAGGGTCCCTGCTCTCTGATTCCAATTCTTCACAGTTTCGTAGTTGATGTCTCCAATTCTTTCCAGCAGATCCTGCAGAGCTGTTCCTCTTCCTTCATCCAGGAGCAGTTTGCCTTTTTCTCATTTCCACATCTGAATCTCGCTATCATCTTCTGTTCTTTCATATATTTTGTTAGGTACTTGGGTAATCTTATTAATATACAATTCTAATTTAATTACAACACACAAAAAACTAAATTTAGTAACTTGTTTATTAAGAGCAGAAGAATTTGTTACTTTTTTCCATTCCTGGAATATCCGAAGTGGAGAGTAAGAATTAATAATGGCACGTCACTCCTAAAAAAAAAAAAAACAGATGTATCGCAAGGGAGTTTCCTAGGTCCTTCTTTTTCAATATCTACGTTCGAGACATCCCGTGTAACGAAGCGGCGTTAGCAATGTTTGCGGACATACTGCAATACTTACACGAAATTTTGACCTTATAATGCAAATACAGGAATTTCAAATTGCCACTAATAATATCTGCCACTGGTTTAATAGGTGGAATATTCAGCTGAACACGAGGAAAAGTGAATGTAAAATATTTACACTGTGCAGGATAGAAGACCACAAAACCATCGATATTAACAATAGCATTTTGGAGTGGAAGCCTAAAAAAAAACTGTAAAATTCCTGAAAGTACACTTGGATACAAGGCTCACATAGAGTCAATACATAAATAAAAAACTTCAACTTACTTATTTCAGGCTGCAAATTTATATATATAGTATATTTTGCTTATCTTTATATCACCAATATGTCATATTTAATGACAAATGTAAAGTCCTAAGATGTCAAGTATGAATATAAATAAAATTATTACTATTATCAGGTTTGTTAGACTTGACACCTACCAGACCAAAATGGGGAACTTGTTTGAGTGATGCCAAAATTCAACTCGACTAACAGTGCCTAAGAAGAGAGTAAAAATTTCGGTTCAGTAGACATGTGACTCATAGTTTTAATCTCTGTTACAGAATATTCTTTCTAGGTCATCGGTAGTTCCATTATATAAAATGAAGGTATAAAATATTCTATGAAAACTTCGAATGCTTTGTTTTTAAAATATTAAAAATTAAAATTTTCATCACCTAGGTAATAAAAAAAAAAGAAGATATACTAACAAACATACTGACATTTAGCTTATATTAAACGTTAAGCTTCACCTGTATAGTTTTTAAGCTCGTAATATAGCTCGTGCAGACAGCATTCTCAGTTCACATCCGGTTGACATGAAAGCTTTTAAACTTGAAAAGCTCAACTAATATACATTTTCCAATTCGTAGCTTAGCTTCCTCTTCACTACATTTAATGTATATAACTGTCTACAATACTATATTAAGGATACTGAGTTTTAAGATAATCATAAAGAACTTCTAAAATCATCTCATACGAGAAATCAATACATTTCTTAACAGATTAATAAAAACTCTCTCTACTTGCCATTGTCTATCAATAAGTTCCTTTTGATCCTATTTGGAGCATAGGGCTTCAATGAATTTGCGCCATTTTAGTGTTTTGAGCCAGATGCTTTAGCTCTTTCCATATTTTTCCATTTTCATTGGCTTCTTCTATTGTTAGTCGGCGCTTCCTCGTCTTCTGCTTCTTTGAGGATTCCAGTCAAGCGCAATTGAACTAATCGAGTTTGAACATTTTCGAAGAGTATGAACAATCCATTTTCATTATCTTAATTTGTTTTCGGATTCAATTCATATTTGTCATTTCGCGGAGACCTTTATTTGAGATTTTTCGGGTCAGAATATGCGTTGGATCTTACGCAAACAATTGTTATGGAAAACTTGCAATCTGTGAGCAATAGTTTGTGTGGTTTTTCAAGTTTCCTATTTATATAATACAGTTGGGATAATATTAGAATTAAATATCCTAATTTTGGTAGCTTTGCAGTATTGTGCAGAGTTCCATACATTCTTCAGCAGCCTTATAGTCAGTCTGACCTTGTTGATACTAATTTTGACATCCTCTTCAATACCTCCGTAATTGGATATGATAATCGCCAAGTGCAACTATAGCAACTTCTCTAAAAAGCGAGAACCATCGAACGTTGTGCATTCACTAGACAAAACACTTTTAGATCAAATCAAAGATATTAGGTATTTGGATATCTTATTTAGTAGCGACCTTAATTTTACTGCCCACATCAACAAAATTATCAGTAACTCATTACGCATATTGGGTTTCATAAAAGTCATATATTATACTTACCATCAAATTCTTATTCAATTCTAAGGTTCAACTAGTAAGGTTTCAGTAAGAATACGCCACAGCTATATGGTCTCCAACTGAACAAAGTTTGATTCACAGACTGAAAAACGGCAAATCAAATTTTGTAATTATACACTTTATAAATAGGTTATTCAATACAGTGCTGTGCTGAGAGATGACTATCTGCACTTAATTTGAAACCTCTAGAAGATAGGCGTCGGATTTTCGAGTTATGTCTACTCCCCAAGATAGTGAATGGTACCACTGACGTTCCTGACATCCTCGCTAGAGTTGGACTGAGAATTGCACCATACGCAATAAAGAACGTGGATTTATTCCACCTGCCCAGGTGCAAAAGATCTTTCGGACTCAACTCCAGCCTGGAAAGAATGTACAATTACCTAGTCCAAGATTTGGATATTATGGGTTCATCTTATATCGCATTTAAAAATAATTTAAATGGTTTACTCTAGTCATGTTTATTAAGCTTTTTTTTTTTAAATATATTTCTTGTAATTTTTCTTTTTTTTAATATTGTGTAATTTAGGTAATTTAATTATTGTGCTTTATCTTGTACACGCTTAAGTTAATAAATAAATAAAATAAATAGATACTTCTGAGATATGCAAATCTAGACAAATTTGCAATATCCTGATTGCTGATGAAGTTATCTGACACGATGTTGCGATTCTCATAGATTAAGTTTTTTTTTATGTTAGTTTATAGCCTAACAGCTTTCGCTTCACTAACTCGAAAAGCCGGACAAGCTGGCTCTTATTTCTAAATATATGAGACAAATCTCGTCTGCATATTTAAGGTCTTCAAGTTCGCTAGTGAATGTCCACCTGATGCCATTGTTACCTTTGCAGATCGTTCTCATAACGTAATCACGGACGTTAAATATTATAGGTGACAGATTGCAGCCCTGTCTAACTCCCGCACTGACAGAAATGGATTCGCTAAGTGCATATGTCACACAAATATTCCAAAATTGTTGATAATCTGTCTTTTAATATTCTGAAGGTTCATCTACCTGATTATTTTATATATCCACCCTAATATAAATTTCTTGAAAACTTTTTCACAAAAATCTTTTTCTACTTGAAATTTTCTTTTATAAAATTATACCAATTAAAAAGGAAAAAAATCACAACAAACCTTAGTAACTTTATTAAAAGTCTTTAGGAAATTCTCTTGAAATCGCTAAGGGATAAAATGTTCTGAAAAGATCAGTTAATATCGAAAGAAAGTTAAGTAATAAATCAAGGAGTCGCTGAAGCGTGGCTGAAGGAATATTAAAGCAAACCCCGCACAAAATACAACTTAATTGAACAATTATAAGAATCGAATATCGAAATTTACATCTTTGTTCAGCAGTCAATACGTGAAATATAGTCACATTAAACATATAGTCTTACCAGAATATTTTTAATTGTAAAAAACAATTCAAGGAGTTGTAAATAAAACAAAATATTGATACCAACTTGCATCGAAGCATATTTTCATATAATACGGCAAATTGTAGCTAAATGATTTTATTACAAATAAGTTTCTAGCTATATTGTTCTAAATCATAAATATTACTAATAGTTAGTGTACTTGGTGTTCTATTTTTTCCACCATTTTGAAATTGCATTTATTTACAAAAAGTGTTCTGGATCAAAATAATTAAATTTTCGTAAAAATCAAGCGAACCAGTATTATCAAATGCTTTATTTATCGACGAAGGTTCTGGACTATAATCATATCGTAAACATGTTGACGTATTTTTTAACATTTCTACGTAAAACTCTCTAAATATAATAAATATTCGATATCCACAAATATATTTGTTTATATAGACACGGTTGTTTCTGGTTCTATACCTAAAATTTCTATAATTGATACCCTCAAAGTATGGGAAAGATAATTCCAATTTGCAATTAACTTTTTTTTTGTGTTTTAATACCTCAATGCTTAGTCCAGTCTTCAATATTGTTCAGATTTTTTTGTAAGATTCCATAACTTTTTATAGGATTAATAAATATTTTTACATCATCTACATATAATTTCTTTGAGGAGGATACAATATTATATAAGTTTGTAATGTAGACAATAAAGAGTATTAGGCTTAGCGCCCTTTCTTGTGGAACTCCACCGAGGACACCAAAATGATCGGATTCAGCTTTCGTTCTAATGGCTGATGTTCCAATTTTACTATTATTCAAGTCGTTTTGTGAGGTATTCGTCAGCAAGTTTTCCTAGGTCTATCAAAACTCTCTGCTCAATTCCGAAGTACCAAAGTTGTTGGCATTATGGATAACAAAGGCGTTTATTTCTGCACCTTCATCTTCAACAACTTCGTCCTCTGACTCATTATCGTCTATTTCACTTGTCCCTCATTGTCATCATTTTCCGTTTCTTCCGCTTCATAAGCTCTAACAATTTCGATTAGTTTTTTTTTTCGGATAAAAACGACTACACGAAGCCATCTGCAAAAAATACGTGAACAACAACATGGGTCACATACGGCCCAAAAGGCAACTGGTGTAAAAATGACTTTACATGTGGTCTCGACAATACAGTTACAATCACTGCCTACCGAATGCTGAAGTTAAATGGGGACACAACTCGTTATCAACGCCGTGTCAAAAACAAGTAGAAAATTTATATGTAGTTGGGTCATATATGACCCCATGATGCTGTTTGAGGGTTAAAAAACTAAAGTGTATCTCTTGGTCTCAGTTTGTGATTTAATTCAATCTTGTAGGGATAAAGGGAACTTGAAATTTTATTAATCAATCTGGTTTTTAACTAGGCAAGTTTCTTATTTGCGGACTGAATACATTTTTATTCCAGACTTACATACAGTAATCTATTTTTACTTGAAAACTTAAGTAGACTGTTTCTGGCCTGTTAGTTTCTTAGTATTTAATTTGGTTAAGTCTCAAAAGTTTATAAACTTTTGTTCTTTTATTTTCTACTCGATGACTTTTTGTCGAAAGGACACAGCTGTTGAAATTCTGAACAAGTTAAATATTTAGTGCGTTATGCTCAGTAAAAAACATATTATTTGAAGAATTTTTTCATAGGGTGTATCAAATGGCTATTTGATTTTTAACATAAAATTCTCAATAAGTTTTAAGTAGAAAATATTGTATATTATACGAGAAGCATTAATAAATATTTGAAAATTTTAAGAACATCATTTTTGTGAATTTTTAAAATACTGTTGAGTTTCTTTTTAGCCACTATAGATCTACGGTAAGACCGTTGCCTACGGAATACAGATACACGAGTTCAAGTTTCGAACTCTAGAATTCTTCTCCTACCGATTCTGTATATACTCAGGAATTGACTCAGTCTAGAGCACTTAATACTTAGAAGTAAGTTGCTCTTTATACAAGGATAACACAACTAGTCGAAACTTTACGCTAACCATATGGCTTTCATATACTGGAAGTCTAGAAACATAGAAATTTCTACTCTATGTGCCACCTATGATGGCACCTTTGCCAACCTTTGCACCTTTTTCGGTATGATATTGAAGATTTCATTTATTTTGAATTATTCCATTCGGCTTACTTCTTGGAGCTTTGATACACTTTTGGATCTTGTAGGACCATCTTATTTCTTGATATTTGTTTTTCCATCACTTATCTAAAACAAGGGCTAATGTGAAGGAAGAATGAATACTTACAGGAAAGAGTGCAGTTTGATGTCTTCTCGGTAACGTCCGCCGAATACACAGTCGTGGTAGTCAAAATTTTAATTATATTAATTTATTTCTGGCGCGTCAACACTGAGGTTATATATTTACAGCCCGAAAATGTACATACATAAATAATTTACATTTATTATTATTAATATGCCTATATTGCAAAATACATTAAATTTGTTTGAAAATTTGTATTTCTTTAAAGAATGTAATCGGAGAGTGCATCTGGGGATTCTGTCGTTCTCTTTTGTGTTGTGGGCATTCTATTAGTAGGTGCTTTACTCGTACTGGTGCATGGCAAGAGCTGCATACTTTTGGAGCTTCTCATTTTAAGGAATAAGGAATTAATCCTTATTCCATTCTTGCAACATCTTGTTTCTTGAATAGTTTTTCAGATCGTATAAAGGAATCGGCATCTCAGTTTCTGAAAATACGGTTGCTTTTTTGGTGGTAGCGTCAGTGGTCTCGTGGCCTCTGATGCACATGTGAGACGGTATCCATAGTATCGAAACTTGTTGCCCAAAATTTTGACATATAAAATAGCCGCTGCATCAGATATTTTATACCCGAAGGACAGTGACAAGACTGAGATTCAATTAACATTAATTTATTAATACATTATTCATAAATTTTACACAATTTTGTTTAGTTGCATATTAACAGGAATTATAAATGTATTTGTTGCACGTCTTATGGAAGGAAATGTTGATTCATATAATAATGTAACTTATTAAAACATTACAAGTAAAATGAAATACAAATGCAACAATTTAATGTTGGGAGGAAAAAAAGAAGAATCGAAAACTTATAGTATACCTACTAGGCGTCAATAGTCCAATATAAAATCTAAGGAAAAAGACGCGGTAGATCTCCACAGAGCTGTATCTATGTCACTAAATACATACTGCATGAGCTGTTACAAGGAACCCTAACAAATACACAAGATCGCAACAACTGGAGCTTATGAAGGAATCCTTATCTCAAAGTGAATAATTCCAATTCATCCATTTGATGAAATGAAAATGATGATTGAAATATATAAATATTGGATTTTACACTAGTTATTTTACAACAATAACACTTAAATATATAATATCATTTAGTCAATACACTTATACCAAGTAGTGTGTTGGTAGATAGTAAATAACCGTGGTTTAAAAAAAAAAAAAAAACATAATAGCAACCGGTCTATACCACAATTCCGTACACCGTAAATACGTTCGCGAAAAAATCCTAGGCATCTCTTCGCACAGCGCATAATTCGAAATGCATCGTATCAAAATAGCTATTGTAATCGCAAAAGCAATAACTGAAATACAAGCTGTTTTTCATTTAATATTCTTGCAACGGTTCAATGTATATGTTCAATAAATACATTTTGAGTAGTTAATATATTTGATTTTAATACTTAAAATCGTACTTGTAAATTGAATGTATATTTTTATATATAAATATATGTGTGTATTTCTTGACGAGTGATATTTTAATAAAAAAAAAAATGTTCTTTAATCGTCAATTTTGGATATATATCTATTTATATATATTGATATTACTGATATTTTTTCTCCCAAACCAAACACAAGAAATAAATTACTTTGTATAATGTAAATAATGCAGTACAGGGAATTAAAAAATAACGTATTTATCGTATCAATGAACATTTATTTATTGAACGTAATATATAGAGTCTTCTCGTGGTGCACTATTAACCTTTATCAAAATAAGTATAGATACAAATTAAAAACGCACGTGCGCAACTACTGAAAAAGACGGCCACGCATATATAAATATTCTAAAACTGCTTATATTTTAAATAATTTTACAATTTTTTTATCGTGGGAGGAAAACGGTTCTGTAGCCCGTTCCCCTTTTCTCGGGGGGGGGGGTTATGAAATGCCATAGGGGTATGTGTATATATTTTATATGGATGTGCTAACTTCAAAAATTATTACAGGACCTCATGGTTTTTGTTGCTAAAAAGGCTGACAGACACAGTTATAGAAGATTCACGATTTATCATACTATTCCAAGGTCGAGTGTCTGACAGGTGTCCGGCCAAACAAGCTCGATATACTAAGATAGTCTTTTGGGCAGGGCCCAAAATAGGAGACGTATATATCCACATAAAGATATATACACATAGAGCTAGGGTGATTATATTTGCCTAATGTTGCGCAAAATGGGATATATCACTGCATAAATCGACCAATGCAGTTACGTTGCACAACAGCATGGGGTGAGATTCCTGGATAGGTTACGTACATTCTTCCACTGCGCAATAATAAATTCGAAACGAACTGTGGGGAACCTCCTAATAATATAACTGAACATCAGGATTGGCTGATTAATTTAAGTATAATATCGATATAGTTCATTTGTACTTACTCGGTACATCCCTCAAAACTCAAGGTCTCCCTCACATAATGAGTTTCCATGACTTGCAAGCGGATCAAATCTGAACCCTATCCCATGTTCGCTGACTGGTTGCTATGATTCTTAGAAGTAGTTAGGAGTTGTTCAATTAAACTCAACATTTTAACTAACCAACTTTAATTACGATACGGGTTTTTAATATTTACATTATTTATACTAGACTAACAATTACGTTCATAACAGCCAAATCCAAAAATACACACATTCATAATCACTAATTACTCGAAATATTCTTTCACACTAACACTAATTAGTACACCGGACATCACCAACATTTTCTTAAACAATTTGTTTCTCATATGTCGCTAAAAATTGTCTCTTTATTTCTTTAGCTGGATACTACAGTTTAATAACATATGGACATTACAACTTAAATACGGAATTACTTGTTACACGACCGAACACTCTAAATATCTCTAACTCATGATGAACAAAATCTAAACCTCTTCACTCTTAAAACTAAACTTCATATGATGATTGTCTTAACTAAACTCTCTTAAACATGACCTCACCTTATGACGGTTTATTCTCAACTTTCCTGAGAGAGTTATATCGCGCAACTCTAAAATATCATTTCACACACCGGTCATCCAGACGACGTTATTATTCATAAATTAAATAGTATAATCTCTCTAGATAAGTAACCAAATCAATGTTTATATTTCTAGACAGATATTAATAGTTTCTGATCTATTAATTGACAGAGTTGTCATCAGTATAAGAATTTACGATTTCCTTTTCATGTTGAACTTTACAAAGGTGTCAAATTACAGTAATAAACATATCTGTCCCTAAGTGTCCTTTCTAAGAAATAAATTATTTTTTATCATTTAACATTTAACTCTAATTGGATGTATATATTGAATTTAACTATATTTTAATTCTGAAACAATACCAAAATTACCTCCCTTACAGAGCAAACTATACATACACATACGCATATACATGCATACATGCATACATATATACACAAAGAACACAGCAATATAAATCAAAAATTATACCAATGAAGTGGCAAATATTTTTATATCGAAATTTGTATTTCCACTGCAATATGGTCCTTTTCTCTAAATATGTTTTTTTCGATGCAATACCTCTGTCCCTAATTATATTATATAGACTGTATTTTTATGTTAACTTAACTTGAATTCAATTTAATTGTTATAAATGTAATTAAACTTGATTCACACTGTATTTAAACTTAATTTATAACTAAACGGTACTATAAAAAAAGTATTTAAATGTTCATTGATGTTTATCTCATCGCGGATTAAGCTACTGTCTATCTTTCTTTGTAGCTACAACTACAATATTCCATTTCGCTGATCAGCCGTCAATTACTTTCACAATGAAGCACAATTTTCTGAAGCCATATTTTCCTTGTTGCAGTTACAAGTGATGTTTCTTTGAATTGCATTTATTTTGACGTGACACGACATGACAATATCTCAAAAACAAACAATTACAAACAGCGCAAACTATATATTAGAAAGAACACTTAATTTAGATTAATATAAACTAATATAAACTTATTATTCCCTACAACCGTTCAAAAGTTTTCCAGAGATGTACACTATAATTTCGAACAGATTTGTTATTTTAGTATGGATTTTTGAGTAGTTATTTGTGTAAAATTCAAGGTTTAGAAACAATCTTTCCCTCCATTTCATAAACCAGCAAACAACTTAATATTTTGTTATATTATCTGACCCCGATAAAAGTTTACTATATCGGCAACTGTCGCCTCACTCTCCGGCAAAATACAAAACATCCCTTGAATACAAACTCTGTTCAGAGTGCGCAGCATGCAGTATATCCACAACATCAGTTACCAACTGTTAATAAAATTCACCAAACGTACTTCACCATATAATATTCCCCAACTGTAACCTGCATATGAACTTGTGGCTTCAAGTTTCACCCGTACGATGTTTACGTTAGAAAGTTTGAGGTATTAGAGCAACGAGGCGAGCAGAGCCACTGTTTGAGATCCGCTGTGTACTTAGACAGTGAAATAATAAAGCGGAATAGGTAGGATGTATTACGCTTTGAGGGAGAAACTAGTTTCACTTTGTTCCGATGTTACCATGTGCGTTTGCTACCAAAAACTGACGAATAGTTCATAGTTAAACGGCTTTTTTTTGTAACTCTGTTTGAACAGCAAATAACTAGAACAACAAGAAGAGGAGGAAACCAGGATATAGAACAGGATATGCTCCATTTATAAACGTTCCACCAAAATCAATGGGGGGCGGGAGCAGATAAGTTACTGTACAGCATTTAGTATTATTATAATTTTAAGGAGGGGGTTATAATCCCGCCAGTACCGCTCAGGTTTGCCCGCATCGTGTGCGGCACAAACAAGATGCTCACCTCTTACCTTCATGGGAAGATCGAGGGAGCTTTAACCCAGCAATCGTCCGCATCCCAAACCTCGGTGATATGCGACCGATCATAACAAATCCAGCGTTTGTACAATGCGAAGCGATCCGAGCAGCACATACTGCAGATCATAGAGGTAGCAGATGGTCTGTAGACGGGGAAGATCTCGATTTCCCTCTTGAAAGCAGCTTTAAGGTCACCCAGTACACCCAAAATCAAGACTACGAGCTTCACAAAATAACCCGGGTACATTTTTCTTAGTTTGGACGAGAGATCCAGGTACTTGGTTCTCTTCTCGTCCTCTTTGAGAGGGACATGTTTCTCACCTGGACAGTATTTGATAACAAAAATGTCTTTTGTCTCGAAATCAAGCAGGATGATGTCCGGTTTATTGGCTGAGAGAAGCTTGGTGGTAGAAAATGCATAATTCCAGTAAATATGACATCTGGAATTTTCCACCACTGCTTCAATATCAGTAGGAGCGTAAGGCAATTTAAGACATTAAAACGAGATGCAGAACACACATAAAACAGTAAGTTGGATTCCCTCAGGAAGTGTATCAGCTTGTCCATGAAAATCGTCATCTAAAGTAACTGACAGGTCATAGCACAGGCCTAACCTCTCCCTGACATCCTCGAATTGTATACACTGAGTTAAAATGTGTAACAAAAACAAATCTGTGGATCTGCACATACCAGTGGATACAGGGTCATAAGAACACATTAAGAGAATAGCCGAAACCAGGATTACACGGTACATGCTTAACCAACTGGAAAGCACAAAGTAGAATAAAGATGATATGTTGGCAAGTTTGAGGGCAGCAAGACATCAAACTCCTCGGAATAAGGAATTGGTGGAAGAACGAACAAAGCAGAATGGAATGAAGACGTATCTTAAAAGATGCCAAGGACCACTTCGGGCTGTAGATGTATGATACGATAATAATGGGTGTCACTTAAAAGTTCCACAGTTTGATATGCGATATGTTCTTAGGTCAATTCAGCTGCATAATAAAGATCATCTCTACGGATCAGTGTATCTACTATGGTGTGTTCAAAAATTACATCTTTTCAAGTACAAGAATCAAACTTGTACAAAGACTTTTTTTTCCAAATAGATGTGAATGCAGCAGAAGCATGGACACTAAAAATTTCTGATAGGACAAAGAATATTTTGAGTTATAGTGTTAAAGACAAATTGCTCGCATTGCTTGGATTTTTCGTCGCATCATTGCATCACTGGTTGAAGCAATCAACATTTCAACGGGACTATCGATGATTCGATCCAATATTTTGCCCACGTAACCCGAAATAACCTCAACTACTTGAACAAACTATCCATTCATATGTGGAAGAAAAAAGTCCTAAAAGAAGATCACTTGAAAGATTGTGAGAACAGATGCGTTAACTCACTGGCAGTACGCTGGAAGAAACCCTACGCAATGCCGCAGATAGGATGAAGTGGCTCACCACCATGAATAGCCACTAGTTCTTGTTATAGAAGTCATTAACCGTTTTTCTCTGGTAATAATTTTAAACTAATACTGAAATGTACTTATTTTGTAAGTTCAGTATTCCTTTTTATACATTACGAATAAATTAATGTATACGTACATTCAGTAATATATAAAACAATTTACATATATTCTTGTTTCTAGCAAGTTGCTATCTTCATTGTTCATATGATTTTAGCATACGTTTATGTAATAACTTAACAAAATTATTAGTATTCCATTCAGATATATTCATATCTAAACGTATTACATTAAAAATAAGTAACCGCTTACCAACGTGTGTTGGGACTTTTTTCTTTAGAGTCGTCATTTAGAACTACCGTGGCTTCGTCGTAAGAAAGTTGCTTGCAGAACAAGGGAATGTGAATTAAATTCCAGCCTATTAGAATTTCCACTTTCCAATAGAGTGCAGCCTCCTCGAACGATACATTGGTTTCTGGAGGGCTCCAAATTTTTTTATTCGATAACGAGTTCTATATTACAGGTAGATTGACGATTTATTACGGACCGTCACATATAGAGAGAGAGGTATTGTAATCATACCAATTTTTGACTTTTCGTCATTTTTACAAATAAGCAAAAATTAAGGTCTTTTTAACACAAATCTACTGTTTTCAGCGTTATTGCCGTCGCTCTGTATGTTTGTGGACATGTGTAGAGCAAATTTGGTAAAACGGATTTTTGAGTATATTTGAGCTTTACGTCAATACCTCGATTTTATATGAACTCATGGTACAGATTCTTTCACCGGAATGGATAGTTTACTGATGTCATTTTTATGTGATTCACGAATATTTCGCAACACAGAAATATTTCCAAATAGTTTATTTAACAATAGTTGCTATAGTTGCTTGAGTAGGGGAAGCCGGGGTATAACGGACTCCCCTCTTTTTGGCTGTTAAAGCCTGCCGCCATGTTTGGGTGCATTCCAATTACGTTCAGTACTTCGCTAGTGTCTGCCGAGAGTGGTTGTATGACTGAGAGCTGGCGTTTACATTTTGTAAATTGGGGAAACGCGTTTTTTGCTGTGTTGATATATTTTTCACACATTTCCAGACGTTGATTACTCCAGTGCAGAGCATGTGGCAAGTGGGCACATTGTTTTTGCACTAGAGTAGATGATAACGATGAGGAATGCACTCATGTGTGTTCATTCTGCGCCAGATTTTAGCTGATTGCCCATATTGCCCGCCCGTGCTCATTCTGCTCCGACACCGGGGCAAAATGAGCACAAGGAAGCTTTTTTTATATCGTCATAACTTTTATGTTTCTATTTTTCTGTCTGTAATTATTAAACAATAAATCATCTTACGAATAAAAGTATTTCGAATTTTTTTTTGATAATCCTTAAGGTGCCCGTTATGCCCCGGCTTCACCTAATAATCAACAGCTTTTATTTTACATTTTTTGATATGACTTAATAAATTTTCATATTCTTAGTCTTACCATAAATTCTGTCACAGAGTCTTCAGTGGAATTTTACAAGATGCTTAAAGATATTTAAACGAACGATATGGTGTATGCTACAAGTTCACGAGAAGCTTGTGAGAAATTGCTGACATTCCAGAGGGGCTATTACCCTGCTTCAGTTATAGTTTGATAAGGCGGGAGCTATGACTGTACCACTAAGCTTCATAAGAGAAATGGGTAAAAACGTCGATCCAATTCTACCAGACAACCGTGTTGAAGTTAATAACTGAAGAACTCAACAATTTTTCTTTGCTGGTCACCATTGGAACTTCCAGAAAGATTGAGCATCAGCCATAATGCGAAGACTGCGCAACAGTGGCTTTAAAGCAATTAACTGGACTTCTTCTGCTGATATTCCATCTAGCAACTCTGACCTCAATCAATCGGAATACAAAATTTTGTTAGTTCTTTAGGACATGTACTGCAAGAAGAGACATCCTAAATCTCTAATCTGAAGTGGTTCTTGATGAAAGCAGCAGAGAGATTTTCTGTACAAAGCCTTCATACTTCTAGTGACCGTAGAGCCTTAAGCGTTGTGTAACTGCCAGAAGTGGCCATTTTGAAAACTGATTAGTTTTCTTGTTTAAGATGCATATATGTATTATGTACTAAAAGAAAATTAAAGTGCCTTTCAGAATCTTGTGGAATTTTACTGAAAACTTATCCAGTATTTGTAATAAGACTAGTTATTTGAGATATTTTTTCTATATATTTTGATTTGTATATAGATACATTTCCTTGATTACGTCAAGTTATATAAACTTTATGTTATAAAACACATTAGTTTCTTTTTCAAGAATAGATTCTCTGTTAAAAAGTATTTTATGGTAACACTCAGTACTGTTGTGACCACAGCTGATATTTTTGTATAATGTGACTGTAATTTAGCATCTATAGGATGAATTATTACAATTGTTTATATTTAAATTTAGTAATTTATAAAAGTAATTAATGACTTTCCAACACAACAGTGTAATTATAATAACTTAAAAATAATTAATGTTCCAATTTTGAAATTTGCCTGCGATTTGTAATATTAATAATGTAAATTTAACAATGAAACCTTAACTGATCTTTGATGTTTAACTATGCCTCTTAGCGAATGAATGGAACTCGATCGTTTATTCAGTGCACTCAATGCACATCAGCGCACGATGTAGATCACAAATAGCCTTGTGACAAGACATGCACAATAATTTTGTCTTCTAGTACCTATCAATATATAAGAGCGTGTCTTTTCCATATTGAGGCCGGGTGCAAGTAATTTTTTTAGGCCCACAATAATTTCACAACAAAAAACAAATCGGGTTTGGACCTTGAGGTTAGAATTTTCGGATTCCTCGTAGCTTATTTAATCTAGAAAAAAATTGTGGTCTTATTCGAAATGATTCGATCTACTCTATGATGAGCAATTATAAGTATTAAATATATGATTTTAACCCCCCTACTGGATTGGATGAAAAGTATTATATCGAGTATACAAACAATATACTAAATTTTTACCTCGTTCTTTCTGAAGGAAAATATTTTATTGTTAAATTTAATGTTAATTTATTTTTGTCGCCAGTTTGTACAGATCGTAAATTTCGTATTGAAAATTGAAATAAAATTATTGCATGGAAGTAATACTCAAACGTAATATATGATTTTTTTTCTTTTCAAAAAATCAAATGAAGTGAATTCTCATCGATCATTTTCATTCTGTTGCTTCCATTTTTCTCTTCATGTTACCACGAATAAATTTCCTTATTTCAGTTAATTCCATGGATTCTACGGCAATTTAATATACTCTTTTATTTTTGTTGATTTCTTAATCATGGTAAAACAACAAAATAGTGTGGATCAATATATTTTCACGATTTAATTTCCGTACTGGCAAACAAGCTAACACGAATATGGAGGAAAAAACGAAACTAAGCACCAGTAAATCTGATATGACACAACTGACAAAGGATAAGAGAATAGTTCAAAATTAGTGTATTCAGGACAGAGTTAAATTTAGACAACGCAGACTTATGACACTGTGAAAATACATGCATCATCTAAAAACACAGTTATACTGTTTGAAATTAGTTTAAAAATATGAAAAGAAAAAAGCCAAATAAACCATAAAAGAGAAGATTGCTGATATCGCACTAATTAAAATATTTTCTAAGATTTCTCAAAAATTTGTCATTCTTTGGTATTAATTTACAAAAAAAAATGTATATATCGTATGTGCAACAACGTAGAAGATAGCATTTTAAAATGGAATTTTAAATAAGTGCGGAAATTGGCTCTCCTGTACATTTTAGAGCGAAAATACAACAATAAAAAGTTGTTTATATTACGATTTACGATTTTCCTTACATGTTAGGTTTACAAAAGTCTCAAGTTACAATAATAACTTTTGTGTAATAATAACTTTTGTGAAAGCTAAAGCTAAAGCTTTCGATCTTATGCCGCCTAGTCTCTTCTTAGAAAAATTAGAATATTATGGTATCAGAGGTACGGCTCTTAGATTAATGACGTCATACCTATCAAATAGGGTACAGATAATAGATCATGGTTCTAACTGGAGCGAACCTAACGTCATTACATAGAAATTCCGCAGGGTAGTATCGTTGGGCCTTTATTCTTTGTAATTTTTGTAAATGACTTACCGAAGAATCTTTTTTATGATTGTATTCTATATGAATAAATACAAGTTTCGTCACCTATAACGATGTTGTATACGGATTTTGCAGTGCCTAGGTTGATTTTTTTTAGCATTCCCTTACACCAAACAACACGAGCCTTTTTTGAGCTTCGGCCAAATTATGCGAAATCCATCGGGAACAGATCTTTTTCACAGCTAAATGTTCATGTAAAATCGAATGTATTGCAGTCTACGATATGCCAAAGGATGCCTATATCTCACGGTAAGTCACATGCCGATCTTCTTCAATCATTTAGCGCACAGCATCGATGTTTTTTTGAATCACATCCGATTTTGGTCGACCTTCACGGCTGTCATCACTGACGGACGCACGACCACGACGAAATTCTGTAAACCAATTGTAAACCGTATTTTCTGATGATGCTTCATTACCAAAAGTTGAACGAAGCGAATCTATGCATTGTTGTTGAGTTAGGCCTTTACTAAAATAGTAAAAAATCATCCAACGAAAACCTTCACGATTAATATCCATTTTTTCACAAACTTGTTTTTTTTTCTTCTTCAATCATTTTACGCACAGCATCGATGTTTTTTTGAATCACAACCGATTTTGGTCTACCTTCACGTTTTTTCTGATGGTTCTTTACCAAAACATTATTTATATGAAAATCATCTACAAATATACAACGACAGTTACCGATCCTAGCGATATGAATTATTGAATGAATTGAAAATTAAAAAAATAAATCAAATTGACTATATTTGATCTAAATTCTATGGCCGTTAAATACATATATATGTTATTACTCTCTTAACATGAGTGTTCAGTGTAGCAAAGACCAGCTTTGCTTTCTGAATCCTACCAAAGATGTCCTTGCTGGTGCCTCTGTTGCTTGACAGTACGTCAGGGTATTAAATTTGGAGGTTCTTTCTATAGTCGCGGTCTGCAGTTGAAGATTCCGTTTATTTAAAGTGTTAATGCGCATTTTTTTTATTTTGCGACGTTTCTAGTATTACGTAATACTTGAGAACAACAGAATTTCACTATAAATATTTTCAATGTAAAATAATATATAGCCATTTAACTATTCTCAATAAAATTTAACCTTCAATAAATTAATATTTGTATAATATTCCATAAAAATCATTTATAGCATAAAAAAGGAAAATATAAAATAAAATTTTCTAAAATTGAATTTCACTAATGTCAATATAGAGCCCTGAACTAAAGAATGATTGATTTCATCCTATCTCTCTCCAACTTATTTACTGTATAGGAATTTATACTTGAAGATTATCCACCTTTCTCTTTTCCTCTCGTGGGAGTCGCGGGAAATAAAACGTTGAAAATGAATTTTGAAAGCTAAATATAAAGAAAAAAGTTGAGAGACACTTTAAAAAAGTTTTTCCTATTATTTTTGAGTAGAATTTTCTTGAAAGAGGCAGAAAAAGACTTGGTAAGAGAAGGAGTGAAATTTCCCTGCATGTCTGTAACTAAAATAAATGACAACATCAATATCTATCTACTATACAGGGTACTTTTTTACACCGTGTTGCTATAAATGGAAAACTTTTATTGTAAGAGTTATTGCGATTATTGATTTATTATACTTTACTTTCTTTTCACACTGTAATTCGAGAAAATAAGAAAAACAAAATTCTTTTATTAAGGAACTAACTGAGTTACAGGTACTTCGTACGAGATTAAGAAGAATGCACAATAGGTGATCGCCTAAAGCCGCCTACATATTCATTCTATTGAAAAAATTGCTTAGATCAAGATAGATTTGTTCTTTTATTCTAAACAATGTTTGTTATGTATTCTTTTGCTGTAAAATAAATATTAAATAATATTTAAAAAATTCATCCTACTTAAAAAATTCTTGTAAAGCTTTATTTATACATTTCAGGATTTTGTAGGTATTTACGTGAGTGAAGGAACATAATGCTAGATGTCAGGGACAATATATTTTTCTAGTTTCAGCATAATCTCTTCAAAATCAAAAGCATGTTACGTCTGTTAATCTAAGTACTAAGAACTTTCATTGAATGCCCCACATTTAATTTAAAAAATATATATTTTTTTTACACAAACAAATCTACATATTATTCTGATTAAAAATTCCGATCGTAGAAATTGTGACCAAACGGCTGAACCTAGAAAGTTGAAATTTGGTATGCTCATACAAATCTTTGATCCACAAATAGGAAAACTATTAAGAGTTCAAAAAACGCATCGCTGTAAAAATGTTAAATAATAGGTATTTAATGAAAAAATAAATATTTTCTAAAATTTTGAGTGAGGTATCAAATGAAACCTCTTATTATGTGGATAAATTAGCAAATTTTTATTATTGAAGAATTAATTTGAAAAGAAAATTAAATTTTACCAACTTTTTATTTATTATTATTTTTATAAATTTGTATGTAGACCAATTCTAGGATAGGGAGTCTAAAAAAATATATTTAATGCGCCCTTTCGTATGTATTTTTTTGCAATATGGTTTTCTGCGGCCTTTTTTTTTATAATGTATTCAAAAACGGTAAATCGTTGCTTATAATGGAGATTTTTTTTGAGTTCTACGACTCAATATACATAAGTATATACATTTTAAAGTAAATTGCAGAGATAAAAGTTTTGCTTAAAAATCGAAAAAATTGTAAGGTAACCCTTACAATTTTTTCGATTTTGGACCATTTTCAAAGGTTTTGTTTGACAATTGGTATTAAATATAATAAATATAATATATAAATAACCCAGCTTTTACAATAAGCTTATTAAGGCCCCAATTTTATGCTAGAGTAAACAATATGAGAAGATTTGAAAAAGTCGAACCGCAGTTTTCTATATTTTATTGTTCTTAAGTTAGGATTGGTAAAAATTTCCAAAAAATTTTTGAAAAATTAAAAATTTCGCAATCAATTGTTTGTTTGGGAGTTGCTTAAAAATGAGTCTTAAGGCCGTTTAATACTTCAAGATTTCAAATATTTCAATCGCAGGTTTCTGGCTCTTTAGATTTTGAGAAAGGGTCTTACGAAAATGAAATATTTACAAATTTTCAAAACTAGTTAAAAAAGGCATTAACTAAGGTGGTCCTTATTTTTTATCGAAATAGAAAAATGTCTGTAGATTTCAAAAATTTAAACCACACGTCCCTATATTTTATTGTTCTTAAGTTAGGCTTTTTTAAAATTTCAAAATAAATTGAAAAACTAAAAATTTCAAAATAAAATTTTTTGTTTGTGTGTTGTTTTACAATTAGGCTTGAAGCCCTTTATGATTTCGGTATTTAAAAATTTCCAACCGCAGGTCCCTATCCTATGTAATTTTGAAGGTCTTTCGAAAATGAAATATTTACAAACTTTCAAAACTACACGGATCAAAAAGACATTAACTCAGGAGAGCTTCAATTTTTATTTAGGTAGATAAAAGTCTAGATTTCAAAAATTTAGACCGTAGATTTTTATCTTCAATCCGTCAACAACAGAATCATCTAGCGAAAATATGGACTCTGTATTAACTTTCCCTCCATATTTCTAAGGAAAAATAAAAAACTAAGATGCCTATTTTTGTCCTAATCATCTAAATATTTAGATTTTGCTTGGATAATAAAAACGCGGATAATCGGACTTCTACTGTACAGTGATCCAAAATGATTGAGGACAGTTTAAATTTCCCGGCACGTTAAATTATTGTCATGTTGGCAACACTAATACATACCTACATTTAAACAGCGGCGTCTCAAAAATAAGTTTGTATACATATGTAGGTAAAAATTCTCTATATTTAATAATAATAATTATTTTTATTATTTATTTTTAATTTAATTTACAATGCAGTTACAAGTTCAGGGATAAATACAAGAAAACATAAACATAATTTTTAAAGATGTTTATTTTATTATTTACACAAATTTATACAAACTTAAAAAAAATTGTAAGTAGTCTTACATTTGTACATTCAAAAATAAATAAAAGTTACAATAAATGTTCAAAATGTCTTCCATTGGCATCTAAACATAAATTTACTCTTCTTTTAACATTATCAAATATTCCCTACAAAGTTTGCTCAGATATGTTTTCTATTTCCCTTTGTATTGCTGCTTGTAATTCCTCTAGCGTATGCAGCCTTGTTTGAAATATTTTATTTTTTAAATATCCAAAAAGATAAAAGTCCAGAGGGGTCAAATCTGTCTAATCACTCGTTCACCAAAAACTTCCTCTAGATACTGCAATGTATCACGAGCCACATGAGGAGGTGCACCGTCCTGCTGGAAATAACCATTTTGCAGCTCATCGTCATGTAGTTCATTTATGCAAGGTTCTAATATGTTATCACGGTACCTCTGTCCATCAATTGTACCGTGAAAAAATATAGGACCAATTATTCTACGCCTTGAAATCGCCACCCAGACCCCCAATTTTTGTGGGTGTAAAGGGCTCTCTACAAAATTATGAGGATTCTCAGATGCCCAGGTTCTGCAATTCTGGCTGTTGATATAGCCAGAAAGGTGAAACCAAGCCTCATCTGTCATGAATGTTACATTTAAAATATTGTCATCGTTAACAGTGTCGTTAAACCAGTTGCAATATTGCAGTCTTCGTTCGTAATCTATCGGTAATAATTGATGAACAGCTGTAACCTTGTAGGGATGCAGGTCCAACTTATGAATTAAAGCTCTTCTAGCTGTACCATATGATAAACCTACAACAGTGATTACACTTTTTAATAAAAAAGAGAGATGTTTACAGGGTAAGTTTCATACCTGATTGTGCCGATAGTTTACGAATAGATTTGTTTGGACTTGCTTCCATTCTATTTTGAACATCCTCAACCACTTCGTCGGTTAAAACAGATGGTCGTCCAGGTGATTTTCCTTTACAAATGCAACTTCTCTCTTCAAACCGACCAACAATCCTTTCCTTGTGTTCAGCGAAAACTTTGTACGAGACATTATGCTCTGGATACTGTTGATTGTACTGCTCTCGACAAAGTTGTAAAGAATACTTCCAAGAACCATCTTCCTGTCGAATACCACTGCGATAATAAGCTTTCAAAATAAAAGCATTTTGTTCATTTGAAAAAACCATGATGATATTGGTATAACCTATAAATATAAATAATACGTACAGATTATAAACTTCATTACATTTAAATAATAAACTTACCTCACAACAAAACTATCCAAAACTGTAGCTCTGAAAAGAACTGTTTTATTTATGTTTATTATTCAAAGAAAGCTTGGAGAAATATAAATACACGTCAACGAGTCACCTTTTGATCAACCATTATGATTTTATGCAAATCACTTAAGCCAGGAACAGAATGCACAGCGCGCTACGCCGTCAGCGCGGCGTCATTTGCGACAGGGTTGCGTAGCGCCGTTGAGAATTTTCGCCTGCACACAATGCAATAATTTTTAACGCCGTCAAGTGTCACTTGACAACCTATATCTGTGTTTATACATGCGCTTTCTTTTATTAAAAGTATAATGGATGATGAAGACTTGTGTGTGATGTTATTTATGTTGTATGCAAGTTATTTATACATACAAACACTTTATTATTCAGTAAAAACTGAGGTTAGGTGTTCTGCGTCAACGTTCAACGGCGTCAAAAGTTGGAAGTTGACGAACATTCAGTATCAACGGCGGTCGAACGGCGTAGGACGTTGTCCATTCTGTGCACTTGCGTACGACAGCTTGGGTTTAACTTTCTCCTGACAGATAGCGCCGTACGAACGGCGTCAACGCGCCGTCAAACTCGTTGCATTCTGTTTCCCACTTAACAACTGCCAACCTAATATCGTGAAATACACTCAAATCTATGCCGGGAAATTTAAACTGTCCTCAATCATTTTGGATCACTCTGTATTTGGTAAGTCGTTTCTTAAATACTTCAGATATTTTATAAAATGAACAGTAATTTTAATTTACAATTACATATACCTGACATAAGTAGTAAACAATTTTTAAGTTCATTTCATTTTTAATTCCGTTAAATGAAAATATAAAAAAATAAATTTAGTTTTTCATATAATTTTCAGTAGCGTTATCTGTTTTCAATTTTTTATAATTTCAGCGCACGTTTTCATAAAAATTATACAGTGAAAGCTTTGAAATATCTCCTGAAAAAATGTTTTATTTTTTTATAAAAAAACTGTAAAAGAGAACATTATATACAATACTCCTGAAATATCAAAAATTACAACTGTAATCAAATATTTAAAGTCAGAAGAAAAAAATACTATTTGTTACTGTCATCAAGGTATGAAACTACTGAAAAATTGATAACTGGAATTTTATTAAAATTGTTTTAATGAAAAAATAATTTGAATTTTTTGTTTTCGAATACAATTCTGAATTATCATTAAAGTAATTTTTAATAAAAAATAATAAAGTATTATTTTACGAAGCAAAGTCAATAATTAATTCACAAAAGGCTATTAAAAAAATACTCAAAGAAATACCTAGCCGAAAACAAGTTTTATTTTTCAACAAAGTCTCCACCAACATACGCTTATCCCATCGCTTTATCAATGCCCCAATGCGTGCTGTATAAAAGTAAAAAGGGCTGCTGTCTCAGTCACATGCGTACCTCTCGTTCAACATCATTATCACTCGCGAAACGTTTGCTGCCAAGATGCTTTTTTGTAGACCATACCGTGAGAACATCCTATTGCAGTTGCTGTCTATTGTAACCCGCCTATTAACTCATTAACTCAAACCATCTCGTCAAATTGTTGCATCATTCGCCATCTGAACTGGGCGCCCAGTTCGGTGTTCGTCAACAACTTTTAAACGCCCTTGAGAGAATTTCTTGCCACGTTGTTCTTCCACAGTGTACTCTTCGAGCACGATCGCCATTTTCACTCTGCCTGCGCACGCACACGCCAACTGTCATTTCAGTGTTATCAAGCTGGATTGTGCTGTCACCTAATGACACTTTTGGAAATAGCACACTTCTATTTTCAGCTTTTCAACACCGGTTTGTGACCTAATTACTGACTTCCCTTCGAAATTTTATAAACATATCCATTCATAGGTGTAGCATTCTTTGAATTTTGGAAAATAAACTCTCGTGTCTATGGACCTGGAAGCCGCATGGGGTCCCAAACTTTTGTTTATGTAGTTTTCCAGGTTTAAATCATTTTCTTTCTTTAGCATGCCAACTCGTTGCTGCGAGCGTAGGCTATTTCCCCGCATTCAGTTGTATTGTGTGTGTTGTCTCTGTAACACAATTGTATGGGACCTGCAATTTACTATCGTGAAATCCGAACCACTATTTCATTTTGGGGAAACTTTACTAGGGCTTTTATCTCCGTAGTTGTCCTATGCCTTCCGAGGGAGAAAAGGTCGAAAATATGTAAGGTGTTTTGCCGGTACCGGGGATGAACCCTGGCCCGCCGCTCAGTAGTCCACACACTAACTAACTGAGCCACGACCGTTCTCATGTGACCATAATTTTCTAGATATGACCAAAAACCCTTATAACGTCACTCATGTGTCTGTCTGTTCGGTAAAAATTGTAGCCAAACGACTGAACATAAAAACTTGGCGTTCTTATACAACTCTTTGGCCCACATATAGGAAATCTAAAAAGAGTTAAAAAAACACAACATGGGAAAAGAATAAACAAATATGTGTTCAATGAAAAAAAATATATATATATTTAAAAGAGGTATGCAAGGGGTATCAAACAAAACCTGTTAAAGCCCGGATGAGTCCTTTTGTCCCCACCCTATCTCCTAGAGGGATTAATCTAAAATGTAAAAAAAATCAATAATGTACATTGATATGAACCGAAATAATTCAACAGGAATTTTTGACCAGATCAGTTTTTCGTAAAATGTCGATTTGTTTATGACAATGAAATCAATTATTATTTTTTATAAAATCATTGTGTGGCATCAAAATTAAAGCTCTTAAATCATAAATTAAGGAACGGAAAGGTGTTTTTAAAATGTTTTTATTTTAATAGCAATTTTGCAGAAAAGGTTAAAAAAAAACATGTTCACTTATTCCAAAATCAATTTCTTCAGTTACTTGTTTAATTGGAACAGTATTTAATTTGAAGCAATATTTAGGATTATTGCAACCGCAATGTAAGACGGTAGTTTTCTGTACATTGAGAGATAAAACCCAACGTTAGATCATAAAAAAATCAAATTAATATCATCCTGCACAGTCTGGAATCTATGTGAAAAATTATAGATTTTGGTGTCATCTGCTTACATGCTGCAAATAGAAAAGATACACGCTTTTAAGTCAGCAATATAAATTAAGAAAAGCAAGGGGCCAAGCAGATCCTTGTGGAACACCACTAAGTACAGGCCGTTGTAACATGTTGCCAATTTTAACTTGACAAAATAGGTCGGTTAAGAATGCTGTGAACTGTCAATGCAAGACAATGAAACCTATAAGATCTGTTTTGTCAACTCTCTAACTTATGGATCCCAATTGAGTTCCAGAGTTTTACAAAAACTGTTAACTTTCCTGGAAGCTAAATGACAGATATCCGCCAGTAGTAGATTTGCCTGTCCAAGATAAGTTAACTTTCGGCGAATAGCGGCTATGCAACTACACAGGATGTCTTCTGCCAGTTCTGCTTCAACTTGACAAAGACGACATATATAATCTTGTAATTTAACATTTTTTTAAATAGTTTTTCGCAACATGCGTCATCCAGTGAAAATATGGTTACTTTTTTATACATCGTAATATTATTCCTTATTCTCTATGGATTCATGTCTCTATTATTTCATAAAAAAATTGATGAATATTGTAATAACATTATTTACTGCATGTCTGTGCTCTATGATAAATACATAGTTTTTCTCTGCGTTGTTGTCAATATTTCAGGCTCTGAAAATAAATCGAGAATCCTCCATTATATTTATGGTCGAGCGACAATTTTTTTATCTGATCTGGCAGCTCTGGACAATGTTTTTAAAATGACTACAATTTTACTTTCGAAATAAAACTTTAGAGAATTTTAAAAAGTTTACAAAAATTCTAAAACTACATCTCTCTTTTGTGAGGGGGGTAAAAAATAACTGATTTATTAATTAAAACATTTGGGAGTACTGATTGATCGTGGAGTTAGAAATTAACAAAATCGAAAGAAACAAATAAACAAAAGCGTAGCGGAACTGAAAGAATGTAGTCGTGTAAAAATTTCCACTCTGCTATTCAGTGAAAAGTTAACAAAAGGAATTAGGCAGAATCCGGAAAATTTTAAAATTATAATAAGCGGAAAAACACTTTTCCAACTGAAAACAATTAAAAAACCGCGGTTCTCAACTCACTCTAGAAAGGAGAATAAGAAAAAAATATTAATTTTCTTGTTTCTAATTAGTAAAGTTTTCCAACGTTTCAATTTTGAAATTTTAGAACATCACTCCTTCATTTTAAATTATTTAATTGCTTATAATTTATCATTCGTTGTAATCTTTTCAGTTTGAAAAACAGACTTATTCCATCTGTGTGTAATAAATCTTCAACTTTGTTAAGTTGGCAATGCTTGAACGTAAAGGTAAACGCAAGAATACAAAGACATTTAACTCCCGAAATGACAAAAGTTTACCAAGTTTTGTTAAGGGTAAATCCATCTAGGATCTACTCTGTTCAGGGGTATTTCTCTTTAGTTATGACTATGTTCGTCTAGGATATACCCGAATGGCTGCTACGCTCTTCGGGAATACATGTTAGTTGTTGTACTTTGCCATATAATGTCCTCACTGCATTACACCGAACTGAATTACCGCCGCTCAAATCACTCCCTGTTGAGCACATAATTGCGCTTTTACGCACTAAATCTATTGAAATATTATAGTCATAGAATATCTAACCTAGCACCCAACTTAAATTGGCTCTGGATCTGCTAAGTTTATTTCCAGTTATCTTACCAGTACTCTCCAATCACTTTTTTGTACAGCAGTGCAAAACTTTCATGCACCGAGTGCCATTTGCCAACCGAAAAATACCATAGTGTCACAATTCATATCAAGTTACAATGTCTAACAGTCCTTTTGGTACGTAGCATAAAATAGCTAAACCTATATAAGCAATATTTTTATGAGGGACTAAAAACGAAATGAAATAAAGTTATAACAGAAATTTTATAAGAACGTAATTCAAACCTGTATTTCCCAATCACCAAATGTTCTTGCCGGGCCGCACTAAAATGACATATAGTAAAAAATAAATAAAATTAAACAATAATTATAACTAAACAACTACCTATCAACATTTAGTTTTTTCGTAATGCTCTTCCGACAATGAAATACAAAGATTCTTTGCTTGATAAAGCTGGTAAGTCATTTGTAGTTTTCGGAAAAGATGAATATTGGCCATCTCTTCAGACATATGACTATATCTATGAAGAATGAGTAACCAGAATTCAGCTATAGAACTGTGAAATCATCACAAAGTCTCGCAGGTATTCTATACTTTATACTTCCGTGGTAGCCAAGTTGCCTATTAACTTGTCGTGACAAGCATTACTCACATGATGAAATAAGAAAATTATATAATGCATTGTCTGCATAACATAAATAAATTTTGAATATTAAGACGCTGACAAATAGTTTTATAATGAAACAAATGTATTTATTAATGTCACAATACATGACCTAGGCTGTCGATTACCAAATTGACACAAGAACATCTTATTTTTCTTTGTATCTTCAATTATATGATACCATAATTTACCGATTTTTTTCGATTTTAATTTTATTCCTCATTAATATACCCCTGAGTAAAAATATTTAATATTTGAAGCGAAGTCGTACAACAATCGTACAACGGTCACCGTTTGAATGTTTATAATGAAATTCTGTCCAAGTTTTTCCGCCAAACGGATGGTGTTTGACCGTTGTAAGCCTAACCTATAGCTGAGGCTTAATAATCATCACTTTGGACGGCCGCTGTACGCCGAGTGTACGGCTGTTTCCATCTTTTACTTAAAATTTGGGCGCCGTATGGCTATGCGTCGACCTTTAAAGTTTTTGAAGAGTCATTTGGACTCTGTAAGACCGTTGTTTGCCGCTGTTATGCTAAGCGGCCGTTGTTCGACCATTGTAAAGTCGCCGTTTATTTTCACTCGGACCGTCTGCTCTTCTCCTGTAGTACATTTTTATCTCACTGAGTATTTACCCAGAATTTTCAATATTCAAACTTCACTGTCAAACTCCAATCCCAGCACAAGATTTGTTCAACATTACAAATGAAAAATATTACAAACACTGAGGAAAAAAAATAATGGAGGACTACTGTGAATAACAATCTAAGGCCAATATAATCACATTCATTTGGGATCAAAACTTGAATAGAAAAAAACACTCAAAATCACACACGAACATCTAATAACCAAAAAGTACCCAAATATAATAGGTTCACATCATAATTTCATGCTCCAGGTACAACATCCTAAGATATTATATATCAAACAGAAAAAAGAAAGTACTTAAAAATGATCCAACATCCAAAGGAAACAATTTAAAATTTATGGGAGAAGCAGAATTATGACCCAACAATAGCGAACCACTACCACACCCAAAATTTACTAACTAAAATTAATACTTTTTTTAAACTTCACTGTTGTAAATTGTGATACTGTTAAGAATAGTGTTGAAGATACTGTGTCTATTTTCCTATAAAATACTTTGGTGCAACTATTCACAAACGAATTCGTTTATGAAGTTGCGCCATTCTATCTTTTTGTCAGCCTCATCTTCTGCTTTCTTTCATGTCAATCTTCTTTTATCTAAAGCTTGTAAAACTGTTTGGCTCAATGTTTTATGAGGTCTTCCTTTTGGTTTACTGACCGAATTCTGGCTAGCCATACATTTTTATCAGTTTTTCTTCCTTCATTCTTTTGATATGTGCATACCACCTTTTTTTTTAATTTTTGGGTACAGCATCTATTGATATTATTATCGTTTAAATTATTTTATAATTCATATTTTACATTATTTTATACATTACTTTTATTGTGTGGATATGTAAGTCTCTGTTGTGCCGTGTCTACTATTGCATGTGCTATGTGTTGTGCTATGTCTACGCTATTGTTTGTTTCATATGTGTTTGCATAGTTCTGTGTCTGCTAGATATTTTTGTAGTTTTGCGAGATTGTCTGTGTTTTCGTAGAGTGTCTGTTCAAGAGCGTTAGGTATTATGTGTTTTTGTCTTTCTGTGCCATATTTGTTAAATGCTACTATGAAGTGTTGTACACTCATTGTTTTGTTGCATTCATTGCATCTGGGTGGGTCTTCTTTCTTCATTTTGTGGCTATGGGTAAATCTTGTGTGACTAATTCTTAATTTGGTTATGGTTCTTCCTTGATCATTCGAATTTTCATTGTTGGATGTTGTTTTTATGGTTATGAGATGGTTTTGTTGGATCTACCATTTGTTTCTTTCTTCCTCCAGCATCTTAGATATTATTTTTTCTGTGTTGTATCCCGAAGGATAGTGAGAAGACCGAGATTCAACTAAGACTGATTTATTTCTAATATAATACAATATTTATACATATTTACAATTGTATGAGTTGCATTATTTGAATTGATAATTGAGAATGCGAAGTGTGCATTTATAGAGGAAATGTCGCAATATAGAGCTCATTGTCACATAAGGAATGTGCTAAGGCAAGCTGAAAAGGTACAATGAACTACAATTGCAACATCTGGAAGTCATAAGGTTATTTCGATGCTTGTAGTATTTTCTTTACTGAATGTTTCTTTGGCTGCGATGTCAGCCTTTTAATTGCCTTCTATGCCTATGTGCGATGATATCCAGATTAGTTTTATTTTTGTATTACGCTCTTCTCGGCGATAAATTAGTTTCTGGGTGTCTTGGATGATTTCAGAGAAAACAAAGCGGGGTGGAAAAAAGTGCATACCATCTTAATTTCCTTCTTATTAGTTTTTCTACTAGTTATATCTGTTGCCCTTCCCGTATTGTTTCACTTCTTAGTTTGTAAATTTTTTGACACCCTTATTCTAAGAAATTTCATTTCTGCAGCCTGTATTATGCTAAACAAAAGAATAACATACATAAATAATTTGTGAGGAATTTTATGTTTATTTGTTACAAAGTTATAATAATAATTGTTTAAAATTTATTATTCTGGTCATAGTTCGTGAGGAGGTAAATGGAAATAACACAAATTGGTGGACAGTATAATTTATTATAACGCCCTTCCAATTTGCACCCAAATCACAGGAATATTATGACGTTGTACGTCCGATGTGATGACGTAAGAGCCTCTAATATGGAGTGAAGTGTACGGTAGAGGGTGGTTGTCAAACTGTCACTCCTGTGTTAGCCATGCGGTTAACCAAGGGCGGCACGAGCGCCTCCACTCAATATCATCAATAAACAAATTACAGGGCATTTTCAAAACTTCACTAATGAATATAAATTTCACTGAAACGAACAGTCAAGAGTAAATATAGTAACGATGTATTTTATGTCCAATAAAACAGAAAAGTTAAATATTCGTTGATATTTCAATAGTAAATACAGACTGTAAATAGTAATAAGTTAGTAGAATCTTTGATAATAGTAAAAGTATTTTCGTAAATCTTAAACCTCTTCATATTTTAGTTGATTTGAATCTAAAGCATTCTGGTTGATTAATAGCTAAATCACTTCCTATTGGCTGATTTGAATTTAGAGTTTTCTGATTGGTTAATATTTAAATAGCTCCCTATTGGCTGATTTGAATTTAGAGTTTTCTGATTGGTTAATAACTAACTTGTTTCCTATTGGCAGGTTTGAATTAAGAGTTTTCTGATTGGTTAATATTTAAATAGCTTCCTATTGGCTGACTTGAATTTAGAGTTTTCTGATTGGTTAATAACTAACTCGTTTCCTATTGGCTGATTTGAATTTAGAGTTTTCTGATAAGTTAATAACTAACTCATTTCCTATTGGCTTATTTGAATTCAGAGTTTTCTGATTGATTAGTATTTAAATACCTTTCTATTTGCTGATTTGAATTTATAGTTTTCTGATTATTTAATATTTAAATCGCTTCCTGTTGACTGATTCATATTTTCGAGTGTTCGATCAAGTAAAGTTAATAGTTACAAGTAATTCCGTATGCTAGTTAGTCCAGTGTATAGCTAAAAGACATGGAGAACGTATTCACAAAAACTTATGAGAGACAACCGGTTTGCAGAGACGGTAGTTAGGAGTTTTGGAGTCCGATGAACAACTTAGTGCTTGGTATGTCATAAGGTCTATCATGTTTTAATGTATGTCAATGTGTGTCTCATTTGAATAATTTGTAAGTCAAAGTGTACATATTAAACCAAGTAAATATTAAGCTCGTAATTCGTAATTCACATAGGTTAGTTAAGATGAGGACAGTAATTCAACAACTTTTAAATCCATCCTAAGAATCAATGCAACCAGTCAGTGAACCCGAAGAGTTCTATACAAAACCACTCGCGTCTTAGGAACTCATTATGTAGGGCTAATATACACAGTGAGCAATTTTTTGGCAACAATACAAATTATTTCCGGCCTGAAAAGGCAGTCATAACCTTTACCAAGTTGCGAACAATTATATATTTAACATATTTCGCAAAAAATTTACATTTATGGCACTTTCGCCATTTCCTATTTCTATTCTTCAATTAAATAATAAATTAATAATAGTAAGTAACTCGTTTGTTGAAATTTTGTGTTGTTCTGAATGTCTTTGAATGTTTTTACTTACCCTAATTCTACGTCCATGCTATCAAAACTGTCACTGTCGTGGTACCCTTTCTGAATAATTACGAACATTAACCAGACGTATATGAGTAAAAGGCGTATGTTAAAATGTAAACACAGACACGGTATTTGGCCCTTGTTTTAAGTAAATTTCTTTAGAAATGAGGTTGACACCTCCCTTCGTGTCAACTTAATATTATAGCCAGGAAAATATATATTAGAGAAAATATTTGAGGTGTTGCAGTATATTTTCCTTCAGTTTGCATAGTAATTTATTCGGAATATTATCTGGATCTTTTAAATGTAGATTGTTTAAATTCGTTTCATTTGTTTTTCTTTTTTTCATTTTGAATGGTGTCGAATTAAGCAAAAGTTCCATTAGGAATAGATTGAATCGTTTACGAATAACATTATAGTGTTCCTCATTACAAGTTGATCGTAAAACAACAGTGCGAAAAAATTTTGCAGCACACTTTTCTCGAAATGCCCCGGAAGCACTGCAAAAATTATTTCTAATTGATGAATCATAATAAATTAATTAATCATTCATACATTTTTATTCCACCTTTTATCTGTCGCACGAGCCCTGTTCTTGGCGCGCGGTATCAGGATATCCCTGTCATGTCTGTCAGTCGCAAGCCGTCGAACTTAGTAACCTTTTGACGCTTTGACGTCGGGGTTCGGAATTGTCTACAGACGATTTACGTACCTGGCTGGGTGTTGTACTCGATAGAACAGGTTCCATGCTGCGATCTATTGAGACTCAGCTCTTAGCTTGGGGTATTCATACGAAATTTTTCTTGAATTTCGATGATCGACTTGTAATGAGACACATTTTAATGTGATCCGTAACCGGTTCAATCCATTTCTAATTAATTTTATGCTTTATTCGACATGTTTAGATTCTAGTATCTTTTCCAGAATGTCACAATTTGGAAAAAGTTGAATTTGATTTGCAAAAGGACAAATTTGGAGTGCAAAATCTGTAATAGCTTTAGATATATCGAAAATCGTACCTAATTTTTATTTGTCTTTTTTAGGTAAGTTCTTCAATGCACCATGAAGTTTCCAATATTTGTAAGTACCTATACATTTTTGTGTGAGAAATAATTCTGTACCATATGCTTCAACATGAGCAATAATTAATGAACTAGTGCATATGCCTGTAAAACATGTTCCAGCAAATTAAAAATTACAGCTAAAATACTTGAAAGAAAAACATAATTTTTTAATATAAACTTCGCTAATTAGATTCTTTGAATTTTAATCCTAGTAAACAATAATGTAGTGAAACCAAAAATATACACTTCAACAACAACAAACGTCAACAATATGAAAGAAACACGAACTAGAAAGAAAGGAACGTGGTGCAAAAACAAAACATAGGATGCGGTTTTCTACGATTAACTATAGACTAATATAATATCTTTGTTTGATTTTAAGTTTAGTTTGTGAAAAATTCTTGACAGTAACATAACTGTCAAAATATTAGTATCGGGATACATGAAATATAAATTAGCTTACCCGACATTTGTTTTATATCTTTGATGCTCTTTTTGTCCCGGTTTTAGAAAAGTCCAAATAAATAGAAAAATGAATGTATTGCGGTCTGGTTTTTAATAGACGCTTAGCATATGAATGATTGTGAAAATGGGAGTAATGTAAACATATTATTCTCTCCCGAATAATATCACCAACACATTTCAGACTGTTTTAACCAGTCAGAACTACACAATTTAAACTCGACCACTCCGTTGGCTTAGTTTCTTTGTAATGCAGCCACATAGCACAGACATATAAACGCATAGCACAGAATTTCATCAAGTTGACCTTTCTGGTCTTATGCTTATGCAAGCATGCATCGTGCTTCTGGGCTGTCAGTTAATAACTTTTGAGTTTATAGCTAGTTTGATTTTTTATATTATTAAAGATAATTGTAATGGCAGCAATATTTAAACCAAAATTTAAGTTGTTCTGCCTTAAATAAAAGAAATATTTATTAGTTTTTATAATAATGTATTGCTATTAAACCAATTTTGTGCTTCTGCAAATATATTATTGTAATTTAGTTCGGAATATGGGTTCACGAAATTTCTGTCGTCTGTAAAAATAATTATTTCTTCACAATTTTCGGAGTGAATTTTGTAAATGATCTGGAAGATCATTTACATATATTATGAACATAATTGGGCCTAGTTCTGAACCTTGTGGAATACCGTTTGTTTCAATTTTGTAGTTAGATAATTCATCTTTGTAACTAACTGTTTTTTAAATAAGACACGAATAGTTTGAATGTGGTGCCCCGTACATATTCTTATGCATTTTCATTATAAAGACATTAGTTATGTCTTATGTAACAGTGCCAGGGGGCCATGCCATGAGCTATGCGTATATTATAAACCAGAATTTTATTTTTGTCAGTATTCAGATGTTGTTATTAGATAGTGTTTTTGATCTATGTATGAATACTGCGCAGATTTCTACGACTATTCAACCATTATAATTTCAATTTCTTTCTGATTTTTATCCATTAAATAAAAAGTTGAAGAACGTCAAGAGTTTTAGATTTCACCCTGGCTGTAGGAGATAAGAAATTAGGTCAGCATAATATGGACCTTCTTTATAACTTATCTTTCTTATATCAGGGCCCTATTAAACCGCCCAGCTCTCAATTATATTCTTGTTAGCTTATTTTTACTTCACCGAAAATTACTGATTATCAAAAGAAAATTACATTTAAATATTGTTTTAATGTAATAATACCTTTGCGAAAATGTCAATATGAAATTAAATCTACGTTTTTTTTAGTTTTTAAAGGAAAATTTTGTACGAAAAATCAATAATTGCTAACGAGACGCGATTATTGCCTGTATAAAACTACACATAAAGAACAAACACGAATCAAGGAAACATAATTAATTATAGATTTATTAAGAACTATCGAAATGATAATACGTAGACTGCTTAAGTCATTCCGATATAGTAACAGTGTTTACATTTACATTATAATAAAATAATACAATAAAAAACAAGCAATATATATTAACGATTTAACGAATATAAACGTGCAACGTGGAACATAACCATACTATCTATTGACTGTCAGGATTGAAAGGAAATTGTTCGTTTGGGCTCCTTTGCGTGTTATAATTGTTGACGAACATCGAAAAACATCATATTTTTATTTGTTTCTGTTTAATATTATTCTGTTTTTCGAAGTTCGACGTATACGATGAAAGATTAATATATGCAACTAACTGTACAATCGTGTATTGTGGGAAGTATACTGAGTAGTTGAAGTTAATAATAATAATAATAATAATAATACATTTATTGACCACATTACATAAAATATGTTTACAGTCAGTCTTAGTTACATAATGAAATAATATAAATTAAAAATGAACATTATTAAAGTCATCAATTTCATAAATGGGATTTGTCAATAAATATTCTTTAAGTTTGTTTGAAAATGTCTTGATTGGTAGGGATCTTATTTCCTCAGGTATTATATTGAAAAATTTAATGGCGTAGTAGTTTGCCTTATTTCTTTATTTTTGAAGACGAAGGAAATTACTACGTATATTATTTTTTTGCCGTGTGTCATGTCCGTGGTTGGAAGAGGGGAAGTTAGATAAGTTCCTGTGCATGAACATTAGGCATTGGTAGATAAATAAGGCAGGTAAAGTCATTATTTTTAATTTTATGAAGAGCTCACGACAGTCAGCTCGAAAAGGAGCACCAGCTATGAACCTAACAACTTTGCGTTGAAGAGCGAAAATTCTATGGGCTGCTGGTGAGTGTCCCCAGACAAGAATGCCGTAGTTCAGGTGTGACTGAAATAACGAAAAGTAGGTCATTTGCACGACTTTTTGGCAAACTTCTGCTTTCAAATTACGAATTAAAAATACTGTAGACCTCAGTTTTCGGCTTAAGAATTCACAGTGCTGATCCCAGCGAAGTTGTGGGTCGATGTGGATACCAAGAAACTTGACGTACGGGGGGTTTGAAAAATCGTGTTTCTTAGTGGAAATTTACATTACCTAGTGCACATTTTTAGGGTTTTGTAGGTATGACCAAAAAGCCCTTATACCGTCATTTTGTCGTCTGTCTGTCTGTTCGGTAAAAATTATAGCCAAACGGCTAAACCTAGAGAGTTGAAATTTGGTATGGTTATACAACTCTTTGACCTGCACATAAAAAAAATACAAAATCTAAAAAACATATCCCCTAAAACAAATATGTGCTCATCGAAAAAAAATATATATATTTTTTTAAATTCCAAGTAGGATATCAAAGAAAATTATTTTGATGCGATTTTTGCCAAAATTGTGCAAAAAATTTTTGTCCCACACCCTGTAGCCCAGATGGTTTAAACTAAAAATCTGAAAAAATTCTAAGTAATGTACATTGGTGTGAACCCGAATAGTACAACAGGAATTTTTGATCAGATTATGTTTTCGGAAAATAACACATTTTTGTGTTTTTGGTTAACGATGCACTATACTAGAAGGCGTATCCTGGTCTAATGGTTAGCTTGCTCGCTTGCTACCTAGCATACTAGGGTTTGCTTCCGGGCAGAGGAGACAATTTTATTTTTAGTTTTTTTCCATTTTTATTTTGTTTGAATTATTTTATCAAAATTCTAGTTATATTTTAGCAAATGTTAATTTTTAAGTGCGTAAATTTAATAACCAGTTGGAATTGTTGGAATGATATTTTCATTGTATGTGTCATGTATACGAAACCAGAGGGGCGGAGCATATGACTTAAAACAACCAATGGAAATCAGAGGAACAATTTTCAAAATCTTAATGAACCTTGCTATATAAAAAAAAATTCTGCACATATTTAGAAACCTAAATAATGGTATAAGGTATTGGAATTAATTTATCAAAAAAATATTTTAACATATTTTTTTTTTTAAAGATCTTAGATTAACAGAAGATAAATTATTCTAAAAATATCGTTCATTTTGCCGTGATTACCACAAAGCAAAATTTGTCCTCAGCGGCATACCTTCACTTATTATATACCTGCGAAACCCTGCAATGTGTAAAAATTCACACTTCACATACATTTTTTTGTTATTGAAGAAAGGGTGTAACAGTAAATTTGAAAGTTATCTGATACTACATGATCTATAATCTATATTGATATAGATTTTAATATATATCGATTAAAAAAATTGATGTGAAGTGTGAATATTCACACATTTCAGGGTTTCTCAGGTATATAATAAGTGAAGGCGGTATGCTGAGTGTGTAGGACAAATTTTACTTTGTAGTAATCACAGCAAAATGAACGATATTTTTAAAATAATTTATCGTCTTTTAATCATATAATAAGATAATTATTAAATTTACGCTCTTAAAAATTAAATACAACATTTGTCAAAATATAACTAGAATTTTGACAAAATAATTTCAACATAATAAAAATGCAAAAAAAAAACAGAAAAAATAAAATTCACTCAGTACTCGAACTCGAAACCCTTCGTTTACCAGCGAGTTTTAGCTTACGACACCAGTGCTCTAACCAATAACGCCATCGTACGCCTGCATGTGAGTGTCTTACATTGGTATAACTTTTGTACTTTGTGAACCAAAAACCACAAAAAATGCGTTATTTTCCGAAAACATAATCTGATCAAAAATTCCTGTTGTACTATTTCGGTTCACACCAATATACATTACTTAGAATTTTTTTAGATTTTTAGTTTAAACCATCTGGGCTACAGGGTGTGGGACAAAATTTTTTTTGCACAATTTTGGCAAAAATCGCATCAAAATAATTTATTTTTCAAAAATAAAAATTTAATCGTTAATCCACGTACTAAGGGCTTTCATTTGATACCCTACTCATAATTTAAAAAAAATATTTTTGTTTTCGATGAGCACATATTTGTTTATATTTTTAGGGAGGGTATGTTTTTTAGATGTTTTAGTATTTTTCCTATGTGCTGGTCAAAGAGTTGTATAAGCATGCCAAATTTCAACTCTCTAGGTTTAGCCGTTTGGCTACAATTTTTACCGAACAGACAGACAGACAGACAGACAGACGACAAAATGACGGTATAAGGGTTTTTTGGTCATACCTACAAAACCCTAAAAATGACTATCAAATACAAGAGATATTCGATTTTCTAAAAAAAATTAAACAGAATATACTATTTATTTTCACATAATTTGAAAGGCTCATAAATAAGGTATATAACCATGTCTCACAAATGCAATTTTCATGTAAAATGAAGACTTAAATAATGAATAAATAATTGCATTAAGTAGGCAACAAATTTAAAAAAATAGATATTAAATAACTAAATGGACTAATTTCATAGTTATTTTGATACTTAAATAGCTAGAAAAAATTAACAATTAAACATTATGTGTCCAACTGTAAATACATAATGCTGTTCATATTGCCAAGTGTACCAAAAGGGACACTCACCCGCTCAAAAATTAACGTCTTATTACACTGCAAGATTTTATTTAGTAATTAATTGAATTGAACAATTAAATAAAAGAATCACTTTACACACATCAATTTATTTATCATTTTTTTTAAATCTTTTACATTACCAATTGCAAAACATGTTGACATATTTATCAAAATGAAAATATTGGAAAAATCTTCACAAAACTACGAGCTGTGAACAAAAACAAAAGAAATAACCTAGATCATGAGAATTAGAACGTTTGCGGTTCTGTCAAATTTTAAAACAAAACACCTAACCTACACATTTATTGGTTATGGTACAACTAAACATTTAGTAATAATTATACAGATAAAAATATACCTAGAATTCCCTGAAAAAAATTGAACAATAGAACTTGTTCTATTTTCAAAATAAATTGATGATGAAATTTGAAGACTTTACACACATCAATAAATTGAAGGTCAACTTTTTCATTTTATTGATCAATAAATTGAATCGTGTTAAATCCACTTGAGGCATTTGATGAGGATATTTCCGAAATGTCACTTAACAATTTTTCAAAAGTTGAGATTAACTGCAATTATAAATTACTTTCATTTTTTAAATCAGCCATTTATTTAAGGTTTTTAGGTCGGTTGGGAAAGAAATAATGATTTTTTTTTCGAAGAAGTGGCATTACTGTTACCAATAAAACATTAAAATGAATTTGAATAAAATTGGACACGAGTTTTTGAAATATGCTCCTCATTTATTTATTTATTATTTGAGCCTTAATTTTAACTTCAAAGAGACATTTATTTGACACGATTGTTTACTAATAAGTTAATTTATGTGCCTTTCAAATTAAGTAAAAATATATAGCATATTCTGTTTAATTTTTCATAAATAATAGAATATCTCTTGTATATTACAGTCAATTATTTTTCTAAATATAGGTTAATATATATCATGTAGTATCCAGCAATTTTCAAATTTAACGTTAGACCTTATCTTCAATAATATCAAAATTGTGTATTAGGTAATAAAATTTCAACCACCCTTATACTTAGACGCAAGTGTTATTAAATAGTCGGTTATTATGATACCCTAAGTTTCAGTATTTTTATATTATCCAAACTCTTTAATAAACATGAAAAATAAGGAAGATCATTTTTTTGACACAAATATGAGAAATTATAAAATTTATACCACAAATTGCCTGCCTGTTATGTTACCCAAGGTTTTTTTCTCTGTTGGTTTGCGCCTGGTGCAGTTGGCAACCCTGCAGCCCTAAATCACTTCCCCTTTTAAGTAAAATGTAATTAAAAATAACCATTATAATTTTTTCGATAATATTAATTAACACCAATATGCCAGAAAAAATTAATTCCTATATTTTCTACTCAATTTCTTTTTCATTCCACTTCTTTATTCCCTTTACTTAAAATCTTCTTACCATTAAATGAGTATTTAAAATATGATAATTCAAAGCGGTATTCACTGATACATATCTATAAAGGTAATGGCTATAGAGCTTAAAATCCATAGAAGAGATACTTTGTTTTTTATATAACTGTTTTTATAAAGGCTGCTGAATTGACCAGGTACATATAGGGATTTAACCTGTAAAAATGTTTGTGAAGTGTGAATTTTTACACATTTCAGGGTTTTGTAGGTATTTAGTCAGTGAATAATTATTATAAGAAGGCCAAACGATGTATACCTGTCATCACTACATAACACAATAGGCACGACAAGTAGGTTGCAATTAGATTTTTTCTACCGTGTATTAATTACACTAGAACTCCTCTAATTTGGTGGTCATATATCTCCAATAATACCATAATATATATTTTAACGCTTTTTTTTTGTATAATTGCAAAAATATCATTCAAATCCAGACCTGGCAACACTGCGGGTGATTTTTTGTCACGCAAGATCATAACGCATACAGAGACATTGTTTATATTGCGACTATATGAAAAACTAACAGATTCTTTACTAGAAATGGAATCCCAGCTACCGGCCAGTTATTTATTTATTTTCCTAGTCGATATTTGCAAAATAAATTTACGTACCTCTTCTCTACCCATAACAAAATGTATCCATGTATATACAAATATATATTTTTTATTTTAGCTAAGATATTAAACGAAAATCTTAATACTTTGCAAAATTTAGTCAAAATGAAATTTATTTCAAAAATCAATTACTGTTCCTTAATCTGTACATAAAGAGCTTCCATTTAATATCCCCACAATAAAATTATTATTATTTTTTTTTTTTTTCAATAACACAAAAAATTTAGTATTTTCCAAAAACGAAATTGTATAAAAAATTCCTCTTTTACGTTTCCGGTTCATATCAATATACATTGCTTAGAATTTTTTCAGATTTTTAATTTAACCCCTTAGGATTATAGGGTGCGGGACACTGATTTTTTAGTACTTTTTGGAAAAAATCGTATTAAAATAAATACTACTTCCCGTTCCTTTATCTACGTCTTAATAGTAATAATTTTTTTTATATCACAAAAAAATGTAAAAAAAAAATTTTTTTTTCGACGACACAAAAAATCAATATTTTGTGAAAAACAAATCCAATCAAAATTTCCTGTTAAAATATTCCGGTTCCCATCTATGTACATTATTGAGATTTTTTTCAGATTTTTAGTTCAACCCCTCTGGGAGATAGGGTGGGGGACAAAAGTTTTTTGCCATTATATTGACAAAAACAAATGAGTTTTCAAAAATAAAAATTTGTTTGTGCATCCACGCATTAAGAGGTTTTATTTGATACCCCACTCAAAATTTTTAAAAAATATTTATTTTTCCATTAAATACATATTTGTTTATGTTTATCCCGCGCTGTATTTTTTTGAACTCTCTATAGTTTTTCTATATGTGGGACAAAAAGTTGTACAAGTTTGCCAAATTTCAACTTTCTATGTTCAGCCATTTGGCTACAATTTCTACCGTACAGACAGACAGACACATGAGTGCCGTTATAAGGGCTTTTTGGTGGTCATACCTACAAAACCCTAAAAACAGATACATGCGATTTCCTGCTTCCTAGTTGGTTATACAGAAAAAATTTAAAAATAAAAGTTGTTCAGAATTCTATTTTGAATTTGTTAAATTCATAAAAAACTAAATTTTATACTCATTATACGGAGTGATTATTTAATGGCGAGACGACGTCACTGGAAGTTTTAATAATTTGCCGTTTCACACACATCGTAGCAGGCGATTATGCGCGCATTCGCATAATCTTTTTTTCTTCATAATCAAATTTTCTTCAAGGTTATTATAGTCATAGTATTCTGCTAGGAGTCACGTAAAATTCGGTGACGTCGTCTCGCCATTAAATAATCACTCTGTAGATATTTAACCTACAAATATACTGAGCGAATTTGTTTACATTGTGCTTAAAAGCGCAAAGTAATAGTCGCCCGAAAATGTAAATTTTGCGTGGTTTTCGCAGAGCGCAAAAGCCTACTTTGTATTGTGATTGTAGAAAAAAATATATTGTTGTACTGATTCATTGATTCATATTAAGCGCCGACATAAAAATAATATTCATTAATAAATATCTGATACGATAATATCGTGGGGTATTTTTTTACCCTTTTCAGTACAGCAGGGTTCATTAACCCTGCTGGCATCATTATGTCTGTAGATTAATGTCCGTACTGAGTGTATATTTCAAAGTTTCTCATGCATATAGGAGAGCAGATTTCACGTTATATTCAAAAAAATGTATTTTATTTCACCTGTCATAACATGACCCAAATTAAACCACCTGAGAGTGTTTAGGAAGAAGAACAAGAAGCAAAGTAGTTAGCAAAAGTTTCTTTCAGATATCTTGTAAGTGTATATCTATCTTGAATGTCTTTAGCATTATTTGCATTTCTAAACGTGCTTATCAATCTAATATTTAGAATTAACAAGAGATATGATCAAGAAATTAATTATCTTTCCTCTAACGCTAACATAAACTCTTATTCTAATGTTTCCTCCCTAGATACATATCTCTTTAGCAATTTCCCATGTTTCATCCTGATTCTCGGTTGAATTCAGTTTTTAATTCAGTTCTCAGTGGGGTTGCGTTCGTTATGTACTATTGATATCGTGATTTGTCAGCAATGAAGTTAATTCTTGACTTTATTTGCTGATTTAAATCACTTTGTTTCAATTACAAAATGGGGGACACTATGTTTGGTTAATTTCAAAATTTTAACACATCATCTTTCGAATTTAATTACGTACATGTATTTCCGGTTTTGAAGCTTGTTTCAACCTTATTCAATTTCTAACCACCAACTTTTTGCCAGTCGCCGTCATTCATATTTATCTGTAAATATGAATGACGTCCATATGTAAATATAAATCCTTCCCATATTTTACTGGAGCGTCCTCTTTTATTTCGAAAATTGTCAGTCATCATAGGAATTCTGATACATTTTTGATATAGCAACACGGAATAGTTCTATACATGTACACCCGAACAACTCTCGAAAGTTCTTTAGCCATGTTTTTCTACGACTGATGCTTCTTTTGCTTAAGGTTTTTTTCTGGATGAAGCTGTTGCAGATCTTACTTCTTTTGGTAATAAGGTGAGGATGGCAAGGCAAGGATGGTGTAAAGCAGTTCTCGGGTTTCATTTCTTCTGCATGAGAGTTCTTTCAGGCTAATTTTTGCAGTTATTGATGACAAGAGCTATGGAACCAGGTAAAAAAGAAACTCAGACTTCATCTCCGAAATTTTAAAAGCTTGTACTCGACACCAACTTCGACTCCAACTGTTTTATATAAACGAATAAGTACTTATTTATTAATTTCGTAAATCTAAATTCTAAATTATTCTTTACAAAAATAACAAAGTATAAAAAATAAAATTTAAAATCTAGTAAATAATATAACTAACTTTAGTTTTTAAAAATAGTTTTTGAAGTATATAGTAAAAAATTGGGTGAAATTTCATCACGTGATTTTAATTTTGCTTTGCTTGCTTTGATTTACATAATATATTTTGGCGCACAACAACTGTAGCTATTAGCGCAAATCTTAGCCCATTTCCTTATCTAGAATAAAATAAATGAAAATAAAGGAAACAATAGACATGTAGACGATTATTTTAAAATTTATTATTATGAATAATAAGCTGTTTTATACACATTGACATATTTAATTGTCTTCTTCTTCTTTGGGCACTATCAGTCAGGTGGACTTTTAGCCTCACTCACATAAGCCCTCCATCTTGTTCTGCTCATTGTCAGATCTTGCCATGTGCCCTGTATAAAGTACATTTTGTAATAATTTTGTCACAAAAAATAAATAAAACATAAAATCATTTATAATTCTAACTTTCTGCCAATGTATTGTAGCCGCCGCCAGCGGATATTCTGCTTATTGGTATTTGACATACCTTTATCATCTCACTTTCGAGTGTACGTACATTCATGCATTCATGCTATTTCTTGCCTATATTGTCTTGTAAAGTTTGTTGCGTACACCAATTTTTATTTTGATCATTTGTTTTAAAAATTAATGAACGCCAATTGACGCCATTGCGCGGCCTACTAATCTAAAACACTATCTCTGGCCAGCTACGTCACTAAAGGATGGCGGTTGAAACTGTTAATAATATTTAATATTTAATTATTAATACATTCTTATGGAATAATATATTTTTTTCTTCATTATATTTTTTTATTGCTATTCTTCAAGGTGAAATTATTAAATTTAATTAATTTAATATCATTCTACAAGCTAATTTGATAAAAAACCATATTTTGCACTTATAAATTGGTTTAAATAAGTTTAAATTATCAGAGAGAATTGTTTCTTTTATTGGATAAAGCTTAAATATCGTTAGTCAGAGTCGGAGTCGCGAGTTGTGTACAGAGTCCAACTCCGACTGCATCAAAAAGTAACCGACTGCTCGATTTAAACTCTCAACTCTTACTCCGACTCCATAGCTCTAGCCTGTTTTTCACTGTCGACTACAAAAAGTGGTTAGCAAGGAATCGACTACTATATTACTTCGCAATAAAACTGATCCGATCGGTAAGTGGTTAATTTAGACTACTAATGGTTCATAGAGTTTTCTAATTATATTTTATATCCTAATCTTCACTTGATTTTATAATACAGAGAAGTTTATACTAAATGAAGTAGACGCGTGTTTGTGACTGTGTGAACAAAAAACACAATAGCCTGTGGCTGTATTGACCACTTTTCGGTGTTCAAAATTTATTAGTATTTGCTGTGTTGCTTGTCTGTTCAGTGTCCATAGTTTGGCAAATATTGATCACTGATAACCATTGATCGTTAAAATCAACCAGTTTTTATGGCTGACTAAAACAAGCCTGAAAGAAATATTAATAAGCAGAAATATATAATCTTTGATGTTTTAAAGAGTTGAATACCAGTGTTTTAATAAGTAGATTATTGCTCCATCTGTTGTTTTTTTTGTTAATTACAATTGACATGTTTAAAAACGAAAAAAATATGATATTGTAAGTTTTTACAAATGCAATCCACGATAAAGTCATTTTCCGAATTTTCATTGGTTTTTAAATGGAACTATCGATATTGTCGGGAGATGTGCGGTTACTAGGATAGTTGTAAGCGAGAAACACATTTTAGTGACATTGTCCATGGATTACCGGTATGATTTCAGTCATATTAGCAGAGATTACCGGCCCAGAACCGTAACTAAGAGGATTTTGAACGCTCAATGTTCAATCGATTGGAAATCGTGCGACATGCACGCTGAATTTCATATCTTAGGGCTTGGTTTAACTATTTTTTTCTCATAAGATATATTTTAAATATACCCTGTTCACACTTACGATAAACTATTGCAGTTACCATTTGATACTTACTAAGATATTTGACAATAGTTGAATTCAACCCCAATAAACGATCACCGGTTCAAAGCTGTTTCATTATACTGCGCTTTTTACAACTACCGACTTTCAGCAGTGCCGCAACAATCATTCAAATTAAGTACCAATTCGCTGAAAATTACCAGGATTATGAGCGGAGCTCGGAAGGTGTTATGAAAATAATTCCCTACTATATGGAGCTATCGATCTTGGTAACTCAGTTACCGACCCTGCATTCCAAAGGTTCTAGGTTGGAATCCCGATAAGGACATTAATGTTCGTATTTGTCACGACATATTCATTAAATTGAAAAAAGTAAAAACACAACGTCTCATATCCAGCACCGTTTCTAAGCTAAACCCGGTCATCATGGGAACTTTTTTATTATTTCGTATGGTATAATGCCTAGTTGTCAAAGATTTTCAGGTCGCGACTAGTGCTCTCTGGCATAACCTTACGACTTATTTTTACGGTAGCCGAGACTGCTGGCTGTACGTGCCCTCTGAAGCACACTCCCAAACAGGTATTTCCGAATTTTAATTCAGAGATACAGGTACTTATTTTAGGGAAGTGGGCATATGGTTTCTTTTTTTTTCTAAAATCTTTCGCCCCTTTTGGGATCGATCTAACAACAGCATACTTACAAAGTGAGAGGGTCGACCATTACGTTCCAACATTCGCTACATAGGAGCTATCTGGAGCTTTATTTTCGCGCCGTGAAGAGCTCTATGCCTAACATTTACAGTAGCCAGTTTTATCCAGGGTTCATCATTACGATATGTGAATTAATGATATGTATTAGTACTTACCAACCAACTAATCAAGCATCTTGTAGTTAGTCTGGGTAGCTGATCACTTCAGTTGTTAAAGGTGAAGGTTTACACACGTTAATAAAGACGGCTTAAAATTAACTTTAAGATTTATTATAATATAATATTTACAGGAATAAGTAATAAAAACCACCAGATAATCGATTCAGAGCCTCTAAGAATAAAACAATTTTAGTTCTACTCGCGAACCGAACCGAATACTTCTGACCTCCATCTTCAGAGAGACGGTTGTATATATAAGGGTTCCACATAGGATAGGGATAGGATAGGGATAGCATTTCCAGGAATGAAAGTCTAAAATTGTAAAGGGTATTCCAGGGTTCAAAGTTATTGGGCAATAGTTTTGAACAATAAAATGTATAAAATAATTTTGAAGTTACGTTTTGTAATTCATGGCTTCCATTTTTCTATTATCTGAATTCTAAAATATTTTAACTGTAATGAACACGAAATTCTTAACACGACGGGAGAGTTTTGAAAGTCTTAAAGCTGATTTCTGGTGATGTTTTATCGATTCGTTACAAAAAGTTTTACGTCTCCCCCCTGATTTTTATTAGTAACAGGACACTAAGACTGCGTATGTAGGCCACTACCTATAATGAAAAGCTGGAATAATAATAAAAATAAATAAAAATCTACTACTTTATACACACATAAAATATTGAATTTTAGACAATTGAATACTGAAGAAAGAAATTTGGCAAATATTCATTTTCAACTGCAGCAATGATTTTACAATAAAATTTTTTTAACGTCAATTAAACAGTTTAATTGTAATATAAAAAATGTCAATATTACCTACTACTTTTAAGTTAATACATGCTCTGCTGACAATTAATGCGCACAGGTTTACTCAATCGGCTTGTATTCGGGTTAATTCGTGTGCCGAAAGCACAAATAATATTCCAGCGCATACCCGTCGTGTACGGATGTAATAAGTGTTACCATCTCGCTCTGTTCTATGTGGCTTAATGGCCCGGTTACACGATGCCAGTAACTTGTGCAAGTACTGGCACAAGTACTTGTGCCAGTACTTGCACAATTCGTTTTGTCATTTACACTTATGCCAGTAACTTATTTAAGTAATGTTGCAAATTACCCGAAACAAACTGCTAAATGTAGATGCTTCCTACTATGTTTTATGCGTAAAACCGTATTTATAACGCGCCAGTTTTCGATGTTTAACCTAATTTTGTATTGCACACCTGTAAACAAAAATTTATCTCCGCCAAAAACTGCATTTATTAAAAAAAATCTGTTTCAAAATGATTTAAGAAGTATTAATTGATAACTTAGAAGATATTGTGGCGCACCTACCAAATAAAACGATTACCTGACACTCCCATACCCGACTGAACTGATTTTTTTTATTTTCGCCACTTTTTGGTGGTAGATTATGCGGGAAGATTTAATTTTATTTTTTACTTCCACAGCATCAAAACCCTCGATGTTCATGTCACTTGCTAACTTGATTTCTACAGCATCCCGAGCATGCTTATTTCTATATTTTTTATGTTGAGTGCCACAAGCATACATGCTCCCTATATAAAATCATAAATTTACTTGTGGTGTCCTCAGACCACTTTGTTATGGACATTTTAAATATATTTAACGCCTTTTTGTATCAGCTAGAACAAATCAGCTGTTCATGGCAGCAATTTTAACAGTCACTGGCACGGCTACTAGTACCAGTAAATCGGTTTCTATTCACTTGACTGGTGCAAGTAATGGCACCAGGACTGGCATGTACGTCTACACGATGCCAGTGGCTGGAGCAAGTTCTTATTTGTGCGAGTAACTGGCATCGTGTAACCGAGTTATAATGCAAAGCGAGGCGCAGAGACTCACAGTAAATTATTCAGTCAGTAGCTGAGTTAATTCTTATAGAGAAAATTCTCGCATTAAAATAAAACAAGACTTAAATATTGAACTACAACAAAGTAAAATAAGTGTAGATTACAAAATATTCTAGAGAATTCAAAAAAATACTTAGGGTATGCAGTGCACACTCTGCTTATATGGACAACACGTCACTGGAATGTAATAGTGTTAAAATAACATTTAGCGTTATTTCGATTAGCACTTTTAATTCAGGGAACAATATTTGGGGTCTTTGTACTGCAGTGTATCTTTAAATCTAAATTTTTACCTTGAATATTGGCTTTGTTGGTTATTACGTATTTCTGGTGTAAAATGATTAATTTCTAAAGTTTTAGGTTAGGGTCAAACATTGTTTTTAGTTTTCATGCTTTGCTAACTTTGTTTTCGGCATTGTTTTGTTTTCCAACGAAAAATTTTTGTTTCTGTTTTCAAAGTTAATTGTAATTTTGTACTGAAATAAACTGTAATAAAAAGAGTGTTATGTGGTAAAGTGGTGGTAATGTGTGCAACAGTTTTAATTAAGTGGGTTAAATTACAGAAAATATCTTTTAATGTGACTTTTTATTAAATTTTAACGGTCGTTCTGTTTTTAATGAATACCTACACGAAATATTTGTCAATTTCTTCTTGTTACTTATTCATAACGTTGAACTAGAGAAAAGTAATACAAGACTTTTCAACAAAAACACAAATTGTACTGGAAAATAGTTAAGATTAAAATAGCCTGAAATGTTGGATGATTATTAACAAAGCTGATAGATACAAATTTACGTACAAGTGAACAAAGTGAAATAAGCGAAATAAATGTTTGTGTCAAGAAAAAATAAATAAAATAAATAAATAAAAAAATAAAATTTTATGTTTCTAAAATTATTTAAATTAGTAACTGCCTCTTTTCTGTAATATTTGGGTATATTTATCGAGCTATATAATCATAAACTTTTGTATTTGATTTGTAATTATGGAATCAACTTTACTTAATAATCTTCGTTTTGTTATTGATTTATTTACTATAATCATTATTATTTTCATTAAAACTACTTTGGATAACTGCGAATGGAAGACCAGTCCTTGTTTACCACTATTTTAAAATGTGTTATTAATTTAAAAAATATGAAAATGGTTTTTTAAACTTAACGAAAATGCTCTCCAATGTTTATTCTTTAATATCCCGCAACGTTTACACTGAAAAATTATTATATAACAGTTAAAAATAAATAAATAAAAAAATGATGAGTATGCCATCATACCATCACATGTTAAGCTTTGATGGTATACCTGATAAATTTTGATGAAATATTTGACAGTGAATATTTTTAAATCAGATTTCAGTAATAATTAATATAGAGACAAATTATGAAAAGTGTTTAATTAAAAAAAACTTTTGTTGCAAACATATATTTTTTTAAAAAATCACCTACAAATTTACGTCTCTTTATTAATACAGGCACATTCAGTATGCCACAAATTTTCAATAAGGACGGCAACCTATACTAACATATCTGGAAGTGTAGGGTGCCAACATTACCAAAATCAACATAAATTTAATTTTAGTCTACCATAATCAAAACTTTCCTTGACTGTATTGAATCTCTGACAAATAAACTTATTAAACTTCCATTTTGCACGAATATTATGTTCCGTGTAATGGCATAACAAATAAAGAAGTTATTGAATATATATATATATATATATATATATATATATATATATATATATATATATATATAACCAGATGGAGAATTTAAAAAATAATAATAAAAAAATAATAAAAAAAAATAATTCTTATCATTATATATATATATATATATATGTTATGTTGGAGTTTCTATATGCACGAAACGTATCTGTAATGTTTTAATTACTGTTTTAATAAATTGACGAATATACAAGATAGTGTTTTATTTATATATATATATATATATATATATATATATATATATATATATATATATATACTTGTCGATTATATATTACGCTGAGGTAAAATTAAAAATATTTTATAAAATCTGAAATTGCATTCGGTAACTACCAAATGTTTTACGAACATTAATATATTTAAAATAGGTATGTGTATCTAAAATTACGACGCTGTTCGATGTATAGTTCGATAGATATCGCCCAGGTGCCAATATAGCCAGGGTGCCAACAAGGACTGCTCTCCCCTACCTGATTGATCCACTGTCTATTATATAGCGAATCACTGTTACCCGACTTGAAGCTTTCGTGAGAGAATAAAATATCTCACGAAGTTCTTTGGCAGAACATTTTCTAAAACAGTGAGTAAGCTACAATTTTTGGCGCACAGCAACGATGGCTATTAACGCCCAACACAACCCATCTAAATGACTAGATATATATTAAAAACAATAAATTAATAAACAAAAATTTGTACACATACTCAATATAAGAAACCTTGCACGGAACTGGACACAAATAAATAGAATAAAAGTCTGTTCGAAAAATTGAACAGAAGTAGGATGATAACTGGCTGTAAAGGAGATAATTACCATCGAGTATCACAGAAAACGGTAAATCACATTAAAATAAGGTGCAAGACTTTCCACATAAAACAGTAAGTTCGATTCCATCAGGAATAATATCAGCCTGTCGATAAGTACCCTGTCGTCACCTAAAGCAACTGACAGGGCATAACACAAGCCTAACCTCTCCCTAACATTCTCTTACTGCACACACTGAGTTGTAATGTGTAACACAGATATCCAAAAGAATGAAAGATGCTGTTAATGCAAATGGAAATCTGGTTTTTTATTGACATTTTAATGAAAAACTAAAAACTTCTATGCTGTAAATTAAAGTCCGTAGATAAAGTAAGTAATCACTGGAACCAAGTTTGGTTTGTAACTCACTATGCCCAGCCACACCTACTATGCGTCACTTTCATAGTCTAGGGATTTTACTGTAAATTTCCGAATACAATTTCGAGGATAGTGTTTCTTTCTGTTTCTGATTAAATACAAATTAGTCTATTTGAAATTTCGAAAAGGTTCTGTATAAATATTTAGATATTTTACAAGGTAAATATAAAGGATGATGGTGACTATTCTCCATTTACTCTATACTTGTTCCTGTTATTTCAGTTTCTAAGAAAGAGTAGCTCTGACGTAAATTTGGTAGAATTCATTATGCAAAAAGACGTAAGACGTTCTTGAGACGATCTACTTCAAATATTGTACGTGACAACCCTTTCTTATTTCGTTAACTGTGTTAATTACTAGAAAGTAACTACAGTTTTTCTCAAGCGAAGAATGGGGGTGACAGACAAGGAAATCAACTGTCAATGCCGTACCTCCTAGTAACAACCTAAATAATATTATTTAGTTACTTCATTATTATTCAAAACAATATATAAAATTTAATTAAATATAAACATAATTTTTGTTTTGGGTCCTGTATGAAATTGATTTTCGTCTTCACTCACACAATTCTTGCTTTTTTATGTCGAGATTTCCCAGATTTTCTTGACAGTAATACCTTGGCCAATAAATGATCCTACTAATATATAGTTCGACTAACGATTTTATTTTTTTCTCAAAGTTTTGCCGTGGTTATCTCATTGAGATTCTGCTTACGATTGCACAGAAAAGGGAGGTGTTTGGCATGCCAAAATTTATAATATGAAGTATGTAACTGTAAGGTGAAAAACCTGCCTAAACCACTTCAAAAGAATCTTAAAGAAGAGGAAAATCCAGCGAATATTGACGAAATTTTTCACATCTTCTCCAATCAAAACAAAAGAAAAAGAAACAAATAGTGAAAGAGAAGAAACTGTGGAGATTGGTGCAATACAAGGGCAGGTGAATCTTCCAAAGAGACAGCCTGAAGGTGATTCTCCTTTGAACAGAAATCTATAGACTGGGAACTGTATAAATTAAATAGTGTAATGTAAACAGGTTTCCTTTTCAGGGTTTTAAGGTATGATAAAAAAAAACCTTATACTGTTACGCATTTGTCCGTCTGTTTGGTAAAATTGTATGTGGAATAATACCATGCTGCAGACTTTCAGTTATTTTATTTTTTTCTCAGTAAATTTGCACCTAATAGTAAGTATACCTGGGCACTTTTTGTAGACCGTTGAAATTTTCTTGTCAGTGCGGCATCCTTTGATGTTGCTGACATTTGGCCACGTGTTAATTACAAATGTGTAATCAGGTACTTTATAACCAGATTAGATGACCAGATCAGGTGACCAGATCAGGTGACCGGATCAGGTACCTGATAAAATCAGTAACCAGATAAAATCAGGTCACTTGATTACACAGCTGTAATTAACACCTGGCCAGATGACGGCAACATCAAAGGATGCTGTACTATAGTGCGTTCGAAGGTGAGTTTGCAATATTGCTCTTATGGCAAATGGGAGCGGTGTTGCCAAATGTTGTAAAAGTGTCAAATGTGTCAATTATAATATTATGAAAAACTCGTATGATTTACAACAATCAACTCTTATAAAACTCAAAATAACGCTCAACAAAAACAAATGGCTATTTGTAGAATACTGCGTCTTCACAGATTTTAGAGCTGGCAACGTCGACAAGCAAGAAAAGGATAGTTTCATTGTGTAAACCCATTAGAGAGTATGAAAAAGAACTACTCCATATGCCCTGTACTGCAAACTCACCTTCGAACGCACTATTATAAAAATATTCTCACGATCTACAAAAAGTTCCCAGGCTCAACCGTCCCTATGCCTACTGCTAACCAATATCATCAATTTAAAAATCAATTTATGTTACATCTAATCACCGGCCTTTATCTTAGTACAAATAATAACTAATGATCCTAATCTATACCAACAGAAACAGGGGTGTGTGCTACATTAAGTAAGGTGTCCAATTACTGTTTATAGGATAACGTGCGTAGAGTTATTGCTATCTAGTATTCTATAGAAACATTAGATAAAAAATGTACATGACTTTTTCATGTTTTTGCGCATATTTTTATGTTTTAGCGCATAGTAGTACATATTTTTGATGTTTTTCGATGCATATTTTGCCACTCTTTACTAGCAACCAAACATTCTTTACTTACTTGCATTATTTTTTTTATTTTTTTTTTTTTTAGATACTGCATTACTGCATTTCTAGATACTAAGAATGTATATTACGATCTTTATTAAAGTTATTGAATTATACATGTTTCTGCTTCTAAACTGAGTATACCATTTTCTTTTAGCTGAATATTTACTCGGTGTACATTTAATGTGTTCTTAAATAATTTTTTTGAAAGCGGCCCGTATACTAAATAAAAGGAAATAATAAAAGAGCAATATATTAAAAATTTACCCTGAAATAATCACATATATATTCATGTAAGCAAAAATTTCTTTGTGTGTTCAACTATAAATTCTTGAAAAAAAAAATTTATGTGTCTGATTATCATTCCTGCTTTTCATATTTCGTAAACATTGTCTTCTGCATGTTACAAACGCTTAACCACAGGCATTTATGTATTTACATTTTTTTGTATTGTTGTCCAAAGCATTTATGATGATTTTCATGGGAAGGTAGAACGCTCCCAATAATATATTCCTACTACAATATTATTAGCAAGTCAAATTTGAATATTATGCCACGAAAAATGTTCCGATACAAACACACATGGAAAAAATTGTACGGAACTCTCTATGTATTCTGAAACGGTTTAACAATAATACATGACTTTTATTCACTTATTTCAAACACAGGAAGATGCATTACTAATTTCTAAACACGAACACGAAAACAGATGCTTTTATAAGAATATTTATATATTTCGTATGTGATGTATTACAAAATAAAACAATTTTTTCACATTATTGAAAGAAATTATTGATACAAAGCGATGTCCAAACCGTTGAGCCACTGAAAAGCACCAAGTTTTAAGTTGTGTATTTCGTCTGGGTTCCTTGGGATATAATGTGCTCCACAGTTTGGGATGGGTGGTTGCAGGTACAGCTTGTGTCTTGAGAATAGCCCCGCGTGTATAAGAGGCTAGCACAATGACCATGTTCAATTCGTAGACGATTCAATTTCATCCATAATTATCTTGGCAAGGCGAACTCAGCTAGTTTTGTTGTAGGTTCAATGATAAATGATCCTTTATAATGGGATTTCTGCTATTTTTAAGCCCAAGTTCATGCAGATTAAAGCTGTCTTTGAAATATGTTATGGAGGCTTGACGGGGTTTTAACCTAGTCTGAGGTTAACTTGCCAAAATATTATGGATCGGTAGGCCAGTGTTTTGGTCCAAATTAGTTTTTATTCTATGAAGAGCTTGATATCTTCGCAGATGTTGTGGAGCGATATGGCTTATTATTGGCAGTAACTCTTTGGGGGTAGAACGCATCGTTCCGGTTGTTACTACCATCGTCGAGTTTAAATAAGTATTAATTTTATTTACATTCTTGCTGTTCAACCAAATGGTTGCGCCATATTACGCAGTGGGATAGACTAATGCCAGGATCGCTATTCTTAGGATGTTTGCTGAAGCTCTCCAGGAAGTACCAGTCAACTTATGAATTGTACCTTGAACGAATATTTCCAATGGTAGTTTCAATAAGCTTTTTGAACGTTAGAGATCTGTCTAAAGTTATGCCGTGGTAATTTGGTTGCGTGAAGGTGTCTGAATTTATTTCCAGTGACACTTATTGACAACTGGGTTTTAGCTTCCTTATTATCTATGTGGAAGCAAATTGTTTCAGTTTTGTGGTGTTTGGCTGCAGGCCGCAATTTTTAAAGTATGTATTAAGTATGCTCAGATCTTCAGTTAATTTTATTTCTGTAGCATCGGAGGTTTTATGTTGTATTGCTAATTCAATATCATCATCGTAAATGAACTTCTGTGCTGCTGAAGGAGGGATATCATAGAGATTAAATAGAAAAGGAATTAGTACTGATCCTTGGGGAACACAATTTTTTAGGTAACGGAGCTATTTTGCTCATCAAGCTGTACTTTGAAAGATCTGTGTATCAACATATCGTTTAATAAAATATATATTATATTTTATGAAACAAGGGACAGAGCTGTAAGTAGCTGACAATGTAAAAAGTCCTCTTACTTCAAGCGATGCGTTGTTCACCTTGAAGAATCAAGTCAAAAAAATTACAAGTACACAAACATATTTGTTGAACAATTTGCCGCATCTTACGTAAATATGCGTCAATTGTTTCACAAGATGGGGTCTATACGCAATTAGCCATTGTGTCTGTGCTAAATGAGATGGCATCTATAATGCAATTTGTTTATATACAATTTTCTGTTTTGCAATTAAAAATATCCTGTTAGATAAATGAAACTTCGCTGCAAGTTTTGAGTTACAGATTGTGACCAATTTTATTTCAGACTACCAGTTTTGTATATGAGACTCATACTGTTAAGCATTACTTTTTAAATGAGAATGTGAGACACGTGTCTGATTTCTATGGTGAAGAAAATGAGACTACATGACCGTTTCGCTTCATAGATGCTTTAAATTCCGTATTCCGATAATAATTTGTAGTTTCAAAAACTAAAACAAAAATCTCCGTTGTTGGAAGGAAAGTTTCTGGTTTAAACTTACAAATTACCCAATTCTAGAACCTATAATATCCACTTATTTTTTAAAGTTTATTTTATACTCTAACACTCTTATTGCAAAGTAAATTTTTGTAAACTAATAAAAAATAACAAGAAAAAAAAACTTATCAAGAACTCATTGAAGTTGATCAAAAACTCGTCTGAAAGTAAACAAAGAAATCGATAAGTTCCGCTTGATTCTCTTCTTATTTTGAACGTTCTGATACAGGATCTTAGTTACTAGCTATTTCAAGTAAAGCTATGTCGAAGACTTTAGTTTCAAGTCGATGAATTCAAGTCTAAATTATTATATTTAAGTTAGAAAATGGAGACAAGTTTAGATAATAGCATTTTGTTTAAAACTACAGATAATTTATTTCATTGAATTTCTTTTACTACTTTGAAATTGGGATTAGAGATAACTAGAAGTCATGTAAGATATTGACGAAGTGACGCCAGTCTTTATATCGAGATAACAGTAAATGAAAATATCAGTTTCAAAACAAAACTATGGATCGAGTTTGCTTTCGTTGCAGCGAATAAAAAAATTATTTTTATAACTGATATCGCTCATTTGCTGTAACAATGACAACCCAAAAATCGTTCTTATTGAGTTATCGGTACAAACAGGGCCGGTTCAACGGTACCTGGCGCCAGATGCAAAATTAGCTTGGGCGCGGCCCCCCCACTTATATTTTTTTAAATAATTTTTTTGATAACTGTTATCAATAGAGAAAATTTAATTTTTGTAAATATGCGTGATATTCAAAATAAAGTGTGGTGGTAATTTTTAAACTAATAAAACTTTTAATACAATCACATTGGCATGACTGGTAAGCTATAAAATTTAAATAATTTATCCAATTTTGGATTTTTTTTTTGTTCGTGAGTTTTTCATATAAGATATGTATAACGAAAATTATTGACTAAAAGTCTTAAGGTCAATGAATTTTATTTAAAGATCAACACATAAAAATGGCATTTTTTTTTTTTTTCAAAATGTGATTTAACGGCTTAAATGGTTATGAGCATCTTTTAATTCTCCTCTTTTAACCTAGCAACGTGCATACTCGAAATAAGACAGAATGAAACTTTTTTTTACTATATTTTTGTAGCTAAAGAGGTATTATGGACTTTATTTTGATTTTTAATATCGTAGTAAGTTTAAATTTCCATTTGTTTATTAATATATCATTTTAGAAGCATGTACGATTTTTATTTTTTCGCTAAATTTCCTTGCATGGAGCCCCCTTTTACTAGAAGCTTGAAGTACCGCCCAGTAAAAAAAAGTAATTTTTTTCTTAATTTCCTTTTTGGCGTCCCCCTTTTACTAGAAACCTGAAATGCCACCCAGTAAAAAAGAAGTAGTTTTTTTCTAAATTTCCTTACATGGCGCTCCCTCTTACTAGAAACCTGAAGTGCCTCCCAGTAAATAAAAATAGTTTTTGCTAGATTTATTTAAAGGTCACAATACTTATTACAAAAATGAATATTATTTTAAGTAAAGCTATTTTGATACTGTAATAGGCTATAATTTTTTTCTTCGACTCGACGCCCCTTGATCTTGGTGCCCCGATGCGATGCATCGCCTGCATACCTCTTGAGCCACCCCTGGGTACAAAAAGAATAAATTTTAAGTGGCATTATGTCACAACTAAACTTGCATAAGACTACGCTAGAAAGCTTATTGTATCGTCGTTGCACTCATTGAAGTTAGAGTACTATAAAAACTACCTTGCGTTTTCTGAAAAATCGTAAATTTTAAGATCTGACACTTGAATTTAATGAACTATGTATCCTTCTACTCAATACTGAACGTGGTGTTTCCCAGCATACACCTGTGTAATTCGTGTTGCATGTATGACACAGATGCATAGGATCTACAATTTAATGTGGGTTCTGCCACTTTTATTTGTATTTGAGTAAATTCTCATGGACAAATAGCTCGATAGCCAGACCCTGATATCCTAAATCCCTGTAAAAATGACTGAAAAACTATTTAAAAAATATTTTCCGGTATCGGGAGTTTTTTTTTTAACCTACGATTGCATTTGTCCAATATTTTTATTTTATAATTTTCTTCATTAATGACGATGATATGATAAATACGAATACTAATGCATTTAATGCCGTGATCGGAATTCAAACCCGGGACATCAGGCACGAGAACTAAGGTTGCTACCTCTATGCTACCAAGGTCGGTCACCGGGAATTGAATGTGGTACCTTAAGAACACCTAGCCACACACTAACCGACTGTGCTACAGTCGTTTTAAATTTAATTCATAATGTAACTACCTCTCCTTACTTTACGAAGAACTTTCTATGAATGAGGAACGTTCGTAAGGAGGCAGAAAGGTGTATAAGATTCGGTTTTTGTGCTTGTTGCTCATTACATATCTAAGATATTTTAGTTTTCTTGTCTATATCATGTGCATGACCTCAGATTTGTCAACTCATTCTCCGCATGACTTCATCGTTGTTGACTCGTTCGATCTAGGAGCTTCTGTATATAAGCCTGTAAATCCACTCCAAAGTTCTGAATTTTCTTTTAGGCAGCTTGAGTTACAATTTCTCATTCTGTTAAAAATTGGCCTGAACTTTTGGAACTGTATCGAATCTTAGAAACTGCAAAAACCATTTGAGTTAGAAATTCGTGATTTTTATATCGGTGCTGGATTTTATAAAGCTAAAAGTCCAGACTAAACGTGCTGAACTGCACTGCACTGTGCACAACGTTTATGATTGTCCTATTTGAAGAACAAAATGCGCACAAACGCGCTGGTTTATACAAGTCTACCCTCGAACGTACACATTCTATCAAGTATCGATACTTCAAAGAAAACTGAATGTTAAAGCATGGTCTCTTTTGACGAGACCAATGACATACGGCTAAGTTTGAAGTACCTGAAATTTGCGGGGTTCCTAGTTGTATAGTCCAGCTATATAGTCCAGCTCGACGCATTTGTTCTGAACGGGGCTTAAGACTGCAAGTCTAAAATAGCTTCTGGCCTTCGTCCGACTCCCGATATTTAAATAGACACAGGAGTTCTAAAATGCATGAGCTTTTAAATTATTTGGCAGTTTAAACCTTTTGTGCAAAACTATTTAAAACAAATTGCTTCAAAATATCTGTAAGTTTTAAATCTTCTAAGTGTTAGAAAGCCTTAAAAAAAATTGAAAAGCTTCTATGGCTTTAATTTTCTCCTTAAACTCCTAAGATTTAAATGGGCGTCTTTGCCTTTGGATTCTTTGAAAATTATTAAAAGCACCTGAAAATTAAAAATCTAAAGCTCAAAATTTACCTGAAATTTAATTAAATTAGAGTAATTTGATATAAATACTTCGAAATTAATATAATAACCCCGAGCCTAGGACAACTCCTAATCTTTGAAAGAGTTCGGAGCTTTCAAAGGAGTCTTTTAAAAATATTATGAGCTTAAAAAATCCTCTATATATAAAAAAACGAGTCTTAATAAGCCCTGAAACAGGTGGCCATATTCTTACCTACCTTTTTCTACTTTTACAACTGTGTTGAATTTGTCCTTCTTGAAAATGTTAGAAATGTGTTCTGAATTCTGAAGTAGCATTTAAAAAGTAAATTTAAAATATGTATTTTCCCTTATATAAAAGCTAGTCATAATTATTCTTGGTAAATATTTTTTGTGTCGTGTAACTGTAGCGTATTCATGTTTTGTTGTAGCAGTTTTCCACTCAAGTTCACTTATGTTCCGTGTCAAGTGGTGCTATTTGGAATATGTCAAAGACTTCTTATTGCAACACTAATAACATGCCTCGCCTTACACGTTACTTTCCAGTAATTTTACACTTTACAGTTGTAAATTTGCTTAAACGACTTTGCAATCAAAATCGTATTGTTAATCTGATTGTCGATGATAATGTGTTATAGGACGGACTGGTACAAAGCAATTAACTGCAAAATCAATGTATTTTAATTATATATTTATATTGAGCCTTTTATTGCTTCATGTCTATAAAAGTTTTACTTAAAAACAACCTTTTTTACTCCACTTTTATAGTCTATTATACATTAAAGAAGAGCTCATTTATTTTATTCGTGCCTTTAAAATATTTTGGGGTACAGCTGGACGACCTCGTGGTACATAGTCACGTAATTCACCAAACCAATGAACTTCAACGAATACAAACAAAAGAAGGCATCAATTTGAAACGAGCATGAACAAACAAGAATGAACAGAATCGAACAAAAGGTATTGATGTTACACCAGTCACTAGTTCCAAAATTTTGCACGATGAAGATTCCAAACGCTTCATATCAAGTTTCGACAACCATATGCGTTTATTTTTGTTCCGCGTTGCACGTTGTTGTTTGTTTGCACTCGTTAATATGTTTACAGCTGTCGATTGTATTTGTACATTTTATGTTTTATAACAACAAAAATTCTGACTTATATTTTAGGATTAGATCTGGGTTTTTAAGATATTTTGTATGCTAAGCCTCTTTAGATGAAGATCTGACAGAAGTGTTAACTGATCTTTCTACCTTTTATGACAACTTCTCATTTGTGTTTATCTTCATTCTATCCAGTTATCTTTCATTCTCAATGTCTCCTATTCATCATAATAGTGTATCTAGTTTGTGATATTTCCCTTTGAGTTGCTTGGATATATTAGTTGTTGCAGCTTATTTATTTACTATCGATTTAGATGGGACTTAAATTAGGTGTAATGCTTTGATTTCAAAGACTGTGAGATGTCGGCTGTTAATTGGATGTTGCCTATAATTTGAGCTATTTTGACCTTTGATACAGCTGCGAGGAATAGGAAAATGGTGATTTTTCTTTACCAGTCTCGCAGATTTTTCAAGCAGTTTGTCTTCTGTCAGGTACTCCTCTTCTTTCTACTTCAATTTACATTATAAATCGTAATGGTTGTTGTCACCATATGGTAGGTGTAGCCAATGTTTGAGTAATTACTTTTTTTAAACAAATGACTAGTTTATTCACAGAAAGACAGAATACAGGTGACTAGAATAAAAATTCTATTTTGCCTCTACACATAAAGACTGAAAAGTGTATATATTAATTTAAAGAACAGACACAAGATGACACTGTAACTCTATCTAGGATGACACATTGGTTTACAGAAATACTGGAGTTTTCTTTTTAAATTTTAATACAATTTTTAATTTTTTGCCCAAGCTCTTATGGATTTCATCTTTTCTGATTTTAACAGCCCAATATTCTCTTTACCCATATTCGTATATATAACAGCAAGATGGAAAAAGTAGTATTTTTTTCATACGAAAAATCGATATCTAGGTTTTAATATAGAGTTATTCGTCGCTTAACGACGGAGATGCTTTCTCAAAACTCGTCGTTGATTTCGTTGTGCAAATTACATAAAGTGTACTGTAATGGACGTTGGATAAAAAATCCAAAAATCTTTTGAGGACGAAGTGGCAGAAAGAGAAGAGTCGTTTGAAATGTATTGTAGAACAGGATCCAGCCCGCCCCGTCATATGTTGGACACCACTGCTGTACTGAATACTGTAAAAATGTAACACTATGATAACAAATGATTAACAAAGTCACTACACGAATTTTCAACTCAATTTTCATTATAATATTATTGGACGACCGTCGTATACGCAGTCCAAAAAGTCATTATGTCGCGTAAAACTACACCTATGTCGCTCTACTTTTACACCTGTTTACACAGAGATAATAGGAACGGTTCTAACGTCACCTAACGGCGTAGTGATGCAAGTTAGAAAATAGAGAACTTACCATCCTTGCCTACGCGTCATATTTGCGTTAGGGACCTATTGTGATTAACTTTTTTGTAATATATTTTGTAAATTGACCTATACTTACCTCCCTTATGGCAACTAACGCTTATAAAACCCGAGAAAAATTCTTAATGCATTACTATTTAATATTTACATTAAGTTTTGTTTTTTCACATTTTCGTAAAGTACCATTATAATCCCACGAGTAAGTAAAAATCAATACAACACCTTAAAATCTCTACGGCCCAATTCAACCTTTCCTTAAAATAATAACAGCGGGTCATTTCCACCCTTGTACCCTCTCTCGTCTACGTTGCGAACCACCCTCGCTCTAAGTCTTAGGGGTTGGAATCAATAAGTTATGGTAGTTTCGCATGCTAGGTAAATATTCAAATGTGAAGTGTATGCCAAAGCAATCAGGCTTCAATTAGATATTGTAGAGTTTACATGCGAAAGCCGGACAGGGGAGAGCGGCCCGTAACATATACCTTGATATTAGATATATTAAATGGATATAGAATTGAATATGATTGTGGAACAATTGAGTGTTAACAGATTTATGATTAGAAGTATATGCATTTTAACTGAACCATAAATTCTTACACATAAATTATGCGCACAGTACCAACACGAATGTTTTACTCAAGCGTAATTCTACTCTCCAATTACGACCTTAAGTTAGTTAGTTCATATTTTTAACGTACAGCAACGATGGCTATTTACGTCTAACACAGCCCTTTATAGCATCTTTATAACAAGAATATTATTAATTTAGCTTGAATAAAACAATATATACATAAATATATTTCTATACACACACACGATAAGAAAAACTTGTCACGCATATATGTAAATTAGAATAAAAGGCTGTAGAAGAACAGACGCAGGGTGATTGTAAGAGACTGTGCAGGGACCAGAGTCCATCAGATACCACAGACAAGAATAAGAACACATTAAATAAGGTGAAGGACTTCACACATAAAGCAATAAGTTCAATTCTTTCAGGAGTATCAGTCTATCCATGACAACCTTGTCCTCAATTCTTTAGGCTTTCAACTGACAGATCATAGCACTAGCCTAACCGCTCTTTGATATCCTCGAACTACACATACTGTGTTAAAATATGCAACACAGACAAGTGTTTCAAGTCGCACAAATCGGGGGTCTTTTCTCCGGTTGAAATATCTATGGTTCCACCAACAGTAGTCTGTACGAATCTGGTGATTGCGGTTCTTCTCTGTGGTTGCTCCTGCAGCAAGAACATCATGGATTGAAACCTAAAAATGTATTATATATTATCATTGTCAGTTTGTAAAACTATACGGCTGTTGTCACATTATGCGTTTCTACCACTGTGGCTATGGATGCGGTTTAATTGGATGACCTGCATGTGTCACACTATTCCTGTCAAATCAAATAGCGAAACAAGAATAGTTTTTCTCAAACAGTGAACGTAGTGAGTTGACAACTCTGTGATTTTGAATGGTCTAAATTAAATATTGTGTGTCTGTGAAGTGGAGAGGTTATTGCGAGAACCAGTGCATTGTAGGTATTAAAAGGGAATCAAGTAAAATATTTGAGAAGTTCTATATAAATATTTAAAAGTATAAAGATTTTTAGAAATTACCGGACGTCAAAACAAATTCTTTTATTGAACTGATTAAAATATTGAGACCATACATCATCTAAAAAATACAAGATTTAAGAACACATTAAGTGCAAAGAAAAAAATAGCGATAACATTAAGTAAAGAAAAAAATAAAATAATACATATCAGTAATTGCATCTTGTTATCTTGTTTCGGTACAGCATGATGTGGCAACGTTCAGATTGTTCGGCATCACGGCACATTTGTCTCTAATTTGAAATTTATTGATATCATCTCATCAAACCGGATCGGGCTGCATGTAGAAAATCACAGTGTGGCAAGACTAAGAGGTCTTCCGATATCTCTCCACAGTTGTTTCTCCTGATATTTCTCTTCGATCAGACCTGTTTTGTTCATCTCTTTTCGGTTTCCTTCTATCCAAATTTTGCTAAATATGGCTCTGGCTTTGTGTGTTTTTCCAGTAATTAATATTCCTTAGATATTGGGTACGTGAATCCTTCCATCTTTTGCAATAACTTTCAATGTATTCATACTCTACAACCTCTTCCAATTTCCATCATTATCTATCCTGACTTTGCTCTTTATCAAGTCGCCTTTCAGTCGTATCTTTTCAGAATTTGGGTAACATTTCATCTACCATTGTATATGAACCTACCGTCTTGGCTGATTTATTTCAACAACTATAATATGATAAACATCCATAGTATTCTGAACTATTACGTTCCTTAATTTTCCTCTCCTCAATATTTCGTTCTCCTCCTTTTTCTATTAGTTTATTGCACTGAACGTTTTTTCGACTTATTTTCCAATGATCAAACGACACTGCTGTATAAAGCTCTTAACAATGGCATTGAAGGTTCTGTACTTGTACTCTTTGAGTTTACGTTGGTCCTACAATACAGTATTTATCAGTACTATAGTTTTTCTACCAGGCGAACATTGTTCTTGGATCTCTTTGTCTAGAGTTTCTTCTTGGGTGATTATAAGTCCCAAATATTTATATTCGTCATTTTTATTGATCATTTCACTTTCCTGCAATTAGATTTCTTTCCAATATGCCTTCTGCACTCTTTTGATCAATGCATATTTGATCTTACTCTTTTCCACATCTTCGCTGACATCCTATGTAGAGCTTATTTAACAATTCTTTCTTGGTCATTCACTCGACATGATAAAATGCGGGTTATAAACAACAAAAACATTTGAGAAACGTAAAATCTGCGTAGAATCATCCCCCGGATCCTTGCATTTTGAACTTCTTGTTATCTAGTCTCGATACTCTAGCTGATTGTATTCAGAAATCCTTATAAGTTGCAGTTTTTTCTTCTGCCGCTCATTTATTTTCTATATTTTGTCACTATAAATTATTATGTTCTTTATTATGGTGTTAAAATTGTCTTTTTCTTTTAAGTATAAACCAAATTGATATAATTAAAATATGTACAAATTGTTGATTTTGATATCATGTTTTGATTACCTAACAAAAATTTACCGTGTTTTTATTGATAAGAGTTTATATTTTACCAATATTCGACAAAAACAATAAAAACGCACATATGAAAGTTTTTATTACCATCATAAAAGGACGGTCCGATAAAAAATAAATATTAATACCAGTATGTTATCGTTTTATTATGTTTGCTTCTAATGGACACATGAAAAAATTAAGACTAATAAAAAATTACACAATTTACTTTAAATTGGACGACTGTAACAATAAACTAAAATTTAAAAATATATGGCTATAAAATAAGATAAAGTGAACGATTTTCGACTAAGTGGACTGATCAGATTAAAGAGGTAACGACTTATAGAAGCCACAAGAGAGACAGAATATCGATGTCGTTGGAAAAATAAAATAGAAAAAATAAAGAACATAAGTCCATAAACCATAACAGATCATAGAGCAAGACTCTAGTCTAGACTGTCTAGTCTAGCTAGAAGCAATCGACAATGAAGAAGAAAATCAAATTTAATTTTAAAAAAATAAATAAATACGAATATTTACAGATTTCAGGTTGTCGTGACCATCTAGTAAGTGACAACAAACGCTGATACTTTTTTTTCTAATCGCAAAAAAATATTTATTTATTTATTTATTCTTTATTTTATTTTATTATTATTATAATTATTATTATATATATGTTTTAATTAATGATAATGGAATATGTCTGCCAATTTAAATATAAGGAGCTTTCTTTTAATTCATCCTATTAAATAAAAAAATAAATAAATAAATAACAATTAAAAAAATAAGTGACTTACAAATTCACTTAATAACAAGATATGTGTTTCGCAGATTTTTTTCAGATTTTTAGACTAATTCCAAAGCTACAGGGTGTGGAACAATTTATTTTTTGCAAAATTCGAGTTAAAATTTTTTTCATTTATATTTTGCATGCAATGTTTGTGTGTGTGCGTTTTGGTTTTCTACCTCAGTATTTTTTCTCTATGTGTTTCACAGAGCTGTATATGCATGCCAACTTTTTAGTTTCAGCCATATGTCCATATGTACAAACAGATACAGACGGTATAGGGTTTCTTTGATCATACCTACGAAATCCTAAACACAAATGATAAGTCACACAACACGTTTATCAGTGCTGCCATCCTGCGGCCTCCGAGTAAAAAGGCATAGTAGTTATGAACGCTACAGTTCGGTGAGACTACTGTGGGACGTTTATAAGTTAATAATAATAATAATATGACACTAAACCAGGTTAATTTTAAATTATACACGTGTTTTTAGCACATATTACTTCAGCTGGGCATGCGAAAATCATCCTTACTAACTCTCGAATTTTATTCGTGGCGGATATTCATATAGAGCATATAACATCATCATACATTTCCAGTTTTATGTTATTAGCGTGATAATATATGCAGACACGTGCAAATTGGCAACGATTGCAATTGATCCTTGTAACACAGTTGTTTAAAAACTACACTATTTAACAAATTTAACACACTAAATATGGTAATGTTATTGCTGACCAGTATTTCGGTCGGCTAAAATCAACTGAATTCGGTTCACATAGATATATGCATTCAGAACACCATACAGCGGTTCTCAAACTGCAACACTTTGGCCCAAATATAATCCATATAGGGGAAAATACAACAAAATAATAGTAATATGACTATTATCGAAAGTTTAGAAATATGGGAGCCTACAAAGAGAAAAATATCTCGGTTTTGCGCCATGGACTTTTGGAGAAGTAGCAAAATCTCCAAACTAGACCACGTTCCTGATGGCTTCATAAGAGTCATATCGTGGGCTTACTGTGAAAAGTGACCAAGTTACATATTAACAAAGATGAGAAAATCGTATTTCAAGTTCAGGTACCTCACAAAAATTTTAAATCAATGTTAAAATAACTTTGAAGGATTTAAACAGTGCTCTTTATTAATGTCGTTAAAGCAAGTACATTATAAAAAGAAAAATATACCATTTGTTATTTTTTGTAACAAAAAATAGTATTTGGTTACTTTGTGCTGTTGAATAATACATGTTAAACTACTTGGTCAAAAGTTAAATATAACAGAGAAATACAAAATACCGCAAAGGGCAAGAGGAATGGAAAGAACAGCACAAGGAAGAGAAGCCCACCTACATTCGATTCAACCCCACATTTCAAGAAAATCATGGTTTTATAATTTGAATATTTCAAAAATGTCTGTCTCGACCCTTACTCGAATGTGTTTTAACCATTGCCATATCTGCACATCTACACATCTGCATAAAATAAAAGTACTAGAATCAGATCTATGCACTCGCGGTGAACTCGGCGACATAGCTCATATTCTATTTAACTGCCCGAATCATTCAGCCCAGTCTACGAAGCTGTACCAGTATCTCACCAAGCATCTGCCATCCCCTGAAGACAATTCTCGCACATCCCACCCTCGACATCTGCACACTTATCACAGGATTTCTAAATAATATAAAATTTAAACTTTAAATATCACCTGATCCAACAATGCTATGTGCTGGTAGAATGGTTCAGTGACCTAACAAAAATTAAAAAAAAAACTACTCTACCTCATTTTCTGATTCAGTTTCTGAAGTCGATGGTTCGGCAATAGCGTTCCTCTACAGTTTATCCATCCATGGTATTCCGAAGGTATCACGTCAGTTTTACATAACATTTACCAAATTTGCCTTTTTCTTTTTATAAATAGGCCAATTTGTTAATTTTGTGTTAGATATTTAAACAATTAAACACAAAAACAATGTTCAGTAATCATACTAGGACATTATTCTAATTCGTTGATCATCCTGTTTTTCTGAAATGCATTTTCTCATTACGGTATCTTGATACGAAATTAATAATATTAGTTTGAATAGTAACTCGTCAAAAGAGTTTTTTTGACATTTGCCGATAGTTAAATCATCGTTTATCGAATAATATACGAAACTGTTTCTACAACAAACGTTGTCTAATTATGGAATGAATCCAAGATTGTCTCCAATGGCTCCTTTTTCCGTGATACCTTAAGTACAAAGCAACACAACGCAAACTTTGGTGTGGAACGGTCAACGACCAACTGTCTGTCGTGTGCGTCCAACTCACCGACTCCTACAAAAAGGCTGTCATGTGCGTTGATTCAGTGAATTTTATTTGGTCCCCGACAGTCTGTCTTGTGCAGACCTAATTCATATTTCTACCAATACTTAAACAATAATCATCCGGTTTCAAACATTAGGTATATTTTATTTAAAGGTCTACGTGTTAATTTTTTTTTTTTTTTATCACAGATGTAGTAATTTGCAGTGACATGGTCCAAAAATCCCAAAATCGTAAAATTTGAACTTGGTCACTTTTCGTGGTAAGCTCACAAAATATGTACTTTAAAAATTGTACTATAGATGCTTTGGGCAACTCCAGCCTGTACAAGATAAGCGATGGCCCAAAATGATCTGGGGATTCCAGAGCGCAGAATGTCAGTGCGACCTGTATGAAACTAGTCTCAGGACGTACGGGAGGCTTTTGAAGTAAGAGGTCTTTAAGAAGATGACTAGCTGGATAGAGTCGCTTAGCGAAAAAGAAATGAGATACGGTTCAGTCATGAATCACTAGCTGTACAAGCTGTAACTTAAATGTTCGGCCAAATTTAAATGGCGTATTCTACAGAACAAAACAATAAAAAAGTTATTACTGACATATCGCTCATTTGCTGCAACAATGACATAACGCAAAAATTGTCAAAAACGCCATTATTAAGTTACTGGTATAGGAATCGTTTCGAGGTGCACTTTCAACTAAGCACAATGTCATAACTTAACTTGCATAAGGCTAGAAAGCTAAATGTATCGTCGTTGGACGCATTGAAACTATTGTATAAATTGTCCAACATAAGGAGATCTTTTTGCTGTCAGATGGGCGGGCACTCCTACCCTCTACAGGCCGTCGTTTTGAACCGGGACACTCAGTGGCGTTCGTAATATAAACTCTGAATTGAAACTATTAATTTGATTTACGAATATCAAACAGCAATAATTTAAAGAAAATTTATAACTTTAAAATTGACTCATCTTACGCTGGACAACTTATACTTTAAAAATATTAGATACCTTTCCGGAAAAACCACAAATGCCGAATAATGACATTCTAGCGGAAAATAAGCGTTATATCCAGAAATAGTTTTTTTTTTTTTTTTAAGTATCAGCGATTTTATATTTAAACTTTTAGATAATACGATTTTTATAAAAACAGAGTTTATCACAGTTGCTATACTTCGATTATCTTTATTGCTTCAATTTGAAACAAAATAAATTAGTTGAAAGATGATGGTTATCGTGTAAATAAATGAAGATGTATTACGAGTACACTAATGAAGAGCTGACAGACATACACTTTACGTATGGGCGAGCAAATGACTGAGTTTAAAATTTTACCCAGTTTTAATAAGAATCATTATGTAAAAGCTTATATTCTAAAATAGCTGTAACGTTTTAAGAATCTATTTCCGGATATATCGTGGGTTTACTGCAAAAATAACTAAGTCCAAATTTTATAATTTTGGTTTTTTTTGTTCAAGTCAACGCAAATTCTTAAGATAAAATAGATCAATTTATTTTGAATTTCTATTTTACATACCTTTTTTAGAGAATTCTATATTTTTATCTGTTTAGTTATTGCTAACCTGTTTAGTCATTGCTAACTGTTTAGTTGTAGCATAAGCAAGGAACTTATAGGATATGTGTTACATTTTAAAATGTGACAGTTCCGCGTAAAACCGCAGACGGTTTAATCCACCGTATTCTACTTTTTTCTTTTGTTTTTGAAATAAAATAATTAACTCCCATCAAGACATAGACTACAGCTCGTAATTTTGCAGGTTTTTGTGAAGATTTTTTGAATATTTACATTTTGAGAAATATGTCAACAAATTGATTGTGTAGTAACTTATTGTATTGAATTTTTACAGTTCGTAATGTAAAAGTATTCAGAAAAATTGATATATAAATTGTTGTGTGTAAAGCGTTTATTATATTTCCAGGGTTACCAATAAATTGGTCAATTAATTGAAAAAACAATTTGTCAGTTTATTGATCAATAATAAATAGTACTGTTTAAGTCCTAGAAAATTACTCTGACATTATTTTAAATTTTTTGGGTACCTGAACTAGTAATGAGATTTTCTCAACGTTGTCAATATATGGTCAATTTTCGCAGTAAGCACACAATATGGAAATAAGATTTTTTTTTTATTGCTATGTTCCGTAGAATACGCCTTTGAAATTGGTCAAGCATTTCAGGTACAAATTTCACTCTGTATATAATTTATTCGGCAATACCTGTGCGAATAGATAGATATAGAAAAAATATAATAGAAACTCTACAGTGTTTCCGAATGATCTATTTGTATACATTAGACAAGAAATAAATAAGAAACAGGGTGTTTCGTAAATTTACTTGTCCACAAAGCTACTACACCTCGATTATCATTGACAAGCACATGCGAATTCAGCTACTTGTAACCTGGCAACATTGCTTATTTTTCAGAACGTGTACCTGTCATATTAAACATTTTAGTTCTCCAATTTGTATACAGAAGAAATTTTAATGGTTCGATTTTTATCCGTAAATATAAGTCTCTATATTTACATTTCAAACAAAACAGAAAAACACTGTTAACACTTTGTGACATATTTCACTGACTGCTCTGATGCGTATGACAGAAGTAATAAACGCACATGAAGTTACAAGACGAAGCTCCTATTTAAAGACGCAAGAGTTCGATGGAACGATGAAATTGAAAAAGCAATAAAAAGCTCCAAATCACGAAATGTAAAACGACAAGTGACGTAAGGAGAAACGAGTTGAAAAAAGCACATTCCTGCTTATATTGTAGAGTTGAAGAAGAAGAATAAGGTATATTTCACTAACTCTTTACCTCTAAAGTTCTAAGCTTATATCTGTAGAGATTTAAGTTTAACAAATGTAGATTAGATATTAAGGTTTGAGAATCTCTGCTGCAGAATATATTGAAATAAATATTCAATGCACTCAAGTAGTTATACAGTGGTTCATGAAATTATTTGTCCGGCAGAATCTACTGAATTAAGTCAATATACATTTAATTTTCTGGTTCTGTAGCTTCTCCAAGTTAGCTTCGTATAAATTCGTCTAGGACATTCCAAAATGAATATTCATTGGTATCGTCAAGTAGCTCTACTTAGACACGTATAGTCATTTTCCCACTAAAATCAACTACATTAAGTCAACGATACAGGAAACTTCACATTTACAAAAATGAGCAAATTGATGATAACCAAAAGCGAATAAATTTAAACATTATATTATTTCTTTAATTTTGTAGACACTATCACTGGGTTGACTTTTTGTTTCATTTACACAAATCGTCCATCTTACACCTTGTTTATTAGTGTCAGGTATTTTCAAGTATTTTATGTACCGATTCTCATTAAATCTTCTGGTAAATATTCATACAGCTTTTTTTGGACAATGATTTATTGCATCCAAAAATGAACAACGTTTCGTCAAGCTACTAATATCAAGCTATAATACACAGGCATTGTATTTAAAGTATTTAAAATGTTTTTATATACGAGGGCTGGTCAATAAGTTCTTACAAAACAATAGAAAAACATTATTTTAGATTGATTCATTTTTATTTCTCAATATAGTTTCCTTTTAGCTCGATACATTTCGCCCAGCGTTTCTCCAACTTTTTCAAGCTATCTAAAAAGTAATATTCTGGAAGGCCCTTGAAATAGGTATCTGTTTCGGCGACAACCTCCTCGTTCGACATGAATCTTTTTTCAGCGAACAATTTTTTCATGTTTGAAAAACATGAAAAAGTCGCTGGGGGCAAATTTGGTAAATACGGTGAATGCGACAGCAATTCGAAGCGTAATTATTTATTTTCGTCATCAAAACTGCACAATCGTTTATCCCGATTATTTTCATACCCAATTTTTCGTGTAAAATTGAAACCACTGAGCCATGTGATATGCCTGTGGCCTCAACAAGTTCGCGCACTTAGACTGGTCGATCATTCAAGACCATATCGTGGATTTTGTCAATCATTTCTGCCCTAGTCGCTTCAAGTGGACGTCTCGAACGATGTTCATCACTTGTGGATGTACGGCCACGCTTAAACTCATGCACCCAATTGTAAACAGTGTTAAACGCTGGTGCAGATATGTCATGTACTTCATCTAACTCGGTTTTGATTTCTTTCGTTGTTTTGGCTTTCAAACGAAAGTGTTTAATTACTGCACGAAACTCGTTTTTTCATTGTTGGCAAATAACAAAAGTTGTTTGCTTCAATCGATTGTTAAAATTAAACCACGCAATGGATATGGTTGAAAAAATGACAGCAGTCTATTGACAGATGGTACTTTTCAGAAACAATTTTGTTTCGATACTTTGTAAGGACTTTTTGACCTACGTATTTATCTCTCTATACTATTGTTTGTATAGCATAACAATGACGTATCATTTACGGGTGGAGTTGTTCTTAACACCATGTTGACGAGATGTTGTAAGGTACCAAGGAAACATTTGTGTATATTGATACAGGAAACAAATATGTACGTACAAACAAAATTTCACAGGGACAATGTGAATGGTGAATGTTTAAAATTATTGTGGCATGAATAGATTAAATAGCTTTGTACGATGGTAAATAAATTATATAAACTAATCTACCACACAATTTTTGAAAGAACAATGGATAAATATTTGTTATATAAAGGAGATAATATTGCTATTGTTTCTGAAATAAAACTTCATAAGTCTATTCATTATAATTATCCAATTAGAGATAAATATTAAAAAAATTAAATGATAAAAACATAAGCTATTTTTTAGAAAGGGCATTTGAGTGCAGATATTTTAATTAATCCTTAAAATTACGAACATGGAACAGGAACTTGTAAATTCTATACGAGTTTACAAAAGTGTCAAATTAATAAATTAGACAATGACGGTAATCGGACCAAGACGACACTGATCGGCGAAAACTGTATTTTCAGAAATGAATGGCCAACCTCGACATCGTCCGGCCATTAACGTCAATTGCTATTTTCGGTGGCCAATATAACATTTTCCGGACAATAACCGAATGGCGGACAGTGTTAACAACGACTGGCTAATGACAGGTTAGGTTTAGTTAATAAAAATCTAGGACAGCAGAAGCCGAAAGGCCAATGACGTCATTGGCTGGTTAAAGACGTCCTGGTCCATTTTACGTGGCCAAACCAGTCATTGACTGGTTGTTGTTATCACTGTCTGCCATTTAGTCATTGGCCGTAATATATATAAATGACAACTAATCTTTCTTTTTAAAATAAACACTTGTTTTGGGTTATATGTATTATGAGTTATCTATATAAATTATTAGCTTATAACAATCGCCTGAATGGCCAGTTTGTATACCATGACATTTTTTAGTTAGGCAGTGTCAGTCTCTCGGGATAGTTCAAGTTGAGACAGTAACGACAAGTTTAGGAGCAAATTTTGGTTCGTTATGGGCTAAGCAGATATTTGACTTTTTTAGAGTGTGCAAAAGAGTAGTCAAAATGTAACAAGTTATGCCGTATGTTGGTTCATGTAGTGTCCAGCCAAGACATGGAAAATGTGTTCATAAAATCTTATGAGAGGCAATTGGTTTTCGGAGAGAGTAGTTTTGGATTTAGTGTCCCCAAATGATATTCCAGAGTGGATAAAAAAATGGAGAGTTTAAGCTAATGAAAAAAAAAATCCATACACGTCATTAGAAAAGAAACCTGTCCTCCAGTCCAATTAAACATCCAAGATTTGCCAATAGCAGACTGCGTGGAATATCTCAGTATGCATTTAGATAAAATACTTATATGGAAAGATCACTATTCTGTGAAAAGAAAACAATCAGTCTTAAAATTTACAAACTTTTACTGGCTAATACGGAAATATTCACAACTTTCTTTGGACAACAAATTACTAAAGTAATTTTGAAACCAATTTGAACCTACGGTTTACAGCAATGTGTTACTGCTAGTAATTCTATATCAATAAAATTCAAAGATTCCAATCGAAAACACTACGAGCCATTACGAATGCACCTTGGTTTGTATCAAACGATATTGTACACAATAACCTCTTTATGCCAATGGTAACAGAGGAAATTCCACGATATAGCAGGAAACACATGAGCAGGTTGGAAAATCACTCCAACACTCTCTCAGTATTTACATCATGTTTATTTATTTATTTAATTAATTATTTATTTAAGATAGAGGCGTTGTAAACGGGACAAACCCAACATTACAACGACATAATTTACAAATTGTTACATTAAATTATAACGACTGCACATATATACATATATAAGAAAAAAAGGACATAAGACTAATTTCGTCAGTGTGTAACAAAGTCATCTATAGGAGGTAAAAACTTTTATAATGATGAGGTGTAAAGATGATGTTGAGGTTAGAAAATCAGAATGGCATTTCAGGACTTCCAAATCTAACTTATCAACTGAAAAATCGGTAGTGAATATATTAACCCGTGACAGTACATCTGTGGTAGTGGCAACCACAGATATAGGGGCGATTTGAACAGAGAGTTAGAAAGGAATTTCCTGAGAACGTTTAGCATTCATATATGCATTCAGATGTCCATAGAATTAAGTTAGTTTATAAAACAATTCTATAACGATTACAAATAAATTTTTGGTATCATGAAACTGTAAATATTTGATTAAATTTCAAATACCTTTATACATCACAATGACTTTTATGAAAAGAAAACAAGTGCGCAATATCTTTTCTTCAACGTTCGTTACTTTTCTACGATTGCCTGGGACATTGCAACGTATCGTTTAATGGCAGAGAGGAAGGCAACTGAAATACCGACACATTCCTAATGAAAACTGACACCAGACGTACATTGTTTAGATTTGAACCAGTGAAACGTCAAAGAAAAGATATATAGAGACTTTAAGATCTAAGATAGTGTATCGTGCAGTGAGATGTGATTCTCATAGTGCCATCAGAGTAAAATGACCTTTGTCAACTTTATGTGTTGACTTTATTACACTTCTATCATGAATATGAATGCACTCCAAAGGCACAGAATAACATTAGTATTATTAATAAGATGAATAGGCGTCCTGATATCAACTGCAATATTGTTGTATAACTTGGTAACCATAAAAGATAACACGAATTTAGTTGCGATCTTATATATTTATTAATCTAGTTAAATATTGGAATTATACAATGATTAATTAACAAAAATAAATACTATTAGTTACTAAGCTCTCGGTATATCACCATGTAGACCAGACCAGTAAGTTTTTGGAACACATATTGGTGGAAATATTTTTGATGATTTATCATTTGCGGATATAGATAAATTGATGGATGACGAGGATGGAATAACAGAGGTTACCCTTGCCACTTTCCATTTTCTTACATATGGTCACTTAATTATGACTTCGTTATGCGTTATTTGGATTACAGAATTTATTAGATTTGTTTTACAGATTTTCCGTATTTTTCGACCATAAGATGGTGCATCTTATTGTCCGAAAAATCGTTACTATCGTTCATTGCGAACAATAAGACGCACCTCAAATTTATGAATATTTTTTCTTAATTCGTAACTTATAAATTATTTACAAATACAGTGATTTCCTTGCGAGTACACTGTAGCATCCTTTTAATGTCACCGTTTGTATTATTTTCATCTGAAACATTATTGTGAGTCTTTTCAAAAACTAAGACATCTTCAGTACTATCGAATGCGTTACCTATACTTTATTTCTTAGAAGACATTTTAATCGTCTCTTCTTTTACAGCCTCCCATGAATGTTTTACCCAGATACATACTTCTGAAGTTATCGGTCTTTTTATGAATTCTGTTGCTGTTACATCGTGATTTGACTTTGTCATCAATTTGTTCCACACTTTCGCATAAAGCTTTTAAATAGTTTATTAATTGACACATCCAAAAACTGTAATTTTCTTATAAGGCCTCCAGAAATGACAGTTAATCATGTATTAATTTCTTTTAAAATCTTATTGGTTGATTCTGTTTTATGCGCTCTAAATTTCTTAATTCACGAGATTCAACATCTTGGGACCATAAGACGCACCCCAATATTAAGTCGATTTTTCTACGTAAAAAGGTAAATTGTACCATATCTTCGTAATTATAAAATAAAAACGAAAAAAATAAATAATAATTTAATATGTTATATATTTATTAATATATTTAAATATTGGACTTATATAATGATTAACTAACAATAATAAATACCATTAGTTACTATACTTATAGCACACTTAACTTTTCCCGGTATATCACTTTGTAGACCAGACAAGTTCGATGAACTAAATCACTCTATCACTGTTCTGATTTTAAGTAGCGCAGTAACTGCATTGAATTCAATGACTTGTCTAACTCTACTCCGAAGTTGACTTCATGGAGCTAACTGACTGACATCTTGACACAGGTATACTACAATTTTTAAAAGAATTCCAATCAAGGTCATTTGTGAATTGTATAAAAAAAAAGAGTTTAGCCATGCCTATCAGATCCATGCTTGGCACGTCCCCACTCACCGTTCTTATCGGCTTTCTTTGAAGGAGACCGACACTCGAGCGATTCTCGTTGGCATGCCGCTGGCATGCTGGCAATGCCAACTGGCAAAGCCAGTGGCTGTATACACATCTACATCTGTTTTGGCATTTAGTTTAGTCGCACAATGTTCACCGAGGAAGATTTACTAATTGCTTCAGCTGCTGTTATCATACTTGACAGTGAAGAAAAAATATACAAACGGCGCAAACGACTGTTTTGGGTACGTTCAAGTCTTCAAAGTAGATCACGCACCGGACTTATTACATTCCCTCTCTTTTTTTATTTCGCGCGAAAAATGACACGCCAAGTTTTTGATTTTTCTATCAATTTCTTCTTTTTGTACTCCAAAACTAACCGCAATTTCCAATAGAGCATCACATCTCTTGTTCCTGTTTTTATAGTCCTTTAAACGACAGTCCCACAAAACAGGCCGATCCCGGTACAAATCGATCAAATTAAACACTTTTTCGTTTGTCCACTCCATCTATAAACAACGTTGCTCATATGCGTCTGAATCACAACCTGAATTTAAGCCTAAAGCCGCGTGATGCCAGTTGGCAAGTCCCCACTCACCGTTCTTATCGGCTTTCTTTGAAGGAGACCGACACTCGAGCGATTCTCGTTGGCATGCCGCTGGCACGATGGCATGTGCCAACGGTCACGTCCACACTATGCCGTAGTTTGCCAACTGGCCTTGCCAACTGGCAAACTGCGGCATAGTGTGGACGCCGCTTTATATAATCTGTTAGTTCCTTTAGATCTTTTTGACAGTTCCTGGTGATCCATAGATATTTCCGAGGTCGTTTCCTTGTTTCCAACGGTTGGCACCGTATTTTCTAGGACCATATTTTAAACAATATGACCAATTTCCATAATTTCCCGAATTTTTGCGTGCCTAAATTCTTTTCTCTTTGATATGCTCGCTGTTTTTCTTCAGTCTATTTCTATCTCACTGATCATTTTTCAGACTTCTTCAATACCAAAACTTGTCACTGTCCCAATTTCGTCTAACTGGTAGTAAATGGTATAAACTCGATTGGATTAATTGGGCCTATTTAATAGCCGACATCTTCACCGACAAATTATAGTTAGAGAGTTACGTGAGAAGTGTTTCGTGTTTTTAAAAGAAGACCAGCGATAGATTGGTTGAGAAATGTTGAATTGTTGACATTTTAATAATTGATTTGGAGTTGTTAATCTTTATATTAATTTAATGCAATAAAGTTTATTTTTGAACGAATTATATAATATTTTGAATTCATAAATTCACAAAAGTTGTTCTTGAAACAAGTAGGAACTTTTATAGAGTACATTTTTTTTTATATCTTGTCATGTTTGGTCCTTTATGCCTATTCTTAACTTAATCCGGGGACACGTTATATATTTTATTTTTATTTTAAGATTAAGACAAGTTTTTCAATCTTTGGATTTTGAGTTGACGGTTGGCTTAACCCTACCTCAACTAAAGATTCAAAGACTTGCCCTAAATATATAACTGTCAATCACTGTCAAACATTTTCTGAAAGGTGTTCTCCAAGATATTTCATTAAAACTTGTACTCCTTTAAAATTTTGGTTAAGCAATTTGTAAAGTAAAATTTTGTAAATAAAGTAAAAATTGTTTTTGATGGAAAATAAATAACAACTTTATTTATCAGTAGCACTTAATAAAACAAAAAAGAAATTAATTTAAATGTTTAGATAATGTATTTATTAGTTTTTTCCGCCAATCTTTATTTTCATTAAATACAATTCAGTCTTCAAAATATTTTCCATCGCTTTCTATGAATTTCTGCAATTTCTTTGGTAAGTTTTAAATTCCTACGCGAAAACATTTAATAGCGATATCAAAGGCCGCCGCGTGGGTGTCAACTGTCTTTGAAACCAAACCAAACTTATAAAACCGTCTACTTAAAATAACTCTTCTCAGGACCGACTTTCGTCATAAAGAGCTTGGATGCAATTTTTTGGGGACCGTCGATCATTTTTCTTATCTCTGCCACATCTCAAAAGCACTGTATAACTACTGAGTTCAGCATCAGCCTAAATAAATAGTAATCCTTGTAATAAAACTACAAGGACGAGTACTTTCAGGCAAATTTCCCAGCCCAAATTAGCTATTTTCTGAGTAGTAAGCGCAACATGTGGTCTAGGGTTGTCGTGCAGCAAACTTAGAGATTCCTTGTTCAATAAATGGTCTTTACTACTCCATTTTGTTACAAAAATTTGTTGACAACTAGAGTGAAATCGCATCACCAACACGTTGAAGGAGGACGTTAAACAGCACAACCTTTATGTCTCAAATGTACAGAAAGACTTTTTAGGCATGAATGTCACTTATTAAAATTGTGGCCAAACAGCTGGACCTAGCAAGTTGAACTTGGCATGTTTGTACAACTCTGTCCTACATATAGGAAAACTATTGAGAGTTCAAAAAACATCGAAAAATATAAAAAATATATATACTCAAAAAAACAAAATATATATTTTGTCTTAAATTATAAGTGGAGTATCAAATGAAGCCTTTTAATGCGTGGATAAAGCAACAAATTTTTATGTTTGAAAAAACAATTTTTTTATGAGATTTTCGCCAAAAATTTTTCAAAAACTTTTGTGCACCACCCTTTTTCCAAAGGGGTTGTTCTAAAAATCTGAAAAAAATCTCAAAAATGTACATTGATGGGAACCGGAATAGTTCAATAGGAATAGTTGATCAAATTAGTTTTTCGAAAAAGATGGAATTTTTGGAAAAAAATATATTTTAAAAAATTTTTTTTAGGTATCAAAAGAAATCTTTTAATACCTAAATTAAGCACGAAAAGTGATTTAAATATCTTTAACACGATTTTTACAAAAATGTGCTAAAAAAACTGTTGTTCCATGCCTTATAAACCTGAGGGGGTAGTCTAAAAATTCTGAGTATAGCACATTAATGTTAACCGGAATATTTAATGTGAACCAATTTTTGATCTCATAATTATTTCGAAATGTTACAGATTTTTTTTCCTTTATGAGATTTTTGCCAATAAATGACATATGAAAAAAATCTAAACAATGTATTATTTCAACACCCATTTTTAATCAGAATAGTTTCCCTAAAATATTGAATATTTGTCGAAAAAAAAAAATAATAATATGTATTTTTTTAAATTTATTGTGTGGTATCAAAAGAAAGCTCTTAAAGCGTAGATTAAGGAAAGAAAATCATATTTTTCTTCATTTTAAAACGATTTTAGTTTAAAAAGTGCTAAAAAAATTTTGTTCGACACTTTGTAGTCTAGGAGGATTAATCTAAAAATCTGAAAAAAACTGAGTAATGCACATTAATGTGAAACAGAAGAGTAGAACAGGAATTTTTTATATATATATTTTTTTTTTTTCGAAAGTTATCGAATTTTAAATCATACAATATTTATCTGACTAATTGAAGCGCATCTAAAGTACGCTTTTAATTCTCTAGATGGACTCACGTGGATTATTATTTTAAAATTTATCGACATTTATGATTTTTAATATGCTATGTACATTTTGTGTATAACAGCACTGAATAAATAAATACTAATACTAATACTAAAAAAAATACTAATATGTCGGTACTCACAATTCGCGTACTGTTCTGTGTTCGGAATTAAGAAGTAGCAATGTTTACGTGATAACTTTGTTGAACTCTCGTCGTTCGTTCGCTGTTGAGCCGTTAATTTTGTGCGACTACAAAATCCTGAAATGTTTGAAAATTTTCTCTTCAAATAAATGTTTTAATTGCGCAACATTACCCAGTCTAATAGTACTATTTTATTAAATTTATCTTAAAATATATTTTACTAAATCCTTGAGAAATTATTGATGCAAATATGTGTTTGAGACAGTTGTATGAAAGCAGTCAAAACTTAAAAGGTGACCCAGTTCATTGTTCTCTTTCAATGGCTATTGTTCTATCTCTATTTATTTGATCTCTCTGGTTACGCCTGTCAATGTAACTAATTGTTTCTCGATTCTGTAGATGGCTCTAGTATGCCCTTCTTCTTCTTTTCCAAGTGATGATGATTGTCGGATGTTTCAGAGTTTCTTTTGTCTTTTTTTTTATCGACAAATTCCAGTTTTTAGATAGGTTTTTGTTTTGTTAAATTGTTAAGAAGAGAACTTTTTTTGGATGATTTAAGATGCTCTTTTGTTTTGATAAAGTGAAAAATTGTTTAGTGCAAAAAAATAGAAAGGGTTCCTTATAATAAATTAAACTATGAGCTTTACAATTTTTTTTTGTAAAATGTCAAAAACATGTTAATTCAAAATATGTCAGTTTGTAAACTTTAAAAGCAGCGAAAATACATTTATGACAAACAATGGAAATAAATATAACATTGAATTGTGAATTGCCAGTTTCGACAACGAAATATTATTTTAAATTATTGAAGGCTGGCATGCTAGTTGCTTTTAAGCTGCCTGTCGTGAACTGTTCTAAAATAAAAACTCCAAATACTGACATCTTGAAATTTTCAAATTATAAATATATGTTTATACATTAATTTCGTATTGATTTGTTTAGTGTTTTGTTAAATCATTAAGTATCTTATAAACTAACACCCGCTAGATCTTCTATTAGACGGTCTTCATGCTTGTTTGTTGTTGTTACGGTCCTATTTCTATCCAGATTTTCATCACCAATCCATCTCTTTTAATCATTTTTTCATTACATGTTCTGTATATTCAGACCTGCTTTTGCATGGATTATTTTTACACGTTTTGAAAATAACACGGTTATAGGTAATTCCTCTAAATTTTACGTATTAGGTGTTGTGCCGGATGCTTGTCTTTATTTTGGCACATTCAGTTGGCTGAAGTTTCGATGAATCATGATTTACCAATACAGATGAATTGATGGTTGATGATGATGAAATAATAGAAGTTGTCCTTACCACTTCTGATCTGTAAGAATCGTAGTGATGATGATGAAGAGATTCCACTCACAGTAAGGTAAATTTAAAAAAATGGGCTTCAGTTGGACTGCGAATTGGAAAACCATTTTCTCACACAAGATCTTTTTATTGTTTATTTATTTATTTATTTACGCAAATTTGCTTACAGATAAATGTCCAAATAGCAAATAACAAATATATACATAAACAAAAAACATAGTAAAAAGATACATAATAATTTAAGTAAAAATATGGGATTTTATTGGTTAATAAATGCGTTGAAAGATATGTTGAACAGATCTAGGGCAGGGTTTCCCAAATGGTGGATCGCGACCCAGTACCGGGTCGCATAAAAACTCGCGGTGATATTTTCCAGAGACACTAGAATACGATTAAATATCATTGAATCCGGACTACTGAATAATACTTGCGTAGTGGCGAGGAGACCGAGAAACATTTTTGTTTAATTTCTAGAAATTTTTGTAACGGTTAATGTTTTTTTATTATAATTATTATGTGAATAAATGAAAACTGTATGGACATCCATATGTTTTAGCTTACCTATAGGCTATTATAGGTGGAGAAATTTTAGTGGGTCACGAAGAAAAAGTGTGAAAATTACCGGGTCACGGAAAAAAAGTTTGGGAAACGCTGATCTAGGGTATTGTTGTTATTTAATGAACTGTATGTTCTAGACCAGCTATTCCCAATCTTTTTTCATGGCGGATCGGCACGCGACGTAGCAAAAATTAACGGATCGGCAAGTTTAGAAAGTAATGTGTATCGCAAAAGTTTTATATTTTTTATTGCACTGATTACAATCACAAAAAAAACAACAAATAAAAAATCAAATATAATTAGTGAAAAAAGAAACAAATTATTACTTAAGCAATTACCAGATTAAGGACCGAGATTTTTATCTCAAAATTAAGTGGGTTATAACTTATTAGGCGAATAGTTGCATAGTCTAATTAAATTTTTTTTTTAGTGAATAAATTTATTGCGAGGTGGACATCTCGGCCCGGTTCTTTTAGTACATTTTACCTAGATGCATTTAAAAAAAAAAACCGTCATTTTTCAAAATGAACACCTCCGGCCACTTTACAGTTCTGCAGCCACAAATCAATAGAATTGCGAATGGTTTCTTGAAAAGATATTCATGAAAATATTTTTAATATGAGGAAGCTTTCAACCGCCAGAACAACATGGTGTATGCTACAAGTTTATGAGAAACTTGTGAGAAAGCGTCGACGATCCACAGGGGCTATCGCCCTGCTTCAGGTACGGATTTATGGGGTGGGAGCTTAGACAGTATCACTAAGCTTCATTTCTTTCATTAGATAGTTAAAGAACTGAACAATTCCTTCTTCGTTAGTTACAATTGGAACTTACAGCACCAGCCCATAATGCTAAGGCTACACATAAGTGGTTTAGAAGCAATTTACCGGACTTTCTTCTGTTGATTGGCTGCTTAGCAGCTCTGAGCTCAATCTCCTGGACTACAAATTTTGGTCCATGCTTCAGGACATGGCTTACAAAAAAAGATACACTAAATAGTCTGAAGCGCGCCCTTATGAAGGCAGCGGAGGGTTTTTCTGAAGAAACCCTTAATTCTTTTGATGGGTGGCCGCAGAGACTTAAGACCACGGCAAGTAGTCATTTTGAAAACTGATTGGTGTTTCTTGTTTACGATGCATTCATGTATTATTTACTAACAATATTTTTGACAAAACTAGGTATATATTTTTACACGATTTTTGTTCTTTACACGGATTCTTTGGGCACCAATCTACCGTGCAAAAATCGTTTTGAATGCATATTGTAAGCATGTGCTTTCCATGTCCTGATATATAACAGTTTTTTTTTTTTTTTTCAAATTGTTAGTAAGGAAGCTTTCATTCTAGTTTAAATGGTTAATTTTCTATTTCACAGTAATTGTACTCCATTCTCTTTTTGTTTATTTCAGTTGAAGTCTTTCTGGTTGTATTCCAACTTCAGAAAAACAATTAATTCTGTGTACCTGTATTGATATATTTGGAAAGAATCAATGGAAACAACAAGAGAACAGAAAGAAAAAAATACTGCAACTTCACCAGGAATCAGAAGAGAATTCTCGATTCCCAAACTCTAAGAACAAATAACTAATATTATTAAATCGAAGTAATTTATTTTCCAAGTACTAAATGAATTGCAAGCCAACAGTGTTTGGATCCTTAAGTTTATTATTTATACCATCATCTTAATGAAAAATACCCCTAAAGAAAAACTCCCTAAAAAAACAGCTATAGTTTAACTTACGTAAACACTTAAAACTCTAGTGTCCATTATCCCCTATAAGAATATGACCCTAGCTTAAATTCTACCCAATATAAACACATTCTAATCCAACCATTTCATTCAAAAATTTCCATCCGTTGATATGAGAATGTGACTTTTAGTTAAAAACACCTATACCAGTCACATTCTATCCATAACAAAACCTTGACAAAAGAATACATTGTTGCCAATTTGATAAATGATTACGGCGTTGCCAGTTTTAATCAGAGAGGTCAATAATGATTTATCGAAAGTTTTTTTAGGCCATTGTTTATAGTATGTTTTACGCGTATATTTTTTATCAAATTCCAATAAAGCCATTTACAAGCTTTCAAATTTGTACAGAATTAATGGAACTAAATTTATAGGCGCTCAAAAATGAAACCCAGTTAACATAGGATACTACGAAAATTATTATTATCTTGTATTGTTCGCTCACAAAAAAAAAACCGAAACAAATTTTTCATTAAAAATATTCGATTAAATGTTTTCTTAATTGACATTCAACGCCTAAATTTTTCCACAGTAAAAAACGAACACCAACGTCAATAATCTGAAATGAGCGCGAATAAGCAAGAGATACAAATGAACCCTATATCTCGCCTTAAGCGTGTCACATTAAATCAGTGGTTCCCAAAGTTTTTCGGTTCCAGGCGCTCTTAATGTATTAAAATTTTCCCGCGGCGCCCCAAGTCAATACATTCAATCAAAGCTTAGCAATGTTTTCGGCGCCCTCGGCAAATGAAGTAAATTGATAAAATTTACTTACCCAAAAGCAAATGAAGAGCAAAAAAAAGTCCTGGGTCTTCGCGGCGCACAGGTTGGGAAACGCTGCATTAGATGATAAAACTGGGAAAAGTATTCAGGTCTTTGTGAACCGTTACCTAAAAAGAATCGTTAGTATAAGAAGGCCAGATAAAATCAAAAATGAGGAACTCTGAGAAAAGACGGAGCAAGACCCTATAGTTCCGATCGTTAAAAACTGGAAATGGTGGTAAATTGGCACACCCTGAGAACAACACTTTCCAATATAACAAGACAAGGCCTGTATTATAATATCAGAGGAAAGAGGAAGAGGGGTAGACGTACATATACCTGGCAAAAGAAAGTACATGCTGAACATAATGAAAAGGGATTTTCTTGGTGCGATATAAAATCTACAAAAAATAAATTAAAATTTAAAGACACAGTTAAAGTTTTAGTTAACTAAATATTATTGAAGTTATTAAATAAAATAAATAAATAAATAAACAGTGACAGGACACAAGTGTAATAAAAGTAGTGATACAGGATTGGCGATCCTGATATCCAAATGAACAGCCACAGAATCGCCATGATGCTCCTTTGGAGTAACAGGACTAATGATGATGATGAAGCTTACAACTTCTTTTTTCTATGGCTGCTGTTTGGAGATTTTTTTCATTGTTGTGCATTCGCTCTAGATATTCTATCAACTTAAGACTATATTCGGATATTTATTCAACTTAAAATTGTATCTTCCGTGCCCGGAGCGCAACTGACATGTAAAGCGCATTTATGCCTCCCCCCTTTCTAATTAGTATATTGAATGAAATTCACTAACCTATACTAATATATTAGAGACAAAATTTGTATGTGTGTTTGTTAAAGTTTAGAACTTATCGTAGGAATTACCGCACCGATTTGAAAAATTCTCTCACGGGTGGATAGTTTCCTTAGTGTCATATTGTGGGCTTATTGCAAAAAGTTACCAAGTTCAAATTATACGATTTTGGGATCTTTTGACCAAGTTAATGCAAATAACCACATGAGGATTTAGATGTTTAAAAATTTAACAGGTAGACCTTTAAATAATAATATACCAACAGAATTAATAAATTTATATAAAAGCCCTTTATATAAATTTATTCTATTTCGTCTATTTCAGTCTATTTCGGAAAGAAAAGCAAATTTAGTAAATTTTATGTTAAACTGACGTCATACCTCCAACATCCATGGTGGTACAATTCACTTTCCGTCGATAAACTGAAAAAAAAGGACGCTAAAAACGAACGCTATTCCTGAACCAACGATTCCAGAACCTGAATTAAAATATTAGAGGTGGAGTAGTTCCTTTTTAATTTTTTTTACGTTATATTTTTTCATTATTTATTTACATGACTTGTACAAGACTTATTTATTTTGAGTAACGTTGCATGTGGGTTACTGAAGTTATTAATAAATATTGTCACGTGGGTGGTTTGATTGAAAGACAACTCCTGGTTTAAACAATACAAAATTTATTAATTATATACCCAATTTACATAGCAATAGTATGAATTTACCCATGGAGTTGGGAAAGTCTTCAGTCCACTCCGTGTTGTCCAGGATCGGCTTGGACCTAATTCCGAGGCCGGGGCTGCTCATCAGGGAGTCGAGGAGCCTGGAGAGCCTTCTCCCACTCACATGGTACTGCTTGCTTGGCTCACCAGCTGTAGGAGTATCTGGCGTCGGTGTCTCGGTTGTCACTGTGTGTACTGGTAGTGTAGAGGAGTTGGCTAGGTTCCTCTGCCCCGATACCATGCGACCTTCATGTATTTGTACTAATGGTTGACCTAGTTCCAATATTCATTCATCATGACAAATATTTCCTCATTACGAAAATGCGGCGTATGCATTTCGTAATCAGGTAAAATAGTTTTTTAATCAAATAGATGAGCATCACAATGTCTAGATATCGCAATCCTGAGCTAGGATTACCTTTGTGACAATATTTTACATTTCACTTTACAACTCGTATTATTCACGTATTATTCGACAGCAAAAAGTAACCAAATACTCTTTATTGGTTAAAAAAATAATAATAAATAAATAACAAATGGTATATTGTTCTTTTTATATTGTACTTGCTTTAACAACATTAATAAAGGGCATTGTATAAGTCCTACAAAGTTATTTTGACATTGTTTAAAATTTTTTGGGAAGTATCTGAATTTGCAATGAGATTTTCTCAACTTTGTCAATATTTGACTTGATCACTGTAAGCCCATGACATGCTTTGTCTCATAACTCTAAGCAAAAATTGAAAAAACCGATGACAAGTATTGATATAATATAGGTCAGTAATTGGAGGACTCGAAAATTCACAAAATGGTTTACGTTGGCTGAACTATAAGAGAAAAAGTAAAACTATATCCAGATAATTTGTAGCTCATACGTAGATCTACAAAATAGTCCAGAGTATATGGTTAGGTTTGATTACAAACTAACAATAAATATTTTAATGAAATAAAAACATTTTCATAACAGAAACTCTTTGAACATATAAAATAAATTACATAAGAATTTCATAAATTTTATAAAATCAAAAAAAGTCTATTTTACTTTGTATATTCTGTGGATAGTTTAACAATTATTACACTGTGAAAATCGAGTGTAACTGAGAAAGTTAGACCAACAGCTGTTTGATAGTAAGTTGCGTTATCATTCGTAAACATTGTATATATGAAATCCGCTTTCGATTTGTAAACGCAACAATCGCGCAGATAGCTGTAGGTATTTCTAAAATACGTTATACATTTACGATAATAATGAACTTATTCAAATTCACCAAGCAAAGCAGCCAAATTAGCTACAATGCTTCGAAAGATTTTTGCCTCATGGTGCTCTTTTTGTATGGCATCATTGCGCGGTGCACAACTTGTGTATCTACTCGCGGCGCCCCTGGTCGATGCCTTCCATCTCGTCACCTTTAAGATGAGGAATATTTAAAAACACTGGCCGCAGAATTTTTTGTAATGTGACCAAAACACTTAGAAAATCTAAAAGGCTCTCAAATATATTGCATGATTAAAATAATTGCAGTAAGGTCTGGAATACAAGTCTACGGTGTAATGAGTCGACGTTTTGAAGTAATATTCACACGCCACACTAAGCATAGCACGCCATTCCACGGGTAATTTCTGTTAAGTATATAGAACCTAACGTTTGGCGCCGATATTATTCTTAAACTACTTTTTAAAAGCTCTAAAAGAATAAATACACACTTAGTTAATAACATTTTTACCTCTAATACGATTAAGGATATTGACTGCTAAAAATATTCAGCAATTTCGGAATAACCTACAAAAGCTATAATTTTGCTTTTTAGTAAGAACTTTTAAGGAATGCATAATCAGGATCAACGGCAAAACACTTTTCTAAAAGGTACATGCAGTGAATAGAAAACTTTTGGATATATTTTGGGTATAAAAAATGTTAAGTAAGTTGTGCTAACTACTATAACATTGTAGAGAATCATCTTATAAATAAATTAATTTTACGGTTGGCTGATTAAGTTAAGGTATATTGATATACTTAGGCTATACATAAATACAATCCGAGGACTTCCACATAATGACTTCATAATCCGAGAGCGGTTTCGGACATGAATTCTCCGCATTCGCCAGGCGGTTGAATTGCTCCTTAAGATGGATTTGAAGGTTCTTTCAATTAAAATTAACATCTTAACTAACTTACTTTAATTAACAGTTACGGTTTACTATTTACATGGTTTATATACAAGACTTACAATTATGATGATACAGCTAATCCAAATTCGAGACATATATTCACAAACACACCAACACCTGAAAGTCTGTTTTCACATGAACACTAATCCTGACTATTAACACTTATCAGTACACTGTACACATATTCATCACTACTGCCTTCGAATACCAATTGCCTTAGTTTTTATAAATATGTTCTCCATCTATTTAGCTACACGCACATGCGGAATTACATTGTTACTATTTCTTGACTCGACTGATAACTCTAAAAATATCTAACACATAATGAACAAAATTTTACTTTGCCCTTAAACTTGTTTTAAACTCATGACCCCGTGTGCTGACCATCTGGTTTTTCTCAAACTCGGACGAAAGTTATAGCTAATAATTAAAATGGTATAATTTTATAAAAAAAAAAAAAAAAAATAAGCAAAACTAATATTTATATTTATATATAAAACTAATGTATAAGACAGAGATTAATAGTTATTTAGATATGGACCAGATCTAATAATTACGTTAAATACAGTTTTGTAAGATAATATAGTATTTACGAGTTCTTGTTCTTGTTAAGATAAAAAAAATATACCAATAAACAAGTCATTTAATATTATTTAATATTTCACTCTAACTGGATAATTATATTAAATTTAACCATGAAATTTTATTTCTGAACAGTGCCAAAGTTTCGTCCCTTAAACATGCTCTGAAAAGTATCATTATTATTCAGCATCTTGTGGAATTTATATTTCATTAGGGATAAAGAGCAAACCACAAGACTTTTTCTGTAACGTAAGTCATCTTTGTGGCGATCTTCATCGCCATCATTTGTCTTTCTCTTTAACTTATATTAATTGAGTAGAAATGTATAAGATACATTGTAGCTATAAAAATGTTGCATAAATTATTCAAATGGAAAGAAGATCATATAGAAAACGTATCACGTGAACTTAACATCGGCGTAAAAAGCCATGGCTATGTTAGGCCATGTATCGCACATTCTGGAGTATAGGGTGCTGAAATTAGTGGTGAAAGAAGAATGGTAGTCAAGAAAAGAAAAGGTCGTTTGTCGAATTCACAAAAACAGACAGACACTGAATATAAAAGACCAAAACGAGGAATCGGGATCAATTTCCAAAAATTGTTAAACAAGCCATGAACCAACTTGACCGGCAGTGCTAAATTATATAAGATATACCATTAAAATAACACATCGCTTGTTGGATAGTTTTTCAACGTATATTGTATACTAATACTGCCTACTATTAGATGATCCCTTCATCTGTTGTCTACTCAAAGGTACGATGTTCAGTTTTGCCACATTCTCTTTATCATTCTGTCAACTATTAGATGAGTTGACTTTTGTTCAATACTTACTTGATTTTCTGCCAGTTAATCTCTTCATCTATTGCGTAGTTTTTTCCATGAGCCTGTGAATGTTGCCACAGACTAGTAGTGTACGCCCACCACTATTTTTGAGAAACGTGTCTCCTGCTAAACAAATGCAAACAGGTTCTTAGACCAGTCTATAGTAAAGTCGTTTAGTAACCTTGTTTACAAACGGTATTTTTATTAAAAAATTGCACATTGGGGCGAAGAAATGCGTTTTATTTAATAGAAGCATATAGAGAGAAGGAATGTTTGTAGAACATCTTCATCAGCAAGTACTCACAATAACACAAGCGAAGCACCACTATTTTCCTTCGAAATAACCCTTTTCTGACTCATATACGTTATTTTTTTAGTCAAACTACTTATTAATACATATCCTACTTCTTCACATAAATGAAAAAACGTGTTCTTATACATTGATTATATCACGTTGAGAATGGCTCGCAATTTTTAACGTATTAATACACTTTAATAAATAGTGCATAAAAACTAAAAACAGAAAAAGTATTTAGTCTAGCAACTTGATTTAGTTATTTAATTTCGTTAATAAACGCCTGAAAATCGGGCATAACAGTTTCAAAATTGGTGACAACAGACGATACTGTTGAATCAAAAAGTCTGGTATTAACAAGAATTATATGTTTCATTAATTTCCTAACTAATTATTATTATTGAGAAATATTAATAACCGTGGTTTTGTTAAATTATTGCGTACGCCACTGTGCTATTTAGAGGTGAAGAGTAAAAGGATCAAAAATCGTATCCTAGAGATTCAACACTTTAATGAAGTAGCCGTAGTACCTAATTATTAATAATTATAAACCAAACTCTGACTAAATTATAATGTTGCAAGTTGCAACGATACTCCAGTTCTAGCTGCGGCTCGAACAGGCAAAGTCAGTACAGTAACAGTACTAGCCTAGTACTGTATTGAACTGAACACACACAGAATGGCTACCAATTAGGAACTGTAAATTAGTTCACATAATGGCGGCCGATTAACTGTGCATTACTAACTTTGATAGATATATTAATATCCAGAACTTTAGGGTATGGTACAGTTAGAGACAGAATGTTGGGCCAATAACTGTAATTATGGTATTCTAGTACAGTAGGCTTCAAAAGTTAACATTCATTTATATCTGACTGGTTTGATCCCTAAGGAAGATTTGGGATCATGCGAAAGCATCAAACATTTCACTAACAAGAAACTTATGGTACAGAATTAAGCTCGTATAGAATATCTCGTTAACTCTATCCATAGTCATGTCTTGCAGAAATCTCCAACTCTCCTGGATTTGTACATTAATTTATTTACCATTTACTATATATAACTGATTCTATTTGGTGTAAAATTGGTGCCATTTTTTAGATAAATATTTATTTACAGAAATATGAAACATTTTAATCTTCGAAATGTTCGTTATTATGTTCGATGACCTGCTCTATCTGTTGAATTGACGAATTCTTTCTCGAAAAAGAGTCAATAAATTCGTCTTATTTCCAAGATTTCCATTTTACTGACCAATTGAAGCCCTAGTTTTATTAAACTTGCAGTTAGTGGAATCTCTTCATCATCATTACGATTTTCATCCAGATCAGAAAAGGTAAGGGCAACCTCCATTATATCATCATCGTCAAGCGTTTTGATAAATTATCGAAGCCCTCTTCCCCCAATTTCATGTGTCAAATTACTGACAAGCATACGACCCAATGCGTAATACGTAAAATTTAGGGGAATTTCTTATTTGGTGATTTTCTGAATGGTGTTATTTCCAAATTGTGTAAATATAATCCGTATAAAAACAGGTTTCATTGTATTAAAATCTAAATCAGTTATAATTCATTCGATATACCAAATTAATTTGTACACCTTATACGTGTTTGATAAGAGAGTGACTTTCATAAAAGATGGAGCTTAAATCGCAAGTTTGATACTATCTATGACATTTATCATTTTTTGTAGACATGCACACTATATTTCAAGTAGATCTGGGAAATAGTACACTTTTAATAGCATTCGGAAGAGGATAAGTTTGTGTTTATTTGCTACAATGGAATAAAGTGAATCCTGTGTGTTGCTGAAGCACTACATTTAGCTTGGAAAACCATTAACACTCTGGCTGCCAGAATGTTTTTCTGGGAGGCTCTTGTCAGTCAAATATGACTGACATGGCAGCCAGAGTGTTACGGAGAGTGAAATAAAGCTAAAAAACATTATAGGAACTCGCTTCATCGCATAGAATGGTTCACAAGTGGTTCACTGAATTTCGTTGTAGTAATACTAGCGCGAATGATGCTTAATACTCGGGATGCCCGAATGAAATCACAACTGAAAATATGGACTTTAAAATTTATGATAACACTTTGGACGAACGCCGAGTGAAGGTACGCGAGATATCCAAGATGATAAACATCTCAGACGAACGTGTGTTTCATACCTTACATGAACATTTAGGCATGAAAAAGCTGGGTTTGCTCATAGTGGATGAAATACGAAATCGTGTGACCATTTCGAAGCAATGTTTGGCCATATACAAGCGCAATCCAAGTGAGTTTTTGAAATGTTTCCTAATCGTTGATGAAACATTGATCCATCACTACACACCAGAAATGGAAGAACAGCCAAAACAGTGGATTTCTTCTGGCAAACGTGCTCCAGAAGCTAAAAAGGGTTCCCTTGGACGAGAAGGTCATAGCCAGTTTTTCTGGGCGTCGCAAGACATAATCTTCATCGACTATCTGAAAAAAATATCACAGGACAATATTATGCTGTTTTATAAATTTCACGCTAAATTGATGAAAAAGCAAATTGATGTCCCATTTGGCAAAGTTCTGTTCCATCATGACAATGCATCAGCTCACTTGTCCGCAATTTCAACGGCCAAATTAGTCAAATTGCGCTACGAACTGCTGCTTCATTCGCCCATTTCTCCAAATTTGGTCCCTTGCTACTTTTCCAAACATAAAGGAATGGCTCGCTGAAAAATGAGTCGCACCGAACGAGGAGACAATCGCCGAAACACGCTTATTTTGCAGAGTTCGAGAAATTCTATTTTTTGGAAAGCTTAATAAAGTTGGAATATCGTTGGGCAAAATGTATTGAGCTAAAAAGGGACTATGTTGACAAATCAGTCGCATTTTGGTAAAAACAATCTTTCATTTCGAAGTCATTGTCTTATCAAACACCCTTCGTATAAACAAATTCTTTATATAACATATTTGAGCAATCCTGCAGATGTAGAAGGTACAAGTTGCTAAACTAGCCTAGCCTAACCTCACCTAATTCTCTCTTTGAATTATATGTTCCAAATTGATGAAACACGAAATAATTGAGCAGTCACAAAAATTTATTAAAACTAAACATTGCCTGGTTGTTTACTTCGTAATTGTTTGTAGCAACATAATTTTAGAAATGTTTAAAACTTACTAACAAACAAAACTAAATCCCATATATATGGTCTTATTACAGCTATAAATATACGTATTCAGTACATAAGCTTTAGATCGAAATTTATATTTCGCTTTTTATCTTTGTGGTTTAATCTGAATCAATTGAACTATACACCTGTAGTTTACAGTGATTGAAAGACCAAGAATATTATGTTCTATTCAGAAACTTTACCATGTAGATTCAAATTTCTCATCATACCACCTGTGACAAGTTGACAAGCTTTCTAACCTAACCTAAACTTTATATTTGAATAGTTAAATTAAAAATAATGTTATAATCATGGTATAGATACTATTGCTTAAGTTCTCGCTTGTTAGAAAAGGATGTAAATTCAATTTCAAGTAGTTATTTCGCAGTAAAATAAACATATTTGATAAAGCCACCTACCGACATTTTACAATTAGTTGTCTGTAGAAGCAAAGTTCATTATTGTGTTAAAGCATATGGTTCAACTGTAAAGTTTATCAACATAAAGCGTTGGTATTCGTTCGGAGATTGAGAGAAATATCTATCTTTCTTCCCACCTCCACGGAAGGAGTGGTATATATACAAAAATACACATACGTTTATGTGAAATTATTCAATTTAAACAAGCTGAGATAAAAACTACAGACGTAGGTTAGTACGAATAGTTCACAAACGTTATTGGTGGTTTACGTTTTACAGAATTGTGTGAACTAGAGATATACTTGTTTATCGAATATCAATAGATCGATCGGTCATCTGAATTCACACCGAGTCTAGAAAGTCCACTACAGATTTGTCACGTCTACTAATCATTCCTACTACTCTCAGTATACTAGATGTATTATCGTGTACCTAATTATTAGCCATTAATATAATATTTAAGACTTTTACTCTGTTTTATTAATCGTTTAACGTGTTTTGAGATCACGAAATTTTTTTCAATGGCACAATTACATCATTTGTGAAAACTGTGAATTAAAAAAATCAAAACTCAAAAACGGTTTAAACTAGCTACCTGCGGTAAATTTTTTTGGATTTCCCGTAATTTAATTAGTCAAGAAAAAATTTTGAGCTTTAATCGATTACCTCGTTTTGAGATTACGAAAAACATTTTTAATGACGTATTTTACATTATTTGTGAAAATCGTGAAATAAAAAAAAGCACAACTCAAAAACGGTTAGAGATACCATGGTTAAAATTTTTGGATTCCTTGTACTTTATTTAGTCTAGAAGAAATGTGAGGCCTTATTTGTTATGCGTATTTTAAAATTATGACACATTTTATTATGACGTAATTTATAGAAATTTTCAGCTTCGCATGGACGTAAAAACGAAATGCGATAAAAGCCTGTGGTTGAAATTTTTGAAATCTTGAGGTCCTAATTGACTTGCAAACATATTATGAAACAAAAAAAAATATTTTTAAATTTTTTTGCAGATCCTAACTAAAAAATGGTTAGAGATAGATTATAAGACAGTATCCGCAAAAAGAATTGTTGTCTGTCTGTCTGAAAACATATTTTTATGTAATTTGGTAAGATGATAGAGTAGGGGTGTCCAAACTACGGCACGCGGGACAAATGCGGCCAGCAAGACAATATCATCCGGCCGGTAGATATATTTTAAAAAGTTTGCTAATGTAAAAACAGCAACTTAAAATAATCAAAAATTCCCAATATAAAACAAAACTATAATTAAATAATACCCAATTCTTAAAATTATTATTTTTATTAATAATATAATCATTATCATTAATCATGTTTCTAAAATCAAGCGCCATGAGTCCAGCTAAATTCAAATTGTCCGGCCACCATTTATTTAATGTGTCCCGCTTCTAAAAATGTTTGGAGACCCCTGTGATAGAGTGAAACCAAGATTTGAACATAGGCAGTATGTTTTCTCAAAATTTTTATTCTATGAGGGTGTTTCGGGGTAAATCTGTAATTGAAATTTAAAATATCTTCCTTATTATTTACTTATCAGAAAAATGTATATAATAAGAAGACACAGTTTTTAATAAGAAGGTTATTTAGGGGGAATGAAGAGTGTTACTTATAAGGTTGAAATTATTTACTTAACAGCAAAAATGAATATGAGAAATTAAACTATTCCTTCTCTGTTTAATGCTGTTTTTAATAAGATATATTTTGGGGTGTTGTGGGAAGAGCTACCTATAAACAAAATATCCCACTTGTTATTTAGTTAACTTCAAAAATATATGCAAAAGAGTGGTTTAAAATAAAGAAACGATTAAATTGTGTTCTAATTGAAATATCTCACTTATCATATACATTACAGCAAAATATACATTACAAAAACCGGCCGAAGTACGGATACTCCAGCTAGTATATACATATAAATATGCCAATGTGTATAAAAACAACTTATAATTGACAAAAAGAAAAAATTAAAAAGATATTGCCCTACAGGTCTCTTATTGTTTTACTTGGATCCACTTTCGGCACCCCTGCTCTTATTTATTTGTTACATTTCCTAAATTTCAATTTCTCGCGTCACTGTTTTCCGATGTTTATTCGTGAAGGACATTTTTGTCAGGTCTGTTTTGAAAGAATGTTTTTCAGGTAATATACTGCTTTGTGGTGAGTTAATTTAAATGTTCCGGTATGCATTAAAGGGTGATCCATTTAAAATATGTACGGAATGTTAGGTTTTGTCTTGATTCAACCCCCGAAATATTTCTGGAATTCCTAAGATATCCATAAAATATTCTGTAGTATTAAATCACAAATTTTAACGTAGAATTAGCACAATTTATTTCAAATAGTTTAAATAGTTTTTATATCGTGCAAAGGCTGATTTAATTCACCAGTTTGTAGTTTATTGTCTTTGGATATTTAATCTGATTCACAAATTAAAAATATTTTATCGAAAACTACTTTAAAACAACAAGAAAAAAAATTGGAATACATATTTGAAAATAATATATTCCCGGGGCTTCGTAAAAAAAATGTTCTGAAGTGTGAATTTTAATACATTTCAGGGTTTTATAGGTATCTAGCAAGTGACAACAAATTGTTTGTGCACATTAAAAATCATAAAATTCATTTGCTGAAACTTTAACGTGGTTCCAAACCTCTTAAAATAGCTACAAGCTATTTAAATAAATATTATTATTATTATTATTATTAATTTTTCTAAAAGCACCTTTTTCCGAGGCATACACTTGTGCAGAGCCTTCCGACGGAGAAATGGTCGGGAAAATATTTAAATCTTTTGCCAGTACCGGTAATTGAACCCAGGTCTGCTGCCCAGTAGTTCACGTACAAACTAGTTGACCCACGATTGTTCTCAGTACTGACCACCATTTTTCGATATTGATGATAAAGGATTAAAATAGGATCAATCAATCAACCTTGGCTTTACAACCCTTAGAGTGATTTTGCCGCCTCCACAAACTTCTACCATCTTCCGCGGTCATGCGCTATTCTTCTCGAATTATGGGCATCGATTCTTTGCAGGTCTTTGTGCACATTGTCCACCTATCTCATTCGAGGTCTTCATCTTGGTCTGTTTTAAAGTAGGATGAGCCACGTATATTCATCGTCACTTCGTCAATACTGCCTTTACACCATCAATATTACTAAAAATCGTTGGTGTTAACAGTATTATTGACCGTTAATGACCCTAAAATGGTTATCTTTGGTAGAACGTTTCTTAAAATGTTCATCAAAACATTTCAATGGATGAGTACGAATTACACGCTAAATTTATACATAAATTTTGATGTTATGAAACAATTTATATGGTGATTCAAAAGCCAGATAAATGTTCTTTTTTCAAATTATTAGATCTTTTATGTTTAAAGCAGATCATGCAAGAATATAAATAGTCATGTTTTTTTATTGTAGCTGTCAATAAATTTTTACTGTTATATTTCTTAATAAATTTTAAAAGCAAGGGAACAGTTTAGTGCAAGAACATTTAATTTTTAAATCTGTTTTATAAATTGTATTCTAGCATGACAGATGAACATTTATTTCAATGGAAAAGAAGAATGTAGTGCCACGATACAAATATAGCCAATCATATTAAAATATTACGTTTATTTTTCAAAATACGCTGTTTTTACAGCATGCAAGTTTCCCTCTATTTCTGCACGGGAGGTCAATGATTTTTAAGTAAATTTAGGATTGCTAATAGGCTTAATTAGGAAGGCTTAATAGACTTAAATTAAAAAAGAAGCATATAAAACTTGTCGATCGAAGAAAAGAGTCTACCTAAGTAAAAAAATAAAAGAAATAGAAGATCTTCAAAATGTAAGATACACGATGTATTCATAAAATAATTAAATATCTTAGTGGACATAATCGGAAGCAGGCGATCAACAGAATTAGAGATGAGAAAGGTGTAATAGGCAATAATAATGCGTGTTGAACAAATAGACTAAACATTTCCAGATACTACTCTGGCAAGAAAAACTGTGCAGGAAGATGATATAGAGCTAGAAGAGCTACTAGAGGTCATGATATGTACGTACAAGAACCTATATTGGAAGAAATTAATAGTACTCTTCATTCATTCAATTCTTTCATCTATTCTCTACAACAAAGGACTTCAATAAAGGAGATAGCTTAACACCATGAATATTTAACTTAGTGCTAAAGAAGTAATCAGAAATATTGAAAACAAGAATAATGTTGATGTCTTTAAAAATTAGTTGCACGAAGATATTGCGCATACCCGCAGGGCGTGGAAAACATACCCAGACACCCTGACGCATTTATTATCTGCATATCCCTTCTACGCCGAATCATTTTTACTGGCCACTATTTCTACTGGCACAATATTGCTTTGCGCGTTACATACTACCACCTGAAACAACACTATGGTATCGACATTTCATGTGTCGTACCTTATAGTCGTGGGGACATTGAGGATGTAGTAGAGAATTCCAGATGTCCAAATTATTCTATCCTGACTCTTCGACCGCTGCAAGCGTCGAAGCCAGATATCGTTCTGCTAGATCACTACACACGGTAAAAATTCGCAATCGAATTCTCGTATCCAACAGAGAAAAACATTTCTTTCAAAGATCTCGAAAAACGAAAGAAATACTCAGACCTCCTGTCTGAGTTTCGACAAATGTTGGCTTGTAACAGAAAATTAAGCTTGTGGCTCTGATCATGGGAGTCCTCGGCGGGACGAAGACATCCTTCGAGCAAGAACGTAAGATCATACTTGCCTGCAGACCGGATTCCAACTCGTTGATCTGCAAAGTGCAGAAAGCATATTTGCTTGCTTTTCTACGCACTTTGAAGACGCACGTATTAGTCGCTGCCGCACATCTCCAGGGTCTGGGATGTGAGAGAGTAGTTATTATTGTATAGACTGAGACATTTTTCTCAATTTATTTGTTACAATTTCTGTATTTGACTGATGAGAAAATCTTCGATTTTAAATTGATGATTTACTTAAAGTGACACAGCGAGTAGATGCTATAATGAAGTAATTATCACTTAAAAGCATTTCCTATAATGCTCGACAAAAAATAATAGATTTAAAATATGTCAGATAGAAATCCATTGTTTCCCAACTCGACTCGATTCTCTTGAATAAAGAATAAAGTTTTTCAAATAAAACAAAAGCTCCAGCACTCAACTAATTAAAATGTAACATAATGTAACAAGTTTGAGAGACATATTTTTAAAAGTTACCATTCGAAGTAGTTTGCATTTCTTTTTTTCATCAATATGTTAGGAGTGCACTTGTCAACAGCAGTTTTCATAATGGAAATGTATGAAACTTTCAAGAAAATAGCTGACGATTTAGAAAAGTCAAGTAAAAAAAAATAAAGTTTTGATATTTTTACAACTCATATTTCACTGATAAAATGCCTGTCGTGGAAAAAAATATTCGCGAATAACATTAAGCGTCCCTAGTGACAAAATTTTGAACTACTGTTTCCTGCATACAGTATCAGTTGGTTCTTTAATAAAATATTACACTGAACAAATATTCATTTCGATTTATTCATTTACAATTAACTTGAATAAGACCAAAGATTTATAGCATTTTGTTTTCAAAATCATTGACGTGTTGGCAATGTTACTTTGTTAAAATTGTTGTTTCGGAATCATGAATTAGCCAAGCAAACTATAATATCCCTATAGAGAAATAAATTAAAGATCCACGAACCACGATGGTTAATTTTAGAAACTCTCATAGAACATTAGCTTTGTTATCTTTAAGCTCCTATCAAACCAAAACTGTAGGAATAATAATATTTTTTCTACAACTGTTAAGAAAACTGAATTGTTTTGCACTAGTTCACGCGTGTTTATGGTAACAGTTAAAAAATGTAAAATGTGTTAAAAAAAGTCTCATAAGCATTTCATTATTTCAGACTTTCCAAAAGCATAATATATAAACTAATGGGGGCTACACCACTATACCCACGGATTTACATGAGATCATGGCGGCGACAAGACCATCTCCAAGGACTGTGGGTGTGGCCATGCAGTCCGAAGAAGAATCGAAGCATATTGAAAACAATTAAAGTCAATTCGTGATCTTAATTAAAGAAACGTCAAATTTAAGTTTTCTTTTTTTGAAACTAGAGACAGCCGTAGAAAAAATGAAATCCAACGCTATAACATCATAACTTATAAACTACGGCAAAAAATAGATTGGTAGTATTTATTTTTTAAATTTCACCAACGTAAACAATCAATGAAAAGAAACAACTTATCAAAAGAAGTTCTTGACTGCAATCTCTTAAAAAGTCGAGAAAGGCCCCAACCTAAGACAACGTGGAAACGTTCTAACGTAAAGCCTGAGCTAATTATTGAAACATATTGCAGTAATCGCTGAAACCAGAATCTCGATATCAACAACAGATCACAGTGCCCTCTTTAACTAAAACAGTCATTGGTTTTGAATATTTTGAATGATCAATGTAAAGTTAGAAGGTAATAACAGTACGGAATGATATATGTGCACACAATTCATTTGATCCAACTGTACAAATGACATATCGTCAGCTTAATATGCAAAACGCGTAAATCTATATTTGGACAAAATTGATTTTGACACCATCTATTACAGAAAAACTACACTCTACATTAAAGAACACAAAAACATATCATGTGTCTGTATACTATATGGGAGATGCAATGGAAAATTTATGCACAAATCTATCTTTTTTACACATTAACCGTTCAAGAAACGAAATAAAATCCACCAAACAACGCAATTATGCACAGTACATAAATTGAACAAGTAGAATGTTTAACGTAATAAATACACGTTATAAAGAATAGGCAATGTTATTAATAGAGTCGAATTCACGTGTGCTTATCATTGATAATACAGCCCAACAGACATTTTGGTGCCTGCGATTTTTTAACTGTTCCTAAGTAATTTTTAGGTGCAAAATCCGAAACAGCCGTCAGATTTGGTCTATCAGATCTAGTTTTTGAGATACGCTATATTGTTCTCTAATGAGATTATTCAGTTCTTGTTGATTAAAACGTTGGGGACTTGCTGAATCTGCTTCAAAATCACTGTCGTTTTCTGTTTGCATACATTGAACTTCATCAGACGTTGATGAAGTTCCCGTATCATCTTCCGGGAGTCTAGGTAGACTGCTGAATGATGGAATGGGCATTTCTTCAGAATGTAGTACAAGTCTCTTTGCTGAATCTAGATGAGGATATGTCCATTTGTGTCTATTGTTTCGATTGATGCCTTTGATATTTACAAGGCAAAAATAGCAGTCATCGTGATGGTTTCTCGGTTCCCTCCAAACCATTTGTACTCCAAACTTTAGGCACTTCCTCTTTCCAATTGTCCACTGTCGCAAATGTTCAACGCATGTTTTACATACGAAATGTGGAGCCCAATATTTATCCTGGTCTCCCAACTGGACGCCAAAATAGGCCAAATAAGTCTTTTTCACAAAGTCAGAAATAGGTTTTCTACTTTCTTTCAAAGTGTATACGCCACATACATAACAAAAAACGTCTGGGGTGCAATTCTTGAAATGTTTCGTGCACGCAACTCGACATGTTTCGTATGCGATTCTCCTATTGGTATTCTTGAACGGTCGAACACGCATTTTTCATGCGCATTCACATCGAATGGTTGGTAGGCAATAGAAACTGATTTGCGTATACGTATTATTTTGACGTTTCGTTAGAAAGGTTCATTTTTTTGTTATAAAAACGACTTTTATACAAAAAAGTTAATAAAATATATAAAAAAATATAAGTATGCAACATTTTTTATTTTTCATTTTGCTTTTTATATCTTGCCATACCTAAAAATTATATACTCATTAATAATTATACAATAAAATTGAATCAATAATAACTTACTTTTCTCCATTGTTTCCAGTTTTTTGTACCGCCTGATGGAATATAATTTAAAATTTCGGTAATTTCTATCCATTTTAATTGGCTATCTTTAAAAGTAAAATTATTGCTAAATTGGCCATCTATTATTTTTGGATTACGCGTAACAAATTCGATCAAAATATCTTTTTGTTCTTTATTAATATTTCCGGCACGCTTCGACATTTTATATTGTTTTAAGAAGTAATTTTCACAACTACAAGTTAATAATGTTTGAAAACACAACTAAAATCAAATTTTTAAACGTAGATATATCACGTGACATATGACGTTCCGCTATGCTATTGGTCGGCAAAAAGTATGTTTACATTTATCGTTCGAACGCAGCTGGAAATACTTACCCAGTTTCGAATAACATTCAAGAATACCACTTGACACATTTTACTGTTCGCATACGAAACTGACTATTCGAATTTGGTCGCACACGTAAAGTTACGCATGAGTTCAAGAATTGGACCCCTGGATGATTTACACAGCTACGTCTGCTTGTGGATGCCATGGTTTTAATTAAATGTTTTATTACTAAAAAACGCCGAAAATTTACACAAAAAGATAGCACAACTTTACTTACGAAAACTCATTAGTTAATTGAACCGGGTAAGACAGTGGTAGACACTAGGTAATATGGGCAGGGTATTAATTAGTTCTTGGTGCGGGTTACGCAGGCATAGAAAGATCGGGTTTTATGGTCATGGGTAATACCAAGTAGCTCAAACTGGTTAATTAGATTCTATTTTAGGTACGAAATTTCAATTTTTGCCTCTAAATATATCATTATTTCACTATTTTTGCCTTTTATCAGAACTAAAATCAATTAGTCTGTATGTCAAAAACTAGAGCTGCTACAAAAAAAGCCAGGTATTTTTGGAATCAGCACATCCAAAATATTCAAAATCAGTTCTTACCTTTCCGGCACCAAAATAAAATGTTTATTTTGTTTGACTGTGTAATAGAGGGATTACACGCATTGCCTCGGTACTTTTGGGAAAAAAAGGTAACACTGTAGAGTTTCTATTTAAAATTTTTGGTGTTAGAAAAAATGTCGTATGTAATACCTACGTGTACAAAGGACTCTTTTCAATATCTTTCTACCATTTTAGGCACTCGATTGAAAGACCATCTTTACACACTCATTGCATGAATTACTATTATTGGTAATTTCCACCTAAAATGGTTCAAAAACTAGTATAGCTCAATAATTATTTTTGGAAAGATATAGAGATTTTAACAAATTTTTAATTTCATATGAAGCATTCAATAAAAGTTTTATACTTAAATTATCAAGGCCTTAGTTACAATATTTTAACGCGATTACAATAAAGAATTAACACAAAATTTTTGTCATTTACTTACGAAACTCTAAAATGTATGATAATTCACCACCCACTTCAATTTTCTATCTCAATTCACACATTTATTGCGGTTTTCGCCTTACATTTGGTTAACCCGTGTGAACGTTCGCTTGGTATTTTCGGCGATTTCGCGAAAGCAACATTTGTTAGAAATTAGCTGTTGACAACTTGGCTCTGTAATGAAATGAAAACAAAAATAAAAGTGCCATCTCTCTGGAATATTCCGCATCATCTCTGAATATACACTAAAATTTAGCATCCTAGTTAAATTTAATAGAATCTCCTATCTCTGGCATTAGTATCAGTTGAGCAAACTTGGATATATTCTCGATCGCGTTAGAAATCAGAGCGAACGTTCGGCGTTCAACGTTCAACTATTGAGCAAGTCATTAGAAGTCTCACGAACAAATCTTTACTGAATCTTAGCTAGAACTTTCTAATTGTTTGCTATCACTGAATTGAGTTTGTAGTGAATCTGTCAGAAACAGTTTGATTGATATGATAGAATTGTTCAAACAGGAAGCTAAGATTACGAAGGAAATAGTGTTAGTTTGAACGCGACGATTGCGTTTGCCTGTTGCAAAGTTACACTATGTATTTTATCCAACAACCTACGCCCTACGACATTCACTGCTCTAAACTTTACACCGTATTAATCTTGATTATTGTTTAGAAAAATCACTACTAAATAACTACCAACTTGAGGACGAGCCAGCCCAAACACAAATTTCAACTAAACTCTAGCTTCTAATTCTAGAATTACGATACTATGTTCACCATCTATTGCCAGTGTATTCTAAATTATACAGGGTGAATCGGAAGGAAAGTCCAACTCCAGGAGTGTACACTACACATAAACGAAATGTTTATTTCAGAAATCACCTATCGACCAAAATTGAGTTCATATTAGATTCATATTATTTGTAGATATACGCATCGTTTAGTGTAGAAATCCATGTTGTAAGCCTACACTTCACTCCTGTTTCTTTACTTTGAAAATCCCGTTTGTTGTAGAAATCTCTAGCTCCACAGTATATAATGGTTTTCTTTGAATAAAAAGACACAGGAAGGAGGGTATTGTCTACAATCACAATTTTACCGTCCGACCAAAAACCCCAACTTCCAAGAGCTACAATATGAGCGTCCTATTGGTGGATGTAAAGCCCCGTGTTTTTATATTGAAAGAAAAGTCAGATATTTTAAAATGGTTGGTTGCAAAATTTGTGGCCGCTCAAATTTCCCCCATTTCTAAGATCTCTCTAGATCCCTTCAAGGTCGCGTGCAGGCTACTTCCTGTGTCTTTATATTCATAGGTTGTTCTGCGCTATAATTCGTGATTTATACAGTACGCAGACATGTTTTCTTAATAATTATTGATAACTGCTAAATAATTGAATTCGAATGTAAATCGTTTTTAAATTTCATACGTTTGTTAGTAAAATTTAAATTTTAATTCGTTGAATTTCTAATATTTTCCTTATATCCTTAAAAAATTGCAAGGTTTTGTAATATCCTTTGTACAAATGTTTAGAAGGAAATGAGATAAACAGTTTATTGCAGGAATTATCTTTATTGCTTTATGTCCAAGTTAGAAAACTTGCACACATGAAAAAACATATCTTTGACTGCAGCAAAATAGTGTTTAGAAAGTGATTTTTTAAATTAATTATTGTAACAAGCCATCCAAGGATGCTTTGCCTGGCCGTGCTAAGCTGCTGTCGACTGCTATATGCATATGCTATATGAATTAAATAATTCCCTCAAGGCACCCCACGTTGGGCGCCAAATTAGAGCAGGTAAACTAATAAAACACTAGTGGTAATTATTTAATACACTCAACTTTTTAAAATTACAAAATAAAGTTCTGTGACATATAAATACAAATTATACGGGGCTTTACATCTCGTATAATCTATATATTTATTTATTGTTCACTGTTGTGATCCAGTGAGAAGAATCTCGAAACAGCAGGTACTAGAAGAAAGAAGTGGTGGAAGACCAAAGACGAAATATATGAATTAGTTGGAAAAACACCTAAACGAACTTTAAAAATTATTAAAAATTGGAAAAACGGTCGCTAACAGGTCAGAATGGAAAAGAATCCTTGAGAAGGCAAAGACCCAGAAAGTATTGTCAAGCTATAATTAAAGATGATGCGGTGTACAATCCTTTTCTAATGACTGCGATTTTGCATCGTTTAGTAGTTCTCACAACTGTAAAATTTTAGTGGTTTTCATTATTTCAATTAATTTGGTTTGTCCATTATTCGGCTAACGACCACATGGTGTAATCCTTTCCACTTTATTTTGTATCACTATATATTTGAAATTGTCCTTTTCAACGTTGTATATTGAGAAAGTATTTAATCATTCCTGACAAAACAATGTTCAATAGTTTTGTAAGTACATTGATTTCTTAAAAGGACTGACAGATTTAATCTTTTATTTGTCTATTGTTTGAAGATCTTGGTATTTTTATTTAAAGTACGTAGTTTTAACGATATTCCTTTGACAAAAATATGTCTTTGTTGATACATGCAGAGTTGATTATATAATATATATGATTCCTGTCATCCTTCCAAGGAACATAAGCTTTCATAGATTCTCCGACGAAGCCGGTGTCTAGTCAGAGCTTTAACTGCTCTCCTGGAAATACTGGCTTTTTCATCCTCTTTGTGATAGTCCTTCATCAAGTCATACGTGGTCTAGTTGTACTATGATCGCCCTTCGCCTTACAATCTAGTATCTGTTTTATGATTTAACATGGATACTCTTCCACGTGTGTCAAATACATCTCCACTTAGATAGCTTAATATCCTTGGCAATCTGTCTTATGTAAGTCCTTTTCAAAAGTTCTGCATTGGTCATACTATTTGACCAGAAGATGCGGTAGATTTTACGTAAGTACAGTAAAATCTTGGATCGCGAGTAACTTGCTCAGCGAGTGTTTTGCAAGACAAGCAAAAAAATTTAATAAATTTATAAACGCGCTAGGTCTTACAGTATGAGTAGTACGTATACGCTTTGTCTGTCGAGCTTCGCGTGATCACAGCTGAGTTGATTACTCTTGCCTCTCTCGCTGTGGGATTGTGGGTAATCGTCTCCATGTTCTTATACGTCTCTCATGCGTTCGTTATAGTGAAAGTCGTCTTACACAATAACCCACGTCCTCCTCTCCTCTCTCTCATTTCCCTCACACCAGCCAAGATTATATTTCATAGGTAAACTGCAGGTTAATTTGTTTTACGTATTTTGTATTAATAATTTTTACATGAATATTTTTGGGTTGTGGAACAATCTTATGAGTTTCTATTGTTTCTAATGGAGAAATTCGCATTGATATACTAGTGTTTTAGGTTACAAGTATGTTTTCGGAACGAATTATGCTCGCAATTCAAGATTTTACTATATTTGCTTATAAACAATTAAAATTTCATCTGCATAGCAACGGTGGATAACCTGATTTGTTTAACTTTAGTTCCGCATTAACGTTTTTAAGACAACACGAAGGAAGTTCGTAAAACTAATGTCTAAATCGAGATTCCAACCAGGATGTTGTGGGCCGGAATGACAAAACACAATCATTAGCACTTCTGCTGATGAACATCTTGTAAGTACCTACAAACCAGTCTAAATCTGGATTTAAATTCATAACCAAGAGGATGCAATTGAAATGGATTGACGTTTTATAGCTTCATATTTACAATTTATGCAACCAATTGAATTAATATTTCCAACTGAATTTAGAATATATATTAGGATTTAATAGTATTGAGTAGATTTTTAATCTAACCTTTATGAACCCAAACGATAGAGTTAAATTTAGTTCACTCAGTTTGAACAGGAAACGTTTTCCGGGGTAATTTAAAAACAAGCCCAACTGATCAATTTGTTCATGTATAGTTTATCAAGTCCCAATTGTGGGCATCTCAAGGGATAGCTGACCGTTGTTAGGGCTATAAAATTGTACATTACACCCCTGTAAAGCACCCTAAATCGCCCGACATATGTTATAAGGGCTTGTAGGGCATTATAATAATTAGTAAATGTTTGGGTGTTCAAGTTTGGGAGTTGGGGCGTATATTTGATATTTGGTTGGCAGTGGCATGTCTCAGTCTCAGATATGACATATTATTGATTTGTAATGTACGTGTTAATTAATTGCGAATTAAAATCACGTGATACCAGTTTCAAATGTGTTTCGATCGTTAATAATGCCGAGTGACATGTTTGACTTAGTAACTATGTCTAAATTTCCCCTAATGTTTGTTTGAAATGGATCATTTTCGAATAATCCCTATTTAAAAATCATGTAGGAGGCACGCACAATGTTTCTACAAGAAATTAATATCAATTTACAGAAACTTACATTAAATTTGGCGCAATACTTCATAGTTAACTAAATCTATAAAAAAGTAGAAGCAGCTCTGCTAGCGTTTTTAATCTGAAAAAGGAAAAACTGCATGAAGAAAAATATACAAGCACTGTATTCAAGAATCATACAAGAAATGACAGGTAAATACTGGATAGGACATGTGATTAAACTGAAAGAAGAAATGAGCATCTGTGAAAGAATATAAAACATCCATTGGTCCATGAGTATACTTCGCAAAATATGGCGAGACTGAAGATCTGGTAAGTACTGGTATTTAAGACATTTATCAGATCAAGATGGAAGATTTATATGAGTGATGCCAAAATTTAACAGTACCCATAAGCCAAATTTTATTTCTAGAAAAAGATCTGGTCATGTTATTAACGTGCTTTATGCCGGGATGTGTTTCGCGCGAATCACTTGTTAAATTTTTATGAATTATGTGAGATAGACTCATTATTAAAAAGTGATGTGAAGTGTGAATTTTCACACATTTCAGGATTTTGTAGGTATTTAGTAAGTGATACCAAATTGTGGGTGTATATTAAAAATGACTTTAAATTTACATAAAATATAAACTTTTGAAAAAATAAACCACGTCGTCCATCTAGAGACTTCTCCAGTCAGTCACATAAATAAAGTAAGCACAGTTAAAAATTATATGCACAGCGTTACGAAAAAAAAAAAAAATCGAAAACTTTCAAAATAATTATCAGACAAAAAAATTCTGTTGTATTATTCTGGTTCTCATTCATTTGCATCAAGCTCAGAATTTTTCAGATTTTTAGATTTACCCCCTGGGCTTTTGGCATATTTATGGCAAAAACTGTGTTAAAATAAATAAATTAAAAAAAAACTACTTTCTGTTACTTAATTTATGTCTTAATTGGTACCAAACATTAAATTGTAAAAAGAGAATTTTTTTTTTTTTTTTTTTCAACGACACAAATAGTTATATTCCCGTTGACTGATTCTGGTTCCAATGAATTTATATTATTGAAAATGTTTTCAGATTTTTAGATCAACTTTAGAAAATTGGGTTGACAAAGGTTTTTGGCATGTTTTTCACAAAAACCCCATAAAAAAAATGATTAAAATTTTTTTTTGTCCACCCATTATTATTTTTAATATTCCACTAAATTTTTTTTAAATTATTTGTTTTTTCATTTAGTACATATTAGTTTATATTTCTCCCGCGATATGTTTTTTGAACTCTCTATAGATTTCCTATATGTGCACCAAAGAGATAAACAACTATTCCAAATTTATACTTTTTATGTACAGCCGTTTGGCTACAATTTCTACCGTACAGACAGATACATGAGGGACGTTATTAGGGTTTTTGGTCATACCTACAAAAGCCTAAAAATTAAACTGCATAATATTACAATTAAGTATAAAAATTAAACATATTAACTAATTTTTTTTTTATTACACAGTATTTTACACTGGACCATTGTAAAAATATAAAATGAAATACAGCAGTATTTTATTAGTTGCTTTAGCGATTATGATATCTATTTTGGTTCGATGTATGTTGAATAATGCGCTGTGAGTTGGGATGCTTTCAAGGATTTTTCATCCGCGAACGCATCTAGTATGAAACTAATAGTTGTATAAGCCGGTATCACCTTCTGCTTTTGATCCGGTTGTTTATTATTATACACATCACTTGCTGTATGCCCTAAAAAGTAACCGCACATAAAACTGTATATCATCCAGTGTTAACTCCTTCGATGCGACTCATGGCTTTTGCAGGATAGACTAACAAGCAATATCCAAAGTTCAGAAATTAAGTATCTAAAGAAAGCCGAAGATGTATTAAAAGTGGATAACAGAAGGAATGACACAATAAAAGAAAAATTTAACATAGAACTTGTACAAAATAAAATTAATGAGAAGCTGAAGTCTTTTCATTAATTCTCATTAATTAATGACAAAAATATCGCAAAAGGTCGGTCTTTATGATACGCAGAAAAAGGGAGAAAACTGTGACAGATATAGCGAACAATCAAAGAAATAAATATAAAGTCACCTTCTAACAGTAGCATATTACAGTTTTTAGTTAGGCCTACAAATTTAACTACCACCCATACATTCAAACATCAAAACTGGAGAAACGCAACTCCACGGTTTATGCGAGTAATGCACTTGACGATTACTTTGTCTACTTAGTCATTGGCTAGAGCTTCCCTGTCCCGTGACCTTTTACTGACTGCGTCTTTTTCCAAAATCATACTAATTCCTGTAGATTGTAAACAATAACGACTCATATGCTACGTAATAATAGTTGAAACGTTGCCCTGCCAAATATAATAATATAAGACTACACGTACCACAAATTTATTTATTTATTTATTGGTTTTTGTGGGAAGCCAACAGATCACAAAACCAATAACAGGCTTTCGAGAATTATAAAATTAATTACAAATTGTACAGAAATGAATAATAGAAAGGAATTAATAAATTACAAAATAAAATAACTATGGCAAAAGCATTCATATCACATTAAGCGAATTTTCAATATTTGTTATTTTGTTGCAGTTATTCTGTGGTTTTGCTTTCGGAATTAAGCACACGCGAACCACTTTTTAATGGTCGATATAGATCAAGTCCATATAGATCACAAAAAAATTCGTACCATTGTAGTGTACCAGCGTACTAAAATACTCGTAGTACTAAAATAGATTCCGAAGATTAAACAGTGTGGAAACTTATGATTTTTATTAAGTCCGAGAAAGCGATGAGGAACCAAATTTTTTGCTTTCACACTATTATAGAAATTACTTAAAAATTTACATGAAATTAAACGCAAAGGCTTTCACATGCTTTTGCTTTTACTGTACGATTGCTAAAACCTTCTGAAGTATAGTTCCATAAACAAGGTAAGTGGTGGACTGCTTCAATAAACAACTCGGTGTCAAAGGATATTTTATTGTCGCTATTTCACAAAAAAAAAAAGAATGAACAACACGTGTATGAACCTTACGAACATTACCGAGTGACTGACAGGCTACGTAGTCGGTGGCGCGTTGAAGGCGTATCGTTTTGTCTGCGTGGCGGTCAAGGGCGGCTTCTGTATAAGGGCAAATCGGCATCCCCATGATAAAGCATCCTTTTATGTTTTTAAATTTTGTTTAAATATGGGTTTTATTTAAACAGCAGTCTATACGAATGCACGTGATGGTGGTTTTGTCCCTGCGGTTAATCCTGTAGCAAAAATCCCATAGTTTAACGTCTCCCTTAATCTTCCTCAATTCCGCCAACGCCTAAAATCTCCACTTCTAATTTCCCACGCTGGTTTGATACCCTTTCATGAGATCTTTTTCGTACTGCAAACTAAACTGCTTTAGACATGCAATACCCGACTTAAATTGTTGCCAAACTATTATACGATTTTCCAAAAATCGCGGGACTATTATTAAAGCACAGCTTTTCTCGCTGAACCACCCATTGGCAGAGCACTTTGTAATTTTTTATTATTATTTTTTTTACCATCATAAGGAAAAATACGATCCAACACAACCACTATTTATTTAGAAACCGAAGCTAAGTGCTGGGCTATGCAGATGATCTCCTAATAATAGGCACATCCGAAAGAAACATTGTCGAACAGTATCACTCTCTAAAGGAAACAGCAGCAGCAAAAGGGTTTGTTATAAACGCAGAAAAGACAAAGTACCTCAGGGCATCGAGGACACCTCAAAGCAAATGCCCACTAGCGATTGCAGAATTGCCGATAGAATCCGTAACACACTTTAAATACCTCGAAAGCACCATGAACAACAAGAGCAAATCACGGAAGAAATAACTTTAAGAATCCTTTCTGCAAACAAAGCCTACAGTGCCCTTAACAATCTGCTCAGACCACGCTTGCTATCCCGGCACACAAAAATAAAATTTTACAAGACCCTTCTTCGACACATACTCACATATGGAAATAAATCTTAGTCACATACACAAAAACGAATAATTCTACGGAAAATTTTCGGTGCAAAGAATCGATGCCCATAATTCGAGAAGATTAGCGCGTGACCTCGGAAGGTGGAAGAAGTTTGTGGAGGCGGCAAAAATCCTCTAAGGGTTGTAAAAGTCAATTGATTGATTGATTTATTTATTTTAGTTCATATATAATAAGTTATGAAAACTCAATTTTTAACATTTATTGAATTATTTACATGAAACTTTGGGATAGTCTTGTTTTATCTGTGATTTACTTGTTTAATGAAATTTTAATAACTTTTTGGGTTTAAAAACATACGGTACGGCTAGCCCGCGGTTTTAACGTAGCACCGCTTTTGTAATTTCACAGAGTGGTGCATATTCACCATATCTGTAATCTTCGTTAGTCTTACTTGCATCTCCGCATAAGTTGCAGCATATATCTCAATGTCATAGTTGCAGGTGGTGCATAAGTGAAATCCCCGTTCGCCCAGCACTGGGTCTGATATAATATGTGGTCCTCTAACACATGTTGTACCAAAGTGTTTAGTTATTAGGGTCGACACTATAGATTTGGGGGGGTAAACAAGGATAAACTAGGGGTAAATTCCCTGTTCTATGATTGGCAGCATGTGGTTTGTGTGCTTGTTTCTCCGTGAGATTTGTGAGTAAATTACTTTACATTATCTTTATGTTAAGAGCATAAGAACAGATGGAGAAAATGAAAGATAGGACAATAATATGAGAATTATAATGAGAATATCGTACGTGACTCACGAAATGATAAGGACGGATAAGTAAGGAATACTAAATATATGTAAGTTGTTAAATATTATTTGAAACAAGAGTTATTAAAGCATCTGCAATGCGTACGTTTTAATGAATTTAAGGAAACGACGCCATAACAACATGTTTATTTCTTGAGTACACTTTCCAGAATTTCAGTACATTTAAATCATCTCATCCAACACAACACTCAGAGAATATAGTTATAGTTTTAACATCTACTTGGAAATAATGGAGAGCGTAGGTTGGGTAATATAATTCAAAACACTACCCTTACAATTCAAGGATCTTTTCCAGCTAGACAACAATTAATCCTATCAGATCAAGAGGACTTCGTCTTGCAAAATCATAATTGGCCTTAATTAGAATATTTTATAATCTACCTTCAACAGTGGTTACAATAACAAAACAAAATAAATCTTCCTTCAATGCAAAATTGATTTGTCTGTTAATTTGTGATATTCCATATTAAAATAACTAAAAACACTAAATTACTATGTAAAAATATCACTTTTATTTAATAATAGCACATGGTGCAATCAACCAGTACTCCGATCCGTATAACACGGCTGGCCGGACAACTCTTTTGTAGACATTACCATCAAGGAGCATTTTTTGACTTAGATACTTATGTCTTTTGAAACGTAGATCACAAAAATGGGGTTATGGTTATCAACGGTCTAATTTAGCCAAAAAATCCCAAAAATTATAAATTGTCATTTATCTAGGACGTGTCAGATGCCGGCAAACAGGTTAGACACCCTACAAGACAATAAAATCCAAACATAAAATATAGTTTGTTTGGCACCGACCTAAGAAAAGCATTCGACAAAATTAATTATAAGTAACTTACTTTTCAATTAACTGTTTAAACTAGGCATACACTGCGATTTATAGAGATGGCTGGTACTGTATATTACGAATAGGGCTTGAGCCGTCAGCGTTAATGGGTTTGTTTTAGATTTTGTGTAAATGTCCCCTGGATTTCCGCAGGGATCCCGTCGCAAAAAGACATTTGCTCTTTTTGCTATTTATAAACAACTTTAAAAAAGTATTTAAATAGTAGCATTGACTTTTGAACCCCATTTCGAGTATATTTACACGAAATCATTGCGACTACGCGAATTTATTATCCGCACAACTAAAGACTTGCGCAGCCTATCAAGACCTTTTATTATGCCTATTTCTCTAGCATTCTCAATTACTGCTCCATCATATGGCATTCTATGTGTGATAAATACATTAATAAGTTAGAAAAAGTACAGATTAAAGCCGTGAAATACATTCAAGAAAAAACTCGGCTTACTGACTACAGTTCTACAGTTCAGCTCTACTTGAACTGAATATATTGTCACTAAGGAATCGTCACACATTGTCGGATATGATTAAATTGTATAAAATTTGCAGTAGTATAATAGACTACAATGATCTGTTAATGTTGTTCACTTTCTTAGTGCCGTCTTATAATGTCCGCAACCAACATTCGTTTTTCGTTTCAACAGCTAATAATAATATGTTTCAAATTCACCTATTGAAAGACAGCCTTCCACGTTCAACAATATTTTTAATAATGTTGACATTTTTAAATACACATTAAATAAATTTAAATAACATTGTAAAATTATATTACAGCATTTGGATTCTAGTTCAGTCTAAATCCAATTGCTTCTGTTTAAATTGTTTATTATGTAACTAACTTATTGTAACACTTTTGTTCGTACATGACTGTGGCGTATTTTACAATTTACACTTTGTAATAAATATCAATAAATGTTAAAATTTTTCAAATCAAAAATAAGATCGTTACAATCTTTTAGTATCGTGTAATTTATAAATATTGTCACGGGGTGAAATCAAGAACGGAATCTTTTCTACAAAATTTATTATACATGATTAATTTACATCAGAATACAATTGTTGGTCAAATGGCTGTTGGTGTTGTCCGTTTAGAAGCTGATGTTAGTCTCGTTCTTGCTCCGGCTTCTTCAGGATCGGTCGAACCACCCCAGGTCTCCGCACGAGGCGAACACGTGGAGAAGCCCTGTAGACATCACCAAATCTCGTCTTGGCGACTTCAACAGTTGGCCTAGTCCTTGGGTAGCGTGATGCGGACCGATAACTGGTCATAAGAATGATTACCTGACTCTATTCCCTAAGACAATTTTATAACTGTTAACCAGGACACTGTGACGTCAGGTTCTGCCTCAATTGTTTTGGAAACATTATTCATTTGTGTAATGGTTGGTAGCAATTAAAATACCATAGTCATCACAATAATGTTTATCAACATATTAGAATGTAGTTCAACACTTATGTTGGCAAACCCGCAACACCCTGCACAATTTATAATTCCCAGAAACTTACGTCAGCAACCTTGATCTACACAGCCTAAAGGCCGCTCAAGGAGTTGGGACATTAGACTACAATTATACCATAATTGTGACAATATTATGCACGTGATCTTGTCACACTCTTGAAAATCTTGAACACTGCTGTGGGTTCGTCCTGTTTGTGTTCTTAAAATGTAAAATAAATAAATAAATAGATTTTAAAAAAATGGTATATATTATGTATTTAGACCAGTAGATTAGGATAACAAGTTTATTAACGAAGTGAATTAAATTCACAAGTGTGTATATATGGGTGATATTTCTGGTTTAAGGGTACGAGATCAAAAAGGTTTGGAGAACACTGATCTATAGTATAAATTATTTCAACAGAAATGTGTCGACTTTAGTCGTCTTGTCAATAACTGAATTGAAGTGTACGAGGCTTTGAGTCGCTCTGACAAAAACTTAATTTCAGAAATGACTTGAGTCGTTTTGTCCTTCAACGTGTTACTTTATTTCCACCAAAGAGAATTAAAAATCACATAGGTACTGTCATCTGTCGGTACAATGTCTAGAAACAAAACGTAAATAAACACCAACACCAGCTGATTTGGAACCCAGCAATATCGCAACTACAGTGACATATTTCTTTTTCCATTCAATTTGATTTAAATATATTGATTTTTATTTTCGATAATGAAATCGCTGAAAAAATAAACAAATAATAAACAAAAATCTAATTAAATGAAATTTAATTATATTCTATTAATAACTTTTCTTTATTTAACGTTTATCAATTCTTTCATTTCCCTTATTCGTTCAATATCGACGAGTAAATGTGATTTCGTCATTAATTTTTACAGCGTCCTGACTATTCTGTACCCCGAATTATGGATCAGCTTGTCACACGTTTTAGTAAATGCTGGATCAATTAGAAGCCAAATGCGATCCGTGACTGGTCGGTATAGCAGATGTCTACACTGTTAGCAGTTAGCCGTTTGGGTTTGTGGTCAAACTACATACTATTTCACAGTGGTGGAACATTTAACATTCCCTTTTATAAGGGATACTATAAAATACGACGAATACTAATGAAAATTTTTCATTACGATCGTTAGAAAGAATTAAAATTTTTAACATTCACAGTTTTTGGCATTAATCTTAATTCGTCGTTGGTTAAGAAGATAAAACAATAGTAAAAAAGATCTGAAAAGAAAGATTGAACATCCGTCAACCAGTGGGAAGACTTCGCAAAATATATAAAGATGAGGTGATGAAGATCTTATTACAATTGATAACATTTTTGAAATGCCAAATGTAAGATAGTGTCATGTTAATTTTTTTGACATTTTCAGGTTTCTATTAATTCATGTTATGGGCCCCAAAATGCATTGATTTAGTATGAAAGAAGTCATATCTGGTAAGCAGATATATAGGAAAATTGGAAGTGAATTTGGGCATCATGTGGAGAAATGATCCAGGAGAACAGAAAATTTCTTTCTCTATTTTGAAATTTTATAACCATCAGTTCAGTCATAAAATGCGTGGACAGCGATTTTCATCACCGCAAGGAACTGTTGAAGCCTTCGAAAACCATGTTTTTGAGATACCAACTTCAGAGTGGAAAAAATGTTTCACGAATTGGTTTGAACGCATGTAAAAGTGTATAAATCTTAAAGGCGAATATTTTGAATAGCAATAAAACTTTTTTTTTTCTTTCTTAGTTTTTATAAAAACTTAAAAGATAGCCCTCGTATTCTGCAATGCCATTTGTTCACGAAGGCCTGGTGGTATTAGGGTGTACGAAATTTTTGGAGAAACAAAAAAAAAAATGCTACGAAAGACTCTTTTATCCACCGTTGACAATATATCACTGTCCCGCCGCTTTAAGCTTCTTGCACACCAACCGTATTTACGCCGGCGTAAATGTGTGTAAACTGGCATAAAAAAGGTTTTCAGCACAACCTAGGTTCAAACAAAAAAAAAAAAATTTAACTACAAAATGGCCCGAAATACAATAGGGCCCGACTAATAAAAATATTGCATATATAAATAACATGCTTTCGATACCTAGCTTAGTCTGTAAAAGTAATCATTAATATCTGTATTTGAATTTTAAAGGGAAAATTCAAATATAATCGTTTCGGAAAACAATCAAAACGTTTTAAAAAATACTTTTAGAAATGTTTTGAAATTTTCATGAAATCACAAAACATTCAATTTTAACTTATTAACTTATCAGCAGAATCATGCACGCACACACACTCAGAAACAATGCTATTAAAATCGCGGCGCGATAATTATGACATGCAAGTTGACATATAAAGGCTATGTGTGCGAACCATCAACATATCAAACCACAGAGCAACACTTTAAAATTTACTTTGTGCAACAAAATTTTATTAGACATTTATTAATGCTATTTTTTAAAACACAAAAGAAATTATTGTTGCTTTGACAAAATATGCAATAAAAAAGGACAGTTAAAATGTTAATTACTTTAAGAAATTACATTCCATTAATTTAGTTATTATATTTAAATATGTATTATTATATTTAAATAAATAGGTATTATATTTAAACACATTTTGATAAGCAAAATAAACAGTTGAAGCATTATGTCATTAAATAGTAAGTGGGCAAAGGAGTTATTATTTATATTATCCTATATTACTACTTTAAACTAAGGTGGCACTAAAGGAAATGAAACTAATATCTTGTAGTCTTCTTAACAACTTAAGTGTATTTTTGACAGTAGTACCTTTAAGCAAGCTTTATTTCTGTAATATCCATAAGACAAGAGACTGACAAAAAGATCGCATTGTCTTCTGGCAGCTCATGCCTCTGACCCAACATAAATAATAACAATACGTGAAGGCACCAAATGCTGGATGTTTGGGACAACATTATTTTTTTACTGTAATCGCGTCAAAATCAACATTTTTTTAAAAACATTTTTCGATTGTTAATCCAAGTATTAAGAGCTTTCCTTTAATACCCTGCTTTAAATTTCAAAAATAAATCTTTTAAAGAATTTTATCAATAATTTCAATTTTATTATTCTGGGTACATCAGTGGACAAATATATGTACATACAACTGGCATTAAAGCACATTCACGTGTCTTTCCAGGGAAAAGGGTTAACCTTTGTGTGGGTTCCCTCACATGTGGGAATAAGTGGGAATGAACAGGCAGACCTAGCAGCAAAAGAGGCAGCAAACTTTCCAATAACACCAATATCCGTACCCACCAGCGAGATCAAATCTAACTTATGACAAAACATAAAAGAAGACTGGAAACGACAATGGCGCAAACAACAAACAACAAACTTCGCCATATAAAAGAAGACCTCAAACCTTGGGCTCCAGTAGGCAACAGATAAGAACAGAGAGTTCTTACAAGACACAGAATTGGCCACACCTTCATTACACACCAACATCTAATGAAATGAAAAGAGGTGGAAAACTGTGGCAACTGCAATAAAACTGTTACCGTAGAACATAATAATAATAATTTATAATAATTTTATAATAATAATTTTATTTAGTGCTTGTACAAGTTTTCACACGTTTACACCAGTCAAAGATCATACATAATTATTCGAAATATAAATTGAAATATAAATTATAAAATTACAATACAATTGCCAGATGGGTAATTAAACAGAGAAGGATTTTTAGTATTTGCTCCAATCAATGCTGTAGTACTCATCAGTGCTGTACAGACAGTTTTCAAGAAAAACCTCTCTAAGTTTTTTCTTGAAGGTCCTGTTATTAACATTTCTGACAGCAGAAGGCAAATAATTGAAGAAACATGCAGCCGAGTAAAGACCGTTTTTTGACTTCTCAAGTCTTATTTTAGGGAGACGAATATTGTCTTTAGAGCGGACATTATAAGAATGACTTGAGGAAACGGTGACAAACTGGGCTGCGTTTTCTTTAACATACACCAGGCAGATATATACAAATAGGCTGTACACTGACATTATTCTACATTTTTTAAAAAGTTCCCGGCAGTGGGTTCTGGAGGGGACATTATTCATAATTCTAAGAGCTCTTTTTTGGATTATGAAAATGCGGTTGATCGATGAGCTTACTCCCCAATGGACTATACCGTAAGACAAACGAGACTGGAAAGCGGCAAAATAAAAAATACGTAAAGTCTCGAAAGAGACCGAAGTTTTGAGCCTGACAAAAGCGAAGATAGATTTCTTCAGGGAGATGGCTAAATTGCTGATGTGCTGGTGCCAACTGAGTTGACCGTCTATATATATTCCTAGGAATTTAATAGGATCCCCGTACTCAAAGACTTCGTCGGTGTTGCGGTTTAGGGAAAAGATAATTTGCTGGGTCTTGCTGGCATTAAGAGTTAATTTGTTTGTAGTAAACCAGTTTTTTACTTTCCCTAGGGCAGTTTCTGAAATGTCGAGTAACTCTTTTACTGATGTATTACTTGTTAATATTGTGGTATCGTCCGCATAAAGTATTACATCCGCGGAGTTATCGAAAAAGATATTTGGAAGGTCGTTAATAAAAACGATGAAGAAGAGAGGTCCTAATATTCCGCCCTGACAAACTCCGTAATCAACATTTCTCGTTGATGATTCGGTGTCGTTGAACGAGACAAATTGTGACCTGTTAGAAAAATAAGATTTAAGAATATAATCCTGGAGTGCCAACTATATGATGAACTCAGACGGAAGCACAAAATAACAGACAACCTAAAAGAAGCGCTAAGCCCAGAAAATGAAAACATTTTATTGGTGTACCTCAAAGAAGCAGATCTGTTCCGTAAAATCTAAATCCCAAATGTTCTATTATTTCTAAACTATCTTAAATGTCTTATCATAAAATTCTAAATATGCTTCATAGTAAATTAATGCCAACATTAATTCTTGTAAATCAGTGTAAATTACTGTAAATGTACCGGGGTACTAATAATCACAGCAGTTGAAGCGCCCCTAAATATATCTTAAATAAAAAATAAAAAAAGCACATTCAGAACTTGGCCGCCTCTGAAATATGCCTCAATTCTACCCGGTTAGTCACATTCTCTCTCCGGTTTGTTATAGTAACGGACCGCAAATCTGCAGTGATATTATCGCACCATATTGTTTTAGGACGATCTCTTTTCCTAATTCCTGGCTATACTGCCTTGAAAAATTTCTTGGGTGGCTTGGTTTCATCCATTATTTCTATATTCCCTAGCTCCGTACACCTAGCCTTTTACACTTAATTATTGAAACAAGCACTTGCTAATTAAATAATGTACAGTTTTTCATTTTGACGGGTTCTTCGTCCATTATCTACACGAACTGAGCCGTATATTTTCCTTAATATACTTCTTTAAAAGAAGTTTAGGATGTTTTCGTTTATCTTTGTTAAAGTTCATGTTTCACTGCCATATTTATTTATTTATCGTATAGCTACAAGACCCATTGCATGCCAATATACATTATTCACTATATAAATTACGAAATAATTACCTGTACACCTAAATTATTGATATACGTAATGGATTCTGGTGTTGAAATCACAAAATCCCCAGGATATGCCCTGTAGTACAGGGCATTACCGAACAAAGGCAGTGTTTTACAAACGAGAATTTCTAAAAATTAACTTTTCAAATTACTTTATCATTTTGAAAAGAAAAGTCCTGGGTACCAGCTGTTATATTTGTAATTGTTATCTCGAAGAATTATAATCATATTTTTCTTAAGTGCGCGGTATTACCCCATTTTCAACTACTTCTGCAAACCTTAGAATATCCTTGATTCCTAAAATTTTACTATTTTAGTACAAGCGCCTGCAATATCCTCTTAGGGTTTGTTTTGCGATGACTTTTAATAATAATAATAATAATAATAATTTATTTTGCTCAGTTGATCATTACAATATATGAGAAGTCAATAACTTAAAATACAGGTCTAAAATACTTATAAAAAAATTATTATTACAGTCATAAAATCATTTAAAGAAACATTAATTAATATACTGTCATTAGAAAAACAAAATTAAATTAAATTAAAATTAAATTAAAAATAATTAAAATAGTTAAAATAATTAAAAATAATTATAATTATAATAAGCCGCAGGGTCAAACTCTGATGATAGCTGACGTTGATTTGTTGAATCTATGCTTCATGGGCAATTATATTTAGCTTGTTCGCGTATTAATTCAAGCAACAACCTTAACCTACTAGCGCCTAATGGTAAAACTAAAAACATTGTTTAAAAGAAGCTTTCAGATGAATTATCCTGTTCCGTTTAATCCTGGCCTGGAAATGAAACTTGGACATTAGGAGTGACAGAAAAAAGATGATGGAAGCATTCGAAATGTAGTGCTATTGAAGAATGTTAAATTCGACGGGTAGATAGAGTGATTAATGAAGAAGTATTGCGGAAAATGAAAGAGGAGCCATGTCTGTGGAGAATATTGCAGAAGAGAAGAGGTATTTGGATTAGACATATTTTAAGACACGAAGGACTGATGAAAACGATATTGGAACGAGCAGAAGGGAAAGGACAGTAGTGGTAAACCAAGACTAAAATACATGAAACTGTTAATGGAAGATATGAATTGCAACATGTACGTGGAACTAAAAAGACTGAGAACTAGGTGCATGAAGAAATACTGCAACCTATGGGTTGAAATTTAAAGACGAGCATTTTGTTCCAAAAAAATGTATATCAATAACAATTAATTGTCCCCGAGTGAGCCCGGGTGGGGTAGATAGTGTATATATAAATTAAAGCAACTGAGTTTTTTATTTCAAAAACCGTCAGTTCTTTTTCTGGACCCTCTATTATGAATAGCGATACAATTTTTCAGATATAATTTTTGTCGGCATTGTTGATCGAGTACCCCTTGTTACACACCTGCGAACGACACTGATTAATTTTTTACTCGTGTTTATTGGCGCTTTGTAGCTGCCCCCTCCTCTGAAGTTCCTATCTCAATGTAAATGAAAACGTTAACTACTAATTCGCGTACAGGTTTTGGTAAACAAAAGCTATTGTGCCAGCCTGTGATTGTCCTGACAATGAAGTTTATGTATAAAATTGCTTCATACGTCAGTGGGGCAGGACTCAGGTGTATTTCAAATTGTTGTTCTCAGTTTTAAACTTTGTAAAGAGTTGCTCTTGTACACACATTTGTACTTTGGATAATTATGTTACTTAAAGCTAATTAAAGTAAAGTATATTTGTCTTTGGTAACTGTTTCAGAAGTTTAATCTTATAGCCTATTCAATTATATATTCAGCAGGGAGAGGTAGACGATTTTCAAACGATCATTCTGAGAAAGATAGAGAGACTGAGATAGTGGATTTTTATGAAAGATGAAAGAGACCTCAACTGACAATACCAATTTAAAAAGAAATACACTATTCTCAAAAAGGTATTCGTGCGGTAACGTCTTAAAAGTTTTAAATCTTTTATTTTACTTCTACTATTACACGTAAATTTTCCACTTTCTTCCATACTTCTTTTAAAGATCAGTTTGAATTTCCTGTATATAGTTTGGCCGAACTGAGTTAGCTTTCATCCGTTATAATTCATTCCATAAAGCATAATTTTCATGGTGGTGTCACAGGCGTTGCAGGGAAGACATGCGCTCGCTTTACTTTCCGAAATCCATGCATTATGTACGTTAAGAGAGTGCTGTATATCGTGAATTATATAAAATGTTTAACCTTCATTTTAGTTTCACTAACAACCAATGGTCCCAATCCATACCAACAGAAACAGTTCCACTTAGAGTGGTTTTTGATATCTTTAGAGAGGTGTCCGGTTACTTTTTGTAGGATATTGTATATTGTTACATGTTAACAAGGCCGTGTGGTGGGATTGAGAAATAAAGTGGTTGCTTTAAGCCCCTCAGGTATGAAAACGCCGGAGCCTGTTAAATTAGGCTCGGAGCTGGAAATTAGACAATAATATAGGATAAAGATGCTTTTTACAATGTCCGCTGTAAGCAGGCGTAGCCAGGATTTTTTTGGGACGGCTAAGAAGACAAAATTATTTAAATTATGAAATAGTATCTCACTTCTAAACTACAAGTGATGACCTAAAAGAAAAAGGTCTTCACCTCAAAAATACAAGTCATTACCAAAACAAAAACGCTCTTCCCTTCTAAAATAAAAGTGATCAAAAAATGGTCCTCATTTATAAAATACAAGTGATGACCTAAAAAAAAGGAGGGGCTCCTCACTTATATTTTGATAGAAACACGTAAAACCACATGTTTTTGCAGCTCTTAAAGAGAGGAGGGGGGCTCAAGACTCGCCCAAGGGCGCGCGCCTGGTTCTAAAGTCACCGCACGATAGTGCGTGTTAATAAGAACATAATAGTATATTCTGTAACAAGGTTGGAATGAGAAAATTCGATGCGAGTGGAACATTCCAAGCGCGAGCCGCAGACGAGCGTGAGGAACTACGAGCATCGAATTTTCTCTTCCAACTGAGGCACATACCCTACTTTCTCCACGACCACCAGAAGAAAAAAAGAAATTTAAAAAATAATTATTTTAACAAATAATTTATATTACATAACAAATTAATTAGTTAATTAAACTTATTTTTTTATTTATTTTTCGTTTAATTTTAGTTTAATGTGCCGCACATCGGCCACTATGTTAGTACTTTTTAGTAAGTTATGTTGGTTTATTTTTTAAACGACCGTTGCATTTGTTTCAATATTCCTACGCCATATATACCATCCACACTACTTTCTGTAGTCAAAATTGGTTTCAGAATTAATAAATTCTGCAGTGGTCGTGGAGATAACGAATTTTGTTATAGTATAATATACTTAAATATTGGACTATACACAATTATTTTACAATCTCAAAATATATATTATAGACTTATATCACAGCTAATCCAGTTAAACTCCTCTCGGTATATAATTGTGTAGTCCAGACAAGTCCAGGTATACACGGAATAACGAATAGCTGCACTCAACTGAAGCATTCTATCTCTGAAATATTGAATTGAATTTAAATAGAGTCGGATTTTTTGTAAAGACAATGACGTTGAAACTAATTGCCTATTACGTTTACATCATATGTATGATAGGCACTTAACGAGGGGAGGGGCTGGTGGGAAGCTGCAGCGCCCCCTTTTCTCTATTTAAAAATAAGTATTTTATTTAAATATCTAATTAGTGTTTTATTATGTTTTATAAATAAAAAACAAATTAAAAACGGAAAGAAGATTATAAATATATTGTATATAAATGTACTGTTCTTTTCGATTTTATAGTATCTTATTGCAGATTTGAGCGCCCTCTTTCCAAGAACCCTGAATACGCGCCCAGGTACGTCAGGTCGGAACCCCTTCCCAGGCATAAAAAAATCGTATACTTATTCAATAAAAAATAAGCAATTGAAAATAAGTCACCTTTTTTGTTACTTACAATTAAATTATAATCAAAATTAAATTAATATATAAGGCTACCTCTCTCCATAAAAAATCAATACGAATAATATGTTAAGAGTAAAATTTCCTTGTTATCTTGTATAATACTCAATATATTTGTCAACTGATCTCTGGAAAAATAGAAAAGGTTTTCTTTTGTTGTCTTTTATTTTAATATCTAATTTCTATACATTTGTTGGTTTGTTATTTATTGCGTCACATACACATTTTAGTGCTGCCACCATTTACAAAAGATTCACCTAACAAGAGAGATATTCATTAAAGCTGAAACAGAGCGCTCTGAAACTTTCCTTTTTAATAAAGATACTATTTAGGTGGCTGACCAAGACAAGAGAGGCAAGACAAAGCAAGAGGCCAGTACTTTTAATGCCCACCATTTTCTACTTAGTCTCTAAGAATGATAAATTATGTAAGCCATCCACTTTATACTAAGTTGTTCTAAGTCTGGAGAGAAATAAGAAGTCTGATGATTAATTCTACTAGATCTCAATTAGTATAATTGAAGTTTGGACTTTGTTTTTTAACTCTCAAGAATGCTAACATAGAATCGACTAATTACTGATAGTTAATTAAGATGAAAATAAATTTGAAAAAAATGTTTTTTGTTATAAAATGTCATTAAAAATTATAATGAAAATGCATATTCTATTAAGTAGTTTAAAGATTAAAAGTTTATAAAAGCACTACATGGTTGTTGCTTTGACTAACTTTATCATTTAAATATCAAATGTAATCTACACATAACTTTTTGATAAATATTAAATTTATCTAGCTCTACCTCTTTTATGTACGAACAAAGGTAATTGATTTTTTTTTTACTCATATAAACCCCTTGTTCTTTAAATCTTGCTCTGTAAAATATTCGCTAGATCTTCGGTTAGTTACACTTTCCATATATTCCAGGGGCGTTTCACAAGCCGATGGGTATTCTTTCCCAGATCATTTTTACCATTCTACCCTCTTTCACCACATGTTTAACCAAATATTTATTTATTATGGTGGTTTTACAGTTCTTTGGCGACCTCTGGTTTCCATTCACAATTCTTGCAGATTATTTCAGTCTCCTGGAGCGTGATTTTCTCACAATATAACCTGCTGGACTTTCATTCATTGCTCCTTGGTCTTCCTCTTATGATTCGGAGAAAATTATGATTGTTTCGTTACACGAAAACAAGCCTGTCTATGTGATGTAACAGAGTGAGTAGGAAACCTGAAGTAGACCTAGGACATTTGTCAGATTGGTTAATGATAGGTGGACCAGAGTTCTCGAATGGACACTCCGAGACTACGTCAGGAATGGAGATAGACCACCTATCAGGTGAACGGAGGAGAATTGCTGGAAATTGATAATTGTTAGCCTAGACAGAAAGATGCGGGGAAGTGATAGGGAGGTATATGTTCAGCATAGGACGAATTAGACAACTGGTAGATGATGATAAAGATAGCATTCGCCCCCACAGTAAATATTTATTTTTAAACATTTATAATTTTTCTTTACTAAGGCAATTTATCGCATTTTAAGTCAATTTTCAACGAAATTGATTGTCATGTTACTTAGACAGAATTTCTCTTTAAGACAGCTCTATAAAAAATTTATAAATCAATTTTACTCAACGGTAGACCGTTTTAAGGGTAGAACAAATACTACAAATTAGTTTCTCATACAAAACTAACCATTTTAAATAAAATATAGAACAATGCATACATAAAATTTTACAGCGAATTTATTAATCTCATATGATATATTAAATCGCAAAAATAACTAAATAATCGGTCAATAACTTCATCATTCAACAATTTTCCGTATTTAAACATATTTGTTAGTTTCAAATAACTTTTATATTTACATATTTTTGCATAGAAATATTGAAATAGTATCATCATCATTAGCGCGGCTGCCCTGGTGAGCCTTGTCCTCCTGTTTCCTGGTTTCGTGACCATATTTTATATATATACATAGTAAGTACACAGGAGTAATATGGTTAGTATTACGTCCTTGTTTTAGTGTACACTAAAAAGCACCTTCAGTTTATAGCCGGTTGCGAACGGTTAAGCAGAGCTTGTAATATGTATAAATACTTTTTACAAACATTATTTGACATAAGCAGGAGTTGAACTCACGTTATACTCTTGCTTTTAGTCGATGGCAAGAACAAATTCTTTAGCGCTTGCAGCGACAGGCTTGATACATTGAAATGATCAATATTAATTTTTCCTCACACATATTTGTGAACCATGGTAGATTCAAGATGAGGGCAAAAATAGTTCACTAATGTCCTGTTGAATAAAAGTCTTAAAACTAGATGTAAGCTAAAACTCATTAAAACGCATTGCATTGCTATTTTGTGTTGTAAATCGCGTTTTAGTTTACATCTAGTTTTAAGACTTTTATGTAACCAGTCATAAGTATAATAACTTGACAAAAGAACAAAATAGCTAAAATTTTCCAGGTCGTATAAAAATATGCGTTGCTTTACAAAATAGTGTCAACTTTTTTATTTAAAAATATCGTGTTAAATAAATATTCGCTGCAAAATTTGATTTATACATTGTTACTAATTTTATTTCGGATGGTTAGTCTAGTATTTTATAACTTATGAGATCTGTGGCGTTTACCATCATTCATAATTTCAGTACTGATACAAGCGCTCTCTTATAATGGGTTGTATATTGTATTAATCATTATTGCGACGGATGGTGGATTAAAGGGTTAAATAAATAAACTGATCAACACTATACAACTACTGAACACTTTAATAGTGATACATAATGTGAATGAACAAATTAGATACAGATATAATGTAAATTCTACAAACAATGCACGTGAACTCATTAGTACATGACGGTGCCACTACGTCAGTAGCGTTGTCCGGCAGCACTTGCCTTGTCCGGTGGCAGTTAACTGAACTACGCCAGCTCGGCGCGGTATTCAAAACCTTAACAATCATCAATGTCCTAACATACATTTTTAGGGTTTTTTAGGTATGACCAAAAAACCCTCATACCGTCATTTTGTCGTCTGTCTGTCTGTCTGTCTGTCTGTCTGTTCGGTAAAAATTGTAGCCTAACGGCTAAACCTAGAGAGTTGAAATTTGGCATGCTTACACAACTCTTTGACCCGCACATAGGAAAAATACTAAAACATCTAAAAAACATATCCCCCTAAAAATATAAACAAAATTTGTGCTCATCGAAAAAAAAATAGTTTTTTATAACTCTGAGTAGGGTATCAAATGAAAGCCCTTGGAACGTGGATTAACGATCAAATTTTTATTTTTGCAAAATAAATTATTTTGAAGCGATTTTTGCCAAAATTGTGCAAAAAAATTTTTACCCCACACCCTGTAGCCCAGATGGTTTAAACTAAAAATCTGAAAAAATTCTAAGTAATGTACATTGGTGTGAACCGGAATAGTACAACAGAAATTTTTGATCAGATTATGTTTTTGGAAAAAACGCATTTTTTGTGTTTTTTTGCTAATAATGTACACAAGTTATAGCTTTGTAACACACTAGAATGGAAGGTTTATCCTGGTGTAGTGGTAATGACGCTGGCTTTTCACCCAACTAAGTCAGTTCGATCCCCACGAGAAGAGACAACAATATAATTTTTTGTTTTTTTTTTTCGCATTTTTATTTTGTTTAAATTATTTTTTCTAAATTCTAGCTATATTTTGGCAAATGTTGCATTTAATTTTTAAAAGCGTAAATTTAATAACCAGTGGAAATTGTTGAAATTATAATTAAATTCTGTTTCAATGTACACGAAATCAGAGGGGCGGAGCTTATAACAACCAATGGAAGCCATAGGCGCAATTTTCAAAATATTAAAGAACCTTGCTATATAAAAAAAAATACTGCACATATTTAAAAACCTAAATAATGGTATTAGGCGTTCGAAGTAAAATTTGTTTTGGCATCCCAAATAATCATCATTCACTTAATAAATACCTGCAAAACTCTGAAATGTGTGAAAATTCACACTTTTAATTCAATTTTTATATAAATGTTGCAATTCTACTGTGATGGGATAGTGTATGCACGGTGCCGCAACAACATAAATTGGCGCTTGGTGTGTAAAATTATTTGGCGCCCCCCTCCACCCATTCTATTTACATACGCAATTTTTAAAATTTTATGGTAGGGTGAATGTATCAGTAAGGGAACGTTTACGACATTTACTTACGTTGTTTTCTTCACCAAAATGTTATGTAAGATATTTACTTAGAGTACGTTCAAGTTAACTTCATGCCAGGGCATCATAAAATACGTCATCAATCCTGCGCGAGAAAACAGCTGATCACAGGTAACCAAACACACAAAATCATGTATTTCAAATACATTTTTACTCATGTTTGTACACGGTATACCTTGAAACGTACGAGAAATAAATAATAATAATGGAAATAAACAAACATCGCACAATACGCGTAGTTAAACACAAATCAAAGTAAGTGACGCCACTGAAATGTGTTAAGCTAGCTGTTGGTAATGTAATGGACGAAATTTGGTTTCTGCGCAGCTTAGTCGGTAACATAGGCCTGGCATGAAGTTAACTTGAACATACTATACCATATTTTATCGAGGATCGTTAAAATCTTATTGTTTTATTTTGATGCAAGTGGAAATATAATAAAAGAAAAATAAAAAACATAACTTTATTCATAAAAATCACAAAATCACCAGTAAAAGAACACTTAGTCCTCATAAAGGAACTATCTTATTATCAGTAAAGGAACATACAAAAATATATATTATAAAGTCATTTTTTAACAATAAATTTATAAAATTATAAAAGTAAACAAGCATTCTTTGGTATTATTTTTTGGTTTAGTTTTAACCTTTTTCTTTGGTTTGGTTTAAATTGCAATATTGACGATTATAGTAACAAATTATGGTACAAATCTTTTAGTCATGATAATCAACTAATATAAAAAGGGACAAAATATAAACTCTAGGTCAATGAAACACAAAATGAAAAACACCTAAAATGAAACACAAAAGGGCTAAAGAAATATTATATTACATAACTGAATAACAGATTAAATAAAAAAAATATATATTTAATGACAAAAAAATAAAATGAAATGGGATATTTGAACAACAAATAATAAATATTTTGGTATTTTAATAATATATTATATAATTACTTTAACGGAATGGAAAATTAAATAAATTGAACTTTTCTGGCTTTTAACTGTGAGAATTCGTTAATTGAGTCTTTACAATTTAATGACTGCGCTATAGTATTTTCTATTGACATTAAAGCTAATTTTATAAATAATAATAAATAAATAAATAAATAAATAAATAAAAAAAAACAAATAATTTTATATTAACTTTAATTTACTAAAACTGCGTTCATTCAACAGTTACGGGGAGCGTTAAAAATATGCACAGCGCAATGCCAATATTAGAGTACACATCTTTAAAATCGTATATGCGGATCACTTCTAATAAATGGCATTGGAGTGGCAATTCTACAGCCATCACAATTTTTTTAAATATTTTTCTTTTATGAAATCAATTTTTGTGTTGATTATAATTTATTAATATAAAAAATAATAATAATAATAAAAAAAATGAAATTTGGCCATTTGGCGCCCCTATGAATCAGGCGCCTGGTGCGGCGGCACTGTGTATGCAACCCGTATTATGCAATGTAATATGGGTTGCATACACTACCCGAAGTGCAACTTGATATTTCTAGAGAGGAGTCTGGTTTCGAGTACACGATACTCGAACTAAGATGTATTATTGCTGTATGGAATCAAAGATACGTCGTAGAAGGTTAGTAGTCTATAAACCATTTTACAACGAATCTGTAATATATATTCTTACCTATTTATGTGGGAAACTAGTTGAGTTTACCCCTCAAAATGTATATTTTTTAATAGAGGTTATATTAAAAGCTGGAATTGTGTACTGGTGTGTATATTGTGACATCTCCCTACGGTATCTATTCAAAGCCATATTTTTTCATTGTGGATTATTAGAATTTATTTGAATGTGTGTCATGAGGTTTGGTAGTGAGTTCTCTTCTTGTCCGAGCCTTCTTACAACACTACCATCCCAGGTGTATTGTAGTCTGTTTGTTATCGTTTGCCTTGATGTCCAAACAACTCACGGACATCGAAAAACAATGAAAAACTTTCAAGAACTTTCCAAAAGAAATTTTTGATTGAAATGACACTTTTTAATCCCTTATGACCGATACCTTCTTTAAACACGACGGATTAGATTTATTTTATTTCAGAATGTATAAAAAATATTTCCTTTTGGAAAATATTTTTTTAAAAATACCATCATTTAATTTGGAGTGAGTCTCGACCTATTTAAAATACGCCATTCTGTTCTATTTTACAGGACCGTACATTATTTATTCCAAGTACTGGCTCTACTTCCTTGCGAACGCAATTTCCATCTTTCTACTTTAAAATATGTTGAACTTCCAACATACGCCTCATAGTCTTGGTCAAGTCCATCTTCTTAATATGTCCAAACCATTAAATTTAAGAATACTTGCCCTAAATATTAATAAGTCTTCTTGTTCTTCACTTGGACACAACTAGTCGAGATGATATTTTACCTCACTTGCACAGATATTGCTCTGAATCAAATAAGAACCAACATGATAATAATAATAATTATTATTATTTATTAGGGTTGTTTCTGCCGTAGTAATACATTAACTCAAGTCAAACGTTATTCCATTACTTGCATCAGTGGCGGCTCCTCATGAACAGCCAAGGAGCCATGGCCCTACCATTGCAAAATTATGGCAACACCATCACAAATAAATCATTGATAAGATTTTATTTTCTTTACAAATACCGATAAATACAATTAAATATACACGCATTTAAGTACAGAACGCTACTATTGCCGTGCATTTGATGCGATGATGCACGCTTTGTATTTATTTAGACAGGCGAACCCAATCGAAACTGGTTCTTGTTTCAGACGGTTTGATGCCCTCCGTGGAGAGCTGTCGGGTAGAGCGGGTGGTCAGTTCGTGCGGTAGAATTACAGTAAAAGTTAGCCAGCTGGATATTGGCACGTTAGTTTGAGTTACGGTTTCATATAGAAAGCATCGCGTATTACAGGGTGTTTATTGTGTCGTATCGTGTGTGTGTGTGTGTGTTGTTTTGTTACTATTAAATATGAACAGTATCAGTAACCTTTTGAAAACAACATTCTTCTTATACCCTCGAGGAAAAACGAAATAAAACAACTTGGAAGACCGCTACCGGATTTGGACATTTCGAGAACTCAAAATGTTTCAGCATCTGCCTTCAAAACACGGATAAGAAAATTAAATAGAAACATTTACTTAAAGAACAATTTGATTTGCGGATGCGACGAAAAGCAAGAGGTTTTTTCTTTTCCTTGCGTTTTATTCGGGGGAGAATTAACATGGATGAAGAACGGTATTACGGATTTAGTGCACATCTGGGAAAAAATTAAAACACATGAAAAATCGAAGGTACATATGAACAATGGCGTAGGCGGAAAAATATTTCGGGAGAGACTTTTCACAACATCGAAATTAATACGTTTTGAAAAGGCGAGCAATCTTGAAATGCGGTAATTATACTTTTAATTCTTTTCGATTTTTCGGGGGGATTTATTGACCCTGGTATAATTCTGATGGCTTGATTTGAATTTTAAAAGTTCTAACCAAGTCAACTGAATTGCCCCATAGTAAAATCCCGTAGTTTAGCAAAATACAGTGTGCAAAATACAGCATTCTGAATATCTTAATCGATACACCATCCATTAATTGTTTGAGCATATACACCACCGTATTTAGTTTGAAAGATATTTGTGAATATACTCTTTTCAATTAATAGTAATACAATAACTAATTTTATTTCTTTTTATAAACATATACTATAATTAATAACACAAGTAGTTTCGTCTTGTTAGGACATTATCAAGTGTAATACTTACAAACTTAGATCTAGGTATATATACTCTAACAGGATAAAGACAACAGTGGGGGTGTTAGATTACAGTTTTAAGTTCAATAAAGGCGAGGTATTTAGGTCTATTTGTTCATTTAAGATGTTATCTGGATGACTATGTTTAAATTAATTAATTTCTAGGGCTTCAAGTAATGCAAGTTTTTTTCCCTTATTACATAAATGTAGAACTTTCATATCAGTTAATTATGGAGTCCACTGTTAACAGATATGAACAAAGTTATTGTATTATTATTAATATGAATTTTTACAAAGTAACGACCTAAACAACAAATATATACTCTTTCCAATTTAATTTTCTATCTAAACGGGTTCCAAGGAAATTAATTGCTGTATCGTCGGACACAGTAATATTGTTTAAACGTCTTTTTAACTAAAAACGACAGTTTGGACGAACAAAAATAACGAATACAAACAGCAAGATATATCAACAATTTTAAATCAAGGCAAGCAATAAAGAAAACGGGTAAAAATTGGACCTTGCATTAATCTTATTACCAGTTTAATCGTCTTGCATGCAAATCCTAAACGAATAGTTTCCTTCAGTTACAACAAGCAATTGTTACAGTACGTTTCTGTACCACGTTGCGTGTGTGTATTCGTTGTTACGTCAACACTTATGCCACTTATACCGCATTCAGTAGTGCATCCGCACGGCAGATTTTCTTCACAATTCTGTCGGCTAGTCATGCCGTCAACATACGATGCTGTGGTGATAGTAGCTTCTAAACATTTTCAAAGAATGTCAAATATAATTAAACGTGATATATGACGTAAAAATTGGTTGAAAAGGATAAAACTTTATTCAGATATGAACTTAAAAGGAATTGAAATTTGCAACTAAAGATTGACATAATGATTTGCTAATGGATGAAGAAATTTATTTAAGATTCCAGTCGTTAGTTACTAAACTGAGAAACTGTCTGTCTTAATCCGGTGCGCCTGCACAGGTCCCTCCGATGCAGACATATCGAATCAATTATTTGCTTTAGTCGCCTGTAAATAATTGTTCAGGTTTATCAATAAACACATTCTAGTATACAGACAGGTGCGCCTGTACAGGCACTTCACACAGGTATACTTGCAAGTGTGCAAATCTGTGGCTGTAAGCATTAAATCGTTTGTACGTGCTGTTTAACTGCTCAGCAAGGGCATAGATATGAGTTCAACTCCTGCCCATGTCTAATAATCTGTGTAATAATTAAAAAAGTTGATTGCATTTTGTAAAGCAACGCATATTTGCATACGACATGAAAAATTTTAGCTATTTTGTTCTATTGTTAAAATTACTTATAATTATTATACTTAGTGGACCATTTTTGCCCCCATCTTGAATCTGTCGCGGTTCACAAATAGGTGCTGCTGTGAAAAATGATTTAATTTTCATTGATGTATTATTTCAACGTAGAAAGCCTGTGGCTACAAACGCTAAAGTGTGTGTTCTTTCCGTTGACTGCTAGCAAATTAGACTGTAACAAATATGAGAATGCAAGTTGTCGTAGTTATGACGTCATGACTTCTTACGATAAAAGAAGGTGCAAAGATGGCCATGTGGGGCCATGACCTTTGAAGGTCAGGGTAAGTCAAATATATGAAATATTTTAAATATTATTCTAAATTAATTTAAATACGAATTCAACTAAACACCACTGTCTTAATTTACAAATTATTTTAGGAATACCTTGCTCTGAACTAAATCGATCCGTGTTTTATTACGTAACACATGTCATGAAATTCTTCCACGGATTGTTTTTATATTTTTCATATATAAAGAACTAAGATCTTAAGAGACAATTAGTAGTAATTAGTAATCAATTAGTACAACTGTTCGTTCTATCAATAATGGGCCTACAAAGCCGTGGTTACGTAAGTACTGACTCTGTCGAATAATTTGGGTAAAAATATTTATATAAATAACAGGTCCTGCTTAGCCATTCACAACCAGTTATAAACTGTTGGTGTCTTTCTGTGTACGCTAAAATAATGGGCGTAATACTGACTCGTGAATGTACACAGATTTAAAATATGCTCATGAAACTTGGAAACAGGAGGCCTAGGCTTACCTCGGACTATCGTGCATATTGATGATGATTCATGTGAGCCCAAAAAATAGATTTCTTTAGATAACCTACAAGCGATGGACAACATTCGGTTATATTCCACGTTGGTCGTTTACATTCGTCAATCCAAACCTTTCCAGCACTTCGTCAGATATGTATGCAGCTTTAAACTTAAGGCCATTTCAAGTAGTTAATTAACTGATCTTTTTATCATTTAGAAAGTCGTTTGGGTCTATGATATAAAACTTGACATTAATAAACTAATAATTGTCTTAATAACTAAAGACTTTTAGTAGGGTTTAAAATTATGGTCCTGCCATTATCATAACATAACCTTAATAATGATTATTAAATGAATATTACCTATGTAATTGTTTAGGTAATTAAAATAATTAATTACTTTAAATAACAAGGTATCTTAAATTAATAATAAAGAGGGTACATGTGTACAGTCAAGAAAGGGAGAAGCTTAAGAAAGATAATAATAAAGATAAAATAAAATAAAACTGACTATCAAGGATGTTGGTTTATATTTTGAATTTATTTTAATGTTTCCTCTTGTCGTAAAATTTTCCAAATTAAACGAAGAATATTTCTTAACCTTATAAAGCCGGTTATTATGGAAATCATAGCTTACTTAAGACTTATTGCCTTCCAAATCTGTTGAAGGAAACTTCAAATAATTTTATTTCTGTAAATTCTACATTTAGAAGATTCTAATAAAAATAAATTGTAATATTATCCATATACATTCCATTGTGAACACACAGATATTACCGAAACAAGTTAAGTCGGATGATAAACCCGACGTTAGTTATTCCAGGATCAATTTGTTCAGTGACTTATTTAATTGGAACAGTATTTAATTTATAGCAATATTTGGAAGTGTAGGATATCAAGGACAACTTTTAGTTTTTAAATGGGAACGTATATCATGTTGGTATCTTTGTAGAGAACTTTTGAAAAGAAACAACTTTTACTTCAACATTTATTTAATAACTTTTACGGTTGACGAAAAATTGTATTCTGTATAATGACTTGATAATAAAGTATTTTTATCCCTCCATTTTTAAAAAAAATATTTAAATAAACGTGCCCTCCATTTTTATTTAAATATTTTCGTATTCATACATACTCTTGAGTTATCTAGCTAGGAGCATAATAAAAAAAAAAAACAAACAAAAATATCTGCATGCTTCGATCTTGTATGACTTCGCGGCCCCCCGACGAATCTTTCGCAGCCCTTCGGTTGAGAAACGCTGGCCTACATTATATACTTATTAAATAAAATACTATTTTTAGGATATTGATATACATGATATATAAGAAGCCCTGCCACTTAACAAAGAAAATAATCTTTTTGAGATTGAAACTAAGTCAGTTCTAAGAAGAGAAAGGAAATGATGGAGATAGAAAGTTTTGTTATAAATATAAGTGTACAGAGAGAATAAGAGAGAGTTTTGTCGCTAGATTTTGTTCTTAAGTTGATCATTAAGCTATAGATTTGGTAGCTTTTAAGATTCTTCCTCGTCCATACTTTTTTTCGGTAGTCGAGAAGTTGAGAAGAGCGAGGCTTTAGAAGGAGATTCGTCTCAAACGCTATAACAATGTATTAAAGAAGTGTTAACGTCTCTTCCATGTTTTATAATGCATAGTGTCGTAATTCTGTAAAACTTTAGCATTGTCTCACCTCTCGTAAAAGACGTAACATCTTAGGGACTTTACTAACTCGCCTATACTGTTGGTAGCATTGATGAGTTAATGTCGGGTTTTATGTGCTATAGAGTTAGGGCTTGTGAATTGGCAAACATGGGTCGATACCACTTTGCTCGCTTCGCGAAATTAGACTGGCAACACTGCTTAGCATACATTGGAAATTTAATGTCGTGTTTTAGTAATTGAATAGGTAATTTAGTAACATTTATGGATGGAAAAATTATGGTTAATATTCATTTACAACCTTGTACAACTAATTCATTTTAAAGACTATATTATCATGTATATAACGATGGTTGATGCAGGCAACGTACATAAATTTACAACTGTTTGACTATGCAGGTATTACGACGTGTACACACCTGACACCAATGTGGTTCTTGACTGCATTCTTAATCAAATAAATCGTTACTTGTATCAGAATTATCTCGACTGAAACACTCCTTCTAAGCATAATTGCATTCTGATCTCGTGCTCAGGGGCGGATTAAGTCCGCTGGCGGCCCCTGGCGGTAACAATTTATGGGGCACATGTTAGTAACAATTTATGGGACCCCATTAAAAAAAGGATAGAAAGAATAGGCGTTATTTTTTACTTACGTGTGCATATAAGGGATCGGAAAATTTTTAATGAACTTCGCGCAAATATTTTGCAATAATAAAATGTTCTGTACCTCTGCGAGGAGCCTCATTTGAGTTCGAGGCTCCTGGTGGGCATCAGGATCGACACTTACATGTATTTAATAAAAAAAAAAATGTGAAGTGTGAATTTTCATTTATTTTAGGGTAATAACACTATGATAGACAGTGATAGTTACAGAGAACATTCAAAGAAACAAGTATCAATTCACATTCTAACACTTATACATTATATTTATTAGTTAGGTCCACAAACTTAAACACCACCCATCACAGTCGTACATCAAAATTGTAGAAACGCAGCTCTGAGATTATGCGATAAATACATTTGAAAATCACTTTGTCTACTTATTTATTGGACAGAGCTTTCTCGTCCTGCGAATTTTTTCAAACTGCATATTTTTCCAGACTGTAAGATCAAACTGTAGAATCAATCGTATTTGCTTGGTTTATGTGAGAATTGTACTGGACGATCATTATGTCTACTCGTTTATTGGCCAGAGCTCCTGCATCTCGCACCTTTGCGTCTTTTACCAAGCTCATGCTGTTTCCAGTAGTGTTTCCAGTAGTACAAATTTTAAACAATAACAACGCCTCACATACTACGTAATAATACAGAGACGTTGTCCCCCCAAATAAATAAACAAAAATATGTATTTAATTCTAGATTTATATCATGGTTTAGAATCCCAACTACTAATGTTACGCGCAGACTTCCCACCCTGTCACGACATAAATGTTGAACTGTAAGTCTTTTTACTGTCTACAGTTTTATCATAGTAATATTTCTCACCGCATCAAAATTTTCATGAAGCACTATATAGAAGTTTATTCAAGCATTTACAAATACATTGTTCCCCCCAATTTAAATATCCTAAAATAATTTCATTTGTGCGTGGTATGAACGTGTTTTTAACCGTTGTGTACTCTAGATTCAAGAGAAAATGTATGCGATAACACAATTTTTTGTTCGTAAGCTTTAATGTTTATCCTGAATAAAATTGATATTCTGAATGAGATTACTTTGCTGAAGTTTTGTGACGAACGCCGTAATATATTCCGGTAAGAATGTGCCGGAATATCACTGCGGTAGGAGACGTGCTTCGAACACAGGGAGATCCACTTTTCCGTAGCAAAAACTTTCAGGACAATATTAGACATTAAGCACAATGCGTCCAAGAAACGAATCATAATTATACCAATGGACTCCGAATACATTTCTGAGTTTAATCCACTTTTTATATAACCTAGCAATATTTTAACAGAAGTATAAGATATTGATCGAGGTCTTGTAAAAAAGAAACCTATACTTCCTAGATTTTAAAAATGCTTTCGATAAAATTCAACAGAACAAATTAATATCTTCGAACTTATTTTTTATTGTTCTAGTATTAATGCGGACCATTATTTTGGACGTTTGCCATTGCTGATACTAATAAGCTAGAATCGTACAAGATAGATTGAGTATTAGTATCAAAGAGATAAAATGCTTCACAAAATATAAAATTCGAACGTTAATAGTACTAAAAAGGTACTGAAAATACGTTAGTATTACAATTAAAACCGAGTACATTAAAACCTCACACTAATTTGACATAACGTTTCCATGGCTTTCCAATGCACAAATAAGTTAAATGATCTAAAACCAAAAAATTTAAAACCGATTACAGCTTAATTTGGATGTCTAAATGTGCCTTTACTTTCAAATGTACCCCGACACGTAAAAGGCTTGTCCATACTCTTCGGCTCATGCAGCATGCGCCACTTAGTTAACAGGGATCCTTTAAATGTTATTTACCAGCTTACAAGAGGCTAACAGTCACTTTTATTAATAATTTATTAATCTATTTGATTTAATCTGTAGCGAATCACTCATATATCATAGTTATTAAAAATATATTTATGTAGCGAATTATCGACGTTTACTATTACTTATTGACTGAATGCATTTTATTATTTTGTTATGGATTTGCTTCACAACATCTTATTGGCAGAAGTGGTAAGTTTCTGTGTGTATATAACACCCCAAGCAGGCACAGAAACATTCATTCTAAAGAAGATTTTTTATGAAGAAATTTCAATAAATCGTCTTCGGCACCAATCATTTTACGCGTCCACTAACCGGCATCGACAAGCGCCAACACAAGCGCTTATAGACGTCTGTTTATCGGCCGTGGAAACAATCATTCTACGTTTTCGAAGTTTTAGGAACATTCTTCAGACATCCTTCCACTCTTTACTGGTGAGGCGACTTCCCAGCATACATCTGTGTAGTGCATATTGCGTGTATCACATAGATGAATTGGGTCTATAATTTAACTTGGATTCCGAACCACTATTTCTTCCCTTTTTTCGAGCCACCTTAATCCATTTCTCTTCGAGGCGCATTCTTCTTTCCTTGGTAATTATTTCTCTTTATATTACTTTTTTTGACACGTCTTTCGATAGATGGGTTACGGGTCTTAATCAACTCAATATCTGTCTTTTAAGTACACTCTCTTAACTGAAATTACTATATAGTTCCCTTATTTCTTCATTTGTTCTAAGCAACACTAAACTGTCTTTTTTTTCTGCAAAATTTTTTCTACCACTTTCTCACCCTTATTTCCAAAGACTAAATATTTTCTCCACTACTCTTTAACCTGTATTCTAAAGAAATCATTATAAAGCCTTTATTATAACAGGTCCATAACATAAAAGCATCTCGTATGCGTAAGGCGAATCAATGATATATCACTGTTCTGCTTGCAGTACGAACATCTGTTTATAACAAACAGACAATATACTCCATTCATACATCTTTATGCTTATGTCATGTACTTGTGCTTTGGATCTATTATAAAAAAGACTTAAATGTTCTTTAGATCATCATAAGTAAGCATAATCGTAAATGGCAAGAAAATAACATTAGACATGCCAAAAATATAATTGTATTTGCAAATCATGTCCAGGATCTTTTACAATTAATTCACGCAGTAAATAAATTCAACAGCGAATGGCTTCCGATTAAATTTTAAGATCAAAACAAAAACTCTTGAGATTTGATTCTGAATTATAAGCAAATCGCGTGAAATACTTTGAAACCTGAATAAACAATATGAATATATATATATAAAAGAACATGTATAGAGAAGGCTAGAGAGGCGTTTGTAAATATGAAAAGACTGTTGATCAACCGAAACTCATATTACAGCTGAGACAGCGAATAGTAGTAAGATGCTATTTCCCATTTTTCTCTATAGCATGGTTATATGACCATTCTGATCTTGATCTTGAATGTATTGGAAGTCTTGGAGGATTTGGTTTACCGATGTTTATTAAGAATATAATGAAGAAACCTGGTAACAAATTAAGTCTTACATAGAACGGAGAAACGTCGACTTAGGTTTACATCATCAAAGAGTATAAGCTGCAACAACTTATAGCGGTAAATTGTTGCAGCTTATACAAACAAAGATCCTAGATCGTGGAAAAATTTCACTCTTAATAAACTTCAGAGAATGGTTGCAGTGTACATCCAAGATATATTCCAGACTGTTGTATGAAAAAAGAAAATACAAGGTGTCTCAAAAGAAATTTTATATTTATTTAGCTTACTGCGTGAACGCAACGTATCCGAGGGGCGCGGGGGTTATGTCAATCGGTAGCCTGGCTCTTGGGAATTCAGTCACTATGGAGCGTTTCTCGGGAGCAGACCGCGCGTTATGCGTGCGAGAGTTTTACAAAAACGGTGATTCGGCGACTGGAGCGCGTAGAAAATTCTGCAGTATTCGAGGTTTTCGCCACTTAAATGATGCGCCAAGCATTCCTCTCATTCGACATTGGGTTAAAAAGTTTGAAGAGACTGGTACAACACTGGATAAATCAAAATCCGGGCGACCTAGGTCATCAAGAACGGTAGAAAACGTGGAGAATGTTAATCAGTCTGTTCGTGACGACCCGAACCTTTCAATTCGGAAGCGCGCAAGTGCTTTAAATGTGCATAGATCATCATTACATCGCATTATGCACAAAGACCTAAAGCTGCACCCCTACAAAATTCAATTGGTGCAAGAATTAAAGCCCCAAGATGCCAGTCAGAGGCTTAATTTCGAAAATTTTCTCAGGCAAATTGATCTCCCGGAGAGGTGACATAAATTGGCCTCCACGCAGTCCAGATTTAACCCCTATGGACTTTTTCCTATGGGGTTATCTTAAATATAAAGTTTACGCCCATAAACCGACTTCACTGGCGCATTTGAAAGAAAATATCCGTCACGAAATGGCAGCCATCCCTGAGTCCACCTGCCGAGACGTCATAAGTAATTTTACTGTTCGATTAAATGAGTGCCGAGAACGCGAGGGTCTACATTTAGACGATATTATTTTTAAGAAATAAATCCCCAAAATGTGTATTTTAATAATTAATAAACATTTTTTCTATATACGGCTTAATTTTTTTTTTAATCGATCCACTAAATATAAAATTTCTTTTGAGTCACCTTGTAGTTATGATGAGTGCCAACCTTTGCAAATAGAAAGAAGAAGGATTTAGAAAAATGAAACGTGGATAGATATAGAAGAATTTTAGAAAAAAGTCATGCAGAAATGGAAAAACCTCGAGAAATGCTTTACACTGTTAAGAATAAAAATTATAATATCTGGACCATAGAATCTTATCACTCAAGGAAGGATCCTAAACAAAACAAACATCGGTCGTAGAAGAACTCGTAGTTGAATCTTTAAAAGTGGTCGGTTGTACATATATAAATCTATCTCAAGCTGCTGAATCAAAAGATAAAATAACTATGCTGATCAGTCAAAAATAGATGGCGTAGAACAATAAAAATAAAAATGGAATTAAAATGAAGTTTTTTAGAAAATAAAAAAAAAAACACGAGAACTGCTTTACACAATCACGAAGCGTAAATTGGAATATTTTGGTCATATAAAGCGAAGAAAGACGCATGAGCTGCTACAACTTACCAGGGAAAGATACTAAGCATCAATTTATGTGATTGAAGAATCTCTAATTCCCGGTTGCATAATAGTCTTAAAACTAGATGTAAGCTAAAACTCGATGTAAAACACAAATTTACTTAGCAACGCAATGCATGTTGGGCCCGTAAGGCCGCTATTATTATTAAATTAAATTAGCTTAATCTAATTTATAACATCAAAAACTTTTGGTGTTTTTATAAAATGTTGAGAGCCGCTACTTGCGGGTTTTAACATTAATTTTTCACCTAATCCATTCCTATACTGACCTGCTTAGTGAATGCTTCGCTTGCCGAAATATTATTAACAGTTTCTAAGTTAAATTACGCGTTCTATCGCGGTTTAAGTGATTTTACACTCTCTTGGTTTCATCTTTTAAATTTTTGTGTGTCTACACCTGCCAAGGAACCATCCGAAGACCCAGGAACTTGTTTTTCGGGACACTAGTGCCACATATGTAAAGTTGGAAATTAATATTCTACATATTTATTAGGAAAACATCTATTGTAAGTCTGTTCCAATTTTACATACATTCAAATTCATTGTTAATTTAATATTTTTGTAACTTATATTTCTATTGTGCAAGCTATCGCATCAGCGCGTAACTTGTTATTTTTTGTTCGCACACGCTGGTCTCTTGATAACGTGTGCTGTCTTATTTAGAATTTAAATTTAACATCTGTATTTTTTAGTATATTATATTAATAATTTTTGTTATATATCAGTTTTATATAATATTATTTTTGTGGTACTGTATTTTATTAATGTGATAGACCCATAGTGTTGAGCAACGTTTTCCGCATTGTTTGTCGCTTGGCTAGGGTTTTCAGAGACATCGTGGGATTTTCTAGGTTTGGTTCCTCCATTACTTGTGGCCCTAGGATTTTACCCCTCTACAACCCAGCTAGGGCTACTATTTCCTTTGTGTCAGTCTCTTAGATCAGCCTCTAGAAGCAAAAGAGTTTATATTCCCTCCCCTTTCCTCTAGGTAGTCCGTGTCTTCCCCAGGTGCTCAACTCGGTGCGTCTCCGTATCACATCACCGTTTTTCAGTTCCATATTCCAGCCTTCTGCTGGTGGTCCTTCGAAGTCTCCGCTGCGAAGACCACTAGTGTGACTGTCTGGCCACCCTACCTTACTTAGGCTGGGAGCAGGCTTCACAATGCGTTTTAATGAGTTTTAGCTTACATCTAATTTTTATGCAACTGAGCATAAGAATGTTTGTACGTCTATAAATATATTTCTAATTGCTGTATTAAAAAATAGAGCAGCCATGATGAATGCCAACCTTCGAAAGGTAACTGCGTAGAAGTAGCGACTATCTAATCATCTCATCTGATTTGCTAGAATTTTAATAGTGAATTTTGCGAGCTGGAAATCGTTTAATCAATAAATCAATATGGATGCAAAAATAGTGTCAGAAGTGCATGTATCCCAAAGTAGTAAAACAATTTATGCGCCAGGAAGCATTTAATTCGTTACCTTGATAATTCGTTCCAAGGTTTAATAAGGTAATGCGTCAAAATCACCGTAATATAAAGTGAGGACTGTAAGGTATTTACTGAAAACTCGAAGTACAAGTATGAGTAGTTTGAATATGGTTGAAATAGTTTATTCTAGTGTTAAGATCTTTGTCTAGGTGCTAATGAACATATGGCGTGCTGCTTTCGGTGCACGAAATGCTTATGGACTCCGGAGAAATTCAACATTTCATTTCACTCACACGTAATAAGGGGGAATATATTTTTTTTGTAAGGTTTATTCCTAAGTACAATACTTGTTAGAAGTGGTTTGTAAATTTATTTCATTCTGTTGATGGGTGGTTGTTAAGAATTTAGATTGCCACACCCCTTTTAGATTATAAAAAAACTTTTTTAGGTTTATATCCTAAATTAAACTAACATAATAAGGACAAACAACTTTTTTTTTAAAGGTATAAAAAATATTTAGAGTAAATTAAAAAAGTCATATGATTAATAAAGCAAATAAAAACAGAGTAGCAACTCATGTTGTTACTTCTTAAATAATAAAACGTAGTGCTAAATTTCAACATAGTATGTATCTTAAAAATTAATAAATATTATAAAAGAAAAACAGAATATAACAACAAAGTCAGCGGGTTGATAATACTGTTACTAAAAGTTTAACAAGCTTCATATTTTACAAAAAATAAACATTTCATTAAACCATGATTAAACTATTGAAATATATATAAAAAAGCTGATCTCCACATTTTTGATATTTCTAGTCTTGTCATTAATAGAGGAGAAGGTCCTAATAAAGGCCCCCATTTTGTTTTTTGTGGAAGTTTTTGAAGAAATGATCTTAGAATTGGCATACATCTAGCCCAAAGACTTATACATAATATTAAAAATTTTATTGTTTCGAAAAATAGAAAAATAATATGATTCAAAGCCAACTATGAAAATTTGTAAAATGTTCGAATCAGGATTAAGTGTATGAAATATGGGCCCCCATTAAAAATTGGGTAGTTCAAAATAAATATTATTTTTTAAGATACAAACTCAAAATAGCAGTTTAACAATTGATTACTGACAAAAACCATATCCATATAAATCTTTTTTTGTCCCGGAGCATTCATTGTTCATGTGCCCACATATTGCACTTTAGGCATCGAACCCAAAGCTCGCCCCTTTGATCCTGTAAAAAACAACCGTCACAAAACATGCAAGCAATATCTTCATCATCGTCCATGTCGTTGTCAGCTGGAAAAAATTGTTGAATACGTGCCCTGGCCTATATTTAGACCTGGCGGGGAGCTCATATTTCCAACATTGCAATCTTAATTAATGTTTGAATTTTTTTGGATTAATGAGGCAGTAGCTCCTAGTAACACAGTAGACCTCGATCAGAATACAACAGCTTCAAGTATAAATCATAAGCAGATCGAATAAAAATCTTGTCCATTCTTATAACAACAACTTAATAAAATAATCAAAATTAAGCAAACACATTTACTGTAATTCGTTTCTAACGGAACAAGAACTCAGCTGCACTAAATTTGTAAAATTGTTGAATGAAAGGTAGGTGTGTTTAAGCTATTGTCGAAAGATGGTGTAAGCTTTATCAGTAGATTTTCTTTTGGGGCCCATATTAAATGCAGGGCCCATATTAGGACCTTCACCTCTACTGTTACATAGTTTTCATTGAAATTCTAAAAGATATTTTAATTTTCTTTTAGTATTTAATATATAGATGCATCTTAAACAAGAAACACCAATCAAAATAACCACTTCTGGCCGTTACACAGCTCTTAAGTCTCTGCGGTCATATGTCAATAGAATTACGAAGGGTTTCTTGAAAAGATTTTCATGTGAAGATTTTTAATATTGAAGAGGCTTTCAACAGCCAGAAAGACATGGTGTATGCTACAAACTTGTAAGAAAGAGTAAACGATCCAAAGGAGCCATTACTCTTCTTCAGTTATGGTTTGATGGTGCGGGAATTATGACTGTACCACTAAGATTCATTTTTATGAGAAAAGGATAAAAACGTAAGTCAAAATCTATTAAAAAACCGAGTTGAACACGATAGTTAAAGAACTGAACAACTCTCTCTTCGCTGGTCACTACAAAAGCTTCCAGCAAGATTCAGCGTCAGTCCATAATACGAAGCTGCGCAGCAGTGGTTTTAAAGCAATGCACTGAACTCTATTTCTTTTGCTGATATATCTATTAAACACAAAACCGCGAAAAACATTTTTAATTGTGTGCGGAATAATGGCGTATAAATATTGGTACTTGCGTGTGGTCCAAATTAAATACGCTCAAACAAACAATTTTCTTTGATGTTGAAACCAATAGTAATATTAGTTTTCCGCATGAAACGTTGAAACTAGGACCCCTTTTATAAATGAGATGGTTACGGCGCCCCTGTACACACTCATATACTTATACATACACATATACATACATATATACACACACCACCTATTGTGGTATTTTTAAGGTTTCCAATCCTTCTTGGTCTTTGCATATCAATTAATACTAATTATTAAACATGGCATTTCAATTCATTTCGTTATCAATTTAAAAAACTAACAGTAAAAATCTTTTTATGCATTACTGTAAAACATCAAAGTCCTTTAAAAAGTGGAATTAAAAAGAAAAAAACTTTAATGGAGTTCAAACATCTTCCGTTTCCGCATTGTCACCAATTTGTTTGTTCTTCTTCTTCCATGCATTCTATCTTCAGTGGTACCAATCTGATAAAATCTAACTCAATTTCAAACCAGACCCTCCAATGTTATTGATCTATTAAAAAACGAACAAGACTGTCATTTTTATCGCGATTTGTAGTTAGTCTTCCTGAATGCCTCGCATTTCGGATGCTATATGCACTCTATTCTTTGTTGAAATAGTCTTACTTCAAAAACTTGGATATGTTCCATCTTGGTCGCGTGTTCTATGTGAGAATTCAACTGTTTCACTTGTGTTTCAATGAGAGATTATTTGAGAAAACATTCCGCCAGAAGCAACCAATAATGTGTATTATTTTGAACATGATCGTTTTACATTTAGTCAAGTTATATTACATTTCTAAATACAGTTAACAGGATATTGATTCAAAATACAAGCCGCATTCATCCGAACCCCAAAAAAAAAACATGAAGTTTCGAATTAACGAGGGGTTTGGATCAGACAATACATATAATTTTGATAAGGAATTTATTAATAAAATACAAACATGTTATCTCATATACATATATATACAGTTTCCTATAGCTTCTATCTATACTCAATAGCGAATATGTACACTGCTGAGTTGTACGCTATTTTCAAAGTCCTGTGGTTTGTTTCGTCATAACAGAGTCGTTCAAGTGTCATCTTGACGGACTCACTAAGCGCACTGAACAGTATCCAAGATTCAAACTTAATGCATCTTCTTGTACTAAAGATCCGATTGCTATTCCATAATCTGTATGCTCAGAATGTGAGAGTAGAGCTGTTTTGGATACCGGGAGGTATTAAAGGCAATGAAGCGACGGATGTAGCTGCAAAAGCTTTCCACAGACCTATGATTGATGTGAGTTTCATATTTCTAGATGACGTGAAGAGTTTTCTTCCTATTCATGGTGTTGTATACTTTCGGGATACAAAACATCCAATTTCATGTAAAATAGACCTGCGCAAGGTCTTATTTTGCATGCTTTTTGAGGATTTAATTTAAATGCCGGTCTGGAGATCGTATTGTCAGACTTCTTCAGTGTATTTCTTATCCATAATTCTATTTCCGGGTCATTATTTCTGTCTCAATTGGTTTTTGGCTCGCTAGACCCTATCGGTCTGTATTTGGGATTATATTTGGCTAAAATATGTTGAAGATTTTGCACACTTGTTTGCGAAAATCTGTAGCTGGGAGGTTATCTGTTTTGTCACCTTCCATATTTCGCATCTATGCAGAAGTACGGAAAGAACGTTAGTACGGAAGATACGTAGCTTTGTAGAGATTGAGTATAGCTGTGACTTTCAGATTTCCCTGAGTGTGTCAAAAGTATTTTCCGGCTTTCCGGATATGGTTTTCAACGACAAACAAAGCTCCTCCTTGGTCAATAATTATACTGCCGAGGTAGATGTATTTATCCATTTCTTTTATAGAATACTCTTACACAATAAATGGATTCTGGTTGAGCGTAATTAATCTCGGATGTTATAATAACTATTTATTGAACTCAACAACAATATTAATCATATAGACTACAAAATAAATCATGCGATCCGATGCGATATTTTGTTTTTCACTTAGCATGGATAGCGCGATGTCCGGTAGAACAACGTGCTACAACAGGGAGCATAGCGCATTCGGATTACCGGGATTATCGGATTAGGCAGAGTTCGGATTAACGCGACTACCCAGTATTTCATTTATTATTTACTTTATAGAAAAAATGCGTTAACAATTTTTTAAAGAAAGATATTTTTTTTTTCGTCTTTGCATTTTATTAAATTAATATTCAGGGAGTTACGGGGATAAACCCTTAAACTAAAATCTTGAAATATATTACTTATTATTTACTTAACAAAAAATAAATACGTGTGACGCCAAATATGGGTTTTACACTCTTGGACACCTGGTTTATCTCAGCACTTATATGACAATATATCGGTAATAATTTCGATATCATAATCTCAACAAAAAAAAATCAAAACTATTGGGTACAACAATGCCCGATGGCGGCGCTACGAGCGCTGTGAACAGCTGATTAAAACGAGTAATGTGAAAGTTGTCCATATTTGCTTACATGTTAAATCATCGATTTGCAATGGATAATAAACAGCTATCTTTATTAAATTATTTTAATTTTTTAAGTGCAACACCTTCTTCTAGGTGTGTAGTTGAAGGAGAAGAGTTTTTAAATGCCGGAAATCTTATGTTGTGCGGAATTTTGGACAAAAATGATGAGCATGTCGACATATGTGGGTTATGTTTACAAACAAGCAGTTTGAGAACACCTCCTCACGAAGTCACTGGGAAATTAAAATTTAGTAATGATGTTGAAGTTTTAAATATGTCCTGCACATGTAAAGCAGGAACTACCAGGTGGTTAACAAACCAAAATGAAAGAAGCCAAGATCAGGGCATTGATTGATTGTAATATTTGATTTTTCATTTTTTTTTTGTGTGGTTTCTGTTGGTTTTTCTTTTTGTTCCAGACACAATATACTAAGTATGGAAATATTAACCAGCACAGATTTAAAATGCCTGTGGTCTACTTTTAAAAAACCTGTCTTACAACTGTATGAACCGCAACCTCTGTTAGAAACTCCTTGCCTAAATAAATTGATTTAAAACAAAAGCAGGCACTGAAGGTTCAGTGAAAATGTATTAGAAAAGCTGCGTACAGAATTTGAGACTGCTTGCCCTAATTCTGCATTAAAATTACACGGGTAGATATTTAATTATGTTCGAGAAGGATTTTTATAATTTAGTGTTTGTTTTTTATTTAATTTGTTTAATAAATACTAGTTTGTTATTATCTCTTCCACAACACCAAATTTAATAACAGTTCACAAATTGTTTCTCATTTGGAAAATAGTGGAAGTAAATATTTTTGTTACTTCCTTTTCTAGACTGACAGCCAAACACACACCAATTTGTGTTATAATAACTCATTATAACATAAAGTAATATAAAAAGGAATAAAAATTGCTATCAATAGTTAATATAACAAACAAACTGCAACACTAACTTTTAAAAGCAATACAAACTACACGAGAAAACACATGTAAACAATAAACTATTACTCGTTTCGCCTAGTTCAGTTTTAGTCCGCTTGGCGTCACTTCATAGCGCTGTTGAGCCCAATAGCTTATTTTTAGCCAGCCTGTGACCGCAAGTGCTAAACCATTTGGTCTTGCCTCCGTTGACCGCTTGCAAGAGCTTGGACGTATGTTCAAGTTCTGACTATATCAAATAATTTGTTTAAAAAAGTATTTATACAAATTACGGGCTTTGTTTAGACGTTCACAACCAGCTATGAACTGTAACCGTAGACGAGAGAAAAAAACTGAACTTTTTTCGTTATGCTTTCCTTCCCCCGTTGTCCAACAGCTGAGAAATTATTGGTATTCACTTATTTCCTTTTTATGCATAATTCTCACTGAAAATAATGCGAAATATTTCGAAATTATTATTAAATCATTTCTATATTAAAAAATTTTCGGTAAAGCAAATAATGCAATATGCTTTTAATAACGGTACGCTATGTTATTTGAATTTCAAATTAAGGTATTTTTGTACATCCCTGCTGTTTGCGTATGTCATCCCTGTTTCGATAAGCGATCAATACTGTTTTGGTTAATACAGGCTCTCGAAATACTGCCGTTAAATTATCCGATCAGGTCAAGTCATCAGCGTCACCAGTGTTAACACTACGTACTTGTAGCTGATACGAGTATTTCAACATTCAAATACAAGTACCGACATGCCGCTCATTATTTCTACAATATTTAATTGCTTGTTTGTTATCAAATAAATCACTTTCAGGGGTGAAAACAGGATATTTTAAAGTGGCTATTTTGTTAAGATAAATTTCAAAGGTCAATTCATTGAAATTTGATATTAATTTTATTTATACTTTTGTATATATATCCTACCGTAGCTTCGTGGTAAGACTGTTGCCTACAAAGTACAAAAACATGAATTCAAAAGCTTTCGGAATTTTTACCTATACTTCATAATATCATCTATTTACAGGTGCAAGCCTATTGCAGCCAACGCTAAAGCGTTTGTATTTGACCGTTGACCTACTTTAAACTGTAGGTGCTTTTCTGTTTGCTCGAGCCCGGGGTGAGGTGGGGGACTTAAGGGCTAGATCCCCCAGCAAGCACTAAAAAACAAGCGGTTTTAAGAAACACATTTGAGTTTTCACTCCTTCGCTTGAATATTAGGTTCATGGCCTTTTTAGGGTTTGTAGGTATTACCAAAAAACCCTTATTTCATTATTTTGTCGTCTGTCTGTCTGTCTTTCTGTCTTTCTGTCTGTCTGTCTGTCTGTCTGTCTGTCTGTCTGTCTGTCTATTCGGTAAAAATTGTAGCAAAATGGCTAAACCTAGAGAGTTGAAATTTGAAATTTGGTATGCTTATATAACTGTTTGACCCGCACATAAGAAACATATTAAAACATCTAAAAAACATATCCCCCTAAAAATATAAACAAATATGTGCTCATCGAAAAAAAAAAATATATATATTTTTTTAAATTCTGAGTAGGATATCAAATGAAAGCCCTTAGTACGTGGATTAACGATCAAAATTTTATTTATGCAGAATAAATTATTTTGCAAAAATTGTGCAAAAAAAAAATTGTCCCACAACCTGTAGCCCAGATGGTTTAAAAACTAAAAATCTGAAAAAATCTAAGTAATGTACATTAGTGTGAACCGGAATAGTACAACAGGAATTTTTGATCAAATTATGTTTTCGGAAAATAACGCATTTTTTGTGTTTTTTGGTTGACGATGTACAAAAGTTATAGTTATGTAACACACTATACTAGAAGGCGTATCCTGGTCTAATGGTTAGCTTGCTCGCTTGCTACGCAGCAAACTAGGGTTCACTCTCGGGCAGAGGAGACAATTTTATTTTTTGTTTTTGTTCCATTTTTATTTTGTTTAAATTCTTTTGTCAAAATTCTAGTTATATTTTGTCAAATGTTGCATTTAATTTTTAAGAGCGTTAATTTAATAAGTTAGAATTGTTGGAATTATATCTTCAAGCTATCATGTATACGAAACCAGAAGGGCGGAGCATATGACTTAAAACAACAAATGGAAGCCATAGGCGCAATTTTCAAAATCTTAATGAACCTTGCTGTATAAAAAAAAAATACTGCAGATATTTAGAAACCTAAATAATGGTATTAGGTATTCGAATTAAAATTATGATTGCCAACAAAAAGAGAAGACAGAGAAGAAAAATATTTTATACCTGATACTTAAGAAAGTAAAATGGAGTGTAGAGTGAGACCAAAATCAAATCCTGACTGACATTACAAAAAATAAAGAGTAACAAACAAGGAAAGTAAAATAAGAAAAGAAAATGAGAGATAGAAATAGAAAGGGAATATATTTTCTACAACCTGAAAATATTGTCTGATGCATATAATTATTTGTGAACCAATCGTTGAAGTAATCCTCTTAAGAGTTTCCCAAGAGTAACAGAAGGCTGTATTAACTTCTGTGTTTCAAATTCAAGAACACATTAATCTTATTACCAAAAAATAGTCCGAAATATAAGGACAAAAGTAAAATATCTTTAGTATTTACGTAGTTTTGATAATACAGTCCAAAACTCTATTATATTAGAGAGGTAAGGTGGAAGTTTTAAGGATATTTTGTAAGAAATATAAAAAGAAAATATTTAAAAGGTGTTTTTCTTTTGAAAAGGCTGAAGTAATGACATGTTCTAAAATTCTAAAGTCGCATTCTGTTACATGTGGCGGTTGGGCTGTTAATAATTAACTAGGGGATAATGAGGCAGGCCTTGTACACAGTACACTCAGATGACTTTGTTACTTATGTATTAAAACCGCTCAATGTAGGTGAAGAGCAGATGCGCCTGCCAGAGTCTCTCGGGACTCCGCACTCTAAACTCTACACTCTACACTCCGTAACCTCTACATTGCCTCTACACTGCCTCTGCACGCTCGGTTAAAGCAATGCCAACTCTAATGATGTATTGAAATATACCACGTATTTTTAAAAATAACACCGTTACATACACTTCCATTCTCTATACATTAGTTTTCTGTTTCTACCTTCACATATGCCAAACCTTCGGTTTCAAACTTCAGACGCGAATGTTATAGCTAAACAGTTTCATGTCAAAAAGTTCATCTGTCAACGAAATAGAAACTTTTTATACCTCGTATTTTATACAGGGTGAGCAAAACAATGATAAACCAGAGTTTTAGAGTTTCGTAGATAAAACAAACTCACCCAGATACCGTCTTTCAATTGACTGTCTGTTTGAATATGCTTGTGCACCATTTGCTAAACAAATGAATCAAGAGAGCTGAAATTTGGCATAGATTTACAATCCTTTGATACACATGTAGGAAAATTACTTAGACTTCAGAAAAATACAGTAGTCTCTCGTTATACACGGGATTTTTATCTGCGATTGATATTCCATTATACTTTTTTTCTTAAGATAATCCACGGAAGTTTCATCTTTTGACGTGTCTTCAAAATGTCAGGAGTAGCCAAACGCTACAATACATTGTCTACGTTATTCGTTTACTTTCATCTCATCACGTAGGCATTGTTACATTACCACAACAAGAATACATTATATAATTATCTGTATTTATTTAATATTTATTTGATACTGTACACAATTTATTAATTAACTTTTATTCAGTTCCGCAACAGAAGACTGGACTATTACAGTACAGATACCTAAAAGAAGAGATAAAATGGAAGTATTTGGTCATTTAGAAACGGATCGCTATTATCCGCAGAGCGTCTCGGAACCTATCTCACGCGGAAAAGGGAGTAGCTATCTGTAGCTACATTATCTGATCAGGTTTTCGGCTGTTTTATTAAAACCGGAGTAGTTCCAAAGTAATAGTGATATTTGTAGGCGAGGGTCAAATGAAATCCATGTTTTTTTTGTTGATAGTGAGATGATATTTAATGCATTTCATTAAAATTTTCAGCGACAACATAGGCTTTGTCAGAGGAAAAATTGGTACATGATTTATATATTAATCAAAAATGAAAGAATTTTAAAAATCTGTTCAGTAGTTCTGTTCAGTAGTTAAGATATTTTTGTGCGCGGGTAATATAAAATCCATTTTTTCGGCTTATATTTATCGCATTACTCGAGAATTGATCCGATTTTCATGTGTCTATTTTCTATCTGTAGTTACATAATCAGATCAGATTTTAGGCTGTTTTATTAAAATCGGTTCAGTAGTTCCTAGGTTATAATGAAATTTGTGAGCGCGGGTAACACGAAATCCATATTTCTTATGAAAATTTAACGTATTTTCTTGAAATTATCAGTGAAACTTAGTACACGATGTATACATCAATCAAAATTAGAAGAGTTTTAAAAATCGTTTCAGTGGTTCCAAAGTTACGACAATTTTTACGGGGAAAGTAAATTTGGGTCAGTTTGAATCTCTCTCCCGTACTTATGCCTGTCGACACGGATGTAGATGACCAAGATGCCATTCACTATTAAGTCAAATTCCTGAATCTTCTTTACCCATCAGGATTCCCTCCTCCCTCACTTACTTAAAAAGTAGGTAATTATGTTGATGAGGAGCATAAACCAGCCTATATTATGTAATAAAACACGCTTACAGATGGACAGTTTAATATACTATGTAGTAGAGCAACAAATATGGGTTGCAGTACAGGGAAAAGTTGGTAATCCCTAGAATGACGATGATTCCTATAATTTTATCATTTCAGTTGAAGCATCTCCTATCAGGGATTGCTTTGCAATCACTATTAATAAGTTGCAGGGTCAAACCCTAAATATAGCTGGCGTTTAGTGGCAGAGTCCATGTTTCCCGCATGGGTTATTATGAGTAGCGTGTTGGCGTGTCTGTTCTAGCAATAACCTTTACCTGCTAACCCTTAATGGTAAAACTAAAAACCTTGTTTATGAAGAGGCTCTCGGACAAGTTTTCCTGTTCAGTACAGTTTAATCCTGGCCTTTCACATGCTTATAGTATTGTCTTCTGTCTTGTCGCTTAATTACGAGTAAGTATGTTGTAAGTTCCAAAAATAGGTCAATATTAATGAATTGTCCCCGAAAAAAGCCAGGCGGGGCAGCTAGTACATACATTTATCTTAAAATTTGGGAACATGTTAGCAATATTAGCAGTAGACAATATATTATGAGCTTGCTTTTAGTTAGTTACATAAATATGAGAATTTAGAATCAGTAAAATTTATGTAATATTATTATTAATTATAGACACTACTGTTTTATACTGTATAATAATATGTTTAATATCCCCAAAATTCAAACACAAAACACAATAAATTATGCTTAATATATTTACTGTCAAAATTCATATTCAACCAAAAATTACTCTATAATTGTCATATAAATTATAATTTAATCATTCTGATGTCAAAAGACCTAATTAAACAGCTAAAAATTTGACGATATTTGTTTGACAAAAATACTGGATACAGACACACAAATAATAGCTGTGTGATTGGTAAACAACATTAAACAAAGGGGAATATGGAATAACAGAATATCAATGACAGCATATACGCGAATTTAATTCTTCTCAAGTTGTTGATTAAAAAAACAAACTATTTTTTATTTCATTCGGTTTGTTCCGGTTTTATGCGCTCCATTTAAAAATATATATTAGAGATAAAAGAATGAAATATAATTTTATTTGAAATTATCATAAGATATATTAACAAAGCAGTACTAGATTTTAGCTGACAATCTAGTACTGCCTTCATTATGAGTATTTGAACGAAAATGTCATCTTAACACCCTAAGGACCACAAGTCAGTAAATTTACTGATTAGCTCTGTGCAAATAGAAAACTCTGTCACTGTACTGGAAAGGAATACAAAATTTGTAGTTTTACTTTAAATAATGTATGGGCTAGAATCTCCTACAGGAAAATTAATTCTGGGCTCAAATAAAGAAAAAAAAAAAAAAAATACAGTTGAACTGGTTAGATAACGGTCCATAAATTCAGTTTTGTTCTAGTTCCGGTTAATTTAAAAAGTAAAATACAGTTCGGAATGAGCGTTCAGAAAAAAATCTTGCCTGAAATTTGGATATAGCAATGTGTATTTAGCTCTACTAGTCTCTGGTATGACGTGGCTCAAAAGACGATTGAAGTTTGCGCCTAGTATAGTATTACCAAAATGAAATGGCCACTCTTCTTAAGAAGCTTAACAATGCGGTAATGGGTGTACAGCAGTAATCCTAGGATTTGTTGCTGTAAAAAGAATATAGGTGGTATTAAGGGAATTTGAAATTTAAATTGAATAGATGTAACTGTAGTTCAATTGAAGTTTCTTAAAAACCATTAAAGATATTTCCCAAATTTATAATCCTATTGTTTCTAAATTTTAGGAGTTGTTATACTTGTTTGTTATTTATTTTCAACGTTCAAAGCGTGCATACATTACCAAACTAACTCTTTGGCGACCATTTGATTTTGAAGAAATTACTAATTTCTGTAGTGAAAATAGTGAATCTGTGCAAGGTGATTTGGAGTGCGAAAATGTGGACGTGGCTACTAAAGAAAAATGTCATTTGTTAGAAGATTGCAAAGTTCTGATACTGAACGTTTATAAAAAGTTTGTTTCGGAAGGAAGAACTGCGGAATTAACTAGTGTTCCATACAGAACAATTCAACGTATCATTGTTCGTGTCAAAAATCAGCAGCGAAAACGACCCGGTTTACAAGTTTTCAAGAAAATAGATAGTTTTTTGTCTAAAACGATAATAAATAAAATATACATACTTTGGATGCTTGTCAGATCTTGATCTGATAAACCCAAATAATAATAAAAAAATAGCCTAAAACCATCCCAATCTCTGAGAAAAGGTATCCTCCATGTCCTTCCATTGTGTCCAGTCTTGAACGATCCTGGGTCAGAGAGCACCGGTTGGTTTAATGATGTCGTCTCTCTTTCTTACCTTCTGCCTTCCTAGTAATCACTCAGATGTCTTGGCAACCATAAAGTTGTTTTCTTCGTCTATTGATTGGCATTTAGGCGTTCTAAGTATCCTGTTCACCTTCATATCAACCTTCTGCAGCAGTCTGTAATTTTCTTACCGATTTCTCTATCTGATATTTTGTCTCGGAGTTTTACTCTGAGTATGGATCTTTCTATTTTTCTCTAATTAACAGCCAATTCTTCTTCATTTTTTTGAGACAAAGACCAAGTTTGGCTTGTGTAAGTAATGGCGGAAATTAGTGTTAAACACCTTAATATTAACTGTAACTGATATATTTGCCTTCATCACTTTTTCAGTCCCCAGAATTTTTTCGGTTGGAAAAAGTTCTAGGTATCAGAGTAGATGGGACATAAAAATGGTGGCAGACTGTTAAAATGATATACTACTAAAGGTATGAATAAGAAAAAAACAAGGAAACGAAATTGTAACTCGAAAATATGGCTATATAACTGTTTGATTAAAAAACTATTTGTCAGCGTTGTGATGAGTAGAATGTATTTACGCAATACACACGATGCATGTTATAATTACGTAAGGCTAGTCTCACAATGGAACCGACTGCGTGCGACTCTTGGTCGTACGTAGTCGCACGACTACGCACGATCTTTCCTGACCTTATAAATGTAATCAGCGCTCTCACACTGGAAGCAACTTTGTCGTACGACTACGTACATTTATTTCACATCTGTGACTCGATACCAGCAGGCTTGGACTCTTGTGCGTACGACGCACGACTTTGTCCAGTTTTTTTGATGTTTCGAGACTAATCATGAACACAGAAACATAATTCTTTTTATCCAAGAAAGAGAGTGTTTCTGGAACCAGAAAATTACAGATTACCATTCCAGAGATGTGTTTCGTCAGCTCAGATTTGACATTTTCCAGAATATAGTTGAACGTTTCCAAACTCATACGAAAGTAAAAGAATTTTTCGGGTTTTTACTTCAAATCATCCATTAAATGGTGAAACTCGTCATTCTCTTCTCTCCTCAAGAATATCTGGTTAACCCATTCCGTTCTTCTTAAACGTATTCTTCTTCGCCTCATCAACAAACTACTACTTTCAACCAGCCAAAACAACTCATGCATCTTTTCAAATTATTCGAATACGAATAAAACCTACAAATACGAAAAAACTGAAACAAAATTCACAGCAACCACAACACAATAACCACCTGTGAAGGACAAACGACTCTATCAAGTATGCTCCAATGTGAGAGCTCAAGTCGTTCATAGTCGGCAATCGTACGTAGTCGATTCCAGTGTGAAACTGGCCTTATGCTTATCAAGGCAATTTGATAGGGAACTAGGAACCACGAAAGTGTCAATAAAGGAGGTCGGAAGGAAGTCATAGAAGATACCAGAATAGTAACTCCAGCAGTACTCGTTTGGAGCTGTACATCTCTTCAACGTTCAACTCAGCTACGGTAACAATCACGAGTCCGACCATCGCGTACTTTCGGACCAAGCAACAGTCACCATGTGAGTGGGAAAAGTCTTCACCAGGTTCCTCAACTATCTGATGGGTAATCCTCGCCAAGGTGTCTGTTACACAGCGATCCCGGGCAGTACTGTGTGGACGAGAGACTTCCCTCAGTTGCCAAAGTAATTCCATTAAACACTGATAATGTATTATATTTGTTAGTTAAATCAAGAATATCCATCAAACCACCCACGTAACAATATAAATAAATCAAAAATTATGCTATAATTATCTGAGTTTATTTCTCATTTGCCAAAAACCTTACGTGATGGAAAATAACTAAAATTAGATTTCAAATTAATATCATAAAAAATCAGTTTACAGAACCTAAACAAAGTAAAACAATAATTAAATCGTAGGCGTATAAAATGTGAGGATGATTTCGAGTTCAAAACAATGACAATTAACTTGTATATAATAATTTATTGATATTTGTGCAATGCTAATTGTACATTTAATTGCTGATTTTGGTTTGGTTGTCGAGTTGGGGTTTGTTTGATGTTATTAGTGACTCGTGGACAGAAGAACAAACAATAAATGACACATTAAAAACAATGTTTCTTTCTTAGCAATGGTTCTTTTTTTTCGTTTTTTTCTTAGCTGAAACAAACAAAATATATAAACATTTTGAGAAAATTCAGTCTACCTACAAGAATAGCGGTCTCATCAAAATTTAATCAATAACCTGAACTCTACCAAACAATTGACACCCTTATAAGAGCTATAAATGGAAAGTTCCGGAGATGAAACGATTATTTAGATAATGAAAGTTGCTACTAAAAATAATTCTTGAATACTGTCATTCAGGTTTTCAGCCTCAGTCACACAAGACCTCTATCTTGTTCTGTCTATTGTTAAATCTTTTCAGGTACCTTGAATATTAACACCCCCAAGATATTGTTTGCGAGGTTCCACGGGCTGAAGAATGTACAATATTGTTCCCCGATCTTTTTTCTTTAGGATTTCTTAAGTTGGGGCAAGTTATGCGAGCTAATCCTGTAATGTGCCGCGTAAGGTAACAAAGCGTACAGCATTTTTGTGTATTTTGCATACGATCACATGCACCAGCCAAGCGGTTCGCAAAGCACCCGATATTATCAGCTCTGTGTCGGTTTTTGTCGTGAACACAAAGAAGTTCGCCGAATTAGGTTGAACGCGTTTGTACTTGTTTTGAGAATTGCCAGCATACAGATTTGATACAAAGTTTACATAATTTACAGTAGATAGTCAACATCATCATCATCATCTGTTAACTGTAACTCGATGGTTTTGATCTATCACCAACACATTAAATTAAAAACTAGATGGAAACATTAGATTTTATCGCAAAGGGTAGTTACTAAGTCCTTCCAATCTTTTCGATTTTTAGCAGAATTCTTTGTTTCCATCCACGATAGTCCTATGCTGTTATGTTTTGTATGTATTTTTTCTTCCACGTATTTTTGGGCTACCGTTTCTTCTTTTAGCTCTGATCGTATAGTCGCGAGCTTGTTTGGTGATGTTACTATTTGGTTTTCGAAGTGTGTGTCCAATCAATTTCCATTTCTTTTCTTTAATACTATTGTCGATTGGACATTGGTTCGTAAGTAACCATAGATTTTCGCTACTTATTTTCTCTGGCCATTTAATACCCATTGTCCTCTGTTAATAAATGTCTAATTATTTTTTGGCATGTTTCGACAGCAAGCTTCTTCAACATTTTTTGTGTGTTGTGTATATTATACAGGTGAAGTTTTAACAATTGTTTAATAAAACTACAATCAAGTTTTTCCTTATCTAACATATCTTAACTCAGTAATGCCGGGGATATTTTTTCTACGAATAACCTCTAACTGAAATATTATTTTTTGGTTACACGCGTAGCATGATCCACTCTCGGACTGTTCACGGGAAGTTTTCATGGAAATAAAAGATTTGTTTTCTTATTATAAACTATTTTCTTTGTATATGATTTTGCTGTTAAATCTATAATAAAGGAGATATATGTAGATTCTAGTTTTAAGGTGTCCCCCCGTTACTCCCTAAATATTCTTCTAATTAGAAAAATGCATTGAACAGAAAATTTATTTTATTACTATAAACAATTTTTGTTATATACTAGGTCATCAAGGATGAAATTTGTAGAAAAAAAAAGCAAAGTTGGTTGATAACATATAAGGAATGATTTTATTCATCAAAGTATGCACTCATATTGTCTATACACTTTTGCCATTTAAGCGGCAGGTTGTTCAGCCCGGTGGTATAAAACCCTGGCGGACGAGAGTCAATGAATTCCTGGAAGGCCAGTTTTACAGCATTGTCCGAATTAAACAGTTTTCCTTTTAAAAAGTTGTTTAAATTGCGGAAGGAGTGGTAGTCAGTGGGGGGGCTAGGTACGGTGAGTATGGAGGATGATGAAGAAGTTCCAACTCCAATTCCTGTAGTTTTGCCACAGTCATTTGTGCAGTGTGTGGTCTAGCGTTATTATGCAATAAGATAGGAGTCGATCTGTTGGCCAATCTAGGCTGTCTTCTTTAAGTTTTTGCATCATTTCGTCCAGTTGGTTGCAGTATATATATATATATATTTTTTTTTTTACTGTAAAAACTGTAAAATAAGCTGATAAAGTTAGCAATATTATTAACTTCAAATTTCATCCTTGGCGACTTGATATATTTTTTTGTTAAGTCATTGGGAAATATTTGAAGTTTTTTAAACAGTTTTAAACCCGAAATTTTTTTTGAAATGTCTTTTGAAATGTCTTATAGCCTATGTTCGAATCCCGGTTTTATTCTATCATCGTACCAAATAACGTGAAAATATGTCTAGCCGTTTTTGCGTGAATCTCGGACAGATAGACAGACAAAAAAAATTTCTTTTGCAGATATCATCTAATGATATGAAACGTGTAGAAACCAAAATATAAAAAAGGCCCAAAATATAAAAGAGGCCGAAAATATAAAAAACAGATATCGCCTTCAATTTTATTAATATTGGTTGTAACTTTGTCAACAGTATGAGCCGTTACTGGAGTCTGCATAATATTCAAGAAGCCCGAGCCATTGTTATCGATTTTTAGTATCGAGATATGTAACCTCGTAAATTTGTCCGTGATTGAAAAGTCTCTAAATAGCAATTTATACTGTGGTTTTTCACTCTACTAACAGTCGTATTTTCCGAAAAACTTTGTTGATACACGACACTAATATTTACAACAGAAGTTTTGTTTCAATAAACGATAAATCTCAATACGAACGCACTCTTTTCCAAACAAGACACGTTTCTCTCCTTTTCTACTTTCCAACTTCGTAATCCTTTCTCTGTCTTTCTCTTCACACTTTCTGCATCCACTACATCACTGTAATACTCAGTTTCAAGAGCATTGCCGCAACCCGCAACACAACTTCTAACTATACAACACAATAAATAACAAATTTAAATAGTGCAGAAGTTTGAACACGTTAAAGACGAAGTAACAACAGCAACATCAATATCTACAAGCTTAATTCATCTACTGCTGAACATAGGCCTCTCATTTCTCAGTGCCAGTAACCTAGTAACAAATATAACATATGCTACGGACCCCGCATGAACTGTATATAAACTTACCATAATATTTTTTTCTCAAACCGGGACAATTTTGGTATGTTGCTAAAAACAGAAAGTAACGCGGTCGACACTAGTACTTATGATTAAAAAGGATAAATAACGGAGTGGTTAACAAAAATCAAAATTTGCGTAATAATAATTTTTAATTACTCTGAATTGAACATAACTTATTATTAAAAAAATATTAATATTTACCACTAAGTAGTGTGAAATTTCTTTAAACATTCGTTGTTATTTTTAATTATAGGCTATTCCAAACTTTTAGGCGGAACTAAATGGAAATTTCGTTCTTTAGGCTGTCACGAGAAGGGACCTTGCTTGGGTTATTTCATGTTTCACGTTTTGTATGTGACAATTTAAAATTCTAACAGTGAAACAATGGAAACGAATGACATTTGTCAAAAATTTTAGTACATTTATCCATATTTTGAAGGCAAAAAAATAAATAAATGGAAAATTTTGAAAATGGGAAAAGAATGACAAAAAATTAAAACGCAATGAAAAGGACATTTTATGATTACAATTAATTTAAGATAGAATTTGCAATGTGAGTATGATTTACAAAGCTTAAACAAAATGACTAAAAGTCCGAATTTATAGATAAAAATTACTATATTTCAAAATCTAGTTCCGTCTTAACGTTTGGAATAGCCTATAGTTGTCTAATCGCCATTTTCCGAGGCTGTACTTTTTGTACTGCGTGTATATTTTGCACTTTGTAATTTTTACGAAATATCCGGGACAAAATGACAAACTGACCGGGACGCCGGGACCACACCTTCATACCGGGACAATCCCGGCCAAACTGGGCTATGGTAAGCCTAACTATGTATATATAGTACTAGCAAGGAACAGTCGTAGCCGGTTTAGTCCGGGCCCGTGTCGGAATGGATTCAAATCAGGTTTCGTGCGAATCATTTTAATAAATGTCCAAGTATATTTTTTGTTCAACTCTACCATTTTATAAGAGTTGTCGTAGCTTCGTGGTCAGACGGCTGTCTACGGAGCAGAGGGACGCGTGTTGAATCCCCCCCCCCATCCTTCGGATTTTTATCTTACTGCAGAGAGTAAAAAAACAGAAAAATACAAATATAAAAGTTATGACGATATAAAAAAAGCTTCTTTGTGCTCATTTTGTCCCGGTGTCAGGGCAGAATGAGCACGAGCGGGGTATATTGAGCAATCAGCTAAAATCTGGCGCAGAATGGACACACGTGAGTGTAATCCTCATCGTTATCATCTTCTCCAGCGCAAGAACAATGTGCCCACTTGCCACATGCTCTGCACTGGAGCAATCAACGTCTGGATATGTGTGAAAAATATATCAACACAGCAAAAAACACGTTTCACCAATTTACAAAATGTAAACGCCAGCTCTCAGTCATACAACCACTCTCGGAAGACAGTGGTGTAGCGATGAGGGGGCGCCAAAAATAAGAAGTGAGAGGTAATTTTCAATTAGGGGCGCTGATTTACCTGGTTGTCCCCAGGCGCAAGAATACCACGCTACGCCACTGTCGGAAAACACTAGTGAAGTACTGAACGTGATTGGAATGCACCCAAACATGGCGGCATGCTTTAACAGCCAAAAAGAGGGAAGCCTGTTATACCCCGGGAGCCTGTTATGCCCCGGCTTCCCCTATTATTTAACTATGTAAATAAATAATTATGTTTTAAAATTATAGTGTAATTTTTAATTGAAATGCCTTTATAACATATCTTACAGGTTGCGAATTACATTTATCAGGCATTGTTATCACTTTTCCAAACCTGTGTGTCCTGGGCTAACAATAGCGGATTTTCGAAATTTATCCTTTCACTACAGCATGCCTAAAATGTCTTATGGTATCCAGTTTTTCACTGAAGTATAATACGAAAAATATGGCCTATTTTTATTATTAAAAACATCTAAATTACATATACCAAACAATATCCTAACTAGAATCTTGCTGAATTTGCAAAAAAAAGAGATTTTGTGCTTTAGTTCATAGTTTAAAAAAGGAAGGTCACATCGGATTGATCTATGGATTTGTTTGTTAGTTTCAGCCTTGAAGGAAATACTTTAAGAAGTTTTTTAATTCCTCATTTCTCAATAACATTTCTCATATTAGTGTGTCGAGAAGAAAATTCTTGATTAAAGTTTTATATGCAAGGTTACGGACAACACTGAAAACAATTTCATCAAATTAAAATATTTTAGCTTGAATACAAATGAAGAGTGGAAATAGGAAAGAGTGAAAGTGACAGAGAATGCCAATTATCGTTTTATTTTGCGACATTGGTTGAATATTCTATTGGACACAAATTTGTGCCGGAAGACCTTATATCATTGGCTTACTGCAAAAACTAGATAACTCCCAAAATACAGGTTTAAGTAATTAAAGATTTGAAAAGACTTATATAATAAATTAAAAATAGATTATATTGGAAAATAAAAGTTGTGTTGCTATGCGCATATCCTTGATCGTATAAGCTCGCAGTAAACTTGTTACTTAAACATACTGCACATAATTATATGTAGGAAAGTGTACTTAATAAAAAAATGGAGTTATATTGTTTTTGTGGTAACCCGACGATACTAGTACATATCGTTGCCAGGAATCCAACAAAAACAATTTTAAATTAAGTAGAGGTTTTTGTATATAATTGTTTACTTAGGATATTACGTTTTGCTACAAATACTGTCCTGCTGAATAGTACAATGACCCTGAGACAGGAGAGCGACCTTGGAACGTTCGAGAGTTAACCCGAATATTTGGGAAATGTATGGAATGACCTAAGCTACTATATAAAGCGCGTGCACTCCGATTTGAGGTCAGTCTGATTCAAACGATTCAGACGTTCAGCGGGACAGTCAAGGTCGTCAATAAGTCAGTTCCATACAATCAACTACAGATTAGAGTTATACAAATATTTTAATTCAAGTGAATTTACTGAGTTACAGTGACTGAGTGATTTATTTAATCGAATATCTGGACTAGTTTGGACTACATGAGGATACACCTGGAACATTTAACTGTGGATTACTTGTGGTATAAGTGTAGTGACTAGAAGTCTTGTTTAAGTGTTATTATTTTCTATTAATTAGTCTATGAACTAGTCTATCTTTCTAGAGTACGGTTGTGGCTCAGTTAGTTAGTGTGTGGACTACTGAGCGGCGGGCCAGGGTTCATTCCCCGGAACCGGAAAAACACCTTACATTTTTCCGACCGTTTCTCCCTCGAAAGGCATCGAGCAACCACCGAGGTAAAAGCCCTAGTAAAATTTCCCCGAAATAATTAGTGGTTCGGATTCTCAGATAATAAATTGTAGGTCCCAAACGATTTTGTTATATACAGGCAACACACACAACACAACTGTATGCGGTGAAATAGCCTACGCTCGGAATATGTCCAGTACGAACTTGCCAGTTCAGAACGTCGAACATGGCACTCTAAGAAGAAGAAGAAGGCCAATATTTAAGTAATTTAAAAGATTTAATATCACAATTAAATTGGTCTTTATTTATTTATTATATTTAATTGCAACTACGTAACAGTATATTTTGGTCAGATAAAATCATAAATATTGAGCTGTGGGATAGAACCAGCCTCAAATCCATGGATAACGAAATCAAGTAGCGAAAATATCGATGAGTCATACCCTGCTAAGAGATACTACCTGCATCAGAAATGTTGCAGACGGTTGGACACCTCAAGGAAGCCGTAAGTGAGGCAGGCCTACAGACATATGGCACAGGCTCACCTTGGAAGAATTAAACGGCAAAGAGAAGCCGCAAAGTGAACTCAAACAGCTCGCGGTAGGTAGAAATAGCGAAGCTTTATAAAGGCCCTATGCTTTAGAAGCGTTAGGAACCATATATATATCCATAAATATATACCAGCCAATCTCATTTGGGGAAATTTTTGATTTTTGCAATTTCAGCTTTTCCAATTTCCACTCTTCAAATACTCCTGTATAAAAATATGTTATTAAAATGAATAATTTCGTAATTTACTTCGAACTTAAATAAATTTTTTAATTTAAATATTTTCCCGCTGTTTTGGGATTTTGTGTCAGCTCTGCCACTTAAAAAACACTAACTATCTTAGAAATATAGATACCATGGCATAAGAAAAGCAACATATTAGACACTATAAATTTTGAGATTCAGTTAAAAAAAAGTGCTACTATAGCCTCGGGTATGATTTGTGCTGAAAATGGGTTTTATACGTTAATCTTAACTGTAGAAAATCGTTTGAACCCGATCAACCCTAGACAGACTCTGAAACCCGATATTCATACAAAAAAAGTGTTATTGTGCATTTTGTGTTATATTAAGTGTGTGGTGTATTATTAGATTCTAGCCAGACTGTTAATTTAGTGTAGTACACTCAGCAACTCATCCATTTGAGTGATGAAATAGAACTAAAAAGGCTATTTAGTTGCCACTGAAGTATTGTCCATTCAACTGTTAGTTTGCCGTACAGGTTAAATGGAATAGTTCTTTTTCATACTCTCTAATAGGTTCTTCTAGTAACGCTATACTTTTCTTTCTTGGCGACGTTGCCGACTATAAAACGCACTGATTTGTGAAAACGCGATACTAATGTTTATTCATGTAAGTCCGACGCTTCTTCCATTTAATTTCAACAACAAAAATTAACAACAGAATTTAAAAGTTAGCTTAATATTTTTGGTGCATTCTACAACATAACTACTGCAAACTAACAATTGAATGGACTATAGAAAAGTAATTCTGCACAACGACAACACTCGTCTGCATATCGGAAAGAAACAAGAAATTGTAATAAGACAAGGGAAGTTTTTCTCCTGCGGCGCATTCTTCATACTTATCCTGTTTCATTACTACCTTTTCGATCACCCCCAACATCATGTGGATGATGAGCACTTAAAATAGTGAAAGATGTCCGAAAAAGTATTCACGATTTTATTGACTTAAAGCCACTATCTTTTTTAGGGAGATGTTTTGTCAGGCAGACGATATATTTGTTTCTTGAATCGTTGAATAAGTCGGTGTTACGTGAAATAAAAATAAAACTCGAATCTATATAACATTTCACGGTACATTATTTACGAAATATTTCTCTATCGACACGAATAAAAATATATATTTTTTTAAACCTTAAACTCGACAAAATCTTCAGTAGATAAATTGATAAAAATCCCCCACAAATTTAATATGATCTTTATTTCAATCCCCGAAAAAATCTTTTATAAAATAAATTCATATTTTCTCGTCTACCTTATATATTATCCTAACCCAAGAGCGAACAGTGAACAGACTAGACTGGTAGTAAGGGAGACTGAAGTCTGAAAGGTCACATGTAGCTATTAGGCTATCATCATCAATAACATTGTCCCATTGCTGTGTTACACCTCAGGCCTGACAACTTAGGGGAACAAAAATAGGGAATATTTTAACCTAGTTGAAGCCCAGTGGATTTCAAACTAACTTCAGCTTGTTATATTGGAAGTTGCATCAAAGTTTATACTGGAAAACCAGGAGCGTAACACTAAAGAAAATTCTGTCAATATAGTTTTCAGTATTGGAATAAATAAATCCTGTTAAACAAATTATCGTTTCAGTGAATTTCATGCCCAGAAGAGTGGTTCTCATTAAGTTTTATTCTTTTAATACATGAATCCTCCATTTTGTGCCTTAGAATAATTAATTAATACATTATCAGCTCCATTGAATTACGTTAACACATGCCGCATCAACAAATTCTAGGTTTTTTTTGAAAATTTTACTTCTTTCCCGGCAACTGGTACTTCTAACTTATTCTTAATATTTCATTTTAGTTCGACACAACTTGAGTAAACATTTGAGACTAATTGCGGAAAAACCGATTAAATGATACTAATTCAGCAGCGGTTTTGGTCGCGGAATTGAGCAGCACTACGCTCAGCGTAAAGTAAAAACAAGAAACACGATATCTGATAAAATCGGTGTAAATATAATTTATATTGGTTTTTATGTGAGAATACTGATCACGCGTAATGTCTTGTATATTAAAAATCACCCTTTCTTACCTCTTGGTAGCTATTTTTAACTGCCTCAAATAATCTTGGATGCAGTACGCTAGAAATTTTAACTAACTAATATTTTCAATACCCTATTTGCTCTAATTCTGTCTTATATCATAACTAAATTAAATTTTACATATTACTTTTACAGTTACTTAAAAAAAAATAGTAATATATTTTCTAGAAGATAAGTTTTTAGAGGGTCTGTTGTACATACCTCATTAGTAACATATGATATAAAAATCTGCGAATGCAAGTTTGTATTTGCTTTTTGTGTCTAAAAACATTTTTCATTTGTCAAGTGGTAGCGTAAAGCAGTTTTATTATATCAGTTTTACTAGCTTCATACGACATTATTCTGCGTATCCAAGTCTATACAACACTCAATTAACATTCAAAATAGCTACGAAGAAGGTAAAAAGGGCGTTTGTTAATGTATCAATGTTCAAAACATTAGGCGTGATCAGTATTATCAATTTACAACTAATGTGAATGATACTCACTACGAATTTAAAAGATATCGTGTTTCTCGATGCTGCTTTACGCTGAGCGTAGCGCCACTCAATTCCGCGACCTAAAGTGCACTAGAACTAGTATCGTTCAATCGATTTTGTCGTTATTTGTCTCAAAAGGCAAACTTATGTGGTAAAAAATTGAAAAAAAAAAATAGATAAGTTAGGTTTCCGGGGAAGTGGATTTTTTTTTTCAAATATATGTTTTATTTTTCTTAAATAATTTGTAGTAAAGGGTAAAATTTAATTTGTCATGATATAAGACAGAATTAGAACAAATAGGTAATTAAAAATGTTAGTAAGTTAAAATTTCTGGCGTACTGCATCTAAGGCTATTTGCGATAAATGAAAATAGCTACCGATGGGTAAAAAAGTGTGACTGTTTATGAAGAAATGTTCAAGACATTAGGCGTGATCAGTATTCTCACATAAAAATCAATGTAAATGATACTCACGCCGATTTTAATCATGTTTCTCGTTGTTGCCTTGCAGCAGAATTAATATCGGTCCGCCGATGTTGTCGTTATTAGTCTCAAATTATTACGTTGCATAGAACTTAGAATAAAATAATTAGAATAAGTTAGAAGTACTTATTTCTGGGGAAATGGAAAATTTTTCAAGAAAACTTGGCGATTTTTCTAAATTTCAAGCTCGATGATAACGTAATCCGATGGAGCTGAAATTTTGTACATTTTAATACTTCATACTAAGGTACAAAATGAGGGGTTTCTGCATTTAAAAACCTTAGCTTTAATTTCTAGCCTTATGAATAAGAACCAGCATATATTGCCATACCTATATTTCGAAAGCATTAAACAGCCGTCTATAATTACTCCCATAGTTCATGTTTCTGCGGCATTTGTAGGAGTCGCATCAGATTCCTTTTAATTTGGTCATTTCTGCTATTGATGTTGCTATCCAATTAATTCACAGACCTTCTAATAGAGTTACCATACGTTATACATTTAGCTAAAACTGAAATCATTTATTTAAGATTTAATGATTACACCTACCCCTCATAATTCATGAATACATAAGAAAAAAATTAGTTTAATTTCTATTAGTTGTAAGACATTATGCGATAGTAAACTTAAGCGAGAGGTAAATATACCAAAAGACACACATTTGTAAATTAACCTCCAGACGACTAAAATCTCAAATTTTTGTGTCCTGGGAACCTTGTCATATTTCAACTCATTCCCAGGGATTTACCCACTTTGTAAGTATATAAAGGCGCGTTCAGGGATGAAAAGGGTTAACCTGCCGTACCAAAAGAGGTACAAAAGGTAACCCGCGATATTTCCGTATCAGTTAACTACACTCATCAAATTGTTCTAGGGATATTTGATGAAGTATTTGATGAGGTTGAGAAAGGAATATAAGCTTGTTATTTTATAAATATTTTGTTAATGGTGTATAGCTAGAACTGCCAACTGAGTATCGGCTGCCTGTGTACGCAAAGACATATACGTACATTTATGGAAAATAATGACTCGACTCTGGCAAAAAATAGGTATCAACAACCGATGCAATAATAGCCTTCACTGATGAGATATCGGACGGGATTGCAGCTTGGGACTACTGCCTCTCGACCTTCTTAGACCTGAGTAAAGCCTTTGCCGATGTCTCCCATGCAGTATTGTTGGATTAACTAAAAAAGTATGGTTTTGAAGAGGGTAATTACACTTGTATATTGTCATATTTAATTAATCATGTGCAATACGTAAAAATTAATGAGACAATATCAACTCCACTTCATGTGAACTGTGGTGTACAGCAAGGTTCTATTTTAGGGCCACTGATATTCTTAATGTATGTAAATGATTTCTCTTGTTCTTTTGACAGTTGTTCTCATTTTTTATATGCTGATGAAACAACCATTCCTACTCCATCTAAGTCATATAATGACCTATTACTAAACAAAAGGAAAATATTGTTTTGTTCTCACAATGACATATTTAATTAATCGTAAGCAATACGTACAAAATAATAACACAATATCAGATCCGCTTTGTGTAAACTTCGGTGTACCGCAAGGCTCTCTTTGAGGACCACTGCTGTTATTAACTTATGTAAATGATTTGTCTTATTTTATCGACAATTTTTCTCATTTTTTATATCCTTATGATATAAACATTATTACTCGATCTCGGTCATATAATGACCTACTACCGAACAATGAGGAAATTATTAATAAAGCACATTCTTGGTTTCTTACTAACAATTTAAGCTTTAATACGAATAAAACTAATAATTTGCTTTTAATTTAAAAAAATATTTGATTCAATAATTCAGCTTCTGTTCATTCCTAGGTGTTCAAAAAACCCAATTCTTAAATGGGATCAACACGTACCTGTATTATCAAGAAAGTTATGCAGTTTTATATTTTTTTAGGAATTTAGCAAACTGCGTATCGTTGAATATTTGACGTATTTCGTATTATGTGTTCTTTCATTTTCAGATACTCGTATCTTACGGTCTATCTGTATGACGACACAGTCCATCAGTGGAACGTATTTTTAAATTACAAAGACGCTTAATAAGGATAATCGCGGGAGTATCCTACAAAGCAGAATGTAAGGAACATTTTATCAATCTAAGTATAATGACTCTGCCATCCCTTTATATTTACCAGTGTCTTCTCTACGGATTTAAAAATATTAGATCCTACACTACTGCTGAGCAGTTACATGCATGCAACACAAGGTATAAAGCAAAAATCTACCCTGTTTATACTAAATTAACAAATAGAAGTTGCAACAATTATTATTAAATTAAATTTTTAAATGTGTTACCAACAGAAATCAAATCAAACGCCATAGAAATATTTAAATATAAAATCAAACATTTTCTAATATAACTAAGTAACTCTTTTTGCATACAATAACTGTATTGATACTTGAGATCGAGTTTCAAAAAGGTCAACTTGTCTCCTGACTCCTCATGCATCGAACTTATCCTCGTCGGATCACCAGCTGTTCCGGTCACTCCAGCGTCATCCAAAACTTCAACAACTCCAAAAGAGCAAATCACTCAATTCACTTTTCATAATGCTAAACCCTGGGTAGGTATACGTCTGAACCTAGATTCTAAATTCCTCAGAAAACACGTTTCAATATGAAATTATGATGCTTTACATTTACAATGGAATCTCAAACTCCCTGTTCAATCCATTCCAGGTAAATCCTGTGTCTGTGTGTACAGATCGATTGGAATAAAAGTATTGTTATTATTATTATTTAAGGGAAACCAGAGTGGGTCTACGGCAGGGCTGTCCAACCAGTCGATCGCGATCTACCAGTCGATCGCGGCGTTATTTTAAGTAGATCTTTAGTTTCTCTGGCTTCCATGTACTTAAAAATCCATTTTATAAATATAAGGTAAAAATTAAAATAAGCTTCTCGCTAGCCTACGTGCAAATGTTGTATTGAAATGTTTAATAAACGTTGTATGTAAACGTTATATAATAGATTCTTATTTTTTCAATAAATTCGGGACCACCTTAACACATTCATAGCTATGGGACTGACCGGCAAAGAAATTCAAATCAAAATTATTAACGATAAAACGCGCGAATAGTAACTGTCTGCAATATCGCTGACGTTTGCTTGAGTATGATAATAGTATGAAATATAGTATGATAAGTAACTGGCAAGATGATAGCCTGGCGCAATGTAATGTATAATTTTCCTAAATTTTCCGTAACGAAGAGTGGTGATCGCACATCAAAAAACCATTAATTTATAAAAATACACTAAATAAAAACCTTATCTAAATCATCTTGCATAAAATTCGTTGGCGATCAATGTGTTAACCGGGTTAAAAATGCAGCCTTGGAGGGCCTATGAAGAATCTTCATAATTTTTTTTTTTATATATAAGTGGTCGACTACGCATTCTGGTCGATCGTGGTAACAATATATATTAAAAAAGTAGATCCCAAATACAAAAAAGTTGAACAGCCCTGGTCTACGGTTACAACTGCCAAGATGTTTTTTATTAAATCTTGCCCATACTGAGGATCGAACTCACACCCCCATACTTACAAAGCGAGTGGTATAACCATAACGCTACTGCAACCGCGGAGGGAGTAATTAGCCTTTACTCTGATCCATTACTCTCTACCTTTGTAAAAAAAATGTTTTTTTTTTTGTTGTAATTTCAATCGAATTTTCTCTGAACATTTTTTTAGAATTAGGGAGTGGTTGAAAGTGTTTACTATTGTACACTAATATTATTTTTCTTCTTGTAACTTCAATCGATTTTTTTCAATATTTTTTTTGTGTAAGGTTAAATTTAAAAAAAAATAAATAAATAAAAATATGTATAATCTAATTTAAAAAAAAAAACAACAAACATTATACTGTATCTTGAAAACCACTGGTTTAAAAAATATTTTCTTCTATAGATAGATTTCCCCCTTTGGTCTTCTACAATTTCGTTATTAAGTATTTTTTGTATTTCAAATAATAAAGAAAATATTGGCGGTGTCCCCTTTCGCTGTTATATCGTGTATATATAAAAATATTATATAATAATCAATTAATAATAATAGTAGGAGAAATATTGCTGTTCACAGGAAGATGAATTATCCTTCTTTCGTCTGAAATCCACGTAATTATTTGTTAGAATTTTTATTCGCCTTTCAGAACCAGATTTTCCTCAAATTTTTTGTTCGTTTCAAGTTGTTTGAACATCAAACCGTTCGAAGTTTCAAGGTTCATTGTATTTTGGTTTTGATAACAAAATTGTACTCTGGAAAAACACTATTGTTCGGGTAATAGGTTCTGTTCGTCCAGCAGGAAGGTTGACAATGGTGTGGATTATGTCAAATCGAAGACTGCATTGGTATTTAAATCACCATAATTATTAAAACGATATTAAAAATATATATAAAAGTAATAAATTACTTTAAGAATCCTTTCTGCGAATAAAGCTTACTACGCCCTTAACAGTCTGCTCAGATCACGCTTGCTATCCCGGCAAACAAAAATAACAAAAATAAGATTATACAAGACCCTTCTCCGATCCGTATTCTCATATGGAAGTGAATCTTGGACACTTACACACGTCGGCTGAAAATATTTGAACGTCAAATTTTACGGAAAATTTTTGGTCCTGTCCAAGAAGATGGAATATGGAGAATCCGACGAAGTGATGAGCTGCGTGACTTTTATAATGAATCGGATGTGATTGGCTTCATAAAAAGCTCCAGAATACGTTGGATCGGACACGTCATCAGAATGCCCAACAACATGCCAGTGAGAAGAGTAATCGATAGTGTTCCAGGCACAAACAGACCAAGAGGAAAACCTCGAATAAGATGGGTGGACAATGTGCACAAAGACCTGCAAAGAATCGGTGCCCATAATTGTAGAAGATTAGCGCGTGACCGCGGAAGATGGAAGAAGTTTGTGGAGGCGGCCAAAACCCTCTAAGGGTTGTAGAAGACAATTTATTGATTGTTTATATAAAAGTAATAATATTAAAAATATATTAAAATATATATAAAAGCTACAAAAAGAGCCATTAAATTCGAAAAAAAATGCTCCATCAGCGCTGGACAGAAATAGAGAGAAAAGAGATACAAGAAAATATGAAATCCAGATGTGAAGCAAGAAGAAGGAAAAGATTTGAGCATAATGGCTACTCAACTAAGAAAATATCACGAAAGAGGTCTGAAGGACAAGATGTGACACTAGAAATAACAGATAGAATGAGAGACATCCAAGGACAAGAAAAAAGTGAGAGGTTAAAAAATTCGAGTCTAACAGCAAATACAAAAACCTTGGACAACGCAAATACCCGAGTACCTCAATATCCAAAGTAATGGATTAAAAAAGAAGGTAATAGCTAGATTTAGGTGCAGAAATGAAGAATGAGGAAATGAGTAATGGAGAACGAATGAACAAAGAACGTGCAGGATGCGTAGAGAGGAAAGAGAGACTTTGGAGCATATAATGAAGAATTGTGGAGAAATGAAACTTAAAGAAGGTGCATTGTGTGAATCAGGACAAGGACAGAAATAGATGGAGGACGTCTTAGACAGAAGAGCAGATTTAAAACATAGATTCAACAACAATAAGAATACGATACATAATCACACGATAAGATACAATAAGTATTTGAAATAAATTAAATTAAACTGTATGTATCTATTAAAATAATATTAAACAATTCCTATTCCGTATTTCTGTAATTTTGGAAGATTTGGTTATGGTCCTGATTGGATTAAGCCATTTTTATTTTTCTTTTTTCAGGCCTTAGAAAGTGGAGCAAATAATATGCATAAAGAACAGTGACTTACTTTTTTTTCTTCGTTTTTAAAAAACTCGTAACTAAGACAAAGGAAACCTGACCATTCTTGTAATCTAAATAATTTAACATTTTAATTTAAAAATGTAAACAACCATTTTTTCCTTGTCGTAAACTTTACAGTCCCTATAAAATCCACCTGAAGCCAGACCTGCAGCGTAAAAGCAGCAACAGCCAAGGCTCTAATGAACTTGCCTTATAAATTATAAAATATTAACCCTGCTTTCAGGCTGGATTCTTGTGTCCTCGGCAAGGACCAGTCGAGAAGTGAAGGGGAGTGTTAGGGTATTTTATGGCTAGATAGAGAGGTTGTCTAGGGTATTCTGTTGTTCTAGAGATATTTTATAGGGTATTTTAAAGACAAAGCCATAAAAAATTAGAGCGATATAGTGTATTTCTGGCAACAACGAATAAAAGGATATTTGATTCATAATTGAACATATAAGGTGTCTGCAAAACAATTCCCCCTAAAAGCTTTCTCATGAATTAATATCTTAATAAAAAGGCTCTTTAAGAAAGATAATAATTATTAGGATTATGCACTTTTAGGGTTTGTACACATAATCAAGAAATCCTCACTAATGGATGTATATTTCTGTCTGTACGGTAGAAATTGTGCGCAAAATACCTAGATCAGTGATGGCGAATGTAAGACCTGCTGGTCACACAGTGACATGTATGAGGGTTACCTTTTATGTTTTTACAAACGACCACTAGATGGCAATATTGAAATGTGTCATTACTATATTCGTAAAATTTGACATTTGTTATTGTGAAATCAGTGGCATCTTATAAATTGACCGAGTAATTTGTTGAAAGTGAGCGTTAAAAAAAAGTTTGCGAAAAAAATGATATTACTCGTGAAGGTTTTCGTTGGATGATTTTTTACGATTTTAGTAAAGGCCTAAATTAACAACAATGCATAGATTCGCTTCGTTCAACTTTTGGTAATGAAGTAACCATCAAAAAAGTCTGTTTACAATTGGTTTGCAGAATTTCGTCGTGGTCGTGCGTCCGTCAGTGATGAATCTCGTGAAAGTCGACCAAAATCAGTTGTGATTCAAAAAAACATCGATGCTGTCCGCAAATTTATTGAAGAAGTGTGACATGTGACTTATTATGAGATATAGGCATCCTTTGGCATATCGCAGACTGCAATACATTCGATTTTGCATGAATATTTAGCAGTGAAAAAGATCTGTTCCCGATGGATTCCGCATAATTTGACCAAAGCTCAAAAAAGGCTCGTGTTGATTGGTGTAAGGGAATACTAAAAAAATTCAACTTAGACACTGCAAAATCCGTACACAACATCGTTACAGGTGACGAAACTTGGATTTATTCACATGAACCAGAAACTAAGCAACAATCCACTGTTTGGGTCATCCAAGATGAACCGAAACCCACAAAAGTTGTTCGTTCACGAAGCACTTCCAAGATAATGATCGTTTGTATCTTCGGTTGTACTGGACATTTCTTTAAAGGATCGGAGAACAGTTAATACTAAATGGAATACAACAATTTGTTTGCCAGAAGTCGTTGACAAAATCAGGAAAAACAACCAAAAACGTCGCATTATTCTTCGTCGCATCATGACAATGTAAGCTCCCACACAGACGTCAAACAATTGATTATTTGAAGGAGAAAAACATCTAATTAATGTCTCATTGCCTGTATTTACCTGATATATCCCCTAACGACTTTTTTTTTGTTCTCCAATATCAAACAAAAAATGCGTCGACAGCGATTTTCATCACCTGTTTCGAGAATTGGTTTGAACGCATACAAAAGTGTATAAATCTTAAAGGCGAATATTTTGAAAAGAAATAAAATAGTTTGTCCAAAAAAAAAATTTTTTTCTTTCTTAGTTTTTGTAAAAACTTAATAGGTAGCCCTCGTATTCGTCTTCAGTTCAAGTTGTAGGTACCTGAATTCTATAGTAACATTTAATACTTTTGATGTTTTTGGATAGTGATCTCTGTGAAAACTTTCCAAGACTATAGAGTCGTTATTTCTAAAGCTCTCTTAGTTTACCTTGTGATACAAAAATCTTTAATACCGAAGTATTGCTATTAGTAAAATACATTTAGTACTAAAATGAAAATTGTGTAAAACAGATATTTTCGTTTAATAATTTATGTAAATAATACCTCATTAAAGATTGCGTGTACAACGTCTTATCGATTCACAAAAACTTCGTCAAACTTTCTGAATATTATTATTTATTTACATCCATAAAATGTGTATGCAAAATTTATCACAAACTTTATGATATTAAAAGAAAATAATGTGCAAAGTAACAAGAACGAAAATAACAAACAAGCAACAATTTTAAAGTAAACAACGGCATGTAACATTTATGTATATTACTTAATTGACTACGGGACTATTATAGAACAGTACAAATGCTCAACCACTGGCGTGCACCATTAAATTACAAACTTCTTACTCGTGTAAGAAAATAGAATTTTTGTTGCAGTTTGAGTAATTCTGGGCTAGATGGCTAGAGCCGTCTCGAGGCGGATTCAGATGCGGCTCTGAAACCCGGGCTCGCGTATATATCGACCCCGCGTTTTTTTAAATTTCCTTTTCTTTGCTCAACACTTCATCCGGTTTCTTTTTTATGGTTTTGTAAGTATGACCAAAAAACCCTTAGGGTACGCGCATAGTGAAAGCTGGTTTCTGGCAGCTGGCTGCCAGCGCTGGCGAAGGTCAGCCTGCAAGCTGGAATATGCTATGGGTTATCAATAATACCTCGCATAGTAGAGGCTGGTACTGGTTTCCCAGAGCTGACTGCCAGCACGAACCAGCGTCACTAACAAGCAGCCAGCAACCTGCTTTCATTATACTCCTACCCTTTTACCATCACCCATATGTCTGCCTGTTTGGTCGGTAGAATTTGTGGTCAAACGGCTGGACCTAGAAAGTTTAAGTTTGGCACGATTACACATCTTTTTAACCCCGATAACAAAAATACGAAGATCTGCCAGAAAAATATGTCACCCAAAAAAATATAAACAAATGTGTATTAATTGAAATAAAATAGGTATTATTTAAAAAAATTAAGCGGGCTATCAAATAAAATCTTTTTTAGGCAACCATATCAAAAACAGTTCTTTTTTAGGGTTTTGTAGGTATGACCAAAAAACTCTTATACCGTCATTTTGTCGTCTGTCTGTCTGTCTGTCTGTCTGTCTGTCTGTCTGTCTGTCTGCCTGTTTGTCTGTCTGTCTGTCTGTCTGTCTGTCTGTCTGTCTGTCTGTTCGGTAAAAATTGTAGCCAAACGGCTAAACCTAGAGAGTTGAAATTTGGCATGCTTATACAACTCTTTGACCCGCACATAGGAAAAATACTAAAACATCTAAAAAGCATACCCCCCTAAAAATATAAACAAATATGTGCTCATCGAAAACAAAAATATTCTTTTTAAATTTTGAGTAGGGTATCAAATGAAAGCCCTTAGTACGTGGATTAACGATCAAATTTTTATTTTTGCAAAATAAATTACTTTTATGCGATTTTTGCCAAAATTGTGCAAAAAAAAATTTGTCCCACACCCTGTAGCCCAGATGGTTTAAACAAAAATCTAAAAAAATTCTAAGTAATGTATATTGGTGTGAACCGAAATAGTACAACAGGAATTTTTGATCAGATTATGTTTTCGGAAAATAACGCATTTTTTGTGGTTTTTGGTTCACAAAGTACAAAAGTTATACCAATGTAAGACACTCACATGCAAGGCATGCGATAGCGTAATGGGTTAGAGCACTGGTGTCGTAAGCTAAAATGTTCGATAAGAGTTCGAGTACGGAGTGAATTTTATTTTTTCTGTTTTTTTTTTTGCATTTTTATTATGTTGAAATTATTTTGTCAAAATTCTAGTTATATTTTGACAAATGTTGTATTTAATTTTTAAGAGCGTAAATTTATCAACCAGTCTTATTATATGATTAACAGACGATAAATTATTTTAAAAATATCGTTCATTTTGCCGTGATTACTACAAAGTAAAATTTGTCTTACACACTCAGCATACCGCCTTCACTTATTATATACCTGCGAAACCCTGAAATGTGTGAATATTCACACATCACATCAATTTTTTATCATCTAGCACTAGACAAAAAGTATACCTTTTTCAGCCCAGGCCGGTTGGCTTACTTTTTAGGCCGTTGGATGCCAACGCCATCTATAATAGTGATGTTTGTTCAGTAACAAACAAATGCTTCAAATTATGTAGCTCATTAAAATAAATAAGTTTAATTTTTCTAGTTAAAATTACTTTTTGTCACCCAAAAAATATAATATGCTCTTTTAACAAAAAGTTCTTTTCCGTCCTCATCTGTTTGAAGGCCTCGGCTCTGTCTTGGCCATCAAATCCAGATGCAGAAAAAAGAGATTAACATTTTGGCCATGGTACATAAATAAGTATTAATGTGTGATAATTTCCCAGAGTGATTGCACTAAAAATCAGAAAAAAATTAAATAATGTGCATTGATGGAAACCAGAATAGCTCAACAGGAATTTGTGATCAGTTTTTTGTCCAATACGATCGATTTTCGACGGCCCCTAGCGCAGTCAGAAAAAGGGCGCTGACGGGCTTGCTAAGGGACGCCATTGCGAAGGTGAGGACCTTTTCTTTTTTGCTCGTCATTTGTGTTTTGGGAGGTAAAAACCTTGTTTTTATTTACCACGGTCGACAAAACACGGCTCTGCCCCTAGCGCAAGTTTTCCTTACTGCGGCTCTGAATATTTCAGTTTTTGTGTTTTTGGCAAAATTAATTATGTTTTTAATTTATGTATAAATTATGGCTTTAATGATTTGGATTTTTTGTATTTATAAGTAAGGTAGTGTGTATCTTTTTTGAAATTAAAAATATAATAATTTTTTTTTTTTAATAGCTGAGATTAAAGTTCTTGTGTGTAGAGTTTAATGTGTAGTGTTCAATAGTGTCTGCCTACTATTAAGCGTCATGATTTAACCTATTAAATTACCTTAGTATTTTGTTTTTAAGGTATCAAAGAAGAATAAATCATTTATAGTAGTGAAATATTTACAAATCAATTAACAAATAGTTAAGAGTGAGAAATACGTTTCTGAAATTGAAAAAAATTAATCCATTTATCAATACATTTCTTATTAATTTAAAGAAACCTTAGATGCGAAGCAAATGCAGAAAAAATCACTGGGATTTTTTAATTTAATTTTTATTGCGAGGTAATTATCGCAAAATAATTAAATTTAGTATAAAAAAAAAAAATTAAATAAAAGTTCTTAATAACGAATAAAAATGATTATCAAAAAACATTTTTGTATGGTAAAAATGGTAAAAAAAATATGTTGATTTTGATGTGATTATAGAAGAAATATTGTCCTAGACATCCAGCATTCTGTTGGCTTCTGTTGCGAGCCCAATACGTTACTTTACAACGTACTATTTATTGTCCACTAGGTAGCGAGCCTGTGATATTATATAAAGTCTAATCTCAAACTCAAATGAGATTCCAGACTAAAGGAGTTCAGGTAGTAGGTGTGAGTGTTATCCAGGGTTCATAATTATGATATGTGAATTAAATGATATGTATTAGTACTTACCAACCGACTGATCAGGCATCTTGAAATTTGTCTGGACTAAGCTGTTCACTTAAGTTCTTAAAGGTGAAGGTTTACACACGTTAAGTAAGACGGTTTAAAATGAATGAATTTGATTTATTAAAAGTAATATTTACAATAGATAAAAATATAGGTATTAAGATAATTAAAAGTTTAAAACAAATAGAATCGGATAGACCACCAGAATGCCGACTCAGTGCCTCTAAGAATTCAACATATTAGATCTTTTCGGTAACCGGACCGAATACTGTCTGCTCTCGTCTTCAGAGAGACAGGGGTTTTTGTAAAACATTTCTAGGCATTTCTAGGAAGAGTCTAAGCTTTGTTCAAGAACTCTGAACAAATGTCTCCTTGAACAATGCACCATTTAAAAATATATTTCTAAAGTGTACGTGCTGAAACGAAAGGTTTCTGATTTTATTTTATTATGATTTCTAAAAAATATGTACCCTTTAAAAATTTCAAAAAATGCTTTTCAAATAAATTCTTGCAACGGGTGGTTTTTGAAAGTTTGGTACTGTTCCAGCGGTCTAAACGATTTGTTACACTTCTTACACTTATCAAATACCTACAAAATTCTGAAAATTCACACTTCACATAATTTGTTTGAAGTCTACCATAATTACTTCACCCCTGTAAATATCTGTAACACCACCGAGGCAATATTTAATAAATAATAAAAATGTTTTGAAATTAACTTTTGTAATAGGTGTTAGTAAATCCTATTGATTATTACATGTTGGAACTGTATATTATTTTGTTGTAGCAGTGTATTTGCAAAGGTTTATTAATAATTCGGGTCATTTCAGTGTGCTGACACTCACATGTCAATGGGTAATCCAACCAATCACTTGTACACTAACACATTCCTCCGAGAGCAGCACACTCTCTGGAGACAACTAAAAACTAAAATATTCACATGAACTTTGAGATTTAATGCTGTTGATTTATACATATGCGTATACAAATTAACTGAATTTGCAAAATTATTTTTGTAATAAATTTTAAACTTTAATGAAATGGAGGTACTGATGTATGTTTACGCATTTTAATAGAGAACACACACGTTTACAACAACCGGATGTTAAAATTTTTGACAAAAAACAAAATATGCAATTTTTTCTAATATACAAAATGTATGATAGAATTAAAAATATGAACGTTTTATATGTATGTTAAAAATGTTATTAATAATAATCTACATAATGAAAGGAGCGATTTAGTTGATGTATGTGTCGTTCTTTCTTTGGATAAAGGCTTTCTTCCAGCAAGACGGGTAGCGGTAAATTACACGGCATCTGATCCAAAAGAATTTACTCTGTTGCTTAAGAGCAAATTTGTCTTTTTGGGAGGTCCAAATTAATTTTAATTAAAAATATTGATGTAAAGTGTGAATTATCTTACATTTCATGGTTTTGTAGGTATTTAATAACTGTAAGAAGCCAAAATAATACTGAATGTCTAGGAATATTTGTTCTATAATCACATCAAAATCAAAAATATTTTGATAATCACTTTTATTCATTATTTGAGTACTAAAAGCTTCCATTTATTATTTTTTAAACAAAATTTAAATAATTTGCCAAATATCCCAGCGTTCTTTTTTTTTCTTCTTCATTTGCTTCGTCGCTGAGCGCTCTGAACAGTATCCAAGATCCAGATCCAGTACATCCTCTTGTACTAAAAATCCGGTTGCTACTCCACAATCTGAATGCTCAGAATGTGAGGGTAGAGCTGTTTTGGATACCGGGACATGTTGGTATTAAAGGCAATGAAGCGGCAGATGCAGCTGCAAAAGCCGCCTATGATTGAGTCATCTGAAACATCTTGTTTTAGCCTTGTGGCAACATGAGTGGAGCAGCATACAGAACGTTAAGTTGAGACAGATTAAGAGACATTAAACCATGGGGTTCTTCCTGCAGGATTAACCGCAGGGAGGAAACCGCCATCACACACTTCCGTATAGGCCACTGTTGGTGGACCCATGAACACCTTCTTCGAGGTGACGATTCCCCGCTCGTGTTTCCTCTATCTTGATACACCTTGAGATCTCTCCCTCGCTCCCCCCTATATATATATATATAGGACCGGCGGTTGGGAAACACTGCTCCAGGTAACTATCTGACAGATAAGGTTATATGATACTTTCTGTGCTGAATAAATGTCATCCCGTCTTTCAATACAAATGTATCTATCGGATAGTTATCTAACGATGTAGATTGTATGAGACTGATGTATTGAATTCATTGCTTAGTAATGACATTTATTCAGAAGATAAAGTTCCAGATAACATTATCTGTCGGATAGTTACCTAGTGGTTTAAATGAAGGTGGAAAGACCGGGCCTTAAGGTCATAATGCTCGGGGAGGACACCTTAGCCCTCCAAATGAACCCGTAAATAAAAAAATTAACCTGTATAAAATTCTCGAGAGATAACTCCATTATACTTCCAATAATTTTCAGTCAGTAATTTTCATCCCTTTCTGAGATCTCAGAATTATCATTGATAGCCCAAAAGTCATCCTATTATCACCTCTGTCCTCCCATTTTACCATATAGGCCGTGTCTCCAACGCTATAGCTCTGAAATTTTAATAAATCCTCAATCAAAATGTACAACTATTTATATAAAGATACAAAGTAACAAAATATAAACTATTTTAGATCATGTAGTACCAAGTAACTTCCAAATTTAACGTTATACCTCATCTTAAATAATAAAAAAATAGTGTATTGGGCCCGGTAGTTCAATTTCAACCACCTGTATACTATTGATAAAATATTAATATATGTGTTTATTCTCATAAAGAATTATTTTAAGCAATTCTGTTCCTTATGTATTAATTGTTAATGACTATATTCCTTAATGAGCTTTATCAGGATTAAACATCTTGATATGTAGTGATACGTGATTTTTGCAAGTGGCGTCTTCATTTCTTTCTGACGTTTTTAGTTATTTTTAAGTGATAAAAGTGCAGAAAATACTTGAAATAGTGTGTTATAGTGTAGACTTTAGTGTTTGGACACCATGCAGACTAAAATTGGAGCGACTGGAAAGGTATTTGTAGAAATTTTTGTTAATTTTATAATGTAAGTCATTGTAATGTAGAATGTGCTTCTATGGACAATATATGTAGAAACACATACATGCATACACTATCGGCTATAACTAGAGAAACAAAACTATTTTTTAAATTATTTTAATAAATTCCGATTATTGACTAAATGAATATTGAATTATATTGGTATAGCAACAACAATTTATAAGTTAGAACCTGCTCTTAAAAATATTTGTTGTACTGGTACAATAAATTAAATAATTAACTTTCTGCTGCAGTAGACCATCTGCATATTTCTTTTGTAAGACTTAATAAAACAATTTTTTGTGGTTAAATTTTTTCCTTTGCCCTAGCTCCCGTTCTTGTCCCGGTTTAGAGTTTCATAATTATGGTAAGCATATATATATACACACACACACACATATACATACATATATATATATATAGGGGGGGCGCAGACAATATTTAAGTTATTTTGGGGGGTCCCATGCCAGAAAAGGTTGAGAAACACTGCTCTACAGTATAGAGTGTAGTGTGCTGTTAAAAACTCGATCCTCAGCTGTTAATTTTTTTTATTATATTTCTCAATTCAAGAAACAACACACAATCTTAGACATAAATACAAAAAATCCTAAACATTATTAGCCAAAATTTATCCATGAGTTAAAAAAATAATAATTTTTTTCAAAAACACAAAAACTGCAATATTTTCCGAAAACGCAATCTGATTTTCGTTTCCGGCTTTGATCAATGTACATTACCTTTTATTTTTTCAGATTTTTAGTTTAACCCCTTTGGGTAAAAGGGGGCGGGACAGGAACTTTTATGGCATATTTTTGGTTAAAATCGTGTTAAAATAATGAATTTTAAAAACCTATTTTTGTTTTTAATCTACATCCTAAGAGATTTCTTTTAATACCACACAAAAAAATTTAAAAACATTATTTTTCTTTCATTTTTCGAAAAACTTATCTGATCGAAAATTCCTGTTGAACTATTCCGGTTCCCATTATTGTTCATTAGGAGATTTTTTTCAGATTTTTAGATCAACCCTTCTGGGAGATAGGGTGGGGGACAAAAGTTATTTGACACATTTTTGGCAAAAATCCCATAAAAAAATAGATTTTTCAAAAATAAACATTTGCTTGGTGATCCACGCAATAAGAGGTTTCAAAAAAATTAATAAATATAAAATTAGTAATTTATCCACATAATAAGAGGTTCCATTTGGTATGCCACTCAAAATTTAAAAAATTATTTATATTTTTATTAAATACATAATGGTTTATATTTATCTCAGGATGTGTTTTTTAACTCAGTATTTTTTCTATATGTGGGTCAAAGAGTTCAAATAGAATAAGCATGCCAAATTTCAACTTTCTAAATAAAGACGGATAGACAGACAGACAGACAGACAGACAGACAGACAGACAGACAGACAGACAGACAGACAGACAGACAGACAGACAGAGAGACAGACACATGGGTGACGTTAAAAGGGGTTTTTGGTGGACATACCTACAAAACCAAAAAAATATCATTAAATGTTTTAACCTCAAATTATGGACCATCTATATAAAGGTGGTAAAATTCATGTGTTGGACACATTTGTTATTGTTTCAAATAGCTTGTTCAGCGAGGCATGTATATGTATGTATATCGAATGTCAAAATGTTTTTTTATTTATTTTTTACAATATTCGCCGGGATTATTTTTGCAGTTTAAGCAGTGATTAAGCCTGGCGATTATTTGAAATTGGAGTACAACACAAATTCGAATTAATATTTTTTTGTGACCAATATTTTCGCAGTTTCGTTTAACCGCCTTTTTAATTTATTTATCGCGCGCAAACAAACAATAATTGAACTATCTACACCGTATTTTCGTTATTGGTGCATGAACAATTACACGGTTAGTTAACTGCGATAACGAACACACAAACACTACACACACACACATACACATCTACACATGAGTGATACAGCTGTGTATATCTTTGTTACGCATAACTATGAACGCCCACAACATACACACTCACAAAATAACCAACACACACACACATGCACACACATTGCTAAAATAACACAAACAAACAAATTCAAATTCTGGAAGAACTACAAAAACGGTTTACCTGACGAGAAACTAAAAATAGCAATAATGGCTAGTACTAAGGAGCCAGGCGTGCACATAGGGGGGGGGGTCCACGGGTCCGGACTCCCCCATGAACATATACTTATTTAATAAAAATTAAGTAATGAAAAATTAAAATCGTCTAAAATGAAGTAAAGTAGACTAATAATGGGTGTTTTTTTTAGAGGTATAGAACTTTAAATTGCAATAAAACAACGATGGATTATTCGATTGAAATGAATTTTTTTTTATTCGAAAGATAATCTTGTGGCATTACATTAAATCATACCAACAAGACGGCGCAACATGTCACACAGCTCGTGCCACAATCGATTTATTGAAAGACACGTTTGGTGACCGCCTAATTTCACGTTTTGGACCTGTGAATTGGCCTCCAAGATCTTGTGATTTAACACCGCTGGACTACTTTCTGTGGGGCTATGTAAAGTCATTGGTCTATGCGGATAAGCCACAAACGCTTGACCATTTGGAAGACAACATTCGCCGTGTTATTGCCGATATACGGCCACAAATGTTGGAAAAAGTCATCGAAAATTGGACGTCCAGATTGGACTACATCCGAGCCAGCCGTGGCCGTCATATGCCAGAAATCATATTTAAAATGTAATGCCACAAGATTATCTTTCGAATAAAAAAAAATTCATGTCAATCGAATAATCCATCGTTGTTTTATTGCAATTTAAAGTTCTATACCTCTAAAAAAAACACCCATTACGATGTGGTTGGGAATATTTAACAAAAGCAGAAATAATAAATACGGGAAACTTTTTAAGATCGCAGCGCAAAAGCTGAAATACTCGAGAATGACATTAAACTGTCACTTATGTATCTTTGTCGTCTGTTGTGTGCAGAGCAAAATTTTTCCTACACACTCAGCATGCCGCCTTCACTTATTATATACCTGCTAAACCCTGGAATGTGTGAAAATTCACACTTCACATCAATTTTTCTTAGTTAATAACATACTATTCTAAAGAAATTTCAAGGAAAGTTTTAGTTTTCATCGTATTTTTAATTCTTTTTGACTGTCTGTCAATATATTAACAAAAATATGGTAAATATGTTAGTAAAAATAAAAATCTCTGCCTGAAGAACTAGAAAGGTCTTTTAATATATGAACTGATGATTTAGACAAATTTAGGGTGGGGTAAGTGCCTTTATTCAGTTTTTCTTGGACATAAAAAGCAACTTTTAAAAGTTGCTCGTTGCATAAAATGCAACGGGCAAACACGCATTCAGGGGCTTGGATTTTTGCACATTTTTAGTTTTTGGATCCATAGAGACATTTATCTATGATGGGGACCTACGATCCACTTTCTCTCTACCTCGAAATGTCATTTCAATTGATATTGTTCCCGATTTAGGAAAATTATGGAATGTTTAAGTGGGCTTCTTCTTTATTCATGATTTACATTGCTGCACACAACAAAATGAATTGTTTTTTGCCATGTTTCACAAAAATACAACACAAATAACAAAAAAACACGTATTTTTCCATTGAACAAAACAAAACAATGTCATTATCGTATCTTCCGCAAATCGCCACCAGATTTCAAGGCGCTTAGGAAGTTTCCCTCCTATTAGTATTATAAAAAATATTATTACACAATGATACACATTTTTAATTGGGCTAATGTTTGAGAAAAATAAAGTAGTATGCACCTAAAAACTAGGTAGTTAAATTAGCTTATTGGGCCACCTCATTCATGTATAAATGACAACAGAAATAATTTAACGATTTAGAGCTACTTAAAAATAGAAATAACTTTATAGATATTGTCTAAATGCGAAAACAAGACAAATTATAACAAGAATAAAGGAGTCGATTTGACATTTTGTACTGAATATATCGTGGCACGCAATGTGTTAATAAGTGCAAGAAGCCAACAGAATACTGGATGTCGAGGACAATATTTTTTATCATTGACAAGGACACCATGACGAATTATCGCTATTTTGAAAAATAAGAGCGGAGTTACAAAATTACAAAAATATGTATACATATATTTATTTTGTAAGAAAATTTGTATAAAATTTCCAGTCAAATTTACACAGTATTTACCATAATGAATATAATTAAGCTTATTCTGTGGGTAAACATGTTTATATTTAACTGAAATAAAGTAGATTAATAAAAATGGCAATATGTTCATTTATTCTACAAATTTCAAGTATAAATCTTAAAAAAATTAAAGCGAACTAATATACATATATTTTTTTTTATAAGCTGGGAAAAAAATACTGGTGATCAAAGTTACCCAAAGAAGCGGATGGCAGTACTGACATTTTCCGGAACAACATGGACAAACAAGGACAACTTTGATTTTTAGGGTTTTGTAGGTATGACCACCAAAAAACCCTCGTCTTCAAAAAATAACGTCACTCATGTGTCTGTCTGTCTGTCTGTACGGTAGAAATTGTAGCCAAACGACTTAACATAGAAGCTGTAATTGGGCATGCTTAAACAACTCTTTGACCTACATATAGGACAAAAACTGAGAGGTCAAAAAACACATCCCGAGATAAATATAAACAATTATGTACTAAATCAAAAATATATTTTTAAAAAAATTTAATTAGCATACTAAATGAAACCTTTTAATGCGTAGATAAACAAGCAAATTTTTATTTATGAAAAATCGATTTTTTATGGCCTTTTTGTCAAAAATATGTCAAAAAACTTTCGTCTCCCGCCCTATCTCTTACAGGAGTTGATCAAAAATTCTAAAAAAAATCTCCATAATGAAGATTGATGGGGACCGAAAAAGTTCAACATAAATTTTTGATCAGATTAGTTTTTCGAAAAATATCAATTTTTTTGTCTCGATAAAAAAAAATATATTTTTTAAAATTTATTGTGTGGTATCAAAAGAATGCTCTTAGAATGTAAATTAAGGAATGAAAAGTAGTTTTTTAAAATTCGTTTTTTTAACACGATTTTAGTCAAAAATGTGCTAAAAAAGTTGTGATCCCGCCCCCTTTTACCTAACGGGGTTAAACTGAAAATCTGAAAAAAATATAGGTAATGTACATTGATATGAGCCGGAAACATACTAGAGGAATTGATCCGATTGTATTTTTGAAAGATATTTTGAAAGATATTTTGAAAGATATTTTGAAAGATATAAGAAAGGTATGCAGTTTTTGTGTTTTTGACAAAATTTATTATTTTTTTAATTCATGGCTAATAATGTTATGGATTTTTTGTATTTGTAGCTAAGATAGTGTCTTGTTTGAAATTAAAAATATAATAAAAAATTTAAGAGCTGAAATTGAAAAACGATTTATCAATATATTTCTTATTAATCTAAGACTTGAATGCGAAGCAAGTGCAGAAGAAGAAAAAACTGAGATTTTTGGCAAATTATTTAAAATTTGTTTAAAAATATTAAATGGAAGCTCTTAGTACTCAAATAACGAATAAAAATGATTATCAAAAAAAATTGATTTTGATGTGATTATAAAACCAATATTCTTAGACATTCAGTATTATATTGGCTTCTTACACTTATCAAATACCTACAAAACCCTGAAATGTGTAAAAATTCTCATTTCATATCAAGTTTCTAATTGAGAACGTATATAACAACTTTTACTTTTTATTTCTTTATTATCTTTTACGGTTTATGAAAAATTGTATAAAACGACTTGAAAGTAAAGTATTTCTATTTACAAGTATTCAAAGTGCATTCCATTATGATTTAAACACTTTCACATCCTTACTCATGAGGTGTCTGTAGCTCGGAACATTCTGTTGCGGTGTGGTCGAATTTTTGGGCAAATTTTGCTCATCTTAGTTTTTCCCAATTTGCTCACACGTTACGTTTCCGGAAAAATCATATTCCCTTTATATTGATACACCCTGTATAATATTATTTTATTATATGTATTATAAATTAGTCTAAAACATAATTTTATTAAGTGGCAGTTTATAAGTTAGTTCTTTTTTGCAACTAGATACATTTTTTTTTCATTTTCTATCTCACTTCAACTGAATTTATCTTTGTATGGACTCTTCTCTTTGTAACTCTTTCTACCTCAAACCATTATCCTCTTCTCTTACTCCCTCTCGTGAAATTTATATATTTCATCAAACTAAGAACTGTATAGCACTTTCTTTGTTTGTTTGTTATATGTTCTTCCTTCACTGACAACAGATTTCGTAAATAAATCCTTCCTTTTTTATTCTCGTCCTTCGTCTAACCAACAGCTGAAAGTCTCTTTCCTTTTTCCTCCTATAATAACCGAAGTTTTGTTGTTATCCTTGTTAAGCTCAAAGGTTAAGGTATAGGTATCCTTATCTTTTGACAGGGTATGCGGTCTTTTCAGAAGAACAGATTCTATAGAAAATTATAATTATTATTTTCAAATGTTAAATTTAGTATAAGATTCAGTTTAATATTGTGTATTATAATAGAACTGAACTACTAGCAAAAAGCATTAATCAAAAATATTATTATTCTCCTTGATAAGTTCTTCTTGATTATTGGTTCCTGCTTTTAACTGTGTAGGTGTTGAAGAAAACTGAATAGAATTTCTATTAGCAATGGAAGTAATTTAAATTTTATGCTATTTTTAACTGAATTTAGGAAATGAAAAGAATGATAATGCTCTTAACTTTAAATATCCAACAATAGTCATTTTCACGTCGTCCATCATAGAAATTATTTAAGATCACAGCGCCAATGCGGGCTTTTCCGAATTATTTCGAACAATCTCATCACCTGTCAATTCTCTTACTATTAGAGATACCCAGGGGGGACTTTCCGCACACTCTGCACACCACACTCTACAGTGTAGAGTGTATTGTGTAGTGTTCATATGCGTAGATTCTACATATATGAATTCAGTTCAAATGTTGAAAATTTCTTATATTTTTAATTTCAAAAAAAGACAGTATCTTAGCTATATATACAAAAAATCCATAAAATTACGAGCCATAATTTAGCCATGAATTAAAAATATAAATAATTTTGCCAAAAACAAAAATTGCAATATTTTAAAAAAATACAATTGAAATCAAAAATTCCTGTTGAACTATTCCGGTTTCTATGTTTATTAGGGAGATTTTTTTAGATTTTTAGATCAACCTCTAAGAGATAGGGTGGGGGACAAAAGTATTTTGACATATTTTTGAAAATATGCATAAAAAAAATGATTTTGCAAAACTAATATTTGCTTGTTGATCCATGCATTAAGAGGTTTTATTTGCTATGCCACTCAAAAGTTTAAAAAAATATTTGTTATTTTTTTAAATACTTATTTGTTTATATATCATGTGTGTTTTTTTCATCTCTCAGTAGTCCTACATGTGGGTCAAAGAGTTGTATAAGAATGCCAATTTTCCCCTTTTTATGTGAAGCCGTTTGGCTACAATTTCTACCGTACAGACAGACAGACACATGAATGACGTTATAAGGGTTTTTTAGTGGTCATATCTATAAAATCCTAAAAATAATAAATTATTAAATAATTTGTTTAATTGTTTTTACTATCTATATATATTTTTTTAATTCTTAGCCTACTTTATACATTTCTTTATTTGTTATTTAAGCTCTTATTTTACATTAAAATGACATAAAAAACGCGATTGCAGTCAAAATTGAATCCAAATAAGTTTACTCTTGCTAGATACCTACAAAATTCTGAAAGGTATAAAAATTCACAATTTATTTATTTTTTTTAATGTGGATTAATACCAAATAAATTTTAATTCATATAGCTTTGTTAAATTCACAATAATTAAATTCTTAGATAGTAATTAGATAATTACCCAAGCAACACACCATAAGATATTACGTAAACAAATTTTTCTAATACATTAATTTTATTTTAAAATTCCCAGAGAGAATATTTTTGAATCATGTTTCAAACATTCTATCAAATTCTTATTTTAAAAATGATTGAAATATTTTCTCATTCCCCGTATTTATTATTAATCTTGATATTTCTATACGTTCAGTAAATTCTCAGTTCTGTTTTAACTTGCAAGTTTCTGTATCCAATTCTGGCTTCTAGAAAATATTGACACAGCGAAATAAATATCTCTGGATCGTATATCATAACAAATACATTACATGTGTGTGGTATCCGATACCGCTGGGAAAAGCGCCGGAAAAACGAAAAAACCTGCCGGGAAATCTGCTGTGGCATCCTGAAAACACGATAGGCCAAAGTTAGGCGTGTGTAGACCTTTATGACATACAAAACGTATCAATGATATTTTCACTCATTCTTTATGATATATGACATAGTTCTCACCGAAAATTTCACTTTTTTCACGGTAATTGACTAATAAAACATAATTTTTTAAAATTTTAAGTGCTTTATTAAGTATTTTTATACTTTATTATTCTCTTCTTATAACATTTTATTTTTCTTTAGCATTAATCGTAAGAATGACTCTCTGTTAAGACTTTTCAGATATATTGTTTATAAAACCACGAATCTAATCAAAGATACAAGACAAATATATGCAGTTATAGTATTTCCAAAATGAAATGGTCACTCTTGGTAACAAGCTTACCAAAGCGGTAATGGGTTTACGGCAGTAATCTTAAAACTCGTTGCTCTAAAAAGAATATAAGAGGTATTAAGGGAATTTTCAATTTAAATAGAATAGATGTAACACTAGTTCAATTGAAGTTTCTTAAAAACCATTAAGGATATTTTCCAAATTTATAATCCTATTGTTTCTACAATACTTGATTGTTGGTTAATTTTCAACGTTCATAGCGTGCATACATTAACAAACAACATGGCTCTTTGGCGACCATTTGATTTTGCAGAAATTCCTAATTTCTGTAGTGAAAATAGTGAATCTGTGTAAGGTGATTTGGAGTGCGAAAATGTGGACGTTGACGTGGAATTCGAAAATGTGGACTTGGCTACTATTTTAAGGCTACCGCTATATTATTGTGTTTTAAACCCTATAGAACTAATATGGAGCCAATTAAAAGGTAATGTGCGCGGGAAAAATACAACACCGACAGAAAGTGACACTGTGACGGCTATTAATGGCATCGAAAAATGTCTTGACTTTCTTTGAAGTATGCTTTGAAGGCACATTGTCCTACTGAGACAACAACAACAAAAAATATATGCCCATTTTGAGAAGCGATTCTCCAAAATTTTCAGAATCAGTATAAAACCACCCCAAAATTTTCTCTTCTTTTAAAAGATGTGTAATTTTTGTATTTTTTGATAAATATTGTAATCATATTGTTCATTAATTTTTAGATACAAAAATATAAATTAATAATTAAAGGAGCTTCTGCAGGACACTTAAGACGATATTGTTATTTGTTTGAAAATGTAAGTACTGTCCACTTAATTTTATCCTCGACTGTATAGGTATAGGTATATGAATATATTCTTACTAATTTTATTTCATATTGTTAATTTCGTACGAGAAACTTGTGAAAACTGTGGTATATACCCTGTCCTTAACAATGTGGGAGACTGATGTGAGTGAGGCTAAAAGTCAACCTGACTAACAGAGCACAAAGGGTTTAATATTGGTATACAATCGTGTGAAAAGGGTTTATTTTGTATGGTTTATCATTAAAAATGAACTAAATTTGCATTAAAACTCATTAACTAAAATATATTTAATTAAAATCAAATATTCCGAAGAGGATTTGTATAGCAATCCTAAACCAACAATAAATTAGTAAAATGGCGTTTAAATAATTTTTCCGCAATGTCCGATGTGAGGAGGCATTTATGTATAATTCGAGTTTAGCTCAAAGTGTTGAACGTATCAGATCCATGGGATATGTGAGTTGATCCCCAATTTATTAAAGCTTTCCAAGGAGTTCTGGGAGCGAGCTTTGAGCTTCAGAAAGCTCGCGTTTGAGATTTCAGCCCACAGGTGTATATGGTCATGACAGACACGTTACTCTCTAATGTTGGCATTGATCTCTAGGATTATTCTGCGAAATATGTTTTTGTAGTATGGTTTATAGTATTTTCGTGAGGTGTAGCAACGCATAAAAAATATCTTAGGATGACTTATTGAAAAATATAAATATATCAACATGGGAATCCGATCAAGTATTTTTTTAAATATTTTTATCTTCAATTCTATCGATTATTTTGTAATCCTAGCCTCTACTTGAAAAGAACTAACACTTATAAAGAATTATGGAGGATTTATTTGAATATAAGTGTCCGAAAAGCGTCAGAGAATTTTCAATATTTCGATTATTCAACACTAGCCACTACCTAGCCAAATTTAGGTCTAATCGGTTTTAATTTTTTAAGTTGAGTTTTAATTTTTTGTGTGAGTAGTCTAGCAATGGTCGTTCTGCCTCACTTTCAAGGTCACATCGGCATGTACTTCCTCATTGTACTTTCTCATTTTCAATGTCATATTCTTCAGACTTCCGTGTTCAACCCGAGGAGAACCATAGAAACGTTCTGTTTAAGAAATTATTGGTTTTAATGTATTCAACAGCGTACACAGAAAATTGATCTGGGGTGTCCAAATAATACAAATTTATTATTGTTCTTTTACGGAGAGAAGTGGATGTATACAAGGTGTTTGTTTGAAACGGGGCACCCCGAAAATCTCCTTTATTTGTAAAGATACAAAAAATCTTCAGAACAAAAGTTAATTCAGACAAAAAGGCCCATCTAAAGGTTACTATAAGAATTCTGAGGCACTTCCGGTTTCACCGGAAATGATGTCAACTTTTGATCTAGCATAGGGAATCGATAATTTTATATTTTTTTCCTAAAAGTACGTTAAATTAGCTTTACAATGACACCAAAAAATCATATTTTTATGTTAACCATTTCAAAATGGCGACCATTTATTTACAAAATAATCAACATAAGTTTTACAAAGTTGAACGTAGCAAGCTTTGAACCCCATTTTTTAACCCCATTTCACCAGTTAATTGTTTGTTTATAAGTTATTTGATTTTAATTCGCTTTTTAAATACAATATTTTAATAATATAAAATTATAACCTTATTTTATATTGGTTTTGACAGATACTAAAACTCACTATAAGAATTAAGAAGCCGATTTACACAATTAAGTTTTAAGTGTTATATCGCAATATTTACTCACGGTAGTTACTCGCGGTAGATACTCGCATTCCTAAATATATAAAAGGGAACATCTGTCTGTTTATATATATGTATGTTACATTATAACTCAAGAACTAGACTAGACCGATTTTGTTATATATGACACCAGAATTTTGAAAAATTAAAAAATATTTTGCAAAAATGTTGGAAAAATCTTGTGTGTGGTACGTTAAAATTGTTACGGCGGTTAACTTGTATAAGTTACTTATTCAGTGAACTAATTCGGAGTAATCTGATTAGTCAGTGAGACTTCATGGTGATATATTGAAGAGTTTAACTGAAGCTAAATTGTGATATAATTTGAGTGGCTAAACATAATTCAAATATCCTTTCCTGACGCGACTTCAACCATGAGACATATGAGAAGTTAAAGATTGTCCTTTTTTTGGCACTTAGCCTATTTGAACTCTCTGGCAATTTTTTCTAATTCATGCCAACAATTTTTTGAAGAAAAAATACAGGATTATTCATGTTTTAATAGATACAAGAGAAGTAAAATAAAAAAAAAATAATAATTTTTCCAATAAATATTTATAGGTTTAATAATATAATTTAATCTCCAAGTTTATAAAATACTCAGAACAATTGCACTATTGTATAATTTCCCGTGACAATCGGAAATAACAATTATTTTAACATATTGACATCATTATTATGGAATATAGTGGATGTGTGGGTTGTATATTTCATACATAAATAATTTTGAAAATAATATTTTCATTACTTCAATGTTTTTAGACAAAATAAATGTATGCTTAAAATCTTTTTCTTATTATATACTAGATGTTTCAAGAAGTTTTATAATTGAATATATACGTAGTTTAAGCTATTTTTAGATTTCAAAATTTGTTAAAAAAATACGAACAAATATGTTTAAAAGAACTAATAATTAACAATATCATTTATAGACACAATCATTGAAAATATCAGTTAGCAAATTAATGGTAACACGTTTGACAGGTTATATATATTCAACTACCCGGGCACTATAATAAAAATAAATTTGAAGTGTGCATATCACACCTTTCAGGATTTCATAAGTATTAAGTAAATGAAAGCTGCCAAGAGAAAACCAGAAGACCGAATGTGTAGGACAACATTTTTAACTGTAATTGCGCCAACGGTGTGCCGAGCTCGACTGGTCGAGGTCGAGCTCGATTCACGCAGTTCTGACTGGCAAAACCAGTCTGAAATATGAGATAGCTGATTCAAGTCCCCGTTAGTGATATTATTCGGGAGAGAATAATATGTTAACATTACTCCCATTTTCACCAGCATTCACCCTTCTCGAGGTGTTGAGCTCGCCCTCTAGCATCGGCGATTAGCCTCATTGCAGAAATAGACCGATGTAAAATAAATTAAAAAAAAAAACAAAAAACTGTAATTGCATCACAATGAACAATATTTTGAATGTTATTTGTCATTTGTTAATATAAGTACAGGGTGGGGCATAATGGAGTACCACATTTCCGAGGTGAATTCTTATAAAACGGTACAAGTTATGGAAAAAAACTTTTTATTTATTCATAGTACTTATAATCAAGGATGGGGAGTCGGAGACGAAGTCGGGAGTCGGGAGTCGAGGAGTCGAAGCTTTTTGGGGGAGTCAGAGTCGGAGTCGGGAGTCAAATTTATCGACTCCCGACTCTTTGATTACATTTTTATCAAGGATGAGAACAATCCGAAAACGAAAGCAAAATACCATACTACCAGAATTTTTTAAAGCACGGGAACAGGAACGACATTTTGTTCTCTGTTCATGAACGAAAATGAAATTAAAAATATTCAATACTGGTTTTAAACGGTTTCCTTCATGCTTTCCAGTTAAAAATTTAATTAATATTATTAGTAGACATCAACAGATTAATGATGTAGGATAAAGATTTTTGTTTTTAGTCATATCTAATTTTTCTTTTTCTGTATACTAAAATCTAAATGTCAAAAGAAAAAAGTAACATGTTATGAAAAATAAACTATATAAAATACAAAATTTTTATAAACTAATATATTCGAAAATTTGTATTAAAAATGACTCAATAGTCAAGATGAAATAAAAATGACATATTATAAAAACAGCTCACCCAACCCAAAATATTTAATGTAAGTATAGTTGGTTTCTTTAGTTTAATTTAGCGGAATTAGAAATCGAAATCTACTTTTATCATTTTGTTTAACAAAAGCCCATTTAGTTCCGCTTAAACATTTGGAATAGACTTTACAATTTACGAATGAAAGTAGTCGGTCTTCAAAAATACCGACACCGGAGTCGAGAGGCGGAAGTCGGTAATTTTTCTGTCGACTCCCCATCCCTGCTTATAAAAAGGTTTTTTTTTTGTTAGGTTTTAAAAGTTATATCGTCCAAATTTTGGCTTTGACGGCGATGTACATATGTAGCCGTTCCTTGATTTTTTTTACACTCTCACCAGCATATCTGTAGGAATCCTGGCGATTTCCTTATGAATGGCATCCTTGAGTTCTTCTAGAGTTCGAGGACGATACTCAAAAACTCTGCCTTGAGGCACCCTCATGAAAAAAGTCGCAGGGACTCAAATCAGGGGAGCGAGGAGGCCATTGGACGGTTTCTCAAAAGGAGATCAATCAACCGGGGAACATCTCTTGCAAAATGGCGCGAGAACGATGGGCCGTATGGACTGTGGCTCCATCCTGTTGAAACCAGAAGGCATCTATATCGTATTCCCCCATTTTGGGGCATAAAAAATTCTTCAACATGTCACAGGATCGGTAGGAAGGCACAGTAACAGAGACGCCACCCTCTTCAAGAAATAAAGCCCCACGATGCCTACAGGAGACAAAGCACACCAAACGGTGACTTTTGGGCTGTGAAGAGGTCGTTAGTAGAGTTCTCGAGAGTTTTCAGCAGCCCAGTAACGAAAATTCTGTTTGTTTACTGTCCCAGAAAGATGGAAATGCGCTTCGTCGCTAGTCCACACAATACCGTTGGGAGGTACAGCTGTAAGGATCGCATTTAATCTCTACGTCTTTCCCAATCTGCTGGTCTAAATTCTTGAGCAATTATAATCTTGATAGGGTATAATTTAAGGTCAGTGAAAACAGTCGACAGTCTACAACGCATAATCTATTAAATTTAGAGCTGTGAACGGTTGCTTGCATTACCATATGACGAACATGTAGTGACAGTCAACAGTGAACAACTCATAGCGATTAGTCTTTTAATTTTAGAGCTGTGAACATAGCTTTATTCAAGCATAAATGTAATTTTTATTGTACCTTCAAATATATTGATTATAAATCAGGTAAATCTGAATCTAAATGAAATTAAAACAGATTTCGATATTCGTACTCATTTTACTTCTTGTTCTAAATATTCTCTTACGAATTATAATTATGAAGATAAAATTTTAAAACTGTGAACTAATTTTTTCACGGAAAGAACATTTAGTTAACAAGTCTGAAATATATTTAAAATGTATTGTAATTAGATTTTAACCCCGGTAAAATCAAATTTTATCGGTAATCGACGAGGCAGTTTCCGTTAAAATAAAACAACGTTACTGCACAATTTTACAATAATTAAATAAAGTGTTACATAAATTATTATAAAAATAAATCGTTCATTATTTACATTTTAAGTGAAAAGCGACGTTCTGCACAACAATCAATTGTAATTGTATTTTATTATGTACACTTTTAGCACAAATATATTTTATAAAATAGGTACTATTTTGTGAATTCATAGAATACGGGGAGACTTACTCAGGAAATATACGTAGATAGACTTATACGTATAAACCACGTATTAAACATGTCTTCCCTCTTTTCAGTTGATATTTCTTCACAGGTTTGGTCCCAAGCTACTAGAAGCTCATCAGCGCTCTTAAAATGGTGACCTTGAAGTTTATCCTTTATGAAAGGGAAGAGTTCAAAATCACAAGAAGCAAGATCTGGACTATACGGAAGATGTTCTAACACTTGTAGTCCAGGTTTATTCATAAATTCTTTAGTTAGTTCGATGCGCGGATGCATTATCTTGATTCAAGCGCCAAGTATCAAGACGTAAATGTATCCGTAAGTTTTGAAGAGACTGACTCAACTGAGGCAAACAAAACTCATCGTACCACTTGGCCGTAACTGTTTTTTGCTCTTCTAGAACAATTCTCGTAATAATTCCTTGTTTACCGAAGAATACAATCATTTTATTTTTCACGGACCTTGATTGTGTTACCGCGGTTGGAGTTTCTTTCTCTTCAAAGAGCCATAATTGTTTCTTGGCTTTGATGGCACATCATAATAATAAAGACATGTTTTATCTCCTGACACAATGGAGTTCACGTATTGCAAGTGTCCCATTTCAAATTCTTTTAACATTTTTCGACACCATTCAACTCTTATTGTTTGTACATCAGTCAGGTTGTAGGCTACCCATAGCGTGCAAACTTTCCTTACTTCCAGATGGCCGCGAAGCAATGAACGGATAGCTGGTGCATTTTTGTGCAAAGACTCCTCCATCTGTATGTAATTTGCCTTTTTTCATCGAGCAGTTTTTAACCGCAGCAATATTTACAGGAGCAATTGTTTCACGGTGTCTTCCTGGACGAGGATCATCATCTAGGTTAAAATTTCTGTTTGAAATTGTTTATACCAACGAAACACTGTGCTCCGACTTAGACAATTCTCAGAAAAAATAGTAAACATTACGGAGATAAACTCTTCCGCAGACAAACCACGTTTGAAATTGTACAAAATTATTGCACGATGATCTCGTTGCGTTAACTCACTCATATTGATAAGTTTACACTTGCACTGTAAACAATCTGTGTATCTATTTTGTTTTGAATTGTCTATTTAATGATACAAGAATAAACTTGCTATGTTTATTTATACAGCCGTAGCTCAAAATTTTCCTAGCGCCCTACATAAACATAATAGATCACCAGATTAAATTATCATTTAAAAATCATGTTCAAAGTGACCACCTTTGTTTGTTTAAGCATTTGTTTCTTTGATTTTTAAGTTCGTAACCTACTTTCGGATAAATAGTTATAAACATTATCAATATCTTTCGCAACATTTCTAAAATCTCTGTAAATTTCTATTAAGAAAATCTAATTTTTGCTTGGAGTGTACACGCGGCGTTTTCCAATTTAGCTTCTGGATAAATCCATTCACTTCGTACAAAAATAAATTTCCTTCTTTAATTTTTCCCCAATTGATTTTTTTATATTAACACTTTCCTTGCAATACCCCTAGGGCTAATTATGTAAATAGGGCCATAAGAAAGTCTCCCCACTATTTCCGAAGCGCAACTCCAACTGAACCGTAAGATTGAGTTAGGGAATGTTGAGCGTAAGTGATTAGTACAAGTCAGGAATGCCAACTGCACGAGTTGTTAATTTGCATTTGATAATTGAAGGACTCGTATCGCTTTGAAAAGGCTGTAAATTAACATCAAAATTAAAAAAATTCCATAAGTTTCATGATGAGAGCTTTTTCGAAACATCACTTTTGTTTTCGCTTTAGCTACAGTTTATGAAATTATAATTTTACTCTGAAAATGAAAGTTTTAAGGAGTAGAAGGACCAGGTTTTCAACTCCCATGGTGACCCGGCTTGAGAGCAGTAATAAATGTATTATATGACGCATCGCTTTGTTTTCCCTTTTTTTTTTTTTTATTTTAATGAAACGACGATGATAATTACGACTATAAACATCCATCCACTGGTCGAACTTCACTGAGAGAGAGTATCTACAACTATTAGCGTCTAGCATAGTCCATTCCGGCTCACATATAAGTGCATTACTTAGATTTTTTTCTACATTACTCGGATTTTATGTTACACTTAGTAAGTATGTTATGTAAAATAAACTGTGTCAGTAGTTTTACAAAGCACTGTAATTCAATTATATGTAAGGCTTTTGTTTAACCATTACTAGGAATATAAGGAAGAATGTAATTTAGTAAAATTAATTTAAATAATAAAGTATAATAAAATTAAGTAAAGGATAAAATTTTCATGAATTTAAAATCGAAGGGATATACTTGAATTACTATTAGCGTAAACCACATAAAAGCTTTTCGAAATTTTCCATTTCTATGTGGAATTAAATGACTTTTCCAGAGAAAACCACAATTTTCCACTGGCATTGTAACCCACAAATATACATTAAAACCAGTGGCGTACCAGAAATTTTCACACCTTCATGAATAAAGAAAATACTGCAGCATGTAGAACAGTATATATGTGTGATAAAAGGGGGAATCAGAACGCAAATTGACACACATTGACGATTTCAGAAGAATACAGATTCAACTCTTAAATTTATAAATAACTGTAAGATTATTTTTTCATTTTTACACTTACATTACTTATAACTTGAATAAAAATTCTTCAGGGCATCTTCATCTTCTTATATAGCTATCCTAATAGATGTTAATTATCATGGGAACTATGTTGACATTGGATACAGCTGCACAGAGCAGAGAAAATGGTGCTATTTCCAAACCAGTCTCGTACATTTTTCAACCAACAAGATTTTCTTTTCCAGTTTCTCTTCTCGCATCTTTCCTTGTCTGATTAATTTAGCTGGAGGTCATATTATGTGACCGAAGTATTGGAGCTTTTTTTAATGGTTGACTCGAAATTTATATCAACTCCTGATTTTAACAACCAATGATATTTTTAGGATTTTAATGAATACACACAATGCCAATGCTTCCACTTCTTTTTTTTTTCCTTTCATACAGATATGGTGAGCGTCCAGCATAGTAACATAAGATAACACATAAAACAGAACTACAGAAGACGTTATGAACACTAAAAAAAGCGGGATGAAGAGTACGACTTATAAGGATTAATGACAAAATAAAAATAAGGACAAATGTTAACAAAAAAACCAGCAATAACAGTAGACAACACAGAGCTGGAATATGTCATCAAATACATTTATCTGAGCCAGCAAGTCGAAAGCAAAAAAAAATAATAATAAGCACGAAATCTTAAGACGTATAGCAAGTACTTCGAACAAATTTTGCTATCTACGTTCATCCGGAAATGGACTTCATAGATTTTATATTTTTATTATTATTGTGAGCGTCCATGTTTTAGACAAGAAAAACGTGTTTTGTCATTTGGATTCTAAAGTTGATATTTAGGATTATAAAATCTGCTACTGATGAAGGTTGCATAGCAGTCGAAATGTACTTATAGTATTTTTAAGTATCATATAGATAGTTTTTAAATTTTTGGAGCACATCAACGATGGCTATTTGCGCAATCATCATATTGATAGAAAAATTCAGTGTTTCATTTAACAAAAGTTTGATTTAGAGATGTTTTTTTTTTACATAAGAATTCAAAAAAACATTTGTACTATATTGCTCGATCAAATACCAGGTATCTAGTTTAATAATAGTCACTGAATCTTATTCTTCCCAGTATTATATTGGAGTGCAGTTTTCAAAAATTGTTTGTAGAAGTCTATTGTATTGTTTGTCGTTGACGCTATCAGCTGAGTTGTCTTAACTAAGATTGATTATCTATCAGCTGATTTGTCTAAGAACTAGACAAATAGATATATATTTGCAAATAAGAAGTAAGTTTGGTTGCTTAGGGTATACACTTTCTTTGAGGAGCATCTAGCACGATGTGATCTATGCACTAGCTCAGTGCAACTCAAAGTGTGCTACGCGTGCCGGTGTCGGTGCCGATGTCGGTACGTTGCCATGGGTAAGTCATCTTTATATGCAATTGCTATCGCTATATGCCATTGTCATCGCTATATGCCATCACCATCACTATATACTATTCCATGCGCAGGAGTTTCCTGAAAAGAGAAAAACAATAGTATAATAGCATTGGAAATTAAACCTACCGGTAGGTCTCATCGGATAGTTTAAGCAGCACTGTGCTTGCATATAATGCTAAAGTGAACAGGAGATGAGGACGACCCAAGAATACCTGGCGTCGATCAGCACTGTCAGTGATAAATAAATGGAGCTCTCAAAAATCTTTCTATCTTTTTAGTTTGCAAGTGTTAATGAAATGGCCAGTCTTATATTCCATATCTGTTCTCTCTTGCAGCGTTTCTCAGCCCAAAACTTAATGTGTACCAGCAATACTTTATTAAGTTTATTAAGTCCACTGGAACCATTTGTCATCTGAACTGTTATTGGTACTCAATCAATTTAAATATGCTAACAACTTGAAAACAATATGGGAATTATAGAAAGTAGTGGGTAAGTCACTCCTTAATATTATCCGGGCTGTTCAATTTATTTGCGAACGCTAGTCTTTGAATTATGAAGACATAATTATTGCCTGTTTCTTTATCTTTGTTTTTGAAAACTATTATTCTTGTGGTGTTTTAACCACACTCGCACAAATCATTCAACTTGCTCTGATATATTCAGTACTTACAAATAGCAAAATGACATTCATCATTATCATTTACAGTCGAATTCGTCCACAAATGAACAAAGACCTCACCATTACTTCTCCAATCATTTCTGTCTTGGAATAACAATAGAAAATGTAATTAACCTAATATCATCCATCCGTCTGGTAGGTGTTGTACCTTTACTCTTAGCGAGTCTCGTTTTTTCTCGTTTTCTCGTGTCTTCCTACAATCAGAGAGTTATAATGGCATAGCAAAACTCGCCAAATCTTATACTCTTTTTTGCAGGTTCCTCTTTATCAACCCCCTTTCAAATTTCTATTCGTATTCCTTTTAGGCGCCACTTATTAACGAAACTGTGGCATTGTGCAATGTCCGAAATATAGTAAAATAAGTACGCCAATGAAGTACAGATGAAAATAAAGAAAATGTTAAATTTAGATTTGAGTATTAAGGTCTTATTAAATGATGGTATTATCTCTTGATCTTACTTTATGACAAAAGAAATCTGTGGTTTGGAAATTATAATACTTAAAATAGGATTTATAATTTAATATCACTTTTATGAATGAGTATTATACTATAGTATATTACTGACATAAAATACCATTTATTTGTGCAGATTTAGAGGTTAAATTCATATCATCTAGTTATACAAGATTTTATAGTAATAGTACTATAAATTCCATACATTAAGTATGGACAAATATCATTTAATGACAATGATTTATAATGATATGCTGGCCACGGTAACTCAAGGGCAGTGACCTTGTTTTAAGCGCAAATGATTCTGCATTCGAATTCCGACTAGAACAATGATATCTGTATTATCATCTCATCTTCATTAAAATAAACAAAATTGATGTAAAGTTCGACTTTTCACACATTTCAGGATATCACAGATATCGATTAAGTAATGACGGCCAACAGAGACTCGCAATACGTTCATTTATTGCGTACTGATAAGTGTGAGTGTTCAGATATTAAATAAATTGCTAAAATTGATTGAATATTATCTTTTTGAACTTTATTTTCAAATAAGTGTATGCAAAAAAAAATCTCGTTCAGTATCAATGACAAATGGAGTACCTCAGGGTTCCGTATAAGGACCAGTATTGTTCCTTCTGTATGTAGCCGATCTAAATTACTGTATTTAATCTGTCGCACGGATTTGCAGATGAGAGAATTTTTTTTACAATTCTCTTACTGGGTTATTACCATACAAAAGGACTTGGATAATATTTCTGATTGATCAGCGAAGTAGCTTATATCTCTCAACTGTGAAAAAAACAGCTGAACTCCATATCGGTAAAAACAATCGAGCTTTAAGCAAGTTTAACATAAACTCAATAAGAGCTGTCGCGAAACTTGCGATGGCCTAATAATATTTATAAGATAGTTAAGAAAACTAGCTCTAGCATATTGGATCATCTGTTTTTGCCCTAAGTAGCAAAACTCAACACTAGAGAGAACTTTGTAATCATCTATGTCCGTCTACGTCCAATTGCAATGTAGTAACTTCGGGATGCATAGGAAAAGTATCGAATTGCAATAAACTGTATTATTTTTCAACTAAAAATTTTTGAAATTCAGTGGATTTTTTATTGAAATCAATATAGTTTGAAAAAGAATCAGTAATTCTATTATTTCTCAATTCTATCTGTTTCAATTCCGGGCGTTCCAATCTCTTTTATGCTTTGACGAAATCAAAATTGACCTTTTTCGAACGTGGTGAGACGACAAAATAACCTGAGAAACATCGGGATCGAGAAATGAAAGTAATCTATATAGATATAGACATATAGACTTCTTTCAACACCATTCTCTTAATATTAACTAAAAAACAACTCCATTGAAATATTCTTTTCGATTTTCATATCTTAAAAGAAGTTTTTATATTACATGCTTTTTTGTACGATTGAGAATTCAAAGGAACAAAAAGTATCTATAATAAAATTATCTAAGATGTATGAGGTATAAGAAAGCGAGACCATCTTTAAAAGATATTGAAGAAAATGTCATATATTTTAGTTAAAATATCTTTTTATTTTTGTTATATCGAAAACATTATCACGAGGTGTGTTCTTTAGAACATATTTTCGGAAAATGTAATCATCTAATTCTTATTGACGTACTGGGAATAGCTATATATCTCTCTGAACTCTCTTTTTAATATTTAGTCCTATATTTATATTTTCTTCTATTTTAAATTATTATGTATATTATGTGTAATTACGACTGACTTTAAACAATTTATGTATTGTAACATAGTCAATAAATTATATTATTATTATTATTATTTTAAAATAAAGCTTCATCGGAACATTGCCTTCACAGTTTAGAAATTACTAGTCTATACTGCTACCTAGTTAAAACATCCATCTCTCATCAACTATAAATATTTAAGAAGTACTGATTACCCAAGTATGGTTAATGATCAATGGGTTTTAACTGTTTTAACTTACGGATCAGAAACACTAACATTCACTTTGAAGTCTGCCAAGAAATTAAAAGTTGTTCAAACGTCAATGGAGAAGCTCTTGCTTAGGAAACATCTTGCTGACAGAAAAACCATTCTATGGATAAGAGAGCAAACCAGGATTTGTGATCGCTCAGCTGAAATGGAACTAGGCTGGTCATGTAACGAGGCTCCAAGATATTAGGTGGACTAAGTAGATTTTATGGTGGAGATCGACGGACGCTGGCAGAAAATGAAGCAGACCATCTACTAGGTGGACAGATGTTTTGAGAAGAAGTTCCGAAAAGTGGCAGCTTTAGGCACTAGATCGAATGAAATGGAAACAAACAGGGGAGGGCCTATGTCTGGCAGTGGACAAGAGATGCTGGATGATGATGATGATCTCAAAGAAATCGTTGTTTTTCTAACAATAACTTCGAGATTCATAAAGAGTAATGAATTAAAATCAAAATAATACAACAGAATCAACAAATAATCTTTACATACATTGTAAAAACAAAATCATAAAAAATGCTAACACTGGCCTTTTACTTAAAATCCTGCTGTTACAATCATCCAACAATATAATGTAGTGATGACCTGATACTTATGTTAGTCGGGAACAATTAAAGCGTAGAAATATCTGCTATGAAGTATTCTAAAACACTCAACACGAGAATACTTCAACGGGGAGAGTTTTTTTTTTACTCATTCAAACAATATTTCTTTACCATTTAATGTTAAAATTAGTTTAAAATTAAAAGAAGAGAGAAAAATTAAGAATTTGCACTTGAAAAGGAACCGATTGAAGTTTGTGGAAGTTATAAATAGCTTTCTTTTAATCAAATTACCGAATTTAACGTCGATAATTACAACTCTAATACAATTTTAAATTGTCGTTTCAAAGATTTATTTCAAAACCAGCTTTACGTCTACAATAAAAGTCGGAGCTAAGAGTTAGATCATAAAGATGAAAAACGTTTTGTTTTTATTTTAAATTTATAACATTGTCAAGTTTTATTTATTTTTCTTATTCTTACCGCAATTCTTCAAAAATTACCTTCCACAAAGAGTTATATTTCAAACCCTCAAAATTAACTACTTATACAGTTCACTTGATTAGAAATACTCAAACTATAGAGATGAGAATACATTGGGGTAGAAAATAGTATGAAACACTGATAACTGCACGAATATGATAAGTATTAACATTCATTAACATATTTCATGTCAATCTTGCTTCTTTTTCAGCTCTATTTCAAATAAAACAGTGTCTGCCAAAATTTTGACATAGAATAAATCTATCGTTTCGTTCCAGTACTAAGTACAGTAAAAATCCGTGTCCCAAAATAAGTGTACACCAACTTCCTTCAATAATTTCAAAATTATAAATGCTAGCAACAATATAATAACTGAATTGAATAGAGGCAGGTCCAAAGAGTCTGTCGATATAGCGTTAAAGGTCAGATTACGCAATAGTGACCGGCGAGAGCGTCCGCCGTTTTGTGGTCAAATCGGCGCTCGGCGTGCTCGGTAAAATTATTATTTTTTATGCCTCGCGGCGTACTACGGGATGGATTTCTTTTCACGAAACAACAATTAAAATTCCAAAAATATTTCTATCGAACTTTTTTTACAAATTTTTAAGGTAATTTTATTGCAATTCACTTACTTCTCGTGTCCAGAAAGTCGTGAATCATTTTATCAATACGTTGGCTGTTCGTTGCTTAAGAGTCAGCAGAAATTAGATCCTCCATAGTATAAGAATCACCCATTCGGACAGTAGAACATGTAATCGTCCTGTACCTCACCACCCTGGCAGGATACATCCTCCTCACGAAGTAGCAACAAAACTGAAAAAAAAAGAATGTTTCAACAACATTAATGTGAGAATTGTTTTTGTGAACATAAAAACTCCAAACTCGCTCTAAAGATAACAAGCAAACATGCATCTCCTCTTCCACCATCTGCAATAGTTCTCGTTTTTTTCGATTTCATTAGCGCCGAAAACCTAATGCACCAAGATATGAATATCCATACAGCAAGAAAAAATTGATGGCTGTATTCGTTAAGGGTGCGCACAACCATTTAGTTTCTTATTCAAAACTAACAATATGAAATAAAATTGGTATAAAATAAAAACATTATATACATCAAAATTTGCATCGAATTTTTGTATAACATAATTAAAACATTTTGAATTTAAGTCCATGCGTATATGCGTCGATAAAGTAGTAAATTTTGGAAGTTTTGTCGTTTCTGCAAGTACTCTCTGTCCTGTGCCACCTGCAACCAATTACCGACTAGTCTCTTGATGTTGTCCGTCTAACGAGTAGGAGTTTTGCCTCGGTTTATTGTACTGTCTCTAGTCCGCCATTCCAGTATTCTCCTAGTCCATCTATCATCATTTACTCTAGCAACATGGCCTGCCCACTGCCACTTTAGACATGAAATTCTTCCAATTATATCACAAACTTTTGTTTGCTGTCTGATCCACAAATTTGTTTTTCGATCTAAAAGTGTAACGCCAATCATCGCTCTCTCCATCGATCTTTGAGCAACTCGTAATTTTTCCACAGATTTTCGCTTGAGAGCGAGAGTCTCAGCACCATAGGTGAAGACTGGTAAGACACATTGAACAAATACCTTTATCTTAAAGCAGATGGGGAAATCACCTTTTAAAATGTGCCTCAGATTTACAAAAGCTGCCCATCCCAAATCAATTCTTCTATTTATCTCTATAGTTTGGTTGTCCCGGCCGATAGTGATTTCGTGTCCCAGGTATTTGTAGGGAGAAACTTGATCAATGGGTCTACTCGCGATTGACAATTACCACTCAGCACTAAATTTGTCATTACTCTGGTCTTTTTTATGTTGATTTGTCCTGTATCCTGAGTCCTGTATCCTCGGCTTCACTATTTAATTCTTCCATCATTCACACATTCTTGAAGATTTGTCGAACTATAGTGGGATACAATTCGTACAACTTTAATATAGACGATTCTTTGATATATTTCCGAATACAGATAAACTACAACAATAAAGTTCAAATAATCTACATCAAAAACTACCAGTTATTAAAAAATATATTCAAAACACAACAGTCTTATATTTTTTTGGATGAAAGTAGCCAAAGAAGGGCATGCGCTATTTAGAAAAATTTTGCTCTCGGAGAAAGTTTCTAATAAGGTACCAATAGTTAAGGATTAAGTTCATGAACAGATTTTATGCGCATGTCCAACTTGATGTGTTAGATATTCTTGTCACCACAAATATTAAATTTGTCTGGTTAACAATATCACGGTATAGTAAATTTTAGTGGGAGAACTCAGTTTATTAACGAAATTCAACGAAACTAACAACGCGCATGTTTCTGCTTAGGAGTTTTTACTCTAATCTACAAATACTTTTGATTTGCTAGGAATAAGTTACGTAATCGTTCGAAAGCTACGGCGAATAACAAACAACTTGTTAAAAACGGTGACTATTTCATCCTTGAATGCTAAAAGGAATATTGCGCTCGCGCGTTGTCCTCTAATCTGAAAGAAACCATCCGCGAATTTATTGTACTCCAGTCATTTCCCACACTGCACAAGTGCGACGCGGTTATTTCTGCAATAACATCTATAAATGAAATATAGAAACCACCGAAACAAGAAACATTGCCAACGAAACATGACTGATGACATGATGACAAGATGTTGTTGACAAAATACCACGGTACAAAACATTAATGAATATGATCCAATCACACAGAAGCAGTTAAAAGTTCTTTTTATTTTCTGAAAATACAGATTTTTTTGTTTAGCTCTTACTTTTCATTTCAGTATGTTAATAATCTTTTTTGTTTTCAAGCAATTTAAGTAGAATTATTTTTTAATCTCTTGACAATTTCATATAAATTTTCATGGAGGATCGTAAAGAAATGCTCACTGCGCAATTTGGTTCAGACTTTAAAAAGGTTGCAATGAACTGTCATAAGCAGCAATAGAGTCTAACCCCTCAGAAATTTCCTAGCTCTATGATTCCATCTCCCTATTCTAAGATTCCATCAGGCAAGTTTCTTGTGAGACGTGGAGTGAAACTTTTGTAAATTCCTGTTATAATTAACTGTTATTTACATTGTTGCCTTTTACCGCCCGCGACTCATGTCTTATGAGATTAAACACGGTAACGGCGGCCTGAGGTTGCTTCAGTCATAAGAAATTATAAGTTTATAATTTCAAGGGGTGGGAAAATTTAAGTGGCATTACTTGCCCTAAGCTAATTTTGATTTTATAGTTTGAAGAAAAACAATATTTGAGGATGTTGAAAGCATATCTTTGAGAAAAACTAAATGTTAGATTTTCCAGTAACAGTTGATTTTCTGAAAGAGCATTTAAAATAAAATATGTAGGTAGAATAAAATCATCCCATGACACTGTTCCCACCTATCAATCTAAACTCAAAAATGTTTCCTTAGTGCAGAATGTATCATCGATATCATTGTAATTTTTTCTTGTATATCTTGGACATCTCGTTCCGGTTTCGTAAGGTTACCATCTATGTCTGGGTCTACATTTCGTCCACTTAGGTTTATAATTTATGACTATGGATAAATACTTGATTGAAATAATAAGCGAGGTAAAATTTGTCCACATAATCGGCCCGATTCTGTAAAAAGTGACTATGTTAGTTGCTATTGAGTAACGTTGCTACGAAATAACTTTTATAGTAACTTTCTTAGCAATAACCAAACAGATGGTATTCTCCAAGCATAAGCACAAGCAACGTTCTTACAACAAGTTACTTTTAGTAACGTTGGTACAAAGAACCGTGAAGCTAGAAGCAGATTTGTAAGGTTAAACAAAAAATTTTCTATAAACGAAACCAGAAAAAAATTGCGAACAGATGGAAATTCTGTTAAATTTCCTGGAAAATAACCCGGTCAAGGTTGGTGATACGTGAGTTTAAAAAATAATTGACAGGAACGAGTGGTGATGTGGTTACTATTTTCTATGTGGTGGTGCAAGTTATAGTCCAAATTTAAATGAATTGGGTGGAATACAGTTAAAGAAGTTCGGATAACCATTGAACAGGCACGCACACAGAACATTGATCTGGGTGGGGTCTGAGGAGGGTCCATTTCGAAAAAATATCTGTAAAATAATACAAATGTATTGTTGTGTTTTTATGGAGGTGAGCTTATGTATTAATTTAATTATGATTAAAATTTAATTTTTATTAATATTTTTATTTTCAATCGCTTAGTTTTTATTAAATAAGTATATGATTTCTCCATTCCGGAGGGGGATTGACCAACCCCTTGTGTGCGCGCCTGCCATTGACAGTCGTAGCTAATACATTTAAAAAATATTGTACTGTTATACTATTATAAAACAAATGTAAATAAACAAAACAAAACAAAAATAGAAATTTAACTAGATTCAAATAAAGAACTCGAAGAATTACAATTGACTGGTAATGTAATTGTCTAAAGACTATGTTCTAAAAGTATATTAAATAAAATGATTTACACAGCATATTGCTTATGATTTATATGTATTTTCCTTATGTGCTATACAGAAAATAAAATAAAAATCCTGCTATAATTATTGTCTCTGTGTTGCTCTTCATTGTCAAGCGCTCGAAATAATTCATTATTAAACAGAAAAAATTTATTTTTTACTATTTTAACAAGTTATTTTGAAGTTACTAACTGTAGCAACTGATTTCTATTAGTTGTTATCCATAATAACTTTCTTAGCAACTAGTTACTAATTTCATAGTAACTTTTTTCTTACAAAATACGTATTTCGTGAAAGTTGCTAAAAAACTTAAAACTTACTGACCTTGTATTTAGCAACTTTTATTGTAATTTTTTCGTAGTAAGTTGCTTACAGATTTGGGCCGATAGCCACTAATTTAAGAACTTTTGATTTATGGATAAGATAGTTTAGTCAACTCAAGCATTACTTATTTCTCTTCGCGAAACAATAAAAAATATCGGATAATGAGTTGCTTAAAAAGCACTTTCGTAAAAAAGTCTGTGTTTTATGTTTTCCCCATAGCATTTAGTATGGTGTGGAACAGAGCTAATTTATAAAGATCCACTGTTAAAGTTATAGTCTTAGTTTAAGTTTGCAGTTGTTTTTCTTAATTGCATTTCTTAAAACGTTGTTTGTTCCACTTGGCTTCAGTGTGTTCCAGTTTTTTTAGCACCCTCAACAAACATGAACTCGCTCTCTCCGTGTCTCTCATTTATTTCTCAGTCCTCCTTACATCTCATTATCCTGTAAAATGTATCATCAGATACTCTTCAAGCATTTTTACTCAAATTCAATCTTGTTATCTATTCTAGCGATCTCTAAAATGTTGAAAAAAATAAATTATCTGGTCCTACCATCTCAATAAACATGTCAAAACATATGGCAAGCTATTAGGCTTTGGAAAAGAGGTAGAGCTACATTTCTGCAGTTATTTATTTAGTTCTGATATAAAATTCAAGTCTCGACTTGCTGTGAGAAATTGATCAGTTCTGCTACAGCGACTGAAGTGCTCTCTATTACTAAAAAACTGTACTACTGTATACATTTCAATTTTAGAAAGTTTAGAAAAGTATATAAATTGATTCTTTTGTTAAATTGAGGTTTCTATTATTGTTTCGTTCTGCCACGAACTTATATGTGACAGAGTTATGAAGGTCACATACAAAATTATTCCAAATTTTTATTCTCAATCTTTCTCCATCGACCTCAATGCTGTTACACTTTTGCTGACCTAGCTTTTTACACGTTTCTTTTAAAGTTGACTAAATATTTTGCTAGTGATATATTTTTAATAAATTTCACAATAATATAAACTTGTTGGATTGTTTGCACCATTTTGTAGCTTCATTGCAGTAATATCAAAAGCCTTATTTTTTATAGTTTGAGATATTTTCTATTTTCTGTATTTTTCATCAGCAAAGTAAGGTTTGGGAGCTTAATTTTTATGGTTAAGTCAGCACGGATATTTACTCCTCGTCATAAAAATCTACCTTAATGAAAAGTGACGAGTAATTTACGACTTCTAACAAATTTATTAAAGAGAACTTTATTATGACAAAGTGCCAAAGCTTTTGACTAAAACTATAGACTCCATCTCAGAGCCATTAGGCACATCAATAGTAATGGTCTCCTGACTAACTCTCTTTAAATATTTGGTAATACATATTTAATATGTAATTCCAATAATGCAATATATCCATATGGTAGAATTTACCGTTAGAGCTTTTATTTGGCACCAGCTTTTTCCCTGTTTCTTTCCTTCTGTACAATGCATCCTCATGTGACTCAATTATTCGCTCTTTGGATTCCAATCCAATACTCTTCTTATAATGTTGTCTGGTTTTCTAAAGGTATGAACTTTTTTTAATTTCCTGTCTTATTTCTGTTTGCTCTGTAAGCTACTTTGTAATTAAGCCATGCCATCTGTTAGCGCCTGAACTTTTGGGTGTTGTAATTTATGACCCATCTGTATTGTTATTACTTACTTTTTAAGATCAAGCCATTTGGTTATAATTTCTACCGTACAGACAGACAGACAGACACATGAGTAACGTTATATGGTTTTTTTGGTGGTCATACCTACAAAACCCCAAAAATGAATGAAGTCCAATTTAGATTAAGTCGGTGTTGGAGTCGGAGATTGTACATTTTTACTGAAATTACTACCGACTTTTATTTCGAGAACACAGCCCTGATAATAACTCATTTAAAGTAAAAACACTATACACGACTCTATGACAAGCTAACAAAAAATAAAAAATGCATATAAAATTCAGTTCGTTAAAGCTTGCTATGAATCAGATATGGATTCATCGAGTATAAATAATTAATTTTGTTGCGACCGCTATAAATATCCAACTGTAATTTCCCATGATTCTTTTTTTGCAAGTGCATTATAATAACAATTATTTTTTGTTAGGAAAACAGTAACGCATAGATATTGAATTCGTTGTGTAAATAATTAGGTCTGATAAATAATGGACAGTAATAATTTCGTTGGTAATTAATTTAAATGAACGCAGCACAGCCTTTTATTTGTTATGGTTCACCACATACAATTATATAGAGAAAATTAATTGCAATTCATTATTAGTGCGAGAATGTTTTGCAGTTGTACGTATGTTGAACCGATCACCGTCCAATTGCTAACGGATCAATTACGTTCATATATAATTTCAGGGTTTTGAATCATACAGTTTTGGATAAACAAATAATATATTATAAATTAATTATATGTGACCTCGGAATACGCTATGTTATCCCACTTCTCACACCAAATTCCAATGCGGAAATGCACTATATGTTTTATCAATGATATCGGCTTTTACGGGAATTATCGTTTATTAATATTGATAATTTGCGTAGTGTTAACAGGAAGTAAAGCCGGAAAAAATAATACAGGGTAGACTATAATTTACACCAGGGGTTTAAACATTCAACAACTCTTTTTAAATTAACTTTTCAATGTTTTATTTCAGATTTAAAAGGTCATATCCAAGATACGCGTGAAAAGAGCGAGTTAATGTGTATTTTATTATACAAATCAGTTTTAAATCAGTTCTGAGGGAACGGTAAACAATCTGAAATAAAATTATTAACAATCTATACGAGGGGTGTTTGATAAGTCGGTGTCTTTGATAAGAGATGACGTTAAGATCGCAAGTTTGATATTGTTAGAGATATTTACCATTCTTTGTAAACAAGCACACTAAGTTTCAAGTAGATCTGTGAAATAGTACATTTTTTAAGCTTTCGGAAGAGGATAAGTTTGATGTTATGTCCTACAATGCAAATAAGTGAATTCCGTGTGTTGATAAAGTAATACTCTATGCGTGGAAAAGCCATTAAGGAAACTGAAGCAAAGCTAAATAGAATTATGAAAATCCTGCTTTGTCGCATGAAATGGTTCACAAGTGGTTCTCTGTATTTCTTAGTGGTCGTACGGGCACGAATGATGCTAAGCGGTGGTACGTCCGAATGAGGTTGCAACTGAAGAGATGGTCAAACTCATGATATCGTGTTGGAGGACCGCCGCGTAAAGATACGCGAGATAGCCAAGGTGGTAAGCATCTCAGACGAGCGTGTGTTTCATTTCCTTCGCCAACATTTGGGCATGAAAAAGCTATCAATATGGGTACCGCATCTGCTCACAGTTGACCAGAAACGGAGTCGCGTGACAATTTCGAAGTAATGTTTTGCCTTGTGCAAGCTTAGTGAGTTTTTTTCATCTAGTGATGAAAAATGGATTAATCACTACACAACAGAAATGAAAGAACAGTCAAAAAGTGGATTTATCCTACCACTAGACGTGCCCTCAGAAGGCAAGGTTTCCCTCGGCCGGAAATGTCATGGCCAGGATTTTCTGGGATTCACAAAGCATAATCTTCATCGACTATCTGGAAAAGGGAAATACGATCTCAGGACAATATTGCGTTTTTATTGGATCTATTACAAGCTAAATTGATGAAAAATTTGCCCTATTTGGCGTTCTGTTCCACCATGACAATGCATCAGCTCACTCGTCCGCATTTGAAACTGGTCGAATTGCGTTACGAGCAGCTTCTTCGTCCTTCTTATTCTCCAGATTTGTCCCCCTATTACTTCTTTTTCTTTCCAAATATGAAGAAATGGCTCAGTGTCAAAGATTCGCATCGAGCAAAGAGATCATTGCTAAAAATATCGCTAATAATTTGCATGTATATTTTGTTAGTAATTTTATTTAAGATTTTTAGTTTTGTATAAGAAACTTATGTGGTGTTTAGCTTAGCCTATCGTCCTCACATTAGAAGGTGAAAAGCAAAGTATTTGTCTAGACAGATCCGTTCAACTAGACGGTTGCAAAAGCAGAAAATCTAGAAATTTCTGCTAAACAACCTTCTGCTTATTGCATCTATACCGAAAGAATATAGTTGTAACAGTGCTGAGCGACTAACATTTTGATAGTTTTAAGAACATAAGTTTCTCCGCGGATTCGTATTTCTCGTTCCCATTAACTATCGGTAAAGCTTGTCGCTGAACTTGAGTTTAGCGACAAGTTTAACATATTGTTGACTGTCCAACAACCGGACAGTTAACGTTGTGCGACATCTTTATTTGAAATGACAAATCTCGCAACAATGTAAAGTCGTACGACCTCAATCACGGAGTAAACAGATGCTTGTTCAATTACATTGTCCGGGAAATGGTCGCATGACAATCTCATATGGCTATGTCATTCCAGTAGATGCACCATTATATCGCTCATTTGCTGCAACAGTATCATAACTCAAAATTTGTGATTTTTCACGAGACACTTTTAAAGGTTTTAAAATGCTATAACTTCAATGAGTGCAACAACACAACTCTCCCTCTAGCGTAGACTTATGCAAGTTTAGTTTTAACATTGTACCAGTTGAAAGCACACTTCAAATTTTGTGTTGTGATACTGTAGCAAATGAGTGATATATACTACAAAAAGTAATCACACACCTCTCTAAATGTAGTAAAAAATGTAGCACACAAAATTCAAAATTGAGAAATTGGTGTCCTCCTTGTTAAATGTATTAAACAAAATAATTAAATTAATCTGAAGCGTATTTTATACCATCCAAAACGCAATAATTATTTGTCCAATAAGTTCATGCAAAACATTAAAATTTTAATGACTTATTTAAATTCTATTGTTGGGTCCTTAGAAATAAGTAGGTCAAAAAAATATGCAACTTGTAAACAATTATAATATTTTTTGCAATTATCTCATAACTACATTACTGTGATAAATCACGTTTTGAATGGTACATCCTCGTATATTTTTTTATTTCTGAAAATCAATAAATGTTCAATTGAAAATTAAATCTTAATGAGTATAAACAAATATCATCTGCCTCCCCTGTTGGTATTTCATTCATCCAAGCACTTCACTTTAAACCCGGAGTTTTTCTTTATTTCCCATGCACTTTTCAACTATTTATTCACCCTTAGATTCTCCCCCAGTATTTTCTCATGCATCCCCAAGCATTTGTTGACAATTTCTTTCACCACCTCATGAATTTAAAATAAAAAAAATCTTAGCAAATATCTTTTTTAATAGGAATCCAGTTATAATTTTAATAGGAACAATCTCGGTGATATTTCTGATTCCCAAGCGGTGTGTATCTGTGTCATGTTAGAATCGTAAGATGACAGAAGTGCGTTTATAGTTGTCAAAAACTTGTCGTATCCTGTTTCGTTCAAGTCACATGAGAGCAGTAAAGCTCCGTTCACAATCGCCCGGATATACAAGTATTTTATTGATCCCCTTTTTAACAATGTAGGTAGAAACATTCTGTAGGCGTAATATCACATAAGAGCAAAAGAATTATATTTATATACGTAATATGACAAATTGAACAAGAAAAAACATCAAGAGACACATAAAATATTTATACGGAAAATGGCTCGGAAGAAATGGCTAAAAAATTTATTAGAAAATATTGGAGTAATAGGAAGCAATAAAGGTGTTTGGGAGAAAATGAAAGATATAAAAGTATAAGGGCACACTTAGGAAGTGCTCAAGAAACAAAGGAAATGCAGCTTAGCTCAACAGTCTGTGATATGCGAACAAAAGTAGGCAGCAATAAAGAACTCTTCGATATAAGAACAATGCCTCACATATTTCATTACATAAAACTCGCATTAGAAAAGATGTTATTCCAATCAGATTTTGATAATGTAAACAAGGGAACGAAAACGTAACATAAACAAAAACGAAGTACTAAATGAAATTTTGTAAAAAATGGAAATGTAAACAGGAAGGATACTTTCTTTTTTCTTCAAGTATGAAAACGAAACTGTTTATATTTAATAACGGTTTTATTTATTTATTTATTTATTTATTCATTTATTTATTGGTTACACAACAGGATAACTTAAGTAAGTTTTCCCAATAATAGTGTAACACAGTAAAATTACAAAAATGTACAATTCGTACATATTTACATATAAATATTATGATTACAAAACAATTGTACAGTATTGTGAAAATATTGTAATAATAAGAAACACAGCAAATAAGAAAGTATTACAACAACTTATAGAAACAATTATTAACTTAATTAATATTAGGTATTAGAAAGGAGTTTATACAAATATTTTGCATGCTTTTTAAGGCATATTAAAGTACACTACAGTATATCTATGCTAGGATTCAGTTCGTTAACAGTATTGTTAATTCTTGCAATGTGTGAGTTTAGTCCCAAATTGGAATTCTGAATTGGTTATATAAAAAAAATTGAGTTCTCAGAGTATACGAACGACAATTTAAATTAGTAAGTGGTAGAATTAATGGAGAATCAATATTATTATTTATTAATTTGTGAAAGAAGAAGTACATGTAGCGTTTACATCTGTAATTTAAACAATTAATCAACTTCATTTGTACTTTTTCTATAAGGTAACTATAATTATTATTAGCAAGGATACCACACTGTACTAGGATATTCAACATGACTTCGTACAAGACAGTTAAATAAGTTAATTAGCGGCCGAGGACTTGTAAATTCGCCTGCGACTCTAAGTGTGAATCTCACATTTCGCAGTGCCTTCTGTACAATATTGCATATATGTTTATCAAACATTTGTTTATAATTAAGTATGACTCCTAAATCTTTGATCTGATTTCTAGTTGTAAGTGTTGTCATTTAATATAAAATCATAACTGATTTTATGAATATTTCTAGTAAATATTATTTATCCTCGTTTAGTATCAGTTTTTAGCGTTCACAATATATTTTCAAAGCAATTAGATTACTCTGAAGCAAGTCACAATCTTCCTGCTTGGTCAATATTCTATAAAATTTTAAATCGTCTGCGTATAATGCATAATATGAATTTGAAAAGCAATTAACAATATTATAAATGAAAATACTGAACATTTAAGGACCAAGATTGGACCCTTGCGGAACTCCAGAGGTAACAAACAGTTTCTGATTCATAATTATTCACTGCAACGAACTGACTACGATTCGAAATGTAGGATTCCATCCAACGAAGAAGATCGCCACAAATACTAAACTACTCCAAATTCAAAATTAGGGTTTTATGATGGACTCTGTTGAAGGCTTTACAAAAATCGGTGCATATGCTATAATTTGGCACCTATTGTCGATATTGTCGCATAATTATTGAATGTACGCTATCAAATTACAGTACAGATCTACTCTTAAAGAAGATGTTTTATGATATTATGTACTAAAATTGGTTTGGACTAGTTTTTATTTTGGTTAAAACTGGTTTCAAATGAAGAAAGAAGGCTTGAGAAAATGAATTGCGCCTGACTAACTTACTTTGAATGTTAAGTTATACCTTAAAATACAAAAAGGTTATTGAAATACTGATCTTAGTACAATGATCCTAGACCAAATGTTACAACTGTAGTAATGATGAAGTTATGGCAAGGACAATAGCTTTGATATTCGCCGTGTACAGAAAAAATACTTTTTTCACATGGATATTTAACTTCTAACGGTTTACCGTCGCAATAACCTGTAATAATAAAAGGCTAGATTTATGAATAAGTCTCTTTGATTATATATTAATATTTGATAATAGTGCCGCGCGTTATCTTGTTCTATTGATAAATTATGAAACTTTTTAAATGGAATAATAGAAAAGAAACAGGCGAAGCATCTTAAATTTCATAATTAATATATATTAAATTGTTAAAAGCTTTTCTTACTGCATTCGAAATGCAACTGTTGCGAGTCTCCAACTGCTAATTACATATTTATTAACACTCTTAAGTCTCTGCAAACTAGTTGACTAAACTGCGTTTAAAGTATTTAAGTATTAACTAAAGATTTACATTGGAAAAGCTGTTTTGCGTTTTAAGTTTTTACTTGAAACTTTCTATAACATCAAAGGTAGATAACATTTAAAAAATAATAGTTTCATCTCTTTGTGAGCATACTCCATTAATGTAACAAACTTATGTTTATGTTAAAGTTTAATATTACGTTAGACAACCAATTACTTTGTAAAGTATTTCATAGTGATTATTTAATTTTGTTGCTGGCATGATCTTTTCATAACTTCACGTCATTTCATATGTATACAATTCTTATTTCACGACAAGTATTGGCACCTAGATGGATATAATGATGTATCATACCAAAATTTTGCTTCAGAAGTATTTTTTAAATATATTATAGCAGGGGTGTCAATAACGGTGATTGCTATCTACCAGTCGACCGCGTAATAATTGATGAAATAAATGACAAAAAGAATTATCAGTCAATCAATTTGCTTTTACAACTCTTAGAGGGTTTTTGCCGCCTCCACAAACTTCTTCCACCTTCCACCAGACTTACGCGCTAATCTTTTCCAATTATGGGCTTCGATTCTTTGCAGGTTTTTGTGCACATTATCTACCCATCTTATTCGAGGTCTTCCTCTTGGTCTGTTTGTACCTGGAGCCCTATCAAATACTCTTCTCACTGGCGTGTTGTTGGGCATTCTGATGACGTGTCCGATCCAACGTATTCTGGAACTTTTTATGAAGCCAACCTCATCCGGTTCATTGTATAGATCACGCAGCTCATCATTTCTTCTGATTCTCCATATTCCATCCATCTTTGACAAGACCAAAAATGTTCCGTAGAATCTTGCATTCAAAGATTCTCAACCGTCGTTCTTGTTCTTGTGTAAATGTTCAAGATTCACTTCCATATGTGAGTTTGGGTTGAAGAAGGGTCTTATATAATCTTATTTTTGTGTGCCGGGATAGCAACTGTGATCTGGGCAGACTTTTAATGGCATAGTAGGCTTTGTTTGCAGAAAGGATTCTTAAAGATATTTCTTCCGTGATGTTGCAGTTGCTGTTCACGGTGCCTCCGAGGTATATATAGTGTGTTGCGAATTCTATTTCGAGTTTTATAGGTTTTTATTGACAGTGAATTTTTGGTAAATTTTGTAAACCCAGTAAAATAAAGATTTTGTTAAAAATTAATTTACATTTGGTATTTTAAGTATTATAGGCTTTAATTTACTGCTTCAAAAAGCAATGGAGAGCAGTAATAGTGATACAGATACCATTTCTGAGTTGACTGCTGTTGAGTTTGTTTCATTAAATTATTTCGTTTTGGGAACTTTTCGCTGTGCCACGCAATTTTAAATCAGTATAACTCAAGATTGCAAAGCGACATCGAAACTGGCCTCAAACAAAAACTAACCACCAAGATCTTTCGATTTAAAATTTTAGAAATGAAATCGAGCAGTGTTGGTTTAGAAAGGATCGCATTTGATTTTTTTTTAAATCTCACTATGTTAGTATATACTCGTCGAAAAGCCAAGCAGATCAAAATCAAATAGATCGGATCCTGAAGAATCAAAAAATGTGGTTCAGGGAAACAAAGCCTACAGTCGGTTTGATAAGAGACGGCCAGAATTCTTACAGCTCGTCGTTGTAGGCTAAAATGGCATAGGATATTTGCGACTGGAACAATGCAAAATAAGTAATGCGAACAATTTCTCTGGAAACTGATGCCATAAGATTTTTTAATAGATATACAGTGCTTCATAATTTAGTGGATAGGAAACTAACGTGATGATGCCACTTGAGAGTGGGGTCGAGATGAACACCCAAGAAATTTACGAAATCTGGGTTGTCAAAATTATGGGTTCTCAATTGAAATAGGAGGTGTTGAGTTTTGCTATCATTTAAGATGAGGCCGTTTGATGTAAACCACAGTTTGGCTTTGTTAACAACTGCGATATTTTTGCTAATCGTACTTTCTAAGGAATTAGATGTCACTATTAGGTTAGTGTCATCAGCATATAATACACATTTATTATTTACAGCGGATGGAAAGTCGTTCACGTATATAATAAATAGTAATGCTGCAAGAATAGACCCTTGTGGAACACCGATATCGTGTGGAAGATGAGTCGACTTGGAATTGTTTACAGAGACGAATTGGATTCTGTTGCTAAGGAAAGATTCTGTCAAAGAAGAGCTAACTTCATCAAATCCGTATTTTTTTAATATTTCAATAAGAGTTTTGGGTAAAACACAATCAAACGCTTTAGATAGATCGAAAAAGGTTGAAAGGCAGAAATTTCCTTTTCCCATGCTATCTCTCGAACGCAACCTACCACGTATTTTTTTATTTTTATTTTTTTTATTTGTACGGCTCTTCTTTATTTTGAGGTATCATACACACAAAGGAACTGATTCATATATTAGCATAAATTTATTAGCTGATCGAAGAGCACAGTTTCCAAATCTCAGATTGGTAAAGATATGGATTCCAAATCTCAGATTGGTATAAAAAAGGCATTTGCAGCCGTAGGCCCACTCTGAAATATTCAGGAATATGGGGCGGGCTTCAGAGGGCACGTAAAGCCCGTGATCTCGGCTACCGTAACAAGTAGTTGTTAGGTTATGTCGGAGAGTGCTAGTAGCTACCTGAAATTCTCTGACGCCTGGGTATTATGCTATACGAAATAAATTACCCTGATCTACAATTTTTTGTTCAAACATTGTGTGGCCTCGAACTTCAAACCAGGTTAAACAAGATCGAAGTCAGTTAAAATTAGCATCAGGCGATTCCTTTTACGGGATAGGATAAGATGGGAAGAACTTATTGAGAAAGGTAAGTTCAGAATTGCTGTGCTCTTGTTGATGATGATGAGAACTGGGGCAAAACATACGAATCGCAAATTTACGTAAACTCAGATGATTTTTGTAGTTCTATTCTGATCGCTAGACAGCGCTTGCTTCGTGAATGTCTCCAATACAATTTAAAACAAAATAATCAATCAATTTATTATAATTCCGTATCTATAAATCTGGTGTTTTCCAAGTTCCATATTATGTTGCAAATATCTATTTTAAGTTTGCAAACAGAAACTTGAAATCGTAAGAAATATTTTTTATTTTTCAAGTAAAAACTAGTAACCACATTCGTGTCGACGACTGGCACGTGAGGTTTACGTCACGCGACGCCTGCTGTCGGGTCACTAAACTAAAACTAATTTCAAGTCGTATTAGTAAAAGCTTATATCTCTACCATTAAATATTTACAATTGTTCTTGTTATTTAAATATATTCGTTGTGTTGTTTTGAAACGAGACTCGCTTATTTTACTGTATTTAAACGAATCATTGTAGAGTTGACGTTTATTTTTAATCGATTTCTATTGCTATTACAGTCCAATTGGTGTAATAAAATATTTTTTTATAGTTCAGTTTAAATAATTCACTGTAATTTTAAAATTTACTGTCGTTCGTTTTATGAGTTTTCTGTATTTATATCGACGACCTGGACATTAAAATTATCTGCTGCATCAAATTATTTTTAAAAAATTGAAAGACCAACGCGAAGTGATATAGCTTATTTCTAATTACTAACATATGGCTATCAACACCTTTACATATTCCTTTTAGTTCCATTATTTTTGTTTTGCCATGGTTCAAGTACAGTCTTGCCTCAGAGATTACCGATGCCATTTTGCCTACCTTGTCCATTTTGGTTAAGTTTTTACTTTTATATCCAATATTAAAAACGAAATTAAGGGTAGGGTAAGCACCATTATTCCCATAAACTTCTCATACAAAACTAACAATCTGAAATAAAATTATTAACAGTCCATACAACAACTTTTGCAGCAAATTAATATCAATTTAATAGGATATTTCTAATTGTAAAAAAAAAATTGAAATGTATGAGGGCTACCTTTTAATATTTTCACAAAAACTAAGAAAGATTTTTTTTTTTTTTTGAAAAAACTGTTTTATTTCTTTTCAAAATATTCGACTTTAAGATTTATAACACTTTTGCATGTGTTCAAACCAATTCTCGAAACATTTTTTCCACTCTGAAGTTGGTATCTCCAAAAAATGGTTTTCGAATGCTTCAGCAGGTTCTTGAGGTGATGAAAATCGCTGTCTAAGCATTTTTTATTTGACTTTGGGAAATAAAAAAAGTTGTTATGAGGATAAATCAGGTAAATACGGTAATGAGACATTAATTCGATGTTTTTATCCTTCAAATAATCAATTATTTGACGTGCTGTGTGGGAGTTTGTATTGTCATGATGAAGAATAATGCGACGTCTTTGGTTGTTTTCCTGATTTTGTCGATGACTTCTGGCAACCGAATTGTTATATAGCATTCAACATTAACTGTTATCCGATCCTCTAAAGGAATGGTTACGACACGTCCAGTACAACCAAAGAAACAAGCTATCATTTTTTTGGAAGTGCTTCGTGAACGAACAACTTTTGTGGGTTTCGGTTGAAGATCTCAGGGCCGGAGCGAGGGTCGTTGGCGCCCCTAGGCAAGACTTAATTCAGCACCCCTAGGCAGGACCGTAACTAGATTTTACATATTATATAAAGTGATGACCTTAAAAAAAGTCCTCACTACAAAAACTACAAAATTATATTACGCTAATTATTTTTACATTAATTTGGCGCCCTTTTCCATTGATCACCTGAGGCAAGCGCGTCATTTGCCTTACCCTCGATTCGGCTCTGGAAGACCCAAACGGTGGATTGTTGCTTTTTTTCCGGTTCATATGAATAAATCCAAGTTTTGTCACCTGTAAAGATAGTTTAGGCATACGAATTTTGCAGTGCCTAGGTTGCATTTTTTTTTAGCATTCTCTTACACCAATCAACATGAGCCTTTTTTTGAGCCTCGGTCAAATTATGCGGAATCTATCGGGAACAGATCTTTTTCACAGCTAAATATTCATGCAAAATCGAATTTATTGCAGTCTTCGATATGCCAAAGGATGCCCCTATCTCACAGTAAGTCACATGACGATCTACTTCAATCATTTTGCGCATAGCATCGATTTTTTTTTTTTTTTTTTGAGTCACAACCGATTTTGTTCTTTCTTCACGCGATTCATCACTGACGGACGCACGACCACGACGAAATTCTGTAAACCAATTGTAAATAGTCTTTTCTGATGGTGCTTCATTACCAAAAGTTGAACGAAGCGAATCTATGCGTTGTTGTTGAGTTAGGCCTTTAGTAAAATCGTAAAAAATCATCCAACGAAAACCTTCACGAGTAATATCCATTTTTCCACAAATATGTTTTTTTAAACACTCACTGTCAACACACTACTCGGTCAATTTATAAGCTGCCACTGATTTCACAATAACAAATGTCAAATTTTACTAATATAGTAATGACACATTTCAATTTTGCCATCTAGTGGTCATTTGTAAAAACATAAAAGGTAGCCCTCGTATTATGATTTTTGATATATATTGTCATATATATCTCACTAACAGGGGACTACATAACTAACTAAAGGAACTCTATACCGGGGATGTAGCAAACTTCTATGGCATAAGCTCTGAGATATTTCATCATACAACCCTATATTTCTTTAACAAGAAGCTCGCTACTATATTTAATATACGAAAGTCGATAACAACAGAGAAGTAGCTACGCTCTTTATCAATCTGTCCTCTTTCATCTTCACGTATCTATTCTATCTATCATTTATCTACCAAAAAGTAACGATGTTTACATGCTACAGTATGTTTGCTATTGAATAAGGAATAAGGAAACAGTCGGAGTATTTGGCATTTGTGTAGTTGTTAAAGTGGTTTCCTGGTTAAATTAATTCAGGATAAATAGAAAATTAGGTATAAACCACTGTAACTTGTATTCACAGTGACAAAATCTCGAGTAATTCACTAGCGAAAACAATTCAGTAAGTCTGCTAGGTAATAGAGATTCACCCTTCTTTAGGGTTTGTATGTTTTCCTAATTCTACACCACTGAACTTGAAAACATTCCCTTAATTTTTGGTCGAAACCAATGTATCATCATTACTGCTAATTGCAAAGGGGCAAATCGAAATGGCCAACCCTTGTGTGATATACTGAAATCCAGAGCAATTATGACACCCCTGGACTGTTTTGGACACCCCGCTCATTATATTTTAACCCTTGGTGCAAAGAATTATCAATTACTGACCATTTGGGTTGACCAATCATTTTATACATATGAAAAGAAAAAGGTTTCGGACGTCCAGAAAATTTATGCGTATGAAAAAGATTCGTATTGTTTTAGAATAATTGGAAATGAGAAAAGGGTGGGTTAAATAAAATAATGGAAAAGACAGGATGAAGGTTTTCAAATGGAAAAATGGGTGACCTCAATTCGTTTTTGTCGGAAAATAGAAATTTAAAGAACTGAATTTCTGCATTTCATTTTGAAGTGACTATTATAATAGACGAAGAATGTCACACGTCCATTAAAACATCAATTAAGAAATATAACAAATGTACTCTAATAAATTTAACACCAAGGTTGTACAGAAGAAACGTTAAATTATAATTATTCAAAATTTAATTAACAATTAAATCTTCTCTACGGTTGTTTGTAGAAGTCGAAATTTCATTGAAATTTCTGTTTGGTAATTATTTATTACTAATTTATATTATCCTGAAATTACATGTTAAAAACAAATGCATCATTAAGGTACACTGCAACCGATTTGAGACATTTTGCGCCCGATGGAGGATTAAATTTGTGTTTGTGAGCACTTCCCCGGTCTGACAAATGGAAATATTTTTTCTTATTTAAGAATTGCATCCTTAAAGCAATACGTTTTTAAAGTTATAATTTCAATTGTAAATATTTTAACCAGTGATCTGTAATTGTATTTTAGTTCTAACAAACCAAAGTAGTGTTGAAAAAAGAAAGATGATCCCCCAAATACTAAAAAAACACGTTTTTACTTATAACAGAACGTGGTCCCCCCCAATGGCTCCTGAGCTTTCCTAAGACAAAATTTTAGCTTCCGAGTCCATCCCAAAAATCTGGGTACGTGCCCATAAGCAAATGCTTATCATGACAGTACTGCTACTGTATTACATGTCTCTTTACTCCGATGAAGTGAAGGTGCAGTTCTGCAATTCCTACTGTGTCCAATATGAGAGATAAGAAATAGAAATCATAAGAAATTTCCCTTAATAACTCAGGAATTTGCAGTGAATTAATAAAATATCATTTTAAACAAATAAATTGTGGTTTTTGTAAGGAAAAGAACCCTATTATGTTAAATGTGTTTATAGTAAAATAACAAATTGTTGAACAAACATCTTACAATGCAAATTTAAAAGTAAATACATCCTTCTTTTATATTTTGACGGGTAGAGGGCCATCACAGTGTGATAAAGTTTGATTTTACCGGGATCAGAATACACATGTTAAAATACAAGGGTTGTTTGCCCTAAAGAAAAAAACAGTCAGATGTCTATCTCAGCAATAAATCGAGGGTTCTGCTTTTTACTACTTTTTTTTCAGTGAGGAATGATAGCGCACACAAAAGCGAATGTCCTTTAAGGACGCTCCTTACTCCTATAAATATTTCTTCGAAGGTCTGCATACTCAGTTTTATTTCTGAATTTAATTGTTTTGAAAATATGAGATATAAATAGAATAAGGAATTTATTGAGCAGAAAATATTTGTTCCTTCCAAACGTGCACTCATATTTTATACTTCGAGTATTTTAAAATTTTCTACTGAATTTATTTTTACGGCATTTTTTTTATGCATTCCACATTTGTCTTCCTGTGTGCCCGCATATTAATGATAAATATATACCCATTATATACCATCTTATAAGTAAATACGATGGAAAAATCTAAGGAATACAGTTTGTCTACTGGATTCAAGCTTAGTTGGACAGTATAAAATTGGTGTTAAAAATTACAGCACTGTGGCATTCGCGACACTTATTGGATAGATATCAATACGTTACACATCATAACAGCAACGTAGACTTGGATAAACAGTATCACAGTATAGGACAGGAAAGAGTAATTGGGCCTTTGCTGTTCATCATTTTTATAAATTACTTACATACGTTTACGATTGTGATACAGACATGATGTTACATGCAGATAACACAAACGTGTTAAACAAGCATGCAAAATTTGGTGAAGTGGATATTTTATCTGAATTAGATAATAAAAAAAATTGTATGTTAAAGGTGCAAATTTTGTGTACATATGTACATAAAACAGTACTCTGCCAAAGAAATTTCCGATCCGCGGTATTTTCGTATACTAAAAATAAGATTCCGCGCTAATACTGCGGAATTTAAACATAAACATGTGCAAAATCCCATTAACAACATTGACAAAAAGAAAGTTTAATAGTTATCATTTATAGCACTCCTGTTACAACGAGATTTCAATAAAATTTATATAATTTAAATTGCAACTTTTTCAATTATTTTGTATCATTTATTTTAGAATAAAATAATTCATTGAATAATAGGATAAATATGTGTTCCTATTTAAAGTAGGAAGGTTGCACAACGTATTTTAAGAACCACTGGTAGAAACAGAAAATTACTTTTCTCAATGCCGTGTATCCGTTTCTAAACTTTAGTCATAAATATGGCAATAATATCATCATTGGCGCGACAGCCCGAGGTGAGCCTAGGCCTCCTGTTCCAAGCCTTCATGGACATATTTTCATTATGTATACGTTCAGGAGTTATATGGTCAGTATAACGTCCATTTTTTGGGTATACAGAAAGGCACCTACAGTTTATAGTCAGTTGCGAACTGCGAAACAAAACCTGTAATTTGTATAAATATTTTTATACAAATTATTTTACATAAACCGGAGTTGAAATCACGTCCATACTCTTGCTTAACTGTCAAACAGCGTGTGCAAACGGTTTAACGCTTGTGACCACAGGCTTCCCAATGATTGCTCAATGGGCGAAACAATTTTTTTCTAGATATTCTATTACAGAATGAGAATTGTTATCTAATTAAACCAATCTCGTAACTCTTATATTTCTAGAAATAGTAATAGTGGACGAACTAAAATGTATATCCTTAATCCATTAATAGTGGTTAGTTAAAGCTAATTTATGTTGATAAAACTGATAAATTTGTATTCAATCAATTGGCTTTTACAACCCTTAGAGGGTTTTTGCCTCCTCCACAAACTGCTTCCATCTTCCGCGGTCACGTGCTAATCTTCTCCAATTATGGGACCTGCAAAGAATTGATTTCTTTGCAGGTTTTTGAGCACATTGTCCACCCATCTTATTCGAGGTTTTCCTCTTGGTCTGTTTGTGCCTGGAACACTATCGAATACTCTTCTCACTGGCATGTTGTTGGGCATTCTGATGACGTGTCCGATCCAACGTATTCTGGAACTTTTTATGAAGCCAATCACATCCGATTCATTATAAAGATCACGCAGTTCATCATTTCTTCGGATTCTCCATATCCCATCCTCTTAGACAGGACCAAAAATGTTCCGTAAAATTTTACGTTCAGAGGTTTTTTGCCGGCGTTCTTATTCTTGTGTAAGTGTCCAAGATTCACTTCCATATGTGAGTATGGATCGAAGAAGGGTCTTGTATAATCTTATTTTTGTGTGCCGGGATAGCAAGCGTGATCTGAGCAGACTGTTAAGGCCACAGTAGGCTTTGTTCGCAGACAGGTTTCTTAAAGTTATTTCTTCCGTGATGTTGCTGTTGCTGTTCACGGTGCTTCTGAAGTGTTTAAATCGTGTTACGGATTCTATTTGCAGTTCTGCGATTGCTGGTGGGCATCCGTTTTGAGGTGTTCTCAATGCCCTGCGGTATTTCGTCTTTTCTGTGTTTATCACAAGTCCTTCTGCTTCTGCTGTTTCACTTTTCAGCTGATAAATTTGTATTCCAATGCAAAAATGGACATGATTTTTATGTCCGTTCCAATGGAAATACCCACAAGATACGTTAATTTCACATCACATTCTGTTTTGTGTTAGAGATAGTGCAGTGCTGAATATGGCTCATAACTTTGAAACGGTTGATTTGCAGACCCATATTAATTGTACTTTTTTCACTTATTTTGGTCGGTACTATACGCTCTTAAAATTTCCGACAATTTTTCTACAACACCCTGTAGACTGGGTATAAAAAAATATAATGCGGTTTGACCAAGTAAAAATATTCAACGAAAGGCTACCGAAATTAAACAAGCTATGAACTAGAATCCGCAAAAAAAAAAAAATTCAGGGCCCCAGTGAAGTAATGATTTGTAGACGAATATAAGAAGTATAATGGGAAGATATAGAGCACTGAAGAAATTTGTTGAGTGACGGAAGATTTTACGTTACATTTTTATGAAGAATAAACGTGTTTTGGTGCAGCAGTATATATTTAAAACAAAATTAAACCTTTTTTATGCAACATTTATGTGCAATATGCATTCTACAGCAGTAGTGTGGTTTTTTGTTTCCACCATTCATCTTAACTTCTTCCGTTAGCAAAAGTCATATCATATTTTACTTAAATGTACGTATGAAATATACACTTAAAATATAGCAACAGTAGTATTCTGAAACAGTACGTTTCAAAAGTTAAAAGAATCACATTGATCTCTTACATTTAGTGCAAAGAATATAAAATAAAGACAGAAAATACGAGCTGAAGAAATAAAATAGGACAGCACTATATTTACCTTTAGAAAAACCACGAAAAAGAAATAAATTAGACCTCAAACAAATTAAAAACAGCTAGATCTTCTTGCAAAAGGAACCAAAACGTTGGTTTTATCCCTAAAAAAGTAAAAATAAAAATCCCTGAACCCAGAATCATCGGCATGCATTATGGTAAAGTTGAACTCAGAGGCGGAACAAGATATTTCAGATAACGTTATCCTTAATCTGTTCATCTAACAAATGTATTCGTTTAACAGGACAGTAAATATGAATATTAAACGAAATTAAAACAATATTATTTCAATATACAACACTGTAGTAGCTTGGGCAACGTCTTAGGGTTTTTAAAAGTAAAGCACTACGCCGAGTCTTTGGTCCCATCCAAATTAATGGTAAATAGACAAGCCGCAAGAATGAATCCCAGCATTATACTAGAAGCCGACTACTACAAAGGAAATTAAATGCAAATGATTTTAAGTGGGACACGTGAGGATTAAGAGAACAGAATAATAAGGATCTGAAGAAAAAGATGGAATATTCGTTGGCTGGTTTGATGACCTCTCAAAAGCTGCAGACATCAACATATATCTAGCAAATAAGTTTGCTGAGTATTACAGTGAGAAGAAAATTCATAGGATAACATACACATAACAGATAAAGAAAGTTTTTGAGTCCCTTTATTTGTTATTGCGTCTCTACTACTCCAAGAGCTGCCCAAAAACGCTACTCCTCAGCGAATATGACCAACGTTTTGTAAGAAGTATATTACAACTTAGCGATCGAAGAGAAAACCAATTTAGTTACACACATATCACAGATAGCGGTCCGAATATTCCACCGCTGTTGCACAAGATTCTACTAGTTCAAAGCGGCTGAATCGTCATGCTTTTTCTTTCGGGACCACCAAATATATCCTAGCCATAAAACTTGCCACGTCCGTCAATGGACCTTGAAGTTCTTGGCTAAAGAAAACGAGTACTATTGAGAAGAGATGGTCTCAAGTTTTAGAGGCGAATTTTAGAGGCGTATCTGAAGTAGCAGCCAAATTGACCGTGGAACCTACAGGTAACCGAAGAATGGCCACAACTTCGGTGACTAGAAAAATCAAATTTAAATGTGCATCTCTACCATGCCCTGTGAAAAACTACCTGTGAAAAGCTACAAGTAAACATTGGCGAATGAAAAACCTAGCAAAAGATTGAAAGAAGATCTAACTTAAACTCAACTTACGATTCGGCGTGATAAATTTGATTGTGCAAAACCAATTCGTCGGAAATATATTAGCTTAACAGAAACAAAGAGGGAAACCAAGTTAAAAATGAACATCTGGAGAACGTGAATTCGAAAAAAGGTTGAATTTGGGGTTATTTCGCTTAACTCTTAAGAGTTGTGAAAATAATACAGTTGGACGTATCGTCAGAGATTGAATAAGAAATGAAGATATCACAGAAGAACTAAATATTTTCCAATTAAATGATAAAATCAAAAAATAGTAAGAAAAATGGAAGAGCGTGTAGAAAGAATAGGCCCAACTAGGCGAGCAAATATGTATTATCTATACTTACCAGGAAGATGACAGCCCGAACTACCAAAAAAACAGATGGAAACAAATATTTCAGCAAAGGACTAATTAATTAAGCTTAGTGACAGAGTAAGCGAAAGACTACACCAAAATATGTAAGAAGAAAAAGAAGAATCTATGTATTTTATGTTGAATTTTACAGAAAAAATATGGCTTTAAACTAATTTAAAATCTTTGCAATCCTTCACTAAAAATCGTTCTATCAAAACACATAAACAATTGTTTTTTATTTTCCCTCTATCCCAACATTATCACTTCTGCCACCATTTCTCCATATGGTGGAGGATCGTTACGCCTATGATGTATTTGGCTGCATTGGCGAACGCAGCGCACCAGACGGCGAAACAGTGCATTATTCATGACAGTCTTTCTCAACAACATAGAGTATATGGAGTACAGTCTGTTCAATAATTCAACTGTAGGAAAATATAATATGAATTGTCTTATTATATATTGGGAATCAGGTATTCATTGTTAGTTATATTTATGGATCAGTTAATCTAACGGATTGAGATATTATTTCAGTACTGGAAACATTCAAGATGAAACTATAGATATCAGAGGAGATTTCGTGCTCCTATATTAAAATTATACGTATTGGAAGTTCTACAAAATAATCGCCTAAAGCGGTACATTTATTTTTTAAAAGGCCTTGCCCTACTGTTCAAACCGGATCATGTTTGCATTAGAAGCAATAAAGCTGATTTAGTTTCTAAGATCACTCAACATCGATCTATGGTGGATATTTGTTTTCTCAGAGAAGGCTAAAGAATAACTGATACTGGATTTACGAAACCTGTAGGTTTAATGGAACAGTACATAAAACGTCCATAGTTAGATTAAATAATATATGAACACACACCGTCGTATAAGCTACTTTTAGTGAATGAACAACCTGCTCAGTTCATTCTGCCTGTGAGATATGTAAAATAGATTTGTCTGTACCACATATTTTAACCGAGTGAATTCAATTCGGTGGAATTAGAGAGATGACCTGTGGCTGTGTTATGATCTGTTAATTCCGTTAAGGTAGAATTTCGTTGGAACTGCCCACCGCGGCGGTTGACAGGAACAGCCAACCTTAACGTTGGCAGTGACTGCTCGGGTATTTCGTTGAAACTGTCCTCCATAGTGGCTGCTCTATCAAAGACCAAGTTGGCTGTTAGTTTTTGGAGAGTAAACACCGCGATATTTTGAAAGATGGGTTTAGATATTATTAGAGGAGGAAGACGAGGATGATGAAAATGTACACGTATCATCAAGAGCGGTCTCAAATAAAGTATTTGTAAGCCGGGAAAGTGAAGAAAGTTTGTCAATTTGATAAAAAGTCTTCAAGTGTTGCACTACTTCTAGAGCGGTGTTTACGCGGCAGTCTAAATCGTGCAGTCATGATGTCATAACCGCAGACTGCCGAGCAGTTGAAGCGAAATAGTTCCCTTTTAAAATCTCAAAAACATTTGGAGACTGCCAGCTATTTCTTCCAATCACGGTGGTGGGCAGTTCCAGCGAAATAGTACTTTTAGGTGACAACAGAATTTTTATGGATAGTCTGAACCTATGAGAATAGTAATTGTTTTATTTTGGAAGACTTATTATTAACTTATTTATATAATATCCCCCACACCCCTGATCTGGTTGGACAAATTTGAGGGCTCTATCTTATATATGGAGACCGGCAAAATATGTACTAAAGCAAGGACTGTTCCATAATTAAGGCTTTGTAGTCACCGTACTAATATATGTCTACCTTGTGGCATATTTCCGGCAGTTTAAAGCTTGTACAACCTTCTAATTAGACAGTAGCAATGTTTGAATGACCATCGTCATTACTATCTCGTCTTTTTCATATACACAGTTCACCTAAGTCTTCTAATTTAATATGACCACATTTTTTGGTACATTTAGATATTATCTATTCGTATTTAAGTATATCTTAGCTTCGTAAGAGCGTTTGACAAAGTGCCCGTTCTCCACCTATAATACAAACATGAACACTATGCGATTCATGGCAAACTTCTTGCGTGTACTAAATATTTTCTTTCCAATCTCACCTTAAGAGTCAAGATTAATAAATACCTGTCTACTCCTCGTGCTGTACAAAGTGGCTTTCCTCAAGGTTCAGTTTTGATACCTCTGCTATTTATAATATATATGGCCGTTCTTGATAATATTATAAAATCGAAACTTTTTTTTTTTTCTGGTGACTCAAAACTTGAATCTCATTGCAACCGTGGTAGGTTACTATTATTTCAACTGCGACATGACTTCACTAAAGAATATGAATACTAACGCTTGTCTTTGTGGTCACAGATATAAGCTCAAGCATGAAAAATACAAAACGAACGTGCGTTCTTATTTTCTGACCAACCGAGTATTGTTATCGTGCAATTGTTGGTTTGTAGAAGTTGCCGAAGCTCCAAGTATCAATACTTTCAAGAACCGACAGGATGAGCACATTAGTTTATTCTATAATAGTTAACTTTTTGTTTACCTTTATTGCTGTTTAGTCTTCTTGCTTCTTACATATATGTTCTGCTATATTCTTATAATAAAGTTGAGTTCTTGCCATGTATTGTATGTACTTAGTTGTTTACGTTCAATATTTTTTTGTATCGATCTATATGTACACACAATCCTCTGCTCTTGTTCAGCATTTGCTTGTAAAAATTATCAAAATTCAGTTTACCTGTGCATTTATAATTAATGTAATTATTTACCTGTACTTTGCTCATTGTGAGCCGTCAGACTAAGTTAGCCACGTTACTGACTTGAGCATAAATGTATAATAAAAAATAATAATAATAATGTGGTCCCACTGAACACTATTTTGTTCTGTTGTTTTATTATTTTTATTGTCTTTTTTTTTTATTTTTAAGTGTATTTTTAGTGTTTCATATTATTCTTTTGATTTTTTGTAAGATAATTCTTCAGGACCTAGTTTCAAAATGCGTATTTTCGTATTTGAATACTTTTCAGTTTCCTGAAATTTATTTTCACGAATTCGCTGAACTGGAATCTTTTTTACACGGCATAGCTTGTGAAATACTTCAATTCAAAATGTTCAAAAACAATTTCTTATGTAGTTCCTTCGAATGCGAAGGGTTTCAAAATCATTAATCTTACGGTAACACATATAAGATCTAGACTATTAATAAAGCATGTGTCAATGTTTATAAAGCTTCACGAATCTCCACTGCACAAATGACAAACAGAAATGTATGTGAAAAGTGAAAATGTTAGTTCAGGTCACCCTCTATCGACTGTCATTCAGACTAAATTGTTGTTTGAATATTGAAAGAAATATAAATTTGAAACCTTATTGTATCGTATAGTAAAGTTACTGGCCACAGTTGTGGTAGTCAGGTGTAAACGAGATATGTCGTTTCCCAATGTACTGTATACCGCTTTTAAAGTTAATGGTGGACTAAAGATGGAAACATGCTTCTAAAACCTGACGCAAAGCAACGAAAAGCGACGCATGTTGACTCATATCATTGTTGCTATTTTCCATTGTTTTCTATGGATAAGAAACATACCATTAACTTCCGATGCGATATGATGCGCTTACACAACACCCGATCCAAACGATTCGGTTCAGCGTATTGTCGGTGGTGAGGGAAACAAGCCACCAGACGCGTCCTGACCAATGTATTTCTAGTCAACACGTGCTCCCACGCGTCATTTGATGATAGTCATATTTACAATATTCATATACTTCCCTAAATTGCAATTTATGTTCTCGGATATACATTTGAAATTGTTCGTCATCTTTAAGCAATTACTTAAAAAGAACATGAAATCCTCTAAACGTATTTCTTTGCTGTTTTACTTCATGAACATTTTCGTCAGATTTTGTAAATCATCATTATCTGATTTGTTGTTGAGAAGTATGTTCATTTTTTCACGAAACTACACCTAGTAGATAAACTTGTCTACTCTTGACTACTCTTGACGATAAATCCTATTCTAAAGTTCCTTTAGGAGCAAAGGACCAAGAGGAAACATCGCCATCTTGTTCTATTTTGTTCCTGTGGTTTCACTTGATTCCAGGACATATTCTCCTTCGTAGCTTCCATTATCACGGTCCGCTTCCAGGTGTTCTTTGGCCTACCAACTCTTGACGAACTGACCAAAAATTATATTTCACCGCGTAGCGTGTTACATATGTAAACGGTTCTCATCGTGTATGGACAAGCTACGAATAACATATTTGAACTATTCGTAGCAACGTATGTTTCTATCTTCGTTTGTTATATTTAAACATATTCAGATATTGTATGTGTAATTTTTGTATATGCTGCTGCATACTCTGGCATGGACAAGAGCGGCTGAAATAGAGCCATTTTTATCAACTTCCGAACCAATGGCATCGCCTAATTTTGATAACTTTTTTGGTTGAACCATACGCTTTCTTACCCGTCACCAGACTACTAAATTCTCGTAGAATAGAATATGTTTACTGGCGTACTAAGTTGTAGTCGACCTACAACCTGCTAGTACTTATGGAAACAGACATAAATTGCGTTGGGGACTCTCCAAATGCCGCTAGTGACTGTCTGGCAAACCCCGATCTATATTCCGACTGCCAAAAATGTTTGCTGACTGGGTGAAACTACGAAATGGAATACGGAAGGTTTACACTTTCCATATGTTTCCATCAAAATAATTTAAAAACATATATTTGAGTTAAAAGCAATAATAATAATAATAATAAGTGTTGCCTTGAGTTTCTCAAAGGTCTTATTTAAGAGGATTCAGAAGGCAGGGTTATTCTGTTATAGTAGGATCACATCACATGTTCAGGCTCTAAACCTGGCAAAATCTCTACGATTACCAATCGTCAGGTTTTGGGATGCAAAGTGTGTACTCAGTTTTGATCTTGATGTTGACCTTTGAATTCTGCAGTGAGGGATCTGTGCATACTTGTCAACACCATCATAAACTCATAATGATAATCATCTCAGACATATATATGGTATAGATAAGATGACTATCATACCATACGTCTCTTATGACATGAAAATTCCAAAAATATATATATTTTTTTTAATTACGCTATTCCCCCACTATAAAACTCTCCACAAATAAACTAGACATTATCTTCCTGGAAAAAAAAAATGTTTATCATCGAACTATTCTATTCTGTTGAGAAAAACATCTGTTCGAAGCCTTCCACACACGGAGAGATTTGTTTTAAGACATGTACGTGCATACAAAAACAAGCATACATCAACACTCGTGTGTGTATGAAAAATATGGACGTGCGTTTCAAAAATCCGTGGCACAATTTTTTAGTAAATCCTGATATCATGTCCGTGCGTACATCAACACACGTACTTGACTCAACGTGTGTAAAACAAGTCCGTGTAAGTTAGACGGTTATTTTTACCGGCGTTTACATTATTTTGTATGTCTTAAATGTATGATCATATTATTAAATATAGAATAAAATAGAAAATTGTAAAAAAGTTGATTTAGAAAATTATGTATAGCCAGGGTTTAGGATGCAGTCGCGTGAACTAGAAACTAATAGAGCTAATTACTATTAGTTTCTAGTATGACGTGTTTTAAAATATTACGCAATTTTCCGCAAGTGAATGCTTGTCAAGACCTGACAGACCCAAATAATAATAGTAATAATTAGCAAGTAGAAAAACCACATAAAAGGTGGTGAAATCTGAGCTGACAAATTGTGGCCATAGATTTGAACATGATACAAATTATTTGTTCAGATAATGTAATGCGCATTCCATGCAAGGTCCAATTAGCCATCTGGTGGTTTAGTTGAGAAGGTTAGGGTAAGGGCGTTATGGCAGCAATTGAAACACTGACTATCAATCTCTGTAAGATTAACAGGATATAGAGGTTTTTGAGTAATGTACGTCGATACAATGTCTCGTATAGAACACTTGGATTAATAAATATCTGGTATTAATTTTGATTTATTAGAACTGTACAGTGTTATAAACGAATGGATATGTGAAAGGAATACAGAATAATTCAATACAAAAGAACAGAATAAAGGAGTGAAATAATTTTCACTATATCTCGGGGAAAAATTGAATAAAATGATCAGTTTGCGGGAAGACTCCCCAAATTTTTGCATTCCATTTGAACTTGATTTAAAATTGGTTTTCTGAATCATATTTTTCGATTAATAGAAAGTTCTCAATTAATAATTTTGCACTAAATCCATTGCTATAAAGAAATAACAGAGTATAACAGCTCTTTTCGAGCCCAAAATATAAGGTTAGTGGACGCTTGTCAAGATCTAACGAACCCTATAAATAATAGCCCGTATGGATGTGAAAGAAAATTTACGTGATCCGTAAATAAACGAAATAATAATAATACTTTAAATTTTTCTGTTTTGTCGGAAAATTGTTAAACACAAAATTGTCAGGTAGGAAAGTGGTGAGCGACGGAACGTATTCAATGCAGTGAGCTTACTCGAGCCTATGAATGTGTAATCGACGTCCTTACATGTATTGGTGCACTTCAAACGAAGGCACGTGCGTCGTCTACACATTCATCGGCTTGTTTGCTTCAGTACACATATCTGCCTCGATTGTGAAGAGCTGAATCGCTCCTCTAGTAACCGTAGGTGAACGAAAAATGTGTTTCGTTTACGTTAAACCATCTAGCGTAATGTGGAATCGGTTGTAATACTTTTTTCTTAATTCAGGTGGTCACCCCAAAATTTCTTGTTGATCCACCAGCAAACCCCGATCGACGTTTTACCCACCCTTACTTTATACCGTCTCTCATGTGTCTGTCTGTATGGTAAGAACTGTGGCAAAACGACTAAATGTAGAAGGTCCAAATTTTGCAGGCTTGAATGATCTTTAATCTATATATAAGACAAATATGAATACTTCAAAAAAAATACAACCCACAAAAAAAATATTAACACATAATGTACAATATTTAATAAAATTGATAGATGTACCTGGTCACTCTTAATGGAACATGATGAATTAATAGAAAAAAAAAAAACACACACACATTTGGTAATGTTCCACAAAAATATTTTATTAAAAATTAATATATTTAATTTGGCTTGTTAGTTCGTCATTAGAAGAATGAAAGTGGTACGGAAAAAGTTGACAATTTAAACAAAATATAAATGATTAATTAGCCCTCAAACAACAACATACATATTTTGACACAGGCACTACAACACGAGTCATGTAAGACCCCATTTGCAAAATGAAATAGTGATGAAAAATCATTTTATCTGCAATACAAAAATTAAAATCAAACAGCATTCTAACTTAAAATAAGCAACCATAACAAATAAAAAAATAATTACAATTCCGGCAAATATTTAAATTACACTTTGTACAAATTTGTCTTTGAAATTTGATACATTTATTTCTGCCGTTTTTCGTCACGAACACTGGAGAAAATGACACAACGTTTGCTTGAAGATTCAGAAGTGGTCATTTTGAAAACTGACTGGTGTTTCTTATTTAAGATTCATCCATGTATTATGCACAAAAAGAAAATTGAAATTAAGTTAAGAATCTTGTGGAATTTCATACAAATCTTTGTGATAATATTTATGGTACGACTAGGTATTGTAACGATCTCGGTACGTTTCTTTACAACGTACCATTTATTGTCCACTAGGTAGCGAGCCTATGATCTTATATGAAGTCTAATCTCAAACTGAAATAAGATTTCTGACTAAAGGAGTTCGGGTAGTAGGCGTGAGTGTTATCTAGGGTTCATTACTATATGTAAATTAAATGATATGTATTAGTACTTACCAACCGACTGATCAGGCATCTTGTAGTTAGTCTGGACTTAGCTGTTCACTTCTTAAAGGGGAAGGCTTACACACGTTAAGTAAGACGGTTTAAAATTAATGAATTATAATTTAGTTTTAATAGTAATATTTACAAAAAGTTTAAGTGTGAAAGATTTAAAATTTAATTAAATTAATGAATAAAACAAAACAAACAAAATCGAGTAGTCCACCAGAATGCCGACACAGTGCCACTATGAATTATAAATTAGATGTTAATGCTATGCAGACTGAATACTGACTGATCTCATCTTCAGAGAGACGTCTTTTTATAAGTAATTTTTAGGCATTTCGTGAAAAAAAAAGATTTAGTGTTGTTCAAGGGGATGCTAGTATTCAGAGTTATTAAGCAATAACTCTGAACAAATGTCTCCTTTGAACGAACAACCATTTAAAAGTATATTTCTATAGTTACGTTCTGTAAACGTAAGACTTCTAATTGTATTTTACTATCTGAATTCTTAAAAATATGTACCCTTTTTAAAAATATTCCAAATAAATGCCTTTCAAAGGAATTCTACCGACGGGTGGTTTGTGAAATTTTTAGTCTTTGTTCCAGCGGACTAGCCGATTCGTTACAGTATTGTCAAAGACATCCAACAATCTGTTGACCTCTTTCATTTACCAACTACATACGAAATTCTGAAATGTGTTTAAATTCACACAGCACATTAATTTTTAATTCTGATAAGACTCCCTGTAATTGAATTGTGGTGGCGCAGTGAGAACACAATATGAGAACTGCAAATAAATTAGAATAATAATAAGGATTTGGGGCATCAACAAAATAGTTCATTTTTGTGGTCCATGGCAGTTATCCTCCTACGCTGTTCTTTTTATCGATCCTTTTGTTGATATTATTCATCTTTAACACTCCTTGTGCAATAACTTCCAGTCCATTCTTTTATTAAATTAACCGAAATGAAATAATTCCTGACTTTTCCTCAAATAAGAGTTTGAAATCTAACCGCAGGAGTTTGCTTGCGACTTGTCCTAATACTATTAAGTCCATAAATACTGTTACCCAACACAAGTCTTGTTTAATTTCGTTTCGAGAGAAGTGGCAACACTGTCAGGGGCCCGAGAGTCCAGCGTTATGAATACCAAACAGGCAACGTCGCAACCTACTAGCCAATGTAATTGAATTGAGACGTTGCCAAGTGTAGTATGTCTTTTGCTTTCTTAATGAAACACTAGATAGAGTTATTGTTTTTTAATATTGGCTACAATGGAAATACATTTCTAAAAAGGTACAAAAAAAGGTTTTTGTATATTTTATCTCATGCGAGATTTTTCTCTGCAAGCACACAAAAAATTAGATTGATTAGTTTTGAAATATACGTTTGTTCAGATAAAAGCAGATTTTCAATTATGGAGATTGGGGAAATTCAGGAAAAATATGTGTATGTTGTTCACAAATTCAATCCACCAATTTCGGAGACGCGTTAAGTCTCACATTATATATTTCAATATTATTTACAGCAATGCTTTACACCTTTTTGTCTACACTACAAACATAGTATTCCTAAAGAAGAAACACCCCGGGCGAAAAATAAAGCATAAATTGTATTAATGAATTATTTTTAATGATTCATTTAATGATGACATTTAATAGTTATTTATGCAGTTAGTGTGCAGAGAAGGTCTTTTCAATCGAGTGCAAATTTTCACAGTAAACGTCAGTCAAATGCCAAAATAGCTATTTATACAAGTAGAAAAATTGATGTGAAGTGTGAATTTTCACACATTTCTGGGTTTTGCAGGTATTTAGTAACTGAACGATGATTATTTGGGATGCCAAAACAAATTTTATGTCAAAATATTTTTTTATGAATTTTAATTCGAATGCCTAATACCATTATTTGAGTTTCTAAATATATGCAGTATTTTTTTTATATAGCAAAGTTCATTAAGATTTTGAAAATTGCACCTATGGCTTCCATTGGTTGCTTACATCATAAGTCCCGCCCTTTGATTTCGTCAAACATACAATTAAATTATAGTTTCAACACTTTCCACTGGTTATTAAATTTACGCTTTTAAAAATTAAATGCACTATTTACCAAATATAACTAGAATTTTAACAAAATAATTTAAACAAAATAAAAATGCAAAAAAAAAAATAAAAAATAAAATCAACAGGATTCGAACCCTAGTTTGCAAGTTAACTTATATTATTAAGCGCATGACGAATCCAACCACGCCACGAGAGTTATTGTTGTGATATGTTACACAACGTATTAAATAGTTAACATATTTTAGTTAAAAACACAAAAAATGCGTTATTTTCCGAAAACATAATCTGATCAAAAATTCCTGTTGTACTATTTCGGTTCACACCAATGTACATTACTTAGAATTTTTTCAGATTTTTAGTTTAAACCATCTGGGCTACAGGGTGTGGGACAAAATTTTTTTTGCACAATTTTGGCAAAAATCGCATCAAAATAATTTATTTTGCAAAAATAAAATTTTGATCGTTAATCCACGTACTAAGGGCTTTCATTTGATACCCTACTCAGAATTTTAAAAAAATATTTTTTTTTTCGATGAGCACATATTTGTTTATATTTATAGAGGGATATGTTTTTTAGATGTTTTAGTATTTTTCCTATGTGCGGGTCAACGAGTTGTATAAGCATGCCAAATTTCAACTCTCTAGGTTTAGCCGTTTGGCTACAATTTTGACCGAACAGACAGACAGACAGACAGACAGACAGACGACAAAATGACGGTATAAGGGTTTTTTGGTCATACCTACAAAACCCTAAAAATGGTGGCACTAGTGCCTAAAAATAAACATTTCAAAACCAAAAAACCCATGGAAATGTTGGATTTTGATAACAGTTATAGAAAAATGATAGACCCACATCCGAAGTACCAAACAGTAAAGAAAATACAGGATTATGGATAATTCTATGGATACCGTCTCATATAGGACTGCGAGGAAACGAAAAAGCAGATATTGCAGCGAAAGAAGCAATCGCCATCCCTTAAATAAACATACCAGTTCCAAAATATAACTACACCAAATTTATCAAGAAGAAGATACAAGAAGAATGCAACAACTATTAGCGAAACACTAGTGGCAAACTAAGTATAATAAAAGAAAATATTGATAAATGGCCAATAAGATAAGACAGAATAGAGCAAGTAGTGATTGGAAGACTGCGAATAGGACACCCTAACTTAACACACAAACACTTAAGATAAGACAGAAGAGAGCAAGTAGTGCTCAGAAGACTGCGAATAGGACACTCTAATATAACACACAATCACTTCAAAGAAAAAAAAAAACAGAAGTAAAATAAGGATAAAAGGGACACTTGTCATACAACACTAAGAGCAGAGCACATAATAACAGACTGTACAAAATACAGTCACCACAGGCAATTATATTATTGCACAAGCACTTACACCCTCACCTACAATAGAATATAACATTTTAAATAATCTTAAAGCCATAAATATGTACAAAAAAAGAACATTATACCGGGGTGTTAAAAGCCCGTTTTTTTGGGTGCTTCTAGTTACTGAACAGTAATAAAAGAAAAATAATAATAAAATAGCACGAGATGGAAATGCGTCCTGTACACACCTATTGCACATAACATTTTTTTAACACCAAAATTATTAACAATAATTTCAAAATAATTGAGTAAAAATTAATCATATATTCCAAGCTTAGTACCAAAATTCTACTAGTAAAACTAATATCCATAATGTATGATTTTTTTAATTTTTACAGTTCGTTATCAACATAAGATGGCTAACCAGTAGCTATATTGTTGGTTATTTGGAATTTATTTGTCTTGATTGATTATTAAGATTATTTACATTTAAGTAAGTTGAACTGACTTATTTTACAAAAGTATATTCAACAATATTGATATATGTACTCTTGATGGAACATGATGAATAAATAGTAAATAGAACACTTGGTTATATTCCACAAAATATTTTACTAGAACTTGATATTTCGGCTTGTTTTCATTTGATTTCAAATGATTTCATTTCTTCTGAAGATGGCCTAACAAGCCGAAATATATCAAGTTTTTAACATTTAATGAATAAAATCTGTTACATAATCTGGCGCCCAACGTGGTTTAGCCCCACGTTGAGCACCAAGCAAACGTAAACAAAATACAAGTTATTATGCAGTGCGTCGTTAAGTGCGAGAAATGCAGTTACAACGTTCAACATTTAAGCGGCATATAGACGGAGTCAGAGACATTAACACTGCGAAATTAAGTGGCAAATAGTTACAAGTTTTATTAAAATATTTTGTGGAATATAACCAGGTGTCTTATTTACTGTTAAAAGTTTATTCGTTTACTCATGATTTTCATTTACGTAACATGAACATTTGATAATATTTCGTATTAATAGTTGGTTACCATGGCAACACTTTATACAATGTTGCTTGAAAGTACTATTTTCGACACTCTACTGCGTGACTATTACAAACACGGTGGTGAAAAAAAAAATTGTATTTTTATAAATTAAAATTAGACTATAAACAAAATTTGGTGGCAATTGACAATATTCTTTTATTATATAAAATTGGACCTAAGTATTGACAATTAATGCATCAATTGCCGTGTCATGGCAATTTTGGCTACTTTTTAGGTACCTTAAATTATATTATTACCATTTTTTTTAAACTTATTGCGTGTGACGTACTTATGTACTTACGATTGTCTGTGCGTAGATCCAGCTAAGATTTCCTATCGGTTGATTTGCATTTACAGCATTTTGATTGGTTACTAGATTACGCTATTTCTATTGGTTCATTTGTGTATGAGACGTGCTGATTGGTTAAAGAATTGTTCACTTCCTATTGGTTTATTTGACTGTTTAAATTTGTTTGTGCCTTGATTCGGTTCTGTGAAAGACTTATTTCTTTTATTTTTATTGAAAAATTCGTTTAAGAACATGAATTATCAATTGTCATCAGAGAGATCCTAAAATCAGTTTAAGGTATTATAAAAAATGCATAAAGTGAAGATTTTTTCAATGTAAGATTTTTTTGGATGTTGAAGCGTTGACACGCAAGCTACAAGGTAAACCATGTGATAAGAAGTGACAACAATGTTAAATATTTAAATTTTATATCATCCGCGTTGTTAAGCTGTCATATTTTAAAATCCTCATTGAGTTATGTCTAAATTTAACTTGCTAAATATAAGCCCGTAGCCATCTATATGCTAAAATCATATAATGCAGTTTATTTTATAATTTCCTGAAAATATTTTGGTTGTTGAAAAGGCGGGTAGAAGGCGTAGAGTTTGTGAGAATCAGAGACTCGTTTGAAGTATGCCTGAAGCGCCGCCGGTGCTTGTTTGGTGCATTATTTTAATTAAATCTATGAACCTTCACTTACTAAGGGCCTCACAGCAGCCATTTTGCCACAGGCTGTATTTGGTTTGCCAAAAAGTTTCACTCAACAATAAAATCATTATGGAAGACACTCTACTTTTAAAATTCTTAAATCTTTACGCATTTAAGTGCCTTTTAATAATAAAAGAATAATAAAAATGGTTTTCTTACTTCTTTTTATCTCAGAATTAATGCATTTTAATGTGTAAATGTGTTAAACGAGTCAATTCAAATCAACGTATTTTATTTAAAATAATTAGCAGTCAATAATCAATAACTGGCCGTTTGACCCTTCTGTCAGTTTTTATTTAATGTCATGTACAATATTTCAAAGTATGTAAATTGGCAAACAAACGAATTAATATTTTTTATTACAGTTTATTTAATTTTTGACGTAAATGAGATGAAATTTCCATTCTATATGATGAATTTATTTCAATCATTTCATTTGAATTTCTATTTATAAATCTAAAAAAAAAAATGACCGGTTTTGCATTGAATTGTTGATATTATTTTTTAAATATTGAAATGTCAAAGTAATGGCAATATACATGGATCCATTGAAATGGAAAATGATGCTAACGTTGATATTATGTTCCATATTTGTAAATACGGATTGCACAAATATCATTATTAAACAATAAGTCCGAGCACTCGTTAAAGTAACCCTGACAGTAGAATAACAATAATCTGAAAATAATTTACCGAAGATATAACTACGAGAATAAAGTGACTTGAATAGCGCTCACTGCTATGAAAAAGTTTAGTATACTCAGGGCCGCGCCAAGGTGTGTTAGCGCTGGGGTGCAAGGTAAAAATTGCCGCCCCTAATAAGTTAAATGCAATTTTTTTAAATATAACAAGTATACATATATTTTCGAAAAAACTATGTTACGCAGGATAACAAAAAAACATACACAGATTGCTATATAGTGATTCTTAACCTATCTTCGAAAATTTAACTATATATAGAATTCATCACTACAAACAACTTTTTCCTATATCATTTTTCAAAAAAATTTAAATTAAAAAAGCTTGTCAAAAAAAAAACACAAGGCGAGTACCACTAATTTCAAATAAAAAAACAAAAACGAAACTTTATATGTACATATATATTTTAGTTAAAAATTCACCTTTCTTGCCTTTAGGGTCGCAAATTCATTAATTAATTCCGTTAAATCTAAATACACTGCTATTTTATTTTCTATACTAATTAAAGCCAAATTTGTTAACCTATCCTGTGACATGGAAGATCTTAAGTAATTTTTTATTAATTTAAGCTTGGAAAAACTTCTTTCGCCAGATGCCACTGTTACAGGAATGGTCAAAAATATTCTTAATGCAATTGTTACATTTGAGAAAATTGCAGTAAGATCATAAGTTACTATATACTCTAAAACTGCCAAAGCATTCATGGGCTTAATGAACGTTAATAGGATTTCAATTTCATCGCATAAACCTATTGCATTTATATCAGATTCATTTTTTGCATTATCAGATAATTTTATTTGTAGATCTATACAATGTTTTATTTTCATGTCACGATTGAATTCCAGCAACGAATACATGTTGTTTAAAAACTGAAAAGTGTCATTATGAGCTGTCATTAGTTCAAATCTTTCTTTTATAAATATATAAAATAAAAATAAAAGATATTGCTGTATCTAATATAGTGAAATAAAAATTAATTCTATAATTTTGTAATGGCAGATTAGGACTTTCATCTACATTTTCATACGAAAATATTCTCTTTTTTTTTTCGAGGTCTGACAATGTCAATCGCTGGAAACTCGGTTTCACAATCAATTTCTTGTGCAATTTTTTTAGCTTCATTTAAGATATTTTCAAAATTATCATCGGACCTACATTGTTGCAAGAAATCATTAAGATCTTTTAACATCTCAATTGCAGTTGGCAAAACTAAGTCGCTTTTTTGTAAAAATTTACTACCTACATTTACTTTGGATAATATGTTATACCAAATAAGTATAGAACATATAAATTTGTATGATTTAATTTTTTTTATGAGTGAATATTTCTAATATTAGCATCTTCATTTGGCGCCCATAATAGTTTCTTATACAAACCTAATAATCGGAAAATAAATTAATAACAATCTATATATCAAAATTTGCAGCGAATTTTTGTCTATCTAATAGAATATTTTTAATTGTAGAACAAACTGTAAGGTAATTGTAAATAAGCAAATTGCATTATGGACGCCATCTTATAAACCAATCGACGCATATTTGTGTACGATGCGGAAAATTATAGTTAAAGATTCATTCTACAAATATGTTTGTAGCTATTTTGCTCTATTGTGAAAACTACTTATAGTTATTGTAATTGGTAGTATATTTTTGCCGCCATCTTGAATCTGCTGCGGTTTTTAATATATATGTTACAAGTAAAAATGATATAATTTTCGTGAAGAATACGTGCCCCAAGTGGCATTCCATAATCATCAAGTATAATATTTTTCAACGAAGGCTCTAACTCTAAACTATAAGTAATCAAGTCGAAAAAAATGTTGACGCATTATTTGAACATTTCTACACAAAACTATGTAAATATAAAAGTTATTAGAAACCCACAAATAGATTTAAAAAATTACAGAACAATATCGCTGATGTCTATTGTCAAGATATTGAGCGATAATATTTTTACAATAAATGTTTCTAGAATTAAAAATATCTTATTAGATAGATAAAAATTCGGTGCAAAATTTGATGTGTAGATTGATACTAATTTTATTTCAGATTGTTAGTTCTGTATAAGAAACTAGTAACCTCTGGGGGTTATACAGAGCCTTATTCCTTACAATTCAACACAATTTTGATCAAAATTCACCATTTTGTTAGAATAGAGGGTGTCACTTTAATTTGTCTGAAATACGCGTGTTTTTTTTTGCACCATTTGTTTATAAGTTGCCTAGCAACTACTTATTTAGAAATAAAAACAATTAAAGATCAAGATAATATTACCTCCGTTAATCCCACACTTTTTTAAGTAATATATACCATATTTACGGACGGAGGGAATATATATCTATTTCACATAGTTCTATCTAAATTTCAATGACGTCTGTGAGCTTCTTAAAAGTTATTTGATTCTGAAACCTTAACAATACTTACCCAAGCTTGGATCTTGGTTCGTTTGTATTATTGTGTTCTGCACAAGTATATAAATATCTTTGCTTCTCAGTTAAAGAAACAAAATTAATATTAAAATCGTGGTCGTCTCTCATAAAGTAATATCTAAAAGACACAGAAATAAAGCATGCGTTATTTTGTAGACATGACAAAACTTGTAGGTAACACAGATGTGACGATAGAAGTGATTTGCAAGTTCAGCGAGTGCTGTATAATTTACTTTTATTGGTTTTAAACATATGATGCGTCATTTGGAAGTTATTCATCATATTATCCATCATATAATATCAAGTAATATGATTTTGATGACCGCTCCGCCTAAACGAACAATTTTCATGACATGTTTATTCACCTGTCTTCTGCCATATGACAAGTAAGAAAGATATCGAATGAAAAATTAGCTTAGATAACATAGAATTCGGTATTTCGTTCGGTCATGACTTATGGATTATCAATCTGGGGAAATTCAGCAAAAACTGTCGCCATTTTAAATGCACTAACAACAGCAGCCTGTGACCAATCTTCAAAGAACTGTCACGCTTCATTCGCAGTTTAAATTTCTTCAAGCCATTAAAATAAAGAAAATATGTAGAAAAATTGCGCAAAGAATCTCATATTTACAACATACGATCCAAAGAAAATCGAACTGTGCCTCATTCACGACTGGAAATAACGAGAAAGATAAATATTCAAAATCTCCGTCTTTGAAAGTACTATAAATGCGAAGAAATTTAAATATTGTCATGTGGGTGGTTTCTGTGCTGACCAGGAATGCCTCATACCTTCCTACTGGCGGGGGTTGCCCATCAGGGAGTCGAGGAGCCTGGTGAAGTGTTCCCCCGCTCACATGGGAACTGTTGGTTTGCCCTGAAGGTAGTCGTATATGAAGTCGGACTCTTGGTTGTCACCGTAGCTGAGTGGAACTTCGAAGACGAGTTGGCTACATTTTTTTGTCTGGCTTCCGTACGACATCCATTTACTTATAACTCCGATTGACCTAGTTCTGATATTCATTCGTTATGACAAATATTACTTAATTACAAATATGCAGCGTATGCTTTACGTAATCAGGTTATACATGCCAAACAAATAGTTTTTTAATTAATCAGCTGAACGTCGCAATTTCTAGGTGTCGCAATCCTGACTTGAGGTTAATTTTAAGACAATATCTTTTTAAAAACTGCCAAAAAAATAGCTTACTATCTGTTCAAGAATATTTAAATGAACAAGCATTGTATTTTTTTGTATCGCTAAATAATTGTTTACTTGCAAACTTTGTTTTTCATATACTTTTCTTTTTGACATAACTTGTAAATATCTTAAGTTGGAGAGAGGATAATTATCATTATTTTTTTTATTGTTTTCGAAGTTCGTAATCATAATACCATTTATATTAACTATATACGAGATTTTTTTATAAATAGTGCATTCATCGAATATCTGATGCATTGTGGATAAAATCATTTGATCAAAGAATAATAAAATAGAGTAGTGCATCTCTTTTAATCAATAAAATCAAACCATATCGTATCTACTTGCAATTGTCCACTGCACAATATATCTTTCTTTAATCCACTAAAACGCTGGGTTGTACTGTACCACCGTTTCGTGTTTTCTGCTATAGTGTTTCTTGCACTTGCACTTAGAGCATAGACATGCAGTTCAGGCCATATGTTATTTGGGGAGCTTTTAAGCTCAGTATTATGGAATGGTATCTTTCATGTACTTACTCGTACACTGCAGCATGTTTGGATAAAGAAATGTAAGGGCTTACAATGCAACGTTTGCGTATGATAGGGGATTTGAGATTTTAACATTTGTATAGTTTCAAATAGATTTTCTAAACGATTATTTGGATAAGGTGGTTTATTTTTAGTCTGAAAACAATTAGTTTTAGGATCGGGAATCGAAATGGAGAAGTTCTGCAAACTCAAACTAAAGCAATATGTTAAAACCAAATTTAATTACTACAAACTTGTTATTGTTAAGCAATAAATATTATGATACGCAGTAAAAACATATCAAGCAATTAATGACAGAAAAGTGTTCATCAAAAGAATAAATGGAATAATATATACTAAAAATAAAAAACAAATACAGTCGTGTGCCACATAAAGACATTTCCGTTAACAACTGACCACATATCGCTCATTTGCTGAAATAGTGTCACAGCTTAAACTTTAACATTTTTGAATTATTGGTATAGAAGGAAAGAGGTGCAGTTTTTACCGGTGAGTTAAAACTCAGCTTATATCAGTCGCCGCTTGAGAAATTATTGCATCGTCGTTATACTCATTACAGTTGCTTTAAAAATTTTAAAACTGTCTCCTGAATAATAAGATTCTCTATAGTAATTGCTCAAGCAGTAATTCCCATGTGCGTCAATTTCCAACTTGTTAGGTACTGCATCCGTGAACTATGCTAATATAATTCTGGACAACTCTATCATAGCGCACTTTTGATAACTACGAAATTCATCTGCAAAAGTATTAACAATAAAAAAATTTCGCAATCGAAATATGTATTCTACATAACCTATCCAATCAGACCAAAAGTCCTTGAATATACATTCTGTCAGTCTTTCAACCATAATAGCCTTGATATCTTTTGCCGTACTGTGCCAAATGGTTTGAGACTATTTTTCTACTCTCAAAAATCTGGTACAAACTAACAAACTATTTGTAGTTTGGTTAACAGGACATAAGGAAGTCAAAGGCAATGAAGCAGCTCCTTACTAAAAATATAACAGGCTCACATTTCATCTGACCTGCGCCTTATTGTGGATTATTAAGCAGCCATATTAAAAGGCAATCAGAACTTAGGAAGATAAACAAAGCTCGTCAATCGTCAAAGCTCGTCGATATAGCATTAACTTCCAGGCTTGACAAGATAATTTTTCTACCTTCAAGCTCTAGAGCAGTGGTTCTTAACCTTTTCAGAATCACGGAACACTTACAATTTTACAAAAAAATTGCGGTAAAACAGTAAAATAAATTTTTTTGTATTGCATAATATATTAAAAATCGCATACATAACAGTTTACATATCAGTCAACAGCAAATAACAATCAGTAAATGAAATAAAAAAAGAAATCTTTTTAATGGAATATTTGGGCCTGATGACTTTTACAAATGTTTTCAATATCTGGTCTTACGTGTGAAATAGCTACTCTTATTTCCTCTTGTATATTTGTCAGCCTTTCACTTTTCTTTGTCTTAATATTCATGTTCAAAAACCAAGCTCGCGTAAGTACGATGTTGAAAATTGGAATAACATTTTAATCGCTTTCTCAGAAATAGTTTTACTCGGTTTGAACAGAATTCAATCAGATCAGATCAAAATTCTTTAACTGTTATTTCGGAAAATTTCAATTTGAGAGTACGATCCGTTATAGAAATCGATAAAAGCTAACATAAGTACATAACTACAAAAAAGACGAGAAAACTAAAATAAATGAATTTTGTAACGTCGTAGCACCCTAGACTTATATAAATTTTAGGTGCCGGCGGTTTTGACCTAATGTCCGCCTAAACAAAGGTAACCGCTACGTGTGTAGTTTGTTAAGGTAGGTGAAATAAAACTAGATAACTTCTAGTATTAATTATTTATTAAATCAAAACAATCACTACTTACACGTTATTCAACAGTTATATAACAATCTAAGTATAAAATTATCTTTTAGAAAAGTTTTGTAGTACAAAACATATTTTATCTGACATTTTACAAAAAAGACAATCATTATTTGGTTGCTAAGTAACAGCCTGGTGGTGAAATCTACGTTACAATTTTGCTTTTTCGTTTTTTTTTTTTTTTTCGACTTAATAACCGTTATATTTTTCATTGATTTTCAAATTTTGGCGGAACACTTTCTTAAGTTCACGGAATACCAATGTTCCGCGAAACAACGGTTAAGAACCACTGCTCTAGAACAAAGGAACTGCTGCATAACAAACAGGGTTTGAGGCATATCACGAGCCTTATGACTTAAGTGCGGACACTGGCACTTAATATGCCATCTTAAAAATATGATAAATTACAAGATGATATATGTCGTCTTTGTCATATTGAGGCAAAATCGCCGGAACAGATCATGTGCACAATTGTACATCCGTTACTCGCCAAAGGTTCGTGTATCTTGAACAAGCAATTCTATTACCTATGGATATCCATCGTTTAGTTCTCAGCAAACTTCTAAGCTTCCTCAAAAGTTTGGAATTTACTTGGGATTCATAAGTCTGAGGACTGACAAAATAGATCTTATAAGTCGCATTCTCTCAAGGCATCTCATATCTTTCCCCAGAACAACAACAATAATAATAATTACAACAATCACCCAAACCAATTCATAGAAAATGACCCAGATTATAAACAGAAGCTAACATCCAGTTAAGAAACCTATGAGAATGGTTGGAGTGTCCTAGAGCGTCATCGGTTCTTTTCGGAATAGCAACTAATAACGACATAATTACTATGGTGCTTAAAGGACAAGATTGGTTATAGTGTACATCTCTGCACCTTTTCAACGCAGCAGCGAATAAAGACAAGACAGCTATGGTTCTGTAACCATAGCTGTATGTTGTCTGTTGCCTGTTGTTTGTTGTCCGTTGTCTGTTGTCTGCTGTCTTTTATCTTTACAACCCTTAGGGCATGATATCCTAAGAAGACGATATCATTTTCCTCTCGTTTAATTGTTGCATTAATGGTTTATTAGACAAACATCCTTTGAAATAATTTTTGTTAGTAATTTTCTAGAAGTTAAATAATACTGTTTCGTGTGGCTAAAGAGTGAGGTACATATTCATATGTTTCTTTAAATAAACATATTTCGAGCCTAGTTCTCTAAAGAGGAAATCATCAAAAATCCCACTTAATACCAGCCTGCACGTACAGGACCGGAGGCATTAAGTATGTAAGGTGTGGTGGTAGTTATATCCACCTGCGCGCGTGACCTCGTGACCTTCAAAGCACACGTTCGACCCCGCTGTATAATTGTACCAGCACCGTATTTATGGATGCTTTATTAATATAATAGCCATCGTATTAAATATGGTGCAATGAAAAGGATGCTGCGCCACGAATTTCAAATCTATTACGCGAATTCTCGTATGGAAATATCATTATTACAACATTTGTTACAGTTAGAACATTTTGCATTAGTAATTAGATTTCATATTACGATGTGTTTAATTCAGAAAATTGTATCAAGTAACTCGCTTCTTTTCTATTACTTATGTTCCACAGAGAACCCAAAGGTGTCTCTAAGAATAAGAGACCTTAATTATTATGCAAATACGTATTTATAAAATTAAGGCTAATTAATATATCTAATTCGTATAGCTATATAGTTATAATTTTTAAAACAATTTAATAAATTTAATCAATATAATAGATAAAAGCATTTATACTAGTAGATGAATATCGTGTTGGTCGATCCATCCAAGTGGAGGAAGAGTTAAAAATAGTACTTTTGGTTCGCCTTCAAAAACACGGAAAGGACAATTTTGTAGCAAGCCCTGATACGTTTCTTTACAACGTACCATTTATTATCCACTAGGTAGCAAGCTTATGATATAATAGGAAGTCTGATCTCAAACTAAAATGAGATTCCTGACTAAAGGAGTTCGGATAGTAGGCGTGAGATTTATCCAGGATTCAACATTATGATATGTGAACTAAACGATATGTATTAGTACTTACCAACCGACTGATCAGGCATCTTGTAACTAGTCTGGATCTTAGCTGTTCACTTAAGTTCTTAAAGGTGAAGGTTTACACACGTTAAGTAAGACGATTTAAAATTAATGAATTTAATTTATTATAATATACTATTTACAAGAATAAGTTTAAAAGATTAAAATATAGGTATTAAAATAGTTAAGTTTAAAACAAATAGAATCCGATAGACCACCAGAATGCCAACACAATGCCACTAAGAATTCAACAACTTAGTTGTTTACGCTAACCGGATCGAATATGTCCTCGTCTTCAGAGAGACGGGTGTTTTTATAAGGCATTTCTAGGAAGAAGGGTAAAAATATTGTTTAAGGAATTGTCAAAGTTATTAAATAATAACTTTGAACAAAAGTCTCATTGAACAATAAAGGTTTCTAATTTTCTATTGTATTATCTGATTTCCCACAAATATTAACTGTAATGTACCCTTTAAAGATACCTAAAATTTTAAAATATAAAAAGTTCTTAAGACGACGGGTGGCTTGTGAAAGATTAGTAATTGTTCGGGCGGACTAACCAATTCGTTACAATTCCTTATGACGTGTTCGGTGGTTTGTATATGTAAATAATTATTTATATTTAAGAAAAATATAAACAAAAAACTACTCAAAAGATAGTTTTCAATTATATCAATGTAGATATATTATCCAGTTTTTATTGATTAGTTAAATGGGGAACTTTCGTAGTCAATAATACTGCCAATATCAACGAATGCTGACACTAATATTGATTGTCTAAATACAGTATTAATTGAAGAGTTCAGGCAAAAAAGGTCACAAAAAATTAAAGTTTATAAACTTATCAATTGTTTGTAATAAAAAAGAATTATTTTTATTTCTGACTTGCTATTAAACTTATTGGTTCTAATTATCTACATAGTAAAAGTAGTGGAATTGTTTTAAGATTCTGACTAGTATTTTCGGATATTTTACATTCGAAAACTTTAATTCCGAACTAACAGCTAGCAGTAATGTCTCCAGAAGGACCAATATTAGAGAATAATTCTGTGGGAGTCTACCTTATATATACAAAAGTAATAGTTGATTAATTTTGAATATGATATTAATATACTTCATTTGTACTTACTCTGTACGTCCCTTCAAACTCAAAGTGTCCCACATAATGAGTTCATAATCTTCGAACGGGAACGGATATGAACTCCAGTGTTTGCCTAGCTGGTTGCTGTGATTCTTAGGAAGGAGTTAAGGGGTCTATCAACATTTTAACTAACCTGATTTAATTACGATTACAGTTTATTATTACATACTTTAACTTACAAATTTAACTTACGTTGGCAGTTTAACTAAAAGAGACACATATTCACAAACATTCAAACACTTGAGAGGCTCTAATATACACGAAACACAAATTTGCCCACTGGACAACCCAATCTTCATTAATAATTTCAAGAAGTATTTGTCTCTCACAAATCTATCCATCTTTTTAACTGTACACTATTCTAACTTACGGAATTACGTTGTTACTTTATTTTGACCGAACACTTTAAAAAATGTGTTTAACACATGGCTATCTAAACTGAACTTCCCTGAGAGGCTGACACTGCTTTACTGTGAAATACCATTTTACACCCCGGGCATCCAGACGACAATTATTGTTAATATATTAAATAGTATAACCTCCTTATAAAAATAACCAAAACTAATGTTTATATTTCAAGAAAGAGATTAATTGTTTGCCACATATGGTCCGAATACATCTAATCTATTAATGTGATCAATCTTTTTAAGATAATATAGAATTTACGAGTTCCTGTTAAAGTTAAAATACATAGGTCTCAAGCTGCACTAATAAACATATCTGCACTTAAGTGTCCCTTTCTAAGAAATAGATTATTTTTTAACATTTTAATATGTTTTAATATTTACCCTAGCTGGATACTTATATTGAGATTATTATATATATAAAAGTCCTAATTTCTGTGTGTTCGTAACGCTAAGTTCCTAGGTTCTAGCGGGGCTTGAGGTGTGTGGTCGGTCACTCCCCACCAGTGAGAGCGACGTTCTCCGACAACCAACAGCTCACTTAGGCTAAGCACATAGTGAAGCATAGAGCAAAGCAGCGATGAAAGCGGAGAGTAAAACAGCGAAAGAATGTCGCGCTTATAAAAGAGTGTCTACACATAGTGACGCGTTTAAAATCGAGCAGAAAGTTCACAAAATTATAATGGATTTCTTGCTAACATAAAACTCTTCCCTGAAAATTTGGTATTTACTAAAAAATAAAAATAAACACACTAGAAGGTGCAACGTTCACAGAATAAATAAAAGTAGACATATACATGGTGAATTTCATCATTTCTATATGCAACTCCACGAACATCCAGAAAAGTTTCATTCTTATATTCGCATGAGTATTTCAACGTTTGATTATATTTTGGAAAAAATTCAACATAAATTGGTAAAAAATTGACAAATTTCAATCGGAACCTACAATAAATACCTCTTATAAATGAGAACTACTTGTAAATGGCTCAATATCCATTTTAAACAACTATTTCAGCAACGATGATAGCAGAGAAATCAAAATTGTTTGAACGCGTCGCCTTGCTCGACTATAACAACGATATAACCTCGCTGCAGTACGCTCCACTATGCGCGTGTTAACAGGAATTAAATTATTTAATTTCGCCGCTTTGCTCTCTTTTCTATACCTTGGCTTAATTATATATATAAAAGCCCTAATTTCTGTGTGTCATCGTAACGTTAAGTTGCCTGGTGTGAATGGGTTTTGCGGGGTGTGGGCGGTAACGAAGTTAGTAGTAGGGGGCGACGTATACGACGAAACAGATAGCTTACAAGACACTAGAGCAGAGCATTGCAGTACATACGGTGACTCGAGGGAAGGTTGTTGTGTCAGGGGCAGGTTTTGAATTGATGTTACGCAACGTATAATGACCCGCGGGCCGTCTCCAGCCCGATACTAAATTTTTAAACTTTAAACGACATGCATTGTGTAGCTTTTTAGGATTTCCTAAGTATAATCAGAAACAGCTATACCATTGATGTCCAGCATATGGCCCGCGGGCCGTATCCAGTCCGATACTAATTTTTAAACTTTAAACGACATGCATTGAGCGACTTTTTAGGATTTCCTAGGTATAATCAGAAACAGATATACCATTGATGTCCAGTATATGGGCCGCAGGCCGTATCCAGCCCGATAATAATTTTAAAACGACACGCATTAAGCGGTTTTTAGGATTTCCTAGGTATAATCAGAAACAGTTATAACATTGATATCCAGCATATGGGCCGCGGGCCGTATCAAGCCCGATACTAATTTTTAAACAACACGCATTAAGCGGTTTTTAGGATTTCCTAGGTATAATCAAGAAACGTTTTTGTTTTGTTAATATACGCAGAATCATGCAAATTTTAATAATTAATTCCTGCTTATATTGATTTTTATTCGATATCAGTTTGCCAACGTTGTTGGCAACGGGGTCTGCTAGTATATGAAATATTATTTCTCAAAATTACCTTTCTTATAATTCTTCTTCTTTTGGACTCTTCAGTTGTCTACTCTACTCTCTTGTAAGGTACAGAATCGTGGACCAGGGTCCCTTTATCTGTATTCAAAGCCGGCTGTATTTTCATAGAACATAAGTGCTTTATTTTTTTAAGCTTCTCTGCTGCCTCACGCCAAAATACTTCTTTGTCTCTTGAATTAACTGGCATAAAATATAAAAATTTACAAAAGCAATAAGAGATTTAATATAACAGAGCATGTTGTGTAGAAAATGTAAATTTAAAGAAAAATTTATGTAAAGGAAACATGTAAATTTGTAATTTTAATGCTTGAAGCGGTCCATATACTATATGGGTGAAACTACTCACTAGAATACAACTAAATAATAAATTTCAAATGCAAAGTGAGTAACATTTTCATTGTTCTTTAAAGGGTGTTATGCACTCTTGTGGCATTCGATGGTACTAACAAGTTCTATAAAACCAACAACAAACGATAACAAACCACTAATCTGTACTTAAATTTTTAGTGCTTCTATCGTTATTATGAATGAGCAATTTAAGGAAATTTAAGCAAACCTGGGGAGAGAAATTTGAATTTATATTTTGTCATTATACAGACATACTCTAAACAAGATAGAGGTATTCAAGAAAATGAAGGTGCCTCGACTTGGAACTCGTTGATATTTATAAATCCAAAATAAACGGAAGATCTACCAATGTGACGAAAAACACAATGGCCAAGAACGAGATACAACTCTAAATAGGCACTTCTTCCTAATCTAGCATAGGATTATGATGTTACTGAGCTTATCAACATACATGACACAACAGCCTACAAGTTTTCGAATATGTTCCTAAAAAAAATATATATATTATTTGTAATCAAGGCACTGATGCTTTACTTTATCGTCCGTGGTAAATCGCCATCCAAAAAGATAGTTATAAGATGGTGCCAAATCTGGCCTGTATACAGCAAGCCTGGCCAAAATATGGCCCACGGAATAGATCCGGTTCGCGAGGTCATTTAAATGGCTCATGTAACCAATCCCTTTTTTTATCACCTCCGTTTTCATTTCCTTTTGGAGAGACTATTGTTTTTTCGAAGACGGTAATAAGGGATACGTTTCCAGTGGAATAAGTATTAACGGTCAGAACTAGTGTCCATGTATAAAAGAGCCTCCCATGTGCTTAGTACTCGTGAATGCATGTCTCTTTTGAATTTAGCTGTCATCGTTAAATTATAAGTCTAAATAATGTAAATAGTAAATCGTATCATAATCAAAGTAGATTTAGTTAAAATGTTGATTTTTAATAAAAAGATCCCTTAATTTCTTTCGAAGAATCATAGCAATAAGTTGGCGAACTTAAGGAGGGTTTCCATTCTTGATCCGCTCGCGAGGAAACTCAAGGTCTCCCTTGAGTTTGAGAGATGTACCGAATAAATACAAATGTTAATATTATATTCAAATGAATCAGCCAACCATAACTTTAATATATATTATCGGAGGTCTACACAGAGTCTAGACCCACTTAGAGGCGTCACGGGTTGGGGGTGTTGGAAGGCTATGAAATTATGACTTTTATCTCTTTATGTGTTGCCTGTAAAAGTTATATTTTAATATTTTTTTTACCTCAACTGAATTATTGTTAGGGGACGCTGAATATGTCTTGCCGCCTAAAAACGACGATTTTGTTTTACCTTAAGGCGCCGAAATATGTCTTACCACTTAGGAGAGCCGATTATGCCTTACTTGAAGGTGCCGAATTATGTTTTGCCTAGAACTGTTGAAGATTCAAGCATCTGCTCTACCTCTAGCCTGAAAATGTTTTTTTTTTGTCGGACAGCGTAGGGCCTGCGTTAGTTAAAATATGACTATATCTGGTATAGAGGATGAGAAATCAGCTTGAATTTCAGTTTATACTGCGGCTAAAATGGTGGATATAATAGGGACAAACTATGAGTCATTTGGACAACCAGCTTCAAGAATGCTTCGGTACTGATAGAAGTCTTTACAATCTATCCCTTGACATCTTTATCATGTGTCCTGTTCACTATAATCACCTCACATTTCCTGTTTTCTCTACGTATTTTTTTCTTCGAGTACAATTGTCGTATATCTTCTACCAGTTCATCTTTCGGCAAGTTAGTAAATTGATAATAATATTATGCAAGGATTTTTAACAGGCTGATGGATGTTCGCTGCTTCTTTCCAAATTTTCTTTACCATTTTAAGAACTCTCTCATAACGTATCCAGTGCCATCAATTTATAATCAACTACCTAAGAATATAATCAACTTGTACTCAATAATTTAAAGCAGAACATAAAATATTGTTGTTAACGACAAATCACGCAAGGTAATCTCGTTTCGTTATTTTTTTATTTTTTTTTATAACCCATATGATACACATTTTCGCCAGCACATCTATAGAAATGTGTAAATTTTTATATATTTTATGTTAAATTTCTATTTATTGGAAGAATGTCATTTATTTTTATGTATTTTTGTATTTACACATGTTGAAAAAGATTAAGTTGAAAGACCAGCCTAGGTTGAAACTTCACCTACAATAAAGTTTATTATTATTATTATCATCTGCTTGTAATTTTCTATGACACTTGGCTTTAAATACAGTATTTGTCTACCTTCATTCTTGAGCTTACTCTATTTACTATTTGGATGGGAAAAACTTAACATAATAATTTGGTTTCACCATGAGATTATAATTTAGCTTCATTAATGCCAGTTGATAAATAATTTATATCTATAAATTATGTATGTATTTATCGTAAATATCGAAATTGTATCAGTAAAATACGGATTGTGTAACCTAAATTGTCTGTGCATAACCAAAGCAATTTGATCGACTAGATGATTACCCCAGCTTCATCTGCTCGGCTCGAGGAAATATTTACATTCCGGAACCAAGGAGTTCCTATTTCCTTATTTAAAAAGTGCTTATTTTTAAAAATAAACTCTATATATCTAAATATTGACGAATGTACTGTTTGCCACGGTTTAAATCATAAAAATAAACAGCAATTTTCTTAGATAGATTTTATTTCAAGGGATACGGAAGCAGAAATGTTTTTATGAAGATGTATTTCTTATTTGTATCTTACTTATAAAGTTTTTTTTTTTATAAAATTTTATGTTTTTACAATTATAGCTTGGTGTACAAGTTTTCCAAATCGTTATGCACTTTTCTGGTGGCTTTTGCAAATCAAAAACTTCTGATTTCTTTAATTTGGTCCATCCATCATTTATGGATAACAACCAGTCGATTTAACACCTTCTATATACCACTAGCTCAGTGGTCTGCAAATTTTGTTGACACATAGAACCCTAAACATTATAATATATAGGTAAATATAGGGCATGTAGTATTCGGACCCTCCTTCCCTTATTATGCACAGGATTGACTCTTAGGTGAGGAGAACTAGGTCTAGGCCTCAGACCTCAGGTGATAAAAAGCCTGTAAAAAATGTGTACTTTAAAGCACTGGCTACTTTTGAAGAGTCACAATTTTAATGTATTGCTTCAGGTCTCACAAAACCATGGTCCGGTACTAAATATATATGTTATGAACCTCTGAAATGTGTGAAAATTCACACTTCAGGGCAATTACAAGTTATGCTCTCAAAGTTTTCCCTGTTGGTCCTATTAATTATTTGCTTCATTGGTTGTCATTCTCAATGTTGACTCCATCTTAATCAACTTTTATATTTGTGACTGTCTGTATTATTTACTCTCGCCGACAAAACAAAAAAAAAGATGGGACAGTGCTTTCTCAATACCACTGAAATTATAATGATATATGCCTTTTAGTGTATTATGAGATTTTTACTACGAGGTAATGAGTTAACTAAAGGCTTTATTTACAGAGAAAATCAACAAAAACTGAAAAATTACTCAAAATTACAAATTTTGATATCATTTTAATTTAATGTTAGTGCTAAAATGAGAGTGAAACATCAAATTTAATAATGTATGTTACCTTCTCGAACTGTCAATAATTCTCAAGACGCTTTGGCCTAATTTGAATTAGGTTACTGATTACTATTTACTGAATGCATCCCTATTCTCCATCAAGGGCTACCATTAACTACTGAAGGGTTTGAGGTTCTAGTACCCAATATACAATGCGTTGTCCAAGTGTATCTTAAAGGTTTTTAATCCAATTTACACCTGAGCTGTGAACTGGCCACTGAGATATTCGTTTACAATCCGTGCTATATTCGGATGTGAATTCCTGGGCATTAAGATGAAATTATTGCCAATTATTGGAGGATAAGGTACATCTTCTAAACAGTCTCCGTTGTGTTTTCAACAGTCCAAGCGCCGTGCTCGATCAAAACAAGCTCGGTACGATAGTGCATTTATATTGTCAAAAAGGTAATCCCAGGTCAGAATTACGACACCTAGACATTGTGAAGTTCATCTGTTTGATTAAAAAACTACTTGTCAGAGTCTAGCATGAATAACCTGATTACGTAATGCATACTCTGCATTTTCGTAATTAGGTAATATTTCTCATGAAGATTGAATATCGGATATAAGTCAATCGGAGGTATAAGTAAATCGATGTCGTACGGAAACCTAGGAACCTAACCAACTCCTCTACAAGTTCTTCTCAACAAGGTTACGATCAAGAGAACGACTCCATATAACAACACTTCTGGTGAACCAAGCTGCAGTCACCATGTGAGTGAGATAAGGCTTCTCCAGGCTCCTCGACTCCCTGATGGGCAACTCCCACCTCGGAGATATGTCCAAGCCGATTCCGGCCATCACGGGGTGGACGGAAGACTTCCCCAACTCCCATGGACGAATTCAGTCTTACAATAACACTGTAAATGTGATAATTATTTAATAAATTATATTGGTAAAACCAAGAGTTGCATTTCCATCCCGCCATTCACGTAACAAGTGGTGGAGGTGCCGTATTACTTGAACCTCGAGGAGTCAGGATAAGCCGTGGAGGCATCGCACTACGTCGTCTGTCTGGAACCAGAACTAACCATAAAGATTAGAATAAGGAACATACCTGCCTAAACCAAAAAACTACTACCACCAAATGTAAATGCTGAAAGTCGAAACAATCAATTCAAAACACACGATCACGCCCAAATGGAGATTTTTACTGAACCACGACTCATTTGTGAACAACATGTTTTTCAAATCTGTGTCCAGTGAGTCAGGTTCACGAACGGATCGCAATCTTTCATCTCGATGATTTGTGAGCGAATTCGGGCAAGTTACAAGACTTCTAGGTACAAGCTCTTGTTAACTCAACCTTATTTGGACAGTTCGTTGTAAATTTGCCAAATTTAGATCTACTACAAGACGACGTGCTAGTAAACAAGAACAAGATCGCGGGGAACAGCAGAGATACGGAATCGGTCGTCTTGACCATTTGTAGCTTGTGATGACTTGAAACAGGTTTCTTTGTTCAGGAACCAGTTCGCAGATGACGCTTTATAGACTAAATAATAGTGCTTTTAGCTACATCCAAAATACCAGCGATATTCGAATACTGCGGCCATGATCATGTAAGGATACAGTTTATGCAACGTCTCCGGGTTGCATTTTAATTTTGTTACACAAAAAAAAACACGTGCAAGAGTTTATAAATCCCTTAGATAGCTAGCTAGTGCCCAACATATTATTTTCATAATGAAATATTTGTGTTAAAATACGTTTACTTAATATGTGTTATCATATAGTTTTCGTTCAAGCTGGTATTATTAATTGTTACAGTTTGTTTAGTTAGCAACAAAAAATGTTTTTGCAGACTTGTTATAATATACTAATACACTTTCCTATTAAAACGGTTAAATAATTTTTTATCTGCCTTTAAAGTACGATCGAAAGTCTGTTCCATTTTCTTTTGTCGACGAATGTAGGTATGTGTTTTTAAAATGATGCTATCTAGTTAATCTATATAATTTAATTTTGTTTGCACTTGCTGCCATCTATCGTGAAGTGAATGAATGTTTGATGTTGAGACTGTATAAATGTATTCGGACTTTATTAATTCAAGAAGTGTACATGTATCTCCCACCATGGAATTAATCACTGTTACCATTCTCCTAGATGTATTCTGTACTGAGATGCGTCTGTATAAATTATGCCCACCATTATATATGAGAACACACACATACCACTAATGTGGCCTGTCATATAGCTCAGTAAATACATGAACCACCATATACTCGTACACCGTACACCGTATGTCGTACTCCGAGAACTGGGGAAGTGTTAGAGTTACTAATGTAATAGGAAAACTCTGCCAGGGATGCACAGTATCCTCCTTTACTTAATCCACCATTACACAATGCAACAAATACCCGGAATACACCGGCTTTTAACCTTACTAATTTTAAACATACCTCAACTTGTCATAACCAGTCAACATTCATTCCAAAACCAAAACTCTTTCTAAATTGAACTTATTGTGATACTTCTGTGTTCCACAATGATGATGCTTTCGGGTCAATTTATTCAAATACTTGAGGATGAGTCATCCCCAAAGCTGCACAATATCGGAAGAAAAAACCCCGATGCAGGTGGTGGATTTGAACCAGCATCCTTGTGCTTCGTAGACAAATTATTATTATTGTTTTTTAGCAAATATGATACTAATGTATTGTTTTTTTTTTTCAGGTAATCTTCATTTGCTGTTTAAGAAAAAGGAAAACATTTCTGGTAAGATGGGAAGGATTTCTAAATCTAAAGTCATCCGGGTTCACATCTAGTTCTAAGCTTTCAGTCCGTAATACATGATCAAATCAAATTTATTTTAATTTAACAATATGTTCAGCAAAATCGATTACACTGGTCTAATAACCTACCCAAGTACCTTAAGGGTACGAACGCGTAGAAAGATTAATGCCGGCGACTATAGACGCTGGCTAGCTAGCGCCCACTGACGAGAATAAATATCCCTCTAGTTTCGGTACTTATTGGCGCATGGTCCATGAGCCTTATTGCAAAAAGTGTAAGTTCGTTAGCCTTATTGAGGAATGATCAATGTTTCCGCAATAGGACGCCGCTTCACATAAAAATTGGCTGTTTTACAAAAAGGTTAAACTAGTAAAAAGGCTGCTACATGTACATTACAATATATCTCTTGTTATTGCTACATATTCTACTTTAATACCTTGCTATATTGTTGAGAGGTAGTTGTTGATTCTGTAGCATAAACTTTGAAGTATCTGCATAAATAAAAACCCAGATGTATTAAATCTGGTGACCGTGGAGTATATTCAATACTTCCTCTGAGTCTAATCCATCTGCTTGGGAAATTTTCATCGAAATAATAATAATTAATTGACCAAATTACATATACATCTATTGTTTTTAGTCAGTAATTATTAGGTACATAAGATTTCACGTACAAAACTCAATGTTTTCAAAATTATTAAAATCACAAATGGGATTTTTCAACAAAATGTCCTTAATTTTATTTGAAAATTCTCTGCGTGCTAGTTGTTTAATCTTCTCGGGCAACACATTGAAAAATTTGATACAATAATAATTTGAGCAATTTCTGGATTTGTTCAAGCGAAGACTGAGACCGGAGACTCAGTCTCCAAGACTAGTGAATTTGCTCAAATTGTTATGTATTAGTAAGGGGCAATTATAAATGAATAATGCTGGTAAGATTATTATTTTGATACTTCTAAAATAATCTCGACATTCGGCTCTTTAGGCAGCGCCGGCGATAATTCTGAAAGCTTTACGATGAAGGCTAAAAATTCTATCAGCGGACGGAGAATGTCCTCATATAAGTATCCCATAATTTAGGTGGGATTGGAATAATGAAAAATAGACTTTCAATACGACCTCCTTACATACTTCGTATTTCAATCTCCTTATCAGGTAGATGGTGGACCTAAGCTTTCGACTAAGAAATTCAGTGCGTTGGTCCCAACGTAAATGAGGATCTACGTGGATTCCAAGAAACTTAACGTAACGAGGGTTCTCAAAATTATGTTTCCTAGTAGTAAACAGCGGGGTCTGGGATTTGTCCGTGTTTAAACATAATTTATTGGTGTTAAACTAAGAAATAAGACCTAACATGTCAATCGAAATAAGGTGCACTATCTTGTTGAAAATAATATTCCTCCTCAATCTCAAATAGCTTACGAAAGTGTTTTTTCCTGAATCACGTTGAGGTGTATATACATTTTTGATAAAGTTTAAATACATTTTTTGTTAATGTATTTAGTAACATCGTTGAAACGAGTCTTACTGTGCAAGTTTTTTTTTTTTTTGAGATTTAGGTCCAGCATAGTTCCATGGCTCGTTGAGTTACTCTCAGTTTCGTCATATATTTGGTGAGCAATTAAATTTCTGCTGCAAAGGTGAATGCTGGTAGAATACAGTCGTTGAAAATTTTAAATGCTGGTGGTAATGGTTGGATTTTGGAAGGCGATAAAGTAGTTTCATAAATCATTATATCCTCGTAAAGTAGTGAGGTGGAACAACATTGTAAGTTTTAGCTCCAATGAAATCTAAACTCAGACTGAGTTTAATTATGATATGGTCCAATGTTTGTCCTTCAATTCTGTGATATTTACTTACTCCACTAATTTCCAATTGAAATGACAAATCGTTAAAAATGGAATAAATTCGCCATGATGATTGAAAAAAGAAAAATTGTCTGCATGTCAACCGTATATAGATAGTTAAATTCCCTAGAATTTTCAGAGTTTACGGGTGATTTAGTTGCAACTTTTCCAATAGTTGGTAATCTAGTAACTATTCTGCAAACTTTACTGCATCGACTGAATGTTTATGTCAAAAATTAACATATATTCCGTCGGTAGCATTGCTTTATGTCATGTACTTAAGGTTGCTATATATTTCAGTTGTAAATTCTATCTGTTTTATTCCGTATTTTATATTTACTGCTATTGTTATTTTAAATAAGATGAGCATTACAATAAAACTTATTTTCGAGTACGGAATTTTAAAAAGTACAACTCATCAATGATCATTCCGGAATTTCCCACTGCAAATAAATATATTTTGACGTTTCTCTCATATTTCTAATCCCATCCATTTCGCGTGTCATAAATGCAATTGTATTATCAATCATAACTAATTTTTAAAAATATGGAATTTAATTCTCCCAGCCTCTCATCTTTAATGTTTGCATTATTATTTAATGGTCTTAAAGTAGAGGAAAAAGTCCTAATATGGGCCTCATTTTCGTTTATCTCGATAATTTTTAAAATTTTTAAAGAAATGATCTTAGAATTGGCATACATCTAGCCCAAAGAATTATATACAATATTCAAAATTGCATTGTTTCGAAAAATAGAAAAATAATGTGATTCAAAGCCAACTACAAAAATTTGTAAAATGTTCGAATCTAGATTGAGTGTATGTAATATGGCCCCCTATTAAAAATTGGGTAGTTCAAAATAAATTTTCTTTTGATTTCTGTATTGATTACTGACAAAAATCACATTCTTATAAATTTTTTTCTGTCCCGAAGCATTCATTGTTCATGTGCCCACATATTGTACATTGGGCACCGAAACCAAAGCTTGCCACTTTGATCCTGTAAAAGAGAACCGTCACAAAACATGCAAGAAGAATCTTCATCAACGTCCATGTTGTCATCAGCTGGAAAAAATTGTTGAATATGCCCTAGCCCATACTTAGACCTCGCGGTGGAGCTCATATTTCCAACATTGCACATAGAAATCTAAATTAATATTTGACTTTTTTGAGATTAAGTGAGGCAGTAGCTCCTAGTAACATAATATACCTCGATCACAATACAACAGCTTCAAGTATAAATCACAAGCAGATCGAATAAAAATCTTGCCCATTCTTATAACAACAACTTACCTTAATAAAAGAATCAAAATTAAGCAAACACATTTACTGTAATTCGTTTTTAAGAGAACAAGAACTCAACTGCACTAAATTTGCAAAATTTTTGAACGAAAGGTAAGTGTGTTTTAAGCTAATGCCGAAAGATGATGTTAGCTATATTAGTAGATTTTCTTTGGGAGTCCATGTTAGGACCTTCTCCTCTAATCATAGATCATAATACAGATCGTCTTCAATGGATTCTTTTAAAATTGCGGGACAGTAATGAAAGGATGAGCAACTCTGATAAAATTCCAAAACAATATCCGTATTTTTACTCTTAATCTGAATAGGGTAGAAATACTTCATACCTAGCACCGTCAGATTTCGAGTAAGTTGCGGTAAATGTTTAATATGTATTGACCTCGTTTTACGTAATTCCGTTACTACGGTTTTGTGTTATATCCACGTACATTATGTTCGATGTTTATTGCTAGGTCAAATAGAGTTAGACAGTCAATAATACTGTTAATATTAACTAATGTTGACATTAATATTGATCGTTCAAAGGCAAAACAAAGAACTTACCTTATCTGCCCCTATGCAACTATCTAGGCGTTTGAGAACCTATTATAAAAGCAATATTAGTGGAGTGATGATAAGTATTGTCACCGATCCAGATATTTTGATTCTCGAGCAAGAATTCGAGTTGTGTGATGATATTATTACTAATCATTGAGCAGAAAACACACAAGTATGTGACATAAAAGATTGAGTAACAAACCTGCAAATGAGACGGGCTGTATATGTTGCGAAATTGGCTGTGGTAGATGTAAAAAAGAATCTGAAATGGACACCACTAGCAGTAGAGATACATCATGTATCGGATAAACGAAATTAAGAGAATTACCGATTTTTTTTGGTTATTACACCCAAAATTACCCCTCTAAATTAAAAGTCTTATATGAAATATAGGCTATGGCCTGCCACGAATTTATATTAAAATGTGTTGAAAATCTCGTGAAAATCAGTAATATTTTTGGATAAAAAGCATAGCACTGGCACTAGGATACACCTTTTATAATATTGTGACGTGCCTGGTTTGATGGAAAAGCAATTTCTTGTTTTAACAACATATTTTATTAAATATTTCTCAATAACAACAGTATTCGATGGGAGTTGCCCTGGGAGGTGGGGGAAGTCTCCCATCCACCCGGAGCTGACCGGGATTGCCTTGAACCTTCCTACTGGCGGAGGTTGCCCATCAGGGAGTCGAATATCCTGAGGAAATATTCCCCCGCTTATACTGGTTGATCTACTCGGAAGGTAGACGTATATCGGACTCGTGGTCGTCATCGTTATTAAGAGGAACGTCAAAAAGGATTTGGCTAAGTTCTTCTGCCTGACAGAAGACATCCATTTACTTCTACCTCCAATTAACCTAGTTATGCTTTTCATTCGTCATGACAATATTACCTAATTACAAAAATGTAGCTTATGCATTACGAAATTGGTTTTGCTAGACCCTGCCAAATAGTTTTTTATACAATTAGCTGTAGGTGCCAATGTCTAGATGTAGGAGTCTTGACCTGGGGTTACTTTTGAGACAAAAAGATGGAGCCGAAGTCGATGGTAACAAAATTTCGGAGTCGGATTTGGAGTTTGACGGGCTCCACAGCCGTGAAATTGACAACTATTTTGGGACAGACGTATTTAATAATATTTATAAATTGATATAAACTGTAATAAAACTGTATGTTACAGAAAACCCTTTACCTATCATGTCATCAATGCGTTGCTTTCTGATTTGGCATTTAATTTATTATCGATTAACTATTTGCGGCAACTCTTGATTTCAACTTTTAACTACGTAAAAGATGTTTTGAAAACATTAATAATAAATTATTTATGCTAAGTTATATTTATAGTATGAAGTGTCTCTGTTTATTTTCTGATTAGATTTCTTAAAATTATATTTTTATATTATTGTAATGCACATGATTCAATTTGTAATTTGTGTAATACATTATGGACCTTTGTAAAAATGTACAACATTTAATACAATAAATATATATTATTATTTTAGCACACAGTAATATTAATATAATTATAATTATGACACAATTAAAATACAATTTTAACTTTAACCTTGAGCCTAACTGACAGATTGCTTAGTTACCATCTGTATATCGTACAGTAATGTGTGAAAATAATTAACAAAATGTGTATGAAATTTTATATTATTTTATTAATTTTAGTTGGTGTAAATTTTATTAATTGCGATAAGGAAAATGGTGAGTGCTATGAGCTATAACAATGATAATATCTGTATAAATAAAATTTGAGACTTTATCTGCATTTTTAATGACTTTTTACGCCGTTTAATTTCACCTTGTATAGGGTGTTTTTCGAATTTGTTTAAGCAATGATAACTTCTTTATTATAAGAGATACAAAGCAGAATAAATTAGAAAAGTTGAAGTATTTTACTCTGCAAACAGGAATATTAAATTGGAAAAATAATTGAGCAACAAATAAACAAATTAAAAAAGAATACATTTATTTAATGCAACATTCTACATATTTTTAATCTATTACACAGAAAATATATTTTTCTTTGATAAATGATTGGCCGGATCGTTAGTGCAGAGGTAGACCTTACTCTTCGTGCTAAAAGTCCTGGATTCAAATGCCGGTCAGGACATAGATATTTGTCATAGTCGTTATCACCCCATCCCCATCCACATTAATTTTTAAAAATCACATCATAAATTTATCATCTGTCACAACCCAGATTAGGTCACCTTGGGAGTTGTAGATCTGAATTTTTACTTTTCGGGGTGGAAGTAGAGATGGCAATAAAAATAAATCAATTAATAGATCAGTTGATTAAACGAAATATTATAATCGATTTTCGATTAAATTGATAGAAAATAATAGATTAATCAATTATGAAATAAAGAATACAACACTAGACGACAAAAAAAGGACCGTCTTAATGTTGTATTTTAAAGGCTGATATAAAAATATTTAATCGTTTTAATAGGAAACTATAAGTACTGGGAGGTAATACAATGTTTATATGATTAAAAAAATTCCACACCAAAGTATTAGCATTAATACACTATTTGTATTATTAAAATCATTACCTGATTTATTTATTGGGCTAGTTTACTCTTTTATCGAGTAGCCCAACTTTTGTAAACTGTCTCCTCAAGTTGTAATACGTTGAAAATATTTGTGAAATCCCCAAGATACTAATGTTCGGATACACTGCATTGTTACACTTATTTGTTTATTAAACACAGCGCAGAAACTATCAACAGGTATTAAAACGTCAACCACTAACAAAGCCTCCGACATATTGTTCCGAACTCAAAACGCATGTGCAAGGCTTATACGTCACATACCTGGATGACTAACATGATTTGTTAGATGCACAAAATTATTAAATATCATTATACATTTGTTTCACATGGACTAACACATTTGTCGTAGCAACAAATTTAATTTGTAACCTTAACAAATAGGTATGAAACTAATTTCTCTTTGTTAGAATGACTTTAAGGTCTTAGTAAGATCAACCAACGTAATTGAAAAAATATTATTAGGGACAATTTTTTTCTGTTACTCTAGCAAAAACTTGGCGAAGTAAAATATTTTACTTGATGGAACAATGTCATTTTTCTCCGTGTAGGTGCCTTTATTTGTACGCTAAAAAATGGACGTAATACTGACCATATTACTCCTGAATATACATAGAATGAAAACATGATCATGAAACCTGGAAACAGGAGGCTTTGATTCACCTCGGGCTGCCGCGCCAGTGAAGGTGATTAAGACTACGACTACTATACTTCACTTTTCCTAATTTAATCTCCTTCTATCTATAATAATAAAGAAGTTGGAAATGTTTAAACAATTCCTAAAAACATTATGTATATAAAATTCATCTTGCCCTTTTAAATGAGAATTTTATCATATCATAAGGTTTTTGCTGCTTCAATTTATATTGAGACAATCAACAGTGTTGAAAATTATTCTTGGCTGATTGTGAATCTTAAATAATTTATTATTATTTTCAAATTTAAGAAAGATCTTTCAGTTGATGACTCTATAAATGGTAGAGTTGCTATCCTATATATTTTAACACGGAGCCTCCGGAAATGTTGTCAATTTTCCGGGTGCTGGGGCAAATTTAAAAACCTCCGGAAATTAAAAAAATATTACTGAACTTTAAAAACACGACGAAATAGTAGTCGTCAAAGTGGGCCAAGGATATTTAATGAAATACCCATGAAATCAAGAAAGAGATGTTCATTTGTTGCCCCGTAAAAATCCCTAGCATACATGGGAGTCCACAGTAAGAGGCAAGGGGGGCACGTTGCTCCTCTTGGAATCTCCAATTTTAACTGTTTTATACCAAACCCATATGCTTTTTTGTACCCATATTTATTTATTTTTATATTTGTATATTTTATATTATAACTATTTTTGTTTTGTATATTTTATATATCATATGTTAAACAAATTTTTGTTCTTGTGCATTTATTCGTTTCAACTTTGCCTGAGGGGCCTCGTAGGGGCGTAGCTACTAGTGGTGCTAACAGTGTGAGTTAGAGTGACCAGACGTACTCTTTTTTAGAGTATTATACTCTTTTTTAAGTAATGTACTCTTACTTTTTATAAAAAAAACCTCAATATAGTCTTTTTTGCTCGTCACTTGTTTTTTTTTTGTAGAGAATGAGGACCTTTTTTTGCCTCACTTCTATTTCTATTGCCTCACTTCTATTTTGGGAGTGAGGACCTTTTTTTTTGCTCATCACTTCTATTTTGGGAGTGAGAACCTTTTTTTTTACTCATCACTTCTATTTTGGGAGTGAGGACCTTTTTGTTTTACCCATCACTTGTATTTTTGAGTGAGGACCTCTTCGTTTTTGCTCATCACTTGTATTTTTGTATTTTTGGAGTGAGGACCTTTTTTTTAGTATACTCTTTTTCTGTAAATAAAATCTGGTCAGCCTAGTGTGAGTGCACCCCGGCGGTGCGTAAAATTACAATTATAGGGCACCAAATTAATGAAAATTTTCAAACTACTACAATAAAAATTTAGTACGGATTTAACAAACGCATTTCCACAGCAGATATTAAGTTTTCGATCAGCATTGAAAATTAAATTATGTTCCAGTACAAGAGAACTTGCCAAAATATTTTTGATAGACTATAGTACAATTTTATCCAGTTTCGACGATATATGCACAGCTTTTATGTTTTTTATGTTGTTTTTAACACTTCCTATAACAGTGTTTCTCAACCGGGGAGCCGTGAAAGCTTCGTCGGGGGGGCGCGAAGTCATATAAAATCGAAGCATGAAATTATAATAGAAAAACGCTCAATTTTGCAAGATATATTCATAAATATATGACATTTATATTCATTAAAATATACCTTTTAAACTTAAATAAAATAAATTATACTTATTTTGACAATTAATTTTAACTAATTAAAACGTTTCGCGTTGGAGGTACTTCAAGTACTTTTAAGTAGGTACGACTTGAACTTGCAATATTTTTTGTTATGCTCCGAGCTACTGTTAGCTAAAGAGTAAGAATGCGAAAGTGTTCAAAATGGGAAGCAACAATGGAATACTTGTAAATAAAAATACTTGCAAGCCAGTATAGGTAAACAGATATTTAAAACATGTTTATGTAAAAGTTGTTTCTTTTCAAAAGTTTTATCCAATAATACCCAATACGCCATACGTTCCTATATAAAAAATCGAAGTTGTCCTTGATATCCTGTACTTCCGGTTTATTCCGAAAATTTAAATACTACCATCCAATTATTTGAGTAAACTCTGGTCACCAAATTTTATATATATATATATATATATATACATACACACACATATACATATATATAGGGGGGCCACAGACAATATTTACGTTATTTTGGAGGGTCCCATGCCAGAAAAAGTTGAAACACTGTCCTATAACATCTGCGTCAGCTGAGAGGTCATTTTTAAAGTTAAAAATTATAAAAAATTCTCTAATACTATTGGACTATAGCGGTTGAGTGACCTAACATTAATTAGTGTTGAAAACGATCGTACAAGGTCTATGAATTATGAAGATTTAATAGATATTTTTGCGGAAGCTAAAAGTCGAAAAAAACTGTTTTAAACACTAAATGTATACCTATAAATCTCTTAGTAAGTTTTTAAATATTATTCGCTTACACATATATTCTTTTAAAAACTATTTTGGTTGGTATTAAGTTCAAACCCCTATTTTTAAAAAATGTTTTTCTTTTGTGTAAAATTATGCTGTCACGTAACAATTAATGACATTATGTGAATATAGTAAGTAATTTTAAGATAATGATTATATTTAGTTTTTTTTTTTTTTTGAGATAATGCGGGCTTTTAGTTTTTGCGCCTTGGGCAGATATCCGATCAGCCCGCCCCTTCAGCCGACACTGGGTGTAACTACAGAGTCTCCAAGAGAAGCAACGTTTTTGGGTTACATACATTTATGGACCTACTATGGTCGTACTTTGTAACCCCCGTTGTTCTACACTAGAATTTTAGAATTTCTATCGCCCACCCTTTCAGTTCTCTCTTGAATTTTTAATTTCTCCACCCGCCTTCTTTGCCCGCACTAATTTTAAAATATTATAATTTTTAGATATTGGTTATGGTAAAAGTTAGTAACGCTGATAACTGTTGTAGTTAATATTATTTTTAACTTTACTGAGTACACTTAGCTCAGGTCGACCCTGTTAATTTTATATCAAATTAAGTTTTTGTGCAATTCTTTTCTTTAGTAAAAACACTTGTGTGTATCTGACTGACTGGACTTCTTCTATAAACAAAGATAACTTACCCATCAAAGAAGCTTTCTTGTGAAATATTTTCTCTTTGATTTTTTTGTAGCTCTGGAAAGATTGTAAAAATATAAAGATATGAGTAATAAAGACACACGAATGTGGCTGACAATTTTATAAAGCCAGCTGTTGTAGTTGTCGGCGAGTGACATGTCGATAGCCGATATACATAACTTCGTTTCTTCGGGCGAGAAATTTTCATTGTATCTTTTGAAAACTTAGATATGAAAGGGTGTTGAGTTGATAAGACAAAAAAAATCATGTAGGTTATCGGTATTGAAGTGAAATTCTGTAAAAATTTACTATGATACGGGAAGGATTTTAGAATGGTGTGAGTGAAAAATCGAACGAAGCTTTCATTTAATATTTGCTATACATATATTTTTCTCAAACTTTGCCAGAGGTTTGTTTACATATATGAAAGGAGTAATTTCAGCCTATGATACGCAACGCAAGTTTTAACCTGTCCTCAAAATTCTGCTCAATAATTCATTAATTTTGGCACAACGGACAATCCGTGTCCACTTCCAGAATAATCCACACTGCTTGGTTGTATCCTGCCAATTTGCTTTTGACCAACAATACCATTATCCAATAATATCATCCTGAAACACTTTTCCTCGATCTTTATGTTACTGTTGAACCAGTGGTCTTCAAACACTTTTCAATGTCTAAATCAGTACGGAACCCGTTAATAAATACATTACGAAACGCTTTATGTAATATATTTTATTTGCACAGACTGTTTACTAGCGACATCTAAAAACAAAAAGAGGAAAGAAAAGGGAAGCTCGCACTTCAAGTCAAAAATAGTGCTTATATTATTTTCACATTAACTGCGGAACTCAATGCAAAAACGTTTTAATCTAGTCCACAATGTTCCCAAAAGAACGACTGAAAAGTTGAAGATTTATTATTTATACTATTTACATTTTATACTAGTGTTTCTCGACCACCGGTCCACAGATCGCTGCACGGTCCGCGGTAAAATCTATCTGGTCCGTAAATTTTTTAAAAATATACAGTATTGGCCATAAAGATTGCAACTTTTAACATTTTTCAAATTTTAATAATAATATTGGAAAATAAATACTCTCAGTTCTATAATTTAATCATATTTTGTCTGTTACATCAATCAATAGTCAAATAATCTGACAGATTAATAATTAATTATTTCTTCATTTTTGCTTGGACAAAAATATTGCAACTACTCGAATTTTCTTGTTATATGCAGGTTTTATCCATAAATAATATGTTGTGCATAAGTAATATTTCAGTTTATATTTGTCAATCATGGGTCGTAGTAAAACTGTTTCAAGTGAAATTAGAAACTTAATAATTTCTGGTTTTAAAGACTGCTGCAAAATGTGATTTCATAAAATTTAAATGTTCATAAATCTACTGTGTCGCGAATTATAAAACGATTTCGAGAAGAAGGTACGTCTGAAGTTTCAAAAATTCCAGGAAAAACTACAAAACGAACTGATAAAAAAAAAATTTATTTATCTGCCAATAACCCCTTCCTGTCATCGGAGAAAATTATGGGCCTTTTGCCACAAATGGATCAAGAAAACATCTCAACAACAACTATTCGCAGAAGATTAGTTAGTAAGGGTCTTTTTAGTCGCCGTCCCGGTAAAAAACCACTTCTACCCAGAAAGAATGTGAAGGCCCGATTAGAATTTACTAAAAATCATATTGACTGGACTGTAGATCAATGGAAAAAAGTTATTTTTAGTGATGAATCTAAGTTCAATTTGTTTAAAAGTGATGGTGTAAGTTACGTTAGGAGGCCTGCTAATAAAAGATAAGTTCAAAAATACACCTTGCCAACAGTTAAAGATGGCAGAGGTGGTGTGATGGTATGGGGCTGTTTCTCGAGATATGGTATGGGTCATCTATACCACATTGAAGAAATAATGGATCGATTTAAATATAAAGACAGCCTTTAGAATGTTATGGAACCTTATTCTGATGAGTTCATGCCTTTAAAACATATTTTTCGGCATGATAATGACCCAGAACATTCTCTGAAGTTGGTCAAAAATGGTTCGAGGATTCAAAAATTAACGTAATGACTTAGCCGTCACAATAACCCGATTTAAATCCAATAGAAAACCTTTGGGAGATTTTCGACAGAAAGATTAGATAAAAAACGCATTCAAATATTGCAGATTTGGTTAAAGCTTTGCAGGGTGCCTGGTCTAATATTTATAATGAAATGATCACGAAATTATTATAATCAATGCCGAAAAAATGTCGGGAAGTTATAAATACTGGTAGTTACTATACAAAATATTAAAAACGATCTGTTAATAATAATTCATTTTCTTAATTAATAAAAAAAGATTTTTTTTAAGAGTAGTTGCTATCTTTATGTCCAGGTAAAAATAAAAAATACTACAAAAAAAAAATAGAATACTATTAAAATTTAATTTTTTGCTATAATATATGTAGAGGATTGTTAAAGGTAAGAATAACATTTTTTAATTTTAAAGATATTGAATAGAATAAAAATGAAAAAGGATTATCAAAAGTTGCTATCCTTATGGCCAATACTTTATATCTAATATTATTTCGAGCGGAACTAAATATTGAAATCAAGTGACTTGATTGGTATTAATGATTGAATGGGACTTTGAAACTAATTGTTTTCACATTGTAAATTGGGCTTTATAAGACAATTTAGGTTAAAATTGTCTATTTTATTAAAGCTTGATTTTTAAATAATAAATGAAATATACCTTGACAACTATAAAACATAACAATATGATATTTAAATAAAAATTTGACATTTGAAACAGAACCTGAAATATTTTTGGAAGAATTTCATGAAATGTGTTAGAGTAATCTATTTCTATTGGGATCAGCTGTGGACCTTCTTCACTTCCTGGAGACTCATACTTAATATGAATTTATTTACATATATAGTTGCTAATTTTCCATAAAGATACTTCATGGATTGAAAAATTATTCAATGAAAATTACTTGTAAATATATAATTAAAAATATCGCCAAAAGTTTTTTGTGTTCTAATTAATATTAATTGGTTATTGTAGTACGTTGAAGGTATACCATTTTCCCTAATAATACTAATATCTTAAAAGCTTTCTTGCAGATAATAATTTAAACATTAAAGCTCGAAGCGCGCAATATGCCACCGTTTAAGAGGCACTGTTCTAAAGCTTCCTGTACCGGAACACAGGATGTTTCTGAGACGAGACCGGAAAGATGTCCGGACTTGTAATTTTCCGGAGTTTCAGTCCGCTGGAACTGACGAGGAACTAAGAAACTAAAATGTCTTGGCATCCTTGCAAATGCTTACCTTAACTCGTCTAAGATCTCTTACAACTTACAACAGGATTTAAGTCTTTTAAGTTTTACCGTTGTAATGGACGTAAAAAAAAAAAAAATTAAAAACACCACTTTAAAGAAATGTACTGCATACGAACTAAAAACGCCTATAGCTATGTTTGCTCACTAAAGCAATTATGTTAAAAATATTGTGTTGTAAATTAGATTTGCTCTTTTATAGAACAGAGTAAACCATCATTTCTCTAACAAGAAACTAAAAGTATGGACTTGTTCAGTATTAGAGGAGAAGGTCGTAGTATGGGCCTCCCTTTTGTTTTTTTCTCGATAATTTTTAAGTGTTTGAAGAAATGATCTTAGAATTGGCATACATCTAGCCCAAAGACTTATATACAATATTCAAAATTGCATTGTTTCGAAAAATAGAAAAATAATGTGATTTAACTATGAAAATTTATAAAATATGTATGAAATATGGGCCCGCATTAAAAATTGGGTGGTTCAAAATAAATTTTAGTTTTGTTTAAGATACAAACTCAAAGTAACAGTTTAACAATTGATTACTGACAAAAATAACATTCATATAAATCTTTTTCTGTCCCGGGGCATTCATTGTTCATGTGCCCACATATTGCACATTAGGCACTGAACCCAAATCTCCCCCCTTTAATCCTGTAAAAAACAACCATCACAAATATACAAGCAGCATCTTCATCATCCGGATTTTGTTCTACTTCATCAACGTCCATGTCGTCGTCAGCGGGACAAAATTGTTCCATAAAAAAAAAATATTTTTCAAAAACAAAAATTTGCTTGTTCGCCCACGCATTAACCCTTTCCACTCCAATGTCGAGTGTCACTCGACATTGATTTTGTTCCATCAGCTCCAATGTCGAGTGACACTCGACATGGTGTAATACTTCGTTTTGCAGACAATTTTAAAATAAGAAGAATTTTTTTACTAAAATTTTTGAATCACGATTAAAAGAAACATATTCTAGAATCGCAAGATACTTTAGTACCGGCTATGGTAGGGATAGATTTATTTTAGCGCAGGTATCGATATTACAAAAGTACACTATTGTCCGTTCAAAGGTGAGTATGCAGTACAGGACATATGGAGTAGTTCTTTTTCATACTCTCTAATGGGTTTACACAATGACGCTATCCTTTTCTTGCTTGTCGACATTGCCAGCTCTAAAACGCGCTGATCTGTGAAGACGCAGTATTCTACAAATGTCATTTGTTTTTGTTGACTGTTATTTTGAGTTTTATAAGAGTTGATTGAATTATAATGTAGCATCATATTAATAACTCGTAAAATAAAGGTTATCAGATAAGAAAAAATCAATTTTATTTACAAAATAAAAAAAACTAAAAGTTAAAAAAACGCAGTTTTGGCGTGGAGCTGGTAGAATAAAAACAAAAGAAGGCTTGGAGTGGAAAGGGTTAAGAGGATTCATGCTACTCAAAATTTTAAAAAAATATTTAATTTTTAATTAAATACATAATTGTTTATATTTATCTCGGGATGTGTTTGTTTGAACTCTCAGTATTTTTCCTGTATGTGGGTCAAAGAGTTGTATAAGCATGCCAAATTGCAACTTTCTATATTAAGCTGCTTGGCTACAATTTCTACCGTACAGACAGACAGACAGACAGACAGACAGACAGACAGACAGACAGACAGACAGACAGACAGACAGACAGACAGCCAGACGACAATATGACGGTATAAGGGTTTTTTGGTCATACCTACAAAACCCTAAAAAGTTAGCAGGCTAACGTTTCATGGGTTCCGAGCCTTTTTTTGTACTATCTATTTTTTACTGTTTATGTCTCAAATGTCAAAACTTTAGACAATAACTCAAAATTGACGATATATTTGTGATCTAAGAGTAAAAATGTATAAGTATACCAATATTCCAACAAAATAGAAAAAAAAAAATTTCTCCTAAAATTTTGAAATTATTTTCAAAAATTTTTCGTCTCGGATTTTAGACAAAATATCGTTTTACGCTAATTTTGCGATTCTGAAAAAAAATACTTACAAAATTCATGGTTTCCTAGTTTTTGAGTTAGAGCCGATTTGGATCAGTTTTTTGCCTATAATTCCAAAACTTTTACACAAACTTTAAAATGGACTAAATTTTGTTGATCTATGACCAAAAATACACATTTGTAACAATTTTCAATAAAATCGGAGACAAAAATTTTTAGCTTAAAAAATACGATTTTTTAAGGTCTATCCCTTACGATTTTTTTGATTTTTTGCCATTTTCAAGGGTTTTGGAAAAAAAAATTGTTTATTTCAAAATATTGCTACAAGTCAATTAGGACCTCAAGATTCCAAAAATTTCAACCGCAGGTCTTGATGGCTTGTCGTTTTTGAGAAACGTCCATGCGAAAATGAAAATTTCAATAAATCACGCCATATTAAAATTTGTCATAATTTTTAAATACGCAAAGCAAATAAGGGGTTACATTTTTTCTAGACTAAATACACTACGCGGAATTAAAAATTCTAACCTCGTTTTTTCTAACGGTTTTTTGAGTTGCATTTTATTTTTAAATTAGCAATTTACGCAGGTAATGTAAATTATGCCATTAAAAAAAAATGTCATAATCTCAAAATGCATTAAAGGATTTAAGCCCCAAATTATCTATAGACTAAATAAACTACAAAAAAAATGACCGGAGGTCGCTGTCTTTAACTGTTTTTGAGTCGTGCTTTTTTTAATTCACAATTTTTACAAATAATGTAAATAATGCCATTGAAAAAAATTGCCGTACTCTCAAACCGCGTTAAACGATTAAAACCTCCTTTTTTTAGATTAAATAAACTACGGGGAACCCAAAAAATGTAACCGCAAGTTGCTATCTCTAACCGTTTTTGAGTTGTGTTTTTTTTAGTTCACAATTTTCACAAATAATGTAAATTATACCATTAAAAAAAATTGTCGTAATCTCAAAATGCGTTAAACGATTAAAGCCTCAATCTTTTTCCATATTAAATAAATTAGGGTTAATCTAGAAATTAGAACCTCAGGTTGCTATCTCTAACCGTTTTTGAGTCGTGCTTTTTTTGTTCACAATTTTCACAAATAATACAAATTATTCCATTAAAAAAAATTGTCGCAATCTTAAAACGCCATTAGATTAAATGAACTACGGAGAATCCAAAAATTTTAACCGCAGGTCTCTATCTTTGACCGTTTTTGAGTTGTGCTTTTTTTAATTCACAATTTTCACAAATAATGTAAATTATATCATTTTAAAAAATTGTAATCTAAAAACGCGTTAAACAATTAAAGCCCGAAAATTTGTGAGTACTGAAGGATTTCAGAACAACGGGAAACCCATATATTGCTAATAAAGTAAATATTAAGTGTGGGCAACTTATTTCCTTCACTGCAAGTACGTATTTTGTAACATTCTAATCAGGGATTGTTTTATTAGGTAAGATAAGCTCAACAGCATCTCTAAACTGAACAATAGGTTTAACAAACTATTGAACTAAAATAACTGAGCATATCTCTTGTATGCTTCATATTGAATGCGTATATATTGCACGCCGGAAGTATTGAACCAGTGTTTATCAATCAGTGGCACGTAAATAAATTCAGAACGGAAACACTCCAGCCGTTGTCAAACATTTGAGATTTGAGACGTGTCTTGATTATACTAGCATACAATAAGCTACATCGATATGCACCAGATGTAAATGGTACAGTGGTTGTCAAACAAAGGAAATGAACTTAATGTTAGGTTAGGATAATGGAGTTGCTCAATGTATTGTTCTGCTAGTAATATCGTGTCTTAACAAGTACAAAATCAAAACTGATTACGTATGATTTATTTATTTTAAAAGCAGAATAATATACAGGGTGTTTGTTTGAAACGCCGCACTTCGAATAACTCCTTTATTTTAAGAGATATAAAAAATTCTTCAAAAAAATTCTTCAGATAAAATGTTGAAACAATTTCTGTTGAAACCGGAAGTGATGCAGAATTCTTATTATAGTCCTTAAGTGGGCCCTTTTAACTAGTTTAACTTTTTTTTCTGAAGAATTTTTTGTATCTCTTAAAATGAACTTCGGAGTTATTCGAGGTGCGGCGTTTCAAACAAACACCCTGTATAAGATGAGGTACATACATAAATGTTGGATAAAATAAAACGCAATAAATAATAACTATCTACTAATATTTCTATACAGAGATTAGCACTTAAATTATAGAACTAAATTATCAGTACATTTTTAGAAATAACAGAATTTTAATAACAAAACATTTTAAAATAAAAAAATATACAAAATTAGAACAACCCAATATGCCTTGAAATATTAATTTGAATAAAATTGAATATATTTCATTATTAAGATCAGGCGTGGGCAACCTAAGGACCGCGGGCCGGATCTGTCCCTTTGCCTCAATTTGTCTGCTCCGCGATAACTATCCAAAATCCCATTGAATCTGGTCCGCGAGTATATCTTTCATTTCAGAGATCAAATGCGGTTAAATGGTTGATGTTGATGTGGCACAAGCGCCTTTTTATCTGCAAATGGAACTACTTGAGTTACAGGAGAACTCAGATTTGGAGTCAAAAATGTAAATTTCACTAATTGAGTTTTATAAGAAATATATTTCCTAGTTGACATATTTCCGAAACACAGATTTTCTTCAGAAGAAAATAACGCTCTTTGGAATCACTGACAAATGTGAGCAGTTATTTTTTAGGATGAAGTTCACTAAATCAAAAAAAATTGATGTGAAGTGTGAATATTCACACATTTCAGGGTTTCGCAGGTATTAAATAAGTGAAGGCGGTATGCTGAGTGTGTAGGACAAATTTTAATTTGCAGTAATCACGGCAAGATGAACGATATTTTTAAAATAATTTATCGTCTGTTAATCATATAATAAGATTGGTTATTAAATTTACGCTCTTAAAAATTAAATACAACATTTGGTAAAATATAACTACAATTTTGATAAAATAATTTCTACATTATAAAAATGCAAAAAGAAAAACAGAAAAAATAAAATTCACTCCGTTCTCGAACTCGAAACCCTTCGTTTTCCAGCAGTGCTCTAACCCATTACGCCATCGCACGCCATGCATGTGATTGTCTTACATTAGTATAACTTTTGTACTTTGTAAACCAAAAACCACAAAAAATGCGTTATTTTCCGAAAACATAATCTGATCAAAAATTCCTGTTGTACTATTTTGGTTCACACCAATATACATTACTTAGAATTTTTTTAGATTTTTAGTTTAAACCATCTGGGCTACAGGGTGTGGGACAAAAATTTTTTTGCACAATTTTGGCAAAAATCGCATGAAAATAATTTATTTTGCAAAAATAAAAATTTGATCGTTAATCCACGTACTAAGGGCTTTCATTTGATACCCTACTCAGAATTTAAAAAAAATATTTTGTTTTCGATGAGCACATATTTGTTTATATTTTTAGGGGGGTATGTTTTTTAGATGTTTTAGTATTTTTCCTATGTGCGGGTCAAAGAGTTGTATGAGCATGCCAAATTTCAACTCTCTAGGTTTACCCGTTTGGATACAATTTTTACCGAACAGACAGACAGACAGACAGACAGACAGACAGACAGACACACAGACAGACAGACAGACAGACAGACAGACAGACAGACAGACAGACAGACAGACGACAAAATGACGGTATAAGGGTTTTTTGGTCATACCTACAAAACCCTAACAAGGACGCCAATAACGGATTCGCACCTAGAAAACATATTGCGTTCTGCTACATCAGTTGTTTCCCCGAACATTGTCAAACTTGTGAACTATATGAAGTCCCAACTATCCCATTAAAATTAAATAAATATTTTGTTCTTATTTAACAATATTTATGCAAGATTTTAAATTATTTTTCTTGTGTTTTTTTAAGAATGTTATGAACTTATACATATATTTTTTTGTATAGTTTAGAAAATTTAGAATGTTTTATTTTTTATAATAAAGACAATTTCAGTGAAGTATTTTTTAAAAAAAATTGATGATTAAAAAAAAAAAGCTCCTTAAAAAGCTCTGGCTCGCGAATGTATTTCAGATCGCTATCCGGCCTTCGGTCTTTTGAAAGTTGCACATACCTGATTTAGATGTTACTAGAGTAAGTAACAAATCTTTATTCTTCATAAATAGTTTTTCTTTATATTTATTATTTAGAACTGCTTATTCATTAACATTTGGTACTAAATTATATAAATATATACATCAATTGGTACTAAATTATATCTAAAACTAATCTCAGTTTTTGAGTGTTTACCTACATACATATATTACAATGTTGACATCTTTATTTATTGTTGACATAAATTTAAATGTAAACAATTAAAGTTTACATGTAAAAGCACATCACTGCTTCTACAAGGTAAGACAACTCTTATGTTCACCTTGATTATTTCCTTAATAAAAACAGTTATAAATAAGCTTACCATACGTCCCGGTTTGATCGGGACTGTTTTAAGGTATGGTCCCGGTGTCCTGGCCAGATTTCGTTTTGTCTCGGATATTTTTTAAAAATTAAAAAGTGCCGAATATACACGCAGTACAAAAAGTGCAGCCCCGGCGATTAGGCAACTAATTAAAAAGAACAAAGGATTTTTAAAGAAATTTCTCGCTACTGATAAATAATTATAACTTTTTAATAATAAGTTATGTTCAATTAATGCCCGGTTGCATATAAGTTAGGGTTGTACATCGAAGGCAAAACATTGATGTTTAACATCGATGTTAACATCGGGGCTTACTATCGATGTTGAAAAAACATCGAAGAAAAAACATCGATGTTTCCGATACATCTATGTTTTATTAATATTAAAAAATCAGCTGTGGCCACCACAGGACCGACCGCCATCATAAAGTACTTGTATAAAATACATTCTAGCAGCAGAGTAGAAATAACTTGGCCTAATATTTTCTAACAGAGATATTATTTATCATGACCATGGAAACGTTACAAGTAAGTATAAAAAATTGAGACAGGCTGGTCGGGGTTATGCAATTTCCAAAATCTTAATGAACCTTGCTATATAAAAAAAAAAGAAAAAATACTGCACATATTTAGAAACCTAAATAATGTTATTAGCCATTCGAATTAAAATTAACAAATAAAATATTTTAACATAAAATTTATTTTGGCATCCCAAATAATCATCATTCACTTACTGAAACTTGCGAAACCCTGAAATGTGTGAAAATTCACACTTCACATCAATTTTTGGTACTTTTCGACAATTTTATTTGATGGCCTATTAATAAAGTTGTGTGCTAGCCACTAAATCTTTAATTTTTTTCTAAACTATTTAAAGTCTGAGGATTTCAAAAATTCAAACCGCAGGTCTCTTTCTCTTACCGTTTTTTAGTTTATTTATTTAGCTAATGCTAGTAAGATCCATATTAACAAACATAAACATATAAACATTATAATAAACATTCAAATCAAATTTAATCCTTATTTTGTCAATTTAAACCATTATTTTTCCACTTAGTTCATGCAAAACGTGATTTTTGTCAAATTTAAATATATATTTTTCGTAATTTAGTGCTTTAAAATTTTAACATATTTGAATTAATTGTTTGGGACCTTAAAAATAAGTAGGTCGTAAAATTAGGTTCCAAACTTGTTGCAAATTGGTTTGTAATGTTTTCTACAATAATTTCAAAACTGTATTACTGTGATAAATCATTTTTTGAATGTTATCTTCTCAAATATTTTTAATATCAGCCCTGCCTACGAAATCCTGTAAACTATGAAAATTCACAGTTTATATATTTTTTCAGATAAACATGTTTCGTCGCATATATTTTTTTTACGTAATTCCTGCTAATGATATAAAAATAAAATTTCCTTATCAACTTATTTAAGAGGATTAATTATTTTTTTAATCCCATACTAATTCATTTGTGGTTAACAAAACATCGAGATAACATTAAAATGTCTTTCTTATAAATTCTAAGTTATGTTTTGTACGTATTTTAACATTGAATATATTGGGTCTCGTGAAAGTGTAGTTATTTTTGGAAATTTGGGTATTAAATCAAAAACTATATCTCAAAAATGGTAAGAAATAGAGACCTAAGGTTTAAATCTTTATAAAATTTAGTTTTACGATATTTTTTCTGTAATATTTGGTCCGTAATGACCTAAAACTAATTGGTAAAATTTTGATTTTATTTTGTAAATTTCAAAAATTCATATCTCAAAAATGGTAAGAGGTAGAGACTTGAGGTTTGAATTTTTGGAATTCTTACACCTTGTTTTTTCTAAGAAAAATTAATGTTTGGTTCGTAATGACCTAAAACTATTGAAAATTTTGAAACTTTTTGTAATTTTAAAAATTCATATCTCAAAAAAGGTAAGACATAGAGATTTGAGGTTTGAATTTTTGGTATTCTCACACCTTGTTTTGTCTAGAAAAAATTAATGTTTTGTCTGTAATGACCTAAAACTATTGAAAATTTTGATTTTTTTTTTTGTAATTTTAAAAATTCATATCTCAAAAAAGGTAAGACATAGAGATTTGAGGTTTGAATTTTTGGAATTCTCACACCTTGTTTTGTCTAGAAAAAATTAGTTTGGTCCATAATGACCTAAAACTATTGAAAATTTTGATTTTTTTATAATTTTAAAAATTCATATCTCAAAAAAGGTAAGACATAGAGATTGGAGGTTTGAATTTTTGGAATTCTCACACCTTGTTTTGTCTAGAAAAAATTAATGTTGGGTCCGTAATGACCTAAAACTATTGAAAATTTTGATTTTTTTGTAATTTTAAAAATTCATATCTCTAAAAAGGTAAGACAGAGATTGGAGGTTTGAATTTTTGGAATTCTCACACCTTGTTTTGTCTAGAAACAATTAATGTTTGGTCCGTAATGACCTAAAACTATTGAAAATTATGATTTTTTTGTAATTTTAAAAATTCATATCTCAAAAATGGTAAGACATAGAGATTGGAGGTTTGTATTTTTGGAATTCTCACACCTTGTTTTGTCTAGAAACAATTAATGTTTGGTCCGTAATGACCTAAAACTATTAGGGAAAATTTTGATTTTAATGGAATTTAAAAAAAATCTCATCTCAAAAAAGGTAAGAGATAGAGACTTGAGGTTTAAATTTTTGGAATTCTGACATCTTATTTTATCTTTACATTATTAAATAAAACCTATATAATATAAATAAATAGCTTTTTACCGACCGCCAACATATGTAAGGGAGGTATTGTGATCATACCGATTTTGATATTTCGAGATGATTTCGATGGATCTCCACGAATTGAGGTCCCTACATAACGTTTTGACTATTTTTAGCATGATCTCTGTCGGTCTGTCTGTGTACACGTGCAGAGAAAATTCGGCTGAAAGGATTTTTATGAAACTTCATATTTAAGCTTCTGCCATCAATGGCACGAGTTGATCAACTTTTGGTAAAAATCGGTTGACTAAAAATGGGAGTTTACTTGTGTCGATTTTAAGATTTTTGCGAATATTTAGCAACAGAAAAATATTTCGAAAAATGTATTTAACAAAAGTTGATATAAATGCAATAACTAATAACTTTTATAAGAGACGTTTTTTGATAAAACGAAAAATTTCGAAAAAATTTACAAATTCTTTTCTCAATATGTCTCAATTTTTTCATACTTACAGTTACTCACAAAATTGAGCATACAAGAAATTGACAAAGATACTTTTTAATAAAACGTGACTAAAACAGATTTTTTTTAAACTAATTATTTTTTATTTATAAAATACACCTTGCAGATCCAAAATTATTACAAATACTCTATAGTATAGTAATATTTGTTAAAAAATTTTAGGGTTAACTAAAAAAATATAGTTTTTTAGAGACACAAAATTGAGCGTACTAGTTAATTTCGTTTGATTTAAGACCTGTCTTTTCCTGAAATTATATTGCATAGGTTTTATCTTGCAACAGATGTTTTTTTCATTAGTTTAGTTTAAATTAGGTGACATTCAAGTACAGTGATTTTGTTTCTATTATAATGAAAAATTAACGTAAACAGACTGACGAATCTACACGAAAACTAATAGTTAAATTATACGCCCGGGTTCATACAATGCGTAAAATAGGTGATATAGTAAACCGAAGACATTCCACAATTCAAAAAATAATAAATAAATTTAAATGTGCAGGTACAATCCAAAACAAAACGGGCATAGGCAGAAAAAAATTGTTATCAACTGTAGATGATAGATTTATTTTGCGAAAAATCAAGCAAGATCCTAAAATTAGTGTACCCCAGTTAACGTCAGAATTGTCACAAAGATTAAATAAACAAATTTCAGTAGAAACAGTCCGCCGAGTACTCCGGAAAAATAACTACAATGATCGAATTGCACGCAAGAAACCATTGATTTCAAAAACGAATAAAAAGAAACGCTTAGAATTTGCCAAAATGTACGTAAACAAACCAATTAGCTTCTGGAATAAAGTTATTTTTTCTGACGAGACGAAAATTAATTTTTTTGGGTCGGACGGCAGACAAATTGTTTGGTGGAAGCCCAATACAGAATTTTAAAAAATTAATACCGTTCCGACAGTAAAACACGGAGGCGGATCAGTTATGTTGTGGGGTGCTATGGGCTCAAACGGCCCAGGTAATTTAGAATTTATAGAAGGAATCATGGATAAATGGAAGTATCTAAACATCTAGAAAAATAATCTTACGGCTACTGCAGAAAAATTAGATATGCCACCAGTTTATTATTTTCAACAAGATAACGATCTCAAACATACTGTGCTTATTGTAAAGGAATAGCTGTTATATAATGCACCAAAATTACTTAAAACACCGCCACAATCGCCTGATCTCAATCCAATTGAAAATTTATGGAGAGAAGTAAAAGTTCGGATAAAAACAAATTCATTTTCTAATAAAAATGATTTTAAAACGAAATTTCAAGAAGAATGGAATAATATACCAGCAGAAGTTTGTGGAAAATTAGTGCTGTCTATGCCAAATCACCTTCAAGCAGTAATAGAAGCAAAAGGTGACGTGACAAAATATTAATTTAAATTAACTGATTGTTTTCTAATTATTTTATTAGTATTTCTACTTTTTGTACGCTCAATTTTGTGTCTCTGAAAATGTATATATTTTTTGTTTTCTTTAACAAATGTTTATTAAATATTATTTAATTTTATACCATTTATGATAGTTTTGTATCTCTAAAATGAATTTTAGAAGTAAAAAATAATTGGTTTAAATAATCTGTTTTATAGGCATCTTTACCTAAGAGGTATATTTCTAAAACTTTTGTACGCTCAATTTTGTGAGTAACTGTATATGTAACGTTTCCATGGTCATGATAAATAATATCTCTGTTAGAAAATATTAGGAATAAAGTTATTTCTACTCTGTTGCTAGAATGTATTTTATACAAGTACTTTATGATGGCGGTCGGTCCTGTGGTAGCCACAGCTGATTTTTTAAGTTGAAATACATATTACATATTTTTATAACACTAACATAGCAATCCTAATATTAAATTTACACTAACATTACAATATAATAATAAATAAATTATAATTATATTTCCCAATACGGTAAATCCAGGGATTGGAAGAATAACAACTGGGAAAGTGTCAATAAGACTCAAAAAGCAAGACTCAAAGTTTGTTGGCGTCGTTGGTCGTTGGCATTGTTTACAAAAATTAGAAGTTTATTCTTATTTTTTTCTTATTCTGCTAACTGGTAAGAAGAAGAAGAACTAACACTATTAGTATTGTTATATCACAATATATGGCGCTTATATTTTGTGTACTAATATTAATAAAAATAAAAATTTCAAAATTCCAGCGCTCTAGCAGTAGTTTTTGAATTTCAAAGTTTAAACATCGATATCGGTAGTAAACATCGATATTTTATCGATACTATCGCCATCTGACCATCGATGGTAAAAACATCGATGTTTTTAAAGCAAACATCGATGTTTTCGATACATCGATGTTTTTTTCCCATCCCTAATATGAGTCTTAAATCTAGATTTAAGTTAAAACTTGATGTAAAACACAAAATCGCCTAGCAACGCAATGCGTTTTAATGAGTTTTAGCTTACATCTAGTAACTTTTATGCAACTCTTATTAACTATTAAGACATTTATGCAACCGGACATAAGATTACATAATTTTGGTTTTTTGTTAACCACTCCGTTATTTAACCTTTTCAATCATGAGTACTTAGCCTAGAAGGCGCTACTTTCTGTTTCGAACAAAATCTCAAAATTGCTCCAGTTTGAGATAAAATATTATGATAAGTTATAAAAATATTGTTCAAATAAAACTTTTATGGGACAATGTTGGTCAGACGATAACCATATCAAAAATTTGTGGTCTTCAAAATGACGACTTAATTGTTGGTACATAATGGAAACAAATGCAAGAATTGTTTCTACTTGTCAAATTGGACGGATATAAAAGTTTTACGCCGTTAAAAAGAGAAAAAAAATCTCTATAATACTGTGTGGACACCGTTGAAACATGAATGAATGGATCATGAGTGATGATCATCATTCTCGAGATCGCTGAAGACGGAAACAGATCGTCGAGCAGTTTCCGAAACGTCCAAAAGAATTTTATATACCTCAAGAAGTATTATATCTCTTTGAACTCTAGCCAGGTACTATTCTAGCCAGGGCCGGCGCGAGGCATGTGCAGTATGTGCAGCGGTACATGGCCCCGCCGTCAACAGCAGGCCCCGCGGTTCAACAACAGGCCCCGCGGATGGAGATGAGGACCTTTTTTTTGCTCCTCACTTGGATCTGAACAGGATGCCCCGCGCGTGAGAGGAGGACCTTTTTTCTTTTTTTTTTTTTGCTGTTCTCGCACATGGCCCCGCAAATCCTAGCGCCGGCCCTGATTCTAGCCTAGTACTATCAGCAATGGCAAACGTCGAAAATAACGGTGTCCGCATTAATATTGGACCATTGCAAAATAATTTCAAAGATATTATACTGTGTTTAATACTGTGTTAATACTATGTTAATATACTGAATGTTATACTGAATATAATACTGTGTTAAATAATATGTGTAGTGTAATTTGAAAAATAATTAATTTCCGTCCCTCTTGCAAAACAAATGAAAAAAAAAAAACACTGTTTGATACCACTATAGTCTGACCACCAGTACCCCGAATAAGTTTTATTTAAACAATATTTTTATAACTCTTTTTATTAAGGAAATAATTAAGATGAACATAAGTGTTGCCTCACCTTTATATAGCTCATCATAGACAAGACACTTCTTCACCAAACGGAGGTAGATCGCGACCTTAAAATAAAAAGGGTCTATCGACAATTTTGAGAAAAATTAGATTTTTACATAAAAAGGTTCCGTGTGCATAATTCTACCTTCCTAATAATGTTATATTGCCATTTATTACGGTAAAAGTGAAGTTTTTTAATTTAAAATCCTTAGAATTGAGAGCCGTTTTTCTTCACTGATTGAGCTTAATTTTGATAACAAGCTTCTATTTATATGTTCACGTATCTGAATTGCAGCAGATCGAACCTTTAATATATTTGAAGAGGAAATAGTTCTCTGCAATGCCTTTATGAATTGCTATATTGTTTAAAGTATGTGCTTCATAACATTCAAGTACAAGATTGATGTTTGAACTCGTTTTTCTCAAAGTGGTCAAATTGTCAGATACAACCTTTTTAGTTTAAGGTCCCGAGATTCCTCAGATACGTAATGCAATATGCGCATGCGTCAGTTTAGACTATAACAAGAATTATTGACAAATAAATACAATTTGAAATGTTATTTTTAATAATTATTCAACAATTAAAATCTAAAAAATGAACTTGATATTTTAGTAAACGGATTTTAATCAACGTTTATAGGTTAGAATACATATTTTCATTTCCTTCTGTTGATAATGTTTTTATAAAACTAAAATTCCCTGTCATTTTGCATGCGCATACATATATTCGTGCTAATTTAAACTAAGAAACCATTTCTTCCGTCTTAATTCGTCGCTAGACATATTGTCAATGTAGTAAAATAAGTGTGCGCTGTATAATAGTATTAAATATATGATCTAAAGCAGTGTTTCTCAACCGGTGATCCATGGATTACTGGCGGTCTTTAGCAAAATTTTTGTGACCCGCGATAGGCTAATACATTATTATTTTTGAGATTTTTTGTTGAGTTTTTTAGAATCTTTTGTCTATTTTATGTAATTTTGGTTAATTATTCAGTGATTTTTTATTACTGAGATATTATATAGATGTAGAGTCTACATATACAATCAATTTGTTTAATAATACATATATTTTTTTTTTGGTCCGAGGTAGAAAATTAAATATTTTACTGGTCCGTGGTAGATTTTCGGTTGAGAAACGCTGATCTAAAGTATGGGACGGCTACATGTAATTATGGGATAGTTGTAGATGATCCATTATATCAGAGGAATCGCATCACAAAGTTTGTAAAAAGCTTTAAAATTCCTAATCCGTATCCGTGGATTAGAATGAAAATAGTCCGTATCCGTATCTAAATATGCGTATCTGGCTTTTATGTTATCCGACATTTTATTTTGCTGCTATTGGCAGTATATTGGATATTCACATGGCGATTCAGCATTCAACCATATATAATAATATGGATCAGATCGTCATGTGATATTCTTTTATCTTAAAACTTTGGATTTTGCGTATATATCCAAACTTCTAACACAGTGTGTGAAACTCACATACTTCATATTGTAATAATATTAAGTAGGAGTCAGTGTACTGTATTTATAAAAATATACTTTTGCATGTAGACGTATTAGAAGGTAACGTTATTGTTTTAGTAACTTTTATTGCGTTCGGTAACTGGTCTGTGGAGAACGGATAGAGCAGGGCTGCCCAACCAGTCGATCTTTGCGTGCGGCGTGAAGTTAGTTCTTTAGTTTTCTCTCACTTTCATGTACTTAATTGCTAGAGTGAGATAAGTGACTGGCAAGATGATGGCCTGGCGCAATGTAATGTATAATTTTCCTAAATTTTTCAAAAAACCACTAATTCATAAAAATACACCAAAAAAAATCATATCCTAACCAACAAAACTTAAAAACAAAAAACCATTTTTTTATCATCTTGTATAAAATTCGTTAGCGATCAATGTGTTAACCATCGGGCTAAAATTGCAGCCTTAGAAGGCTTATAACGAAATTTCATAAACATTTTTTTTTAATTTCGTTTTGCGTATTAGATTATTTTTACATGAAAAACAGCTTTAAAATTGCAATATGTAATGCATTTATTCAAAATTTCTTCCCGGGGGAGGACCCCTCACCAGGTAGGGCACTCCGCCGGTGGTCGGCTATGCGTTCTGGTCAATCGTGGTAACAATATATATAAAAAAGTAGATCCCAAATACAAAAAGGTTGAACTAGCAATATTTATACCAGGTGACTTAAGGGTAAACCTGGAGTAAATGGAGGAACAATTTTTGAAAAAAACTCTAAAGAGCAATTGAGTTTAAGGACTTTAAAATAGTTATTTGTATACCATGGCCAAAAAGTGGACATTTTTCGTCCGCATCTGAATTTGATGGCCGAGACCTTCAAACAGATGAGGACGGAAAAGAACTTTTTGGCAAAGATGCACATTATATTTTTTGGACGACCAAAAGTAATTTAAATTAGAAAAAGTAACTTATTTATTTTAATTAGCTATAAAATTTTAAACATTCACATGTTGAAACATCACTATCGTAGATGGCGTTGGCATCCAGTGGCCTAAAAAGTAAGCGAATAGGCCTAGGCCTAAAAAGATTTACTTTTTTCTAGTACCAGATGATAAAAAAGAACTTTTTTTGATATAGTCACCTAAAAAATATTTTATATCATTGTGAAAATATGGAGAGTGAAAACGTTAATTGTGACATTATGATAAGATCACTCTCTTCACTCCGTTCTATTGAAATTTTTAGTAAACGAACGCAAAAAGTGTACACGGCATAAACAGAGCAATTTACTGATCGCGTCTTGTAATGATGACGAGTTTATTATGTAATTGTGACTCTCTTATAATATTTTCCACATCTTCAATTCGTTGCTGAATTGTAAAAAGCTGCGGGAACAATAGATTCATGTAACCTGAAAAATATAAAACAAAATTGTATATGTTACAATAAAAGTGTAAGCTTTAGACATGAAGACACATAATATAATGGGTGTATACTATAGTATGTCTATTTTTAAACTGGGAGGACCGTTTGACATTTTTCAAAAATCTATACCTATGATTGGCTGGTAAACAACTGTTTTTACACAACTCAAAATTAACAGCATCGCTCTGCCATATATATATATATATATATATATATATATATATATATATATATATATATATATATATATATATATATATATATATATGTTAATTAAAAACTAAAATGTATAATTTAAAAATTATTTCCTCTTCTAAAATTCTGCCCATAAGAATTTTATAGCTGCTCAGTCAAATTTTGTAGCGCCCATTCCGGCTTAGAGGGAACATTGGTTTTAAAATTACTATAATTTTTACAATAGTTCTTTTAGTAGATAATTATAAGTTACTGCACCCTAAAAATACCTATTTGCTTGGTAAAATTTCACTGAAATGTTAATGACATCTTCATGTCAGTGAAATTTTATGACAATAAGGAATGTTTTCTATACGAGGGTTACCTTTTACGTTTTTACAAACGATCACTAGATGGCAATATTGAAATGTGTCATTACCATATTCGTAAAATTTGACATTTGTCATTGTGAAATCACTGGCAGCTTATAAATTGACCGAGTAGTTTGTTGACAGTTAGCGTTTAAAAAAAAACAAGTTTCTGAAAAAATGGATATTACTCGTGAAGGTTTTCATTGGATGATTTTTTACGATTTTAATAAAGGCGTAACTCAGCAATAATGCATACATTCGCTTTGATCAATTTTTGGTAATGAAGTACCATCAGAAAAGACTGTTTACAATTGGTTTGCAAAATTTCGTCGTGGTCGTGCGTCTGTCAGTGATGAATCTCGTAGGTCTCGAAGGTCGACCAAAATTGATTGTGATTCAAAAAAACATCGATGCTGTGCGCAAAATGATTGAATAAGATCGGCATGTGACTTACCGTGAGATAGAAGCATCCTTTGGCATATCGCAGACTGCAATACATTCGATTTTGCATGAACATTTAGCTGTGAAAAAGATCTGTTCCAGATGGATTCCGCATAATTTGAACGAAGCTCAAAAAAAGGCTCGTGTTGATTGATGTAACGGAATGCTAAAAAAGTTCAACCTAGGCACTGCAAAATCTGTATACAACATCGTTACAGGTAACGAAACTTGGATTTATTCATATGAAACGAAAACTAAGCAACAATCTACTGTTAGGGTCTTCCAAGATGAACCGAAACCCAAAAAAGTTGTTAGTTCACGAAGCACTTCCTAAAAAATAATCGCTTGTTTCTTTGGTTGTACTGGACATGTCGCAACCATTCCTTTAGAGGATTGGAGAAAAGTAAAATCTGAATGGTATTCAACAATTTGTTTGCCAGTAGTCATCTACAAAATCAGGAAAAACAACCAAAAACGTCGCATCATTCTTCAACATGACAATGCAAGCTCCCACACAGCACCTCAAACAATTGATTATTTGAAGGAGAAGAACATCGAATTAATGTCCCATTGCCTGTATTCACCTGATTTATCCCCTAACGACTTTTTTTGTTCCCTAATGTCAAACAAAAAATGCGTGCCCAGCGATTTTCATCCCCTCAAGAAACTGTTGAAGCCTTCGAAAACCATGTTTTTGAGATTCCAACTTCAGAGTGGAAAAAATGTTTCGAGAATTGGTTTGAACGTATGCAAAAGTGTATAAATCTTAAAGGCAAATATTTTGAAAAGCATAAAACAGTTACTTCAAAAAAAATAAATAAAAATCTTTCTTAGTTTCTGTAAAAACTTAAAAGGTACCTCTCCTATAATGTATACTTATGTAAAATTTTGCAATAAAGGTTGTAAATTTAAGGATTTTTTGCTTTAACTCAGGACTTAACAATGATTATTAGCTTCAGGCCCCCAAAGTCTAGATTTACCACTAATAATCAGGGATGGGGAGTCGGAGTCGAAGTCGAGAGTCGTGAGTCGAGGAGTCAAAGCTTTTTAGAGGAGTCGGAGTCGGAGTCGGTAGTCGGAAACAGTTATCGACTCCCGACTCTTTGATTAAATTTTTATCATAGATGGAAACAAACTGAAAACGAAAGCAAAATACTAGAATACTAGAATTTTTTAAAGCACGAAAACAGGAACAACATTTTGTTCTGTGTTCATGAACAAAAATAAAATAAAAAATATTCAATGCAAGTATACAGAAAGAAAAAGATAAAATTTGAAAAGTAAACCCTAAAGGCCGGTTTCTGAAAGCTTAATTAACTAAAACCAAATAGTTAGAAAATTGTTGCTATGGTTACTTACGGGATTGTTATATTGTGACAGTAGTTGACCATTTGCAGGAAAAGATAATAAAACACTCGGTTAGTTTCAAAGAATAAAATAAAATAAATTTATTTGATATGTATTTCGGCTTATGAGGCTATCTCCAGAAATACCAACTCTGTATTTCTGTATTTTTGAAGATGGCCTCATAAACTGAAATACGTATTAAATAAACTTATTTTATTTTATTCTTTGAAACTAACTGAGTGTTTTATTATCTTTTCCTGTTATTCAATATGCTTCAACAAGAGCCTACAACTGAATCTATCGATTTAATTTGCTTATAGTTTACTAAGCTTTTGGAAATCGGACCTTAAAGTGATAATAAGGAAAATAATAATTGAATTTACTTCCACTTAAACATTTGGAATAGACTTTACGATTTACGAGTGAAAGAAGTCGGAGTCGGATTTCAAGAATACCAACGCAGGAGTCGAGAGTCGGGAGTCGATAATTTTTCTGTCGCCTCCCCATCCCTGCTAATAATAACTTAAAACTAACCTATAAAAAACTAACCTATAAAAATAAAAGTTGCATGCCCACATTTCTACAGCACGAGCCGCCATTGACAGGGACGTAGCCAGGGGGAGGCATAGGGGGCATTTGCCCCCCCAGGATAGTTTACCCTACATAAAATATAATTAGAGCCCTGAAAATCCGCGGATATCCGCTATTTTTCTGCGGATGCGCATAAATTATCATTTAAATCGCGCGGATGTGGATCGGATGCGGATTTTATATCATATCCGCTTATCCGCAATATCCGCATGAATATAAAATCTTCGGTTGGACGCCTCGGTTGGTTCGGAAGACGCGTTTAGAACCCCAAAAATGTATCGTTGGCATTTGTATTGGGCTTATGGCAAGAGTAAAATAATGATACATTACGGCATTTTTCACTTTTTAATAAAAGCCGTAGTTACAACAATTTTTTTGGATTTATTGTCAGTTTATTAATTAAAAGATAATTACGTAAAGTCTGTTCTTTTGGTTTAGGCGGAACTAGATTTTCAATTCTAGTTACTTTTACCGATTGATTGCAGCTATAGATCATTTTGTTCAGGAAAAACCAACTTCAATATATATAAAAAATAGCTAATGACAACTTACAAAAATGAAAATTGCGGTTAGTTCCGCCTAATCGTTTGGAATAGATTTTACTGTATCGCCTTATTTTGCATTTTTGGAAATATTAGTCAAAATTAATCATGGCAATTGTCACATTTAAAAACATATGAAGCTCATATCAAATTAAAAAAAATAAAAATATCTTGAAATCGTCATATAACTTTCATCTTTTAATAATAGGATGAATTTAAGAATTTAATTTTATTATTAAAAACTCATTTTTATACATTTGTTGATCTTATAGGACTTTCCTTGTTATTTATTGGTCATAAATGTGATAATTAATCTGTTTAATTATTTATAAATATCGCTGCTCTAAAACAATAGTGAGATATCTTAAAAAACTAAGTTTTTGAAATATTACTGTTTAAAGTTTTACGTTTTATATAAACTTGGTTTAAGAGTCGAATAATTGTAATTTCCATCTTTATTTTTTAATTTATATAATTTCAGTACGACGTTAGATAGAAAACATATTTCTGGACCCAGTAATATGTAATGTGATAAATCAGTAGTTTTAAAGCAGCGATATTCCAATAGGCGAAAAAGGTTAGCTATTTCCAAACAGACAGCAAATCCTGTGCGGATATTTTTGCGGATGCGGATCGGATGCGTATATTCATATTTACAAAAGCTGTGGATGCGGATCGGATGCGGATACAGAAAAACGTATCCGCGCAGGGCTCTAAATATAATTTAGGTTAGGTTGTCACCTCCGGTGACGAAAATTTATAACTTTACCGGACTTTTATTATTTAATATACTACAAAAGACCTAGAACGCTGTTATTTTCTACCGAAGCCATGTAATTAAGGACCATTTTAAAATTTTTTGTTATTTTTGACCCCCCCCCCCCCAAGCTGAAATTCTGGCTACTTCCCTGGCCATTGTTATTTAATGAATTTACGAACATTTATTAAATAAAGTAATGTAAATTTGTATTCGGAATATAAATATATATCTTTGTATAATAAAACTTTTACATCGACTATTATTATAAAGTACTTTGTTGAAGACACATGAAAACTGTCAGCTTTTTGTAGTCTTTTATTAATGTACTCATAGAACTTTTCGTCACGATACTTCTGTTTATTTTGATGCTGTACACTAAAATTATTAATAATTTAATTTTGATATTATAAACTAAATTTAATGTGCAGTAATTTATAGGTTAAGTGGTTTGTGCGCACATCAATTATTAAGTGTTCATTTAAATTGATATATTATTGTTGTGTATAATTTTACTGCAACATTGAGGACAAGGTATACATCTACTACGAGGGTTGCCGCTTATATTTCGGCATTGCGCTAAACTAGTGCTGTCATCTAACAACTGACGATTCTATCGTAAACTTTGACATTTTTAACGGTATACGTACTTTGACGTTTGAACGTTTTGACGTATGAGCGCTATTTGTGTTGTTTACAGTAACTTGAAAAAATTCATCCCGGCTGAAAATGGAATTAAATCGTGAACATTTTCGAGCGATTATTTTTTACAACTTTTGACGTGTAGTAACCCAATAACAGTGCATCGATGAACTTAATTCTACTTTTGGCGATGAATCACCATCAAGGACTATTGTTTATCGATGGTTTGCCAACTTAAATCGTGGCCGTAGTTCGTGTAAGGACGAATTTCGTGAAGGTCGTATAAGATTGGTTGTTGTTCCAGAAAACATTGTGCGTGAACTGATACTGCAAGATCGTCATGTGACTTATCGTGAGATTGAGGTATCCTTGGGCATTAGTGGGATCAGCATACAATCACTATTGCATGAATATTTGGCCGTCAAAAAGATTTGTCCGCGATAAATCCCATCATATCGCGTTGGAGGTGCCTCAATCGGAGTAGAAAAAGTGCTTCGAAAATTGGTTCAAAATATTTTGAAAAACAATAAAGCCACTTTTGTTGATAAATATATATTTTTTTAAATGACAACTGGAATAATTCCGTTTTGTCTCACACAAATTTCGTGGAATAATATCATTTTGAAAAAAATTACAAACTTGAGATGCAATTTTGAAAATTTACTTTTGAACTAAAATGACTGGCCCAATGTCTTAGTCAAGTTTTAATACAGGTGGTGACATCTGCCGTTTGTTTCCGGAAAAAAGAATAATTGCGTTTTGGAATCAAGTTCCACATTTGTTTATACATTTCGGGCGATATATATTTTTTGAAATATCTTTATTTCTCTTATATGAGGGTCAAAGAGATGTATAATGCCCAAATTTAAACTTTGTAGGTTCAGCTTTTTGATCTCAGTTTATATCGAACACACACAGACAAACAGACACTTGACTGACGGTATAGGGTGTTTTGTTTAACCTACGAAATCTTACAAATAGGGAAGTAGGTGTTGTGAATTAAAAGCATGAAATAGGGTGCAATAGAGAAAACTATTATCTATAGAAAGTCAGAATCTGCAATAAACTGAAAAAAATGATAATAGAATGATAAGATTTAAAAAAAATGGTTGACAGCGGGGCATGAATTCAGCCTTAAACCTTATTTATAATAGATCCATAGCACAAGTATAACATAAGAATCACAGTACTATCTTTGTTGTGTTTATTATAAACAGATGTTCAGAACAATGCCACCCCTCTATACTCAACTTTATGCCCATGCCCTGCCTTATGGTTTGGACCAATTTTACACCAGAATTTAGCCCTTTAGTTTAACTATTGCTAATATTCTTTTTTTAAATTTCAATGTACTTACTTTTCATTCCCCCCTTTCCAAACCTTTGTTCTTTCAAAATAATTGGCATGTGGACATTAAATTCTAATACGTTATTTGTGCATCCATGCATAATTTGTTAAAGCCTTAACTAATAGCACTTTAGGTTTGGTATATTTATTCCCGATATACTATAGCTACAATCTATTTAAGAAATGCTACTGTTGAAAGTTCAGTTTGTGCAGAATTCTTCCTTTATATATGATAATAGTTATTATTAATCTTGGCTTATATAGCTTGGATAACTTGCGGAAAATAATACAGCAGTTATGTTCTTTTTAAGTGGTTGATTTCGGTGATGCTGGCGGCGATTCTTTAGGTCCAACATCTAAAGCCGGATATTCTGCAGAACGCCTTTCATACCAAAAATTATAATGTTCCGCAGTTAGAGAAGCTATTATTTTCGGTCCCTCTTCTGAAATTGATTCTTCCTGTGCAGTTAACAAAGCTAACCATTCAGCCCATACATCATATAACCAATCATCTGAGTCTACAACCTCCTTACCTGAGTTTAAATTTTCTGGAGATTCTTCAGTAGGTGCTTCTTCATTCATAGGCGGAGACTTCGGCGTTGAAGCAGGCCTTGGTTGTGGAGTTGATGTAATAGAAGCACAATCTTCTCTTACATTAAGTTGTGCAGTTTCGTCAGACCTTCCAGCAATGCCAACTGGAGAATTTATTGGCTGTTTCGTTTTCTGTGAGGTATTTATAGATGGCTCAGGTTCGTCATCTGATATTTCATAAGGAATTTCGTTCATTGTTCGAAGTTGATTTGAATATCCGCCGGCTGTAGCCTGAGTAGGTGCTTCACTTCTTTCGGGATCTTGATCAAAATGTCCAGAACTTGCTACATCACTCTCAGGTGATTCTGATTCCGTTATAAGCGGAACATCGGGCATACGTTCAAGGGCATATACTCGGCCATTTGGGAAACCAATTAATCGAGTAATGTGCGTTGCATATATCCCAGAAGGCAACTTGTGGGTCGTATATAGATCTTGAGCTAAATAAGGTTGATTTTTTTTTGTTGGTCTAGTAAAAATTAAACCACATGTTTTCGTCATAGCGGGTAATCCAAGATAGTCTGGATCTAAATTTATTGGTTCTGTTGGCTCAACATATTTCAGAATATTTTCAATTTTGATTGGACGTAATTGGTTTGCCTGGGCTCCAGGAAAGTTTATTTGTGGTCCCGGTGGATCTTCGGGAATCTGGAAACAAATTAGTTTGCTTATTGCCTGAACACCAGGTAGCTCTTTTTCTGGTTCCATTGAATAGAGTACAGAAAACTCTTGGGGTAAATCTGGAGCTTCGCATGCAAAATTTTGGTTGGTTAATTGGCTATCGGGGTACACTACTTGTGCTTTCAATGAAGGAGGTATAACAGGCAACTCTTTGGGTATAATATGTTCACTTTGGATTCGATTATTTTGGCTTGTTGATTGGCCATCAGTGAACGTTAATTGTGATTCCGATGTAATAGGTACAAAATTAATTCTTTGGAACACATATCGATTTTGAGACGTAGATCTTTGGTTCGCTGCCTGCCTATCAGCTGATGAAGACGGTGAAGCAGACTTTTTGGGCATACCATATTGATTTTGAGACGCATGTCTTTGGTATGATTCCTGACTATCAGTTGGTGAATTCGGTGCAACAGACTCTTCTGGCGTACTATATTGATTTTCAGACGTATGATTTTGCTTGGATGCCTGGCCATCTTCTTGCCTTTCATCCTGGCTGTCATTCTGACTTTCGTCTTCGTTACAACCAGGTGAATATGAAGCAACAGGAATTTGGGGCATACTATATTGATTTGGAGATGTATATATTTCGTTGATAACCAGGCTATCAAGTGACGCTACTGGCAGTCCTAAAAAATTCGATACAGCAATCTTTTGGAGCATATTATATTGATTTTGAGATGGAAATATTTGGTTTGTTTCATGACGATTAGGCAACGCTAACTGTGGTTCCAACGGTTCAGGAGACTCTCGGTGAGAACAATATTGAGTTTGTCGCAAATAGCTTTGGTTTGTTGCCTGACAATGACAATGATTTGGGTCTGAATATTTTTTGATTTTCTGATTAATCGGAATAGTTGGTCCGTATGGCCAATATCTATTCAGATCTGGATTTTGGGTTGAACGTAAATCCGACGACATTGGAGCTGTGGGCAAATAACAAGATTTAGCCGACAAATTTTGGGTCATATATTGATTTTGAGCTGAGTAATTTTGATTTGTTATCTGAATATTAGGTAACTTTGGAACTGATGGCAATGTACAACATCCAGCCGACAAATTTCTGTTACAATTTTGGTTTCGCCTCATGCGGCACAGGCACGGGCATTTTGGACAGTGTTGGAGTGCATACGAATTAGCGAAATGTGGTTCGTTTAAACTCCGTGGTGGTGCCTGTCCTTCAACTAAAATTGATGATTGTATATTTTTAGTTGACGACGGTTCTTCCTCACTATCCGAAAAATTTTCTTCGATTGTACTTTGGGTTGAATGACTCTCAGTTTTTCTTTTTGAAGATATTGATGTAGGATACACAGCAGGCAAATCTTTTCTCATATTATATTGTCCCAATTGTAATCTTGACGTTGAAGGACTGGTTTCAATTGTTAATTCTTCTTCCATGTTATTTTGTTTCAGTTGTAATCCTGTTGTTGACGAAGTGGCTTCGACTAATATTTCCTCTCTCATATTTTTTTGTGCCACTTGTAATCCAGACGTCGATAAAGTGGCTTTAGCTGATAACTCTTGTTTCATTTTTTTTTGTCTCAATTGTATACCAGATGTCGATGAAGTTTCTTCAGCTGATAATATTTGTACCGTATTAGATAGTGTAAATTTTTTTCCTGATTTTGATGGAGTGTTTTCGATTGATAATATTTGTCTCGTATTAGTTTTTCTGAATTTTAATCCTGACTTTGATGAAGTTCCTTCGACTTGCACTCTACCAGCCAAATTTTCTGAACGTAGGAGTTTTGCTTTGGTCACTTGTTTTCTTTTGGTTGATCTTTTAGTAAATGTAGACTTTATCTTTTTCTCCTCCTTCTCGCTGTCGTCCTCAATCAATACTACATCATCGTCACTTGAAATATCTGAATACTGTGATTCTGAAACATCATCTTTAACAACAGTACTTGATTCTTCAGTTGTTGTCGATTCAGGAGATGAACATGATGTCTCCTCTACTGTTCCGCTAGCCCTAGCTGATATTGGTAGCTGACCTCGTATCCGTCCAACACCGGAACTTCCTGGTATATTCATCGCTCTGGCACAATTTGTTGTATTGAGCTCTGACGTTGGAGTTTCCGAATCAGTCCACTGCATGTCCGTTTGGTCGGCAAGTAGCCATTGTAATCGTAGTATTGGTGTTGGACCATGATGTTCTGGATAAGTTGAATAAGCCAGATCTACTGATGGACCCATTGGGCGATATTCTGCTGTTGGTACATTTTCAGCTGTCAACGATTCTGGTGTCGTGTGTGCTCGAGATAAATTATTTCCATTTGCAGTATTCCTGGCTCTTCTCCGTCGACTATTTCTTGGTTGTACATTCCGTGTTATCTGTCTATTAACTGCCCTGTTGTAAGCTTCTTCAGGTGACATAATGTCAGGCAACGAATTGAATAATTGTTGTAAAACGTTAGGCTGAATTATAGTCCGTCTAATTCTACGTCTGTTATTGTTTGCCATCTGTAAATAAAAAACAAAACCATATTAAAAAAACTTACTAAAAAATGCATGTTAAGTATGAATTTTACACATTTTAGGGTTTCGCAAGTAACTATAAAAGTAAAAGTGGTCTTCACTTTAATCACATTCAAATTTTGAAGTGTTTTTATGAATCCATTTTATTTCAGATTTTTAGATCAATATTGCAGGCTACATTTTATAAACGTTAACGGAATGAGAAACAACAGTATCTAGCTAGCTCGATCAGACTCGTTTTGATGGACATAATAACTGTACGTTCATATTGATGGCTCCTGATCTAATTTTTACAGAACTTTGCCAATAAAAGAAATTGTCAAAATCTATATTTTTGGGGTTTTGATTATTTATATATCTTAAGGCTATTTGTATAGTTTTTATTAAGAATTCTGAAACTCGTTAAAATTTGCATGTTTAGATTTTTTTGCTATGTAAAAAACATATGTTTTAGGGTAACGGTAGTCGGGTAACTTTCTCTTCATATGATGGACGTAAAATATTATTTTCTGTACACATTTCAAAACAACTTTTTATACACAGTTATTACAAAAAAAAAACTGGTCTCAGAAAATCAGATGACTGGTGCTGACTGGCTCGAAGGTGTCCAAAAATGAAATCCTTATATCATTGTGCCTAAGTCAGAAGCTAGCAGTTTAAACAGGATTAGGGGGATCAATAAAGACGAGGTGGATTGGTTTTTTTTGGAGGTAGTAATGGTCAAGCCAAAAAACGCTGATTCTAATTATCTTTCGTCGTCTTTATGTGGGTCAGAGTTGTATAAGCATGCCAAATTTCTCCTCTCTAGTTGTGGTGGCTCGTAAATTTATCTAATGGGAGAGCAAAGAAAAAAAATTATAAAACTGACAAAAATACATTTATTTAAATAACAGTATGTTATATTTAATGAACACCAATACCAAATTGTAGTAACACCCTAAACACTATTTGAATCTGTGGACGTTACAATAGAAATATTCTGACGTATGGCGGAAATACGTTGCCCGTTTACGGCGTTATCGGCTTGCATCTTTGACAGGCTGAAGTCACTCGAAGTTCAAACAAACTTAAAATCTGCTGTTCCCTGGAAGAAATACTTTATGTACATTTTCAGCACAGCGCACCTGAGAAAAAGATTTTGTTACTGCAAGTAATTTCTATGTTAAAAAATAAAATTGAAAACAAAAGTTCAGAAAATTATAACTTTATTTCTATTGGATTAGTATATGTAGTCTCTTAGGACCAGAGTTGGGCATTATTTAACTAAATTTTCAATCAACTAAAAATTTTAATGAAAATGTAATCAATAGAGACCGGTAAAAATATGCAACGGTACTTTTGCCATAGGCGTGCTATTTTAAACTTTATTTTAACAAAAAACCAACAAAAAACAAAAGAATAAAACACTTGTACCACAATGAATTCTTATCTTAATAACAACACCTCATTATTTTGGGATTATATCCGAGATAGGTAATTCCGGTCACTTCTTTGCCATTGGTCAATTTTTGATAAGATATTAAATTTTTATACGCTACAGTATTTGTCAGCAGGGCACATTACAAATAAATATAATTATATTTTATTTCTACAGATAACACATGTGCCGCTTTTTATCAAAAAACACCTAACTAAAGTACCGTTGCATATTTTTGCCGGACTCTAGTAATCAAACTAAACTAATCACTATTTATTCAATCAATAATGGATGTAATCAAAAATCCTTAATCAAATGGTAATCATTAGTTTCAAATGATTAGTTTTTAATCATATGGTGATAGTTTGTCAGAAATTTTTGAATCGCTTGGATCTATTTATATATATTTATATAATATATAGAAACAACTGTTTGCCTACCTTTAGAATCAATATGTTTTTTAAATGCAAGAAATGCATTGTTTCAGTGTCGTCTTTTAAGATGAGATATAAAATTCAAAGAACTATTTTTATATCTTTTAATTTCAACTTTAGTTTGGCATTGACCGCATTGAGCAATGCCCTTATTTTGTTCTACACAATTTTTTTCGGCTAAATATTGAAAAAAACATACCACTCTTCCATTTCTTTTACCATCATTGACTGACTGAGTAAATGCACCAAAACTTTCACGAGTATCGTTGTTACTCATGTTAGCGAAAAAATACAGATATATAATTTTAATTGTAACTGTACAATGTATAAACACTAAATGCCAATGAACAGTGAGAGTAAAAAATCAAATCTCAATCCTGATTTTAGTTTCAATCATAACTAAAAATTTAATCATGACTGTCATTGCCCAACTCTGCTTAGGACTAACCCCCAATGCTCTCTAGGTTCAGCCGTTGAGCCTACAATTTCTACCGAACAAAGAGACACATGAGTGACGGTATTATGTATTTTGACCACATCTACAAAACCTTAAAAAGGATCTAGCCTTATTCTAGCATTATTGCTGAAAACTGATTCAATAGCTTAAATAAAAAAACAATGAGTAACTCGTTCGAGTGACAGTTTCTTTCAAGAAACTTTCTACTGGGAGAAAAATAGTGATTCTGTTTCTTCATTGAAAATGTAACAATATTTAAAGTAAAATCTGAATTCTCTGAAATGCAAAATGCAAGTATATTCCATCACCTATAAGATTTAATAGGATAAGATGTCAAATAGACAAGATCTCTGAGATCTCTTGGGGAATGTGTATTCTATACGATACACTGCATGTGAACTGAACAGAATCCTCCACATAAGGCAAACATTCAGTCTCTTATAATCTTATTATTCCCATTATTCTGGCAAGGTAGCGAGGTCACAAGTTTTACATTTCAACATTTACGACACTGTTAAACGATTATATATTTAATACAAGGGCAGGGTTGCCACCTCTTCGGATCTAACCCGGAGGTTCCGGGTTTTACAGATTTGTGTCCTGGTTCCGGGTTTGATCCGTATTACTCCGGGTCGCGCGCAATATAAACATCCAACTTTTTTTATATAACACTGACGGTTTGTTACACGTTTTCTGCCTTTCCTACACTTCAAATACTTTCTGAATTTCTGACCCCCACTCTTCAAACGGGATATCTGCGCCTCTCTTTCATTGCTTTTTTTGATTTCTTTCCTTATTTTGTGAAGCATATATTGTATATATAATAAATATTTACTTAAAATCTATTCACGATATTTCTTTATCTGAGTAGGCTATGGTAGGGTAACAGTTTTGTTGGTAGCCTATTGTTTTATTTCCCCCAGTGATATCTATGTATTATTTTTCTGTTTTCTAAAATGTTCTTTGTTCCATAAATCATATAATATATACCTTGGCGCTTGCGCGTTAACACTAAAGCCTACCTAAATGATGTATTTTGCGAATACGTTTATTGATTCCCATAGTTAGAAAAAGGAGAAACGTTAACTGTTTGCCTTGTTTTATTATGATGTCAATTGTCTGGCGTGACACATGGCGTAGTGTCTTGATAACACTCAGTAAAATAAAACGATTTCACTTTGAGATTTGATTTTGACAGGTATATTGCGAGATGTTTATTTCAAAGGGTTTAGTTCACTTAACACTCATCAAAACCAAAAGAAATTGTATACATTTTATAGACGGATTTATTTTATTTATTTTTTTGTAAAAAGAATTACAGCACCGAGCATTCAAAGGCATACGCATATAAATACCGGGTGATCAATATTAATTGTCCGTAATATCCATATTACTTGACTCCTCGTTGGAACTACTATCCAGATTTGAACGTATTATTATTTAGATCATACTCTCTGTTATTCTATTTAGATCACACATTTGTTTTTCTTCTACACTTTTTATAATATATATATCTTATTAATATAATATATCTTAATAAAATAAATATATATAATTTACATAATCTTGTCAGTTTTAGTAACCAAAACATAACCGAAATGACAGAAGTGTCAATAATGTGGCAAGTAACAACACATCAGAATGAGCGCAACAAAAAGTTTCCACTTTGTAACGTTGCCTCCGATACTGACCAATCAGTGTAAATATAAGAGGTATCTTACACTTCCTACCGCTGTCTTCTTAACTGGAATGCCGTACAGATCTGAAACTCCCACGATAACTTAATTCGGTTTAGGAATAGTGTTTCAATTATATGAAACGTTAAAGTTTAAAATAGTTTGGAACCGTTTATCGACACTAAAAAAATGGCACAAACTAACAAACTATTTATGATTTGGATGCCAGGACAATATGGAGTCAAAGGATATGAAGAAGCTGATCTCCTTGTTAAAAAGGGGACAGGCTGACAATTCATTGGCTCTAGAAAAGCAATCGGAACTTAAGAAGAAAAACAAAGCTCTTTAATCTGGCATCGCCTCCTAGGCTTAAAACATGCCAAGAAATTTATTCTACCTTTAGGTTCTAGAGCAAAGGAACTGCTCCAGCTTAACAAACAGGAATTGAGGCAAATCACGAACCTCCTGTTTGCATACTGCCCCCTAAAATACTACTTTAAAAAGATTGCTAAATTATAATACGATATATGTCGCCTTTGTCAGGTAGAGGCATAATTGGCAGAAATCGATTTGTGCAGTTGCACAATTGTTACTCGCCAAAGGGTAAACTATCTTGAACAGGAAAATCTGTTACCTGCGGGTATCTTCCGTTTAGTTCGCAGGAAAGTTATCAGCTTTTTCAAAAGTCTGGAATTCAATTGGGATCCATAAGGCAGGGGACTAACAAAACATATCTTATAGGTCGCATTGTGTTAAAGCTGCTCGTGTTTGTTCCACCTAAAGGTGCCTACAGGTTTTTAACGTTCGACAACGCTGGTACTGACGCTGGCCGTAACACTTAGCGCTGGCGGACACTTGTACATCCGTACCATACAGATGATGTGTCGATGAAGCGTCAGTGTTGGCCAAATACAAAATAGCGAACATGGGCCAACGTCAGTAAAATGGCATCTGGCAGTGAAAGTGAGATTATGATCGCAGCTTCGACCTTGCTTTTGATATTTAAATTACATTAAAAGTATAAAAAATTACTTTTTACTTTAAGAAGACTTCATAATTAAGCAAAAATGGTTATAACCTTCCTTTTGAACACAACACTCTCGACTGATGTGATGGCAAGGGTATGCACGTCGTGTGTACGGTGCTAACATGCATATACAAGGCTGCACTGATGTTGTTCAAACTCCTTTGACTTGTGATAAGAATACCGCCTGGGTAGCAAACGTCGGCCAGTGCCAAGCCCAGCGTACGTTGGCTGTGACTGGTGACTTGTTGTCCATACACAATTTGCGGAGCTAGATGATTAACATTGGCCGTTATTTGCCACACAGTCTGTAGGCGCCTTAACACTAATAATAATGAAAATACGCAACGTTGTTTTGAAACATAAAATAAAATTCTTTTGATTTGTTTATTTTAATGAAGATGGAACGATAAATATAAACATGCCTCCATCATTCATAGTCAGTGTTTGAAATCAACATCTATGGCACGCGAAACTCTTCTTCGGTACTAAGACCGACTGTCATGACTATAGCGAGGTTAAAATAACTACTTATAGATAGATCTTGTTCTATCTGCGTGTTTGGAGAAAAGTATTTCAAATCAAATCATCCAATCTACGAGTTGATTATGTTGGAAAGTGATTGTGATTCTGCACATAAGTTCATTAGAACTCAACATATATTTCTCAAGAGCTCGCATCTTCCCAAATCGCATGAATTTAAGGACGCCTCTCCTAACACAATTACTCTTCAGAGGGGTATTTTCAAATGGTTTTCTCGCATTCTTATCGGTATTACTGCTTTTGTGGTTCTTCGAACGCTTGAAAAACTGACTTCGACGCATGTTTGAATGCCTCATAAAAAAAGCCGTTACTCTACGTGTGTTTTATGTTCATTTTACGCAGCCATAACACAGTAACGTAACAGTAAGGTGACGTTATCAAATGAAGACGATTGTCAACACTTAGAATTTCTTCGTTCAATGGATACTTTTATATGATTTTCTTTGGTAATTTTAAAATTTTTACGTCTTAATTTGTGAGTTTGAATGAAGCAAATTGTTAGGTTTTTAAATTTAAAGTACCTATGTTTTTATGACGCGGTATTATTAAGAATTTTATTTTTTTTTGTGTTTATGATGGGATGTAAAAATGTACAAAATGAAAGTATAAAGGGAACATTTTTTAGTATTATACCGAATTTAATATAAACCGCTGAAATAAATTTATTAAAAATTATATTAAATCTTCAGGCAATAAAATCGGTAATCATTTTTCATTTTATGATCTTAGATTTCCGAAATTGGATAATTTGACGTGTGAAATTAAAAAATAACAGCACATACAAACCTAATAAACGAATATGATCGAACATAAACCGCATCAAAAAATTAATGTTAAGCGTGAATTTTCACACATTTCAGAATTTTGTAGGTATTTAGTAAGTGATAACTAATTGTGGGTCCGTATCTAAAACCATAATTTTTGACAGATTTTGAAAGAATTTCCACGTGCTTTCATCTAGAGCCATACAAACGTACTTAATTACGAAATTAAGACCCATCTATAGATATCCAGTTCTCTAGTCAGTCAAAAATTATTTTAAGCACGGTGTTGTAAATAAATCGATAATTTCTGTTGTACTATTCCGGTTCACATTAATGCAATTATCCGATTTTTTTTTCAGATTTTTAGATTAACTTGGCTCATAGGGTATGGGAAAAGAGTTATTTGGCCAAAATTGGGTTAAGATAAACTAATTTTTAAGAAACTACGAACAAGATGAACACAACTATGTCATAATCACAAAAGTGAACAAACCGAAATAGATCCGTAAAAGCAAGATTGAACTTGCTTGAGTATATATTTATTAAAACGTTCACACATATTTTGACGTGGAATTAACGTTTTTCCGATGACTTACGTGACTGACATTTAGGAAATTGCATGTAACATTTTGGCGTTAGGCAAGAACTTGCCCATCATCGCTCGTAGCATAATGCAATTTGCAAAAGTTAAATGTTGTTTGAAAGAGCAACGGCAGCTGTATACAACATATGAATATGTCAAGGTCGTGCGCCAATGCTAGCGCAACAGCAGAGGGAATATACACTCGAAATTGGAGCTCAGTGCGAACATCCGATGGTTTCGCGAACTAAACGCTGTAGAGAGATAAGGTTTGCTTCATTTGATAGAAAATCGATTACTTTACTCGAGTTTGAGTGCAAAAAAAATCTAAGTGTTGTAAGATGTCTAAAAGTGACGAACATACTTCCGAGCTTAAAACCGTGTCTAAGAAAAATGCTGCTAAACGGATGAGATAGTGTTGCAACTTTGCTACTGGTTAAAAGTACTAAGACCACTAAGATCCCATAACCACAGCTGTGCGGGTACGAGAGTACGGAGCCAGAAAATCCACAAAGCAACCTTCGAAGTCTACATCTCCTCCACCAATGTCGTCTAAATAAAGTAACATAACCAATATCTCGATAACTTTAGTTTACATAATCCTTTAGCTTTTGTTACTGTTAGGTGCTGTGTTGGACATTCTGCTAAATTTGTTTATTTTTTCCATAACTCTTTCCATTTATTTCTGTCCTTCGTCAAAGCTTTAGCGTTCTTCCAATCTATTCCTCTCTTTCCAACTGCATTCTGCAGTTCTCCGCTCCATGTTTTCCTTGGCTTTTCTCTGCAATTTCTCCTGAATGTTCTCGCTTCCGTGATTCCTATTTACATGTCCGTAAAATCCCTACCTGTGCTTCTTCAATGATTTTGCTAGACAGGTTTCGTGAAAGTTTTCTCTGAAAGTCGAGTTCTCGATTCGGTCAAATTTGGTTTTTCTTAAATTTTTTTGAGGAATATCATTTCAGTGCTTCGGATTGCTTCCGTGATAGTCAGGGTAACCAAACTTCAGTTTATCTAAACCATGATATTGAAAAAAAAATCGGAAAACGGAAAATTAAATTTTTCTTTTCTTTCCTAAAACATTAACGTCCATCGACCGTCAACCGTCACCCACTACTGTCTGACTCGCATACCGGCTGACAGTTGATAGTCCGAGTGCAGCAGTTGGTGACACAGAACAGCCAGACAGTCGGCAGCTGCTGCAGGCTCTATATATCCGCCTAGTCGACTTAACCGTTGGCGTGATCGGAAATAAAAAAAGTTAGATATATGCAGGCACTGCGAGCGAGATTTGCGATAATTATATGAAACGTAACTATATTATTTTCATTGCTGTAAACCATTTACATTAATTTTAGATAAAATTAGCGTAACGCGGAGATTTTATAACAAAACTCGGATCCTGAATAAACGATGTTGAAACCCTGAGACTCCGGGTGAAACCCTGAGACCTGGTCACCCTGGTGGTAGTACATGACTCTAGCCGTATGTTATTAGTTGTACCGCTACTTTTTTGAAGATTGTTACTCTTCTTTCAATATTTCTCGTTTGTTGAAGAAGGATATCTTTATACTGTTAAACAGTCTGCCAGCTAGATAGTCACCAAAGCAACTACTACGCCCAAAACATGTCAGACCTATCCAACAGAGAGAGCCTTCTCCCCGATTTTTTCATACCTGTTTGTCAAGCAGTTCAACAGATGACACTTTTTCTTTAAATCATTCAACCAGCAAAGACACAAGAAAACGGCAACACAAAATGTTATTAATATGTTGCATCCATAACGAAATCGGAATTCAAACGCGGAACTATTGAGGTTTCAGTTAAAATATTAGTATATTTTAATATCTGGACCAGCTGTATATGCACATTCATGATCACCTTTATTTCTACCCGTAGAAAAACTGCGTATGTAGTTACAATTGAAACGACTGTTGTAATTACTGAGCATATTAAGATTAATGTTTTGCGTTTGTATCCTTTTTATGTGGATTTGAACAGTTTTAATCGTATTTTCATGTTACAAATTAATGTTGAATTGAAATATGCGATGACAGCAAACGAAAGCTTAATTTTGCATTGAAATGTTGAATTTTTCATAATCTTTCATTAACTGAAGGGATGATTTTTACAAATTTATCATATGTGAATGATGTCACGTTCACAGAAAGCTATTGCAGACAGAATATAATACATCAACGGACAACAAAACAACTAAATAATAAATTAATATCTAAATGTTTGCAAAAAAGATCAAATTTATAAAACTCTAATTGAAAGCTATGTGTTAAGTGCGTGATCTGGTGGTGTTCCCGGATGGGGACACTGGCCAGAACCCTGCTCTGAGGGGCACTAAAAATAAGCGGTTGGACTGTATCATGCGCAAATCTACGCGATTGTAGAATATGGAAGATAGGATTGGAGAAATAACGGTTAATTGGACTTACCTCGGACTGAAGCGTGGTCGAATCAAAGGGCCCTTTGAACTGAAGTAGTGGGTCCGATCTGGAGAGAGAAGAGATGGGACACACAGCCGCGTTGATACACAAACACAATTAAGTCCACACACGAAATAATAGAAGACGGGGTCGTCTTTTGTAGAGACCGAAAAACGGGGTTTACGGTACACAAGGCTGCAATAGCCAGAGTTGTCACACTAACTATACTGATCCAAGCTGCTGTCGGAGCAAGCCTGTTCGAGCGTATATATAAAAGAAATATATTAAAACTAAAAACCCCCCCACTAGAAATAGGTTTCGCAGTAGCGCGAACATTCCGCCCGCCGAAAGATACAAATCTTTCAACGAGGGAAGAAAACGAAAGGAAAGTTAAGGGGGTGTATGTCCGTTAGGCAACGGACATAGTTTCACCACGGGACGAAGAAAGGTGCCCGTGGGAGTGCGAATGGTTGCTACTCGAATAATCCCATCAGGACCAGGGGTAGCGGCGACGACACGGCCAAGTCTCCACCGTAATGGCGGTGACAGTTCGTCCTTAATAATGACCAGCTGATCAACAGAGATCGAAGAGGTATTAGACAGCCATTTACTCCGCTGTTGCAGCGTATTTAGATACTCGTGATGCCAGCGGTTCCAAAAATGTTGCTGAATTTGTTGCACGAGTTGCCATCGCGAGAGAGTGTTAGGGTTAATGGGGGTGACATCAGGATCGGGCAGACCGACCAGAGGTTCCTGTATCAAGAAGTGACCAGGAGTGAGCGCGCATAGATCGTTGGGATCGGAGCTTATCGGGCATAGGGGTCGAGAATTAAGAACGGCTTCAATCTCAACAACAACAGTATACAGTTCCTCATAAGTGAGGATCCGGTCGCCTACAACTCGAGATAGGTGTTTCTTCACCGATTTGATGCCTGCCTCCCAGAGGCCCCCAAAATGGGGAGCAGAAGGCGGGTTAAAGTGCCACTGAACACCGTCAGTAAGCAGTGCAGTGGCTAAATGGTTATTGTATTCCTGAGCTTGAGTCAGGCAATACAATTCAGAGAGTTTGCGCTTAGCGCCTACAAAGTTGGTGCCGCAATCACTATAAATGTGATTGCAGCGGCCTCGACGCGCAAAAAAGCGTCGAAAGGCGGCAAGAAATACGTCCGCGGATAAGTCAGAGGCGATCTCTAAGTGAACAGCTTTAGTAGCAAAACAAACAAAGAGACATAAATACGCCTTATGGGTGCGAATTCCGCGAGCGCGTGAAAACGATACGGGGAACGGTCCACCGTAGTCAACGCCTACAGTTTGAAAGGGTTTGATCCGGGTGACTCGTGTAAAGGGTAAGTCACCCATGAAAGGGGTGTGAGCTATAGGGTTAGCTCGAAAACACTGGTGACACTTGCTAAGTTCATGTCGTATAACGTTACGAGCGGATATGATCCAGTATCTGCGACCTAAAATAGCCTGTAACGCTTGTGGGCCGGGGTGAAGATACCGCTGGTGATACTGGTTGATAATTAAACTAGTAAGACGGTTGCGGCGAGGCAAAAGAATAGGATACTTTTGCTCGAAGTCAATAGACGCATGGCGAAGACGGCCTCCGACACGGAGAATTCCATCTTTATCTACAAATGGATTCAATTTTTGTAAATATCTGGGACAGGGGCGATTATTTCGCACCGCTAATAATTCAGCACAAAATACCACTGATTGAACTGTCCTTATCCAAGTAGTAAGAGCAGTATCAATCTCATTGGTGGTGAGACAGGTGGATGCGGGGGAACTGCCAGTACGAGTTCGAGTGAAGAAGCGACGGCAGTACGCGGTGATACGGAGTAGCTTCGACAGTGAGGAATATCTGTCAAGTAGCTCTAGTGACGGTGGATTAGTGCTGAGAAAATTAAGGGTTGTTTTCTCAGACTTAATTTCCTCCACCGCGACAGAGTTATTAAAGCATTGTGGAGAAGGCCACTCTGTAACTGGGAGCATGAGCCAGCTAGGTCCATGCCACCAGAGCTCAAGATTGACCAACTCGCGGGGAAGCACTCCGCGTGAGGCACAATCAGCTGGATTATCAGCGGAACGCACGTGCCGCCAGAGATTTGGAGAGAGAACGGATTGTATTTCCGTTACTCTGTTGCTAACAAAGGTTTTCCACCTGTGTGGGGAAGACCCGATCCAAGTAAGAGCAACAGTTGAGTCAGACCATGCGTAGATGTCACGAAAAGAAACAGACAACATGTCTAACAGTGACTTAAATAAGCGTGCCAAGAGTACAGCAGCGCAAAGTTCAAGTCGCGGGAGCGATATTCGTTTGAGGGGGGAAACGCGTGATTTAGAACACAATAAGGTAATCTGGGAGGATGAGTGGAGCGAAGAGGACCGACTGTATATAACGGCTGCATAGCCAGCCTCGGACGCGTCGCAAAATCCGACTAGATCTAAATACTCTCCCACCGCGATATATCGCGGGATGGTAATCGCGGAGAGAGCGCTGAGCTCAGTCTGGAATTGCTTCCAACGACTGATTATGTCTGGAGGGGGCTCGTGATCCCAATCAACAGAAAGAGTCCATAACAATTGGATGATACGTTTAGCAAACATAGTCACGGGGGCCAGCCACCCCAGCGGATCAAAGATCTTAGCTATCTCGGATAAAATCTTCCGCTTGGTACAAACGGGGTCAAGGGATTCTGTCTCATAAGAGAACTGATCCAGAAGAGGGTTCCAGCGTAGGCCAAGTATCTTAATAGAGAGGTCACGGTCTAGCTGAAGAGGAGTATCCACGACCTGTTTAAACGTAGGAGGGACGTGGATCAAAGTTCGCGGATTATTGGTGCTCCATTTTCTTAATTCAAATCCTCCGCTCGCGAATAACGCGGATAAGTCCTGTTGCAACTGAATGGCACCGTCGAGGGTGTCACTTCCAGTTATAATATCGTCCACGTAGGTACATGTGGAAATAACTTGGGCTGCAGAAGGGTACTTATGCTGTTCATCGTGAGCTAGTTGCTGGAGGGTGCGTAGAGCAAGATACGGCGCGCAGCTCATGCCATAAGTGACAGTATTTAACTCATACACATGTGGGGGTTGCAAAGAATCAGAATTCCATAAGATCCGTTGAAATGGTCTGTGTTCAGGATGAACAAGGATTTGTCTGTACATTTGACGGACGTCAGCTGTCAGAACATATTTATAAAACCGAAACCGTATCAGAATAGCTGAGAGATCCTGTTGCAGTGGAGGGCCTGTCAACAGGACGTCGTTTAATGACATCTCCGAAGAGGTTTTCATGGAGGCATTAAAAACGACACGGAGTTTTGTAGTCGTACTGTCTGGTTTAAGTACACAGTGATGTGGAATGAAATAGCTATTTTCTTCCATATTTGGCCTAGCGAGTTGGCTCATATGGCCTGTGTCGATGTAGTCTTGCATAAAGGCAAGATAATCAGTTTTTAACTGAGGGTTTTTTGTAAGCCTCCGCTGTAATGCGGAATAACAGCGCAGCGTTTGAGCGCTAGAGTTACCTAAGGTAGGTGGGTAGGCTCGAAATGGTAGGGCGACACTGTAGCGACCAGTGGCGTCGCGACACACAGTGTCCCGAAATATAGTCTCGCAGCGTCTATCCTCAGAACTGAGAACAGGTGCTGGAGATGCGACCTCTTCGATTTCCCAAAATCGTTTGAGGGCAGTGTCTAATGAAGTAGATTCATTAGACGAGTCAGTAGCGAGATGAAAAGTATTGATTGGGTTTATCTGAGGTGCAGATAATTCTCCCATCAGAACCCAACCGAATACTGTTTCTAAGGCTGCGGGTGACCCTAGAATACTGGGCAGCCGCCCGCCTTGCAAGATGTGAGGGAAGAGATCCGCACCGATAAGCATATCAATGCGTGAGGGCGAATTATAATGCGGATCAGCGAGCTTCAACGCAGTGAGATGCGAGAAGGTAGAACTGTGTGGCAGTGCCCGGTTGGGCATGACTCCAGTTATGCATGGAACCACAACAGCTGAAGTGACAAATGAAGGGGTAGTTTTACCGAGAGGGGAAATAGTACAGGTAGCGATGCCACGAGCGTTGGGCACGCTAATTCCTCCAAGTCCATGTATAGGGACGTGCAGGCGACGACGCTTTAATCTAAGCCGCTGAACGCATGGTTCAGTTATGTAGCTAGACTGGCTAGCGCAGTCTAACAAGGCCCTTAAAGCATGCGGTCGGCCATGTACGTCGGTGATGTTAATAAGAGCTGTAGCTAGCAACACAAAGTTTGGTTGCGAACTCGAATTAACAAGGGTAGAAATACCAGCAGACCCAGGGCCGGACTCCGAATGGTCGCATTCTGGGCGCTGCGTGGGCGTAGTCAAACTGCTGGTAGCAGGACTGCTACCGTTAAAATGTAAGAGCGAATGGTGACGCTTGTTGCAGATGGAACAGGAGCGTACCGAGGGGCATGAATTAAATTGGTGAGAAGAGCTCAGACAATTCATGCACAAGTGATTGTCTTTAGCAATAGTAAACCGTTCGCGAGGAGATTTACTTTTAAAGACTGGACATTGATAAGCAAAATGAGGTGTCTGACAGATAACACAGTTAGGGGGAGTGTATTTGCTGGACACAAATGACACTGACGCCGAATGTTTACGACGTGGTGTGACAATGGGGTTGGAAGTCGTGCTGGTCACGCTGTCCGATGGTGAACACGACTCCTTTGAGCGCAATTTCTTTCCTAGAAAATCTAAGAGATTTGTAAGTTTCGGAAAGGGGTTGCACTCATCAAGCGAGAGTTCATAAGCCTCACGCGATTTAGCATCTAGTTTTTTGAGGAGAATGACGGACAGAATAAAGTCCCATGTAGATACGGGTAACTTTAATGCCCTCAGCGCTTCAACATTCACCCAAACTTCATTCAGAAAGGTTCTGAGTGCCGTCGGTGATTGGGTGGAAATATTGGGTAATGAAAGAAGTTTTTCCAGATGTTGCGTTGCTATGAGGCGTTTGTGCTCATATTTCTCCTCCAAGAGCGCCCAGGCGACAGGATAATTTTCAGCAGTGACTGTTAGACTTTTGATTACGTTAAGGGCTTCACCGCTCACGTTAAGTTTCAGATAGTAGAATTTAGTAACGGGGGTGAGCTGGTCATTATCATGGACTAGACTGCGAAAGAGATCCGCGAAACTGCACCATGACGTATAATCACCCGAAAACTGAGGGATGGCTAGCTTAGGCATACGAACGTCAGAAAGTTTAGGGTGAGACAAAGGGGGTGAAGTAGCATCTTCACTAGGAAACAAACTACGAAAAATACCCTTTATCTCGTATACGTAATCTTCATTCTGCTCCCGGATTTGGAATTGAGCTTCTAAGTCATCAGATTTTTTGAGCTTCTGAATTTCAGCTTCTATCTGAAGTTGCAGGGTTTTAAATTCAGACGTATGGCTCTCTAGGTCTTGAAACCTAGTTTTCAAAGATTCATGATGGCTTATATCCTTTTTCGCGGTTCTAGCGATTTTTAGCATGGATTTAATAGATCGCCTGATCGCATCGCGTGCTAACATTAATGTCGAAGTATCCATTGCGAAAAAGGAAAATTTCTAAATACGGACCTGAATAAACTAACAGCTGATTTTGACAGAAGAAATCACAACAGGTGACCTCGAAGGAAGGTTATCGCAACGACAAAACGAAACAATACCCGTATGTTAACTGACATACAAGTGCGAAGGATTAACAAAATAACGAACTTGCAAAAACCACGAAATAAAATAGCAAATTTTAACAAAGGAATGAATTTATAAGTGAAAAAACCGCGAGAAAATGCAATTTTAACGATTCTAAAGATTCTACCGTCGCGACGCTACGCACAATAACTTCCGGCTCTCGAAGGACCAAAATGTTAAGTGCGTGATCTGGTGGTGTTCCCGGATGGGGACACTGGCCAGAACCCTGCTCTGAGGGGCACTAAAAATAAGCGGTTGGACTGTATCATGCGCAAATCTACGCGATTGTAGAATATGGAAGATAGGATTGGAGAAATAACGGTTAATTGGACTTACCTCGGACTGAAGCGTGGTCGAATCAAAGGGCCCTTTGAACTGAAGTAGTGGGTCCGATCTGGAGAGAGAAGAGATGGGACACACAGCCGCGTTGATACACAAACACAATTAAGTCCACACACGAAATAATAGAAGACGGGGTCGTCTTTTGTAGAGACCGAAAAACGGGGTTTACGGTACACAAGGCTGCAATAGCCAGAGTTGTCACACTAACTATACTGATCCAAGCTGCTGTCGGAGCAAGCCTGTTCGAGCGTATATATAAAAGAAATATATTAAAACTAAAAACCCCCCCACTAGAAATAGGTTTCGCAGTAGCGCGAACACTATGAATATTTTAAAGTGATGATAATACTAAAGGTCACAATCGGTACGCGTAACCAGGACGGTATACAAGGTATTTATTCCCCATTTTTTTTTTTTTTCAGTCTTAGGATTTACTTCAACTGAAATCTGGTCACCTTGGTTACAAAATATAATTCCAGCATTATTTATTACGGGTTCCTAACGTTGTACTAATTTTTCTATAAGTATATAACACTCTATAAAAGTTTTCTGGTTTTAACTTAAAATTACTGATCACGTGTTTTTTACATTGGTGATATTTCGATATTTTTTATCTCTGAGAGTATGTTCCATAGACCTATATAGGTGAAAATTGGAAGGCGCGAGATCATGGGAATACGGTGGATGTAGAATTATTTCCCAGTTTAAGCCCTGAATTTTTTCACGGGTTATTTTTGCTGGTTGAGGACGTCATGATGAAAAATTATTCCCTTTCGGTTAAATAAATTTGGACGGTATTCCTTTTGTTTCGGATTTAGTCTCTCTAATTGTTGAAACTAACATGACGACAGCTTGACAGAATTAAAATTGAGAGAATGACATAGTGGCGAAACGACATATCTTTAGAAAAATATATTAACAGAACGACAAATCGGCAAGAAAACAGATTTATGGAACGATATATGAGGAGCGGTAAGAGATACAGTATAACTCCAAAAAATAATATCCATGTCGGATTAAAGTAATATTGATTCAAAAATTAATTTTATTGATGTAATAGGTTTAAGGAGCGGTAGCTGATAAAGTAGCTTTTTTTTATAATATTAGCCATTAATATTCGGGGTTTGCTGCGGCTATCTGTACCTTACTACTCGAAACGGAATCGGGTGTAATTCAGAACAAATCCAAATTTATAGTAGAAACGTGGGTAGTCTTTAAACCGGGGGAAAGATCAGACGATCATAGATAAGCTAATAGTTTCCGGATTTTATCAAAATTAAAAATTATATTATAGGGACCTAATCTGGTAAATTTAAATCTTTGTTTATAGACTTGGAAATAATACATATACCTTATATGTAAGCAGCCAAAGGATAAGTGAAAGCAACCTAAAGAATTAATGATAGTGAAACTTTAACCATTCTAATTCTATCTTATAAACCTGTTTTACAGCAAAAGGCGAAATACTTTTGCATTTTTACAAACATTAATAGAATCGAATATTGTGCAGTGATTAGATACTTGTTTTTGAAAAAGAAAACAAACGATGAGATCAACACCGAATTGAACGATGTTTATGGGGACTCTGCACCTTCGATATCAACAATTAAATATTGGACAGCTCAATTTAAACGCGGTCGTAAGAGTATTTTTGATTATGAGTCCAGGCCGTTCAAAAGAGGTCACCACTCCAGAAATGGTCGATAAAATCCATGGAATGTTAATCGACGATCGACGAGTGACTAAGCGCGAGATAGCTGAGGCTGCGAGCATCTCAACCGAATGGGTGCTCAACATTTTGCATGAATATTTGGGAATGAGGAAGCTCTCTGCCAGATGGGTGCTGCATTTGCTCTCAGTCGACAACAAACGCGATCGTCTGACCATTTCGAAGGAATGTTTGGCGACCGCGATAAGAAGGACTTTTTCCGTCGATTCTTAGCCGTGGACGAAACAAGGATCCATCACAGTACACCAGAGACCAAGGAACAGTTGAAACAGTGAATTGCTCCTAGCGAATCGAAGCCGAATAAGTCCAAGGTGGGTCTGGAGCCAACAAAGTCATGGCCACAGTTTTTTTTGGACGCGCACGGTTTCATTCACATCGACTACCTGGAGAGGGCAAAACGATCACGGACGTATATTATGGAGAGCTGTTGGACCAATTCAACGCCGATTTGAAGCGAATGCGGAGGCATTTCGCGAATAAAAAGTGCTGTTCCACTAGGAAAACGCACCGATCTACAAGTACGCAGTTACAATGGCAAAACTCCATGAACTACTCCAGTAATTGCCAAAAAAAGAAGAAGACGTCCAAAAGAAGGATGGTTTAACGCGGGTAGAGAAGATTTGGAACAAATAGGTGACAGGAACTCGGAGGATAAGGCAACAGACAACAGTGGAGAACAGTTGTTCAACAAGCTCTGGTCCTGTTAAGTTTGTCGTGCTGAATTGTTATAAAGAAAGATTAGCAAAATAATTGGTTGGAGCTCTTGAGCTTTTAGGGGTGGGAACTTGAGCACCACAGTTCCCTAATCCAGCATTGCGCATCTGTGCTTCAAAGCTTTTACTCTAGCTCTGTTCGTAGATCCTTTTCAATCCGCAACAGCCTTCTCTTCAACCGAGACGACTGATTAAGATTGAAGTTGTAGTGAAGAAGACATAGAAGCGAATGATGTAGATAAAGTGATGACTCATTAATATTATTTGTTAACGAAATATAAAATTATAATATAAAATAACAGAGCGTAAAATAAATTTACTGTTTCAATGATTAATGTTTATAATATAGATATACAAACAAAAATTGACCAATTATAAATAAATATAAATCTAGATTAATAAATATATAAAAATAAATATGCGAAACATATACGTTATTAAAACAAACTAATGTATAACATAATATATTATAATAAAATGTGATATGTACATGTTTAAATCTAAAAAAGCGGGTATAATGTTCACATTTTAACTTAATATACCACACAAAAATAATTTAAAATACAATGTATTATTTCGAGTGTAAAAAATAAAGTGAGATGTGTCAAGGAAAGACAGAAAAATAATTAAAAAACAAAAGGTTTTTTATAGTAGAGTGAAAACATGGCGTCGTTCTACAGATGTTATATGTGTAATTAATTAATTTTGTTAACTTTAATGTGGAATCTGGCTCAGTACACAGTGATAAAGAGGTAATCAGTGGAAACTGATGAAAAAGTACACACACAAATTCATTATTAATATTACAGCTAAATATCAACACTCAATTATCAAACAGATTTTAATTATAACAATTAATAAATTATAAGACCCCTCACGAACTCTCACAAACAGAAGTTTTTTCTTCCAGAATTTCACCAACAACCAGTATTCGTGTGTAAGCAAAATCTTTGAGAGATAACTTATTTAAAATTTATTTTTATTTTAGTGTATTGGTTTCTTTCCGTTGAGATTTTAGTGCATTTAGAGCAGCGTTTCTCAAATTTTTTAAAATTTCCGGCGTGGCGGACCCTTTAAAAATTGTTCGAGAGCTCGCGGACCCCTATTAATAAAAAAAAAAAAGGAAAAGTACAGTGAATAAAACATTTATTTTACAAACAATTTTGTATTCAGAATATTACATACAATATTACATGCTATGTAATCGTTAAATAACAAAAAACAATTTGAATGGGATGGATGCATTCGCTTTGCCTGAACTAATTCTTCTATGTTTGGCTTTGTTTTGGCCAGTGCAACTCTCATGTCATTTGTCGCGCATAATCTATTTCGAGATTTTGTCTTGATACTAAGTAGTGTAGAAAAAGCCGACTCACACTCATAGGTGGTTGCAAATGGAATGAGGACTCTTAGAGCCATCTTTGCAACATCAGGATAGGACTGTGCCATTTCAATCCAAAAATCACTACAACAAGTTTCACGGAAAACATGTTTTGCACCCCCATCATTTATTAAATCAATAAACTGACTGAACGACGCAGTTCAGTCAGTTATATAATATAAATAAATATGCGTTCGTTTTTCACGGACCTACCGAAATCGCTTCGCGGACCCCTGGGGGTCCGCGGACCCCACTTTGGGGACCGCTGATTTAGAGGATATTGGGTTAAATGGTGCAGTAGCTCCTTGGTAAGATAGCCTATGCCTATGGAGATCAGGCAAGCGGGTTCGAAAAACATTTCAGGATTTCGTAGGTACTTAGTAAAGTTCATTCACAATATCTATGAAATAACGTCATACTTAGTTAATTTAGTTGCTAATGTTACAATGTAATGTAACTAACATGTAAGATGCATGTAAGCATTACTCAGTCGCTACAGTTGGACCCGAAAGGTAGCCCTTTCCTACGTTGCAACATTGTAAACAGCAGTTAAAAGTTAAAGCAGTTTATAATTATTGTATATACAGGTGTATTAAAAAAGGCGAAATAAATTTTCTCGAAAAGGTGACGTGTGAGCAAATTGGAAGTACAGGATATTAAGGACTAACTTGATTCATTAAATGGGATCGTACATCGTGTTGGGTATCTTTGGATAGAATTCATGAAAAGGAACAACTTTTATTTTAACATTTTTCTAATTTTAATCTTTTACGGTTTACGAAAAAAATTATTGTTTATAACTACTCGAAATTAACGTTAAAATTTGGCATACTTGAACAACTCTTTGATCCATATACAGAAAAACTATTGAGAAACATATCAACAAATATGTATTTAATGAAAATAAATCATATTTTTTTAAAATTTTTGAGTGGGGTATAAAATAAAACCTTTTAATGACTGAATATATATAACACTTCACTCAATAAGTCTCCGGTCTGACATATATATGGCAACACTGTTGACAGACCCATATGATTTCTGGATAGTACCAATCTTCAAACGATACGTGTGAAAATTTCATGACATTCTCACAATTAGTTTAGAGGTTACAGTGGTTTTAGTGACTCCAGTTTTGTAATTTTCAAAAGAATGGCTAAAAAAGAATTTCGTGTGTTGATTAAACATTGTTTTTTGATGGGAAAAAATACTGTTGAAACCAAACAGTGGCTTGATAAGCGTTAGCAGAGACACTGCACCAGACAAATCAACTATTACTGATTGGTATGCTGAATTTAAATTAATTAATTTTAATTTTTTTAATTTTAGGAGCGTTGGAATGAATGTATCACTTTTGAACTAAAAAAAAAAAAAGGTTTTTCTTAGTTAGACCGGAGACTTATTGAGCGACGTGGTATATATATATATATATATTTGAAAAGTTAAATTAATTTTTTAATTTTTGCGTGGTGTGAAATGAACCATTTAAAAGGTGAGTATAAAAAAAAAATGGTTTTTTTTTTTTTGGTGTTTTCGCTAAAAATGTGTCAAAAGACTTTTGTCCCCCACCCTATTTCCCAGCGGGGATCTAAAAATCTGAAAAGACCTCTATAATGTAGCTGGGAACAAAACATTTTAATCGGCAAATACAAACGTCATTGAATTTTACATAAAACTGTGAGAAATAGATATATATTTGTTTAGCGGTTCTCCGTCGATCAGTTGGCATATTGAGTCTCGTGTCACGCGGAGTCACAGCGATAAATGTTGTATTACCGTCTACGAACCAAACGAATTAAACTCGGAGAACTAAGCCTGACCAAACTGTGGGTCAAACTCAGATGGTGCATTGCAACTTTTTTTTGAAATTTCTCATTAAATTTGATGTTCATACCATAGGTAATAGTGTGGCAGGACGATATACTGCAATGTACAAGGTATGTAGTTAGATTCAGAGTCGCCAGTAGCATTGCAACATGCCGCGCCCCTATTGCTATGGGGCTTGAATAACAGAAATCTACAACGTGCAGCAAGCGCACAGGAGCGTATTATGAATTAAACATTGGACTCGTGTTAAAGTGTAGAATATTGAAACTATTTCTTTTTATAAGGAGCTTTACAATTTTAAACACGTTACCAATAATGGAATGTATGATTATTCAAATCATAATTAGTTCACAAAGGTGCAGAACTTGTGTAAAATATATTTTATCACTTTGGCTTTGACTCCTTCAATTAATTATTTTAAGAAATATGTTCAAAACATTTTTATCAAGCGTCAGATAAGCTCTACTGTAATTAATTAAATTTTTATGTGTATTTCGCTTCCTTAAAATTGTAGTAGGTGTTAATAGAAAGCTGCTACCCAATCTCACCACAACTTTTCACAAGTGTTGTGGAACTTGCTTTCAAGGAATTGAACTGGGAAGGAAAAGGCATCAAAATAAACAGTTACCAACTGACAGATCGACGTTTTGCCGATGATGTCATACTGTTCAGCAAATCAGCAGAAGAACTTCAAGAAATGCTCCAAGAACTATGCAAAACTTGTAAAAAAATGGGATTAGAAATCAATTACTCTAAAACTAAAATCCTGTCAAATAGTCCCAAGCAACCAATAAACCGAAAACAACACATTAAACTACTTGGATGAATACGTCTATTTGGAAGAAATTATATCTTTCAATAAATAGACAGAAAAAAAAAATTAACAGAAGAATAATTAATTAAGTGAGACAGTATGGGAAATTAAAACCTATTCTTATTTCCAAGCTATCAAATGAAACAATGAGAACAGTTAAGGATTCGACAATTTTGCCAGTCTTAATAAACGGTGCTCAAACGTGGAAACTAACCAAGAAGTCTAAACGGAAAATACAAATCTGCGAAAGGAACATCGAGAGAGCCATATGGAAAATTTCAAGAATTGAAAAAATTAGAAACCATTGTAAGGGCCAGATCGGGCATAACTGATGTCTTAACACGAGTTAAATTGAACTGGGCAGGTCATGTTATGCGAATGGCACCAAAACGATGGGTGAAATTAACAACAGAACAAACACCCTACAACAGATGAAGAAGACGAGGCAAGCAACTGAAATGTTGGAAAGAGGAGATGTGTTCCTGGAATAAACATTGTTAGCGAAGGGCGCAGGACAGGAAGTTTTGGATTTCGATGAGGGAGGCCTTTACCCAGCAGTAGACGGAATAGGTTTTTATTATTATTATTATAGGAGCTAATGGTGACAATGATGCAATGGTCCAAACAAATACTATGTGTCCACAAATCAAAGTAAACAATTCACTAGTTGGGTAGATCTATACCTAGTCTTACCATAAATACTGCCACAGAGTTTTCAATGGCTTTCCACAAAATGCTTAAATATATTTTAATATTCTTTCAGTACGTAATACGTGGATGTATTTTAAGCAAGAAACACTAATTAGTTTTCTGAATGACCACTTTTACACATCTCTTAAATATCTTCGACAACTTGTCAACAGAATTACGAAGGATTTCTACACAGGAAAATTATTTTAACAGATGGAAAGATTTTGAATATGAAGGAGTCTTGTTTGCTATATATTCACGAAAAGCACATAAGAAAGGGCTGAGAATCCAAAAGGACTATTAGTCTGCTTCAGTTATTGTTCAGCTACGACGGTACCATTAAGCTTAATTCTGTCGAGAAAGGGATAATATTGGCAGAGTTTAAAGAATTGATTTACCAACTCTCTCTTCGTTGGTCACCACTGATATTTTTATTACTGAAAACTTCCACAAGATTCAGTGCCAGTCCATAAGGCGAAGACTATGTAGCAATGACTTGACAGCAATATACCGGACTTGCTACCTGTTGATTGGCCATCTAGCAGCTCTGACCTCAACCTCTGGACTACAAATTATGATCCGTGCTTCAAGATAGAGCCACCCTAATATCGCTAGTCTAAAGCGATCCTTGATGAAATCTGCATTGAGTTCTCGTGTAGAAACCCTTCATAATTCCATTGACATGCGGTCGCAGAGATTGAAGAGCTGTGTAAAGGTCAGAGGTGGTCATTTCGAAAACTGATTGGTGTATCTTGTTTAAAATCCATGTATGTATTATTATTAAAAAAATGAAATATCTTTTAACAACTCGTGGAATTTAATTGTGACAGTATTTATGGTAATATTTGGTATATGATAAAATTTTAATGACATGGAATATATCTTTCATGGCATTATTTCAGATTATTAGTGTTGTTTGGTTGAACTTCTTGTTTTGGATGAAGCTGGTTATCTACCAAATGGCAGAATCTAGCAATGGAAGTTGCGGATTTAAAAGATGTCACTTTTACATGAAAACTAGTTATGTGCCGGATCACATAAATGCCAGATGCGCGGATACAGATACGGATAAGGATTATTTGCGTCCTAATCCGCGGATACGGATACGGACAGTCAATTAGAAATCGACGACCGTGAAGCAGTAGTAACATCTGTTTAAAAGTCAGAGTAAAATTTACTCCACCATGAGTATTTTTAAAGGCAAGTTTATATGAAAACTAATTAGAATTTAACTGTATGATATTCGTTTAAGATTCGGGTAGGAAAAACGGATACGGACACGGATATGGATTTTTATTTTTTGCGAATCATCCACGAATACGGATATCCAGCACACCAGTATTAAAAACTACGCCTATACGGGTCTATTCTGTATCTTTTGTGGTTAAAAAGATTTGATTAAAAATGATGGTTAAAAAGTAACATTTTAATTAGGCGTTAAAATTTTAACCTTGTTTCTTATTCTGTATCTCAGGTTATAACCCAAGCGTTAAGTTCTAACTTTTTAACCTTATGGTTAAAAGTATGTTGTGAAATTATCTACAAGGAAGCGTATTTTCCTAGTATAAGTGTGGATTTAAAGTAAACATGTGTTATGGATGAATCGTAAATGAACAACGTTTAAGAATAATAAATCTATATTGCGGAAATGTACAACATTTATATATAAATAATTATGGGTGTAGATAGAAAATAATATAATATTACCATAACATGCAAATGTATCAATATTTTTTTGTTTTATCTTTCTTCTATAATAAGATACTTTTATTTTCAGGTTATATTTACCTTATTTTTATTTTTAAACAAGAAATCAAAATTTATAAGTATAACATAATTTTAAAGTTTTAAATATTTACTTGCAAGAAATCGTTTGGTTTTCTTGGGACTTTCAAAAAAAAAAGAACATTTGTAAAACGAGATATTCCGTAGAAGTTTTAGGCAAATGAAAGTATCACTCATAACACGCAGTTGCCTTTGTTTAATTCGAACTGATCGAATTTTTTTATTCACCTATATTAATTTTTTACTTATTAACCTCTTGATTTTCAATTTGTTCGAGTAATAATTGGTTTAAAATAAACAGACTTGCCATTATTAATTCTAAAAATGCATTTTTTCTGAATATTTGACGTTTAGAGGTTAGAATTACAGCTGGTTAAAAGTTAACGCCATGTATTTGGCTGGAGTTAAAATGCCAAATATAACCTACTGAATTGACCACATCGCAGTTAAAATTTTGATGCCATAGAGTTACAGAATAACAAAACATTGTAAATCGTGGTTAAAATTTTAACTTTTACTGATACAGAATAGACCTGATAAAGTCGTATTAACCCTCAACAATCGTAGTGAAAAAATATCTCAATATGAGCATAGTGCGGTCATACTGACCGCTGATATTTTAAGACAATTACAACTTCGATAAAACTTTTTTAAGGGGTGGTTAAGTTGTAATGGTCTAAGTTACGAACAATTTGAATAGTTACCGATCATGGTGGCCGCCTACGGTGTTTAAGAACTTTAATATTAGATTAATTTGGTTCACATTCAGTATTGAGTACCAGCTTGAAGGACAGTATACAAGTAAGAAAGGTTTTGAGAGCTAATATAAAGTACTGTGTACGAAAATGTATTGGCAACCCTAAACTGAATTTTTATTGAAAATACTGTAAAGTTGATTGGTAAATAATCTACAAAAAAACAGAATCTGGTAAAAAAGTTTGACATAATTAGTAAAATTGTTTTTGAAATTGGTTAATCAATAAAAACAACATTATTCAAAGCAAATCAAAATATATTTGGGCAGCACATACAAATTAGTATTCAAACATAGTTCCGCATATCTTCACATATCAAACTTGACACAAACACACAGACAGACAGTGACGTGGGTCAGTTAGAGACGAAGAGGAAATAATTATCGAACAATTAACCCCATTTAGTGGGGTAGAGGGTTGCGGGAACCGAGAACCGGGGATCGTGTGCTGGATGGCGGGTAACGAGCACGCACACAGCGCTGCACTACCACACTTACGACTATACGACAAAACAGTGGCGTATTATACCAGGACATAAGCAGTAGACAACCTATGTAACTAACACTACCATGTTTACGGTTTTGTAAGTAATATTAAGAAACGGGGAAAATATAAAGACACAACAAAATATGTACTTCGAACTACAAATGTTGCTTGACAAAATATGTATTCAGTATAATAAATTACGTCATTATAGCGACAAATTAGGTTCATTGCACGACAGAAGGTGACATTTCAACGACTTTTGTCCGTCACCCTATTTCCCAGAGGTGATGATTTAGAGATCAGAAAATTGACAACTGGAGTACGAAATAAAAGAGATACGGCCAAGGATACAGATTGTTGATATTGGCGCCAGTGGAAGGCATACACGGTACTAACTTCTTGATTTGTGTAAATCGTTGCAGATTATTATAAAATTGGACTCTAGTTTTCACTTAACTATTTGTTATCATCGAAAATTATTAGTTGTACTAAAATATTCAGCAAGTTTTTGGTGGACACCGCCCCCTACATTGTGAGGATAGGTGGTATTCGATATATTAATGTAATGATAGAAAATTTTGAAATCATTACATTATTATAGCCGCGACAAAAAGCTGGTCTAAAAAGACTCATTGATCTTCGGCTGACTAGCCCCGGTTTTTAAGGATAAATTTTGTTTGTTTTATCTCCTAATCAATCTTGAAATTGTAAAAATTCTAAGCAAAGGGCTAAATCGGAGATTAAACAAAAACCAATACCTATCTCTAATCGGTAAGGAAAAAAAAAACGGTCTAAGAGGGTTCGTTCACCTCTGGCGGACTCGTCTCTGTTCCTAAGGGAATATTTTGCTCGTTTTATCTTGTAAATTATATTAAAATAGCAAAAATTTCGACTTTACAGAAAATTAAAAACTATACCTAAGCGGTTAAGAAAACTAGTCTAAAATGGCTCGCCCACTATCCCTCTATTTCGAACGGAATATTTTGTTCATTTCATCTCGTAAATAATCTTGAAGCGGCAAAAAACACAAAGTTTAGAATATGCAACGTATTAAAATCTATACTCAACAAAGAATGACACGAAAATAATCGTTTCTTCATTCAAAAACACTTTTTTTTTGTATATATTTTTATAGTTAATAATAAGTGTGATATTTCAATGTTATAGATAGCACTCCCCGTGGCCCTCCAAATATTCATCTTATTGAATAGTAAAGAAATGTTTCTTCATTATAAACAAATTTTCGTATATATATTTTTAATGTAAAGTAAATAATAAGTGAAATATTTCAAGATTTTAGTTTTAGACCCCCCCCCCGTAACTTTCCAAATATTCATACAATTGAAAAAATGTATAGAACAAAAAGATTTACAGTCTTAAGAATAATTCTTGTTTTACACATTTTTCTGTAAAGTCAATGATAAGAGAGATAATTTTTTTTTTTAATAAATAAATTTCATTAAAACATGTCTAGCCGTTTTTGCGTGAATCGTGGACAAACAGACAAACAGATAGACAGGCACCGATTGGTTTTTTGATTTTTAATTTTGTCTTATAATTAGAGCCCTGCGCGGATACGTTTTTCTGTATCCGCATCCGATCCGCATCCGCATCCGATCCGCATCCGCATAGACAGGATCCGCATCCGAAGAAGAAATGTTTCTTCATTATAAACAAATTTTCGTATATATATTTTTATGTAAAGTAAATAATAAGTGAAATATTTCAAGATTTTAGTTTTAGACCCCCCCCCCCGTAACTTTCCAAATATTCATACAATTGAAAAAATGTATAGAACAAAAAGATTTACAGTCTTAAGAATAATTCTTGTTTTACACATTTTTCTGTAAAGTCAATGATAAGAGAGATAATTTTTGTTTTTAATAAATAAATTTCATTAAAACATATCTAGCCGTTTTTGCGTGAATCGTGGACAAACAGACAAACAGATAGACAGGCACCGATTGGTTTTTTTGATTTTTAATTTTGTCTTATAATTAGAGCCCTGCGCGGATACGTTTTTCTGTATCCGCATCCGATCCGCATCCGCATAGACAGGATCCGCATCCGCAGCCTTTGTAAATATAAATCCGCATCCGATCCGCATTCGCAAAAATATCCGCACAATCCGCACAGGATTTGCTGTCTGTTTGGAAATATCTAACATGTTTTACATTTCACATATAATATTTAATATTACTTGGTCCAGAAATATGTTTTCTATCTGACGTCGTACTGAGATTATATAGATTAAAAAATAAAGATGTAATTTACAATTATTCGACTCTTAAACCAAGTTTTTTATAAAATGGAAAACTTTAAACAGCAATATCTCAGAAACTTATTTTTTTAAGATATCTCACTATTATTTTAGAGCAGCGATATTTAGAAATAATTAAACAGATTAATATATCACATTTATGACCAATAAATAACAAGGAAAGTCCTATAAGATCAGCAAATTAAAAAAAAAAAAATAAGTTCTTAATAATAAAACTAAATTCATCCTATTATTAAAAGATGAAAGTTATATGACGATTTCAAGAATTTTAAGATATTTTTATTTATTTTTTTTAATTTAGTATGAGCTTCTATGTTTTTAAATGTGGCAAATTACCATGGTTAATATTTACTAATATTTCCAAAAATGCAATACATAATTATTTTTAAATTAATAAACGCAATAAATCCAAAGAAAGTGTTGTATCTACGACTGTTGTATAAACTCTACTATATTTAACTATTTAAGTAAGCGTAAAGTAGGTTTTTATGTGAAGAGTAAAAAAAGTAAAAAGTGCCGTAACGTATTATTATTTCACTCTTACCATAAGCACAATACAAATGCCAGCAATACATTTTTGGGGTTCTAAACGCGTCTTCTGTAGGAAGAGGCGTCCACCTGACGATTTTATATTCACGCGGATATTGCGGATAAGCGGATATGATATATAATCCGCATCCACACGATTTAAATGATAATTTATCCGCATCCGCAGAAAAATGGCGGATATCCGCGGATTTGCAGGGCTCTACTTATAATAACCTGAAACGTGTAAAAACTATGAGGATGCAAAAATAAAATCAATATCTAATATAGCCTCCAATTTTATTAATACCTATAGATTTGAAACGTTATAAATGATAATTTTGTAAAAAAGTAAGTGTTCGGATTTTTTGCCGATTATTGTATTTAAAGCGATGTGATTTTGCATTATGCGTTGTCAGTAGTTGTGAGAGATGATCTATGCTGACTGGAATCAGAAGCTTCGGCATGTCAAAAGCCTCTCTGTTTAATCCCGTCTCTCTCTCTCTCTCTCTCTTCACCACTGTATTTCGACTCTGTATCTTGCAGTGTATGTGTATTTGCTGGCTAAGGTTTCGCAATCAATTGCTATGCACTACAATCCTACGTCGGTCACATTGATCTAGTGTGATTGCCTATGTATTGGACTTAATTGCCATCTACTGACGACAAAGGGAATACCTTTTCAAACAAATTACAACACACTAATTGTCTAGAAAAATATTTAAATCGCATTTAATCTCTACTTTATTATGTTGTTATTTATGTATTGTTATATTTTATTTTTTCGCCAGGTAAAAAAAAAAGTTTTATTTTTTTCGTCCTCTTTTTTCGTTCTTACACGTTCCAAGTGATTGTAAGACTAAAAAATAATATGAAACGTAAATTTTCACACATTTCAGGGTTTTATAGATATTTAATAAGTGTAGGAAGCCATCATAATGCTGGATGTCTAGGAATAATTGTCTTACAATCACAACAAAATCAACAGTTTTTTTTATGACCATTTTTATTTGTTATTTGAGTACTAAAGCTGCTTTCACAGCTCTAAAATTAGTTGACTATGCATTGTGGATAAACTTAGTAGATAGTTTTAACGTTTAACGAAAGTATCTACAGCTATGATAATTAATGCATAACGAATGTTGTGATATGTTTTCTTCAAATCAACTACGATGGAATAAATTCATTTGGGACTTTTTACGAACCCGCCATCAGCATGATCGTGATTTCTTACTAAATCTTAATAACAAAATTATAATTGCAACTACAGCATTTCTTTTTAGTTTCACAATTTCCGAGATTTGTTGAAATTTGTGCGTATTTTCAAGGTTATGTAAAGTGAGATAGCTAATGTGTGTTTATATATCTGTCTCATTAAAACAACGCACAAACAACAATGGACAACGCATGGTGCATTAAATTTAGAGCTGTGACTGGTCGCTAGCGTTACCATATGACAAACTTGACAATCAATAGTGCATAAGTCATAGCCTATAGTCGACTAATTTAAGAACTATAAACGCAGCTTAAGAGCTTCCATTTAATTTTTTTAAACAAAATTAAAATAACTTTGCGAATATTTTGTCACAATAAAATTTTAATTAAAATTACAGCGTTTTTTTTCTGCATTTGCTTCGTATATAAGTTATCATTAAATTAATAGGAAATATATTGATAAATGGCTTAATTTTTTCAATTTCACAAACGTATTTCTCATTATTAATAATGTGTTATTTGTTTTAAAGTACTTCTGTACTATAAATGACTTATTCCTCTTTGATACCTTAAAATCAAAAAACTAAAATAATTCAAACAATAGGTTGAATCATGACGCATAATAATAGGTGAAGTCTACTGAACACTACACACTACACTCTATACACATGAACTCGATTCGCAGCTGTTAAAATTGTTTTATTATGTTTTTAATTTCAAAGAAAGACACACACTGCCTTAATCATATACGCAAAAATTCCACAATTTAGGCATGAATTAAAAAAAATATATTTTGTCTAAAACACAAACATTTTCCAAAATCGAAAACTGGTCAAAAGCTCCTCCCGTACATTTTTGCTTTAGCTGTACATTACTTAAAAAAATTCATATTTTTAGTTAAACTAAGTGCAACTACGATCTTGAAATATCTCACTTAATATTTATTTTAGAACGTATATGACAAGAAATATTTAAAATAAAAAAACTAATCGTGGATTGGAGGAAGTTTTCGGTTATTTCTAGGTGAAACATGTTAAATAAAAAAAACTCAATTAAAAACACTAGGTAGGTTTCACTAATATATTTATTTTATCGATACGTATTTCGGCTATTACGCCATTTTCAAGAGTTTACAAAATAACTCTTATTTTTTTCAAATTTCAATTTGATGTGTATTTGGAGAGTTACTGGGGGATGCCACTAACTATTTTCTTTGTGTATAAGAGTAATTATTTAGAATGAAGAAACGCTTCTTTTCTGTCGAATATTGATTAGGATGATTATTTGGAGAGTTACCGGAAGTACTATCTAAAATTGAATTATTTCATATATTACTTACCTTACAGCAAAAATGTAACAAAAATACATAATAAATACGGGTTATTCTGCTCCTAAATAAAAATAACAACATAAGATTCGAGATAAGAACAAAAGAGTGTCAAAAGTGCCAAAGTATACAAAAGATAGGGGTTGAGGTTGAAAAGATAGGTACTTATCTAACATATATAACATATATAACTAGTTCATATAGTTACCCAGAGGGGTCAGGCGTGTAGCATTTCAACACTTAGCCAAGACTTTGTATGACCTTGAGTTTCTGAATAGGGTCTTGACAGCGCATTAACACAATTAACACAAACTGTTTCATACTAGAAAACTACTACTTGAACAAGTTAAATAATATCTACATATTTAATAGCCAATTTCAAAGTTTATCCGAACTACTTCGAAATGTCGTGGCAATGGTTCAGGACTCCTGACAAGTAGGGTGGCTATTCGTCGCGGTTTTCCGGGATTGTCCCGATTTTATGTAAATTATCCCGGTGTCCCGAAAAATGTTTTCGGGACGGTCGATTGTCCCGATTTTTACATAATTCTGCATTTGTCGATTAATAGACATTGACGTGATTGGTTTGTTTCTGGTTCTTGACCATGTTAATAAGTTTAATAATAAGGTATGTTCCATTAAAAAATTATTAGTTTATTTCTAAAATTTAAGTTCGTTCAATCCTCATTACAATTGTAATAAATAAAATTGAAATGTTCATGGTAACTTCTTACTTATTATATTATTTAACATTTCATTTAATAAATGACACTGAATTTGTAATAGGATGGAGCAAAATTTTTATCGTTTTTTTGAATAGTAACCTTGGAAACCAGACCAAAACTCAACCATATTATTTTTATTTTATATTCATTCCATTTTATTACTCTGTCCCGGTTTCCCTTCACTAAAATCTGGTCATTCTACTGAAAAGTACTGAGATGTAGGTGTGCAACGTGTGGTAACTTAGAGTAAGTAATCAACATCATTGGTGCGACAGCCCGAGGCAAGCTTAGTCGTCCTGTATTTGAAGAAATTGAAGAAAATGAATGGAGGTAACACAAAATACAGACTGTAGATTACTATTTTAAGTGAATTCTTTAAATAAGAGCTAAGAATGATTCATCATCAACTTCAAGATTCAAGTAATCCATTTGAGTTACCGGTTGCGCGTTTTAAGAAATTATTTCGTCACACAAGAAAACTTGGACGACGCAAATACCCGAGTACCTCAAAATCCAAAGTAATGGATTAAAAAAGAAGGTAATAGCTAGATTTGGGTGCGGAAATGAGGAAAGAGAAAATGAGTACTGGAGAACGGATGAACAAAAACTGTGCTGGATGTGTGGAGAGGAAAGAGACACCTTGGAGCATATAATGAAGAATTGTGGAGAAATGAAATTTAAAGAAGGAACAAGAGAAGGCGCGTTGTGTGAATAAGGGCAAGGATGGAAATAGATGGAGGACGTCTTAGAAAGAATAGAAGATTTGAGACGAAGACAACAATTAGAATACGTATTTGACAATAAATTAAATTAAACTATGTAGATTTTAACCGAAAGGTATAAATAAAATAACTATCTATCTATCTAAAAAATTATTTCGTCAAACCTAAACTGCAACATTATATTTGTTACGAATATTGGAACCGCAAATGGACGAAAGAATAATTTTCTGATGTAAATGTTTTGGCATTTCGGACCACTTTTTTCCGGCCTCATTTGCCATAGGATCAAACATGTGTTTAAATAGACTCGTGTAATCATATGAAGATATACTTACTTTTTGGCCTCCTTGAGCTCCTGGTGAAGGGGGAGGGGTCATGGCTGTATGCCTCGCTTCTTCGATGTGCGTCTGTAAATTAAACATACTTAGTTATATATTTTGTATAACATAAATTAACTATTGTAATGGTATTTCAGTACCTGATGAAGCTAAATATTTAGCGAAACGATATGTTCCCATAATAAATATATCGTCCAATTAGCTGTACGAGTTTTATTTCAAAGAAATATTAGAAAGAGTGTAGGTGTATAAGTAAAAAGGCTTGAGATTGACTGGTATATATTACCTGTGATAATTTAATTGATCAATAAAATTAATAAACTACTTTCGCAGATAATCTGCGACGGAGTTAGTTTTAAATATATTTCTGTAATAAATAGAGCTAGGACATAGCTAGGCCTAAGCCTACACTGTCGCTTGCGAGCGGCACGTTTATTTTCAATAAAAACTATTAATTATGTTCATGTGCCGTACTAGGGAAACGCGAGGCTCGTACTTTATCAATTTTTAATACGCTCATATTGAGTCTATTCTCTTGTATTCCAATTAAATTTAACTGTGAAGACCCTAATTACTATGTTAGACACTGACCATAGTCACCGTATTGAGGATTTTCATATATAGTTTTCAACTTGAAAATATTAATAAAAATAGATGATCAAAAATAAAATGTTAAGATAAATACGAAAAAAAAAAAAACTAATAAAAAAAAGTAATTGTATGAACTTATATGAATTTATCAGAATTGCAAGTTACAATGCAGACTTTTCTAAATTTTCGTTAGAAAAACTATTTCTGCTTGGCGTAAGAATATTTTTAAATCTTGAAAGAGAGTTCTTTCGACTTCACAAGTAACGACGGGGGCTCTGCAAAAATAATTTCGATATTAATTAAAATATGGTTTTAAAAAATCGGGGCGGTCACCGGAATAAATTTTTGGTAATATACGAAGGTCTGGATTTCTCTGAAGAACTGCGTCAATTTTATTATTTAAATAAAGGCCGAAGTCACCAGATACTTGTTTTAAATTTACTTATTTTTATTTTTTATTTTTATAAAATCTCTAAATCTAAATACCTATAAGAATTATTGTTCAGCTTTGTTCACAGTTCAGAATAAAACAAAAAGTTAACAGGACTTGCAAAGTTTATACAGATTATATTTTTCAAAATATAACAGGTTTGAATGTATTTGACGTTTGCATTAAAAGAAATGTTTTTCTTTAATAATATTTCTTAACAATGGTAACATCTCATATTGCATTCAGCAATGTACATTATGGAATAACATTTATAGTAGTATTTGTATTAATAAGACAGAAATGTTTTTAGATAACGAGTGGTACCCGTTTATTGATATTATGATGTGGATTTTGCTACATCTATAAACATCTCATTAATAATGTCGTTAGTGCAGATTAGCCTAAAAATGTCCGAGCTCTGGTAATTAATTACAATATTTTTCTGACTACAACATGCAGAATTTGCTAGAACATATAAAAACGTGTTGCTGAATTAAAGTGTAAGTATTACGCCATTAAAAAGCAATAATGTGCATTGTCACAATTAAGGTGACCCTTCCGAACAAACGACTTTATATATCACGGTGGGACAATTTCACGATATCCTAAACATTCAAACAGTGACATTAAACTTTTTGTATTGTAACAGATTCTTTAAACTTTCGGAAAAGTTCTCCAATATACCTATTGACATGGCGCATTAAATTATGTAAAAGTATATCTATATAAATAAAATTGGAGGTTATATCTGTTTTTATTGACTTAATAACAAAAAACTATATGTTTGTTCTACGGTTTATTTCATTTTAATGAATATTTGGGGAAATGCGCCGGCACGCCCTTAAACTAAACTTCAAATATCTCTCTTATTATTGACTTAACAGCAAAATCGTATATGACAATAATTGTTTACAATAAGAAAACATATCGTTTCTGTTCCATACATTATTCAATTTCGATGAATATTTGGAGAGTTACGGGGGACATCCTAAAACTAAACTTTTGAAATATCTTTTATACTTAACTCAATAATAAAAATGTATATAATAAAAATTGTTTATAATAAGAAAACAAATCTTTTCTATGAGTTACTGCATTTCTCTCGTGATCGCTGAAAATGGGAACAGATAATAATAATAGATCGATGAACAGTTTCCGAAACGTCTGAAAGAATTTTATACAGTCATGAAGTATTATATCTTTTTGATTTTAATACTCATTATATTGTACTATTCCAAACTACTACTCAATGAGTACCTAGTGAGCAATGGCAAACGTCCAAAATAACGGTGTCCGCATTAATATTTATTATCAATATGAATATCAACAAATGTAAAGCAATATCCTTTACACGTAATATAAACAAAATAACCCACGATTACCATATTGACAATATACTGCTGCTTATAGATTTAGATGTACTATTTAGACACGATTTTAGTGACCACACAGAGAATATAGTGAATAGTGCCCTAATAACCTTAGGATTTATACCAAGAAACAGTGGTAGTTTTAAGATATTTACAACTTGGTTACTGTACTGTGCACTAGGTCGACCTAAATTATTAGAGTACGCGAATACAATTTGGAGCCAAAAACAATGTCCCACAAAAATCAAATAGAAAAAGTACAAAAGATTTGTAAGAAACCTGACCCTGAAATTAACCGGAACATATCCTTTTCGAATCTCTTAAGCAAATCAGTTAAAAAACGTAGCTGTCAATAATACCAAGAAATTTCATACATTAGAATGGAGACGCGACATCCACACTTTGATTTTCGTTAATTGTGTAACACGGTAAACTTAAGAAGAACTGTAGCAGAAGACAGTTTTATTCTCTTCTGTGACGTCAGTTTAACGCAATATTCCAATTATTTCATTAAAAATAGCTTTTTTCCTTTTCTACTTCCCAATAATTTCCATTGTAATTTACAAAAACAAATAATTCATTAAATTGTTTCGCAACCAGGTTAAACAAACAACGAAACAATATTCGTTAATCTATGTTACTTAAAATATACAAATTTACAGGTGTGTAGGTGTTTAAAGGTTTAATTTCAATTATTTTCAATAATCATGGATTAATATAAATAAACTCCACTTGACATCGCAACAATATAATGCTACTTGTCCACCTACATACCGAATATTTCACTACTTGATGTAAACAAGGTATAGAATCATTACAATATCATAAGCAAAATGGTAATGTTAATACAAATAAATTTAGTGGTGGTGCAGACAAATTATAATCTCTCTATATATTTAAGCCGATTTGCCATCAAACGAAACCATATAATAATATCTCTAATCTCTTAATATATAAAAAGGAAAGTCTGTCTATGCTTACTTAATATTACGAGCCACGGTCTCGTAAAAAAAATAGTCAATATGATTGTTAATCTCTATTATGAGAAGGCTTTGAGGGAAAATATTATCGTAATGATCATCATCAGTACTATTCGGTTCAATACTGGACATACTCTTTCCTTAGATTATTCCATTGTCGCTCGTTAGCAACTCTAGTCCATTGCTTTTCCGCAAATTTTGCGATGTCCTCTCCATCTCACACTAATGGACTAGGATAACGTTGGCCAGTTTTGGACCTTCACTCAGTAGTGCATTTTTTCCATCGGTCATCAACTCTTCTAATAATGTGACTAGCCCAAGACCACAGTTTAATCACATGGACAGCAAATTTGATGCGCGAATCCAAATATTTTTTTATCTATCTCTGAGACTTACAGCTGTCATAGATTACTCCATGGATACTCATGGATGCTCATAGATCCTCATGGATCCATGGATACTGCATGGATTCCTATGGATGCTGCATGGATCATCTTTGAGTAACTCTCAGTTTATCTATTTGGTGTGTGACTACGTTTCTGTAGCATATGTGAGAGTTGGTAGAATGTACTGATTGAACATTTTTGTTTTTACGAGCTGGATGTAAAATTTGGATTTAAAAATATTCTTTACTTCCCAGTTACTGCCCAGCTAAGCTTTATTTGTCTCTTGATCTCTTTAACTTGTAGATGTTTTCTAAAGCTTACAAGTTAGTCTAGATAGTATATACATCAACTTCGTCATTTATTCGTAATACCAATGTTAAGTCGCGGTTGGATATGATTTTAGTTTGATACTTGTTCATTTTAAAGCGAATGCTATCAGTTGACATTCCAGGATCACTTACCAGATGACACAGTTCCTCAATATTTTCGGAGATTAAAACAATATCATCAACAAATCATAAATTTGACAAATATTTACCATTTATACTGATTCCTTGCTCGTCTCAATTGAGAGTTTTAAACACATCTCACTGTCTAATATTTCTTCGGTTGGTAATGGAATTTGTATTATCGAATACTTGGACATTTATGTCATAGAGGTCTTTATAAAATGTTGTCATACGGTGATCGATCTGCCTAGTACATCAATAATTGCCCATTTTTCTAACGTACGCCTATTCGAAATTAATGAAAACCAGAATAAAAGCAAGTTGTATTCCTTAACCTTTTCCATTAGTTGTCTCATTGTATAAATATGCCATAATCAATATGAATAATCATAAATTGTTATGTCAACGAAATTTCGTACATTTAACACCAGTGTTATGGCCGTGCTTCTGTTCAACTGTGAAATTTGAAAAATCACTATCGTAATAAAGAACAAACTACTGTTCGTAAATAAATATTTCAGGAAAATACTACGTATATTCTGGCTAAATACAATATCCAACGTCGAACTCTTAGACGAGACAAATAGGAGACAAATATCGACTGAGATAAAAACCCGTAAATGGACGTGGATTAACCATATACTCAGACGCCCGAACAAAATAACTAAAGAGGTCCTAGATTGGAATCCTCAAGAAAACCGACCAAGAGGAAGACCGCGTATTACTTGGAAAAGAACCGTTCTGAGAAGTGGAGAGAGCGGGGAACTCCTAGAACTAACAAAAAGCACTAGGAAGGAACCACGTCTATTGGAGGAGTTTCCTTGATACTCTATGATTCTTGTAAGAGTGAATGGATTAATATGTGACTACGATCAATAGTAGAATACCCTTCCTAAAACTAGCTTGTTCTCTAGGTTCATAATTTTGGCCAACAATTTATGTAGGTGAATAAGCAAGGATGAAGGATGAAGAAGATACTTGGCTGTTAAGAGAGCCAGATGGAAATTTGAGTCATCAAAAAAGTTATCCCAAATGACACTGCCTAATAAAAGACAATGGAGTTATCACGTATGTTGTTCCACGCTTTGCCAGTCGTCGATTAGGATTAATTAAATCTTGAATATGAAAAAACGATAAAATTCTCAACAATGTATTCATAAAGTTATATTTTAGTAATGAAAATTATCAAAATGTGGAATAAAATTCAATAAAACTTCAAAACTCTAACAAAATTGAATTTTCTTGTTTGTAATGTAATTTGAAGTGGTATTTTTTAGCGGTTAGTTTAATTATGTTCTCCTCTATGGAGGATATAATATCGGAGCTATTCAACGTACGCGATATTTTAATAGTGGTATAGCCAGCCAAAACTAATTAGCCCCTGGGAAATCAGTTAAATTAATTATTTAACTAATTGCATAGAACTATGCAACCTTATGCAGTCAGTAGTGTTCCGCAAATAATATAAATAGCCATACGCTATCGAGAATATTAACGACCTACTCAAATATTCCAGAAAAAAATTACATATTTACATAACGAACTTACGGAAATTATTAATATTAACGTTTATTTATCATATTAAATGAAAAATTTTAAAACGTTCAAATATTTATTTTGTGTCCAGTTTTAAACGGTTGACTGATCATAACATAATTTCAACAGATTCCTGGAAAATAAAAATCATTTAATATATTAAAACATTTTTAAAAGTCAACAGTTAAAAGTTACATATCAAATTATTACGACTACATTCCTATATGGCGTCAGCTACTCGGCGCAACGGCCTTGAAACTGACCAGAAACTACAAGTGTCAAGACGAGTCAAAAACAAATATGTCGCAGGTATATTACCGTCTTATTTACGAGGTTATGAAATTACTTAGTCGAGTCTATAACTGAGAGCTTATACTGAGGAAAGTGAAGAATTTAAGTGAAGTTTAGCTATGATATAAATGTAATATACAGGGTTTATCAAGATAAAGGAAACGCGACTTCTCGAAAAAAGGAAGTGTGTTTGTAAAAAATAAATTAGACAACCAAGGTTCAAGATCATTGGCTTGAATCCTGAAATTCTATTGGGAACAATCCCGTCCTTTTGTCAAAGAAAGGGATAATTTTTCTCATCCCAAAAAGAAAAGTAATCTCAAATACAAATTTTCAGTTATTCTAGTGTACCACACGAAAATAGTAATTCAAATCAATGGTTAATAGCGCTTTAGAATACAGATAATTGATTAATGTTTCCGTAATTATAAAAATGGATAGGATATCTAGAATGAATAGACGAAAGTGATTTTTCAAAGAAAAGAATTTCCAAAAGCAGGTACTCGGAAAAAGATATTTAGGAAGGCCAAAGGCGAGATATATAGATCAGTAGTAGCAAGACTCAAAAGGTCTTAAGGGTAGAAATGAAAAGCGAACCTTAAGAACAGGATAGACTGGAAAAGAATCCTTGGAAATGATTCAGAATAGATATTAGAGTCAGAACTGTTGATGATGACTCAAAATTAAAAAAAGACAAATTTGATTGTCTTATACAATGCGTTGGACACATTTGAAGACAACAGAATGATAAAATAGTACTTGTAGCATGAGATGAAGCACCGGAGCAGAGAAGACCTAGGGTGATCCAGATTAAGTTGAAGAGATGGTGTTAAAATTGATATACGTGTCTTGGGATCGATAATGCGACGATCTAAAGCTAGACATACCAAAATGGAGACCCATTGTTAAGTCAGCCAAAACCCAGCCAGGGTTTAATGCCTACGAAGTAGTAGTAATAGTGATTTTTTATATAACTATTTCTATACGATGTATTCTTCAATGAACACCAATGCAATAGTATTATAACATGTTTTTCGTCGGACTGGCCATATAAGTGTGCAATCCAATCGTCGGGCTGGACCAAGCGAGGCCAGTAAAAAATTTCAAATCACCGGGTTTACATGGCATTCCCAGTCCGCCCATGGGTCTCACATCATTTGACACTTAAAAGTCATGGCAATCTGCTTATCCAATAAACGTTTTTTCGTATCTTTTCTTTGCAACCTCGCAATAATCTTTTCCGATAATAAAACAATTGGAATCGGATTTTACCGGTAAGCGACTCATTTAAATCCGATTAGTTGGAAATGCAACTCTCGTTGACAATAATATTCGGTGACCTCACTAGAAAAACGTTTACGTACAAATTGCTGAAACTGAATAAATGATGAAAACAAAACAATACAACATTATAAACGTTTCTTTCCATTTACTATTGCTATCATTGATATATATTATATAGTATATAGATACAAATTAGGTCAAATTTAATGGAGTCATTATTTCTTTAGTTATTTGTTTTTGTTGAAAGTAAATAAATTATACAATTATATTAGATTCTATTATTTAGATGAACACAAATTATCCAAGTTTATTTACTTAAATAACTTCTAAGTTTGATTTAGTTTCGTAAAATCAATAACTTGCACGTATTTCTAGAATCGTGTCAAAAGTGCAATGTTTTTTAACTATTCATAAATCTGACATATGCTACACACTTCCGCTGCTCAAGTTTTATAGCAATATTTACTTATAAAACCAATAATAGGTGTACCCATAAGTAAATAAATTATTTTGAATAGAAACGTGTTTTTGCTTGTTCAATCGTGATGACGCATGTAAAACGCGTTTCATCGTACATGCCGCTTATGGGAAGCACGGATGTTATTATTCGGATACTGTTACAACTTTCGCAAAGAACAGGCCGGACGTAGGCAGCTGCATAGAAAAAATACACCAGCAATAACCCTATTTGCATTAATTTTTTTGTTAGCATGTATTTTCAAGTTTAAATGTTACCGGACCTATTTCTCATAAGTTAACCGCCAGCGAGTTGGTGGTAATTCTCCTCTCCTCAGGATTCGTGATGCGTGTGAAGTACGTGTAGGTGAGTTGATATGTCAGAAAGCGGAAGAACTTTCGAAGAAATTGGGAAAAGAACATTATGTTGCAACGGATGGTTTCACTGTTGGAAAAAAGGTAATACGTCGTATACAAACGAATTCACGGCGAGCAATAAGAGCTGGTTTTAAAAGTGAAGAAAATTGGATCTAAAAAGTATGGACCAAGATTGCTTTGAAATTTATTCCAAATGATGTTTTTAATGCAGAAGAAACTGGGTCTTTAATGTCGGGTACTCCCCGATCATACATACATGTTTAAAAAAGACAACGCAAACTTTTAAGAACTGAGGCGTTTAGCCGATGAGGGTTTTGATCATTTTGTTAAGCAAAAATCCAACTCAAGTAAGTTAGTGACAACTTAATAAAATAAAAATTCTATTTAATTCGGCTTAAACATTTGGAAAAGACTTAAGAGTAATTACATATACATTTTCAAATTTTAATGAAAGAATTTTGTTTATTTTATGATTTTTAGTCTATTGCATAATTTATATGCTGTTATTTTAATTATGTATATATAATTAATGTTTAAAATGTTAATAAATTATCGGCCTTGGTAGCGTAGAGTGCTCTTGCTTCACGAGTCAATGGTCCTGGGTTTGAATCCTGGTCAGGACATGGATAGTCCTGCTCTGTGGTTAACATAAAAAATAATAGTGTTTTGTGTTTATGTTTTTTCCGGATATTATTATCAATCGGTTATTATTTTCAAAAACCCCGAGTCCCGATGTAATCACATGAAGCGGCATGTACTGTAGATTCTTTAGCAGACAGTAAATATATTTCTAATACTAAATTTTTCAATGACTTACTTTGTAAAGTTTCACAAATATTTTCATTAGACGTGCTTATAAATTGAAGACAAACATCTTATTCATGTATTCGATTTTATCTGTTCAAGTAATACGTCAACATTTTTTTCGATATGATTGTTTATAGTCCGAACCCTCGTAAATAAATACTATGTATGATGATAATGGAATTTATTTATTTATTTGTTTGTTTATTTAGCGTATGACTGAACATTTACATCATATAATCACATAATATAACACAAATACAAATATAAATAATAAAACAAAAAAGCAAAATATAATATTTGTAGTCACAATATACATATACTTAAAAACGGTAAATAGAAGTAATGCAGTAAAATACAGTAACATGTCTGTATTTGTTATCAAAGGTGCCACCAACACAACTGTTCCTTGGATGGATCTATTGGAGCATTCAAAGACAATGTGTCTCATTGATTGACGTTCTGAACCACAATCGTATTTGAAGTCTGCCACAATAACTACAGTAAAATGTCTGTGTTTGTTAACAAAGGTGTCACCAATATGAACTGTGCCTTGGAAGGATCTATTGGGGCATTCAAAGACGATGTGTCACATTGACTGACGTTCTGGACTACAATAGCAATTTGGAGTCTGCCACATTTCCCATCTGAACAAAGATTCGCGACTTATATAATGGAATTTCACGTGTTATTTATGAAAATCAAATTATTTTGACTTGCAGTACCTATTTGTAAACCGCCACAAATTCAAGATGGTAACAAAAGACCACCAAGCACAATAAATAAAATTAATTTTCATAATCTATACTGGCATCAGACTTCATCAGTTAAAACTTATATTATAGTTAGAGATTATAACCCAGAGTATCTACAAATCCAGTGTGGAGAACCACAAGGATGCTTTTATCGCCATTATTGTTAACATATATGCTAAGTAATTTTTTAAAGAACCGCTAGATGATATAGACGAAAGAGTTCGGGTTAATGATGTGTTGTTAAATAACATCCACTATGCTGATGATGCCGTCATCTTTGCAAATAGCTCAGATAATCTACCATGTTTAATGGATGCGACAGTTATATCCAAAGAAGAATATGGTTTCTCCTTAAGTAAAAGGAAACCAAAACACATGATAATAAGAAAAGATCCAACAACAACTAGTACCACTAAAATAAAAAAAAAATAAAATAAAATAAAAAAACAGTCTCTGGAGAGAGTTAAGATCAAATATCTTGGTTGTACCGTTGATGAAAACTGGGACCACTGAATTGAAATTAGATGCTGGGTTGAAGATGTAAAATAGTTATAAATAGTACCTATGCCAAAACCAAAGTACCAAAACTAGTTATAATATAGTACTTATGTTATTTTATGGGTTTTTCCATGTTATGTATCATGTAAAAATCTGACTGACTAGAAGCTGTATAATATACAAGTTTACTTGGTCAATAAAGAATTATTATTATTATTAAAATGTGCTTTCACTAAATTAAGAAAGGAATTTGGCTGCCCTGATTTGAGATCACAGAATACTGCGATGTTATGAGTTCTTTGTACTATTCTACGCAGTTAAAACTTGAACACAAACTGAAGCTTCATGTAAAAAATTAGAAGCTTACATAAGGTGGTTTATCGACGCATACTTAGGGTCTTATACATTGACCACGTATCAAATGTAAGTCCTAGATAAATTAAATAGAGAGCTAGAAATAATTTGCACAGTTATGATGACAATAAGAAACAAAACAAAATACAAAGTACTGCATTTGATATTTTAGGGCAAATTGAACGGCAAAAGAGGACCAGGTAGGCCACGCTTATCATGGCTAAAACAGTAGTTCTCTGTAACAACAATAGAGCTCTTCCGAACAGCAGCTAATGAAGTTTTAACTGCCCACTAGATAGTCAACATTCGAAACGGATAGTCATAAAAACAAAAGATGGTCACCATAGAAAAAAATAGCTATAAACATATTTGTTGAATAATAATATAAATCTTTAATAAAGATTTATACTACATATTTGTAGAATAAAGTTTTAGCTGCAATTTTCCACATCGTAAGTAAATATGCATCGATTGGTTTACAACATGGCGATAATTTCAATGCAAAATGTTTACAATTTGAATATACCGAAAAACATCATCCTACAGCATAATAATTCCACCTCATACGGCGATCACAAAAAAAAAGCTAAAATCGATTTAACCTCGCAAAAGACAGAAGATGAAAGATCTAAAGAGTATTAGTTTACAATATACATGAAAAAACGGACTTATAACAAAATGAAGGGCACGTACGAGTTAAGATCTCGCTGTAACTCTGTATCTCGCTAAAGTAACTCTTTCTTTTTGAAACAACGTAAATGTTATTCTCTACCACTTATTTTAGCTTTCCAAGAACGTTATTTGATATCTGACAGTGTTGGCAATTAACATGCAGCTTTCATGAGGATTCCCGGAAAGTTCAGAGTAAAAATAAATTATTTGGGAGACAAAGCTACAAGAATTGAATATATCTAGTTCCACATCATAACTTTTTTTTATGATGATTTGGCTTTGGAGATCCATTTAGCTAGCTTTTAAAAATTTAATTTTCCGTCAACTTTTTATGAAAGATGACTTATCTTTTAATTTTTTAATGAGAATGACTACAAATATCCATGCCCTGATCGGGATTCTAACCTGGCACTTTTGACACGTAAAGAAAGATCGTGAAGCAAGATAGCTACTTCTGCACTACCTATATCGGCATCATAACTTAAGTTTTAGAAATTTAAATTTTTAAATTTAGTTATTATATAGTTCAAGAAAAACCTCTTTAAATGCTAATTAAAGAAATTTTCATATTTAAAATAAAGTATTTCAACAAAATTATTAAGATAAACAAAAGAAAAAGTAACTCTGAACTGAAAATACGGAAATTATCAGGAAAATCTGAAAGTAAAAGAATAAGAAAACTTAACAGTCAAAAATGATCAACTTAATAGCAGACCAGGCAACTTCACAAACGAATACCAGAGAATACAGAGACTATAGAGGAACCACTGAATAAACACTTGTACTGAAAGAGATGATAAATGGCAATTTTCCATCATCCAATAACCAGTTTTAAAATAATAGCTTTTCGTAGTCTATCAGCAATTAAGCCTTCTTCTGTTTTTTTTTTTTTTTTTTGTTTTGTTAATTCTGCGTTATTCATGTTTACGTAGGAAGACAAAGTAACAGATGAAATTTTATAAACAACGACTAAACAGGCATTTCTAGCAGTGACACAACATAAAGGAAATACTGTTTACCTTATGCTTACCATAGGGTAGCACATCATAGACGAATACCTGACGGGAAAAATACACACTGCCACATCCCAAATCTAGTAGATGTGCGGCAGCGGGTAATGCAATACGCCGTCCGTCCAAAGTGCGCAGAGTGCATACAGTCCGTCCAAGTAAACATGCTTTTTACATTCTGCAGATCAAAGAGTTGAAAAATGATCTGCAGAAAGGAATGATGTCAAGTTCCTGCTTAAAGAAAGCATTCGTCACGCCTAGAACGCTCATGATGAGCACCACAAGCTTAATTCTGTTTTCCGGGTACATTTGCCGATGCTCAGACAGAAGGTCGGAGTAATTCTCTTGTTTTCCGATCTCCTTCAGAGACGTTTTTCTTTGTCGGGCACGAGAATTCGATGACAAACATCTCCCATATTTTGTGGTCCAGCAGGACTATGTCTGGCTTTGTTGCTTAAAGCGGCCGAGGAGTGGGAATGGAGTAATTCCAGTATATGCTGCATCTAGAATTTTCCATCACCTCCTCTACATCCCCTGGAGCATATGGAACGACAAGAGTTGTGTCAATTATAGTGCTGTTTCAAGTAGTAGTAGATCACGTGTAGAGCAGCATTGTGTCGGTAGATGTAGTATGTGACGGCGTAGAAAGGAAATGCGGATAATAAATTCGTCAGGGTTTCAGTGTGTGTTTTGCACGCTCTGCAGGTATGCGAAATATTTTCCTGCAAGATATTTTTTCGATATGCTAGCTCACTTGATGTGAAAATATAAACTCTTCTACCTCGGATCGTATGCCTGCCGTACGCAGGAAGTCAAAGGTCAAATTCCAGAACAAAGAGTGGTCCTGGATGATTTGGAAGAATGCCGAGTGTAGCTGTTTGCTCATGTAAGCATACCTTACTATACCTTCGCTGACTTGTCTGTACTTCTCATTTAACATGGGAGTACCAGCGAATCTTCAATTCTGCCCTAATTTGGCTAATCCAAAACCTGCTGCTGCTCTACGTGCCGCATGAAACAGAGCTGCTATATATACATAAATAAAAAAATAATAAACATATGGGTGTGAATGTGGACCATACCAATTACAGAAAAAACAAGATTGGAAACCTTCGAGACCTGTTATTATCGACGCATGTTAAAAGTGAAATGAGTTGACAAATTCTCGAACAAAGAGGTATTTCAAAGAGCTGAAACAAGAAGGTTTTTGCTTCAAAATATAAATAAAAGATGAGCTAGCTTGATGGGGCATAGTTTGCGACAGGAGGGTTTGCTGAAAATAATTGTGGAAGGTATGGTCGAAGGAGTAAACCCTAAAGGAAAACTCCCCTTAAACTGTATGAGTCAGTTGAAGGAGCAGCTTAACTGACAGAAATATGTTGATCTAAAGAGAAAGGCAGAAATCAGGGAGGAATGGAGAGCTGATGCCAACCAATCTTAGGATTGTAAATTTTAAGAGAGAGAAATAAAAAAATTAAATATATTTATATGTATACATCACACTTCTGGGATTGGTCAAAACATAAGAAATGTAATACAATTTCATAAATAAAAAATCATGTATATTAATCTTATGAAAGATGTAAAAATGCATGTGTTTACAAGTTTAAAAAATACATTAAAAAGAATTCACTTGCAGAAGTTGACCAGTTTGGTGACGATGGGGAATTCCCAGAACTTGCAGCTTCCACACAATCACTATCAGTTTAATAATTTTAATTGCACTTATTGACTGATTATTAGAGACCGGCAAATCTATGCAACGGTACTTTTAGTAGATCTTTTTTTATAAAAAGCGGCACATGTGTTATCTGTAGAAATAAAATGTAATTATATATATTTGTAATGTGCCCTGCTGGCTAATAGTGTAGCGTATAAAAATTGAATATCTTATCAAAAACTGACCAATGGCAAAGGAGTGACTGGAATCATCTCGGATATAATCCCAAAATAATAAGGTGTCATTATTCAGATAAGAATTCATTGCGGTATAAGTGTTTTTTTTTCTTTTGTTTTTTGTTGATCTTTATTTCTAAATAGTAAAAAATTGAAAAATGAAAATACGGAAAATACTACTAAAATGGTATACCCAATACAGTCTATATATAGTATGCTAATATCAAAGAGGGCGCTTTATAAGTAAAAAAGAAGTTAAAAATTATTACTGAATTATTCGTTCAAATTAAAGTATAAAATAGCACGCCTAAGGCAAAAGTGCCATTGCATATATTTGCCGGTCTCTACTGATTATTATTTTCAGGACACCAACTAGAATTTTATTTTAATTGCAGATAATAGAAAAAAGTATAAGTGCACACTTTAATATAAAAACCATAAATAAATTATTAATATAATTATAACAAATATTTGATATTCTTGGAGTAACAAAAAACAAGTAACAAAAAAAAACGTGTTCATTTAATTTAGTTTTTTAACCTGACAAATGATAACATACAAATTATTAATTACAAAATACAAAACCAAATTCTAAATTGAGTTGATAAGGCGCACAAATTGGCATGATCGTAGGCTGATTAATTTAATGCAGTGTTTCTCGAAATGTGAAGAAACAGGTCAAAGAATTATTAGGTTGTCCGCAGAGTTTTAGAAGATTTAAAAAAAAGTATATCAAATTTTCAAATGTAGGGTTTTAATTCGTTCTGAGATTGAGAAAGTGATATCATTTTGTTGCAACTGACATGTCTCGCTTCAACCTAGTTGTGAGAGAAATAGAATTTGACAATTACAGAAAACGTCACATTTGATAGCTAACCTAAAAACGATTCCTATATTTTAGGATAGTTGTAAGGCGGTACACAAGTTGAGAAACACTGTTTTAGGTTCCAGGTGAATTCTTGCTCCATATATTTAAAGCTTGATGAAAAAATACTTTTCGAAGGAAAATATAAAATAAGTAGCACGCATTTTCCTTTGCGTGTATTAAATTTACGTGGAAAATGATCTTGAAAACATTAATTCATTTTTGTCGTGCAAGGAATTCTTTCGGGCACTTTTTAAAATAAGTAATATTAATTGAGATTAACAGAGAAAAAGTATTTGTAAAAAATTTAATTCATATTTACATATTTCTTTATTTTAAATCAAGGTTATATATAAAATTTATTACTACACATAAAAATAATTGCAATATACTTAAATACTGTTTACGAATTCTTTTAAACATGATTCAGCTCGTATAATATAAGTTATCAGGACTTATATTACACGATTGAAATACAATATTAAGCGATTAAAATACAATATAATCGATATAATAAACTAGCCATGTGTCATACCCGTGTTTCGAATGGTTTGTATTATGTACGTTTTTGTGATAACGTAAATAATAAGTGGTGTATTTCAATTTCCCTCGCCAAACCCCTCACCTCCATCGAATTTTTATCTTCCTATATTATGCAGTCAGCTCTGGGGTCGACTCAGTCTCAAGTATTTAATACTTTAAATTAGTACCTGTTTGTACAGGGATAATAAGACCGGTTGAAACGTCACACGAACCACGTGACTTTCATATTTATGGCCGGCGGCCTAGAAACGGAGAACTTACATTCTCTGCCCCTATATGCCTATCTAGAGTTGGGAAAATATTATAATTTTAATTTATTAATCACCCCCCCCCCAATTTTCTTATGTTACAGAGTTTAGAATATAATTCTCTTTCAAAAATAAAATAATAAACGAGATAAATTTATAGATAACACGTCGCTTAGCCCATTAAATAATCTTATTAAAAACTACATCGAACAGAGAAGAGTCCTTTCTCCATTTTGAATAATTTTTCTTATATACATTTCTGCTGTTAAGTAAATGAGAAGTGAGATATTTCAAGTTCATAGGTAACATTACCCTTAGCCCCCTATATAACCTTATTAAAAACTGTATTAAACAAAACAAAAATGTTTCTTCATTTTAAATAAATTTTCTTATATACAATTTTGATATAAAGTAAATAATAAGTAAAATTTTCAAGATTTTAGTTTTAGGATGTACCTCTCTAACTCCCTATTACTCATCCAGTTAAAAAATACACAAAATAAAAAAGATTTGTTCTATTATTATAAGAAATTTTTGTTATATACATTTTTGCTGCCAAGGCAATAATAAGAGAGATATTTCAAAAGTTTAGCTTTAGGGTGTGGCCTCTAACTCAAATATTCATCCAATGGAAAAAATGCATTAAACCAAAAAGATTTGTTCTATTATTATAAATAATTTTTGTTATATACATTTTTGCTGCCAAGTCAATAATAAGGGAGATATTTAAAAAGTTTAGCTTTAGGGTGTGGCCTCTAACTTAAATATTCATCCAATGGAAAAAATGCATTGAACCAAAAAGATTTGCTTTATTATTATAAATAATTTTTGTTAAATAAATTTTTCTGTTTAGTCAGTAATAAGGAAGATATTTTAAGTTTTCTAGTAAACTGTTTTAACCCCACACCACTCCTCGTGTAAAATTACGTATATGAAACTAAACAAACAAAAAAAAAAATATATATATCACTATTTCTTGTGAAACCCTTAAAGATTTCTCGTAGAACCCTAGGGTTCCGGTGAATCCCCGGGTTCGATCAAGTCGAAAAATAAAATTATTGCAATGTAACATTAAAGAAATAAATTAATGCGCATTATAGTTAAATGTAAATAGCTCTACAATAGGATTTCTGAATTCGAGACTAAAATTAGTATATAAATATTAATATATGGACTTACCTGGAAGATGACTTGAGTCAAATACAAATTCTGAAGTTGATTTCACACGTACTGCACCTTCGTAGGTTCCTTGATAATATGTATGCTGGCCTAAAAACCAAACTATTTAAGATTTGATTGCAGCACAACATGATATAATAAAATGCTTATGATACAATAAAATGTAATAAACGACCATTGTGACTCATGGACTAAACATGTTTGCGATATGCTAACGTCGCAAAAATGTATGATCTTAATATTGTCTGAACAATTGTAATGTTAATTATAAATATAATAGTAATTACTAATAATTAAAACATAATCCAAAATATAATCTACATTTATCCATATTAAATCTCTGTGCATAATCTATAGGTTACTGTAGGAGAGAAATATTAAACCGACTTACCTCTAGGATTCTTATCGCACTATTAAACAGTGTCTTAAAAACTTAGAGCCTTATCTTTTTATTCATAGTGATTCACATACTGACCGATAGATAGAGCCACCGGTTATACTTTGAACAACTTTATTTAAAATCAGGAATCAAATTACATTTGTATTATGGATATAATCTATATACGTCCAAAAATTAATTTCCGAATTTACTTTTTTTATAGTTTTATGGGAACGTTGTATTCTGTAGCTAGGTGTATTTTATCGCTCCCAAAATTATTTAGCTGGGCCAATATCGCAAAATAACTATAATTTTTACGTAGTTAATATGTAGATTTTACTATCGAGTGCGAATTTTCCTACGAGATGTCAGCCTAGTGTTAAAAGTGGAATTATGATTTTTACATTAATGCTAGCAGTGTATCCGCTGCTTTTCTACAGAAAAAAAGGAAGTCGTAACCGATTTAGACCGGGCCCATGTAACAATGAGTTCAAAATAGGTTTGGTGCGTATCATTTTAGTAAGGGTCCAAGAATATCGTTTTGTTTTACTATCTCTTCCTAAATAAATAATCAAAATAAGGATTTACAGTTGACCTTGGTAGTACAGTCACTTGATGACAATACGTATGAGTATTGCGCTGTATTAACTCGGGACACCCGACCTCGGTAGCGCAGAGGTAGCGACCTGCTTCTGACAGGTCCCGAGTTCGAATCCCGGTAGGGCATGGATATTCTCATTTAAATAATTAAAGAAATAAAATAAAATAAAAGTTATAATAAAATAATAGGTTCCCAACGCCTAGATAAGTCGTATTTGGGCAGAGAAGGTAAGTTCTCCGTTTCTAAACCACCGCTAGAACAACAGAGTGAATGTTATAAGTTCACTAGAGGCTCGTGAGAAAGCGCTGACGATCTAGAGCAGCGGTCGGAGAACCGGTGTAAATTACCCCAAATGGGGTAAAAATGAAATTTTTGGGGGTAATAAGGAAATTTTTCCAATTTTATATTTTATAAACGTGTTAGTAGCGCACTTAGGAAAAGGGCGCTGAAGGGCTTGACTAAGGGGCGCCATTGCGAAGGTGCCGAGTTTTTTTTTTTTGCTCATCACTTATATTTTGGGAGGTGAGGACTTTTTTGTCATCATTTAGATTTTGGGAGGTGAGGACCTTTTTTTTTGCTCGTCATTTAGATTTTGAGAGGTGAGGATCTTTTTTTTTTTGCTTGACACTTTAATTTTTACGAGCCAAAGGGGTAACGTCGGTGTAAAGAAATATATCTTTGGGTAATGGGTTCCCCGACCCCTGATCTAGAGGGACCCTTACCCTGTTTCAGTTATAGTTTGATAGGGCAGGAGGTATGCCGGTATCACTAAGCGATATTTTTTATAGTTAAATTAACTTAATAACTCCGGTTTTGTTGGAGCTTACAAGAAGACAACGCAGTAGTGGCTTAAAAGCAATGTACCGGCCTTCAACTCTGCTTAGCTGTCTGGCAACCCTAACAACCCACTGGTTAATAAATTGTGGTCCATGCTTTAGGACATGACCTGCAAGAAAGGACATCCAAATACTGTTAGTCTGAAGCGCTTCCTAATGAAAGTAGTGGAAGGGTTTCTTCTAGAAACCCTTAGTAAATCTATTGACGAGTGGCCGCAGAGACTTAAAAGCTGTGGACCTAGGCCAGAGGTCGTTTCAAAACTGTACTGAGTTTCTTGTTTAAGATGCATCTATGTATTATTTACTAAAAAAAAAGTAAAACATCTTTACGAATCTTGCGATATTTCATTGTGACAATATCTTTCAAATTTTGAATGATTTTTTTTTTTTATTTAAATAATTTAAGGTACAGGAATGAACTTAAAATAAGTTATTATTGCCATGTCTGTTGCAAGCTTGTGGCCGCATGCGTTATATCATTTGTACCTGTGATTTGACCACTAAGCAAGGGAATGGACATGTAAAATATATTTATACAAATTAGAGGTTTTGCTTAGCTGTTCGCAGTCGGTACTATAGGTGTCTTTCTGTGTACGCTAAAAAATGGACATAATACTGACCATATTACGCCTGAACGTACATAAATTGAAAATATAGTCATAAAACCTGGAAACATCAGGCCTAGGCTCACCTCGGTCTGTCGCGCCAATGGTGTTATTATTGCCACATTTATGACCGAAGGTCTAGAAACGGATACTTACTTTTTCTGCTCTTATGCACCAGCTAGGTGTTAGGAACCTATTTACTATTACCACATATGTAATGTATTATAATTTTTTTTATAAGAGTGCGGATGCGTCAAGCCCCCAACCGAAAGTAAGTTTCTCCGGCCCGTCATTTATTAAATAAATTTTGATATGGTCTTTTTCCGAATAAATTTGGAGAACCATGGTTTAAGACCATGCGGGTTAAATCATCACGAAAAGAAGTATCGTCTAAACTCGGCATTGGGTATATTTTGTAAATAGGCAACTTCCATAAAAGGAAAACTACAATGCATCAACATAAAATTGCATTGAAAATATCGTTAAATATTTAAAATGAGCTCTTCAATAACCCAATTAAATACGAGTAGATGTAAATAGCCTCTTTTATATCGATTATAAGTTAATGTCATCTAATTTATAAGTAATTTTGAATAAAATGAGACTATTTTTCAACGTGCATTCGTTCCTTATTGATCTGTTCACAATTGAAATAATTAAAGTGTAGCATGCATAGAACACATGTAATTTTATAACAATGATATGCATTTTAGAATAAACCTGATTCACATAGAGACACGCTACGGGAAAAAAATCAATGTTAGCAATTTATCCCGATTGTGAAAACTCCATTTTATCTTTTAATATTTAACCAGAATATAGATGTGGCTGGAGGCAAAGTATTATTTTATGTAGAATATAAATTCAGACCCATCATACAGCAAATAAATTATCGATACATCTATTTACAGTTACTTACGTAAGTCCAATATTGTTTTCAATATGTATGACAGACTTGGAAGAACACCTTCTAAGAGAACAACAAGGTGGACTGGTAGCGGCAAATATAATTCGTCTCGTCATCGTATGCAGATTATAGCAACTGTAGCGAAGACTGTGGAAGGGATGAAGATATTCTTATAAAGAAGTACCTGGAAGGGAAAGTTGTAACAATTAAACGTGAAAAAATCTAAGGTGGTAGTTTTTTAAAAAGGATGAGGTTGAAGAAGAGAAGAAGGATGCAAATGGGGCGATGACAGAAAAGAAGAGACGATGCTATATAAATATCTAGAGTACGACTTCAAAAGTAGCGTAAAGTAGAGGCACCTATTGAAGTGTTAAAAAGAAAGGCTATGTTAGTTATTCCGCAGGTTTAGAGTATAGAAGAAAGTAAAATAGTTGAGATATCAAGATGAAAATGTTAATGTTTAACGGTAACCTTTATTGCAACGAGGGCCACATAAAATAACTTTTTTTAAAATATTATTACGTTGCAGGCCGTTTGCAGTAATATTTTTTTTATTTTTTGGCGGTCCATAATTCCTTTTATAATTTCGTTTACGCCGGTTTACAAGTATCTATGTAACACACATATGCTTAGTGTGTAAGAAGCCTAAAGTAGCGTGGCAGTAATGTGTTGGCTATGCTGGATAAGAAAAATAAACATATATTTTCTTTTTGGTGAGCCGCATACATTTTTTCTGTGGGCAGTATGCTGCCAATCCCTGGTCAAGAGCATTATGATGTACGGTACAGAGGTATGGGCCTCGAACAGTGATGGCGAACTTTTTGAGCTCGGTGTGTCAAAATTCGGAAAAGACCTAGTTTAACTCGGGTGCCGTGTCACGTCTAGAAATATCCAAAATTTGTTAAAAAAAAACAAAAACAAATAATTCTTTACATTAGTGACTTTTTTGTTGCTGATTTGCGTTTGCTAAATCTTCAGTTGAAGGTTGGTATTTCGTGCACATGAAGCCCAAGCAAGCGCTACTAACGTCATCTGTCAGTTGGTTTCTTTTATTGGTTTTAATATAATTTAGCGCCGAGAATAAGATCTCACAAAAGTACGTAGAGGGAAAAAATGTGAATATAGCCATCGCTACATTTTTTGAAGGTCTACAAGTGACTAAAAGAAAGGTAATCGGTTCCAAGCGCTCCAAATTTTCTGTTAGTAGTGGCACTCTTTTTCATTCTCGAAACAATTTCTTTCCAGATTCTCAAGCTTGGACCTCAAGTCATCAAACATTTGAGGTCAGATGCGTTAACTGTTCTTGGCTGAAGACCGTCTGTAAACGATGCGTGTCACCCGTGACACGCATGTCATAAGTATACCATCACTGGCCTAAGAGAACCAAGAGAAACTGGAAACAATACAAAATAAGTACATCAAATGGATACATGGGTTAACCAAATATACGCCACATTACATAATAATAGAGGTAACGTAAATACACAAAATAAAGATAGAAGCTACGAAAATAATTATAAATTATGAAGAAAATACAATAAAACCCACAGAGAAGATAATACACTATCAATGCTGGAAGAAAATAAAAAGCAAAAATGAGCAAAGAAAGATATAGTCAAAATGGGAGTAGAAAAAACGAAAAAGGTTCTAATATAATGGATACTCGACAAAGAATATAAGCATGAAAAAAGCAAGAAGTTTAAAAGTTATAGATCAGATGGGAGATATACAGAAACAAGAGATGAGTCATATAGTTGGGGAGGATTGACTTGACCGATGCTTGCCAGAAAAAGGTTATGGTTATTGAACCAAAAGGTCATAAAAATTAAGTAATGCTATTGGTTCGGATGGTAAAAACGAACTATTATCTCACGCCACAGCTACAATAGAAGCACTTCATTTGCAAGAACACATACGTTTATCTGAATATACTGTAATATAACAAACGAAGATAAAAACTACGGACGAACGTTGGGTATGAGATGTTCAAATTCGTCATTGAATTTTACATGGACCTGCGTGAAATAGATATATATTTGTTTATCGGTTCTATGTCGATCAATCGGCATTTAAAGTCTCGTGGACATAGTCCTTTAAAATCTAGCGAGAGATGATAGCGAGGTTCAGGAGTGGGAACGAGGAGATGAATACTGGAAGAAAGATGAGCAAAGAATGTGCAGAAAATATAAAGTGGAGTGGGAGACAATTGAGTATTTGTTAGAAAAATATGAGAAACTTAGAAATAGAGAAGACAGAATAAAAGAAGTACTGAAGAAGTCAGAAACAGGTTTAAAGAACTTTTAGAAAAAAGAAAGCAACTGGAGAAAAGATGTGGGAATAAAATAATGAGGTTGTAAATAGAGTATAGTTTTAAAGTTCAGTTTAATTTAAATTTGTAAATGTAGATTTCAAGCCGAAGGGCAGCAATTAATTAGATTACTACTACTACTATTAGTACTACTTACATAATCAACGAAAGAAATGATATTTATTTATAAATAAATCTAGCACATGCCTTGCAAGCATAAGAAATATATAAATAAGTTGATTGCTGATTTGTTTATTTGTCATTGAATAGACTTCTTTAAAAAACTTTACTTAACTTTACTTAACAATATTATTATTAATATTAAATATTACTGACCACGTCAGTAAGGTCGTAGTTTATAAGCTGCCTAAAAATTTGTTTCCAGTAAAAATCTTTCTGCAAAATTAATACCTTTTACGAGATTATCGCTTATATTACATTTTTCCCTTCACAAATCCACTTTTCTTAATGTCTTAAGAAGTAAATCTTTTTATTTTAATCGCTGTTAAAATTCATTTTTACTTTTTCCACTAATTCCTCGAGTTCTTGTTAATTCTAAAATCTTTTTAACATTACTAATTACATTTTAAATCTACCTTAAAACAGATCGAAACAAAGAATAAAGAGATAAATTAAAAATCTAGGTCATGAAAGATACGGGGTGCCCCATAATTCACGTACTTTATACTATTTAATTTACATGTGATCAACGGATTTCAAAATTAAAAAACTTTATGAGCCCTCAGTTGCGCGGAAAAAAAGGCAGTAAATTCTAATTTTCTTACATTAATTTTCTTCAAGGAAAATCCTGGAAAACATTATGCACTGATGCGGAAAATCTGAAGGATATATTAGGAAAATCATGTTTTCTAATAAGGAAATTTTATGAAACCTTTCATACAGTTTTCAAAATGCACGAGTAATAAAATCTTCAGAAAATAATTACAATTTGATAGCATCCAACTAAATTGCACTTTGCTGATAGAACTGTACAAAAAACTTGATATTAATAGCTAATCTTGATGAAACTACGCTTTAAAAGTAGCGCAGAATTTGACCTTGTTCAGGGAGGAACATAAATTAAGCATTCCTGCCTTCAACAAATAATAAAAAATAGGATCGTCAATGTGGCTATCATAGTTATATAATGCCGGTGGTATTTACCTTCTTTTCCTTTTCTTATATGATTACCTTTCTCTGATTGGTTGACTTGCTCTGATTGGTCACATGATTACTTTATTCCAATTAGTAGATTTTAATTTGAAGTATTCTGATTGGGTAACAGTTAAATCGTTTTCTATTGGTTGATTTGAATTGGAAGTATTCTGATTGGGTAACAGGTAAATCGATTTTTATTGGTTGATTTGAATTTAGAGTATTCTGGTTAGGTAACAGGTAAATTGTTCTGTTTGTTGACTTGGATTTAAAGTATTTCGATTGGGTAACAAGTAGATCTATTTCTATTGGTTGATTTGAATTTGAAATATTCTGTGGGGATAACAGGTAAATCGATTTCTATTCCTCCTGGTACCATAATCCAATGAAGTATTGGGCTATAAGGTATTTCCAAGTTTGGATTAGTATCAAGATTACTAGTCCTAAGCACTTTTTTTAATATATTGTCTTTTTTCACAGTGTTGAGCTGCGGTTCACTATTTTATGAATAGTTTTTCTCAACAATTTTCTATCTTTTGCCAAATCGATTTCTTTTGGTTGATTTGAATTTAAAGAATTCTGATTAGTTTTAAGTTAACTCTGTTCCTATTGGTTCATTTGAATTTACAGTAGTCTGATTGGTTTACACATAAATCGATTCATATTGGTTGATTGGAATAAAGAATATTCTGACTGGTTATAAGTGGCGGCGAATATTTGGTTGCAAGTTTGCGCAACCCCTAAAAAGGAAACGAAAACAATATTTAATTTTTCGTAATAACAATCAGCGCAATATATTTGTTATAATATATGATTACAAAATTCACCGAGCACTTTCCCCTAAATTCTAATATACGTTAGCAGGCTAGTTTACATTCAAATTGCAAACACAGCTCCAGCACACTGCTTAAATTGAATTCTTGCGAATCCTCCAACGCAATTTAAGTCTGTTTCCATAAGCGCTAGCAGGTTGTAGGCCGAATACAACTTAGCACGCCATTATACGTGTCATGTTACGTGTTACCATAAGAGATAGCAGGTTGCAGGCTAACTGCGAATAGAATTAAAGATTCTAATGCATCGTATTTTGCACTTGTTCCTCTCTTCAAAACAAAACTCTTGTCTAGAAACAGCAAGTTATACCAAACTGTAGTACGTCTCATGCTTATTTTTCTAAAATTAAATATTACGCTTTAACTTCGGTCCCATTCAAACTAATGGTAAATGGAGGATCCGCAAGAAGAAGTCTATTCGAGAACTCTACTCAAGGCCGAGTATCACACAAGAACCTAGCGGTAGATTACAGTTAATAGGACACGTGATGAGAATGAAAGTCAGAATGGTGAAGAAGATATGGGAAGGAACATTGAACAACTGTCGGACAGTGGGAAGAACGCAGATCAGATGAAGAGGTCAGCTAACCGAAGAGCTAACAAGTACATGACGCATGAAAAAACCTGACAATTCAAGATGGAGGACTTATGTGAGTGAGGTCAAAAGTGAGATCAACCCGACTGATAGTGTCCCAAGATGAAGACGCAAATCTACCCAGATATATTAAAATTAATATATCTAATTATCAGTCATAAATAAATTTAAATTCCATCTTATTATCTAGTGCATAATTCTATATCTATTAGGTACACATATAGGATGAATAGTTGAACGATATTACCTAATCGATATTGTTGTTTATACATAATTAACAAATTTATTACAAAGTAAAATACAAAATAACACAATAACAATTACAAAATAACGTCATTCCGTCAACACGTAAATTTACAATTATAAATAATTACATAATTTCCAATATTTGATCAGTTTTGGATATGGTCTCAGCAGGAATATTTGCATTTTAGTTTACGATTACATTGGATTACAAGCTAAAATTTCGAGGGTTAAGGGACAAGCTTTATAATTTTATTGGAACAATATACGAATACTATCAAAACTAAGACAATTGACGAAAGATGCAATTGTAAGAAAAGTAATTTGGGTATTGTTTCAGATCCTAAAAAATATGAATCATGTGTCTTTTTCTCAATAAAACTAGCATGACTCTCGTACAAATATTAAATGGTACAAATTAATCTGTTTCTTAGAAAGGGATATTTAAGATAAGTCCAGAAATGTTTATTAGTCTGTAATATCTTAACAAGAACCGGAACTCGTAAATTCTATATCATCTAACAAAAGTGTCAAATAAGTATTAGATGTATTCGTATAGATGACTAATAACTAATCTCTGTCTATAAATATTAACATTAATTTTGGTTATTTTTCTAATGAGATACTATCTAAATTATTAGCTATAACTGTTGTCTAAGTTTTGAGAAAGACTAGATGGCTGAGGTCACAGGGTGTAAAATAATATTCTGTCAGTTTAAACTAAATTTAAATCTAAGGGTAGTCAGATTTTGTCCATGATGGGTTAAAGATATTTAGAGTATTCAATTGAGTCAAGCAATAGTAACAATTTAATTCCATATGTTCCGTAAGTTAGTGCAATACACATGCAAAAGATTAAGAACATATTCATAGAAACTTATAAGAGACAATTGGTATCTGGAGAAGGAAGTGATGGATTTGCATTGACTGTACTTATTTTTGTCAACCGTTAGGATTAGTGTTCATATCAAAAGGACCTCTCAGGTGTTTGAGTGATTGCGAATATGTGTCTCGAAATTGGATTACCTACCAGTATTAGTTTGTAAGTAATAGTGTAAATATTAAACCATGTAAATAGTAAACCGTAATCGCTAATTAAAGTTGGTTCGTTAAAATGTTGATTTTAATAGAAAGAACCCTTAAATCCATGCTAAGAATCAATACAACCAATCAGCGAAACGAAGAGTTCATATCCGAACCACTCGCGGATTATGAACTCATTATGTGGGAGACCGTGATTTATGAGGGATGTACAGAGTAAGTACAACTGAAGTATATTACATATTCAAAATTATATCAGTTAACCATGATTTTCATTTATATATAAGGTGGAGGGGTGGATATTTTACAGTGTAGAATTTCTCTCACCTTTTAGAAACACTTTAACTTGAGTTGTTTTAACTAGTACATTACTTTAAACGAAAATTTGAAAGTGCATCGAATCAGAATTTCCTATTTAAGGAAATATACCAAACAAAGTTATATAACAGACCGCAAATAGTTAAACAAGCTGAAACCAGATGTCAGTAAAGCCTCTTAGCCAGTTATACCACACCTGCAACCATTGCTGACAACCTCAGAATACAAACATTTTACATAGTGAAATAAATCCTTTATGTTGGTTAACAGAAATAACTAAACCAAAATCGTAATATAATTGTTCTGAAACTAGTGATTATTAAACTATTAGTGACGCTTTCTGTGAGAATTTTGCTCACAGCTACATACAATATACCAGCAAATGCTATTAATTTCTGGAAAATGAATGGAGAAATCATTTGTAAAAATAGATTTAATTCTAAGAAACAAGTCAGCAGAGTGCATTCTTCTCTAGAAGTCCAAGAAGGGGTGACGTCCTCTGGAGGTAAAAATTTAAGAGGCATCTGGCTGAAAAAATATAGGGGCCCCATTTAAATAATTTACGAATATTACGTCATAAGGAAATATAAATTAAAAAATCCTAACGATTTTTTTCTGCATTTACTTTGTGTCTAAGTCTTCATTAATTAAATAAAAAATATATTGATAAATGGCTTCTATGGCGGTTTCATATTAAATATACGTTTTCTATAAGTTCATTTTATTATTCTACCCCTCAGAAGTTACAGAAAATGATAAATATATATTGACTTAAATTTAACTAAATAACAATTTTGGTTACAAAGTGATACAGTTTGCGTATACTCAACTATGATTCTTAAGTCACATTGGCGGAGGGATACTATTGACGTAGATCATCTTCCGCGGCAAAATATAGTCTTGTTACACTTCATATTTTTTCAATTTCAAAACGTATTTCTCACTATTAACATGTGCTATTTGCTTTATAAGTATTTCACTACTATAAATGAATTATTTTTCATTGATACCTTAAAAACAAGACGTATAACGATAGGTGCTCCGCCTAATGATCGAGTTTATGAGTGCAAGCTTTTTAAGAATGCGATTCGTTGACAGCTGTTAACATTTTTTATATGTATATATATATATAGTCATAAATACAAAAATATCAGTAACATTATTAGCCATAATTTAGTTATGAATTAAAAAAAATAATAATTTTGTCAAAAACAAAAACTGAAATATTTTCCGAAAATGTACAATCATAATTTTTTCAGATTTTAGTTTATAGCCCTGGTAAAAAAGGGCGGGAAAAGAACTTTTTTGGTACATATTTGACTAAAATCATGTTATAAGAAACGAATTTTAACGAACTTACGTGTTAAGACCTTTCTTTTGATACCACACAATGTTTTTTTTTAAATACATTAATTATAAAACAATTATTTTTTTCAACGACACAAAGAATTATCGAAAAACTGATCTGATCAAAAATTCCTATAAAACTATCTCGGTTTCGATCAACCCCTCTGGAAGTTAAGGTGGGGGACAAAAGTTGTTCGACATATTTTTGACGAAAATCCCTCAAAAAAAAAAAAAAATTTGCTCATCTATCCACTCATTAAGAGGTTCTTTGGTACCCCACTCAAAATTTTAAAAAAATATTTATTTTTTCGTTAATTACAAATTTGTTTATAATTATCTAGGGATGTGTATTTTTTTTTTGAACTTGTATTTTTCCAATATGTAGGTCAAAGAGTTGTATAAGCATACCAAATTTCAACTTTCTATGTTAAGCCTTTTGGCTACAGTTTCTACCGTACAGACAGGCACATGAGTAACGTTATAAGGGTTTTTTGATGATCATACCTACAAAACCCTAAAAATCATTGTAATATTACTTAATAGCAATAATTAAAAAATATTCACAAGCAACAAAACTTTACATTTTTTTACAAAAATAGAACTTTACGCGATGAACTAATAATCAATACCTACAATATTCGAGAAATTTGCCTAACCTGTATATAAACGTAATTACTTATTTAGAAATCTCGGAATAAATTCTCCCTGAAAAAGTAGATGAAAAGCTTAATCAACTAAATAAAATAGAATAAAAATAAAATAAATACTATAATTTGTATGAAATACGTCAATAGTACTCAATTTGTAAGCAGAAAAAGAGGGAAAATACGATGAATAGAGAAAGGTTTAGGTCAGAAATGACGAATCTTCTAAACAGATGAAAATCTGCGTTGCAAGCTTTATTTTTTTATTCTTTGGGGAAAACTAGGTCACATCTGAGTACGTTACATTGTTACATGAATATTTTTATGCTGTTTCTTAAATTATTTTGTAACCAAAGCGGTTACTGGGTCATGATTTGAGTTTCCTATTGCGAAGTAAAATGATATCTGAACCCCAAGAACTCCGCTACGTTTTATGGATGTGAAAAAAACTAAATAATAAACAAGTTAAGATGATTTTCTTAAGTCAGTGGTTCGCAAAATCTGTAACGACAAAAAATGCTTCTAAAATTGGGGAAGGTAGCCGATATCGCACTGATTCAAATATTTTCTCCGAAAAGTTTTCATTCTTTTGCAATTATTATACAGAAAATATATTTTAGGTTGTTTTAGCAACAATATTCATGTTTTGTTTTGTTTTCTTTAATAGAGAATTATGTTTTTGACGTTTTTTTAAATATCTTCAAGTGGTGCGATTTCAGATCCAAGTTTCCCAAATTGCACCACATATTTCTTAAATCGTACATTGCAGTGTTAGGTACCAGAATAAAAATAATAAGACTATTAGAACAAGATCAAACGTTTAAATATCTGGGATCAATGTTGGCAGACAATGGAAAATTAGAAGAAAGCAGGCAATAGTTGCAGAAGTAACAGAAAGACAGTAACAGTATCCATAAACTAGACCATATCTATTCTCTCCTACCTTACTGGGCACGATGTTGATCAAAGCTCCACGATGTTAATACAGCCGTCCAGTCAACTAGTCAAAGGAAATTCTTCTTTTCTGGTTGTATTTTTAGACGGGTCAATATAACTGAAACCAAATTTTTAAAAAACCATCAAAATTACTATACGCAGGGGCCTAAAGAGTAATTGTGTAAAATATGGTTCAGATCGGTCAAAGGGTCTACGAGGGTATAGCGAACTAAAAGACAAAACGACATCGTCATATTTAAGATTACCAGTGCGATTTAAAAAACTCAACACCGGAGCAGTTTTGGAAACAATTTAACAAATATAAATTTAACCAATTTCAGGCAATATATAATACGAGGGTTATTTCATAAATAATGCACAGGTTGGCGATATTGCGGGGTGGATGACGCAACAACAGGGACAATTATGTCAATTGTAGTTGACGGCTCGAGGAAGAAACGTGTGTTTTGTTTTCATTTATAACGTACTGTTTTTAACAAACGCGAACTAGAAATGGATCTTGCCTTCGGTGTTGTGACCGTTAACGATCAAAGGTCGTACAAAGACCCGACAGAAATCCGCAGACCTTTGAGTGAAATTTGCGGTGATTTAACAGTGAACCGTAGTACAGTTTTTCATTGGGCTAATCGTTTTCGTGGTGGTCGTGTGAGCATAAACGATGAACCAAGACCAGGAAGGCCGAAAACAACAGATTAACGAAGTGTGAAACTTGTGCCAGATGCTCTTAAAGAAGATCGTCGATATGAGGAACTTTCTGAAACTACAGGGATTCCACCAACCTCAGTTTTCCGTATTCTGACAAATGATTTAAACAAGAGAATAAGAGAAAAAAAAATCATTCACCATGATAACGATCGCCCTCACATCGGGAATGTTGTAACCCAAACTGTGCGCCTCGGCACCCTGGGGCGCCGCGAAGACCCAGGACTTTTCTTTTTTGATCTTCACTTGAATTTGGAAGGTGAGGACCTTTTTTGCTCTTTCTTCAGTTGAATTTGGGAGGTGAGGACCTTTTTTTTGCTCTTCATTTGCCAAGGGCGCCGAAAACATTGCTACGGCTCTGATTGAATGTATTGACTTGGGACGCCGCGGGAAAATTTTAATACATTAAGGGCGCCCGGAACCGAAAAGGTTTGGGAACTACTGTTGTAACCGAAAAACTGCGTGAATATAGTTGGAAAGTGTTACTTCATGGTCTCTACAGTCCGAACATGAGTCCACCAGTTTCTGGAAGAGCTTAATGCTGTCGTTACCCGAGCCATTCGACAGATGAACAGAGATGGTGTCTTGAATGGAATAGTTAAGCTTCCCAATAACATGGGACTCTGTTATTGAGAAGCAGGAAGACTATATAGGAGGGCTGTAAAGAAATGCTGTAATAAAAATAAACATGTAAAAAAAGTGTGCCTTATTTATGAAATGACCCTGGTACATTTACTCCTGTGTAAATAGTAAGTTATATAATACACTAGGATTGCAACCAGAATTTTTCTTTGGGGGTGGGCTCAGAAGCAAAAATTTTTTCTTAGAGGGACATATCAATTTTTTTCTGAAGCAGTCAAAGACGAGTATGGTCAATCTTCCTTTATCTCATTAAGTCTGTGTCTGTCTTTTTGATGAAATAATTGAACAAAATTAGGTTATACATACGAAACTGTAATAATTTATAAAATAATTATTAAAATATTCGTAACAGAAGTGTTGATCGACTAATAGAATTCATGTAAGTTGTCCTTCTTAGTTTTCATAGTCATTTAGGGCGAGTTAGGTCATGTAAGTTCCTTAAATACTGCATGCATGTCATACTTGTCGGAACTTAAAGTTGTATCGCGATCTAACTCCAGTGTTCGCCGTCCGTCGGCCGCCGCACGCCTGCCTTATGTAAATTCAAGACAATAGGCGAAAAATAACCTAACCTCACACCATCCGTTCAATACACATTAAACGGGATCTTGCAAATATTCAACTTAACTAACAAAATATAAAAGTTGTAAAAAGCAAGGGATAGCATCCTCATATGAGAAGGTTGCTACGAGGGTTGTCTCTTATATTTAGGGATTGCGCTAAACTTCTATCGTAAAGTTTGACGATATACGTAATAAGAATGTTTTGAAGTAAGAGCGCTAATTGTGTTGTTTACAGTAACTTGAAAAAAATCATTAAGGCTAAACATGGAATTAAATCGTGAACATTTTTCAGCGATTATTTTTTAAAACTTTCGACGTGGTTTAACCCTAAAACAATGCATCGATGAACTTAATTCGACTTTTGGCGATGAAGCACCATCAAGGACTACTGTTTATCGATGGTTTGCCGACTTCAATTGTGGCCGTAGTTCGCTTAAGGACGAATTTCGTGAAGGTCGTCCAAAATCGGTTGTTGTTCCGGAAAACATTGATGCTGTGCGTGAACTGATACTGCAAGATCGTCATGTGACTTATCGTGAGATTAAGGTATCCTTGAGAATTAGTAGGACCAGCATACATTCACTATTGCATGAACATTTGGCAGTCAAAAAGATTTTTTCGCGATAGATCCCACATAATTTGACATTCGCAGTGGAAAAAGTGCTTAGAAAATTGGTTAAAATGCATGCAAAAGTGTATTGATCTTCACGGAGCATATTTTGAAAAACAATAAAGTCGCTTTTGTTGATAAATAATTGTTTTTGATCTCAAATCCTGAAATATAAAAGGCAACCCTCGTATGTATGTACGTATTTTTTTAAATTTATTTTATTTTGGCCTATTTCCGCAACGAGGCTAGTCGCCGATGCCACCTGGATGAGGGGTGAATGATTGTGAAAATAGGAGTAACGTTAACATATTATTCTCACCCGATAATCAACGATGACTCTCAAAATGAACCAATTTTTAAAAATCCTTCAATTTCCACTGAAGAAATATATATTTTCACTGATAATTTTAAGAATCGTTATATAAACTGAAAAGGATTTTTAATTAACCGCGCTCACAAATTTTTTTTATATTTGGAACTAGTAAATAATTTTTAAAAATTTGTTCAATTCTAATTCGTGTATTTATTGTGTACCAACTTTGCGGCTGATGAAATCTATGTTGTAGCTAATCAAGAAAATGATAAATATTAAAGGAAAAAGTGGCTTTATATTTAAGCCGGAGCATAATTATCATTATAAGTTTGGAACCACTAAACCAATTTTATAAGAACTTAATCGAAAACCAGACCGGATGATGTAGCTATTCGCGACTGCAAATAACAGTGAGACATCTGGTGGTGACTGGCTAAATTAAACAGAAGCGTATATTTGGATAATATTTGTAGCGTGTTGTGCTGCAGTTTATGTGAATTAAGAAGTATTTTAAAATATAGTGACTTAAATGCAGTGCTTTTTTGCCGAAATATTGTTTGAACAGATAAATATTTTAAAAAAACTTCTGACATATACGCTTTTCGTCCGCTATCAGCTGTTGTAAGCAGCGCCGCCAACGTTACTTTCAGTCGTGAATAGATAGAATGAAATCGAATTAACATCGGATCAGCAAATTTTTAGAGAAATGGAGAACTTTCCTTCTCTATCCCTTATACGCCTATCTAGGTGTTGGGAACCTATTATTTATTTAATTTAATTTTCGAGTGAAAAGCACACAAAAGGACAGACAACAAACAGACAGATAGAGACGTTGCCTTTTATATACATATGTAGCGATAATAAGGACACAAAAATTCTAGAAATTTAGGACAATATAAAAAAATATTTTACTGATGGAAAGCCTATTATTTCTTAAGTGCCATATGCTTTATTTCCTAACTCCAAAACAATAATAGAAGGAACAATAATAAATAATATGATGTAAATCAGAAATAATAACTACCTAAAAATTACAAAATTATTTACGCTGGCTAAACTATAAAAGATACAGTAAAATTATTTGATCTAAATCATAAGTAGCCCTTGATTAGATATACTAATTTGTTCACGACAGTCAATAGCTATTTTCATTGAGAAATTAGCAATAATCACAAGAGAGAGTAGGTTGAAGGCCGACTACAACTAAGTACACCAGCAACAATGTTACGGTGCGTTAACAGCGTTTTCATTTTCGTAAAAATTAGTTATGAGCGAAGTTTAATAACACGCCATTTTGTAGCGCCATTTTGAAGCGTTATTTTGTAGCGCCATTTTGTATCTTTTGTATCCACCGACAAGACTAAAATAAAAATAATTCGAATACCTGCCCCAAATTTAAATATATATCAAAACATCTGCAGTACAAAACAAACCTTTAATAGAACACTTAATACAAACATTTAGAACAAATATACGTGGATTTGTGGTTGTGATGAAAAAAATACTTTTTTGTTTGCATTGTTTGTTATTTGTAGAAGAAAAAGACAGAATGAAAATTAGTTCATTTTATATAACGTATTATAATTTTTACGTAATAACGTACTATATAATAACGTACCTGCGTTTCAACACTTGCACTTGCGTATTTATATGCAAATATGTATCAACAATTATTTATTAAACAAGATGCTTGTAACTGATTCATCGTCAACTGAGGGCGTTAGTGATGCATTTAGCATGTATTATTTGAAGAGACGCCAGTTTCGCGCCATAAAAAAGAATGGAGGGGAGTAAGAACCCGAGAAAAACAGGTTTTGGTCTTGGTTGTTTTGGTTTATAACCCTTATATTAAAGTTTAATAACCCCATTCCGTAAATAAAATCTTTTCAGCAATATTTTATTTTCAAAACGAAAAATCGCATTCTTGGGTTAAAATTAGATATTTACGGTACATATTATTAAGTTTTCATTTTCATATTTTAAACATACAACAAAAAATTAGAATCGCCATAGTATGTTTTTTTTAGGATCAGAAGTACGGAGATAAGAAAAGAACTCAACATAGAGCCAATAGATAAATTCATAGACAATAGACAACTAAGCTGGTGGGGACACATACAAAGACTACAAGACACAAGAAAAGTGAACAAGTCTGGGAGGCAAGAACATACGGTAATAAAAAATAGGAAGACCAAGAAACACATGGGACAAGACAATAAAATAGATACTAGAAGAGACAGGAAAAACATCTACGGAAGCCAAAAAACTGGCAAGGGATGTAAAAGAATGGACTTAAATTCGTTTATAAATCCGTAACACCATAAAACAAAGAAAATAAAAGAGAAAGAAAAGCAGCCTACACCATGTATGGTAGAAGGGTTTTAGATACATATATATACTTTATCTAAATAACGAGTAGCCCTTGATTAGATATACAAATTTTTCCCCGCCAGCTATTTTCATTAGGAAACTAACAATAATCATAAAATAGAGTAGGTTGCAGGCCAACTACAACTTAGTGCACCAGCAATAATGTTACTGTGCGTTAACAGCGTTTATATTTTCGTAAAAATTAATTAGGTGCGAAGTTTAACACGCCATTTTGTTAACTAAGTTAACAGCGCCATTTTGTAAGCAATCTTCCACGGATATGGCTGAAATAAAAGTACTTCAAAGACCTACTCCATATTTAAATATAAAGTAATCCATCTGCAGTAAAAAACAAACATTTAAAAGAATATTTGAACCATACATTTATAATAAACATACCTGGATTTGTGTTTGTAAAAAGAATGCACTTTTCTGTTTCTCTTGTTCGTTATTTGGAGCAGAATATGGCAGAATTAAACTTGCACTTGCAATTGCACTTGTACTGAACTTGTACTTACATATTTATATGCAAATATGTATCAACAATTATTTATTAAACAGGACGCTTTCAACTGATTTATCTTCGACTGAAAGCGTTAGTGACGCATTTAGCATGTATTATTTGAACAGACGCCAGTTTCGCGCCATAAAAAGTGGAGGGGAGTAAGAACTCGAGAAAAACAGGTTTTGGTCTTGATTGTTTTGGTTAATAACCCTTGTATTAAAGTTCAATAACCCCGTAAATAAAATCCTTTCAGCAATTTTTTATTTTCAAAACGAAAAATCTCATTCTTGAATTAAAATTAGATATTTACGGTGTATATTATAAGTTTTCATTTTAATTTTTTAAACACACAGCAAAAAATTAGCCAAATGCATTCTTTGTCTAGTAAATTAATGCATTTATTACGAACAGTACACATATTTTTTATTTAGTTTATAATTTTGCTAAAATCTTACGTTAATTCATATATTGATTAGTAAGTGTGTAACCTACAGCTTACAATTTTTTAGTAAACTGAAAAAAAAGCCTACATGAGTAGACCATGACACAAATTCTAGCAAAGGGGAGTTTTAACTATATTTTACCGACTCCCTATCCCAAAATTAATCTATAAACACAATTTGATGTAGATTAGAAATATATACTCTTATTTTTTTTATTCAGACAAGTTAAACAGACCAAGAGGCAAAATTAATGTTTTGATGCACATATTCTTATTATCTTAATCGTGTAGAAACCAAGTATGAGGACGAAAATAACAAAATAAAACAGATAAATCAAATCTTATTCATATAGATTTTGTGGAAAATGGCGACTAGTCTAGGGTTTTATTGAAACGCCTCAAGATGGAGGACCTAATTTGCGATGTAGCTTATCCCGCGCAGTTAGGGACGCTTGGCTTCGAAAAGCGCTAATATAACATCAAAATACTTTATAATCACATAAAACTAACATCTATAGTCAAATTGAGTTTAGATATTAGTCATTTCATATATATTTTCATCTAGAAAAGCAATTAAAACATTCTATTTATTTTACTTACCAGCAAAAATTCACCAAACAAATAATGTTTATCATAAATATAAACTTAAAACACTTCATGTAAATGCATACCGAGTTTAATATTTACCCAAAAGATTAATTAAACCAACAATTATACATAAATATATTAAATAACTCTAAATTTAAGTTTTATAGTTCCTCAAATTTGCTTAGTGCACTCAATATAATTATGCAAGCTTTTATAATATAACCTTAAATATTTCAGGTATCAACTTGAATAACAACTTTGCCAAAATCGAAAAATTATCAAAAATTCATTGCTTTATAAGCGTTCTCTTTCAATTGCATTATGCAAATGGCGTAGCTGTGGACATTCGACAACGCTATAAAATGCGTTTTTAAGTATCGAACGCTTATATCTAAAATTAAGTTCTAAAAACAACTGAATGAAGTAAAAAACTTTAAAAATTATTTTAAAAAACTTAACAAATTAATATTTTATAAGTGATTTAAATTTTCTTGTAATTAAAAAATATATATTCTATCTTTAATTTAAATATCAGAATCGACATACCCTGCTTTATAAGGCTTCATTTTCTAGTGCGTTATGCGAATGTAGCAGTGGACATTGGGCATAGCTATAAAATTGGTTCTAAAGTATCGAACACTTACATCTAAAATTAAGTTCTAAAAACAAACTGAATGGATTGAAAAATTAAAAAATTATTTTAAAAAACTAAACAAATTAACATTCTAAAAGTAATTGATGTAAATTTTCTTGTAATTAAAAAATATATATTCTTTCATTAATTTAAATATTTGAGTTCAAAGGTTTTGTTCGTTTTTTTTTCGGCTAGACCAAGTTGCGTACTCCGAAAACAAAACTTAAATTTACGTATCAAAATATTCTTTCACATGAAAAGTAAAGTTGAAAACCTATACTTATTTAGCATTTGTTTTTGATCTAGCATCTATATTCAGGTTTTTTGCTTTAACGTGTGTTTACAGACACGAAAAGGCAAATTAGCATGTAAGAAAAAAAGGAAATATTGTCGGAAAATACCGTGGAAATTTGATGTTTATTGACTAAAATAATTGGAGAAAAATTCACGTATTCTTTTCAAATAATTCATTTTCTTTTCAATTATTAAATATGTATATTTTATACATGCTATCCCAAATTATTGAGTTAAAAAGAAGTAATGGAGTTTATATAGCTATTAACGCATAACTAAGTATAAAAATCAATAAAAAATGTATATAGCTAATAATTCCATTATATCTCCATCACAAGTAATAAAAGAACTGAATAAATTAAATTAACGAAAAGGCTATGATCTAATAACAGGTCAAATCCTAAAAAACTTACCTCGGAAAGCCGTTATCTTCCTAACAATTATATACAACCGAATGTTAGGTATAACATATTTCCCTATAATATGAAAATATGCCGAAATAATAATTATCCAAAAGCCTGGGAAACTTTCGGAAGAACCGAACATCCTATAGACCGATCAGTCTATTACCTATAAGGTCTTTGAAAGACTAATGCTTGAACGAATTCAGGAAGATTTCGATATGATCAAACTTCTACCCATTTGGATTTCGTAAAAATTTATCAACAATTCAACAAGCCCATAAAATAGTAAATCAAATAGCCAAGAGCCTTGAAGAGAAGAAATATTGTGCTGCCGTATTTCTTGATATTTTGCAAACATTGGTAAGGTATGGCATACAGGTCTGCTTTATAAACTAAAAAATCTCCTATCCAGCAATTATTTGTTTTTAAGTCTTACTTGACAGATAGAAACTTCTCAGTTAAATATAATGATGCCCTATCATTTTACTAATCCCATAACATCTGGTGTTCCCCATGGCAGTGTACTTGGGACATTCTTTTACCTACTTTATTCTGCAGATATACCTGAGACAGACGACACTATGTTAGAGGCATTTGCTGATGTCGTTGCTATACTATCAACAAACGACGATCTTAACGAAGCTTCTACAATTCTTTAAAGTCATCTAAATCTCATTAACGATTGGTACAATAAATGGCGATCTAAAGTAAATCAGTCTAAATCTGTCCAAGTCACGTTTACAATCAGACTCAGTACTTGCCCACAAGTAACAATCAATGACATTCCAGTTCCCATAAAAACTGAAGTAAAATACCTTGGACTGCGTTTGGACCAACGATTGACCTGGAGTAAACACATGCGAGCCAAACGTAAGCAGTTAGACCTAAAATTTCGCCAAATGTATTGGGTTCTTGGAAAAAATTATCGGTTTCAAATAAAATTTTGCTCTATAAGACCATACTTAAACCCATATGGTCGTATGGACAATTATGGGGATGTGCCAAGCCAACCAGATTAAAAATAATACAACGATTCCAATAAAAAGCGCTTTTAGCTTTAGTGAATGCACCTTAATACGTCTCAAATAGAATGATCAATGAAGACTGAAAAAATAAAATAAAAAAAGTTCCATTCTTTCGCAAAATACGAACGAATTTTAGTGTAGGGGAAAGGAGCTAAAAATTTTACCGGGCCAATAAATGTAGCCAGTCCACGCCTGTGCCTGCCTCTCGTATTTTGTGTAGTACTCGTATATTTTTATGCCATTAAAGCTGCGTTCAGAGCTCTTAAATTAATCGACTATAGACTATGACTTGTGCACTGTTGATTGTCACTACAAGTTTTTTATATGGTAACGCGAGCAATCGTTCAGAGCTCTAAATTTAATGCTTTATACGTTGTCGATTGTCGATAGTTTTTCAAACTTATAGTTAGTGAGTTGTTTTAAGGAGACAGACATATAAACACATTGGCTATCTCAGTCTACATTGGAGAGAATGTTTCAATTGTATGCCTTTACATAACCTAATAAAATATCATCGCACCGATTACAACAAATCTCGCCCAAAATTACAAAGACGAACAGTAAATATAATCAATTTAGGTAATTAGCTTAGGTTTATTTATTAAAAATCCAGGACAGCAGAATTAGGAAAACGATAATAGATAATAAACATTTTATGTAGCTACCGTAGTTGGTTGAAAAACACACAGATGTCTCACTATTGGTAACGCACTGATTTCCTTAGTTGTAAACGGTACCTTGAATGTTAAAACTATCTACTAAACTTATCCACAGTGCACAGTGAATAGTCAACTAATTTGAAGAGCTCTGAATGCAGCCTTAGTTTACCTGAAACTAAAAGGTCAGCGTAGTACTTTATTTTTAATATCTGTGATACCGTCTTTAGATGATGAATTCTGTCTAGCCACATAAAAAAATAAATAGTCTAAACACGATATGCAGAGTAGTTCTCGATTAGTTACGTTTCATATTTCGAAGCCATAAATGTGAGGATACCTACCGTGTGGTTGGAATGGTTTTTGTTTACCTTTTTAATGCAGGAGAAATCTGAGAAATATATTAACTGTAAAAAGCAAAAAGTTGATGTCAATTCTGTTTAGTGGCGTATCCAAAAATATTGGAAGAGGGTGCAAAAAAATACTTTATTTGGGACACAGATATAAATTCTTTTTTATTTCTTTATTTATATAGGTACAAATATACATAATTGAATTTAAAGATTTACACATGAATTTGAATGGTTTTTACAATAGAACACAAAAAAATTATGATTGAATATTTTCGAAATGGTGTTCGAGTGAACGGCGAATGGATTTACAGTGCGGTGTCATGTTTAGAAGAATTTCGGCTACAATTTCCAGATATTGCTTTCCTTGAGAGAAATTTTTACAGCGCACTTAGAAGATGTGTTGATTTATTCCGAGATACAATGAGTATTATTCATAGAGATAGAACTGGAAGGCCAAGAGTTCGTACTCAAAATACAGTTGATGATGTTTGTCAACGTATGAACGAGCAACCCACTACATCACTACGTACATTTTGGCAACAGACTGGTTTATCATTAGGAATTTGCCATACTATTGTCAGAAAATATTTAAAGCTGTTCCCATACAAAATTCTTGCTTTACATGAGTTGCTGGCAGTAGATCATAATAGGCAAATTGTGCATTGCCACTGGTGCCAACAAAATTTAATTAACACTGATGATCTGTTAAATTTAACGTTTTTTTCTGTTGGGGCCTGGTTCACCCTTTCTGGGTATATAAATTCACAAAATATGAAGTTATGGAATGTTCAAAATCTTCATACTTTTCGCGAAACTCCCCTTCCCCCGTTAAAAGTTGGTGTTTGGATTGCTGTGTCTTGAAGACGTATTACCGGACCCATATGTTTCCACGAAACTGTTACTGCTCAGAGATACCGGAATATTGTACGTAAATTTATTAATCAGCTTCATGAAGATGAGCTCCAGCAAGGTTACTTCCAACAGGACGGCGCGACTGCTCGCACCGCTCAAGAGCCCATGAATTACATTCGTGATTTTTTTGACGATTGAATAATTAGTTTACATTCAAATCCACAATTTCCAACTAGATCACCAAACTTGACTATTTTAGATTACTTTGTATTCCCTTATCTCAAAAATAATGTATACAAGACCCCTATTAACAATATCGAGGTACTGCAAAACAGAATTACCGAACAGTGTGCCAATATAATTCCTCAAATTCTTATAAATGCTTTTAATAGTATGAAAAGACGAGTAAATTTGTGTCTGCAGTAAAACGGAACAGCTGCTTTAGTTTTTTTTATGTTTATTTTTTTTGTACCTGTAAAATCAAAAATTTATAATTTCCAATTTTAATGATTACAATGGCTGTAAATGGCTTAAACGTTAGTCAATTGTTATATAAAGCTTGCAGTAGATATTATTTTATTTTTCCATAGCCAACCCTTATGTAATTTCTTTTTGAACTGATGGTATGTATCGCTCATTTGCCGCAAGAGTATCATAACTGAAAATTCATATTTTTTTTAGGAAAGGCAAAGTTTGTAAAGTACTATAGCTTCAATGAGTGCAACAACGATACTATAAGCTTTCTAGCGGAGACGTATACAAGTTGAGTTATGACATTATTCCAGTTAAAAGTGCATCTCACAGCGATTCCGTATATACCAATAACTCAATAAGGGCGATTTTTGAGTTGCCATTGTTGCAGCAAATAAGCGATATGGTAAAAAACCTGAGGGATAACGTCTAATTACAAGAGGATCGTCTTGAATTTCTGACTAAGGAAAGGGGTCGCAAGTATAAAAAGATTACGCATTACAGGTATAGAGTGTGGAAATTATTTTGAAAAATTGTGATAAATAATGTTGTGCTGTAAAACTTTCTTAGCGCCCTGCCTGTAGATATACTATATTTTAAAATAATATTCTTTTATTTCTGTTATGCTGTTCTTGAAAACAATTTGAGGGTAGCAATTACACCAAAAATATTCCTTCGGTATGCCATTTATTCTCTTGCTGGGTGTAGTATAGGTATAAAGTAAGCAATAATGTAAAACGGGCAATCAATGTAAATACCTGAAAGAGAACAAGGTAGAACAAAGTGTCTAACAATTCATTTAATTTTAGAAATAGTGTATCATTAATAGTTTCCGTGTATAGTGACCGCATGAGTTTGTAGAGTCCGGAGTCGGGTTTCCGGGCACTGAATCCGGCTACTGAACCGGAGTTCCACTTGGGAAAACCTTCTGGCACGTAGCTTAGCCTGTTGGAAAATTGGAATCAGGACAACTAGATTGAATAGGTGATTAAAACAGTATAAGATCATGGCTGCCTCTGGGAGAACACAATATTGAATCAAACAGGATTCACAATTAATTTATTAAGTGGAAATCTAATAGTGAGATTTACAAAGTAACCAGAAGTTTCAAATTGGCCAATAGTATAGGTAACACACAACTGTCCCAACGTGTAATTAAATATTCCACGTTCGATTACCGATAGCGATATGGACTGGGACATAAGTGGCGTAATAAATACTAATAGGACGTATTTAGCCTCTCAACTAAATTTAATATGTCTTTTACATTAATTTTTATCATAGAAGACCTAAATGATGAAATAATGGAAAGAATAGGAAGAACAGGAAGACTGTTTAACGCCATCAGAAGTAAATTCCTGGGAAACAAATTCCAACCGAAGTGAAAGTAAAAGTGTTCAAAAAGTTGGCAGTACCAATATGCCAGAGAATTGTGGACTACCACTACTAAACATCAAAGTAAGATCAAAAGCATGGAAATGAGATTTTTGAGAAATATCGGGAAAGACAAAAATTTGAAACGCGACGTTCAGGGAAGATTTACAGTCGAAACCAATAGAATATCTAATTCAGAAAAGTCAAATGAGATGGCCAGGGCATGTCCAAATAATAGGAGATCAAAGAATATCCAAAGCAACATTTGAGGCGCGATCAATAGGAAAGAGATGAAGAGGACGACCAATTAAGATTTGGAAGGACGAAGTAAGATAAGCGACAGAGAGGCGAGGGGTCAAATGGACAGATATTAAAACCTTGACGGCAAATAGGAGAGCCTGAAAGAAATCTGGAAAAGACCACCAGAAGATGTCCCGTGACTTTCCTTCACAACGCCTTACACCAAAAGGTACAAAGGCTTACTATTAAGTAAGTAAGTTTATCATAGAATTCTAAAAAAAAAAAGAAATACATTCTATCTTCAACAATAATGGTTAAAATAATGATACGAAATTAATAAATCCTATCTAATTAAAATAATATCTCTGCATAGATTCAATCAATATGTAAAGCTTTTTACATGTGCTTTTTACATCACAATTTGTTGCCACTAAATACCTACAAAACCATGAAATTTTAAAAATTCATATTTCATATCAATTTTTTTTTGTCACAACCAAAGAAGGTGCGCAAGATTAGTTCTTTACCTTGAGCGCAGAAATACTTTGGTTTGGCTTTGTATACAAATACAGTTCTTTGGCCCACCCCACATACAAAAGAAAAATAAAGTTTCGAAAGAAAAATATTTGACGTGATTTTTACCAAAATTGTCAAGGTCCATTTACACAACCAAATTGAGCTATAATCTGTTTAACTTATATGTGCACTTAAAACCATGGGGGCGTTCTGTGTAACAAATGAGTGTGCGGTTTTAATTAGGTATATTCGGTTTTAGTATTTATAAGTTTTATGATTTTATGTATATTAATTTTATGATGCTAATTTGTTTTGTCTCAAAACTACTAATTTGAACCAATCCCAAGCTTAGAAAGAAATGTTAATTTTAACAGTTGTGTTTTGAATATTTTGTGATTATGAAGAGATAAATGCCCGGAATTGTTGCCTTTACAACTTTGATTATAATTTTAAAAACTACAAATATACCTAAACAATAACGATGGAGGGTGTAAACTAGTCTTCAAAACCAAGATTTAAATAATTTCGTAATTTCTGGTTAATTTACACTAATTTAACTGGTACATCGGACATATCTGAACGTTGTAGTATATTTTAAAAATATTAAAAAAATTTAAAATATTTAAAAATTAGATTAGAACTTAATTTGGATGTTTAAATGGGTAAACAAGCTTGTGCTTATCAAAAGAAACAACATATTTTCATATGCATGATTGTTTTCTTTTTTAATTTGTATTTCTTAGAAATAAGATTACATTTAGAAAACTCCGGTTAATTCAATTCCACGGATAATTGAGACCCGGATAATGTATGTTTTACTGTAGGTTTAAATATTAAAAAACCATATTTTTAGGCAACCATATCAAAAACAGTTTTATCATCTAGTACTAGACAAAAAGTAAATCTTTTTCGGTCTAGGCCGATTCGCTTATTTTTTTGGCCGTTGGATGCTAGCGCCATATATGTCATTTCTAAAAAATCCATGGACATAGGGAAACAACAGACAACCGAAGAACATCAGCGTCATTATTAGCTGATGCCGGAGCAGATATATTAACATTAAAACGTCACGGCGGGTGGAAATCTTCAAATGTGGCGAAAGCTATGTTGAAGACTCTATTTTAAGTAAAATAGCAATTGCTAATAAGATTCTAAAAGATAACAGCACCTCGTCAGACAATAACGGAGCTGGTACAAGTACTACTACTTGCACCAGCTCTACCAATACACAGTTTGTTTCAAACTATCAAAATAAAGAAAATATACAGAAGAATAATGGAGTTACAAACATTTATAATTGTAATAATTGTTCAATAACCATAAATTATCCAATGCAGAGTAACTTCGGGAGAGATGGCGAGGTGTTAAAAAACATTTTTACACTGACAACATCTATATTTTTTATATGTTATACAGAACAGACAGTAAGAGTACCAGGCATACTAAAGCAAGTGCGTATATTCCTCATAGAGGTGAGTAAAAAATTAAATAGATTTAAGATTGGTCAATTTTTTTTTTCTAGGTTTGACGTTAGTTAACTATCTAAAAGATAATAAATTTTTTTTTTATATATTCATTTTAAAATAGACAACCAATATTTCTAACCAAATAATTTGAATTTATTTTAATTATGTCAGTTAAAAGAGCAATCGCCAACCTCCCCTACAAAAAGGAGAGATGGCGAATAACTTCAAGGTACAGATGGTGAAATATTATATTGTAAATATGTATATATATATATATATATATATATATATATATATATACATATATATATATATATAAACATGCCGATGTTCGACAAATGTAAATTGAATGGATTAGGAAAAGGACAGTGGTCTGAAGATAATTTAAAAAGAGCATTGACAGCTATAAAAGAAGAGATTGTTAGAATTCTGATGAACTATTGGAAAAAATGCATTCTCGAACCTCCGTCTGTTTTAGGGGTTTCCAATAAAAGAAAAATATATAACAATTTAAGAAAAATACAAAAACATGGATTATCTATATAATATTAATAATATCAAAGAAACGCATAGAGTGAAGGAGATGAAAGAAAAAATAAGTAAGATATCGCCAGCTAGAAGGAATTTTACTACAAAAAAAGGAAAGTATTTTGGAATCTTCATCCAAAGGATACATTACTGTAGAATATGATGACGAGGAGGATGTTGTAATGGATGAAGATATATAATTGTATTAAAAAACAGTATATTGGATCAAATGTATTCGTTGTAATAATTAATAATTGGTTACACGAAGATTATTCAAAGTATCGTGATTTCTGTGGAAAATTTATCAGTAAAAAGAAGTATAAACAAATACATAAAAACTGCTCCGCCTAAAGAACGAAAAATTTAGTCAAGAATTTACTTTAGAGAAGAAAATTTATACTAATTTTACTCAAACCATCTCTCCCTTTTTAATTTGCTTCTCTAATTGACTTCTCGCCACCTTACTTGACTTTACTCTAAATGAATTAATTTAATTTTTCTAATAAAAATTACTTTTGGTTGCTCAAAAAATATAATGTGCGACTTTGTCAAAAAAGACTTTTTGTCCTCAACTGTTTGAAGGCCTCGGCTGCGTCTTAGCCTTCAAATTCAAACGCGGCCGAAAAATATCTACTTTTTCGCCATGGTACATAAATAACTATTATACATCTAGGATTATTATGTAAAACTATGGGACAGATATACCTTGCAATAATATAATTATCAAAGGCTTTAATTATTATTTTTCCAAATATCTCTTGTTGTTGAAGTTGGGGTTAAGTGAAGCATTGAGCAGAAATGAGACGGTTTGGGCGGTCATGAGCAGTTGTGAATGTGTCCCAATGTTGACAAGCTAATTAAATTCTATTTTATGCAATTCCGTACGCCGCTAAGCTCTTTGATGTTTGACACAGACTAGTCATGCTAGTCAGTTAGGCCTGGTGCCGGTGTTCGTGGCAGTGTCGCTTCCATTGCCTGCCGCCTACCACACAGCCCTTAATAGCCATATGAAACTCCTCTATTCACCACGTATAAAGCCCTCTTCACACTAACATTATAAATTAAAGGATAAACTGTTATGAAATTAATAACGCATTAATGGGCGTGCTACATGATGTTTTTTATTCTATTGTTCATTGATTGATAACTGTTTTGTTAATATCAGGGATATGCCAATAAGGGGGACAAGGGATATAATGTAAACGGAAGGTATATTTGGAAGGGGGAGATGAGCATTAGAAATGAAGGGGATAGCATATACATATGTGCGGTATTTGTCCTACAGACCTACATAATCGAGTTAAATTTGGTATTGATAACACTGGTCAACAAACTTTTTTCATCAGACGTGATTTTAGGTGGACTAGATAGATTTTTGGTTGCTGATTTCAAATCTATTTTCTTTTTTTCGTAGCACATCTAGCTTTTGTAATGAGGCTCATTATGTTTCAGTATTATTTGTGATTTTGTTACAACTGATACAACTGATCCCGTTCAACCATTTAGTATGTTGAGTATCTTGATTGTCTGAAGATTACTGTTGAAAGTCAACCGTTTACTGAACATCAAAAGCAAAAATTTTACGTTTAGTATCGCTCAGATATACGTTAATCCGAAAGAACAGTGTTTAGTTAGTCCGCAAAAAAATTTCTTGCCACCTGGCTTAATGGAGAACTTTGTGAAAGTAATTAGGAAAGCTAACTCTGCAGGATTTCAGTACTTGGTAAATAAATTTCCAAAGATCAGTGCAGCAAAATTGAAGGAAGGAATCTTTGTTGGGCTGCAAATTCTGTAAGTCTTGCAAGACCCAAACTTCAAGGATTCTGTCAGCGTTGAAGAAAAATAAGCTTGTGAAGCCTTCACATGGATTTGTGAAAACTTTCTGGACAACCACAAGTCTTCCATGCATCAAGCTGGCGGTCAAAAGTTTCTCGATGTGTATCAAAAAATAGGATGACAATGTCTTTTAAATTTCATTTTAAATATTCGCATCTCAATTATTTTTTTCTGAAAATTAGTGAGTGATGAGCAAGGTGAACGATTTCATCAAGACATATTCAAGTGATGAAAAATCGCTACCAAGGTTTTTGGAATGAAAGCATGATGGGAGATTACTGCTGGATGCTGTATCGTTACGAGCCAGACAAAGTGTACAAAACAAAATCATATTCGCAACGATTTTGATATTTTGTTTGTAAAAGTGATGCTATGTACAAAAGTTAATTAAATCGATGATAAATGTTCATAATATATGTTAAAACAACAATATATACATTTTGGTATGATTCTGTTCCCTGCACATCTGTGAAATATATATAAATTTATCAAACCCAAAGGATAGTCGTATTTCATAAACCTGACGAGATATAACAAAACTGAACACATATTTGGAATCAGCATGAAAACATGATCTAGAAAAATGAGCTTTTGTTTATGATTAAAAAAAATTTCATGATAAAAGATTAATTTTGTTGACCTGTGTTATTCACTGCTGTCCCGATGGTCGTCTTTAGACATTCTAGTAGTCTAGGCTACCAAAATTAGCGCCCTTGTGATAGAATACACTATCCAAAATGCATTTCTAAGAATACAAAATTGATATCTACAAACATATTAATCATTCGGTTTTAATAATAATATTTAAATTGTAAGACATTCAGGTGTCGATTTTTTCAAGTTCTGGTTATGTGTTGGATACATAGCTATTAATTAACCATAGTAATTGTGCAATGTTGCATAATTGAGCAAAAAGTTATCTGTTCCCCATCCAAAGAGGCGTAATACAGGGCAGTCACTTTCACCTTTCCTACTTACATTAGTTTTGGACTCAACTATGACTAAAGTAACTACTATCCCGCGTGGCATACATTGGACTCTATGCTCTTGGCTCGAGATTTAGATTACGCAGATGATACTTGTCTTGTTGCACAATCTTTCGCTGATATACAAGCAAAACTGTCACTCTTACTTACAGAAGCGAAGAAAATTTGTCTGTTTATTAACAAAACAGAATCATTGAGATTAAATAGATCCAACCAGAATCCATTTATTGCTGAAGATTCTCGTATAAAAAAAAGGATAAATACATCTACTGCGGCAGTGTAATTAGCGGTCAAGGAGGAGCTTTGTATAATAACTTTTAGCTATATGTATAATAACTGCGTTTTACTATTTTTAAATTGTTAAATTAAATTACATCATTCAACTCTTAAATGTTGATATTCCAAAATAAATTACACAGTGCAGGGTGGGGCGCAATAACTTCCTTTTTTTGATGGCGAATGAAAGAAAAGTTGTTGCAAACAAAATTTATTTTTTGATAATGAAAGAACATAATATTAAATCATGCTGTTGAAAACAAAATATCTTGAAGGTGGTGGCCACCGTTCTCTATGCACTGATGCAATTGATTTATGACGTTTCTCTCTACACGTTCCAACATATCCACCGGAATTCGGACTATTTCCTAGAAAACGGCGGACATTACCTTCAAAATATTTTGTTTATAACAGCCTGATTTGAAATTTTAAATTATGTTCTTCCATTACCAAAAAAGACAATTTGTTTATCAGCAACATCTTTCAATTCATTCGCCTTTAAAAAAAGTTTTTACGCCCTATCCTGTACATTCGTATAAACAAAATATTACATATAAAATACATTGTTTAGAGAAATTCTTTTCTACATTTAGTTTAGTTAAGTGCTTTTCTGGCAAAAGGCTTTTTTTCGGTAATACGGGGAATGGAAAGTTTAGCGGCGTCTTACCCAGAAAGGTTTACTTTATTTCTTAGGGGTATTTTTTTATCATTTTGTATGTTGTGATTATTTTTAATTAAAGAAATACATGCATTTTTTGGAAGATTCGTTGGAAGATTCGTGCACAATAACATACGACGTACTTAGAAGCAAGTGAATAATTTCACCCGCCACGGAAAGAATAGAGTGTAAAACGATATAAATAGTCCAGAATGAACCGATTTTACAGCATTTGGACATATTTTTAAATAATCGGGGTCCATATTATGCATAAAGATGCATAATAAGCAGTTAAGAATGCTGAAAATATCTCAAGATCATAATTGTCTAATATTTATATGTCAAACATCTCTGACATTTCTCAATTGAATTACCTTTTTCGGAGTGATAATGTATAATTTTGTTTTGGGATTTTTTTCCGATAGCATTATTTACAATTTCGCAACTGATTTTTATTAAAAAATGTTAAAACACTGTGTAACAAATGTTGATAGCTGTCAACTTTTAAAGAATTAACTTACACATCGCAGTTAAATATTTGTTGTTTTCTAAAGAAATTGTATGTATCTATTGTGATTTTACGAACTATTACAGGTAGGGAGCGAAGCTCCCGGTTTTACCTAAGGAAGCCGGTCGGCTTCGCTGATCTTAGAATTTGTCAAAATATCCGATTGAATCGTTAAAATGCTTAAATTATTCAGTTTAGACAGGCCTAAAGATGACCGAAGATATGTTTTTGTCCTCTTCAAAACGGAAAAAGACTTTTCTATGAAGCAAATAATACTTAAACATATTCTGAAAGCTGTACATATATATGTTAGAGAACGTAAATTCAATGTCTGATTAAATTATAGTTTTTAATCAAAGTTCCGCGTTTGATGTGATTTTTTTGTCATTATATTTGATGATAAACTCAATTTAAATTTTCCTTCAAATTTCTTTCTAATTTCCTCCAATTTTACTCATGTCATTATAGAAGTCACATAAAGCATTATAAGCTTCGGCTTTTATTCTTATCAATAAATAATAATACTGACTGACGGTTCACTGAATAATTGACTGAATAACAATTCACGCGTGGCATATCTATTTATACTTGTGACAAAATCGTTCAAGAAGGTCTCGAGACTCAAGCAGTCTGTAGTAAGTTGTAGTAAGCAGTTGTAGTAACAAACAGTATGGACTTTTTGTCCTGGCTTGATCCACCAAAGCTTTTTGTTACAGGACTTTTCGTCTATAATAAATTTATTCGTCGACAAAAGATGGGAAAATTTTTTGATTATAGATGACTGATAAAGAAGTACTTAACCGTTTTAGTAGGAAACTATATGAATGAAACTATGGGCGATAATGCGTGTTCTGAAGTCATCTGAAGATTTTATACTCAAGCGCGACTCTTTTGTATACAATATGCTGATGTAATTTGAGTGTTGAGTGTACTCATTTCAGAAACTAGCCAGAGAGAACGACAGTCTTTCAATTCGAAGATTTTCGAACAAAGTTGGGCAAGTTATAGGTCTTCTGGATACAAGTCCTTTTTAGTTCATCATCATTGGCGCGACAGCCCGAGGTAAGCATAGACCTGCGGTTTCCAGGTTTCATGACCATGTTTTCAATCTATGTACATTCAGGAGTAATATGATCAGTATTACCTCCATTTTTTGTGTACACAGAAAGGCACCTACAGTTTATAGCCGGTTGCAAAGGGCTAATCAGAACCTTGTTAGTTCAACTTTCTTAAAACAGTTAGTGGTGAAATTGTAAAATCTTCTGTGGGACTTCGTTCGAGAAAACTTGAGGGTGTCACGATTGCGTTGAACAGGGTTAGTTATAGGTCATCTCGAGCACTAGTGGTTCGTGGATGACTTGAACCAAGTTCTTTTGTGTCGGGAACAGTCCGCTGATAACGCTTTATAGCGTAATTAATAATGTTAGCTACATCCAAAATTCCAACGATATTCGAATACTGCGGCCATCTTCATTTTAACGACTAAGTTCGTGCAACATCTTTGGTTCGCATTTTAATTTTATTTCACAATAAAACACTTGCAAGAGTTTCGAAATCTATAAGATGGGCCATACCCAAAATTTTATTTTACGACCAGTTATTTGTGTTAAAATACCTTTACTTAAGGAGGTGCACACCGTATAGTTTCTTATACAAAACTAACAATCTGAAATAAAATTACTAACAATCTATACATCCAAATTTTATCTATACATGCGAATTTTTATCTATCTAATAGAATATTTTTAATTGTAAAAGGAACTGCCTCGTAATTGTAAATAAACGAATTGCATTATAGACGCGTTGTAAAACATTTGACACATATTTGTGTACCATGCGGCAAATTGTAGCTAAAGCTTCATTCTACAAATATGTTAAAAAGATAAAAATGATTTAATTTTTGTAAAGAATACGTGTACCACATTTTCATCAAGTATAATATTTTTCGACGAAGGTTCTAAATTATGAGCAGTCATATCGAAAAAATGTTGACGTATTATTTAAAAAATTCTACACAAAACTGTATAAATATAAAAGTTATTTGAAACCCACAATCATATTTAAAAAATTACAGAACATTGTTGTGTGAACCTATTATTAAGTTATTGAGCGATAAAATTTTTACAAAAAGAAATCTGCAATCAAAAATATCCTATTAGGTATATAAAAATTTGGTGCAAAATTTGATGTTTAGATTGTTACTAATTTTATTTCAGATTCTTAGTTTTGTATAAGAAACTAATAATCTCTGGGGGTTGTACATATCATTAATATGCGACTTCATACAATCTTCATTCAAGCAGGGATTATTTATTATCACAGCCTGTAGTTAGCAACAAAAATATTTATGCAGACTTGATAAATATTGTATTACCTCCCAATACTTATAGTTTTCTATTAAAATGGTTAAATATTTTGTTAACAGCCCTTAAATTATAATCGTAAGACTCCCCTTTCTTTTTTTTTGTTGAATGTATGTTATTTAAATACAGGATTGTGAGTAATTTGAATATAATTTTACTAAAAAAATATTTTAATACTTTGTGAATTTCATGACAGTTGGCCTATATATGCATTCTATAAAAAACTGAAATATTGTAATATTTATTTTAATATGCCTCATTTTTAATAAAAATAAATATAAAAATATATGAGTTTTTTATCCGTTATAAAAATAGCCGAAAGCCATAGTGGTTGGGTTTGTGAAAATGTTTGTCACGTAACTGACTGTTTGATCAATGTGTCACTGTTCTGTCAAATCATATATTAATTGATACAAGCTACTGTCATTTCAGCCATTAGTCGTAGTTAGATTAATATAAAATAATAAAAATGTCAATATATTCGTTCTATGTAATTTTAATTGATTTATGACAACGAATGTAACAAAATTGTTTCAATTTATTTGCATTTTGTATAACGAATATAAAATTACATTTTTATAAAAAATATACACATATATTTGTTATTAATATTTTAACACCTCGTCAAGCTAACCAAAGATATAACTATTATTGTTAAACGAAAGAGATGGAAAGATCAATATGGGAGACTTAAATGAGTGAGATCAAAAGTTAACCCGACTTACAGTGTCAAAGAAGAAGAATAAAAACACATTTCTTCTGCTTCTATTTGTTTATAACATTGTAATATAAGTACTGAGATACCTTATAGCCTATTTTCAAATACTGGTTTTACTCTACCATTATACCAAATTACGTGAAAATATATTTAGCTGGTTTTGCGTGAATCTTGGACAGACAGACAAAAAATGTTTTTTTTCGGTTATTGGCCGGATATGAGGCCAAAAAAATAGGAAAATAGATATAGACTTCAATTCTATTAATATAGATGATAGATAAAAAGAAAGTATTAGTTTATAAGGATATTTTAATAAAGGGGGCAGGCTCACATTTCATCTTCTCTAAGCCTTTTTGCGGACTATGTTTTTTTTTTTGCCGCTAATGTCAAAATTTTATATCATAACTCAAAAGTGACCATATATTTGTTATTTAGGGCTAAAAATATATAAGTGTACCAATTTTCCAACAAAATTTAAAAAAAAATCCCCTAAAATTTTGAAATTTGATCAAAATTTTTTTGACTCCGATTTTATATAGCCAAAATATAGTTTTAAGCAAATTTTAGGCCGAGGATTATGAAAAAAATATTTAAAAAATTCATGTTTTCTTAGTTTTTGAGTTAGAGCCGATTTGGGTCAGTTTTTTTGCCTATAATTCCAAAACTTTTACCCAAACTTCAAAATAAACCAAATATTGTTCATCTATGACCAAAAATACATATTTGTAACAATTTTTAATAAAATCGGAGACATAAATTTTTTTGCTTAAAAACACGTTTTTTGGATTCTTGGCCATTTTCAAGGGTGTTGGATAACTACCCATACAAAACTTCGGTTTATTAAACCCCATTTTTTTTTTTTTTTAGACTAACCAATGTAGGAGAATTTTAAAAATTTAAACTGCAGATTTCTATATCTTACCGTTTTTTAGTTAGGATTTATGAAAATTTTCAAAAAAAAATTAAAAAAATTTAAAAATTTCAAATATTTTTTTTTGTTTCAAAATAAGGCCACAAGTCAATTAGGACCTCAAGATTTCAAAAATTTCAACCACAGGTCTTTATCGCATTTCGAAGATAAAATTCGCGAATATAAAAATTTCAGTAAACCACTCCCTATTAAAATTTGTCATAATTTTAAAATACGCAAAACAAATAAATGCTCAAATTTTTTCTAGACTAAATAAATTATGAGGAATCCAAAAATTTTAACACCAGATCGTTTTCTCTAACCGTTTTTCAGTTGTGTCTTTTTTTAATTCACAATTTTTACAAATAATGTAAATTATTCCATTAACACATTAAAAGATTAAAGCCCCAATTTTTTTCTAGACTAATTAAACTACGAAGAATCCAAAAATTTCAACCGTAGGTCGCTATCCCTAACCGTTTTTGAAATGTGTTTTTTTTTTACTCTATGTGTCCTTTCTTACAATTTTTACAAATGTGGTAAATCATGTCTTTAAAAAAAATTGTAATCTCAAAGCGCGTGTAAGCGATTAAAGCTTCAAATTTTTTCTGGACTAAGTAAACTGCGGATAATCCAAAAATTATAACGACAGGTTTCTATCTTTAACCTTCTATTAAGTCAATAATAAGAGAGATATTATAAGTTTTTTAAAAACAGTTTTAACCACGAACGCGCCCCTAGAATTAAAATTTTGAGATGCCTTATAACCTATGTTTGAATCCTGGTTTCACTCATACTAAATTACATGAAATTAAGTCCAGCCGGTTTTGTGTGAATCTCGGACAGATAAACATACAAATATTGTTTTTTTTTTTTTTTTGTGGATGTTTTATAATCAACTGAAACGTGTAGAAACCAAATATGAGAATAGGTAACCAAAAATGAGAATATTGAAAGAATAAAAAAACAGATATAGCCTCCAATTTTTTTAATAGAGGTAATAATTTATATTTTACGTAACTGAGCATATAATGTTCATCGCTGTACATAAAATGTGCGCTTTGTTATTATGTGCAAGTTGTCACGAAATTAAACCAATGTAACTTTCGATGATATGTTAGCACACAAAATTCTCAAATCTGCCACATATTAACTCGTTAGACTATTTCTTTAATATTATCACGTTACTACCCTTATCACGGAATTAGCTGAGTTTCCCCTACAGGTGATATAATGTATCAGACTGGTGTTCCAAATACCGCAAAGTTAAGAGCACATTGCAGTCTTTCTTATTAAATCATTGTTATCAAGTTTCAATTCTACAATATATTCCAGTCCTTATTGCCTCCTTGTTTACATGTCATTCTGGCCACAAGACATCTTTTCTCTGCTTATTTAAAAAAACGTATTTCTTATAAACTAATCTTGTAACCACTGGTATTAGTTTAATACCATAAAAGAAAAACTAAGTCTTTGATGTTGTTAAAGCAATAAATATTGCTTTCTCTTTGTTATATTTAATAGGAAAAGTTGAGGCAATCATAGTTATTAGGAAAAGTTGCAATGCAAGTACAGATATACGTATATATCAAGGTGTCAGACATCTTTGACCTTATATGCAGCAGGCACGTCCTATCACAGAATCAGGTCAAGTTTTCTCACAGAACTAGAAGATAAAATTTTCCACCTACCGGGATGCATTACAAGAGAAACAAAGAATTTTATTCTTAAAACTAATTACAAGTAAAGAAATTGATTGTTGGGATATTTTTAAAAAGAAAATAACATCACCGAGCAATCAAAGACATATGGTTCAAAATTCGACTGCGTTTGAGGCCCTTCAAGTGCTTAAGACCCACTGCTTTTATATACTGGATAACTATTTATGCTGTATTTTAATTTACTTCAAATAAGTATGTTTAATTTTAAAATTATTAATCTTTGATGTATAGTGTTAAATATAAGGTGTCTCAAAAGAAATTTTATATTTATTTAGCTTACTGCGTGAACGCAACGTATCCGAGGGGCGCGGGGGTTATGTCAATCGGTAGCCTGGCTCTTGGGAATTCTGTCGCTATGGAGCGTTTCTTGGGAGCAGACCGCGCGTTATGCGTGCGAGAGTTTTACAAAAACGGTGATTCGGCGACTGTAGCGCGTAGAAAATTCTGCAGTATTCGAGGTTTTGAAACTTAAATGATGCGCCAAGCATTCCTCTCATTCGACATTGGGTTAAAAAGTTTGAAGAGACTGGTACAACGCTGGATAAATCAAAATCCGGGCGACCTAGGTCATCAAGAACGGTAGAAAACGTGGAGAATGTTAATCAGTCTGTTCGTGACGACCCGAACCTTTCAATTCGGAAGCGCGCAAGTGCTTTAAATGTGCATAGATCATCATTACATCGCATTATGCACAAAGACCTAAAGCTGCACCCCTACAAAATTCAATTGGTGCAAGAATTAAAGCCCCAAGATGCCAGTCAGAGGCTTAATTTCGTAAATCAGGTGATTGAGCGATTTTCAACGTTTACCAACATTTTGTTTTCGGATGAAGCTCATTTTCATCTTAATGGCCATGTAAATAAGCAGAACTGCCGCTACTGGAGTGCAACGAATCCGAAACGCAAACATCAGAAACCCCTACATTCGCCTAAAGTGACCGTATGGGCTGCGATGTCGGCGCGAGGAATTATCGGCCCTTACTTTTTTGAAGACGAAAGGGGGCGTGCAGTTACAGTGAATTCAGAGCGTTATGTGGAGATGTTAGACAACTTCTTGGTACCTGAACTGCAAAACTTTCCTGGCTATAACCAAAGAACATGGTTCCAACAGGACGGAGTAACTTCACACACGTCCAATATGTCTCTGCCACGTGTTCGTGAAATTTTCTCAGGCAAATTGATCTCCCGGAGAGGTGACATAAATTGGCCTCCACGCAGTCCAGATTTAACCCCTATGGACTTTTTCCTATGGGGTTATCTTAAATCTAAAGTTTACGCCAATAAACCGTCACGAAATGGCAGCCATCCCTGAGTCCACCTGCCGAGACGTCATAAGTAATTTTACTGTTCGATTAAATGAGTGCCGAGAACGCGAGGGTCTACATTTAGACGATATTATTTTTAAGAAATAAATCCCCAAAAAGTGTATTTTAATAATTAATAAACATTTTTTCTATATACGGCTTACTTTTTTTTTAATCGATCCACTAAATATAAAATTTCTTTTGACACACCTTGTACATTATAATTCTACGTGAAATGCTCTAATTTGTTACCGTACATATATAATTAGCTAGTGTGTGTTAGTGATCTGGGTAACACTGTGACGTCATTTTTCCTTCTCGTGATTGGCTGACTAGGGACTCTTCGGGTCTCTTGATTGACAAGTATTTTGCAGATTGGTTCTCTAGGAATCTACGAATATAATTACATTTAGAAATGTGTAGGATTTCGTATGCATAAACAAGAAACTCTAGATACTCCAATATCCTTTGACTGATATCAACAATATTTTGCAGTTTTATTCTCTAAGAAACTGCGAATAAAATAACATATAGAAATGTCTAGGGTTTCGTAGGCATAAACAAGAAACTCTAGACACTCCTATATCCTATGATCGATATGGAAAATATTTTGCAGATTTATTTTCTAGAAATCTACAAATATAATTACATACATAAATGTCTAGGGTTTTCTAGGCATAAACAAGAGACTCCTAAATCCTTTAACTGATATGAACAATATTTTGCAGATTTATTCTCTAATTATATATAGAAATGTCTAGGGTTTCGTAGGCATAAACAAGAAACTCTAGATACTCCTATATGCTTTGGCCGATATGAATAATATTTTGCAGATTTATTCTCTAAGAAACTGGGGATAAAATTACATATAGAAATGTTTAGCGTTTCGTAGGCATAAACGAGAAACGCCTGTATCCTTTAACCGATATGAACAATATTTTGCAGATTTATTTTCTAAGAATTTACGAATATACTTATATATAGAAATATCTAGGGTTTCGTAGGCATAAAAAAGAAACTTTAGACACTGTTATATCCTTTTACTGATATAAACAATATTTTGCAGATTTATTCTCTAAGAATCTACCAATATAATTACATACAGAAATGTCTAGGGATTCGTAGGCATAAATAAACGCCTCAAATTAGTTTTAGTTTTAACAATATAAATGTCATGTACGGAGGAAAAATGAAGCGTTTTAATCATAAAAAGTTTATGAATAACTCATATTAGCAAGTGTCTGTATGTAGTGTCGGTAACATTATGACGTAACAATTTTTCCTAAGGTTCTCGTGATTGGCTAACTGGGGACACCCTGTCTCTTGATTGACTGACAGGCAGTGGCGTAGCGATGTAGGGGCGGGGGGTGCGGTCCGCCCCGGGCGGCACTTTTTTGGGGCGGCAAAAATCCTCAATAAATAATATCTTGTAATCTGAACTAAAAATTTGAACCATTTCTTTTCATATTTTTGTCGCACCTACAATTTGGACCGATTAAAATGAGCACAGAAATTTTTATTATTTAATCTGTGACGGAACCTGGGAATACCTTTTCTTTAACACGTTAATCGCCACGTTGGCCATATGTGTCTGACACTAAGAAGTTCTACATGCGCCATGTCAGGCATATATGTCTGACATGTGGTTACCTTGCGGTAATTCCCCGCGTTTTATTTTGTGCTCGGATTGTTAACAACGAATATTCAGCGAGAATCGATTCTTTCATATAAAGAATAGAGTTCAATATTGTCTAATAACACCTGCAACATCAGTCGTCCAATTCACATGGACTAAATTAACTTGCTTCAATTCATTATTTTCTTTAAGTGCGTGTTGTGATTGTTAAATTATTGAACATTCTCTAAACTCGAAAAATTGTATGTAATCTCACTGGTGTAGCATAGCGGAGGCGGTGGTGGCGGCTCTTTTTTTGGGGCGGAAAATTCTATAAATTTTTTAGCTTTTAGATTTAAATACCTAAATAAGGGGGCGGCGAAATTGGCATCCGACCCGGGCGGTGAAATTAGCATCCGCCCCGGGCGGCTGAAACCCACGCTACGCCACTGCTGACAGGTGACACCCTCTCCCGTGATTGGCTAACTAGTGATATCCTGTCCCGTGATTAGCTAACCGGCGACGAAATTAACATACTTTAAAAAATAAAACCAAATACATTTACAAACAATTGAAATTTTTATATTATAAATCCGTCATTGTTGACGGGTAATAACCTAGTTCTAAAATAATTGATATATACCAGGTCTACAAGTATGAAACGCGGATTTTTTAAAAAAATAAAACACATTAAACTCGAAACAACAGTAAAAGTTTATTTATTCAAAGTATGCTCCATTAGAAGTTATACATTTTTCCCATCTTTCAGGCAATTTGTGAATACCTCGCCAGTAGAACTCTTCCCCTTTCCCCGCAAACCATTCATCTAGCAATTCTTTCACACTTTAATATGAACAAAAGTGCTGCTCGGCAAGTGCGTGACGCATCGATGCGAACAAGTGGTAATCTGAAGGGTCCAAGTCTGGTGAGTAAGCGGCATGGGGTAGCACTTCCCACTTGAGTGCCTCCAATGTGTTGCAAACTGCTTTTGCCTTATGTGATGGAGCGTTTTCGTGAAGAAATATTACCTTGTGCTGTCTTCTTTTGTATTCTGGTCGTTTTATGAGCAGCGAATGGTTCAATTCGATTAGTTGTTGTTGGTAGCGTTGGGTATCAACTGTGTCACCAGGTTTTAACAATTCATAATAGACCACACCCTTTTGGTCCCACCAAGTACAGAGCATTGTTTTTTTGCCAAAGCGATTCGGTCTTGCAGTTGATGTGGATGGTGAGCCTGGGTTCACCCATGATTTTTTGCGTTTGGGATTTTCAAAATAAATCCATTTTTCATCGCCAGTAATGATACGATGCAAAAAAGACTTTCTTTTGTATCATGCAAGCAAAATTTCACAAGTGTTGTTGCGTTTTTCCATCTGCCTCTCATTCAATGCATGTGGAACCCATCTGCCGACTTTCTGGATCCTACCCATCTCTCGTAGGCGATTGAAAACAGCTTGTTGACTAACGCCTAACTGCTCTGCTAGTTGTTTTTGTGATTGACTATCGTCTTCCTGTAACAATGTTTCCAATTTTGTATCTTCATATTTTTTTGGAGGTTTTCCATGTTCTTTGTTTGTAAGATCAAAGTCACCACTTTTGAAACGCCGAAACCATCGTGCGATGGAGCATATTCACCATAAGCTTCTCGAAGCAGTCGGTATGATTCAGCAGCAGTTTTTTTCAAATGAAAACAAAACAGTAGTACTGTCCGCGAATGCTCTTTATTTGGCACAAAATTTGACATTTTTAACACAGTAAAACAAAACTATATGATCACTTTTCAAATTATAACCTATACGCATTTGACACTTAATGATAACTTAACAAAACGCCATATGTGTTGAAACTTTGAACTATACACTCTGTTTGCGCAGCAAGTTTGAAAAAAATCCGCATTTCATACTTGTAGACCTGGTAATTATAAAACTTCGATGCTATGCACCCACAAACTTTATAATACAAAAATTCTTACGTTTAAAAACACAAAATTGCCCAATACGCGGTATCGGTGCATGATAAGCTCTCCCGAACTTTTTTTTAGATCTAGTTAAGATCTACATTTTTGTTTATATTATATCGATATATCTCGTAAGGTTTAGCCTACGTAATCAATTTAAACTGCACGGAGAGTGAAAATTATGGTTCCCCCCACAACGTCCCGTAGGAAACCTCACTAAAACCTTTCTCGGATTATTTTACCCCCTTGTACTAAATTTGGTGAAAATCGGTCCATCCGTTTAGCTTTGCATAAAGGACAGACAAACAACAAACAGAAATTGATTTTTATACATAAAGATGAAAATAATTTGTACAGTCATGTCTATAATACTGTCAATTTTTTAAATACAATTAATACTGGTGTGTAAATTAAGTAACCGGACTGGCAACATAGCGTTTGATCTGACAACATTTGGGACGCGGGACTTGGAGGGGTGGCAGGTGAACTTGTGATATGCCTTCAGTACGAGTTTGAACTCGCTAGAGTAATTTAGTTGTCCGCAGCGATTTTTTTCGTGAAACAGTTTTTTCTAGTGTGTTCAAAAAATGAGTGACATTTATTTCGAGCAATGGTGTGCTATCAGATTTTGCTTCAGACTTGGGCACAGTGCAACGGAAACTTTTGCAAAACTTCAGCAAGCCTACGGAGACAGTGTTTTGTCAAGGACCCAGGTTTTTTGGGGGTTTAATGCATTTCAGAAGGAAGAGAGTTGATTGAAGATGCATCACGCAGCGGAAGGCCTTCATCTTCAAGAACCAATGAAAATGTCTACAGAATCAGGGATCTTGTGCTTTCAGATCGTCGGTTGACAGTCAGAATGATCGGGGAAGAGTTGGATTTGACTCACACTACCGTTCATCAGTTTTTGACCAATGAATTTGGGATGAGAAAATGCGCCATGTCACACAGCAATTTCAATAAACGAGTTTTTGGCCAGTATAACATTCCTGTGCTTCTTCAGCCTCCTTATTCGCCTTACTTGAGTCCTTGTGACTTTTTCCTCTTCCCAAGATTGAAAAATCACCTCAAGGGACGTCATTCTGGGACACTCGAAACCATTCAAACGTCCGTAACCGACCAGCTGAAAGCTATTCCAGTATCCGAGTTTCTATGAGGGTTAGAAGAACCATCTCCAGCGCTGTGTGGCTTCCCAAGGAAGTTATTTAAGGGAGACAATATTGAATTTTAATTCTATTAGAATAAAAAAAATAACTAAAAATCAGTCTGGTTACTTAATTTACATACCTCATAGATAGTAAAAATTATTATTACTGTCAATAGTAAAATTAGAATGTCATTAAAATTAAAATAAATTTAAAACATTTGTTAAAAGAGTAGCTATTAATAAGCAGTTACTAGTGACATGAATCTTTATAAACAAATCTAACTGTAGTAAAATTTCAGAAAGTACAAAATTTACGCTATTGTCTGTCCTTTATTTGTGTCATATATTCTGATGAGTTTGTAGATATTAGCTTTGTTCGAGGATGAAATTTCGAACAAGGTACTAACAGTTACGGAACAAGTTCATGAACTGTTTTAATTAAGGTGACCAAATTTCTCAGTTCGAAATTCGGGACGCAAGATCGAAGAAAGGGAGGATAAATAATATACAGCGTGGTCCAAGAAATTGGATACAAATAGAAAACTGTTTTACCATCAATTTCACGTAAAAAGTCTTTCTGCAAAAAAACTCCTGCTTTGTCTGAAATCCACAAAAACGTTATCAAATTTGTTTTACGTAACACAGTGTTCAATAATTAGATAAAAAATAATAATAATATTACAGTTTTATATAATCTATAATATAATACGCTAACCTGTGTCCTTGGCTGCGTGGGTGCGTGGAAGTTGTCTGAAACAATTGAGCGAGGTACCGAAATGTAACTATTATTATATATTAATTTATGTATTAGACAGTAGTGTGCTGTGAATTTTTGTTTTGAGTGTTGACAATAAATTAGTAAAAAAGACATTTGTGTTTTTCATTAAAAAAATCACTTCACAATTATTAATTTAGTTGTGAAATACAAGGATCGGTTTTTTTACGAAACAAAACACAGAAAAACGTTATCCTTCCGTGATATTCGACATTTTTGATTAAAATTATTATTAGCAGAAAAATAATTATTTAAAAAAATATTTGATTTTGATGAAAATGAGTAAGAAAAATGTGACTTTTTTTTCTTTATTATTATTTTTTCAATGCTTTATTATTTTTTTATTTCTACGATTTCTAGGACAAGATTTACAATATCCCACTGCAAACTCTATACAGATGGCAGCACATAACGACTACACTAAATAATTCAAGAATTATCAGTGGCTCTAAAACAATGGTTTCTGTTTATTTATCACATTAAAATATCATTTACCTTTTAGTTTAGGTTAGATTCACCTTAAAAGCACTATCTTAGGTTATGGTTGATAATTGTTTTTTTTTTTTTATAAACCACTTAAAAATAAATTGTGTTTTAAAAGTTCTGCACAGTCCCACCTGTTTAGAATCTCTATATATTGAACAAATGACGTGTGTGTGACGCATGCGCAGTGTTCAGTGGGATATTGTAAATCTACCCCCAAATGTGAACGCAATATATTAAAGCGGACAAACAATTAAATTTTACTGTGCAATAGTTTCTCAAGATTTATTTCAAACTGATTTGAGATATAGTGTAAGTACGCTTTTTTCCGTGTGTCCTTTTTGCCGTGTGTGTATTTATTCATGCGTGCTTTTTTCCGTGTGCGTATTAATCCGTGTGCGTTTTTTTCCGTGTGCGTATTTTTATATTATATAAGAAAATGGAAAATTAATTTTAATAAATATATTTTAAATTTAACGTCTCAAATCATTTTTAGTTTTAACATTATAAATATAATGCACCGAGTGAAAATGAATCGTTTTCCCATCTTAAAAAGTTAATGAATAAATAATTTGGAATAATACTCATTATTTGTCCAGTTTTTAATAATGGGCGAAGAGTTGATTCAATTTGAATTGGATGAAGTTAGGCGTATGGCTAAAGAAAGAAGTCTGAGGTATCGAGCAAGTTCCACATTAAGGTAATGATTTGTTTGCCAACACAGTTGGCAACGGGTGCACTAGTTTGTTTAATAATAACATAAAATTTCAACTAATTTATTTCCACTGATTAGGACAATCAGTGGAAATAAATTAGTTGAAATTTTATGTTTGGAAACAGGACGTTTCCAAAACAAATTTTTCAGTTCTTTGACGCATAGCCATTGCGGCATTTTTAATAATTTCTGGTGGTATTTGATAACACTCTTTCATTATTCTTTGAATCAATTCTTGTTGATTTTGTGGTCGATTTACATACATCTTATTTTTTAAATAACCCCATAAGAAGTAATCTAACGGAGTAAGATCGGATGAACGGAGTGACCAGTGTTTTATTGCCAAATCAGTATTAGAAGACCGTCCAATCAATTTTTGTGGAAAATTAACATTTATCCATTGTCTTACAGGAAGTGAAAAATGTAAGGGGGCCCCATCCAACTGCAATATTATAGCCTGTCTTTGTAAAAATGGCATATCATCCAAAATGTTAATAAATTAATTTTGTAAGGAATTTAAAAACACATCAGTATTAAAATTTGATTACAAAAAATTGTCCAAATAAATTTTTTCATATAAAACCGCAACAATCGTTGATTTTTTGTGAATATTGACTTGGATTTTCCGTGCTCCAATACTGAATTTTCTTAATGATACTGTCCCATTTATGGTGAATACATCTTCCTCGGTATACATTTTTCAAAAATGTCCGTTATTTTGATTTTCTTCAATTAACCAGCCGCAAAAAGCTAAACGTAAATCCAAATCCCTTTCTAAAATTGAATGAATAAATTTTGGTTTATAAGGATGTAATTTATGGTTTTTTCAAATCCTGTTTACTGTGCCATATCCCATATCTAAATTTTTACAATTTTTATCGAAATTTTTGTATTTTCGTCCACTCTTAACAGTACACGCAAGGTGTTGTCGTCATCAACTTTTCGCTGTTCACGTTTGTCAAAATGTACCTTGGGAGCTTCTTTAAATTTTCTTAAATTTTTTGCAACAGCACTGCAGACTTATGTTGGGTCTCTGCGGATGTTTTCTGTTCAACTCATTTGCAGCCTCGCGACTTGTGCGGATATTGTTACCAACAATAAGAATTATCTCTTGATTTGTGAGACACATAATGAATAATTAATATTATTACGATAAAAGTAACTGATAAAAAAAGATAAATGTAATAGATAAAACAAATGCTACCACAGCCTACTATATAATAGTATATTCTGTAACAAGGTTGGAATGAGAAAATTCGATGCGAGTGGAACATTCCGAGCGCGAGCCGCAGGCGAGCGTGAGAAACCATAGGCATCGAATTTTCTCTTCCAACCGAGTCACAGACCCTACTTTCTCCACGACCACCTGAAAGAAAAAAAAAAAAAAAAATAGCAAATAATAGGGGATACGCATAAAATTTATATTTCCTTAAAACTACATTTTTTTGATATTTTAATGTTAGTTATGTCACCTAACACAACAAAAATCACATTTTAATTAATATTATAGCCAAATTTTTTAATTAAAATATTGTAAATTTGAAATAAGCCGACCACGCCGCGAATGTTGCCGAGTAGATACGACTGAGACTGTAAGGGTTTGACGTCACATATACAGACAAAACATAATGTTTACGTGTTTATATTGTATTGTTTGAGAGTTTTGTATTTGTTTTTAAACAATTTTTCACGCATTTATTATTAAAATAATTTATAAAATATATGTACTTACATTAAAATGGTCTTCACAAACATAAAGTGTACTTTTTTCTGAAATATCGGTTTTATTTCGCCTCATAGCTTTTCTGTTGTTTTTCGTCATCAGGTAATGATATAAATTATTTTTTTGGATTTCTAATTGAACTATTTGTGCACATTGGTACTAAACAATATTTTCGACTATGTTTCAAAGTACTGGGACCTGGATCTTCCATATTTTATATATTTTAATATAAAATTTAATTCGGTAAACATGTATAAATTGTTTTTATAGAATTAAACTTTATTTTAATTAAAATCACTCTAACTTTACATAACCTATAAAAGTTATACAAACAAATAAGTTCATAACAGACTATGTACGCTGGGTAGACTAGTAGTGTCATGTGTCAGTTAGAAGGGTATGACGTCACACGTCGTTTTCGCGCGCTACATACATTTATGATTTTTTTAAGCCTTCAAATTAAAAAAAAAAAAATTAAAAACTGTTTTTTATGTTTATATGCAACAAGAGGAATATAATTAAAAAAAATTTAAAAATCATGCCTATCCCCTATTATAGTAACAAACATTTTATCTTAACAAATAATTTATATTACATAACAAATTAATCAATTAATTAAACTATTTTTTTATTTATTATTTGTTTAATTTTAATTTAATTTACCGCACATCGGCCACTATTTCAGGTTAGGAAGTTATGTTGCATTTATTTAATGTAAACGTTGCATATATCTTAATGTAACCCTACAAAAACAAAAGACAACAAGTATGGAATAGTTATTCCATAACAAGTGATGGAATGAAATACACGCGGAATGCATAAGAAGATAAGTGCTTTAGAATAACATTCCAACTCTTGTGTTAGAATATTAACTTTCTGTAGTCAAAATTGGTTTTAGAATTGGTAAATTCTATAGTGGTCGTGGAGAAAATCTATTAAAATATATATTTAATCGATTAAACTCTAAAATTCATTAGATTCTGAACATCCTGTATTACGTAAAACAAATTTGATTTTCGTTTTTGAGGGTTTCAGACTAAGCAGGAGTTTTTTGAAGAGTGACTTTTTTTCGTAGAATTGATAATAAAAAAGTTTTCCATTTGTAACCAATTACTTGAATCATGCTATCTGTATATATGTAAATAAAATAATTCTAATATATAAGTTTAAAATAAAAATTATATTTAATAAATAAGCATTTTTTTAAACAGATAATCATAATTTATATTTGAATCGTTTGATTCAGAAAATCAAGCTTAAATGCTACTTTTATTTATGATCCTTTTTTGTTATTTTTTTTTTTCTCCCAAGGCCCAGCCCTAAATTATAATTTAATCGAGGCTTACGCCCTCTTTCGGCGCCCCTGACTAAAATGCTAATGATGATAAACAAATCAATAAAAATTGGTGGTGAAATTTGTATAAATATGCCCGTGATATGATCAATACAGTCTAATTTCTATATTTTCATGTTTCAATCAAATATTTGCAAATCACTAAATATCTGCTTTATGGTTATTCATATTTTATTAACCATTATCGTTGGTTATAATGTACCTACAGTTTGAATACAGCTTTTCAATGCTGAAAAATACATCCAACTTCAAATCAATAATCTACTAATTGTTCATTCATATTATGTAGGTGCGGGTCTGTATCTCTCAGGTAAAGGTCTCTACTAATGGCTAGTATTAATTTAAAGATTATCCCCCACGCATTATCATGAAATCGGCTTGAAACTGCGGTTCTCTCCGAAATGATTAAACTAGTTAAAATTTTTAGCACGGTCTATTTGCGCCTGTCATAATTCATATCTAAATCATAATATAAGGACATAATTTTAAAATGGAAATCTTGTTGGGACGTACATAAATTTAGATAAAAATCTGTTTTAAACTCAGGCTGTTGACAATTAGATTTGTTGGAATTTTGACCTTAATAAATAAACTCGACAAAACATGTCCTCAAACTCTGATGGACAAAAAATCGTAAAGAACAGTATATAGAATAACAACTGAACCATGTAAATATTGATCTGAACTATATATATATACGTCAGCGCCAAAGGATTATTAACAAAATAAAAAAGATTAAGATAGTTTTTAATGAATTAAGAATTGAAGTGTTTAGATTTCCAGAAAGCATTCGACTGTCTATTTCACGTTGCAATTTGGAGAGCTCTACGAAAAAGAAGAATTCCACCTAACCTCATAAAACTCATCCAGCTCCTTTATCAGGATGCCACCAGGAATTCCTGCACAAAGACGTTCTCAGCAACCCCATTTCTGTTGGCACTGGCATTAAGCAAGGATGTCTCTGTCGCCCATCCTCTTTAACATCGTCCTAGATGATGTATTGAGAAGGAACTGGAGACGGCATTCGCTGGGCTTTAACTTCCCACCTGGCAGATCTGGAGTATACAGATGATATTTGCCTTCTGTCTCACACCTTCGACAACATGAGTGCTATGCTAGATTCTCTCGTAAAGGAGGCGCAATCGGTAGGCCTCGCAATCAGCATTAAGAAGACGAAATCCATGCGATTAGGCTCCACTCAACAAGTTCCGCATTAACGATCACCTCATTGAAGACGTCGAAATTTTTACTTATCTCGGAAGTATTGTCTCATGCAAATCTGGAGGCACCGAAGAGGATGTTAAAATGAGGATTAACAAAGCTAGGCATGCTTTCAGTATGCTGAAAAATATTTGGAACTCTTCGCAGTATGCCAAGTCCACAAAAATTAGAATATTCAATTCTAATATCATGCCGGTTCTATTATACGGCTGTGAGACTTGGAAAACTTCTAGAACCATTATCCATCGTCTTCAAGTGTTCTTGCTTGCGTAGAATATTACGCCTATTTTGGGCTGACGTTATTACCAACGGTTACCTTTGGGAGAGAAACTATCAAAGCCCCATAGACATCCTGATAAAACAGCGGAAGTGGAGATGGATAGGCCATACCTTAAGGCAACATACCTTAAAACAACCCTTTGTCCATCAGTAAAACGGCTCTTGATTGGAACCCACAAGTAAGCCGTAGATGTGGCAGACCAACGGACACATGGCGTAGACTAACCATGAAGGAAGCAAGCGAAAGCGGCAATACATGGAGGGAGCTAAAACATCTAGCGCAAGACAGATCCAAATGGCGGAAGTTTATTGAGGCCATGTGCTTCAAGGAGCGACAGGAACCTTATATAATTGAAGTGTTGGTTATTAAGCCTCAGCTAATCAGTTGTGACCTGACTGTCTTTCAATCAGGTACTTTGCAAAGAGGTCTTCATTGTTACTAGAACTTTTGGACACCTCCGTATATTTCGCTATTTACTAGTTGGCGTCAACTCCAGCTACCTTTGCTTATTTTTCTAGTGATTATAAGATTTATGTTATATAGTTATTTAGGGGTGCTTTAACCGCTTGGTTATTAGAACCCTGGAAGATCAATTTTACAAGATTAATATAATTAAATAATAAATATAATATATATGACGGCGCAGAAGGAATTATTAATAGAATCAAAAAGGTTAAGATAGTTTTTGATGAGACACCATTTAAAAATTTACTAATTGAAATGTTGGATATTAAGACTCTGCTAATCAGTTGTGACCTGACTGTCTTTCAGTCAAGTACTGTGCAAAGATGAAGTACACTGAATAGCAAATATGGTTTAAATAAAGAATTACACAGTGTATTGGTTTCCGTTGTTAGTAAACCGATTATGTAAAAGTGGTTGTTGTTTTGCTGTTTCATTCTTCACCTACATTATCCCATTGAAGAGATAATGATGAATTAAAGAAGGGGCAGAATCCCAGTAAGGTATCCGCGCGAGATTTATAATGAGATACATTACAATATTAAACAAAAAAATGTCATATTATTGAGAGAATACAAAGCGATGTCCAAACCTTTGAGTCACTGAAGAGCATCAGGCGTTAAGTTGCGTTTGTCGTCCGGGTTCCCGTCAAAGCTGTAGATAGGGAAAGACGATATAATATGCTCCATAGTTTGGGATGGGTGGTTGCAGGTACAGCTTCCGTCCTGAGAATAGCCCCATTTGTTTAAGAGGCTAGCACAACGACCGTGTCCAGTTCGTACAAGATTCAATTTCGTCCAAAGATATCGTGGCAAATCAAACCCAGCTGATTTAGTTGTAGGTTCAATAGTAAATGGTTCTTTATAATTGTTTACTTCCATTCTTCAGCCCAAGCTTCTTGGAGATTAAAGCTATCTTTAAGATGCATTTAGAAGGTTTGACGGGATTTTAACCTAGTCAGAGGATTAGTTACCAAAATCTTATGGATCGGTAGTTTTGGTCTAAATTTGTTTTTATCCTATGAAGATCTTGATAGCATCTTAGGTGTCATGGAGCGATGTTGATTATTACTGGCAGTAACTCTTTGGGGTAGAACGCATCGTTCCATTTATTGCTCTCATCGTCAAATTTAATTGAGTACCAGTTTCATTTACCTAAAAACATATATAGTTGCTATTTTAATATGTCCACTATTTCTTGGGAACTATAATAGCTACGAGATTGGTTAAACTAGAACATAATTACCTTGTTATAAGAGCATATCAATGAGCTAAGCAATTTTTTGTTTCGACCAGTGTTTTTCAAAATACGTTGCATAACTTTCATATTTAAAAAAAAAAAACACCCAATTGTTTTTTACTTATAGGAAAAAATATTTGATTTTGAATTCAACGTTATCAACAACACATAGACTTACATTACAAAATAAATGACAAAAATCAATTTAAATTTATATTAATTCTTTTTCTCGTAATAAAAGTGTTATGAATGACAATAATTGAACACTCTTATTTACTTTCAATGCTTATTACCTGTAATTTTTATTTTATTAATACCATTTGTTGAATTAATATATTTTAACAAGAAAATAATTTTTCTCTTGATGAAAAAACTGATGTGTTTGAGGTGTTTTTTATGTTCTAAGAATTCTCCTACTGTGATAACTATGTACAGATAACGTTGCCCTGCCGAAGAAGTTCCCGGTCTGCATTATTTTCGAAAACTGAAATTAAGACTCCGCGATAATACTGCGGTATTTAAATATAAACATTATAGCTGCAACTATAACAATTTTTTTCGTTTTCCGATTTCCGAAATTTGTTGAAATTTGTGCGACAGTATTTTTTAGAGTATGTACAGTGAGGTGGCTAATGTGTGTCTGTCTCATTAAAACAGCGCACTAAATACAAACATATATTTTAGTAAAAACTATTAATTTAAACCAATCACAAGCCTGGCAGAAAACATTCATGTTGACAACTATGTATTTAATATTTTGTGATTATGGAGAAATATGTGCGGAATTGTTGTTTACACCTTTGGCTTTAATTTTAAAAACTACAAATCAACTTAGATAATTACGATGGAAAGTGAAAATTATTTTTTAAAACCAGGATTGAAATAATCTTATACAGAAAGTAAGGTTATACATCTTAATTTCTGCTTGGTTTACACAAATTTAACTGATAAATCGGACATATCTGAACGCAGTTGTGTGTTTTAAAAATATTAAAGATTTTAAAAATATTTCAAAACTAGATTAGAGCTTAATTTGGATTTAGGCCTTTAGTTAATTACCTTTATATTTGAAACCTTATTTTTATAACTCTCTTCGCGTATTTTTTAAAGCGACTTACAACTTTGTAAATATATCTTCTAGATATTTTATTTCTTAATTAAAATTCTTAGAAAATAGTTATAGCACTAGGTTTATGTCGCACCCTTTGCTTTGGTATATAAGACCTGGAAGCAGAATTTTAGATCACTTAACCCGGCTCTCTTTCTTAAGTAACACTCTTAGCAGTCGTGCAGAAGTACAGTTCCATCAAAGTATAATAAGAATCAGTACAAAATGAAAAGAAATGTAGAATTAAAATTAGACAAAAATGTTAACAAAATGATTTAAGAAATTGTGTTTGTAACAAGTATAGATTTTGGTAAGTTTCTTATTATTTTATTTTATGTTTTATTATATTTAATTTTTGTATTTTTCTTCGTTAATTTTTATTTGTTTCAATAAAATGTAAAAGCCATACGATGTTTCATTTGAATTTGATAATAATAACACTAAAGATTTTGCTTAGAAGTTATTTTTAATTTTTGCTACTATAAAATTATACTGGTGGCAGCATTAACAGTTAAATAAATTTTTTAATAGAGTTAATAGTGAAGATAACAATATTTAAAGACAAAAGTTAAAGTTAGTTTTGTTTATTTCCCATTAATTAATTTATTGGATTTTTATCTTCCGATATTGTGCAGTCAGTTCTGGGGTCGACTCAGCCGTATTTATTACTGAAAATGAGTCCTACGACGTTGGTTAAATTCGTTATTATAGTTCTTGAAATAGCAATGGTGGACTAATTTAAATAAACACTTTGTATATTTAGGCCTTTTACTCAGTAATAAGTATGCTGATTTTTCCGCATAAATTTTTGTAGTATGTTTCATATATCACAGATATATGAGACCTACAGTTTAACGTGAATTTCAACTTTTATTAGTTTTTGGAAATTTCTAACGGACAAATCGTCGGTAGCCCTCCACTTTCCAAGGGAGAAAGACTGGGAAACAATTTTAAAAATGCTTGTCTGCACCGGGAGATGAACATGGTACCTTATGCAGTTGAAACAAAACATGAATGTTTATCTGTTACCATTCATAGCCCTCTTATTTATACGAGATTTCAATAAAATTCAAATAAATTTAATTTGTGTGTTTCTCGATTATTTTGTGATGCAATATTTATATCATTGAAATCAGAATAGAATACTCTATAAAATAAGAAAGTTGCACAACATACTTTGACAACCACTGGTCAAAATAAGAAATAGCTTCACTCACAGATATTTTCCTGTAAAATAGTATTTGCTGTCTAATTCAAGCAACCTCGAAGCTCTTATAGTTCTCGAAATAGCAATGGTGAGCAATTTAAAATGAACATCCTGTATACAGCAAGATGACATAAATTGACCAAAAAACTAATTATAAACAAATACTGTCTACAAATGTTTTCAGATAAGTATCATATTTCGTATCAAAAGAAGGCAGAAGGCAATGGTGGTGTCCTTTTGGCAATATAAGTCGGGTATAAGGATTTTTTTAACATACCCAGTGGCGTACATGGTCCAACGAGCTAAAAAGGCCCATATAGGTCGTAAATAAGAACAATAACAAGTCTTTGCCAAATATCCATCAACCCTGTTGGCACACGAACCCATTAACTTCTTGATACGCCATTGATCATACCCAAGAAACCCTAAAAAACGTAAAAAAAAATAGATGAAATGAAGCTATGACTGAAATATTATCAAAACGAATTCGAAAATTGGTAAGTGAATGCTCAGTATCAAAATTTTGGTTTAATAAACTTACCTTATCAGGCTTACCTTACCCAGGATTTTCTTTCTTTTTTTTGGTTCAGAAAACGAAATTATTTAAAAGGTTCTCAGTTACTAAGTGATGAGGTTACAAAAACTACAAGTGATGACAAAAAAGGTCGTCACTTCTAAAATACAAGTGATAACCAAAAAAAGAAGGTACTCACTTCTAAAATACAACTGATGGCAAAAACAGGTCATCACTTCTAAAATACAAGTGATGACACAAAGATCGTTAAAAACCGTGTGTTTACAAAAAAGGTCCCTCCTTTTACTAATCTATTTTAACAACAACGCATAACAACCCTCCAACCCACATGTTTTTAGAGCTCATCTTGGGGGGCTCATCACTTTTATTTTTTATTTATAATAACCATGTGTTTTTTGAGCTATTGGGGGGTTGCTAAAGCCCCTGAGACCCCCTACACCGAGTGTGCGCCTGTACCTTATACAAATGCGAATAGTAAATATAGAGTAAATCAAATGACTTGACATATCGAATACAAGTAGATCGATTCTCGGAGGGAGAATATCAGTCTGTCCATGAGTGTTCTGTTGTCACCCCGGGCGACGGATACATGCTGCTTGAGCCTACACCCTCTCCCCTGCCCACACTTCACTCATCTATTCACTCTCCTTTGCCATGACTTCCTCAAACTTTACATACTCCGAGAGTTAGAAAGTGTGACATAGTTATCTAATGATTTGATTACACCAAAAACATGGAATGGGGAACGTAGTTTGTCTTGAAACTTTATATTATTATTGTGACAACTTGGCGTGCTAAACAATGTCAACTTTTTATAAAAGATTGAGTAGGAAATTTGAAGAAGAGACGTGGCAATCACGGTAAATGCCAAATTAAGACTTATCTGTTTTCTTTTATTCCCATATGCAAACAAAACGAGGACGATAAAAAAGAAATGGCCAATAGATGAGTTTAAAAATTAGTTTATCGTCGCGTTCTTCAACTATTCTGGACAGCTCGCCGTACAAATACTTCAGTTATGGAACAATTAAACATCACAAATAAAATGATAAGAAATAACCAAAATATAGCATAAATATTAGTGTTTCTGTTCCAGAATAGTTGCCGCCTAGTTCTAAATCATTATCGAATGAACCGAAACTAATAAGCAAACAATAATAAAATAGTTTTAAATATTTGACTAACTGTGCTTTTTTATATCGACCGATTCGAGGAAAATACCTATTTTATTTGTCTACAAAATACGGTCAAGAATCCATTTTATTCAATATATCTAATTAAACATGCTAGAAAAATATGACAGAATTAATAGTGTTTTTCAGTAAAAGACAATGTTTATTCACTCGATATTAAGCTTTTGTTACAAAATTTAATAAATGCTACAGCCCAATGCAAATGTTTATAGTAAAATCTTCTACTAGTTTTTTATTCATCGCCAATTTACCCAATCATTTTCTAATTTCTTAGTTAATTTTCATTTTACTTTAGGTGCGTTTTATATCATTGGAAAGAGGAAAATAATCTCGACTTAATGCATTTAAAGACAACTTTTAGCCTCATATGAAAATTGAAAGTTAGTATGTATTTCTTAAAAATGATACGAGCTATACAAATTTTGAGGACGGCTGTGAATTTTTCGTAAAAAAGTGCCTGTTGAACGTGCAAATAAAAAACTTGTATGAATTGAAACAAAAAAGTTATAAGCCAAAAAGTAAATCGACCAAAATCAGTTTTTTGCTCGTATCTAGTGACTTGAGCACTTTTCCGAAAAACCAAATCATTAAAGTAAACATATTAAAATTGCCAATAAATGCGGCAATTTTGCCTTAATGTAACCGACTTCGTATCTCTTACAGATAAGTGAGGATTGAAAAACGGGCACCTGTACAGTCTGTATAATAAAACATACATGCTTATAACTCAGGATCAGACATGTGCGCAGATAATAAACAGGTTCAAACATGATAAGAACATCAAGACCTAATACGCCCGATAGTAAAAATTGTGTAGTTAGTGTTTTGTTTTTCAGTAGGGCGGTTGTGTAATAATGAGTGTTATTTATGCAAAACGTTTTGAAGCGGTATTTTTATGTACCCACCCAAAAGAACCAAAAATGTCCTTTTCAAGTGCAGCAAAATATATGCACAAGTAGACTTTGTGAAGTATTGGGAGAAACGTTATACAATTAATAAAAATATTAAAAATTTACCTAATCGTGGATTAAAAAAAGTGAGCACTAAAATAAAAGATAAAGTGATCACTAAAATAAAAGATAAAGTGATTTTTAACGTATTTAAAAATTGATGTGAAGTGTGAATATTCACACATTTCAGGGTTTCGCAGGTATATAATAAGTGAAGGCGGTATGCTGAGTGTGTAGGACAAACTTTACTTTGTAGTAATCACGGCAAAATGAACGATATTTTTAAAATAATTTATCGTCTGTTAATCATATAATAAGATAATTATAAAATTTACGCTCTTAAAAATTAAATACAACATTTGTCAAAATATAACTAGAATTTTGACAAAATAATTTCAACATAATAAAAATGCAAAAAAAAAAAAAACAGAAAAAATAAAATTCACTCAGTACTCGACCTCGAAACCCTTCGTTTACCAGCGAGTTTTAGCTTACGACACCATTGCTCTAACCAATAACGCCATCGTACGCCTTGCATTTGTGTGTCTTACATTGGTATAAATTTTGTACTTTGTGAACCAAAAACTACAAAAAATGCGTTATTTTCCGAAAACATAATCTGATCAAAAATTCCTGTTGTACTATTTCGGTTCACACCAATATACATTACTTAGAATTTTTTTAGATTTTTAGTTTAAACCATCTGAGCTACAGAGTGTGGGACAAAAATTTTTTTGCACAATTTTGGCAAAAATCGCATCAAAATAATTTATTTTTCAAAAATAAAAATTTGATCGTTAATCCACGTACTAAGGGCTTTCATTTGATACCCTACTCATAATTTTAAAAAAATATTTTTGTTTTCGATGAGCACATATTTGTTTATATTTTTAGGGGGGTATGTTTTTTAGATGTTTTAGTATTTTTCCTATGTGCGGGTCAAAAAGTTGTATTTGCATGCCAAATTTCAACTCTCTAGGTTTAGCCGTTTGGCTACAATTTTTACCGAACAGACAGACAGACAGACAGACAGACAGACAGACAGACAGACGACAAAATGACGGTATAAGGGTTTTTTGGTCATACCTACAAAATCCTAAAAATAATCCTATGTTATCTTTACGTAAATATCAGGCAATTTTGTTAAAAAAGAACATTAAGTTAAGTCTAATGACCCTGCGAAGTCGTTTAATTGAAAATGGTATTAAATTCAGTTAAAGTCAGTCAGGTTATCGGTGAAACATGTCGAAAAACGACTCGCTTGGGCCAAAGAAAATTTAGACCGCGATTGGAGTGATGTGGTTTTTTCTGATGAATCTAGTTTTTATATGAAATATATGCGTCAACAAAAAACGTTCAAAATTTGGATCAGCTAACGGTACGAGATTGGACCAATTATTAGGTAATAGCGTAATAATATTTACAGTAAATTTTTAAATTATTTTTAGTTTTACTTTTTCTCTCTTATAGTTCGCCAAAAATCAACAAGGACGTCTTATTATACAGACTGTATATGTCACATTCAATTATTTGTTCCTTACTATATATATTAAATAATGTGTAGCAAGTATGCTGAAACGTGCTTATCTGTTAAAATCTAGTATTTTACCTGAGCAGAAATACTGTTTCAGTTCGGTAGGAGAGATAAAAATTCCGCTGGTCGTATTTTATTTAAATGTAAAAGTTTGAAAAGTTTGAAGTATAAATAATGTCTCACTTCAGTGAAACATAAATTTCCTGGTAATTCCGTCACTGGAGGCGTGAATTTCTCGTTACGGTCCTGTATTATTTCTATTTCATTTTCCTGTAATATGTCTGTCTTGTATCTCCAGAGATTTGGCTTGCAAAGAGCGAACAGTGTTTAATTTGAGTCTAATTCAAAGTTGAAATGAGCAGAAATTTATATTCAGAAGAACATTTCTACGGAACAAGTAAAACAGGGAATAAGAAATAAAGATATAGTCTATCAATTTATACAATTAGAGAAATTTCAACTTTTCAACTTTTAACTTAAATGATATTATATTGTCATGAATTAATGAATCAAAAATAGATTGTTTTTTATTCCTCATAAACTGAATTTCATTTCAAAAAGAAAATGAAATAGCTTTTAATTAAAGTTAGAAAAAATTTTGCTCTTGTTTTTATTGCAGTATTCAAATTTTAATTTACCTTTCATTATACATCCAACCTTATTGTTAAGCTAAAATTATTTGTGGCGTACAATTGATCAGTGAAATTTTGTGGAATTAATGAGCAGCGTACTCATTAATTATAAATAAAACGATATCGTTATAATCTATAAAAATATTACTGACCAAACTACAATTCGCTCCATATCTAGATATAGTTCCGAAACATGGGTCTTAACGAAGAGAACGGTAGCACCTCAGTGTTTGGAGTAACAGAGTTATAATTAGATATTAGCAATTTCATTTCAAATACTGGGTCTTAAAAAACCATTAACCTCATAAAGCATCCCTGGATTTGATTAGGTAGCTACTTCAAAAGAGATTAGCTAGATCAAAAATGACAATTTACGAAAATAAAAGAATCTATCGTTGCTATGAGTACACGTAGAACTCGATATATGCCGCAGTTTCGTTCTCGGAGAACCGGCGTAAACCGAACTGGCGTAAAATGAACCTAACTTATAGTGAGCGTATAGGATTACGTTCCAAGTAAAGAAACAATAGACATAAAGGTATCTATAACGCTATTTTATTTGATTTAGTACTCGTTGACTCGTATAGTAAACTACAGAAGTAAACAATTCTGTAGTTTGCTGAGCAGATTGTATGATTTTATCTGCATTTTGCATAATGATAGTAAGAGTTGAAGGCGGTAAATTCATTATCCTGCAGGCATCGGGGCATTTTTCGCCACTTTCCATTCGTCTAATAACTTCCATCTTCTTCTCAAGGGAGACAGAAATTCTAACCCTTTTAAGTACATCTTGAGTTAACATTTCCATTCTTCTCTTCTCGTGGTATTTATTTTACTGTACCTTTTTGTATATGTTTATACAAAAAAACACCTATTTTATTGAAACAAATAAACTAATTTAATTACAAATAATTAAACTAGATATACGCCAGACGTGTAGAAGGATACTTATACGTGATGGTACTGGAGCGTCGTCCAATCCAGTTGTCGCGGTAGTTTCCCGATCAGATCAGGGAATCCCAGGCGTACGATAGTTAATTCAGCGCAGGCGTACAAGTGAATCGGCGTATTAGGCGAGGAAACGAAGCAGTGAACTTCCGATTTTTGGCGCAGTAAGATGGATTTACATGCGGTTTAGTGCATTCGATTCGTTAGAGCCTCAGGAAATTTTGTGAACCAACGCGATCAATGCAAAATGAAAAACTGCATTTGTGCATAAGAAAAATGCATTGGAAAAGTGCATTTTCCAGAGTTGCAAAATCAAAAATTTATAACTCTGTATAAATTCACTAAAATAAGTCAAATTTTGAAACTCGGGGGTTTTTGGGGTCGCTGAACACGAATATCGGGACGAGAGAAGTGTCCGAGGTACCTGGTGCCCAGGGTGGACACTACGTACATCGTCTCCTAGAGTTTTATGATTATTTGATACAAAAGCAGTTGAATCACGTTACTCGGGGGTTTTTGGGGTCGATGAATCCGAATATCGCAATAGCAAATGTCTCCGAGGTACCTGGTGCTCAGGGTGAGCGGTACTTACCCTCGTCTCCTAGAGTTTTATGCGAATTTGTTACAAATGTGGTTGAAATACGTTATTCGAGGTTTTTCGGAGTAATGTAACAATGTTTTTTCAATAAATACTTTTTATAAATGCGTATAAAAATATTTTTTTATTATAAAAAAAATACAAAACAATTACATTAGAAACTTTCAGTACTTTCATTTTCACGCCTACGTTTAAAAAAAAATGAGTTTCAGTATACAAGGTTGGTAGTCCTGGGTACCAGATCCTTGGCCCTACTAACTTCGGAGACATTCGCTATTGCGATATTCAAGCTCAGCGACCCCAAAAACCCCCGAGTAACGTGATTCAACTGCTTTTGTATCGAATTCGCATAAAACACAATGCTACGATTCTCATACATTTTTCTTTATGTTAATTTTCAGCCCAACAGCTCTGGTTCACTAACTAGAAGAACTAGTTTCTCCCGCATGTTTCTTAATGTATAGGTTAGGAAACAAATGTCGTCTGCATATTTCCGGTTTTTAAGTTCGCTGGCTAATGTCCATCTAATGCACCTTTGCAGACCTTTCTAATAACGTCATCAAGGACGACATGAAAAAGAAAAGGTGACCTGTCTAACGCCCTAGCTGACAGAAAAGGGCTCGCTAAGTGCATCCTTGCTGAGAACATGACAGGAGGCTTCATTATACAGAAATTGAATGATTCGTATAAGTTTTTCTGGAATACTTCTTTTCCTAAGAAACTCCCATATATCATTGTGAACCAAGCTGTCAAATGCCTTCTGTAAGTCAACAAATCATTATATATCATATACAAAATTTAATTTAAAAAAAAATGTCACTTGCACTTTTACTCCAAAATAATTAGAGAAGCAGGAAATTGCTTAAATATTTTTTTACAAATGCTAAATGACGACAGGAACTGGCATTCATAGATACAAACTCATCGATAGGAAAAAATATATTTCTATTCGAAAATGAAGTATCACTTGCGGTTAAAATGTAAAACATCCCGGCTTCTAGACTATTTTTTAGAATATTTGGACAGCAAGATTGAACAGATATCATTGATAATTTTATGTACAGCAGCCAAAATCTTCAGAAGCCAGTAGATTTATCTTTGAAAATACACGATATAGAAAATATATTCTGAGGTCTAGACCACGCTCTATGATAACAAGAAAAAATATATTGAATTTTTTTAACAGAAAACAGTTTTTTTTACAACAGTTTTATATAATTCATGCTTCAGAAAAATTTACTTCGATATCTTAGTTAAATATTTGCTCGCAAAAAAATTAATAAGGTCAGCAGAAATTTTTTCAATTTATAAATTTTTAATTTCATATTCTAAATGTTATAAGAAAAAGTATTAGATAACATCGCCTCAACATCAAGTATTTAATACTTAAGATCAGGGGAAATGCCACAAATGGGCAGCATAAATTTTTTTATTTACAGTTCCGTAATTTTTATTTTTACAATTAAAAATATTCAAAAAGATAGTTTCCCAACAAAATTATTGCCACGTGGGTGGTTTTACTGAAAGGCAACTCCTTGTTTTAACAATATAATTTATTAAGTATATAACCAATTTGCATGTAATTGTATGAATTTATCCATGGAGTTGAAGAAGTCTTCGGTCCACCCCGTGTTGGCCGGAATCGGCTTGGACCTATCTCGAGACTCGAAATGGATTATCAGAAAGTGTATTTTGTCATCTATTTGTAGAGCAGAAATTAATAGGCTTAGTCTGTACTTTATTACAATCATACTATATAAAAATATTAAAAATATTGCCCAAATCCCAGATGTCCGATTTATAAGGGCAATAAACATCGCCATAAACTTAACACATCTGGTTTAAAATAAAGTAGCTACATAAAGTGAATTGTTTGTTACCTATTAACCCGGCAAAAATATTAGATAATTCACTTCTATAGAGTTTTATTTATTTAACTGAGTGAAGTTCTACCTACTTATTGCAAACCAAAAACCGTATTGAACGAACGACCTCCACTGATCCGGTTCTGCAAACTGAGCCGAAATTCCCATCTCTAGTCGTTATCGTGTTGACTGGAACTTGTAGAGGAGTTGGCTAAGTTTTTCTGGCCGGATTCCGTACGACGTCCATGTACTTATACTACTGATTGACCTAGTTCCGATATTCATTCGTCATGACAAATATTACCTTCTTACGAAAATGCAGCGTATGCATTAGGTAATCAGGTAGCATATGCTAAACGCTGACAAGTAGTTTTTTAATCAAACAACTGAACATCAGTGTCACAATCCTGACCTAGGATTACCTTTGTGACAATATTTTGATAGATTGCTAGTCTTGTTCTAGAATTATGGTGTTTATATTTTCTTTATCAACATAATATTATTACTTGTTAAGTTAGTTAATAATATATAATAATGTTAAAATTTTCTGTTTGTTGTAAAAGGATTTTTATATAATCTAAACACAATCTAACTATATTTCGACAATAAAGCTTATATCATGACATCAAAAAGGTCCTTATAAATAGAGTAGGTAACCAGAAGTGACTGCCAGCCGACATGGCCACAAAGCGGAAGTCGGTAAACCGGAAAACGTCCTCAAAAAGGAACTAGCGAACCGGTAAAATACAAACATATGTACAGGCCTGTGTATTATGTGCACAATGATGTACAGAGACGGCGTTCGCAAATTCAATAACGGACCACATATTCAACATATTCACTGCTTTCAGAAAGAGTTTTTATAATTACCTGACAAAGAGAAATTCAGTATATAGGGTCGCAAAAAGTAACAAAAAAACTTCTGAGCTTTTAATTTTGTTTTGGACTTCGATTTAACGGAACCCAGGATTTAATTGTAACTCATATTTATTAATTTCGAAAATCTGATCGATTTTCGAACCTGGAATCTTTGTTAAGTGTGTTAAGCTGGCTGTAAACTATGCATCCAATGTACACGCCAGTGTTGATCCCAATTTAAGTTCCAAAATTTGCTATAAATGTTTGTTTGACTATATTGTAACGTGTTCAGGTTCTTGAAACAAAAACGCAGAATTCTCCAGAAGCTAATATTTATTTACACTTAAAGAATTATACTAGTATACGGAATACTAACAATACTTTTCTCCCGGAGGCACAAACTGTCAGTATCTTCCCTGATCAAGACTGACAAACCGACTGCATACATAAAAAAAATCTCGTTATCAGTAAACTCGGTTCGATTGTTACAATGTTTCATGTTTTCTAAAGACTTCTATATTATTCTATGGTTTTCATGGATATGTCTTAGAAGATTTTTCCAGATTGTTCCACGAAATTCCACCATAGGCGTCCCATGAGGGAAATCAAAACAGTTTCGTCGCGATATTTTCTAACTGTCAATTTCCTTCTATCTCGTCAATGCGGTAAACATTGGTTAGATCCAATGTTTGCAAAACCAATTGTTAGTGTTTTAGCTACCATTGTGCATATTTATTAGGAAACTATTAATACTAGTAAATTTAATATTGTAGAAAAATAAAACGAATTGGACAGATGTTTACAAACTCTTTCATTCGACGGTCATTAAGTTTATCTCATTTTAAAATTTGTTGATTGACATCTTTCTTAAAAATCTACATACAATATCGCCAATATATAAATTTAATTTCATGATTAAAAAAATTTTAGGTAAGATTTTATTTAGCAGAAGACATAAGGATTAAACGATTCTGATGGTTTAGATAACTGTCAAAAAAATTTGGGAATAAAACCAATAGAGGAAGTGATAGAAGAAGGCCAATTGAGATGGTGTATCCAAATAATGGATGAAGGTAGAGATACAAAAAAGGTATACGAAGGCAGTTAGTTAAAAATTTTGGCGCACAGCAAAAAAGGCAAATTAGGCTATTTGCGCCTAATATACGAAGACAGGGTATCAAAAAGAAAGACGTGGAGGAAGATCAAGGAAAGAATGGAATGAAAAAATTTGAAAATTGGTAGAGAGAATATAATTCTCTTGGAATGAAGCAAGAAGTAGGACGCAAGACATAAATAAATGGAAAAAACACCACAGTTCCCCCGTGAAATAAGAAAATAACAGAAATTAAATTAAAACTTACACCAAGCGTGATGATAAATGGAATCAACGATTAAATAAGTAAGTAAACATTGACAGAGTTCCATAATTTTTGAAAATGTGAAAAGGGTTCCGCTACTGCAGTTAGTTGAGACCCACTGATGTGGAAGTTACTGTGGAAATGCCTTGTTATTTGTAATATATTGTTCTTTAGTTTGAAATTAACCAATGAAATTGAAAAATTTTTCGATGAAATTAACCAATAAAAAATACAATTTTTATTTAAAACAATGTATAAAATTTAAAAACTATCACTTTTGGTTCAATACAAATTCAATGTTTAGGAGCAACTCAATAATTATTAGGAGCACATAGCTGTCAACTACACGAATCATGAATTTTAGCACAGGAACACAGTACGTTGTGTCCCTAGAGGGATTTCTGCAACAAACAGGATTTTCAAAGCAAAGAAACATGAGTTAAGTGAAGGCCTACAGCCTAATTTTAAACGACGCATATATCTGCAAATAATTTGTATCTAGAATAAACTCAATGTTGCCGATTTTGGTTGACGGATGGTGTCTGCAATTGACGATTCGATTATGAGCATATTTTAAAGATTCCCGTGTTATGATTTTATTAGCGTTCAGATGTTTCTTGAACATAATCTTCAATTTTTTGCATATTTTTCCAATATAAACATGGTCATAGTCACATTTAATTATTAAATACCAATTTTTTCTATAGAGTCAATCTTCTACTCTTTTTAGGGTTACACCAGCGTTTCCCAAAGTGTGGGTCGCGACCCGGCACCGGGTCGCAGAAAATTTTTGCCGGGTCGCGAAAAAAAATGGTAAAAACACAAAAAAGATTTTTTTTGTACATATTATTTTTTTACGTTAGTTATTCACTAGAATAGTGTGTATTTGTGCTATTTTTACTATACTATATTCTTTATTACTATACTATGCTCTTTATTACTATACTATACTCTTTATTACTATTTATTACTCTTTATTACTATAAAGCTAATGCTTTAAAATAAAATTTGTTTTGTAAATAAATGTTTTTTTTTTTTCATAAGGTGGGTCGCGAAAAATTTTCAAACCTCGTACCGGGTCGCGGCCAGAAAAGTTTGGGAACCGCTGGGTTACACCATTAGACATCCTAGGTATATGATCGATCCAGCGTATTTTAATGCTTATTATGAATCCTAAACTTCATTTGTGGTGGTAGAAAACAATTAAATAATTCGTTTCAATTTCTTAATCTCTGTGCATGATTTACTCATTATTTCTGCTTTACAGAGCATGGTGCGCCTCAAGGTAGTGAGAACCTCGTTTCCTTCTGTCTTGAGTATACCACTCCAGAGAATTTCTAGTGATAATGATGCTTCTTTCTAAGAGTGTAGCCAATGTGCCACTTATGTGTTTGTATTTCAAATTATACCAGTGGTTTATACCGGTGTTTTGTAAATGTCCATATTCGTTATTGATGATGTTGTTTCACCAAAAAATATGGTTCATTACAGGCTGTTTATGAACACCTGAAACTTATTTATGATTGCATGATTTATATTCTGCGTTATTACAAAAGATTCTAAGTAGAGCCTCTTCTAAGATTTGCTAGGCTTCCGGACAAAACAGGAATAATCCTTCCAGTGAATAATTAACGAATACTGTTTTACCACATATTAATTTATAAATATGTCCGTATCTGCCTACGCTACTGGTTTAAGTTTGTACCATAGTACAAGCACTTTGTCCAGCTTAAAAGGATTTATATGAATTCGATCAGTTTACTAGGTTTGTATCCCGGGTTTGTCATGGTTTGTATCCCTGGCGGGGGTTCATGTCCGAGATATAAAGGTTTGCGGGGAAATACTCCACTCAAAGGAATCAGACAGCACAATAGGACCACCACAAAGAATTGAGTAGGGTAGAAAATGAACACTGATAATACGTGCTCTAAAAGAGATATGCTTAAAGGCTTGAATAGGAAATCAAACGATATCATTTAATGCTTTCGATGTAAAATTGGCTTTTATATTTCTTATCTTAAACTGCTTTCGTTAGTTCATAAACAATCCGTATTCGCGTTGTTGTCAGTTCAAAAGCAACATTTAATTAAGTATCGACAAACTGACTGTAATCAATGGAGCAAAAACTGAAACACATTTATATCAGGCGTAATATTTGCATTTGTTCCCAGGAAATTATAGTTGTTTTAAGAAAGACATATTACGAAATAGACGAAGATTCCTCAAATAGTTGAAATCAGGTGGAACGAAATTCCTTTTGGTACGGTTAATAGGGATATTGGCTCCAGTTTTCTTGCATTTATTCCACTTTTTTACAGTGTGTCACCATGTCTGCCTTGGTTACCCAACTCTTCATTTGCCTTGTGGATTCTAGTTAAATGATCTCTCTGCAATATTGTTTTCGTTCAACACTATCATTTCTCTATGCTCCTTTTAATTTTCTGTCTTATTTCTATTTGCACTGTGACATGCCATAGATCTATATCTGTTATAATTCTTGACCAATGTATACCAACTATAGTCCTGAAGAAATTGAGCGTATCATAGTCAATGTGGTGTAAGTTAAATTTTGTTCTTTTTGAAACACAAACATTATATTATATTTGCTGCGTTAAATTACACATCATTCTATTACCAGGAGAAGAGATATGATTTGTTCCACCTTTGCATTTAACAAGTAGTCAGTTTATTTTGTAAATGTGACTTACACCACTTTCGCTTTGGCCCTCTCAATTGTTAACAAATGTTATTAGTTAGCTAGTTTTTCTATAACTCAACAGATCTAACTGGCATCCAGCAGAATAGTTACATCTATCATTGGTGTTCAAAATATGAATTGTTTTTAATTTCTCAAAGTTCTAAAGACTATTATTAGATGGTGCAGAAGCCTGGTCAAGGCAGATAAGTAAGAAAATATCAGCATTTGTACTTGGGTTGCAAAGTATATTATTTATAGTAGAACAGTCCTACTTTAGCAATGAATCCTATATTCTACTCCTAAATTCTTAAAATAAACTCTTAAATCTGGTAATTACTATGTCCTACTGCAACATATTTTGGATCTGAGAACCATTATTTAAACTGTGTATTTGTAGAAGACTGTTGTACATTTTGTGGGTTATAAGATCTAGATTGAGGAAGTCCGAAATGAAAACAAAACTAATGTACCAGATAAAAAAAAACCGGAAATATCTGGACCACGCTATGCTATGCAGGTTGCTGGTAGCTTGATACTGACGCTGGTTTGCGCTGGCAGCCAACTCTGGGAAACCAGCACCAGCATCTATGCACGGTATAATTGATAAAACAAGGATATTCCTGCTTGAAGGCTGACCTTCGCCAGCGCTGGAAGCCAGCTACCAGCAATCAGTTTTCACTATGCGCGTACCTTTACCTTATATAGCTATAGGTATCTCACATAGTAAGTTCATAACCCGCGACCGGTGTCGGATATGAACTTCCAGGGTTCGCTGACTGATTGATATGATTCTGAGGATGGATTTAAGGTTTATTGTTGTTGTAATTGTGATTACGAGATTATTATTTACCTTATTATACACTTTAGACTTACAATTATGTTGATAATAGCTAATCGAAATTCGAGACGCATATTCACACTCTTTCAAAAACATGATGGCATTTTCATACATAGTCACTTATTAATCCACTGGACATCAAATTATTCTGCTAACGTCACCAAAACCCAATTATCTCTAATAAGTCTGTATGAATATATTCTCTATCTCTTTAGCTTATACACATACATACGGACACTATAACTTATATACGGAATCACTTGTTACATTTTACCAGACTCGTCCGAACACAGTAATAACTCAAAAAGTGTTTAACCCGTGACCTACCAAATCTGATTAACCCGAGAGACTTACATTGCCCAACTGAAAAATGTCATTTAACATCTCTAGCAATCTGGTCTATTTCAATATTTTCAAAAATAACAGTTATCGCTAATAGTTTAAATAGATATCTCATTAGAACAATAACCCAAAGCTAATGTTTATTTTAAAGACAAAAATTTATTGTTATCCACATATGGTCCGAATACAACTAAACTATTAATTTGACAATTTTGTGAACTTGTTACATTAATAAACACGTTTAACCTATCTTTAAGTGTTCTTTCTATGATAGTTTATTTTTTTATCATTTAATATTTTACTGTAACTGGAGAGTTATGCTGAATTTAATTATGAAATTTTATTTCAAAAGAATATCAAATTTACCTCCCTTGCGTGCGTTAAAGCAAATATAGTTTTCTCTAACTAATAATTAAAGAGAAGATATGTAGGCATAAATAAATTGGAAGGCGTAGAACAGATTGGTTCTCCATCCTAAGAAAATGTTTCGGCTTGGCATGTCGTATTCAGTGAGAATTGTTCTACTATTGGTCAACTTTCTCCTAGGAGATGGCACTATATTTTTCGAGGAAGTATAAACTAAACATAAACCTAATATTTTACGATGCTTTTGGTACAATTTTGATCAAACTCAGCTTATTTAGGATTCGTTTATTTTAGCTTTATTTTCACGATATCAAATATATTAAATTCATCGGTTACAATTTTATTTTCAGCTTAAATTTTACGTATATTCAATTGCGAAATATGTCATGGATAACAGGCGTAATGAAACAAAAAGGTATGTTTTAATTTCATCGTCCTACGATATTGTTAATTATGCAGGATATTTCGTATTTAATATTCTGTATAATTTATTATTAAAGCATATATGCTTGGCATTTTATTTAAACGCCCACCTATTGCTAAAATTAGTCAGAAACTCGCCATTCATCTGCAAGGCTCTGAATTATATAATTCAAACACATTTAGAGAAATCAAATATCAATGATTTAATTGAAAATGTTTAATAAATTACTGGTATATTTATGGACCATGCATTTCATAGGGCATTAGGAGAAAAGATCGACCCAAAAACACCTGGCGTCGATCAATACTGTCAGAGATAAATACATGGAGCTCTCAAAACCAAGGCAAAATACTCTATAGTAAAATCACTAACTTGAAATCAATTGCAGATAGACTAGTTATATGGAAAATTTGTATTGAAAATGTGTTCTAACGAATATAGTCCAAAAACAACGAACGTGGAAACTTCTAAAGTACACTTCGATAATGATCTGTAATAGTTATTTGTATTACAAGTTACGGAATGATTGGCTTTTTTACACCATCCATGAGAATTGGAACACGAGCTTAGCGAGTGTTTCAACATGTCGTGTGTAAAAAATCATATTATAACGCGTGATACATATGGCTTTTTGTAATTTCGTCGAAAAATTTATAAAATAATCAAAAATTAAAATTTTTGATAAAACCTTTACCTGAAAAGTGAGACATCTGAGAGTTCATTACCATGGTAAAACAGCTTGTTTTATAAACAGTTCTGTCATTAATATAGATAAGTTTCAACAATGTAGCATTTATTTCCTAACTGGGTGCCATTTTGATATTCACAATAATAAAGAATTGTCCATATTTCGTAAAGGAATTGCAAAAAATATTGCGTCAACTTGTAAAATATTGTTTGGTCTGTGAGTATTACTGCACAATATTGCTTTAGTACAGTACAAAATTTCAAAATGGAAGGTTGCCATAAGTGCCAAAAAAGTGCATATGGTAACAAAACTGTGAAAAAGGAATTTATTCTTCAATGCATAGATGTTTAAAATCACAACCTGCATTGTGGAATGTTAAAACAAAAGATTATAGCAACATACAAAAAAAGTGTCGCGTATGAAGTTTTACTTGATAATATTTATATAATAAAAAAAGTGATGACGATTATGTATGTGTCGTTCGTTTGTTCTTTTCCGGTAAGATGGGCAGCAGAAAGTTAAACGGCATCTGATCCAGGAGGATTTACCTGATTGCTTCGGGATATTTTTATCATTTGGGGGTCAAGATTATTTTTAAAAAGAAAAACATGTGTTTTTGGACGGTATCTGTATGTATTTTTTATAAGCATGCGCACAGTAACATACGATATCCAGAAACAAATGAATAGTTTCACCCCGCACGACAAGAATTTTCAGAGTATAAAATGATATTAGTGATTAAGTGCGAAATTCGTTTTTATAGACTTAAATTTTATGTTTCAAACTACCGGAACTCTATATAATGCATATTAAGTGCTGCAAATGTCTCAAGGTCACAACTATCAAATTTTTGTATGTCAAATTGTCAAATTATAATGACATTTCTCATTTGAATTGTGTTTTTTGGAGTGAAAATATGTAACTTTGCTGTAGGATAGTTTTCCAATAGCAAAATAGCCAATTTTGTAACTCATTTTCATAAAAATAATGTTTAAAAACTGTCTAACAAATGTTGGCAATAGTCAACTTTTTAAGAATGAAACTACGCATGGTAATAAAATTTTGTTTATCTATTGTGATTTTATACACTATAACAGGTTGGGGCGGAGCCCCCTGCTTCACGTAGAAGCGCCGATCCAGCTCCTAATAAAAAAAAGTACCCCGAAGCAAACAGAGAGGACTCTCTTTTAGAAAAAAAAAAAAAAAAACAACGCCGAAGTCACACAAGCAACTTCTCACTTCACAGCATCACTCAAAAATTCGAAGCTAAATGATATATTGTACAATTTAAGTATTGGATTGTCTGGAGAGGACAACAACAATTTTGTATAATAGGATTGTACAATAATATTGATCTTCTAAGGGAAGCTTTAAAGGAACAACTAAAAATATAGGAGCAGCAGTAGTATATCGCCCTAAATTTTTGTAAATGTTATAAGGAATGAACTTGAAAGAGTTCGCATTTGTGTGGCAGCAAAAGGAGGGCATTTGATCAACATTATGTTCCACAAATAATTGCAAGGTCCAAAGAAATCATGTACATAAAGTCCGAGAGCATTTAAATGCCATTGAGATTGAAAACAAGCATATGATTTAATCTAAAAGGTTCAGAATCCAACTTTTTTATTCGTTTGGAGAGTGAGAAAGAATTATCTTTCGGTTTCAGTCTTGTCTTCAGTGGATGCGGCGAATTAACAAAAACACACATACATTTATTGGAATATTTTTAAATACTAGACAAAGACAAATCAACGGACCTACGTGATATGAGCAGTTCAAAGATGCCATAGATGGTTAACACAGAATTGTGTGAAATAGATATATATTTGTTTGTCGTCTCTCATTCCATCGATCGGTATCACGATTCTCAACGAGTATACAAATATTTATTGTTTTATTTTTATAACAGCAATTATTTGAAATGTAAGTCGTAAAGTTAATTATTGGCCACTTCGTATTCACGAACATTATGGTCATGCACAAGGTTTTATATGATTTAAAATGAAGGTCATACAAAACTTAACTTTTGAACTATGCGATAATTCTTCTATGAACGTGTTTCGGTATAGGATTGGACACATTCATGGAAATCGCTCTATTTTAAGCGAATAAAATTAATAAAAGTCAGTGTTTAAATTAATATCTTTGTGGGTCATTTGCGTTATTATAATTCTGTGAAATTCTATAGAGATCAAGTTCTAGATACATTAATAAGCGTGTAAAGTAATGAACGTCAAATACAGACGGACTGGAATTCTCCCTTTATATTATGGACGCCTATAAAGAGATATCCTGGATATGTAGGCGTATATTGTTTATGTGTGACTGTCTGCAAATCGTGTACATGTATGAGTGTACATATAAGGTTCTATAGGCTTATCTAACAGTGTATATGTAGATGTATTTGTGTCTTGTATGTATGTGACAACGATTATATACGACAGAAAAACCAGTAAGCAAAATGCCTGAAATAAAATGTTTGTTATATTAAAACATAAACACAGCTCCTATTTATAACAATCATATACAGCGTGTTTTGAAAAATTTGTTATTAGATAACTAGGAATTACATTTTAAAAAAAATAAAATAAATTTAAAAAAACGGTAATGAAATTTTTTAGGAGACAGGTTAAAAGGTTAGAAGAAACACTAAATTTGTCACCGGGTCAGAAGTCATAAAACCTGGATTGTCCCAAGTAGACTTGGATGAACGGGATCCCTATTCATAAGGGACAATCACTTAAAATGTTGTGCCAGCTTTTAAAAATTGTAGTCTAAATCAGCGTTTCTCAACTCAATTTTGCTCAAATGTGCTCAATTCATAAATATATTACATTTATATTCATAAAAGTATGCCGTCCATAACATAAATAAAATAAATTATATTTATTTTAATAAATAATTTAAATAATATCAATGTCAAATTAAGTGTATGTGTCGGCTGATGCGTTTTTGTGATAACGGTTCGCGTTGGAGGTACTTCAAGTACTTGTAAGTTGTAGTTTCAAATGGGCACGATTTAAAAGTGCAATATTATTATTATTTATTATGTGCCGAGCTACAGATAACTCAAGAGTAAAGAAGCGAAAGTTTTTAAATCAAAATGGAAAGCACTTTGAACACTTGTAAATAAAAATACTTTACTTTCAAGTCATTATAGCGAGCACCAATTTTTCTTCAACTATATATGAAAAATTGTTTCTTTTAAAAAGTTTTATCGAAAGTTGATATAAGTTCCCATTTAAAAAATTGTCCTTGATATCCTGTACTTCAGGTTAATTTCGGAGAATTTCAATAGGTACTACCATTCAATTCTTTAGATAAGCTTTGGGCATCAAACATTATTCCCAATTAGCTCACACATCGCCTTTTTTTACTGTGCCGCCTTGCAAACACCATTTTATAAAACTTACTGATGTAGTATTTATTTATGCTGTTTGTAAATGAAACGGACTGAACTTTAAAAAACCACATTTTTTCATTGCGTTTACAAGTGTTTTTGTGTCGAGCTTGCTTTTATTTTTAAGTTTTTTTTTTGAGTATTTCTACAAACATATAATCGGGTTATAAACGTAGATATATATACGGCATATATATATATATATATATATATTATTATTATATATTATTTATTTTACATCGGCCTTTATTTCTGCAACGAGGCTAATCGCCGATGCCAGGGGGCGAGCTCCTACACCTGGATGAAGGGTGAATGATTGTGAAAATGAGAGTAATGTAAACATATTATTCTCGCCCGAATAATATCACCAACGAAGCTATATATATATATATATATATATATATATATATAGGGGGCCGTAGACAATATTTAAATAATTTTGGGGGGTCAGTGCCAGAAAAGGTTGAGAAACGCTGGTCTAAATTACAGGACTCTAACGAAACGCTGCAGTCATCTTACGCATAGTAATAGATCAAAACTATGTTAAATGTAATTATTAGAGAGACAAATTGTTGTAATCAGAAACTAAAGGAAAAACGTCCAAATTTATTTAATCGAAAAGGAATCATTTATCATGACAATGCACGTTCTCACTCAGCAAAAATAACCCGCGAAAAAATTCAGGACTTAAACTGGGAAATTATTCCACACCCACCGTATTCACCCGATCTCATGCCTTTCAACTTTCACCTCTTTAGGTCTATGGAGATACAACATTTCGAAATATCATCGATGTAGAAAAATACCTGATTTGTTATTTTAAATCAATACTAGAAAATTTCTATAAAAGAGTATCGAAAAATTAGTACAACGTTGAGAAACCATAATAAAAAATTGATGTGAAGTGTGAATTTTCACACATTTCAGGGTTTCGCAGGTATTTAGTAAGTGAATGATGATTATTTGGGATGCCAAAACAAATTTTATGTTAAATTATTATTATTTTTTATTTTAATTCGAATGCCTAATACCATTATTTAGGTTTCTAAATATGTGCAGTATTTTGTTTATATAGCAAGGTTCATTTGCAATTTGAAAATTTGCAAAATTTTGAAAATTCGGCCTATGGCCTCCATTGGTTAATAAGCTCCGCCCCTCTGATTTCGTATACATTGAAACATAGAATTAAATTATAATTTCAACACTCGTAGTTATTAAATTTATGCTTTTAACCCTTAATCGGCTAACGTATCTCGTGAGATACATCAACATTTGAAATTTTTTATACAATTCCGGTGCAAGTAAAATGAAAGTGGGCTACGTATCCTGCAAAATACATAAGCATAGAAGCGTGGTGTACTAGTGGCGACGCTGTTATCGGTGTGGGAAGTTATATAACGGGTATTTACTTATTGTGCGCAATGGCGGTGTCTACATATGCAGACGATGTAAGTTCTAAAGTGGTAAAATACCACAGTTTTTAAATGTATGGTATTTGGGGATATTTAGCCAACTCATTGACATTGGCGTAAATAATGATTGGCTACTATACAGAAGAGACATGGAAGCTTTCGGAAATAGAAATTATGAAAACTTGAAAACATTTCGGACACATTTAGCTTTGTCGCTTATAAAAGCTGAAAATGTTACAAAGACCAGAAAATCCGATTTTGCAACAGAGCAGCCAGCCAAAAAAGTCAGAGTTCCTACAAGTGCCAGACCCACTGATGACATCAGATATGACCAATTAGGACATTTTTTTTTTTTTTTTTACTAAATTTTTTTTTTGTAACCTTTAATATATATTAAATAAAGAAATTATGAAATTTCCTGTTTTTCATTACAAATAAATATTTGCCTGTTTAAGGGTTAAAAAAATGCAATATTTGTCAAAATATATCTAGAATTTTGACAAAATAATTTAAACAATATAAAAATGCGAAAAAAACAAAAAAATTAAATTGACAGGAACGAACCGTAGTTTGCAACTTAGGAAGTGAGAACGCTAACCATTAGACTACGGACGTTTACTCGTTTACTGTGTTACATAGCGAATTAAATATTTTACATATTTTAGTTAAAAATACAAAAAATGCGTTATTTTCCGAAAACATAATCTGATCAAAAATTCCTGTTGTACTATTCCGGTTTACACCAATGTACATTACTTAGAATTTTTTCAGACTTTTAGTTTACATCATCTGGGCTACAGGGTGTTGGACAAAATTTTTTTGGCACATTTTGGCAAAAATCGCTTCAAAATAATTTATTTTGCAAAAATAAAATTTTGACCGTTGATCCACGTACTAAGGGCTTTCATTTGATACCCTAGTCAGAATTTAAAAAAATATATATTATTTTTTCGATGAGCACATATTTGTTTATATTTTTAGGGGGATATGTTTTTTAGATGTTTTAGTATTTTTCCTATGTGCGGGTCAAATAGTTGTATAAGCATGCCAAATTTCAACTCTCTAGGTTTAGCCGTTTGGCTACAATTTTTACCGAACAGACAGACAGACAGACGACAAAATAACGGTATAAGGGATTTTTGGTCATACCTACAAAACCCTAAAAATGCTGGAAATTGTATTTTGTAATTATATATAATGAACATTTCTGGAAAAAAAAAATATTTAAAATAATGGATATGTTTCCGGCTTTCCTAATATATACAGCGTGATCAAAGAAATTGGATATAAATGGAAAACTTTTTTATTATCAATTTTACGAAAAAAAGGCACTCAAACCCTCAAAAACATTATCAATTTTATTATTATTTTTGAAATTGCAGTTCGATGGGGTTTTCTCACTTGTAAGACAGTGGTTAAATGTTAATTTTCCACAAAAATGGATTGGACCGTCTTCTAATGTGGAAAACACTGGCCGATCTGACTCCGTAGGTTACTTCTTATGGGGTTATAAAAAAAATAAGGTGTATGTAAATCAACCACAAAATCAACAAGAATTGATTAAAAAAATAATGGAACAGTGTGAACAAATACCACCAGAAATAATTAAAAATTTAATAACTTAATTTATAATTTACCGTTTTGATAACGTTTTTGGGTGTTTGAGACAAAGCAGAAGTTTTTTTAAAGAGTGACTTTTTTCGTACAGTTGATAACAAAAATGTTTTCCATTTGTTATATCATATCAAAAAAATTCATAACAGTTTTACAACATTTATTTATTTCAAAGCAGTAAATATATTTGATAACAATTATTTAAAATGGGCTAAAACATTTTGCAAAAGTTTAAATAATTCGGAGATTCAAAAAATATTTGATGAATTTTAAGTAATAGTTCTGATCTTTGGCATTTTCTCTCTTTTTATTTAGTGAAAAAAAAAAAAAAAAAAATTATAGAATACAAATACAATGCAATAGTAATTTTATTAATAAATTCATACAATTTTTTTTTTCAACAATTTTTCAAAATATTTTTCCTAACTTGATATGACATAATATAAATTAAAATATAAAACCACACACAGGCTGATATCAGTCTATAGTGGTAATTTTTTTAGATTTTAATTTTATTTAATATAACGTGTATTTGAAAAATATTGTATACAAATAATATTCGATTCAAATGTATTCCAATTTATTGTGAAATAAAACCAATTATTATTATTATTATTTGTATCCAATTTCTTGGATCACGCTGTATATATATATATATATATATATATATATATATATATATATATATATATATGTATAACAAAAATAAAATTTTACTCTTTCATCCATGCATCAAAAGTAGAGATGGGAATTTCGGCTCAGTTTGCGGAACCGGATCAGTGGAGGTCGTTCAGTTTGTTGAGCTGGTTCATTGATCTGGTTCAGTGATCCGGTTAAGTAAACATGTTTTCGAGACACAGGTCGGTCGCTAGTTCGTAGGTATAACGTCGCTCAGAGCCGGTTCTTGCAATATATGAACTGTAAACATGATCCCGAGACACAGGTCGGTCAATCGTTCGGTCGTAGGTAGAATGTCGCTTAGAGCCGGCTCTTGCTTAGATCCGGTCAGTTGTCGGTCGTTCGCTCGTAGGTAGACGTCGCTTAGAGCCGACTCTTCCTTAGACCCGGCTCTTTCTTAGACCCGGTCAGTTGTCGGTCGTTCGCTCGTAGGTAGAACGACGCTTAGCCCCGGTTCTTATCTAACATTTTTGAAACAAACAATTCACTTTATGTAGCTACTGTATTTTAAACCAGATGTGTTAAGTTTATGCCGATGTTTATTGCCCTTATAAATCGGACATCTGGGATTTGGGCAATATTTTAAATATTTTTATATAGTATGGTTGTAAGAAAATACAGACTAAGCCTATTAGTTTCAAATAAACTGCCCTACAAATTGATGACAATAAATAATAAACTTTATGATAATACATTACAAGCCGAGTTCTCGCGAAGTTCAACATGACATCGATCCAGATCCGAATCACTCCGGTCACTGCTTACAATCGCCCGACCAATCGTATCCTTGAAACTTGAAACTATACAGTGAGCCGTGAGCCGGTTCATTTCAATTTGGTGAACCATGTCACTTCGGTCAGTGTACTGAGTCGGCTCAGTGAACCGGTTCGTTCATGAACGACCCATCTCTAATCAAAAGCTCTCATTTTATATTCAACTCAATTTAAAAATATATATACTTCTTCGATAAATATATTTTTGTGTACAGTTTTTTTGGCGATATGTTTTTGAAGTCAAATAGTTTTCCTATATTCGGGCCAAAGAGTTTTAAGAGAATGCTAAATCTCAATTTTCTAGGTCTAGCCCATTGTTTCTAAAGATAGATTTTGCGAATATGTAGATCTGAAGAGAAAAGCAGAAGTCAAGGAGGAATGGAGAGCTGCTTAGGATTGTAGATCAATCTTAGGATTGTAAACTTTAAGAGAAAGATATGGCAGGGGTTCCGCAACAAAACAATCTTGGAAACCATTGATCTAGCCGTTTGACCACATTTCTAACAAATAGCCAGACAGACAAATGAGTGAAAGTATAAGGGTTTTTGGACACACTTAAAAAAAAATGTAACAAAAACTGTGACGCTTAAAATTGTATGGAAAAATATGTGTTTGCCTCAAGCATTATTATAAAAAATCAATAAGACTGCTAAGTTAAAATTTAACATTTTGTTTATTTTACATTAAAAAGGTTGTGTAAAATAATGTTTTCGTGACATTTTTTTTATAATTGATTCTACTCAAATAATTTCTAATACAAAGGGAAGTTATAGCACATAAAGTTTAACACGATTGAGTTTTATTTTTCACAGCAGTTTTGTAAAAGTTTTCCCCTATATTGACATAACTTTAGGTAGTTGATAGTCCGTATAAAATATCAAAGTGATATTCGATAGCTTACGCTAAAAGATGTTTATAATAAACTTGTTATGATATACGTTAAAGTTTAATAGAAAAATGCACACAGGTTGCAAATGTCGAGAGAACAGTAAGCACAGCAAATGCAAGCTACACATTGTATCTATTACATATTATATGACCTTTGTAAAGTTCACAGATATGATATATTCAGTAACATAAATGCATTGCGCGCAATATCCATGTTTCAAACTACTCACACAAAAAAAATTGTTTAAATATTTCATACGAACTTATATTAAACATTTTACATAGGGCGTACCAACACAAACTTGTTAGAATACGAAGTACACTATGTCATTATTGAGATATGGGGTAACTATATGCGTAAACTAGAAGCGTAAACAATTATGATTTTAGCATCAATGCACTTTTAAAGGCAAATTTTCCATAGAAGGAAAGCATAACGCCACTCGCGTTCTGAAATTGAGTCAAAATACTCCCTTATAGCAATTTGATCTTATCTTCTGAAGTAAAACGGCGACCATGTAAATTCTTTTTGAGGTTAAAAACAAACTCGAAGTCGAACATTAGTAGATCAAGTGAGTAAGGTGGGTGTTCAATTACCCTGAAGTTTTTCCCCTCAGAAAGTTTTAATTTGCCGCAGCAGTATGAGAAGAGGCATTATCATAATATTGCACTAACCCTCAAATGCTCAGGCCTTAAAGAATTTCAGGCAGGCAATGTTAAATGTACCAAGATGCCAAAACAGTATTCTGTCCTTCAAGCTTAATAGCTTTCACCAGACCTGTACTTCTGAAGAAAACGGGGTACTTTCTTCATCGCACGTTGTTTCTTCACAGTGGTCGAGGTTGTATCATCTTCACAAACCATGCTCTCCTTTCTAGACGTGTCGGCAGATTTAAGAGAATAATATTTTCTTCGTTGCACACCAGGTCTGGAATGGAGAGTTTGGACACATAGCCACGATCGATTTCACAAGTCCACACCATATATTCGCGAAATATACTAACACACGAATGTGAATGCATGCGAAAAATGCATTCATGACATTTGTTGCCGTGAATGCATTTTACGCATTTTACGCATTGCAGAGTAAACAAATTGAGGTAGAACAAGATAAAATCTATCTCTGCTTAAAGAAGCACGATACTAAGAGCTCAGATGATGCGGTGACCGAAATGAGCAACTAAGCTACACAAAGACACGAGACGAATGTATACGTAACATACATTCGTGAACATAACCTGAACGGCGGTTGCGTACAGGCAAAACTGAGTACAAAAATTAACACGACACAGATGGTTCAAATTATATTCGGTAACTAAACAAACTAAAGGAGCTCGGGTACTAGGCGTGAGTTTTATCCAGGCTCATTATGATTGAGTGAATTTAATGATATGTAGTAGTATTGTATTAGTAACCGACGGATCAGGCAATTTGTAATAGTCTGGGTAGCTGATCACTTAGGTTGTTAAAGCTAAAGGTTTACACACGTTAAGTAAAGACGGTTTAATTATCTTTAAGATTTATAATAGTAAAATATTTACAAGAATAAGTTGAAGTAAAAATATATAATAATTTAGGTAAAAAAAAAAAAGGATCAAGTAAAACACCAGATAATCGACTCAGAGCCTCAAAGAATTCAACAATTTTATACGTAAGCCGAACGGTATACTTCTCAACTCCTCTTCAGAGAGTGGTGTATATTGTTAGAAGTTAGAAAAAAAAAAAGGAGAAGAGAAAAGAAATGAAAATCATTATTTTAGGAATATTATTACATAAGAAATTTAATTATTAATATTAAATCAATGTTTATTTTAATTAGAATGTTTTGCTAATTAAATTAGGATTATCATTCAATTCTTGATAATTTGATAAGGTAATGATACTAATGAGTTGTATTATGTAACTACTCCTGGCCGACGGTTGTCTGAGTCTACATTGATGGACAAGACTTCACGCCGTTCAGATCAAGTGCCGCTTGTGTGATTTTCTGGTTGTGAATAAATTGTTTAAAACAAATTGTGTTATTATATTTTTTTAGGTGTTTGAAATTATATTGCTAATAATAGCTGCTTTCCTTTTACAAGTTAAAATGCTTGACTAAGCTAAGAAGTGAGTCAAATGTCTTAGCAATGGGAAGGGGAGAGGAAAAAACTTAGTTTATCTTAGCCAGTGTCTTATAAATGGAACGCTCTTACAACTTAGATTAACTTAGCTTAGCTTAGATTTCTTAAGTAAAGCGGTAAAAGGAAAGCGCCTAATATATAGGGTTTTGATAGTTTTCCTGGAATGAAAGTCGAAAATTGTTCAAGTTAATTTCAGTGTTCAAAGTAATTGGGCAATAACTTTGAACAAAAGTAATTTTGAACAATAAAATGTATAAAATAATTTTGAAGTTACGTTTTGTAATTTATGGCTTCTATTTTCTATTATATGAATTCTAAAATCTTTTAACTGTAATGAACCCTTTAAAATCTCTAAAATTACTAACAGATCCCAAAATTAAATTCTCAACAAGACGGGTGGTTAGGTTAGTTAAGTCTTAGAGTCAATATCTGGTGATGTTTTAGTGATTCATTATACCTCCATGCAAAAAGCTAGATATTATTCGAGTGAGTGCGACTGGGCGAATTAGCAGAAATATTTTTGCTTTCAAAGACGGTTAAACAGTGTGCTACGGTTAACGCGTCACAGGTGCGGCGTAATACAACTAGCTATTCATAGCCCGTCGATCACTATGCTAGGTAAACAGAAAATATTTTGCTTTCTTGTAAAACTTATGACCTACTGAAATGCATTGAACCGATATGAATAAAATAGATTTGTACTAACCATAATAGAATGCCTAAATAATACCGTAATAACAACTACATGTACTTAAATTTTTTTTAATACAGAGTTTAAATCGTTCTTAATGATATATTTACTTATTTTATCAGATTAATGATATATTTAAAAAATTGGGCAGCAGAGCTTACCCTGCTGTGCTGGACCACTTACGGATCGTCCTTATCTGCTATATATTAGTGGAAGAACTTTGTTTATTAATCAAATCCCACGAAATTAATAATGAGCATGTTCTGATTAGGAATTTTTGCTCTAATCTACAATAAGTTTGACTTGCTATGAACAGGTTATGTTATTGTTCGAAGGTTACCACGAATAATAAACATTTAATAATGGTTGAAATAAAAAACATTGTAAATTTTCACTATTTTTATTAATTAACTGCTCACTAGTTTCGGATTTCGCCATTTTCAAAGCAAAGAATTCATTGCTGAATTAATAAAAATAGTGAAAATTTACAATGTTTTTTATTTCAATCATTATTAAATATACAACATTTTCACAAAGTTAATTTGCCGACATAAAATTATAATAATAAACATCTTGTCAGAAACAGTGTCTATTTTATTCGTGCCAACAAACAAAAAGAAAGCAAAAAATAACTCGTAAGGTGCTTTAACCGATAAGAAGTTTCGTCCGCGAATATAGCTATTATTTTTATATAATATATATATATATATATAAAACATGTTTTATGCAATACGTGTGTGATGGACTCTTTTCTATCTCGTGTTATATATATATATATATATATATATATATATATATATATATTTGGTACTTGTCTGGCGCGAATATTCGATTGGAAAGACCTCCTTTGCATACGAATCAAACTAATTGGTTGCTAATAAAAGAGTTAAATGTTTTAACTTGCGTTCCTTAACTCAAGTTAAAATGATATATTTCTGTATGTTTTGACGCGAGTTAAGCATAACTCAAGTTAAAACGTTTAACTCGTTCTTTAGTAACCGACCATAACTGCATAAATAACTATTTACGAATTACTCACTATTTAAAAATGAAGATAAATTGATGATTCTATGAAATGCGTAACATTATTTGTTTGTTTTTAGTAAATGGGGCCCAGGACAAAGATTCTCCTGGAAATAACAACGGCCTTGTGGAAACCACAGCCAGACCAGGACCACACTTTGACAAATCAGCTTCGAAAAATGTAACAGCTTTACTTGGAAAAACAGCTTATCTCAACTGCAGAGTCAAGAATCTTGGAAACAAAACGGTAAGTGGTTTTTTATAGCACCTTCAATTTAAATAAATCTTTGAATGTTTCACAAATTTTTTAATTCATTTTAAAATCTGTTTCTAAGTAAATAGTCATTTAATTATAGACCAGATATCTGAAAAGTTAGCAAATATTGGTTAACAAAATATTTGAAAAAGACTGAAGTAATATTATAGATTTTTGTTATACCTCGGGCATAACCAGTAAAATAATTCCAATAAATAATTTATAAGAATATTTTTAAAAATATATATCAACATTATTCGAATGTTTACTTTATCATGTATATTCCAAACAAAAATGTACGCTGAAAAATCTTTAAACAAACAGAAAAAAATTCTTTTATCCCCGATTTTCGCATGACCAGTTTTATAAATATTTTCTAAAAGTCATTCTAAGTGCAGTTGGAGTCTGTGCTGTTCGGACAATACATATGGCCATATATTGGCCGAGTTTGACCTTCAACCCTTGAGTCTAAAGCACAAAGCTACGAAAGCTTCGCACTTGAGAGCTTTCAAAACTCTCGTTTGCGCATAAAGATTTATACAAAAATTGGTTTATGAACTTCCTCGTTTCAAGTGAGTTTTTTTTTCATTCCTGTTAACATTTATTTAAATTCAAAGAAATACTTAAAAGTTAAATTTTTTTTTACAGATTTAGAATTTTTAATTTAAAATAAAACAACAATTTTAAGATATACATAGATTTTAAAATTGATCACTCTTTCTCCTTTTTAGGCACTTTTCATTAAGTTTACTTACTGCTTTACTAATTCAAATCCTCTAGCTCTCTTAGAAGTCTTTACGGGTATATTGTATACCAATTAGTATTAATTTTTAGGGCTTTGTAGGTATAACAAAAAAACCCTTATACCGTCATTTTGTCGTATGTCTGTCTGTCTGTCTGTCGGTTATGTAAAAATTGTAGCCAAACAGCTAAACCTAGAGAGTTGAAATTTGGCATGAATATACAACTCTTTGACATGCACATAGGAAAAATACTGAAACATCTAAAAAACATATCCCTCTAAAAATATAAACAAATATTTCCTCAACAAAAAAAATAATTAAATTCTGAGTAGGGTATCAAATGAAAGTTCTTAATACGTGGATTAACGATCAAAATTTTATTTTTGCAAAATAAATTCTTTTGATGCTATTTTTTTCCAAAATTGTGCAAAAAAAATTGTCCCACACCCTGTAGCCCAGATGGTTTAAACTAAAAATATGAAAAAATTCTAAGTAATGTATATTGGTGTGAACCGGAATACTACAACAGTAATTTTTGATCAGATTATGTTTTCGGAAAATAACACATTTTTTGTGTTTTTTGGTTGACGATGTACAAAAATTATAGTTATGTAACACACTATACTAGAAGGTGTATCCTGGTCTAATGGTTAGCTTGCTCGCTGCTACGCAGAAAACTAGGGTTCACTCTCGGGCAGAGAAGACAATTTTATTTTTTGTTTTTTTTTTCATTTTTATTTTGTTTAAATAATTTTGTCAAAATTCTGGTTATATTTTGGCAAATGTTGCATTTAATTTTTAGGAGCGTAAATTTAATAACCAGTTGGAATTGTTGGAATTATATTTTCATTCTGTTTCATGTATACGAAAACGGAGGGGCGAAGCATATGACTTAAAACAACCAATGGAAGTCATAGGCGTAATTTTCAAAATCTTAATGAACCTTGCTATATAAAAAAAAAAAACTGCACATATTTAGAAACCTAAATAATGGTATTAGGTATTCGAATTAAAATTAACAAAAAAATATTTTAACAAATTTATTTAAATTTATATATATATAAATATTTTTTTAAATATTTAAAATTTGTTTTTTAAGCTCTTCGATTAATTATTTTAAAAATATCGTTCATTTTGTCAAGATTACTACCAAGCTAAATTTGTCCTACACACTCAGCATGCCGCCTTCACTTATTATATACCTGCGAAACCCTGCAATGTGTTTAATAACAACAATTACAATAAACGCCAATTCTAGGTATACGATTTAAACCTGAGTACGAGGCAACACTTAAATTTTTTCTGTTGTCATCAAGCTTCTATTGTAGTAAAGATAGAATTTCGTTGTAATAGTAATCTTGTGACTGGTGGAGTATTTAGTTTTAAAAAGGATTAAGCAACATAAAAACTTGCTCTTAACTCGAACGTGAGTAATTCGATTTTGAGCTTTGGACATTCAATAATATATGCAACTTATGCTGAAAGGTTTCCCATGTAACAAGAGTCAGTACGTGTGTATTATCATCTAACTCTTTTAATGGATTTAGAGAATAAGCTGCGAAAAATTAATGAGCAATGGATGTCGCTAACGATTAAATGGCTTACGAGGAATATACAATTTATGAACTAGAATACAACAAAGTTTAATTTGTGCATTCATTTCATTACTAACTGACCGCAATGTTTCATTGCTGTATTGTTATGAAAAGTTACGTAGCGACATCTTTTAACGTTCATTTGCGATTACAAAGTTTCGAGAAATTTAAAAGCTTGTCCACAGCAAATTGCACTGTAAATGCAGCCTGCATTAATAACAATTAACACTCACATGCTTTCTAACTTTTATGGGTTTGGCCCGAACATTATGTAGAAGCTATTTCATGGTCATGATGTTTCAAAATAGGAATTAAGAACGAAAAGAATACCGTTCATTTCCGTTCGGAAAGAAAACCGAAAATACCGTTTCTATTCTTTATAATCTCACTTATTATACAGGTTATTCATTTTAAATAATTTAAGTTGAAAAGTTAGAGGATGGAATATCGGAGCGAATAGGTACAACTGGCAGACTTTTTAAAAGTATAAAGACATTCTTCCCCAACAAAAGAGAGATATTTAAAGAAGTGAAGGTACAAATCTTCAAAAAAGTAGTGATACCCGTATAACATATGACTCAGAGTCATGTACTAACAAGGAAGCAATGCGAAGCAAAGTGTGTGGGGTTCCTAAGGGAAGCCGGGGCATAACGGGCTCCCCTGTTTCTGGCTGTTAAAGCATGCCGCCTTGTTTGGGTGCATTCTAATCACATTCAGTCCTTTGCTTATGTCTTCCGAGCGTGGTTGTATGACTGAGAGCTGGCGTTTACATTTTGTAAATTGGTGTTTTTTGCTGTGTTGATATATTTTTCACACATATCCAGACGTTGATTGCTCCAGTGCAGAGCATGTGGGCACATTGTTCTTGAGCTGGAGAAGATGATAACAATGAGGAATTTTTTGAATGAACACACTTACGTGTGTTCATTCTGCGCCAGATTTTAGCTGATTGCCTATTATACCACACCCGTGCTAATTCTACCCAGCACAAGGAAGCTTATTTTATATCGTCATAACTTTTATTTTTGTATTTTTCTAAGTTTTTTTTTACTATCTATAATAATTAAACAATAAATCATCTTACGAATAAAAGTACTTCGAATTTTTTTTACGTTATTCCTTAAGACTTTATTAAAGATAATCCTTAAGGTGCCCGTTATGCCCCGGCTTCCCCTACTGATATATAATATATGAAGTATCACGATTGGCTGATTAATTTGAATATAATATTGACATACTGCATTTGTACTTACTCTCTACATCCCTCAAACTCTCTCTCGCATAATGAGTTTCCAAGACTTGCGAGTGGAACAAGTCTGGACCCCTACTATGTTCGCTAGCTGGTTGCTATGATTCTTAGGAAGGAGTTAAGGGTTATTGAATTAAAGTCCTCATTTTAACTAATCTACTTTAATTACGATACTGGTTTAAAATTAACAAATTAACGACTTTCAAACTAACCATGACAGGTAAATTCGAAGAGACACACATTCACAAACACTAATCACTCGAGAGACTCTTTAACACAACACTAATTTATCCACTGGACACCACATTCCCCCCTAAAATCGTCTTAAAGCTATTTGTCTCTCACATGTCTCTAAATATACCCAGCAAACATTTAACTAACGGCCGAATGCCGGCAAACTGCTTTTACTGCTGGCACCAAAAGTAAGTGCAATGCCAGTATTAATAATGTACTTCACATTTGTATTTCGCATTCCGCCTATACGAAGTACTTTACCAGCATTTTAAAAGCACTCCTTATTTGTATTAATCCAAGCAAACATTTTTATACTTTTTACTTAAAACTAAACTTTTTTTGAATGTAATAATTTGAAAAGTCTGATTGTTCTTAGTCATAAAACGCCCTAACGGCCAGTACCCTCTCGAGGGCCAGTACAAGTTGATACGTGTTGGTGGACAGTTTGTCAAGATGTTTATTTGAATAGTTATTGTTTTGTGAACATTATACAGTTTTTTATTGTGATTTGTGTGTGTTTTGTTAGATTTAAGGACGTAGTTTACACAAACTATTTCATGTTAAATTATTTAATTTTTAGTTTAGTTCAATCATAGTTTTTTTCATGTAATAAAATTTTCAATTATTAATAAATCTGTTACAAGATTATAAATATGTCATTTAAAAAATATAATTTGTCATATTTCATTTTGAATAGTGACATCTTAAATATTTTGTAAATATAATACCAATTTAAAATAATACAAACTTAATCCAAAACTGTAAAGCTTTTTTTACAATATAACCAAGTTTCTAAAAGTCAGTAATACACTATAAAAATCACCAAAATAACCAGATCTAGTTTATTCTTACAAAAGTGAACAGCTTATAGCATTAATGATTATAAAATTTGATTATTGAATTTATTTTAACAAGTATGATTTCTTTAGGTTGGCACTCTTCAAGTCAGGGGGGAAAGATGTGGTAGATAATACAAGACGAATATTGGCGAAAATTATTAGTCACGCCTTATCTTTAGGATGCAATTGGTTTGGCCGAAATGGCAGAAAACCATTTGCTTAAAATTCTTCATTAAATTAATAAATTAAATAAACTTATTCCTGAAATTATATTTATTTAATATTTATAAATAAATCAATAAATTATAACTGTTAATACAATTTACAATCGGCCAGTTTTACCATCGTTGAATAAATTTATTTAACAACTTAAGTTAACAATATCGCATCATTCTATTGACAGCAATGTTAATTTCTTCATTAATAGTTTAAAACCGATGCGATATTGTCAACTTTATTTGTTAAATAAATTTATTCAACGATGGTGAAAATGGCCAAAAGAGTATTTATTTTGCAAAATGCCAGCACTGGCCCAGTGCGAAATGCCAGCACTGACCCATTACTTTCAATGCACTTTACCGTTGCTGGGCCAGCAACTGATACATCAATGGGCCAGATAAGGGCCACGGGACACCGGGGTACTGGCCCAGTACGAAATGCCAGCACTGGCCCATTACTTTCAATGCCGGGGAGTATGTGCTTTACCAGTACTGGCCCGTATAAAAATGTTTGCTGGGTAGTCTCTCTAATCTTAAGCTAGACACTTCACTAACTAAAATACGAAATTACTTCGTTACATTTTTACTTGACCTACCGAATACTCTAAATATTCCTAACCCATGATGGACAAAACCTGCTCCCTTAAACACGTCTTAACCTCTTGACTCTTTAAACAGAACTTCACATGATGACTGCCTTAACTCAACTACTAGGCTTAGAGCGCCCAATTGTAAAATATCATATCACCCTCTTGAACTGTCCGTCTTGTGATATCTTAAAAGTCACAATGTATTAGACCAGTTAAGATGCTTATTTAAAATAAACAGTATAGACACATTTTTAATAGAAATGTTATAAATGATTGTGGCAGAGTTATAATCTATTGCTAATAGGTTTAGATGCCGTGCGCAAAATTACCTAAATTTTTGGTGTATTAGTATATGTCTGTCGTTAAAAATGATTTACGTTTAATAATGAGTCTAATTTTAATGAGTAGTGTATATTAAAAATGGTGGTATTTCTCCGCTGTAATATAACGAGTGAGATAATTAAAATCATCCTACGCTTGGGGTAGTAAATGGGATGGAATCCTGCCAGAAACCAATTCAAAGTTCATGAATATATTGACAGGAGAGACCACGTTTTAAATAAAACATCAGCACAACTGAGAGAGCTCCAAATCTAATACAGAACTGTTAACTTTGTTAGCGATAGAGTGCTTTAAACTTATTGAATTCTGGGCTAGTTATAGGTTAAAAAAGTAGATAATTCGTAGAAATAGAATTATTTAACACGTTCTACGCTAGTGCGGTAGTTTATAAAACTGCAACTCTCTGTAAAATTGTGTTATAGTAAATTATTTTCAGAAAACCGTATTAGTTATCGAGTTCGTATTTTTCCTCTTATATTGCTAAAATTATAGTTAATTCAGTAGATAGGCACGTTTGCGTTTGATTATGCGTGAAGAAACAATTTGAAGTCTACTCTAAGAATCATAGATGTCCCAGAATATGTTATATTGCTAATTAAAATTTGCATTAGATTGGTTTCTTCAAAATCAAAATTGATAACCAGATAGCAAGTGTCCTTGTGGCAAACCAAAACAACGATGACAAAATACATTGGACAATAACAGAAAGGTTGCACAACTATACCAGAATGAAGCGTTTCACCGACAAAAGTTGCGTTCAAATATCCAAAAAGTGAATCCTGCACCAGCCAGAAAACGCTAAGAAGAAGAAAAACATTGCTAAGGATACAACAGCTATGGTAAATGCATTGGTAAGAACAGAAGAAAAGAGCTGGAAACTTGTTTTGATGCTAAATAGAAGTAACACTAAAATAAGATTATCGATCGATATGCTTAATATAACCTAGGACAGCTGCTTAGTTAAGATGCCATTGATAGTTATATTCACCTATTTAATTAGCAATACGGGTGGTTCTTCCGAAGATTTGCTTGACTGTTGCTAAAGCAGCTATGCAAAAATATGGCAATAACAAAATTTCTAAGTACAAAAACTAAACTAGTAAAGATACTTAATTTTTCAATAGAAAATATACATGTAAAACATTCTTTTGAGCTGTGGCTCGTGGAATGCGTCACGACCTGCTCAACTCATCAATGAATATTATAAGTGATTGGAACAATAAGGATTCCAACGAAACTGTCAATTATTGTTCAAATAATTATCCTTTAGTATGTTGATCATGTAACCTGAAATAATCACAATACCTTGGACAAATGAATCATTCAAGGCCTAGTGGAAGGCAAATTCCTTAGAAGTAAATCTCCTGAAACCAGATACGCGAACTCACGGATTTTTTCGCTGGAAGAAAACTAGCTTAAATCCGAAGATCGGATGAAGTGGCATTCAATCGAATACAAAAGCTTCTTCGTATACAAGTCGCGACTCCTCAGCAATGAGAATGAGGATATTTTATCACTAATGGTTCAATTAATACTTATAATATTACAGATATCCCCAATTACAGATATCCCCTATTTTGTTCTATAAGCGACAACTATATGATTCTCTATCCCTATAACAGCATTTAACTACGTTTAAAAATACCTTCCAACGATTTACTTTGAAACTCAAGTTCATATTTCAAGAAGTCCTTCATCATTTGTCAAACAACAATTAATGTAAGAATCACAACAGTTATGAAAGCGATATCTTACCGTTCCTACCAACCATTAAATATGAAATTAAGTTAATAATTCTGCGAGTGCAGTATGCCGGTGATTGAGCCAATTCAGATGTCAGCAGGTGTACCAACATTTACAACAATGCCACTGGATTCCACTAGATGCATTAAGTGAATTATGCACGCCGTACGAATACTGCTAGATTTATGGCTGCATATATGTGTGTATGTGGATACGTATGAATGTAGATACAGAGAGGTAATCGCTACAGTCCAGGAAAAATAACTACAGAAACTGGGGCACTATAAATGATGTGCTGCAAGAATGTTGCATACATTTTCTGTCAGATTTAATAAACTTCATTTTTAAACGATTTGTGAATGTTTATCTTTACTTTCCAAATATTAAATAAGTATTCTGTTTTAGATAATAGGTCATTTTAGATAGTTTCCAGTCAATAGTTTTCAGTTAAATAAGTTATACTCTTTTTCTTCTTTTCCTATACCAACTTCTTTTGAAGAACTGATAGTCGACAGGGTAAATAACAATCAGCACCATTTCAAGCAAATCGGACAACGAGAAGAAGAGTAGACGATGGGTTATGTGAACTAATAGAATCTAGAGATGGGATTATATTGTTCGCATAATCGAAAATATATTTTAAAGTGTTAAGTTTCAAGTTTAGTGCACACTAAAATATCAGGTTATTTGATTTGCACATTCTTGGCAGCCAAACTTTTTATTGATGCATTTTCCCTACATTTTCGTAATAGAAGTAAATCGAAAATATCTGTTTCGCTCCAATGAATAGCCTTATTATATGCTTCTATGATCTCCTATGAAATTATTCATCTGTTATTATTAATAGTGGGGTTTGTAGTTCCGCTAGTACCATCCAGATTTGCCCGCAACGTGTTCGGTACAGACGAGATGCTCTCCTCTTACCTTCACGGGAAGTTAGAGCTAGATCCGAGCAGCACTGTTTTTTGCAATCTGCAGACTAAAGAGGTAGCAGATGGTCTGCAGACGGGAATGATCTCGATTTCCCTCTTGAAAGCAGCTTTAAGGCCACCCAATACACCCAAATACAACACTCAAATAACGTTTGTTGAAACAGGTAAAAGTCCAGTTTATTTTTAATATTTTTAATAGAGGTAGCATCGATGACACAGTTCGGCATGGTATTCCAAACATCGAACATTTCATTAGAGAAGAAGTTAGCACGTACATGCTTGGTAAAACAGTCCTTCATTAGTTTGAATCTGTGTCCACGCAGTCTGTTTAAGAATAAATAACGACGATACATCACAAGAAAATGAATTGGACACAAGTTGATACATAGTTATTAAGTCACCGCGAACACGTCGATTCACAAACTTGATGAGCTTTAATTCACATAATCGGAATTCATATGATGGCCTGCTATACCCATATGAAATTATGGTTGCTCTGAGTTGCACATTTTCAATAACCTGAATGTCGTTAGACAAATAAAATGACCAAGTGGCAAAATCAAACTCCAAATGAGGACGAATCTGGCAGAGAGAGCCGAACAAAGTAGGAGATGGTCGTTAGAAAGATTTTTTATTAAGAATGTCATTGAATTCACTTTTTTTGCACATTTAAGCACATGTCTGGACTATTTCAGGTTTGCAGTAATCGTGATCCCAAGATCTACTTGTTCAGAAACAGACTTAATTTGTTGTCCATTAATTTAGTACTGAACTAGTGGATTATTTGAACCAATGTACAGTAAGACCACTTTTTAGGATTTAACGGTATAAGCCGTTATTTGACCAGTCTACTAATTTATCCAGATCATCTTGAAGAACTATTGCATGCGTAACAGGATTGTTATGTTATTTGATGCCATCAGTATAAAAAGGGCAAAAGAAAGAAACTTTGGATGGTCCTAGAACTGAGCCTTGTGGTACGCTACTGAGGACTACAAGATCAAAAAGATTGTCGTCCACTCTAACTTGAAATTTATTATAATTGAACTTTATAGAACATACTGTACTAAATTTTAGCATTCGCGGTGACCAGAATATCTAATACATCTTAAACCATGCATGCCCATTAAATTTGTTTCTGAACTTATCCTATAATTGTCGGTATCTTATAAATTTAAATTGCTTTTTCGCAATTATTTCGTGCTGTACGACTATGACTTGTTTAAATCGTTGAATTCAGAATAAAATACTCTTTCAAAATAACAATTGTGTGTTCCCATTTGAAATAAGAAAGTTGTACAACATATTTCGAAAATCTCTTGTCGAAACAAAAAATTGCTTCCTTCATTGATATTCTCTTATAAAATGGCAATTGTTGACTAATTTAATCTACCTAATAGCACTTACAATTCTCGAGATAGTAATAGTGGACGAAGTAAAATGAACATCCTCTATAGTCCAAGTATACAAATTTACGATTTAGGATCTTTTTTATGTTTATAAAATAATGTTTTAAAATTATTCAATTCAATTAAAAATCTTTAATTCAGGTGGAAACTAAAATCTACAAGTTGCGCTTTATTTACAAAGGTTAAAATAAAAATTTGAAATGCTTGCTAACCTTTAAGTAACCATAATAAAAAGAAAATTAAAATCTATTATTACGTTATAGACGGTAGTTTGAAAAAGAAAAACAACGAAGCATTCGTTTACCTCGGGGGTTTAGGATATACAAACACTCTCTATGATATAACCAGAGTATTGAAAATCTGTTTATTGGATTTTGCTCTTGGCTCTAGGTAAAACATTTAAAAAATATTAAATTAAACTTCACAGCAAAATTTATTACAAAAAACCATTTAACGTTAGATCATTTTCTCTGAGAGAATTTCTTCAAAGATCTTACACAGATTTTGTAAACGGTATAAATAACTACCATACAAAGGCAAATATTACCTCAGATCAAGGTCATATATTTATCGTTATATGGAAAAACAGTTTTTGCAACTTCACTTAGTTTTCACGTTTAGCCCTTCCCTTAATACATGATATGTATATAGTAAAGACGTAAATGTTATTTTATATATTAAAATTAGTACTGTGCCGGAAATGCGTATCCGTTTTTCCAAGACGGATCATAAACGGGTATATAATATATATCGGGTGCTATAACTCCTACATGGAGATTTCCATTGGTAGTAATAGTGAATAACTATCTTTCTGACCTTACAGAAGTCCCCAATGGTGTACCACAAGGCTCAGCTCTAAGTCCTATTCTTTTTCTAATACATTGTGCCAATCATTTAATCTAGTTCCAGCTTTTCCATTACACATATTCATCCCTTCTGATCGTCACCAGTTTAGTTTGAGTCGTCCAACACGCCTTTTGACCTGCGGGTTCCAATCTTAAGCATTGATTTGCAGTGTTGTCCGATTCTCGCCTAAGAATATGACCATTCCATGTTTTCTGGCCAGTGAATGCCTACTATAATTCACAAACATTTATTAATAAATGTGTGTAATTAGCTGGTCATCGTTTCTGTAACTCGCCAAATCTCACATGCGTACAGTAAGACTGATTTGCTTTATATTGCTGTTAGAAACGGATATCATAGATATATTCTAATTAGTTTTCATATAAACTTGCGTTTAAAAGTGCTTAAGGTGGAGAAAATTTACTATGTGGTTTAAATTGATGTTTAATCCAGCATCATATTAATTGCTAGTGCTTTTCGAACGATTTAGTATACCTACATCAAATATTAGAATAAAATTAATTTAATCAAAGACAATGAGTGAGTGATTTGAACTCAACTAAATTGTGTGTCAGTTGGCATATTTTTGTTTGTAAGAACCGCGCGAAACCTTAAACTATAGCTTCAAGTTCGTTCGTTTTTCTACGTTAAGCCAAGATCCGTATCCGCATCCGCGTGACAGGACGCAAATAATCCTCATTATGCTCGAATGTACATAATATAACACACGCATTTTTAGAGGTTTTTACAAAATATACTTTCAAAATTATTAGAAAAATACATATGAAAACAAAAAAAAAAAAAAAAAATGAGCTAGAATGTAAGAAATTATGTTGAAATCTAATTGTCTTTGCAATTTTGATGGCCATGTGAGGACTTATAAAAGTAGGCAAGTTTCCATGTGAGCAATTTTCGTGTAAGTATTTATCACTATGCGGTATTTTCGGTCTGGGGAACTTTCTATGTGAGCATAATTCCGTGTGAGGAGTTTTCGTGTGAGCACCAATGACTGTGGGCATTTTTCGCGTGAGCATTCTTCTTGTACTGATATGTCACCGAACCACTGTTCGTATCAAGGTGTGGAACGTGATTTTTCGCAAAAACACGATGTGTTTTTGCACGTTGGGGAAAAAATTTGATGACCAAAGTTTACCAAAAGAATCGAATTTTCCGGAACAAACCATAAATACAGGTTATCAAGGACAACTTTGATATTTAAGTGGGAACGTATATCGTGTTGGATACTTTTGGATAGAGTTTTTGAAAAGATATAACTAGTACTTAAACCTTTTTAGGGTTTTGTAGGTATGACCAAAAAACCCTTATACCGTCATTTTGTCGTCTGTCTGTCTGTCTGTCTGTCTGTCTGTCTGTCTGTCTGTCTGTCTGTCTGTCTGTTCGGTAAAAATTGTAGCCGAACGGCTAAACCTAGAGAGTTGAAATTTGGCATGCTTATACAACTCGTTGACCCGCACATAGGAAAAATACCAAAACATCTAAAAAACATATCCCCCTAAAAATATAAACAAATATGTGCTCATCGAAAAAAAAAATATTTTTTTTTAATTCTGAGTAGGGTATCAAATGAAAGCCCTTGGTACGTGGATTAACGATCAAATTTTTATTTTTCCAAAATAAATTATTTTGAAGCGATTTTTGCCAATATTGTGCAAAAAAATTTTTGTCCCACACCCTGTAGCCCAGATGGTTTAAACTAAAAATCTGAAAAAATTCTAAGTAATGTACATTGGTGTGAACCGGAATAGTTCAACAGGAATTTTTGATCAGATTATGTTTTGGGAAAAAAAAGCATGTTTTGTGTTTTTTTGCTAATAATGTTGACAACTTATAGTTATATAATACGCTAAACAGTAACGTGTTTCTTGGTGCTGTGGCTAAGATACTTGCGTTCTGTCCAAGAATTCGTAATCGGACTCATGTTCGAGTCCTACGTGAGGAGACAATATTATTTTTAATTTATTTTTTGCATTTTTATATTGTTTAAATTATTTTTTCAAAATTTTAATTATATTTTGGCAATTGTTGCATTTAATTTTTAATAGCGTAAATTTAATAACCAGTGGAAATTGTTGAAATTATAATTTAATTATATATTTGAATGTACACGAAATCAAAGGGGAGGAGCTATGACTAAAAACAACCAATGGAAGCCATTGGCGCAATTTTCAAAATCTTAATGAACCTTGATATATAAAAAAAAAAATACTGCACATCTTTAAAAACTTAAATAATGGTAATAGGCATTCGAATTAAAATTCATAAAAAAATATTTTGTCATAAAATTTGTTTTGGCACCCCAAATAATCATCATTCACTTACTAAATACCTGCAAAACCCTGAAATGTGTGCAAATTCACACTTCACATCAATTTTTTTAATATCTGTTACGGTGTACAAAAAATTGTATTACCTATAACTACTTGATAGTAAAGTATTATTATTGACAAATGTTCAAAGTGCCTTCTATTTTGATTTAAGTACTTTCACATTCGCACTCTTGACCTATCTGCAGCTCGAAGTATAATAATAATAATAATTAAAAATATTTCACTTTTAAGTTCATTTAAGTAGATGCGAGTTAAAAGTGAAATATTATGATTATTTTTAAGAATAATTACAAACTTTAGCATATTACTGTTAAATTTTATCAAAGTATACTTTTTTTTACGACTTCTTGTCATTTGTTACGTCTAATTTTATAGTTTTAAAGTTGATTGTGCTTTAACACATTTTTTTTTTTTTTTATTTATTTATTTATTTTTTCTTAAATATAATTTTTTTTGTATTCTAAATCATGATATTTGGGTCTTTTACACCATTTGATGTGCAACCAAGATTAAAGATCCTATTCATATCTAAAATAATCTAAATTATAATATCTCTTAACCCAGTGGTTCCCAAACTTTTTCGGTTCCGGGCTCCCTTAATGTATTCAAATTCTCTCGCGGCGCCCTATGTCAATACATCAATACATCCAATTTTTCATTTTATTTTATTAGACAGTTGAAATTATAAAACTAAAAGTGATCATCTAAAAAAAAAAGGTCCTCACTTCTAAACTACAAAGTGAGGACAAAAAAGAAGTGAAGTGTGAATTTTCACACATATCAGGGTTTTGCAGGTAAATTAGTTCATGCAAAACGTGATTTTTGTCAAATTTAAATATCGATTTTTCGTAATTTAGTGCTTTAAAATTTTAATAACATTTTTGAATTAATTGTTTGGGACCTTAAAAATAAGTAGGTCGTAAAATTAGGTTCCAAACTTGTTGCAAATTGGTTTGTAATGTTTTCTACAATAATTTCAAAACTGTTTTACTGTGATAAATCATATTTTGAATGTTATCTTCTCAAATATTTTTAATATCAGCCCTGCCTACGAAATCCTGTAAACTATGAAAATTCACAGTTTATATATTTTTTCAGATAAACATGTTTCGTCGCATATATGTTTACGTAATTCCTGCTAATGATATAAAAATAAAATTTCCTTATCAACTTATTTAAGAGGATTAATTATTTTTTTAATCCCATACTAATTCATTTGTGGTTAACAAAACATCGAGATAACATTAAAATGTCTTTCTTATAAATTCTAAGTTATTTTTTGTACGTATTTTAACATTGAATATATTGGGTCTCGTGAAAGTGTACTTATTTTTGGATATTTGGGTATTAAATCAAAAACTATATCTCAAAAATGGTAAGAAATAGAGACCTAAGGTTTAAATGTTTAAAAAATTTAGTTTTACGATGTTTTTTTTCTGTAATATTTGGTCCGTAATGACCTAAAACTAATTGGTAAAATTTTTATTTTATTTTGTAAATTTCAAAAATTCTTATCTCAAAAATGGTAAGACATAGAGATTTGAGGTTTGAATTTTTGGAATTCTCACACCTTGTTTTGTCTAGAAAAAAATAATGTTTGATCCGTAATGACCTAAAACTATTGAAAATTTTGATTTTTTTGTAATTTTAAAAATTCATATCTCAAAAAAGGTAAGACATAGAGATTTGAGGTTTGAATTCCAAAAATTCTCACACCTTGTTTATATCCTAGCGTTTTTTTCTGCATTTGGGTTTAACCCTCTTTGGTGCGGGTCAAGAATTTTTGCATATATTTGGCTAAATTCGTGGTAAAAGAAACGAATTTCAAAAAACTATCTATCGTTCCGTAATCTACTTCTTAAGAGCTTTCTTTTGATGCCACATAATACATTTAAAAAAAAATATTTTTTTTTATCAACGACAAAAAAATCAACATTTTTCGAAAAATGTATCTGATCAAAAATTCCTGTTGAACTATTTCAGTTCCCATCAATGTTCATTGCTATTTTTTAGATTTTTAGTACAATCCCTTTGGGAGATAGAGTGGGGGACAAAAGTTTTTTTACACATTTTTGGCAAAATTCCAATAAAACAAAAAGATTTTCAAAAATAAAAATTTGTTTGTTGATCCACGCATTAAGAAAACCTCTTAATGCATTTGGTATGCCACTCAAAATTTAAAAAAAAATATATTTTTTTGTTACTTTAAAGCGCTGTATTACTTTAAACTCTCTATAGTTTTCCTATATGTGGGTCAAAAAGTTGTACAAGTATGCCAAATTTCAACTTTCAGTTCAGCCGTTTGGCTACAATTTCTACTAGTTTTTTGGTGGTCATACCTACAAAATTCTACTAACAGGTTCTCGCTTCTTAATTACAAAGTGATCACAAAAAAAAGGTCCTGGGTCTTCGCGGCGCACAGTTTGGGAAACGCTGCCTTAACCTTAAAATGACAGATTTAAAACACAATATTACGCTTATTTACACAATGATATCTTATTAATTTTCACAGATATATAAAATATACACCTAATAACATGGACATAAAAACAACGTCATTAGAACCAAATTTAAATAATGCTAATTTGAAAATCGTCTATTTAACATGGTGGTATATGGCTCTAGCAGTTTCTGATACCTCCTTGAGTTGACTTCATGCGAACCACGTGATTAGAATGATCTATTCAAATAACAATTTGAACACAGAGACGCTGGCTCATTGTATTTGTATAAATTATACAATTTTGAAATCTCAATATTTCTGGAACATTTTGTACTTTTTGGACTCCAATGGTAAATGGTATCCAGTGGCTTTTAATATATTTGAAAATCGCAAAAACACGTGTGAACAGTAATTTAGGTAATAATGTGTCAGGCTTAAAAAAGATGAAAGGGTTTTGAACAAAAAATACCCGGATTCTGTATTACGAGTACATTTAATTTTGTACATCAATTGGATCGAACTGTGATTTCAATTTACTTATGGAGAGATCAGTGTGCCATCAGTTAGAAATGAATATAGTCCGGGCCTGGAATAATGCAGTGTGCCTGTATGAATGTGGAGTTTATCTGTAGCCGGTAGGCTACATGGGCTCGAGGTGAATGATGATTTGCAGTAATTTACCAATGGATGCTACTGAATTATTATACTGGATTTCATACTATAGCAAGCTAGTTCGAAGTACCATTTCAACTATATTCATTATCTATTCGTAACATTATTGTCCAAATTATTACATTTTGCTTAGTTTCACACGTTATCGAAGATAATTGAATTTGACACAATGACACAATATTTTGATCTCTCGCGCATAGGTACTCTAAAAAAAGTCTACTAAATCTTGATATTTAAAAATGTACGGTTTCAATCATAGAAGCTGTTTACTTCTAGGATCATATGCAACTGAGGAAACAGTGAGAAACAGAGTACAGCAGGGTTCAATTTTAGGTTCATTACTATTTATAATTTACTTTAACTATTTCTCTTTTGCGGTTGAGACTAATTATATTTTTTCTATTTTCCCTTCGTCCGAAAATATGGTATAGATTACTTAAAAAAATGTGGGATTAACGAACATAATATTATCTTGATCATTTTTGGTTTTTATTTCTAAAAAAGTGTTTGATAGATTAATAAACAAATGACGCGCAAATATTTTTGCATATGTCCAAAGTAATTCACAGAAAAAACCTGCGTATTTTAGACAAATTCTGGCGACAAGAGCTCAATTAGTAATTACAGACCAGTAACTGTTCTCTCAAATTTTAGCAAAATATTTGAGAGTATTATTTACAAGACCATTTATTTCAATATAAAGAACTGTCTGTCGTTTTCGCAGCATGGTTTCATGCAACGTAGATCCACAGCAAGCAATCTATGCTCTTTTACGCATTATGTTTCATCTGTATTAGATAATAAAGGTAAAGTAGACGTTGTATATACAGACTTTGCCAAAGCCTTTGACACTATCGACCATAATATTATCATACAAAAACTTCACAGCTTTGGTCTTTCTCCTTGCCTTGTATCATTGCTCACATCATATCTTCTAAATCGTTCTCTGTTTGTTACTTTTCTTGGCCACAATTCTCCTCACTTTCCAGTTACTTCCGGTGTGCCACAGGGCTCAAATCTTGGTCCTCTTTTGTTTCTAATGTTCATTAATGACATCAACGATGCCATAGCTAGCGAACGTTTACTCTTCGCTGATGATCTTAAGATTTTTTGTTCTGTATCTTCTATTAATGATTGCTCTAATCTTCAAAAAGATCTATCTAATTTAAGCACCTGGTGTAGCATAAATAAACTTCATCTTAACCTCTCCAAATGTAAAATAATTTCCTACACTCGCAAAATCACGCCTATTATTGTTCCATATTCTATATCCAATCAGTCTTTGTTGCGGTCTGAAAGCACTGTGGATCTGGGTGTAACATTTGATTCAAAACTAACATTTAATCTTCACTTAGATAAAATTTGCTCCTCTTCTCTTAAAATGCTTGGCTTCATTATTCGCAGCTCGCGCACCTTCTCTGACATCAGTGTAATCTTCACACTCTATAATTCTTTCGTGCGATCCAAACTAGAGTACTGTTCTATAATATGGAATCCTATTTACGAGGTCCAGAAAAAGGCTATTGAAAAAATTCAATACAAGTTTTTAAAATTCATCTATTATAAAATCATGGGCTCCTATCCCCCACTTGACTTTCCATATAATACCCTTATTCAAATATTTTATATGAAAACTTTAAGTGAACGTCGAGACTTAAATTCACTAAACTATTTAAAAAAACTTATTTCCAGTAAGATCGACGATCCCATCTCGTTACAAGAAATTAATTTTCATACCCCTCTTCTCCGTACCAGAAATCCATCTCTCTTCTACCTCCCGCATGCTCATTCCAATTTATTTCTCAAATCTCCCATAAACCGTATGTGCTCACATTATATTCCAAATGAGGCTCTTATAAATATTTTTTGAATTAGTCATGTATCAATAATTATCCCTAAATCTGTTATGTTTATATATTATTTCTTTTTTTATTATATTTTGTTACTTTTATTTATTACATTATCATTTTTGTATATTTATTTTTTTGTATACTACTTATTATTGCTGTGTTTATCACATTTATATGTTTGCTTATATTGTACCTGTCCACTTATTGGTTAATTCTGTTGGACAGATGTAGTCGAAAATAAAATAAAATAAAAATTAAAGTGACACCCGCTGTTCTAACAAAATAACGATTTTTGATCGAAATTGTGTTGAATTGCAAGTAGGAAGTTCCAAATCCTTAAATCACAACCGCCAAATAGTCCAGATTTTAATGTATTGAATCCTGGTTTTTTCAATTCTATATAATTCTTACAACATACAGCTTCACCGAATACAATAGATGAACTGATTGAATGCGTACAAAATGCATTAATTCATTAATTTAATTTAATTTAATTTATTTAATAATGCAACATACATTCTCTATATACTACATAAACATATACATATTTTTATATTAAACATATAAACCCTTGATAATGTTTTTTAACATTGCAAACTTATCTAGAAGCAACTATGTTAGCAAAAGGAGGGAACCCCTATAAGATTCCGCACATTAATAAGGCAAAACTTCATCGTAAGGGATGATTACAAACATTATCATATTCCATACAAGCTGTGACAGCCAAGTCCTTGTTGAATTAAATTTTTTTCTATTATCCTTTGTTTTACTAGATATTTGTAACTATTTTCAGAGTCGTAGCAACAGGTTGGCATCGGAGCATTTGCCAGGGGCGCGAGGTTTGACAAGGGCGCGTGTTCTGATGAGGGGCGCCATTATGTATATTTTGTTATTGAAAGCAGTGGCAGGTGGAAACCTTTTTTTTTTACTTATCACTTGTACTTGGCAAGTGAGGAATTTTTTTTTGCTCATCACTTGGATTTTAGGAGGTAAATTTTATCAATTTACTTTATTTGCCAAGGGCGCCAAAAACATTGCTACGGCTCTGACTATTTCATAAATAAAATCATTCTAATGAATTGAAATTGTAAATGTACAAGGTGTCTCAAAAGAAATTTTATATTTATTTAGCTTACTGCGTGAACGCAACGTATCCGAGGGGCGCGGGGGTTATGTCAATCGGTAGCCTGGCTCTTGGGAATTCAGTCGCTATGGAACGTTTCTCGGGAGCAGACCGCGCGTTATGCGTGCGAGAGTTTTACAAAAACGGTGATTCGGCGACTGTAGCGCGTAGAAAATTCTGCAGTATTCGAGGTTTTCGCCACTTAAATGATACGCCAAGCATTCCTCTCATTCGACATTGGGTTAAAAAGTTTGAAGAGACTGGTACAACGCTGGATAAATCAAAATCCGGGCGACCTAGGTCATCAAGAACGGTAGAAAACGTGGAGAATGTTAATCAGTCTGTTCGTGACGACCCGAACCTTTCAATTCGGAAGTGCGCAAGTGCTTTAAATGTGCATAGATCATCATTACATCGCATTATGCACAAAGACCTAAAGCTGCACCCCTGCAAAATTCAATTGGAGCAAGAATTAAAGCCCCAAGATGCCAGTCAGAGGCTTAATTTCGTAAATCAGGTGATTGCGAGGTGATTGCCCGGAGAGGTGACATAAATTGGCCTCCACGCAGTCCAGATTTAACCCCTATGGACTTTTTCCTATTGGGTTATCTTAAATCTAAAGTTTACGCCAATAAACCGACTTCACTGGCGCATTTGAAAGAAAATATCCGTCACGAAATGGCAGCCATCCCTGAGTCCACCTGCCGAGACGTCATAAGTAATTTTACTGTTCGATTAAATGAGTGCCGAGAACGCGAGGGTCTACATTTAGACGATATTATTTTTAAGAAATAAATCCCCAAAAAGTGTATTTTAATAATTAATAAACATTTTTTCTATATACGGCTTACTTTTTTTTTAATCGATCCACTAAATATAAAATTTCTTTTGAGACACCTTGTATATCATATTTTCGGACAAGAAAAAATTCAAAATGTATACCATATTTTCGGGCGGAGGGAGTATAATTCTTATCACTGAGATTTCTCTTCGTCACCGTTGATGATCGTCGAGTTAACTATCAACGAAATGCCGCGTACCGAGTTATATTATATCTTTAACCTTATTTCAAATAATATATCTTTTGTATTTAATGAACTGCAAGTACTATTTCGCGCGAAGCTAGTTTTGTGTTGTCACCTAAATCTTCTGTCTTAAATATTAAAGAAAATATAAGGATTGAACTATGTATAAAGATCGAGTTTTCACCGTGAAACTAAATGATATACATTTTAAAAAGCTCTATTTGGAAAGTAGCTGTTTTTAAATTCCTCGATATTTCACATACAAGCTAACATCCTGTCGGTAAGGAAGAACTCCTACACTACCTACAGATTCATGCATATTTAACTACAGCAAAGTGAACCGATGTTTAGAAGCCTGATTTACAATGGTTAAAATTTATAAGCGCATACTGGTACGTAGCCTGAAAGCCTCCACTGAAAAGCTCTGTGTAAGGTAATTTATTATACTTCAGAACTCATCGAGTCATTAAGCTATAGAGCGAACATAAAACGGCAAATGATAGACGTATAATGTTTAAAGTAGCTACTTTGCAAAAGCTTTGATTTACAAAGAAAGGAAATTTTTAGTAAGATAAAATTTCTTTATACTTTACATGCCTATTATAGTATGAAATATATGTTAGTGTTTGTATAGCACAAGCCCTTGCTCTTGTGTGAGTATACAGTGTTTAAATTTGTACGTCTCTTTTTACACCCATATTTCTTCCTCTATGAATTCATGTCTTCTAAAAATGCACGAGAAAAAATATGAAATTCTGTAAGAAGTGAATCGTTCTTTGCTAACACGAAGAAACACCTTGTAATGAGATAAATCTCGAAGGATTCTTGAGTGAGGAAAAACTTCTCTATATTACCATTTCATTCTTTCTTTTATATTACTATTAAAATAAGAATCTACATCAATTTTATTTTTCTTCATAGAATCAATTTAAATTATAACAATTAAATTCCCGTTCAATCTTTGATAAAACTTTTAGATTTTTTCAAAATCATAGAAAGCAAGAAAGTTAGTCAAAAATATAACATACCATGGACTCGAACCAGCTCTACTTAAACTACAGGCAACCCCCTTAAAGGCGCCTACAGAAAGTGTGCCAGCGTTCACCAACGCTGGTACTGACGCTGGCCCTAACATGTTGCACTAGTGGACACTTATACATGCCTACCATACAGACGATGTGTCGATGAAGCGTCAGTGCTGGCCAAGTACAAAAATAGCAAACATGGGCCAACGTTTGTAAAATGGCGTCTGACAGTTAAAGTGAGGTTGTGGTCACAGCCTCGATCTTGTTTTTGATATTTAAATTAGATTAAAAGTATAAAAAATTACTTTTTACTTTAACCAGACTTCACAATTAAGCCCAAATGGTTACAAACTTCCTTTTGAGCACAACACTCTCGACTGATGTAATGACAAGTGTGTGCGCGTCGTATGTACGGTGCTAACGTGCATATACCAGTCTGCACAGGTGTTGTTTAAACTCCTTTGACTTGTGATAAGAATACCACCTCGGAAGCGAACGTTGGCCAGCGCCAATCCCGGCGTACGTTGGCTATGACTTGTGAGTTGTTGCCCCTACACACGATCCGTGGAGCTAGACAATTGTAAACATTGGCCGTGGTTTGCCACGCCGTCTGTAGGCGCCCGAAGCCGCGCCCCGGTGAATGTGATTTTGTTTGACGTGAATACGTCTATTAAATCGATCCCAGGTATGGGCTGCATGAAATCTGGTTGTGATGGAATTAGGTCAAACTTTAAACGCTTATATCTCAGAAAGTATAGGACATAGGTATAAATTAATGGTGTCAATGGATTGGGGATAGATTACTAAGATTTCTTTATATTGGACCAGCTGTACTCTCATCCTCCTGCGCCTCCCTCGAGAGGTTTACGTAAGCGGCAGGAATTGGCGCACTCAGTCAACTTCGGAGACCCATAACGTGCAAACGCGTAAGCCGATTTTCATGAAATTGACTTTAAATTGTTTTTGTTCAGGACAACTATCTAAAGATTTAATTTCCGTCCAATCAGCCCAGAATTGTGGAAGTTTAGAATGCATTTGTTGGAAAACTTGTGCTTCAGAATCAAAATGTCGCGATAAGTGTCAAAATTACAAAAAAATCGATCCAATGATCAGAATCTAATAGATTGTATCCTGAGGAATCCAAAAAAAAATTACCACAAACCAATGTAAAAAGGTGCAGGGCTTACAGAAAGTGCATGGGAACTAACGCTGCAAACCGAAAATGCAGTACAGTACAGTACACAAAGAGGACTACGTAGATATATCCACGTAAACCCCAACAGTTATATCCCCAAAAACAGCATACCCCGATTTTTTTATGATTATTTTTTGCAATATGTTATATTACTGTTTTATGAATAATAATAAGATTTACTTATTTTTTATTTAACTAAAATAGCAGTAATAAAATAAAAATGACAACTAGTTTCGTCAGTTACGATGTTTTCAAGTGTAATATTACAAACTAGCATCTAGGTGTATATATCCTAACAAGAACAATGGCAGCTCTTCGTTTTCAGCCGCTGGTTAGGGCTTCAAGAGGAGAATTTTTGGTTTTTTCACCTCCAGAACCACTGCTTGGGCACTTTCGAATACCTTTACTCCTAGGGTCAACCAACCACTTGTACAAGTCTTCGGGAATAACCCCCCTAATGAAATACATCTGACTTCTAACTGTCCTTTTATATGTTTGTTAGTACACGCCTGCTCTGGAGTAGCGCGCCCTTATTATCTCATTTTACTTGCAATTCTGCTGTAGGTCATATCAACACCCATTATTATCGATGCAGAACTGCTTATTTGTCCTCACGTGTGACAGGTCCTACAACGTAATTCGTACACCTATGTAGCGTCGTGACGTGAGCATCTGTTACCCAAATAACGCCCACCGGGCGCCACAGAAATAATAAATATATTTTTAAATTTTGAGTTATCAAATTAAACCTGTTAATACATGGATAATGTTTACTTTTCTTATCCAACGTAACCAACACATTACTGCCGCTCTGCTTTAGACTTCTTACACATTAGGCGTATTTATGCCGACGTAAATACATGTAAACCGGCATATTCCAGTACCTAAAATAGAAATTACAAAAGGAAATGGTTCAGTTATGTACCTATACATGACAAACAATCTCTATCATCTCATTCGGTATCGTAGATTTCTTTACCAGAAGGTTCTTTCAATACTTTCCTCCTTATTATCATAGAATAATTGTTTCAAGTAAGTTATAGTTTTCATTGAAATTTACCTAGAGCCTGACCTGAAGTTTGTAAAACCTTATAAAATCAATTTACCCTAACTCTTGCATTATTGCAAATGCAACAGAGTATCTCTTCGCGTTTAATATCATTTTTAATGAAACTATAAATAGGTGAAATGTTTGCTCAATAGATTCGAATCTCTTGAAGGTAAACATGATCGGTAGTAGGGTTTTATAAGGTATAGGAGCAACACTCTACACTGTGTGGGACGTGCGCTGCAATATTAATTAGGGGAGATAGCGATATATAGTTAGATAGGGTTACTAAAAACCCGTGAAAAGCTCAATAGAATTATTACCTTATGAATTTCATTAATGACACTAAATTACTTCATTAGGAGATTGAAATTATGGAAAAATCTATATTTATCATATTTAGGAACTCGGGCTTACGTAACACAAAATTGTATCCAATGGATGTGATAAGTTCTACGCCTATGAATATTGATAAGCTCTCTGCTCATAGTGCTATATATGATAGCACTGAACTTATCCTTGTTGAATACTGCACCTGTTTTACTTTTGATCTCCAGTCACTAATAAAAATATTTTTGTGGTCCATTAATTAAAATAAGTGGCATAATGGACTGATTTTATTATAAAAATATATTGGAATGTGATATGTTACCATTTGCCGAAGAAAAAACGTCCCTAAAGTGGATTTTCCAGCATGACAACGACCCAAAACACACCTTCGGAGTTGTCAAAGATTGGTTAAGAGTCAACAAAATTAATGTGATGAAGTGGCAAGCTTAAAGCCCTGATTAAAATCCCATAGAGAACCTTTGGGATAGAGTTGATAGAAAAATAAAAGTGAAGAAAAATACAAATAATGACCAATTATTATTGGCACTAAGGGACACATGGCAAAATTTAAATTATGACAAAATAGATACAGTATTGGCCATAAAGATTGCAACTTTTAACATCTTGCAATTTTTCAAATTTTAATAATAATATTGGAAAATAAATACTCTTAATTCTAAAATTTAATCATATTTTGTTTGTTACATCAATCAATAATCAAATAATCTGACTTACAGATTAATAATAAATTATTTCTTCATTTTTGCTTGGACAAAAATATTGCAACTACTTGAATTTTCTTGTTATATGCAGATTTTATCCATAAATAATATGTTGTGCACAAGTAATATTTCAGTTTATATTTGTCAATCATGGGTCGTAGTAAAACTGTTTCAAGTGAAATTAGAAACTTCATAATTTCTGGTTTTAAAGACGGGCTGCTGCAAAATGTGATTTCACAAAATTTAAATGTTCATAAATCTACTGTGTCGCGAATTATAAAACGATTTTGAGAAGAAGATACGTTTGAAGTTTCAAAAATTCCAGGACGGCCACGAAAAACTACAAAACGAACTGATAAAAAAATTATTTATTTATCTACCAATAACCCCTTTCTGTCATCGGAGAAAATTTTGGGCCTTTTTGCCATGGATCAAGAAAACATCTCAACAAGAACTATTCGCAGAAGATTAGTTAGTGAGGGTCTTTTTAGTCGCCGTCCTGCTAAAAAACCACTTCTATCCAAAAAGAATGTGAAGGCCCGATTAGAATTTGCTAAAAATCATATTGACTGGACTGTGGGTCAATGGAAAAAAGTTATTTTTAGTGATCAATCTAAGTTCAATTTGTTTAAAAGTGATGGTGTAAGTTACGTTAGGAGGCCTGCTAATAAAAGATTTGTTCAAAAATACACCTTGCCAACAGTTAAACATGGCGGAAGTAGTGTGATGGTATGGGGCTGTTTCTCGGGATATGGTATGGGTCCTCTATACCACATTGCAGGAATAATGGTTCGATTTAAATATATAGACATCCTTCAAAATGTTATGGAACCTTATTCTGATGAGTTCATGCCTTTAAAACATATTTTTCAGCATGATAATGACACAAAACATTCTTCGAAGTTAGTCAAAAAATGGTTCGATGATTCAAAAATTAACGTAATGACTTGGCCGTCACAGTCACCCGATTTAAATCCAATAAAAAACCTTTGGGAGGTTGTCAACAGAAAGATTAGACACAAAATGCATTCAAATATTGAAGATTTGTTTAAAGCTTTGCAGGGTGCCTGGTCTAATATTGATAATGCAATGATCACGAAATAATTAGAATCAATGCCGAAAAGATGTCGGGAAATTATAAATACTGGTGGTTACTGTACAAAATATTAAAAATGATCTGTGAATAATAATTCATTTTCTTAATTAATAAAAAAAAAAGATTTTTTTAAAAGTAGTTGCTATCTTTATGTCCAGGTAAAAATAATAAATACTATAAAAAAAATAGAATTTACTATTAAAATTTAATTTTTTACTATAATATATGTAGAGGATTGTTAAAGGTAAGAATTACATTTTTTAATTTTAAAAATATTTGAATAGAATAAAAATAAAACAGAATTATCAAAAGTTGCTATCTTTATGGCCAATACTGTATATTATTACTATCTATGAAGAATAGATGCGCGGAAGTAATAAAAAATAAAGGATACTCCACTCATTTGTAACTATTTTGCAAAATTTATTATATTTTTGTTATATTTTTTAATAATATTTATTTGTTTCTCTACTTTTGACCTATTATGTTTTTAAAACATTGTATAACTTTTTGTAAAATTTATGAAAACAATATTTTTGTTTTTTTTCAAAATATTTTACTTTCGAACAAGGATACAAAAAACCTAATTTGTATTATTTTCAATCAATACAAAATGACGAGTATGATTCGCGATTTGTCGAAAGCTCTCTACAGGATTTTAATCAGGGCTTTAAGCTGGCCACTTCAACACATTAATTTTGTTGAATCTTAACCAATCTTTGACAACTCCGAAGGAGTGTTTCGGGTCGTTGTCATGCTGGAAAATCCACTTTAGGGACGTTTTTTCTTCGGCAAATGGTAACATATCACATTCCAATATATTTTTATAATAAAATTTGTCCATTATGCCACTTATTTTAATTAATGGTCTCATACCGAAGAAAAACTTCCTTACACAATCACACTACCCACACCGTGTTTTATAGTTTACTACATTTTGTTTTTTTTTTTTGTTGATAGGACGTCGAACCCAATTAATACCATCGATACCGAACAAATTAAATTTACTTTCATCCGAAAAAAAGAACTGTTTTCCATTTTTTAACTGACCAGTTTATATGATGTTTTGCAAATTTTAATCTAGTCTCTCGATTCTTGGCAGATATAATAGGCTTCGTGATAGGTCTGCATCCCCGTAAGCCGGCTTCTCTAAGTCGACGTTTGATTGTAGTTACCTAAAGAAATGTTTGGTCCATTTCCTTCGTCTAATAACTTTTTTATATCCGATGATGACGCAAAAGGTTTTTTTTTACCGACACCATTTTAATTTTTTTGTCAACAATTTAGTCAGTTTTTCTATGTCTACCTGGTTAAGTTAGTGCTATTATACCATGAGTTCATAAAGTAATTACATAAGGATTGGCTATGGATAAATACAATAATGTCTACTGCAAGCTTTAGAATTAACTAACTGTCATAACTATTGTTGTTGTCATATGTTATTTATTGTTATATAAAGCTTGCAGTAGACATTATTTTATTTTTCCATAGCCAAACCTTATGTAATTAATTTTTGAACTCATGGTACTATTTATTTCATTAAAATTATGAATAGTTTTACTTACTACTGCACGATGCAAATTTAATTGTACCGCAATCAAATTTTGTTTTTCACCGTCATTATACATTTTTTATTATTAATTCTTTGATAACATTGCTTAAATATACACCCCTTGGCATTTTTAATCTTCAAAATATTACCCAGAACACAAAAAAAAAATAAAATAAAAACTATTATAACAAGTTTCCCTAGTACTACTGAATAAAAATAAAGTTTCTCTATTTATGGCCTAACAGGTTTCAATAAGTCTGTTATTATCAGTCATTGTTATTTCTCTTTTTCAAAATTTTTAGAGGAATTTGTAGCTTTGAAGTATTCAAATAAATGGTTTAAGTTTAAGTATAATATTTTATTTGCTCTGTGAGTATAACCTAGCGCTAGCATTATAACCTCTAAATATAATAATTTACAAACAGAATATTTTAACATAAAATGGATTCACATATATTTGTACACTTTTTTAATATTCATATGTACTGTATACAACAAGATGACGTAAATTTGACCAAGACCTGGTTATAAACAAATACTGCTAACATACATTAACAAATAAGTATCCTTTTTCGTGTCAAGAAGGCGATAGTGATATTGGTAATTTTAGTCACGAATAATTTACTCTTCTTCTGAACTACGGTTTTGTTATTTAGTGGTCCTCCCTTACTTACTGGACACCTATGGAACCCTGCAAAATACGGATTTACTCTTTATATCAATATTTTTATTGAAGTTTACTATTCTAATAAAAGGAAAAACGAATTAAATTCTTATTACGGAAAGATTTTTAATAACTTAAATGATTTTGTAAATATAGTTCAAGTTTTCTATCCATCGTTTTCTCTCGTTGTAGCAGAAGGCGTGAGCCATTGAAGTCGAGTAAATATTTGAAGATTCTCTTGAATAATGATTAATTCTAATATAATCTTTCATAAATTGTCCTAAACAATCGTTGATTCACGAAAATACTTAAACAAAAGCTCTGAAATGTTGATCCCTATAAACGAATATATAAGATATATACTCGGCAGTAATCTACGAAAGTAGCTACAGAGGAGTATGTTGATAATTTGTGTAGGGTAACAACGACGTAAATGTTCAAGGTTAAATGATAAGAACAGGGTTGGTTAAGGACAAATTGTTCACCTCGAAAAACTGTAAATTACATACAGCGTGAACGGAATAGGAATGGGTCCTTAAAAGAGTTAAAATTCAGTAAAGAAATTCATGAGGGTCCCAACTTGATTTTGGGGAAAGAATTTAGCTACTTCCAACGGAACGCTTGATAAGAAAAATGTGATTAACTCTAATGTATTAGGTCATCCCCAAATCCGCTTTTATCTTTTTACAATAAACACAAACTTGGAATAACAATACCATCCTCTGACTTTTTCAGTATTAACATATGATTTCAGCTATCTGATAGTCACTACAAAACAGAATTTTGATTTAAAATCTTTCTAGTTTTATACAATTTCTCATAAATTATCTGTTTTAGATTGATGTACAAGTTATAGATAGATAACACTTTTATTTTTACCTTTCGGTTTAAATTTACATATTAGGTACATTTCTCTTATTTATATTTTACATTATTTGAATATGATGTCTTCGTCTCAAATCTTTTCTTTTCTAAGATCTCCTGCATCAATTTTCATGCTTGACCTGAATCTCACAGCAAGTATTCTGTTATTCCTTCTTTAAATTTCATTTCTCCGTAGTTGTTCAGAATGTGTTCCAAGATTTTTCTTTTCTCTCCACACATACCGCACATTCTTTGTTCATCTTCTCTTCAGTATTTGTTCTTCCTCTCTTCCTTACTTTTTGTTTTTAGGTAGTTTGATATTTGTGTCATATTTGTGTCCAAGTCTTTAAGTATTTATTGTTGTACAACGAATTTGTTACGCTCTTATTTCTTGCCTTTGGATATCCATCATTCTATTATTTCCTGCGTCATATATTGTCCTCCAGACCTCTTTATTGATTGTCTCTTCCTTTGGACCTCTATTTCTTTCTATTTCTATCCAGTACTTATATAGCAATATATTTTCTGGATGGCTTACTATCCTCTCTTCAAATTTAATTGCTTTTTTTGTTGCGTCTATTCTGATGTTGTTTACTTTCATTTCTTCTAATATTATTTACTGTTTCCATTTGATATATTTATTTTGCCCCACTTTTTTACCCAGTCGCATATTTCTGTGTCATACGTCATAAGCTCTTTATTATGGAGTTGAACTCAAGTATCCTCATTTACAGTACAAGTTCTAGCTTGAGATCTTATGGATGAATGTTTACAATCTACCTGAAAGAAAACGGCAATGGAAGAAATTCATTTCATAAGAGAAATGAATATGCCTATTTAGGGGTAAAACTAATAAAGGGTTCTTTACTTTATGTTATTAAACATTATTTAAACATTATTTTATTATCACTAGTTCAGTATATAATTTGGCTACGAAGTAGCCATCTTCAGGTCCCATAAGAGGGAGGTGGAAAACGGGTAGAATCTCAAGGCAGGGCCTAATATATTGTTCTTTTATTTATTTTGGGAGCCTGGCTAGTAACTTTTCCCAGAGCCTGTGTTTGTTCTCGATGTCCCTGGCCATCTTTAGTAGCTAAATGAAACTACTGAGAATAACTTTGAATATATTTTATTTCTGAATTGTATTATAATTTACTACCAGCATTCGGACATTGCTAAGTGAGACGGAATAAGCGCAATAAAGACTGATAATTTGCAGCTTTAATTGCACTTATTTTGCCTCACTTAGCTGGTATTATGTTATAATACAATTCAGTAATAACATATATTAACTAACAAGTTCCACATATGTGTGACTGTGTTATCCGCTTTTATTATTTGACGGATGTACCGCCCAGATGCGTATAAATTTACAAATTTACAATATCAGTTACAAAAAAAAAAAACATATATATATATATATATATATTTTTTTTTGTCCCGTATTACTGGACGCGTCATAATAGCGATGGGCCGGCTTATCGAGAGTGTACTATAGTTCAAATACATTATTGATAGTTTTTCCTCCCCCTCCTTAAGTTTTTAACCCATAGGCTGGTTTGCAATTAAGTTGGTTACGTGTTGCAATTCATATCTTCCATTATATGTTGCATGTACTCCGGGCTTGGTCTACTCCTACTGTTCTTTCTCTCGACTGTTCCTTCCAGTATCTTTTTCACCAGTCCTTCTTGTCTTATAATATGTCCAAGCCAAACATATTTTCTCTTCTGCAACATTCTCCACAGACATGGTTCCTCTTCCATTTACCGCAATACTTTTTAGTTTGTCACTCTATCCACCCATCGAATTTGCAACGTTCTTCGACAGCACCACATTTCAAATGCTTCTACCCTTTTTTTTTCTGTCAGTCTTACTGTTCTTCCGTACAGTAAGGTGCTCCAAACAAAGACCTTAAGCAGGCCTTTTCTTAGTTTTTTGTTTATGTTGTTAGACATGATAATATTTCTTTTTTATTATTATTTGATAGTTCTTATCAGTTCTTAATCCATGTAAATTTTCACCGATTATAATTTACTAGATTTTTTAATATTTAATTACTATATCTCTAATTTTCTTATCGCTCCATCTTTTGGTAGAACTTCCTATGAGATTTTTCACCATTGAAGACTTCTACCCAAAATAATAAAATAACGTTATTGTTTCTTATGACCTAACCTAAAGAATTTCAACGGAATGACAAGAAGAAAAAGTTACGCTAGGTATATACGATATTTTTCCTGCTGGTCACCTTCAATCATGTTAGTTTCAATGAAAAATTTATCGAGTACAAGTACCTGTTTTAAAAACACTATTTTTCATTGAAACTACGTATACTTTGTACGTTATCAATCTTCCAAAACAAATACATCCATTTGTCCAACAAATCACTGCGACCACTGTTTAAGAAGCACTGGCTATTTCTCATGACCCAGTAAGATTTATAGCAGTCTTGAAACTGTACATGTAGGTATAGGGGTAGTAACAAAAGTAAACTTAACAAGCAGGCCAAAGGTGACGTTACTTATACAAGGTAAAATGATATTTTGTGAAATAGGATATTCAACAGGGGTAAGTAATTCAGAATAAGAATGGCACCATTCTGCTACTATTTCTGGTTGATAATATATGAATTTTAAGACATCTAGCTTTGATTAAAAGTATTCTGTGAGGTTATGAACCTTTTCAAGGAACTTGATGGCAGGATTCAGATTTTTAACTGCATTATTTGAATAAAATTACTCCTAGATTACTAATATTATCAGTGAGAAAAGTCTTGGAAAAGTAATTGAGCAGGTGATTTTCTACATCAGTGATATTTCGAAATTTTTTATCTCTGAGTATGTTCCATAGACTAACTAGGTGAAAATCGGAAGACGCAAGATCAGTGAATACGGTGGATGTGGAATAATTTCCCAGTTTAAGTCCTGAATATTTTCGCGTTTTTTTTTTTTTTTGCTGAGTAAGGACGTGCATTGTCATGATGAAAAATTATTCCTTTTTGTTTAAATAAATTTGGATATTCTTCCTTTAGTTTCTGATTCGATCTCTCTAATATTTGCCCCACATATAGGAAATATATAGAGAGCCCAAAAAACACACACAAAAAATATTTATTTCATGATTTTTTTTTTTTTTTTTTTAAATTTTGAGTATGGTATCAAAGGAAACTTCTTAATGTGCGGATAAATAAGCAAATTTTTATTTTTGAAAAATCTACTTTATGAGGTTTTCGCCAAAAATATGTCAAGAAACTTGTCTCTCCCACCCTATTTTCCAGAGGGATTAATATAAAAAATTTTAAAAAATACCAATAATGTATATGATGGGGACCAGAATAGTTCAACAGGATCAAATTTTTGAGGCATTGAAAAACACGATTATGTTTTTAGAATTTATTGAGTATCAAAAGAAAACTCTTAAGACGTAGATTATTGAATGGAACGTAGTTATTTATAATTTTTTTATTGTAACACGATTTTATCCAAAAATGTACTAAAAAAAACTCTAACGCAAAGGAGTTAAACTAAAAATCCGAAAAAATTCTATAGCCTATAACCGATATGGACAATATTTTGCAGATTTATTCTCTAAGAATCTACTAATATAATTATATATAGAAATGTCTAGGGTTTCGTAGAAATAAAAAAGTAACTTTAGACACTGTTATATCCTATGACCGATATGAACAATATTTTGCAGATTTATTCTCTAAAAATCTACGAATATAATTACATACAGAAATGTCTAGGGTTTCATATGCATAAATTAACGTCTCAAATTATTTTTGTTTTAACAATATAAATGTAATGTACTGAGTAAAAATGAATCGTTTTCCCTTCTTAAAAAGTTTATGAATAATTAATCTAACTATATAATTAGCAAGTGTCTGTATGTAGTGTCGGTAATATTATGACGTCAATTTTTCCTAAGGTTCTCGTGATTGGCTAACTAGGGACACCCTGTCTCTTGATTGCCTGACAGGTGACACCCTCTCCCGTGATTGGCTAACTGGTGATATCCAGTCCCGTGATTCGCTGACCGGCGACGAAATTAAGATACGTTAAAATATAAAACTTAATACACATACGAACAATTGACATTTTTATATTATAAATCCGTCATTGTTGACGGGTAATAACCTAATAAAACCAATCAATATTCTAATAACGAATTAAATTAATTTCATGTATTTGATCCTAAATGAAACTATTTTATATCGAATTTTTAACCGGGTACTAGAATGAGATATTTTTAAATTCTTCCGGCATTCGAAGTCGCTGTTACCTAAATTATCCTTCATTTATCATTTCGGGAACTTTTTTATTCCCGTTGGAATTTCACAGGGGGTATAGTTAGGGAAAGAGTCGACAGATGGTGCCTATGACTGTGCCGTCTTCCACGACAAATGTATCTAACGTGTTGTTTGTCTATTTTTGTATGTGTTTGTGTTCATACTTTCAGAAAGATAACAGTTTTATTGGGGTATATATGTTCAAAAACATAACCTTAGTTATGTTGCAGATGCAGAGCGAATATAATATTAATATAGTTTGTAAAAAAATAAAGCAGAAGTGGGAGAACAACAAGTAGTAAACTGGAGTAAACAAATATGTGCTAAGGTATATTTTTTTCATGCTACTGATAAATGGACTAAATACAAAATTGTATCAGGCTAACCTATAATTTTGAGCCATATTTGTTAAGATATATTATTGCATATTTCACCAAAAACAGCTTAAATTGCATATTAAGGGGGGGGTATGGTATTTTTGATGATTTTTTTTCAATTTTTTTTTTCATTGGCTTATTCGATTGTATATACAGTATTGGCCATAAAGATTGCAACTTTTAACATCTTTCAATTTTTCAAATTTTAATAATAATATTGGAAAATAAATACTCTTAATTCTATAATTTAATCATATTTTGTTTGTTACATCAATCAATAATCAAATAATCTGAATTACAGATTAATAATAAATTATTTCTTCATTTTTGCTTGGACAAAAATATCGTAACTACTTGAATTTTCTTGTTATATGCAGATTTTATCCATAAATAATATGTTGTGCACAAGTAATATTTCAGTTTATATTTGTCAATCATGGGTCGTAGTAAAACTGTTTCAAGTGAAATTAGAAACTTCATAATTTCTGGTTTTAAAGACGGGCTGCTGCAAAATGTGATTTCACAATATTTAAATGTTCATAAATCTACTGTGTCGCGAATTATAAAACGATTTTGAGAAGAAGGTACGTTTGAAGTTTCAAAAATTCCAGGACGGCCACGAAAAACTACAAAACGAACTGATAAAAAAATTATTTATTTATCTACCAATAACCCCTTTCTGTCATCGGAGAAAATTTTGGGCCTTTTGCCACAAATGGATCAAGAAAACATCTCAACAAGAACTATTCGCAGAAGATTAGTTAGTGAGGATCTTTTTAGTCGCCTTCCTGCTAAAAAACCACTTCTATCCAAAAAGAATGTGAAGGCCCGATTAAAATTTGCTAAAAATCATATTGACTGGACTGTGGATCAATGGAAAAAAGTTATTTTTAGTGATGAATCTAAGTTCAATTTGTTTAAAAGTGATGGTGTAAGTTACGTTAGGAGGCCTGCTAATAAAAGATTTGTTCAAAAATACACCTTGCCAACAGTTAAACATGGCGGAGGCGGTGTGATGGTATGGGGCTGTTTCTCGGGATATGGTATGGGTCCTTTATACCACATTGAAGGAATAATGGATCGATTTAAATATATAGACATCCTTCAAAATGTTATGGAACCTTATTCTGATGAGTTCATGCCTTTAAAACATATTTTTCAGCATGATAATGACACAAAACATTCTTCGAAGTTGGTAAAAAAATGGTTCGAGGATTCAAAAATTAACGTAATGACTTGTCCGTCACAGTCACCCGATTTAAATCCAATAAAAAACCTTTGGGAGATTGTCAACAGAAAGATTAGAAACAAAACGCATTCAATAATTGAAGAATTGTTTAAAGCTTTGCAGGGTGCCTGGTCTAATATTGATAATGAAATGATCACGAAATTATTAGAATCAATGGCGAAAAGATGTCGGGAAGTTATAAATACTGGTGGTTACTATACAAAATATTAAAAATGATCTGTTAATAATAATTCATTTTCTTAATTAATAAAAAAAAAGATTTTTTTAAGAGTAGTTGCTATCTTTATGTCCAGGTAAAAATAATAAATACTATAAAAGAAAGCGTAGCGGATTGTTAAAGGTAAGAATTACATTTTTATAATTTTAAAAATATTGAATAGAATAAAAATAAAATAGGATTATCAAAAGTTGCTATCTTTATGGCCAATACTGTATCTTCAAGAGTATCCCATTAAAATTTCAAGTTAATCGGAGCAAAATTGACTGAGATATACTCATTTTAATACTAGTACCTATTATTTGTTTTTTCGCGCCTATCGTATGTATATCAGCTTTATCAGGCTTTAATATCGATATCAGCTGCTTTATACTCTTAGAGAGGGGACTCGTGACAAATATCTTTGATACATATATTGAAATATACTTGTATATAATCTATATATGTGTGTTGTACCGGTATATTATTTTTGAGCAGTTATACACATTCTTTATTTTTAAACGCGTTTTCTGAAAAATAGCTTTTTTTGATGCGGTGTACATAACTCAAAAACTAATGAATGGATCTTTCTGAAATTTTGCACACTTCTTTATAAATCATTTTACTAGGTAGTGACGTTGAGTTTTTGCTTTTATTTTGAATATTTTTTTTTATAACCATTTTTCCGATTACCAAACACGATTTTTTACGTTTTTTTTCAATTTTTTTACTTTAAAGTCGTACCAAAAATATAAAACTAAATTTAATAAAAAAAAAAACTCGACGTCACTACCTGAAGAAACTTTTAAACTAACCAAAACTTTTTGAATTATATGTTTTAGATGATTGTGTCACTAGATATCGTGTACACCGCAAATCAACTTTTTTTTGGAGTGTTTACTAAAAAATGACGCCAATGGCTCATTTTTCAATAAAAATTTAACGCAATACTCTTCAAGTATTGTTCTTTAAGATAGACTTTCACCCATTTAGCTTACCTTTACCAGATTTCCACAAATTGTTCTTAAAAATATGCCCTTAAGGCATTTTTCTGATAAACTGGATATTTTTAGTGCATACGATCTTTATTTATCGAACTTTCGTAATCGAAATTCTATGTAGATCGATATTCTCGTTAGTCCCCATGATCATTAAATTTAAAAAAAATTCTGTATATCAAATAAATTTATATATATCAAATGTTTGATATATATAAATATTGAAATATTGAAGGTATATAGGTACATAATATACCAATTTTGCCAAATTTTTTGATACAATTGATCTCCAAATTATCATTGAAAAACTTATATATTTTTTCTTTCACCAGCACTGGTAGCGTCATTGTCGTCGTATCTTCTAGATCATAAACTATCTGTTCGCTATTGTGGTCATACAACCTCATCTTTTAAAGTCACTTCCAGAGTCCTGCAAGGATCAAATTTAGGTCCTCTTCTTTTTTTAATATTTATTGATGACATAATAATGTCAGTGAACGATTAGGTTTGCCGACGATCTCAAAAATTTTCGAACTATCTCTTCAAATAATGACTGCCTCATTCTTCAAAACATTACTAATTGGTGCGCCTTAAAAAAATTAATCTCAATCTTTCTAAATGCAAAATTTTGTAATTTTCACGAAAATGTAACCCTACTATTTTCCCCTATTCGATACTTAATCAGTTGCTTATATGTTGCGAAAGTACCCGAGATCTAGGCATTGAGTTTGATAGTAGACTTACTTTTAACTCTTCAGTTTTTTATTCAGTCTTCTACATTATGACATATTTACCTTTTTTGGTATATAATTTATCAGACTTCTGTATTTCTGTAACGTCTACTAGCCTTGCAGTAATTTAATTTGTTTACAGATAATTACATATTTTTTATAATCAATCCCGGTTGAGCCCCCAAATCTTATTACCAGGTCTACAAGTATGAAACGCGGATTTTTTTTTTTGTCCAATGTGTTGCAAACTGCTTTTGCCTTATGTGATGGAACGTTATCGAGAAGAAAGATTACCTTGTGCTCTCTTCTTTCGTATTCTGGTCGTTTTATGAGCAGCGAATGGTTCAATTTGATCAGTTGTTGTTGGTAGCGTTGAGTATTAACTGTTTCACCAGGTTTTAACAATTCATAATAAACCACACCCTTTTGGTCCCACCAAGTACAGAGCATTGTCTTTTTGCCAAAACGATTCGGTCTTGCAGTTAATGTGGATGGTGAGCCTGGGTTCACCCATGATTTTTGCGTTTGGGATTTTCGAAATAAATCCATTTTTCATCGCCAGTAATAATACGATGCAAAAAAGACTTTCTTTTGTATCGTGGAAGCAAAATTTCACAAGTGTTTTTGCGTTTTTCCATCTGCCTCTCATTCAATGCATGTGGAACCCATCTGCCGACTTTCTGGATCTTACCCATCTCTCGTAGGCGATTGGAAACAGCTTGTTGACTAATGCCTAACTGCTCTGCTAGTTGTTTTTGTGATTGACTGTCGTCTTCCTGTAGCAATATTTCCAATTTTGTATATTCATATTTTTTTGGAGGTTTTCCATGTTCTTTGTCTGTAAGATCAAAGTCACCACTTTTGAAACGCCGAAACCATCTTTTACACGTATCTTGCGATGGAACATATTCACCATAAGCTTCTCGAAGCAGTCGGTATGATTCAGCAGCAGTTTTTCCAAATGAAAACAAAACAGTAGTACTGTCCGCGAATGTTCTTTATTTGGCACAATATTTGACATTTTTAACACAGTAAAACAAAACTATATGATCACTTCTCAAATTATAACCTATACGCATTTGACACTTAATGATAACTTAACAAAACGCCATATGTATTGAAACTTTGAACTATACACTCTGTTTGCGCGGCAAGTTTGAAAAAAATCCGCATTTCATACTTGTAGACCTGGTAAGATGGGCGGGTTGCATCTTCAGAACTAATATCAATCTTATAAAAATCTCTTTGTAGGCAGAAGAAAGTGGAGAAAATCTACATGTTTTCACAACGTTGTGAACTAGTTAAAATATAATCAGAATTCTTTTCTCATTACTTTTCTTAATTAGTAATTGGATTTTAATATTTGTTTAACTTATAATCTCATGAGACTTTAATTCTCATCAATATACGTTTCTTTATTTGTGATTGGAAAGTCAAAAGGGCAAGAGGTCATGTGCTGACCAATTTATCTATAGCAAATCCACGTGGGATTGTCGAAACACTGTTAAAGACACGTTTATTTTAGTCCATCCTTTGACACATTAACCACAGAGTTGCGAGTAATACAATCAGCATTAAATGATCAATGGTGGACACAATGCAGTTGACTACATTCTATCGGCACATACAGACACACAGACTTATGCAGTAGTTTCCCAGAGCTCCGGTACAAATCGAATTTTGCGTGGTTTGAATTCAGTACATGCTCAATTATGCAATACCAGAAAAAGCCAATTTAAAATAAATAACACGTAATTGCAAATTAAAACCACACATCATTTGTAAACTGATAAAAATATTTTTAGAACCCAAGATAGAAAAATTGTCACTAAAAGAAATCTTATCTTAAATTCATCGAGCAGCATGAAGACTAATTAATTAACATTAATCTGTGTGCGCTAAAAAATATGTGATACTGACCATATTACTTCTGAATGTACGTAGATTGAATACATGGTCACAAAATCTGGGAACAGTATGCCAAAGCTCACCTCGGGCTGTCACACCAATAATGACGAAACAGATCATTATGAACGATATGATCTAGAGTTGGGGATTAAATTTGATGGACAGTAGGGTAGACTGGGGATAGTTTTCACACTTCAATTCAATTGTTTAAATTTTTTTGTACGGATTATTTAAATAAATTTGCTCCATTTAAAAGTTTAGAGTCTGTGGCAGAGAATTAAACTTCTAATAACCAAGAAAAATTTAATTATAAATTTACAAAATATGACTGCAGCTGTGACAAATGGCCACGACTATGGAGTTTGTTGTCACACACCTTGGGATTAGTTGCCACGTTTATTTTAAATGGGGAAACATGTTACATATAAAACATTGACCATTTTCAAATTGTTAGGTTAAGTGATAAAAAATCAGCACATTCATTTATGAAACCTAGTAATTTTTATTGACATGATATTGTTTTTACCGAAAATACTAAATAAACAATAAACAAATAATTTAATAAGTAAGAGTTTCTTCGCATTCTTCAATAGAAAATCTTGCCATAAATAAAAACCGCAATGTTTTGTCATCCTAGTACAACATTCTACAACAATAAATAAATATGGCGGAAAATCTAAATTGGAATGTTAAATTTAGAACCACCAATTAATTTTGTTCACTATTAAAAGATATGTAATTGTTTATTATTTGAAAAATATTGTTTGTTTTACAAAAATATGTTTGGTTCATTAATTTTAAAATACGTGTACATATAAATCAAAATTAAAAATTAAAGAAGGTTCTGTAGTAAACTTAAGAAGATATTGCTATTTTTTTGAAAAGATGGGTAGGTACTGTCCACTTAATTTAGTTCCCGACTATATATGCCTTTTTCTGATATTCTATCATAACACTGACGAACACAACGGCTCAAGTTTTTGACACAAGGACTCAATCTGTCATACGTTTCAATTCGGGTTTTTGAAAAGACAGCTGAAGCCGGTACATTTCTGTTGAAATAATTGATACTATGGACAATGTGTCAAGCTATGAAAAATATATAAACTCTTAAGTCCACAATACAACATTCTTGTTTACTATTTTATTAATAGGTTTGTACTTGTCCGTTAATACGTATCAAGCAAATATTTGTGTTTAGACATTTACGACACTGAAGTAGTATTGATAATTATTGTTCTATTTATTTGATATTACGATCTGGAATACTTATTTCATTTACAAAAAAAAAATGTACAATTAAATTAATATTCCACAATAGGTCCCTTTTATCAGAGCTCACGAAAGACGAAGACATAACACTCTATAAAATAAATATAATTATATTGATTGGTGTAGCTTAAATCGACGACGGATTACGTTTTATTATTTTAACAGTTGAGCTAATTTTTAGATTTTATTAAAATCTTGACTCATAACATGATAATAAAAACTACAACATAAAAATAGATGTTGAAACAACCGAACAAGTAAACGAATTAAAATACCTAGGCACAATTAAAGTCTCTAGGTCAAGAAAATAGAGCATAGTAGAGTTAACGAGCCTAAAGTGTTGCCAACATTACCTGTTAACAGTGACTCAAACAGTGTAGATAAAATAAAACTAATTATGGCACATTCTCGCAAATATTAAATTTAAAAAATAGATTGCATCTAAAAAACAATCATATCATACAATTGTATGTGTTAAGTGCATAAAGTAATGCCATTTGACAACACGTTATTAATTTATCGGGCAATTTGACAGAATTTTGAAGTTGACAGTTTGTTTGACAATAATATTCAGTTGTATTTTGATTTGATTGACAAAAGAACTAACCTTTTTATGTTGAAAATGAGTTTTTAGATTGATCAATCTAAAGTAATAAAATTTGTGGTCTAACAGGGGAACCAGTGTTCCCAATCAAACATCGTGGCTCAAATTTTACAACAATGGTTTGCGCTACTTTCTTTATCTAGGCACAATAATGTCAAAAGATAGAAAAATAGATGAAGAGATTTTGGAAAGAGTAGGCGTAGTAGGAAAACTTTTAAATAGGATAAAAAAAAATCCTTCTTAACCAAGAGAGAAATACCAACTAATCTTCAAAAATCGCGCAAAATCGATCTTCAAAAAAGAAGCAGTACCAACTTTGACATAAGCCTCTGAATTCTAAACTACCACAGAAATATGAAGTTCGAAAATAATAATAAGAAATTAGATCTCAAAGATAATTTGAAGGTAAAATGAAACTAATCCAAATTATAAATGAAGATTGAAGAGAAAAACTAGATATAAAACCAGTGGAGATCATTATAGATGAAGGAGAACTAAAAGCCGAATTGATTAAATTGCCGATTTTTATGAAATAGGCTTGTCTCTTGCCAATTTCATGAAATATGCATAAATGCATTTTTTTATTGCCTATTTTAAATACTCTGTAACCATAAATTAAAATGTATTGATTGGTAGAAATGTAAACAACAAAAGTATATATTTCCATATATGAAACACATTTTAAATCTCACTAACCTACAAATATATTCAAACGTATGTAAACAAGTACAAACGTCAAATATAATATAATTTTGAAAGAGGACACGTTCCTAGATCTCCTTTCAAGAGCGAGACGACACTGTTATAAGTGCACTATCGTAACAGAATACCAACACGAGGTGATGAAAATCGAATCTTTCAACAGAATACTGTAAAAACGATTGTCGAAAAGCTTACAGAAAAGACTGATGCAGGCGAACACAGTAATCAAAGTTCAATGTTAGAGTGCCTCACTGTCAATTGATTATTTCACGTAATATTCCACATCATAGATGCCTATTTCATAAAATCAACAGTACAAATTGCCTATTTAAAGAAAACGGCAATTAAATTGCGTATTTCATCAAATCGGCAAAAGACAAACCTATTTAATGAATTTTGCAAAATGCTTCCTATTTAATAAATCGGCAATTACAAAAATTTGGTGTAATATATACGTCGAATAGATAAATATAAAATCGTAAAATAAGTTTTTCCAAAAAGAAATGCGAAGAAAGCATGTTCAGGAAGACCGAGAAAAATTTGTCAACAAGTAACAAACGGAGCTACAACAAAGATAGGTGTAAAGTGGGAGGAGATAAGAAAATACACAAAGAATATATACAGAAATAAATATGAGAACAACGCTGGAAAATAAATTCAAGAATTTCTGTCATATAAATTTAAAAAATATTTAAATAAAAAAGTTTACTGTAAAACCTAAATTACTACGATTGTACTGTTATTCAGATAATTTTATTTTTACGCAGTTTTACCTTTTATTATTGCGGTATTTTCGATAATGAAATTGTCAAAATATGAGTCACCCTAAGCAGTATTATATATTGCGTAAAAGAAAAATTTAGATAATAAAATAACGCAAAAAGTATATAAAACAACAGGGGAAAATCGATACACACATAACAAAGGCTAAGACAAAGCCGACGACTTAGATTGATATAGCTATTAATCTTTTTAAAAATAATATCCGTCGAGTCCAAAAAAGTAATTTTCATTTCCCGGAAATAAAATGAATGATTTTATTTCATAACACTCACGGTTGTATTTTGAATAATCAAAGAACGAAATTTCAAAAAAGAACTATTTTTAGAACTGTGAGTAACTAATTTACTAACCACAAAAGTGAAAGAGAAATTATGTAGTTGGCTTAAACAAGCGTATCTCAAAGACCTCTTCTGTGAGTCTGCCAGATCAAAATTATTTACAACTACCAATAGTTTTATTCTTTTTTTTTTTGTACAATCAAAATAGAACCCTTATTTCAACGAAGGCGTCACATTTATTTGATTGTTTAATAACGCCAACAAAAAGTTGGCGTTGATCTCTGGCTCTTGATTCTTCAAAATAAAACACGGTTGGGGTATTGTGATTGTATGGGGATGTTTCTCGGGTTTCGGTATAGGCCCATTAATTAAAATCAGTGGCATAATGAACAAATTTTACTATAAAAATATATTTGAATGTGATATGTTACCATTTGCCGAAGAAAACATGTCCCTAAAGTGAATTTTCCAGCATGACAACGACCCAAAACACTCCTTCGGAGTTGTCAAAGATTATTTAAGAGTCAATAAAATTAATATATTGAAGTGGCTAACTCAAAGCCCTGATTTAAATTCAATAGAGAACTTCTGGGATGAAGTTTATAGAAAAATAAGAGTAAAAAAATACAAAAATAAAGACGAATTATTTTTGGCACAAAGGGACACACGGAAAAATTTAAATCATGACAAAATAGATATATTATTACTATCTATGAAGAAAAGATGCGCGGAAGTAATAAAGAATGAATGATACTCCACCCATTACTAGCTATTTTGCAAAATCTATTATAGTTTTGTTATATTTTTAATAATATTTATTTGTTTTTCTATTTTGGATCCATTATGTTTTTAAAACATTGTATAACTTTTAGTAAAATTTTTGCAAAATATATATATTTTTTTTCTAAATGACTACCTAACAAGGATACAAAAATCCAAATCCAGATTTGTATTATCAAATTTTACATTCAATAAAAATATTATAATTTTTCTCTACTTATGGCCGATAGTGTATATTTATTATTTATTTAAATAATTATATTTCTTTATTGAATTTCTTCCGTGCGAAGAACGAGTATTCTTTTAATATTTGATAATTTTGGTTAAAAATGTAATTATTTAGTTATACCATGAATAAAAATCAAAGAATTTCGCTTAACCCTTTAGTATCAGATGATGCATCAGATGCAGAGCGATTTCATCAAATTTTTACGCGTGAAATTTTCCGAGCGTCCAATTGCTGCACAATTTTATTTGGTTGGCAATACAGTCGGTTCCGATGTAACTTTATCTGTAAGTTTATTTGTGTTTTTATATTTCTTTTATGTTTTTTGTCGCTTGAAACAATTTTTGTTATGTTTCTACATCGTTTTATTACTTTTTTTCTCTTTTTTATTTCTTTTGTATTTACATTTACCCCAATTTTCAGATATTTGCCATATTATATTTATGAAGTAATAACAATCCTATAGCCATTTTTCAATTTATGACATTTATAGATGTATCGCAATACTAAAAATTACTAAATTATTAAAAAGTATCATTATTAATAAGTAACCCTTACTTTAGAATATAAATATTATTCAGTATACCTTAAACGATATTGCTCTTGCCTTTTCATGACACCTGCAGTTATATACAATGTTCCAAGAACTCCTCTAAAGAGCATAGGGCTCTTATCTAACTCTATTGTTGGTGATGGTTTCAGTTTTCCCCATGATTTCAAAATTTTATCACGGCAAACTATTAATAAAATTGGAGGCATAATATTCTTTTTTTATTTTTGTGACATGTTTTTCTACAAGTTTCTGGTGATTATAAAACGATATCAGCCAAAAATCAATTGGTGTCTGTCTGTCTGATCTATTTATTCAAGATTCACACAAAAAAAGCTAGATATATTTTAAAGAAATTCGGTACGAAAATAGAGTAGAACTAGGATTCAGACATAGGCTATATGGCATCTCAAAATTTTCATTCTGAGTGTTTCGGGGTTAAAACTGTTTACTTAAAAACTTTATATCTGCCTTATTATTGAATCTATTTTTGAAAAATATATATTTATTACAAAAATGGTTTATAATCAGTTGAATGAATATTTTTTATTAACTTTTAATGCACCATGAAGTCTCGCTTTTAATTATTTACACTTCTTTTTTGGTTAAATTTAGTGTAAAGTTTACACTTACGTACTGGTTAAATTATAGTATTAGGAAATAAATATTGTTAAAGTAGTGTTAATTTTAACACTGAAAAAGTAATATTTCATAATAATAACACTATCTGAATAAATGAAGATTTACACGGTGATTTGGTTAAAAAATAGTGGTTAATTTCATTAAAAAAAACTTTTTACTTTTTTTAAATGAAAATTTTAACGCTAAAATTTTAACCAAACTGAGAATGAACTATTACACTTATGAATTTTTTGCTGTATCGAGTTCTACCTGTATATCAAATACTGGCTGTAGCGCCCATGATAAATAAATACTCAATCTTTGTTCTTGGACTGTCTTCACCATTTTCTTTCATCCTCATCACGTATCCTAGCCACAGTCATCGTCTACCTTCACCTGTAAATTGTTTTAGTCAAAGATGATTTGTTAAATTTGTGTTCAAGAGTTCCATTTTTATGTGTCATTGATGAGACCAAAGTACATTTTCAAAAATATTTGTTCGAACTTTCCTCGAAAATTCGTCTTTCATCCCCATCACTTATCTTATTCGTTTTACCAATGCACTCTATCGTCTGTCTGTATCGATATATTGTTTCAAAGACAATATGTCCAAATTGTGTTAAAATATTTGAATTCCCACTTCCCATACCGACCTGAAAACTAAATTCTAAAATTCATCAGAATCGAATAGTACGAATAGAGATAATTATAAAAAAAAAATAATCAGACTAATAAATCTTAAATTTCAACTATCAAATGTTGTACAGCAGTAGTTTTTTCTTTCTGTCATCAACTACTAACAATTATACGATAAATACTTGATGTAAGAAGATTTTTGAAGCATTAAAATTTAACAAGCAGATCAAAGAAATATCAGAGAGAGGCTTACAGATAAACCGACTTTGATCATCGAACCGGTAATGGTTTTAACCGGTATGATATCTAAGACCTTTTATTTAAAGAAAAAAAATTAAAAAACAATCGTTGAAACAGAATTGTTTCTCTAGAAATACATTTCAATTAAAAATTAAAAATATAGAAGTAGATTATAGAAGAATTAAAAGCCAATCTAAAAATATACTTTATAAAGAAATGCTATTTTATTTGATAATGCAGATTTTAAATATAGTTTTAAAAAATCAGGTGTGGCCACCCTGGACCAACCGCCATCACAAAGTACTTGTATAAAATACATTCTAGCAGCAGAGTAGAAATAACTTGGCCTAATATTTTCTTACAGGGATATTATTTATCATAACCATAGAAACGTTACATATAAGTATGAAAAAATAAATACATAGAAAAAATTTCGAAAAATGTTTCAAAATTTTTTCGTTTTATCAAAAAATGTCTCAAATAAAAGTTGTTAGTTATTGCTTTCATAACAACTTTTGTTTAGTACATTTTTTCGAAATATTTTTCTGTTCTTAAATGTTCGCAAAAATCTTAAAATCGACACGAGTAAACTCCCATTTCTAGTCAACCGATTTTTACCAAAAGTTGATTACTCGTGCCATTGATGTCAAAAGCTTACATATGAAGTTTCATAAAAATCCTATTAGCCGAATTTGCACGTGTACAAACAGACGAACGGACAGACAGACAGACAGACAGACAGACAGACAGACAGACAAACAGACAGACAGACAGACAGACAGACAGACGTCATGCTAAAAATAGTCAAAACGTTATGTAGGGACCTCAATTCGTAGAGAACCATCGAAATCTCGAAATGTCAAAATCGGTATGATCACAGTACCTCCCTTATATATGTTGGCGGTCGGTAAAAATGACAAATGGACTAATAGCTGACTAGTATAGCAAACCGGTAACGCACAAGATGACTGGCACTACAAAGGTCCACGGTTCGAAACCCGGTTCAGGTATGGTGTCTTCTTCTTCAGTATTAACGATACATATAAAGTTGAGTTCAGAGCATTAAAAGTAGTTGACTATACACTGTGCGTTGTGAATAAATTTAATAGAGAGTTTTAATGGTTAATAACAGCGTTAACAGCTATGAAATTTAATGCGAAACGAATGTTGTGACATCTATGTTTTTTCAAACCAACTGAAATAAATGACTTCTTACTAAATTTTAATAACAAAACTAGCTGAGAACCCGTGCTTCGCTACGGTATATTGACGGTCTAATTAGTGTAAAATACTGAGTTTGTTTTTAAGCATGTGTATGGGTAACCTTTGTAAGCAAAAACCTAGTAGATATTTCATCAGTCCTAAGAGATATTGAGGAATCCGTGAAAAAACATTTTACTCCTTTTCACCACGTAGGGATCGAACTTGAAAAATCCTTTCTTAGTGGGTTCTTACGTCATACTGTAGAATGTACACTATTCCTTATTTCTAACAAAAAATACTAACTTACCCTTTAGCAGTGAAATTTCACCTATCACCTACATGCTAGAAAGTAATGTTATAACTCAAGAAGCACAGGAGATACGAAGGGTTTCTATAAATCTATATTTTCCCCTTACTGGTTGATTAGAGTAATATCTTGAATTATATTCATATACATATATACATGTCAAATTTGCAAGCAAAAACCAAGTGGATATTTCATCGGACCTAAGAGATATTGACAACTCCGTGAGGTAATATTTTAGCGGTCGAAAATAGAAAATATTCCTTCGTATATTCTTAGTAGATGCTTACGTTATGGAAGGAATATACTCCCGGAATTCCATGTTTCTAATAAAAAATATACCAATTTACACATTTAGAGGTAAAATTTAAATATAAAAACGTCTGAAAGACTTTCCGAAGATTAAAATATATATATATATGCCCAAAAGGAATGTTATAACTCAACAAACAAAGAAGTTACTAAGGATTCTATAATTCTGAATTTATGTAGATTCGTCCCTTTAAGTGTTTATTGTAGCCAAATCCTGAATTTTATTTGTATACATCGGTCCATGGGTAACTTAGTAAGTAAAAAAAAGGTCGTTATATCATCGAGAGATATTGAGAAATCCGTTTTCACCCCCTAGGGGTTGAATTTCGAAAAATCTCTTCTTACTGGGTGCTTACGTCGTGGAAGGATTATAGCCCCAGAATTTTAGTGTAAAAAAACGTTTTTTTTTTCGGCGTGATCACAAATGCGCCTCACTTTTTTTATACTTTGCTGCAATATGACTTTGGAGGTCGTAGATAAAGTTTTTTTTTTTTGTTTTGGTTAAAAAAAATCAATTTTAGTCCGTGAGTATTATGGCTTACGAGCCACTTTGACATCACTCACGGACCCCCGGTTGAGAAACACTGGTATAAAGAACTCGGAGGAGAATAATTATATTGTTTTCTTCAATGGATAAAATCTAATTTTATGAAGTTGTAGAAAGACAAAATTGTCTAATGGTTGGTTTGTTGGAACTTGCCAGAACAAAACTAAAGAATGACTTTTGTAAAGTTGAAATACGTGGATAAACAATTCAGGTAAGTTAGGTAGCTATTTAAAAGTATGCAATATTTTTCTCGGAGCGAGTCGTAATAAGCCAACTAGCAAGTAGGTTTAATAAAGTCCGTATTTGTGTTGTTTTTATAGCGCAATATGATTATTTGCATGAAAGTTTTGTCTATTTTTAAAGTTGCCTAGCCCCAGTTGCAGTTTATTTGCTCCGGTCGGAAGATTGCTACCATTCTGTATGCGATAACATTATTACTTTGCTTTATAACGTTTGGTTTACTTTTTATTTGGTTTAGATTAAAATAACGAACAACTTTACGACTTAGATGACTTTCTAAATCTGATGGATACTGTTTGTAATAACGTTTATAGCTTAAACACAAATTGACACTTCGTTTTTAGCTTTTTATGTTTACCATAACACTTAAAAGGTTTAGATGAAATCTGAGATGGTGTTTACTCATAATTACCCACATCACGATGTATCGTTATCATATTAATAGTAAACTATCCAATGTTTCGCGAAGTTTCCATTTTCGCTCATCATATCAGTTTATCTATTAGCCGATGCATAATTTCTGATGTATTTTTGGATCTAATTTAAACTGATTTTATTTTTTAAAAGAATTGATTTATTTAACAACACATTGGCTATTATTATATAAAACTTGTGTCCAGATAATAGGCATCTTGTTAATTCCAGTACCAAAAATAGAATATTCAACTTTTTGACGGAAGAATTCTGACAAGACATTATTTGTGACATCTTTTGATAGAAGTGGTATAATAAATGAGGAACGTTTCGTAGCCCAACTGATTAAGTTTCTCCTGGTTTTCCTCGCTCTACTAACAAACATATGAAAATCCACAATTTTCTCAGAAAAACTAAAGACACAGTTTTCAACACTAATATGAAATCTGTCCTGTCTTACGGCGGCTAAACATGACAAGTAACTAAACAAGTCACTGCCAAATTACAAACTTTTGTTAACAGATGTCTACGAAGAATAATAGGTATCCGCTGGCCTGATACCATAAGTAACTAATCTGCGGAAGCTAACAGGACAGCTCGAAATAACTTTGCAGATTTGCAAGATAAAGTTGATGTGGATAGGCCATGATGTGGATAGACAGGCGCTAGAGTGGAATCCGCAAGGATCGCGCCGTGTTGGTAGGCCAAAGAACACCTGGAAGCGGACCGTGATAATGGAAGCTACGAAGGAGAATATGTCTTGGAATCAAGTGAAGTCACTGACACAAAATATAAGAAGATGGTGATATTTCGCCGTGGCCGTTTGTTCCTAAAGGAGCTTTAGGATATTATTATTAAGTGGGTCATGTGGTCGGGCGTTATCATATTAAAGGCAATACCTTTTAGATTGGCTAAAACTGTTTGTTTTTTCTATATTTGTGCATCTAATCATGACAGTTTCTTTTTGGTGGATACTTGGTCAAGGAACAGATAGGAACTTCTCATAGGGCAAAGTCTATTTGCTGACTGGATTATTTCGTCATTTTTCGTCGCTAGTGACTAATTTGTTGAAAAAAGGCTGAATATTTTACCGTGCCAACAGCAAAAGTCTCGGCATCTCTAGTAGTTTCTAATACGTTCCACGATGATTGCACCGGCTCAAGCAGTCGACGCCAATTTCTTACAAGACCGTAATCTTAACAATATATAGGATATGTCAACATTATGTTAACACTTATATGGAATGAACAATTGAATTTTATTTTCCGATATTGTGGCAGATAGGTTAACGCTAGAAGAAAAAATAGTGATGGCAAGCTTGATAGAATGTTGAAAAGAACAATTTCATCGAACTCCACCAAGACGTTTAAAGATTTATCGGATATACGAAAAGTTTGTTCGTATTGTTTCGGTTGCGGACAACTACAAAGGTAATGTTAGTAATCTCAGAACAGGTAAAAGTGAAATGAGGTCCTGCGTTAAAATTCTTCACACATTTTTCTGTGAAATACCAGTTTCCAAACTCCATTGTTTCTCGGACTTTCTTGGACTATTCAGAATTGATTGCTGAATAACAGTAATATTTATGTCATATCTGCCTTTTCTGGGCCGTTCAACATTGCCTTTGTAGCTATCCACAAACGAGTTGATACCAGCTTTTCGTATATGCATATGTACGATAAATCGTTCAACGGCTTGGTATGTCTCGTTAAAGTTGTTCTTGCGGACTATGGTTAGAGAACCAAACTTCCATCAAGCCAAACACCACTCTTATTTCTTCTAACGTTAACCTATCTGCCTTATTTTATCTTAAATCTTCTTTATATAAATAAAAGGCAACGTCTTCCCGTCTGTATGTCTGTCCATACGTCCGAATGTGCGCTTTTCACTGCTGATTCGATTTTCATGCAGTTGTTTTCTATCTGTAGCTACATCATCTAGTCAGATTTAAGGCTGTGTTTTATTAAAATCAGTGCAGTATTTCCAAAGTTATAATAAAATTTGTGCGCACAGGTAAAACAAAATCCGTGTTTTCTGTTCATATTTAACGTATTTTTTGAAATTATCAGCGACAACATAAGTTTTCTCAGTGGTTAGCTTGATACACGATTTATACACAGAGTTGAAAGTTTTTAAAACCTGTTCAGTAGTTCCAAAAATACAAATATATGTACGCGCAGCTAGTCTGAAAATAAATTAAAATAAAATTCAAATGTTCATTCTATACAAGCGTGGACATAATTTTGCCATGCCTTAACACTAAGGCCTAGTTTATAATAGATATGCTATGGATACATTAGCATAAAAATTACACAATTCTCTTTGTTCTTTTTATTGCAAATAGATGTTTTGAAGGGTCAAACCTATTGTTCCATACGTATGCGTTATGTTATGGAGTTATTTTAAACCAAGCTTCAGTCTTTGTCATATTAGATTTTAGTAAGTAGTTATTTTTTCTGGTTTCTCTGAAATCCTTGCACATATAAATCTTAGTTCTATTTAATTTTTTTTAATTACTACTCTTTGTATAACTGTTTTTCTTGATTTGATCCAATTTATAATTGTCACAAGACAAAATACACTTTTTTATCGAATTCTTTCAGAAGTAATTCTAAGTTTTTTGCTATCTTTTAATAATCTACTGCATTGTTAAACTCAACAAAGAGAAGGGCATTAATTTGCAAAATAAATTTGATTTTTTTTTTTTTTTATATATAAGCAAGGGTCTCTAGTTACAAGCTATTCAGCAGTACCAACTGAGAGCTATTTAGAGACTTTCGCATTAATGAAAAAACTCTAATCCATTATTAAAACTAAAGGATACTTTGAAAGGAAAAGTTTCGACGAAAAGTTCGGAATTACAGAGGTTCTAAACAAGGCTCTGTTATAAGACTTTAACCTTTGACTAAATTCTGATGAAATTGGCCACGGTTTTATTTCAGAATTGCTTACATTTTGAACAGAAAATTATCTTACTCAACAACTAATAAATATAAATAAAATTGCAATTCTTAATCAAGTCTTACTTCAAAAGAACATAATATTAGTTAGTTAGTTAAAATTTTGGCGCACAGCAACGAAGACTACTTGCGCCAAACATAGCTCGTCTAAATGACTACCGTATATATTAAAAACAATAAATAAATAAAATGTTATTTACATTCTCAATAAAGGTATACGCAATAAGACTATAATATTATATAATTGACAGAGGAGTACGTGTATTCTCGGAGAAACATTCTTAATATTGAATTAATAAATAAATAAAATCTCGGTTAGTTTCACAAATATAAGTTTATTATTACTCTATACGCATTTCGGCAGTGATGCCATCAACAGGAGTTCAAATTATAAACTAAACTTATTTTTAATAAATACATTGTGTAGAAACAAATTATCAATGGTAAAGAATATAGGTATAAACATAATAAGCAGATAAGGGAACAATTAGCCACAAAGAATAGCTCAGACCTGGTCAATTAAATTAAGAATATCTCTATTTACCAAAATTTGATTTTAGTTTCCTTTGATGTAGTTGACTTATTTTCATCTATTCCTTTGTTTAGACCAAAACTATTTTATTTTTAATGTCTTAATTTATTCTCAAAAAGAGGGGAATTGCCTATGAGTTCTCCTCTTAGGCAATGCCAGAATTATATAACGTATATAACGGCCAGACTCCAGCGTTATATAGTTGGCATGCGCCAGCGTCCGCTCAGCTCTCTGGTCAGTCGCTAAAAACCTAAATGGGGAAAAATGTGAATTCCATAACCACTGTGAAGTGACTCCAGCGGCTATCAGCTGTCCAGGACAAGGTAGAAGGCCGCCAGCCCAGTCTAGAGGTAGATGTGACTATGCAGGGTGGTCCTGTAATTACCAATACCTATGTGCGGCCTAAAATTTATACGGCGCCAATCACCTCGCTTCTATTGCCCTAAATTCTGGAAGAGCTCCCTCCTCACAATAGGAGGGAGCTCCTATTGTCAAAAAAATATTTATGGATCATATGGAGGAAATTATTTTTAGTAATTCCAACAAATACCATCACTGTATAAAATTCTGGTATCGTTATGTGGACAATATTATTTGTGTTTGGGACGGTAGTACTAGGCAATTAAAATAATTATTCAACCATATTAACGATATCAATCCGTAAATAACATTTACTATGGTAATATAAAATATTCGTTCCTTAAACTTCTTAGACTATTCTATCTCACATTCCAATTCTAAACTTAATTTCAAAATCTATAGAACACCGACATACTGACACCATAATTCCTGCTTCTTCTTTACATCCTTATAATACTAAAATGGCTGCATTTAATTGTTATGTAGACAGATTATTAAAAGTTCCACTTTCTAAAGAAGACTACAATCTGGAATTACAAACTATTTATCAAATTGCTATTAATAACGGTTCTAACAGGGCTGAAATAGACAAAATTATTAGAAAAAAACGCAAAAAACTTGTATTAACTTATTTTTATCCCCTAGTACACCAGATACCAAAATTTATAAAAAAAATACTCTTTCACGGCCAGGTTAGTCTTAAAATAAGATCCAAATTAAAGAAATTAAATATAACTCCAGCCTTTTATAATAAATTCACAATTGAAATTTACTTGTTAAAAATAAATTAGATAAAATTGATTACGCAACAAAAGTGCAGTTTGCCAAGCATCCTGTTAAGAAATATCAACAATATACATAGGTCAAACTGGTTAAAAATTTGCTACAAGATTTGGAGAACATTTGAAAGTCATCCAAAATAATAAAGTAGAACAGTCCAACATAGCGAAACATATGATCACTAATAATCACAACATTTCTGTAAATGATTTTAAAATATTACACTTACATAATAAAAGTCTTAAACTTAACCTATTAGAGAACCGATAAATTTACAAAATTAACTAACTGGAATGACCAGACGGATCTTTAAAACTAACCCTTAATAAATCGGCCAATTGTTTCCTTATCTGCTTATTATGTTTATACCTATATTCCCTACCACTGATAATTTGTTTTTATCAGGACTTCGAACCGTTATTTTTTTCGTTTCGGTTTTTGTTCCGGTTCAGTTAAAAAAAAATATCAGTTCGATTCCGGTTTTCGTTCCGGCAAAAATAACGTTTTTTTTCCGGTTTTCGATTCAGTTCCGAGTGATACATTTTTAAATGCTTTTATTAGAAATTTATTTTCCACTATAATTTAGAAGAACATTTTAACCTGATTTAAACCTGATATTGTAATAATCATACCAAGGCCGCTGCCAGGGTGGGGTTCTGGTCGTTTACCCCCCCCCCTCAGAAATAATAGAAACGCAATTTTTATTTACTTATCAGTTAAAAAAATTAATATTCTTTTTCACCGATAGTTTTTTTCGGTTTAGCTCCGGTTTTCGTTCCAACAAAAATAAGGTTTTTTTTTCGTTTTCGGTTCAGTTCCGGTTCGCAGCCCTGGTTTTTATACAATATATTTGTTAAAAATAAGTTTAGTTTGTAATATGAACTCCTGTTGATGGCGTCACTGTCGAAATGCGTATAGAGTAGTAATAAACTTATATTTGTGAAACTAACTGAGTGTTTTATTTATTTATTATTTCATCTTGGCCATCTGAATCTATGATTTTTTGCCATCTAGCAGGCAGCAAATATACCCCACGCTGAAATAAAGTGTCATCTTTTGACGTAATCCAATCGTCCACCCATTTTTGCACATCTTTTGCATTCGAGAAGCACACCAGACAAGACATGTTGCAACGATCTGAATAGGTGGTAATCAGAAGGAGCAATATCTGTTGAGTAAGCAGGGTGAAGGAGGAGTCCCCATTCCATGTCTAAGAGCGCCTCCTTGGACTATTTGGTAACAAGGGATCTGACGTTATCATGGAGAAAGATGACTTTGCAACTATTTGAGGATGCTTTTTGATCAGTTCTCTATTCAATTGCCTTACTTGCTTACTTTGGCGATCTCCTGGTTATAGTAGTACGTAGTAGACCGCTTCTTCCTGATCCCACCAGATGAAGAGCAGAACCTTATGGCCGGGGATTTTTTGTCGTGGCGTCTATGTGGTTTGTTCGTCGGGTTCTAAAAAATGTTTTAGTCTCCTAGGATTGTCGTGACAAATCCATTCTTCATAGTTCGTAATAACACGCCACCAACAAACTCTGTAGTCTGCTTGGCCAACAGTGACAGGCAAATATTTGACCGATTTTAAATCTTCGGAGAATATGTGTGGAACCCCTCAAATTTATTGCTTGTCATGTATTATTTTAAATGCAAAATAGCCAACATACAAAAAATAAAAACTTTTTAGCTCAAACAGTTATTCTAAAGCCATCTATATGGGAACACATGAACTTTTGCAACAATCTAATAATTACAAGGCGTATACCTATACTTACTAGTATATTCGCATGAATACAAGACATTTTTCACTCCTCTTATGAAATATTATTAAATTTCAAAGTTGTAAACTTATTTCTTGTGTAAATTGTTTTAGACAAACTTATATTGTGTGGCGGAAAATATTTCTCGAGGCCTCAATGATTGAGTACAAGAGTTCAAATTGTGTTTACAAAACTTATATTCATGTTTGATACAATATTATTCCATGTATATTTGAATAAAATGTTGTTATGTTTAGAAACAAAAATACATTTTGACATTGTAGAAACACTTGTTAGTTTGTTACTTAAAGTTTTCTTAACTACATTAATTTATTTGTTCAATCGATTTTATTTCAGGTAGATATATTAACAAAGAATTCTATATAAAGTGGAGACACATTTTTAAAAATGAAGATATTTGAGGGTCGGAACAAAAACCAATAATTTCGGTTGAACCGTTTTCTCGGAATCTAAAAAAATCCTAATAGGTCATGGTTGATTAGTTTATTAAAGCAATATTTTGAAAGTAAGTCAAATTCAGTATAACTACACCTATTATCTAGATATTTAAATCTTTTTTGTTCTATATACTTTTTTCAATCGCATAATTTACAATATTTGTGAAAATTGTGAATTAAAAAATGCACATATTTGTTTTTTTTTTTATGGGGATATGTTTTTTATGCATATGCATATATTTTTAGGGTGATATGTTTTTTAGATGTTTTAGTATTTTTCCTATGTGCGGGTAAAAGAGTTGTATAAGCATGCCAAATTACAACTCTCTAGGCTTAGCAGTTTGACTACAATTTTTACCGAACAGACAGACAGACGACAAAATGACGGAATAAGGGTTTTTTGATCATACCTACAAAACCCTAAAAAGCACAACTCTAAAACTTTTAAAGACAGCGACCTCCGGATAGAAATTTAAGATTCTTCGTAGTTTCTTTAGTCCAGAAAAAAATTGGAACTTTCATCATTTAACGCGTTTTGAAATTATGAAAATTTTGATTAATGACATAATTTAGATTATTTGTGAAAATTTTGTACAAATATGGTACAATATTGGTAATTTTGGTCATAGATCAACAAAATTTGGTCCATTTTGAAGTTGGGCAAAAGTTTTGAAATTATGGGCAAAAAACTGACCCATATCGGACTCAAAAACTAGGAAAGCATACATTTTTTAAATATTTTTTTCATAATTCTCACTCCAGAATTAGCTTAAAACTATATTTTGGTTAAAGTCGGAATCAAAAAATTTTAGGTGGAAAATTTGTTTTGAATTTTGTTGGAAAATTGGTGTGTTTATAAATTTTTAGCCTCAGATCTCAAATATATGGTCACTTTAGAGTTATGGTCTTTTGACATTTGCAGCAAAAAAGTAAAAAAAAAAAGGCTCAGAGCCGATGAAATGTTAGCCTGCCCCCTTTTTTAAACTATCTTTATAAACTAATACTTCTTTTCTACCATCTACATTAATAAAATTGACTATACCTGTTTTTTTTTCGGCCTCATATTTGGTTTCTACATGTTTCAGACAATTATAAGACAATATCCGCAAAAAAAAAAACAATTTTTATCTGGTTGTCTGTCCGAGATTCACGCAAAACAGCTAAACATACTTTCACGTAATTTGGCATGATGATGGAGTAAAACCAGGATTCAAACATATGCTATAAGGCACCTCAAAATATGCCGATGTAAATACGTGCAAACCTGCGTAAACAAAAACGTAAAATAGAAATTACAAAAGCAAGTACGGACCAGGGTGACCAGATTTCAGTTGAGGTAAACCCTGAGATTGAAAAAAAGTCCTTACCTCCAAAATCCAAGTGATGAGCGAGAAAAAGGTCCTCATCTCCAAAATCCAAGTGATGAGCAAAAAAAGGTCACCTCCAAAGTCCAAAACCGGAGAATTTATAACAAAACCCGGAGACCTGAGACTCTGGCCCGAAAACCTGAGACCTAGTCACCCTGGTACGGACGCCAAAAAATTAGTAACAATAGATTGGTAAATTGAAATGCGGCACGCAACGTAAAAAAAGTGGTGTGCATGATCTAACCAATTTAATTTTGCATCTAAATGAAAACCAAAATATTTAATTGTGTTATTATCCTACAGAGTTATACTACCTGTATATTTAAATTAAAAACAACAGTTTTCTTTTGCTGGAGTTGAGACTCAGATCGTTGGAAGAAACCCAAGCTAAGGCTTGCAACTAGGTTACAGAGTTGGAAGCCTTGGTAACTATGCTTGCAACCAAAACGCTTACTGCTGTTTCACAATCACAATCACTCACAATCTATACCTTTATCAATAAGAAAGGAATCATCAACAGAAAGCTTAATAATAGCTATAATTTATTTATCGTTGCTATATATTTATTGCAAGTATAACTACGGCCTTCACGTGGAAGTGAGCCACCCAGGTTCAAATACCCATAAGACTGCCCTTTACAATTCAATTCAATTCAATTTATTTTAATTAACAATTATTACATTTTATTCTTATTCATTTTATTCCTTACATTATAATTTTCAACTAAAATATAAATTTAATTTCTACCTATTGGTTTGAAATCTATTTTGTTTTATTCCTATTATTTTCCTTTTCTTTGATTTCCTTTCTCCTCTGGATTACCTCTTTCATCCATGTGTAACCGCAGCCATTTCCGTTTAAAATATCTTCTCTTGTTCCTCCTTTACTTCTCATTTCTTCACATCCTTCCAGCATATGTTCAACCGTCTCCCTTTCTTCTCTGCACATTCTACATAGTTTATCATCCTCTATTAACCAAAATTTGTTCGCCTTTTCTTCATTCCCACATCTAAACCTTGCAATGATTCTTTTTTTTTCCCCATTTCCCTTTTCTTTTAGATATATCGGTCTTTGCGTGCTCCAATTTTTTTTATACTTGTTATTGTACCTTGATCCGCTTATTCTCTCGTTTAATTCTTGTTGTTGTATGTCCTTCATTCTTTCTATTATCTCCTGCATTCCATGTCCACTCTCTCTTTTTCTCCTTACTTCTTCTGTTGAAAAGCCTCCGTATTCATACATTTTACTCCTTTTTATCTCCCAGTTTGATGTTTTTTTTTTTCTGTTTATCTCTATTTTCTAATTCCTTCCAGCATTCATTTAATAATTGTTTTTCCGGGTTCTTGACTATATTTTCTTCAAATCTTAATGCTCTTTTAACGGCTTCTATTTTAATTTTGCATACCTTTGTCTCTTCTAATACTATATACTCTGGTGTACATTCATCTAGCCCCAGCATCCACTTAAGATATTTATTCTGTACTTTCTCCAGCGGCTCATGCTCCTCCCATCCCCACACCTCTGCTCCATACATGATTATGCTCTTTATTAGGGCTTCGAACATGAGCATTCTTATGTTATATTCACCCTTAAAATTCCTTTCACCTAAGCTCCAGATCTGCGGAATTGCTAGCATTGCCCTTTTACTTAGCTGCTTAATATGTTCCCCTGTTCCTCCATTGCATTGGAATTGGTATCCTAAGTACTTGTGTGTCCTAACTTTTTCCATTTTATTTCCTTCCCATTCCCATTTCTCTTCTCTCTGTCTCCCTCCTCCTTTTTTAAAAACCATTATTTTTTATTTATCTGTGTTTATCAGCAGTTTCTTTTTTTTAAAGACTGCCCTTTACTATAGTGCGTTCAAAGGTGAGTTTGCAGTACAGGGCATATGGAGTAGTTCTTTTTCATACTCTCTAATGGGTTTACACAATGACACTATCCTTTTCTTGCTTGTCGACGTTGCCAGCTCTAAAACGCGGTGATCTGTGAAGACGCAGCATTCTACAAATGGCCATTTGTTTTTGTTGACTGTTATTTTGAGTTTTATAAGAGTTGATTTTTGTAAATCATACGAGTTTTTCATATTATTATAATTGACACATTTGACACTTTTTTCAACATTTGGCAACACCGCTCCCATTTGCCATAAGAGCTATACTGCAAACTCACCTTCGAACGCACTATAGGATCGAATCCAAATGTTACCCGTTGGCAAACTACTATAAAACTGACCTCTACTAGTTGGATTATACTATTATAGAATCGACACAAAATGCCACCCCTTTGATGAGCCGCTCCTGTGTGGCGCACACCCTGAATATAAGCACTGTATCTCAAGTCGTTGTCTTGTTGGAAATTAAATATGCCATCCAATTCAAATTTGTTTTAATTTTTTCTTTGTTACGTTTAAATAAATCTGTCGATTCCCCATTTCACGCACATTAATGTTTAATAGTTTTTATATTCCACCCAGTTTTAGTTATTCAGAATACTTTGAGAAAATTTTACGTATCCCAATTCAAAATGAAGTGTTGTATTTTAATGATCAGTGAATGTTATGGGTTGTTGGTAGATATAGGGTTAGATACCAATCGATTTGTTTAGATCGTCCATATAACGATTTTATAAAGACGGTATTCTATGAATATCAAAAGCGTATATGACTTTTTTACGACAGACTTTATATGATATTTTATGAGTTTTTGGTTTATATGCAATCTCATGCCCTGATTTTATTGATTTGTGTAACAATCTGATTATGATTCCGAATATATACATTTCAAAGAGGCACAATTGCTGAATTTGTATCTTGGAAATTTTACACAATGTTGCAGTTTTACTATCGTTTTGTTATCGTTTTTGAAGAGTGTTCATCTTTTTGGGTTGTGAAAACAGGAAAGAAAGAATGAACGGGAAGAACATAAAGAACTCACAAATGATGACCTGACCGAAGACCTAGAGAATGCTGATATATAAGATGTTTGCATAGACCTGTTACTTAATAACATGACAAAATGGAGGATTTATGTGAGTAAGGCTAAAAGTTATCCGTTTTAGCAGTGCCCAAGAAAATACAGACAGACAAGAGAATGACTAAGTCATAAGACAAATCAGTCAAAGAATAAGACAAAAGAAATTTAAAAAATTTGGATGTACATAGTATCCTATGTACAAGGCGTGTCCGGAAACTAAAGAGACATCACGTGTATAGCCCGCAAGGAATTTTTTATGCTCATTTTGGCAACACTATCGTCACCCTTGAACCCACACCGATGTGGTGTTCTCGTTTGTCAGTTATAGAACGAGCTTTGTTTGAGTGAGACCTGTTTGAAATGACAGCGGTGATTCAAGGTTCCGCCGAATGCGAGATGCATGCCGTCATACGATTTTTCAACGCAAAAGGTGAACGACCAGCGGAAATTCACAAACAAATTGTGCTGTTTATGGTGACCTTATGAATTTGTGAATATGTGACGAAATAGTGCTGTGCATTCTCCGAAGTGATGTCCACAACGTTGAATTCCGCGCACTTTTCCACTGCGATTCTGGAAAAATTCAAGTGACATGTATTTCCACTTGTTTCTTCACCTAAAGAAACATCTCGGTGGGAAAAAGAATGAAGGCGATAATGAGGTGCAGGAAGAAGTCATGAAATGGTTCAAAGAGTAGGCGGCAGACTTCTATGACTCTGGCATACAGAAGCTAGTTCCAAGGCTTAATAATTATTTGAAAAATGTCGACGACTATGTTGAAAAATAAAGTTATGTACAGGCAATTCATTCACAATGTCGTTTTTGTAAACTAAAAATGTATTTGTGTAAGACCTTTGTATATTCAGTTTCCGGGCATGCCTCTTATTTAGTATGAGATAACATTTTTGACGAGGATGCTGGGGCCAATTGAAGCCAATACTCTCGGAGAAGCAATGTTTAAATCGTGTACTTTGAGCAAGAGAACAAAAACTAACTGCTATCTCCCTATTAGTTTTTTTTTCTTTATGGTGAAAAGTGATGGAATACCGTGCTTCGTTGCACAGATTTGTTCTGACTTTTTTTTGATGACGTATTGACCCTTACAAACCACAAAGAAAACAGTTGAAGCCTTTTAAATTACAAAAAGCTTATATAGTAAGTATTGGAATGCAGGAAATATCCAGTAATTAATTTTAAATGGAGTAAATCATCCCGTAATGTTAAAACTGAATACTTTCTTATAAGTAGGCACATGCATAGTTCATATTTATATCGGAGGCTATTGAGAATGAGACATAATTTCGGAGCCCCCATTGCTTGACGCCCAGGCGCAATTGTCCCTAGTTGGCTCCCATAGTACGCCACAGAAAAAAGGAACAAAATCTGAGGACTGGTACAGAAATTAATTTAGTTCTGAGATAAAGGTATGCAACCCATTAAACATATATGTTAAGCGGGTTTGTATATCTCTTCCAATTTTTGGTATGAACCATAGAGATATAGAGAGTACGTAATCAGAGTTTATAGACGATGTAAGTATAGCCTAGTGGTGCGGGGGAAACAGGCATCCGCCATTTTTGACTTGGTCAAAACAGTAGCTTATATCCATGTAATATCTGCATTATGTATTGGTTTTCTTCTTATTTTTTTTTGAACTAGGAGGGAATAGGATTAAAATAATGTTGTACATAAACAAAAACTAAAAATAAAAAACCAAATTCTACAATTTGTACTGTACTGTAAATTTACTTTTGTATGCTTTGTAGTATATTTTATAAAACATACTTACTTAATCCTGAAGCCTTTCTACTTTGCGGTGTAAGGCTATAGTCGAGTTACTTATTTTCTGGTGTTGTTCTCCATACTTCTTTCCATCGTGTTCTGTCCTTTGTATATTTTCTTATCTCCTCCCACTTTACGCCTCTCTTCGTTGCAGCTTCTTTTGTTTCTTGGTGCCAGGTTTTTCTCGGTCTTCCTGGTCTAACTTCACTGTTCTTCACTCTTCTTGCTTCATAAACTATTTTTACTATTTTGTCTTCACTCATTCTGTGTATATGTCCCAGCCATCTTAGCTGTCCTTCTTCTATTATAGTCTCTACTGATTTTGTGCCTAGTTTTTCCCTAAATACTTCATTTCTTATTCTGTCCAATTTTGTTTTTCATTAAAAATCTCATTTCGGAGCTTCTTATTTTAGACCTGTGCGTCTCTTTATAAAACATATTAGATTATAAAAAAATTAATAATAATAATAATAAGTTTTCAACAGGTAAAAGTCTTAATAAACTTAAATAAATTACAAACACAGTAAAATACTTATGCATGAAATGATATAGGACAATTCATTTGTTCTGCAGCAAGCTGATTCTAGCTTTTAACATAGCTACGATTTGTACACCCGAATGAACAACAATTCACCATTGTAACTTATTTGTATTGTATCTATATAAACAAAATAAATAAATAATAAAAAAAATAAAATAAATAAAAAACTATGTCTAAGACAAAAAAACTACGACCTAATCTTAAACTATGAAAACTATAATAGATCCTAAATTAGACTTCAAGCTATGAAAATAAAAAGTCCAAATAATACACACTATAGTAGCACACAAAATACAAATTTTATACATAAAATAACGGCATTCAATCAAAAAATGTCTCGGATGAACACTGCATAAGAATCATATAGAAAACAGATAATATTTTGACCAAGTACAAGCTAACGCTCAGTGGAACAGATACGTAATATCCAACATGTTTTGAAACCAAGGTCATGCTGTGATGATTCTCTACATTATCTCTATGGTATACACACTAAAATGTTTTCTTGAGCTATGAGTGGTCAAAATTTAATTCAATTTTTTATTAAAAATGATTTGCTATTCCCACCAGGACTTATCGGAATGGCTACCAACTCTGTTGTGTGTTCTTCGAAGTTAAACATCTCTGAAAATAGGCATTATTTGGATGGGTGACTACAGAGAGTACAATCATTTGCACACTGAATGGGTTGAGTAGTTTTTAACGCTTACTTCAAGTCATGACCAACTATAGTCTGTCCAAACGTTAGAATGCAGTATTGCTCTTATGGAAAATGGGAGGGGTGTTACTAAATGTTGTGAAAGTGTCAAATGTGCCAATGAACCCAAAATATTATGCGGAATTTTACATTGTTTTGTTGATAATTTATTGAAATTAAATGGAAAAAGTTTTACGGAAAATTGAATAAATATTTGTACCGCGTTTTCAAAGATCCTCGCGTTTTGCAGCTGACAACCTCGCCAAGGAAAAAAAGGACAGTGTTATTGGGAGAACCCATTAGTATTAAAAAGAACTACTTCATTTGGTCTGTACTGCATTCTAACATGTGAACGGACTATATATATTTCAACAACACATATTTCAAGTTTTCATATGAAATCTAGTAAGTGTAAACCATATTTAGGTACATATTTGTTAGCATTCCCATTAAAATCAAATTTAAAAAAAAAAACAATTTATGTCTGATTAATTATTAAGTGATTTAATGCATCGCATGAGTTTTTTTATTGACTTCATGGCTATGTTATCAATACTATAACCATCTATTGTTATATGATACAAAACATATTTTCTTATATAGAAAAAGTCGTTTAAACCTGCTTGAATATATGAAAAGTTATAAAAATTTTATGGATATCTTCCAAGACTGTATTTTATTAGCAATATTTTTTAATAAAATTAAATTGCGAGTAGGTATAAAAAATAAATTTACAACAAATACACGATTACAATGGATAGCACACGTGATGTGGTTGAAAAAGTATATATTGGTAAAGAAAGCCTGGCAAGAAAAAATTAATATTCGCTCAGATAACTCGGGAAATTTCGCAAAAGATGGAGAGATCACCTGACCAAAGACTAAAGAAAAAATTCGTAAGAATAAATCGGACAGGATATTGTTGAGGAAACTTCTGCCATGCAAAATACGTCAACATCGTTTTGTAACAGTGTCAGTTGTGTATAGTAATGAAAGAATGTTTAGTAATGAATTTCAGTTATTTTGGTAAATTTAATTCGTTTTTAAATAGGCACCCCCAACTCCGCAAGCTCTGAAAGGCAGCGCTGTGATAACTCAGCGCCACTCAATGGCCCTTCATTTTATCCTTCATTTGTCTTCTTTCTTCCAACCCAAATCTTGTATCCTTTTACATATTTTGTTTTCGAAATTTTGCACTTTTTCCACTTTTGCCCTGTATTACGGATATAAGTTCCCTCTTTTTATATTCTGGTATTGTAGAACTCGTTATTAGGTTACGTTTGAGCAGTCAAATGCGTATAACTCTCCGATTGTTGAGTTATGTCTGCCAAAGTGTCGTAATTTTTACGTCACGTGCTTACACATGCTAACGCCATCTCAATTTGTTTAAATTCTATTATTATCCAGTTATATCCTTAAAAAATTTAAGTATCAATATTCTTTGTAACAAATATTAAAATAAGTAATGAAGAAAAACTGTTTATTGCAGAAACCATCTATTTTATTGGAAAACTTTTTTTTAAGGCCTTAAAAAAAATAATAGCAATAGACAACACAAATATAGTGTTTAAATAGTATTTTATTTAACAAGAATATGTGGAAGGCTACATTTCACAAGGATGAAGTTTACCTCCCAAGCAGTAGGCAAGGGTTGTAATCATCCGAGTGAAATATAGACGTTATATGCCAATCAAATACAATATTTTAACTACTCGTATATAGTTTTATCATTAAAAAAATAGTAAATTTAATTTAAAAACACAGAAATTCTGAGCGCCAGTTATTAAATTTCAGAACCTACGTTATCAAGATGGTTGCCGAACCATTAGCTGATTATAATATACAACAATATAGTTATTTATGGTTGCATAAATAAGTGCATAAAGTAGTGCTTTTTTCACGAATGGGAAATTTGAATGCAATCCCATGAGTTGAAAAAAGTACGCTTTATACATGTGTTTCGTACAACATTTTTTCTACGACTGTATCTAATTGAAAAAAATACAAAATTAAATATAATTGACAGAGGAGTCCGTGTATTCTCAGTGAAACATATTTAAAATAAGATTAATAAATAAAACACTCGGTAAGTTTCACAAATATCAGTTTAATATACTCTATACGTATTTCGGCAGTGACGCCATCTACAGGAGTTCAAATTACAAACTAAACTTATTTTTTAACAAATACATTCAGTGGGAACAAATATTATGGTAGGGAATACAAGTTTAAAGCTTTTATAAAAGCCTTAAACTGAACCTTTTAGAATACCGACAAATTCACAATAATATTAACTCTGGAATTCCCTTAATGAATGACCAGATTGACGTTTACAACTCACCCCTAATAAATCGGTAAATAACTTTTTTCCCTTTTTTCCCTTATCTGCCAATATGGTTTACACTTGTATTCCCTACCATAATATTTGTTCCCACTGAATGTATTTGTTAAAAAATAAGTTTAGTTTATAATTTGAACTCCTGTAGATGGCGTCACTGCCGAAATACGTATAGAGTATATTAAACTGATATTTGTGAAACTTACCGAGTGTTTTATTTATTAATCTTACAAAATTAAATGTAACCTATACGTTTTATTTTGTAACAATTTTAAAAACAACAAATTATGAACTTTCTTTCATAATAGTAATTTGTTGGTACAGTTGTTGGGCTTATTTGTAGTAAATTTAGATCCAAACAATTTATTTTATTTCTTCTCTAGAAAATATTTGTAATTTTTTTGCTTTATACCCAACTGATTGTTGTTTAAGATAAGCTATAAGCTTGGAATAGTTACTAATATCTATATTATTATTAATAATTAATGTGGCTTTCATTATTAAGTACTTGGACCATAATGTAGATGATTTAAAATTTCTTAATTTTTCCTCGAAATAAGCTAATAATACTCGTTCTGTAAAGAAATTTACTTTCTTTTGATTACGCCATTCCATGAACAAGTTATATTCTTTTAAATAAACATCTTTTGATGCAATTTTGCGATTTTTGAGGCAATAAGTTTTGCTCTGCCTAATTTGCCGTTGCGATTATATATTCTAAAGTACATATTTCAATATCTGAATATTGTAATTCCATATTTATATATTTCACAATATTTAAGATCACAAATTGCAAATTGATTTGAATTGTTTTCAAAGCACTTTCAGATTCTTCTTCGGACTGTACCGATAAGCATCCGTGAAAGTGCTTTTGTAAACTCCATTATTTTGTATGGTTCTTATGACAGGAGTGAAATAATTAAACGCTATGGCACTATTTTTTCACGCTTTTTACTTTTTTAACTCCCACCATAAACAGACATTTTAAGCACTAAAACAAGTGAAATATAGTACCGTTTTTATAACAGAAGTAGGACAACACTATTATTTATTGTTTTATTTATTCTAACTTATAAATAGTATTCTAGTTATAAAAATGGGCTGTGTGAGGCACAAATAGCCTCGATTGTTGAGCTCCAGACATTTTAACTAACTAACTAACTTACTAAATAAAAATTTTCAAATCCAATTTAAAAAACCGTTCATTTTTCACGGGTAAGCACGCATACGCATCACTTTTTTTCACTGTGTGCTATATGTATTTACAGTTGGAACATAATGTATTTATTATTTAATGGTCGTAGGTAAAAAAAACTGAATTATTTATATCATCAAAAAAAAAAAAATTATTGAATAGTTCGTTATAATTTTCTGGCTAGATAGGTGGTTTCAAAATTAAACGGTTCATTAATAGTGAACGCACCTTAGCAAACAATTTATTTTGAAAAAATGAAATGGTTGAATATATTTTAGAAATCGGTTTGCATTCTTAAAATATCTCCCCCTGGTGGGTTAATGAATCCAAAATAATTTGGGAAACAGTTTCAGTAATGACTGTAAAGAAAGTTGCAGCAATCAATATTGTAGAGCTATGACATCATTACCGAAATCTTGTGACAGACCACAGAAATGATTCTGGCAATGTCGTTTCGTGTTATTCGGCACAGTTTGGCAATCATGGGTATTAATGTTACTCCAAAGTTTGGTCTATCTATGTTTTAGTTGGTCTAAGGTCGTTAGTAGGATGTCGTCATAACCGGACACTGCAGATGTTTAATACGAGTTGCAACAGAATTAGTTTTAGAATTGCGCCTTTGTTGCTCATATTGAAAATGGAGATTTGTAATCATTTCTAATGTCAAGTCATTTAGATTGTTTGAGGTTAGGTACTGGCATATTTAAATTGATTTCAAACTACTCGACTTTATGTTAGTTTAAACACCTGCACGTATTCATTTAAATACAAATTATATTTAATTATGTTTTACTCAACACCTTGGGGTATAAGAGTCTTAGATTATGTATGTATGTATGTATGTTTTAAAAGTATCAATCTTGAAGGAATCACTGGATATTTTATTATATATTTAGGGTTTGTCAGGTCTTGATAACCGTCCACTAATCGCAAACTTCAGTAATCTATTGAGCCACATCATACTAAAGACTAGTGGAACTAAATACCCAAGGCTGCATTCCAAACTCTGGCGATATGCAGACGCGAAAATTACATATCCAGCGCCCGCACAATGCGGAGTGACTCTTGCAACACTGCTTTCTGCATCCTACAGATCAAAGAGTGGCAGATGATCTGCAGGCGGGAATGGATTCGATTTCCTCTCGGTAGGAGGCTCTCATACCACCCAAAACACCAACTATCAGGCTAAACTTTATACTCTGGATACAGCTTTTTAAGCTAGGACAAGAGATTCATATACTTGAACCCCTTTTCTTTCTCCTTGAGAGAGATATTCTTCTCATCTGAACTTGAGAATTCGATCACAAACATCTGTTTGTTCTTGATATATAAGAGGGTTATGTTCGACTTAGTGGCTGTCAGTAACCTTAAGGTGGGGAAGAAGTAATTCCAATAAATGCGGCACTTGGAATATTTCACCACTTATTCTATGTCAGAAGGGACGTACGGTATGACCGGTATTTGGTCAATACCATAGGCATGTCTAAGATGGTAGGCATTATGTCGAGACACGTAGCTCAACACTGCAAGAGATGTACAAACAGATAGAATGTGTATAATGGTTTCAGGATGGTAGTGGCACAACCTACAGAGTGTGGACTCCGCCATTTGGATTATTGTTTATTTTTATTATTAATTAGTATGCTGAAAGCCAGAGGCTTGTGTGTTCATATATTTCGATACAAAAGAGAATATAACATACAGAACTAAGCACATACATACAGTGCAGGGCAAGATAAAATGTAGAAAATAAATTATAATTTATGAAATTATCATACATATTATTTATATTAATATGTATGTATGTTTAAAAATATATAATATATATGACTCGGTATTATCCGCGAGGCCTTAGAAACCTATGTAATATACGTATACATATAAATATAACAAAAAGAAAAAATATGATGAGAATTGCCATATGAGATTAATGAGATTTTTGTGTTTTTTATACGAAACAAATTGAATATTGGGTTTCAATGCAGTAATTCGTAATTTGATTTGGTCTTCTGAATGAACATGTTATCTGGGTCCATAAATGGGTTTTATTTTGTTCAAGATTTAACAATGTTGATTCAGTAATTAGTTCCAAAGCAAGAAAGAAGTCGACGCATATTCAATTTCATTTGTAGTGGATGCTTTGGAGATATGCGGTCCAAATGTTAAATTCTTTTACATATGAATTAAACATAGTAGGTGTCAAAATAGCCCTTATGACTTACAAATGTTTTAGTTTTGGTCATCAGTCGAGGAGGATTATTTCACTGAATTTTCTTTTACTCTTTGGTATTTTACATGTGTTCATTTTACGATTAATACACCAGGTCTGGAATGGAGAGTTTGGACACACAGCCACGATCGATCCGAAGTCCACACCGTATATTCGCGAAATATACTAACACACACGAATGTGAATGCATGTGTAAAAGGCATTCACGACACCAAAGCAGTGTGAACGAAAAGATGTAGAACAAGACTTATTCTACCTATGCTTAAAGACGCACGATATTAAGAACTCCGGTGATGTGGAGACCAAAATGAGCGACTAAAATGCACTAAGACACGAGACGAATGTATATAACATACATTCTTGAACTGCAACAATGCAGGTAACCTAAACGGCGGTCGCGTACAAGCAGAACTGAGTACAAAAATTAACGCAACGCAGATGGTTCGAATGTTATTCGGTAACTAAACTAAAAATAATGTTCAACTGAGAACCCTCTACATAAATTATAATAATTGGCGAACAGGTAATGTGAATTAAATTGAACTACATTATTTTCAATAAAGAACTGTAGAGAATTACTGGACTCCTGAACTCCTGGATTCCTATTTTATTATCTAGTGGCAGATATTCAATATCTAGGTTCTTAAATGGGCCTCTCTCAGTTACAAGATACCCACGAGATCCTGAAATGTGTGAAAATTCACACTTCGCATCATTTTTTTCTAGACCTTGACACAATTTTATAACATTTCGATTTTTGTAGTATGGTTTTAAATGAGTATAATGCTTCAATAAAAATGACATTATTTATTGAAATTTCATTAAATGACTTGTGCGAACATTCTTAAAACTCCCAAGAAATCATTTATCGGTGTCCCTAGTTGTGAGTTGCGTTTCCCAAGTGACGGTGTGACGTTCGGTAACACGGTGTTCGGGTGTTTTTCACGCAGTTCGACTGAAGATAACGAATGGAGGTCATAACTCACAGTTCTGCCGTATGAGGACCAGTTTTCTGTGGTTATGTCCAAACATTCATGTACAATAAGATTTAGCTTCTTATTTGTGGAAAAGATATTTTTTATCTGAACGAAAAGTGAAACTTTTATCAGAATTCTTAGATTGTTTTATATGTTTTAACTTTTAGTTTGTTATCTTTTAATTTATTGTGTGTTTTCTTAGATATTTTGCTCTTGCCTTCAACAGTAAATTATGCTTCACTGTACTTGAGATGACTTTAAAATCGGTATCTTACGCTTCAAACGTTTTATATAACAGTCCGCGCTCGTTTAACGTACATTTGTTTACCTCAAGCAACCTGAAGTGCATCTTGACCTATTATTAATTCTTCTATTTAACTTATTTCGTTATTGATTGTTCTATTTAATCGGATTTATATTTAAATAGTTGAAACTTCTGAATAAAATCCTAATTATCAGCATAAAATCCCCAACAAAATCGGAGTTAATTGATCAGAAAACCACTAATCGAATTAAACGACATATGTGAACTAAAACCATTGTTCCACGCCACGTACGTTCACATTACGATAATACTATCATCATACAAGTAACAGTTGAAAAGAACTTTTCTTCGTTTTAAAACAAATGTATTAAAATAATCTGCAGTCCTTAAAATTTCAGCGCAATTTCCTGAGCACAAATTAATTACCTGAGGATCTGAACAGGAGAGTTAATAACGTAGAACGCGATGGACCAGTAGATTGCTTGATTGATTTTTCGTTGATTGATAATAATGATATATCTATTCTTACAATAACTATTCATAATTCCCACCGAGATTTATTATAATTATTATTGTCGTTGGGGGCACAGCCACAAGCTGCTTGAAGGCTATAATCCTCTAGAGTAGCGTTTCTCAAACTGTGGTCCGCGACCCAGTACCGGTCCCCAAGAAAAAAATACCGGTCCACAGAAAATATATTAATACGGTGAATATAAAAACACTCGGTTATTGTTTCAAAAATTATTTAATGTATTGATACGTATTTCGACTTACAAAGTCATCTTCAGAATAAATAAATTACATACATAACTGAAATATATACCGATGCATGTGATTTATTTATTTTGAAGATGACTTTGTAAGTCGAAATACGTATCAATACATTAAATAATTTTTGAAACAATAACCGAGTGTTTTTATTTTCACCTTTTTTAAAAATGTTTCAACGAGTGCCTTCAATTAATATCATTATAATAACCGTTTTATGAAAGTATCAAAACTCTTGTAGCTTGCAAAATCTGAGACTTCATGGCATACAGTTACGATACCTCATTTTTATTCAACTACTGGGGACGGCTAAGTAGCCGATACGTATGTCTGGTGAAAATAAAATAATTTGTGAAGTAAAGAATCTTTTTAATTTTACTTCATAAAGTTACAAATTTCTAAATGATTTTGATCTAACATTGCAATCACGCAATCGTGGGCGCTAAAACATGATTAAATAAAAATTAAATGTTAAAAAATGTATAATATTTTTATTATTTTATGATACTTAGTTTCTTTTTACTTATCCCTGATAAATTGAATTTGAAAGTAGGGTTATTATTATTACATGTAAATTGGGTCGCCACTTCTTCAGGTTTAACCCGGACGCTACGGATTTTGGAAGCTTGTGCCCGGGTTCTGGCTGGGTTTGATCATTATTTTTCTGGAAATAATTGTGAGACATTTTTTTTTATATAACCCCATAAGTATTCAATTCAAGTAACTTTCTGAATTTCTGCATCCTGCTTTAAGTGATATTTTGCATTTCGCCCCACCGTTCTTCAAGTGATTCTCCAAATTTCTGCCGTTTGTTTGTCAAGTGTTTTTTTGTGATACCCAGCGTTTTGTTTACTCCGGATCAGGGTAAGGCGCTAAATGGCAACCCTATTTGCAAACCTTATTTTAATATATGTATTAGGGTGGACCGCGAGAAAATATTACAAAACATACCGATCCTTTGTCTGAAAAGTTTGGGAAACGGTGCTCCAGAGAGTAGAAGACAGACTTGTTAATACTTGATGCCGGCTAACAACACGAGGACCTAATGTGACCTCTAAAATCTATTTTGCCAATCTCCTGTTCTATGTATTCCACCTGACTTCCAGACTTTTGAAAAAACTGATAAATTTCCTGGGACCTAAATGAAAGATATCCGCAAGTAGTAGATCTGCTGGTCCGAAACACGTTAGTCTTTGGCGAATAACGACTTTGCAACTGCACAGAATGTGTTCTGTCACTTCTGCATCAATCTTACAAAGACGACATATATCGTCTTGTAATTTAACAATTTTTTAAGGAGGTATTTTAGGGGGCAGTGTACAGAAGGTCTGTGATTTGCCTCAAGTTCTGTTTATTAAGCTGGAGCAGTTCTTATACTCGGGAGCTTAAAAGCAGAATAAATTTCTTGGCCTGTTTAAAGCCCGGGAGGCGATACCATATTGAAGAGCTTTGTTTCTCTTCCCAAGTTCTGATTTCCTTTCTATTGTTATTATTTGAGTCTACAGAAGGGTTCAGGGGCAACGAAATGTGAGCCTGTTCCCTTTTTAGCAAGGAATTCGGCTTCTTCAGTTCCTTTGACTCCCTCGTGTCTCAGCACAGAAACTAGAAATAGTTAGTTTGTATCAGTTTTTGAAGAGTAGACAAAGAATCCGAAACCATTATAGACTTTATAGCAAAACATACAGTGGCCATTATGTCGAAAACACTGTCCGAGAGAATTTACATGCAAGCGTTTTTTTCCGAGTTGATGGGTTATGGACCGCACCTGTTTCGGTTATGAAGATTTTAGCTTGGAAGATTATTGGGATGATACCAAGTTCTTGAAAAAACTCCCCACCTGGAAGTGTTCTCGCATCGGATCATGCCAAAGCACGTACCTTTCGACGACGGCGGGTTACGGAATGGCGTGGCTACCCGGGTGGCGAACGACAACGACGACGGCCCCTGTGATAGTGTCAAACGCTGAGCACCGCAAATCGCGATGGGTTCGCTCGCCCTGTAAAATTTTGGCACATTATTTCCTATCCCCAACGTTTCGTTAATACAAAATTATCTGTATACAAACCTAAGCCTCCTTTTTAAATTCAGATCCTCCAGAACTTCACATCTAACGGTCAGGAATTACCGTTTCAAACAGGAGTTTAAAGTTTAGGACTTAATACCCACCGGGACTTAATAGAAAGTCTACCCAAATCGACTGTTAAATCACGATCGACGTTATTGACACTTCTGGTCTATAATAATATGTCGAGTCAAATTATGAACCTCAGCGACACTTTATTGCGACTATTAGACTGTTCAAATCTTATATTGTATGAAAACAATGTACTACGCTAAAATTTTGGTCCCATTCCAATTCAGAAATACATTGTAAATCTTTTCTTTTCCATTTCCTTCAGCGATCAATAATAGGTTCTTCACCTCATGTATTTTAGAAGTTAAAATCACCTTAGAAGTAATATTAACTTGTAAAAAGTTTAAGAAAATAACAAGAAAAAACTCAGTGAAAACAAAACAGAAGTGTTTTGTTTGTTAAAGTAGTATGGAAACAAAAGATCTTAGAGTTTAAGGAAAATGGTTAAAGACTCGCAAGTTTTGTATTATTCTACAAACAGTAGCCACTTATAAGCAGTGGGCTATGGTAAACCTTTAAATAACTTTCTCATGTCGTTAATTCTGATTGCTGAGGAGTCATCTCTTAAACAATACGATTTAGTTCTTGCGTGTACGATGGTACAACAAAGATGGTACGATGGTCGTCCAATCTTCAGCTTTGTGTAAAGAGTTTGTGCATCTGTTTTAACCATATTTCAGGAGGTCTACTTCTAGGACGTTTTTCTTCCACATTAACTTGAATGGCAAGCTTGTCTCAATTTTAATTTGGGGTTGCATGGCCAAGATATTGCAAGATTCTTCATTGCATTTTCGTCACTCTCTTTACTTTTCTTAGATACTTCATTTCTGCAGTATTTTATTTATTTATTTTCTTCTTGAAAGCGTCCACGTTTCACATCCGAAAGTCAAAACTGGTCTGTATATTGCTTTAAATATGTTAATTTTTGTCTGTGTTGTTATTTATTTTTTGTAAATAAGAGTACTATTTATATCATAATAAAGTGTCATTGTCTTCTCAATTATTGTGTTTATCTTCATTTCCTGTTTTTCATTATCTCGTATATCTATTCTTAGTAGTAAGTATCTAAAATTCTTGACCTGTTCTATGTTTATATCCTCTATTTTCATATTTAGAACTACATTTGCTCCAATAACCATAACTTTTGTCTTACTTTTGTTCGCTGTCATATCGTATACTGTGAATGTTTTATTCCATATATTTAAGTTTTCTTGTAATTCGTTTCTTCTTTTTGTTATTATTACGACGTCATCTGCAAATACTCCTTCCGATATTTCTATTAATCGCACACTCCTATATACAATATTTAATTTCGACGTTTCTTTTTTACTCCTTTTTATAATTTCGTCCATAGATGTTGTAAAGAGTGTAGGGCTTACTCCTGCTCCTTGTCTTAATCCTTTTGCACTTCCGGTACTCGACTCTCTGTTGTTATAAATTACAGCGTTGCGGTTATTTTCATATATCTATTTTAATAATTTGGTTAGTTTACTACTGATTCCTCGATTTTCCAGTATTTCCACAGTATTTTACATGGGACTCTATCAAAAGCTTTCTCTAGGTCGATACAACCTAGATATATTTTTGTTTTGTTTATGCGTTTTTACGTCCATTAATTTAATCTCACAAATATACGTGGAACCAAAATAAGACTTGTCTTTCAACGCACATGATAGGAGAATCAAAATCGATTACTTAGGACGTTGTGATCGTCGGTTTGGTGACCACTTGTTTAAATTGTCCTGAGCAGATCGATTGATAATCATCATTTTAGTTTTACTTCTATTCAACATCGAACCAAGATAAGTTTAAGTCACGACAATATACGGCTGTAGATTCACATTTCAATAGCTTGGACTTTTCCTCAATGCTTATGATAAAATCGAACAAATTACAAAAGCCCCAGTCTAGTATTGATGTTACCTCAGTTGGGTAAGCTAAATGAACATTCTTTTTATCACCTTCATTTTAATATAGATGTAGAACCTTTTTTGAAATGTCATATATTCTTTGCAGCAATGGTAAAGTTTTGTTAAAGATTAAACTCTGTTCTAAGAAATATAAGTTTCTAATCAGAAATCTCAGAAATTGACAAATTAAACTTTAATGTCTTGTGAAACAGAGTTTACGGAAAAGTAAACTGTATGTTAGAAATCAATAATGAAGAAAGTAAACTGACACATGTTAGTGAAAAAAATTCCAATAAAACACTGGAAATAAGAAAAAGAAATATTAAATAAAATTTTATAAAATACGTATGTTATTCACAGATGGATGACTCGTTATTTTTTCTGGAAATGAGAGACAAAAATAAAATGAAAAACATATTGTAAAACGTATTGTTAAATGCGGAGTCCTGCAATGTTCCCAGTTGAAGACTTTGACCAGGTTTCTGCTCTGAGAAGCACTTTTGCAACGATCATAAGGACTCACGATCTGGATGAAAAACGCGAAACAAAGCGAATGGACTTTATTGGGCGCAATCTCACGCGATTGTAGAATGCTGGAGATGGGATTGGATATATACAGGTTGATGGACTTACCTAGTAGTTGAACCATCACGTAGCAAAGGGCCCTTTGAGATGTTGTAGTCTTCGTAATACACCAGGTCTTTTTTTTTTTTTATCCAGGGGAAATCTTTTATAGACACCATATTCAGGTAGTGTCGGACTCTTCACAAAGTGGCATACCGACTAAAAACTCTGCTTGCCTCAACCCTGCCACGGAACTGTCGTAGTTGACTATTCTTCATGGCAGGTTGGCTAAATCTTCTTGCCTTCTCTCTTGGGTCTTCCTGTACTTCCTCCTGTTCTTCCTGTGTTTTTCTTCCGGTATGGTCCCAACTGAGCACAAGGTCTGTCGAGTCCCCCCCGCCAAAAATTCCCTTAGGACCCGCTAACTTCAAGTGTCCAGCTGTAGGCGTCCGTCTCGTGTTTTCGGACTTTGATCTGTTTACCAGATTATCCTGTCCGAATACAAAGCGTACCCGTCAAGGACTCGCGTGGTTTTACGCACGGATCCCCGAGGCTTCGCTAGGTGACTAAATGGCGTACCCACACTCTCCGGATGCAGGTGTCTATAACCCGACCTTCGAGCTGCCGTGGCCTTCCGCAGGCAGCCCCGCGGGTGAAACGGCGGCTTGAAACTCCGACCTGTGTCTCAGCTCCTGTTTCTTCCTACTCTGCATCTGTCTGACCAGGATTATGTTCTTTCTTCTTGAGTCTGGACTCCCAGGTCTGAAAGGCCAGTTTCCGCTGCCATCTCCCCTCAAAAACGCCCGAGAAAGCATCGGGCTTAGGGCGTCTGTCTCGCGTTTCGGACATCGACCTGTTTATAAGGTGAGCCGGTCCGAATACAGGGCGTCCCCATCAGTAGCTCCCATGGTTTTAATCACGGGCCACTGAGGCCTCGCCAGGTGACTGGAAGTTCGCCCTAACTCTCCGGATGCGAGTGTTTGTGACCCGACCTTTAAATTGCCGCAATGCCCAATCAGGCGGTCCGTCTGGAGAGTAGACCACGGGCTTGCCCTGCCCAGCTAGGTCGCTTCGACTCGGCCCTGTCTCTCTCTTTCGTCCGCTTCCTTTACCTTCAAGATGTCAGTCATCATCCGCCTCACTGACTCCCAGTTCTCTCTGGACTTGGACATCACTTGCAGAAGACTGTCCGGTGTCAGGAACTCGTCCACGGCGACTATCGCTCTTGTCCTTTCTCCGTCCCATCTTCCGCATGCGAAAAGCGTATGTTCTGCAGTGTCTACGGCTCCGCAGTATACGCAGGTGTCCTCTTGCTCCTTCCCGATCCGTTTAGTGAACACTCTAAAAGATCCATGTGCTGTAAGTGCCTGCGTAACATAGTAGTCGATGACCCTATGCTTACAGGCCAGCCATTCCTGGATGTTCGGAATTATCCTTTTGGTCCACTGCCCCTTCTCGGTGTTGCGTTGCCACTCGTCCTGCCATCTCTGGATCGAACGAGCTCTGGCCGCAGCTCGAGCTTCCTTCCCGCCGCCTTCCTCGTATACCTCCGTTCTCTCCATCGCCAGGAGTATTAACGGGAGTACACCGGTGATTACCTGCAGGAATACACAAGGTCTGGAATGGAGAGTTTGTACACACACCCATCGATTTCAAAGTCCACCGTATATTCGCGAAAAATACTAACACATACGAAAGTGAATGCATACGTAAAATGCATTCACAACAAATCAAAGTGAACTAAATAATGTAGAACAAGACTAATTCTACCTCTGCTTAAAGACACATGTTACTAAGTGCTCAGATGATGCATAGATCGAAATGAGCGACGAAAATATATTAAAACACGAGACGAATGTACATAACATACATTCGTGAACTGCAACAATACAGGTAACCTAAACGACGATCGCGTACAGGCAGAATTGAGTACAAAAATTAACACAGCACAGATGGTTCGAATGTTATTCGGTAACTAAACTAAAAATAAATGTTGGACTGAGAATTCCCCCGCATAAATATAAGTAATTTGCGTGATTGGCGCGAACACCTATACTTCGTTTAATCAAAATATTCGTGGACTGTATAAAACATCACTTATAAGAAATTATTTTACATTTGAATTATCATTTTCAAAGTATTATTCTTCTATGGCTACACATCGCAGCTAGTGTCTAATCCAATTTTGGAAACATCTTGTAGACACTTTTTGGAATCGTTATTAGGTCAGTTCTTGATTTTCAATCTTCAGTTTTGGGTACAAAAAATGTCATACTGGGTCACGTCAGATTATTTTGATGGATGGTGAAAGTGAATAACTTTATTTTTAGCCAAAAACTACTGAAACATAAAGGAAGTGTGATCTGGTGCATTGTCATAATGCAACATCCAGCTATCAGGTTTTTTTTTCCTTTATTGAGTCATGTAATCGCTTCAAAATCCCAAGGAGAAAATGTTTATTTACTATTTCACCTATTGTTACCCATTCACGGTGAATTTTAGTAATTTAACTACCCGATCTCACATATTTAATTATACATCTACCATCTGGGTAAAGATGCCGAATTTTAAAAATCACCCACGCTCTACCTACTTCTGTTTAACTAAAATTTCACTGGTTTTAGATCAATGTTAGAAATGAACTTGTCTAAATTTACGACTGTCTGTAACTTAGCAACCAAAGCAGTTGTTGATCTGAAAATGGGTACTCAAATTTATTATTTCATTGTAAATCAGAAAAAATCATGCTGAATGTCCATAAATATGGTCCGTTGCAGGATAAGGGGTGAAAATGAACAAAAAAACTTAATTTGCAAATTTAAGCCCAATTTCGGAATCCATTATTTTAAGAACGAACAAGCAGGCAAGCCTGCTATTTGGTGTACTTATCTATTGCATTACAAAAATGCTGTAGAACACAAATAAATTTGATACTGTGGGAATATTCTTATTTAGATCTAAGTGCTAGTGATAAGCTAAAGGGCAGGTGTTTTTGCAATTTTTTGGTTATTGGTAATTTTGCACACGTGTGCACCTTTTATCTCAACACCTGAATTCTAGGCGACGCCTAGAAGAACTGTTATTATCAGGTAACCTGATAAAATCAGGTGAACTTATATCTACAGCTTATGCTCACTAAAAATTTAAATAAATCTGAACAAAAATTAATAATGAGTACAGTTAGTAGCATAAATGGAAATAATCTATCTCATTAGAATTTTATTTTTGCATAGATCCACGAAGTTACTGAAGCTTTCGACTCTTATTTGCAACCAAAAGTTTAAACATAGTATTTCTTTAGACGAATGCACCACAATATGCATTACAATTTTAAGGAAGCGAATTATTCATAATATTTAATTAAGTTCAGTAGAATATATTTGCCACAATATTTGTATCCTAACTATAATAAAAAGTTAATCATAGGCTTGCGCGAGTTTCTGCGAGCCGTCTCCAACATACCACTGGTGAAAGACTAAAATTCAATCCAATTGACAGTACCCAAATGAGTGTTGGTTTCTCAGTGGATGAACTAGAGTAATAACTGTAACTAGGTCTTGGAGCTGGAATTCAACGCTCTCGGTTCCGAATTCTTTGGTTAATTCAAACTTTTCAAGCCACCTTTGAATCTGGGGCATATTGTTTGTAAATAATATAGGAGTGTTTTGTTTTCTTGAGTGAAGTTCATCTTTTAACAATTATCGATCCCCAAAAAAGTCTTTTTGTCGAAGGTCAACTTTTATCGCTAGTATTCCCACGAGAGAGGCCAGCTAGAATAAATCATGACGACATACAGAGCAGAGCTAAAGTTCCTCTGGAGACAACATTGGACTATGAATATTGCAGAGATGTATGCTATGTGTACAATAATCGCGAACAAGTTAAATCATCAGGGTGTCCTTATTACATATTTTATCACTATGCTGCTTCTTACATCGATTATTCGATAGAGGCTTTAATTTTTAGATTTTTTATGAGTTATATTTCCTCATTTAAAATTTATGATTGGAGATATTTTTTTTTCCTGTAAAGGGAAATTGTGTGCTAAATTTAGAAACGATGAAGAAAGTTGATGGATGCTGCTTTTAGTTCATGTTTACACTGAAACAAAGCAAGTATACTATAAATTCACATACACAATAAAGACTTACCGACTTTAAAAAAACTCTACTCATAATAACAAGTGAATATAGAAATTGCAGGAGTAAAAACTAGAATACTGGTCGTCAAACTCAATAATTAAATTGAAGTTACTTTTGAAATTTAAATTATTTGCTGACTAATAATTCACAGAAAATTTTTGTATGCGTTTGGATTTATTCAATAACTTATATTCCAACATACTTAACTAGTTACTTAGCTAAATTGACATTCAAGAAGACAGACAGACAGTCCAAGACAAGAAGACCGGGGGAATTAGTTTTTATTTATTTTTTTACCTGCCCGACCTTAATATATAAGGGACAAGTATTGTAATCGCGAAAATTTTCGATGTCGAGGTTTTGACTGATGACCACGTTTCATGGTCCAGGGAATCAAAAAACCTATTTTCGAAATGCCATCCGTATGTGTGTGTGTATACTAAAAAATTCTTATTGTTTTTTTTATAAAGATCCGAAGCCGAAAACGGAAGTTATTAAACTTTAAAATTTTAAAAAATTCATAACTAGTAATTCTAATAATTCTAAATAAATTAAGATTTACCTTTTAATTTTTTTTTTTTTAATTCATTATTTTTTTATTTATCTTTTTTCATTTTTTTAAATTTTTATTATTATTTATTATTTTTTTTATGGGAGTGCAAGTCTAGCGGAGGCCTCCCTTCGCCACTGGTTTTTAGATAAAATTTGTTTTAAATTTGTAGCCTTTTCTTTTAGAATCTTTTTTTACTAAAATTAATCTACTTATTAATCCTTAATTAATACAATTAATTAATTTTTATACTTTTCATTTATTCGAATTGGGTGTCATGCACAAAAAAATCAACGGATTCATAATTAATATAATATATTTTTATTTCCTTAAACTACTTTATAACATTAATAATAATAATAAGTTTATTTAATAACAACAATGTTGTTTAATAAAAACAATTACAATAATGACAACAATAATATCTATTGATAAACAAAAATCATAGTTTTATGCATAATAATAATAGTAAAAAAATAAAAAAATAAATAAATAAAATAATAATGCTCTTCAATTTCAAATGTAATAAACTAGATTAGAAAACAGAGATAGATTAGAAATTTACAGAACGGGGCAAAGTACCAGTCTTCAAAACTGGTTCTTTATTTTTTGGTAAACTATCTGTCCACTCTAGGTTAAGTAAAATTATTTGAATCCTATCAATATACGAAAATAGATGTAGTGTACATCATTCGGTACAGATTCAAACCGATAAATATTGGATGGTTTATTACATTAATTTTACATCCAATTTTTTTTGAACTATATTCACTACGTAATAATTATCGTACGATAAATCGTATGGGATTCAAAACGAGATATTACATTATGTACTGCAGGCTTTACTGTTAAAGACCTTTTAAAATTATAGTTCACATTATGGTAGTTTAGGTATAACATTGTTTCAATATTGTTAGGACTACGGCCTTGCCAAAGAATGCCGTAGCCTTGAAGCAGTCCTTTGAACATCGAGTTACCCGAATGTTCTCGATTTCTATAGAAGGAAATAAGGTTTTTTATATAAGACACTGTACTCGAAGCCGGAGGGGAAGTAGTATTCAGACAGTTAACTCAACGAGTCTAAAAGCAGTTAGTCTTATTCAATCGATTGAGTCAGTTCAGCGGAGTAGTTAAAATCATCAATAAGTCAGTATCATGCATCCAACTTCAGCACAGAGTTAGATAAGTGATTGAACTCAAGTAAAGATACTGAGTTAATGGAATACAGTACGGTGACTGAGTGATTTAGATAATGAAATACCTAGACTGGTCTGAACTGCATGATGCTATACCTGGAACAGTTAACTGTACATTATTGTGGTATAAGTGTACAGACTATTGGTATTTATTGTTTGTGTTATTGCTGTTTATTATTTAGTTTATAAGTCCAATATTTAAGTAGTTTACAAGCTATTTATGCACCAAGGGTGTTACTAAGATGATTACGCCCAGAGAGCGACGTAATATAGCCCGAGGGTCTCTGGCCTGAGGGATGGATGTCGCTCGATGGGCGTAAGCATCCAGTAACGTCAATGGTGCTCGCAAGATTTTTTCATTTTTCACTTCACATAAAATAAAAAGTAAAAATTAACAGATATTTATACCTATCTGGTAGCCTATGCTAATAAACAGTTTATAGACAAAAACCAAATGATTTTGTGTAGTAATTTAATTGTCAGAATTAATTTTACAATCTCAATGAATCAGCAAGAATTACCCGAATATATCGAGAAAATGCACAAAAAGCAACAGAGAGTTTGTTACTAAACAGAAATATGAAAAAGAATACGGAACCTTTAGACTTTGGCAATCAAAAAATAAGTTACCATCTGTAAATGAGACTAATATTTGTTGAGAGCGTTAGAAATTCATAATGCTCCGGTTGTTATGCATATCTTTAAATATCTCCTATCCTAGGCTGTATAAAGCGAACTAAATGAAAGCGAAATGCAAAATAAAAAAGCTTTAAAATCACAACCAAATTCGTGTTTATGTTATTGTAACCACGTAACAATATGTTTTCACAGTAGACCTGAAAATGGTGTACATGTCTATCCGAATACCTTTAACAAGTCAGTCCTTTTACACTGGTAAAGTGTAGATGTACTTACGAGATATTCCCTGCCCAATAATTTGTCAGTCATTACACTTAGTGTAACACGCATTCCACATTCTCGGCGTGTAATAAAGAAAAGAGAAACTAAAACACTTGCCAATCTTGTACAATCTTGTTTATTCGGTTAACTTCGTTACCTTGGTTACGGTGAAAAACAACCACAGAATCCATCTTTTTTTGCGTGGGATAACATTAGTTTAGCCAGCTGTCCCAAATTACCAATACTGAATTAGCTAGAACGAGTTCTTTTTTGATAAATTTTTTTGTTTGTCTCGTAAGAAAGATTGCGGCTGAGTGGAAAAATTTATCGATTTTAGGCTTAATTTTGAGATGTATTATGGTTTAATTAATTGAGGAAGTTTTAGGACTTTTATTTATTTCATAAGTTATTGGAGAGGATTTTTTATGTAGTTCTAGTATCTGATATTTTATTGATTGATTTTTATTAGTGTTAGTTGATGTAGAGGTTTGTTCCTTACAAAAAAGATTCACTGGAGAATTCTTCCGGTAGTTCTATATAATAAATGCCAATATTATGTTTAAGTTTAGCAGATTTTTATTTATTCTTGTTAATACACGTCTGTGAGGCACAAAATGTTCGGGACCTGGAATTTCTACAGAGCAGGTTAACTCAGCGACTCAAACTCTGGAACTCAAACTCAGCTATGGTCCAGTCGGTGATGGTCAACTCGATGACGATAACTTAGAAATAAGATAGTGTTTTGCAAACGGACAGCCTTACTGGCATTGCAAACTAAATTATTTGGTAAACAAGCGCCGGAAGTTTAAGTGTTACAATCCGATCTAATATACCTACTTAGGAAAACAAAAAGAAACAAGATCGAAGAAACTACTAGATAATCGACTCAGAGCCTCTACCTTGACCTTGTCTGACCTCTGGATGTGTACCGGGCAATAGCCCTCAACATGTGTCTTGAGTATTCCAACTTAAAAAAGTTGGAATATTACGATTGACCTGTACTGTAGGTCTACGATACTGTTCAACTGTGACCTATCATAGAAATGATATTAGTTCACAGTCGAGCGAATCCGATTATGAATGAACTTTTTTCAACAGTCTGTCAAGAAACATTTCGGTCTGCGATGTTTCCAGATATCGGCCGGAACGTAGTCAACGGACGATACTATAGTAGGGTTGGGATGCATTTGAACAAGCTGGAAGAACTTCTCCGCGCTAGCGCGAATGAAGTCTTCCACACTCGGCACTCCCAAATCGTGTCTGATGTCGACGTTGCGTACGTATCAGGCAACGCCTGCGGCCTGACGTAAGCATTTGTTCTGGAACACCTGCAACCACTTGATATGAGCGGTACTGGAGTAAGCCTAGATACAAGATGCATACGTCGGGATGGGCCGGATCACCATGGTGTAAATCCTGGTCTTAGAAATGCTTAGGCAGCTCTTTCTATGAAGAATAAAATAAAGCATGCCCATAGACTTCCTCACTCTGGAAATTGAGTCAAGAACATGTTCCTTCCAGAACAGTTTGGGATCATAAATGAGCCCAAGATACTTGACCTTTTTACACCAAGGAATGTCTTCACTGAATAACTTAACCGCACCCTACGGAAGTCTGGGCTTTCTAGTGAAAAACATTGCCTTGGATTTGGCCCCATTGACAGCGACACGCCAGCGTTTGCACCAATTCTCAAGATTGGAGCAGGCCTGCTGGAGTCGTTGAGAGATTAGAGCTGGGATCCAAGAGCGAGTTTCATACGCTGTAGCATAAGCGTAATGACACTTTATAGTTTCTTCCGACGTCGGTATGTCGTTCGTGTAAAGAGCGAACAACAGTGATGACAACAAAGAGCCTTGTGGCACACCAGCCTCGACTGGTCTCCACGAAGAACGAATTTAATCTATCTTGATTCTCAGTACCCTGTTGGTCAAATAAGAGGCGATCATCCTGTTAAGAACAGGTGGAAAATCTAAACTGTTTCGGTTAAAACCATCAGCGACAAACTCAGTGACACGCATGAGTTGATGGACAGTGGAATGTCCTTGTCGTAAACCGTGCTGCTCGTCAGGAATCAGACTGTTAGAGTCAGAATGACTCTGAAGTCTGATGAGAATAAGCTACTCTAGTATCTTGCCGAGTCAAGATAACAGTGAAATTGGGCGATAGTTCTTAGTCAGAGCCTCTAAGAATTCAACAATTCTAGATCTTTTCGCGAACCGGACCGAATACTTCTAACCTTCTCTTCATAGAGACTGATGTTTCTATAAGTTAAAATTTGTTAAAAGCTTGCTCTATTCCTACTAGCTGATTAGGATTACATGCCTATTGGCTAATAGATCGATTTCTGTTGATGGATTTGAGTATTCCGATTGGTTATATACTTACTCTGTTCCTATTGTTTGATTTGAATTTAGAGCACTATGATTGGTTATAGGATTACTCTATTTCTATTGGTTGATTTGGATTTAGGACATTTTAATTGGTTAATAGGTAAATCGATTCAGTGTTCGGATTAACACCTATATATTTATCAGTAACAAACAGCTTAAAATGTTGTGAATGTACAAACTTGTTTTATTCCAAAATAATAGCGTAAAGTAGGACACATTTAAAAATATAAATTAAGATGACATTAAACGAGAATGTGTAAATTTGAAAATGAAAGCAGCAAAATTTATATCCGCAACAGATTTGTCATTTACCGTCAAAACCGTAACCACCCGATAATTTATCTAATTTGTAACAATTTATCCAGTATTGAGAACAATAAATAAATCATAAACTTAAATTAAAAAGTTGACACAAAAAATTTGGCAGACTTTTAAATTTATAAAAGAAATTTTGTAATTTATTATGTATAACTTGTTTCATAAATCTTTTATTAACATTAAACTTTAGAATTTTTATATTATTTTTGTTTTTACAGTGTTTTGTTTCATATTATCTTTAACTTTACCGAGCTAGGATCAATAGTTGAATGCTAGATTCTATTGTGCTTATTCTTTTAATATTTCATTGTTATTGGCTCTACCTCAAATACTTATTTATTATTAAATTTTACAGTATATGACAGCAAATACAAGTCACTACCAAACACTCTGATTGCTTCAAATTATATTTACCAAATTATATATTTATACTTCTTTCTTTCTGTTTTCCAATCAAATTCAGTAACATTGACCTTAGTGAAAACACCACGTGGCTGTGTTTTCTGTTTGGGGAAAAACTAACAAAAAATTTAGGTCCAATATCCATATAAATCGCACAATTATTTTAATTTTATAAGCATGGCAATTCAAAAATTACGCATATACTGCATTGTACTCATATTGAATTATGCAGCCATCCGAAAATTTGGATCTACAGGCATATACTCAGAACCTCCTGGCTTGATCGAGTCAGCAACAATGAAGTTACACAGTGAATGAGTTGCCAACATGTTCTCAGATCTAAAAGAAAAGAAAGCTTTATACGTTGAACACGTGATGAGGAACGAGCACAAATACTATACCTACATAATACTGTACAGGGACAATTTAAAAGGGGAAGTCTCAAAATGAAGGATCTACTCACTTACTACTCTGAGGAAATGGTTGGGTGTTACATCCACAGTACCATTTCGGATGGCAACGGGCAAGGTGCGGAATGCCATTAATGATACCCAACTATCGCAATAGAAAAAGCAGAGTAGAGGAACCGTCATACATGTTCAAAATTGACGTAAATGAATCATGTGTAACAAATGTAGTGTAATGCTCTAACTTCGAAGCTCTGTAAGTCAAAAAAGTATATCTCGGTGTGCGATTCCTTCTATAATTTATAATACGTGAAGAGAAAGACGGCTATTGCGAGAATAAAAATTTACGTACATAGCACGTGCAACTCAATATCTAGTAAAAGCAGAAGAAATATAATGAACCCATTCATTTATAGATTAATTACCCTTGATAGTTTCTATAGTAAATTTGTTTCGAATTTCATACTTTTTTAAATTTGATTACCTAAGCAATTTTTGAACTTGATCGCAAATTGCCAAAGTACCTTTGTAGAAAGGATCTGAAGGAGGAAATAAAGAAGCTGATCTCCTTGCTAAAAAGGAGACAGGCTCACATTTCGGCCCTGAACCTTTCTGTAGACTGTCAAGCAGCTACACTAGAAAGACAATCATAACTTGGCAAGAGAAACAAAGTTCTGCAATCTGGTATCGCCTTTATGCCAAGAAATGTATTCTACCTTCAAGCTCTAGAACAAAGGAATTTGCTCTAGCTTAACAAACAGGACTTGAGTCTAATCACGGGTATCTTCGCTAAACATTGCCCTTAAAGTACCACATTACAAAAAAAAAAAAAATACAAAACGATATACGGCGTCTTTGTCAGGTAGAGATAGAATTGGCATTACCCATTCTGTGCAGATTCACAAGAGTTACTTCCCAAAGACTAACATATCTTGAACAGACATATCTGCTACCTGCGGATATTTGTTGCTTAGCTCCCAGGAAAGTTTTTAACTTTTTCAAAAGTCTGAAACTTAGTTGGACAAAACAGATCTTACAGATTGCATTGTCTTAAGGCAACTCGTGTCTCTGCCGCCCAACAATAATAATCTTTGGAGAAGATGTTTTTTAACTCGGAGCGTCTGCGACCGGTTGAGATGGATGTGTCAGTGAACATATCTACATTCTGCATTCATTTAGAAGGAGACAAACCAGCTTTAGGTGATTCGAAACTCGAACTTGACCAAACATTCAAGATATTTCACCATATGCCGGCAGGTGCCATATTTGTAAATTCAATTTGCATCTCAATATCCTAACTTTGAATCTATGCTACGCTTTTCACAACTAGAACAGATCTATTCTGGCTGTAAAACTCAGAGATATATAACAAAAACCCAATAAGACCCGCGGCATCGATGTTTCTAAATCTATTGCTAAATTAAAATCGTTTTGACCTGGTCATTTAAGTAAAATAGACGATGGCCGATGGACATAAAACACTACTGAGTGTTGGGAATAAAATCACTAATCGTGATCGTGGGGATCACGATTAATGGATGGGGGCAAGTCGTGGGGACTTGCGGCAATCTTTCATGGAAAGGTACACCAACCAAACAAATCAAAATTTTAATCGCGCAATATTTACCAAACAAAATTAAAAATTGAAAGATTTTTTGATAATAACTCTTACATCGATTCTTAGCTTTTCATATTATTGAAAGGTCAAAATTCAAACCCACGTTTATGTATTCTGTAGGTAATCGTCCTACCACGGAGCCACGATAGTCAAAAAGTCCGCATACAATGTGCAGGAAAGGTTAGAGGTTATAGATAACGTTCCTTGCTTAAGAATTCCTTGATATGTTTCTATTTTTGGAAGTGTCGCTTTAGTTTCTAGAAAGGTTCTAACGACATGGCGTTATTTCAGTTATTTTAGTTCGTAACTTTTAAGGTCAATAGAATTTTTCTTGCGATAAAATTTTTAATAAAGTGGATTATAAGAAAGTTTCTAGACTCTTTTACTAGATGTGAAAGTGTGTAAACGATTTTCAAAAAAAAAGTTCGTAGTGACAGAAAAGCATTTTGAATAGAAAATGCAAAAGTGTCTCATAAATTTAGTGTTTAAGTCCCAGGCGTCTGAAGACGTATTGCTCACTTTATCATCCTTATGTTGTAATGTAAGAAACTGTTTTACCAACAGATATATTTAAACTCCAACAAGAACTGCCTAGAATTGTAATATTTTTAAAAATTTTAAACAATTCTATAAAAGTCACACAAAATTTTTAAGTCCAGAATGAAATAACTTATAAGTTAAGAGCAAAAATAAAAAACTTTTAAAATGGAATAAAGAAGATAATTTCTTCGCTTAATCTCTTTTAATATTACCAGTGTCGGCCCAAGATATTCTTGCGCCGCAGGAAAACCCTTAACTAATCTAAAGGTATAGTTAGTACAAAAGTATCATATAGTTCAACTATCGTCTATTTAGGCACCCCCAGTATTTAGTCTGGACCGTAAATAGTAGAAGAACTAAAATAAAGACTCTCAAAGAATGTAGTTCTGTTCAAACAACATCGTTGGTTCTACAATCTGGGGTGATGCTTAGTCTCCTTTAAGATACATTCTGTTATATATTCTGCACGTCAGTTCACTGGTTTCTTCTTCCTTGGATTTTAATATCTAGCTTCACTCTATCTTGTCAACGTAGTTTCAGTCTTTCTACTATATTCTTTATGTTGGAAGCTTCACCTTATATATACACCAAAATCACGATTGGCTGATTTATTTGAATATAATATTAATATACCTCAATTGTACTTACACTATACATCGCTCAAAACTCAAGGTTTTCCGCATAATGAGTATATAATCCGTGAACGGGTTCAGGTATGAACTCTCCAGGATCACTGACTGGTTGCATTGATTCTTAGGATAACTTAAGGGATTATACACTATGACTGATTTATTTGCATATAATATTAATATACTTCAATTAATTATATTTACCTTTCTTTTAATTGTACTTACTCTATACATCCCTCAAAACTCAAGGTCTCCCACATAATGGGTGCATAATCCGCGAACGGTTTTGGATATGAATTCTCGGTGTTCGCTTAGTGGTTGTATTGATTATTAGGATGAATTTAAGGGTTCTTTCAATTAAAATCAATAGTTTAACTAACCTACTTTAATTACGATTACGGGCTCAATGTTTGCATGGTTTAATATTTACACTGACAAATTATGATGATACAGCTTATCCAAATTTGAGACACATAAATATATATTCCATTTATAACGTAATGATAAAAATCATTATTTAATAATTTATCTACATGTTTAAATCTATATATTAAAAAGAACGATTAAGGCATTCGTTCTTTGGCAAAGATTTTCTTCCGGCAAGACGGACAGTTTCGTTTATTTGGGTGTAACAATAGCTAACTATAATAATGAAGAATTAGAAATAACAACAAGACTAGCAAAAGGAAGTGATGGTTTAGGATCATTATTTAAGTTTATCGTATTTCAAAAAGTGGCAAGAACAACAAAACTGCGAGTGTGTAAGTCGATTATAAGGCCGACGGTGTTGTACGGGTGTGACTGTGGACCTTGAGCCATGATAGCAAGAATAGAGTAGAGATATGGGAGAGGAAAGTTTTAAGGAAAATATATGGAGGATAAAAGACAGACGGGATAGTGATTCGTAGAACGAACAAACAACTGATGGACCTTTATGGTGAACCGAACATTGTTGGGGTTATTAAAGCACAGAGGTTTAGGTGGTTGGGTCATGTATCGCGTCTTCCGGACGATAGAGTAACGAATTTAGTGTTACAAGAAGAGGTCGACCAAAAGGCAGGTGGTTAGATGCCATTCGAATAGACCTGCAGACACTAGAGATAAAGAAATGGGAAACTAAAGCTAAGAATCGCGATCAATGGCGAAAAATCGTTAAACAAGCCATGGGATTATTGCAGTGCTGATTATTTTTATTATTATAAGACGGGGAGCAGAAAATTAAACGGTATCTGATCCGGAAGGATACCTTAATTTTATTTAATTAAAGATTTTTTTTACTGATTTATTCGTTATTTCTATAAATAGGTGTACAATTACATGCGATGTACAGAAACCAATAAATAATTTTAATCACCACAAAAAAATCATCGTGTAAAACGATATAAATGACAGAATGGATCGATTTTACAGTTGTTTTTAAACGATCGGGGTCTATATTATGCATCTTTAATGCTGATAATATCTCAAGATCACTACTGTCAAATATTTATAAATCAAAATATCAAACTACTATGACATTTCACATTTTATTTGTCTTTTACGGAGTGAAACTGTGCAATTGTGCTTTGGGATAATTTTTCGATAGTATTATCGTATTTTGCAACTGATTTTCATTAAAAAAAGGTTTAAAAACTGTGTAACAAATGATAAAAAAGAATGAATATACCAATCACAGTATAATTTTTGTTGTTCTCTAAAGAAATGTTATGTACCTACTGTGATTTTATGTACTACAACAGGCAAGGGGCGAAGCTCCCGGTTTCACATAGAAGCACCCGTTGGCTTCACTGACACAGTTTTGAAACAAAAATTTTGAAAATCCTTAATCTTTCGTTTTTATATAACAAAAGTTGAAGGTATAGTATAGAATACAAAAGAAAAGAACATTTTTTCAACCCCGTCATAAAATTTACTTTTTGATTTAATATTTCTATGTTCTTTCTCACTCTTTGCTCACGTTAGTATCTCTTGCACATTGCACTTAGTTGTTTCTCTTACTCATTCCAGATGTCACTTCAGGTATCATGGGTTCGGCACCGTGACGTTCACCTCTTGACTGTCGGGAGGTACACGTATACTTCGGATCAGCGGTTCAGGGCAATTCATCACCCTCACAGCGAGGACTGGACTTTGCAGATCAAGTACCCGCAGCACAGGGACAGTGGAGTCTATGAGTGCCAAATCAGCACCACACCGCATATGAGTCACTATATACACCTTAACGTTATTGGTAAGTACATTTTCACATATCTACAATATATATAAGTTTATTGGTGCTACTATATTGCTTCCGGTCTACCTCTAGCACATTTTCGGTCAATGATGACATTCATAAAACATAAAAATATCTACAGTTAGATCCTTGCCCAAAAAAAGAAAAAATGAATATATATAGTGAAAATTATTTTGAAGCAGTAATAGGTTTAATTCTAATACATTTAAAACCAAATGAAAACAACTGCATTCAAATATTACTTTTCTTCCCCACCACACTTCTCCATTCCAGTCGTTCGACCTCAAATCTTCGAATGAGTAGAATGAATAGAATGAGAATATTGTCCCAACAAAACGCGTACTCCAGAATTGGCACAACGAAACGCACCCTTTATCTCTATAGGTAGCGGGTACCCATCGTCATTCATAGGTGATTTCCTCTCATAAAACTATGTAGAGCGTGTAGGATGTATCACACAGACAAATGTAACCTAAAGTTTAATGTTGATTCTGAACCACTTTAATATGTATTCAATTATAAATAAACTAGGTTATTACCCGTCAACAATGATGTTTCAATTGTTTGTATGTGTATTTGGTTTTATTTTTTAACGTATCTTAATTTCAAATTATTCTTAATTTCGGTCAGCGAATCACGGGACAGGATATCACTAGTTAGCCAATCACGGAAGAGGGTGTCACTTGTCAGCCAATCAAGAGACAAGGTGTCCCCAGTTAGCCAATCACGAGAACCTTATGAAAAATTGACGTCACAATGTACACTACATACAGACACTTGCTAATTATTATATAGTTAAATAAAATGCCGAAGATATTAATTCTATATCAAGTTAATTAAAGTCATAGTACGCTGTAGTGTAAATACTTCGGTAGACCAGCCTGTACAGTGTAAATGTCCCGGTAGACCGTATGCTTTAGTAGCACCAGTTAATTTTTATCAGTACTGATAATGCAATATATGAATCTTCATTTGTAATATTAAATGCATATATGAAATGTAAGAGAAATTTAGTTGCTTGCCCTAAGGACAAATTAAAAATGTTTTGCTTGACAAATAATAATATACTTTGCTAATATGCGTCTTGTGATGTTATGATGGCTTTCATGGGAATTTATATGGGATCAAAAGGACAATTTAATAAGTTTACATTCATGTTTAAACAACGCAGTAGAATATATACGTAGTTAGAAGGAATTGCGTTGTCTTAGTTATAATAAAAGAAAATATTAATGCAAAATATGTATTATCACACATTTTAGGGATTCAATGGTATTTAATAACTAAAAGAGGTCAACAGAATGCTGGATTTATTTTTTTATCTGTTAATCTAAGTACTAGAGGCTTCCATGTAATGTACAATATTGAATTTAAAAAAATATATACAACTCGATGTACGCCGCAGTTTCGTTCCTAGGAGATCCGGCGTAAGCCGACCCGGCGTAAGCCAACCCGGCGTAAGCCAACCCGGCGTAAGCAAACCCGGCGTAAAATGAAACTCACTTATAGAGAGGGTATAGGGTTAGATTCCAAATAAATAAACAATAGACATAAAGGGAAACTATAGCGTTATTTTATTTGACTTAGTACTTGTTGACGCGTACTTAGCGTTTACTTCTGTAGTTTGCTGAGCAGAATGTTTGATTTTATCTGCATTTTTCATAAGGGTAGTAACAGTTAAAGGCGGTAAATTCACTATCCTGCAGACATCGGGACGTTTTCCTCCACTTTCCATTCGTCTAATTACTTCTATCTTCTAGCTCTTTCTACGTCCAATCTGATTAAAAGCTTAGATCATCTGGTGAAGATTAACACTGGCAGAAATAAACGTCTGGCTCAAAATCAAGACAGTAGACCTCTACAAACAGACCTATAAGTCATTTTGAACAGTTTATTGTCATAAAACGTAAGGGTAGAGTTGGTAGGATTGCGTTAAAATTGCCCTGCGCAGGCGTCTGATTAAAATAAACCGCTGGAAATTATTCTACGAACAATAGATGACAGCTAATTGGTCTAATTGAAGAAAAATTTATGATATACTTTTTTCAAAAGCAGTTTGTAGTGGGACTTGATGATGAAGTCCAACTTCCATTGATGCAATTCTGCTGCATTTGAAAGAGAATGTTTTCGAATCAGAACAAGGGAAACAAAGCTTATTAACTTTTTTAATAAAATATTCCGGGGGTAGAATACAGTATCACAGTAAATTAAAAATATTTGTTTCATTTTTCAATTATTTTTTTCAAAGCTAACTGTATTTAGCTCGATATTTCCCTACTGGATGACATATTGAGTTCCTAACTATACATGACAACCAAATCCAGAGTTAGGACTTTGAAAAGCCCAAACGTATCTTTGATCCTGTTAGTTTACAATTCTGTTTACAAAACCAAACTTAATAAATTTTTAACAAATTTAATTCAAAACTAAATGACAACACGTTTATTATTTATAAATTTTAATATTGTTCTATTATGTTTTTGCGGTGAAATTTTATACTGTTTTAGAACAAAGTGTTTAAATATAATGGAAATTTTCATCTCTCGACTTTTAATAATATATGCTGAACTGGTTAAAATTCTGTATATTTTAAAATATTTTACATTATAAATCCCTCGAGGTTAAATAAATAAACCTATTTAGTTCACAAAAGATCTCTTTCATATCACATACGAAATTATTTTTATATAATAATTAGAGCTCTTTTCATTTCAAACTCATTTTTACGCCTACACTTTTTCCATAGCTCTCTTTCTCTCACTCTTCTGCGCTCTCTCTCAACCAAACGGCACAAAAATTCATCATCATTAGTGGTACTACAGTTTTATGTGAGCTTTGACCTCTTTCAATATTGCCCAGGGTCGTACCAAGCGTGTAGCGAATTAGGTAATCGCCTCACCTATACTGGCGCCAGAACTGGCAAAAAGGGGGGCCAAAAGCCTATGATGATATGGTATTTTTCAAATAAATAAATATATTTATCTAGGACCATTAAATAATAAATGCATTATTTGTCCACCTGCAAATACATAAATCAGTTTATATTGCACGCCGTGTATAATGTGATGCGCATGCGTGCTCGTATATGAATAATGAACGTTTTATACATGGCACCCTTTTGTTAGTAAGGTAGTTAGTTAAAATGTTTGGCGCTCAGCAACTATGGCTATTTGCGCTTCATATAGTCCATCTTTATAACTAAAATATTATTTATAAGTTAATAAATAAAACATTAAATAATTATATTTTACCGTACAAATAGCTGATGGTTAGGTAGTCATTTTGATGACGTAGGATCTGTATTTTTGCAATTGATGCTAAGAATTTCTGTGTTTTTAAATAAATAAAATAAAATAATAGGATCCCACCACCTAGATAGGCGTATATGGCGCAGAGAAGGTAAGTTCTCCATTTCTAGACCAACGGCCATAGATATGAAAGCCACGTGGTCAATGTGACGTTTCGACCGGTCTTTTTAGTATGAAATACTTGAGGCTGAGTTGACCCCAGAGCTGACTGCACATTTTCGGAAGAAAAAATCCGAAGGAGGTGGGGGTCTCGCACCCGGGTCCCTGTGCTCCGTAGACAACCGTCTTACCACGGAGCCATGGCAACTCTAAAATTTACTATTTTTTTTTTTTTAATGATAAAACTATATGGTTGTAGATAAAATATTGTATTTGACTCGCATATACCGCCTACAGTGACGGTCAAGAGCTCACGTCTCACTCATGGCTCGGATGTTGCAACTTAGAACGCCAGCTACCGTGTTAACATGTGCATATATGATAGCGTATTTATTTTTGTAAAAATGAAATCTGGGCAAAACCTAATAACCGAGCCATTATTTAGTCGTTCTTCCACCGATAAGGCTGAAAACAAAAGACTTGAAGGACCTACTACGAATTTAAACATAAAGCAACCCACCTCCTGTAAGAAAACATTTAATAGAACATTTAATCTGGGCATAATAAACATACATAGATTTGTACCTGTGATGCAAAAAATGCCCTTTTTTGTTTTCCTTGTTTGTTATTTAGGGGAGACTGATAAGGCAGAATGTTGGTGAGTCTGAAAGTTAGTTAGTTATTTTCATGTCATTATAAGTACTCTTGTAAATATTTAGCTAGAATATATGTATGGGTATCTTTTAACTTATATAAACTATTATAACTGTTACCTATAAAAGTTACAACCCCACATTTTATATAGCACCTGATAAAAATCAATCGTGGGGGCCACAAATTATAAAACAAGGAAGATAGCGGACTCCCACGTTACGGCTTTGGACAGCGATAATTGCGACATTCGTGGTTGTAATATGAACTAGGATTAGGTAGACCTTGCTATGCGACCCGCAGTGCAAACAAATATATTTTTATATTTTAAATTGCTATGAATCGCGCGATCATTAATTTTCTACCAAAATTGAAAAATAAAATGTAATTTTGGTAGAAAATTAAAGATTGCCTTGAACCGAAAATTATGATTAATTTATTTACAACTCTCCTAATTAATTTCCTAAAATTAAAATTAATTACAATTGTTAAAAGTTAATACTTCAGTAAGCATTAAGTTTTATTATTTTATTTGCAAGCAAGCATATGAAATAAATAAACAAGTATTTATTTTTTTCTTTTATATTTATTGTACATATTAAATTTAGTCTGTGCCATTTTATTTTTATTACACTATTTATATTTTTTTAGCATTTACCATTTAAAATATTATTAATTACACTACACCATTTGAAAATAAAAAATGTGGTGCTAATATTTAAAAAATTCTTATAAAATTCATCCCTGTCACAATCACAATTTACTGTCACCTGTCATTACAACGTCAAAAACAATTGCCGATAATGAAGTGTTCTCAAAATGTTTGTTAAAAAAAACGCTTTTAGCGCTGTCGGTGGATGGAATATAACTTAAAACCGTTTCAAGGCCGTGTATATGAGTTTCATACCCCTGGTGGGGGCTACCTATTAATGTTTATCTCGAATTTCATCCTAATCGTGTTTCAAATGGTACATAATTGATTCTGTATTCAGTTGTCTATTAATTAACACATTTTTTTGAGAACAACTGCAGCGCAGTTAGTGTGTGGCTAGCTGTTCAAAGGTAAAATGTTCAACTCCCAGTGCCGGCATTTTCTCCCTCGAAAAGCGGGGGGATTGCTACCGAGTTAATTTACCCATTACAATTTCTCCAAAAAACAAAGAAAAGTGATGCGGAATCTACGTTAAGCTGTATGTCCCATTCATCTATGTCATACACGTAACACGTACTACATAAGTCTTGAAGTATATCTCTGATGTACCTATCTGCAGTTAGCGCTCCGCCATCAATCACCACTAACACTGTGCGTGCTCCCAAACATATTCCACCCCACACCATAATTAAACCTCCACCAAAAGATACAATAGTAGCAAAATTAAATGGCGTATTTTGTTCTCCTTGGCGTCGATACAATCTTTCCCTACGGTTTAGTGGAGCATTCAAAGCTATCTAGATATAGGCTACAAAATAATTAAAAAAAAAAACAATTTTCAATCTGTTCCTTTAAATTTGCCGGTGTGTGTATTTACAAACAATTTAAGCGCATGGAATGGGTTTTATGGAGTTCCAAGTTTCCAAAAATAGATCAACGAATGCTATTGTTGTTTTCAAGTCTCTTTGGTAGCCGATCTCAATCACGTTGGTACCTGATCGCAACAGTTTCGGCCACCTCTGAAACCGGATTGCTCTATGGTAGAGTTTACCAAGCTTTTTGAGCCGCGGAGCACTTTTCACGAGAAGAATTCGTCAGGGAGCTTTATCAGAGCCGCCCCTAGGCGGGGTCAAGTGGGGCACCGGCCCCAAGCCCCGCGTCTATAAGAGCCCCGCACTTCGACCGTCAAGTAATAAAATAATAAAATACATTAAAAATATTATTCCAAGTTTTATAAATAGTTGGAAAAAAAATATATTTTCATTGAATATAAGTATGTGTACTTTGTTAATAGTAAGGTGACCATACGTACTTGTTTTACCAGTACAGTACTGGTTTTTTGTTATTGGTCCTGGTTAGTCGTGAAATATAACCAGTACAGTTTAGGGGACACTAAATCAAAAATTATAAATTTTTCTAAAGATCAAGTAATCAATCCATCTTTCAGTACGCGCGTAAATTTAAACGCAAAATATGGTTCAGCAGTGTGGCGATCTTTTCAAAATTACTTTCTTAATATACAATATAAATAAAAGAAGTAAATTTTATGCATTTTTGCACTTAAATGCAAAAAAAATATAAGCTTACTCCGCAATATTTTTTTAACATATGTATATTCTACAACAGCTTTCATGCTGGCTGAGCAGACGCGCACCTAAAAAAAATGGGCTGAGGGGGAGGGATCTATTTCTAAAAAATATTCGTTAAATAATACAAAATTTATTATTGCTTTTACGGGGAGGGTGGTCTTATATATTCATTACATTATACTATAATTTGTGTTTTATCAACAAAAAAGGTGATTTTATTTTCAGTAGTTTAGTTTTTATTGATTAAGTATATGATTTTTTAGTTCCTGGGGGGGGAGTCAGGATCCAAGAACCCCCCTCCTATTATGCGCGCCTGTGCTTAAGCTATTATAAATATCCTGGTTTATATAATAATATTTGAAAAAAATGGTCACCTTATTAATAGTATTAAAGAAAATATCGTTATTCAATATGTGTGTATATATATATATATATATATATATATATATATATGGGGCCCCGCAAATCCAGTTTTGGGGCCCCGCAATTCCAGTTTTGCCCCAGGCCCCGCAAATGCTAGGGGCGGCCCTGAGCTTCATCGTTGCTATATATATATAGCAACGCTAGTAGATCGCGGAGCACAACGGACGCTCCGCGGAGCACAGTTTGGGAAACTCTGCACTATATAAAAGTCAACAAGCCACAGTTTGTTTATTGTACCAATATAAATAAAATTTCATTCCAATAAAATACAACACTCCGGAAGGAGTCAAGAGATATACATGAAATGACATATTTTTAACTTTAATATTCATCATTTGAAGTATCCAATATCCCCTCCAATTAATTAAAATATATACTGAGAATTGTGAACTGTCAAAATTAAAATTGACTTCTGAAATGTGAGTCTGTAATCATGGATTTAATTGTTATTAAAATCGCAAAAATCTAATATCGTTTTTATCAGATATCTCATGAACGACACAGTAACAAAGGTTATTGACAAAAAAATGTCCCATCCAAACTGTATTTGAATCAGCACTTTATAAACGTGTCACTTGAAAAAATGTCAGAGATACTGAAAATTATTTGACATTTTTAACAAATCAATAATGAAACACCGAATATAAACTCGATCTGAATTGCAAAAATTAAAATAAAAAATTGTCGATGAGATCTGAATAGCATAAATTATTAGCTCCTGGTAAATTATCTGCTGTTTTAAAATCTAAATATAATATAATTTAAATATAATATGGGCTGCACACTATTAAGCACTGCATAGAAAACTGAGTGTATAGTCTTTTTATCTCATATATCAGGTCGTCATGGAAGAAATTTGTGCTTTTTATTTGACATTGGCTTAATATTTTACCGTTGTGTTTTTCTTGTTGGAAAGTTACACATCTCGCCTGTTTAAAGAAATTATTGTATGCTCTAAAAAGTATGAAAAACTTTTTTTTTAAATTATTTTGTTGATCGGTCGGAAATTCGCACTATTATGAAGTATGAGTTCTTATGTGGAACTACGGCATCACATACCGCGCGAAACATTAATAGTCTATTTGGCTCTAGTGTTACTACGCAGCAGACAATATCAAACTGGTTCGCCAAATTTCGTACAGGTAATTTAAAAACTAAACAAGAAAAAAAACTGGCTCATCGATCACAGTAGAAATATACTGCAACCAACTGGACGAAATTATGCACAAACTTATAGAAAAACAGCCTAGATTGGTCAATAGATCGACTCCTATCTCATTGCATGATAGACCCACTGCACAAATGACTGAGGCAAAACTACAGGAATTGGAGTTGGAACTTCTTTATCATCCTCCATACTTATCAGACCTAGCCCCCTCTGAGTACCACTTTTTCCGCAATTTGGACAACTTTTTAATAGGAACACAGTTTAATTCCGACAATCCTGTAAAACTGGCCTTCCAGGATTTCATTGACTCTCGTCCGCCAGGGTTTTGTACCACCGACCTTAGCAACCTGCCGCTTAAATGGCAAAAGTATATAGACAATATGAGTGCATACTTTGATGAATAAAATAATTCCTTATATTTGTAAGTTAGCAATCAACTTTGCCTTTTTTTTCTACAAATTTCATCCTTGACGACCTAATATATAGTAGAAATAAATGTAAATTATTAAATAAAATAAAATAAATAGTAGTTGAGGTGCCCGTACTTCGTACGATTTTTGTTAAATATATTTTTGTTGATAAGTGAGTATGTTGATTGAGATATTTAAAGTGTAAAAGTAGTTATTCCCATGCCCTTCATCACAATTTAAAACCACCCTTGTACGGTTGGGAAGGTTGAGGAAAAAAATGGTTTGCAACCTTCGGCCAATGTTCCCCTAACCCTGAGGTTAAAAATTGCTTCCTCCTTAGCCCACTGCAAATTATTAAAGAAGAAAATCATGAAAATAAAAACACTTTCTCGACAAAAACAATAATAATGAAATTCAGTCTAAACTCTGAGCGGTGAAAATTGTGGTCACCTTCAATGGGCTCTACTCCATCCCTGAAGGTTGATGTTATACATTGCATCCTCTAAAAAGATAATGTACAAATCGCTTCTCTCAGAAAATTCAAAATGCCCCAAAGTGGTTAGTCGGTCAGTAGCTGTTATGCAAATTTAAACCCGTCTATCTCGGATCTTAGGCCTGTCGAAAGCAAGAAGGCAAAGCTCAATTTCTCTCAATATACCGGGTAATTTGTAAAAACTTCGAGTGTAGATGTTTGCTCAGACGTTCTTCCATAAGCATTCATTACTCTGCCTTCTAAATTAATTCTTTAATTTGCCTGTACTCCTTATTTAACATTGGATTTCCAGTAAATCTTTGATTCGGTGCTAATTCTGTGGAGACTGTCTGCTACTCTGCGTGCTGCTTGAAACAAAAATGCACTTTTTGCAGCAAATGGGTGGAGATGAGGAGACGGAATCACCGCTTCCACCACGGATAGTGATACCCAAAACAATTCTGTTTAAAAGACTCTCGAAATTATCTCTCTAAAACTCTCTAAGTCTAGTAGTTTTCTACCTCCAAGATGACGAGGAAGGTAAATAAGTTAGAGGGAGGATTTCTTATGTAGACTGCGGTGGATGTACATGACTTTTCTAGTCTCAATATCTAAGGACTAGAAATCTTCCACTTAAGGACACCAAAGATTTAGGGCAACATTGAAACAGCAAGCATATTTGTGACGAAGATCTTGTTCCACCCAGACAGCTGAGGGTCCTTCTAACTTTCTTTTAAACTCCAGCAACCTTCATTCTATCCCTAAACATAGATATTGCTCATTGCAGCCCCTAAAAAATCGCGAGGATATAAAAAACGCCATTTTTCAGTAAAATTTGATAACTCCAAGGTCAAATCATAAAAAAATACTTCCAGTGTGTGTAGGTCTTGATATTTCTAGAATTTTTTTCAAATTCCTATAATTCATTATTGGTAATGCTTGGTATTACTTTGTTCCTCCGTTATGGATCTCGTATGTACTATTTATATTTTGTTTCTATGACCTTAAATTGTATTTAATAATGTTGATTATGATATTATTGTTATATTTCCTTTTTTGCGAAAATTTTAACAAAATATGGCAATTGATTCTTGAATTTTAATGGTGGTAACCTTGTACTCATAGTGCAGAATCCATAGTTCGATCTATTTCAGATAGTCCTTTTGTTCCTATATGTATGAACATTTTGTGCTATTGTTTGGGAACAATACCACGTCCGTCCGACCAGATCAGCTGATATTGTCCCTTGTCCACCGTCGACCGTTCAACATTTGCCGTCCCACGTCCAGTCTCCGACATAGATTTATATTGAATGCATATATTCTGTTAAAGTTTATTGTTACAGTTACATACATATTTTCATATGATTTTAGGTTACTTTTATTAAAAATATATATTTGATAATCTGATATTTAATTACATGAATTGAAATGAATGTTTTATATTTTAATTAAAATCTGGAAAAACACGCTAGGTATAAATGATAAAACTGAATTAATATTTAAAATTTACTATTAAATGAAAACTTTTGATTTAGATCCAACATCACACAAAGGGTTTATTAATAATCGCCAAAACATAATCTCCTACGCTATTTCTTTTTAAAGGTTGTCAACCATCATGGCTTTTCTGTTTTTTTTTTTTTTTTTATACAATAGCTCGGAATAGATTTATAGATGTGCATCCGAATCACTCGGAGATTCTTCAGCCATGAAATTATTTTACAACCTACGCTTCTATTACCTTAAGTTTTCTCCTGACTGATAAACTGATGTAGCTTTTGTTTCTTTTCTCTTATTGTATGACTTAGAAATTAAATAATCTAGAAGTCGTATTCAGATCTGTAGATACACTAAGGTTTTTTCAACAAATATTTTCAGAATTTAATCTAGAAGTCGGACTTAAATCCGATGTAACATAAATGATCGCAGCAGACGGAAAAATAAAGAGGAAATTAACACGACGAGTTAGAGCAGCTGTTAAGCTATTTAATATCATTAAAACAATTTTTTTAGTTAAAAGAGAAATACCGACAGAAGCTAAAGTTCAGGTTTTTAATATAAGAACCATTTAAATATTGACATATGGGTCAGAGCTTTGGACAGGGTTAGAGAAAATTAGAAGCAGTGAAACGAAGTGTTTACGAAAGATCAAGGGAACGACAATATTTGAACGAATAATAAATATAGTAAAGAAAACAGAGAAGAATTATGAAAATCAGTGGTACAAGTGATAGAGAAAGGTGATTTGAGCTGGTATGTGTCGTAGGAATTTTGAATAATCCGTTTCTTTACAATATTACTAGAAATTTTACAAAGAAACTAGTAAAATTACTAGTCGTTTTGCAAAGAAGCGAATTATTTTAGATTCCTTTGACATATATATCTTTCATTTGCTGCAAAAAATCTCTGAACTCGTCAAAATAACTCAAAATTTGTGATTACCCAACGCGTTAAAAAATCGACTAATGCTTTAATGAGTACAACGACGATACATTTAGATTTCTAGTGAAGACTTATGCAAGTTAAGTTATGACACTAGACTAGTTAAAAGTGCATTTTGAAACGATTGCTTCTGTACCAATAACTCAATGAAGACGATGCTCGATTTATTTCATTGTTGCAGCAAATAAGCGATATTAGTTTCTTTAACTTCTAGGTGAAGTATAGGGCTTCACTAAATTGTCGAAAACTCTCAAAATATTTATCCAATCAAAAAAATTGAATTTTGTAATATTTTTCGTAAAGTTTTTGCTGTTAAGTTAATTATAAGGGAGATGTTTACAATATTTAAATTTTTGGTTTTCCCGCCATAACTCCCCAAATATGTATCCAATCAAAAAAATGATCTGAGTTAAAAGATTTGTCTTCTTATTCTAAATAATTTTTTTAATTAAGTTTTTGCGGTTAAATCAATAATAAAGGAGATATTTACAAAATTTAAATTTTTGGTTTTCCCGCCATAAATTTCCGAACATTTAAACAATCAAAAAAATGGTCTGAGATTAAACATTTTTCTCCTTATTCTAAACAATTTTTCTAATTAAGTTTTTGCTTTAAGTCAATAATAAGGGAGATATTTACAATATTTAAATTTTTGGTTTTCCCGCCATAAATTTCCGAACATTTAAACAATCAAAAAAATGGTCTTAGATTAAACATTTTTCTCCTTATTCTAAACAATTTTTCTAATTAAGTTTTTGCTTTAAGTCAATAATAAGGGAGATATTTACAATATTTAAATTTTTGGTTTTCCCGCCATAACTCTCCAAATATTTATCCAATCAAAAAAATGATCTTAGATAAAAGATTTGTCTTCTTATTCTAAATAATTTTTCTAATTAAGTTTTTGCTGTTAAATCAATAATAAGGAGATATTTACAAAATTTAAATATTTGGTTTTCCCGCCATAAATCTCCAAACATTTATACAATCAAAAAAATGCTCTTAGATTAAACATTTTTCTTCTTATTCTAAACAATTTTTGTTATGTGAGTTTTTGCTTTAAGTCAATAATAAGAGAGATATTTACATAGTTTTAATTTTTGATTTTCCCGCCATAACTCTCCAAATATTTATCCAATCAAAAAAATGCTCTTAGATAAAATATTTGTCTTCTTATTTTAAACAATTTTTGTAACGCAAGTTTTTTGCTGTTAAGTCAATAATAAGGAAGATATTTACATAATTTTAATTTTTGTTTTCCCGCCATAACTCTACAAATATTTATCCAATCAAAAAAAAATAGTTTAGTTAAAAGATTTGTCTTCTTATTTTAAAAAAATTGTGTAATGTAAGTTTTTTGCTGTTAATCTGTTATGAGTGTTGTTACGAGTGAGGAACTTAATCTTACTTCAAAATTTCTTGGTATCCATTTGTCTTCAGGTCATGGAAGATCTGTCGGTGCGCCTGCTGCTTTGTGCGTTCCATGCTAGGATGATCCTGGAAATTTCTCTTCTTTGCGTAGAATATGGCCAAGCCAACGTTTTTTACTTTTCCGTATTTCAAATTTCAGTTGTAGCTTGTTTTGCACAGCACTCGCTGTTGGTCAAAATATACCACCTGACGTATAAAATTCTCCTCAAGCATCGATTGACGAAAACTTGTAGTGTAGAAAATATTTAGTTAGTAATTTTATAGATTTCGCAGCCATACGGAAGCGGCTATATATTGGTGTGGAAAATTCGTAATTTAGAATTGATGGAATAGTTATATTCAAAATATGAATAAAGGTGAGATATAAAAAAGATATATCAATCCAGAGTATCTAAAAAAAAAGACGTTGAGGAAATAAGTGTGACGAAATTAGAAAAGCGCTTGAAAGAAGAAAATTGTTCTGGAATAAGTTAAAAAGTAAGACAAAAAGAAAGAAAAACTGTGCACGTTCTCATGTGATAGAGGAAAAGAAATATAAATAAAACTCAAACAAAGCACGATATGGTAAAAGAGCTTTACGAATAAGTAAGGATTCACAATAAACATCTCCAGAATATTATCTAGGAACCAGATTTAAATCCGGTGTCACACAAAGGTTTGGCAACTAATATCTTTAAATTCTAATCTGGTGACAAGATATGGGTCGTTTTTAAACAAATTTTTGATGATTTCATTTTTTGAACATAATTCTCCAGAAATTAATTTAATCTAAAAACTCAATCATAGTTTTTATTTTTATTACATCTCGTTATTATAGTGGCTAATTTTTAGTGCTTTATTGTAAATGAGATGGTGTTTGTGCTGGTCACAAACATTTAAAATACTCTTTAGAATTATACCTTACCAACATGCTTGCTCTTTGTTCTTAAATACCTCTTCAGCCAATTCGAATCGATTATTTGATCGCACTAACTAGCATGCAAATGACCTGATTTCATAATCAAATAGTAATTGAATTCGTGAATGTAGATACCATAATTTGGCAAAATAGACATTAATGCACATGGAACAATAAAATTCCATTCAGAGAGAGAGAGAGAGGAGAGAGAGAGAGAGAGAGAGAGAGAGAGAGAGAGAGAGAGAGAAGGAGAGAGAGAAATTTCAAGTGGCTGGATGAGGTAAGATTCCAACATTGTTAGCAAATCAAGCGTTCAGATATAACAGTACTAAAGCGTTGTGATTGACTGTTGCTAGATGATTATGATAAGCTTTGCTACTAAGCTTTAGTAACAATGGTGTATTAGATGTATCAGTAAGATATAACGGTTGGCAAACCACTATTGACCATACATACCAATTGGAACAATGGGTTACGCTGTTTCATTTTTAGCAGTAGCGAAAACATGACAGGTTTAAACCTGACTTTATTCATACCAGCATGCTACGAATCACATTGAAAGCACACAAAGATTTTTTAAACAGCAGTTAATAATATGGTTAACGTGCATAGGTATCAATACCCTAGAAAATATTTTCCTTTGTTTTGTCTGAAAAATCTGTTTTGATTGCATTTTGTCTTTTTTGTTATATATCTCGTCATTTTAAGGAAACCTTCGATTTAATAATGTCGACTAATGAAACAAAATATAAAAATGAAATGAAGTATACAAATTTACGACAAAAACTTTCTGTATTTAACGTTTTGAACTCAAACAAAAGATTTAACAAAACATTGATAAAAACTTGTTATAAAAGTCATGATAAATCATAAGACAAACAAGCAATAAGGAGTAAAAAAGGAGAAGTAAAGCACAAGGAATTCACATAAAGAAAACAGAGAAAGATTCCAAAATGACCGCAAACAGAAAGAACTTTTCCCTTATAAAATAATGAAGGAAACTCTTTAAGAAACTTCTAGAATTTCGGATACAATAAAGTCTAGTTATGTTTAATAATACTTTCAAAAACACTCGTTGCAATTTTCTTAACTTTTCACTGATATTTTTACGATGGTCCCTAATTGTTTTGTCCTCAAACAGGAGATTTGTGGAGCCATCTACCGGTAAACGAACACACTACTGCAATACAGACATAGGTTACGTTAGGTTATATCCAAAAGTTCAGAAGTTTTTTTTTAACTCTGTATGTCTCAAACGTGTTGTCCAACACTTGCATTTGATCGACTTGTTCAGTAAATTTTCTATTATTTATTCTTAAAATTATTTCACTCTTGCCATAAGCACAATTCAAATGTCAGCGATACATTTTTGGGGTTCTAAACGCGTCTTCAGTAGGAAGAGGCGTCCAACTGAAGATTTTATGTTCACGCGGATATTGCGGATAAACGGATATGATATATAATCCGCACCCGATCCGCATCTGCACGATTTAAATGATAATTTATCCGCATCCGCAGAAAAATGGCGGATATCCGCGGGTAATCCGCCGTAATTATAATTTTCTTTATTTGGTTTTGGCGTTTAGCCTGTTCCGGAATTGTAAGGATGCCATCTTTTTATAGTTCTACCAACAGTCTAAATTTAAAAATTGGTTTCCAGTGTGAATTTACACACATTTCCGGTTTTTGTAGGTATTTAGTAAATAAAAAAATGTTTTGTGATGGTAAACATATCGAAATCTTTTTTTTTTTTTTTTTTAATACAATTACGGATGTTACTTCAAATATAAAAGGCTTGCACTCAATACCAATACCAATTATGAAATTAAAAAATATATATTTTTTCAAAAATTTATGTTTGATTAAAAAATCCTTTATTGTTATTATTTCCATATACATCAACGTGTATATATTTTTTTATATTTTTAGATCAACCTCGCTGGGTTACAGAGTGTGGGATGGATTTTTTTATGGGTTTCCGTCATAAATGTTTCAAAATATTTGAAAAAAATTATGAGCATTGCACATTAATATGAACCTAAATAGTACAACAAGAATTTTTTATCCGATTATATTTTCGGAAAATATGGTATTTTTTGTGTTTGGACAAAATTGATTTTTTTAAATTCCTTGCATAATTATGGCTAATAATGTTATGGCTTTTTTGTATTTATGCCTAGGTGTTATTAAGGTAGTGTACGTCTTTTTTGAAATTAAAATTATAATAAAAATTTTCTCAGTAATAAACATTAATGTGAAATGGAATAGTACAACAGACATTTTTGATTTGATTATTTTTTTCAAAAGTTCTCAAATTTTTTGCAACACCGTATTAGCAGTATTTAATCGACTAACTGTATAACTGGGCAGCTATCTTGATGCGCTCACATTTCTTAATTAAGTTCGCTTGTAAGTCTCTAAATGAAAGCTGGGGTGAATGGTGGATTATTTTATCAAAAGTTATCGAATTATTAGCAGCACCATACTAGCAATATTTATTTAACTAACTGTAGAACTAGGCAGCCATCTTGATGCGCACACATTTCCTAATTAAGTACGCCTGCAAGTCTCTATAGGAAAGCCCGGATGGATGGTGGATTATTTTTTCAAAAGTTATAGAATTTTATGATTTTTAGTATGTATGTCAGGCGCGCACCCAGGAAATTGGGGGGAGAGCTGAGAAGACTAAATAATTTAAATTATGAATAAGGGTTTTCACTTCTAAACTACAAAGTAATGATCTAAACAAAAATAATCCTCACTTCTAAAAATACAAGTGATGACCTAAACAAAAAAGGTCGTTACTTTTAAAATACAAGTGAGGACCTAACAAAAAAGTCCTCCCTCCTAAAATATAAGTGCTGACCTAAAAAAAAAGTCTTCACCTCATATGTAAGTAATGACCAAACAATGGCTTTACCTCTTTTTTAACAACAAAGAGTATCAACCATAACATTTGGAGCTCTTGGGGAGAGGTCAAACCCCTGAACGTCCCCCCCCCCCGCCTGGGTGGGTGCGCGTCTGATGTATGTACTAATATTTTTTTGCTAGACATCTACAAAATCCTGAAATGTGCGAAAATTCATGCTACTCAATAAATTTTTTAAATTTTATTTAGCTTATTTTAATTTAGTAGCCCCCTCCTAACAAATTTTATAAGCCCCGTACTAGTTTTATCCAGCACTGTGAAAGATATTAAACAAAAATGTTGCGTTGTCGTGGGTTGCCATCATTAGAATACCGTAAGGTGACAGGCAATCCAATTACTGTTGTACGATGTTCCATCTATTCATCTAGGATTCAGCCGAATAACTTCAGCGGAACTAAAACGAGCGAGGTACGGGAGGGAAAAGGAAGAACGGTCGCCCCAATCCCAAGTCCCGGTCCTATTCGTGTAAGGACGGACGCGAACTGCAATTTCAACTATTATGTCCGCTTCTAAATTAATGCACAGCAATTTGTATTTAGATTTTGGACATCTTGAGACCAAATTAACTGGGTTGAAGAATTTAAAAACTAAAAGAAAAGACAATTTTGAGAAAACAATCTTTGATTAAGAAAGGTTTAAGAATGGATAAAACAGTTTGTTAAAGCAAATATAGTACGGGAAATAAAAGAAAATCTAATAAAAATACAATTTTCCTATTTTTGTGTTGCTGTCTTACTGGATGCTACATGTAAAATAATTTATAATTTTCAATAAAAATGTTATAGGGAAAATTAAATGCAGCTAGTTTTTTGCTTGAATTTAGTGCGCTGTAGGGTTGTACATCGAAGGCAAAACATCGATGTTTAACATCGATGTTAACATCGGCGCTTACTATCGATGTTGAAAAAACATCGAAGGAAAAACATCGATGTATCGGAAACATCGATGTTTTATTAATATTAAAAAAAGCTATTTATTTATATTATATAGGTTTTATTTAATAATGTAAAGATAAAATACGAAAAAAGTAACACATAATACACAAAAAGCATTTATTAGATTTTGAAATAGAAATATTCCTTTTTAATAGCAATTAATTTCACATTAATATTATTATACCCAATATAATAATCCTAATTTGTACCTACAGTCTATTCCAAACGATTAGGCGGACCTAACCGCAATTTTCATTTTTGTAATTTGTCATTAGATATTTTTTTATATATTGAAGACTTTTCCTGAACAAAATGATCAAAAGCTTCAAGCAATCGGTAAAAGTAACTAGAACAGACCTTACTATTTTAACATTTCTAAAATGAAATATTGGATTTTATTACAATACTAATATAGTAATCTAAATGTTAATTTTATATTATTTAACATAAAAATAACACTGTCATACACAATTATTTTTATACTTTTTTAAGTTGAAATAAAGTCTGTTCCTTTGGTTTAGGCGGAACTAGATTTTCAATTCTAGTTACTTTTACCGATTAATTGAAGCTTTTGATCATTTTGTTCAGGAAAAGCCAACTTCAATATATAAAAAAATAGCTAATGACAACTTACAAAAATCCAGGGATTGGAGGCATAACAACTGGGAAAGTGTCAACAAGACTCAAAAATAAAAAGTGTGTTGGCGTCGTTGGTCGTTCGCATAGTTTGCAAAAATTAGAAGTTTCTTTTTATTTTTTCGTATTCTGCTAACTGCTAAGAAGAACAAGAACTAACACTATTAGTATTGTTATATCACAATAGATGACGCTTATATTTTGTGTACTAATTTTAATAAAAATTAAATTTTTAAGATTCCAGCGCGTCTAGCGGTAGTTTCTGAATTTCAAAGTTTAAACATCGACATCGGTAGTAGACATCGATGTTTTATCGATACTATCGCCAGCTGACCATCGATGGTAAAAACATCGATGTTTTTAAAACAAACATCGATGTTTTCGATACATCGATGTTTTTTTCCCATCCCTAGTGCACTGTATACATGATCAAAACAAGTGCCTGCCATTCAAATGCACATGTTACAGTGGTTTTGGTGAAGTAATAAAAGCCACAAGCACATAACTAGATACGTAGTCATCTCAATTCTCACGTACAATTGAAGTACAATTTTCCAGTAGTATTGAATAGTGTAGAAGCGGCGACTTTAACTAAGCAGTTAAGTAAGTTATTACACTTTGCCACGTTTATAGACAATAAGCTATTCAATGATGGGTTGCCATCTAGCTGCGTTCAATCATTTTGGTGCCTGAGTAGAAAAAATCGAACCATGATACTTACAAAAAAGATTTTCATGAAAAGATATTTAATATTGAGGTGGCTTTCAACCGCCAGAACGATATGGTGCATGCTCCAAGTTCACGAGAATCTTGTAAGAAAGTGCTGCATCAGTTATGGTTTGATGGGGTGGGGGCTATGATGGTACTACTTAGCTTAATTTTAACGAGAAATGGGTAAGAACGTCGATCAAATTCTACTGGAAAACCGTGTTGAAGTCTCTAGTTAAAAAACTGAACAACTCCCTCTTCGGTGGTCACCACTGGAGCTTCCAGTAAAATTCGGTGCTGACTCATAATGTAAAGGCTGCGCAGCAGTGGCAATATTTACTTTGTAACAATATTTATGGAAATACTATGTACATGAGTTAAATTATGTAATTTTTCAAGAGACGATTTTTTTTTTAATTTGCTAATTTACTCTTAGCTTATATTGCTATAAATATTGAGCATCTGATGTGTATTGTACTAAAACATGTATTCACTCATGTGTTTTTGTCTGAGAGTGTATTTTGCTAATAACTATAAAGTGAACCCATAAAAAAATCGCCTTTTTTGACTTATATTCTTTTCTCCGCCAGCCTAATAAATATTTGTAGGATGCCATAAATTCTAATGTTTTATTTTACACTACTTTCTTCAATATTTATGTTGGATATTACCATAACTTTTTTGACTGTTAATACTGAGACCATATTCTCTACAACTTTGCTTATAAGAACTTATATATCTTCTTCATTATCTGATATCAAAACTATGTCATCAGCGTACCTCAAGTTATTAATTTTTTCAACCACTAACTGCAATGCTTTTCTTCGCCTCATGTAGGGCTTCGTTAAATATAAACTGAGTATACGATGAAAAATAATGGTGATAAGATACAGCTTTGAGTGACGCTGCTTTTTATAGCAGAAAATTCAATATTCAATAAATTCAATAATTCATTACAGATTCAACACTATTTACAATTAAACAATTTCAATTTATATATAACTTATCTTAATATAACATCATTTCACTTAAAATACACAATTTAATACTCTAAGTCTGCCGACGAACTAAAATAGGAGTAGAATTTATTGATGCGGCTGCTGTCTCTCGATGGAAGGTATTGAAAAATTAGGAAAATTTGAAATAAAAAACAAACAAGACAAAGGATTACGAAATATATAATAGATGGACCATTCTGTAATTTCGTTCAACGTAATTTCTTAAAAGAAAATTCTTAAAACATAGTCTTTTGTGCCAGATAAGTAGATGTTATCCTTTGTCTATGGACCGGGTACAGACAATTACAAAACGCCACAAGAAATAAATCAACATAACAATATGGGTTGTCCAAGATATCAGAAAATTTACATTATCAAGCTAGTAAAAAATCTTCAAATTGAAATAATCTAAAACTTCAAACATTTTCATTGAATTAATTCACGAATTTGTATGGTTTTGTTAATATTGGGTAATGTGAATAAATATCTAGTAATTGCTTTTAGCATTCAGTATAAGCAAAAAAAAAATGCTAATTGAAAAAGTTTTACTATAATAAATGCTATGAAGTTATCAGTAAATGATACAAGCATGTGATTCACATAAAATCCGAAAATTCATACTCGAATCTTATTTTGCAAGATGGGAAGTCTCAATTTGCCCAAAACATCTTTCAATGATGACTCTCTCCTTCGTATATAAAATATTATCTGCTCTTTCTGCTGCAGTTTGTGGCGACTTGAAAGGAGTAAGTAACCACGATAACTACGTCAATGGGAATCGAGTTCATTAACTGATATAATTCAGACCTTTTTAGTATTCTACTGTCATGGACAGATCTAGACCACTTTTAAATGTTTCCTTTGGTAGAGGAGATTGACTGGTTCTTGACCGGAAGTGACGTCACAGTACAGATGTGTAACAGGTGACCTGATTTTATCAGGTACCTGATCTGGTAACTGATTTTATCAGGTATCTGATCTGGTCACCTGTACTGTGACGTCACTTCCGGTCTAGAACCGGTGAATATCCCTTACTCTTGTAGCCTGTACATTTATGCTATAATATCCTTTCCTAATCAAATTATCATCACCGTAGCGAGAAGATTTTTTAATAGCAATATGTGTACAGTCTATAACACTTATGGCACACGGAAAGTTATAATGTTTCCTACAATACGACTAAGCTTCTTCTAGTTTTCTGCCTACTGGAAAATTAATCCGTTCTCCAGATTTTTATAATTTTTTTGTAAAACCAGTGATATAGTTTTAGTAATAGTAATGAACGATGGGCTCCCAAATCTTGAGCAATGCCACTTTGAAAACCTAAGCCTATCACCAATAAAACATAAGCATATCACCATTTTTTGTTTATTTGTTATTGCTTTACCGCTTTTCCCAGTATTATGACAATAATCCAAAAAATGATCGGCTAGCCACATTAAATTATCTTCTTGAAATCTTTTATACATATTACACGTTCTTGACAATATTTACGTATACGAACTTGTAAAAATGCAGGCATATACCAATGGACATTAGAAGTTATACTGACCTCTCAAACATCTAATTAAGCATGCTAGAAAAATATGAAGAAATTGCTAGTGGTTTTAAGTAAAAGATAATGGTAGAAATAGGAAATAATTTCATTCAGCTAAAATACAATCAGTTAGATACTATTCTAGTAAAAGACAATGTTTATTCACTCGATATTAAGCTTTTGCTACATTATTAGTAAATGCTGCAGCCTAAAGCAAATGCTTATAGTAAAATCTTCTACAATTTTTTTCATCACAAAAAATAAAACTGCAAAATCAGGGCTTCGAACCGTTATTTTTTTCGTTTCGGTTTTCGTTCCGGTTCAATTAAAAAAAAAGTTATCGATTCGGTTCCGGTTTTCGTTCCGGCCAAAATAACGGGTTTTTTCGGTTTTCGGTTTTCGGTTCAGTTCCGAGTGATAAATTTGTAAATGCTTATACTAATAATAGAAATTTATTTTCTACTATAATTTAGTAGAAAATTTTATTCCTTATTTTGTAATAATCATACCAAGGCCGCTGTCAAGGGCGGGATTCTTGGCGTTCACCCCCCCCCCCCTCCTTCCGAAATAATAGAAGAGCATTTTTTTACTTATCAGTTAAAAAAATTACGATTTTTTTCTGCTCATCAGTTTAAAAAATAATCTTAAATAAAATGTATTTTATATTCACTCACATAAACATTATCTGAACCGAAATAAACCGATATTTTTTTTCGGTTCAGTTCCGGTTTTCATTCCGACAAAAATAACGGTTTTTTTCGGTTTTCGGTTTTCGGTTCAGTTCCGGTTTGAAGCCCTGTGCAAAATATTGTTCATATCGGTCAAAGGATATAGGATTGTCTGTCAATCACGAGAACCTTAGGAAAAATTGACGTAACAATGTTATCTACATACAGACACTTGTTAATTATGTATGTACGATTATTATTTTATTTATCAAGAGTAATTGGTTTTAACTATTATTAAGCAAAAATTAAGATTTTTATTTTGATTCTATTGGCAGAACTGACGTATTGACAGTATTTACCACGTTTCTATTTCACCATATATTATTATATTTGCCTGAGTGACTTGAATAATAATATTCTTTTCTTATAAAACTTCAGATTTTGTGTTTATAGTCAAATTACAAAAAAAAGTGTGTGGAACTTAAATACATACTTGATACTGTAATAATATTAAGTACTGTATTTTAAAACAAATCAGCTACATACAGGGGCGGATCGACCTATCGGGCAATCGGGAGTCGCCCGATGGGTCGATGCGACGACCGCTATCCAATCAAATACCTATGATCAATTCTATAATATTATTTTAGAAATCACTAAAAAAATTTGTTTGGTTTTCTAACGTTTTTTCATTATTTTAGAGACTGTATTTTTATTTTCGATATTAATATTAAAAATATAAATTATATTCGGCCCGGGCCGAATCATCCAAATCGCCCGGGCCAATTTAATCCCTCGATCCGCCCCTGGCTACATATGTAAACGTTGTTAAAAGTTACATCATTGTTTTACTAACTTTTATAGATGATGTAAATGCTCTCATATCGTGGATATGAAAATAAAATAGACCTGTAACATGCAATTCACAATGGAAACAGAATCTAATAAAAACATAAATTTCTTAAACTTAAATATAAGCCACAACAATAACAGTTGTATATTTAATTTTAATATTTTAAGAAAATCAACGTATACAGAAAATGTTATTCCAGCTTATTTTAATCATCCTCACAATATAAAAATAGCTGCCTTTCATAATTTCATTCACAGATTAATTTCAATTCCATTGTCCCCAGAAAATTATAATAGAGAATATTAAATCATTAAAACAATAGAACACAACAATGGTTACGATCCCGTCATAATAGATAAAATTCTAAGAAAGACCACAGTTAAAGAAACAGATCTACAGTAGTTCTTGATATATTAGTAGTTATTGATAGAAAACTTCAGTAGATATTTAGGTAAACCATCTATTGAAATTTCAAACCAACTGAAACAAAATAATATAAAAACAACTTTTTATAATAAAAATAATTTTAAGAGATTATTTAATAATAAACCAGTGGCGAAAGGAAACCTCCGCTAGACTTGCCCTCCCATAAAAAAAATATTTAAAAAAAAAATGTAAACTAAAAAAAAAAAAAAAATTTAAATATTTAGATAAATCTTCAAAAATACATCAAATTATGTTCTATACAAATTTTTGTCCAAGGCTTGCTTTACTAGTTACGAATTAATTATCATGACATATAAGTATGAAAAAATTGAGACTTTTTGAAATTTTAAATAATTTTACAAAAATTTTTCGAAATTTTTCGTTTTATCAAAAAACGTCTCAAATAAAAGTTATTAGTTATTGCATTTATAGTAACTTTTGTTCAATAAATTTTTTCGAAATATTTTTCTGTTGCTAAATATTCGCAAAAATATTAAAATCGACACAAGTAAACTCCCATTTCTAGTCAACCGATTTTCATAAAAAACAATAGGGTTCTTCCTATTTAATAGGAGAATTTTTTAGTATCAGAACGAACTCTTTAAGTTAAACCGTTTTTGAGTTATCGTGTACACACACACACACACACACACACACACACACACACACACACACACACACACACACACACACACACACACACACACACACACACACACACACACACACACACACACACACACACACACACACACACACACACACACACACACACACACACACACACACACACACACACACACACACACACACACACACACACACACACACACACACACACACACACACACACACACACACACACACACACACACACACACACACACACACACACACACACACACACACACACACACACACACACACACACACACACACACACACACACACACACACACACACACACACACACACACACACACACACACACACACACACACACACACACACACACACACACACACACACACACACACACACACACACACACACACACACACACACACACACACACACACACACACACACACACACACACACACACACACACACACACACACACACACACACACACACACACACACACACACACACACACACACACACACACACACACACACACGGGTTTTCGGTTCGGTTTTTTGGATTCCCTGGACCATGAAACGTGATCATCCGTCAAAATCTCGACATCGAAAATTTTCGCGATTACAATACTTGCCACTTACATATTAAGGTCGGGCAAGTAAAAAGACACAAAAAATAATATAAATCAGGCGTATATAAAATCAGTGTAATAATTGCAATAGATTTTACATAGGTCAAATTCGTAGGAATTTTGAAACTAGGTCCAAAGAATATATACGATCTTGATAATCAAACAGAATTGGCTCTTCTAATTTAGCGAAGCATTTAATAAAAAATATCCACGCGTGTAATATAGACAATTTAGATATTTGACACAAACTGACTACTTGGATTCAATATTTATGGCCAGAGGTCTAATTGGAGAACCTACATTCTCTGCCTCAATACACTTATCTAGGCGTTGGGAACCTATTATTTATTTATTTTAGAAATTTTGCATACAGACGCTAATCTGTTAAAATTAATATTCTCCGAAGCATTTGATATTTCATCATCAATTCGGACAGGTTGATGAATTCGGGCGAGAATAATATGTAAACACTATTCCCATTTTTACAATCATTCACGCCTCATCCAGGTATAAGAGCTCGCCCCCTGGCATCGGCGATTAGCCTCGTCGCAGAAATAGACCAATATAAAATAAATAAAATTTAAAAAAAAGATAATAAGAACAAGCCGCTAGTTCTCGTGCGATAAGAATCAGTGATTCTTCTACCGCAACCTTGTGAACATGTGCTGCTAGTATTTGTGCTGTAAATGGGATGAATAAATAAAGTTGTACTTATTGAACATTGTTTTTGTGTTTAATAATTTAATATCTAACACTAGATTTTTTTTTACTTCATACTCAATATTTGTTTACTCCAAAATGTTTAAAAAGGTCGCACGCAAATCGGTTAGCTTCAATTCTTTCCAAATATTATCAATGAACAGACCGATATTTACAAATGTGCTTTCTTAAACCTCCTGATTAATGGTAACAATAATCCCTAACATGCTACAACATCCGGAATAGTATATTCTGTAACAAGGTTGGAATGTGAAAATTCGATGCGAGTGGAACATTCCGAGCGCGAGCCGCAGGCGAGCGTCTGGAACCACGAGCATCGAATTTTCTCATTCCAACCGAGTCACAGACCCTACTTTCTCCACGACCACCAGAAAGAAAAACAATTAACAAATAATTATTTTAACAAACATTTTATCTTAACAAATAATTTATATTACATAACAAATTAATCAATTAATTAAACTAATTTATTTTATTTATTATTTGTTTAATTTTAATTTAATTAGCCGCACATCTGCCACTATTTTAGGTTAGGAAGTTATGTTGCATTTATTTAATGTAAACGTTGCATATATCTTAATGTAACCCTACAAAAACAAAAGACAACAAGCATGGAATGGTTATTCCATAACAAGTGATGGAATGAAATACACGCAAAATGCATAAGATGATAAGTGCTTTAGAATAACATTCCAACTCTTGTGTTAGAATATTAACTTTCTGTAGTCAAAATTGGTTTTAGAATTGGTAAATTCTATAGTGGTCGTGGAGAAACAATATTATTAAGAATGTAGGTATACGAGTCTAACTTGCAGTCTTTGAAAATGGTCTAATAGCCGAAACATATGTATCCGATTGTATATTTTACAATAAATTAAGTGGAACGTACACCGAGTGTTTTATTTTTATTTAAAATTTTCTTAATTTTTTAAACTAGAAGTTTGTGATTTCCTCGCCAGACTATGAATCTTCTCGGAACACTATCAACCTATTAAGCGATACTTTTGAAATTCTTTTTACGTGGGAAATAATTAAATATTGCATTAAACATGTGTTCCTAAAAATTTCGAAGAAAGTTGATACTTCAAGTTCAAGTTCAGACAAGTTATCTGTGATGTATTGTTTTATTTTTTTTTTTTTTTATTGGATAAATTACCATTCCTAAAACTTCTTAATTTATATGGAATTTTATTGTATAACTTTACTTCAATTGTAACATATGCTGCTGATTTTTGGCCACTGTATATGATAAGTTCTCTTTATTAGCTTTTATTTTGGTTTCATAACTATTATTTATTTCTTCACATATTTGTTTTGTTCACGGAAATGACGGCAGTCAAAATTGTATAAAGTAGGGCTGTGGAATCGAAGTCCGCATCGTGAAGTCGGAGTTGAATTCGGTGTCAGAGATGAAATCCGACTCCGACACCTTAAGCCTTTGAACCCTAAGGCGGCATTCCGGGCTGTAGGAAAATGAAGATAGATGTCAAGGTCGGTAAATCGGCCATTAGGGTATATGCCTCGCCAAAACAGGCCGGTAAACCGGCCTATAGGGTTCAAAGAGTTAATGTAATAGGTGCTAATTAATTATTATTATTATTTTTTTTTAACTGTCATAAATTGGTGTACATCGCATTTTTAAATATCGCGTTTTATTTTAAGTTTGACATAATAGAAAATAAGCATTGTTTTTGCATTTGTCCATTTCAATGTAGACGTAGACTTTCCGTAGAAGTTCTTTACATATGTATCGTTCTCCTCCATATGGATACCGGGCGACCTCTACGGCGGCTGTCCGGAAGGTTCCACTCTAGAACCATTCTGGAGATATCGTTTAGAGACTATGATCAATCCAATTCTTCTTTCTTGTCTGAATTTCTAGGTGGATAGGTTTTTGAGCTATCGATTCCCAAAGATGGGTATTGGAAATGTGGTCTGACCATGTAATTCGAAAAATTCTGTGATAAAAACTGTTAATAAAAGTTTTTTTAGTAAGTTCTATGACGACCTACGAGATAGTTGAACTCAAATATATAAATACATTTTATTTTCAAGCCAAAATTTTAAAAAGTAAGTACGAGGGTTACCTTTTATGTTTTTACAAACGACCACTAGATGGCAATATTGAAATGTGTCGTTACTAGATTCCTAAAATTTGACATTAGTTATTGTGAAATCAATGGCAGCTTATAAATTGACCGAGTAGTTTGTTGACAGTGAGCGTTAAACAAAAGTTTGGGAAAAAATGGATATTAAGGTTTCGTGTATGATTTTTTACGATTTTAGTAAAGGTCTAACTCAACAATAATGCATAGATTCGCTTCGTTCAACTTTTGGTAATCAAGCACCATCAGAACAGACTGTTTACAATTGGTTTGAAAAATCTCGTCATGAACCCTCCCCCTTCGTACAAACCAAAAATTTTCGAATAAAAGTCATAGTACTGGCACTAAAATACCCTGTATAATCTGATTATAAGCGACAAGTCGGTGTCGGAGTCGGTGGTTACAAAAATTTCGAACTCGGAGTAGATTGTTTAACAAACTCCACAGATCTGACATAAAGCGCGAATTTTGAAAAAAATTCAAGAAAAATTCTGGTGTTGGAGTTGAAGTCGGAGTCGGTGGTTATAAAATTTTCGGAACCAGAGTCGAAATCGTAATCGCTAGTTACAAAAATTTCAGAGTCGGAGTCGACAGTTTAATCGACTCCATAGCCCTGGTATATTCTATCGAAAACTCGCGCTAACTTAAATATTTAAATAGATGTAAAAATGTATTTTTGATTAATCTATAACTAGTATACCACAACTTGGCAATGATTCAACCACAAAGTAATATAATATTCTTATCACTTTTTCAACCAGAATGTGTCGTATTTGTTTAAATTTGTATGTTATTTTACTACCACCGTTAATTTTTTAACATTATTTGTAAGCTTTTACCTCTTTTCATAGAAGATATATTAAACTGTGAGTAATTTGTTCCTAACCACAAAGATTTAATTTATGAACGAACTAACCACAACCACAATTCTATGAATTATACAATAATTTGTGTCTTATCAAATCATTTCTAAAGTCAACTGAATATCTAGTACGTAAATTTGCGACTGAAGCAAGTAGGAATCTAGTCTCTGTTTGGTAACCCCACAAATAACTAACAAGAGCACAGAACTCCTCAAGAAACAATATTTATTCTACAATTATACGGCTGGGAGGATACTCTCAGTTGCGCGCACACGAGCGCCTAACGCTGGAAAACACTCGTATTAAGCGTCATATACACCGCAGACCACAATAAATGTATTTAATACAAAAGGTTGCTCTGGAAACCAACTCGGATTAATTCGGTGAATCACGGATTTATTCGGTAATGAATGGATACATACGTACATACATTTCTTAACACAAACACTCAACCACTCAATTAGCGCTAGCAGGAGCGCACCCAGGAGCGTCTCGCTGACTTGAGTCCCCCTAAATATAAAAAAAACATGTTTTTAAGGGAAATTTTTCGCGTAATTGAACGATTACATACCCCTTCAAGAGAAAATTCTAGCTCTTGAGCCCCCCTTAAGAAATCATTCGCGCTTGATACCAGTGTTAGAAACCGGATTATTATTGATTCTTAAACAATAATAATCAATGATATTGGAAGAAATATGTATTATTATCTAAGCGTGGCATTTTAGATAGATATATTCTTTATTCTTGCATTTCGGCTTTGAATGGAGTACAGTATTTACAATAATTTTCCAAACTTAATTATATTAATAATAATATGTATAATAATTATTATAATAATATAATAAACATCTACAAAATAGAAAAAACAAGAACAACGTACATACAAGTTACAAGAAAAAATAGCTTTTTATGGTTCTTTTTCCAATTCCTTTTCTCTTCTTTTCTGTAACACCTTTTTCATTCATATCGTTCCGGCACCCAACTCGTCCAGCAATTCTTGTAATGTCTTTATCTCCCGTTTTCTTCCTTCCAGTATTTACTTGTCACTGTTTCGTTTCCGCACCTGAATCTTGCTATAGATATTTGGAACTTGTTATTTTCTTGCAGATATTGTGGCACTCATTGTGTTTGTATGCTCCAATAATCTTGAAAGTACCTGGCTTGGTCGATCTTATTCTGCTAGTTCTGCAGCTGTACCTCTCTATATCTTTCTATACTTTCAACTGCAGCTCCTTTTTCCTGCCTTCTTCTCCTTGCTGTAGCCATTCCTCTCATAGTATTTCCTTCTTTCAGTTTTCCAATTTGGTAACATGGCATTATTTTGATTGAATATCGTTACGTAAGGCGAGAAGTGTAATATCCTAATAATTTATTTTGTTTTTAGTTAATTTATAAGTGCTGATAAGATAATAAGAACTAGCTGGCCAACGGAGTGACCGAGCTCGTTAAATCGTGCAGTTTTGACTGGTTAAAAGTCTGAATTGTGAGGTTGCTAGTTCAAGTCCCCGTTGGTGATATTATTCGGGCGAGAATAATATGTTTACATTACTCCCATTTTCACAACCATTCACCCCGCATCCAGGTAAAGGAGCTCGCCCCCTGGCATCGGCGATTAGCCTCGTTGCAGAAATAGGCCGATGTGAAATAATTAAAATTAAAAAAAGAACTAGCTGCTAGCTGTCGTGTGATAAGAATCGTTTATTTTTTTACCGTACGCCTGTGAACATCTGCCGCTAGTATTTGTGCTGTAAATGGGATGAATTAATAAAGTTATACTTATTGAACATTGTTTTTGTGTTTAATAATTTAATATCTAGCACTAGATTTTTTTTACTCCAAAATGTTTAAAGAAGTCGCACGCAAAACGGTTATCTTCAGCAAGTTGAGTTATGACACTATTCTAGTTGCACCTCGAAACCATTAATAGCAAGCAATAACTCAATATTGGCAATTTTTAAGTTATGTCGTTTTTGCTGCAAATGAGCGACATCTTTCCTTACAGTTTTTTGTTAATTTTATTCATTGGTGCATAATTTTTTTAGCAATATCGATTACATCATGCCTTAACCTCTGATCAAATTGTGTATTTGGGAACATAAGCAGTTATATCCCAATTTAGAAGCAGACTTGGTTATATATTTCTATTCTCAGTAGCTATTGATGTGACGTTTGAACGTATTTTGAATTTGTTGCTTTATTGACATATTTGAACCCGTTAAATTTATTATTATTCTATTAATTTTTATCGTTTTAATTATTTATTTAATAATAATACAAAATAATGAAATATAATTGAAATTAAAATATAATACAATATATTTTCAGAGATATTTACTATTTTGTGTACAAAACCGATTATATTCATTCTATTTTTAACAATAGCTCGAAAAGTATTAATATGTAGTACCGTTAAAAGCATCAATATGAACGGCGTTTACAATATTTGTTATTACTGTCTTTTGAGCTTGTTTGTTTCTAGAACTAAGAGTTGTGTATTCGACAGACTCTCGGTAAAATTCTACAAATTTCTCAGTAGTGTCTTCTATTCATTTTACTACCATGTTCAAGAAAGTGATAGTGCGGGTAAATACTCGGTCTAGTAAATAGGATTACTTTCTATTAACTATTCTCACCTGTTTACTAAAACATGCAATGGAATTTAGTACTAATGTGTTCATATTAATATTTTAGTACTTGGATTTAGCAACTCGTACGAGTTACTGGCACGTGTAACCTAAGCGTATAGTTTTGATTAGTCAAGAACTACATCTTATGTATCAATATCTCCCCGTAATAAGTATTGTATGGGGTAAAGGACCATAACTAAAGAGTTAAGCAGGAGAATAAATGCCTCCGAAATACGAAATTACAGAACAATATTTTTGTAGACCACTAGAACGAACAACAAAGTCCTCACCTAGAATACAATACATCTACAGCTAATGTTTCAAATTAAAAAGAGGAAGTTGGAATATCTGAACAATGTACTGCACTATAATAAATACAATTATTACAACTAATCGTGGAAGGAAAAATAAATGACAAATGAGCAGCAAGAAAGCATCGGATATTCTGGTAACGGAACTTGGGAGAGTGGTTGGGTATGTTAAGCATAGATTTTTCCAGAGCGGTAGCATCAAAGGTTAACATCGCTGTGTTAATAACTAAGCCCTTAGTACGTGGATTAACGATCAAATTTTTATTTTTGCAAAATAAATTATTTTAATGCGATTTTTGCCAAAATGGTGCAAAAAAAAAAATTGTCCCACACCCTGTAGCCCAGATTGTTTAAACAAAAAATCTAAAAAAAATCTAAGTAATGTATATTGGTGTGAACCGAAATAGTACAACAGGAATTTTTGATCAGATTATGTTTTCGGAAAATAACGCATTTTTTGTGGTTTTTGGTTCACAAAGTACAAAAGTTATACCAATGTAAGACACCCACATGCGTTTTGTGTTTATCTCTCAGACGACAGCTTGAGACGTTTCTCATAAAGTTCTATTATTAATTAGGAATTTTTGTCTCGCCTACTTAATGCACTTGCATAAAACATGGCAAGAATCTATTTTAACTCATCAGTTAAATTGTACAAACACGACAGAATAACCAATTTGATTTGCTGATTGTAATACAAGAATCATAAAGAAATTAAGAGAGATCTTCAAAAATTGTTGAGAATTTCATCATATACAGTGAACGGTCTCTTTACGGACACAGGGTCGTTTTAAAATCGTCGTAGGCCCAAGGCACTTTTACATAATATTGCATTCGTAGGCCCCATCAATTTAATTTTCACGTCATTTTAATTATTATTACAGTTACATTATTTTTGAATTTGTAGCATGGTGGTACACTCAACGCCAAGTCGCAATCCTCTCCCTGCCAAGGAACTGCGATTCGACGGGACTGTGTGAATAATAGTGGAATGGTGTCTTAGGGTCACGCTTCTGGTCGAATTTGTGAAAAGAAAAAAGAATTCCCATTCAACCAATAGCGCCAAAGACAACGCTAAGATTTATAGGTCATTCAATATATCCTTTGCTGCACTAAAGTGCGTGGGGCTGCCATCGTTCAAAAAGTTCAAAGTTAAATCATTGGACATATGGACGCCATGTTATGACGTCATATGTGTTACCAACATTTGAGACAAAAATTTTCCTTACATATTTCTAAATTCAAATGTAAGCACTAGTTCCATGAATTTTGCATGTAGTGATATAATTTTTGTTTTGTCTTCATTCTCTGTTTGGTTTGTAAATTTCAATAGAGCCTTAATATATAGCGAAACTTGATTCCTTTAGTTTTATTCAAATCATCTAAAGTTTTCGTAGCAAATCGAAAACAGTTAGTTCAGAAAATAAACTACTATCTAAACAGAGTTCGTACGCCTCTGTATTCTCTTTAAGTTCGAACAAATTCCAGTTCGCATCTCAGTACTACTTGTATGCAAGCAATTCCTATTCTTATCGTTGAACAGTGCAGTGTGGCGCCGCCCTAGTGAGCCACTACACAACTACATAATAAGTTTTGTTGAAGATTTACATGCATAATCTGCAGTTTGAGTATGTAATTACTTGCAGTGGGGCTTAACCGAAATGTTATGTATGATAATACCTCATTACTTATTTCAACAGTCTTATTTCCACACAAATATATCGAATACGTAGAAATGTTAAACTCTCTTAACCCACCACGTATGTTACACAGAAACATAAACATTTAGCATCATTAAATACACTGAATATTATTATCTTCATTTCATGAATAGGTACAACGTATTATTCTTGTTGATGTTCTCTCAAGAAGTACTTATCAAAATCTAGAAAAGTCGGTGAATATAATACACCAATGTATAGAAGCACCTCTCAAAAGGATATGCTCTTTCTGCGTAGTCTTCACATTTTATTTAGTCAGTTAGTTAAGTTGCCAATATTTTTTCTTGATATCTATCCTGATTTTTTTATTGATGTTCTTTTTCTTTTTCGACAATATATTTGACAAAGATTCATGACCAATGGAATTTTCAAAGGTTTGATGAATTTCTGTTAATGTTGCTGGTTATTCTGCTGAAAGGATTATTCCATTCTTTTTCCAAATAGTGTTATATTCTTCTGTGCTTTACCACTTTTACTTCATCTTCCATGTCACACACTCTTCTCTTCTTTATTACTTGCTCGATGTATTCTCTTTTCGGCTTCTGCTTACGAAATATTTAATAAGTATAAAATAATAACAATAATTTTCAACAATAAAATATCTAAAATATAGAATTAAAATTTGGCATGTGCGGTATCACACCATCCATCCACCCCCTTTTTATATAAAATTGCGATATATGAGCAAGTTAGAAAAAGTTTTTTGATCACCAAAATCTACTCAAAAAATTGAATGGCAGAATTGAAACTTTCAAGAATAAACCTGGAAAATACAAGATATGGAGGGCAACTTTGATTTTATAATGGTAACGTATGTCGAATTCGATATTCTTTGATAGAGCTTTTGAAAATATACAACTTATACTTAATAGTTATTTACGAAATTATTGTACAAAGGAGATCTTTCTAATCCACTGCGAATTTTCGCACGAGACGTTAACCAAGTGCCGAAAATGGCAGCACGAAATTAAAAAGAGTCCTTTATATAATTATTATTGAATACAACATTTTTGTGTAAGTGGGTAATAATTAATGACATTCCCCCTTTTTGTGGACTGTCTTTTGTTTATTTTTTTGCCGCAAATGTCAAAATTTCAGACCTTAACTCATAAGTGACCATATATTTGTGATCCAAGGCTGAAAATGTATAAGTATACCAATTTTCCAAAAATTTTAAAAACATTTGTTTTTTCTCTAAAATTTTGAAATTTAGATCAAAAAAATTTTGACTCCGGTTTTAGCCAAAATATAGTTTTAAGTTAATTTTAGAGTGAGGATTATGAAAAAAATATTTAAAAAATTCATGTTTTTCTAAATTTTGAGTAAGAGCCGATTTTTTTCAGTTATTTGACTATAATTCCAAAACTTCAAATGGACCAAATTTTGTTGATCTATGACCAAAAATACAAATTTGTACCAATTGTACCAATAAAATTGGAGACATAAATTTTTTGCTTAAAAATCACGATTTTTTTAAGGTCTACCCTTTACGATTTTTTCGATTTTAGCCATTTTCAAGAGTTTTGGATTACTGCTCATACAAAACTTTTTTTTTTTTTTTTAGACAAAACAATGTAGTGGAATTTTAAAAATTCATACCGCAGATTTCTATCCCTGACCATTTTTTGGTTACGAGTTATCAAAACTTAAAAAAAAAATTAAAAATTTTCAATTTTTTTTTATTTCAAAATATGGTTACAAGTCAATTAGGACCTCAAGATTTCAAAACTTTCAACTGCAGCTCTTTATCGCATTTCATTTTTGAGATACGTCCATGCGAAGATGAAAATTTCTATAAATCACGCCTTATTAAAATACGTAATAATTTTAAAATACGCTAAGCGAATAAGGCCTAAAATTTTTTCTAGACTAAATAAACTACGAGAAATCCAAAAATGTTAACCTCAGGTCGTTTTCTTTAACCGTTTTTTGAGTTGTAATTTTTTTAACTCACAATTTTCACAAATAATGTAAACTATGCCTAACTTAAAAATGTCATAATGTCAAAACGCATTAAACGATTAAAGGCATTTTTTTTTTTTTCTAGACTAAATAAACTAAGGATTATCCAAAAATTTCAACCGCAAGTCGCTATCTCGAACCGTTTTTGAGTTGTACTTTTTTAAATTCACAATTTTCATAAATAATCTAAATTATATCATTAAAAAAACTTGCGTAATCTCAAAAGTCCTGTTAAAATTTATCATAATTTTAAAATTCGCAAAACGAATAAAGCCCGAAATTTTTTCTAGACTAAATAAACTACAAGGAATCCAAAAATTCTAACCACAAGTCATTTGCTCTTACCCGTTTTTGGGCTGTAATTTTTTTTTATTCGCTATTTTAACAAGTAATGGTATTATTATGCCATTAAAAAAATTGTCATAATCTCAAAACACATTAAACGATTAAAGCTCCAATTTTTTTAATGACATTCTGTTTAATGAGTTGTGTAAATCAACAATTTATAAACAGTTGTTAACAACCAAGTAGTCTATAAGTAATATAAATATTTTTGAACCTTTCCCTCTCTTTAATGTTATTGTTTATTCGCAATTATGCATTTCCAAAATTTGAAATGAAAAGTAAACTATTCTTTGGGGCACCCCATTATTTTAGTCCCCGTTTATTATTGGTATTTTATGCCGCATGTAAATGAGTGTTGTCATGAATAGTTTTGAAACAGGTAATCTTGTTTGGCTTGCATTATAATATTCATGGATATGTTAATAATTGTAATATTAATTTAATTTTCAGTGGTTTTATACTCTTTGTTTTTGTTTATAGAAGTTTTTGTACAGTTCCAGTTGAAATTTATCATAACGGAAATATTTAATTTTAATTCATAGTTGATTTGATTTTAAAAATATGAGTAAATAATTGCATTTAACACTTTGTTTAATGAACGGGAATTATTTGGTGCATTTATTAATATTTAATAACAAAATGGCGTTGTGATTTCATCAGCAAAATTATTCAATTTACGCTTTTAACATTAAAACAATTGTTCCAAAACATTTAAAAGACTTCAACAAACAAATATCAACTATAGAGTGTACCATAAAATTATTGTGTTTCTCTTTTCAAACTGTGATCTTACCTATTGAATCTATTGTCGATATCGGTGCTGGTGATTAATTTCTATTTTGACAGTGTGATATTGTTCACGAGAATTTACATGTCACTTGATAGTAAAAGAACTGATTTTCTTCTTCTTCTTTGGGCACCGTCAGTCGGGTTGACTTTAGATCTTCGGTTAGCTGATCTCTCCATCTCTTGTGAAGTCTTCCCACTGGTCGACGGGTATTAAATCTTCCCATAACTTCCTAACCATTCTCTCCTCTCTCATCCTCATCACTATCCACTGTAATCGTCTACCTATCAGTTGTTGTGTGATACTCGGGCTTGAATACAGTTTTCGAATATCTTTGTTCTTACGGATTCTCCATTCACCAATTTGAATGGGGCCAAAGATTCTGCGTAATATTTTATTTTTGAAAACTATGAGGTGTTGTCGATCTAACTTTGTAAAGGTCGTAGCAAGATGTAGCACTTGCCGTGTCATAGTGTAGCTAATTTCACAGCTTTGGGCAGTGGTCCAATGCATTCTTATGGAAAGTACACACATAGGGTCACCATTACGGTGCAACACAAGGGGAGTTTACATAAAGATATATGCACTATTTACAAAACAGTTATCAGTTCGAAATGTTGTGGTATGACAGTCTCGCGAAATCAAATTGAACAATATAAATATAAAAACAAACCATTAGGATTTAAAGATTTAAATTAAATATATAATAAGGATCTTAACATCTTTAAATAAACTTTGCTCTAAGCTCTCTAATTTGCCTTCGGTGCTCTAAGAACATCTATATGGAGATGCCGAGATTTACAGCTTAAAATAAAGATAATGATGTACAAGGCAGCTTTACACCATGTACTTCTTTACAGCAGTGAATCATGGTGGCTCTATAAACGGCATATTAAAACTGTAGAAAGATTCCACCAAAAATGCCTTAGGACTAATGCCTTATTTGAATTATGTAAAAATTGCTAATTTTTGTTATGTATAATTGCTGTATGTAATGTATAGATTGAATTTACAAGCTATTAAGCTTTAATTCTATACAATATAATAATAATAATAATATGTGCTGAAAACAGAAGTTTTGGCTTAAGCTGATATCATCAGTATAGAGGTCATATTGCATCAAATTCAGTTGCACTGGATTTGACATGTCATAAAAATGCCAAATACTAGCCTACCCAAAAGATTAATGTACTCTGAGTTGGAAGGAGGCTCAAGAAGTGTGGGAGCTCCGAAGCAATGCTACAAAGACAAGCTAGAAAATATCCTCATGGCATGTCAGTTGCTCAGCCCAGACTGGGAAGAAAAACCCCTCTGTCGTAGTATATGGCGCAATCTGGGGCAAACAGGATACAGCAGTACGAATGGACACGTATAGAGCATGCCACACTAGTACGCAATAAACGCAAATCCAGACAGACTCCAGACAGAATCCAGACTCCAGATGATATTGCCTGATTCTGCCCATAGTTATCTCTGCGCTATTTGTGGCAAAATGTTCATATCCAGAATTGGCTTCTTCGGTCATGAACGAACCCAGTCTCGTGAAAATTTATGAAATATTTATTTGTCTTTTAGTAGCGAAGTGCTGTCGTCAATTTCACTGCCCTTGATTCGGAATATAAAAGAGAAGACACGTCTTAATGTGGTGTTAAGACTTAAGTTCGTGATTGCCGTGTTTCTCCAAACATTTAACAATTTGTGATTGCTCCTGCTCTTACATTTATTCACACATCCATAAGTTGTGTGAACATGTAACCTGTCTTAACTTGACGTATTTCATGGTAATAAAAGTACGTAGACGGAAAATTTTGCCATTATTTACGTGCCTTTAATTAACTAAGCTAAGCTAAGACAGCTGAAGCTCACAATATATTTAATTTAGTGATGTCACTGGTGTATGTGCACATTTACCAGTCGATATGCGCTTTTCCACAGTACACACTTCTACTGTAACACATTTATAGCCTGGGGACACTCCTCTTACATATTACGGTACACACGACCCTTCCAGTGGCGCACTAAGTGGAGAAAAATATAAACAAAAACCGTATACACCTTATACAACAAAAAATACTCGAACACAGCTAAAAAAATAAAATAATATCTTATAGATGATCCAAGAAAAATCACGAATTTTGCCTGCTGCCTTATTAATTTATAGATCACAAACCTGGTTACTGACAAAATAATACAAGAAAATAGTGTACGTGTCTATCAGCGAAACATGAAAAGAAAAATACCGTCCATTTCCAGAAAACAAGAATAAAGCACTGAGAACAAATAAAAGACGCAAATTTACTAAATATGATTGATGGGACAAGAGGGTATCCAATGGGCTCCAAAAGATTATAAAAAAAAGAATGCACCAAATGACGGGATGGAGAGACATTTTGTACTAATTTAAAAAACGGTGGCCAACTACAGCGGATGATCATGATAAATTGAAGGCAGCAGAAGATGCCTTTGCTCAGCAGTTTAATGTTTAGGAATTTACATTACAACAAAAACCATCACCACAAAAACCATCACCACAAAAACCAAGTAATAATTAGAACCAAATAATAATAAGAATCATATAACAATCAGAACCAAATAACAATATGAACTAAATAACAGCAGAACCAAATAACAATAAGGACCAAATAACAATAAGAACCAAATACCACTAAAACCAAATAACAATAAGAACCAAATAAGAACAAGAACTAAATAAGAATCAACATGGGGCCAGAGCAGTAAATCTCGAAGAGAAGATCAAATTAAGCAGCAACGGAGTTCTGAAAGAATGCAGAAAAGAACAAGAAAAAAAATATCCAAACAAATCGGGGATTAGAGGAAAGAAAGTACTATGAAAAAATGGAAATGGCTTGGAAGAGGTAAAGAGAATGCAGAAAGAAAACGAGGATTAATTTCTAATGTTGGTGGGCGGAGACAAAGAAATAAAGGACCAAGAGAGATAAACAGAATATATAAAACAAGATATAATAAAGACTACCAAAAGATAAAAGTTCAAACGCTACCAAGATACCTGAGAGAAAATACTAAACACCAGAAGACGATAACTAAGTTCAGATGGGAACGAGGTAGTAGCAAATCAGTTTTGGAGGAAAAAAGAAAAAAAGGACCGGGCATGCAGAAAACACCTAGAAACCCTGAACAACCTGAGACGCTATCCAGAAATAGGAGAAGAACCAACACGATTTCTAAGGATCTTGAAGGAGGCAGGAAGAGGCATGAAATGGATGACGAGGGTAAAAAAACTCATGAAAACCCAATAAATGATCAAAAGGTGCAGCAGCTGAATTAAAAATTTCTGTTTCATTCACTAGTCTATGTAATTATTGTTAAGCCTCGTTTATAATAGGTACCATAACATAAACGCATCGCACACGCATAATTGTACGAACATCTGTTTGTAACAAACAATATACTCCATTGATACATCTTTATTCTTTTGCCACGCACTGTGCCATGGGTCTATTATAAATGTGGCTTTAGAGTTAAACATGCTTGATAGATATATTCTTCAATTAAGGTAAAGATTTAAATATTTATTTTTCTGAATATTGGTTCAATTTTATATAAATATTGTGTATGTAAAGATGGGTAAACAATGTACTCGAATTCGAAGCCAAAAGGCAAGAATAAAGATTAACACTAACTATTATAATAAGAATGAAAAAAAACTCAAAGTCAAGAGATCCGAATAAAAATATTTTCTATAATAACAGTATTAAACTTTATTAAAAATTTATTATTTACTAAAAATTGGTTAACATATTAATAAGACAGATGACAATTCTATATAAAAATATATTGGACTATCCTAATATAAAATTCTGTATATTTCATATGTCTGTATGAAGGGTTTGTGAAGGGATTTTTTTCGGTATATTTTCGTTTTCCCGAGAGACTGGCCGCACAGAACGTGAAGGTGGGTGATATAACGCAAAATGAATATCAAAACGTGAAAGATAACAAATGAAAATGTCTGAACATGAGTAAAGGACATAACTGTGAAATATCAATCAAAAATACAAAAAAATAGACACAAAACGCTAACCTATTAAAATAAATTGTTTAATTAAAAATAAACTGAAAAAAATTTAGCGAAATAATTGTATCTCTCGTTTAAAAACCAATACATTGTAGATCATTTTAAAAGTATGATTGTTTTTATATTTTTTTTAAATAACTAAATATTCTACTATACTCGAATAATTTTATAAAAACAACACACTATACATTACTTATCAAATAAACCTTATAAATAAAAATTAAATTAAAAACACTAGGCAGGTTTCACTAATATATTTATTTTCTAGATACGTTTTTCAGCTATTACGCTATTTTCAAGAGTTTACAAAACAACTAAATATAATACATAGAACAGATCTTTATATACTGTGTATAGAAGTATAATTGTAGTTGAGGGTTGACATATAAAGTAACAATTAAGACCTTATTATGGGGCTGTTATGGAACTCAACCTACTCATTCATAATAGGAATACCTGACCGTAAATATTTGTGAATTTCCAAATGTTCTAATAAAGTAAGTTTTTGGTTATTGCTGTTTATATGTATTACCAAACAATCATCTGTGTTACATCTGTGGTTATTGGTAATAAAATGTTTAGCAACGTTTGAAGATTCTGATTTTATGTTTTTATAAGCGTTCAAAAGTTGCAGTATTTTTAATTGAATTTTTATTTTACATATTTCACCTAGGAATAACGGAAAACTGCATCCAATCTAACACTATAAATATTGACTGCAGTGTCACCACAACTCAAAAAGAGAATATCCTTAGTCAACAAGGTATATTTCGGATTAAAACCAATCCTAAAATCATACATAATACCAAAACTATCAATTATCGACAAACAATAGTCGATTTTATCAGCATTTTATAAATTAGGATGGTCAAAAAAATCGAGTATTATCTTAACCAGCGATTCTCTACATTATTTCTTCGCGGAACCCTTATTATAGTTTTCAAAATATCGCGGAATCCTTATCATATCTATTATTAAAGGACACTTTATCTTGCGGAACCCCTGGTATATTCACGGACCTCTAGGATTTTGCGGAACACAAGTTTAAGACGGCTGATCTATAAGACTCTATATGACCTGATCTAGTGTATGCCTGTGAGACATGTTCATTGTCAAAACATAATGTCAACATCTTGGGCTCATTTGTGTGGAAAATGTTAAGAAAACTATTTGGATTTATCCAGGAAAACCATTTATTGAAGGCGCTACAACGCCGAACTATATGAATCCTCTAAGATGTAACATCTCACAATATATAAGGATTAATCATCTCAGATGGCTTGGAAATATTAAGAAGATGAACAAGACCTGTACTACGCAGGTCATGTAATTTCAACAGATTTTAAAATGCAGTGCTGGTAGACAAAAGTTACGTTGGCAAAGCGGAGTGGAACAAGATGTCAAAGTCGTCGGAACAGAGAACTGGTAGATGGTCGTCCAAAAACAGAATGGAAACGTATCCAATAGAAGGCCAAGATGCTGTGGAGCCAATTATGATAGTTTTAAGCGTTTCCGTATGGTACTAAAAATGGACTCTAACAAATTAAGACGAAAATGCCTTAATGATCTGAAAGGGAGATTCTACGATAAACATGTGAACGGGTGGATATGGTTAGTATTACGTCCATTTTTTAGTGTACAGTTTATAGCTGGTTGCGAACGGCTAAGCAGAACTTGTAAAGTCTATAAATATTTTTACACAAATAATTTGACATAAGCAGGAGTTGAACTCACGTCCGTGCCCTTGCTTGGCGGGCAAACAGAAGATACCAACAGTTTAACGCTTGCAGACACAGGCTTGCTTGGACGAGTGGATAGCGCACAAAATAATTTTGATTTGTATCCTAGCCCAAGTAATATAAACAACAATCTAGGATGGATAAGACAACTAGACCGAATGCATGAAGTGACCCAACAAAACAAATCTCCAAACAGTAGGTACTTGAAGTAAAATGTTGAAGGATCAAGGACGAAATATATGGGGTGTATCATACCACCAATTCATATATTTTTTCTCGAAAACACGACGTCTGAACAAGTTAGAAAAAAAAAAATAACCAAAATTTATCCAAAGAATTAAAATTTTCCGGAACAAACCGGAAATACAGGATCAAGAACGACTTTAATTTTTAAATTGTAACTTATATCGAGTCGGATACCTTTGAATAAAAACTTTTGAAAAGAAACTTTTACTTAAACATTTTTTTAATATGTTTTACGGTTTACGAAATATTGTATTCTATAAGACGACAAAAAGCAAAATATATTTATTGTAAAGTGTAGAAAGTGTCTTCCATTTTGATTTACACGCATCCTGACTCTTGAGCTTATATTTTAGCAATATGTTTCTTTAAAATAAATAGTAACTGACACATGGAATTCAAAATAATTAGAATGTAAATATTTTCGTTTTCAAATTTCCTGCATATCAATAATAAATTCCCGCGTGCAATAACTGGCACGCGCGTCACAGATTCGTCACTCGTGATCTATGGGTTAAACAAATCAACCTCGGTCCGTATGGTACCTTGCAATACTTGATTCGTAATGATATGTACGGCATAGTTTGATCGAGGGTAATTAGTCCCAATGAAAATTATAAACCTAAACCTGTAGAGGCAGATTAAACGGGTATCGTTTTTTATGAGACACCATTTAAAAATTTACTAATTGAAATATTGTTTATTAAGACTCGGCTAATCAGTTGTGACCTGACTGTCTTTCAGTCAAGTACTGTGCAAAGATGAAGCACACTGAATAGCAAATATGGTTTGAATAAAGAATTTGACAGTGTATTGGTTTTTGTTGTTAATAAACCGATGATGTAAAAGTGATTGTTGTTTTGCTGTCCCATTCTTCACCTACATTATCTCATTGAAGAGGTTATGATGAATAAGTGAAGGATCGGAATCTCAGTATGGTATCCACGCCGACATACATATATACATATATATTGGAATTTTTACTACTACGTCGTTACTTGAAATATTAGAATTTCTACTCCGTCTTAACTTGAATTTCTGATAGGACATCATAGACTTTTCCCACCAGAGGCCTCCAGCAGGCTCAGTCTGTCTCTGTAGACGTGAACTGTTCGGAATTCAAAGACCAGTGTCCAGTAGAGGTCAGCTCTGTGGCTCGTTGATACTATTGTGGGACATTAATATAAAAATAATAATAGTTTCCAGCTGCTAATGAACATTTATTGGTTTAAAATGCCTACTACTATTTTTTTTCACTTATTTTCTGTTTTAACTTCTATCTTTTTTTTGCTTTCGTGAGACCTTTTCAAACTAGAGCTATATGCAATATTCTGTCACTGTGCGCAAATAAAAAATAGTTGTAGCGTACGCTACTGCTATTTCCAGCCGACCAACGAGCAAGCCCGTCTGCTTGCTTTGTATTAACCCTTGCGTTGGATTTTATGTTCTCTTTGAGGGTGATTTTTACTAGGGAATTAAGCTTTTTTCGCGTCTACGCTTCGGGATATTTGTTTTTCCAAATGTCGGGATAAAAATTAACTAAATACATCAAGTGTTCTGGTTTTATGCCACTATTAAGCTTTACAAATAGTAAAAATGGATAAAATGTTGACATATTAAAATGAATAAACATTGAAATATTCACGCTATGGACTATATTCATACGGGAAATTAGTTTAAACAACATAATTACTATCGAACGTTTTCATGATTTTTATATTATGTCTTTTTCAGTTATAAATCTATATACGAGTATTTAATAGCAAATTTGCAAATTTGTTCGTGTTATTAATCGGAAATGGCTTCATATGAGTAACATTCAAAACGTGTTTTGTTACACAAAAATCAAAATTGAAATATTGGTATACCACAATTTTAAAATTACTTTTATAGTTAACGTACTCTTGTATTTCTCTCTCATTCACACCAGCAGTTACCAAAAGAATTACAAGTACGTAGTTTGTCTATCAGATTTATTCATTGCTTAAGCAAAACTACCTACGACAAACGTCCATATTTACTGATCATGTTTGTGAGAATTCATTGTGTGAGTTTGTCTAAGCATTCTGGTATTATTCTAATTGAATGACCTGATATGCATGAAACCTGATAGGCGTGGCTAAAATCTAACTTCACACAATTCCTAATTGACCTTGATTGAGCCACTTTTAAAAATGTTAGTGTAGAGAGGCACTGATATATTTACACTTACCTTACACACAAATTTAAAAAAAAAGACACATCTCAACAAATGAGGTCACAAGAAAACAAGTTCTTTTGTTCTGTCAAAAATAGATACAATTAATCATTCTGATTTGTGTTATATTTGCGCTCGAAGTAAGCCTAGGCCTGCTCTTTTCAGGTTTCATGATCATATATTCAATATGTGTACATTCCCCCTCGTGTTACCATGTGTTACATGAAATTAGTATATCAAGGTTTTTCTCCTAGTTAAGTGTATAAAACAAATCATTAAATTAATCTAAAATGTTTTGTAGGCTACCATATCAAAAACATTTCTTTTTTTGCATCTAGTACTAGAAAAAAAGTAAATCTTTTTCGGCCTAGGTCGATTCGCTTATTTTTTAGACCGCTAGATGCCAACACCATCTACGATTATGATGTTTGTTCAATAACAAGCGAATGTTTAAAATAATGCAGCTAATTAAAATTGGATGCCAATGCCATCTACAATAGTGAAGTTTGTTCAATAACAAGCGAATGTTCAAAATTAAAATATTTAAAATAAGTTTAATTTTTCTAATTAAAATTACTTTTGGTCGCCCAAAAAATGCTTTTTATACCATCTAAAATGCACAATAAAAAAATAATAAATATATAAAATAGACCTTTTTTTATTTTTTATATTTTTTGATGAACTTCTAAAACGGTGGTGAAGAACTGATCTACGATATTCTTGTTTCTTAAGAAAATGTTGCATGTAATTATATAAGAAAATTAAAGTTGTGATTTGCATATCTTAAAAATAATAAATGATCTCCTCAGAACATTTTAGAATAAATAAAATAATCTTATTTTTGTTATTATTCATTCAAATCAGATGTTGTCTTTGTTTCGTCTATTTATACCATCATTTGTGTTAAACCCTGCAATGTTCCCAAACGGAGACATTTACCAGGTTCGTGGTCTGAGGAACACGTTCGCAACGATCATAAGGCAGGACTCATGATCTGGATGAAAAACGCGAAATAAAGCGAATGGACTTTATTGGGCGCAATCTCACGCGATTGTAGAATGCTGGAAATGTGATTGGATATATACAGGTTGATGGACTTACCTAGTGGTTGAAGTATCACGTAGCAAAGAGCCCTTTGAGATGCTGTTGGCTTCATAATACACCAGGTCTGGAATGGAGAGTTTGGACACACAGCCATGATCGGTTTCATAAGTCCAGACCATGTATTTGCGAAATACACTAACACACACGAATGTGAACGCATGCGTAAAATGCATTCCCAAAAACAAATCAGAGTAAACGAAATGATGTAGAACAAGATTAATTCTACCTCTGCTTCAAGATGCACGATATTAAGAGCTCAGATGTTGCGGAGACCGAAATGAGCGACTAAAATACACTAAGACACGAAACGAATGTATATAACATACATTCGTGAACTGCAACAATGCAGATAACCTAAACGGCGGTCGTGTACAGGTAGAACTTAGTACAAAATTAACACAGCACAGATGGTTCGAATGTTATTCGGTAGCTAAACTAAAAATAATGTTGGTCTGAGAACGCCCCTACACAAATATTAATATTCGCGCGGCTGGCGCGAACAAATTCTATTAAGAAAAACTGAACAATAGTGACCCAGTGGTAAGATCAGCTAATAAAAGAACTAACCAGAATGGTTAACATATTTGGGAGTATCTCAAGGAGCAATTTTTGGTTCTTAAACTTTTTTTAGAATCTTTTTTTGGCCACTAATTTGCATTTTTCTAGAAAGGCATTTAATCACGAAGACCTGGTGCTATTAGAGTGTACTAAATTTTTGGACAATCAAAATAAATCATAAGTTTACAACGGATTGAGACAAATTCTGGTTTAAAATTGTAAAAATTTTACACCCTTTTTTATCATATAGAAAAATTAGGGCCTTAATGTCCTATTTATATTTTGATTCATAATTGCTTTTTCAAAAGGCGAATATTTAATTTTAGTGACGGTATCTCAAGAACTGAAAAAGATTGAAACCTGCGGCTGGAATTTTTTATGCTCTGTTTAGCAAGTCAGTAAATAAGCAAAAACTACAAAATCTTTTTGAAGCAATTTCGGAACAAAACAAAATGAAATATTTTTTTTTTTTTTAATTGGGTTTTAAATTCTTGAAAAATTCAAATATGATCAGAGATAGAAATCTGCTAGTTGAATTTTGGGGTTCTCCATATCATGTGCAGTCTAGAAAAACAAATGGGGCTTTAAACTGGATACACATTTTGTATGGGCTGATAAATATAAAAAAAAATCGAAAGTAACAAAAAATCGAATATATTAATGATCCCTCTTAAGAGCAATTAGCTTTTTAAATGCGAATAAGCACGTTGTTCATTATATTTTATATTCAAAAGTGAACATGCACGCCGTTAAGAAAAGGATAGCTGTATTTTTCTCTTATTTCAAAGAGAATTAACTAGGTTTACTCTCTCAATTTGTTTTGTATCCTCGAACGAATAACAATATAAATAAGAATATTCGAGGGTGTAAACATTTATTTTCATGTAGAATGTTCCTTAATCAGTCTCTGTACAACTCCACCCATTTCAAGTTACCTCTTTTACATTTGTATAAATAGACTATAGCATTACGCATTGTTTCCTTGTTTCTCTAGTGAAATAATAGATGTCACTCTGACTCGGGTTTATGTCCCAGGTTTTCGCATCTTATCTGTGTTTTAAGATGTTAATACTTAGATTAGTTACAAAGTTTACCACCAGGATAATGGTGTCGCTGTGTATTTTGTTATTTGTCATGTTTATGTAATATCATGACTAAATTTTAAGGTAATTACATTTTGAAAATCTAATTAAAAAGATATCGCGTATTTATTATTTCAACTTTGTATTAACAATTATAACGATAGAAATAATTATATTTCGGGCAGAAAGTACAAAGTATACCAAAAATAAAGTTTCAATATCAAATATTGCCTCTATTTTAAAAACTATACAAACGAATAAGTAGCTTGCCTCTATACTTTACTTTTTAAACTAACTCTATAATATGATTAATCTAAAATAGTTTTAAGAATAAGGTGCTGTATGATACGATGCCAACCGTTTAGAACGGGCATCGATCGTGGAACTTTCTAAAGACTGCGAGAATGGTCTGGAAAGAATGAAGCAATTATATAAAATGCGCTACTTGTGGCCGGAATTCAGTTCCACTTAGTCAACTTCAGAGTTTTGCTAAACAAGTGAATGAGTTAGCATAGTTGAGTTAGTTGGTTGTGATTCAGTTGAGTAAATACCTAAACTAGTCTAGATTAGACGGAGATATAAAGAGTTAACTATGGATTAACTCCCATGGATTAGGTGTTTCGTGGGATGTTGCAAAATAATGCCCTTGATTTAATACATAACTATCCCAATGATCGGGTAGTTTGTAATGACAGAGAAAAAGATTTTGGTTGTCTCCGAAACCAAATATTTTGCACCGTTTTCATCCTTCCTCTTTCGAATTGAATTGTTTGCCTTCCAAGTTCTCTATAAGGGGTTCAAGAAGACGGCAGTTATAAGGCTATTTTGTGGAACCATAAGGTGGTTGAGAAAATACTTCCCATCCTAATTTAATTCGCATTTCTTGGGTTAAACTTGATTTAATAAGAATGATGTCTTCTTGTAAACTCTTTGGCTCTTAAAAGAAATTGACTGTAGTACTCTACATTTATAGTGTTACGAATACGGCTCTGCCAAAGAATACAGTAGTAATACAGCTTCGAAGTGAACAGCGAACTTTTAAAATTGAATTGCCGGTTGTAGAAATCTATGAAACGTTTTAGGGTCTGATTAATAGGCGTACCATCTACAGTCGGAGAGTCAGAAGTATTTATACACTGTCGCTCAGCGAGTCTTTAAAAACAATTAGTCGAGTCAGTCTTATTCAAGCAGTTTAATGCATTCAGTGTGCAGTTAAGATAGTGTATAAGACATGCATCCAACATCAGCGTAGAGTTAGACAAGTGATTAAACTCAAGTGGATACACTGAGTTAGTGAAGTTCAGTACGGTGACTGAGTGATTTAGTTAAGCGAATACCTGGACTATTTTGGACTACATGATGATATACCTGGAACAGTTAATTGTGGATTAACTATGACATAAGTGTAGTGACTAGTGGTATTTCTTGTTTTAGTGTTATTGTTGTCTAGTAATTAGTGTATAAGTTCAATATTTAAGTAATTAAATACAGATTTGACATCATAACCAAATTAGTTTTATAGTAATCACGTAACAATAGTCTCTCGGCCAAGTAAGAAATCAACAAAATTGGATCGTAAATAAGCCAGAATACAGTATCCATCACTTTTCCTGCTGACGTTGTAGCGTCAGCGTTTTAAATTACTTTGGTGACGGAGAATTTGTATGGCGCCGTTCCCATGCTTGTCCATTTGCTTCCTGGGATCCATTGGTACATCCAAGGTTCATCTATGGTACTGATTCATTCCAACAAATCGTCCCCATCGGTTTGAAAATGCTGAAGAAATTTGAACCTGTAACTACGTTTGTTCAGCAGATAGGACCTTTGGAACCCTCCATGCACTGACTTTGTTAAATTTAAACTTTTCATGAATGATAACTTGAAGGCTACGAACACTAATAATTACTATTTCAGCCAATTAGCAAACTAGTATCCTCCTGTTTTCCCTAATAAGCTCATCAATTTGTCCGACATTCAATTCATTGTCTGCGGTAGCGGGTCTTGCATCATGGAGAATATTAGATACAGGTTTGCGGTCTGTGACGAATGATTTATAAATCAAATATACATCTTCTTAAAAGACATTCTTCACTAAATTGTGTATGCAGACGACGATAAATATTATCAGTTCTCAATCTTCAGTACATAAAAATGTGATGATAATTCGTTTAGAACTGCTTACATCACTTGAAGAAATGTTTGAGCATGTCATTGTTTTTACAGATAAAACAAAAACTCTGATATCTATTAATCACAACGGAGATTAAATTAATAATTATTCCGAAGTAAATTTGGATATAGTTTATTAATATCTAGTGTTATCATAAATACTGTCACAAACTTGTGATGTGTGGTTCACTGCCAGCATCTTCAATGTTAATAAATGAATAGGCAGACATAAACGCATAAGTCAGTGTGAGTTCATTTATAGTAGAGTTATTGTTTGACTACAATTTTGTGATGAATTAAGACGATTATGAGAATCGTGTCGCAATCATCACGCTGCACAAGGCAAGCAAGTCAGCTTCTGACATTTCCAACCAATTTCAGAAGCTGAAAATCAGTAGTAGATTTGTTTGTCGCACCATTAAAAAGTTTATTGATACTGGAACTCTTGATGACCGCCCCAGTCTTCCATGTTGGGACGTTCGCGCACATTAAGAACATATAATCTGACGAACACGGCGCTGGCTCGTATTGGCAAGAATCCGGCGAGGAGACAATCAGTTATGGCTCGTGAAATGAACCTCTTATCGTCGATGTCAGCTTACCGACGTGGCGTAGGGCACTTCTTCACAGCTGACCTTAAACATCAGAGGATGACCAAGGCAAAGCGGTTACTTAAGCATTACGCAGAGAGCGGGCATAGTAAAATCTTTTCATTGATATACAAAAATAAATATATTGAGGAGACATTGAAATACCAGAACGACAGAGTGTATGCTACCAGTTCACGAAAAGCTCATGATAAAGCGCCAAGGATCCATATGGGCCATTACCCTGCCTCAGTTATTGCGATAAAAGGATAATAATATCGGCCCAACTCTAGCAGAAAACCATGTTAGAGTCGTTAATTAAATAACTGAACAACTCCCTCTTCGCTAATCACCGCTGTACCCTCCAGAAAGATTCAGTACCCGTCAATAAGCAGAATACTAGGCAGCATTGTTTTGAAAGCAATGTATCGGACTTCATTTTTTCTGCTGATTAGCCCTTTAGCAGCTCTGACTTCAACCCTTTGGACTAAAAAGTAGTTCGAGCTTCAGGACATGACCTACAAGAAGAGACACCCTTATATCGATACATGAATTGCTTCCTACTGAAGATAGCGATAAGTGGCCACAGAGATTTTAGAGCTTTGTAAAGCCCAGGGGTGGTAATTTTGAAAACTTTTTCTTATTTCTTGTTTAAAATACATCGGTGTATTAAGTACTAAAATAAAATTAAAATATCTTCAAGCGTCTCATGAAATTTCATTGAAAACCCTGTGACAGTAATACATATTTGCATCCTAAACCTGGAAGGTTACCTGTGTAATCACTTCCAAATTGCAATCCTTTGTAAACAGATGTCTCAGCAGAATCATCCGAGTGTTCTGGCCGGTAAGAATATCTAATGCAGATCTATGGTAACGAACAAACCAAACAGATATCCAGAAGGAAATAAAATTGCGCAAGTGGAAATGGATAGAACATGTCCAGAGGAGAGAGCGAACTAGTGTGCCTAGGATGGGCTTGGATTGGAATCCGCAAGGCACACGCAAAATCGGAACGCCAAAAACAACTTGGAGACGAACCATTATTCAAAGAACATATGTAGTTTCCTTGTACAAAAATTAATGTTTACCTAGTATAGTTAGTAAGTTTTAACAAATATAATCTATAATAACTGGTAATAATAAAATTTGCAACCCCCACATTTCTACAACAGGCGCAGTCATTGTTTTATATATCACATTTTTCTTGAAATCCAACCTTAAGACAGGAGATAGTTACGTCGTCAAATGATTTATACATACATATAATCGCAGTTCTCATTTCGTCAATTTACAAATCTTTTTTATTCACGAAAAGATATAATTCCTAATTGAATTTCCCGTCTTACAGTATGCGTGACTCACATACCATTTCTGTACTGCGGGAAGTATAAAATCTAGAGGTATTTTCTTTTCTTAATATTTGCAATTCGCGAAACATCTGTGCCGCACAAAGATAGTTTCAAAACCGTTTTAGAATACATCAAAAGGAGATACGGAAACGTGGAAGGCTTGAGAAAATGTTAAATATATTCAATTTCCGTCGATAATAATAATTCTCGGAGAAAATCCGTCAAGAACATTATTAAAACCCGTTGTACGGATGTTAGTATTTCCTTCAACGAAACAAAGATGGCACCTTTGTAATTATACTCTAGATTTTAGCTCTGTTAATGTGTTGTTGCCTTTACTAATTCTGCAAGGGCTGTATCTGGACGTTTTCTATTAAGCATAATCAGCTTTATGCACTTCTTAATATGCATTTAAAGAGTTTGGATGGATTTTACAGCACTTTACTTAAGAGAGCTGTAAAATTCTAAATAAAATGGCTTATTTAAACAATACTAAATGTAACAAGGAAGCAGAATACCTACAACTTTTGCAACTTAATCCTGTTGGTTAACAATAATTTCTCTATATCTCTTTTTTTAGGAACTGTAAGTTGGATTGACTTTTGTCCTCACAGTTGTCACAACTGGTGCAAATTGCGTCGTGCAAGAACTCATTATGTTTGGGTTTATCTAATTTGTAAACTGGGGTTCGCCTATACTCGTTAGATCTTCTGGTAGACGGTTTCTCTATAATTCGGTTTACAGTGGACAAAGTACAAATTACCATATTGATAGCCAATGTTCATAACGGTTCAAGACAGAAGAAAAAGAAGAAGAAAAAAGACATAGACCCTCAACCTTATGTTAATTGCAAAATTTATGCAGATATCTTGAATACCAATACCTAGATCGTCTATTTAATCTGTCGTTTACGAGGTTTTTTCACAGACTAACGGATATTTATTCTTCTATCTCAGATCTTCTGCTATACCCTAACGAGACCATTTTCATTAAGGCGACTTTTTGACACAGATCTCTATAACTTATACTAGAAGCAAGATGACAAATCATGAAATCAGACGGTATCTTAACTGTTTTGTTTTATTTAAGGATTTTCTTATATAATATATTTAGATTTTTTAAAATTTTCAGCTTATATAGGTATGGTATTAATCATAAACTATATAATATAACAAAAGTCAACACTTTCTAAAATATAATAGGGTGTTAAAACACCCTACAATAACTGTTAATGTGACTAAAAGTCCCAGTACCCAAGAACCGATTTACTATGACGTTAATGATGCAGCCAGTGTCGAGTACCAGAACGCTATAAGGTCTCCAAAAGTACCCGTCAAATCGTCTTTTGAACTTATGAGTATATGCAATATTTGAGCATAAATTACTCAAGGCGCTAGGATAATTTTGTGGTACAACTTTATTTTTTACATTTTTTCTAAATTTCACCAAAAAATATTTGCCACTTTGCCATCGGCTCAGAATTACATGATTTATCCAACGCGACTAAGAGCTAGTGTACATTAGAATAATGGCACCCTTTCAGTGAAATTTGACAGAGGGGGAAAAATCCAAAATATCATGGGGCAAGATCTGAAAATACGAAAGATATTCTGTTTTTACGGGGGAAAGGAATTGTAATCCTAAATTTTCGTTGTTTTTTATTTTGGGGTACCCAAAGCTTACAAATATTTCTAAAATGCAATTTACCATGCATATGCAAAGCTGGTACATTAATCTTGAGGATTTCCTCTATCTGCCTGAATGTTATATAGCGATATTTTATTAATTTTTTAACAGCACCTACATTTTATGGAATTACAACTTCCTCAAATTGCCCAGAACGTGAATCATCTTATAATTCAAAATCACCATGTTGAAAATTTCTATTCCACCGCTCAATAGTCGTTAAGAATGGACAATCATCATGGAATATTATTATTCATATTATTGTTACAAAAGTAGGGCAGAAGTCATAGGCTTGTTATGCTAAAAAAAAGTACATAATTATTTCAAACTAGAAAATAACATACAATACAATTATTAAAGATAACAATGAGTAACATATAATATTATACACTAAATAATATTAAAAATAAACAAAAGACAAAAATGCAATATTAATTAATTCTATTAGATTGGGAACAGATGACTTATCCTATTTTTGAAGGTGTTTATCAACGGCAGATATAACAGTATCCTGGAGAGAGTTCCACAGTTCAAATACACGGTTGGTGAAAAAGTGTTGCCTCGGTTGCTTGCTGTATTTTTCTTGCTTTAATTTTAAACGGTGTCCATGAAGTCGACGGTCCAGGTTAAGTTCATACAGAGAAGACATATCAGTGGAGCATTTGCCTGTAGTTAGCCTGAACATTTGAATGAGGTCTCTGTGCTCTCTGCGATCAGCTAGTGATAGTATGTTTAGATTTGCAAGTCGCTGTTCATATGAGAGATGACGAAGATAACATGGTAGTCGAGTAGCACATCCTTGGATGCCCTCCAAAAGCAGTATGTCTCGATGTAGGTAGGGCGACCAAACAACAACTGCAAATTCTAGGAGACAGCGAATGTAAGATAGGTAAATTAAATGGAATAAGGAAGGGGTTAGATGAGGAAAAGATTTGTATGTAAAGTAGAAAATTTTATTTGCTTTCTTCACTATATTAGCTATGTGAGGTGACCAATCAAGAGTTTTTGTAATGGTTATGCCAAGATCCACTACACTTTCGACTTGCTGCATAGCACTTCCTATGATATAATAAATGTGCCTAGGATTATTGTTTCCAATATGCAATATGCAACATTTTAGTTTGTTCAACGATAAAAGCCATGCAGTGCACATTCTGTGATAGAATTTATATCGCTGTAAATTATTACTGAATTTTTTGCCTCTTTATATAGCTTCAGGTCATCGGCAAACATCTGATGTTCACATTTACTAAGTCGGATACAAATAGCAGGAATAGAACTGGTCCAATAACACTTCCTTGGAGTACTCCACTTACATTCTCGATATCCCTGTTTATTTATTTTAGATAAAAGAGAAAAATAAATCTTTTCTAGCGCCCTACGTATAATGTATGTATTTAAGTAAAATATTGCAATAAAGGTTTCGTAAAGTGTAAAATTTTTTGCTTAACTCAGAACTAAAATGATTATTAGATTCAGTCTCACGAAAGTTAGATGCGACTGTGTCTGTTGTGGGCTAAGTAACTTTGTGTTAGTGATTTTTGGCATGAAACTAAACAGAATTTTGTGTTAACAGCTGAAATAAATGCCTGTAAACGATTGACCAGTTCTTTTGACTCCATGTTTCAAATTCAAACAGTAGTACGAATTAGAAAGAAACAGTTAAAAAAATTAATAAAACAGATCTCTTTAGTTATTGTCACGATTGAGTGGTGTATTGTGCAGTTCTGGAAAATGTAGTCAAATTATGCTTTTAATTTTATTCATTACAAGCCCTTTAAATAATATTTTGTTAAAAAACATGAAATTTGATATTTTTTATATTACTTAAAATTTACATTTCATAATAAAATACGGAGTATATAACATTTAAAAACATAAAAATATAAAATAAATAAAAATAATCAAAAAAAAAAAAAAAACAGAAACATAAAAACAGCTATTTGTTAAATAAATACCATAAAATTTTAGTTCAAACACATAGGTGTACAAAATTGTTGTACTAATGTACCATTCACAGTAAAATCAGTAAGTACGTGACTTCATGTCCCAGCCGCTAGATGGCAACACAATCACCGTACAGGTTTACCAAGCTTCAAATCTAATATTCCACTGTTTCAGAGTTTGTATTTCGTTTATCTCACATCGTTTGTGTTCTACAATTTTTGTGTGAATAAAACTTGAGTTTTATTTGCGTGTTTATTAATTTTGAATACTTTTATCAAAATTTTGTCACCACCCACTGAAGTACAGAGCTTTCATAAAAGATTCATGCGTTTGAATTTCCCACTCATTAGATTAGTTTTATAGGTTGGTACTTTCCAGTGGCGCATATTGGACTAATCCAAATCTACCCTATCTAATTTGTCCAAATATGTCAATATGAAATCTAAGCATCTTAAATAAGTATGCTGCCTTCGGTTATGTTAAGCAACAGAAAAAAAGTACTTCCTGCTTAAAACACAAATAGTTTGTCAATAAACAATTGAATGATAATAGGGGATAGGCATGATTTTTTTTAAATTTTTTATTATATTCCTCTTGTTGCATATAAACATAAAAAACAGTTTTTAATTTTTTTTTTTTTTAATTTGATGGCTTAAAAAAATCATAAATGTATGCAGCGCGCGAAAACGACGTGTGACGTCATACCCTTCTAACTGACACATGACACTACTAGTCTACCCAGCGTACATAGTCTGTTATGAACTTATTTGTTTGTATAACTTTTATAGGTTATGTAAAGTTAGAGTGATTTTAATTAAAATAAAGTTTAATTCTATAAAAACAATTTATACATGTTTACCGAATTAAATTTTATATTAAAATATATAAAATATGGAAGATCCAGGCCCCAGTACTTCGAAACATAGTCGAAAATATTGTTTAGTACCAATGTGCATAAATAGTTCAATTAGAAATCCAAAAAAATAATTTATATCATTACCTGATGACGAAAAACAACAGAAAAGCTATGAGGCGAAATAAAACCGATATTTCAGAAATAAGTGAACTTTATGTTTGTGAAGACCATTTTAATGTGAGTACATATCTATATATATAAAATCGTAACTAAGCTACCTACTCATAATCAACGCCCAGCCCAAACCACTGAACCTACAATCATGAAATTCGGCGAGTATATTCCCTCCATGACGTAAGCACCCACTAAGAACGGATTTTTCGAAACTCATCCTCTAAGTAGGTGAAAAGGGGGTTAAGGGGTAAAATGTGGCTTCACGGTTTCCTTAATATCTTTTAGGTCCAATAAGATATCGACTTGGTTTTAGCTTACAAAGATTACTCATGTAAATATTAAAAAACTTATTTCAGGATTTTGTTCTAATCGACCCCTAAAGGGGTGAATCTACAATCAGGGTGAATTATAGAACCCTTCGCATCTTCTGTGTTTATTGTGTTATAACATTCATTTTTGGCATATAGGTGTCTTTCTAAAATATTTAGAAAGTGTTTTGACCGTTTTTTTAAATTTCACCCCTAAAGGGGTAAATTGGTATTTTTTATTCGTTAGAATTTCGTCTAGACAAAGAAACATAAAATTCGGGGAGTATATCCCTTTTATGACTTAAGAACCCCCTAAGAAATGATTTTTCGAAATTCGACCTCTCAGGGGTGAAAAAGGGTGAAATGTGTTTTCACGGATTCCTCAGTATATTTTAGGTCAAGAATATATCGCCTTGCTTTTGCTTACAAAGACTACCCACATAAATGTTGAAAAACCGTTTTTCAACATTTATGTGGAAACATTTTCAGGATTTTGTACTAACAACCCCTAAAGGGGTGAATCTACAATCAGGGTGAATTATGGAACCCTTCGCATCTTCTGTGTTTGTTGTGTTATAACATTCATTTTTGGCATATAGGTGTCTTTCTAAAATATTTAGAAAGTGTTTTGACCGTTTTTTTAAATTTCACCCCTAAAGGGGTAAATTGGTATTTTTTATTCGTTAGAATTTCGTCTAGACAAAGAAACATAAAATTCGGGGAGTATATCCCTTTTATGACTTAAGAACCCCCTAAGAAATGATTTTTCGAAATTCGACCTCTCAGGGGTGAAAAAGGGTGAAATGTGTTTTCACGGATTCCTCAGTATATTTTAGGTCAAGAATATATCGCCTTGCTTTTGCTTACAAAGACTACCCACATAAATGTTGAAAAACCGTTTTTCAACATTTATGTGGAAACATTTTCAGGATTTTGTACTAACAACCCCTAAAGGGGTGAATCTACAATCAGGGTGAATTATGGAACCCTTCGCATCTTCTGTGTTTGTTGTGTTATAACATTTCTTTTAAATATTTAAAAAGTGTATTGACCTTTTTTTAAATTTCACCCCTAAAGGGGTAACTTGGTATTTTATATTCGGTAGAATGTCGTCTAGACAGAGAAACATAAAATTCGGGGAGTATATCCCTTTTATGACTCAACAACCCCCTAAGAAATGATTTTTGGAAATTCAACCCCTAAGGGGTGAAATGGGGTAAAATGTGTTTTCACGGATTCCTCAATATCTCACAGGTCCAATAATATATCGCCTTCATTTTTGCTTCTAAATATTATCCATATAAATGTTGAAAAACTTATTTCAGGATTTTGTCCTATTCATCCCCTAAAAGGGTGAATCTACAATCAGGGAGAATTATAGAACCCGACGTATTTCCTGTGTTTGTTGAGTTATTAAATTCCTATTTGGCATATAGATGTCTTTCTAAAATATCTTGAAATGGTTTTGACAGTTTTTCAAAATTTCACCCCTAAAGAAGTAAAAGGATATTTTTTATTTGATAGAACATCCCTTGAGCATACATACATGATATTCGCAAAGTATATTCCCTCCATGAGGTAAGCATACACTAAGACGGGATTTTTCGAAATTCAACCCCTAAGGGGTGAAATGTAATTTCAAGGATTCTTAAATATCTCTACGGACCAATAAGATATCGTCTTGGTTTTTCTTACAAAGATTACCCATATAAATGTTGAAAAACCTATTTCAGGATTTTGTTCTAATCACCCCTAAAGTGGTGAATTTCCGAACAGGGTTAATTATACAACCCATCATATTCCCTGTGTTTGTTGAATTATAAAATTCCTTTTGGCATATAGGTGTCTTCAAAATATCTTGAAATGGTATTGACAGTTTTTAAAATTTCACCCTAAAGGGGTAAATGGATATTTTTTACTCGATAGAACGTCCTCTGGACAAGATACATGACATTCGTAAAGTATATTCCCTGTATGACGTAAGTTCCCATTAAGACGTTATTTTTTGAAATTCAACCCCTAAGGGCTGAAATGTGATATCAAGGATTCCTTAATATTTCTTAGTACCAATAAGATATCGACTTGGCATTTACTTATAATGATTAACCATACAAATGCCGAAAATTTTATTCTTGGATTCTTTCTTAATCAACCCCTAAAGGGGTAAATCTATAATCGGGGTGAATTATACAACCCGTCGTATTTCCTGTGTTTATTAGGTTATAACATTCATTTTTGGCACTCCAGTGTCTTTTTTAAATATCTCGAGATAGTTTCGACAGTCTTTTAAAATTTCACCTCTAAATGTAAATAGGGGGGGGGCTGTGCTTCTTGAGTTATAAAATTCCTTTCTGGCATATAGGTGACTTTTTAAAATCTTTCGATAGCGTTCTAACAGCTTTTTAAATTTCATTCCTAAAGAATTTTTTATTAGAAATAAGAAATTCCAAGAGTACATTTCTCGATATAACGTAAGAACGCACTAAGAAAGGATTTTTCGACCCATATGAGGAGAAAAGGAGTCATTTTTTTTTTTTTTTAACGGATTCCTCAATATCTCTTAGGACAGATGAGATATCGACTAGGTTTTTGCTTATAAAAGTTACCCGTGCACATGTTTAGAAACAAACTACGAATTTTATTTGTAATTAGTATGAACCTCTAACGGGGTGAATCTACACCTGAGGAGAGAGTCAGCAATGTGATCTATAAAGAACTATGACTTATTATAATTGCACGATGATGGCAAACCGTCAATAAACCGTAGCGAAGCACGGGTACTCAGCTAGTATTTTATAAATTATTTTAATAATAAATGCGTGAAAAATTGTTTAAAAACAAATACAAAACTCTCAAACAATACAATATAAACACGTAAACATTATGTTTTGTCTGTATCTGTGACGTCAAACCCTTACAGTCTCAGTCGTATCTACTCGGCAAACTTCGCGGCGCTTATTTCAAATTTACAATATTTTAATTAAAAAATTTGGCTATAATATTAATTAAAATGTGATTTTTGTTGTGTTAGGTGACATAACTAATAATAAAATATCAAAAAAATGTAGATTTAAGGAAATTTTAAAATTTTATGCGTATTCCCTATTACAACCTTAAGAACTGAAAATGTGTATACTTGCATTTGAGTGTAAATAATTTTTCCAATCAGTTTCCATTGATTAACATTTGGGATTTCCTACAAATTTGTAACGACGCCAGAACTAGGAATATAAAGACGCACTACAATGCAAATAACTAGATTCACAAAGCAAATGAAGCGGCAAATTTAATTTGTCTAATTGTGCGTCATAACCAAATGTTCCCCATCATACCCTAAGTCAAATTGGAAAAAGAAGAGCCGACAACCATAGCAACCAACCGGATGCGAATCCTGACCCAGGTACGATGGCTGAATGGTTAATCAACAATGTCATCTTTGTTTCAACGATTAAAACAACAAAATTATTGATACAGTGCTGTTTTACATGCATATCATGCTATGCAAAGTATTACTTGGGCTTAGTATCGATGTTCTATATTTTAAGACATCAGTGTTTTTAACGAAGTATCAAGGATTTTGCGAGACCTATGTTATTGAAATATCAATGTATGTTTCAATATATATATTTATTTCGATTTTTCTAAAAAGATAAAAATAAAATCTATATACACGAAAATTAATGTAGTTGAAATGAAAAATTGGTTGATATAAATTTTTTGTATTATTTTTACTTTTATAATATGTTTAAGGTACTTAGCCAATTCCAAGAGTAATTTAAAACATTTTTACAGAAACTAATTTAACTTTATATAGTTATGTAAAATTTCAGTAAAAAATAAAATTATTTTTCTTAATACACGGAGTTTAATTTAGTGGCCGACAGGGACGTAGAAAATCGGGGGAAGCCGATAAAAATCGGGGTTTGGGCAGACAGCAAATCCCAAGACTGGATTCTTTTCTTTTACAAATCACTATTCAATTTTATTATTTGTGATTTTGTTGAATAATTTCTATGCCAGTAATTGTAAATAATTGAAATAATAGTGTTTATAGCTCAGAGCCACAGACCCGACTTGACTACACACTGTGTTTATGTATGTAGCTGTCATCAGTTATTAGTTTTTTGGGCTTCTTTGTGGCGCTTATATTGGTAGAATCGACCTGAATAATGGACACGTCTTTGTCATTAGGTCCGTAATTATCGTTTACCGGGGAGTGGGGCGGAATTAATACTTTTACGGGACCTGCTCTTGGAATTATTATTTTAATGAAACTGGCTCCGTTTTCAGACGGTTTGAAGGTCACCGCAGAGAACTGGTGGGTAGAGCGGGTGGTTAGATCATGCAGTAGAATTACATTAAAGCAAGTCAACTGCATCTTGGCACGTTAGTTCGAGTTACGGTTGCATATAGAAAGCATTCCATATTATAGTGTGTTTTTTTACTACAAAGTGTATGTGTGTTGTTTTGTGTTACTACTAGAACTGAAAAGTATCAGTAACCTTTTGAAAAAAACATTTGCTTAATATTTTCTCAAGGAAAACTCAAAATAAAACAACTGGGAAGACCGCTACCGGATTTGGACATTTCAGAATGTTTCTGCCTTTGCTTCTAAAACACGGACAAAAAAATTAATAAAAATATTTACTTACAGAACAATTGGATGTGCGGATGCAACGAAAAGCAAGCTGTTTTTTGTATTCCTTGCGTTTTATTTGAGGGAGAATAATTATGGATGAAGAACAGTATTACAGATTTAGTGCACATCTGGGAAAAAATTAAAACGCATGAAAAATCGAAGGTATATATATGAACAATGTTTTTAGTTTTTCTATGCCTGGAAAAATAATATTGTAACCCAGTTGAACTCAGCCTACAGAAACGCAATAATAGAACACAACGAAGAGTTGATAAAAACAGCTATCTTTTAAACATTATCATAAATTGTATTCAATTTACACAACAACCTGCTACCTGAAAATACTCACTTCCATTTAATTTAAGAAACTTCGTTTAGGTAGATAAGTACCCGCGATAAGTAATTAATGCATTTTTAATTTTTAAATGACTTCTCAATTTGTCCACATTAAAATTTTTGTGTCGGTGTTTTTTAATGGTAATAAACGAGGTAATAAATTATTGCAAGCTGAGCTAATTCAAAATTTTGGGTAAAATAGGAGACTGACCCGAGATTGGCCCTACTACTCAATATTGTCACGAACCGCGACTGAAACCAATATCGATGTATAGTAATTCCCGCTTTACTGATTTGGAAATCAAAACCAATAGTTTTACCGATTTGCAATACCGGTTATAAGGATCCTACAATCAATCCAATACTTCAAAGCTCTGCACAGACACAAGCGACCCGAAAGAAATAGTATCCATGCCAAAGATTTAACAGTGGCTTTAATTATCTCTGGCAATTGAACTAATAGCTTTACCTCTGCTTTGTACACCCAGAAATATGACATGAAATTATTTTTGATTACATATCATTAAGTACCTAGTTTTGTTTTTTTTTTTTTTTTATCGTCTGAAAAGTTTAATTTTTAAAAACTATTATGCTTAAAGGTATTACAAAGTAGAAATTTAATACGAAATATGTAATTTTAATACAAAATGTACCATCAGGTAGTAATTAAAATGTAATTACATTTTTTGTTACATTTTTTTATAATAATGGGTTACAATAATAATGCCTACGATGTAAATATAGATCACGTGATAGAAATGGTATTTTAATAATTAACCTGTACAAAAATTACTTTAACCATATATATATGCTTATATTACTCCTTCGTGGAGCATACAATAAGTCGCCAGCGTACTTTGTTCTTGACTATAATTTTTAATTTCGAACTCGCCTTGCTAATGTCTGCCATCTCTCCTTGGATTGATTTTTTCATGTTTTTGAGCACCTTTTTCGTCAACTTTCTTGTGTATTCCAATCCAAGGCCATTCTAGTTACTTTGTTAATAGTATAAATTATTAACTCAAGTTGTTCATTCCTTAAAATTTGTTTCTTATAAATAGCCTTTTTTGCCTTTTAATTCCTTAGGTTGAATAAATAATATTTTGACATTATCGAAATTAAACATATTGGTTCTATTGAGATCATATGCTCTCATATGTTTTTTAATTCTATTATTGAAGTTTCTTTCTGTTTTTTCAATATAAGTAAAATCACATTCATTACAGCCGATTGCACTATACTCTCACGTGGGTGGTTTGATTGAGAGACAAATCCTGGTTTCAACAATACAATTTTTTAAATATATATTACATTTACAATGTTTTACTGATTACAATGTAATTGTATGAATCTCTCCATGGAGTTGGGGAAGTCCTCGGTCCACTCCGTGTTGTCCAGGATCGGCTAGGACCTATCTCCGAGGCGGGGGCTACCCATCAGGGAGTCGAAGAGCCTGGAAAAGCCTTCTCCCACTACAATGGTATTGCTTGCTTGGCTCACCAGGTGTACGAGTATCTGGCGTCGGTGTCTCGGTTGTCACCGTGTGGACTGGTACATGTAGAGGAGTTGGTTTGGTTCCTCTGCCCCGTTACCGTGCGGCGTCCATCCATTTGTACTAGTGGTTGACCTAGTGGTTCCAATATTCATTCATCATGACAAATATTTCCTAACTAAACGAAAATACGGCGTATGCATTTTATAATCAGTTAACTTATGCCAGAAGCTGACAAATAGTTTTTTAATCAATCACCTGAGCATCACAATGTCTAGATGTCGCAATCCTGACCTAGGATTACCTTTGTGACAATACTAACTACAAACAATATAAAAATTTAAAAACTAAAAACAAATGATTTTTTTATTACCATAGGAAATCTTTTCGCGGAGTCTCGTTTAAAAATCATTGTTAAACTAAAGCATTTATTATTAAAAATCAAAAAAAGCACCATGTCGCAAAGTTAAAAGTTGGAGAATTCTAAATATTAAAGTCTGCAAGTCAAGATTTTAACTGGAAACTTCAAGACTTTAAACATCTGTCGATTTTGAAATTCAAAACAATACATTTCTTATACTTTGAAGTTGAAAACTTACATCTGAACTTTGACTTGGTTATGATATTACACAAAGTATTATGCTATTGTTTCAAATGAATAGTGAATTGTTTTAGGTAGAATATTACTGTATTTTCCTCGTTAAATTAATTTAAAATCAATTTCTAAATTATTTCTTTCGAAGTTCTGAATAATTGCATTATAATGCGTGTCTTTAAAAACTCTTTTCATTCTTTAAATTCGTTTACTTGAGAAAATAATCGCCTTGCATTTGTCAGTATTTAGGTTCAAAAAGTTTTCCTTACACCAGCTTTCAATTGTGCACAAATCTGATTGTAGCTCATATTTGTTGATAGCGTTGTAAACTTCAAAAACAACTTCATGTCATCTCGGAAGAACAGATATGAGGCATATGCCAACCAATATTGACAAAAGTGAGAATAGGATCGGCCCAAGGATAGGACCTTGTGGCACACCTCAGGTAACAGACATAAGTATAGTCAAAGATATTGATAAATAGTTTTCGACCATAAATATGCTAAGGATATTCAATAATTAAAGAAACAAATTGATGTAGAAAAAAAAAACTGTATTTTTACAAAATGAGACTTTTACTACTTCTCAACATAATCCTAACGATTATTAATACACTTGTCCCAACGATGAACTAGTTTTTTTATACCTGATGCAAAGAAATCTCTGTCTTGTTGTTTGAGCCAGTTCCCCACAAATTCTTTGACTTCCTCGTTGTCGCTGAACTTCTTTCCACGTAATACCTCCTTGAGTGGACGAAACAAATGAAAATCAGAGGGAGCCAAATCTGGACTATAGGGAGGATGAGGTAGTATCTCCCAACCCATTTTTTCAATAGTTTCTTGGGTCAGCTTGGTGGTTTGAGGGCGAGCATTGTCGTGGAGCAATATCACGCCTTTTCTTTGAGATCCCCGACGTTTTTCTCTCATTGCGGGCTTTACTTTGTTCATCAGCATGTGTGAGTAGTAGGCATTGTTTATTGTACGCTGATCTTCCAAATAATCACAAAAGACGACACCTCGGGCATCCCAAAAGAGGACCCTCCCAACAAGACTTTTCCCGCTGATTCTTGCGTTCTGAATTTCTTTCGGATAGGTGAGCTGGTGTGCTTTCATTCCATGCTTTGTCTTCTGGTTTCTGGTTCAAAATGGTGAACCCAAGATTCATCAGACGTTAAAATCTTGTTTAGAAAACCCTTTCATAGCGTTGTTTCAAGCCTATACAAACTTTGATTCTTGTTTCCTTGGGTTGTTTCGTTAACTGTTTCGGGACCCACCTTGCACTTGTTTTACTGTACTTGAGCTTGTCAATGATAACGTGATGAACTGTGCCATTACTTACTGCAACTTTTTTTGCTATATCTTCAGCAGTAATACATCGGTCTTCACGAATAATGTCGTCAATGCTACAACTATCGGCATAATGTAAAATCATTCGAGAAAAGATTTTAGTCGGTTTTTCACCTTCAGAAAGCAAAATCTGGATCACTGAACGTTGTTCAACTAACATGGAAACTTCAAGTGGATACGCCATCGTTAAATGCAATTTTGAGGTTATAAACAAAACAGTTTTTGTCCATCAGGTGTTTCAGCTCATCCCAGTGATGCCAGCCTAAAGTTATGAAAGTACCAAACCCCCTCTACAAACTTTTTTTTTTCTACATCAATTATTGAATACCCCTCGTATATTCAATAAATAATAAACAATTATTATATACAATAAAGTTATGAATAAATTATTTTTGTCATAATTTTACAATATTTTTATTATTTTTTGCATATTAGAGGTATTATTGTGGTAAAAAATAAATTTATTTTTGGAGGAACCCCGCATTTCTTGTTTGTTCCTGGCCCTGCGATTGTTAGTGGTGGCTTTGCTGGAAAGTGAGGTACATTTTTCAGGAATATAATTATAACTACAGGAAACATCAAACGTTTTTAATAATACTTATTCCAAAAATAAGTAAAATCGAAAGAAATTTTCTTTTAAAAACAAATATTTTAAAAAGAAAAAATTTCTCTTATTTGTCAACGTGGGTTGTATCAAGATCAACAAGATATACGGTTGAATCTTTGTTTAAGCAAGACCAAAGAGATTCGGGGGTGCGTTCTGTAAAACATATTTATTTTAAATAATGAAATGTGCTTTGTTTATTTCTCCGTTCGTTCTCTTATTTGAGAATTAATAATAAATTAGATGACTTGAAAACAGGCAAAGATTAATTAAATATTTATTTAAGAGGAAGAACTCTTAAGAATTTTAACTTGAAATCATAATATTTATTGTAGAATAATAAAAATTTAAGAAATACTGAATTCCTTATTTCAGTTTTACATCTTTTACTTAATCGTATTTACTTCTGAGAATTACAGTAAGACTTGTTTGTTTTCATGACTCGGTAAGTAGATAGAACACACAAGAAAAAACCTTGTTGAAAGTAAAAGTCATCGTATGTCTAGACAGACGATTGTAAATATAAGATTGAAACACTTAACATCCTTGTTTAAGCTTACTGTTATAGAAACAGAGAAATGAACTGTGTCAATTCAAAGGTGAATATGTTTTATAAATAATATCAAATGACCAAAATTTTTTAGAGATCCATACCAGTAGTTGAAATTCCGCTTTATCGATCTCGATATACAAATCAGTAGTTTAACTCTCGCTTTATTGATCTGCGAAACCAACCTAGTAGTTTAGCATCCTCTGTACAACCGGAATATAAAAAACTAAACATAGTTTAAGAGGAGAGAATGAAAATACTTTTGTAAAATAATATATTAGTTCAACTGACTGAAATCTAAATAACCACAACAGTCGATTAAACTACATAAATTCCAAATAACCAGCTGTCAATTCTAAAAAATCAGTCATTATGGATATTGTTCTGCCATCTTGTGTGGAATTTTGGTACTAAGGGTGGAAAGTTATTAATTTTAACTAAATTATTTCGAATTTATTATTAATATTTCCGATGTTGTAACTACTTAGATAACTAACATAATCGTTATAAGGGAAGGCACAACAATATAATTCTCACAAGTTACTTATACAAAACTGAAAATCTGAAACAAAATTAGTAACAATCTATACACCAAAATTTGTAGCGAATGTTTCTCTATCTAAAAGGTATTTTTAACTGTCAAAAAATTGTTATATAATTGTAAATAAACAAATAGCATTATAGACGCCATTTTTTAAACCAATCGACCTATATTTGCGTACGACGTGACAAATTGTAGCCAAATCTTTATTCTACAAATACGTTTGAGGAAAATGATAGCAGTAGTCACGTGAAAAGGATGTAAAGAGGCAGAGTCGTAAAAAGATTTGGAAAAAAAGATGAAGATCCATAGATCAGTGGAAAGAACTCGATAAAATCAGCTGACAGAAGATCTAATAAATGTTGATACACAAGATACCTGGGAAGATCTGCACTTAGTACATTTGTAAGGAAGATAAATTTTGGATTGTTTCAGAAATATAATTTGATAATTACAATAAATTTATTTATCTGATTAATTAAAAAGATATACCAAGTAATAGTACGTCCCGTACTTATTTATGGCTCCGAAACATGGACTTTTACAAAGCGAAATCGACAACACCTCATATTTTTCGAAATTAAAATATTACGCAAAATCTTTGGTCCCATTCAAATTAATGGCGAATGGAGAACCGTAAGAACAAAGATATCCGAAAACTGTACTCAAGGCCGAGTATCGCACAAAAACTGAGAGGCAGACGATTTGAGTGGATAGGACACGTTATGAGGATGAGGGAGGACGGAATGGTTAGGAATACATGAGAAGGCAGATTGAGTACCTGTCGTCCAGTGGGAAGACCTCGCAAGAGATGGAGAGATCAGCTAATCAAAGATCTAAGAAGTATTGGTATACAGAGCACATAGCAAGGCCTGACAATGAGATCAGGCAAAACAGATCAAGATGGAAGGCTTATGTGGGTGAGGCCAAAAGTCAACCTGACTGATAATACCCAAAGAAGAAGAAGAAGATCTTAGAAAGGGCACTTAAGATAAGTCTAAATATGTTTATTATTATAACTTAAAACCCTAATATCATGACCAAGAAAAGAAATCGTAAAATCTATATTAATTTAAAAAAGTGTCAAATAATTTTTTGTCAAATAATTTATTTTTAATAAAGTTTCAGTTATTTTTTTAGTGAGAAAATACAATCTATTTATTAGCGATAACTGTCATTTAAGATAAGTGTTAAGATATACCAGATGGTTAGGGGTGGTATATGACATTTTGTCAGTTTGACAATATAAGGTTTTCGGGGCAGTGCAGATAGGCGTCATAGTTAAAGTCTTATTTAGAATGTTCGGACGAGTCAAGTTAAAATATCAATATAATTCCATATTTACGTTGTGTAGTGTACAGCTAAACACATGGAGAAATAATATTCCGAAACTTATGACAAACAATTTTTCAGAGACGGTAGTGAGACAGTTGAAATGCAGTAAACTCATTAATAATTGATGTTACAGAGCCTCGCATGTTATTTAGTATTTTTGAATGTTGTCTCTTTAGATGAGTTGTTATCATCGTGAAATTGTAACTCGTAGAGTAATAATGTAAATATTAAACCAGTAATTGTTAATTATAGTAAGTTAATTTAAAATGAAGACTTTAATTCAACAACTCCTTAATCCTTCTTAAGAGTCAATGTAACCAGTCAGCAAACACAGGGGAGTTCATGTCTCAAACCGCTAGCGGATAATGAACTCATTATGTGGGAGACCTCGAGGTATGTATAAAGCACAACCATGAGATATTAATATCATATATTTCTAATTAATTGGCTAACCGGATAATTCATCATAGAGGATCCCCACAGATTCAATTCTAAGGCCTTTAAATTTATTTATCAATTTATTTGTTTTGAGAGTTAATAATTTACTGCCGTCAAAAATTGTCTATTCGATTTATTTGTCTAGAAGAATGTTTTTCAACTAAAATAATCTTTTTATAAGTTACACCTGTAAGATATATAAATAAATTTTCTTGCAGCTAATATATATAAGGTACAGAATCGAAAAAACAATAGTTTTTTACATGTCAAAAAAGTCAGATAAATATTTTGTGTTGTAGAAAATTCTTTAAAAGTAAAGCTAGTTTTCCGCTCGCTATAGCTGCTGGAAAATTTTAATTACTTCAATTTTTCACGTTAAATACATCATAAATCTTATGGCTTGTCAATATCTTGATATATGAACCGCACAAAACAATAAGGGAAAGAAAATTGAACTTCGAAACTCGTGTCATATACGGTAAATCTTCATTAAATTCAACAGTGATAGGATAGTTTGCTGTATTTGTATTTATTTCATACCTGGTCGAGAGGACGTTCCAAAATCGCTAACACTGCACAAAAACAGGGTGAACCACAGACTGCATAGAGCACGAGTTCTCAACTTGTTTCAATCAACGAACCCTTTCCACCTTTATTTATATATTTTTATACATTTAATATGATCAATGAAACTTCTTCTTTTCTTTCAATATTCTTTTAAAATTTGGTTTAATTGTGAATAGTTAAAGTCTAATATCTGGTGTGGCATCCAACCTACTTCTGTATTTTGTTTTTGTCTTGACAGAATATCAGAAATTTTTCCAAATAAATTACACCTATCCCTCGATTTTTGAATGTAAAACCGTGTAAGTCGAAAAGTATACAAAAAACGTATAATTTCGTTGTTTATTAATTATGAATTTTTTTATTATTATTATTTTTTTTTTTTGTACATAAATCAAACAAAAATACTACAAAAATAATAAATAAAAGCAACAAAATATACATATTCTTTTATTAATTAAATATAAAATACCGAGGAACAAAAAATTCAATTCAAGATTCATAAAAAAAATGATTGCAAAGGTTGGGGGCAGTTATTATCATTCATCACTATCATAAATGACTGTCAATCTCTTCTTCGTGACTGGTTCGAAGTTAATTTCATCACTCGAAATTATTTGTGCCGATTTGATGTTTGAAGTAGAAACATTTACACCCCGAGGAGATTTGGTAATGAAATCCGTTATTAACATTTGCTTAGAATTTCTTGTTAGATCTTTATAGACCTCATCATATTGAGCCAAGCAGTGATTAATATCACGTTCAAATCGAAGAGCCCGTTCAACATTTGAGTCATTTTGTACAAAATGATTACCTAATTTTCTTCCCAAATCGAGTCCTTCGCGGATGATTTTAGCTGTAAATGCAACTGGTTCAAATTCCTCTTTATCAGAATGATTGTCACAATCACTAGTTCATCAAAAATGTTAATTAAATCATCTTCACTTAGTTCTTTATCAGCCACTAATTCTGCAATATCTCCTTCAGTAAGATCGTCGAAACTTTCTCCACCCAATAAATGCGCCAATTGTAACAAAAAGAAATAAAACTGGCGAGAACATTGTTCCTTTTATTTTCAACATTCCAGTTTATTTTCAACATTTAGTTTTCACTTTCTTTTTTAAACCGTTAAAAGCGAAAACGTGTAAAAAAAGTACCGTGTAAAACGAGGGACAGGTGTAGTTCCACAAGCTGATAAATTCCATTTCCAAAATAAATAATGATAATTATAGTGCTCTCGGTACCAATATATAATATTATTTTTTATTATATTTTATTAAATTATCAAAATGAATCATATTAAAAATTAATTACAAATTTAAATTAATCAAATAAAATTTTCCTTTTACATTTTCTTATTTTCTGTATAGTTATTAAATTAGGAATTCTTGTATTTCGTCTTGCAACTAAATGTTGCACATTGTTGTATTAAATATAAAACGGTATATTTTTTTAACCCGATTAATTTTCAAAATTTTTCGTTGGGCAGTACGAAGGGATTGTTATAATTCCGTATATATCTCAGAATAGGTCGCACTTGTTTTTTGTTTTTTTGCCGTTAGTCTTTCAATCATATTAGTCAGCTTCGACAATTTATTTTATTTATGATACAAAACAAACCTTTGGATTAGCAGTTAGTAACGTTATAACTAGAGACTGGGTAAATAAGCACAAAAAAAAATTAAAAAGAGTGCTTCAAAAAGCACAAAAATGAGGCAAAAAAATTGATGTGATGTGAAGTGTGAATATTCACACATTTCAGGGTTTCGCAGGTATATAATAAGTGAAGGCGGTATGCTGAGTGTGTAGGACAAATTTTACTTTGTAGTAATCACGGCAAAATGAACGATATTTTTAAAATAATTTATCGTCTGTTAATCATATAATAAGACTGGTTATTAAATTTACGCTCTTAAAAATTAAATGCATCATTTGTCAAAATATAACTAGAATTTTGAAAAAATAATTTCAACAAAATAAAAATGCAAAAAAAAAAACAGAAAAAATAAAATTCACTCCGTACTCGAACCCCTTCGTTTCACACCAGTGCTCTAACCCATTTCGCTATCGCACGCCTTGCATGTGACAGTCTTACATTGGTATAACTTTTGTACTTTGTGAACCAAAAATCACAAAAAATGCGTTATTTTCCGAAAACATAATCTGATCAAAAATTCCTGTTGTACTATTTCGGTTCACACCAATATACATTACTTAGAATTTTTTTAGATTTTTAGTTTAAACCATCTGGGCTACAGGGTGTGGGACAAAAATGTTTTTGCACAATTTTGGCAAAAATCGCATCAAAATAATTTATTTTGCAAAAATAAAAATTTGATCGTTAATCCACGTACTAAGGGCTTTCATTTGATACCCTACTTAGAATTAAAAAAAAATATTTTTGTTTTCGATGAGCACGTATTTGTTTATATTTTTAGGGGGGTATGTTTTTTAGATGTTTTAGTATTTTTCCTATGTGCGGGTCAAAGAGTTGTATAAGCATGCCAAATTTCAACTCTCTAGGTTTAGCCGTTTGGCTACAATTTATACCGAACAGACAGACAGACAAACAGACAGACAGACAGACAGACGACAAAATGACGGTATAAGGGTTTTTTGGTCATACCTACAAAACCCTAAAAAGCACAAAAGTGTGGCAAAAAAACATAAAAATTGTGACAAAAAAGCACAAAAATGTGCCAAACAAGCATGGAGTTTGAGCACAATGGTAACAAAAACAACGTTTGCAAAATAACGAATTTTATTTAAATAGTACAAAAAAAATAACATTACATTCTGAATCTACATAGATATAAGTTAAAAATCTAATCAAAACTAGAGGTAAAACCCTACTCCTATTAAAAATAACAAACCACTAAATGTTGTTCTAAATGTTCCATATTAAATTTTTGTTAAATGACTAAAATTATTATGTGTAGAAATGCTTCTTTCGACATCCACACTTGTTATAGGTGCGTATTTAAATGTATATGCAATAGCCGTATCCATGTCAAAATCATCGACAGTTTCCCCACTTAAAATATTTGATATTTTTAATAATGTCTGGAACCCATCATTTTTGGAAAAAACAGTTCCCGATAATCACGAATCCATTCTTCTATTGTAGGTTTTTGATTTGGCATTTTAGAACAATAAATAACTTTACACTAAATATAGTATTAAAGAAAATACTGTACAAGACTTGGAAAGACAATAGCAAAACAATAAGAGAAACACTTATAGTGCACAATGTTCGCTGCGAGTATAAACCAACGAAATCGGGGAAAACCTGAGAACATTATCGTAAAAATGCGTTAATAGTGATACAACGCCTTTAAATTTTACTTAACATGTGTATTTTGTAAACTATTTTTATTAATTCCTGTACAATAAAAATGTCGGTAAATAAATAAAAAAATCTCTAAATAGGCATAAAAAGAAAAAAAAGCTTAAAATTGTAAAAAACGCAGAAAAAGCATAAAAACTTGTTGTTAATCCTCTGTAAGAATCATTGCAACCAATCAGTGAACAATAAGTTCATGTTCAAAACCGCTAGCAGATTATAAACTATTTTGTAAGAGACGTCGACTTTTTATGTGTGTAAAAAGTAAATACAACTATGAGATATTAATATCCTATAATTCAAATTAAATGGCCAACCTGATCATCCGTCATATAGGGTCCCCACAGATTCAACTCTGTATAAATCCTAAGACCTTAAATTTAATTTATCAATTTATGTGTTTTGAAAGTACAAATACATGTATAAACATTCATGCTACCACCGGGATTCAAACCCGAGCTTCCCTGGTCTAGCATGCAATGCATCACTACAGTGACCGTTACACCATGGATATCGTCTGATATTTGTGTTAAAACTACTTATTCGTGTGCAAAACAAAAGATTTTTTTTTTTAACAATTTAGTATATTTTGATGTGCCACTTTAAATTCACTTAAAATTTTCTGCTTAAATTTTACTATTTTTCTTTTCTTTTGGAAAATATAAGAAATTTATTAAAATTATTTCGAGGCAGACGTGAGATATTTCCAAGCGAACAGTTCTACAGTTTGGTTGATATAATCAACAATTTCATTGTACAGTCTGCTCCATAAACCTTTATACATACCTCATTTCATCTCTTGTTTCATACGCGACCAGGGACGTACTCAACCATTTTTAAAAGAAGGAATAGATTTGAACTAGAAATCATTTCCACAACTGATAAAATATTGAACAACAAACGTACCGACAGAATTTATTTCTGTATCGATCAGTTTATTTCTGTTTTTATTTTTGTCTCACTTACAAGTATTTTTAATGGTTTTGTTAGTTTTTTTCGAACAGTACATAGAAGACAATAGCCTAACGAAGCATTCATCCCTTCAATACCAAATAAATATTTCATTAATAGTTCTGCGACTCTAAAATATGTCATAAAAAAGAAATGATTAACTATGAATGGAGATAAACAAACTACTGAATTATAGACACGAATTGGTCTAAGATGCGCTTGGGAACCAAATTTTTAAAAACAAAATGATCATTTTCCTTAAAAGGAAACTATTTGGTGAATGTGTGTTGACAATTATCACAAAGATGGTGGAATATATATTGTATAATATCCTAAGGCTCCTTTAGGAGCACAGGGCCTCTTGATTCCAGAACATTTCGTAGCTTCCATTATCACGGTCCGCTTCCAGGTGTTCTTTGACCTACGAACACGAAGCGATCTTTGCAGATTCCAGTCTCGCGCCGTTCTAGCTATGTTGTTTTGTTCTCTTCTTAGTGTATGGTCTATCCACATCCACTTTCTCTTACGAATCTGCAAAGTTATTTTTAGCTGTCCTGTTCACTTCCACAGATCTTCGTTACTTATGGACCCTGGCCAACTAATGCCTTCCTAGACATTTGTTGACGAAAGTTTTTAATTTGGCAGTGATTTGTTTAGTTACTTTCCATGTTTCACAGGCGTACAACAGGTCAGATTTCACATTAGTGTTGAAAATCTGTGGGATGGTGGAAACTCTTACATTAACATTAAAATAGTCAAAAGAACTACTTATCACACAAAGATCCATGGAGAGGGCTATACTAAGTATTCATCTGTCGGCAAAACAAATTCCTGGATAAAGAACAAGTCCTATAATAGAGCAAATCATGGAAATGAACCGGACATGTTGCGAAATTAATTGTAAGAGCACAAGAAAAATTCTGAAATGGTCGATGAAGTTCTTCTAAGAGTAGAAGTAGAACACCTGCTAGATAGCAGGATGATATTAATATAATTTTGAGAAATTGCGTATTATTAACCCAGAAAGGTTTAAATAATGGGTAGGCCTATGTTCAGTAGTGAACAAATTCGACTGGTGATGATAAAATGACTTCCAATGGCCTTAAACCAATTATGGCGAACCTTTGACACGCGTGTTACTGGTGACACGCCAAGACATTTTGGGTGACACGCATCCTTTACAGACGATCTTCGGCCAAGAACAGACAACGCATCCGGGCTCAAGTGTTTGTCGACTTAAGGTCCAAACTTGAGAATCTGGAAAGAAATCGTTTCGAGAATGAAAAAGAGTGCCTCTACGAAAATGAAATTTGGAGTGTTTGAACCGATTACCGGACAATTTTAGCACTTTAGAAAAATCTAGCGATGACTTTATTCACAATTTTTTCCCTCTAAGTACTTTTGTGAGACCTTATTCTCGGCGTTAAATAATATCAAAACAAATAAAAGAAACTGACTAACAGATGAAGTTAGTAATGCTTGCTTGGGCTTGAAGTGCACGAAATACCAACCTTCATTTGAAGATTTAGCAAATACAATTCAGAAACAATAAAGTCACTAATGTAAAGAATTATTTGTTTTTTATTTTTTTACAAATAAATATATTACTAAGGCTGCAAATATCACAAAATTATGGGTATTTCTAGACATGACACGACACCCAAGTCAGGTTTTTTCCGACATCATTAAACTATTGGTTTAATGATGTTTTTATCTATCTCACCATTACACTTAATCACTATTATCTCAGGTATGGTTTACAATGTTATACTTATACTTATATTATATTCATTTATTCATATACAATGTACACTTATACTGTATTCTGATTTTCCTTTATGTAGCAGCTCTGATGAAGGAATAAACTATTCCGAAACTGGTCAGCTGTAGATAGTTGTTTTTATTTATGTCCGATACCCGTACAACCTTTCCACGAAAATAAATACGAGGAATAAGTTACCACTCTTCCTGCAGAACACTATGATTGAGAGAGTCTCTGAATTCTATTACTTAGGCAGATTATTAACAAAAGGGAGGCGCTGAGCAAGATATTAGGTACAGAATCAAAAAACAAGCAAGCATTTGGAAACCTAAATAAATTCCAGTATAAATCTATTATATCTTTTAGCAGAAAAATCCGCCCATTCAACTCCAGCATCCTTTCCATTTAAACCAACGAAAAATTTAACGAAAGCAAACTTTCCAGAATAATGCTTTGTTTGAAATGCCTGGGAAAAATTATAAACATTCGCTGGTCGACGTTATTTAGAATGTCGAACTATGAAGAGTAACTGCCACAAAGAAATCAGGCTAATAAGAAATGAAAACAAATGTAGATGGCGCACGCTAAGAAGAAGAAGATGAAATATTGCCATAGCAGCTCTAAAGTGGAATCTGCAAGGAATAAGAAGAGCAAGAAGACACAAAAATACCTGTAGAAGAACTGTTGATAAAGAAATGAAGCAAATTAAGAAGTCTTTAAAATCAAATGGTTTCTCGACATTTGATTTTGAACAACCGACTCGAAAACAAGATACTTTAACTGTGTTTATAAAATTAACACAGAATATTGCATTTTTTAATTAAATTTTATTCAAAATTACGATCACTATACTGAATATGACTGTCCATAACATCAGCTATCGCTTATGATAACAGTATATCGCAGGCTGAAGATGCTTTTACTTTAATAAAATGTGAAACGTTCCATGACTTAAATCAACTTATTTTTTACCTAGAATTCAGTATTATAAAAAATTCTGTTCAATGAAAACAATCGACTCAATAATCAACATGAAGCATGAAGGAGAAAAAAAAATATAAATAATAAGTTGATTATTGATTCTTTCATTTGTAATTATACAGACGTTTAAAAACAGAACTTTACATGGCGATTTAAGAAGAAATACCTTTATTATCCTGACTCGTCAAAATGTTAAATGAAACTTCTTCAGTAGAGTATTCCTATTGAATACTAAATATTGTATTTTGAGTATAAAAAATGTTTCAGTAAATAAACCTTGATGTATTTACTTAGTTCTTCGCCCTAATGGGTAGTTGCTTCCGTTGTGTATATTAAACTATGTTAAATGACAATTTCTCAATATGATTGTTAGTAAGTAAAGGTACGCCTCTGTAGAAACACGCACGCAGCCAGCGGGCAAAATGTGAACCATCCAATTTCGTTTGTATGTTACAGCAGTATACATTTTGCTTATCTTAAAAGGACTACATGTGCCATACGTTTCGTTCTTGAAAATAATTTATACTGTCAACTTGAAAATATTAATGAGTTCAAACTCAAAGCTAGGAAGATTGTATTTAACAGAAATTAGGCAATGTATATATATTAAATGGTATTATAGTCTTTTTAATGTCAAATATAAATGATATTTGGACATTTCCGAGATACATTGTAATATTTATGTTTAAAAACCATTTTGCCTCCTTTGTTCTGGGTTATCTGCTTCACACTTTACAGAATTTTACTGCTGTTTGTGATACATAATTGGGAATGGGTGTTTAAGGCATCATATTCACCATTTTGCTTTGTTTTAACAGAAAAATAAAGGTAATAGAGCTGAAAGTTTACATACATTGTGGTGAGTTTGTGAACTTGAAAAAGATATTGGAGCTTTAAAGCTTTTATATTTATTACAAACACATTTATCCAAAGCCTTCGAATTACTGCTTACACGATTGAAAGAAAATTATATTGAAGAGATGATAGTTTTACTTGATGAAACTCGAATATGGGAATAGTATATTATACAACGAGCATGGAATGATGGTTATTTCACACGATTATGAAAGTTACGCCACGAGCCGCAATTCATACTAGTAAGAAATGACTATTCCAGGCAAGTTTTATGCTATGCTTTTTCCACGACTATAACTTTATTACTTATTTCATTTTTATTCAGTTTCCTTTCAAAGGTAACAATAATTTGAAAGTTGCTTTCAACCTGTTTATTACGTTGCTTAGCAACGGTCATGCACGTGTCATATGGAATGTAAATTCAGTTAAAATAACAATACTTGCGTCAGCTGATTAACTAACTCACCAAGACCATCTCTATCAAAAATATATTTGCAAAATTCGACAACTGTAACTATATTATTTAATTTTAATCCGGTTTCCTTTCTAACAATAATTTGACATATGCTTTCAACCTATGTATTGCGTTGCCTAGCACTGGTCGGCCATTGCTGCCTGAACCTGTTAATGTAATAAGCTCAACCTGTTACGTAATGAGCTCATTACGTAACAGGTCAACGGCGTATAGTAAAAAGTGGGAAACGTGCTACATTTACTAATCATTGACACGCCTGTAATGAACATATTTTACCTGAAAGAAAACGGTTCACAACTATCCAAGTGAAGACATGAATTATATGACTTTTGAAGGCAAAACTTTGCAGAAAATTTGTATTCTGCAAATAGTTTCTCGACAACATAGCACTATTAATCAAATTTTGGTGCAACAGCAAGAAATTCATGAGTTCTAGACCAGTAGTTTTATGGGGAGCTTACCTCATATATGCACGAAAATTACATTTGGCTGATTTATTCGAATCTAGTATTAATATAAATCAATTGTACTTACTCTGTACATCCATCAAAACTCAAGGTCTCCAGCATCATGAGTTCATAATCCGCAAGCGGTTTCGAAAATTAACTCTTCGTGTTCGCTGACTGGTTACAATTATTTTTAGAATTGATTTAGGATTTGATTAGTTAAACTCAACATTTTAACTAACCTATTATAATTAACGATTATGGTTATTTACATTATAATACAATTTAGACTTACAGTTATGTTAATAACAGCTAATCCAACTTTGAGAGACATATTCGCAAACACTTAAACAACTGAGAGGAACTAACAACTCTGTTGAACTACACGAAACACTTATTTGTTCACTGGACAACAAAACCCTTACAAACAACTCCGAAAAATCATTTGTCCTTGAATATTGCCGCTGTATCTTATTAGCTATACACTGCACTAACGTTTATACGGAATTACTTGTTACATTTTAATTATACCCGTCCCCACCCTCCAAAAACACAAAATGTGCTTAATCCATGACATACCAAAACTGACTGCTTGAGAGTCTAACATTGCTTAACTGAAAAAATGTCATGTTACACCCCGTAACCTTGGCAATCTGGTGTATTTCAAAACCCAGACGACAATTGTAACTAATAATTTAAATAGTAAAATTTCCGTAGAAAAATATCCAGAACTAACGTTAATATTTTCAAATCAGAGATTAATTGTTTTCCACATACGGTCCGAATACATCTAATACTTATTTGACACTTATAATATAGTTAAATAATATAGAATTTACGAATGTTCTTGTTCATAATATTAGAGAGTAATAAACGTAATAGTTATCTTAAATGCCCCTTTCTGAGAAATAGATTAACAGATAGTGTAATATCCGCTTTATGCATCTAAAGATGCAAACGAATCCTTTAATATGCTCTTAATGATCAGAAAATTCAGTCCCATAGTTTAATATTCACTTTAATGATCCAAATATCAGTTCCAATAGAGATTAAGAGATTCAATACAACAGTTTAATATTCACACGATATTTCAAATAATAAGAAATTATCTCCGATTTCCAAATTTTGATAGTGAATTTTTGTTTAATAAAGAGTGTTTTTGACATTGTCTTTAATAGTGGTTTTGGCCAACAATATCTGTAAGCAAAATGTTTTCTTTGATACACACATTCCTTGACACTTTTCCTCCGGGAATCCAATCTCTCAGTTTATCTGTTTTCTTATTTTAATATAGAATTTTTTTCATTTTATCTGATGACAATAAATGTCCATGACTGTAAACTGACATCTTCTTTTTAAAAAATTTATGTGAAGTGTGAATTTTCACCCATTTCAAGGTTCTGTAGGTATAAAGGAAGTGATAACAAACTGTGGATACAAATTAAAAATCATAAATATCGATACATTTTGAAAGAATAAACCACGTGCTTCAACCTAGAAATTTACAACTGTACTTGAAAAGCACTTGCATCAAGACCCAGCTATAGCTATCCAGTTCTCCAGTTGTCAGATAAATATAGTGAGCAAGATATTACAAAAAATCTATGACATTCGAAATAATTATCATATCAAAAATTTAGCAAGTCTATGATTTGCTGCTGCTGAGGGCTACCTTACAGACCGAAATGTTACATCCACTATTAATTTAAATATACTATTTGAAGGAACGATTTAGTGTCACTGTTTAATACCACACAATGAATTTAAAAATATATATTTTTTTAAACGACATAAAAAAACCTTTTTTTTCAAAATAATAATCGGATCAAACATTCTCAAAGGTTCTCATCAATATACAGTGGATATCGTTTATAACGACGTTGAAGGAACCAACGAAATTCGGTCGTTATAACCGTATGTCGCTATATCCAAACACTATAAATTCAAGTTGAATAATATTTACATTTTAGTTATGTTAGAAACGATTACATTTACCATACATGAGTGCAAGAAGCTTAAGCAGCAAAAACAGTATTCAAGTGTTACAAAACATAAAAAAAAAAAAACAATCCAACTTATTTTACAAACAACGTACGTATGAATGTACACATATTTAAATCTTAACAAAAAAATCTGTCATTTTGGTTTGTTTTTGTGATTTTTTGGTTTTTTAAAAAGTTTTTTTCAATATTTTTTTCCAAATGTAGCAATGCAAAATCTGTTTTAGATTTCAAAACCTCTTTTAAATTTTGACTAAACGTGAAAAAAAGCTAAATTGTTACAACTGCTGAAATTCGGATCTGACCCACCTAAAATTTCATCTTCCATCATATTCTCCTCCGTTTCGAGGTCTTCATTAATATTTGAAAAATTTGCATTAATGTTTTTCGTTTCGCCGTATCGATGACATACCTTCAACTCGTAGTTAACCACTGAATGAATATGTTTATCTGTCGCGTTTCGCCTTGCCTTTACATAACTCGGTAATTCCCCTAGCCAATTCAGTACTTCCCCGGCGATTTCGCGCTAGGCAGTGGTGATGCCTCCTTATAAAAGATAATTTGACCCAAATTTTAAGCCATTTTTCGTCGTAATATCCGATGTAGTTCTAAGCGATAAGTTTCACGTATAAAAAGATATTTTTCTGCCTGAGAATTTCTTCGTAGAAACGTCGTTATATCAGATGTCGTTGTAAACGATATCCACTGTATATTATTGAGAATTTTTCATAATTTTATGTCAATCTTTCTGGGAAATAGGGGCTGGGATAAAAGTTTTCCGACTTAATTTTTTGCTAAAATTACGTAAAAATTTAAATTTTTCTCAAAAATAAAATTTTATTTAGTTATCTACGCTTTCAGAGGTCTTATTTGATACCCTACCCAAAATTTTAAAAAAATATTTATTTTTTGGTTAAATATAAATTTGTTCATATTTTTAGGGTGATGTGTTTTTTGAAATCTCAGTATTTATCCTATGTGGGTCAAAGAACTGCATATGCACTCAAAATTTCAGTTCTCTAGGTTCTCTAGCCTTTTCGCCACAGTCTCTACTGTACAGACTGACAGACAGACAAACAGGTAGACAGACTGACACACAGACAGGCAGATAGACAGATAGACAGATAGACAGATAGACAGATAGGCAGACAGACAGATACATAAGTGGTTACAGACAGACACATACTTAATGGTTTTTAGGTCATGTCTACAAAATCCTAAAAAGTTTTATTGAATGCTATATGCCATAAAATAAGCATATAAATATAAAATTAATCGTTTTTTAACCGTTTAATTATGCTAACTTTAATTATTACTAACAGTTTTAATTTAACCTTCTAACCTATAATTGTACACCTGAATTAGCCTCGCGATAGATTTTATTAGTGTGTCGCGACACACCGGTGGGGAAACACTGGTCCAGAGAGTAATTGATTAAAGGCAGACATACGAGTATTTCTTTGATAAAATGCCTTCCTTGTGTTTATGAAGAATTAACTCATAGTAAGGAATCCTAACCAGGATGAAATAAACGAATCTAGAATCTAGTCAGTCTCTTTTCTCAATGCGTATCTAGTAATTTAACAAATTATCAAGAGATGTCCGTAGCGAAGCGTAACTGAAGGATGTCACATGACGACGTTGGCGTCTAATTATTTTTCATGGGACGTCGCGACGACGAGCGTCGCACCAGGAAGATGAACGTGACTTGTTTAGTAAATTTTTAAATAGCTCTTTTGATATGTTTACGATGTGGTGTAATTTTTAGTGTTTAATTTTTATTTAGTTTCGTTTTTTAAATTAAATAATTAATGGATATTACTTCAACGCTAATATTTACACATTTTTATAATTAAATGAAGAATTTTTATAAAATGCAACACAGTTTCATACTATAAATATTTACAAATAATAAATTAGATGAAACAAGTATGAACCTGCAAATTATCATGGAAATATTCTAAGCAAGTTTCAAAGTAAGTATGCATTTTCAGTATCTGGTTTTCTGTGACTGCAACAATTATTTCAACAAAGTAATTATAACCAGGATGATTGCTGACATCCGAAATGGAGAAAGACTTTAAGAATAAGAAGTGCCGTATCGACCTGCTTATTTATACCTTTATAAACATTCATTTGTAAAAGGAAGAATCACTGTAGCGTGGAGTAAATTCTGGTCATTAAAACATATTTTGAAAAGAAATATCTATAAACATTGAGATCAAGAAAAGAACTTTTGTCATGTGTGTTATTCCAATCATCACATATGTTTCGCAAACGTGGGCACTGGCAGAGAAACACACCCAGAAAATTAGAACCTGTCAAAATAAAATATAATGAAACATTTCAAACGTAACGTGGAACGACAAAGTACCAACTACAGAAATAAAAAAATTAAACTTAGATAGTAGATATAATATAATCAATAAGTTCTTTAAAATGGAGTAGAACTGGGCATATTATCTTCTTTTTCTTTTTGCCTATCCGTTCCGGATGTTGGACATTATAATGGCAATCTTGACCTTGTTAACGGCTGCCCGGAAGAACTGTAGCTGTCCAGAGAACCATTCCCTCAAATTTTTCTGGACCTCTCTTGCCGAATACTTTTTCTTGCAAAATAAGTTGCAAAAATCCATATCTGTCACTGGTCCTCTTTGCGTCCAAGATCAGTTTTTGACGTTTAACGGTGTAAATGATTTCTGCTTCCTTCTCGAGTTTCTCTAATATTGTCTTGATGGTGATATAGTTTTTCCAAGAAATTCAGAGGAGTCGGCAATATGTCCACATTTTAAAAGCCTGTAGTTTTTAATTAGAGACTGCTGTTAATTTCCATGCTTCCACGCCACAAATGAATATACAATAGCATGGACATATTATGAGAAAAGTAAAAGGATGGACCAGGGATATTACTTACTGGATCCTACTAGGAAACAAAAGGAACAGAGGAAGACTGAGAAAAAGTTGCCAAGATGAGATAAATGCTACTGCTGGCATAACCTGGCCCAGATAAGCAAGAGTCAGGGTGGAAGAAACTTGGCGAGTCTTTCGTCCATGACTACAGCTAATCCGGTGTCAATAATATAAGTATTTCTATTTTGTAATTTTAAGTATATAACTAATAATATTTCATATTTAATGAACTTGTAAATAGTATCTAAATATTTATGCAAAATAGATTGGAAATAAAGGCTAATAATAAATAAATAAATTAAGTTACATTCACAAATTAAGATTACTGAGAAGAAAAATAAATTAGATATTACTGAGAATTGAGAAGAAACGAGAACTTATTCATACCATTCAGAGAAATCAAAAATATCTAGGGCATAGTGAAATATTTTTAGTTGTTTTCATTTGTTATGCTCCGAACTACAGATAACTCAAGAGTAAAGATGCGAAAGGGTTTAAATCAAAATGGAAGGCAGTTTGAACACTTGTAAATAAAAATACTTTACTTTCAATTCGTTATATTAAATAAAAAATTTCGTAAACCGTAAAATATTTCAAAAAAATGTATATGTAAAAGTTGTTTCTCTTCAAAAGCTCTATCCAAAGATATTAAACACAGCATAAGTTCCTATTTAAAAAATAAAATTGTCTTTGATATCCTGTACTTCAAAACTTCATATCTTTCACCATTCGATTCTTTGGGTAAACTATGGTCATCAAAATGTTTTCTCTACTTTCTCACACATTGCGTTCTAGAGAAAAATCGTGTTCCCTCTACCTTGATACATTGTGTATTTGAATTCTAAATATTTTTCACGGGCCAGATTGAGTTGGATTGGGGACCAGATATTTAAAAATCACAGAGGATGGGTGGGTGAAATTCTGAAAATCAATTAAGAACAGGGGGAGTGGAGAAATTCTGAACATCTTTTGAGGAAGGGGAGAGGGTGCTTCTAAAAATAAAAACAATGAGCAAAAATTTCATGCGATCCGTTTGAAACTTATTGTTGAGCCAGATTAAGCCAGCAGTTTGAGATTCGCTTTTGAGATGAAATGAAGATAATGGCTGGTAACAGGCAATGAAAAATGGATTTTGTACAACAATATCCACTACAAGAGATCTTGGAGGATGCCTGGTGATCCTCCGGTTTTGCAACCTAAAGCCGGTTTGCATCCCAAAGTAATGATTTCAGTTTGCTGGGATTGTAAGGGTGTTGCCTATTATAAGCTGTTATCTAATAACGAAATAATTCTAATAAATGAGGAGGTAACATTCAAAACTTGATTTGTCACAGTAATGTAAATTTGAGATAATTGCAAAAAACATTATAATTCTGTTTGTAACAAGTTGGGAAAATAAGCCTCTTTTTGAGTTTTCATTTTCTTTCTAGTCGGATTTCGAATTCGAATAAAACATAATTTCCATATGTATTTATTAATTTCAATGATTCATAAATGACTTCGATTCATTTAGATGTAATTTATGCATTAACAAAAACCCTTTCGCTACTTTCAATTTTGCAAACAAATTTTTTTATTTGTATATAAGTTTATTCAACAAAAAAATTGCTGTATGGAGATGATCTATTGCTGTATGGAGACAATCGAACTGAGCCAGATAGATGTCGCTGTTGCTGTTGAACTGTCGTTTGCCGTTTTTGTCCGGAATTCGTCACTGTTGACGCTCATCATCTTCATTCCACCAAAAGCAAATGCCGTTTGCAATGATCTCCAAATGGATGATTCCGCTTCTGTCCCACCATACGCATCACAATGTCTTCTTACTGTGGGCACCTTTTGCTATTCTTTTCGGGTTTTCACCCGGAGATACACAAAATTTATTTCTTTTGACGTTTTTGAAAAGCAGCCACGATTCATCATCAGTGACCAAATTCTTCAAATATGACGATTGCTCGTTGCTCTACAGCAATTTGCTGAAAATTCGAACACGTTCAGCTTTGTTACTGTCGGAGAGTTCTCAAGGCACACATCCAGCCAATTCCCACACCTTTCCAAGCTTTTTTAGGTGTCGGAAAATAGTGGATTGGTTGACATTGAAGTCTTCGGCCAGTAGGGTTGTCATGCTATCGTCCTCTTCCACGGCTGGCAAAAGTGCCTGATCGTCGAAATCCGATGACCGTCCTCTTCTTTCATTATCCTTAAGAATTGTGTCACCCAATTTGAACTTGTGGAACCATCTTTCAACTTGTTTTTGACTGATTGTTCCTTGCCGAAAAGCTCGTTGAGATTACTGTTCCGCTTTCCATCCTTCTCGAAATGGTAGAGCATCATATGACGAAAATGAATATGATTTTCGACACGTTTTTTTTCACCTAAAAACAGAAGAATATTTTTATAATTATAACATAAAGCATGCCCCATTTTTCAACACAAAATAAAAACTCAAAAAAAAAATCGTCATTAATTTTGTATTAACCCATACTTATTGAGAAAGTTCGACCTTAACCTAAACTAAAAGGGTAATGCCCGGTTGCATAAAAGTTTTAAAACTCGATGTAAGCTAAAACTTATCAATAACTCATTAAAACGCATTGTATTGCTAGGTGTCTCACATCGAGTTTTAGCTTACATATAGTTTTAAGACTTTTGTACAACTGGACATTAAAACCTAATACTAGAAAAATGGAGTAGTACAAAAATTTAGTACTGCAAATAGTTTCTTTTTATTTCTTTTATTTCAAATTGAAAATCTACAATACACTTTATAATATTTTTATTTAATATCTTTGAAATTACTTTGCGATGGTCCAATATTAATGCGGACACCGTTATTTTGGACGTTTGCCATTACTAAGAGTACAACGTTGAATAGTACAATATAATGAGTATTAGTATAAAAAAGATATAATACTTCATGAGTGTATAAAATTCTTTCGGACATTTCGGAAACTGCTCAACGATATGTTCCGTCGTCAGCGATCACGAGAGTGATGAATTTTATACACTCATAAAAGTATTATATCTTTTTGATACTAATATTCATTATATTGTACTATTCCAACCTAGTACTCTTAGCAATAGCAAACGTCCAAAATAACTGGGTCCGCATATTTTTATTTGTTAATCGACGTTTTCTTTTCTTTTTTTCTTTCTTAATAAATATATACATTATTTTGCCTACATGCATTTATTTCCACTGCATCACTTGATCAGAAACTCACGTCACGCCACTACTTTTAATGTAAAAAAAAAAAATATCCAGTTAATTATTTAAATCGATCAATTGCAATAAATCTTTAAGTTATAAATTGTATATTTAATCTAGGTGTATCTATTTTTAAATAATGTCCAGTTGAAACGTATTCTGTCTGTTTGTTCTGTTTATAAATATAACAGCTCAATTATCACAGGGGTAAATTGATTAAAACTATTAGTAAAGTAGGTCAGTGCAAAGAGCATACGATATAAAATCATTAATTAGTGGCTAACATGCAAACGCTGGAGATTTTTGCGGGTCTACGTACATGCGCTAACACTGCCCTCTACCCTCTGCATTCTACACTACACACGACTCCACAGCCCTCATTACTTTTTATTACCATTGCTAAAGAAAGCCGTTTCGTAAGAAAAAAAATTGTTGTTCTACTTTTAGAATATGTGTAAATCTTTAGGACATTTTATGACTTTCTGACTGACTAGGTATAGTATCTAGATTGACGAGTAAGAACTTGTGAGCAGATTGTTAACAAAATTAAAAAATTGATGTGAAGTGTGAATATTAACACATTTCAGGGTTTCGCAGGTATATAATAAGTGAAGTATGCTGAGTGTGTAGGACAAATTTTACTTTGTAGTAATCACGGCAAAATGAACGATATTTTTAAAATAATTTATCGTCTGTTAATCATATAATAAGACTGGTTATTAAATTTACGCTCTTAAAAATTAAATACAACATTTGTCAAAATATAACTAGAATTTTGACAAAATAATTTCAACGTAATAAAAATGCAAAAAAAAACAGAAAAAATAAAATTCACTCCGTACTCGAACTCGAAACCCTTCGTTTTCCAGCCAGTTTAAGAGTGCTCTAACGCATGTCGCCATCGCACGCCATGCATGTGAGTGTCTTACATTGGTATAACTTTTGTACTTTGTGAACCAAAAACCACAAAAAATGCGTTATTTTCCAAAAACATAATCTGATCAAAAATTTCTGTTGTACTATTTCGGTTCACACCAATATACATTACTTAGAATTTTTTTAGATTTTTAGTTTAAACCATCTGGGCTACAGGGTGTGGGACAAATTTTTTTTTGCACATTTTTGGCAAAAATCGCATCAAAATAATTTATTTTGCAAAAAAAAATTTGATCGTTAATCCACGTACTAAGGGCTTTCATTTGATACCCTAACCAGAATTTAAAATAAATATTTTTGTTTTCGATGAGCACATATTTGTTTATATTTTTAGGGGGGTATGTTTTTTAGATGTTTTAGTATTTTTCCTATGTGCGGGTCAAAGAGTTGTATAAGCATGCCAAATTTCAACTCTCTAGGTTTAGCCGTTTGGCTACAATTTTTACCGAACATACAGACAGACAGACAGACGACAAAATGACGGTATAAGGGTTTTTTGGTCATACCTACAAAACCCTAAAAATTGATGTGAAGGGATTTCACATTTCAGGGATTGTAGTTATTTAGTAAATAAGAAGACAACATTGTGCTAGATGTCTAGGAATATTATTTTTGCAATTCCGTTACGAAATATGGACATTTCTTTATTATTTTCAAAATGGCATCCATTTTCACACTTAAACCTTCATTTCCTAACTAGTTCTTAACTGATCTTAAAAATTAATTTTTTTACAATCATCCGGATTTTTTGTGGAAAAATCTTGGAGCAGTAAGTGAAAAATAGAGTGAGTGGTTCTACTAGAACCTAAAATAGATGGAATAAATGTACCATGGGCGTTGGAATACATGAATTATAGCAAATTACGGATGTTAAAGAGGAGCATTTCATCATCCCAGTAAAAAGAAACAACAAAGAAAGATTTTTCTTTAAAAAGTTCTTCGCAGAAAATTGAAAAATAATTCTTTATAATATTATCTTTTTTCAATTTCGCCTTTGTTTCTTTGCAAATAATATTTAGCAATAAAATTCTTTATACTTATTTTGCTTATTGTTTACCATTATTATAAATTCAAAAACTTTACGTGATAAAAAAGAAAACAGAGGACAATTTTGAAAATAACATACAAGTTCAACATAAAATCAGATCATAATACATTTTAAAAGGATTTAAAATGCAAGGCTGTGTCTAAACCTGATGGCCTACAGTTTTCGTGGACAGCTTGCATTTTTTCTTGAAAGAATCGAACATTTTAAAATTCAATTAAAAATCCTAGGTAGGTTTCACTAATAGATTTATTTTTCTCAATACGTATTACGGCTATTACGCCATTTTCAAGAGTTTACAAAATAACTGTTATAAATAATGCAATAACTGTTGCAAATAATCAGTTATTTTCAGTAAGATACAGGCTTGCATTTTAAATCCTTTTATGTGTTTAAGAAACTCTCTAGCAATAACAATTAATGAAGCCATTGTCTCATACGCAAACACTGCAAAAATCTTGGTATGACTCTGGATGCCAAATTGAAGTGGAAAGAACATATTAAAAAGAAAGAGAAAGAGTTTAAAATTAAAATCTCACTATACAGCTGGCTTATTGGTAAATACTCAAAACTGTCATTATATAACAAAATTTTGATCTACAAACAAATTATTAGACCAGCATGGCTGTATGGAATACAACTCTGGGGGTGTGCAAAAATTACAAATATACGTAAGATATAAACTGTCCAAAACAAGGTGGTACAAGAAGTGGCTAACACTTCTTGGTTTGTCAGAAATGCCGGCCTTCATCGAGATTTGGGCATATTAACTGTTGAAGAAGAAATCAAAAGGTTTGCAAAGAAGCACGAATACAGGCTACACCTACATGAAAACGCAGAAGCTCTTCAGCTGCTAGACAACCAGAACATATGTCGAAGACTGAAGAGAACCAATCCCTTCGAACTTGTTTAGTGGTTTGTGTAAAAGCATAGCATTGTGCAAGTGGCAGTGTATATATTCCCTTAACGCTACGTACAACCCCCAGAGATTATTAGTTTCTTATACAAAACTAGCAATCTGAAATAAAATTAGTGACAATCTATGCATCAAATTTTGCACAGAATTTTTATCTATCTAATAGGATATTTTTGACTGTAGAAAAAATTATTGTAAAAATGTTATTGCTAAATAACTTAATAATAGGTATTACACAACAATGTTCTGTAATTTTTTAAATATATTTGTGGGTTTCAAATAATTTTTATATTTATATAGTTTTGTGTAGAAATGTTCAAATAATACGTTAACATTTTTTTCGACATGATTGTTTATAGTTTAGAGCCTTCGTCGAAAAATATTATACTTGATGATAATGAAATACCACTTGGTACAAGTATTCTTTACATAAAATGAAACATTTTTATTCGCCGCACCTATATTGAGAACCGCGGCAGATTCGAGGTGCTGGCAAAAGTAGATTACTAAGTACAATAACTATAAGTAATTTTCACAATAGAACAAATTATCTCCAAACATATTTGTAGAATGAAGCTTTAGCTACAATTTTCCGCATCGTACACAAATATGCATCGAATGGTTTACAAGATGGCGTCTATAACGTAAGTTGTTTATTTACAATTACATGACAGTTCTTTTGACAATTAAAAATATCCTATTAGATAGATAAAAATTCGCTGAAAATTTTGATGTATAGATTGTTACTAATTTTATTTCAGGTTGTTAGTCTTGTATAGGAAACTGTACGGTTGTGCGCACCCTTAAGGATAACAAAGACAACTAAAAGACGTCACTGGACTGATCTTTAGCTATATAATCTAGATTTAAGATTTAACAGATAGAAACTAATGGTTGGTCTTACTTCTTGGAACAGCTTTACTGTTCAAACACTTGTTTATTAAACACGGTGTTCATTAAATAATTTTTAAAAAATGTGTTTAAGATCTGATTTTAAGTTGAAGTTGAGCATGCTAATTTCAAAATTGACCTCTGTTTTTATTATTACGTAAGGTTTTTGAATGTTTAATAATGACAAAACAATAAGCAAAATAAGTACAAAGAATTTTATTACCTAGCCAGTTACCAAGCCACCGACACATCTCAAAACAGTCAACATCAAATTAGACCAAATACAAAATCATTTAAAAACTCTAATAGCGCTAGACCAATCGTGGACGTCGACGAAATTAGCTTTGCGAGACCCCTTTCTTTTCTCAGTAAAAAAAAAGAAAAAACGCTTGTTAAAACAAACCTTAATTTGGCCTAGTCTTCTGGTTTGACTTTTTAGCCACTAAACACTATATTTTATAAACACAACTCATAACTGTTATTATTAATTTTAAACACATATTTATATACACTTAATTTTAATATAAGTATTTAAACTTATTTGTTCTTAACACTTAATTAATTAATTTTAAATATTAATTTTCATGTTTATCAAATTAAATTAATGATTTTAAAGTTTTAGGTCAAATAAACGTTAAATTAAATAAGCTGAATTATGCTTAAATTTATGAGTACCGTATGAGTTTTATTGTTAATTATGAATTAATAACAAAAATTACACGAACAAACACAAATTAAAAAAGGCGAAATTTTCTGCTTTTAGCCTCACTGAATCTTTTCAAAATTGTGTCATAACTAACACCAGTCGCTATTTCAGCTTCAATTACAAAACAGATAACGCAGATAGTCTTTCTTGGCTCATCGTGCTTCTTAAGTAGGTCTTAATCAGTTTTAACTTTGAGAAGCTTCTCTCAGCAGAAGCTGTACTTACTGGAATTGTGAGCATGATTCTGATTGTTATGTAAAGATTTGGATATACTTCTTCAAATTTATTTTCTAAAATGTACTGGATAAGTTGTTTTGCATCATTTATATTTTCTAGTGAAGTCGATTTTAAAATTTGCAGTTCTTCATAAAGTTCGAAAGGATCTATGTCGCTGTTTTCACCTTCGCGAAGTATTGTACCTAAATCATTGCAATGCTTGAAAATGCCCTCTTTGGCAAAAATTGCAAATAATTGATGTCATAAATAAAACCAAATCGTTCAAAATATTCATGAAGCGCTTTGAATCGACATTCAGTGTCGACTATGACTGCGTCTATCATTGTGTTGAAAAAATTAACTTTGTACTGCGTTTCAACAACTTGTAAAATTTTGCGAGGCTGTCGGCAGTTGCCGACATCGCCGACGCCTAACGCCGCCGCTGACTGACATTATATATTTAAAATACTGCAGTCATAATAATCCCACATATGTCATCATTTTCAAAAAGAAGAAGAATTTTTCTAAATTGATTATGAAGTTTATTTTTTAAGACCAATTGGATGAAATATATGGTAACAACTTTCGTGTTAAAAATCTGACACCTGATCTTATATCGTACTTCAATTATTATAAGCACTTCTCTGCAAAACTAATTAATTCTGACTTATACTTAATTCAGAGTTTACAAAATAACTGATTATTTACAACAGTTATTACATTATTTATAACAGTTATTTTGTAAACTCTTGAAAATGGCGTAATAGCCGTAATACGTATTAAGAAAAATAAATATATTAGTGAAACCTACCTAGTGATTTTAATTGAATTTTTATTTAATATGTTTTACCTACGAATAACGGAAAACTCCATCCAATCTAAATCGAAAATTTGTTTTATCTTTGTAATTTTAACTTATTTATAATATAGTGGTACCTCGACTATATCTATTATATCTTATTTTCTATTATATCTTATGGGAAATCCATTAATCCGTTTCCAGATACAAACAAAATTTTAAAAAAAAACTATTCTCAATGAAAGAAGGACATGCAAAGAAATGGAGAAGGAGTAAGAAGGAGCATTTTTACAGTATAAATATGCATTTTATAAACCGTTACATATTAATTTTTATTTATGAAATCTTTGAATTTACATGATTAGTATGAATATTATCTTCCATTAAATTGTAAAAACAAAACAATTTTATTGTTACTGGTTAGGAATTTTCGATTTGTTGTCCTCAGTGGCTTCTATTTGTCTCTTAAGTGAGGGAGGTTTAAATCACTTATCCAACGTTGAGTGAATCTGTCGTTTCCTTAACACCCTTCTAAAGTGTCTAATGACACTGTCACTGAAGATATTGGTGGCTCTATAAACAACAACCTGATTTGGATGCCACTTGTTAACCATTTCTTGCAATTTGCCCCAGGACATTATCAGAGTCAGAAGTTCATTTGAAAAAAAAAAAGAATTACGGGTCATGTCGATTCTAGGTACGTATATAGATGGCAAAAAGGGATATGAAATAAGTTCGTAACTTGAAAAGTTTTTAAGTCAAGGTACCACTGTATATATGTGATATTGGATGGTAGTTGATTCATTACCCACAAATCTGTTTCGTCTTTGGAACAAATTTTCATCTAATTTATTTGTTTTCGTTCATGTATGTGTTCTTTTATATTCGATCGTTTATTCTGATCTAAAGTTTAAAAACATATTAGACCGAATTAGAAATGTATTTAGAGAAGTACTAGATACAAAACTAATGGATACCATTACACAAGAAGGACAGGTAAGATGGTTAGGGCATATACGCAGAATGAACGAAGCTAAGATTATAAAAAGAGTTTTTGAAGTACGGTATATCCGCCGTATCCGCAGATTCAGCAACCGCGATTTCCGTCATCTGTGGTTGACATCTTGTGATATTTTTTTTCTCTCGTAAAAATCTCCGGAAGTATCATCTTCTGACTTGTCATAAACATGTCAGGAATAGCTTAACTCTATAACACGTTGTCTACGTTAGAGTTTCCCAACCTTTTTGACAACACAGACCCATGTAATGTCTTTTGAATTTGGCGGACCCCTATCCAGGAGGATCCATATACACATACATAAATATAACGTGTGATTAAAAAAATACGTCAAAGTAGGCCGAGAAAAAATAACGTATGTCTTTGAATAAATTTGGAATGTTATAACTACTCACATAACCTTTGACATTACAGAGCTATTGAGCAAATTTAAATTTTTCTTTAAAAAGTGAGATTTTCTTAAAAATAAATTTTGTTTATTTATTTATTTATTTTCTTATGAAATAGTAAGTACAAACGCATACAAACTCTGAAATAAACAACCTCAAATAAATAAAATAAAAATCTTATAAATTAAACAAGATGGGATATGGAAATTTTGTACAGTTTTTGTAAACCATTAATGTATTCTATGTTTTTTGAAATTGTTATTTTCTTTGTGCTATTATGGAACTCACAAGCTCTGCTTTCGTTCCATTGTATTTAATAATAAATAATAATAACCACCGCTTTCATCAATACAAATTCGATAGCATTTTTTTCCAGCTGAAATGCCAAGAAAGGTTAGTTTTAATTTATAGAAAAACTAATTTTTATGTGGGCGATTAAAGATTTAATAAATAAATATTCATTGATTTATATTCCTACAATAAATATATGATTTTTTTAGTTTTCTGTGCCTCCTTATACAACGTCATTTATTTTTTGTGTTTTTGAGAAAAAAATTAATATTGCACTTATGACTCACGGATCCTTTTGACATCACTCGCGGTCTCCTAAGGTCCATTTACCTCATTTCATCTCATCACGTAGGCATTGTTACATTACCACAACAAAAATATATTAACAGAAGAGTGAACTATTACAGTACAGCTACATACAAGAACGGATAAAACCGAAGTACACGGTTATTTAGAAGAGGTTCACAAGCCGCGTATTTTGCTAACCGCGTAGCTTGAAATCTTTCCTGCGCGGATCTGGCAAACATAATGTATTTCAAGAAGTTTTGAAGTATTTTTATACGTAGTATTGTATTCCCCTACGTGTGAAATGTTTTATAAAAATATATCTAAAAAATAAATTACCATTTAAGTTAATAGTGTTGGCAAGTTGTAGGAAAATACAAAATACATTTAAATTATATTATTATGGCGGTGAATATTTTTAACAATTCAGGTAATATTAGTGCTCATTTCTACCGCAGTGGCGTTGTTGTTGTTATGAAAGAATATCTACACAAGTGGTAATTTGTTATGAGTGTTACAACGGCTATTTCCGCTGAAATGTCTAAACCGGAAATGGCGTAAGAAAGAAGGAGAGATGGAGAAAATGAAACATTAAAGAAAAAATATCTGGATTATTTGATAATATTGTGGAAACTCTGAAATAAGTATTTATATTTATGATAATTTATTTTTGAATGAATTATATGCTTCTTTTCGAGACAAATAATGGGTTTTTATACAACGGAATGTATAAGGTCTCTACAGAAAATTTTTATACAAATAATTTCAACTTGAGAATATATATGGATATAGTTCAAAGCAAGATCTTCCTATCCAAGATATCCTCTTCTTTAAGTGAACACTGTATTCTGCTACCCATTTTCTAAGTAAACTCACCTTCGAATATGAGGGGTATTTGATAAGTCATTGACTTTAATAAGAGATGGCACTCAGTTCATAAGTTTGGTATTATTTCTGACATTTGCCATTCCTTGTAGACAACCACACTAAGTTTCAAGTAGATCTGTGAAATAGTACATTTTTAACAGCGTTTGGAGGTGTTTATTTGTTACAATAGAAAAAAGTGAATTCCGTAATAAAGTACTACTTTTTGTATGAAAAAACCATTAAAAAACTGAATCAAAGCTAAAAAGTATTAAGGAAACTCCGTTGTATGGGATAGTTTACAAGTGGTTCACTTAATTTTGTTGTGGTCGTACAAGCACAAATGATGCTAAGCGGCCGGGACTTCCAAATGAAGCCACAAGTCAAGAGATGGTCAATAATATTCGTGATATCGTATTAGACGACCGCCGAATGAAGATACTTGAGATATCCAAGATAGTAAACATCTCAGATAATCGTGTGTTTCGTATCCTGCACATGCCTTTTGTTTGACATCAACAACAGATAGTAACTGAGTACCTCCCTCTTATTAAAAACAGCATTCTCCCTATTGTGATCTGACCGAAAATTACATAATATATTTCCTACATTCTTATCTTTTCCTTAGGTCTTTAACAGGCCCAAAACCTTGTTTTTTTTTTTTTCTTGGGTCAGCGTAGAAGCCTTTTTTTTAGTGGATCAGAAGCATTTTTTTATTGCAATTCATTTCTTTAAGACTAATTTATATTAAGTAACGTTACATGTGAGTCACTGAAGTGATTAATAAATGTGGAGCCTATTTCCGAAACGTCTCTTGTCCATTTATCCAAAGTTGAGAATGATCACGAAAAACTATTAATTGCAATTATAAATTACTTAAAATCACTTATTTTTTTAAATCAGCCATTTATTTAAGGTTTCTAGGTTGGTTTGGAAAGAAATTATATTCTTTCTTTTTCAAAGAGGTGGCATTAATGTTGCCAATAAAATAATTTTTTATCAAATTGGACAAGAGACGTTTTGGAAATAAGCTCTTTGATAATAGCTCTTGGAAATATATTGCATTTCGCTACTGTTTTTAATTTTTGACCAAGTAGTTTAACACATAATATTCGGCAGCAAAAAGTAACTTAGTACTATTTTTGTCCGGTATCAGTTAATAGCTTATCGTAGTCTGTTGATCTGAAAACAAAATTAGAGTCGTTTGCATATATAATAGATTTGGAATTTGTGGAAGTGGATTAAGGTAATGTATATAATAAACAAGAGAGGTGCTAAAATCGGTCCATGTTGAACTCCATACAAATGAAACAAAATGCCAGATAATTTATTATTAAATTACTTAAATTACTCATTTAATTTCAGATATTTTCATAAATACACAAAGTCACGTAAAATTTGGTCTTATGTTTTATTGTTACCACGTAATTATATGAATTTTATACAGTTCAATAAGAAGAAAAATGTGTAGCTTAAAAACGTGGTTTTTGAGTGATTGTGTGCTTAATAAGAATTGTTTATGAATAAAATCTGTGAAAAATTGAAGTAACCCTTCGGAAAGCTTATCTATATCATCCCTAATTTAGACACAAATTTTTAAATATCGCTGTTTGGAAATAATACTGGTGCTAATTAAAATATGAATTAGGCTGTATAAACAAGAATTATGATTAAATGATAAATTAAAAGTAATAAAGAGGTGGCATAGGGATGGAAATGACAATGACTGTTGATGGTTGACTGCTGATGGTTGACATTTGACGATAACATAACCTACGCATATATAGAGAGTGAATTGTGTTGATAATCATTAATTATGAGTATATTTTGGTAGTGTTAAAATGATTCGTTCAGCGACCGAACTGTGTTAGCATGTTTGTTTGATATGTCAGTCTGTTTGTACAGTGCTTATTATGTCTGTAAATTACATACTGTAAATGTAACCGCCCTGAGCCCTAAAGCCAAAAACGGATTAATATATCCCCTTTCATTATTAGACCTAGTTAGCTTGTATTACGTGTTATGTACCGCAAAGAAAATTACACACATTTCAAGAAATTACTTTTCATATTCTTACTTTGTAACAATAACAGTTAAGACGAATTTTGCTTTGATTATTAAAATAATTAATTATTGGACTTAAACAATAATTATCTTACATTAAGAACACTCTAATAATAATTACTACTAGTCACTTCACTCATATAACATTCACTTCACTCTATATCTTCAGTATATCACCGTGTAAACTTATTGACTTGTTACTCTGAATTATTCGTTGAATTAAACTATCTAAGAGAGGCCCCCGGCCTCAGGTAACACGTTTTATACAGTGTGTTTTTGAGTACTGTTTATATATACGATCGGTAACGAAATTAAGTGGACAGTAGCTAACTTTCCAAAAAAAAATATATTTTTCCTAAAGTTTCCTACAAAACATTTTTAAATATATATATGTATCTTAAAATTAATGAACAAAACATATTTTTGGAAAACATAAACAATATTTATTAAAAAAATAAGAATTACATATCTTTTAAGCAAAACAAAAGGATACAGGTTGACTCAATTTACACTGAATTTAGTAAAGCATTTGATACGATTGATCATAACTTATTATTTTCAAAACTAACTGCCATGTACAGCGACATGGCAGTCTTCTGAAATGATTTAATTCGTATCTGGCTGATAGGAAACAATCTGTGGTAGTAAATGGGTTTTCCTCATAATATATAAAAATTACATCTGGTGTGCCTCAAGGATCTTACTTGGGTCATTTACTTTTTAATACCTTTTTAAATAACATATCTCAATGTTTGCTAAACTCTAGATTCATCATGTTTGCTGACGATTTAATTTTTTTTTTTGGCAAAGTAGAAAAATTTAATGACTATAAAAATATCTAAGAAGATTTTAATAGATTTGTTGAATATTCAAGAATTAAAAGATTAAATATAAATAAATGTAATAAGATATCTTTTACTAGGAACATAAATGTGCTGAATTATGAGTATGTAATTAATTACATACTCATAATGGCAGTCCATGATCTAATGTTAGCCAAATTAGGAATCTCGGGGTTATTTTAGATTCTAAACTGATATTTGATGTTCATATTAATACAATAATACAATAATCATACAGAATGTTAGGATTTTTATTAAGAGTTATTAAGGCTTTTGTGAAATGAAAGACTATACCCAGAAAACATTCAACTAACGGCCGAATGCTGGCAAACTGCTTTTATGCTGGTAAATTACTGGCACCAAAAGTAAGTGCAGCGCCAGTATTAATAATGTACTTCACATTTGTATTTCGCATTCCGCCTATACGAAGTACTTTACCAGCATTTTATAAGCACTCTTCTTCACTCATACTTTTTACTTAAAACCATCAGAAATAAATCTTGCAACTAATGCGATTATTTTGCACTTTACCGTTGCTGGGCCGGCAACTGATACATCAATGGGCCAATAACGGCCACGGGGACACCGGGGTACTGGCCCATTACTTTCAATGCCGGGGAGTATGTGCTTTACCAGTACTGGCCCGTATAAAAATGTTTGCTGGGTACATACTATCATATTTCACTCTAGTGAGAAGTCATCTTCAGTTTTCTACGATTTGTTGGTGTCCTAATTATATTATCTATATAAAACGTATTGAGAATATTCAAGATAGATTTGTTAAATATTACAGTCGGAAATTTCCTACTACAAATATTAACATAATGTCACTTGAGAAAATACGATTATTTCTTGATTTGTCATTTCTGTTTAAAATTGTCAATAATGTAGTTGATTGTCCAGAAATCTTAAACATTTTGATATTTCACGTACCATCTTATTATACTAGAACTAATGATCTCTTTGAGCAAGCCTGTACCTGCAAACCTTAAATCGTCTGTACCTGCTACTTGACCGCTGAGCAAGGGCACGGACGTGAGTTCCATTCCTGCGTATGTCAAATAATTTGTGTAAAAATATTTATACAAATTACAGGTTCTGCTTAGCCGTTCGCAACCGGCTATAAACTATAGGTGCCTAAAATTTTTCGATACCAATAATTTTAATGTACTGAAATGATCTGTAATATTTTGTATACTTCTATATTACATATTTAGTAAAAAAATATTTGTAACAAAAGAAAACTTATCTTGGTTAAAAAACATTTCATCAGTATATTTGCTGAAAAACTGTATTTGTTTATTTTCAATTTGTACTGTTTTGTACTTCTTTTTACCAAAAAAAGTAATTTAAAAAAATCTGTGAAAATATAAAACGAACGTGAATTCTGACAGCGTAATAATTAGTTTTTTGCATTTATGTAATCTGATGACGTATAATGTTCGCTTTTTATTTTCTATAAAACAAAATAAAAATATAACGAATAGTTAAAAATGTGGGTAAAATGTCTTTTAAATATTCATTCGCATATATCCGGTAGCTAGAATACAAATAAAATAGACTAATCAATGCAAAAAAAAAATCGAAATACTGTGAATTTCACAATCTACTGAACTGATTTTGAACTAACTCCGTATTTGAATGAACAAATACCTGTTTTTCAAATACTTGAAATGTATTAGAAATACCCAAAATATTTCTAATATTGAAAAGAAAAATAAATATTTCAACATACGTAATTTAGAACCGAAATAAATACGTTAATGATTATGACAGTAGGGGAGAATGGTTGGTTCTAGACCGGAAGTGACGTCACAGTACAGGTGTGTAATCAGGTGACCAGATCAGGTACCTGATAAAATCAGTTACTACTTGATAAAATTAGGTCACCTGATTAAATCAGTGACGTCACTTGATTACACACCTATACTGTGACGTCACTTCCGGTCTAGAACCAGCCAATCTCCCCTACTTATGACTGTAAATTAGTTTTAAAAAATAAATAAAATAAATAAGAAAACAAATATAAAAATTTATACTTGATCACAAAGAAAAAGTTCTGCAGGTCTGGTTAATTATGTTTGGTACTATAAAGTGAAATTTTCACGTTGATAAAATAAATTTCTTTATGTCCACCAATTACTATTCCCTTACAGTAACAGTTATTAAATAGTATATTATGCAACGACCATGGAATGATCATCTGACACGAATATGAAAATTGCGCCACGAGCCGCAGGCGAGTAGCGCAATCCATACGAGTGAGAATTGACTACTCCATGCAACTTTCATACTATGCTTTTTCCACGAATATTATTTTATTACTTATTTAATTTTTATTTAGTTCCCTTTAATAACTAACAATAATTTGACAGTTGCTTTCAACCTATTTATTACGTTGCCTACCAACGATCATGTACGTGTCATACGGAATGTAAATTCAATTAAAATAACAATACTTGTGTCAACTGATTCACTGACTGACCAAGACCAACTCTATCAAAAAATATATTTGCAAAATTCGACAACTTTAACTATATTATTTAATTTTAATCCGGTTTCATTTACAAACTAACAATAATTTGACTAATGCTTGCAACCTATTTATTACGTTGCTTAGCAACAACGGCCATTGCTGCTTGAAACTGTTATGTAACGAGCTCCACCTGATACGTAATAAGCTCATTACGTAACAGGTCAGTGGTGTATAATAAAAAGGAGTGGAGAACGTGCTTCATTTACTAATCACTGACACGCCTATAATGAACGTATAACTATATAGTCGTGGAAAAATATTATTTTTTATTATTCGTGAAGCTCATAGTTCATTCTCGTTCACTACCTATGTGGTTCTTCCTTGATAGGCCAGAAAATCTGTCTCAGAATCTTCCACTCAAAGCTGCTTAGGAGTCGCTCATCGTCTTTGGCTAACGTCTTTGTTTCACATGCATAAAGAGTTACTGGTTGTATTAGTGTTCTGTATATTTTTAATTTTGTGGTTCTACTAACATTTTTTAATTTAGGAATATGTATGTAAGAGAAGTACCTGCAATCGTCCATTGCTAGCCGGGAGTATTTCTTGTGTTTGCAAAAGATTTCTATTCAATAATGATTGCATATTGGCATAGATTCATCTAATTCCAAAACCCATCATATTAAGTTCAATGTTAATGCTCTGGGCTGCAGGAACCCAGAAACTAACATAACCATAAAAAATATCGACTAATATATTTCTAAAATACGTATTTTCAGTCCTGAACATATTTTTTGTATATAATCCCGTCAAACTGAAAATATATCTAGTGGCCAAATACTTACTGTAATAATTTCACGTCGAATATTGGACGTTTTCTACGTCAAGAAAAAGGTTTTTTTCAGAAATTTATATAGATGATTTTAAAAACATAATGCAGACTTGGTTATTTCACCCTTGAACGAATCTACGCAAAAAAAATTACGGTCTAACACTTCCGATTCTACTATAAATATATACGTATATATATATTGAGTGCTTACAGGATTGGAACAAGGGAAATTCACTAAGAGAAATAGGCCACAATTTCCACCTTGCAGACTGGCATATGCGTGGCACTGTAAGCGTTTCTTAATTATCTTATATGGTTGCCACGAAATCGATGGTCCAATCCATTATATATATTATATTATATTATATTATATTATATTATATTATATTATATTATATTATATTATATTATATTATATTATATTATATTATATTATATTATATTATATTATATTATATTATATTATATTATATTATATTATATTATAAACTAGCAGAGTATTTGTTGTTCGCACGGGGTAAGTTCAATTAAGTTCAGTTTAGTTGATTATAAATTAAATCATTTCCTTTGATAATTCTTGGTATGTCTAAAGAACTTCTTTGTACACAACGTTTTTTTCCTTGTGATTATCATGTGGTTCACGTGGTCTTCGCTTTCAAAAAGACAATCTGGTGGTGCACAAAATAAACAATCGATGCTTGTACTCACCTTTGAACAGGCAACATAGAACTAACCTTGAGAGAAACAGCCCGTATAATATATATTACAATTAAAGAATATGAATTTTGTGAATAAAGCTTGAGTATATGTATAAGAATTATTCAGAAACAAGTCAGGGGTCAGTAACATTGGGAATTGGGAGTAAATAATCGAGTATATAGTTTGTAGCACGACTTAAATGAACGTTAATCCGAATAGATATGTGAAATATGAGTGTTTTGTTGATGAACGGTGAACCCGACACAATCTACCGTTCCTCTCTCCCACCGGCTTTCCACAATGCACAAATTATAGTATTTTAAAACTGTCGTAATTTCAGTTCAGGTCCACTGATTTCCATAATTTTTGTTTTATTTTATTCAATATGTTCAAAAAAGACGTTTATGGAATTTTCATAGACAAATTATTCTGAAAAAAATTTATAGACCCTTTTTAACATTGACAAAATTCAGATAATTTTTCTCTAAAACTTTAATAATTAAAGATATTTTGTAAGTCTAGATTTTCTTCAGATATTTAAGCTGTTTCTAAATAATAAACCGTAACCAGTAGAATAAGGTTTCCACGTCGTCTGCGATCAGCTAGTGATTGTATTTTCAGTTTTGCAAGTCACTGTTCATATGTCAGATGTCGTAGATTAAATAATAGGCGAGTAGTACGCCGTATTCCCTCCAGGAGCAGTATATATCGATATAGGTAGGGCGATAAAACAACTACTGTAAATTCTAGGAGATAGTGGCTGTAAGATAGGTAAATCATACGGAGTAAGGTAGTGGCTGGATAAGGAAAAGATGTGTATAAAATATATAGGATTTTATTTGCTTTTTTCACTTTATTTGTAATGTGAGTTGACCTATCAAGGATTGTTGTAATCGTTTTAAAATCTACTACATTTTCGACTTACTACATAACGCTTCATATGATGTAATAAGTGTGCCTAGGTTTCCAAGTTGTAATAGGCAACATTTGTTCAACGGTAAAAGCCAATCAATGATAATTATATCTATTTGAATTATCAGTTACAAATATTAATAAGAGGATAGGTCCAAAAACTATTCCCTGCGGTACACCACTTGTAACTGGGTAGAGCTGCGAGAAAAATGATTCAACACGAAATCGGAAAATGCGTCCAGTACGAAATGCATTTATCCATGATAACAGTTTTCCACGAATACCGTAGTGCTTTAGTTTTGCAAATAATACGAGCCTAAAGACAAAATAGCCATGATAATTACTAACATTCGAAAAGAGTTGTAGAAAATGCTTTAATCTTTTCAGGATTTTTTAAACTTAAAGATCACAATTTCTCTTTAAGGTACGAGTACATTGAATAATATAAATACACACAGATTGAAAAGATATTATAAATGTAAGAGGAATGATTATTTTAAATAAGTTCCTTGCTATATGATAAATCCCGAGAAAAGTCATATGTTGACCACATCAGATTTTTTTTAGTCTGAATATTAGGCTGTTATCGTTGTTTATTTTTCCACAGAAATTCTTCATCCATATTTATTGTTCCATTAATTAATGAATGGATGTGTAGGAAAAGAGAAATGATAAATTAAATGAATAATTAAGCAAATAGACACAGATGTGAATGACAAATGTTCTGAAATAACTTTCATATAAATTTGTTCCGCCTTACTTTAAACCAGACAAAAATATATTTCAAATTGAGATTACGTTCAGCATCATCAAAATTAAATCACAGCTTCCAGTATTTCCTGCTTATAAATCTGTGCATTAGCAAAAACTTTTACAACTTAATCAAATATCAAACAAACTTTTGAGATTACTGGACACTCATTGTATCATCGATTAAGGAGAGATATAACGAAAATTGTTATATAAAAAAAAAATGCATTATGGATGCCATTTTATATACACATCGACGCATGTTTGCGTATAATGCGGCAAATTCTAGTTAAGCTTCATCCTAAAAATATGACTCTAGTTATTTTATTCTAGTGTCTAACATCTATCAGTGCCATTGCCAAATACAATAAAAATAATCCTGAACTAGCTGAAGTCTTCAATGCACTCAATTAAAATTTCTAAACATCAGAAAAATTCCCGAATCCACCAAGGTGGCAGTGAACAAAACGATATTTCAGTCAACCCTAACATATGATACTGAAACTCAAACAGAGAAGACATATCAGTAAAGAATTTTCCTGTATATTATATTCTATTTTATACTAGCAGAGTACCCGTTCTTCGCAGGAGATAAGTTCAATTAAGTTCAGTTAAGTTGATTATAAATTTACTAATCATGTCCACTGACAATTTTGGCATGTCTAAAGAACTTCTCTGGACTCTAACTCAGAGGCAGAAAAGCAACTTACAGAGTATGGAAATGAAGTTCCTATGAAAAATCAAAGGAAAAACACAACTAAATAAAAACAAGAACAGTATCTACCGAGAAGAACTGAATATTAAATCTGCGATAGAAAATATTTATGAAAATCTATTAACATGGTACAGCCACGTAGACAAACGGAGGAAAGAACTACAAGAAGGACTTTCGATGCCATGGTACAGGACAACGACCAAGGGGAATACCTATGAAAACGTGCCAAGTTTCTTCTAAAATATTACTTTATAAATAAATAAATGTCATGGTTTGGTTTTCGTGTATATAAAACACTAAAATAAGATTTCTGAGAAAAATCGAAGAAAAACCAAATTTGAAGAAGGACAGCTACGGTGGTACGGACATTTAAATTGGATAAATAATGATAGGAAAGTAAAATTAGTCAAAGAAACGAAAACATCCAGTAAAAATCGCCAAGGAAGGCCCAGAAAAGTGTAGCAAATCACTGGTACATTACTTTATACCGTCGTTTTTTATCAACTAGGTAGCGAGCCTGTGATATGATGCAAACTGAAGTGAAATTCCTGACTAAAGGAGTTCGGGTTGTGGGGGTGAGTTTTATCCAAGGTTCATCATCATGATACGTGAATTAAATGATATGAATTAATACTTACCAACCGACGGATCAGGCATCTTTTAGTTAGTCTAGGTAGCTGATTACGGTTGTAGAGGTGAATTGTTACGCATGATAAGTAAAAGAAGGCGGTTTACAAATGAACTTAAATGATTTATTACAATTTAATATTAACAATTAGTTTAAGTTCAGTAATATATATATATATATATAAAAAGTAGATAAAACTAAAGAAACAAGTCAAATAAACCACCAGATAATCGACTCAGAGCCTCTATGAATTCAACAATTTTAGATGTTTTCGCGAACTGAACCGAATACTTCTGACCTCTTCTTCAGAGAGACTGGTGTATATATAAGGGTTCTGATAGCATTTCCTGGAATGGAAGTCTAAAATTGTCCAAAGGTATTTCAATTACTTTGAACAAAAGTCGTTTTGAGCAATAAAATGTATAAAAATAATTTTGAAGTTACGTTTTATAATTTATGGCTTCTATTTTTCTATTATCTGAGTTCTAAAATCTTTTGACTGTAATATAGCTTTAAAATCTCAAAAAATGCTGTGACACAATGAATAGCGATCGAAAGTCTTAGAGCCGATATCTGGCTGTATTGCCGATTCGTTACAAAAGCATGAAAAACTGAAGAATACGGTTCAATAAATATGAATAGATTGGAGGAACACTAAAGCCGTAACAGGACAGAAATAATTGGTAAGAATTATGAAAAGAAATCACCAACTTGAGCAGAAACTTTAACTCCAGCACCAACACCTTACGGTAATAAAGGCTAAAGCTGGTATGTGCAAACCACGGCCCGCGGGCTGGAACCGGCCCGTTGCCTCATTTTGTCCGATCCGCGATAAATATCCAAAATCCCATTTAATGTGGCCCGCGAATATATCTTTGTTTTCAGAGATCAAATGCGGTTAAACGGTTGATGTTGATATGGAACAAGCGCCACTTTCTTTGCAAATGGATCTACTTGAGATACAGGAGAACTCAGATTTGAATTCAAAAATGAAAGACATTTCACTAATTGAGTTTTATAAGAAATATTTCCTAGCTGACAAACTCACAGCTTTTGATCAGAAGAGAATTACGCTCTTTGGAAGCACTTACTAATGTGAGCAGTTATTTTCTAGGATGAAGTTCGTTAAATCAAAAACAAGGACGCGAATAACGAATTCGCACCTAGAAAACATGTTGCTACATCAGTTGTTTTCCCAAACATTGACAAACTTGTGAGCAATATGAAGTCCCAACCGTCCCATTCAAATTAAATAAACATTTTGTTCTTATTTAACAATATTTATGCATTATAAAAGATTTTTTTCTTGTGGACCATTTCAGTGAAGTGATAAAAATACTGATGATTCTTAAAAAGTTCTGGCCCGAGAATGTATTTCAGATCGTTATCCAGCCCTCGGTTTTTTAAAAGTGCATATGCCTGGGCTAAATGATTAAGTATGTAAGTAAAGTAAATAGAACAATGTTTCATTAAACAGTTAACCGGTTTGTTATTTCAAGAAAACCGAAATTTGAACCGGTTATTTGAAACCTTCGATGTTATCAATATACCATATTCGCATTTAATTCAAACGACACCAGTCACCATAACCATTAACACTAATATTGGTAGACCTCGATCAGTCATCAACATCAATGGTAAAACAAAAAATGTACGCTAAAAAGTTCTACTTTTGGTGATCAAATACAGAAATTTTTATGCGAAACTTTAAGCTAGTAAAGCAGTCGGTTTGAAATCTGTGCAAACTGTGTTCAAAGCGTATGTTAAACTGTGTGTGTCTGTAATATTGTTACATGTTTTGTTTGCCCGTACCAAACAGTTCTCCGGGAGCTGTTTGATCACGAATCTCTGACCTTTGTGAGATACCTGAGATAGATCTAGTTGGCGCTGTTCACTGCTTACTACTCGCTGCCGTTGCATTCATCCTGTAACACGATCGTCTTTTGTAGAGGAAGCTGCGTTTGATATTATTGACACCGGAAATTTACTCTGGAATTTTATTCAATAGGGTTCAAGACTTTGACGCATTTACTAATTACACATTTAAATATCAATTAACACATTTTGGTTTTACAGAAATATATCACAGATATTGCCAAAACTCTTTTATACATTTAACGTGGCTCATTAAGTACAGGATGGCTAAAAATAAACCTTGCAACTTTCTTTTCAAATCATTTATGTAATAAATACATTTTTTTTCTCACGACCGGGTGTAAAACCGACTTGATGTACCTAGTTTTTGAGATATAAAGTGTAACTCTATATTCTGTGTGCCGACACAGTGCTTCTAAGAATTCAACGTTCTTATGTTTTCTCTAAACGGACCAAATACTTCTGACCCCCTCTTCAGAAAGACGGTTGCATTTATAAGGTTTCTGGTAGCATTTCTAGGAATAAGGATATTAAATTGTTCAAGGAATTGTCATTATTAGGCAATAATTTTGAACAAATATCACCTTGAACAATGAACCTTTTAAAATTCACTAAAATTCTAAAAAATATATGTGAAGTGTGAATTTTCACACATTTCAGCGTTTCGCAGGTATTTAGTAAGTGAATAATGATTATTTGGAATGCCAAAACAAATTTTATGTTAATTTTTTTTTTTTTTTTTTTGTTAATTTTAATTCGAATGCCTAATACCATTATGTAAGTTTCTAAATATGTGCAGTATTTTTTTTTTTTATATAGCAAGGTTCAATAAAATTTTGAAAAAATTCCTCTTAGATAGATATATAATCTAAAAATATTAAGTGAAGGCGGAATGCTGAGTGTGTAGGACATATTTTGCTTTGTAGTATTCACTGTAAAATTAACAATATTTTAAAAATAATTTATCATCTCTTAATCTAAGAGCTTTAAAAACAAATTTTATGTTAAATTATTTTTATGTTAATTTTAATTCGAGTGCCTAATACCATTATTTAGGTTTCTTAATATGTGCAGTATTTTTTTTATATAACAAGGTCCATTAATATTTTGAAAATTGCGCCTATGGCTTCATTGGTTGTTTCTAGTCATAGCTCCTCCCTTTGATTTCGTGTACATTCAAACAGAATTAAATTATAATTTCAACAATTTCCACTGGTTATTAAATTTACGTTTTTAAAAATTAAATTCAACATTTGCCAAAATATAACTAGAATTTTGAAAAAATAATTTAAACAAAATAAAAATGCAAAAAAAAAATAAAAAATAATATTGTCTCTTCTCGTGGGATTCGAACTCATTTTCTTGCTTCGAACTTCTTATATAACTATAAGTTTTCAACATTATTAGCAAAAAAACACAAAAAATGCTTTTTTTTCCAAAAACATAATCTGATCAAAAATTCCTGTTGTACTATTCCGGTTCACACCAATGTACATGACTTAGAATTTTTTCAGATTTTTAGTTTAAACCATCTGGGCTACAGGGTGTGGGACAAAATTTTTTTTGCACAATTTTGGCAAAAATCGCTTCAAAATAATTTATTTTACAAAAATAAGAATTTGATCGTTAATCCACGTACCAAGGGCTTTCATTTGATACCCTACTCAGAATTTTAAAAAAATATTTTTTTTTCGATGAGCACATATTTGTTTATATTTTTAGGGGGATATGTTTTTCAGATGTTTTAGTATTTTTCCTATGTGCGGGTCAAAGAGTTGTATAAGCATGCCAAATTTCAACTCTCTAGCTTTAGCCGTTTGGCTACAATTTTTACCGAACAGACAGACAGACAGACAGGCAGACAGACAAACAGACGACAAAATGACGGTATAAGGGTTTTTTGGTCATACCTACAAAACCCTAAAAATGCTAGCAGTTCCTGTCATTGAAATTCTAAACACGACGGGTGGTTTCGAAAGTTTTAGATACATATTTATAAGTATTATGTAAACTTATTAGGTAATTATTTGTGATGTCATGTACTTCTTATAAAAATCCGACTATATATGTATACCATTGAGCGTTACGTACATCTGCATTAGTTGTTACCTGCACACGTATCATATTTATTCATTTATGTTTGTTCGTTAAGTTTGATTGAGGTTTTAGAATTTTTAGTTGGATCACTAACAGCTTATTCTCTTTTATTTTGTTTGTGTGTAATATACAGTTGCCCTACACTCGGGTTAAATTTAATGAATATTTCTTTAATAAAGAGTTTTTTTGTGTGTTCAAAGCCAATAAATTGCACCATTTTTTTTTTATGAATGAGGCAATTACAATTGTAGTTTAATAACCGCCTACACATTTTAGTTCTGTACAAAATGAAACCAATAAAATTACGAATTCACTTCGAAATGAAATTCTGGTAAATAAAATGTTATTACTAACAGAGCAAAAAAATCAAATATTGTGACGGTAGCTGACGTATCATTAACCCACATAAATTATGGCATCTTTTAATTTCTTCAGCAATATAGAAGGTGGATTTTCTTTATTAAAATAGCAAAATAATCCACTTGTGTTTCTAAAGAGGGTAGAAAATAATTTCAACAACCCTGGGGTCATTATATGAAATGTCTTTCGACCCATCTGAGATTTAGCTGTACTTGAGTTCCCTGGACCGGAAACGCACAGGCGTACTACATTAAATTTCTCTCAAAATTAAGGGTTTACATTTATTTTCTGACAAAAACATGAACACTTTTAACGTTCAACTAAAATACTATCGCAAAACACTAAATACATCAAAATTTATTTTATAGATACTTAATAGTTTGTAGTTTTGTGTGAACAAAGGATAAAACAAAACGAATTTTGTTCTTTTTTTTATTTAAAATATTATGGTGCTTCGGTTACTTGGCTAATAGCACCTTGGTACAGTAAAGAATTTTATAATTTGTTTACATAGCTGTATGCATTGCAATATTCTACATACATTTATGGCATTTACAGTGTATTTTCATATTTCGTTGCATATATTTATTTGTCTTAGGTAATTGATTATGTTTTTGGTTGTGTCTGTGGCGTTATATAGGGCATTTTTTATTGTGTTTTGGGTGTTGTGCCTTCGTCATTCAGGCAGGTACTTTTGGCAGTGTAGTATGATGTGTTCCACGGTTACCCTGGTGTTGCAAGTTTCGCATATCGGTGGTTCCATTTTGTGGAATAGGTATGCATCTGTTAAGTCTGTGTGTCCTATTCTCAGTCTTGTTGAAACAACTTGATCTTGTCTTCCTTTGCAGTGGTTTTTGTGGATTTCTATGTTTACTCGTACCAGTCAAGTAAAATAATGTCAAAAGTCTTATCATCAAATAATGTTCTAAAAATGTTTTCATAATAATGTACTAGCCACAACAGTTGTTTATTACTTTCTTTTACATTTATATTCGTGTTCTTTCGCAAACAGATTACGGTTTGAACCATATGATGGTTGAAAGTAGAATGTGGAACGCAAAATACCACGGGAATTAAACTCGAATTATGCGCGAAGTAGTATGAAAGTGAAATTTATGTATTCATGAGTTGACTTATACTCAAATTTATGTAAGATTAAATGCCATCATACTGTGGCCGCATCACAATATTGTTTCATTAAAATCATTTCCTAAAAAAATATTTCATACAGAAATATTTACAAAGGAATTGGTAGAATTTATAATGAGCACCATCTATTGCGTACTTAAAATTGTTGGAGGATATTGTTAAAGGTGATAGTAATAAGGAAGATATTTAAAAAAAATATTTTTGGAGTTCCCGCCATAACTCTCCAAATATTTATCCAATAAAAAAAATGCAATTAGATAAAAGATGAGTCTTCTTATTCTAAACTATGTTTGTAATATAAGTGCTGTTTAGTTATTAATAAGGGAAATGGAGTTGAATACATTTTCCTAATTTCCAGAGCTTGAATTACTACAAATTGGTCATAAAAAGTAAAAATCTTGAGCTTGTTGAAAATAGGTTTAGAGTGGCTAGTTCTTGAGGAAGCTACAATAGCTCTGACAGCCTTTTTCTGTAGTTTAAATATCTTGTCTGCTTGTGGCGTACCGTCCCATGGAGTGAAATAAACAGAAAAAAAAGGTTTGTAGAGCAATTTATTGATTTGTAACAGTCTGATTCTTCTTATAGCAAATATTGCTCTGTTGAGTTTCAAACCGATTTTGTCTACATGAAGACTCCATGTCAACCTAGAATCAAGGTGCAGTCCTAGAAATGTGCCTGTCTCATTACTTCCACGTTGTTTATTAGATGTAAAATTTATAGTTTTTGTTTTGTTCTGATTGAGCGTTAATTCATTAGCTCCAAACCATACTGCTACTTCAGAATAAGAAATAGATGTTTTCTGTTTCAAACTTTCTGGATTGTTGTCACTAGTTCCTAATGTTGTATCGTCCGCAAATATAACAGGGAAAGATGTTACTATCTGCGGCAGATCGTTTATATATATATATTGTGAAAAAGAGGGGTCCTAAGATGGAACCTTGTGGTACACCTTCCTCAATACTTGAGGGTTCACTGAATAAGGTTTTGGGATATATTATCTGTTTCCTATTTGTTAAATAGGAACCTGAGAAGAGTACCTCTGATACCATAATACTCCAATTTATTCAAAATATGTGGATATGGTCAGTCGAAAGGTAAAGATTATTGCGGGAAATTTTTAAAAAGTTTCCAATACTTAAAAAATATATTATACCTATGGATTGGTACCTACAAAACTCTGAAAATTGTGAAAATTTACACTTCAAATCAATTTTTGTAATAGATAATAACTATTGATTTGAATGATTGAATTGTTGTAAGATGTCGTCTTGTGACTTAAATCCCAAAGAGGAATATTTACAAGTGTCATATTAATAGGTGGTTTCTTGTGGTGTGTATGACAGTAAATTCATCAACAAACAATGTGCAATTGCTGATAGAATCTTACCAAAATTAACATAGTATACAATATAGTCTAAACAATGTAGCAATGTTAGTCTGTCCGCAGTTGAACAAACACCCGCCAGATGTCTCACAGGACACAAATCCCTAATTAGTAACCTTCTTCACCCCACCGATATCCTTAGACCCCTCACGATCTCAGCAGGCAGCAGCGCGTACAAGCATTTTCAAAACTTCGTTACGAAAAGTTATTTTGTATTTATATAAATTTGATTTATTACAATATATACTGGACACATTTAGACAAATTGCCTACACGTTTTTGAAATATTACAACAACCTCCCTCATGTTTGTATCAGAATATTATAAATTAGGTCACACTCCAAGCACTGAAATTATTTTATAAAAAGATTTTTTGTCTGTGTGTTATTTCGAGTATGAAAAACGTACAAACTGAAGATCGATTGTTACTCTTGCTGTGTGACATTTAGAACGTATCTCTTATTTGCTGAAACCACATATTTCCCAAACTCAGTTCACTTAATGCAGAGGTGCGCAAACTTGGAAGTAGCAAGATCTACTTTTAACTTCGTCATCTCATCCTAAGCTACTAACAAAATATTGATGTGAACTGTGAATTTTGACACATTTCAGAATTTTTTAAGTATTTAATAAGAGCAAGAAGCCAACAGAATGCTGGTCGTCAGGATTGTATTTTCCTATAATCACATCAAAGACAATAGTTTTTTGATAATCATTTTTATTCGTTATTTAGGTACTAGGAGAGTAGTTAAGTACATTATTTTTCAGATAAGGGAATATAAAGTAATTTAAAATAGTCAAGTCAGGTGATCTATGTGGAATTTCTGGATTTGAACATAAACTAATTATTCGATCGTCAAAAAAATTACGAAGGTAATTGATGGTCTCTTGATTGGTGTGGGCATCGCGCTATCCTGGTAGCCTTGCTGGAGCACATCCTCATGAAGCTGATTAATAAATTCACGTACAATATTCTGGTATATCTGAGCAGTAACAGTTTCGTGGAAGAATATGTGTCCCATAATACGTCTTCGAGGCACAGCAATCCAAATACAAATATAAGGATTTTGAGCACTCCATAACCTCATATATTGTGAATTTATTTACCACAAAAGGGTGAACAAGACCTCGCCAAAAAAAAAACGTTATTAATTAAATTTGGTTGGAACCAGTAGCACTACATAATTCGCCAATTGTGATCTGCTGGCAGCAACTCATGTAAAGCCAAAATTTTGTATGGGAATAGCTTTAAATCTTTTTTGACAATAGTATGGCAAGTTCCTAATGATAAACCAGTCTCTTGCGAAAATGTACGTAGTGATGTAGTGGGTTGCTCGTTCATACGTTGACGAATATCATCAACTGTATTTTGAGTACGAACTCTTGGCCTTCCAGTTCTATCTCTATGAGTAATGCTCCTTGTATCTCGGAATACATCAACACATCTTCTAAGTGCGCTGTAAAAATCTCCTTCAAGGAAAGCAATATCTAGGAATTGTAGCAGAAATTCCTTTAAACATGACATCATTATAAATCCATTCGCTGTTCTCTCGAACACCATTTCGAAAATATGATTCAATCATATTTTTTGTGTTTTAGAAACCATTATAATTATAGCTTTATTGAATTTTCAATATAAAGACAACAACAACAGTGATGACAGTTAATTAATTCTAAAGCTTGCTGTTACTTTTATTTTCCATAGTAAACCTTTTTGTAATTTATTTTTGAACTCATGGTATGTTTAGCCGTTTGGTTACCATTTCTACAGTACAGACAAACAAACAGACACATGAGTGATGTTATAAGGTCTTTTTGGTCATACCTACAAAACCCTAAAAATGCTATTATCCCTGAATACTCTAGTACTCATTTTAATTATTAAATACTTGGAGCTCAGTCGACCCCAATGGCATAGCTCAAGATACAGATGCGTGGAATAAAACGAGGAAAGCCTGTATTCTGTAGTAGGTGAATACAGGTTGAAGAAGAAGAACAGACTGCTGCAGAACTGACTATACAATATCAGAGGATGAATAATCCACAGTAGTTTTTTGGATAGATTTGTAGCTTGAATTATATATATTAATAAATCTTGAACTAAAAGTGTTTTTATCTATTTCGCAAAAGGCGAATCTGATATAATTTATTAAGCCGAAAAAGGTCATGGCCCCTGGTTAAAACCCGAGTGACCTAGAGGTTAAATACACGTGCCCATCACAGGACGTAATATAGATTTAATCATACCTGCCGTCATTTTAAATCCGCAATAAAATATGATATTTTAATGATAAATTTTTCGTATTGTATGCGATTGCAAAACTGAAATAATACCATAATAGGTGAAGGTAATATTTCAGTATTCATGGTGAAATCCTTATTCTACTATTATTAGAATCGTTTGCAATTTATCATTGGTAACATCTCTATTATTTCTGCGCGTTCTTTTTACATTTCAAATACACTGGTCTTTTGTTCTACAGTTCAATTTGTTAGCTCGAGATTTGCTTATGAAGCACAGTTCTTCTTACTTCTTAAACACGTATAGCTACTTTTTTAAAATGAGAAAGGTTTGTTTGGAAAGCTTTCAAAGATGGAGCCATCTTTCAAATTGTATTTCGAAATATATATTTGAAACAGAAGAATATTATCTTGCATTGAATTTTCTTGGATCGGAAGAAAGTACTATGTTGAAAAACCAATAAACACACAATATTTAATATTAATGGATATTCACTTGCAGAACTGGGAATATTTGAAATAAAGTATTTCAAATATTTATAATTTTTTATTTGTGTGTCATGTTAAAGTGTTATTACTTTCTGGTGTTTGAAATATTGCATTTCAAACACTTGAAAAAAATGCTCTTGATATTTGGATATGTAAATACTTTGGTAAATCACTTTGGTATTTGTATTTGATATTTGTTTTCTTAAGATGTCAGTATTTGAAATATTTTAGAAGTATTTCAAGTATTTCCTAATATTTCAAATAGTTCCCTAGTATTTCAAATATTTCCCTTGTATTTCAAATATTTCCCCAGTACATATTTCAAATATGTCCTAGTATTTCAAATATTTCTCTAAAACATATTTTAAATAAAACCTATTATTTGAAATATTTTCCTAGTATTTAAAATATTTTGAAAGTAATGCAAATGTTTCCTAGTATTTCAAATATGTCTGTAGTATTTAAAATATCTCTCCAATTTAAAATCGGTCCTAGTATTTCAAATATACCCTTAGTAGGTATTTCAAATACTTCTTTAGAACATATTATTTCAAATCTTCCGTAGTATTTCAAATCTCCCCTAGTATTCCAAATAATTTTGTCACATGGGATCCAAGGTATGAAAGTAGTGTAGGGATCTAATTTTTATGAATGATATAAAATAATATTTTAAAGACTGTTACTTTAAAGCAGCGGTTCCCAACCGGGGGTGCGGGAAAGCATTCAGAGGGGTGCGAGATGATTTATAGAAATCTATAAAATTTATATAAAAAAATCTAGTTTATTTAGAATAATTATATATTTTTTCCATGTATTATTATTTTTTTTTTGTAATAAATTATAATAAAAAATTATTTTTCAATAAGTATATTTTCTTTCTAATTTTATTAAGGTTAAAATCCGCTGATTGCTACATCAATTAATTTGATGAATTTTAAAGAAATATTCATGCGATTTCCTTTTTTTTTACTCTACACATTTTATTTGGATCAATTTGACATATAAATATCACTCAACTGAAAAAATCTGAACACATTTTTTATGGGGGTGCGGGAGCTTATTTTCACATTCAAAGGGTTGCTCACCACAAAAAAGGTTGGGAACCACTGCTTTAAAGGAATAGAAATTGGTTTGCAAAATAAATTTATTTCACCCACGAGCAGTGGGCTAGTTCTTTAAATCTGGGGGGCCGGGAAATATTTAAGGAAGGCGCAAGGCCACAAGTGATGATCTAAAAAAAGTTCCCTACTTCTAAAATACAAGTAATGACCTAAAAAAAAGGTCCTCACCTCTAAAATACAAGTAATGACTTGAATACAAGTCTAAAATACAAGTAATGAAGTACGGACAAAAATGTCCTCTCCTTTTTTCTCCAATCAACTGGAGGTCAGAGCAATTTTTGAGGAGGTCGGCCCCCCCGACCCTCCTCTAGCGCTGCAGCTGCCCACATGAAAACTTGGAACTAACAGTTAGTTCCAAGTTTTCGTAGTTAGTTACTAACTCTTTAATACCATACATAATTTATCAGAACTGAAGAACTTTTTCTTTGTTCTGAAGTAGAAATTTTTGTATTTTTTTTTCTTATTTATTTTTTAAAACTAATTTACAATATAATCCATAATGTATTAATTTATTTTGTAGATGATGTACGTTAAAATATTTCTTTCTTTTTTTCGATATTTCAAATGTTTTAGGTATTTCAAATACTTTTCGTACTTGAAATACTTTACATATTTCAAATATTTGAGCATTTCAAGCATTTCTCAGTATTTAAAATACTTCTAGTATTTCAAATACTTTTAAAGTATTTGAATGTAGTATTTGATACTTAAATGGTGCCAAATCATATACTTAACAAAACTAAATGAATACCTTGGTTTAGTGCAATGATATTGGAAAAGTGGGAAAAATCTTATATTGTTCTTTCCAAAAGATAATATATTAAATATTACATTTTTGTGTTGCAGAGCCGACAACTGATATTTTGGGCGGACCAGAACTTTACATTGACCGAGGAAGTACCATCAATTTGACATGTGTTGTGATGTACAGTCCAGAACCTCCAGCCTACATTTACTGGAACCATAATGATGCTGTAAGTATTTTACTTTATACTAAAAACTAAAATGGAGTGTGAATTTTAATACATACCAGAATATTGTAGGTATCTAGCAAGTGACATTAAATTGTGGGTACTTATTAAAAAATATAAAATTCGATAACTTTATAATCCCCGTCTAAAGACTCACAAACGTACTTAATTACGAGATGCCAGCGCATCATTATAGATGCCCAGTTCTACAGTTTGTGGGGACATTTCTAGGATCGGTCGAAACGTCACGGTTGGCTGAATTTAAATAATTTCATTGTACTTCATGGTACTTACTTTGAAAGGGTTCCAAGACTTGCGAGCGGAATCAAGTTTGAACCCTAAAGGTCCACCAGTCGGTTGCTTATACTCTTTATGATTGGAATAAGGGTGTTGGAATTAAAGTCTGCATTTTACTTAATCTACGTTTAATGTTTAGTTAAAATTGACGTTAATAATTACACTAGAACTTACAATAAAATTCTGGCTACGAAATCCCATAAGAGCCACTCGAAACAAAACCTCACAACACTCACAGTGTTTAACCCATTATCGAAGTTCGTTCAATTCATTTAAACTGTCATCAACATTTACAGACCATTTCTGGATCACTACACGCTACCGGGTTTCTCAACTAAAGCTTGGGAGGTTCGTCTGAGTCCGCTGATGGTTAACTCACGACTCCCCTGTCTCTCAAAAGATTTTCCTATCCCTTTTCTTAAAACTAATTATTTGATCTCTGAACCCCATTTTTCGTGGTTGTAAAAATAATCAGCTCTCCAATTAACAACAGAAACCTTTTAACTTATCTTAAAGACTCATATTTCTATTCCCAATAATTCATAACGAGCAAGCCTGTAGCTGCAAACGTTAAATCGTCAGTACCTGCTACTTGACCACTGAGCAAGGGCACGGACGTGAGTTCAATTCCTGCTTATGTCAAATAATTTGTGTAAAAATATTTATACAAATTACAGGTTCTGCTTAGCCGTTGGCAACCGTCTTTAAACTGTAGGTGCCTTTCTGTGTACGCTAAAAAATGGACGAAATACTGACATTGAAAACATGGTCACAAAACCTGGAAACAGGAGGCCTTGGCTTATTTCGGGATGTCGCGCCAATGATGATGAATAATTCATAACCCCAAATAATTGATTTTAACTCTAACTATCTACGAAGTCTATATCACTGAAAATATATGGTCGCTATCAATATCTGTGTAAACATTCGACTATGTACTTGAGATAAACGGTGACAACATTTTAAACAAATCATACAATATACGATCGTAAGTTCTACTCTTGTCTCTCAACATTTAACTAAAAAAATATATATATATATGATAGCTCAACTAATCTTTGAGGATGTTTATCTTAAAATAGATTAGTTTTTATATTTAAATAATTTGAATATTTTTAACTAATTGAATAATTTTATTTCTGAAATTACCGCTCCCACAAGTTCCTCCTCCTAAGTTTTCGACCCATAAGTTGGTTTGCAGTATATCTCCATGTTTCCCTGTTCTCAGTCAGTCTTTTTAGAGACACGTACGTGTTGCAATTCATGTCCTCCATCATCTGTTTCATGTACTCTAGCCATGGTCTACTCCTACTGTTTTTTACCTCGACTGCTCCTTCCAGTATCGTTTTCACCAGGACTTCTTGTCTTATAATATGTCCAGTCCAAACATTTCTACTTTTCTGCAACATTCACCACAGATATGGTTCCTCTTCCATTTGACACAATACTTCTTCTTTTGTCAGTCTATCTACCCATTGAATTTTCAACATCCTTTGATACCGTACCTCCATCCTCTTCCATCTTCTTTTTTCTGTTACTCCTAGTGGTTAATTTACACTTCCGTACAGTAAGGTCTGCTTTTAGTCAATTAAATATTGCTAGCACGTTGTTGCAAAAAATTAGATAACCTTCGAAAAAATAATACGTTCACGAGAATGATAATCATCACTCTCGTAATCGCTGAAGACGGAAACAGATCGTTGAGCAGTTTCCGAAATGTCCGAAACAATTTTATATACCTCATGAAGTATTATATGTTTTTGATACTAATACTCATTATATTGTACTATTCTAGCCTAGTACTATCAGCAAAGGCAAACGTCCAAAATAACGGTGTCTGCATTAATACTGGACCATCCAATGTGCCCTAAATTAAAATATTTTCAAAGATATCTTGTTTTTTTGACGGAAATTTTAAAAAAATGTCCCTGTTACAAAAGAACTTTGCCTCTTGTCAATGTCCAATTCAATAAACCGGGAAAGCAATTTATACCTCACAAGTACGTATAGCGAATTCTATTGCGCAATTTTTCATAAAATTATGCGAAATATTTCTCAGAAGAATTTACAAATAATGCTTTTCAAACAAGTAAAAAAAAAAGTTATGTAGTTCAAAAGTTAAGCCCTAAAGTATGGTACAATTGAAGATATCAATTCAGTCGTAAATATTTCTCAAGTTTCTCGATAGATGCCATGAAACTTCACTTCTCATAATGGAATATTTGGGCATATCTAGCGACGTCTTTCGCATTCCTAACACGAACGGTATATTATTGGAGCAGCACGACGCCAGAGGATTCAGAGGCGCACGGTTTTCCACAGTTTTCCGAGGCTTTCGCACAGGATTTTCTCAGGCAGTCACGCTTCGACTTATTTCTAGCGGTTTTAATATGTTATCGATGAGGAGCGAGTAAAACGTTTTGAATTTTTAAAAAGGGAGTCATATTCGCTTTATACATCAACATTTATTTTTATTACGATTACAATTATCATTACTATGATTACAATTATTATTATTACCTAAGGAATAGTAGTTCTCCAGACACTTCTACCTAAATCTATATAAAAAAAATTAGGTAAACCCAGTGCTGGATAAAACTAGTTGGCGGCTTATATAGGGTTGCCAGCCGTCCCGATATATCGGGACTGTCACCGTTATTGAGCCTTATGTCCCGACTTCCCGACTGTGCTATCAAAAGTCCCGACAATTCTAATTTATATTATTGTTTAATTAAACAATACAATTTAATTAAACAATACGCGTCTAGACCACGCGGCGTTCATCAAAGGATGAACGCTGTGTGGTCTAAACGCGACGTAGACTATAACTCATTTGTTTTTTGAACTCTCAGTATATTTCCTATATGTGGGTCAAAGAGCAGCACAAGCATGCCAAATTTCAACTCTCTATATTCAGCCGTTTGGCTACAATTTCTACCGTACATACAGACAGAGAGACAAATACATGTGTGACGTTATTGTCAACTGACAATAACTGAAGCGCCTCTAGTGAGATTTTGAGAAACTGACGGTTGTAGGATAGTCGAGTTTGTGACAAGCATGGGAATATGTTCTTAGAAGTGGAAAGACAGTTAAAGACCATTTTAGAGTGTGTTCCCGTGTGTTTCAATAAATATCACATGAAGATACCATTGAACCTGTCAAAAACATCCTACCAAAGTCAGCCATGATGTGAATGCAGTTACGCCTCTATCAGTAGTGTCAGATGCCAATAACGGATTTTTTGTGGTCATACCGCCAAAACCTTAAAAAGATATTTTGAAAGAAATTAAGTCATTAGAAAAGTATTATTTTTAAACTAAGTAAATAAACTGTTTGATATATATGCATGTTTTGATTAAAAAAGTAAATATATATATATTTTTAATTTCTTTACATCACTTCCTTTTAACACTTCCGACTTTACATTTATGACCAAACATTATTTCAATTTTCGAATGTCTCGATATCGGCTGTGAAATTTATGCCAGTGTCCTGATATCGGATGAGAGATTTATGGCAATCCTAGGCTTGTAGCATGTGTTATAAAAATGCCCCACAAAATTTCCAGAAAAAGATTAAATCATATCTAAGGAGCCTATTTCCAGAACGTCTCTTGTCCATTTTTCAAAAATTGAGAGTAACCACGAAAAACGATTAATTGCAATTATAGATTACTGTCAATAGACTGCTGTCAATTTTTCAGCCCTAACAATTGCGTGGTTTCATTTTTACAATCGATTGAAGCAAGCAACTTTTCTTATTTTCAAAAAAAAGCGAATTTCGTGCAGTGGTTAAACACTTTCAATTGAAATGCAAAACACCGAAAGAAATCATAGCCGAGTTGGATTAAGTTCATGGCACATCTGCACCAGCGTTTAAAACTATTTACAATTGAGTGAATGAGTTTAAACGTCGTCGTACATCCACAAGTGATGAACATCGTTCGGGACGTCCACTTGAGGTGACTATGCCAGAAATGATTGACAAAATCCACGATAGGTCTTGATCGACGAGTCAAAGTGCTCGAACTAGTTGAGGTCACAGGTATATCACATGACTCAGTGATTTCAATTTTGCACGAAAAATTTGGTAAGAAAAAGATATCGGCAAGATAGGTCCCGCGTTTGCTCACAATGGAGAATAAACGCAGTCGTGTGGTTTTTGGCGAAAATGCATGAATTATGCTTCGAATTATTGCCGAATTCACCGAAATCACCAGATTTGGCTCACATTTCCTGTTTCCAAACATGAAGAAATGGCTCGCCGGAAAAAGATTCACGTTGAACGAGGAGGTCATCGCCGAAACAGATGCCTATTTTGAGGTTCTTCCGGAATATAACTTTTTGGATGGCTTGAAAAAGTTGTACAAAACGCTTAGCTCGATACAAAGTGTATCGAGCTAAAAGAAGTGTATCGAAAAAATCAACCCAAAATAATATGTTTTTCTATTGTTTTGTAAGTACTAATTGACCTATCCTCGTATTTCCTGGGTAGATATCGTATCTCAGACTTTTGGTACGCAGGAGGACACTTTAAGTTTGGAGGGTCTGGTATATTGCTGATTAAGGAATATAAATGGAAAAATGAAATCAATGAAAAGTCCTGAATAAAAATCTGTGGAGTATTTTTCAATTTGCACTGGTCATCACTTATAACCCAACCTATAAATTTCCATATTTACTTCTCTAAATCTAAAATCTATAACCAACAATAAATTTCTCGATCTTATTCTTATAGAGATAAATTACATGAAATAAATTTCAAATTTAAATATTGAAAATGTTCTATCCTGAATTATGGTTTAAAACACAGGTACTCCACATTTATATTCATAAAAAAAAAACTAAAAAAAAAACTGTATAATAAATAAAATGGCGGACAGAAAATACGTTTTTGAAATTAATGTACTATATTAAGCTTTAAAACTCGTTAAATAAATTTATATACTGTACGGGAAAAACTATTATTTTTTACAAATTACACACACTCACACACATTCACCTATACAGGTAAAAGTGTACATAGTTCATATTTCAAGTTTTTCCGATTTTCATTTTTGTTAGTCATTCGCAGCCATGTAAATTACCTGGCATAAAATATACGAAAAATTTAGCAGTTGAATATTCTACGAATTAACTAACTAACCTTTTAACTAACAGACAATTCAATTTAACTTTTGTTAATTAAAATTATTTCTATAGTTCTTAATTTATAAAGTTGAGAGATGGCGCAAAGTTAAATAAAAGAACACGTTCTTAATTATCATTAGCTTATAAACAAGCCACAGTAGTCTCACTGGGCTGTATTGTGATCTCTGTCGTACTGCTACTGTATTGGTTATAGCCTTTTTCGCCTCGAAACGAAGATTGCTGTCTACAACTTGTTACATATAAAACATCTTTTAACATCTCTTTTAAAATTGCTTCTACAGAATAGACGTTTCTTTGTTATTCTTTTTGGGAAAAAAGCCTTCAAGGAGATCAGAAAAATGGATTACCACAAGGAAGTGTTTTAGTAGCGGGTACTTTACAAGATCTATACTAACGACCAACCAATCACAGGACATTCTCACAATCTCCCGAGGCACACAACAGTTAATGCTAACTACCCAGGTTAGCAGTTTTGAAGAGGTAGAAGCCAAACTAACAAAATCTTTCGACGCACGTGCAGCGTATTATGATAATAACCATCTAAAGCCAAATCCAAGCAAGACCCAAACTTGTACATTTCATCTGCGGAAGCAAAAAGGAAGCTAATTATTATCTGCAAAAGTGAAAAACTAATTCACTGCAAAACACCTAAATACCTCGTAGTACTACTGGATCACGCTTTAACTTTCAGCCAACACTGCCAGAGTACAAAAGGGAAGGTATGCGATAGAATTAACTCCCATGGCAAGTTAGCAGGAACATCATGGGTGGTGCAGTCACAGTACTTTCGTTATGTTTCTCTGCAACGAAATATGCAGGACCAGTTCGGTATAAATCACGTTAGACAAATCAATATACCTACAAATGAAACCAATCGCATTGTGTATGGATTTTTTAAACCCTCTACGGTTGATAAAATATATCTAGTGATATGTATTGCTGCACCTAAAATCCGAAAGAAAGTGGCAGCGGAAGTTGAAAAATCCTAACAGCTAAATGACTCAAGACATCCTACGGACATTAGACGGAAAAGCAGGCTGAGATCCAAAAAAAATTTTATAAGAAAAACTCCTGAGATTGATACACTTGGGACACTGGGTGTCTAAACTTATAGTCCTCCCCCCAACACTACGGGGCTTTAACTGCGGCACTGCTTGTAGGTATTTTATATTTTTGGATATTGAAATAGCAACTTATTTTAAACAAAAAAGTCTTTTCAGTCTATTCAATATTATCCCAAAATTGTAATTGAAGGAATTAATTTAATTTAATAAAACGTATTATAATAAGATTGCTATTTTTTATTTATTTATGTATTTATTTAAGTTGTGTTATTGTTATTGTTTTCAATATCCAATATTTAGGATTAACTGATCTGTTCGCTGAGGTTTTAACTCAAATTATAGTTTGGCTGAGTTATGGTTCTGCCACACCATGTCCAGAGAAGCATCGGACTAACCTTCGAAAAAGTTGGAGTAACGAAAGTTGTGTGACAAAACAGGTGTGAAGAAAAAGTTAATTTTGGAAGATTAGTGAAGGGAAAGAAAAAGAGGAGGCGATAGGAAGAAGCGACTAGCAGTGGAGAAAGTGGAGAATTGCTATCCAGGAGGAAAGCCGAATGTATCCTTTATAATTCTATATAATATAAAGTAAAATATTTAGAGGTTAAGTGTGTCAAAAATAGCAAGTAGACGTTTTAGTCTTTGGTGACACCTAGTGACCAAAAGACATACTCTAGATATTGATATCGGAGCAGGAAACACACCGGAGGCTAGCAACGGGGAAGTAGATAACCTGCAAGACTCCGAAGTAAGGAAAATGGACGAGAGTCAGGCTCGGTCACGAGCGAACAGTATAGGATCACTAACGGACTCGATGAGGAAAGGCATGGAGAAGGAGAAAAAGGAAGAGTTTGGAAAGTCAAGGAAGGTAGTTAGATCGCCAGTGACGAGGAAGAGGAAAGTTGGGAGTAGAGCTATCAGTGAAGAGAAAGAATGCGGGAGGGAAGGAGAGGGAAGAAAGGAGAACCATATTGAAGGAATGTTGAAGGAGATCCTGGGGAGAATGCAAAAGGATAAAGACGAGATAAAGGAAGAAATAAGGATGATGGGTGAAGAATATGGTAGGAGGCAGGCAGAGCAGGCGGAAGAGATCAAGGGGCTGAAGTTAGAATTGGAGGACACAAGAAGAAGGCTAGAAATAATGGAAAAGAAGGAGAGTAAGCCGAGGTCGGGGGAACAGGAGGGTGAGGAATTAAAACAATTGGAAAAAAGGATGGAAGAGGTAGAGATAGGACATGAAAGGCAAGAAAGGGAAGCGAGGAGAAACAATATAGTAGTCAGAGGGGCAGAGTTGAGTAATATGGAGAATAGGGAGGTAGGAATTAAAAGAATGATAAAGGAACTAACAGGGAAAGAAATGGAATTATGGAGAATGCAGGAGATAGGAAGAGGAGATGGGAAAATGTGGTTGGTAAAATTGAAAAAGTGGGAAGATAAGAGGGACTTGATGAGGCAGAAAAGTAGGTTGACAGGAAAGAATCTGTACGTGGATGATGATCTACAAAGAAGGAGAGAGAGAGATACAGAAAAAGCTATGGGGTATGGTGAGAGAAGAAAAGGAAAAAGGCAGACAAGCGAAGCTGGGGTATATGAAAATACAAATAGATGGGAGATGGAAGAGGTGGAACGAGTTAAGGGGTGAGGTGGAGGAAACGCGGGATTTTCGGCAAGAGGGGAAGAGGTAGAAGAGATGCATAGCGGTAAGGGGAGGGGTGGGAAGGAGGACGAGAAAGAAGTGAAGGCAATCTTCTGGAATGTAGCAGGGATTAAAGGAAAGGATGAAGAATTTTGGGAATTTTTGAAGGAATTTGAGATAATAGGGTTGACGGAGACATGGATGGAGGATAAGGAACGGGAAGTATGGGAAGAAAAATTACCGAAAGGGTGGGTATGGAAAAGTCAAGGGGCGAAGAAGGAAAAGAAGAAAGGAAGGGCGATGGGGGGTATCATCACGGGAGTAAGGTGTGAGTTGTGTATGGATGAAGAAGAGGCTCAGAAAGCGGAGGAGATAGTTGAGAGAAGGGTGAAGATAGGGAAGGAGGGGTGGCGAGTAGTCACAATGTACAATAGAGGAGGAAGTAAAGAGAAACTGAGGGAATTGGACGGAATTCTAGAAGAAGAGATGGAAGGAGACTGGATTGTAGTGGGAGGGATTTTAACGCAAGGATAGGAGAGACGGGATGGGGAGGGACTGGGAGGAGAATGGGGTGGAACAATTCAAGGAGCGCAGGGAGATATAAGGAGGTCAGAACTATAGGGGTACTAAGCTACTTGAGGGGAGAAAGAGGAAGGTCCGGAGGGAGAGTTAGGAGGATTGCGAGGCTAAGGTGCGGGAATGAAGAGAGAGGAAATAGATATTGGAGGAGACAGGAGGATAAGATGTGCAGGATGTGCGGGGAGGAGGAGAAAGATGTAGAGCACCTCGCGAAGAGGTGTAGGGAGATGACAGAGTGGTCGGGGAGCACATTAGACCTGTTGCACGAAGATGGAAGGAGGGAGAGCTGGGCGAGGGAATTAGAGGCAAGAAGGATTGAGATTGGGGAAGGATAACAGGAAGGGGTAAAGGAAGGAAGAAAGAGGCCCGGTGGGAAGCAGAATGGGGGAAATGGAAGGAAGGAAGGGGGCTGAGGTTACCTGGAAATGGGGAGGAAGGAAAGGAGATATGAGGAGGGGTGAAGAAATGGTTGGAAGGGAAGAGAATGGAATAAAATAAATTGTAATGTAAAGTAATGAAATGTGATGTATCTTTAATAGGATGTTGGGATGTTGATAGGAGATATATGTTTTGTAATTATAATTGTAGTAAATACCCAAAACACCGAAAGGTCGAGGGGAAATAAAGGATTATATATATATTGTTTTCAATACTCCAAGTTGTTGGTCAATACTCCAAGAAATATAATCAAGTTTTTTTCATGACTGTCTACTAACAATGAGATACTTGTTTTTGTTCAAAAAATATGTAATATAAAGAACTAATATATGAAAAGTTTTATTAAAATTTGTAAAGATATTACTCCGTTATGAAATCATAATTTTTATTGCCAACTTTGTGAACCAGAACACCCCAGGATTTTAATAAAATTATACTAAACCTTGTTTCATTTAAATTTGAGATTACAAGGTTACTTAGATTATACGTATACTAAATGAAAAGGCCAAATATAAAATGGAGTAAAAACTACATTAAATTAGGGTTGTGCTTTCTGAGTATTCCAGACAGATTGAATTAAAACATAGGGGTGTTTATGTTCAACTGAAGTATCCGAAATTTCACGGTGAAATATTATGTAATAGAGGTACAAATAAAACAAATTCTCGATATTTTTTTCATTCCACTTAATACTAGTATTATGTCATTTTCAGAAGTCTGTTAGGAAGTTGGATATTCTTCTTTGGAAAGAAAAAATAGTGAAATTTATCGAGAATTTATTTTATTTACATCTCTCTTACAGGGTTTTTAATTTTATGCAGGTACATACAGTAAACCTTGCTAATTTGGGTACATGCTTTGCAATTTCACCTTACAGTGGGGTAAGATAGTGTAGAATAGTGAATCTAGAAGTGTAGAATCTACTACTCAAGTAATTTCCCAACAATACTTAAGTTGACCACTTTTTATATATATATTGGGTCCTATAACTCAGACATGGAGCAAAAGACTTGATTGAAGTGTTTCCATCAGGTGCATTCTCTTCCTTCGATATTGACTTCCATGAGCCTTTTGTTCTACGGTTCCAGTTCAATGCTTATTTTGCAGTGTTGTCCAATTCTCGTCTAAGAATATGACCAATCCACTTTCATTTGCACTTTTTGATTTCTTGTCTGGTCTCTGTTTGTTCTGGGAGCTGCTATAGGTCTTTATTATAAATGTTATCTGGCCAGTGAACATTTATTAATAAATTTTTGTAATTTGCTGGTCAGAGAGTCTGTGACTCGCCAAGTCTCATATGCATACAACAGGACTGACTTTACATTGCTGTTAGAAACTCGTAGTTTGGTCTTTCGAGAGATAATAGTCAAACGCCATTGTTGAGCAAATCTAGCCTTATGTATTCTGGCATTTATATCAGCATCAGTACCCGCACATTATAATAATATAACTACAGTCCCTAAGTAGCAGAGCTCGTCTATTCAACTGATATATCTGTCATTTAATTGAAGTAGTTGGTCACTGGTGGTATATATTCACATCTCTTTAGTTTTTCCGATATTGATTTTTTCTTGGGCATTATGGATAGTTTAGGGTTTAGGCAATCAAACTGGTATCGTCAACATAATCAAGGTCTTACAATCGATCGATAAGTCCCAATTGTAGTCCTCCGTTGCAGTTATTAACAGATCGCATAACTGCATCAATTGCAAAAATAGCAGAGGTCACAGCACTTTTGACACCCTTGAACCCTATTTGACACAGGTAAGTATTGGGACTTGCTCACTGACTGTACCTTTATGGACTTCTTTACTGGTAGAATCTCTGGGCATCTCTTGCATTATCCAAACAAACTTATTAGGTACGCAGCTTCGCTCCAGAATTATCTAAAGAGCTCTTCTATCTAGGCGATCAAATGCCTTTTCAAAATCGACGAAGATCAAATAAACTAGTGACTTATATTCGCCACATTGTTCTATTATTATCTTAATTGTGTATATTTGATCTACACATGACCTGTTTCAACTTGTTCCGTTCGAATCAGCCTTTATAACAGTTTGATGGTCCCTACCAAAATAATACCTTCTGCAATGAAAATATATCTGCATATACTGACCACCTGCCTATTGCGACCGTTAACCGATTTGTTCACGTCCCAAAATAAGATATCATCTTGTGTTAATTGACCAATAAAAATGAGCATAAAACACAAACATATCTAGTCACAACTGCATAGGAAGGTCTTCGTATACAAAAACACACACGTTTATCTGAATATATTCAAATATAGCAAACGTTGATAAAAACTACAGACGTACATTGGGTATAAGAAGCCCACAGACGTCATTGAATTTTAAATAGAACTGTTTGAAATAGTTATATATTTGTTTATCGGTTCTGTCGATCAATCGGTACGCCAATATGAACAGATATGGCTTTTTAAAATTGTGTCATTGTGTCTTATGACACAATTGACAATGACAATGACGAAATTATTACAAACTATTTGTAATAATTTCGAGTTGTCAGTTCAATGGCCTGCAATCTTTTTAGATTTAATTAGAAATGCGATCGACTAATCTAAAAAATACATTTCCTTGATCTTTTTTGGTGAGTGGGCATTTATTTATGCAAAAAATTTAATACTTTTCGTTATTTTATTGTGATAAAAATTCTATTGTGAATTTTGTACTTTTCAATAAGTTTTGCAATCGATTCGAAATAGTTTTGCAATCAACTGACTGTCTGTTCAAATCTTTAGTGAAGTAAAAGATAAATCATAAAGATGTAATACGGATTAAGTAGCCAATATCCAGCCAAGAAACTGATATTACATTTCATATAGAAAGGAAGAGTTTCTTTTGAATGAGATGAGCAGTTTAATTAGTTTTTTAACCAAGTTATTTAATAATTTTTAGACTATGATGTAAAAAGATTTGGTAAATATATTTGGAAATACAAAAGGGAGATACATAAATCAAACAGGCAGACGTACAGATAAATAGACAGATAGACAAACAGATCGATAGATGGGTACATCTTTTTTTTGCATTTTTAAAAGTTTAGCATCGAAGTTTATATTATATCATATGATTAAACAATAAACATAACCTAACTGAACAGTAATAAACACGACGAGCGATAAAAAGTTGTATAATGGAAACCGTTTGGTACCACTTCCATAAGGCAAAAACACCGCTAAAGCATGCGGATCAATTTGCCATGTTCTTGGTGAACTTGTGTCTCACAATACAAATATTAGTTTCGACATTTTAAAGTAAGTAATTTTGATCAAACATTTCTTAAAAAAATAGAATCATATAATACATAACTAAGCATTTTATTAATTGTGTCGAATTATTTCTATAGTTGTTGTAAAATATTTCTATAGAGTTTCGCTAAATGAAGTAGAAAAAGAAAAATACAGCAACTTATAGCTATTTGGTCCTTCAATCTGGATCATGTGAAGACTTGGACAAAGAAGTTTACGTGATTTATATCGATTTTCGCACGGTCAGCATTTTGATCGGGTAAATCATAAAATTCTTCTATTTCAACTGGAGATTTATGGCATTTGAGTATGAGTACGAGTTGAGTCAACTTAGCTGATAGAAGACAAAACATTAGGGTCAACGTTATATTATCTAAAATAATTCTTATGGCCTCGGATGTTCCTCAGGGTTTTCATGTCGGTCCTATACTCTTTCTACTTCTCATGATTGACAATTTATATATTTAGGATTATATTCATATTACAAGGGAAAATATTATATTTGCACCATTTTCAATAAAATTGGTAATAAATACAAGGTGTCTCAAAAGAAATTTTATATTTAGTGGATCGATTAAAAAAAAAGTAAGCCGTATATAGAAAAAATGTTTATTAATTATTAAAATACACTTTTTGGGGATTTATTTCTTAAAAATAATATCGTCTAAATGTAGACCCTCGCGTTCTCGGCACTCATTTAATCGAACAGTAAAATTACTTATGACGTCTCGGCAGGTGGACTCAAGGATGGCAAATGCGCCAGTGAAGTCGGTTTATTGGCGTAAACTTTAGATTTAAGATAACCCCATAGGAAAAAGTCCATAGGGGTTAAATCTGGACTGCGTGGAGGCCAATTTATGTCACCTCTCCGCTCAATCACCTGATTTACGAAATTAAGCCTCTGACTGGCATTTTGGGGCTTTAATTCTTGCACCAATTGAATTTTGTTGGGGTGCAGCTTTAGGTCTTTGTGCATAATGCGATGTAATGATGATCTATGCACATTTAAAGCACTTGCGCGCTTCCGAATTGAAAGGTTCGGGTCGTCACGAACAGACTGATTAACATTCTCCACGTTTCCTACCGTTCTTGATGACCTAGGTCGCCCGGATTTTGATTTATCCAGCGTTGTACCAGTCTCTTCAAACTTTTTAACCCAATGTCGAATGAGAGGAATGCTTGGCGCATCATTTAAGTGGCGAAAACCTCGAATACTGCAGAATTTTCTACGCGCTACAGTCGCCGAATCACTGTTTTTGTAAAACTCTTGCACGCATAACGCGCGGTCTGCTCCCGAGAAACGCTCCATAGCGACTAAATTCCCAAGAGCCAGGCTACCGATTGACATAACCCCCGCGCCCCTCGGATACGTTGCGTTCACGCAGTAAGCTAAATAAATATAAAATTTCTTTTGAGACACCTTGTATATAACTGTCAAAGACGACTTCGTCTAAAATATATAATTTTTTAACATTAAAATCCCTATATAAAGAAACTAACACAAACCATTGTTGAAACCGACGTCAGATATGTACCCCAGTGTTTGACTGGAAACAAACTTTAGGTTGGCCAAACCTAAAAACATAAAACGATTAGGTACTTTCTTCTGTCAAATTATTCATAGCCGACCTCAAAATTGTATTAAATTAAATAGAATACCAGATAAATCAATACCATGCTATCAAAATATAAATAAATGGTAATAATTTAGGCATTAAACATATTGTGGCGCCTAATGCGTGTTGATCGGTTGAGAGACGCTTGCTTCGCGACGCTACATTGGTCTCCGAATGAGATCGAAGAACCTGGTTCTCGTGATGAGAAATAAACAGATCTGCTCTCGATAATAATGGGTGTTGATATGACCTACAGCAGAATTACAGGTAAAATGCAAGAATAAGAGCGCGTTACTGCAGAGCAGACGTGTATTAACAAACATATAAGATGACAGGTAGGGGTCAGACGTATTTCACTCCGGGGGGTTGTTCACGAAGAATTGTACAAGGGGTTGGTTGACCCTAGGAGTAAAGGGATTCGAAAGGGTCCACGCAGTGGTTCTGGAGGATTAATAACCAAAAATTCTCATCTTGAAGCCCTTATCTGCCCCTGATAACGAAGAACTGCTCTGAGTAACTCACGTAAATATTGTGAATTGTTTTTGTTGCAGTATGAATTATTACAAGATAAATTATTATTTGAATTAATTAAATAAACCCAATATGGCGTGAATAGTTGAACAATATACGGTTGTAGAAAACCAGTAAATAGTAACGAGGTATTATTCGGATAATCAGGTTAACAGAAGACCACATATAAATAACAAATAATAATACAAGAACACAAATAATATTCACTAGAAAAAAGTGATTTTCCACAGAACGCAATAGTAAACAAGCAGGGAAGTGGAAAACCAGTGCAAATATGAATTTACAATAAACAGTAATAAGTTAAATTGCTAGTATTAACCCAAAATTAAATGATACAGTGATGAATGCTTGCCACAAAAATGTGTGACAGCCAATATATAGTTGTAAACAATATACAAAATTTATGAATTAAATTCCTAGCAAATTTTCAGTAATTAACAAAATTTGAATCATCATGTGTCAAGTAAGGCGTATAACATAAATAAATTGATTCTAAATTACAAAGAATATCAAAATTTAAATTGTTAGAAACTAGGTTAAGCCCAAAGGAAATAAACAAATGCGCACGCAACTTGGACTGAACAAAGCGGTGCACAATACACAATGAAATTTATATTAAAATAAAAAAATTTACTCACGCCCTCTGTATAAGAAATATACAGACTTATACTAAGCGTGGGATATGGTTATAGATATTGGTTCCAGGATTCCAAAATAGAACAAGACATCTTCCGTCTGGATTGGGCGATGTTCGTGGAGTACTTGCACCACTACCTCTGGACCAGCTGGTTTCGTAGAGTCACAATTATTGCGCGCACACAAAACGAATGATACACCTGAATATATCATTCGTTTTGTCTATGTTCATCTTCTGTACTGATACAGAACATTGGAACATTCGATCATTTTCTGGATGAAAAATATCAAAACAATAATTGGTAACTACATTTACAAAATGACTGATAGTCTCGACGGTTATAAACGTTACGGGTTGCATACTAGGCTCACAAAGTCCTATTTTTTCAAACACGAACTGGTGAGACCGTTAATGCTCATCCGTTTTTATATTTCTAGATGAAACATAACAAAAGATAACTGATAACTGGTTTTAAATAAACGACTAACTGTTTCGACTGTTGGAAAAGTACTTATTTTCTCCTTGCTTGCCGGGCGAGAAGAAAGGTTTTTAGCGGAACTATTCAGGTTTGAAATAGTTCGTACAAACTAAAAACGCAATAAATATGTGTATTGGAATTAAAATTACCAAGGCGGTAATTATAAATAAGTTTACGACGATGATGGTCGCAACATATATAAAATTGTATCATATTGTTTTATCACTGGAAATAAGTGGTGTTAGTAACACTTTAAGCCCAGTCACACCAACTTTGAGCTATTTTCATTATCTAGGGACTTCAACATAGAAAATTAGAGTGTTGAAATGGAAGTATCTTCATAGAGCCGTAATAATCCGCATCTGTCCAATCACCCAATATACATTACGGGCAAACGCATCTAAAGCATATATCTGTGATATTTTCCGACCGGGTCCTATTATAAGAAATACGCGCATACTTTCTAAAATCGATACTTATGAATCGCTACAATATTCCTTTATTTACCAGGTAAAAAATAATAGAATATATTCCTATTTTCGAGAATATGCAGTTATTTAATTAACTACCTACATAAATTTTTATTTCAAAATAAAACTAACACATTGTTTTATTTTGCAGTGTTGTAAACCTCATAAAAATAAAAATAAAACCTAAGTTTGGAACAAACTAAATTACTGTATTCAATCTAAGCAAAAAAATCATAGCTGGCAACGCTATAAAAATAAAAAATGACACTAATAATCTTCGCTTGAAATTAAACAATTAAGCTAGGTACAATTTTTCACAGTTGGTAAGCTTGCGGCTCTATATATCATTCTGTAGTTTATTGGCGTTGCTACTGTCAACTACAAGAAAAAAATAATCTGTAATATAATTTTAAATGAGATTTACATTTTCATATGCATTATTAACTACCGGAAATACGAAATTTCAAATTATCTTGCAGGTTACGCCATCTCTTACACATACAATTAATTAATATTAATGAAGAATATTAAATTTTTACTCGTTTAATCTTTCGTTATTTTTTATTTAGTCATGTGCGCAAAAATAACATTAAGGTATTTTAAATATTAAAATTGTATATTTTATAACACCTACAGACTATATGAATTACTTCAACTCGAGCAAGAGCTGTAAGTAATTTATCAATTATTAGTAAAATAGTCATTCATGAGACTTAGGGAATTCCTCAGGGTTGCCTTTCGATCCAATACTCTTTCTACTTTTCGTGACCATTAAAGTAAAGAAGTTTAGGCGATTTAAACTGATTTCCGCAAAGCCAGAGTAAATTATTAAAATCACCTACTTAAACTGAAGACTTATGGCATTTGTGATCCCATATACCCATAGATTGAGTCATACTTAATTGGTAGAAGACAAAACGTGAAGGTCAACAACATATTACCTATAAAATCATTTATGTGAGCTCGGGAAATCCTCAGGGTTATCATATTGGTCCTATACTCTTTCTACATTTCATGAATGACAATTTAAATAATAAATATATGTATAAGATTTTATTCATAATTGAAGGTAACATATTCATTCATTAATAATAAAAATTGAATCTTATAATTATTTTAGAGTAAAATTGATACAGCCAAATATTGTAACATGAGCAAATTTAAAAAATGCTTAAATCTAGTAAAACGTACTAATTTATTTAAAATATGCCAGTATTTTCTGCCAAAATAATTTCTAATGATAAAAGAACTGGTCCAAAAACTTTAAACTTTTAAATCTCCCTTTAAACCAAATTGCTTCTACTACAAAAAGAATACTAAAATCTGAAAATCAAGAGACCAAGAAAATGTTCGTTATTAATTAAGAGAGAGCTAAGGAACACCAATCTTGTTCAGAATAAAAACGGCGCAATATCCTATGGTCAGATGTATCGAAAATAAATTTAAATAATCCTAGTACCAGTCAAGAACAAGTTCGAAGACCTCCATCTACATAATATGAAATAAAACTGCTATTACATTATTTACACACTTGACTGTAAATCTTATTCCTCCATCTTATATTTATTTGTATGTTTCAGATAATCAGTTACGATTCTGCTCGTGGTGGCGTATCTGTTGTTACCGAAAAGGGAGAGACTACTACTAGTTTTCTTCTGATACAGAAAGCAAAGCCAACTGATTCTGGACAATATCAATGTAACCCGTCCAACGCACAGCCCAAAAGCGTCACAGTTCACGTATTGAATGGTAAGTAAAATTAATTGAAATACAGGTAGAACTCGATGTACGCGCAGTTTCGTTCCTAGGAGAACCGGTGTAAACCGAACTAGAGTAAAATGAACTTAACTTATAAAGTGGGTATAGGGTTAGGGACCAAGCAAATAAACAATAGACATAAAGGGTATCTACGAGGTGTGTAAATTAAGTAACCGGACTGGCAACATATCGTTTAATTTGGCACCATTTGGAAGGGCAGCAGGTGAATATATGATACGCCTTCAGGAAGAATTTAAACTTGCTAGAGTAATTTTGTTGTCCGTAGCGATTTTTTTCGTGAAACAGTTTTTTCTAGTGCATTCTAAAAATGAGTGACATTCATTTCGAGCAACGGTGTGCTATCAGGTTTTGCTTCAGACTTGGGCACAGTGCAACGGAAACTTTTGCAAAACTTCAGCAGGCCTACGGAGACAGTGTTTTGTCAAGGACCCTGGTTTTTTGATGGTTTAAGGCATTTTCAGAAGGAAGAGAGTTGATTGAAGATGAATCACGCAACGGAAGGCCTTCATCTTCAAGAACCGATAAAACTGTCGACAGAACCTGGGATCTTGTGCGTTCAGATCGTCAATTGACAGTCAAAATGATCGGGGAAGAGTTGAATGAAAAATGAATTGGGGATAAAAGAAATCTGCGCCAATGCGCTTTGTCACACAGCAATTTAAATAAACGAGTTTTTGGACAGTAAAAGCATTCCTGTGGCTCCTTAGCTTCCTTATTCACCTGACTTGACTCCTTGTGACTTTATCCTCTTCCCAAGATTGAAAAATCACCTCAAGGGACGTCATTTTGGAACACTCGAAAACATTCAAACTTCCGTAATCGACCAGCTGAAAGCTATTCCAGTATCCGAGTTCCAGCACTGCTATGAGGATTGAAAAAACTGTCTCCAGCGCTATATGGCTTCCCATGGAAGCTGTTTTGAAGGAGACAATATTGAATTGTGATTCTATTCGAATAAAAAAAAAAAATCAGTCCAGTTACTTAATTTACACACCTAGTATAACGCTACTTGATTTGACTTAGTAGTCGTTGACTCGTACTTAGCGTTTACTTCTGTAGTTTTCTTATCAGATTGTTTGATTTTATCTGCATTTTTCATAATGGTAGTAACAGTTGAAGGCGGTAAATTCATTATCCTGCAGATATCGGGACGTTTTCCCCCACTTTCCATTCGTCTAATAACTTCCATCTTCTTCTCAAGAGAGATAGAAATTCTAGACCTTTTAGGTCCATCTTGAATTAACATTTCCTTTCTTCTCTTCTCAGACATGGTATTTGTTTTACTGTACCCTTTTGTATATGCGTATGCAAAACTACACCTATTTTATAGAAACAAATGTAGTAACAGGTTACTTCTTTTTCAATTGCTACACCATGTCCAAGTTGCCCCCTTTGCATGTTGTTCATTCATAGTTTACTGTGATAAATATAAAACCTTATTGCAGTATCTTTTGACAATTACAGTCTTACAATTACGTTCTGATATAAACTAAAATTTAGGTCTGTTTTGAACCTTTCTCGTATTATAGGCTTATTTTAATCTCAAAAGTTCTAATAAGTCTGTCTCCGGAAAATAATGGTAATAAAGCTGCAACCTTTTGAATTTAACAACACATTTGGCCAATCTAAAATCTATAGCTTCAACAAAACAAAACTTGTGTTTATGGCCTGTAAAATGAACAATAATGGATAGAAAGAGATACTTTCTATTCATTGAGAATGGTATTCATCCGAAAAATAGCTCCTAATTTTCTCGCATCGAAAAATATATAAAAATACTGATATATTTCCAAATATAATTGAACGGGCAAGTGGATGAAGGTGTTATGTTACAAATTTTAAGTTCTGAGTTAATTGACATTTAGTAAGTTATTGTGTTTTTTATTTTCCGCTATCTCTCCGCTTGTCATATCAGTTGAAAGCCTGTCAAATTTATTATATTGTGAGAATTAGATTTTTTCCACAAAGTACTGCGTTTTTTCTTCTTTCGCTACTGTGTGATACCTAAAAAAACTACTTGAGGTCATTGTACATCTTTATCTATCTGTATCTTCCAAAATATAGATAATTGGAAACTGAGTGTTGTGATCAGGATAAAAGAGGCTTATGCAACTCATTCCAACGAAAATTTCAAAATTTCAAAAAATGCTACACATCACCTTCATCCACTTGCCCGTTCAATTATTCAAAGAATATTTTTATTCAAATTGGTGTGTATTAAACTGTGTGTATATATATATAAATCCGTACTTCGTATGGATTTTATTAACCCTTTGCACTCCAGCCTAGTGACTCATATAATATACTAACAACTCCAGCACTATATTAGTAACTTTCGTACATTAGTAAGTTTTTGCTGTTAAGTCAAGTCATTAGTAAGGGAGGTTTTAAAAATTTAAAATTTTTTTTCCGTCGTAACTCGCCAAATATTTATCTAATCAAAAAAACACTTTTAGATAACAGATTTGTCTTCTTATTCTAAACAATTTTTGTTTTTAACAAATTCTTAAAATTCGCAAATTATCGCTGGACGTTTAAATGTTAAGATAAACACACGCATCAGTTATACCAGTGGGTCCCAAACTTTTTCGGTTCCCGACGCCCTTAATGTATCAGAATTTTTCTGCGGCACCCCAAGTCAAATCATTGGTCTAACTTACGCAGTTGGAGGAATATTCGAATATTTTCGCGGCACCCCTGTAGCCTAGCCTCGGCGCCCCAGGGCACCGCGACGCACAGTTTGGGAATCACTGGTTTATACAAAAGCGCTCAAATAAGTAAAACAAGCGTGTCGCCGTAGTAGCGACAGTGGATTTAAATTTCATATTTTAAATGTCGCATTATCAGCGACAACGTAATGCAAAGAGTTAAATATGTTTTTGATGATAAGTGATTATCATAAGTGAGATATTTGTAGCAACCCCCTCATATATATATATATATATATATATATATAAATATATATATTAACTAGGCGCAAATAGCCTTTGTTGCTGTGCGCCAAAAAAATTTAACTAACTAACTATTTTTTAACTACATTGAACAAAAAATTCCATCTTTTTAGTCTAAACCGCTTTTCTTATATATAGGTATTTTGCTGTTAAGTACATAATAAGTGAGATATTTCAAGTGTAAAGGCAACGCGCCCGATAGCCCCCTGATACTTGTCTTATTAAAAACTACATTGAAAAATCTTTTAATTATTTAAGAATGAAAAAAATCGTTTTTCATTCTTAACAACTTTTCTTATATACATTTTGCTGTTGATTAAATGATAAGTGAAATATTTCAAATTTATAGGAAACACTTCCCTTAGCCCCCCAAATAATCTTCTTATTATACACTGCATTGAACTAGAAATGTTTATTCATTCTAAACAAATTTTCTTATATACATTTGTGATGTAAAGTAAATAATAAGTTTTAGTTTTAGGATCTCCCTCCTAATACTCCCCTAATACTCTACCAACTAAAAAAATACACACAACAAAATAGATGTGTTTTATTATTATCCCAGTATAAACAATTTTTGTTGTATACATTTTTGCTGTTAAGTCACTCATAAGTGAGATATTTCAAAAGTTTAGATTTTGAGTGCCCCGGTAACTCCCCAAATATTCATCTAAATGAAAAAATGCATAGTACAGAAATATTTACTTAATTATTACAAACAATTTTTGTCATATACGATGTTGCTGCTAAATCAATAACAAGGCAGATATTTCAAGATTTTAGTTTGAGGGTACCCCCTCGTAACTCCCCAAATATACATTCTACTAAAAAAAATCATAGATCAAATTAGACTTGATTTCTTATAAATTCTTATTTCTAACAAATTTTTGTGAAATATATTTTATATAAGTCAATAATAAGGTAGATATTTTAAGGTTTATAGTAAACAGTTTTAACCCCAAAACACTCCCTTAAAATGAAAATTTTGTTATGCCGTATAGCCTATGTTCGAATCCTGGTTTTACTGAAAATATGTCAATCGTATTTGCGTGGATCTCGGACAGACAGACAGAAAATAATTTTTTACGGATATCGTCTTATTATCATCATCTAAAACGTGTAGAAATAAAATATGGGGCCGGAAAAATAAATAAAAAACAGGTATAGCCTCCAGTTTAATTAATCTACAGGGTGTTGAAAAAAGAGTTACAAATTTTAGGGATATAGTACATCAAAAATTAAATCAATGAGTCTTAATAAACATGGGTTCGAAAAAAAGCATTTCCAAGATAAGTCTGGTTTTGGTTTTAACAATAATACATTTCCTTTATTTTATTTAACAATTTTTTAACAAAAAAAAACATATTTACTGCTAAATTAAATTTTTTAAAGATGTACAATAAGCCCTCCTGCCATGTCCATATAGGCTCCACATCATCTCAAGAAGGCAGCCACCCTTTCAAAAATGCCCGGTCTGTCTTGAATTGTCTGACAGCTTTACTCAATTATTTGTTGCATTTAATACCAACAGAAAAATGCATAATAATATAAAATCATGATGTGACTTGTTTAAACTTTAAACAAACAAAATACCTAATGTAAAAAGAAACGAGAGTTATTTTTATATCCTTACGGGCCAATGTTTATTGAGACTTTTTGAGTTAATTTTTGTTTCCTGTAAAACGTGTGATTTTTTTATCAGCCCTGTAGATTATTAGTTTTGTATGAGAAATTTGTAATCTGTGGTGTTTACATGCCCTTGACACGGCATCTTCTGACACAAACCTTTACATGATGTTGATTAGTAATATTAATAATATTTAACTTATGATTAAAATACATTATATTTGTCAAAAAAGAAAATTGATACTAAATGCATGTCAGTGATAATTTAGGCAGTTTCGTGAGTGAAATTATGTTTTAGAACCGCCCTTTCGTTTTAGTTCTGGCCTAGAAAACACGCTACAAAGGGAAAAAATACTTTCTTATCTAAATAACGTTCCATATTTGTCATAGACCCCAGAAAACACAAGAATTTTGTGGTCAGATTCAATCTAAGACAACATAAAAACATACTCTCTCTTTGTCTATCCTTATGACTTATTGCCCAATAAAAATTTACGAGAAAACTCTGGGAAAAGACAGATAATATCTGTAGATATAGTTTTGCTGAAGTAAAACACAAAACATTATAAAAGGGATAAAATGAAAGAAAGAACGTATTTTACAAATAAAGGAATTTAGCTTACCTTGTTCTTTAACTAAGACCAATAAATTTAAACACTTGCCAGCAAATCTGAACAATTTTAAACTAACTTTCTTTATTACGACTATCACTCAAGGACTAAGTTAACTTAGGTTAGGTTAGGTTAGGAAATTAAAGTGGTTAAAAACATCATTATCTTTTCATAAAAGCATTTCACACCCTAATTATTCTGCGCGATCCTGACTGGTCCTTAATTTTTATCGCACGTCATTTCGAAGAAGGTCGAAATTTGGCAATTTCATCAGGAACTGTCTAAAGACGGTTGAGGAAACAAAAGCTTGTATCCAGAAGACCTGTAACTTGCTAGTCTTTTCTGGCAAATTATCGAGCTGTAAAATTACATTTCGCTCATGAGAATTTGAACTGTCTGGATGCAAACTATAGCAGTATATTGTGCAGAAATGAGTAGCGGATGAGTTAAATTCTCCAGATGGGCGAAAAAGAGTGTCCTGAAGGCCTAGTAATCTAGGGAATTTGAATAGACTATTCTGTACGAGGGGTCTATTCTGTAACTTGTTGACCGTCACTTTCACACTGTCGAGGTTACTATTATGCAGACTGTACAGTAGGAACTTTCAATAGGATACTGTAATAAGAATTGTCACACAGCTTACAGAATAGGCTCCTGTCTACCTGGTGTAATCTGTCTGTTCCAGCCCTATATATCTAAATAATTACACTTACTAACTTACTTACTTACTTACTTACTTACTTACTTACTTACTTACTTACTTACTTAATCCTAAGCCTTTCTGCCTTTTGGTGTAAGGTGTTGTGAAAGAGAGTCACACTACATCTTCTGGTGATCTTTTCCAAAAAAAAATCCAGACTCTCCTATTTGCCGTGAAGGTTTTAATATCTGTCCATTTGACCCCTCGCCTCTCTGTCGCTTGTCTCACTTCGTCCTTCCAAATCTTAATTGATCGTCCTCTTCTTCTCTTTCTTATTAGTCGAGCATCAAATGTTCCTTTGGCTATTCTTTCATCCCCCATTCTTTACACATGTCCTAGCCATCTCATTTGTTTTTCTTGCATTAGGTGTTCCACTGGTTTCGTCTGTAATTCTTCCCTGAACATCGCATTTCTATTACGGTCTATCTTTGTCTTTCCCGATAAATAATTATTACATACGTAATAGTCTATATTTGCCTCTCGGCCCGCAAAGTTTTCGAAAATTTACTATAAGACCTTTAACAAAAAAACTGTTAGATCTTCGATTAACTTCATTTCATATTTAGCAAGAACCTCCCTCTGGTAGTTTAAGCTTCTCTTAACCATTCTAACCTATTTCATCCTTATCACGTGCTTATCCACTTTAATCGTCTACTGTCATTACCTATTCTACTCTACTATGTTACGTGCCTTTTACTACTTCCTCTTTTACCTAATTATTGAAACTTATTATTAAATTAAATTTACAACAAAAGTATTGAAACTAAAAAGTCGCTCGACACTTGAAAATGTCTTCGAAGTGTAGGCACTGCATAAGGGAGGCGTATATCCAATATTGGACAAAATAACTTATATAACAATAATAATTTCCAACAAAACGGTTCCCAAGATTCTTTTTAGAACTTTGGCACAATATATGAAAACCACAGAGTCAGCGCCATGTTTCGACCAGTCCTATTATCTCTGTATAAGTAGTACACATTTTAAGTATTAAATTCTTAAGGCTGAGTTGACCCTTAAGCTGTATGGGCATTAACGGAAGGTAAAAATTCAAATGTATTGTCCAAGAGTTGAACCCGGGTTTATCTCGCCAATCTGATCACTTAACTGAACTAATATTTGAAAAGTATTTCAGAGAAATAATAGAACAGACTGAAAATTATATCAAACTTGTATAGGTGCTGCCATCTTCCAAACGGTAGCTAATACTACAACTACCGTTTCAGTAATCGATAGCAAAATAACCAGCAGATAATACAGTTATGCCCAACATGCTAATGTTTCATACAATTTAAGTTTTTAACACATAAATAGGAAGTATGGTAGAGAGACCTCCGGCACTATAAAATCTACGTGACACGTGTTTTTCCGGTCGGTTATATCATACTTCATATAATCAACACTCAAACACCTGTGAGGCCTTTTCACACAAAACACTAATTATTCCTGAACATAGTAGTGTCACCCAGCTGGTTTTCACCGGTTTCCGGAAACCAGTTGTTAAAATTTATTACGGTATTTGGGTTTTAGATATTTTATCGTTCTGTATTTATCACATTGCGTTTTTAATACTTATTTGTTTCGTAAACATATGCACAGGTTTTGCAGGTGCGAATTTTTTAGTCTAAGTTAATGCCATAAAATGTATTGCCGTTTAATGCTTTTCTTATCATATTTTGATTGGCTCACCATTCTTGCGAGTGTGTTCAGTGTAAAGGTGACCAGATTAGGTGATAATATCTCGTATAACGAAAGCGACACATAATATTATATTTTACTTACGTGTACATATACGTACTTGCAGAACAAATAAATATCTATATTAATAAAATTTGCTATATCTGTTGTTTTTATTTTATCGGCCCCGTATTTAGTTTCTACACCTTACAAGTAATTATAAGACGATATCCAAAAGAAAATCAATTTTTGTCTATCTGGCTCTCTGCTTGTCTGTTTTTCTGTCCGAGATTCACGCAAAAACGGCTAGATATATTTTCACATAATTTGATATGATGATAAAGTAAAACCAGGATTCAAACATAGGCTATATTGTATTACAAAATTTTCATTCTAAAAGGGTGTTTCTGGGTTAAACTGTCACTAAAAAAGTTAGTTAGTTAGTTAAATTTTTTAGCGGACAGCAACAAAGGCTATTTGCGCTTAACGCAGCCCATCTAAATTACTACACATATCAAAAACAATAAATAAACAAATAAAATCAATAAAAATACGCATACTCAATAAGATAAAAGGTCTGTTCGAAAAATTGAACAGACGGTGATGGTAAGAGGCTGTAAAGGGGCCATCGAATATCACAGTCTAGTAATAAAACACATTAAAATAAGGTGCAAGGCCTCAAACATATAACAGTAAATTCGATTCTCTCAGGAAGAATATCAGCCTGTCCAGTACTCAGTCGTCACCTAAAACAACTGACAGGTAATAGCACAGGCCTAACCTCTCCCTGACATCCTCGAACTGTACACATTCAGTTAAAATGTGTAACACAGACAAAACTGTGTTACACGTCTCACATATAGGAGACTCTTCACTTCGAAGGTGTCGATGGGTCCACCAACAGAGACCTATACGGAGGCGTGTGATGGCGGTTTCCTCCCTGCGGTTAATCCTGCAGGAAAAACTCCATGGATTAGTATCCTCCTTAATATGTTTCATTTTGATATTATGCGTACTATTTCACTCATCCTGCGATTTAGCTAGCACCAACTGCATCAGATGAGCTTTTGCATCATCAGGAAATGTGAAGCTCACATCAATAGTACGTCGACAGCAAGTGGCTTTTACAGCTTCATCTGGTTTTCTTCCTGTGGTTAATCTTGCAGGAAGAACCCCATTGTTTTATATCCACATTAATCTGTCTACTTAACATCTTGTTTGCTGCTCCACTCTGTGACTAAAAAACTGAAAATATCTTCCTTATTATTGATTTCACACAAAAATGTATATAACATTAAATATTTATAAGAAGAAAACAAATCTTATTTATTCTGTAATTTTTTTTTTTTTCATTTAGATAAATATTTGTGTAGTTATATGGGGACACCTAAAAATTAAACTTTTGAAAATTCTTCTGTATTATTGACTTGACAGCAAAAATATTTATGACAAAAATTGTTTATAATAATAAAACAATTTCTTTTTGTTGTGTGCATTTTTTCAGTTGGATTAATATTAAGGGAGTTACAGGAGTGACACTCTAAAACTAAAATATTAGAATATTTCACTTGTTGTTTACTTTACATCAAAAATGTATATAAAAAAATTGTTTAGAATGAAGAAACATTTTTCTCTGTTCAATATAGTTTTTAATAAAATTAATATACCGGTGTGAGGTATGGGGCTACCTTAACACTTAAAATGTCTCACTTATTATTTAGCAGCAAAATAAATATAAGAAAATTGGTTTAGAATGAATAAATGTTTTTAATAAAATGAATATTGTGAGGGGACTACGGGGATGTTACATATACACTACAAACCTCTCACTTATCATAATCACTTACAACAAGAATTTATTTAACTAGAATCATACAAAGTACTGGTGCATTGTCTAGTATTAAATTTAATACACTTCACATGAATTTTTCTTTTCCCATATTATACACGAGGCTATATTTTTATAGTTTCATAAAGCATATTTTTTGCATTCTCCATACTTCTATAAAAGAGGTATTTTTTAAAATTTAGATATTACAAAAAATAATCCATGCATGCAAGTATAATTACACAATAAAAATTTGATGAGTAATTCGAGATCGTTTATAAAGTTTTTTTTTTAGCGTACAGAGTGTTTATTAGTCAACTAGAAGCATTGTTGAACGCAACATTAAACAGTAAATGTTCATAGCAATAACAGGGATGTACAACATTGATTTTCCTGTAAATGTCAGCAGGATAAACCTACAGGCTGAACCATAAGTCGCGCACTATAGGGATAAATGACACTTCTAGTAGACAACAGACTTCAAATAACCCTAAGGAAAAACTTGAGAGGTGTGAGGTGGACCTCGTTACCAGACCTCTCGATTTCTTGCACATAAAAAACGTTCAAGAACTTAAAGAAGAAATAAAATTGAAGTTGGAAATTGTTTATTTAACTGATTAAGTTGCTGGTGATCATTTCGATGATTATAACAACAGATTTTAATCGACCGAAAAATGAAATGCGTGTGAGACCTTCAAATGGTCCTTCAAAATGATTAATAAAATACAAAATTCTTATTGAATAGAAAAATGTTTTTATTGATAATAAAAGTAAACTGCATGACATTTATACACGAAATACAATATCAGCCAAATGAGCACCTCTTGAGCCAAGGCTCAAGAGGTGCTCAAGAGAGACAGTGGGTCACTCTTTTATCAAAATTTTCAATAATATCTTGGTATAATTGCGGTTCTATCTCACCAATAACACGAATAATTTCAGCTTTCAAATCAGGAATTGTTTTGGGCTTATTTTAATAGACCTGCCCTTTCACGAAGCCTCACAAAAAGAAGTCCAACGGTGCTAAATCACACATTTTTGGCGGCCAGTTCACATCACCGTTTCTCGAGATTACGCGGCCTGGAAATTTCTCGTACAATAAAGTCAATGTTTCACGAGCTGTATAGAAAACGTAGCGCCGTCCTGATGAAACCACATGTTCTCCAGGTTCATATCTTCCAATTTCTGCCACAAAAAATTGGTTATCATCTGACGATATCGAAGTCCATTCACGGTTACAACGTTACCATCGTCATTCTTGAAAAAAATACGGACCAATAACACCATCAAACTAAAATACGCACCATACAGTGACTCTTTGTGGATACATTGGCTTCTCTTGAATTACTCGTCGGTTTTCCTCTCCCCAGATGCGGCAGTTTTGTTTATTGGCGTAACCACCAATTTGAAAATGTGCTTCGTCAGAAAACATGATTTTTTGATAAAAAAATCATTCGGCTGTTCTGCTATCCAACTGAAGTTACAACTTTGCAAATGATATTGTGACTACAGTTATTGTGTCAGTTGAATTTTATAAACCTTCATCGATAAATCTTCGTTCAAAATACGCCATGTTGTGATTTGTGAAAGACCCAGTTGCTGTGAACGTCAAGAAATCGGCATATCTGGGTCTTCAGCAACATATTTACGAACCATGGTTTGAGCGTCATCCATCGAAAGAAATCGATTCCTCGGGCTGGCTTAATTGGTATTATGGCTATTACGTCCCTCTCCTGGCATAATCATCTTAATAACACCATTGGTACATAAATAGCTATAATGAAATTTCAGAAGATACTTAAATACGGTAGTTATGCCGATTCTACCTGCAAAAATATGTATCTGATCCTGTGAAAAAGAAATTACCCACCCCTGTTACAAAAGATATATAAAAACACCTGATATTTAACAGAACAAGATTGATGACTTATGTGCGTAATGCCAAGACTAACAGTACCCAATAATACAAAATTAGTTAAAATTAGTACAAAAATATCGTTTCGTCAGTTGTTGTTTAGCGCCTAGATGTATTTTACCCGCAATACAATAGCGTTAGATTGGTTGCATTCTCATTTAAATTACCGAATTAGGTAGATTCTGATGAACTATTCAATTTAATTTGGCTACGAAATTCTTTTAGCATGTGTAAAATAATTACATGATATAATTATATGAGGCACCCTGGCTTCGTGGTAAGACGGCCGTTTATGGAGCCCTACGATGCATATTTACCGACGTTTAAGACGCATTCTTTTTTCTGGGACATTTTTTGGATAATATATATTATTTTTAAAAAATTTCAACCTTAGGCCTGTAAGACACATTTCGGCTTTGATTAGAGTGACCAGACGACCCGATTTTTTGGGAGTTGTCCCTATTTTTAATATAATGTCCCAATGTCCCCAAATGTATTTTCTTGACTATTGTGTCCTGATTTTCAAATACTCATCGTTTTTAGTTATCGTATATAGAAAATTCACAATAAAATGTTAATACAGTAGACTCACAATAATGTGAGATTGTTCACATTATTGAATCATTAAATAATATAATCCTGAAATGTTTTCAGTCCTTTATTATTGCTTAATACATAATAGATATCAGGGGCGTAGCTACCAGGGGTGCTGGCAGTGCGAGTACACCCCGGCGCGGCGCAATATCAAAGTTATAGGGCGCCGAATTGATGAAAATTTTCAAACCAAAGAAAATTCCATCTCAGGAAATACGCGGGAAATGTGTTCTCTCTCACTCGTCATAAAATCCTTGCGAGTTGCGACGACAAAAACGCGCAATACTGAACGTCCAAACATCGCGAGCGAGTGAGAACGCATGGTAGTTATTCCGCGGACCGATTGAATACAATAAAGCCACCGGCAACAAACTTCAGAATTTTTTAATATTGTTGGCCAAATTTATATATTTTTTAGTAACGTGAAAAAATGGGAATTACTTAAACAATCACCTGTAAATTCCGTTATATTAAAAAAACTGTGTCCGACTCGTTGTCCTCCAGGTATGATTCGTTAATTACATTAATATTTAATTATATTGAAATATTAAGATCGATAACTGAAATTCTTTTAAAAAGTAATAACAAAGATGAAGTATCCGAAGTAAAGGGTTTGAAAAATAAAATATAAAATTTTGAATGCATTATTAATAGTGCTATTACAATGTATAGTATATAACAATCAATTAATTGTGATTTAATCCTGGCTAAAAATTTAATTACTAATGCCCATAATGAATTAAAACATTCAAGAGAAGATTTTAAAACCTAAGAGAGGAAGCAGTTGTTTTGGCAAAAACTTGGGGAATTGATACTCAATTTCGAAATCAGAGAAAAAGAATTATTAAAAAATATTTCAACGAAATGAATTGTTAGTTTTGTTTCTCAAATCTAGAACACAAATTCCGCGTCACAATATTTAATACTATTATGGACATTGTCACCTGTCAACTAAAAATGCAGTTAAATGGATTTTTTACCGTTATATCAAAATTTATAATACTCAATCCTAAGTAGTATCGGATGACAATTTATTGAATAGTGCTAAATTATTACAAGAAAAATATAGTACGGATTGAACAAACGCATTTCCTCAACAGATATTAAGTTTTCGATCAGCATTGTTGGACAAAGTTAAATTATGTTCCAGTACAAGAGAATTTGCCAAAATATTTTTAGTAGACAATAGCAGTGTTCTTCAACCCGTGGTCCGCAGAAAATTCCTGCTGGTCCGCGAAATTCAAGTCACACTTCGATTCACGAGTATATAGCACATTTTTTAGTCGACGAAGACGCTAACTTTTGTCCGAACCATGATTTATTTAATATATACTAACACCAATACAACGCTTTTCGCGGCTATTTTTCATACTTCTGAAGAAACTAGCTCTTTGGAATAGTCGCTTATATGAGGAAGATGTAGAAATATTTCCACTTTGGAAAAATTTTTGCTGCTGATGTCAACCAGATCATAAGTCACATTCAACAATAAGTCAACATTTAAGAGCATTAGCTGAAAATTTTAAAAATTATTTCACTGAAAATGAGTGTCCTCGTAAAGGTAACCTCTGGATTAATAATCCATTCTTGAAAGATATTAAGTCATGTGTACTTGATCCACGGGGAAAAGAAATGCTGATCGAGTTGTCTTGTGATGTCACTCTGGTGTCCAGAAGCAGCAGCAGATATCGCACTAAAAATTATAATTATATAACTGTATAATAGATACCTATATAATAATAAAATACTATATATATTGGTTTTTATTTGTGTCTTAGCTTTCAGCCGGTCCGCGAAATATTTATCCTATTTTCACCGGTCCGCCGGGGCAAAAAGAACACTGGACTATAGTACCATTTTATCCGATTTCGATGATACATGCACAGCATTTATGCTGTTTTTAACACTTCCTACATCTGCGTCATCTGCGTCATCTGAAACGTCATTTTCATAGTTAATAATAATAAAAAGTTATCTAAGAAATACTATAGGACAACAGCGGTTTAGTGACTTAACATTACTAGGTGTTGAAAACGATCGTGCAAGATAAATGAATTATGAAGATTTAATAGACATTATTGCGGAAGTTAAAGTCGAAAAAACTGTTTTAAACACTAAATGCATACCCTTAAATCTTTTGGTAAGTTTTTTAATATTATTATTCGCTATATATTGTCTTTCTTTTAAAAACTATTTTTGTTGTATTGTTGATTTTATAAAATGTTCTTCAAATAAATGTCGTAATTTTAATTGCCAATCTTGGGGCGCATAACATTTTTCTACAAACCACCGTAGCTTGAAGTTGCTACGGCACTGATATATTACTGCCTTTATTTAAAATTTTCCACTTTTCATTCTGTGGTTTTCAATATTTCTTTTACTGGGTGTTAAACTCTGGCTGACAGCTGCTATAATTTTCTTTGATTTATTTTTAATGGAACAGATAGTAGATCTAGCTACTTCATATTTACTGTACTCACTTTACTGTATGGTGATACTCAAGCTCTTATTACGGTCTTCTCTAATTCTAGATTTTATAAAGTTAAACACTTTTTTTACTTTTAGATATTTTGAAGCTATTTACAAGCAGAAAAACTCGCGTCTGTTCATAACTGCACAAAATAAACTGCAAATAAAAAGTTTTTACCAATAAACATTATTTGCATATCTTTATGCAAGTTTCAACAAGTCAAATTACTAACTGCTCACAGTATTAAAGGTTCACATTATTCCCACTACAAAGTAGAAAACTGATACATTTTGCTGTTCACGTTATTCAGCAGTTCATATTTGTATATGTTCACACAAATACGAGTCTACTGTATTTCTTAGTCGTTAGAAAATAGTATATTAAAATACTAGTTTCATAATGGATGGTTTTGTTGCACGCATCGAAAGTAAAAAACGTGTAGCAAAGCTACGAGTTTTTTATATTATTTTTTCTATTATGATTTTTCATGCGTTTTAAAATAATAACTTTACATTATATAATCATACAACATCCTCGTTTAGGGAATTTGGTATGTGAATGTAGCGATTGGCCGAACTGGTTTGGCAGTTAAATATATTTCAAGGTAGCTGTCAATTTCTGTTTTGTAAACTTTGCAAGTTAATGTACCAATTTTAACAATTTTATGAAATGAATTATTCATTTCCATAATAAATCTCATTTTAACAAATTCAGTTTCATAATCTCTTATGAATGCAAAATAGAAAAACTAGATTTTCTTGTCGCTACTTGTCTCTTTTTGTCCCCGCAGTAATATGTCAAGAACTTCGAGCGAATGCGGACCAAAATGTTGGGATTTGATTGTTTTCGATCACTACTCACGTGTACAATTTTGCAAACGTAATAAATTTAAATTAGGTTACTCTATTTTTCGTGTGATTCTTTTATTATTATTTACCTACATAATTTATTTATGTATTTTTATGTTATTTTGTTATTTTAAGTTAGTTGTTTTATGTGTTTTTGTTATTATTTTGTTTTTTATTATATTTTCATGTATTTTTGTTGATTCGTTCAAATAATGTGACAATAGACCTGTATAGTGACTTTTTTTATGAATATTAAGTTGTTTTTATACACATTGGCACAGTGGCGCACCAAGGGGGGGGGTCCCTACCCTAAGAAAGAAGGAAATAAAAACACACTAGAAAATTTTGTTACCATCGTTCGATCATCACTTTTATTTCCGAAGCGAGGACCTCTTTTTTTATCGTCACTTGGAATTTAGAAGTGAAAACCTTATTCATAATTTAAATTTTGTCTTCCGCCCCTCCCCCTAAGAAATCCTGAGTGCTCCACTGCATTGGCATATTTAATTTTGTAAATTTCGTTATGAATTTGGCAAAAAAAAAAAACAATGCATTTTCATATTTGCACAATTATGAGCTGCCGCCAGAGGATTTTTTGTATTCCATGTATGTGTGTAATATTGTCAAAGATGAAGTTTGTTGTTTATAGCAATTTATATTTTAATTATCTGTTAAATTAAGGAAAATGAAAAAATAATTCGCTTTATTGACGTCATTGGCGCGCATTCTAATCTAAGTCACATCCTATGGCTATTTATGTCACTAAAGAGCGCCGTTTGAAACTGGTTAATGTTTAAAAATTAATAACATTCTTATAGAATAAGATTTTATTTATTGTTTTTGCTTCATAATATTTTGAGATTGCTATTCTTCTAGGTGCAAATAATAAATTTAATAAATTAATATCATTCTACAAGTCTTTTAAACAAGTTCCGGTTCAGAAGAAACTTTCCAAATGTTCAGTTTTTTATTTTTTCTTTAGTTAATGGTCATCATGTCCCGATTTTTATTTATTCCGATCTGGTCATCTTAGTTTTGAAGCAAATGTTTAGGGAAACAAAGTACAACTTTTACACATATAATAATAAATAATACTACATTAGTTTTATCACATCATTACCTGTGTTATTATAGTTAAAATTTAACTAGGGAACTTTTTACGCTTTTCAGTTTTGTAGTTAAAACCGTTCTTAAAAATTAAAACTAAATGTTCTTTTCATGGTTTTATTTAAAGACTCTAGGGTGAACATTAATTATAACCACAAGAGTATACTTTTTGTCTAATAATAGCTACTTAGTGCATTTCAAATGTTAGAACAGTTGAACTTCGGGTAGGTCAGGCAACCCACATTACATTGCATCATGCGGGTTGCATATACTATCCCTTAACAGTAATACTTAAAACATTTATATAAAATGCATGTTGCGACATGTGGCGAATAACACAATTTAATATTAATCTAACCATTTTTGTTAAGGGCTATTTTATAGTGGGGAATACTGTCTTAGTAGTGAAATTAATAATTTCTTTGAGCACTTTTTAAGTAGGAGAAAGTTGACTTATTATAGTGGATTTATATATTCTTTGACGGTTATCCTGAAGAGGAGTAATGTCAAAATAAATTAAAATTATAAATTTCATAGAGGACCGTTTTTAAATGTTCGAGTTCCTCTAGCAGGGAGATAGGGTTTAGAACGCGAAGAGCACCGCATTTGCGGGGGTGTCCGGATCGTCCCCTCAGACCTTGAAAATCCAGATGAGGGCCACGTGAAGGTGTCGCGCCGGTTCGTACTCATATCTGCAGCAGGTCTCCAATGTGAAGAACCTCTAGTCGACTAGTAGCTAGTACATTTATTATACTATACCGTAATTAGGATAGTAGGTGTTTACACACAACGTGGTACTGTACTAGCCTGTTGACCATATTATCCCACACCAGAATAGTAGGGGCATACACACAAAGTGTCACTATCCTTAAACTGATTGATCGATTTTCAAAAACCGAAAAGTGTAGGTAGCGAATCTGTTTTCTTCAGTGTTTAGGCTAATTTTTATTTCCCTCGACGACGAGAAAGTTGATATTTCACGATTTTCTTTGCTCTGGTCACATTGAGTGAAGAAAAGAATATTTACAATTAGGAGTAGAGGCAGACCACTTTTTTATTTTCTTTACCGTATAGGGATAGTTTTAATTTTTTGAAAATTCGCGATTTTTAAGTTTTTGCGATTTTTTAAAGGGTGCGACGAGTAAAAACTATGTTCAGGGATAGAAGGAAGGCCACCAAAGATCGCAGAATACTTTTTTCGATATTCCTTACCGCTTTGGAGTAAGTTTAAATTTTCAGAGAGATGCGATCTTTACCATATCTCGAAGCAACGTATAAAATCTACCCTCAGGGATGGAGTATGGTCCACCGAAGATGGCTGGCTATATTTTCTCCGAATTTTCCCTACCGGTGAGGGGTAGATCTAGTTTACTCGAATTTCGTGATTTTGTTTTTTGTCACGATATTTTCATCCCGATGGATTGTCGCAAACTAAACCGTATATCTAGCGAACCTTCTTTATATGTTGGTCGCAGGAGAGAATGAAATGAGCAATTTTTAACCTCAGGGGTAGGAGACGAGTAGGTCGAAAGTGGCTGATCACTTTTTCCTCCATGTTCCTGACCGTATGGGGGTAGTTTTTAAATTTGAGAAATCGCGATTGATATTTTGCGATCCTTTTAGGGGTTGAAACGAACAAAACGTACTCTCAGAGTTAAGGGTGAATCCACCGGATGCAAACGAGCCCATTTGGACCGGATTTTCCGTATCTTAAAATGACCAGTTTACAATCAGTTGATTTTTTCACGCAGCACCCCTAAGTTATAAAATAATATTATGCAATATTTTCTAAAATTGAAATTAACAATTTTTTATTTATTTATTTTAAATACATGAACAATATATATAATATATATAATACAAGTCATGAACAAGTTCTGTAAAATGTCGTACTGTTAAATTGCTTTAACAACTTAATTTTAATTCAAAAACGAAGAAATACTATGATAAAATTGTTTAATTTAATTAAGACTCGAGTTATTTGTCTGTAGTACGTGTTAATAAACTGCGCACTGCAAAAATATTTATACACATGCTTTGTACAGCCCTGGTGACTTGTTATAACGCCTACAAGCATACCAACCGCACCACATCCGCACCAGTTTGGTTGCATTCATTTCACGGCATACTCTTTTTTTTGTAACGTTGCATTGCTTGCATATTTTTGTCGTTTGCTCGCTGAGTTGACATGCCACTTTTATCATTTATTTTTTATAAACTCTACTTGAAAATTGTACTCTAGTAGTTTGACGAAAATATTTTCACAAAAGTAACAGATTATTTTTGTTTAGTTCATGAATTCAATATGAACTAACAGGACTGGATTCAGGGATTTTACACACAATTGTAAATATTTTAGATTATTTCAACCTAACCTAAATAACAATAGTTCTCGATTTCAAAACATAATTTGAATGATTGTCGTCATGTTTTTGCTGAGCAAATCGATTGATGACAAGAGCACGTTTAGCGAAACAGCATTGTATACTGTTAAATGGGGTCTTACTGCATTTATTGCATCCTTTTGATGGCAATATCACAGGCGCGGCAGGAGAGACAGGCGTGATGTTATATCTAAAAGTTTGAATTTCATGATAGTATTAAAGGCGTGATAAATTTGCTACCTTGACTTTGACAGTTATAACCTACAAATTTATACAAGTACTTAGAGTAACATATTCTTGAATTTCATTAAATATACGAGGGTTGCCTCTTATGTTTCGGGATTGCGCTAAACTGTGCTGCCATCTGGAAACTGACGCCTCTATCGTAAAGTTTGACATTTTGACGGTATACAAACTCAGAACGTTTTGACGTACGAGAGCTATTTGTGTTGTTTACAGTAACTTGAAAAAAATCATCTTGACTAAAAATAGAATTAAATCGTGATCATTTTCGAGCGCTAATTTTTTACAACTTGGATTAACCCAACAACAGTACATCGATGAACTTAATTCGACTTTTGGCGATAAAACACCATCAAGAACTACTGTTTATCGATGGTTTGCTGAGTTCAAACGTGGCCGTAGTTCGCTTAAGGACCAATTTCTTGAAGGTCGTCCAAAATTGGTTGTGGTTCCGGAAAACATTGATGCTGTGCGTGAACTGATACTGCAAGATCGTTATGTGACTTATCGTGAGATTGAGGTACCCTTGGGCATTAATGGAACCTGCCTACATTCACTATTGCATGAACATTTGGTTTTCAAGATATGTTCGTGTTGGATCCCACATAATTTGACAATCGCAGTGGAAAATGCCTCAATCGGAATGAAAGAAAAACAACCTAGATTGGTCAACAGATCGACTCCTATCTTATTGCATGATAACGCTAGACCACACACTGCACAAATGACTGTGGCAAAACTACAGGAATTGGAGTTAGAACTTCTTCGTCATTCTCCATACTCACCAGATCTAGCCCCCACTGACTACCACTTCTTCCGCAATTTGGACAACTTTTTAATAGGAAAATAGTTTAATTCCGACAGTGCTGTAAATCTCACCTTCCAGGAATTCATTGACTCTCGTCCGCCAGGGTTTTATGCCAGCGGCCTGAACAACCTGCCGGTTAAATGGCAAAAGTGTATAGACAATATGGGTGCATACTTTGATGAATAAAATAATTCCTTATATTTGTAAGTAATCAACTAACTTTGCCTTTTTTTCTACAAAGTTCATCCTTGGCTACCTAATATATAAGAAAAGTTGTTAAGAATGAAAAACGATTCTTCTCTATTCAATGCAGTTTTTAATAAGAAGAATATTTGGGGGGCTATGGGTAGAGCTACCTATAAGTGAAGTATCTCACACATTATTTACTTAATTTCAAAAATATATAGAAAAGAGCGGCTTAGAATAAAGAAACGATTATTTTGTGTTGTACTTGAAACTGAATCTCGCTTATCTTTTACGTTACAGCAAAAATGTACATTACATAAACTGTTCTAAGTATGGGTACGCCAGCTACTTAGGACATTCTCAACGAGTTAAACAGCGTAACCCAAAATGGACTTGTCAAACGCCTGTATGTATACTACCCGCAATACAGTCGCGTTAGTTTGGTTGCGTATTTTAGTTTTTGTACGTTTTCTAATTGATATATTGTAAGATGTGCTTGTGGTTGTTATTTGAATGAGTACATGTGGTTGTTTTGTGTTTTAGGCGAACACCCGGAAGCAATGCAGCACGGCGGAAAGGCTCACCACTGCTGTTCCTGTCTCTTCTACCTTATAATATCCACTCTATGGATAATATTTATGACGTAACCGCCATCTTTTACAAATCCAGTGAGGTGTATATAAAATAATTATGGTATGATTGGTTAAAAAGACATTTTTTAACCGTTTGTGATTTGAACTATGTGGGATTTTATATAAGGGTGCTATGGTGAACTGTCTTTTATTAAATGTATTTCTTAAACACAAGTTAACATTAATTGCACGATATTTCTGTAATTATGATAAAAATATTTTCTATCACAGGTTCCTAAACACTGTTTACATTGAGTGTACTGTCACTTGGAACAGCTTTTTATATGAAGTGTGCGAAATTTTACACATAAATGTCTGATCGTATAGGATGGGGAAAATTTAGAATGACCAAAAACATGGAATTGAAAAGGTTGTTAAAAAAATCTCGACAAGATTTTGCAGTTGCGTGAAAAATACAGTAATGAATGGGTAAATTAATGGTTCATTTTATACTGAATAGCTGGCTCTGTAAATGGCCTATTCTCCCTTGAGATTCCTAAGTGATGATCCGTCTAAAATCCGGTTAGAATCCGTAAACACAAAATTTATTACATGAAATATTAAGAGTGAGCAGAGTGAACAACAAAAAGTAGACAATCAATTCAAAAACTGTTAGGCTTCCTGCCACACGCTTTGTCTTTTTGAAGCTTTGTTCTTTCACATTTAACCCCGATGCGGAAAACTATCAGAACTAGGACTAGAATAGTTCTGACTATAAATCTTTAGGTTCGCTATTACTCTTTGAAGTTCCGAACTGTTTTATCCCGTTGTAGTAATGTAAGGATAAGCAATGGACAGTCATACAAACCTCGAGCCCGTACAGTATTCCATTTTTTAAGAATCTCAATCGGGATGCGTAACTTATTACAATCTGCCGACGCTGCACTTTTAACGGTCGCGCTGATTATACGCAGATACTGAGCTCTTATTGTACCATCTGATTATTTGACCCAAAACAATTATAAACTAAAGATATATTAAACTTGAGGCGTGTTATACGTCTCTCTCAATTCATCATCTCAATTCTGAAAGCTCATTACGTGCCCTCTTAAGCCGTTGTTGCGGTATGAGTGAGGTACTAGAGTCTTGTTGCAACATCAAGTTAAATTCTAGAAGCTCTCTATGTTCCCTCTAGACTCGTTACGGTGGTACAAGGCATGAAGCTGAACTCTTCTTGCAACATCTGATTGTTTAAGTCAAAATAATTAGAAACAAAAAGGTCTTCGGGTACGTAGCTTTCAGTGGTGTAACTTCATATCCCCCCCCCACCGTTTTTTTTTTGAGTCTCCATTGGTTTCGGCAACTTTGTCTTGGGAGAAAAATCGATTAAAAAACAGTCATTAATGTCCGGTTGCATAAAATCTAAAGTACTTACATCTAGTCTAAAACTAGATGTAAGCTAAAATTCATTAAAAGCTTATTAAAACCATTGCGTTGCTAGGCAATTTTGTGTTAAATTAAGTTTTAGTTTACATCTAGTTTTAAGACTTTTATGCAACCGGGCTTAAGAGTGTCCATATTTTCCTAAGTGGTGTCTCCCACCGCGCGGTTTCTGACCCATAGTTATGCTACTGGTCACTTTACACATTTTTATAAAGCTATCTAAATTTTTCGTTCCCAGTCTTTCCTCATCGTGGCGAAATGACAAGCAGAATTGGATAGTGAGAACATGACATGTACTTGGCGAGAATTCAGATGACTGATAAACAAGCGTATGGTCATAATGAAGCAATGCAATTCATTTGGAGATTGAGAAAGAAACATCGCTCTGTTTCAATCTATCTTCCCACCACCACAGTGGGAGTGGTACATATACAGAAACATACACGTATGCGAATATATTCAAATATAACAAACGAAGATAAAAACTACGGACGTACGTCGTTAAAAGTAGTTCAGATACGTGATTGGTAGTTTACAGAGTTGTAAAAAATAGAGATACAGTTTTATCGATTCTCAATCGGTCAATCGGAAATCTGAATTATCGCCGAGGTGCTTTCTTTCTTTGCAACTCTCTTTCGTTCGGGCGCGTCATATATTGTGTAGAACAGTGATTCTCAAACTGAATCTAATCACGGACAAACAAGACCTTTTGTTTTACGTGTTTCGCAATATATCTCATTTTTTACTCGGATCGGTGAAACTATTATTTTACAACCATAATTTATTGTAAAACTGTAAATTTACATTAAAAAGTAAATATTTTTTAGTTACTAGTACAAGTAAAAATTTATAATTTTATGTACAAGTTCTACTAGCCGTAAATTATTTTACAAAAAATATTACTCTTATCAGTTTTTAAAATGAGGACCCTGGTTTTTGCTCATCACTTGTATTTTGGAGGTGAGGGCCTTTTTTCTTTCGCTCGTCACTTCTATTTTGGAGGTGAGGACCATTTTTTTTGCTCATTACTTGTATATTGGAGATGAGGACGTTTTTTTTTTGCTCATTACTTATTAGATTCGTTTTCCTTTTTGTTTACTCATCAGCATTCGAAATTGGGGCGCCAAAATATTCGAAAGAGCGCAACATGGACACTTGCCACCGGCGCTTAATATCCTCGTTATGACCCTGCCCGTCACGGTAGTGTGAGGAACAATTACAACATCTTGATGTTAAAGAAAAAAAAAAAACACACACACACACATTTGGGACTTATTTATTTAACAAGATTAAGATTAATTAAATAAACTGATAAGGTTGTTTAATTCTAAACGGATTCTAGCCGGGATTCGAATACGATCTTTGTTACGCAAACAAATGAAGTACTAGGTGAAACTTATAGCACCAAATTCTTATTCATTTGTTTGGGATACGTTCGAGACTCTTTTGAAACCTATTTGGAGCCCATATGGGACCACTTAGTCCCAAAGAATCCTGCTCCAAAATCCCACGTCCATTATTTTTTTAGCAAAACTCGTTTACTCGAAAAAATATTTACTATCTATAACAACAGAATTTAAAACTTTGACTTCCACAACAAAATATTTATCTTTCACTCTAAGTCAGTTCCACAACCGTAAACAATGATGTAAAGTGTGAATTTTCACATATTTCAGGGTTCCGCAGTTATCTATAAAAGTAAGTGATGGAGGGTCAATGTATTTGTTGTAATTTCATCAAAATGAACAATATTTTGCCAACGGACTGGCCGAGCGCATTAAATCGTGCAGTTTCGACTGGTGAAAACAGTCTGGATTGTGATGTTGGTGGTTCGATTCTCCGTTGGTGATATTATACGGGCGAGAATAATATGTTTACATTACTCTTTTCAATCATTTCACAATCATTCACCCCTCATCCAGTTGTAGGAGCTCGCCCCCTGGCATCGACGATTAGCCTCGTTGCAGAAATAGGCCGAAGTAAAATAAATAAATAAAAAAAAAACAATATTTTGAAAATCGTGTATCGCCTGTAATTTTTACTAAAAAAAATAATTTTGTACTCCACAAGAATTACATATAAGTATTTTTTTTTTTGTTAAATTCAAAAAATTTCGATCCCTTTGATATTCGGATCAAAAATTCTGTTTGTAATATTTCAATTCATATCAATATGCATTACTTAAATTTTTTTCAGATTTTTAAAATAACCCCTCTGGTTTACAGGTGTGGAATAAATATTTTTTAATACATTTTTGGCAAAATTCATGTTAAAATAAGAAATTTTAAAAAATCCTTCATTAATCTACGTCTTAATAAATTAAATTACAAAAAAAAAAAACTAAATTATTTTTCAATGACAAAAAATAATTTTCGAGAAACTAGTCAAAATCAAACTGATCAAAAATACCTGTTGAACTATTCAGTTTCCATCAATGTACATTGCTAAGGTTTTTTTTTTTCAGTTTTTGCCCCCGTGGAAATTGGGTGTAGAACAAATGATTTTTTTTTGTTGAAAAATCGCGTAAAAATATGTTTTTTTAAAACTAAAATTTTGTTCATTTATCTATGTATTAAGAGGTTTCATTTGATACCTCACACAAATTTTTAAAATATATTTAATTTAAGACATATTTGTTTATAATTTTTGCGCTATTTATGTTTTCTATATGCGGGTCAATATATATATATATGCATGCCAAATTTCAACACAGGGACACACCGGGGACAATCTTTAAATAAAATTCTTCAAATTAAAAAAACAAATTGATCCGACTATATTAGGTCTAAATTTTTTGTCCGAAACAAATGCATGTTGCGCGAAACCTAGATACTTTAACCTCTTGAGCGAAACTAAATATTGAAATTTTATCTTTTAACGATTGAATGAGGCTTGTGATAATTTTGTTCAATAAAAGCTCCATTCAATTATTAAAAAGTCGGCTCGTGACAACTTAAGAAAATAAAAATTCCGTTTAGTTCTTCTTAAACAGTTGGGATAGACTATAGGGGTCCGCCAAGAAATATTGTATCTCAAAAGGGTTCTCGTGTGCTACAAGTTTAACCACCGCTGCATTAAAGTACCCACCAGCTTATAAAATTATCTATGGCCTCCAAAACCCAAAGTGGTAAAATAATAACATAATGTTAAGAGTTGTTTTAAATATTTTTTTCCGGAATTAATAATTTAATAAGTCTTAATCAATAAGAAATCCAATATATACATATCTTGGCAAATATTTAGACTCTAATTAATACATTTAGATCATTTTACCCAAATTAAATTCATTAAGATCTAAAAGTACAATTTGTGTAAAATTTTGTGACACTTCAACTCCCTTGTGTACATATTTGTCTCTACCCTATCTGAAATTCATAAATGTGCTCCTCTATAAGAAAAAAAAATCACAAAATGGACTGATTATTCATGTGTGTTAACCATATATGTAGATGCTCAATTTTTTTTCATGTACTTGAACCCAAAGATGTCCAAAATGCTACTTTAGTATACTGAAAAATTTTCAGTATTTTGAAAAATGGTGTGTCGATTAATGAAAACAAAAACAAAAATAGCAATTGCAAAATTCTATGTCAGAAAAGTACTTTTGATTCAAGAGGAATTATTACAGAGTAACAGTATTGAGGTATAAGTAAAATAAACACCACAGAATTTGGTTTGTTTAGTTGATATAATCCCTTTGAATCAAAAAACTTTTTAACATGTTCGGACTTGTTAATACAGCTTAAGGCGCCTACAGACGGTCTGCCAGCGTTCGCCAATGCTGGTTTTGATGCTTACCGTAACTTGTAGCGTTGACGGACACTTGTACATGCGTACCATACAGACGATATATCGATATGTGTCAGTGCTGGCCAAGAACAAAAATAGCGAACATGAGCCTTAAAGGTGCCTACAGATAGCGTGGCAAGTCACGGCCAATGTTTATACTTGCCTAGCTCCGCGGATCTTGTGTAGGGGCAACAAGTCACAAGTCACAGTCAACGTACGCTGGGCTTGCCGCTGGCCGGCCTTCGCTCCCGGGGCGATATTCTATCACAAGTCAAAAGAGTTTGACCAACATCGCTGCAGACTTGTACATACATGTTAGCACCATACTTACGACCCGCACACCCTTGCCATCAGTCGAGAGTGTTGTGCTCAAAATGAGGTTATAACCATTTTTGCTTAATTATGAAGTCTTCTTAAAGTAAAAAGTAATTTTTCATACTTTTAATCTAATTTAAATATCAAAAGCAAGGTCGAAGCTGCGACCGTATCCTCACTTTCACTGTCAGACGCCATTTTACAAGTGTTTGCCCATGTTCGCTATTTTTGTACTTGGCCAGCACTAACGCTTCATCGACAAATCGTCTGTAGGGTACACAAGCACAAGTGTCCGCCAGTGCTACATGTTACGGCCAGCGTCGGAGCTAGCGCTGGCGAACGCTTGCACACCGTCTGTAGCTTTTAGAAAAATTAGGCTCCAAAACTTTGATATCTGCAGAAATAGATCCTTAACATCTAGGTGCAATCACTGTGTACATTCAGGAGTAATATGGTCAGTATTACGTCCATTTTTTAGCGAACACAGAAAGGCACCTACAATTCAGTTTTTTAAAGAAGTCTGTTCAATGATAAATTAATGTAGCAACAACGTTTAGGACTAAAAGAACCAAAAGTTCTTTTGGAATTCCCTTACAGTCCGGCTATCTTAAGCTGGCCGTTGAAAGATTGTACTGCACAGAGTGCGATAGTATTATGAGACTGAGAAATAAATAGTGGCACCTGAATACAGTCGGGAAAAAATCGCACTATTGACTGTCCAACACAGGAGCGCTTCTCAGTTTGCTTTAGAAATTCGTTTTTCGAGTGGCCGTACCGCACGACTGCTACACGAATGCTAACGATGATCCTCTTATTTTTCTGGTTACTGAACAAACAGCCAGCTTATGGGTACGCGTATAGTGAAAGCTTGTTGCTGGGAGCTGGCTGCCAGCGCTGGCGATTGTCAGCCTTCGAGCAGGAATATCCTTGTGTTATCAATGATACCTCGCATAGTAGAAGCTGGTGCTGGTTTCCCAGAGCTGACTGTCAGCGCAAACCAGCGTTAGTAAGCTACCAGCAACCAGCTTTCAATATACGCGTACCCTAAGATAGCCGGACTGTGGTTCCAAACGACTTCTGGTCTGGATTCGAACTCGTAACCTTTGGAGTAGAGTCATGCTACAATCCTGCTCCTAAATCCTCTTTTCGCCCGTTATTTTTCATTTTTTTCAGGTTTCTAAATTTTTTAAATAAATCTTTTACAATTGCTATATTTTGTTTTTAAATAGTTTTTATTAAGGTGTTATAAATATTAACAAATATTGTTATTTATGGCTAACCCATCACTGACACACAAATTTCAAGATTTAAGTTAATAATGGTATTCAAATATATCTCCATCGCTTAGTGTGAGAGAGCGAATATATCAGCACTTACGTATGTGTGGAAAGTAGCAAAAATACAGTGAATATGTATTTAAAAAAATAAAAAACATCATAGTCATAATTGCTCTAGCTGTGACTTAAGACTATATGAGTATGTTAATATGTAATTATTGAAGAATCACGATTTTTTGAATGGTTCAAATTTTTTTGACAAGAAATGACTCGAAAAATTAACCACTGACAATGGAAAGGAGATGGTACATAAGTAAAATTTCTAGCGTCTGAAAGAACAAATACTTCATTAAAATCCTGAGTGTAATAGCACAACTATTGACGTATTATGTTCATGTGGAAAAGTGTGGTCTTGAACGACTAATTTGTCACTACGACTACTAAACTTATTGGTTTTATATGAACTCTTAACTTACTATTTCGCAAAAACTGTCAACAGTGATATTTAGCCTGAATGTTATGGTTAACATCTACAGACTGGTGCGAGAGCGGTCCAGCTTTGGAAACTGGCAGTCAAAAGTTATCAAAATCGCTGCTCGGATATTTCAGGACCACTACTGCAACAATCACGGTGGGTAGTATCACCGAAATAGTACCTAGGTCTTTCAATTATAAGTTCTATCTTAAAAACGACAAAATTTTAAATTCAACCATTTATTTTATGTAATTCCAATATTTTTTACATTCTAAGAAATATTTGAGCCATGAAATTATCAAATTATCAATTAATTTAACGGTTTTTTTTACATTTAATATTTTTTTGAGTCATTTCTTTTTTAATCGATGTAACCACAATTCCGAAATATATGTATAAATAATCACACCACTTTACTATTTAATTTCTATTTTATTTACTCAAAAAAATTTGAGCTATATCTGAGCAAAAAGGGCCTATCTTTAACTATATGTCGAAAAAAAAAAAAACAAAAATAAAAATATGATATATATATTAAATATGAATTATAAAAAATAAAATTGTTTCTGTTGCTATATATTACAAATAATGTGTACTAATTATTATTTTTGTGAGGAATGTATATAATAACTATAGTGTATAAAATAAACTGTTGTAAGCCAAAAATGTTTTTTATTTCTTTACCATTGTATTTTAAGCGTAAACAAGCCCTGAAGTTTTCAGTTATCTTCTTCTTTTCTTATCTGAACCATTCGGAGCGAAGTTATCATCATAGACTTTTTCGAAAATTATACAGGTTGCACCATAGAAGGTAGGTTCGGGAAGCAAGCTCGGAGTGTTCCGAGTCACTTAACTCCAGAACGTTCGAGGATAGGCCTAAACGCGTTTCCTCGAGCGGTAAATATATCTCAAGAAATAAATTTAGACAGCGCTTGGCAGGGCTGTTATTAGGTTTTTTAAATACTGGCCTTCTTTAAGAAGATTTTCTTGCCAGGACTTCATCCATGCTACTAGGGGGTCAAAGTTAAACTCAATATCCCTGTGGTAAAGCCAGATTGGGTGACGGGATTTGAGACGAGAAGAGAGCCGACATTTAAAATCTTGGAGAATGGATAATTGCTGAGTACGCATCTGACCATGAATGTTTGTCCACATTCGAGCTGCAGCTGTTCGTCTTCTTATCTCTGGAGGGTGAATGTTGCAGAGAACTAGTAGCCAAGATTTTAGGGTAGATTTTAATGTGCCAGAAATTATCCGCATTGTTTCGTTGAGTGCGTATCAATTTTGTTAGTGTGTGAGCTGTTTTACCGTGTAGATCAGAGTTTCTCAAACTGTGCTCCACGGACCGTCTACTAGTGCTCCGCGATCTACTAGTGTTGCTATATATATATATATATATATATATATATATATATATATATATATATATATATATATATATATATATATATATATATATACAGCCTTGTTCATATGTATGGAGCACCCTTGGAACATCTAATAAATAAATGCAATTTATGCATTGAATGAATTTTATTTAGGAAACCAAATTAAAATACTTTTACACATTGTTTTTAATTATATTTCATAGAAAAACGTTTCGTTTGCAGGTTTGAACATGTTCGTAACCTTTTAAATATTGTAGTTTGCAAGTTAATACTCGATAGCTACATAAATGTTTAATTATATGCGATAGGTACATAAATGTTTTAGATTAGAATGAGACTTGGGCAAGAGTAGAGTGATTTTTTTCTTCAATTAGTACAGTTACTTCCACTCAATAGTTATGAGTGTGAATACAAAAAGTTTGAGTGAAGTTAAACGTGCACAAATTATAAGTCTTAGTCAAAAGGGATGGAGTCAAGTTAAAATTTCTCAGGAAGTAAATTGCTCCAGGAAAGCGGTCCAAAATGCTTTAAAACGGTTCGCTACGACTGGTTCTTATAAAGATAGGCCAAAATCTGGAAGAAATCGTAAGACATCAGAGAGAGAAGAGAGAAACTTAATTCGACTATCATTGAAGAATAGAAAGAGAACAGCGTCTGAATTGGCTACAGAGTTTAATACTGCTGCGACTATGAAAATTTCGGCACCAATCGTTACAAGAAGACTACTAGAACATGGTTTGAGAGACTGCAAAGTGGCTTTCAGAGAAAAATGAAAAAGAAGGCTTCATTGGGCGAAACTTCACAAAAACTGGAAACCTGATGATTGGGCAAAGGTACTTTGGTCAGATGAGACAAATATTCAGGTAATTTTGAAGCATATTTAGTGCTGCTTAATGAAAAAAATTAAATCATAAAAAATTGTAATAATGGAAAAAAAATCATCAGTTAATACTCAGACTTAAATTGAGATTATTGTTTATAGCTTTTTGCACCCCTGGGGCGGTTTATGTAAGACGAAGGCCCGGAGAAGTGTTTCATCCTGACTGTGTAGTCCCTACAGTTAAATTTGGTGGGGGTAGTGTAATGATATGAGGCTGCATGGCAGCGTCAGGCGTGGAAGAAGTGTTTGTGTGTGAGGGAAGCATGAATTCTTCTACTTATATCCAAATATTGTCGACTGTTTCAAGACCAATCAACATATTTATTCCAACATGATAATGCACCATGCCATGCAGCTGCCACTTTTCGAGAATGGTTTCAAAGACAACTAATTTCCGTTTTGGATTGGCCGGCACAGTATCCCGACTTAAATCCAATTGAGTATTTATGGCCAATTTTAAAGAAAAATGTTGCTCAACACAAGGTTCAATCAAAGCTGGAACTAATTAAGAAAATAAAGGAGCAATGGGGTAAAATTTCTGCAAATACATGCAAGAAATTAGTTGCCAATATACCACAAAGGATAGCTGCTGTTATAAAAGCAAGGGGAGGAGTGACAAAATATTAAATATATCAATGTTCATAATTATTTTGAATTATAAAATAGTTTTCATTATTCAATTTTCTTATTCTTCCAAAACAACCACAAATATTTAGGGTGCTCCATACATATGAACAAGGCTGTATATATATATATATATATATATATTATATTATTTTTAGACTGAGGAAGCAGCATATATATATATATATATAATAAAAGAAAGTTCTTGACGAAATTAATATGGGTATTGAATAAAATTCTTATTTCATAATCGTCATAAATTTATTATAAAAAGTTATAGAGACGTTTCAATTGGGAATCCAATCATCCTCAGTCTAAAAATAAGGTTACACATTGAAAGATAACAAAATCGAAATTATTAATCTTGTATAAAAGAATATTTGTAATAAATAAAATGTAAAAGCAAAATGAAGTAACAAGAAAACTAACAATGAAAACAAAATATGAAAGACAAAATCAAGATGACGCGAACTCCATTTTGTATTACGTACGGTTAATAATATATGTGCTAAATACGTAAACTGAAAAACATTTAAATATAAAACCAAAAAGACAAACAATATTCTTTAATACAGTCATAATTAGTAAAAAAAGAAAGTGTTCTTAACAAAGATGTTTAATGCAACTACTGTACGTAGTGTTAGTGTATCAACGCCCCAAGATGTCCAGGTAAATTTTCTTATTTTGTTGTTTCTTTTCTTTACTTTTTGGCTTTCCTACATATGTTCCATTAATGTTTCCCTTTCTAAAATAAATTTTACAGTACAGAAGTATTGGGTTATTTGTTTTTGTACTTTATTGACAGCCAAATTTTTACTTATGTCCTTTCCCTGCATTTTCACAATAGTAGTCATCAATATAGACATTAACGGCGTCTGCGACCATTGGCAAATTGGAAATAGGCATTAATAACTATTTCTATCAAATTTACTGTGTTATTAGTAATTTTGCCCCTGTACTCACTTAACATATTTAAACCGAATAAATGATCATCCGACCTAGTTGACCTCATTGTTGACGTAATAATAATTGAAATATTAGTGTTTATAGATACGGGATAGACCCGATTTGACTGCACACTTTGCTTATGTAGCTAACTGTCATCAATTGTCAGTATTTGGGCCCCTTTGGAGCGTTTCTATTGGTAGCTTCCGCATGGAAAATGAGCACGTCACTTAAAGATATCTTATACAGCCTTGGACAAATGTATGGAGCACCCATGCAGTTATAATATAACATCTAAATTTATGTACATTGTAACTTGTGTATATTCGACAAAATGTCATTGACACATTCTAAAAGACGTACGTCTAATCAGAGAACCCAAAATGTAAACAGAGTTGTGATAAATCTTGAAATACAAATAAATATAGGCTCAGATCTGTTACTTTTTTTTACATAAAAATAAACAGCTAGGGCTTGGATGATTATTACACATGTGTTTGAAGTGAACACTGTCTTTTTCATGTTTTATTGAGTTCAAATGAATATTTTTAATTAAATTATGGCTAAAACACGTGAACTCACTGTGGCAGAAAGGAGTCAAATTGTATTGCTTCATTCACAAGGACAGTCGAAGGAGAAAATTTTAAAAAAATGGAGTGTTCAAAAAAAGCCGTGCAATTTACCATCAAAAGGTTCCAAGAGGCTGATACTTATGAAAACAGACCAAACAACGGAAGAAAACGTGCAACCACTTCCAGAGATGATAGTTTTGTACAGAGAAGTGCTCTTCGTAAACGCTCAATATCGCCAAAAGAGCTGGCTGGTGTTCTATGGGAGAATAGAGAAGTTAAAGTTTCTTCTAGAACAATTAGAAGACGTCTAGTGGAATCTATAACCTCCATATTCCAGCCCATCATTTAACGTTCTCTAGCAAATCGTCGTTAATCCAAGGGGCTACATTATTTAATAGTCTTCCTGAAGAACTAAAAAATTGAAAAATAAAAAGCACTTCAAAAACAATATTAATAAAATAATTTCAACAATGGGGCCCTATATTGTAAAGGAATTTTATTCAAATATACCGCACTCATTGCCCGACTTTAATTTACCTTAATTTAAATTTATCTAAGCTTGTCTTTTGAAATAGCATGTGATATTGTATTTTCTTGTGATTTTTTTTTATGTATGTATCTAGCTGTATTTACTTATATGCGCATGTGTATGTGCACATGTACATATGTATGTATGTATGTATGTATGCATATATTTTCTTTCTTTTAATGTTTATTTCTAATTGTAGACTTATGTATGTTGACAATTCCAAATAATTTGTAAAAATTCGTATGGAAATAAAGATTTATTATTATTACTAATTTGCATGGAAGAAGAGCTCGCCGAAAAAAACTGTTGACCGAGCGACACAAAAATCTTCGCCTTGAGTGGGCCAAAAGACATTTAAATTGGACACCTGATGAATAAGTGAAAATCATTTGATTTGATGAGTCCAATATAGAAGTATGCATTGTAACGGTTATGTACTTACGAATTTAACAGAAAAATAAACTTCTAAGCAATTATTGCACTAACAATATAAAATTTAATTTACTATAAATTTACGAAATTATGGTTGGTTTTTTTCTTTTGTGTATCAGCTTTTTGGACAACCTGGAGTCATCTTTGGAAGACATAGGCTGGGTGAAGCTTTTCATCCTGACAGCATCATCCCTACGGTCAAATTTGGTGGTGGTAGCGTCATGATCTTCTTGTGCGAGGATGTATTATTCTGATCGTTATATTACCAGGCTTAATGAAGTTTTGGAGCCATCAATATTAAAATTATTTGATAAAAACAATCCAGAATATGTTTTTTTAACAAAATAATGCCCCCTGTCACAAAGCTAAAGCAAGAAATGAATGGTTTTCCAAAAACAATGTGCCACTTTTTGCATGGCTTCCCAGTCACCAGATTTATTGCAAACTGAAAATTTATGGTCGTTTCTAATAAACAAGGTGTCTCTTTACAAATGCAAATCAAAAGAATTGAAGAAAATTACTGTGGACGAATGGTTCTATGTACAATCCGATGTACGTAAAAAACTTGTGGACAGTATGCCTAAAAGGGTACGTGCGGTAATTAAAGCACGAGGAGGTACCACAAAATATTAATAATTTTGATTAAAGTTGTCATTAAAAGCTGTATGTATTATTTTATTTACCATTTTTCCTGTAATAATCCTAAAATTCATAATAAAACGTAGAGTGCTCCATACATTTGTCCAAGGCTGTATATTATATTACAGAATAAATAAAGTACGATTTCTATATAGGTACATGCAGTTTCTTTACAGCCATCGGGCCCGTAATTATCATTTTCTGTGGGGTGGCGTGGAATTATTATCTTCTCAAGCCCAGTATTACCGGGGCCTGGGCCCGCTCTCCCCTGGTTCCCCTGCTTACCTTTTCTGACCTGCTTACCATTTTCTTGGAGACGGCAATGCGGGACGGAGCAAAAAAAGGTCGTCACTTCCGAAATATAAGTGAAGAGCAAACAAAAAAAAGGTCCTCACCTCCCAAATATAAGTAAAGAGCAAAAAAAAGGTCTTCACCTCCCAAATATAAGTGCAGAGCAAAATTCCGCCCTGGGGACACCAAATCAAAATGCGGGACGTCCCGAGAAATGCGGGACGAATGGTCACCCTACTCCAATGATGCGAGGACCCTTCATGCAAACTTGAAACGAGTAAATGAACTAAAACTTGTATAGACATAATAAAAATTATAATATAAAATAGAGAAATAAATAAATTTGAGAACAAAAAGGGTTTGGTATATAGCACTTAAAAGTGGAGACTCCAGAGGCAGTGGCGTATGCAAAAAAAATCGCGTATTTCGAGCAGAGATTTTTCACAACATCGGAATTTATACGTATGGAAAAGGGTGCAGTTTTGAAATGCGGTAATTATAATTTTTGTACTTTTTTAACTTTCGGGGGGGAGGTATTTATCCCCCTAATCCCCCTCCCTGCATACGTCACTGTCCAGAGGGGCAAGTGCCCTCCTTGCCCGTTACTGCGAATACCCAAAATATTGTATTTTACTCGAATATAATTGCTATATTACACGAGGATAATAAAACTTATCTTCGGCTCGTGTTGTAACCTTCATCCTCGTGTAATATACCCTATATTAAACGCTTATTAAATAAAAAACTATTATTTTAAATACAACAAAACTTTCCGAAATACCTTATATCTTTGCCAGCGGTTTATGAATGTTTGTACAATAAGCTTCCTCTGATCTCTGCGGTCAGAAACCATGTTTCGTTTCCGTAAAGTAACATAGATTTGACCTCGTGATCTCCCTTGTTGATTCCATTCAAGTGCGCTATGAGATAATGTACAGTACCTGCAATCATGTGTTTATTGTATTTTTAGTATTTTGTAACGGAAACGCTTTTAAACTCCTCTTATTTCCTGAATTTGTTTAAATCTGACATCTATATTTCATTTTAACAACGTTGTCCTGCAATCAATACGATTTTACAAACATATGTAGCAGTGCACCAACTTATTTTAGGTAAGGTATGTATAGTGAACTATCGTAAAAATTTTGCCTTGGACTGTACAAGACTAAATATAAAATTATTAACTTCGCATCCTACACGTTCATTCAGTGTTGAAAGTTACGAAACTGTACATATGGTCTTCCTATAAAAATGTGAGTAATATTGAAATGTTTTGAAAAATTTGCAACGTCGCAATTTTGCATGCATATAAAGGAATGCATTTAGTAGCTGGGCGTTATCTACGTCAACAATAATTTGTTTACAAATCTCCTTTAAACCAATTTCAAATAATTTGAAATTTCCTTATTGAAGTTATACCATTACATTACAAAAAAATATGTTTTCATTCACTGAATTTTTAATTCTTTTCTAAATCTTAATTTTAACTTCCATAAGCGTATGTTATTTTATAACTTAATGTGTTCAGACACTTTCAACTTACGGTCATTCGATTTACGAGCATTTAGACTTACAACAAAACCCTTCATAAGCTTTTAAATATTAGTATAATATTTAATTTAATACTTTGTCCGTTTATTGTTTGTGCTGGCGTCTTATTGTTATGTTATATTAACATACAAACAGGCTGACCACCTCTCAGGGTTTCACCCGGAATCTCAGGCTTTCAACTCTGTGTTCCTTTCAACACCCGGGTATTTCCGAGATCCGGGTTTTGTTATAATTTCTCCGGGTTAAGTTTGCGTATCAGCTAATTTGAATTCTTTTTTTTTGCTTATCAGTTAATTTAAGCTCCATTTTGTTGCTCATCAGTTAGTCTGAGGTCCTTTTTTTATTTTTGTTCATCAGCTAATTTAGGTTCCTTTTTACCGACCGCCAACATATATAAGGGAGGTATTATGATCATACCGATTTTGACATTTCGAGACTTCGATGGATCTCCACGAACTGAGGTCCCTACAAAACGTTTTGACTATTTTTAGCATGATGTCTGTTGGTCTTTCTGTCTGTCTGTCGGCCTTTCTGTCTGTATATCTGTCTGTCTGTCTGTCTGTCGGTCTGTCGGTCGGTCCGTGTACACGTGCAGAGCAAATTCGGCTGAAAGGATTTTTATGAAACTTCATATTTAAGATTTTGACATCAATGACGTCAAGTTGATCAACTTTTGGTAAAAATCTGTTAACTGGAAATGGGAGTTTACTCGTGTCGGTTTTAAGATTTTTGCCAATATTTCACAACAGAGAAATATTTCGAAAAAAATTATTTAACAAAATTTGCTATAAAAGCAATAAATAACAACTTTTATTTGAGACATTTTTTGATAAAGCAGCATAAAATGAAACAAGTACTATGTGATGGCGGTCGGTCCTATAGTGGCCATAGCTGATTTTTTTTAATTAATAAATTATAGTCTATCTCAGAAAGAGCGATAGTAATAAATCTTTAAATTGGTTTTGTGTATTTCTATATTACTATTTATCATTTTATTAAACGCACGCCTGTGACCATATTTATCATATCAGTAAACGCATGCCTGTGACCATATTTTTCTTCAAAATTTTAGGGTAAATTTTTTATGATCTATTGTGTTTAACCCTAGTTCGTATTCCCATATAAGATGTGCGGCATACTCGGTTATTTCTTAACAATATTTCGTTTCGAACTATTCATATTTTGTGTGCCGCTTCTGTGTACACAACAATAACTTTTTACAAATAATAAATTTTATTACTATCGCTCTTTCTGAGATAGACTATAATAGGTTTCGGACCAGTGAAAAATAAAACAAGTTCATAAGTTAACGTTTCGATCAGAGCTAAAAAAATATAAATATCATTGTAATAGTAAAAAAGTATTGCATAATATTACTTCATATAAATTAGTGATGTGCCGGATGATACCAAAGCCAGATCCGCGGATACAGATACGGATTACGGATTATTTGCGTCCTGATCTACGGATACGGATACGGATAAAATACAAGTAAAAAAACGAAGACCTTGAAGCGATAGTTTGATATGTAGCTCGGTTCATATATATTGTTCAACTGTTAGAATACAGTACTGGTTAAAGGCAGTAATTCTTTTCCATACTCTTTAATGGTTTCTTCTAATAAGCTATCCATTTCTTTCTTGGCGAGACTGCCATATGTAAAACGCGCTGATTTACGCTCAAAAATCGTTATTCAATTTTATCCGATACTTTTCCCATTAAATTTAAATAAAATAACAACAAAAGAATATTAAATACCGCATAATATTTTGGGTTTATTGACATATCTGACAATTTTACAACATTTTGCAACACCGCTATCATTTCCCATAAGAGAAATACTGCATTCGGACAGTTGAACGGACTATACAAACAAAAACATACCAACTGACACATAATTTAGTTGAATCCAAAATCACGCTAATTAATTTTACTTAAATATTTAATGTATACTAGATCAGCGTTTCTCAACCGGGGGGGTGTAAAGGCTTCGTCGGGAGGCCGCGAAGTCATACAAGATTGAAACATGAAAATATAATAAAAATGCGCTTAATCTTGCAATATATAAATTTTACCCATATTTATAAATTTCTTACATTTATATTCATATAAATATACCTTTCAGTACATAAATATAATAAATATTTTGTTTTTTATTATATATAATATACTTATTTTGAGTAATTTAAACTACAATCTTAATTTTCACAATTTTAATTTTCTTTTTTTGCAAGTTGTCACTTGCTAACTTTATAATGAGTAAAGTGGGCTTTTGCTAAACCAAAGAAACAGACTATAAGTAAACTATATTAAGGTAAAATAAAGTGTATCTGTCGGTTGATGCGTTTCTATAACAATGGTTCGCGTTGGTACGACTTCAAGTACTTTCAAGTAGCTACGACTTTAAAGTGCAATATTTTTTATTATATTTTTTTTTTATTATGCTCCGAGCTGCAGTTACCTCCAAAGTAAGGATGCGAAGTGTTTAAATGAAAATGGAAGGCACTATGAACACGTAAATAAAATACTTTACTTTCAAGTCGTTATAGGGAATATAATCGTCATATAAAAATATCATAATTTTTTGTCAACCGTAAAAGATATTAAAAAAATGTTTTGGTAAACGTTGTTTCTTTTCAAAAGCTCTATCCAAAGATACCCAATATGACAAACGTTCCCATTTAAAAATTCGATATTGTCCTGCATATCCTGTACCATTATATTACCATTCAATTTTCTTGATAAATTTTGGTCATCAAATTTTTTTTCCCAGCTTGCTCACACGTCGCCTTTTCGAGAAAAATCGTGTTCCCTGTATCTTGATACACCTTATATATGTAGAAGGGCCGCAGACAATATTAACATAGATTCGGGGGGTCACATGCCAGAAAAGGTTGAGAAACACTGTACTAGATAGTTCGCTGTCGGCGCCCCTGCGCGTACAAATAGTTTAATTCTTATTATAACATTTTTAGTTTAACAATAATTAACAATAATTTAATATTTATATATTCCTCCGCAAATACACAAGGTTAACAACTTAAATTTCCTAAGACTTAGAAAAACCAATTACAAATTTGGTAGACCAAGCCATTTTAAAAATCGAAATCTAAAAGTATACTAATGTTGGTGGGTGTAATAGCATGTTATTTATGAGAAATTTTCTGGACAAGTTCTTTGACCGAAAAATTAAATACTATTTTTAATGTTACCTATAGAATTATGAGTGAGGAAATATCTGAAGCATCAAGTTCAGGGGAAGAATCCACGGACGAAGAAGGTGAGCCTAGCCATGACAGACCAAAGAGATCTGCCGGAATTGCCTGGTAATAATGTAATAGCAACCTACTTTCGTACTCAAAACCTATGTTCTTGGCATAAGATTATTGACTGTTGTTGATTGTTTATTTGAGTTTGTTGTTTTTTGTCGTTCATGTTTGTTTGTTAGCTGTGTACGCATTGTGTTAATAAACAGTTTTTAACTATTTTTAAATTATTTTAACCATTTAAATTCTTAGTTTAGTATTATTGATAATTAAACGTCAATATTATTTAGTTCTTAAAATAGTGTAGTAAGTACGTACACCTACAGCATTAATTATTTCGATATAAACTATTAAATATTTTCTGGTTTATGTCTTAGAAAAATAAATATTTATATGACCTATTTTCGTTTCTGGAAATATTTTATGTCGTCGGTGAGTGAATCTAAAAATATTAACGATCAGAAACCCTTCAAACTAAAAATAAATTGCGGAAAAGCAAATGTAATTAATATGATATATTACACAGAATTATATTTCGACTGAAAAAAATTTAAATTCACAGAAAAGTGAGAAATAATCAAATGACTGGGCCCCACTTTTGTTTTTTCTCGATAATATTTTAAGTTTTTGAAGAAATAATCTTAGAATTGGCATACATCTAGCCCAAAGACTTATATACAATATTCAAAATTGCATCGTTTCGAAAAATAGAAAAATAATGTGATTCAAAGCCAACTATGAAAATTTGTAAAATGTTCGAATCAGGATTAAGTGTATGAAATATGGGCCTCCATTAAAAATTGGGTAGTTCAAAATAAATTTTATTTTTGTTTGAGATACAAACTCAAAGTAACAGTTTAACAATTGATTACTGAGAAAAATCACATTAATATAAATCTTTTTCTGTCCCGGAGCATTCATTGTTCATGTGTCCACATATTGCACATTAGGCACTGAACCCATAACTAAGGTGACCATATTTTTTAGTTCAAAATTCGGGACGGGGCTTATAGACGGGGGGAGTTTGTAAATTATTCAATGTTAATGATTCAATAAATTAATTCAAAATGTAATCATTAAAATTACTAAGCAGAAACTTTTTATATTTTTGCGAACTATGAATCTTTTTGGGTAGGTCTTTTTTGCTATGAAGCATTTTATAAAAATCCGCACATACCGAATTTCCGCCTTGCGTCCCGAATTTTTTCAGAAGCAATATTTGTCTTTTTCGTACCGAATTGTCCAGCATTTTAGAAAAGATACTTATTTTCAATAACTATGAAGTAAAATTCATCTTCATAGTTATTGAAAATAAGTATCTTTTCTAAAATGCTGGACAATTCGGTACGAAAAAGACAAATATTGCCTCTGAAAAAATTCGGGACGCAAGGCGGAAATTCGGGACTGTCCCGGCAAATTCGGGACGTATAGTCACCTTACCATAGCTCGCTTTTTGATCCTGTAAAAAAACAACCGTCACAAAACATGCAAGCAGTATTTTCATCATTCGGGCTTTGTTGCCCTACTTCATCAACGTCTATGTCGTCGTCAGCTGGACAAAATTATTGAATATGCCCTGGCCCATATTTAGACCTCGCGGGGAGCACATATTTTCAACATTGCACATGGCAATCTAAATTATTGTTTGACTTTTTTGAGATTAAGTGAGGCAGTAGCTCATAGTAACACAATATACCTAGATCACAATACAACAACTTCAAGTATAAATCACAAGCAGATCGAATAAAAATCTTGTCCATTCTTATAACAACAACTTACCTTAATAAAAGAATCAAAATTAAGTAAACACATTTACTGTAATTCGTTTCTAACGGAACAAGAACTCAACTGCATTAAATTTGTAAAATTGTTGGACGAAAGGTAGGTGTGTTTTAAGCTATTGCTGAAAGATGTTGTTAGCTATATTAGTAGATTTTCTTTGGGGGCCCATATTAAATGCAGGGTCTATATTAGGAACTTCTTCTCTTCCAATGTCTTCCTTCTTAGGTCCTTTATACCAGTGTTTCTGAACCCAAAACTTACGGCAGACCGGAAAAATAACTATGTTTTACGCGGACTGCTGAAAATGTTATCTATATTAATAAAATTGGAGGCTTAGCCTCCATAAAATTGTAATAAATAATAAAATTGGAGGCTAAGCACTTAATATAGATATGTTTTTTAAATTTTAACGCACTGGGACTATTCTGTAGACCAGCAGTTCGGAAACACTGCTTTATACCATATTTTGATATTTTATCCTCTTGATCCTATCAATTATAATCGTTCCATTTCCTGTGCAATACTTGCATTTAATTACATATTATATTTATTATTACTGTCAGTTGCGTTGATTTTTCAAATATTATAGTTTTGGTCATCAATTTTTTTCTTTTCTTAATCGTCTCACTTGAATTAAATGATAATCTGTTATTCAGGTGTGGCGTTGATACAGAAGATTATGCCCCTAATACTTCAAGAGTTGGCTGGGTTCCAAGGCCCATGAACACAAATCCTTATTACGGACCTAGGATACAATTATTCTGTCGCACTAACTGGATGTTAGCACTTTACTCCGAAAATGACGTAAGAGGTTCTATAGAAGATTATGACAAATACAGTAAGTGGACAACAATAGAATTAAATTATGTATCTCCATAAAAAGATAGCTAGAAAACAACATAGTACAACCTACTTAAATAAGTAATTTGGGTTTATGAGTGCAACAAATTTTGACAAAAGTGATTATCCCCAAAAATTTCAATATTCAGGGTCGCCCTTAAGCATATTCGACCGTTTGCCTTCCATAGGGCCCCGCGCTTAAATAAGAAAAGAAAAGTCAAACAATTAAAAAAAATATGTAAATATAAATACTAATTAATAGCTAAAAAATACAAAGCATTTCTGTATCATAATATTACTTAAAAAAGTTATTGTGTAATAGTATGATAAATAATTTAATTAAAATAGTTTTCATAAATCTGAATAGGGGATACGCATAAAATTTGTATTTCCTTAAAACTACATTATTTTGATATGTTAATGTTAGTTATGTCACCTAACAAAACAAAAATTACATTTTAATTAATATTATAGCCAAATTTTTGAATTAAAATATTGTAAATTTGAAATAAGCCGACCACGGAGCGAAGGTTGCCGAGTAAAAACGACTGAGTATGACGTCAAACGATAGGGGTTTCACGTCACAGATACAGCTACAACATAATCTTTACACGTGTGTATATTGTATTGTTCGAGAGTTTTGTATTTGTTTTTAAACAATTTTTCACGCATTTATTATTAAAATGGCAGATAAAGATTTTGTTAGGGCTCAGAGTGATAATTTACCCAACATTGATGCATTTATGCTCATGGAATATATTAAAAATAATGAATGCTACAGTGCTGAAGAAATACGTGGTGTCAAAGCAGACCTGTAAGTAATTTTTATTTTATATTCTATAACTTTATGTAAACAAACGCTGCAACTCTGTAAAATGTAAATATTTATGTAATTTAGATGTCAGAATTTTACTACATTGTTTACATGAAGTTACAAAACGTTAGAGGCATAATTGAAATACTGCAATATAAGTTATCTATTTTAATATAAAATTTAATTCGGTAAACATGTATAAATTGTTTTTATAGAATTAAACTTTATTTTAATTAAAATCACTCTAACTTTACATAACCTATAAAAGTTATACAAACAAATAAGTTCACAACGGACTATGTACGCCGGTAAGCTAGTAGTGTCATGCGTCAGTTAGAAGGGGTATGACGTCACACGTCGTTTTCGCGCGCTACATACATTTATGATTTTTTTAAGCCTTCAAATTACAAAAAAAAAAATTAAAAACTGTTTTTTATGTTTATATGCAACAAGAGGAATATAATAAAAAAAAATATAAAAATCATGCCTATCCCCTATTAACAAGTGAGGAGCCTATTTCCTATTGTCCAGTTCTCAAAAGTTGAGAGTAATAACGGAAAACAATTAATGCAATTATAAATTATTTAAAATCAATAATTTAAAAAAAAAAATTTCCTTGGATACCTATGATGTTCAGAAACGTTCAACTTTTATTTTATTTTTTACCTTTGCTGAGTAATTTACGTACTTAGTTTGGACAAGGGACATTTTGAAACAAAAGTACGGATAAGGGGCTTTCTGGAAATTAAATTAACAAGAGATAAAGATAATAAAATATTTCTTATTATAATAATATTACATATTTATTGGGGTTAAAAATTTAAAATTTAAATTACTCTCTTATTATTGACTTAAAAATTTATGTTACAAATATTGTTAAGAATAAGAAGACAAATCTTTAATCCAAATGCATTTTTTTGATTGGATAAATATTTGGAGAGTTATGGCGGAAAACCCCATAAATTCAAAACTAAAAAAATAAATATCTCTTTTACCAAGGTGTTCTAAGGTTTCTCGCCTTCTTTCGACCTGTAGTATCACCCATTAAAAAAGAAATAGGAAGATCGTAAACATCTTGTATAAATAAAGCTTGGTTTTCTCCTGATTTTTTTATTGAGGGGTCCTGCATTTTGTCCTTGGTTCTCGCTCCGTGCTTATTGGAGCCGAGCCTGTCAATATTTGTGGTATTTAAACTTATTTCATTTATTTATTTTCAGCATTTTTTGAACTATCTTACGGTGGGATTCCCGGAGATGTCCGAATACAGTGTCTAGAAAATAAATTATATCTTGCCATGAAAAAAAGTGGACGCTTATATGGAGAAGTAAGTAACATAGGGAAGGGGAATCTATTCCCCGCGAATACGGGAGATAGGCTCCTATAACTATGTAGTCCTTTTTTACTAGCTGTTTGATTTTTAGCATGATCCAAACAAAGAACATACAATTTTCATCGAGTCTCTCTCGGGCTCTTATAACAACTACTTGAGTCGTAAATGGGCACATCTGGGATACTACATTGGGCTAAGAAGATCGGGCAAAATCAAAAAAGGACCAAAAACGGCCTATGGACAAAAGGCCATACAATTTTTACCAAGAAGAAGTAATATACAATAGAGTATTTTTTTCATATTTATAAATATTTAATTTACAGTGTATAAAACTAGTCTTACTTAAAGTTGCCAGTATGAATATTAAATACAATTCCTCAATTCAACAGTAAAGATTATAAGCTGTAGAATGCATAATCATATATATAGGGTATAAATGAATAACGTCGACAAACTAGAGGATAATTGTAAGTAATTTTGGATAGGGTACCCATGACTGCCGCTGTCTTCAAAGTTTAAGTTGGAACTCATGTAGAAAGGAAGACAATCATACATAGGGCTTTTTATACTCAATTATAATATCAACCTAGCGGAACTATAAGCGTCAGTACAAACGTCTTTATCATGCAATCATACACATTCGCGAAGATGGACCTGCAAAAGGAAAGGGAAGGCAAGATCAAAATTTTTGGCAGCTGTAATGTCCGAATAATCGGCACTCAAATCTGTGTTTTGTAATCAAAGGTACGGCTCAGCTCGTCAACGGTAATTTGGCGTGACAAAATATTATTTGTAAATATATATTTTAAATGCAAACCAAAAAATGGCAAGTACATAGTGACTATTGCAGGCATGGCCAAACTTTTACTAACGCGGACCATATTCTGTCTAACATAAGCCGTTATGGGCCAGAGAAAAAATAAGAAATCCAAAATATCCGACGAGCAAAAATAAAAAAGGAATCGACAGTAGCCAAGGAAACAAAAAAGAAAAACAAAAACTAGCTGACGAGCAAAAAAAGGAATCCAAAGAAGAGCAAAACAAGGGGGAGAAATTGCTACTTTGGACAAATATAGGCACCTCGAGGGCCGTAGTTTGGCCATGTCTGGACTAGTACCTTATACTGATGAGTATATTCGTATCGCCGAAGCTACATTTATTATTGATTTTCATAATGAAATATGTATATTGGTCTGCTTATCTACAATGGTTTCTATTAATACTTTGAAGGCAATGAAGGCCACAAATAGGCAACGCCGTTCATGGTCATGGTATAAAATACACTTCTATTTTTCGCAGCAATTGTGAGACTAGTTTCAGTTATATCAGTATTATAATATATTTTTGCATTTATTACATAAATTTTTAGCAACAATAAAATATAACATCTATTAATTTTTGAAGATTTCTTTACTTCTAATCCTATTCCTAGTGACCTAGCGAAAGTTTTTGGGATCCTGGCAAGTTATTAAATTTGCCCCTCTCCTTCTTTCCTCAACAGTAAATTTACTAAGCATTTAAAAGAATGTTTGGCAAAATTCGCCAAATTTTGAAACTAGTAAAATAAAATTCTTCAAAATTACGCGCAGTTATCAGTTTGAACGTCAGCTTTAACTCTAAACTCTGCTTAGTACCAAAGATGGTACATGTATAATATGTATAATGTTATAGATTGGATGGACCTTTCCGTTATTCCTAGGTTAGGGTGACCATTCGTCCTGCAAAAGTCACGCATTCTAATTTTTGATTTCTTGACTTGTATTGGAGGAAGTGATGACCACCTTTTTTGTTTTTTTTTTGCTCTTCACTTGGATTTGGGAGGTGAGGATCTTTTTTTTTGCTCTTCACTTATATTTGGAAAGTGACGACTTTTTTTGCTTTATCCCGCATTGCCTTCTTAAGAAAATGGTCACCCTATCCTAGGTGAAACATGTTGAATTAAAAACACTAGGTAGGTTTCAGAAAAGGGTGTAGGTTACTAGGTAGTTTACAAAATAACTGTAGCCACTGAAATTTGTTAATCTAACTGTTGATACCGTAATGGACGAAATTTGGTTGTTGCACATGGAAGCCAGTAACATGTATTTTCTTATGTTGAACGAAGTTTAGCTGCAATTCTCTCGGATTTCTCATCAGTTGCAAATTTAGAAAATTTCCTGCAGTTTTTTTAAAAAATTATTTAACAACTATTAGACAAGTATAAATAGGTAAATATGCAAAATTCTGTAAATTTAATGAATTTCGTGTAACGTGTTTTTTCTCCATGAAACCTGCGCTTGTTCGGATTCTCCGCCAAATATATATCATAGTATATTTATGAAAGTATTTTAGTTAAAAAAAATTATGTGAAGTTTGAATTTTCACACATTTCAGGGTTTCGCAGGTATTTAGTGAATGATGATTATTTGGAATGCCAAAACAAATTTTATGTTAAAATATTTTTTTATTAATTTTAATTCAAATGTCTAATACCATTATTTGAGTTTCTTTTTTTATATTTGCAGTATTTTTTTATATATAGCAAGGTTCATTAATATTTTGAAAATTGCGCCTACGGCTTCCATTGGTTGTTTTAGTCATAAACTCCGCCCCTCTGATTTCATATACATTCAAACATAGAATTAAATTATAATTTCAACACTACCAACTGGTTATTAAATTTACGCTTTTAAAAATTAAATGCAACATTTACCAAAATATAACTAGAATTTTGACAAAACAATTTAAACAAAATAAAAATGCAAAAAAAAAAAACAGAAAAAATAAAAATTGACGGGATTCGAACAGTAGTATCTTACAGTAGTTTCAACTCACGAAGCGACAACGTTACCACTGTACTACGCAAGTTCACTCGTTTACTATGTTAAATAGCGGATTCAATATTTTACATATTTTAGTTAAAAACACAAAAAATGCGTTATTTTCCGAAAACATAATCTGATCAAAAATTCCTGTTGTACTATTCCGGTTTACACAAATGTACATTACTTAGAATTTTTTCAGATTTTTAGTTTAAACCATCTGGGCTACAGGGTTTGGGACAAATTTTTTTTTGCACATTTTGCAAAAATCGCCTCAATATAATTTATTTTGCAAAAATAAAATTTTGATCGTTAATCCACGTACCAAAGGCTTTCATTTGATACCCTACACAGAATTGTAAAAAAATATTTTTTTTTCGATGAGCATATATTTGTTTATATTTTTATGGGGATATGTTTTTTAGATGTTTAAGTATTTTTCCTATGTGCGGGTCAAAGAGTTGTATAAGCATGCCGAATTTCAACTCTCTATGTTTAGCCGTTTGGCTACAATTTTTACCGAACAGACAGACAGACGACAAAATGACGGTATAAGTGTTTTTTGGTCATACCTACAAAACCCTAAAAATGTTCCGTATTTGAAGAATTAAAAATTATATAGGAATCACGAGGATTTTTGTTTTTACTACGTATATATTATATATAACTGATCTCGTTTTTAGTGCCCTCTGTGAGCGCTGAATCACTTACCTCACGTTACGCCACTGCTTAGTCCATACTAATATTTTAACATCTTTCCCAGTTATGTAAGACTCTGAATCATGTTAAGACTAGTATACCAGGTCGAAGGATGTTCTCTACGGCAACTGCCGAAAGTCCCGACACATCATATGTATGATGAAGTACTCGGTGTGTGCTAGGGCCCTTTGTTTAAACCGTCGCCTCTGCGCCATGTCTCTTGCGGATCCGCCGATATTTGATATACCCAGTTTATTAGTAAACTAAATTTTTTAAGTGTGTTGACAGATATTATAATTAACGTACTGATGTGTTCCTCTATCACACACTCTGACAGCTAGTAAAGGAATTACAAGTGTCTTGTTTGTCTGAGATTAGTTCTTCGTTTAAGCATAGTTATGACAAATGTACATATTCACTGTTCGTGTTTCTGAGAATTCACTGTGTGAGTTTGTCTTAGAATTCTACCCTTATTCTATCTGAATTAATGGTGTAAAATCAGACATGCTTGGCTAAAATCTTAAACAAATAAATGTAATCCTCCTAAAAATCTACCGATAAGTTGCAAATATACTTTACTTACATTTTATATTTCTCTATCAGTCGTTGGGAGATCATTCTTCATAAATAACTAATCAAAACATTTTTTGAAAAAATAAAACACAGTTTAATTATATATAATTTTATTTGAAAAATAACAATGATTGGTAACAACCTTACACCATAAATTTAAAATATACATACATATTTGAGCAATATTTTAAAATGAAATGTGAAGGTACCCAATGTAATAATTTGTATCACAACCATAATTAAAAATATTTCACATGAATAGATGAGTAGTAAAACCCCTAGCGCCACTACCTATCAAGTTGCGCAACTAGTCGCTGGAAACCAAAACAATAACCAACCAGTCTTAGTTGCACAACAAACTAGCTATTTTGCAGCTCTACATAAGAGCATGCGTACAGTGATCGCCATGGCAAAATTCTGCGACTCATTGCTTAGTGCCATAAGGATCTAAATTAAATGTATCAAAAATACATAAAATAAGCTAGAGGTAGAATTATGATTGATAATATTACTAAATATTAAATCGAACTACTAAAGAAACTACTCAAAATGTGCGTATAGTATAGACTAAAGTACATTCAAATACACTTGAAGATATGTATTTAACTAATAAAATTCGAAAATACTACGTCCTATAAAGTTTTAGACTAAAATGTATTAAAACTACTTGTCTAATCGCAAGAATTGTACTTGCTGAACTAAAATATGTGAATTTTTAGCAAAATTTTTCGATTTGTACATTGGATACCAACATATATGGCCCTAATAAAATAGCATTAAAATATTTTACCATTTACCATTTCAACAAACAGGCAAAGAATATGCTGTTTACAATTTAATCTCAAAACACGTACCAGGCAGAAGATTTATATATTTATTATTTAACATAATAATATTAGGCCAAAACATTTTCAAAACTACATAGCTTTGAAAATGATTAACTCTGAAACTGTATTCAGCATGTCGAACAAACATATTTGTGAAAAAAAAAGAAACAATAAGAACACTTAGTTATTGTTTAAAATAATGTAATGTGTTGTTATATTTATACCATTTATTTCGCTTCTAACATTTTTTTAAACCTCTAGATTATTCCTTTCATTTAAATATTGTTTGTTGTACCTATAGTTTGTTTTTTAATTCCGAGGAGTAAATGCAGAAGGAAGATTTACATTAGAACATTTTAAGAAGCATTCATATTTACAAACTAAAGGTTACATTCCCACAAGTATTAAATTTAAAAATATATTGCATCTGAAAACCAATCATGTGATTAATTTATCTGATATTTTGACATAATTTTAAGGTTGACAGTTTGAAGTAATAGGGGAAACTTCCTAAGCGTCCTGACATCTGGTGGCAATTTGCGGAAGATACGAGAATGACATTGTTTGTTTTGTTCAATGGAGAAATATGTGTTTTTTTGTTGTTTGTGTTTTATTTTTGTGAATAATGGAAAAAAAATCATTTTGTTGTGTGCCGCAATGTAAATTGTGGATAAAGAAGAATCCCACTTTAACATTCCATCATTTTCTTAAATCGGAAAAAATATCAGTTGAAACGACATTTGGAGGTAGAGAAAATGGATCGTAGGTTTATGGACCCAAAAACTAAAAATGGGAAAAATCCAAGCCCATGCATGCGCGTTTGCTCGTTGCATTTTATGGAGAAGTGGTGCACCGATGGTCAAAATGATAAATATCGCTAGAAATAGCATAATAATGTGCATTTTTTAAGTAAAAATGGTTCCAAATTCGTTACGCCATTAGTAAAACTAATTTATAATTGTGTATCTATAGCAAATTAATATGGAAAACAGTTTTAGATTGAAAAAGTGGTGGACCAATGGTCAAAATAATAAATATCACTAGAAATAGCTTAATAATGTGCATTTTTCAAATTTAAATGGTTCCAAATTCATTAGGCCGTTAGTAAAAATGGTTTATAATTGTATATCTATAGCAAATTAACATGAAAAACAGTTTTAGATTGGAAAAGTGGTGGGCCCATGGTCAAAATAATAAATATCACTAGAAATAGCATAATAATGTGTATTTTTTAAGTTTAAATGGTTCTAAATTCATTAGGCCGTTAGTAAAAATGATTTTTAATTGTGTATCTATAGCAAATTAACATGGAAAACAGTTTTAGATTGGAAAAGTGGTAGGCCGATGGTCAAAATAATAAATATTACTTGAAATGGCATAATAATGTGTATTTTTTAAGTATAAATGGTTCCAAAATCATCAGACCGTTAGTAAAAATTATTTATAGTTGTTTATAATATGAAAAATAAAACTTTTGTATTAATTTAAGTATATATTAATTTGAATTGAAATTTATATGATTTTATAAAACTAAAAAGTTTCTAAATTAGTCAAAGAACCGCATACATTTTAAAAGTGCTGACTTTTACTTCAATTACCGTACAGTTTTCCCTACTCGCCATAGGCACCAAAAGTGCTCGTTACATGTGGCCTAGTAAGCCGAAATACGTACAAATACAATAAATTACATTTTTTTTAAACAATAACTGAGTGTTTTTATTATTTTCTTGTTCAAAATGTTTCAACGAATGCCTTCAACTAAATCAGTTAATATTATATTTGTGAAACTTTACAAAGTTTCCTTCCCTTTTACTTATAATCGAGATTCACCAAGTAAAATCAACTATTCACTATATCAAAAAGGTAAATCTCTGTTTCTTGATCTCCGACATTATGAAAGCCATGTCCAGCGTGACATTTCGACCCTATTATCCCTGTATTAACAAACCAATTTTCTTACCAGTGCCATGACAGCTTTATGTCAACAATTATAATAAACAATAATCCAAATTCAATATTATAAAAATTATGAAACATATAATAATCTTCATCCTTGTACTCTGATATTATAGGAAATAGTTATGGTATTGATTACATATAATTTACCCATTTGTAAACTTCAAAATTTGAGCTTACAGACATATAGTTTGGACGACACATTTAGACAATATAAGTCTTATATTTTTTTCAGTCCGACATTATATAATAATATTAAATATCAAATAATACATTAATGGCAAGATAATACATCTAATAGGCTCACTTTATATTACAACCTCTTTGAAAAATATATTTTTACCTCAAAATAGTTAATTCGGGCCTTAAGAACCGGATAAACACTACAAATTTCAAGTTTCTCATACAAAATAAACAATCCCAAATAAAATTGGTAACAATATATTCAGCAAAATTTTCGTAGTTGAATCTAACAGGATATTTTTTTAAAAAATGTAAAAAATTGTATCGTTCAATAGCTTAATAGGTATCAGGCAACATTTTCCGTATTTTCTGGGTTTCAAATACCTTTTTTGGGCGACCATTTCAAAAACAGCTCTTGTTCATCCTCTAGTACTAGACAAAAAGTAAATCTTTTTCGGTCTAGGCTGATTCGCTTATTTTTTTGGCCGCTGCATGCTAGAGCCATCTATGTGTCATTTCTTAAGTTACAAGTCTCCATGGTTACACGGAAACAACTGACAATCAAACATTTATAATTGTGATAATTGTTCAATAACTATAAGTAACCTAATGTAAATAAATAAATTTATTTTTTCTAATAAAAATTACTTTTGGTCGCCCTAAAAATATAATGTGCACCTTTGCCAAAAGATATTTTTGTCCTTATCTGTTTGAACTCCTCGGCTGCGCCTCGGCCTTCAAATTCAGATGCGGCCAAAAAAGATCTACTTTTTGGCACACAAATACCTTTTATATTTGGATAGTTTTGTGAAGAAATTTTCAAAAATACATAATTTTTTATTGTTTAATAAAGCTTTATTACCTCAAAATCATGGGTGCGCGCCTGTTTTACCTCATCGTATATAAATATACGTCGATCAGTTTACAAGTTGGAGACCCTAATGCAATTTTTTAATAAACAATTCCATCAGATTTTTCTATATAGGTTCTCCACTCCAAATTCACTCTTTTACAAATAAAATTAATCCGTCTGCAAGTCAAATTCAACCTTTTACAAATCGTGACATTCATGAGAAGACACTGGAATCTAAGCCTGTAAAATTACATATAAGTTCCATTAGAAATGGATTGAACCTTTACGGATCACATTATAATGTACATCGTTAAAAGTTTATTTTCGAAATGTCGAATAACAACTGAAGTGCTTAAAATATATGCATGATTAATTAATTTATTATAATTCATCAACGAATATTATTTTTTGTTGTGCTTCCGGAGCGCTTTGAAAAAAGTGTAATGCATAAATTTTTCGCGCTTCAATTGTTCTTGGAGAATTTAGACGATCAACTTGCAATGAGGCACATTTCAATTTGGTCCGTAACTGATTCAATACGTATCTAAAGGAACTTTTCCTAAATTCAACATCTTCGGATTCCACTATCTTCTCATGAGTGTCACAATTTGCAAAATGTTGAATTTAAATGTCGAAAGAGTGAATTTGGAGTGCAAATCTTGTATAATTAAAAATATCCTATTTGATAGATAAATATTCGTTGCAAAATTTAATATATAGATTGTTACTAATTTTATTTAAATTTTTAGTTTTGTAAAAGATATTTGTGAACACTATTGTATTTATTGTGGCCTTAACTAAAAGATAAAATTATGTAACAGAAGCAAAGATATTACAAGTGTGTCAGGGAGCATTGCAGTCTTTTATATTTTAAAAATACAAGCAATACTTTTTAAATTCATAAACTGAATATTGAAAATCAATTACGCAAAAATGAAAGTAAGAATCTCTTTTTATCGGTAAAAAAATAGTATATGAACCTTTCAAATCATTTACCTTAAATTACCAAATTAAAATCATGGGAAATTACAAATTTAAATTATCAAAATTTCTATGAAATTCCCATTTATGATATTTATTATTTTTATCACAATCAGTTAAATACACAGCTGTGTTCCCTTTCACATCTTCCGAACTAAGACAAAGTCCTGTTCCGGGATTAACAATCAATCCATCCTTATACACAAACTGTTGATTGCCTTTATGTTCATGACATTTTGCAAGTCTTATCTTGTTACCTGTTGCAACTTCAGCACAATGTTCTTCCTGTCTTAATTCATCGTCCATTGATAAACTAAACAGCTGACTGGGATAAGTCTTCATATGACATGGATACATTCCTAATGGACCTACTGCATCCGTTCCAAGTTGCATGTTATCACAACACATGTTTCTATTACTACGTAATTGGCCGTATTGCTTTACGTTTTTAGTTGGGATGAATTTTTCTGGATACACGTTTTTTAGGAACCATTTGAACGGCTTACAATGTAGCTTTTTTATTAGTTGTTTACGGTGGGTTAAATCGCCAATTGCATCGCTGAACTGATATTTATTCTGAAAAAATAATACATAATTAACATAATACAAAAACTATAAACATGAATACAAAAAAAAAACGCATATAATACATAAATTTTCTTCTAAGAGCAGAGCTGGGTATGTATTTATGTTCCTGTATATGTCGGGGCATACCCTAATTTTATCAGGATACGAAAGTGCAGAGACAGCAGCCTTGTGCTAGCAGAACCTTGGGATTGTTACGTGTCCATTATAATATCTGTTTTAATTATGAACTTTATGTAAATGTGTTTTAATATTGTTTGATTATTTGTGAAAGAACAATAATAATAATATAAACTGTAATAATTACTGAATTTTGAGTGATAATTTTTATTTACAATATTTGAGACTACATCAGAAGTGGGATTCGCATCCAGTCATGAACCAACACACTGATGTGAACGAACATACCAACGTGGATGAACACGCAAACCGAGCTGATGAACAATGGAGAGCAACTCTGATGGAACTTGTGCAAAAGTCAACCTTCAAATAATAAGCCAGTCATTTTACCTGTATTTGAACCAGAAAAAGTGGGCCAAAATGCCAAGGCCTGGTGCAATACTGTTGACCTTTGCATGCGTGAGAATCCAATAAATGGTAGTGCTTTAATGATCACGTTAAGCAAAGCCTTGCGAGGCTTCTGCATCTGCATGGCTATCTCAGATATCATTTGAAGGTATGACTTGGGAACAATTTCAAGTTTTATTTTTGTCAAGGTACAACGAAAATGAAACCGGTTCTACTTTTCTGATCAAATTATTGCTTGGAAAACCTTAAGACTATAAGCATTATTCTGTGTATGCTAGCCAATTTTTAACAGCTTTCAATGCACGCTGGCAAAAATCAGATCCAGAAGAAATTGGTGTAGCCTTAGCAATGGCTCAATAATCCGAATTCGATCACAGATTAAAACGAATTGCTTTCTAATCCAAGCTTTACGACGATTCACAACTTCCTCTATTCCAAGTTTTGTTATTAATTTAACATTGTCTGAAGTAGGTGGAAATCTGTGGAACGATAATTCAGGGTTCCTCTTTTTCGTTGACTTGCACATAGGTATACAACAATAATATCTATCCATTTTTGTGGACTTTGAAAAGGACCCTTTGTTAATATTTTCATTTTTTTACAGATAGCAACTGACAATAATTACCTGTCTGTGTGTGTATGTTGTATGCGTGGGCTATCATAAATTAATAACAAACTCACCTGATGTAAGAAGTATAAATCAGCATAGTCGTCCATCAAAACTTTGGCTAATCTAGCAGTATTAATCGCATGAGTATCTTTCTGTTCTGGAAATTGATATGGATGGAACTCCCTAAACACGTGCCCAACACGAGAGCATGGAATCTGTTCCAATCTTCCACCACACTGCCAAATCCTGAATGACAGCTCCAAGTTCTCTCCACCCCATCCGTCCATTTGCTCATCATAGCTTCCTGCTTCCCAGAAATAGGTTCTATCCATGGCAAATAATCCACCAGCCATTGTTGGTGTTTTGACAGGATCAGAAGGAGAACTGATCCGTTTTCTTTCAGATTTTTGTATGTCTATCCATGTGAAATGTCCCGACCAAGAAAAACCTCCAACTTGATAGTTTGAATCTCCGTTTGTTGAATACATGAAATTTTCTGCTTCTATTACGTCTATTATTGGTATAGCTACAGTCGTTCTACTCAGTTCGATACGTTGAATTAGAGGCTCCAACCTAAAATTATTATTTATAGTCTTATAATCAACTAATAAGTAATATTAATGAAAAATGTGATTTATAATACACTTGCACGGGTACACACCCGTGCTTCGCTACGGCATTTAACTACTTTAAATCCAAGGAAGTAGAGCATAACGCTCTTAACGTTAAAGTGAAATATATAAAACGATAATATAATTTGCAATTAACGATTAGGCAATTAACTATTAGGCGATGGGAAATAAAGAATTCTCCAGCAGTGTTAACATTTCGGTGCATGCGTACACTTTACACTGTGATAACTTCTTTATTATCAATCTTTGATGTATAGTGTAAAATACTTTGATTTTGCGTGAAATTCTCTAATTTATTATTCTAAAATAATTGATACATCACTATAAAACTCCGATGTTTTACACCCACAAACTTTATGATACAAAAACTATTACTTTTAAAAACAGAAAAATGCCCAATACACGATATCAGTGCGTAATAGGTAACTTCGTTTATATGCTCTCACGGACTTTTTTTAGTTCTAGTTAAGATCTACATTTTTTGTCTATATTATGTCAATATATCTCTTAAGATTTAGCCTACGTAATCAATTCAAACAGCATTAGTAATATGGCATATCTCTAATACCTGTACACCAAACAGAAAATAAAGCTAGTTGTGATTTGTGTGCTGTCTTACCATTGTTCAGTACATTCGCAGTGAGCATCTAAGAATACGATAACATCTCCAGTAGCTGCTCTCGCTCCAGCAAGTCGAGCTCTAATAAGACCTAAACGTTCTTGTGTACGTACAAGTTTAATAGGATAATTTGCTAATCGTGTGGCAATATAGTGTTCCAGCCTTTTACCCAGCGCAACTAAAAAAGTAAAAAACAGATTATAGAATTACAAAAAAATAAATAAATTAAATAAAACTTACTGCTGTGTTTACTGTAGTCATCAACTAAAATAATCTCATGTAATAAATTATGGGGCGTTCTGTTGATAATACTCCATACTGTTCGTAGAACTACAGACCAAGGCTCTTCGTGAAAAATTAGGATAACGGAAGCATTCTTACGTACATCATATGCAACTGATCTACAACTAAAAATATACATATTAGATCAGATAGTAATAGGAATATATTAAGAAAAAATTATCAATAAAGGGAAAACGGTTTAACACAGTGGTTCCCAAACTTTTAGGTTCCCGGCGCCCTTAACGTATCAGAATTTTTCCGCGGCACCCCCTGTCAAAACATTGATCTAACTAACGCAGTTGGAGGAATATTGGATTGTTTTCGCGGCGCTCTTGTAGCCCAGTCGCGGCTCCCCAGCGCACCGCGGCGCTCAGTTTGGAAATCGCTGGTTTAACAGTTTAATTAAACAACAGACACTTTAGGGTACATATAGGTGATGCTAGATCAGAAATTAAAACTATAAATGCTGGCATAGGACAAAATATTTTTAATTTATGGCGTTTTCAATTGGGTGCTCTACTACGCACACAGGTCACTCGAGGAGCAAATATCTTATTAGGTTGTTCGTTCTGTCGCTCCAGAGTTGTTAGTTCGATTAGGATACGTTACTGCTCGGCGAGTAATCGCGGAGCACTCTTTCTTGCTCTAGCTAGAGAGCTAGAGCAACGCAGTAAAAAATAATCAAGCAATATGCAAGCTAGTTTGTTTATTAGAACTACTTGAAACTTCAACAAGTAGTATGTATCTTTTTGTATAATATATCAAATTAGAAAATAAAAGAAACAAAATAATTTAAAAAAGTACAAATATAAAACAAAAACATAAAGAAAACTAGATACGAGGGTAGGTCAAGAAGTCCTTACAAAATATAAGAGATGGCGCTATTATTATCGAAACAAGTTTGTTTCTAAAAAGTGCCATCTGTCAATAGACTGCTGTCAAATTTTCAGCATATCCATTGCGTAGTTTCATTTTTACAATCGATTAAAGCAAACAACTTTTGTTATTTTTGCACAATGGAAAAAAAAAGTTTCATGCAGTGATTAAACACTTTCATTTGAAAGGCAAAACACAAAAAATTGCCTTAAATTAGCTAAATATATCTTTATTTTTATTATTCAAAGATTTTTCATATAAATGTTAAATTTTAAAAATTTAACGAAATATTTTTAATTATTTTTATTTTTATTATGGTCAAATTTATTCATTAATTTTTTTCCCAACTTCCACTTCGCATTTTCGAGAAAAATCGTGTTCCCTTTACCTTGATATATCGTGTATAGAAATTCTAAATATGTTTCACGGGTCAGATTGAGTTGGATTGGGGGCCAGATATTTAAAAATCACAGAAGACGGGTGGTAAAAATTCTGAAATCATTTGAGAACGTGGGAATAAATTCAGAAAATCAATTAAGGACAGGGGGAGTGGAGAAATTCCAAAAATCTTTTGAGGACGGGGAGGGTAGTTATTCCAAAAAAACAAGGTACAGAAATTTCGTGCGAGTCGTTTAAAACTTTTTGTTGGGTCGGATTCCCGCGGGCCGTGGGCTAGACACTATTGTAGTATGTTTCAGAAAGTGTCCCTCCAATTATTTTACTCACCAACCAGTACTGCTTTCATGTTAGATACATTACAATCTAACATTATCAATTAAACTAAGCAAGTATGACGTCATTTCATAGGTATTGTGAATGAACTTTTTATTTTCAAATTGGCTCGAGCTATGTTAAATGTTGGGCACCACTGCTCTAGACGTTTATAATATATATATTCAGTTATACCCAGTAGATAAAAATGTTCTATTTATAATTACTGTTGCAATAACTAAGCAATGATAGAAAAGTTTGTGTACTATATTTATAAGGCAAATAGACAATTAACTAATATTTTTATCTCTTAGTAAAATAATTATATGAAACCTAACTCATGCTACAAATAACAATTTTTAATTGCAATTCTCAAAATTATCTATTGTCAAACTTTACTAAAACGGAAAAAACTAAGGTATTAGGTCATCAAGGATGAAATTTGTAGAAAAAAAAGGCAAAGTTGGTTGATAACTTACAAATATAAGGAATTATTTTATTCATCAAAGTATGCACCCATATTGTCTATACACTTTTGCCATTTAAGCGGCAGGTTGTTCAGGCCGGTGGTATAAAACCCTGGGGGACGAGAGTCAATGAATTCCTTTCAGGCTAGTTTTACAGAATTATCGGAATTAAACTGTTTTCCTATTAAAAAGCTATCCAAAATGCGGAAGAAGTGGTAGACAGTGGGGGCTAGGTCTGGTGAGTATGGAGGATGATCAAGAAGTTCCAACAATTCCTGTAGTTTTTCCACAGTCATTTGTGCAGTGTGTGGTCTAGCGTTATCATGCAATAAGATAGGAATCGATCTGTTGACCAATCTAAGCTGTTTTTCTTTAAGTTTTTGCATCATTTCGTCCAGTTGGTTGCAGTATATTTCTGCTGTAATCTATGAGCCAGTTTAATTTTTTTTTTTTTTTAATTTTTGGTTTTTAAGTTACCTGTACGAAATTTGGCGAACCAATTTGATATTGTCTGCTGCGTAGTAACACTAGAGCCAAATACATTATTAATGTTTCGCGCGGTCTGCGATGCCGTAGTTCCACGTAAGAACTCATACTTCATAATAGTGCGAATTTCTGACCGTTCCATTTTCAACAAAATTAATTTTTAAAAAAAATTTTGATATTTTTTAGAGAATACAATGATCTCTTTAAAGGTGGGAGATGTGTAACTTTCCAAAAAAAAACAGAAATAAAATATTAAGCCAATGTCAAATAATAAGCTGTTAAAGTTGGCAATATTATTAACTACAAATTTCATCCTTGACGACCTGATAGTTTGCCTCGGCTTAAAGGCAGTCCGCCAGCGCTTAGCAATTAGCAATACGAGGATGGTGTGAACATATGTATAACTACTGATGACAAATAAAAGGTACACAACAGTCATCTATTAAATTATTAAGCACCTATAACATCTCTCCCAGTTGATTCATTTTACAAAATTTGCAAGCGCTATGATGCTAAGCGCGGATTCTAATTCTTAATTTAGTTTCTGTAATTAATAAAAATATAACCAGCTTGTACAAAAATGTATTAGCGGGTCATCGACATTTTACATATTAAGTTGCCGTCAAATCTAGACTGACCGGTTTTGACTATGAATAGTTATTTAACACCACAAAAACGAAATTAAAAGTTGATTTTAACAGTAGCGGCTCGTGCTATAAAAATGTGAGGGGTTGGTACTTTTATACGTACAAGTTATTATAGGTTATATAAGTTAAAAGTTGCAATAGTCGGATTTTTTTAGAAAAGGATTTTTTTTCTTCAGGTTTCAAATTTCGGTCTTTTGTAACAAAAATAAAATCATGGGGCGGAACATATATATAAAAAACAAAAATTGGATGTGAAGCAGTGGCGGCTCCTGAGTAAGCGCTGCGGAGCTGCAGCTCTTACTTGACAATAATTTTAAAAAATAATCTTTTTTTGAACTCAAAATGCATTTAACATAGTAATTGTGGTATGAAGATGCTTTTTTTAAATATATTTTGAACATTGAATGCTATTGTTTCATAAATATTTACAAGTTTCCTTTGAATAAGTCTACGTCGCGCTGCTTATATCTTAGCGTCAAGGAAAGTGCAAATGTAGGCTTGTAAAGGGGTAGCGGTTCGTGGGCAGTAGTGATAAAGGGGTGGGGATCGGAGCTAGAATGCTGCTAGCATCACAATCACAGTACTATGAAATTATTGAATGTATTTATTTAAGTCGTAACTAAAATCGCTATACCTATATTATCTGTAAAAAATTATTGTTTAGGTAGGTATTAATAATTAGTATTTTCTAACTTTTTTTTTTAATTTATAGAAGTATCTGAACAAATACGTTTCGTTAGATATTTCGTTAGTTACGTTCGTTTAGATTATAAAACAATAGGTTTAAAAAATGAATACTGTCAAATCATTATTGGAAATTCCATTTAACAGACAAACGTTAGAAGAAAAAATTGGGGCGACACACACCAAATTTAAATATTTCGGAAAGTGCAAAAAGCAAAAATTATTATTATAAGAGGCACTTCAACAGAGTCTTATATGATAAAACGTCGGGGTTAAACACCTAAACTTATCCTTGTATTATGATGTAAAATGTGATTTTTCACACATTTCAGGGTTTTGTAGGTATTTAATAAGTGTAAGAAGCCAACATAATATTGGATTTCTACGAATATTTGTTCTATTAACAATGTGTTATTTAATATTATTGTTGTTGAAATATTAAGTATTGCATTACTATAAATGATTGTTCCTCTTTGATACCTTAAAAACAAAAATCTAAAGTAATTCAAACAATAGGTTGAATCACAACGTATAATAATAGTAAATAACTGAACACTATACACTACACTCTACAGTATAGAGTGTAGTGTGGGTGTTCAAAACTCTGTCCTCAGCTGTTAATTTTTATTTTATTATATTTTTAATTTCAAAAAAAGACACTCACTATCTTAGCTATAACATCATTAGCCATAATTCAGCCATAAATTAAAAAAAAAAAAAAATCAAAAACACAAAAACTGCAATATTTTTCAAAAACGCAATCGGATCAAAAATGCCTTTCGTACGTTTCCAGCTCAGATCAATGTACATTACCTATAATTTTTCAGATTTTTAGTTTAACCACTTTGGATAAAAGGGGGCGGGACAAGAACTCTTTTAGCACATTTTTGAATAAAACCGTATTAAAAAAAAAAAAGAAAACAATTTAAGAAACTACTTTTCGTTCCTTTTTCAACGTTCTAGGAACTTTCTGGTGGTATCAAAATACCACACAATACATTTTTCAAAAAAGATATTTTTTTATCGACAACAAAAAAATCAACAATAAGCCTGATGATTTATCACTTTGTTTAACAAAAGCCCACTTCGATCGTTAAAAAGTGAATTCGTGATAATTTAAGAAAATAAAAATTCCATTTAGTTCCGCTTAAATATTTGGAATAGGCGGAGTCGGTTTTCAAAAATTCCGACTCGGAGTCGGCTATTCTGTTGAAATTCTGTCTGGAAAAAATGCTGTTAACGCACATAAAAACATTAACATGGTTACTGGCATAGTATGTTGTCAGCCTACAACTTACTGGCTCTTATGGAAGTAGAGTTAAATTCCATTGGGAAACTCACCAATGTAAGCAACTTGTTGGTGCTGTGTTGCATTTTGAATGCAAACCAACCTGCTAGCATCCATATATTCCGGTAGGAATTTAAGAAAGCGCTCGGTGTTTTTTGTAAATTATATATTATAGCAAATATATTGAGTTGATTATTATTCGCGACTCCAAATAACAGTGAGACATCTGGTGGTGGCTTGGTAAATTAAACAGAAGCGTTAATTTGTATAATATTTGTAGTGTGTTGTGCTGCAGTTTATGTGAATTAAGACGTATTTTTAAATATAGTGACTTAAATACAGTGCTTTTTTGTCGAAATATTGTTTGAACAGATAAATATTAAGAAAAAACTTCTGACATATACGCTTCTCGTCGGCCATCAACTGTCGTACGCAGCTCCGCCAATGTTAGTTTCAGTCGCGAATTACGAAAAATTAAATATTTTTCGTTCTTTTTTGGAGGTTTTAACAAATCAAATCCGCCACTGGAATTTATGTTAATTTTAAATAAACTAATAAATAGAGTAATCTATTTCATTATTTTTTATCCATTCCAACGTAGTAATATTTTATAATTAAGTACAAAACGACGTGATTAGAGGCTATTAATTACCATTAAGTATTATTAAAGGACCTGTCACCAATTAATTTTTTATTTCAGTACAATATCAAGATCGAAGAAAAATCCTCTATGATCCTCAGAAAAAGAACACCAGGCCTGTGGATAGATACGATGAAAATTTTGAATAGAAATCAAAAAACTATCATCTGAATGACAGAAGGGTGTACGGAAAGAAGGCATCAGCACTCTACGACAAGACATAAGCGATGGGAGACAGCAACGATCTCAGTTCTATTGGCAACCACAAGAAAAAAGTTGACTTCGGTCAGATATAAATACAGTAAATTAAACTAAATCAAGTTAACTCAAACAAATTAAAAATAATTTTTAAAACTTAGAGCTAATTTTTTTTTTCGATTTTCAATTTTATGATGTTTAAATACAATCATTAAAATGGTCTAGGAGATATCTGACGAAGTATTTGATTAGGCATACCTCATAATAATCAAAATAAGAATGGCTGATTATCAAAACTGATTAATAGGCCGGAAATTCGATAACGATTAATCTGCAAAGTGGCCAATATGGCCGATTATTGGCCGATGACCGATTATCTGCCGATTAATCGGTACAACCCTATTAATTACTCTGGTCTAAAAACAGAGAACTTGCCTTTTTGCCCATAATCGCCACCTAGACGTTGAGGGCTTATTATTTATTATTAAAACTAATTTTTCAACCAATAGGTTTCCAACACCTAGGCGAATAGGACAGAAAAGTTCTGTTTATTAACCTCTGGCACTATATAAAAGCTACATAGTCGGCTTAACAATTCTAACGGCCGATTACTCCTGTATAAATAATTTTTAAGTATTAATGAGGAGGCTGAAAATTCCATGGGAATTAAACCGGCGAGTCTATGCTCTGTAGATAAGCTTTTTACCATGGAACCAAATCAACTCAACAGCCTAAACACATTTTAAATCGAACTAAATGGAATTTTTAATTTTTTAAGTTCTAAAGAGTTCAGTTTTTAACGACTAAATCGGGCTTTTGTTTCATAAAAGGGGCAAAAGCCTGATTCAATCTTTAAAAGTTAGTTCCGCTTAAACTTTTGTAATAGATTTTAGAGTACGACAACATATAAATAATCATAATTGATATTTTTTCACGCTCTATTAATTACTCGTTATGAAAAATAATAAATAAAATAACAAGAGAATATCTTTTTTACTCTCTTTTTCATAAAATATGATGAAATCTATAAAAAAAATATATAATCAGATACGTTCTGTAAACTTTTATATACATGTTTGTAATAAAATTTAATATAATATATATATATATATAATAATCTTAAAATAAATTGTAAAAAGAAAATAAATTAAACAATGATTGTTAATAAAATAAATAATATATGACAGATACTTTTTCAATAATGTGTTAACTAAGATATAAATAATATGCTTACGATGGATGTCTTGGATCCCTTAGTGGCCTATCCAGGGGTATTCGATCACTTAATACAGTGTTAATTGCAACAGTCTTGAGGGCCAATTCACCAAGGGTTTTTTCTTCTCCATCTAGAAAAGCAGCTTTGCCCATAGCACCAAGTCCGCTAATAATATGGGACTCATATTCCCTTATTGCCTCTTCTTCTGGACTTATTGGTGAAAAAACACCCCCAAACGAATGTTTAGTTAATATTTTTAATGAATACAATAAAATAAACGTTACTAAGAACACTATATACAGCAGGAATAAATTTCGAACACGTAGACATCTTCGAAACATTTTTACTACATAATTAACAATATATTTTGTTTATACGAGAGTTTTATCTTAACAACATTGTGTACGTATACGAAGTGTCACTACACACGTGTACTAGGCAATCCTAATGGTCTTGGTCAACTCTATATTTGTTATTATTGTTATTATTATCAATAATACTGCTGTTATAAAATAATATATAATATAGTAGCTTGATATACACTTAACTAAACAGTTTAAAAATTATTTTTAACATATATATTTAGAAAAAATCATTAATAATTGTACAATAATACAAAAATATTAAGGGTGTACTAAACGAAGAAGAGAAGGGGCAAAAAACTCTACTAAAAATTAAATTATTATTTAAAAGAGAAATATAGAGATATATGTAAACAAAACTGTTTATAAGAGATTTAAAATACTTTGCGCTATTTCCTTAAATGCTTATGGAAACAGTTTTGCGTAAAACTCCATACCCCTCAATAACAATTCTAGGGTACGTCCATGGCCATTGTTGCAATTTTGTATTTATTATCATTTGAAGAAGACTTGCAAAACATTATAATTATATATTTTAATTTTATATATGTATTAATAAATATGCAATAATAAATTTTAGCATTAAATTGTTAATATAAAAATAAATATATTTCAAATTATAAGTTATGTACAATTGGTCTTGGTGAACTAAACAATTGCGTATTCAGTATACGAATGGCTTTGGTACAGAAGTTCTAGTGTTTTGATATGTAACTCACTCACTCCTCATTCTTTCGGTAAATATTATTAATTTATTATTTTGTATTTAATTCTAAGTAAATTAAATTAATAATTTATTTAAAAATGCTGCTATTTAACATTAAAATAAGACATTTAAACATTGTAGACTTTAAATAGGTCAATCATAAAAATTTCGATACAATCGTTAGCTTAAATCATATTTTAGTTAAATAATTGTTGTTACTATGGTAAATTTGTATTAAAACTTGTTTATATTTTGTTTTAGATTATATTATTAGTAAACAGTTATGAGTGTATACAGTCAGAACACCTTTTTTTTATAATTAAAAGTGATATAAAAGTTAATTTTTCATAAAAATCAAGATTTTAAAAAATGGCAGGGGCATCAGCTAATATTTATACTGAGACATTGACTGAAGTAAGCCAATTATTATGGGGTTCACATGTAAAATACGAAATCTTTAAAAGATGGTCCCAAGGTAAGGTATACTTGTCATGTATCTTAGAATTGTAATTAATTTTTTTGTGTTTCTCAGGATTTTATTTCAGCTCTCATGAGAAAAGTGCTCTGGAGCAGTTTGAAGGTGGACCTTGCGCTGTTATAGCTCCCGTACAGGCGTTTATTGTAAAAAACATGTTGTCCGAGATGGAAGGACAGAATTTCGTAAATAACGTAAGTTTGAACATTATTATTAATTATTTTCATCATGCACATCTTTACTCTTACAAATTAAACACAGGAATCAGTAATAAGTTAATTGTATACACATATATCCATTAAAATAAAAAATAACTGAAATTAACCTAATTTTGAATTCACGGTTAGACTACCAAATATTATTAGCAATGCAGCCAGTCCTTTTTATGCATGACAACTGAAAACTCAAAGCAGTAGGTTGTGGAGAACTATTTTTCGAGCAGTTCTACACGATGTTGCTGTGTCTACAATACTGTCTATGACCATTGACCTAATTACTTTGCCTTAACCATACCCAGATATGGCACATCTACTTCCGTTTTCTTTATACTGTTTCCGAGAAGAGGTTAGGATAATTTGCGAAACTGGCTGTTAAAAATACCGTCTTGACTTGCTTTACAATAATTTATGTTGCTCCGGACTTACCTATGCAATCTTAAAACTATACAGGTAGTTCCCAAATTTACAAATCAATTAGTTTCAAAGTACGATTATAAAATGGGATTTTCATAGAAGCAATATTAAAAATAGGAATACCGTTCCCAACAAAGATATTTTTAATACTCTTACCAGCTTTATAATCACTTACACTACGGTTGCAATAGCGTAGTGATCATAACACTCGCTTTGTAAGTGTGGGGTCGTGAGTTTGACCCCCTGTACGGACAAAAAGATTTTTCATAAAGATTCTAGGCCGTTGCAACCGTGGCCCATTCAGTCTTCCTTCAATTGAGGACCTGTATCTCTGAATTAATATTCGGGAATATGGGCCGTGCTTCAGAGGACACATCAAGCCGGCGGTCTCGGCTACCGTAAATAATAGTCGTTAGGTTATACCAAAGAACGCTAGTCGACCTGAAAATTTCTGACAACTAGGCATTATGCCATACAAAATAAATAAATAAATAAGCCACTTATGCACACTGCGTATTAGTAGCCAGTATTTCAGAGGAAATCCGAAACCCAGGACACTTGATATTTTTTTTTGGCCCTTAGGAAAATTGAAGCCCTTAAAATCGAGAGGCTTAGGGCAGCTTCCCCTCGAGATCCCCCCTTAAAATAGTTCCTTATTCGTTTTTCTGTTATTCATTTTCTGTACATGATCTGTCCATCATAATCTTCCTACTCTGACGATTATTTTCGATTCTTGATGTAAGTTCAGTGTTACTCAATCTATAGGTTGCGACCTAATATTGGGTAGCCTTAAATTTTGAATGGGTTTGCGAAATAATAGCTCCCTTGTGACAAGGCGAGGGACCAGAGGAAATTATAAACATTTAAGTCTTGGTACCATAACATATATATTGAGTCACCTGGCAAAAAGGTTGAGAAACGCTGGTATAGTCCATGGTTGTATCTGATTCACCAACTATCTTCCTAGCATAGCAGACTATACATGAATTTATTTACATATAAATTATTGATTGGACCAAGTTACATGTGTTTCAACATATGACGTTGAGATTCCTAGTATGCAAGTCAAGACCTGTTTGTATGTCGTAAATTATTAACATACAATAAATATTTAGACATACAAATAATGGCGTTTTCGATTGGACCACTCTGAAATTGCTCTGTGAGCGAGCAAATGATATCATGCTTGATTTGAGTTTTTCTATCGAGTACGCCGGAGCAACTCCCAATCGAATACGTTTTTATTATTGTTATTATTAATTATTTAAAAATACAATAATTTCCTTGCTTAAACAGTGCAAGATAATACTTTATGTATAATTTTTATTATTATTTATTTTGTAATTGCTATAATTTATTTGTTTTCTGTTTATGTATATAAACAAAATGTTATTATTTTAAAATTATTTTATTTTTTTAAATTTCCTAATTTGATTTATTTTACGAAAAAATACATCACTACTTGATGAAGATTCAAGTAGTTCTGATAAACATACTAGCTTTGAAATACCGCTGCTCTAACACTGCTGTGACACAACCAGGACAAGAAAGAGTGCTCTGCACGCACTCGTATATCAGTACCCTGTCCCATCGAATACAAATTTTAACAACTCAAGCAACTGCTCGGCCATTCAAATACGATACTTGCTCGCTATAAGATTAGGTTGGTACGTAGAGTAATTTCCAACGATTTATTACTCTCAGTTTTATCAAAATAGTTTTATGCAGGGTTTTAACTATGAACGTATGTTGCATACGATCTGTCATTAATTGACTGGTACATGTAACGTTAACAGCTCAACACAAGGTCAATTTCACGAAGTGTTACGACATGACAAGAAGCATAACACACAACGATAGTACATACTTTATATATTAGATGTCTGTTATATGATAGAACTGAAATAGAATTGTTTATTATTACAGGTCTCTGATGAAAAAAGAAACGAACTTTTGATAAGTGCCATGTGCGAGATATTAACCCAATGTCACCCCACAAATTACTGTATAGTTCACCAAAGGAAATATACAGACCATACCGAAACAAGTGATGTTAATACCGACGGACAAAATACAAACGTAGAGAATAAAGTATTCTCTAATACACCTAACGACCCTATTGTATTCCATGATAATTTGAGTGTGCTTACATTCACCAGTATAAAGGATGTTCAGAGTTATTATAGAGACAATATTGACACGCTGACTATGCAGTTCGGCGTACTACTTTTTTTATATTCTGTGATTGTTACCAAGGTAAGCATTTTTAAATATATTTTTTTATTTTATTTATTTTACATCGGCCTATTTCTGCAACGACGCTAATCGCTGATGCCAGAGAGGCGAGCTCTTAAACCTGGATAAGGGGTAAATGATTGTAAAAATGGTAGTAATGTTAACATATTATTCTCGCCCGAATAATATCACCAACTTGAACCTTCGGGACTTGAACCTCACAACTCAGACTGTTTTTAACAGTCAGAACAGCGTGATTTAACGAGCTCGGCCATTCCGTTGGCATTTTTATATTTATATAAATTAAATTTACCTTGAACTTAGATCATTATAAATACATATTACTCTTTTTCATTGCAAGAGTTGTAGAGTGTTAAAGAAACAATACGATATTTAGTTTTTAATTTTGTTACAGGGAATAGACAAGGTAAAGATTGAGTTATCAGATACGAGTGAATCATTGATTCATGATACTTATGGATACGGCAGCCAGGGTTTAATAAATCTTATGTTAACCGGAAAAGCAGTTGCTCATGTTTGGGATAACGAACAAGACATTGGAGGTCTAAGTAAGCAGCCATATTTTATATAAAAATTGTTTTGTACATGACCGTTATCATTATTTAGTAGAGGTACTCGTCACTTAACGACTGAGTTTCGATCCTACGGATAGGTCGTTAAGCGAATTCGTGGATAAGCAAGGAGCTTAATTGTTTTTGTTTATTCTGAAAAGGGATGAACAAAACGAATTACACACCATAAAAATTAATCAGCAAAAAATATAAAAATGATGTACAAAAAAAAATTAAGTTTATTCATAAAAAAGATATTCATATTAACATTTTAGTCATCGAATCTTTTAAAGCAACCAGAATTATTAAGGGAATTTGACGTTTACGCTTTGTTTTATTCTTAAATGTGGTCGGTTTATGAAGAGATAGCTACTGCTCTAAAGAGCTGGTCATAAGTCCGAACGGTCGTTAAACAGGTTGTTCGTAAAGTGAGGAGTACCTGTATTAGATTTTGTAGAAGAATCCTTATCAATTTTAAAATCTAAATACGTTATTAAACAAAAAGAATACGGCAAAACTTTGTTTTCTGTAATTAATATATGCGATTCATTCATTCAGTTCTCGCATGTAACCTATTTATAATCTAATCTTTTACAGAATCTTCCATTATCTGTTCTTGGTTTCATCCTACTAATTTATTATGTTAATTTATTGTAAATCACCGTCTTTAAGACGGTTCTTGTTTCTTGCGGTATTGCTTTGTTCTGTTCAGTTGATTTTTATTCATTTGTGAGATTATAAAAGTTATTTATTTATTTTTTTAGAATTAAAAGGTATCGACAGACAAAGTCAAGTTGGCTTCATAACTCTTATGGAACATATGCGGTATTGTACCGTGGGATGTTTCTACAAGAATCCAAAGAATCCAGTCTGGGTGCTAGGCTCAGAAACGCATTTAACCGGTAAATATAAATTATTCATTTTTTTAATTACAGTTACATTTGTCCAACAGAATTAACCATTAATTAATTAATCAATTCAAACTTAGGAAAAGTCCAACTTAGTCTTTTTCTCGAAATCTTAAGTCTTGTTTAGGCGCTAATAACCGAAAATGCTGTGCGTAAAAAAATTAACTAACCGACTAATTCTTGCCCTAAGTAACTAAGTATTTGCTAACGTGTGATTCAAAAAAATCGTCTGAAAAGGCCGAGAAAAAAATCACGCATGTCTTTGAATAAATTTGGAATATTAGAACAATTCCCATAACCTTTGACACTAAAGAGTTATTCAGCAAATTTAAATGTTGCTTAAAGCTACGTTCACAGCTCTAAAATTAATAGACTATTTGCTATGAACTGTTCACTGTTGATTGTCGCCAACAAGTTTGTCATATTGTAACTCAAGCGACCGTTCACAGCTCTAAATTTAACAGATTATGCGTTGTCGACTGTCAATTGTTTTCCAAACTTATAGTTAGTACATTGTTTTAATGAGACATACATATAAACACACATTAGCTATCTCACTTTACATAACCTAAAAAAAACTGCACAAATTTCAACAAATTTCGAAAATCATGAAAAGAAAGAATTGCAGTAGTTGCGTTTATAATTTTGTTATTAAAATTTTTCCTGTATACAGTCTGTTACTTTATTTTACCCTATTTTTCGTTTCAGTGCTATTTAGTACTGAGAAAAAACTAGTGAGTCCCGAAACACCAAGTGAAAAAGCCAGAAGGGTATTCAAGAGTTATGACCCAGATGGAAATAATTTTATAAGCTCAGTATTACTAGGCGATGTTCTGCAGACCCTAGACCTGGTTTATGAGGCTGAATAGTAAGTAATTTTCTTTTAAAACATAATCATCTAATTCATTTTGATCATAATGCAATATAAACCTAGTTTAAATGCTGACTAAACTAGGAGTCACAACCACTTTCTGAACACAGTGCTCAAAACTATTCAAATAACTCAACCAGTAATGTCACTCAAGGAATTGCGCAAAAATAAATACGCTGTATCTGTTAATTAATACTTGCTAGGGGTGGAGTTGGGAACAGATACTGAAAGCTCTTCACAGAGAGCAGCACATAACGACTTCACTAAATAATTCAAGGATTATCAGTGGCTTTAAAACAATGGTTTCTGGTGTATAAATGCATGCACAATGATACACAATTTTAATTAGGCTAATATGTGGGAAAATAAAGTACTATGCACCTAAAAACATAGTAATTAGGTTAGGTTTAGTTAGTAAAAGTCTAGAACCAAGTGGAGCGAGCTACCTATCTTCTAGTTTAATGACAAAACACTATCTTAGGTTAGGTTAGTAAGAGTTTAGTTAGAAGAAACCGAGCGAAACGAGCTACCTATCTTCTAGTTTAATGACAAAACCTAGTTTGAAGACATCCACACTAATAATGCCACCTGTTTAGAATCACCGTACATTGAATAATTTACGTGTGGTGTGAGGCATGCGCAGTCGTCCAGTGTCCTCTTCTAAACTTCTACCATTGTTACTGTGCAAGCATGTGCTATTACTGGTTATTATTTTAATCTTTTTGGTACACCCAGTACCTATTTATACACTGACCTTTGCGCCACCTAGACCTTTGAAACATGTTATTTTATTATTATTACAGATTTAATATGTATTTTCTTTTTTAGTGTTAAAATAATGAAGAGAAAGCTAGACCCCGAAAACTTAGGTATCATATTACTGAACGCATTTATGGAAGAGTTTTTCCAAAAAGAAGAATCATCAACTCCAGACACATTTTCCCTGATGCATTACAATGGACTGCCCCGATCCAACCCCGATGGTAAAGTTAAATACAGCCTGGGTATAGCCGTGCTGCTCGAGTGTCAACTAAAGAGCATCTGTGAATCTAATGCCATGCTAACCTGCCTACAGACAAAATGGCCCAGCATAGAAGTGAATTGGAACACTCCCAAAACACCTTCTTTAAATTAAACCACAGCAAATAATTTAAAACGTTGTTCAGAACTCTAAATTATAATGACTTAGCTAATTTTTTGACATCTTTTCGGCCCTTAACCTTCTAAATTCTAGTTTAAAGATGTAAATATTATTATAATACCGTGGAACTTAATTCAAAATTATAATTCAACCTTTTTTTACCCGATTAAAAAAAAAATTCTTGTTATAGAAAAATTTCAAAGAAACCATTTGGCAAAATTAAAATTGTATGTATATTTCTACTAATAAAATATTTAAAATGTAAAATGCTGTTAAAAATATTATTGATATTTAAGGATATAATTTTTACATTATATCTTAAACAGAATAGCAGATTTCATGACACATTTCAACGATCATAATTAAAACTAAGATTCGTTTTATAATTTTTAACAGTTACGAAACTACTGTGATATTTTTTTTATAAGTAATTAACATATACGTGTCATTTAAAAAAATTATTATCGTTGAAATACTATTATGTTTATATATTTGTTTCTACTATAAATTTTAACCCTTTGTGGTAAAAAGACGGACTTTATTCGACACAGCAGTTTAAAGATTGATTTATAGATCATCGGGAAGTGCACAGACTTTTTTTTTTGTCTACATTTCATAAACTACCGGATTACGAAAGGAATTTGTCCGGGAAAACTGTCAGTATTGAGATTAATTTATACATTACCATGTTTTATTGTCTACAATCTACAATGTTGCTCGGAAGTAACACTGACGAACATGTTCATACTGGTATAGCTCGGGGACCGACTGTACAAGCTAATAGTCGGCCTTTCTCCGGCCGGAACTCGTTCATGTATAGACTGCTGCTCTTAAAACTAATGGTACATACTCCGCTCGGCGGATCCGTTTGTCCGGCACTGTACAATTCATCCATTCTACCGTTATCAGCTCTACGCTCAGACAGAAGGTTTTTTTGCAGCGCAACTAACTTATTTGAATGTTTTGTCATTCATTACTGTCTTCGTTATTAAGATTCTAAATATTTCAAACACCCTGAATTCAAATTATTAATATTTAAAATGCAATCAGACAAGCCTATAGCTGCAAACGTTAAATCGTTTGTACCTGCCATTTGTCCGCTAAGCAAGGCACGGACGTGAGTTCAATTCCTGCTTATGTCAAATAATTGATGTAAAAATATTTATACAAATTACAGGTTCTGCTGTAGGGGCCTTTCTGTGTACGCTATAAAAATGGACATAATACTGACCATATTACTCCTGAATGTACATAGATTGAAAACATGGTCATGAAACCTGAAAACAGGAATCCTAGGCCCACCTCGGGCTGTCGCGCCAATGATGATGAATATTTAAAATGAACGCAAGGCATAAATTTAATTATGAATATAACTTATATTTATATAATCGAAATAGAGCTGTTGCAGCATATTATTTATGGGCAATTTATAAAAAAGATTGGAGCAAGGAGCATATCATAATTTGGTAGCAGAATTGCGTGTAAAGGATGCGGAATTGTTTTATAATTATTTACGCATGAATAAGGACCAGTTTGATTATTTAGTGAGGATAAGGGGGCCAAAAATGAGGTCTTCTCAAGTATATATGTGGCGTTTCGCTTCGACATGGATCGCGATATACTAGAAAGAGAAAACCATCCGTTTTTCCGGACGAAGTTGAACACGATCCGACTTTTCACGGGTGCCAGATGAATTGAAATATTTGCAGTCTTCTGATTGGTTAGTCGGACGAACGGATAGCTGAGTACGTGCCATAAGGTAATCAATTTTTCATTTTGACAGCCCTGTAATGTATAAATTCAACTTTATCGTATCTTCGTAAACATTCTCGTATTCACTATATTTGCAGTAGCTGTGAAAATTGAGATTTATAAGCGATGGTTTATTTCAGAGATAATTCTCCGTATTTCTAAATCAAGAGTGGACAACATTTTTAGTGGCGGGCTTACTCATACTTGTCGGATGTAGACGCGGGCCATAATTTTTGGCATTCAAAATAAAAAAGGCAAAAAATATGTAAAATTTCATTTTTTAATTGATGATTTCCATATTTATGATTTCAATATTGGTTAGTCACAGCAATTGCTCTACTCTAATTTCATTAAGTTAAATGACATTTTACGGATTTACAGGATCTTTTTTTTAATAGACGTTTGTTTGATACAAGACTGATAAAGACAAAGGGTTAATTTTCAGGCAGGACAAATTTTGTATAAACAATCTGAAGTTTCTATGAAATTCTCTTTAAGAAACAAAATTATAAACAGGTAGATCTGCCATCTATATCCGGCTGCACATTGGACGTAGCATAACAATATGATCAGTGGACTCAGTAATTTATTTTATTTATTGAACTTCGTAGTTTTGTAAGAACTACAGTATTACAGCTACATTTGCAGATTAAATCTCTGATATATTCGACCACCAGTGCGTGAACATTATGGCTTTTACGATTGGGTGTTTGATCAAAAGGAATAATGCGCATGTGTTAAGCTCCAGCCAGTCAGATATTTCATATCTGAACACTGGTAAAAATTATGTATCAAGGACATCAGAAATCTTTATTCGCGCTCCTGGACTCATCAAGAAAACAGATTTCTATCTAAAAATCGTTTATTTCTGCTTTGTACAACATGCAGGTTGCGACTCGTTTTATAAAGTATAGTTAGAACTCGATATACGCCGCAGTTTCGCAAAATGAACCTAACTTATATTGAGGGTATAGGTTTACGTTCCAAGTAAATAAACAATAGGCATAAAGGGTACCTATAACGCTATTTTATTTGACTTATTACTCGTTGACTCATACTTAGCATTTACTTCTGTAGTTTGCTGAGCAGATTGTTTGATTTTATCTGAATTTTTCATAATGGTAGTAACAGTTGAAGGTGGTAAATTCATTATCCTTCAGACGTCGGTACGTTTCCCCCCACTTTCCGTTCATCTAATAACTTCCATCTTCTTCTCAAGGGAGATAGAATTTCTATCCCTTTTCTTTCTCCTCTTCTCAGACATGGTATTTGTTTTACTGTACCGTTTTGTATATGCGTATGCAAAAAACACCTATTTTATAGAAACAAATAAACTGATTTAATTACGAATGACTAAACTACAGTACGATCATTAATTCTTGAGCGTTACATAATGGTAAACAATGGGTTTTATAATATCAAAACTGTATTCTAATTCACAGCTGAAAATCCCAATTTAACAAAGAACCAATCCGATTTCTTCGTTGGCCCGAACTCACTGGAGGAACAACGAAAATCTGTTGCTAACTTAATATTTGTTATCAATTCATTGGCGTGGAGAAAAAAATAGTGTTCATTTAATAATCAATTCGTATAAGATAATAAAAATAGAATGTACGCCTATGTGTACATGTCCTTGGAAATAAGTTTATTAATTAAATGTTACTGTCAAGTATTACTTAACGTTCAGGAATTAATGATCGCATTGTAGATATACGCCAGACGTGTAGGAAATACTTATACGCGATGATGCTGGAGTTCAGCCCAGTCGTCGCGGTACTTTTCTGATCAGGTCGGGGAATCCCAGGCGTACGATAGTTAATTCAACGCAGGCATAAAGTGAATCGGCGTACATCGAACCGGCGTATATTGAGTTCTATCTGTACTTGTATATTCCCGTCTACCAGGCCTGGGCATTATATAATCTACTTACGACTAATTTTACTAATCACGTTTTATTTTTATATATATATATTATTATTATTAAATGCACCTTGTGATTGATAAATACAGTCAAAGCTTCTTATTCACGGTATACATTCGTCCTATATGTCACGAATCCAAAAATGATAATGGGATCGTAAAATGTGTAGGATAGTAGATTACAAAAAACTTTTAATTAGATCTACTTTAAAAAATCAAAACTTAATTATTATCAGGTTTAAGTATTGATATCAGAGGAACCACTAATAGAGAGGACATCGCGCATTCATGCTCTTAGAGAGATTGACAAAGAAAGATATATAAATACGTATCTTTTGTCTCAAACTAAAGTCGATATGCGCACAAAACGTGTTTTCAGTCGGTAATTTAGGTCACCTACGGTAATAAACGTTATTCTGTTTCAGAGGAACTAATAAAATCGGTTCCTCTGAGCTCTTTGCGCATGTCTACTTCAGTTTGGAACAGATGATATGTTATCTTTGTCAGTCCCTTAGGTTACGCAAAATTCGCGTTATGCCTTGTCTATTAGTGGGTCCTCTGAGGTATTGACTCAAAGAGTTAAGGTATTTTTTCTTGTTGCACCACCTTGAATAGACCCTTTAACTCGGACTTATATTCAGAAGCTTTTTCGTCAAATTTTCTTTTAAAAATCAGACTTCATGGATGGAACAATTTTCACGAAATAGTCAAAGATCATTAGCAAGTCTTAAACCTTCGCTAAGATGTTTTAAAGTCAATATCATCTTTTCCAAGCTAGTTAGTGGTCCTTCTTCAACCGGATCTTTCCATGAGTAACGAATTTATCATCCGCGAATAAAAAAAGCAGTCATTAATATTTTTCTCGCGTATAAGGAGCTTTGAGTGTCTCTTTGAGTGTAAATAACAATAGAACAATAGAATATAAATCATATATAGTCGTATTGAGAACTATTACAGTATTTGCTAATGGACTAAGTTGCCACCTTATTTGTGAATTTTTATAGTTTTAGACATATAGAACACAGAAAGTCCTGATTTGCAAATCATGTTATGTGCAATATGTGGCCAAGCTAACGAAAACTGAAAAACTAAGAATCAATAACTGGTAATTTTTATTTATAAACATTTATTTGAATACTGCTTCTATTTTACACTGATTTTAGCACTAGGTATATAGAACAATTAACGAATGTTAAGTATATAATAAGCAATATAAATTTACAGTTAATTACGAATGAAATAAGTTTATAAGATACTATTTTCATAGTTTACAGAAACTGTATAATTTCTATAGATACCTATTTCATTCCTAGTTATCTGTTTTTCTTAAATATTTTTTTGTTAAACACCGTATAACTGAAGGTGTTGATAATACTGTTTATGTCACATCTTTAAGCTCTCTTAAGTAACCAACCATTCAGTACAGTTTTTAAAAAATGTGATAGATTTAATTCTTAATATAAATTAGATATATTCTGTTACCTCATTATGTTGAATTGCTGGTTACTTGATAGTTACGGTGTTTACGACCTACGTAATTATATTATATTTCGTCTTTTAAATGTTACATCTAAAACTACGGTAAAAATCAAGATATTGGCAGAGTTTATGTGATTATTACGAACATTTACATAAAAAATTGGTACAAAAAGTTCCGCAGTATTATAAATATACCAGAGTGATACTATTAGTAGTGAATTTTGAACATTTATGAATATTCAAAGTATGTATTTCCGTTTTGTGCGTCGGTAAGTATTGACAGCAATTTGCGAATAACTCGACTTGTAAATATTTGAACTATTTATGAGTACAAAAACGCCAAAAACACAATATTTTATTGACTGTTTCAGTACTGAGTCTTACATAAATACTGTCACAAAGTTTTCAGTGGAATTCTGATGCTTAAAGATATTTTAATTTTCTAAATGTACTTCTCACTTAACGACATACTTGTTTAACGACCGCTCGGACTTACGACCTGATCTCCAGCGCAAAGATGCACTGAACCGGGCAAATTTTCTGTAGTTATCTCTTCATAAACCGACCACGTTGAAGAATAAAACAAAGTGTAAACGTCAAATTCACTTTATAATTCCGGTTGATTCGGTAGTCAGCTTAGTTGAAGTCGGTAATGACGGTGAATGCCCTTTCTCAGTTTAATTCTCGGAAATAAATGTCTTTTTTTATGAATAAACTTTAATTTTTTTGGTACATCATTTTTATAATTTTTTCTGATTGTATTTTTATGTTGTGTAATTCGTTTTGTTCATCCGTATTCAGAATAAACAAAAACGATTAAGCTCCTCGCTTAACGAACGAGTCGTAGGAACGAAACTCGGTCGTTAAGTGGTGAGTACCTATACATAATTAATAGATGGATCTTAAATAGGAAACACCAATCAGTTTTCAAAATGTCCACCACTAGCCATTACACAGCTCTTAAATCACTGCGGCCATTCGTTACGTAGAATTACGTAGGGTTTTTGACAAAAAAATTTAATATTGAGGAGGTTTCCAACCGCCAAAAAGACAGGATGTAAGCTATTAGTTTCCATGAAACTCGTAAGAAAGCGCCGACGATCCAGTGGTAGGGTGACCAGATATTTTTCGCAAAAAATCGGGACAAATTAAAATATGAAAGATTTCAAAGAATTTTTATACTTTATTTGAAATACTTCTCTGCTGAACTAACTTTTCCCAAAAATTCGTTATTTTGCTTGACATTATTATAAAATTGCATGCATGTCTTATCTGAATTATATTGGATGGTAAGCAAAGCATCAATTGTTTCAATGCCCAAGCGATTTTTTTGATCATTCCATGATTGATTCATTAATGAGAAAATTCTTTCGACTTCTGATGATGTTCCAGGCAAACAAAATGCAAATTCTACTAGCTTCTTCATATTTACCAAACGTTTCGATTGTTCACGATAGTGGACAAAAATACGTTTCCAAATTTCTTCGATTGTCAGTTTATCAGTAGTCCAAGATGATAGTTTCTCCTTTGCAAATGACTTTATAAGCATGTATTCATCGAAGAGCACGTCAGGATCGATTATTGAATGAATTTTTTCACCATATTTTTCAGCTGTGTAATCAAATGATGATTCGAGCTTTGCCCATTCCGCAATTTTTGTCATGAGTATCCAAGTAAATACTTCTGATCCGTCGACAGCTGATTCCCAGAGCTTATTATGATCAATGATGGCTTTGTAAAAATTTTAAACTTTTTCTTCGCCTGCCTCCTTATTCGAATCATGTAAATCATATTGTAAAACGCATGTAAATAAGATATATTTGCTTTCCATGAAAACACATTAAAATTTTCGCAGCATTTTGTATATCTTAGTTTTTTTTTTATCTCCGAGTGTACGAATGTCGTCCATCGGTCGAGGTTAAGCCCGCCTAAAATTTTTGAAAGTAGTTTCTAAATTTGCAGAGTTTCAGATATTACTAGACGAACTATATTTTTATTATTCGTAAAATTTCAAAAATCGGGACAAATACTATCACGGTCGGGACGCGAGACATTTTGTGAAAAATCGGGACTGTCCCGGCGAAAACTGCGCAGATGGTCATCCTATCTAGAGAGGCCTTGTGAATGGTATATTATTTTCTAATAGTTAAAATTTTTGGCGCACACCAACGATGGCTATTTGCGCCTAACATAGCCTATCTAAATAACTAGAGTAGGCATATTATAAAAAGAATAAATTAATTGGTATGCATTATGCATGTAAAACAATTTTTGTTGTTTTCTGACAAACTATGTCTATGTCACTTAGGATATATTGTACGCGCGTTGTCGATATGTGTTTAATAATAATTCAAAATGTGCGTCTGCGCAGACAGTTCAAAACTAGTAATTTACTGACGCTAACTTAATAAAATTACCGTAGCAGATAGCAGCACCGGAGATTTAAACATCTAGTGTGAAAGCAAGCCGATCTTAAACATCGGTGGACTTTAAGTTCACTGAACTTAAAGTTTAAGTGTGAAAAGGATATAAGGAGAAAATGACGCAGCAGTAACTTGAAAGCAATACATCAGTCATTTTTACTGCTAATTGGCCATCTAGTAGCTATGACTCCAACTCCCGAACTAAAAATAGTGGTGTCTGCTTCAGGACATAGCCTGCAGGAAGGCACCCTAATATCGCTAATCTGAAGGGCGTCCTGATGAAGGCAACGGAGGGCTGTCCTGTCAAAACCCTTCGTAATTCTATAGACAAGTGGCCGCAGAAACTTAAGAGCTATGTAACGGCCAGAGCTGGTCATTGAAAACTAATTAGTATTTCTTGTTCATTGAAAACTTTGTATTATTATTTATGGTAAGACTAGGTATATTGAACAAATATATAATAGTTGTAAATAATACTTAAGTGACAACTGAGTGTTGTTTTATTGGTGCAAACAAAAAATGTTTGAAAGTATTATTCGCGAATTGTAGTCTGAAACCCGAAAAGCATTCCTGGGTATAAGTACAATTTTAGCGCTCTACCCAGAAGTCTTGACTCAGAGGAAGTGTTAAGAGCAGTGTTTCTTAACTGGTGTTCCGCAGAACATTAGTGTTCTGTCAACTTACAAGAGTTTCGCAAAATCATGTGAGTCGTCTTGTATACAAAGTTTTTTGGGAATTCTTTGAGCATTGATAATTTTTTTATAAAGATGGAGTACAGGTCGGTTATCGTTGAACTTTTGACAGAATGCGCAATGACAAAAGTAGTGCGTGGAGAAGGAAACCTAGTGTAAGTTCATTACAAGAAAGATATAGTGTATCAAAAATTACGTCATTAATTCTGCGCGAGAAAACATCTGATCACATAGACGTACATAAGGGTTTTAAACAATTGTTGTACATACCAAACAAACAAAATCATGTATTTCAAATACATTTTTACTCATTTTAGTGCGAGATATACCTTGAAACGTACGAGAAATAAATAATAATAACGGAAATAAACAAACAACATCGCACAATACGCGTAATCAAAAACAAATCAAAGTGACGCTACTGAAATGTGTTAAACTAACTGTTGATAACGTAATGGACGAAATTTGGTTTCTGCACATGTAAGCCGCTAACATCCGCTTGTGTTTTTCTTATGTTGAACGAAGTCTAGACAATATATGCATAAGCAGTGGCGACTGTATCTGAATTTGTAGTATTTATGTAATGTAATGCCTTCTTATATCTATAATAATATTTTGCATTTGTTTTACTTAATTCAATAATAATATTGAAAAAAATCACTTCATATACTTTCTTTACGGCGCCACTGATCAGGTCTAGTGTCAGGGCTTGCTGACAGAAACGACAAAAGCGCAGAATAAAGCTTTCAATTCCCTAGAATTTTCCTATATTTTTTAAGGCGCTAAGAGCAGCCCAATTCGTGTTAGTTGGGTAATACCGTTGAATTGTCGCCACTGTTTAAATAGGGGGGGGGGGACATTATGGCCCAGGCGCAGAAATACCTAGTTACGGGCCTGTAGCCAGATATTTTGTCAAGGTTAAATAAATTTTAATTCATGAAGTTTTAATATTTTTTTTATTTTATACTTTATTGATATATAAATTATATTTTAATATTATAATAAATGTTGAATCATAAAGTCATACTATCTTTTTTATTTTATAATATATTGATATATAAATTATATATTGATATTATAAACAATAATAATTCTTTATTGAAGTTAATTGTACAATATGTACAAAAATACCGTACAGAATCCTAAATCAGGTTGTAACATTTTACAAAAATTTGAATGTTTTAAACTCCATTACATTATAAAAAGCTCCCTCTATTAAAACGTTTTTCAATTTATTTTAGTTTAGATTTTTAAGCTTCACAGGCAGATTATTATAAAGATCTATACCCTTAATCAGGGGCAGATTGCCTGCCAAGTTATATTTATATCTCGTTAGAATAGAAGAATAAATCCTTCCCTCTCGTGTTGTAAAATAAGAATAATATAATAATATATTATGCAAAATTTCGGAAAAAAATGATAAGCATATCGACATATGTGGGTTATGTTTACAAACAAGTAGTCTAAAATCATCACCTCACAAAGTCACTGGAAAATTAAAATTAATTCAAAATAACTTTTATTAATTTATTTATTATTATTATTATTTTTTTTTTTGGGGAACCTATCTTCAATATTCACATAGTTTCTCATACAAAATGTTAATTCACTTTTCGTAGTTTCAGTCTGCGTCGCAAAATTTTGGAACGTATCTACGACGCAAAGTGGGGTCTAGGTGAATAAGTAAAGTGGTTTAGAATTTCGAAATGAATTTTCTGTTAAATTTAGTTATTAATAAGCTTAATATTTGGGAGGCTACCTATACACTTTAAATATCTCACTTATAAACAAAAACCGTACGAAGTACGAACATGTCAGCTAGTCTCTTATAATAAAGAAGTTAACAATGCTTAACGAGTTCCCTCTAAGTCCTGTATATGTTTTGGTGTTCTTTTTTTTATAATAAAGTGTTCTGCGACTTCGAAAAGGTTGTCTGAAAACCTTGTTTTGTTTTTGTCTCCCTTCAGAGCCGCGCCAAGGTACTATGGCGCCAAGGTGCCACACAAAAATTGTCGCCCCTAAAAAGCCAAATTTAGCAAATAATAAAATAATTTTATTTAATTTGCTGCTCCCGACGGCCTGTAGCTGGGGTGCTTGGCACCCCTAAGACCCCCGCTTGGCGCGGCCCTGTCTCCCTTAATGGGTAGAAGGAAGGATAAAGTTGTTTTAGACGATGGTAACACTTTGTCGGAGTCAGGGCGGTCTGAAAACGAAAAAGTAAAACTAAAATGTCCACGGGTCCACAGTCTCAGTGATGTTTCTGTTATTGTGTTGTTATTTGTTATTTTTTTACAGTTTATATCTTTTTCCAAGGGTATATGTTTATAAATATGTGGTAATTTTTGACTATTGTCAAAATATTGGCTACGTTTCTTTGAACTGTATATATGTATATTTATACATTATTTCTTTAGGTTACTCAAAATAAGCTAATCGAAAAAAATAAATCCTTCAGATTCATAATATTTTAATACAGAGGGTTAGTTGGTGCTTTAAAATTATTTCAAATTTAAAAGTTAATTGTAACGGGGTAAAAATGAGTCTGTGGGATATGATAACAAATTCATATTGATTGGCTTATTTTGATCTCATCAAATTCATCAATCGTTTCAATTGTTGCAATTTATTTATTTCGATATATGCGAAACAAACAAAAGCATTTTATATTGTTTATAATAATAATAAAAGTATTTATACTATCATTGCAACATTTAAAGCATTTTCTTTATACGTACCCTTCAAATCCTCTCCCTAATGTTCCAAAACTATAATTCATTTTAATAGACAATATCCAAAGTGACGTCAGCAAAACTAGCGCCGGTATGCTTTTGCCAAACTAGTCTTACAAATATCTCCGGAGTAAAATGAATAATTTTATTTTCTACGGACGGCGTGCCGGGTGTGAAATTAAAATATGTTATAATTGAAGAATATGTTATATGTAGAATCATTCTATTCAGGAATTAAAAAGGTGATTAGATGTCGAGCATTACAAAAAACTGGAAACATGGAAGTTTTAATAGAGAAGTTTGGTTTAAGTGCACATTATAATAATAATAAATTATCTATGAAATTTTACTAAAAAATATAAATTCGTTTATGAAAAGTTAATTTGTCAGTATCAGGAAAGCAACTGTTACTACTGTCGATTTTAAATCGCGTATCGTCTATTATATTACTGTGATAAATCACGTTTTGAATGTTCCCTCTTCAGTTACGCTCATCTAACGTGTACTCAGCGTAGGTGTTAAGCTTATACGTAGCAACAGACCGACAATCAACACTTAAAAGAAAAGGGTATGTAGTAAAAAAAAAAAAAATCATACAATGTATAGATATATCTATATTTAATAACATATAATAGACATAAATATCACACGTTTCTAATATTATATATGACATATATGAATTTCTTCTAACATGAACTGCTACACAAAAATTTCAGCAAATTCCACAAGAAGTCAGAGGAGCTAAAAGAAATACTGATACAGTAATAAAATATCATAACATAATTTAAAGAACAATATTTTTACTGCGCAATATATCAGTTCCAACATGTAATAGAATTTTCAAAAGACGTCTGTTCAAGAATATATCCGACTTAACATTCATGTTATAGATATATTTCTTTCTCGCTTATACTTGCAGCGATATATAAAAGTAAAACACTCAGCAGTACTACATATTATAGACCTATTTTCAATACACATACAGGGTCGCCATTTTCAGAAAATTGCCATATATAAAAATACATGCTACGCTAAAGATCCGAATTCTATTAGGCTTGTTTAATATCTAAGGGAACGAACACGTAGAAAGATTGTTTCCGACGCCTATAAACGCATGTTTTATATATTTATTGGTACTGGTTAGTGCACATGTAGAAAGATTGTTACAGGCCCTATCTATTAAAATTTCTTTATTAAAAAATTGCCTGGTTTAGAATTAAAATACCCGTACCAGCTTGACGGTGTTATATACCCACTAAAACTTGCCACTTCTTCCGCCTAGATGTTGTAAAACAAATCCATAATAAAATTTATTCTGCTGGTAAATAATTGTAACCGTAGGTAATTCGCTACATCAAAGATATTTTAATAATTAACTATAAAATATAAGTGGTTCTATAAAAAATGTGACTCCCAGCTTATTGTAAGTTGGTATAGTTTGTCTCAGGCTTTAGTGGAATGAATTGACTCCTTAATGAGCAGGGTAACCCCAACGTTTTTTTTTTTTTTTGTTATGTGATAGATCCGGATTAAATAAAATTTTGTAGAACGCTGTACAGTGCTACTGCCTACGAAAATAATCAACATTTCAAAAAAAATTAAGTGTTACCCTGTTTTACTACCCCTATAATCCTCTTTAAATCCCACTTGCTATGAAGGTCAGATTAAGTAATTCTCTTATAAGTTGACACAAACTATAAATAGTGTTTTAAAGATTCCTGTTTACTAATAGGCGCATGGTGCATGTACTTTAAAGTACCGACAATCTTTCAACGTATCCCAGTACATTTGAAAGTAAAGGGATATTTATTCTCGCTGGTCTGCGCCGAAGCCTATGGCCACCGGCAATAATCTCTCTACATGTTTGTACCCTTCTCTCTATGATTCACTTTTAACGTTGAACTAGGGGTTCTTAACCTACGAGTCGCGGAGTAAAATTTGAAATTCTGGAAAATTCAACTGTAATTTATTATATTCAACAGTATGCTGGAGATGTTATGGATGTACAAGATCACAAATTTCCAGATATTACTGAGAATGGAGAACGAACGAGAAGTTATTCTTACCATTCAGAGAAGAAAGAAAATATATGGAATATCTTGGGCATATCATGAGTGGGGAAAAGTATGAACTGCTACAATTTATCATGTAGGGAGATTTTGGGCAAGCGAACCAAAGGACAAAGTAAAACTTCATGGCTAGAAAATCATGGAGTTCATCTGGAAATTTCTTTGAAGCCGCGAGACCAAACTTTCCGCTTTTAGGTGGTCTGTCCCGATGCCCATCCAGTTCTAAATATGTCTCGTTTTTTTCTGATAATCCCGCTATTAGATTCCGAAAGATGGAAAAGACAATTGGATGTATTTTTGTAATCTTCGTGCTGACACGAATACACAAATGACAGTATCCCTTGAGAGGACTTTATTCATATGAATGACTGAGAACGAATCTTTCGTGTTTTCACGAAAATTTGTGCAAATTTTTTTTTTTTTAATATTCATATAATCGAAACAGGCTATTGCAGCATATTGTTTATGTAACAAATATAATAGAAATATTAAAATAAGGCAAAATAAAAGATTTTTAATTAAAGCAATTTATAAAAATATATTGGAGCAAGGAGCATATCATAATTTGGTAGCAGAAATAGGTTTCAAGAATGCGCAATTGTTTTATAATTATTTTCGCATGAATAAGGACCAGTTGGATTGTTTAGTGAGGATATTGAAGCCAAAAATTAGGTTAACTTCTCAAGTATATATGTGACGTTTCGCTTCGACAAGGATCGCGATAAACTAGAAAGAGAAAACCGTCCGTTTTACCGGACGAAGTTGAACACGATCCGACTTTTCACGGGTGCCGGACGAATTGAAATATTTGCAAGCTTCTGATTGGTTAGTCGGACGAACAGATCCGTCGAGCGGAAAGCTGAGTACGCACCAATAGAAGAAAAAAAGCTCCAATTTTCCGATAAAATCCTTGATTTTCTATTTGGATCTTTTGCGATGTAAAAGCCAGTCCATTGTACGTTTATTATGATGTGACAAGAAATTTGCTGTAATTTTTCTAATGATCTTTATGTTACGATGATTATTTGGTGCCTTTTTAATTGTTATATATTATTTAAATATACGATTTGAATATATTTCTTAAAATAAATAGTTTAAATTTTACTATATCTTTCTAATTTCAAAAATTTAAGAAATACAATTTTTTAAAACATAATTTCTTACTTTATCAACCAAATAATCAAGATAATTAACATAAAATAAATAGTCTTTAATTATAATTTTGAAATATACAAAATAATTTGGTCGTTTTAAAAAACTGTATTTAGAAAATTTTTGTGTAAACTATATATTAAGTAACATCATATAAAATTTTGGTAATATTTTTAAACAAATTTACTATCAATAGAATATTTCGAGTTAAAATTTCAAAACAATAAATTAAAATTCGATGATTTTTATCCGTAGAGTAAAAATTCATACAAAATTTAGACCAGTGCAAAATATGTTAGTTCTATATTGAATTTGAAAAATCGTTTTTATGTTGAAGAAAATCGTTGTTAAAATATCTTAAATCTATTATTCGAGTTGATAATTAAATCACTAAACACAGTTAATAATAATTGTTGTAAATACTGTTCATCAAAAATATCTACGAACAAGACCCAAGAAAACGAAATGCTTGTAAATATAAAGAATTTAATATTTTTGCATTTCAATATAACAACACAAATGTCCTTGCCTTAATTACAAAATTATTCTCGTTTTTATAAATACTTACATTTTTTATATAAATTAGATCTTATATAAATTAGATATTATGTGCTTGACATGAAGTAAAATTTTCACTTGCACCCTTCATGTCAAAAATATTGCCAACCTCTGTTATGGCCCCCAATGCTCAATTGAAGTATGATACCAAGAATAATATTTAAACAATTTACTTACAAAATTGATTTGCGATAAACTTTTTTTATCAACTCGAATTCGCATTTTCTGTAAATTACGGTACAGCAATCAGAAAAATTATCATCACTTGACATGCCAATGATTAAGTAATTTCTCTGTACTGTATTTACAATGAGCTTTTAATATTTGCTAGTCACTCTAAAATTTATACATTAAAATTTTCAAATTATTCTCTAAAATTCTAATCTTTGGGTATTTTGATTAATTTTATTTACTAAATTAAAATCTACCATTTATGTGCGTTATATTTTGTATAAAGACTAGTATTTTAGAATTAATATGGCGTACTCTAAATTGCTTTTAAAAACAATTTGTGCCATTTGTTACAAATATTTTATGTAAAAAATTTAGTATTAAAATGTGCGACAACCAAAAATCTAATGGACAACTGAAGATAAAAACTTAAAATACATTCAGTTTTATACAAAAACATTCAATGCAGTAACTACAATCAAAAGTACAGTAAGTTCTCCTATTATGTGTTTTTAAAACGCCAGTAATATTAGGGAAGGCTTACATTATATATATATATATATATATATATATATATATATATATATATATATATATACCTCCCTGTTATGTAACATGGTTCTGGACGCAGTCATTGTTAATAATGAGCAAAGATGGATAACCTGGGGACTAAAGAATAGGTTTGAAGATCTTGATAACGTAGATGACGTCTGTTTGCACAGTCCCACGCCGACATGCAAACCAAACTAAACCATCTCGTACAAGAAGCGCAGAAAGCCGGCCTCAGAGTTAATATTAGTAAGACCAAAATGATCGGACCAGCGCATCGGTTCATCATGAACAGATGATACATCCAAAACAAGATGATAGATGAAGAATATTGGCAAGATATGGGAGGGAGTAGAACACCTGGCTAGGAATAGAAGCATTTCGTAGAGGTCCTCCAATGAGGAGTGAAAGGAACATATATATATATATATATATATATATATATATATATATATATATATATATATATATATATATATATATATATAATGTAAGCCTTCCCTAATATTACTGGCGTATATATATATATATATATATATGTTCCTTTCACTCCTCATTGGAGGACCTCTACGAAATGCTTCTATTCCTAGCCAGGTGTTCTACTCCCTCCCATATCTTGCCAATATTCTTCATCTATCATCTTGTTTTGGATGTATCATCTGTTCATGATGAACCGATGCGCTGGTCCGATCATTTTGGTCTTACTAATATTAACTCTGAGGCCGGCTTTCTGCGCTTCTTGTACGAGATGGTTTAGTTTGGTTTGCATGTCGGCGTGGGACTGTGCAAACAGACGTCATCTACGTTATCAAGATCTTCAAACCTATTCTTTAGTCCCCAGGTTATCCATCTTTGCTCATTATTAACAATGACTGCGTCCAGAACCATGTTACATAACAGGGAGGAAAGTACGCATCCCTGTCTCACGCCAGCGTTCACAGGGATTTTGTCACCATTTCTACCTCGATGAAGGTAACACGACGAAGGTTTGCAATACTAAGCAAATCTAACCACCTGATTGAGTAAACTAACTCGGTACCCAAGAGCCAGGCCAAAAGGGTGTGTTAGGACATAAGTTGGTATGCTGTCCGCAGCAGCAGTCTTGACGCAGGGCAAACACGCGAGTAAAAATATAAATGGGAAAAGCAAGAAGACGAGAGATAAATAAACTCTTATAATTGACGTCTGTCGACTATTTTTCATACGATTCAGGGGTACACGGGATTATAAAATCTCAACATGAACAGGTGTGACCATTTATTTCAAAATCTTCTATCTGTTTTTAGGCACTATATACCTCATTTTTTATATTCATGTTACTTTTATAACAAGAATGGGATGTTTTTTATTTTTCCTATAAAATCTGTAATTTTTATTGCGCGATTTTGCATAATGTGGGGTATATAAGGAAAACATAAAGCGCGTAATAGGAGAAATTACTATATTTTTATTACATTTCGCACCAAATAAATAGTTTTCACTATTTCAATTATCCGTTAGTTATTATATATCCAAAGCTGAAAACTAAAATTGTTACGATCTAAATTTCTAGACTTGTAAGCTTTAGTTTATGCCGCTGTTTCTCAACCACCAGTACGCGGAAAAATCTAACCGGTCCGCGAAAACTCTATGCCTGATTTATACGTGTTTCGTAGCTAAATATGGTAAAAATTTAGTAAATTGCATCATGTAAACCATTCAGTTTAGTACTTGATTTAGTAGCATGTCAAGTGCACTCTTTTACCTACTAAGAAAATGAATGTTTCTAGAAGCGTATAGTTTGTAAATTTATTTACAAACATTATTTTTATTAAAAATGGTGCGTTGTGGCAAATGACGTGAAAATATGTAGAGAGAAGGAATATTTGTGGAATATCTTCATCAGCAAGTTCTCTCAGCAACGCAGATGGAGTTTCAGGGCGGCGCACCACGTGTTTTCCTTCGAGATAACCATTTTCTGACCCATATACGCATTTTTTTATTTGTCACTTATTAGTATACATCACAAGTGACCAAACTGGAGCTCACTAGCCACATGCGGCTCATTTATTCCTTTAATGTGGCTCTTTTTTATTAAAAAACAATTTAAAACGTAGATCTTGACGAACTACTTTTTATAAAATTATTTTAAAGTGACTTTACTATTCAATGCACGTAAAATATATATAACGAGAGAAGCAAATATTTTAAAAATACATTTCACACTCCCAGACATAATTTTGGCTCTTGAGGATTCGTATTTATTTGTACGCGGCTCTTTTGATCGTGAACTTTGGTCACCACTGGTATATATTTTACTTCTTCGCATAAATGCAATTTCACGTGATTGAATTTCACAAATTCAATCACGTTCAGAACGACCCGCAATTTTTAAAGTACTAAACAAAAAAAGTGTTTAGCTTAGCAGGTTGATTTACTTACTTTGATTTAGGTACTAAACACTTGTAAAACCTGGCATTAAAAGAAATATACGGCTAGTAGAATTTGTATACAAATTATAAATATTTATAAGTTCACTTGGTCCGACAACGATTAGTTTTTATTTTATTTATTGTATATAAAATGAAAATTAATTTAAAAATAATATTTTCACCATGATATTTTGTCGGCACGCGGTACATTTTGGGTTGAGAAACACTGGCTTATACAATACAACAATAGCTTGCATAGCTGTGGAATAGATGGGATTTCACAACAGTATTTAAAATTTAAACAGTACGGCGTTATTGACATTCCAAATCAACTAAAACAGTGTTGTAGTGATTTGACCAAAATTATATCTGTATCTGTGTACGGCAGGGTACGCGCACAGTGGAAATAAATTCCTGCTTCCTTGCTGCCAGCACTGGCAAAGGTCAGCCTGAGACCTGGAATATGTGTTATCAATAATACTGCGCATAGTAGAGGCTTGCGGTGGTTTCCCAGCGTTGACTACCAGCTAGCAGGATTGTTTTCGGGATTCCAGCACGCTGACACCAGGCACTGACGCTCGCTATCTATAGTAGGTATGTTGAAATTTTTATTCAATTACTTTTGAAAAGAAAGATGGAAGAAAACATTGTTGAATAACAAAAGACTTAAATAACATTATAATCATTACATAAATGCAAAGATTTAGAAGAAGATAACTCACTTCTGGTAAAATTGATTATTGCTGTTGGTTACACCACTATTTTTGCAGACGATGCGCTACTCTGCTTAATTTATTATTAAACGATTACAGATTCATACGTAAATATTTATAAAACCTATATTGTCCTTTCTTCATATTTTGGAACAGATGGTGATATTCGGCATGGATATTTATAGATTTAATATCATGAAAACGTTCTTTATTCAGTATTACAACATTTGAAAAAAAGCACTTTCCGCGACAAATAAATCTTTTTCAGACCGTAAGTAGTAGGTACTGTGCGCAGTACGCACTTTACTGGCAGCTAACCTACAAGTGTTGTCGATGATGGTAACCACCAAACAAGAACCTGCTTCCATTATGCGCGTACTCTTAGTATTATAACACTTTAAACAGTTGGCTGATGTTCTGTATGATTCCACCACAAGCAGTTAGTTAGAGAAAAAGGACTAGTTATTTAGAATAAGATTTGGCCTGGAAGAAGCGTCACCTCTTTCTCCAATCTAGAAATTATTTACCTATGTAATTATGTATGTATAATATGAAGGAAGTAAATATATTATATTATTATTATTTACAATTCAGCCTTATATTTACCTAAATTTTTATTCTAAACTGAAATATAAATAAATATAGGCATTTGATAAGTATCCATTCTGAAATCTAAGTATTTATTTGATAAATGTTTTTTAACATTTAGCTTGTATTAACGTATTTAAAGAAAAGCTATTTTAGTATTTATGCGTTAAATTTACATTTAAATGTTTTCAAGGCTTAAATTTGATAAACACACTCACTAGAGCTCATAGTGAATGTACGTTATAAACGCATACACAATTTTAATTGCACTAAAGTGGGGAAAAATAAAGGAATGTGAACCTATAAACTAGGTCATTAGGTTAGGTTTTGTTAGTAAAAGGTTGACAGAAAAAATCCGAAACATGATAGACGTATATAAACGACTACATATAAGGAATTTTTAACTTTTTTCAATGAGATTTATAGTACACATATTTTGAAAAACATTATAAAGAGTCCAAAAAAAAAAATCAGTTATCTTCCGACCTACGCATTTCATGTTTGAAACGCGTCTTTCTTGGTCACATGCAATGGTTCTATTGATTCCCCACTCTTACGACCACGCCTTCTTGTTTCTTACTGTTACACTTATACAGGTAGAACTCGATATACGCCGCAGTTTCGTTCCTAGGAAAACCGGCGTAAACCGATCTGACGTAAAATGAACCGAAATGAAATGAAACGAAATGAGTATAGGATTAGGTTCCAAGTAAATAAACAGTAGACATAAAGGGTATCTATAACGCTATTTTATTTGACTTATTACTCGTTGACTCGTGCTTAGAGTTTACTTCTGTAGTTGAGCAGATTATTTGATTTTACCTATTTGCATTTTTTATTATAGTAGTAACAGTAGAAGGCGGTAAATTCATTATCCTTCAGACATCGGGACGTTTTCCCCACTTTCCATTCGTCTAATAACTTCCATCTTCTTCTCAAGTGAGTTGTATATGCGTGTGCAAAAAGCACCTATTTTATAGAAACAAATAAACTAATTTAATTACGAATAACTAGACTAGATATACGCCAGACTTGTAGAAGGATACTTATACGCGATGATACTGGAGCGCCGTCCAGTCTAGTTGTCGTGGTACTTCCCGATCAGATCGGGGAATCCCAGGCGTAAAAGTGAATCGGCGTACATCGAACCGGCGTATATCGAGTTATACCTGTTCTCATTTCTAAACATACATCCTAGTCATAATTTAAACTGGTGGAATTATACAGAACATATACCAAACAGTTTTGTATAGCAAGAAAATTTAATTAATGAACCGCGCTAACAAGGTATTGCTGTACTTTCAAAAAAATTCTCAGAAATATTTTCAAATATCTCAAGAATTCTAATACCAAAAAATATAAATAAAAAGTTTTCTAGAAACATTGTTAGTAACATATTGCTTACATCAGCTTCAGCATTAAATTAAAATAATACACTATTTTTATAAACAATACATTAATTCATTTATTGTTTAATAATTTGGTTTATAACTATGTTTTTACTACAACAAGCATGATATAATTATTGGAAGGAAACATATGTGTAACATTTATATAATTTTTTTTAACAGTGTGCTGGTAGTATATCATGCTTTAATAAATGAAGAGATAATAATTATGAATCATCAGCCCTGTGCACTTCAAAAATAACTCCCAATTGTTTTGGAACATATGTGTAACATTTATATAATTTTTTTTAAAACATTGTGCTGGTTATATATCATGTTTTAAAAAATGAAGAGATAATAATTATGAATCATCATCCCTGTCCACTTCAAAAATAACTCCCAATTGTTCCAAAATAATTGGATATTGGCGTAAGAAAAGAATAAAATGATACAACAGAAGACAGAAAATGATTTTAAAAATGATTGTAAACAGTTCTTCGATAGTCATCTTGGTCTTATAAATTTAGAGTTGTCAGTAGTTTTTGTCCAGTTGCTTTGATTAAGCGCTTAATATGGTTTGCGTGAGCTGTCTGCTTGCAAATTAATATGTACGTATCGTAGTTGTCAATAGCTGGAATTAATTCTTCAAATTTCTGTTGTGTGGAGTTATTTGTATCTCCTATGCTCCCAACTAAAATCGCTGGTTGTATTGCTTCTGATTTTTGTGGAAGCAAAAGGATGAAACGTTGAAGGGGCAAGGTAGTTGCTAGATGGGTCAGGATATCTGAAAAAGAAAAGAATATATATACATTCCGAATCAAAACGTTAAAAAGTATTTTCAAAAAACATTTTAATGGTACGTATAATCCCCTACAAGTTTCTTACACAAAACTAAAGGATGTTTTACATTACACTTTTTACTACACTTTCAAACTACCTTCTAAAGTAAAAAGCGACAGAAATAGGCATTCAACACCTTCTGTCTTTTGTTACTTTCCATTGCCAACTTAACATTTTAAAGTGACAGATAATAGTTTGGTTATAATAACCAATTTATAAATATACGTGAATTATGTTAGTTTATATTTGATTATAGTAACCATTAGCCAGTATAGTTTTTATTTAAGATCAGAACTCAGGATTATTAAAAATTTCAGAAAAAGTAAAATAGTACAAAGTTGGTATACCTGACAAAGTATTGGTACGGCAAACAAAAGTCTGACTGAATCTAGTTTGAAAAGTTGGGTAGTATGTTGTATAGCATTGAAAGTTTGAAGTAAGTATTGTGTTTCACATTATACTTTTTACGTCAATACTACGCAAAAAATCCGTAGTGCTTAGGAGAAAAATATAATGTAGAACAGACTTAACAATCTAAAATAAATTTAGTAACTATCTACACATCAAAATTTACAGCAAACTTTTATCTATCTGATTGGATAGTTTTAATTGTGTTTTTTTTTTTTGTAATTGTCTTACGGCTCAATAATCATATAACAATTTTCTGTATTTTTTAAATATATATGTGGGTTTCAAATAACTTTTATATTTATATAGTTCTGTGTAGAAATGTTCAAATAATACATCCAAAAAAATTTCAACGTGATTGTTTATAGTTCGGAACCTTCGTCGAAAGATACTAAATAATGGTACATTTTTTAGGTAAATTAAATCATTTTTACCCGCAGCACCTATATTGACCGCGGCAGATTCAAGATGGCAGCAAATATAGAGCACCAAGTAAAATAATTTTAAGTAATTTTTACAAAAAAAAAAAAAACAAAATAGCTTTGCTTTAACAAAAAAGCAAAATAAATGTTTTCGTTGCGAAGGATATGTTATAAATTTTAAAAACAATATATTTAAACCAAAATGTGTATTTATTATGCAATTTAAAGGAAAAAAATTGAAAAGAAAATTGGCAAGAATGATAATTTGAAAGAATATTGGACAGACAGTAATATTTTTGTAGGACACAATAATTTATAAAATGCTTCGCGGGCCAGATAGAATTTGCACATTAATATGAACCGGAATAGTACAATAAGAATTTTTGACCTGTTACTTATTGTGACCTGTTATTTATTGTGAAGTAATTATTCTTCCCCATAAGAAGTTCCGGGTACAATTTTTTGGGACCAAAACAATTTCTCAACATTAAAAAAAAAACATTTCACAAAAAATAAAAATCACTCCCGAACACTTGGAGGATGGGAGAAATGTTTTTTTCTGGGGCTCCTATAGAGCCCAGATACCTTGCACCTGCCCCTGTAAATTTATTAAATATTTGGTTTTATATTTACCATCTAGTTTATAAATTTTGAAAGTAATGTCGTCAACCTTAAATGATGAATTCTTTACGAGACTGAATACAGCCAAAACCAAAATAATGGTGTGTGGCAGAAATACCGGTGATGTAACAGCTTCAATTAAAATAAACGCTCAGCCGTTATCACAAGTCAAAGAATTCACATACCTACGATCTGTTATCACGAACGATAACAGATCAAAGAGGGACACAAGTAGAATTGCTCAGGATAAGCTCGCTTTTAACAAGAAACGAAATCTATTCCCCTCGAATAACATCGCAATAACACTGAGGAACAAGCTTCTAAAAACATATGTATGGAACAAAGCAGTCTATGGGTGTGAAACTCGGACCATAGCAATTACAGAAAAAAGAAGATTAGAAGCCTTCGAGACCTGGTGTTATCGACGCATGTTACCAGTGAAATGAGTTGACAAAGTTTCGAACAAAGAGGTGTTGCAAAGAACTGGAGCAAGAAGATTTCTACTTCAAAATATAAATAAAAGACGAACTAGCCTGACAGGGCATATTTTGCGACAAGAGGGTTTGTTGAAATAAATCGTGGAAGGTATTGTCGAAGGAACAAATCCTCTTACACTATGAGTCAGTTGAAGGAGCAGCAGAAGGGAGGAATAGAGAGCTGCTACCAACCAATCTTAGGATTGTAAACTTTAAGAGAGAGTTTATGCATAACTAAATTGTACTATATATCAACCGAAGTTGTAGTTTTTTGGGTTCGTCTTGTATAAAACTCTTACATAAATAAATAAAACGAGGTTATATATAATAAATCAATCGAGTTTAGAACTGTCAGAATCGAAAAACTAATCTCATTTTTGGAATTATTTACATTCTCTGCGCAATGTTTAGATTACTGACCTATTATTTATGTGTAAATAAAAAAAATAATGTTTACCTTAAAGGCACATCACTGGTTGGAATCAAGTTCAACTATATGCACTTATTTTTTTGCAGCAGATGTCTCTATATTTACCTTATCTTTATTATGCTGTAAAAGTCGTAATAATGACTCTTAAAAAGAAAAATTCTTCTTTGCAGGAGAGTAGAGATAAGATTTTATATTGAAAGTAATTATTATTCACAATAAATATATTTTTATATATTTATTAGAAGTTCTTATTTATTAACTTCCTGCCTTTGTTTTTTTTAATTATCACACAAATCTTGTATGTATATACAATAAGTTGCGCAACATAAATGTGTAATAGATATTCCAATCTAAATAATTTAACCGTTTAGTTAAAATAATTGAAAAGGTATTATAAAAAAAATAAGCCACCTAAATAAAAATGAAACGACATTATAACGTTTCTAAATTCGTTAGATAACTATTATCTGTCTCATTTTATAATACGGAACTAAGAGGGAAACTTAATTTTTTATGTTGCATATTTAAAATATCATCTTAGGGTGGTAATTCTGAAATGGCACCTTTCAAAATATTTAACAATTCATAATTGACATTAAATTATATGTCAATTTACTAACACTAATTGTATAAAACACAAATTGACAAGTATTTGAAATATATTTTATACAACCAGAACAGAAAATATGAATAAGCGAAAACAATTAGATATATATACAAAAACACGTATACATAACGCTAATGGAAAACTTTTGGAGAAATATGGAACTAAATTAAAAAGAAGCGAAAATGGCTAAATATATGGGAAATTGTGGGGTTGATAATGTAGTACCTTTTATTCGCTTGAGGGATGGTAGTCTAAATTTCGCTTGAGGGATGGAAGTCTAAATTTGTTTTCTTATTATTCCCTCTTCACATGAACGACACGTATAATATTATACCAATTATATTATGGCGCCCCAAGAAACTGACTGTCTTGACACAATTCCTTCTAATTTGTTAGAATTTTATTTTATTAACGTGCAATATATTTTTGTATTTTCATTTTTATGTTTCTAAATTGCATTTTGTTTTACAATAAATTTTTTAATTAAGTTCTATTTCTTTTGTATTTTCAATTTTATAATTGAAAAACAAGAATAAAAAGGGAATTTGGTAAATAAAATTAAACCAAAATTCATACCGGTAGATACTTGATGTAAGTTTCGATTTTAACTTGTTATTCAAACCGGAACCAAACCGAAACTGAACTGGAATTTTTAGACGAACCGAAACTGAAACTAGAATGAAAAACTTTTACTTGGAACGTAACCGTAAACCGGAACAACATAAATTTGGGTTCTACTCTCTGGTTCCACTTGAAGCTGAAATAGCTCGCTTATCTTTTACGTTACAGCTAAAATGTACATTACAAAAACTGAACGAAATACGGGTACTCCAACTATTGAATAATACATATATAAATAAATTTCAATTCACACACAACAAAAGAAATTTTGTACGGACAAACAAAAATAGAATAAAAGTTTGCCATAATTTTTAGACATAGGATAGTGGTGACTTTAATGGAGCCGATTACAATCAGAGACAGAGATTCCAGAAGCGACCAGAAATTCTTCCAGAAATTCATGAACCACATCATCCCAACGTGGAAGTTGCTACGGCTAGTATGGTAGCTATATCCAAGGATGGGGAGTCGGCAGAAAAATAAATGATTCTCGACTCTCGAATCAGTATTTTGAAAGCCGACTTCGAATCCGACTCTCGACTCCTTTCACTCGTAAATCTATTCCAGATGTTTAAGTGGACTAAATGGAATTATCATTTTCTTAAGTTGTCACGAGCTCACTTTTTAACAATCGAAGTCGGTTTTGTTAAACAAAATGATAAAAAGCCTCATTCAACCGTTAAATGTAGATATCAATGTCTAGTACCGCTTAACCCAAAGAAACAGACTATACTTACATTAAATATTTTAGGTTGGGGAGAGTTGTTTTTATAAAATGTAAATTTCTTGATTTTATTAATACAAATTTTTGAATATTAATATTAAAATATTTTCATTGAATTTTATATAGTTTATTTTTCATAATATATCAAATATTTAGGACTTATTTACAAAATATATATGTACATGGAGCATGCATAGAGGCCTAAACTGCAACTGAACCATCCCCGGTTAATTAGGATAGTACACGAGTAATCCATGTTAATTTTATGTACGATCCAAGGTATGATGTATATGGTAGACAGTACGATCAGTGTTGCCAGATGTCGAAGAAGAAAAAATCGTACAAACACTTCAAAATGATCGAATTTTCAAGAAAAAAATCGTACAAATCGTTTTTTTTTTACGTGAGCGTATAAAGAAATTGCTGTGTAATTAATTTGAAAATTATTAAGTATAAATTTTTGTATTGCACAATCATATGTAGGAGAAAAAGATAAAAAAAATGTATAATTTTTTCTCGAACTGTTCATCTGCCTTATTTGAGCCGTTAAATATTTATAATTATTAACTGGTCTGTAGCACGCTCCTCATTATCAAACGTATTGTAATTATCACTATGGGTATCCATTATCCATGGCACAACAAATCAAATCTCAGTCGTAAAAAGGCTATTTTTCAACATATTTTTACTACATTCAGATTCAACACGAACATGAAAAGACCAAGCCAATTTGAGTTTGTAGTACAGTACATGAACCAATGAGGAGTGAGCTTGGTATATTTGATTATTCGAATATGTCAGAGCATTACCAATCAAAGCGAGACCAACTGATTTTTTTAAGAGCATGTCGAAGTGAAACCCGAGGGCTAAAATATTCAATAATATTTAACTTACTAAAATAATATATAAATATATATGTTTTGTGGTATAATAAATAAATAAATAATAAATAAATATGTTTTTCAATAAAATCGTACATCGGATACCGTAAACTAGTTCATCGTACACAATCAAAAATAATCGTACAAGTACAATTTATATCGTACATCTGGCAATACTGGGTACGATCTAATTTGGTGGAAGCGTTTAGACTGAAATTTTTATAACACATTTCAGCGATGAAATATACAAATTCATTACATTTACCGTTTAGATTTAGATTTTGGCTGCCAACATGAAAAATTAAATAACCACAGAGCTCGTTACAACTTATACACAAAAACCCAGTTTAGACCCGCTTAAACATATAAACAGTGTATACCGAAAAAGATAAAATGGATAAGAGTAAAAAAAAAATCTTTACTGCCTCATCGTATTAATCTGTTAATACGAGTAGTATTAATCTGTTAATATGAGTGGTATTAATCATAATTTAAAATGGAAAACATGAAGGAAAACCGGTTAAAACCGCTATTGGATATTTTTAATTTTATTTTCGTTTTAAAACAAAAAACAAAATGTCGTTCCCGTTTTCTTGCTTTAAAAAATCTGGTAATAGCGTAATTTTGTTTTCGTTTTGTTCTCATCCTTGCTATAAATTGAATCAAAGAGTCGGGAGTCTATAGTTTTTCCAACTCTCGACTCCGACTCCTCCAAAAAGCTTCGATTCCCGACTCCGGCTAACCATCCCTGGATACATCGGTCACAAGAAAAAAAAAGCTATGCCAAACCACAAATTTATGAAAAATCCTGGAATCTGGAAGCTGTTACCAAGAAAGAAACGACGGAGGAATTACAAAATCAAAAATTTTCAAGAGTGGGCTGACTGTTGGGGCTCCCCCCTATTTCCTTAAATGTTTTAAAAACAAATATTAGCCATACAAATATTGTAACTATACTGTTTTTTATAACTTTTTGCATTTTGTGTAATTATTAATAAAATACAAAAGAAATTAAAAAGTACAAAAAAGATTAGACCAAACCTTTTTAGCTGATAATATCTACACAGTCCTAAATATCAAGAAGTTATATTGTGATTACTTACAATTTCTTGAAGCTATAGAAGGCACCTAACTATATTATATTTAACTTGTTTGCAGACACAGTAATAGATAGCAAGCACTATTTGTTACAGCTCAGCAGACACTGGTGTCAGATGTTGGTCGCACCAGATATATATACAAGCACACTCTGGTGTCAGAAGTGGCAATTAATATGTGGTATACATAAGTACCTTTTCTTCACTAAACATTTATTTAACGATAGGATAAAGGGATGATGTATGGAGTTTACTAAAGTCAAGAGGAATAGAAGAATATCTTATAGCAGGACTACAAAGCCTATATGACGGAACGAAATGTTATGTGCAAACTAACAACTGCCAGTCTAGTTTTTTCGAAACGAAATTCGGTATAAGGCAAGGATGTATATTGAGCCCACTACTGTTTACAATAGTACTCGATACAACCATTAAAAACTCCAGAAAAGATATACAAAAATACCCTGTAGGTCATTGGAAAATTAACAAAGTTACCATCTCAGGGCTATGCTATGTAGACGACAAGGTCCTAATCGCAACTAATGAGGAAAGTATACAAGGTAACCTTGATATTTATAATCATTGGCTACGTACAATAAATATGAAAATAAGCTGCGAGGAAACCAAAAGCATGATTATAAGTACAAAATCGGAGAACGCATTAAACTTGATGGAAAAATAATAGAACAGGTCAAGCATTTCAAATATCTCGGATCCTGAGCCGCAGTAGGGGGGGGGAGGCGGAGGGGGCGCACTAAGGAAAAGGGCACTGACGGGCTTGACTAAAAGGAGCGCCATTGTGAAGGTGAGGACCTTTTTTTTTTTTGCTCGTTACTGGGATTTTGAGAGGTGAGGACCTTTTTTTTGCTCATCACTTAAATTTTGAGAGGTGAGAACCTTGTTTTTATTTGCTAAGGGTGCCAAAACACGGCTCTGCCCCTAGCGCAAGTTTTCCTTACTGCGGCTCTGCTCGGATCCATTTTTTCAGCAGATGGAAAAATCAACCGAGAAATAACGGGAACGAGTTGAATCTGCTGGTAGAGTAATGGCCAATAAAACAATATATTTAAAAAAAAGAGTCTGCTGGTAGGCTATTTAGTAGCATTAAGTATTCCGTCTTGGCAAAACGGGAAATTCTGACAATGGCAAAAGTCCAGATATTTAAGAAAGTTGCCAATACATCAGTGCTGACATATGGATCAGAGGTTTGGACAACAATGGAGAAACAAAGAAGCAGGATAAGAAGTAGCGAAATAAGGTTCCTATGGAAGATCAAGGGAAAAGCAAAATTGGATCGGATAAGGAACATAGAATACAGAGAAGAACAATTTAGGTAGTATGGTCATGTTCAAAGGATGGAAGATAGTACAGACACGAAGAAATTTTATGAAGTCAGAGTATCTACAGGAAAACGCCGTGGAAGACCGAGTAAAGAGTGGAGAGACGAAATTAGAAGTGCAGTAGAGAGAAGAAATACCCCCCTGGAATGGAGCGAGAAGTAGAACAAAAAACAGAAAGGAATGGAAAAAGCTGTGGCAACGTTTTCCCACGAAAGAAGAGAACAAGTACAATAATCAATCTCTTCACACAAAACCCGACACCAGAGAAGGTAAAAGGGCTCAACGATTAAGTAAGTAAGTAAGTATAAATTGTCCAACATAAGGAGATCTTTTTGCTGTCAGATGGGCGGGCACTCCTACCCTCTACAGGCCGTCGTTTTGAACCGGGACACTCAGTGGCGTTCGTAAAATATATGTATTATAACTATATGTATTTATAACTTTATTTTGTATTTTATTAATAATTACGTAAAATGCAAACTTAAGTACAAAACAAAAAATTAAGTACAAAAAAGATTAGACCAAACCTTTTTAGCTGATTATATCTACACAGTCCTAAATATCAAGAAGTTATATTGTGATTACTTACAATTTCTTGAAGCTATAGCAGGCACCAAACTATTTTATATTTAACTTGTTTGCAGGCACAGTAATAGATAGCAAGCACTATTTGTTACAGCTCAGCAGACACTGGTGTCTAATGTTGGTCGCATCAGATATATATACAAGCACACTCTAGTGTCTGAAGTAGCAAGCTACCTGTTACTATGTGGAATAAAGAAACAGCATCTTTTCTTCACTACACATTTATTTAATTAAATGTACATTTCAAATGTATTTCTTATATTTGAAAAATCTACATTTGGAATTTTTACAACTTATAATAAATATTGGGTAGGATTGAAAAATTGATCCAAGGAATTCTTGGATTTTATGAGATCTAACAAAATATTATTTAAGGGGCTCAAATTGTTATTCATTAATGTTTTTTCGCAATGTTTCATTTCTATGGACTCTAACATATCTAAGTTTTTTGCGTAGCTTTGTTCAATCAATTTAGCATTACTTAAATTGAAATTGTGCCCGGTATTATGATAGTAAAAATGCAAAGACTTCTTCCATATTTTATTTGCAAAAGCAGACTTCTTCCATAATTCGGGTTACCATATTTTTTGTGCGCCAAACCGGGACAGGGTAAAATAGGCTGACCAGATTTTTTTTACAGAAAAAGAGTATACTAAAAAACAACAGAGGTCCTCATTCAAAAATACTAGTGACGAGCAAAAAAAAAAAGTCTTCACTCCCAAAATGGAAGTGATGGGCAAAAAAAAAGGTCTTCACTCCCAAAATGGAAGTGATGAGCAAAAAAAAAGGTCTTCACTCCCAAAATGTAAATTAACACGTTCGCGGACAGTACGGCTATAGCCGTCGAATATTTTTCCTAGCGCAGATCATGACGGTCTAAACCGCCCACTTTTTTATTCAAATATACAAATGACGGCTGGGGCAGGTTTTAATTCCATTTAAGTATATGAAAACTAGTATAAACTGTCCTATCAGGAACATATCAAACACAGTAAATGTCCTATTATAAACAAAAATCTAAAACAATGATATTTTGGGTACATCTCATTGTACAAAACTGTCCGCGAACGTGTTAAGTGATGAGCAAAAAAAAAAGATCCTCACTCCCAAAATAGAAGTGATGAGCAAAAAAACAAAAGACTAATACTAAAAAACCAGGACATATTTCAAACCGGGACATATGTTGAAAACTAGGACGTATGGTAACCCTATCCATAATTTATTTTTTATACTTATATTTATTTTGAAATTTAGTATGATTACTGATGATGAATGCATCGCATTCGAAAAAAATTACATGAAAAATTAAATTTAATACTTAAAATTTAATAATGGGAGTTATTCTGCGTTTTGTAGAAAGACTTTATAAATTTTCTCATAAATATCTGTCTCATTAAACATTCTTTCACTGGGTATGTTACTGGGTTATAGGTATTGTCTGGCTAATTTTGATAGTTCAAATATCTGCATTTTTTTACCGACAGGTTAACAAATTTACAGTGCGAGGTATTTTAGGATGTGTATGAACATTTTCAAGCTGCTTCTCTTCTACTGAAGCAGATCAGTTTTTTTCAATGTAAACCTATTCGTCACTGATTTTATTTTACGTTAGTCGGTATCGTAAGTATCTTACTACCCAATCGGGTGAGAATAATTATTTTACCCACTCGGGTACAATAATTATTTTACCGAGTGATTATTTTAGGTATTGGGTTCTGGCCCGATACTTGATATTCTTTAGTACCAATTTCATCACTAATTAATATATATATACTAGCTGAAGTACCCGTACTTAGTACGGTTTTTGTAATGTATATTTTGCTGCAACGTAAATGATTCAATTTCAGATAGAACACAATATAACCGTTTCTCCATTCTTAACTACTCTTTTGAATATATATGTGATGTTAAGTAAATAAGTGAGATACTTCGTTTATAGGTAGCTCTCTCCATAGCTCCCCAATATACATATAATTAAATACTACATTAAACAGAGAGGAATAGTTTCTTTTCTCATATTCATTTTTGCTGTTAAAAAAGAGCAGTCTCACATTTCATCGACTCTGAGTCTTTTTGTGGAATGCCTTTTTTTACTTTTTTTGCGGCAAATGTAAAAATTTTAGACCGTAACTCAAAAGTAATCATATATTTGTGATCTAAAGCTAAAAATGTACAAGTATTCCAATTTCCAACAAATTAAAAAAAAAAAATGCCCTAAAATTTTGGGCACTATTCCACTTTAGCAAACCCACTAGACAATGTTGCCAACTATAGTAAAATTAAAACAAGTAAATTTAAACTAAAATCAAAATAGAATTAAAATTATTTGTATAATAATGCTTAACTTTCAGTTAAATAAATCTAATTAAATTAATATTCCAGTATTTTATAATAAGAATAAATAATAATATTACATTCACAACCGATTAAAGATTAAAAAAGGGGGAACATAATTTAGTGCACCTAAAAACTGGGTGATTAGGTTAGGTTTAGTTAGTAAAAGTCTAGGACAGCAGAAGCCGAAAAGCTCAAAGTAAGCTTAAAAAAGTTTGTGTAAAAAACGTTTGTGCGGTGTAGGATGTAATTCAGTAGTTATACCTTTATCTTGTTGTTGTTATATTTTGTAAAGTGTATACATTCTTTATATATATATATTTTGTTTTTCACACGAACTCCTTTAAGGTTACTTTGTGTTTTTCGGCTTCTGTTGTCCTAGATTTTTACTAACTAAACCTAACCTAATTACCTTGTTTTTAGGTGCACAGTACTTAATTTCCCCCCATATTAGCCTAATTAAAATTGTATATAATTGTGCATACGTTTATAACATGGTGGTGCAGAGGGCCAGTTCATGTCCACCTGAATTAATTTTTTTTTAAATATCGATACAATGCATAATAAATAACTACAACAGAAAAAAGTGAAAATAAATAATATTAAATTAAATTTAAACTACATTTATATATTAAAACTCTAATCACAGTAGAAATTAAGGGAATATTACTTATTTCTATATTTCTTATAAATAAACTCATTTAATAAATTGATATTAAATTTAAATTATTAAAATTGATATATAACATTTTACTATTGCCAACACTGCACGCATGCGCAGTAAGGTGGGTTTGCTAAAGTAGAATAGTACCAAATTTTGATACTTCGATAAAAAAAAATTGACTCTGATTTTAGCCAAAATTTCCGTGGAAACAACCTTAATATATATTTTAAGCTTGGACACAAGACAGGTAAAACTCGATATACGCCGGTTCGATAACTATCGTATGCCTGGGATTCCCCGATCTGATCGGGAAAGTACTGCGACAACTGGATTGGACAGCGTTCCAGTATCATCGCGTATAAGTATCCTTCTACACGTCTAGCGAATATCTAGTTTAGTTATTGGTAATTATATTAGTTTATTTGTTTCTATAAAAAAGGAGAAGAGAAGAAAGGAAATGTTAATTTAAGATGGACCTAAAAGGGCTAGAAATTCTATCTCCGTTGAGTAAGGATAGAAGTTATTAGACGAATAAAAAGTGGGGAAAAACGGCCCGATGTCTGCAGGCTAATGAATTTGTCGCCTTTAACTGTTACTACCATTATGAAAAATGCAGATATAACCAAATAATCTGCTCAGCAGATTACAGAAGTAAAAGCTAAATACGAATCAACGAGTACTAGGACAAATAAAATAGCGTTATAGATACCATTTATGTCTATTGTCTATTTACTTGGAACCCAACTCTATACCCTCACTATAAGTTAGGTTCATTTTACGCCAGTTCGCTTTACGCCGGTTCTCCTAGGAACGAAACTGCGGCGTATATCGAATTCTACCTGTATACACATTTTCTAATTCTGTTACAAATTGATTTGCAATATATACATTTATGAAATATTTCCCTGTTTTTTCAAGATGTGTACTCGATTGAAGGTTTTTTCTTTACGTAAGAACCAATTGTTCGATTATCCAACAAATTTTAACTTTGTTAGAAAGTTAAATTTGCAAAAAATAAATTTAATGAATTGTATATTTAAAAGAATGACATTTTTTTAAGTACTTCTTAATGTGTACTGGGTATGTAATATATAAATAGCAATTATGTTAAAAACTCACCTTTTAGCAGATACGAATGGTAATTTTGTAGAGACTTATTATCCTCGGCTTTAAATTTTGATATCTTCTGTTGTAGAAGCACTATTGTAAGACTCCAATCTTCGTCTTTTTGGAATCTCTCCTGTAATTATTAATATTTTTTTTAAATTTGACTTCAAATAAAATATATATGTATTCAGGAAAAAATAAAAAAAATACCCATATTAGGGAATTTGGAATGTAAATGTAGCAGTTGGCTTAGTTTGACAGTTTTATATTTTTCAAAGTAGTAATCGATTATAGTTTGTAAAATTTGCAGGTTTTTGTACCAATTTTATAATATAAAATGTTAAGTGTCATAATGAAACTTGTTACAACACTTCATTCATTTCATAGTGACTCTCTTATGAATGCAAAATAGAAAAAGTAATTTTAAGTGCCTTACCTTGCCGTATTGTAGTAAACACTGCGGACACTTGTCTAACAGCAACGGTATAACATCTTTCGTAGACCATATTATAGATTTTAAACTAGTATTCTCTTTAAAATCACCATGAATCTTAAAAAATGTTACAATTTCCGTAATAATATTCTTTGGTAGAAGATGTGAACATAATAATGCTTGTAATTTCTTCAAAATCAGATCTGTTTCCTGAATATTATTACTTTTAGAGATTTTATTTGTAATTTTACCCAAGCTATCATCAGCAAATGGAGGCATTTGATCCAGATATGTCCATCTTATTTTACTAAATAAATAATCTTCGTTTGCTGAGTTTTTCTCTAAATTAATTTCATTCAGTTCGATTTCGGCTTCATCTTTTGTGTAATTCACATCTTGAAGCTTATACTTATGTTTATCGGATTTATTTAACTGCCATATTTGTAGCTGCGATAAATATGTGCGTACTAATATTTTTAAAGCTTGGAACGTAGTATTATCGTAGTTTGTTTTTTTAAATACGTTTTCGGGGAGGGAATAGTAATGCTTAAAGTATTTTTCTAATAATACTTGAAGTACTAAACTACTATTTGTGCCTTCTTGAGTGATATGCGATGGAAGAAAGTCTACGAAAACCTAAAATAAAAACAAGTATTAGTTGAATCTTAGCCATACAGAGTTATTTTAATGCCCTCCTATGAGCTTTGCGTTTTTACATCTAACGATAATAAACCGTTATAAATGGCTCTTCGAACAAATTAATGCCTTCCATCATAAATTATACTTAGACATGAAGTGCACTTACCTTTAAAACAGTATCCAAGTTTACAGCCTTCATATCGGTGATTAAGTAAGCAAGTAAATCAGCCAACATATTTGGTTTCTTATCAATCAAAATAGCAGTAAGCTCTGAAAAAGTCGTAGCATTTTCCTTATTCTTTGAATTTCCACTAGTATCAAAAAGTAATTCCCAGTTTTGCTTAACTATTTCATACAAATCTTCAACGGGAACTTTCTCTAAAATTTCTTTAGCTTCCGTTTGCATATATCGTTGCAAATATAAAACAGCCAAAGCTATTTGATCGGTGTTCTCTTTAGAATTATTTTGTACGAATATGTTTATTAATTTATCTGTTGCGTATTCACGAAGTAAATTATTTTTTAAAACTAAAATCGATAGACTTTCTTTATCGTATTTATTAAATAAGTCTAAGACTGTGTCTACAAAATTTTGTTCTCCTAACAATGTAAATAGGACATCAGCTTCTGTCCATGTTTTTATTTGGAGGAGAACTGTCTTTAAATAAAATAATAATCCTGACATAGACTGAAAAAGAATAATTAAAACACAGATTAGTTATAAGATTATTTAATAAGTGACAAACAAGTTACAGGCGATTTATTAAATTGTTCAAAAAGAATTTGTTGTAAAACACTAACACTTTAAAATAAAATAAGACCCACAATATAGACCAGTGGTCTCCAACCCGTCAATTGCGACGTTCTGCGACATTTTACAGTGCATTTGTAGATAGTATGCAAATACATTTTTCCAGGGCTTCGAACAGTTATTTTTTTCGTTTCGGTTTTCGTTCCGGTTCAATTAAAAAATTATATATCAGTTCGATTCCGGTTTTCGTTCCGGCAAAAATAACGGTTTTTTTCGGTTTTCGGTTCAGTTTCGAGTGATAAATTTTTAAATGCTTTTATTTGAATTAGAAATTTATTTTCTACTATAATTCAGAAGTAATTTTTTTAAATTTTTCTTTAAATTTGAAAAAATGGTATGCTGCATCTTTGGATAGTAGCTCCCAAAGAACATACAAACTTACTTAGAGCCATTAAAAAGATTGACTGGAAAAAACATTCCAAAAATTTACCTTCACAATACTTACAAAACATTTAACATTCACAGAATTTTTGAAATTAGAAAAAATGGTGTACATCACTTTAGGTTATTAGCGCCCAAAGAACATACATACTTACAGCTGTTAAAAATATTGAAACGTAAAAACATTCCAAAAATTTACTTATACAATACTTACAAAAAAATTAAAATCAACATATTTTTTTGAAATTTGTAAAAATAGTGTGCAGCATCTTTGGCTATTAGCACCCAAAGAACATAAAACTTAAAGCTATTAAAAATATTGAATCGAAAAAACATTTTCAAAACCATTTTCCTGCACAATATTTACAAAAATCTTAAAATCCACAGAATTTTTAGAAATTTGAAATAATGGTGTACAGCAGTTTAGGCTATTAGCGCCCAAAGAATATACAAACTTACTTAGAGCTGTTAAAAATATTGAGACGTAAAAACATTCCAAAAATTCACAATACTTACAAAAAATTTAAAATCCACAGAATTTTTGTAAATTTAAGAAAATGGTGTGTAGCATTTTCAGCTATTAACGACCAAGAAACATACATACTTAGAGCTATTAAAAATATTCAATCGAAAAAACATAAAATTTACCTGTACAATACTTACAAAAAAATTTAAATCCACAGAATTTTTTGAATTTTGAGAAAATGGTGTGCAGCATCTTGGCTATTTCTTAACCCTTCAATAGACACTCAACTTGTTTCATCACTATTGCACTTTTTCAAATTTTACTTTTTATAAAACTTGTAAAAATGTGTACACACAGCATTTATGGCTACTAGCGCTTAAGGTAGTTATTAATTTAAGGGTATTTTATACAAAAAAAGCACTGGTCAACATGTGTTGTTACTTAGAACGTTTCATAAACGATTGTGAACGAGAAATATTTGGAAGGATTAATGACGTAATGTCTACCAAAATTATCAAATAAAGGCTTAAGTAAAGAAATTAATCCTCTTAATTAGTTTCGCTAATGAGAATTTGAATGTGGATTTTTTTGCGTAGTTCTGTATTGCGTAAACAATAAATGATCCACGACAGTGCACAGCAATTTAAATATAAAAATTTAAAAATAATTTTTTAAATTTATAATAATTTATTTAACCAGTATTAGCATTATAGGCTATTCTAAACATTTACGCGGAACTAAATTTCTTTTGTGTAGTTCTGTATTTTAACAACAAATGTATCAGTTTATAAAATAATCTTAAATAAAATGTAATTTATATTCACTCACATAACCATTATCTGAACCGAAATAAACCGATATTTTTTTTCGGTTCAGTTCCTGTTTTCGTTCCGACAAAAATAACGATTTTTTTCGGTTTTCGGTTCAGTTCCGGTTCGAAGCCCTGGTTTTTTCATTAATTTCGAATCTTCTAATACTAAAAGGAATTGGCATTTTTATTTCAAATTATTTTTCTTGTAATACTTAAATAAACAATATTATTATCCGGCATTATTTAATATAAAAAGTGAACCTCTACCAAGGTTGGAGACACCTATTAGACTATTCAAATCTAAACCAATAAATTATTTAGATAAGATAACTAAATCACCTGCAACTCGTCTAATAAATTTAACTTACTTCATTTTTGGAGAGACTTTGTATTTCTTGTACTCGTTTAAGCACATCTAATGGAGAAGTCTTACTCATTTTAAAATATGGAAGAGATAATATATAATTCGATTCTTCCGAGCACCTGAAAAAAGGACAGGTTTAAACCAAATGACAATGGAGAACTGTGAAAGCAGAGGCAAAGCAAGATGTGTACTCATGAAGTAAATTAAAATAACTTGTCAAAATTGAGTCCGATGAAAGAGTTTTGTAGACGCCTTATGTACCAGTGAGGAGTAATGGATATTATACTATAGGACAAGAATTTATTTTCCACAAACAAGTTACCATAACTTCTACGAGTACGCGTGTTTTTAAAACGCGATATTATTCCAAAGCTTAATAACTAAAAAAAAGCTGTTAAGCAAATAATAAGTGAGATAATTCAAGTGTATAGGTAGTGCTCCCCATGGCCCTTCAAACATTCACCTTATTAAAAACTACACTGAACAGAGAAGAGTCATTTCTCCATGAACTAAATGATAAAGTTAGATATTTCAAATTCATAGATAACACTTCTCTTAGCTTCTAAATAATGTTATTAAAGATTATATTCAACAGAGCAAAATTGTTTCACCAACATATTTTCTTATATATATTTCTGAAGTAAAGTAAATAATAAATGAAATATTTTAAGATTTTAGTTTTAGGGTCCCTACCGTAACTCCCAAAATACTCTTCCCACTGGAAAAGTACACGGAATAAAAAATATTTGGTTTACTAATATAAACAATCTTTGTCATATACGTCGTTATTGTTTTTTAAGCCAATAATAAGCGAGATATTTCAAAAGTTTAATTTTAAGGTGTCTCCCGTATCTCCCCAAATATTCATCGAACTGAAAAAATATATACAACAAAAAAGATTTATTTTCTTATTATAAACAATTTTTGTTATAGAGATTTTCCTGTTAAATCAGTAATAATAGAAACATTTAAAGTTTTTTAGTTTAACAGTTTTAACCCCAAAACACCTTTTTTTATACTATTTTTTCTATTTTGGCTTTTCATGCCATTTAAAATAATAAATTTGTATTATATAATTAAACAACATACCCCGATTAGGGTATTTGGTATGTGAATGCAGCAGTTGGCCGGACTGGTTTGATAGTTTTATATTTTTTAGGGTAGCTATTAATTACGTCTTATACATTTTGCAGGTTATTGTACCAATTTTATCAATTTCATGAAATAAAATGTTTAATGTCATAATGAAGCTCATTATAACACTCAATTCAGTTTCATAATAACTCTCTTATTAATGCAAAATATAAAAATTAAAATTATAACATATGCCTGATACATTGCGCGGAACTCGCTCATTTTACTATTTACTATTGCGCCTGAAAGAGGGTTAAATAAAATATACTTACATAATATAATAATCTCCTAATAATCTACAGGAAGTCATAAATAGCTCGTTAATATCTTCTTGTTCTCCTTTAACAGGATGTGCTAAATTCACAGCATTTTCGTGTTTGCAATACCATTTTATAAGCATTAAAGATATTTTTAAAATCACATGCGCTTCACTTATCAAATGACTGTATGTTTGAGGACTAGAAAATTGATGCATATCTGCTAAGCTTAAAAAATCGTTGTATAAAATTTGAGGATCTGGTAGTTCTAAGTTATATAAAGTCCAGTTTAAGCAGTTAGAACTGCACACCGTGGAACTGCAACAAAATAAAATAATATTAGATACATTAACTTACGATCCAATTAAGAGGGAGTGTAAACAATCACTAGGTAAAAGATGGTAGACTTAGAACCTTATAAATAAGGTTTGGGAAGACCCAGAATTTGAGACCCGACGAGTCCGATTCGGGTCCACGATTATTCTTCGGGTCCGGGTGCATTATTCTTCGGAATATTGGGGTTATTTTTAACTGGTAGAGTGTCGCTTTTAAGAGAACCGTACAAAAAAATACCCTTATGTATCATTTTCATGCCTGGAAGCGTGGAACAAGAAATTCAACCAATAGGATCGCTCTATTTAAAAAAAACCCGTACTATGGTGTGGTATGCGCGATCTCACAAGCGTGGTGTTGCAAGTTCAGAAATTTCAATTCTGAGCCCTGGCCGCACCGTCGGACATGCGCATTTCGATGCCTTTCACGTCCAAATTGTAAACAACCTAACCTATAACCATCTTATTTATAAATACATACAGTGGAAACCGTTTTTTTTTATGAAACCACGGGGGCAGATATATTTTTTTCGGAATGGTGAAATCAAACTTAAATTGAGGTATCGAAATAGCAACTTTTACTATGTTGGCGGCAGTAATAAAGTTTATAATTATGGATTCGGTTTCAAACATCTGGTCTGCAGAAGTGTCATGTAGTGGGTATACTGGTAATACACCCCAAGTACAATATTAATAAACCCCCAAGCAGGGGCAAACAGAATCTTCATTTTAAACTGTGATGTCAAGTAAAAAAGACTGTATTTAATTCTTCTCTTGTAATTGAAGTAACTGGCTGTGTCTGTTTTCTGTGCCTCAATTCTTGTAACAAGTTAAAATAATCTCCCTGTTGTCTTCTGTTTCTGTATATATGAGACGTTGCCATAATCGCTTTTCTTCATATCGCAATAAATCTCAATATGTATATTAAAGAACTAGACGTCTTCAATTTAATGACATATTTAATGAAATTGAATAACCATTTAGTCCGAATACTTGTATAAACTTTAAGGTTAGATACAACTGCTGCCAGAGTCGCAACGCGCACTTATCACTTATAATACCACGCCTCTTGCACCTGTTACGCCTGTGACTTCACCATGAAAATGATAATATAATTCTAAAATAAAATTATTTGGCTAACGGAGTGGCCGAGCTCGTTTAAATCCTGCAGGACGGACTGGTAATACCAGTCTGAATTGTGAGGTTGCTACATCAAGTCCCCATTGGTGAAATTATTCGGGCGAGAATGATATATTAACATTACTCCTATTTTCACAATCATTCACTCCGCATCCAGGTGTAGGAGCTCGCCCCCTGGCATCGGCGATTAGCCTCGTCGCAGAAATAGGCCGAAGTAAAATAAATAAAATTTAAAAAAATATATATTTGAGAATGGGCCAGTTAAAAAAATGAGACTATCATTTTACGGGAACTGAATTCTATACCACATTAAATATATTAAGAATTTGAATATTTAATAAAAAATTTGAAGGAATTTAATTTGATAAAATAAGGTTTTACTTACTTTGACGAACTACATGAATGTGTAGGCGACGAATCTGAATTAGCTAATAGTATTAGGTGCTTTTCTGCCAGCAGTAACTGCTCTACTCCTAAAAAGGGCCTTAAGCCTACAAGACATACTGACTCTTTTACTGACGGACATGCCTGAAAAACAAGTTTAAACAAAAAACAAAATAAATTTTGTTCTCTAAATATGTTAAAGTAATAATTTAAGGTAATATCAATCAGAGCTGTGAGTATTTGCAATAAAGTACTTGAAAAAGTACTACAATTACTTTGTTATTTGAGACACTGTATTTCAAATACTTCAAAAAAATGCTCTTGGTATATGGATTTGCAAATACTTTCTCCGTGGTATTTGTATTTGATATTTGTTATCTGAAAACGTAGTATTTCAAATACTTCCCTAGTATTTAAAATCTTTCCTAGTACTTCAAATACTCTTATATTTCATATAATATTGTCACATTTTGGACTGCCCTTGAACCCAAAGTAGGAAGGTAATTTAGGAATAAAATTTTATCACTCAAAAGGAATAGCAATTGGTGAACATAAATAAATTTATTTCACACATGTGAAAAATTGGAACAGACTCTTAATGGTTCCACGTCAACTCGTCTACAGACTTTACGTCTACGACATTTCGTATACAGACATCAGGTATACGGACTTCTCCTCTACCACGACAATTCGTATACAAATTTTTCGTTTACCACGACATTTACCATACCGACTTTACGTCTACTGACATTACGTCTACCAGGTTAATTCATCTACTAATACCAGGATGTTCACCAAATATGACGTCGTTTCACAGTTATCGCAAATAGACTTTAGTATTTCAATTACAGTTAAATTCATTTAAAATATTTGAAATACATTATTTCAGTTACTTTTTAAAAGTATTTCAAATACCTTGATCAGTAAGTATTTGGTATATGAAATACTTTTACTGAGTATTTGACACAGCTCTGATATCAATTAATAATTTCTTACCAAATTAATGTTGTTGACTTTATGTAAATTCCTTGTTAACTGATGTCCGATCCTAACTGTGTATGACTCTAGTCCAGTTTCCGTTAAAGCATGGAGCATATAGTCCTCTAAAACTATTTTATAAATCGGTGCTGTAAACGGATAGACTGTTACACAATTATCGACATGCGAAGTGCTATCGGTATTCTCATTAAACATGTACAAATATCCTTCTTGTTGCGTTGTCAACATACAAACAACACTATTCAAATAATGTCCATAATCTGATTTCAATAAAGGTTTTTTACCGTCAGATTTTTTTGTTTTATGATTGTTCGGGACATATAACGGTTTTAAAATCAAACATTTAAATTCTTCTGTTATTTGTCGATGGGCTCCTTCAATAACCATTGGTTTTAATTTTAGTTGTAGGAGATTATTTATTTGGTAACTATGAGACCAGTTTTCTATTGGTGATGATGATTTTATATTAACAATCATTTCGCTATCGCAGGAAGTATACGGACAATGTTTATGTATTGCGGAATTTTCTTTTATGATACTCGGAAGATTTACTGTTATCATTTTGTAGCCAAACATTTCTTCTTCTTCCAACATATCTTTGTAATTTAGTGGTGAATCTTCATTTTTAACATCTAGAATAAATAATTATTAAAATACTTATAGCAAGAAAAAGTTAGTTTCGATGAGGAAATTATTTAAAAATTTAATGTGAAGTGACATTTTCAGGGTTTTGTAGGTATCTAATATGTGAAAGCGGTCAAAAAATGTGCGGGTCAAATTTTTTTGCTTTAATCGCGTCATAATGAATATTTCGAAAATAATCTATTGGCTGTTCTAAGTATTAGGAGCTTTCAGTTAACACTCTATATCAGTGCTTTTCAACCCAAAAATTAACGCGGACCGGCAGAATACCCAATTTTTTAGGCGGAACGATGAAAATATTATTTTAAAAATAATTTTCGTTTTAGATATTTATTGTAAAAAACCGAAAAATGAACTTTACCTTTTCGTTTTCTTAACGTTTTCAAGTTCTAGTTTTCGTTTGTCTGCGTTTGAGAAACACTGCTATATGTTGACATTTAAAAAAATATATATGTAGAGCTGGGTAGTAAAGTTACTTATTTACCTACCTTTTGACAAAAAGTAGTTGTATTCTACCTACTTTCAAAAATGCGGTAGCTGTAGCTTGTATTCTTTGGTTTTATAAGAACTAATTGGTAACTAAACATCTTTTGGGGACAAAAATTTTTGTATTTTTTTTGACAAAAATCTTGTAAAAAATAAGTTTTTAATCAATTATTTTTCGTTCCTTAATCTAAGCTTAAATAAGTTTCATTTGATATCTCAAATAATTTTTTAAATTTATTTTTCAACAACTAAAAATTTAATATTTTTCAATAACATGATTTGATCAAAAATTCCTTTTATACTATTCCGATTAATACCAATGTTCAGACTTTTTGTACATTTTTAAAACAACCCCTATGGGTTATAGGATGGGAACAAACATTTTTTAGTACATATTCAATAAAAATCGCATCAAAACAGAAGGTTTTTGAAAAAATACGTTTTGTCCATTAATCTACTCATCACGAGTTTTTATTTGAAGTCTGATTAAATTTTTCTTTTAAATAAATTTTTTCGAAAAAATACATAAATATATGTATATGTTAATTTTTTGAGCGATACGCTTTCTTCAATTTTCAGGTTTTTTCATATATGTGGGTCAAAGAACTATATATACATGCCAAATTTCAATCTGTAGGTTCAGCCGTTTGGCCACAATTATTACTGTACAGACGACACATAAAATTGATAATATAAAAATTTCAGTTATACCTACGAAACTCTAAAAATGTTCAATTTAAACTACGATTATTGATATTTCTCGTGCATAAATATTTCAATTATATGTGTGCCGAGAAATTTTCTTTTACTTACAGTAATTATAGTCTTTATCCTTATTTTTTTCTTGTTCGGTACTTGTTTCTTGCATCTGCGATATTGTGAATAAATGTAAATTAGAATCATTCATGCAAGCAATATAGTTTTCACAAATAGATATTTGGATCGGTTTGAAGCTTAGTTCTAAAATTAATGATAATTCTTCAAAATCTATAAATCTTAGTTTCGAAATGTCATGGGTTTTAACATGAAATTTATAGATCATTAAATATTTTGCTGAGTGTACTAAAATATTTCCTGATATCTGAAAAGAAAAATTGGAATATATACTTTAACACTTCATGACTAAATTCGTTTAAATATTTAAGAGAAGTTTTTCAGTTAGCATCTCCCAAATTTTGAAATGACATATAATCTTATGTTCGAATCCTGGTTTTGTTCTTTCATCATACCAAATTACGAGGCATGTCCACAAAGAGTACTCAATTTTTAAAAACTCAAAAAACCAATTTATTTGAAAAAAAAAAAATATAGTTATTTTAGGTGACACTATTTTTCTATCAACTTCTCTATCGATGAACGTCGTGAGCTGAGGTATGAGCTTTTTTATATCAGTGCCAAAAAATCTCCCGCCAGCTGTCTTGTCCATTATTTGACGGCATGCTTGACCTCGTCCTCGCTGAAAAACCTTTTTTCCGCCCATAGACTCCTTGAGAGAGGTGAACAGATGGTAATCCGAAGGCGCCTGATCGGTACTGTGAGTTGGGTGGGTGATAAAAGTCCCATCTGAATGAATCCAAAAGTTGCATTGTGACGTGGGCAGTGTGAGGATTTGGATTCATTCAGATGTGACATTGTTGTAACGAATCGGTTAGAACGCAGGAACAAAGACAAAATTTCGCAAACCACCCATCGCGAGAATTTCTTTGAAAGGGGCTGCCATCGTTTTTTTCATGATTTTACAAGGGGTATTTTAAATAACATTTTAGAAGAATTCAGATAAAATAAAAATTAGAAATCTTACGTTACAGCACGTATCTTTAGAAATATATTTTTTAAATGGTTCATTGTTCAAGAAGACATTTGTTTAGAGTTATTGCTTGATAACTTTAAACACTAGCATCTTCTTGAATAATGCTTAAACCCTTTTTCTTAGAAATGCGACTAGACTGCTTATATAAATTCCTATCTCTCTGAAGAGGAGATCAGAAAGTACTCAGTCCGGTTAGAGTTAAGAACTAATTTGTTGAATTCTTAGAGGCACTGTGTCGGCATTCTGGTGGTCTATCCGATTCTCTTTGTTTGATCTTATCATTATTTTCATACATATATATTTAACTAATTGTGTTCGCGCTACGTTCCGGTGCGAATCCTATATCTATAAGTGGAGGGTTTTTTAGCTTTAAATATTTTTTTTCAATATAGTATCGAACAAGCTCGCTCCGATAGCAGCTCGTTTATAGTATCGTTAGTGTTGACAATTCTGGCTATTACAGCCTTGTGTTACGGTAAAACCCCGTTTTCGGGCTCTACAGAAGACGACCCCTCTATTATTTTGCGATTGTGGAATTATTGTGTGTGTAACAACGTGGCTGTGTGTCCCATCTCTTCTCTCTCCAGAGTGGACCAGACTACTGCAGTTCAAAGGGCCCTTTGATCCGACCGCACATCAGTACGAGGTAAGTCCATTTAACCGCTATTTCTCCCATCCTATCTTCTACATTCTACAATCGCGTGGATTACGCATGATACAGTCCACCCGCTTATTTTTAGTGCTCCTCTGAGCAGGATTCTGGTCAGTGTCCCCATCCGGGAACACCACCAGATCACGCACTTAACAAATTGTAAACATTACTTTTAAATAAATCAAATTCATTAATTTTAAACCGTCTTACTTAACGTGTGTACACCTTCATCTTTAAGAACTTAAGTGAACAGCTAAGATCCAGACTATTAACAAGATGTCTGATCAGTCGGTTGGTAAGTACACTTATACATATCATTTAATTCACATATCATAATAATGAACCCTGGATAACACTCACGCCTTCTACCCGAACTCCTTTAGTCAGAAATCTCATTTCAGTTTGAGATTAGAGTTTATATGTATATAACAGGCTCGCTACCTAGTTGATAATAAATGGTATGTTGGAAAGAAACGTACCGGGCTCGCTACATTGTCAACCAACAGCCCCGATCTGGCGCCATCGGTATACCATTTGTTCACCTTTCTCAAAGAGTTTATTGGCGGAAAAAGAATTTCCAGCGAGGACGAGGTCAAGCATGCTGTCAAATAATAGACAAGACAGCTGGCGGGAGTTTTTTCGACACAGGTATAAAGAAGCTCATACATTGGCTCACGACATGCATCAATAGGGAAGGCGACTAGGTCGAAAAACAGTGTGATCTATACCTAAAATAACTCAACAAATAAATAGATTTTTTGAGTTTTTAAAAATTGAGTACTCTTGCATTGTGGGCATCCCTCGTACTTGAAAATATATTCAATAGTTTTTTTGTGAATCTCAGACAATCCAAAATTGATTTCGTCCCCCTGTACCACCCCAAATATTCATCTAATTAAAAAAGGGGCATAGAACAGAAAAAAATATCTTATTTAACAATTTTGATTATATACATGTTTACTGACAAGTCAATAAGTTATAATTCGTTTAGAATTGACACAAAGTAATAAATTATTGTGACAAGAGAAAAGCATTGCCCTTGTTAATTTATTTTTTTTTTTCATCTAAATATTTAATTAAAATTTTTCTAAGAAACCAATCATAAGTCTGGAAAATTGTAAAGGGAAGATAAATTTATTAATCCACTGTTATAAAATACTTATATACGTAATTAATTATAATTAATAAATTTAATTTGAAATAATATGCGTTACTATTAAGCCTCAGTGAAAATTTGTATGGAACAACTATGAGCAACAACTGGGAGGATTATATATCAGATTATATAGAGGTTTTTGTTAAAAGCAGGTAGCTTGAACCTCTTTCTGCCACTATTACTAAAAAGCCATGACACAAAAATTATGAGTAAAAATGTACTTATATTTAAATGTTATTTGCAAACTGCTTCTATGAAAATTAACAATTATTATTTAACAAAATAAAGTTTTACAACTTTGGGTCATTTCTAAACGGATAGATATTTCAAGTTTTTTAGATAGCGTAACTCCTTGAATATTATCAAACTGAAAAAAATGCACAGAACAAAAAAAATATTTTCTTGTTTTAAACCAATTTTATACATTTTTGCTGTTAAATAAATAATAAGTGAGATATTTCAAGTTTTATAATTAGCGTCTCCCCCCTTAGAACGAAAATTTTGAGATACCATATTACCTACGTTCAAATTCTGGTTTTGTTCCATCACCGTACCAAATTCTACAAAAATATATTCAGCTATTTTTGGATGAATCTCACACAGAGACAGACGGATAGATATAAGTCTGTCTATCTGTCTGTCAATACAGGCAGACAGAAATAGATTTAATCAGAATGATATTAAAATATACAGAAACGAAATACTTATGTGGATGAAAAAATAAAACAGATAGTAGCCAATTTTATTTTATCAATTAAAAATGACAAAATAATATATCCCACCTGACAGCAAGCAATGGAGTCAGGTCTTCGTTTAACAGGAAGCTCAATCATCTCCAGTGAACTCAATTCCGATTGACTAGTAGTCGGAGTAACTCTCCCTGCAATCCTCGCTCTCATCGGTTGCACCATTCCGCACTCCGAAACCCCCAAACTAATACCACTATTTGTCATTTTACTTTGTTGTAAAGTAGCTACCGAATCCCAATTAGCATAAATACGTACATAAAACGTAAGATTATTTTGTCGATTACACTTTGTTTCAAGCGTTAGCACATAGTTTCCGTTAATACAGTGTAAAAGCTGTTTTACTTCATCTACAGTTGGAAAGGAGAATAAAAGCTCTGCACCTGAGCTTAAATCCCTAACTTCTATGCAATGGGAACTTAAAGCAAGTAGTAAACGATCCGGGGGTGCTACTACGGAAGCAGTTGGTTGTTCGATTGTTTGTATATATTGTTTAGAAAAGTGGTGTACCGATATCACTCGAACCATTTTGATGCTTATATGACACTGGTTTAACCTAATTTAAATATGAGTTAATTAATTAAAAACACTCCTTTAATTCGTTAATTGACATTTAAAAATAACTTTGACGTAATTTTTTTAGAGTCACATTTTTAACACGGAACAGATTTTTATATTTTTATAATGAATTTTTGATTTTTAATTATATTCCTGATCTATTGTGTATGTATTATAAATATATTATTTATTTTGACATATATTTGGTTAGAAGAGATACCGCACAAAGCACGGCATCTATAGTTTTGGGTTATGTTTACCGGGTCAAATTTAAAGGGTAGCGCCAAATCAAAGGGTAAATAAATATTATATTTTTTCCTAAATTAGGTGTTACGAGCTTCTGATAAAGTGTAGTATAAGCATATAATGACTGGAAATACTCTTTTAAATGTAATCAATCCAATCTGTGATCCCTAAAAAGACATAGGCCCGGAAATATTCGGGGAAAGGTTTTTTAGTGCGGTTCGAAACTTTAAAGTTTATAAAAAAGTTAACATTTTTTGAATGTTTATAAATTCATAAAATTTCAATCAAAATAGTGCGTTTTTAAAACACAATTTTTTAGTTTAGCTTGTTGTTTGGAGATGGCTCGCAATGTATAATTTTTAATACACATTCAAAAATATTTACATTAATATTTCTGAACAGATTTTGAAAATGCCGGTTTACACCTATCTGCCCTTTGAGAAGAACGATTTTAGTATCAAGCAAGAGGCAAAATTTGACGTGCAACTAAAGCCTTAATCGCCGTATACTCTCGTATACTCTCAAATTTTCCCGGATTGAATTTTACCTAAAATATGTTTGACCAGTTTTTGAGATTTCTCAAAAACGGTAACCAGTAAGTAAAAATAGAACTATATCTAAGGAGTGGAGCTAAATTTAGAGCAATATCGCAGTCAGAAAGAAAATAAATAAAAATTCAAAATTTTTTAAGGGTGAGGGTAATTTTTAAATTAAATTTCATTAAACCGTAAGGGGGTATACTAATGGCATATACACGACTCATACACGGAGTACTTATGATACTAATCTGTAATCGAGGGGGGTCTCGGGTCTCGGGTCTCGGGTAACATACGGCACAAAACTTTTTTATGGCCCGTCAATGGAAAAAAAATATTGAGCTCATTTAGGATAAAAATATATTTAAAAATTAAAATATGCTCCGTTCTTTCTTTACTGTTTATCTGTTTAAATTTTGAAGGAGTCCTTCAGGATATTTGAAGTTTCGTCCCTGATTATTATTTTTTCGTAAAAAAAATGGCCAGCGACCCAAATGTATTTGATATGCTTGCTGTAGGATATTGATGTAATTATAAAAAAAAGGATACTATAATTCTTTAATGATTTAAAAACATTGATTTTTAATCCCAGTATCAAGAGTTTTCATTTGACATCCCTTCAAATTTTACAAACATAGTATTTTCGATATATACATATCTATATTAATAAAATTGGTCTACACAGGACTCATGGTCAGGAGGGGCACTTTTGATGGTTATAAGACGGAGAGGGGGGGGGGGGGGCTCACAGGCCGCATATGAACTGGGACACTTTTCCGCATCTATCATATATTTATTCTACCATCTCAAGAAATTAGTGGATGGCACATAACTGGAAAATGACGACGATATGAAAACAACAGTGATAAACTGGCTGAATTTTATGTCAAACATTCAAAAAATCTGTCAAAACTGTCTCAATAAATTAAATAGTGACTATGAAAAAGCAATTCATAACATACCTCTTCATCTGTGTATTCTATACTTTGTGGAAGAAAGAAGGGACTGGGAAGAAAGTACCCCGGAAGAAAATTTTTAGAAAATGCATTACAATAATAGCATTTTTTCCGTATTTATGTCTTTACAGCTGGCTTTTTCAGTGACCGCCTACGTGCGTACCACAAGTGGTCCTTTGAGATATTTGTAGTTCCGGTGCTACATAGTATTCTTTTGTGAGAAAAATAGCCCTCGACCCAAATTAGTTTGATACTCCTGCTGTAGGATATTGACGTAAATATCAAAAACAAAAAAAGGATCATAATTTCATTCTTTACTGATAAAAAAAGTGATTGTTAACGAGCTTTCATTTGATAACGCCCAAAATTATATACAAGGTGTCTCAAAAGAAATTTTATATTTAGTGGATCGATTAAAAAAAAAGTAAGCCGTATATAGAAAAAATGTTTATTAATTATTAAAATACACTTTTTGAGGATTTATTTCTTAAAAATAATATCGTCTAAATGTAGACCCTCGCGTTCTCGGCACTCATTTAATCGAACAGTAAAATTACTTATGACGTCTCGGCAGGTGGACTCAGGGATGGCTGCCATTTCGTGACGGATATTTTCTTTCAAATGCGCCAGTGAAGTCGGTTTATTGGCGTAAACTTTAGATTTAAGTTAACCCCATAGGAAAAAATCCATAGGGGTTAAATCTGGACTGCGTGGAGGCTAATTTATGTCACCTCTCCGGGAGATCAATTTGCCTGAGAATTAAGCCTCTGACTGGCATCTTGGGGCTTTAATTCTTGCACCAATTGAATTTTGTAGGGGTGCAGCTTTAGGTCTTTGTGCATAATGCGATGTAATGATGATCTATGCACATTTAAAGCACTTGCGCGCTTCCGAATTGAAAGGTTCGGGTCGTCACGAACAGACTGATTAACATTCTCCACGTTTTCTACCGTTCTTGATGACCTAGGTCGCCCGGATTTTGATTTATCCAGCGTTATACCAGTCTCTTCAAACTTTTTAACCCAATGTCGAATGAGAGGAATGCTTGGCGCATCATTTAAGTGGCGAAAACCGCGAATACTGCAGAATTTTCTACGCGCTACAGTCGCCAAATCACCGTTTTTGTAAAACTCTCGCACGCATACCGCGCGGTTTGCTCCCGAGAAACGCTCCATAACGATTAAATTCCCAAAAGCCAGGCTACCGATTGACATAACCCCCTCGGATACGTTGCGTTCACGCAGTAAGCTAAATAAATATAAAATTTCTTTTGAGACACCTTGTATTTTGTTCATATTTTTTGCGCAATATGTTTTTTCTTAAATTTTGGGTATATATGGGGCAAATAGTTATATACATGTCAAATTTCAATTCTATAGATCCAGCAATTTGGCCATAATTTCTACCGAACAGACTTATGAGTGACATTAGTATTTCTTAATCAAACCTTCGAAAACAAAAAAACACAGAGAATATATTCATTTTATATTAATTTCAATACTGATTTTAATAAAAGATGATATATTAATAAAAGACGCCGTGATTTTACGGTAAGATTATTTTAATTTTATTAAATTTTCATTTCACTGACATTTAAGGGAGGCAAGTGCCTCCAGTGCCCCTCTGAATACGCCACTGACTGTAGCTACAGGTAAGAGAAATTTCAATAAATTAAAAATTATTAAAATTATTTGCGATCTACATTGTGTCAAGATAAGTTAAATAATTTAAGTTTACTACTAATCGAAAACGATCTGCTTATAGAAACAGATTTTGATGATGTTATAAATGATTTTGCAAACTAAAAACCAGAAAAGTTGCTGATTTAATTTCTATATTTGTACCAGTTGTTCTGTTACGAGATATGTTTGTTTTCATTATCAACAAAAATAAATAAAAATTGTCTTAATTTGTTAAAACAAAGTATTATTTTTACTTAGTACCTAGATTTTAAGTTATACACTCGCCGATAAAAAAAAATTGATGTGAAGTGTGAATATTCACACATTTCAGGGTTTCGCAGGTATATAATAAGTGAAGGCGGTATGCTGAGTGTGTAGGACAAATTTTACTTTGTAGTAATCACGGCAAAATGAACGATATTTTTAAAATAATTTATCGTCTGTTAATCATATAATAAGACTGGTTATTAAATTTACGCTCATTAAAATTAAATACAACATTTGTCAAAATATAACTAGAATTTTGACAAAATAATTTCAACATAATAAAAATGCAAAAAAAAAACAGAAAAAATAAAATTCACTCCGTACTCGAACTCGAAACCCTTCGTTTTCCAGCCAGTTTAAGAGTGCTCTAACGCATGTAGCCATCGCACGCTATGCATGTGAGTGTCTTACATTGGTATAACTTTTGTACTTTGTGAACCAAAAACCACAAAAAATGCGTTATTTTCCAAAAACATAATCTGATCAAAAATTCCTGTTGTACTATTTCGGTTCACACCAATATACATTACTTAGAATTTTTTTAGATTTTTAGTTTAAACCATCTGGGCTACAGGGTGTGGGACAAAATTTTTTTTGCACATTTTTGGCAAAAATCGCATCAAAATAATTTATTTTGCAAAAATAAAAATTTGATCGTTAATCCACGTACTAAGGGCTTTCATTTGATACCCTACTCAGAATTTAAAAAAAATATTTTTGTTTTCGATGAGCACATATTTGTTTATATTTTTAGGGGGGTATGTTTTTTAGATGTTTTAGTATTTTTCCTATGTGCGGGTCAAAGAGTTGTATAAGCATGCCAAATTTCAACTCTCTAGGTTTAGCCGTTTGGCTACAATTTTTACCGAACAGACAGACAGACAGACAGACAGACAGACAGACAGACAGACAGACAGACAGACGACAAAATGACGGTATAAGGGTTTTTTGGTCATACCTACAAAACCCTAAAAATGTGACAAATTACACTTTAAAAACTAAGAAAAAAGTATTTAACCGTTTTAATAGGAAACTACAAGAGTTGGGAGGCAATACAATGTTTATATATTAAGTTTGAATAAGCAAGAATTTTTTGTTGCTAACTAAACAGGCTGTAATAATTAACCCCTTAACGCACATGCCCGAGCGTAACTCGGGTAAGCATTAATACAAAATTAATCATTTTTATTTCCTCATTATAATATTCATGTATACATATATATTAGTCTTGAATAAAAAATAATCTATATTCATTTTGACTATATTTTTGACTATTTTGACTATCAAAAATAATTATCAATAATAAAAAAAATGTTTTTTTTACCGTTGTATCGAAAAAAAAACGTGCGTTAAGGGGTTAATAATGCCCACTTGAACGAAGTTTGTATGACATCGCATATTATAATTATTAATAACTTATTTTAACACAAATAACTTATTGCGCAAATAAAATTTTGGACATGAGTTACTCATCTTAGGGATTTCTAAACCATTGCAAGAGTTTTTTTTTTTTTTTGCAAAAAATAAAAATTTGTTCCGACGACGTTGCACGACTGCGTCGTAACATGAAGATGGCCGCAGTATTCGAATATCGCTGGCGTTTTGGATGTAGCTAAAACACTATTAATTACGCTATAAAGCGTCATTAGCGAACTAGTTCTCATAGAAAGAAACCTGCTACAAGTCATCCACAAGCCACAAGTTCTCGAGACGACCGATTTTTTACCCTAACAGTGCTATGCGCATGTAAGTCACGTTTTCTCCACAACTTTTCTCGCACGTTGTTTCGCAGAAGATCAGAATTTGACTATTTCACCACTAACTGATTAAAAAAGATTGAGATAATAAGGACTTGTATCCAGAAGACTTGTAACTTGCTCGAAAATCATCGAGTTGAAAAACTGCGGTTCACTCGCGAAACAATGGACACAAATGACTTGGGGTTGAAATGAAAATTTCTACATGCCTTCAGAACACGCGTTTGGAGATTTTAAACTCAAATTTATTCATTCCGGGACGCACAGTTAATACTTTATCATTCTCCTGAAAAGGATATATTTTTAAAAGATGAAATAATAATTTAATTCTAAAATAAATATGTCTTTTAATTAAAAATTTTAGAATTTGTTATTCATAATTTTAATTTTCAAATTTATGCAACCCACACATCATTGTGGTACTGTGTGTTGCTTTAATATCATGTAAGGGGTCATATCTAATTAAAAATTCTTATTACATTAATTTAATAAAGAACTGTTAATATTCCTATAGGCTTAGCCCCTAATATTACGCAACTCACACACCACTAGAGTACTGCGGGTTAGTTATATATAGACACAGGGATAATTGCTAATAAAAAACATTTAATTTATCTGTTATAAGTTTATAGCATAAAGATTTAGTAAACTTTAGGAGTTTGTCCACTGTTATCAACTGGGAATACTATCCTCCGCCTTCTTTTCAAAAGCACCACCTACGTAATTTTGTTGCAATATGACAGTGAAGACAAGTTTAGACAAGTAATAAAAGAAAACCTTAAAGAAAATGTCTAAATGAATGAAACCTACAATTCAATTGCATTAAATGAACGTCACACAAAGAAATTACTGTAAAACGAATAAAAAAATTAAAGAGATATTCTAGAATTATTTTTTAATTTTCTTTTAATACTGTCCAGACGCCTACATAAAAATAAGAAATAAGTTTTTCGCAAATAAATGTCTTAGCAAAGGTCATATAAGTAGATATTTGTTCGGAAATGTTTATTTCTATGTGTCTAATATTTACAAAATACCATAGACATATGAATACAGATACATTTTCTTGGGTAAATTTCACTCTGGCACCCTACACCATCAATTTATAAACGCAAGCACAATAATAAACAATTTTATTTAACGTCATACGGGGGAAAATAATGTGTACCTAAAAACTAGGTAATTAGGTTAGGTTTATTTAGTAAAAGACTAGAACTGAAGAAGCTGAAATGCTTGAAATAAGCTTAAAGTATATGTAAAAAGAAATCTATAAGATGTGGAAAACTGTGACAACTGCAATAAGACTGTAACACAACTGAAGCACAAAATACCGGACAACTTGAAAGAAGCTCTAAACCCAGAAAATGAAAACATTTGATTAGACTACCTGAAAGAAGCACATTTCTTCCGTAAAATTTAAATCCTAAATGTTCTGTTATTTCTAAATTATCTAACTTAAATGTCTTATCATAAAATTGTAAATATGCCTCATTGTAAATTAATGTCAACATTCATCTTAAATCAATGTAAATTACTGTAAATTGTAAATGTACCGGGGTGCTTATAACCACAGCAATAGAAGCGACCCCAAAATATATCCAAAATAAAAAAATAAAAATCTATAATTAGATCAAAATTAATGGTGTTTTGATAATAATTTTTATTAGTTATTTGAGCTTAGTTCTAAAAATTGATGTGAAGTCGGAGGTTTCACACATGTCAGGGTTTTGTAGGTATTTAATAAGTGTAAGAAGTTATTATTATTATTTTATTTATTTTATCTATATATCAGCCTATTTCTGCAACGAGGCTAATCGCCGATGCCAGGAGGCGAACTCCTACACCTGGATGAGGGGTGAATGATTGTGAAAATGGGAATAATGTAAACATATTATTCTCGCCCGAATAATATCACCAACGGAAAATCGACCCATGCAACAATTTAGACCGTTTTCACCATTCCGAACTGCACGATTTAACGAGCTCGGCCACTCTAAGTGTAAGAAGTCAACAGAATGCTGGATGTCTAGGACAATATATCTTTTATAATCATATCAAAATAAACAGTTTTTTGATAATGATTTTTATTCGTTATTTGAGTACTAAAAGCTTTTATTTAATTTTGTCCCAATAAACTTTAAATTAAAAAATACCAGCGATTTTTTTTGCATTAATTTCTTATTTCATTCTTCATTAAATTAATAAAAAATATATTAATAAATGGCTACTTTTTTTTTCAATATGAGAAACGTGTTACTCACTGTTAACAATGTGTTATTTAATTTATAGACAAATGATGTATTCTCCTTTGATACCTTAAAAACAAAAAACTAAAATAATTCAAACAATAGATTGAAATATTACGTATAATAGTAGGCGGACACATACATGAAGGAACTCTTACGCACATGAACGCTCCGCAAGTTGTATTACATAACGCAGTTTAGCTCGCGTTTAGACTCTATTCTTAGCTGTTAAAAATGTTTTATTATATTTTTAATTTCCAAACAAGACATATACTACCTTAGACGTATATACAAAAAAATCCATAACATTATTAGCCATAATTTACCCATGAATTAAAAATTATTAAAAAAAGAAAGTAAATAATGTTATCAAAAACATAAAAACTGCAATATTATCCAAAAAAACGCAATCTGATCAAGAATTCCTTTGGTACGTTTCCGATTCAGGTCAATATACATTACTTAGATTTTTTTCAGATTTTTATTTTAACTCGTTTAGATTACCGAGCGCGGGACACTATTTTTTTAAATACATTTTTGGAAAAAACGTGTTAAAATAAAAAAATAAAAAAACTACGTTCCGTTCCTTAATTTACGTCTTAAGGAACAAAAATTCGTGTTGAAATATTTCGGTTCCTATTAGTGTGCATTATTGAGATTTTTTTCAGATTTTTATGTCTCAACTTTTCAATCCCTCTGAGAAATAGAATGGGAGACAAAAAATTTTGAATTATTTTTGGCGAAAATTGATTTATCAAAAATAATCCTGGTTTATCCACGCATTAAAGAATATTTATTTTGTCAGTAAATAGATAATTGTTTATATTTATCCAGCAATTTTTTTTTATGAACTCTTTATTTTTCCATCATTGTACATTCCAGATTTGTGGATGAACTCTCTGGGAAATAGGGTGGAGAACAAAGGTTTTTTCACATATTTTGCGAAAATCCCATAAAAAAGAGATTAAGAAGTTTCATTTGATACCCCACTCAAATATTAAAAAAATATATATATATATATTTTTTTTTCATTTAATATATATTTCTTTATATTTATTTCGCAATCTGAATTCTCTGTAGTTTTCCTATATGTGGGTTAAAGAGTCATACAAGCATGCCAAATTTTAGCTTTCTATATTTAGCTATTTGGCTATAATTTTTGCCGTACAGACAGACACATGAGTAACGTTATAAGTAAGTTTACCATACGTCCCGGTTTGACCGGGACTGTCTCGGTTTGAAGGTATGGTCCCGGCGTCCCGGCCAGTTTGTCATTTTGTCCCGGATATTTGGTAAAAATTAAAAGGGCTGAATAAACACGCAGTAAAAAAAGCACAGACTCGGAAAATGGCAATTAGGCAACTAGGCAATTAGGCAATGAAAATAACAAAGAATTTTTAAAGAAATTTCACGCTAGTGATAAATATTAATAACTTTTTAATAATAAATTATATTCAATTAAGAGTAATTAAAAATTATTACTACGTAATTTTTGTTAACCACACCGTTATTTAGCTTTTTCAATCGTAAGTACTTAGCGTAGAAGGCACTACTTTCTGTTTTCAGCAAAAATCAAAATTATCCCGGTTTAAGAAAAAAAAAAAAAAATTATGGTAAGTCTAGTTATAAGGTTTTTTTTGTTATACCTACAAAACCCTAAAAACAGTGTTAATCGCCTTACAGATCTTACAGTCCATTAATTTTGCTTAAGAAAAACTAATCAGACAATAAAAATTTACTTTTTCTCGGCATATTTACTTTATTTCAGCTGTTACATTGACCTAATTTATCCCATTTTTTTGAATAAGGTTTAATTAGATCAGGTATTCTCAATAGATTTTATATCTATATTTTTCACGCCTACTTAATAAATGCCAGTAGCTTTAAGATTTTCTTTTCGATTCATTGGAAGAATTCGGTTAGACAGGAAACATGTTTCAGTAAATATGTTGTGAAAATTTTAGTATTTTTACCGGAATTTCATAGACATATTCCATATACAAGGTGTCTCAAAAGAAATTTTATATTTAGTGGATCGATTAAAAAAAAAGTAAGCCGTATATAGAAAAAATGTTTATTAATTATTAAAATACACTTTTTGGGGATTTATTTCTTAAAAATAATATCGTCTAAATGTAGACCCTCTCGTTCTCGGCACTCATTTAATCGAACAGTAAAATTACTTATGACGTCTCGGCAGGTGGACTCAGGGATGGCTGCCATTTCGTGACGGATATTTTCTTTCAAATGCGCCAGTGAAGTCCATTTATTGGCGTAAACTTTAGATTTAAGTTAACCCCATAGGAAAAAGTCCATAGGGATTAAATCTGGACTGCGTGGAGGCCAATTTATGTCACCTCTCCGGGAGATCAATTTGCCTGAGAAAATTTCACGAACACGTGGCAGACATATTGGACGTGTGTGAAGTTTCTCCGTCCTGTTGGAACCATGTTCTTTGGTTATAGCCAGGAAAGTTTTGCAGTTCAGGTACCAAGAAGTTGTTTAACATCTCCACATAACGCTCTGAATTCACTGTAACTGCACGCCCCCTTTCGTCTTCAAAAAAGTAAGGGCCGATAATTCCTCGCGCCGACATCGCAGCCCATACGGTCACTTTAGGCGAATGTAGGGGTTTCTGATGTTTGCGTTTCGGATTCGTTGCACTCCAGTAGCGGCAGTTCTGCTTATTTACGTGGCCATTAAGATGAAAATGAGCTTCATCCGAAAACAAAATGTTGGTAAACGTTGAAAATCGCTCAATCACCTGATTTACGAAATTAAGCCTCTGACTGGCATCTTGGGGCTTTAATTCTTGCACCAATTGAATTTTGTAGGGGTGCAGCTTTAGGTCTTTGCGCATAATGCGATGTAATGATGATCGATGCACATTTAAAGCACTTGCGCGCTTCCGAATTGAAAGGTTCGGGTCGTCACGAACAGACTGATTAACATTCTCCACGTTTTCTACCGTTCTTGATGACCTAGGTCGCCCGGATTTTGATTTATCCAGCGTTGTACCAGTCTCTTCAAACTTTTTAACCTAATGTCGAATGAGAGGAATGCTTGGCGCATCATTTAAGTGGCGAAAACCTCGAATACTGCAGAATTTTCTACGCGCTACAGTCGCCGAATCACCGTTTTTGTAAAACTCTCGTACGCATAACGCGCGGTCTGCTCCCGAGAAACGCTACCGATTGACATAACCCCCGCGCCCCTCGGATACGTTGCGTTCACGCAGTAAGCTAAATAAATATAAAATTTCTTTTGAGACACCTTGTATAAAACTCCCGCAAGTTGCTAGGGACGATGCTGCGTCAATACGTACGTAAATCTATACTTAACTGCCTAGATCATATTTCTAAACTAATGATTTAAACTTAATTATAGTATGTGATGAGAAAAGTGTATCATAAAATTGTTCAGTCTCGAAACATGAACTTAAAGAGTGGGTTGAAAGGACAATTGCGCAACCTTGGATAGGGTAAGGTTGCCGATATCGCACTACTCTCAAAAAGATTCCCCAAAAGAGAGAAGATTGTCAAAATGTTAAAATTTAATATAGTAGCCACGACAAAAAACTGGTCAGAAAAGATTCATTCATCTGCGGTGGACTCGTGTTTATTCCTAAAGATAGATTTTTGCATGGATGGGGAGTCGGATTCGGAGCCGGGAATCGAGGAGTCGAAACTTTTTGGAGGATTCGGGTGTCGGAGTCGACAGTAGGAATATTTATCGACTCCAACCCTTTGATTTAATTTTTATCAAGGATGATAACTAGAACCCTGCGCGGATACGTTTTCTGTATCCGCATCCGCATATCCAGGATCCGCATCCACAGCCTTTGTAAATATAAATATCCGAATCTGATCCACATCCGCAAAATATCTGCACAATTTGGACAACAAGATTTGCTGTCAGTTTGAAAATAACTAACATGTTACACTTTATTTGGCATATCGCTGCTCTAAATCACTACTGAAAAAAAAAATAATTTGATCACATTACATATTATTGTGTAAAAAAAATGTTTTTCATCGTACAGAGATTATATAGATTAAAAAATAAGGATGTAAATTACAATTATTCGACGTCTTAAACCAAGTTTATAAAAGAATGTAAAACTTTAAATAGCAATATCTCAGAAACTTAGTTTTTTAAGATCTCACTATTGTTTTAGAACAGCGGTATTTAAAAATAATTAAACAGATTAATTTATCACATTTATGACCAATAAATAACAAGGAAAGAACTATAAAATCAGCAAATTTAAAAATATTCATTCTTAATAATAAAACTAAATTCTTAAATTCACTCTGTTACTAAAAGATAAAAGTTGTATGATGTTTTCAACAATTTTGATATTTAAAAAAAAAAAAAAAAATTTGATATGAGCTTCATATGTTTTTAAATGTGGCAAATTACCATGGTTAATTTGTACTAATATTTCCAAAAATGCCAAATAAGGCGATTACATAATTATTTTTAAATTAATAAACTGGCAATAAATCCAAAGAAATTTAACTATTTAAATGAGCGTAAAGTAGGTTTTTATGGGAAGAGTAATAAAATAAAAAGTGTCGTAAGTTTCATTATTTTACTCTTGTCATAAGTACAATACAAATGCCAGTGATACGTTTTTGGGGCTCTTAATGCGTCTTCCGTGGGAAGAGGAACCGAAGATTTTATGTTCACGCGGATATTTCGGTTAAGCGGATATGATATGTTATTCGCATCCGCACGATTGAAATGATAATTTATCCGCATTCGCAGAAAAATGGCAGATATCGGCGGATTATACGCGGATAAAATAATAATAAAAAAAAATACAGCGTTATTCCAACAATCGCAGTAAAAGAACCTTACGCACAACCTTCACAAGTTTGTCAACACTTTAAAATTAGGGCTGCCACTAAAGTTATTTGAAAAGTAAAAGGCGTAAAACCTTATCTTTCAATATAGGTAATATTTAAAATTTTTGTACCACACTACAGCGCCTTCGGCATAAGCTAATAATCGACATATTCTGCATAATTTACACAAAAAGCGTACGTCATAAAGTTTCTGTGTGCTTTGTGCTGCACGAAGATCATTCGGCATATACTGTGCAGTGCAGTTTTTGTTGCACAATCGTCACAAGTTCAGATCGTACGGCAGCCTGTGCAATAGTGTTTTTCGCGGTAAAAATACAAAGTTATTATTTCTAAAAAACAATATGAGTGAAACAATCAAGATATCATTGTTTATGCCTGCAGCATTTGCAAAATAAATAGTGTGACATGAACCTCATGATGGAACATGTAAATACACTCAAAAAGACTTAAAGTTTCTGGATACAAGCGGAAATGTACTTTAAATTGATTTGTTGTCATGTTTGGAACAGTACTCTCTGCATATTTAAATACTTTTGCCAAAATATTTTGTTGTTTTTCATCTGAATTGTTTTTCTCATCAAATAAAATTTGTTTTATATTACTTAAAAACATCGCTTCCTTCATACAAAACAATTAGCAGGAGACAGATTTGATGTAATCACACACATATAATTCATTTGTTCGCAAAAAATAAAATAAAAAAAAATAGGTTTGAATAATAGTTTGAATAACTGCACAATCTGAACAAGGCGTTCGTCTTTGACTTTCTTGCACAGTATGCACAGTGGTCACGTGACAAAAAACTTGCACAACATAGATTTAACACTGCACAGTTATGCCGAACGCACCTCTTAATGTGAATTTTGGACAAGACACATTTTTGAAAAGAACAAGCGTAACACTATGATACAGGATCGTAGGACAAGAGACGATTTGTTCCTACAGCTTCAGTCACTGGGCGTCTACCATCTTGCGTTTGTATGTGGTGGACAAGAGACGTTTTGGAAACAGGCGACAATTTCAAAGTCATTTATTTAAGGTTTTTAGGTCGGTTTTGACTGAGGAATTATGGTGTTTTTTCAATGTTACCAACAAAACAATAAAATGAATTTAAAAAAAATTGTTTAAGAGACGTTTTGGAAATAGGCTCTTCATTTATCTGGTTGATTGAAGTGCAGAGTACAGGAGTGCAGGAGTGCAGGAGTGCAAGAGGTAGAGAGATACATGGGAGATACACAGTGATAATACTAATGAGCGAACGCAGTGGGACTGTGAGAGTGTGCCGGTGCCCGCTGTCCGCTGTCCGCTGGCCGGTGCCCGGTGCCGACACTGCTTCACTAAAAAACAAGATCTATATCTCACAATCTGCCTGTTTACCTGCCACATTATACCTACCGCTTATACAGTATCAACAATATAATATGATCTCACAAATACGATATACAGAATGCATTTTAAATTAACAAACTTAACTTTCAATTTGACGATGGCATATGGATGATATATAAGACGACTAACGGTTCGCCTTTTAGGAGTTTTGTACTCCTTTTAGAGTTACAGTATTTATTCTAATGATATAAGATGCATCTATGTATTATATAGTAAAAGAAAATTGAAATATCTTTAAGCATCTTGTTAAATTTCACTAGAAAATTTTTCTCAGAGGGGTTGTTCTAAAAATCTGAAAAAATGTCAATATTGCACATTGAAAGAAACTAGAGATGGGTCGTTCATGAACGAACCGGCTTAGTACACTGACCAAAGTGACACGGTTCACCAAATTGAAATGAGCCGGCCCACGACTCACTGCATAGTTTCAAGTTTCAAGGATACGATTGATCGGGCGATTGTGAGCAGTGACCGGAGTGATCGGATCTGGATCGATGTCATGTTGAACTTCGTGAGAACTCGGCTTGTAATTTATTATCATAAAGTGTATTTTGTCATCAATTTTTAGGGCAGTCTATTTGAAACTAATAGGCTTAGTCTGTACTTACTTACAACCATACTATATAAAAATATTATAAATATTGCCCAAATCCCAGACGTCCGATTTATAAGAGATAAACATCGCCATAAACTTAACACATCTGGTTTAAAATACAGTAGCTACATACAGTGAATTGTTTGTTTACTATTAACCCGACAAAAATGTTACATAATTCACTTCTATATATTTTTATTTATTTAACTTCATTATTTCTCTATAACAAGATAATGAGGAAGACAGAGAGAGAGAGAGAGAGAGAGAGAGAGAGAGAGAGAGAGAGAGAGAGAGAAAGAGAGAGATATAGAGACAGAGAAGAATTTGTCAATAAGTCATAATTTACGTTTTAAATTCATACTAAGAATATTAACACGACAACTGACCGACCTGTTTCTCGGGGACACGTTTACTTAGCCGGATCACTGAGCCGGATTACTGAGCCAGATCAATGAGACGGATCACTGAGCTGGATCATTGAGCCGGCTCAGCAAACTGAAGGACCTCCACTGATCCGGTTCCGCAAACTGAGTCGAAATTCCCATCTCTAACAGAAACCAGAATAGTTCAACACGAATTTTTGATCAGATTAGTGTCATTAAAAAATATAATTATTATTGTTTAAATTTGTTGTGTGATATCAAAAAAAAGCTTCAGACCTAGAGTAAGGAACGGAAAGTAAAATTTCTTTATTTAAACACGATTTTTTCAAAAATGTACTAAAAAATTACTGTCACGCACCCTTCGACGCAGAAGGGTTAAACTAAATATCTAAAAAAAATTAAAGTAAAAATCTAAAAATCTCAATAACGTATAATGATGGGAACCGAAATAGTTTAATAGAAATTTTTGGTCAGATTAGTTTTTCGAAAAATATCGAATTTTTGTTGTTATGAATTTTTGTTGTGAATACTTTTAAACAGATCAACTATTTCGCCGAAATCAACGATAGTATAATAAAGTCACTTGAGCACGTTGGGTAAACTAATTTTTATTGGCCACAGTAAAGATAACTATTTACTAATACATATAATAATTCATGGAGAGCCGCATGAAAAATTATCAAAGGCCGCACGCGGCCCGCGGGCCGCTGTTCGCCCACCGCTGGTCTACAGGATGTTGCAAGATGAAATTCAACAACTGCAACTTAACAAAATGACGTACTAATTGTTTTCTTAACTAATAATGTTTTGTTAGTTTTTTAACTGGATTGAGCTATGTGCGACAATTAATTTGTTATGTGCGCGAGATAATAACTTTATTTGCAATTCATGATATATTGTTGAGACTGTAGTTAAAATATGTGAATCCTTTTGTCTTTGAGTGCTAGCGACATGCTACTGCTATTTAAGAGATCAATGCTCTAAGAGGATGATAGATTCTGTGACCCTGGTGCAGCAGGGCAGTACAAAATATTACTAACATCGCAATAATCACTAGAAAATTCCACTAAAAATTGCAATATCAACTAACACTAAAAAATAAATGCCCAAGAACAATTATGAGTTTTCCTGAACATATTAATATCATTTTTAGATTATTGTCTATTTGTATGAAATAGGGGAAGGCCAGTATTGCAGTACTTAAAAGATTTCTTAAAAAGTTTTCAATATTTGCTATTTTGCGGAAAATATATTTTTGGATATTCTAGTAACAATATCCATGTTCTTGTTTTGTTTACTTTAATAGAGAATTACCGTATTTTTCGAACCATAAAGCGCACCTTTTTACGTAGAGAATCGACTTAAAATTAGGGTACGTTATGGTCCGGAGATGCGTGTATTCAGAGCGCATAACAAAAAATCAACCAAGAAGATTTTAAAAGAAATTAATACAGAATTAGCTGTCATTCCTGTATGTCTTGCAAGTCAATTACCACCCTTGGATGTGGAATTTCAGAAAAAAATGATTAGCATGTCGACATAGCCACTGAAATATTAATATTAACTCCAGATAACCTGCACTTGTAAAGCAGGAGCTTCAAACATTATTTAATTTGTTTAATAAATACTAGTTTGTTAAATATTAATAAGTAAACAATATTGATGTAATCTGTAGCTCTGAAATGCTTTGAGTACTTCTTTTATACTTTTCATACTTTCTGTCACTTTTTTTACCGAATTTATAACATTTTTCCAATGCTTTTTTTTCCTGTTTATCTCTTCCACAACACCAAATACAGTGAAAATAGTAAATAATATTTTCACAAATTGTTTTCCTTTTGGAAAATAAAGGAATGTTTCTATCACTTCCTTTTCTAGAGTGATAACCAAATACACAGCAATTTGTGTTATGAGAATTCGTTGTAAATTAAAGTAATATAAAAAATCAGCTGTGGCCACCACAGGACCGACCGCCACCACAAAGTACTAGTATAAAATACATTCTAGCAGAGTAGAAATAACTTGGCCCAATATTTTCTAACAGAGATATTAATCATTACCATGAAAACGTTACACATTGGTATGAAAAAATAGATACTAAGATAAAATTTCGAAAATTTTTCAAAATTTTTTCCTTTTATCAAAAAATGTCTCAAATAAAAGTTGTTATTTATTGCATTTATAGCAACATTTGTTATATAAATTTTTTCGAAATATTTTTCTGTTGCTAAATATTCGCAAAAATCTTAAAATCGACACGAGTAAACTCCCATTTCTAGTCAACCGATTCTTCCCAAAGTCGATCAACTTGTGCCATTGATGTCAAAAGCTTAAATATGAAGTTTCATAAAAATTCTTTTAGCCGAATTTGCTCTGCACTTGTACACGAGCGGACGGACTGATAGATAGACAGACAGACAGACAGACAGACAGACAAGCAGACAGAGAGACAGACAGACAGACAGACAGACAGACAGACAGACAGACGGACAGACGGACAGACAGACCGACAGACATCATGCTAAAACTAGTCAAAACGTTATGTAGGGACCTCAGTTCGTGGAGATCCATCGAAATCTCGAAATGTCAAAATTGGTATGATCACAATACCTCCCTTATACAGGGTGTTAGGTAAATGTCCGGCATAATTTTAAAGACAGCATGGTGACGTAGAATGCAATCGATTTTTCCTTTGCCAATTTTCTCTAAAATGTGAATTTCGTCCAAAAATAAACAAACAAAAAGATGCCCCAAATTTTGAAAACCACTAACTTTTTTTTATTTTCATATTAATCCAGTTGTTGTGTAGTTGCCATGGAGAAAATTTGATATTCTATTATTGAACTACAATTAAAATATTGTTTTCTCTATGGCAACTACACAGCTTCTGGATTAATATGAAAAATTAAAAAAAGTCAGTGGTTTTCAAAACTTGGGGCATCTTTTTGTTTGTTTATTTTTGGACGAAAATCACATTTTAGAGAAAATTGGCAAAGGAAAAATCGATTGCATTCTACGTCACCATGCTGTCTTTTAAATTGTGCCGGACATTTACCTAATACCCTGTATATGTTGGCGGTCGGTAAAAATAGTAATAATTGCTATCAAAAATTAATATTACAAACAAACTGCAACATTAAAGTTTAAATGCGATATAAACATCACAAGATAACCACATATAAACAATAAACGGTTACTTGTCTTAGCTTTGGTCCGCTTGCGAGCCGTTAAAATGCAAGAATTGGGCCGCATGCGGCCCGCCAGTTTTACACCCCTGTTTCAGTAATACAAAAAAAAATATTTGATAAGAAAAACAATTCAGATGAAGAACAAGAAAATATTTTGGCAAAAATGTTTGAATATGGAGAGAGTACTGTTCCAAACATGACTACAAATCAGTTTAAAGTATATTTTTGCTTGTATTCAGAAAATTTGGAGAGTCTTTTGCAGAAAATGCACGCTTGTAAAATGATACATTATTATAAAGTACAAGAACCAGTTCATTTAGAGACGTAATTAATGATCATGATGTCTGTACTATTTATTTGACAAATGCTGCAGGTATTAATAATGGTATTTTGATTGTTTTCACTCATTTTGTTTTGTAGAAAAAATAGTAGGTAACTTATATTTTTCCCGCGAAAAACACTATTGCACAGATTGTCGCAAGCTCTAAACTTGGGACGAATGTGCAGCACAACTTGCACTGCACGATATTTGACGAACGATCTTCGTGCGGCACGGAGCACACAGAAACCTTATGCCGAACGTTTCTTGTATAATTTATGCAGAATGTGTAGATTATTAGCTTATGCCGAACACTTAAGGCTGTTTTACATTATACTTTTTGCCAAGCACTACAGATTTTTTGCGTAGTACTGACGTAAAAAGTATAACGTAAATCACAATACTTCCTTCCAACTTTCGATGCTACACTACAAACTACACTATTTTCAAAACTACCTCCGGTCAAATTTTTGGAACAGTTGTATACTTCTCAGTTGTACCAACTACCAACTTTTTAGTTTTTGTTTACAACTTATCTTTTAGAAGTTTATTAAGTTGATAAGAAGTTTATTTAGAACATATAATTACATATAAACTTAGCACAATTAAACAATATTTATAAATTGGTTACTAGAATTGGTTATATAACCAAACTGTTGTCTGTCACCTGAACCTAGAATTTTTAAGTTGGCAGTGAAGAGTATCAAAAAGTAATAAAAGATGGAAGTATCGCTGTCTCTTATCTTTTCCCCCACTATATTCTGTAGTATCAAAAGTTGAAATGATGTCAGAGTTGGATAGTATTGAAAAAAGTATTGAAATCAGTATAATGTAGAATGGACTTTATGCACTAGCATAAACAACTAGCTTCATAAAGCAAATGGAGCGCCAAATTTGAATTGTCCAAATGTGCCTCACCCTACTCTAATTCAATTTAAAAAGGACTGGTAAAGTTTTTCAATTACCAGGCCGGATCGTCAGTATTAGTCCGCTCCTGTTCAGAGAACTGTAATAATCTAAAAAATTTGCAGTATATGAACCCGAATAGTGTTGTCGGAATTTTTGAAAGCTATCGAATCTTTTTGGATCACAAATCAGATGTGTTCTGAAAGTTGCTTCTATATTGTCAATAAATACTTCTTGGGAGTTCGTTTTTTGAAGAGACTAAAAAGTATAAAGCATTATTATTATATAAAATTCTTGAGATATGCAGTATTTAGTATGGTCTACTGTATGTTTAATTCATACAAAACTGGTCTTCGTATTTTGTTTAATGTATTTTATTTTTTGTTCTTTTTTTCGGGAAATTTAAGTATGTCATGAATAGAATGCAGTCTTGTGCGCACAAGGACACACTCGCAATTTTTACTTCAAATGCATTGATTTCTTAAGAAAATATAATCTTTATTACAACAAGCCATCTTAAAATACTGTGAAAAATTCATATTTGCATATACAGAATATCCCAGGATGAATCTACCAAATTACAGGGACTTGTGTATTAATTTTAAGTAAAAACGTAGGCATACGTCTGATTCAAAAAGTTATTAAAATTTCTGGCTTATTGAATGAAAATACAAGACATATAATAAATAACGTTTTTATATTACCTACGCCGTAAATGACTTTTATTTCCCCAGTAACGCGCATGTAAACGTAAGTTAATATTTGAGATCTACGGTTGTTAAGCGCGTAAGTAACACTTACGCGGCTAGGACAAAAAAGTAACAAACGACATTTTAAAGGATTATTTATTATTATTATTATTTTATTAACAGAATATTAAACATTTATTTATTTATTTATATTAGGTCGTCAAGGATGAAATTTGTAGAAAAAAAGCCAAATTGATTGATAACTTACAAATATAAAGAATTATTTTATTCATCAAAGTATGCACCCATATTGTCTATACACTTTTGCCATGTAAGCGGCAGATTGTTCAGGCCGATGGTATAAAACCCTGGCGGACGAGAGGCAATCAATTCCTGGAAGGCCAGTTTTACAGCATTGTCGGAATTAAACTGTTTTCCTATTAAAAAGTTGTTCAAATTGCAGAAGAAGTGGTAGTCATTGGGGGCTAGGTCTGGTGAGTATGGAGGATAGTGAAGAAGTTCCAACTCCAACTCCTGTAGTTTTGCCACAGTAATTTGTGAAGTGTGTAGTCTAGCGTTATCTGTTTCTTTAAGTTTTTGCATTATTTCGGCCAGTTGGTTGCAGTATATCTCTGCTGAGCTCGATGAGCTAGGTTTTTTTTTTGTTTGGTTTTTAAGTTACCTGTACGACATTTGGCCAACCAATTTGATATTGTCTGCTGCGTAGTAACACTAGAGCCAAATACACTATTAATGTTTCGCGCGGTCTGCGATGCCGTAAAAACTCATACTTCATAATAGTGAGAATTTCTGACCGTTCCATTTTCAACAAAATTAATTTTAAAAAATGTTTTTGATATTTTTTAGAGCATACAATGATCTCTTTAAACGGGCGAGATGTGTAACTTTCTAAAAAAAAAAAAACAGAGCAATAAAATATTAAGCCAATGTCAAATAATAAGCTGTTAAAGTTGGCAGTATTATTAACTTCAAATATCATCCTTCACGACCTGATATTAAAAGTAGTACGATTTGTTATGTTTATTGAAAGATTATTTTCGTTTGAATTAATTTCCATTTTTTTGATAGTCACATCATCACTAGTTTCAAGTAAATTGACATCATTAGTTGATTTTTTTTTGTTAGCCGGTTAAATTTAAAAATATCTTGATTTCTGTTTATTGAAATTGTCACCTTCAGCATTGAATATTCACACCATAGACTTGCTGGTGACTTTAAAATTATAGATCGCTTTTGAAAATATGCCAACATAACATTTTGAGACATTTCGACAACATTTTTCACCGAACACCATTTCGAAAACTGTCCAATAATGCTTGATTGTACCTAATTTTTGATTTTTCAGGAAAATGAAGCACAAACAATATTTGCCACCTCTTTAGTTTCACTTTTTGCCATTTTTAACATCCCCCCCCCTGATTTATGCAGTATTCGAGGGCTACATTTTGAGTTTTTTCAAAAAATTTTTTTGGAACAAACTTATTGCTTTTCAAAATATTCGCCTTTAAGATTTATATACTTTTCCATGCGTTCAAACCAATTCTCGAAACATTTTTTCCACTCTGAAGTTGGTATCTCAAAAGTATGGTTTTCGAAGCTTCAACAGCTTTTTGAGGGGATGAAAATCGCTGTCCACGCATTTTTTTGTCCACAAAAAAGTCGTTAAGGGATAAATCAGGTAAATACGGGTAATGAGACATTAATTTGATGTTTTACTCCTTCAAATAATCAATTGTTTGACGTGCTGTGTGGGAGCTTGCATTGTCATGATGAAGAATGATGCGACGCTTTTGGTTGTTTTTCCTGATTTTGTCGATGACTTCTGGCAAACAAATAGTTGCATACCATTCAACATTAACTGTTCTCCTATCCTCTAAAGCAGTGTTTCTCAACCTTTTCTGGCATGGGACCCCCCAAAATAACTTAAATATTGTCTGTGGCCCCCATATATATATATATATATATATATATATATATATATATATATATATATATATATAATTATTTTATTTACCAGTACAACAAATATTTTTAAGAGCAGTTCTAACTTATAAATTGTTGTTGCTATACCAATATAATTCAATATTCATTTAGTCAATAATCGGGATTTATGAAAATTATTTAAAAAATAGTTTTGTTTCTCTAGTTACAGCCAATAGTGTATGCATGTATGTGTGTCTATATTGTCCATAGAAGCACATTCTACATAACAATGACTTACATTATAAAATTAACAAAAACTTCTACAAATACCTTTCCAGTCGCTCCAATTTTGGTCTGCATGGAGTCCAAACACTAAAGTCCACACTATAACACACTATTTAAAGTATTTTCTGCACTTTTATCACTTAAAAATAACTAAAAACGTCAGAAAAAAATTAAGACGCCACTTGCAAAAATCACGTATCACTACATATCAAGATGGTTAATCCTGATAAAGCTCATTAAGGAATATAGTCATTAACAATTAATAAATAAGGAACAGAATTGCTTAAAATAATTCTTTATGAGAATAAACACATATATTAATATTTTATCAATAGTATACAGGTGGTTGAAATTGAACTACCGGGCCCAATACGTTATTTTTTTATTATTGAAGATGAGGTATAACGTTGGAGACACGGCCTATATGGTAAAATGGGAAGACAGAGGTGATAATAGGATGACTTTTGGGCTATCAATGATAATTCTGAGATCTCAGAAAGGGATGAAAATTACTATTGGAAATATTTATCTCTTGAGCATTTTATACAGGTTAATTTTTTTATTTACGGGTTCATTTGGAGGGCTAAGGTGTCGCCTGCTGGGCATTATGACCTTAAGGCCCGGTCTTTCCACCTTCATTTAAACCACTAGGTAACTTTCCGATAGATAATGTTATCTAGAACTTTATCTTCTGAATAAATGTCATTACCAAGCAGTGAATTCAATACATCAGTCTCATTATCCTTTAGATAACTATCCGATAGATACATTTGTATTGAAAGACGGGATGACATTTATTCAGCACAGAAAGTATCATATAACTTTATCTGTCAGATACCTGGAGCAGTGTTTCCCAACCGCCGGTCCTGTATATATATATATATATAATCGTCAGTTTTTGTTAGGAAAATTAAAAAACAAGTATCATGGTACGTTTCGCGTTTATTAGTCACCGCATCTTCAGCCAGTAGATAGAAGCAATCATGGTACACAGTGGTCAGTTGGTAAAAGTCTAAAAATTTTGGTCAAAAGTTTAAAAAATTGGAAGTCAAGAATTAAAAATAATAAAATTCACTGTGTACGTGTAATGTATGTCAGGTGACTGTGCTAACAAAAACTGACGATTAAAGAAGAACATTTTACAACTGTATATTACTCGTCAATAATTTACACCTATATATATATATATATATATATATATATATATATATATATATATATAGAGAGAGAGAGAGAGAGAGAGAGAGAGAGAGAGAGAGAGAGAGCGAGAGAGAGAGAGAGAGAGAGAGATTAGTGTATCAAGATAGAGGAAACACGATTTTTCTCGAAAAGACGATGTGTGAGCAAGTTGGGAAAAAAATTTGGTGACCAGAGTTTACCCAAATTATTGGATGGTAAGTAGTATTTAAATTTTCGGAATAAACCGGAAGTACAGGATATCAAGGACAACTTCGATTTTTTATATAGGAACGTATGGCGTGTTGGGTATAATGGGACTACACTTTTGAAAAAAAAACAACTTTTACATAAACATGTTTTTAATATCTGTTATGATTACCTATAATGGCTTGCAACTATTTTTATTTACAAGTGTTCCAAGTTGCTTTCCATTTTGAACACTTTCGCATCCTTACTCTTTAGCTAACAGTAGCTCGGAGCATAACAAAAAATATTGCAAGTTCAAGTCGTACCTACTTGAAAGTACTTGAAGTACCTCTAACGCGAACCGTTTTAATTAGTTTAAATTAGTTGTCAAAATAGTATAATTTATTTTATTTAAGTTTAAAAGGTATATTTTAATTAATATAAATGTCATATATTTATGAATATATCTTGCAAAATTGAGCGTTTTTCTATTATAATTTCATGCTTCGATTTTATATGACTTCGCGGCCCCCCGACTAAGCTTTCACGGCCCCCCAGTTGAGAAACGTTGCTCTAAAGCAGTGGTTCCCAAACTTATTTTGTCGCGGAACCCCTACGATCTGTTCAAAAAATTACGGAACCCTTTTATTGGAAACATTTTTGAAACATATTTAAATACTAAAAAAAAACATTACATTACGGCAAACTTTTTCCTGTATACATAAATACGATAGAAAAGTAAGAGTTTATAAATTAGTAGTCATTCTCATTGTATTCCCAAAAACTAGAACATTGAAATTTAAAAAAAAAAAATCATGAAATAAGCGAACTATATTTGCCTTTATTTTATATTTATATTTTTCGTATAAAGTGTGAGACTCTTTGATAATACAGCTAGGTTTAATGAGAAACATGCTTCTGCTTTATGGATTCACATATCCTTTCAAAATTTTGTGTATTGGATAATCGAATTCGCATATCTGGTGCAGCATTTAGTTTGCTGCGATATTTCGATTTTGTATCAGCGTATTTTGAAAATCCAGGTTCACACATGTACGTAGCTGCAAACGGAATAATAGCCGAATAGCCCTTTTTGATAAATGTGGATATTCGTCATATATATCAGACCAGAAAATAGTTTTTTCTGGTTTTTTGTATAGTTTTTTTTTTTTTGTATTTTTCTTGATCTTACTTTTAAAATGATGAAATTTTTAACTTTATCTTAAATTTTTTTATTATTTTTTTTAAATGTCCATTTTTATGAAACAAGAGAGATATAAAGAGCACCTTGTCCTGCGGAACCCCTGAATTTTATCGCGGAACCCTGGGGTTCCGCGTAGCACACTTTGGTAAACGCTGCTCTAAATGAATGGTTGCGACATGTCCTATACAACCGAAGCGATCATTTTCTTGGAAGTGCTTCGTGAACGAACAACTTTTGTGGGTTTCGATTCATCTTGGAAGACCCAATCAGTGGATTGTTACTTAGTTTCCGGTTCATATAAATAAATCCAAGTTTCATCACCTGTAATGCTGTTGTATACGGATTTTGCAGTACCTAGGTTGAATTTTTAACATTTCCTCAACACGAACCTTTTTTTGAGCTTCGGTCAAATTATGCGGAATCCATCGGGAACAGATCTTTTTCTCAGTTCATACAAAATCGAATGTATTGTAGTCTGCGATATGCCAAAGGATGCCTCTATCTCACGGTAAGTCACATGATGACCTTCTTCAACCATTTTGCGCACAGCATCCATGCTTTTTTAAATCACAACCGATTTTGGTCGACCTTCACGAGATTCATCACTGATGGACGCACGACCACTACGAAATTCTGCAAACCAATTGTAAACAGTCTTTTCTGATGGTGCTTCATTACCAAAAGTTGAACGAAGCGAATCTATGCATTGTTGTTGAGTTACGCCTTTACTAAAATCGTAAAAAATCATCCAACGAAAACCTTCACGAGTAATATCCATTTTTTCACAAACTTGCTTTTTTAACGCTCACTGTCAAGAAACTACTCGGTCAATTTATAAACTGCCACTGATTTCACAATAACAAATGTCAGATTTTACGAATATATTAATGACACATTTCAATATTGCCATCTAGTGGTCGTTTGTAAAAACATAAAAGGTAACCCTCGCCGTATAACCCCTGCCATATAAGCATACCAAACTTTAACTTTCTAAATTATGCTGTTTGGCTACAATTTCTACCATGCAGACAGTCAGACAGACACATAAGTGACATTATAAGGATTTTTTTGTGATCATACAAAACCCTAAAAATGCTCACTTGGCAGTGGGAAGAAACTAAGTCAGAAAATATAAAAAATCCAAACAGTAAATGTTTGCAGTCATGTGTTATATAATTTCAGTATAGGCTTGTAGAAACTTGTTTAGAATAATTAAATAAGAAGTTATATATTGACATAAGAGTGTTACCTAAATCAATCACGTAGGCCATCCTAACTTGAATTAAATTGGAATAAATAATTAAATGCACTTTATCAAAACAAATGTTTTGAAAATTTAAATCTATTTTTATCAATGGTAAATATTCAAAAATGCAAAAGAAACTATTTAAAATTTATAATTCTGAAGCAATAGAGGTACGGAAACAGGATATGAGTGTATTTAAGAGATGATCAGCAATTCAAAAACTACTTTATTTACGATCTATCTATTCTGGATCGTATATCAATTGATGTCAGTGATCTGTGGACCATTTCCGTTTCTCTTATTGTGTCAAACTCGTGCTTGACACTTGCAAATTTAACCTCAGCTATCCACTAGCCATTTAAAGAATTGCCTATTGCTTTGCTCATGGTCACCGAACTTTTATGATCACGTACCCATAAGTTAGAAAAGATAAATAGCACATACACCCAATATACAAGAGACTTCAAAAATGACTTTTTATTTTTTTCTAAATGTAATTGAAGAGCTACTGCAAAGAGGTTTTATATTCATTATACTAGCAGAGCCAGCGGTAGCTCTATTGGCGCCCGGGAAAAAAGCTAAAAAGCGCTCTTTTATCAGAATGTGCAGTGGCGTACCGAAGAGTGGAGTTGATAACACGTGCAACCCCCTCCCCCCGGAATGTTTTAAGGACATCAATAAAAATTTTATTACACAGGTATTTTCAGTAAATTTTCTGATTTTATTATAAAATTAATTTAGTTCAAATTTTTGACGCATAGCAACTATGGCTATTTGCGCCTAACACAGCCCATCTAAATTACATAAGTATATACTAAAATAAATAAATTAATCAATAAATAAATAAATAAAATCTTATACACATACTCAGTAAAAGAAATCTTGCACGGACAAATACAAATGAATAAGATAAAAAGTCTGTTCGAAAAATTTAACAGACGCAGGGCGATGGTAAGAGGCTGTAAAGGGACCAATTACCATCGAATATCACAGTCTAGAAACAGAATACATTAAAATAAGGTGCAAGACTTCACAAATAAAATTGTAAGTTCGATTCTCTCAGGAAGAGCATCAGTGTGTCCATGAGTACCCTGTCATCACCTAAAGTAACTAAAGGTCATGGCACAGACCTAACCTCTCCCTGACATCCTCAAACTGTACACACTGAGTAAAAATGTATAACACATACAAATCTGTGTTACACGTCTCACATAGGAGACTCTTCATCGCGAAGGAGGTGTCCATGGGTTCACCAACAGAGGCCTGTACGGAGGCGTGTGATGGCGGTTTCCTCCCTGCGGTTAATCCTGCAGGAAGAACTCCATGGATTAGTTGAAAATGTTGACTGATATACTCAAAACCGTATATTATGCCTACTTCCAAAGTGTAATGTCATATAGTTCAATTCTTTGGGGCAATTCATCACAGTGGCAACGAATTTTTATTATACAAAAAAAGGCTGTGAGAACTATTGCAAGGGTTAATAGACGAAGAACTTGTAGAGATCTGTTTCCAAAGTTGAACATCTTAACTTTGCCGTCGTTGTATATTTATCAGCAACTGTTGTATGTTAAAGAAAATATACACAACTTTAAATTAAATGAAGAAATTCATGAATATTGCACCAGAAATAGACATAATAGTTCCAAAATGGCATTACACAGTTGCTAAAAAAGCGCCAAAATATGTAGGGGCTCAACTTTATAACAAACTTTCCCAAGAAACACGAAAACTTAATTTGAATTGCTTTAAAAGAAGGATTAAAATATTTCTCTTAGGCAAGGCTTATTATAGCATAGAAGAATTTCTAAACGATACTTTAATGAGTATATAGTTTAGTACATTTATTTTTAGGTATCGTTAGACATACACTGCACAAAATTTTTGATATAATTGTAATCTTGGAATATTAATGTCACTAATATTAACACTTATATACCTAAACATTAATAAATTAAATCTAAATCTAGTATCCTCCTTAATATGTTTCATTTTGATATTATGCGTACTATTTCACTCATCCTGCCATTTAACTAGCACCAACTGCATCAGGTGAGCTTTTGCATCATCAGGAAATGTGAAGCTCATATCAATAGTACGTCGATAGCAAGTTGCTTTTACAGCTATTATTGCTCCTGATACCAACATGTCCTTGTATCCAAAACAGCTCTACTTTCACATTTTGAGTATTCAATCTGTGAAGTAGCAGCCGGATCATTACTAACAATACTTTTCTTACAGTTTATTGGAAGATGATTTTCATACTAATCATATAAACAAAAAATTCATAAAAAATTAATGTGAGCCCCCAGGGCTCACGTTCAGGAAAAGAAAAAGACGTCCCTTAAAAACGTGTTTTTTTGAATATTTGGCGGGAGGTCAAGCCAGTGAGCCTTGAAAATGTTGACTTATTATTCGAACATTTCTATTGGGCTCAACAGCGCTATGAAGTGACACCAAACGGACAGAATTTTAACTAGTGGAACGAGTAACTAATTACTGTTTACTAGTGGCTACCTCGTGTTGTTTGCATCGCGTTTAAACTTTAATGTTGCAGTTTATTTATAACATTAACTTTTGATAGCAACTAGTATTCTTTTTTATATTATTTTGTGGAAACATTCACTTCCATTTTTTCCAAACGTAAATCAATTTGTGAAAATAATAAATATATTTGGTGTTGTGGAAGAGATAAATAGGTAAAAAAGCATGAGAAAATGCTCTATGAATACGGGAAAAAGAGTGAGAGTGTGCTAAAAGCATTTAAAAGCTACATATTAAATCAAAATTTTTAACTTATTAATATTTAACAAACTAGTATTTATTAAAAATATTCAACAAATAAGAAATACTCAATTATAAAAATCCTTCTCGAGCATAAATAAATATCTACCCCTGTAACTTTAATACAAGATTAGGGCATGCGGTCTCAAATTTGCTTCACTGAAGTGTTTGCTTTCGTTTTTGATTATTTTTTTAGGCAGCAAGTTTCTAACAAAGGTTGCGGTTTAAAGATGCAGGTTTTCTTGCAGTTTTGATTTTCCAATGACTTTGTGAGATGGTGATGTTAGACTGCTTGTTTGTAAACATAACCCACATATATCGACATGCTCATCATTTTTTCCCGAAATTCCGTATAATATAACACGGCCGGCGTTTAACAACTCCTCTCCTTCAACTACACACTTAGAAGAAGGTGTTTCACTTAACAAATTAAAATGATTTAGTAAGGATAGCTGTTAATTATTCATTGTAAATCGTAGATTTAACATGCAAACAAATGAGGACAACTTTCACATTACTCGTTTCGATCAGCTGTTTCACAGCGATCACAGCGCCGCCATCGGCCATTGTGGAGTCCAATATAAAACTATATAAATGTAAAAGGTATTTGAAACCCACAAATATATTAAAAAAATTATATTGTTTTCTGATATCTATCATTAAGCTATTAAGCAATAACTATTTGCAACAATTTTTTCTACAGTTCAAAATAATAAATTAAATAGATTCGGTGCAAAATTTAATGAACAGATTGTTACTAATTTTATTTCAGATTGTTGGTTTTGTATAAGAAACTTGTAATCTCTATTTTATATATAGCATTAAATGCCTATGCCCCACATTTCGTGTGACATCCTGTATAATATTTATTAGGTTGCATCAAAATACACGTTGAAATACGTAAATATAAAAAAATATTACTCATATTATTATTCACAAAATTTGAAGCAGCATTTTTTTCTTATTCGACGTCACTTATGACGCATGGCGTTAAGGTGTAGAATTTCAAAACTTGCAAATTTTTTTACTATTACATTATAATTTATTTACCAATGATTCTATTATTATAATGTTGACGTAATTTATTTATTTAATTATTTGCTGATGATTTAAATATGGGTCAAATTTATTTAAAACTCGGTCATAAAGTTTGTTATTAAATATTACATGTACAAATGATTGATCATTTGATGGCCACTGGGAAGACTTCAAAATAATGGAGATGTCAGCTGACAGAAGATATAGTTCACCCAGACCTAGGATTGTCAACTATTGATCAGTTAATTTCGGGATATCGAACTTAGAAAATCGGGAGACTACAAAATAAATATTGTGAAGTGTGAATTTTCACGCATTTCAGGGTTTTGTAGGTATTTAATAAATATAAGAATCCAACAGAATGCCGAATGTCTAGGACAATATTTTTTCTATAATCATATCAAAAACAACAATTTTTTGATAATCATTTTTATTCGTTATTTGATTTCTAAGAACTTGCCTTTAAATTAAACTAAATTTAAATAATTTGCAAAAGTTTTGTCGCAATAAAATTAAAATTAAATCCCAGTAATTTGCTTCGTAGTTAAGTCCTCATTAAATTAATAAGAAATATATAGAATGGCTTATTTTTTTTTTCATTTTCAGAAACACTTTTCTCACTGTTAACAAGGTGTTATTTTATTTATACGCATTTCGCTAGTATATGATGAAAAAGAACACACTAAAATAGCTCAAACGATAGGTTGAACCATGACGTATGATACTAGGCGGAGCTTACACGCATGAACACGAAACTCAGCGGTTATTTTATTTTATTATATTTATAATTTCAAAAATAGACACACTACCTTAGCCATAAATATAAAAATCCATTACATTATTAGCCATAATTTAGCCAAGAATTAAAAAAAATATATATTTTGTAAAAAACACAATATTTTATAGAAACGCAATCTGATCAACAATTCCTTTCGTATGTTTCCGGTTCATATCTATATACATCACCTTGAATTTTTTCAGATTTTTAATTTAACCCCTTTGGGTTAAAGGGTGCGAGACAATAATTTTTTTAGTAAATTTTTGAAAAAACGTTGAAATGAAGAATTTTAAAAACTTAATTTAGAACTAATTTCCGTTCCGTAATTTACGTCTTAAGATATTTCTTTTGATAGCACACACATTTTTTTAAAAACTAATAATTTTTTTCAACAACAAAAAATCGATATTTTTCGAAAAACTAATCTATGCAAAAATTCCTGTTAAACTCTTCCGGTTCGTATCATTTCAGATATTTCGATTAACCCCTTTTTTAGAAATAGGGGGGGGGGGGAAGTTTTATGACATATTTTTAGCGATACCCCATAAAAAAATATTTTTCAAAAATAAAAATTAGGTTATATATTATAAAAAGTTTCATTTGATACCCACCTCAAAATTAAATAAAAAAACTATATTAATTTATTTCATTTACACATTCAGCCCTACGTGCCCTCCGGTGGGTCATCAGTGTAGTAGAGGTGTAGTAACTCACTGGAGGGCACGTGAGGCTCAAATTTGTACATGCATGCTAAATTTCAACTTTCTATATTCAGCCGTTTGGTTCATATTTCTACCAAACAGACAGTTGATGGACGCTATAAGAGTTTTTGGTGGCCTTTACATAAATTACATAAATAAACGGAGAGGTATGGGGCCCCAGAAATGTTGTTTGGCCCGGGCCCCATTGAAGATCTCTCAGGGACTGGTTATATTAGGTCGTCAAGGGTGAAATTTGTAAAAAAATAGGCAAAGTTGGTTGATAACTTACAAATATAATGAATTATTTTATTCATCAAAGTATGCACCCATATTATTTATACACTTTTGTCATTTAAGCAGCAGGTTGTTCAGGCCGGTGGTATAAAACCCTGGCGGACGAGAGTCAATGAATTCCTGGAAGGCCAGTTTTACAGCATTGTCGGAATTAAACTGTTTTCCTATTAAAAAGTTGTTCAAATTGCGGAAGAAGTGGTAGTCAGTGGGGGCTAGGTCTGGTGAGTATGGAGGATGATGAAGAAGTTCCAACTCCAGTTCCTGTAGTTTTGCTGCAGTCATTTGTGCAGTGTGTGGTCAAGCGTTATCATGCAATAAGATAGGAATCGATCTGTTGACCAATCTAGGCTGTTTTTCTTTAAGTTTTTGCATAATTTCGTCCAGTTGGTTGCAGTATATTTCTGCTGTGATCGATGAGCCAGTTTCATTTTTTTTTTTTTTTATTTACCTGTACGAAATTTGGCGAACCAATTTGATATTGTCTGCTGCGTAGTAACACTAGAGCCAAATACACTATTAATGTTTCGCGCGGTCTGCGATGCCGTAGTTCCACGTAAGAACTCATACTTCATAATAGTGCGAATTTCTGACCGTTCAATTTTCAACAAAATGAATTTAAAAAAAATTTTTTAGGTCTGGTGAGTATGGAGAGTGATGAAGAAACTCTAACTTCAATTCTTGTAGTTTTGCCACAGTCATTTGTGCAGTGTGTGGTCTAGAGCAGTGTTTCTCAACAGGGGGTACGCAGAAAATTTTTTAGTGGTCCGTGAAAGTTTTCGTGTGATTTTTGCAGTTTTTTTTGTTATTTTTTTACACCTTTTTTATGTAAATAATTTATATTTTGTTTATTTTCTGTAAACTTTCTGTGATTTTCTGCAAATAAAATAAATTTTTTGCACATTAAATATATTTGTGTAATGGCAAAAAATGAACCAACAATTATTATTAGTGGTCCGCGTTAGAAAATTATATATTTTACTGGTCCGCGGTGCGTTTTTGGTTGAGAAACACTGGTCTAGAGTTATCATGCAATATGATAGGAATCTGTTGACCAATCTAGGCTGTTTTTTCTTTAAGTTTTTGCATAATTTCGTCCAGTTGGTTGCAGTATATTTCTGCTGTGATTGATGAGCCAGTTTTTTTTTTTTTTATAAGTTACCTGTACGAAATTTGGCGAACCAATTTGATGTTGTCTGCTGCGTAGTAACATTAGAGCTAAATACACGTTTAATGTTTCGCGCGGTCTGCGATGCCGTAGTTCCACGTAAGAACTCATACTTCATAATAGTGCGAATTTCCAATCGTCCCATTTTCAACAAAATTAATTTAAAAAAAAAGTTTTTGATATTTTTTAGAGCATACAATGATTTTTTTAAACAGGCGAGATGTGTAACTTTCCTATAAAAAAACAGAACGGAAAAATATTAAGCCAATGTCAAATAATAAGCTGTTAAAGTTGGCAATATTATTAACTAGAAATTTCATCCTTGACGACTTAATACATACAAAACCCTAAAAAAGAACCGTTTAAAAGGCGTGATATAGCCTCAAATGACTCGTGTGCCATAATTTGGCCATGTCTTCTGCCGTAATATATTAATCATATTAAATGGATTTGTTAAGCGTTATTTAAGTAAAACAATTTGAAAAAGCATGTCCTTATTCAGCCTTAATACGTATTTAGCATTTAGCAAAATGAAAAAAATTGAAAATAAATTGAGATATGATATATAGGTCATCTTTTATGTTAATTAACGTAATTTAAAGTAATAAGATTTTATGTTTCTAGTAATTTACATATAAATTATTATTAATACAATAAAGAACGAGCTAAACGTTTAAAAAACCGTGTCAAAATTCGCTATAAAATAAGAAAAAAATATTTATTTGTCGGTTGTATCACAAAGGCCATGAAAAACGACGAAAATAAAAAACAAAGAAGTAGAATAATAATAAGAAGAACAACTAACAGTTGCATGTGGTTCCCACCATATTAACATTTCACCGTAGGGTACAATATGAGAATTAAAATATTTGCAAAAAAATTATTCATTTTATACCTGCGTATAAAAAGGCTAGGTTCACACGAAGAGAAACAGCGTAAAATTTACATGAGATCACTGGTTAGAAACTAACTACAAAAAACTCATAAAAGAATGATTAAGGAATTATTTCAGAATTACTCTCTTCACTCTTCACACTCTTATTTTCATGTTACAAATTACAAAAGATCTTCCTCTTTTATTCTCTTTTACCCTCTTTCTCTTATGGGAAGGATGACTAACCATCTCAATTTTCGCGGGAAATCCCGAATCAGTGTTACCATGTCTGGCAATTTTCAAACAATTGGGCTATCATTAGTTAAAAATTTGCGACCATAAATTCATTTTTGTCCTTGACGGCAGTCCTTCGTGGATTTTTATTGTAATTCGTAATTAGGTAATTGGTCTGCCTTCATTGACAGCCAAACGCGGACTCCTCAGTGGTTCGAACAACACAATCCAACTTATTTTACAAACAACTTAACACTTACATAATTTTACATACGTATATACCTACGTATGTATACATATTTAAATTTTAACAAAAAAATCTGTCATATTGGTTTGTTTTGTGATATTTGGTTTTCTAGAATGTTTTGTTCAATAATATTTTCCAGATGTAGCAATGCAAAATTTAGCCTCTTTTAAATTTTGATTAAACCTGCAAAAATGCTGAATTGTTTCAACTGCTGAAAATGAATCCTTTATAGTAGGTGTTCGGAACTCGGTTGTTTCTTCCATTTCCACTTCGTAGTTGTTTATTTGTTGACTCCAAATTCGGATCTGACCCAGCTAAAATTTCATCTTCCGTCATATCCTCCTCCGTTTCGAGTTCATCAATATTCGAAAAATTTACATTAATGCTTTTCGTTTCGCCATATCGACGTCGATGACGTACCTTCAACTCATAGTTAACCACTGAATGGATATTTTTATCTGTCGCTTTTCGCCTTCCCTTTTCATAACTCGACAATTTTCCTAGGCAGTGGTGATAAAAAATAATTTGACCCAAATTTCAAGCCATTTTTCGTCGTTATATTAATTTTGTCGTAATATCCGATGTCGTTATAAGCGATAAGTCTCACGTATAATAAGATATGTTTCTGGCCGGGACATTGAAATTTCGTCGCAAAAACCGATATGTCGTTATATCAGATGTCGTTATGAACGATATCCACTGTATATTTTTTTAGTATACCCCCAACATAAATTTCTGAGTACGCTACTGATAATATGTATATTTGAGCGTTTGTTTTGGCGGCCCTCATAGCAGAACGCCCTGGGCCTGTGCCTCTCACGCCCCTGCCTTTTGACGCTGCTGATTGGTGATATTATTTTTATTAAAAGCGCAAGATATGCAAAATAATAAACATCGTATGCGCTTTTTTGTAGAGACTTTTTTTAAAGGGAATTTGCAAGGCGAATATTGAACAATATTCAAAGAACTGAGTGACGAAGACATTTTTTTTTTTTTTTCAATATTCTCATTTGTAACTAGATCAATTCATAGTGATTTAGGAAAAAAACAAGATAAAAATAATAAAACAAGACACCGTTTTCAAGGAAGCAGTTACTCCTAAAGAAAAATTAGCTGTTAGTTAGTCAGTTTTTCACTACCTAATTAATTGCTCTTAAATATATAGTAACACAAATATATAACACTTTCTGAAAAATTTATACATCAGTGCCTGAACGTACTACTTCAGTCGCCATGCCGGAAGCTACCCATTCCGGCATGAATTTTCAGAATAGTCATTTCAAACAATTTTCCGAAACGTTTGTATCTGGTGATATTGTTTTCAATTCTAGATTTTGAGATGTTTCGTATACTTTTATACAGTATTAATTTAAGCAATTTGAGGTTTCTGTCTTTTCCAACCTTTTTAAACCTAAATTTTTGTGTGTTCAAACACTCGTCACAAGTGTTTCTTTCATATGATTTCAATACAATGAGCCTTTCATATGCAATATACATTTTTAAAGTCGAAATTTCAATAATAAAAAATTCAAATTATTATAAATACACCTAAGTATCTGATATGATACCGTATTTCATTGCTTATAAGACCCCATTTTTTCCCCTATTTTGATGTCTCTAAATTCGGGATGCGTCTGACAATAAATGACGTCATACGTCTTACAATCAACATATCACTGTGATGCTCTGCATAACTACAGGTGGATTAAATTGCCTCATATTTAATTTTCAACCGCAAAACAATACCAAAAAATGAGGTTTTCCCAAAAGATATTGACGAGCGTTCAGAAAAAATGGCTTGATGACGGCTGAGCTAATGGTAGATTAGGTAATAGTTATTTGAAATATACGCTCAGGAGCGCTACAAAACCAACCGTACGTTAATTCTTAATGCTTTTAGTGAACATTTATTTAAACAGTTAAATAATAATCGCCGAAATACGCAGTGAATTGGTTGTTATTCCTAGTGGCATATCTAACCGATTACAACCACTCAACGTTTCAATGAAAAAACCATTTATTAACAAACCAAGGATTATTTAAAAAAGGAAAATAAGCCATGGTTGTGGGATGCAAATCATCCGTTGGCATCTTCTGGTAAAATAAAAAATGCTGAGGCATCAAAATTTGCAGAATGGGTGTCAGCTGCTTGGAAGAAAATCCCGGAGACTATAGTGAAGTATTTTTTAAAGAAATATATCACTAACGCTCTTGATGGCACAGAAGATTATATTTTATGGGACAATGCAGACATCAATGGTTCGGACAACTCGAAAAATTGGACACTGAACCTGAAGAAGATTACAACACTGATGGTGAGAAAGTATAAAAATAATCTGCTTTTATTGACATTTTATGATATTCACCTTTATTTACTACAATACTTAGGTGTATTTATAATAATTTGAATTTTTTATTATTGAAATTTCGACTTTAAAAATGTATATTGCATATGAAAGGCTCATTGTACACATACAATCATAAAATTCTGTCATATGCATAGAGCCGTGGCAATGCTTTTGGCGCCCTTAGCAAATAAAGTAAATTGATAAAATTTACCTCCATAAATCCAAGTGATGATCAAAAAAAAGGTCCTCACCTCCCAAATACAAGTGAAGACCAAAAAAAGTCCTCAGTTCCCAAATATAAGTGAAAAGTAAAAAAAAAGGTTTTTACCTGGCACTGCTCTGCTCTGCAATGGCGCCCCTCATAAGGCCACGCGCCCTTGTCAACCTCGCGCCCCTGGAAAATACCCCGATGCCAACCCGTTGCTATGGCTCTGCATATGCATACGATATCTTTTTAATCACTCGAATGAAAAAGGAACTGGGAACAGAATTTAGAAACATGATAACAACAGCCAAAGATGTGGGTTTGAAAGTCAATTAAGAAAAAATGAAGTACATATTTTTAACTGGAGTTAAAATGGTAGAAGATGAGCTCTTTACAGTAGTGGTTCAAAATGAAAACTATTTTTCCAGTCGGTAGACAGCTTTAATTCTTTAGAAGTGATGTTAATGAAACACAGTGATGAAAGCGCAGAGCTGGAGGCAAGAATGATGAAAGGAAGTAGATGTTTAGGAAGAGTGTCAAGTATCATAAGTACAAATATGGTTTCCAAAGCAGCTAAAGTAAGAATATATAAAGTGGTAATAAGACCTATAGTACTTTACGGATGTGAACTATGGATACTCAATAAAACTTATCAAAATAAAATGGAAATTTGCGAAAGGAAAGTTTTAAGAAAAATTTTCGGTGGGAAAAAGAAGGAAAGATCTGGGTTAGGCGAACTAATAAAGAAAATATGGAACTAAATAATGAACCAAATATAATAGGACTCAGCACAAAGAAAATATAACAGATAAGAGCACAAAGATTAAGGTGGTTAGGACATATATACAGCGGATGGAAGACAATAGAGTGGTATTAATATCAGTGTTTAAAAGTGGAGTATGTTCAAAGAAAAGAGGCAGACCTAAAAAGAAGTGGTTTAATAGTATGAACAGTGACTTGAAAACGCTTGAAGTAACGATGTAAAGGGTTACTTTATGGGAATGTAAAGGCACAAAAGAGGACACTATGGAGGACAATAGTGGAAGAAACCATGGAACTACACGGCTTGGAGAGCTAATAATAATATTTAAAAAGCAAGGTGCGTCTTGTAATCGATAGCGTCCTATTATTGATAAAAGATAGTAGTAGTTCTTAATTATGGATCTTTCAGTGGTTTCAGATTCTTTTTCACAATATCCATCTTCCTTTTATCAGAAATTTGAGCTAACTCTTCTCTTTTAAGGAAACTATGAACCCACATGCGTTTTGGCTTCTTTAAGCACTCGGTCGTCAAGCCATCCCGGATAGAATCGAATTGGTTTTGGTGGACGTTGCAAACGGTACAGTGAATGAAGTAGAGGTATATTATTTTTTGCCGCTGTCCCAATATTAATAATACAGTGCAATGCCGTGCACCCTATAGTTATCTGTTGATAACAGTTAAACATATAAGAGAGGCGGGTCAATTACCTAACCCTTTATTATTAAAAATACACCATGAACACTCAACACACTACACTACAATATATTGCACATTGCACTCGAAAGGGTTAAGTAAGAAACTTCATTCACCCATCTAGAAGGATTAAAATTACCAGTGGCGTAACTACATCTCTTGGAGCCCCTGGACAAATATAATCCCCTCTTTTTTTGTAAGTTAAAAAATTAAAATTTTAATTAACCACAATGATCTACATTAAACTGTTAAATGTGTTTCCTTAAAATGCCAGTTATCTGACGGATTTATTTGCCTATTCAGTTGCATAACTTGCTATGTACTCAAAGTATGAACTACTCATAATTTAAATATTATCAACATCTACGCAATTGTCATATTTCGCAATGGTAACTATGCCTCTTTTGGATTCAATCGCAAATTAACTAAAATTACGGAAAGATCCATCAGAAGTGGATGGTTTAGCCTCACTCTTTTCACTGTGATTAGCCTGTTTTGCAAATAAATCTTCCAAGATTAAAAATGTAGTTACTTTAGGCATTTTTTGCTTCGGCTTGAGTCATTTACTTTTATTTTTGAGCGCCAATTACACGTATACGTTTACTCATGATGTTTATCACTTATTGTATTTATTTTTTCTACATTTATACAACTTATTACTTTTATTATGTCAACAACAAATATAAATTGATACAAAAATATCTTTATCTACGACTATTATATAATAAATGCATTATGTGCAGTGGCGTACCTAGGGTAAATGGCGCCCATGGCAAACATTAAAATTGTGCCCCTATCCAAACATGTCACATCCACTTTTTGAAAATTAAAATTTAAAATAACTTGGCTGGAAATCTTCTTTATATATAAATCTGAATATTTGTGGGTATGTCCGGAAATTCTAACCCACTTCCAGATATGCTACCGAGTTGAAATTTTGCATACAGGTAGGAAATACCTTCATCATAACTAGAAAAATCTCAAAAAAGTCCCACTAGAAACGAGAAATTAATAATTTTGTTGTTAATTATTTTGGACTATTGGAATATCTATTAAATATGCAGTGAGGGGATAAGAATTTTCGTTCAATAGTTGATTGGATGACTATATTCTGATAGTGGCTTTTCGGGCGGCATCGGAAATATTCGGCTCAAATATTATCGGTAAACAGCACTGATCTTTATTCAGTTATTTAGCTAAACTATGATTAGTCTATGTAGAACGAGACAACATCTATATTATATTTTTTTATATTTGCCGATATTTATGAACTTTATTATTTTGGTTTATTTATTTTTGCTTTTAACAAATCTTTTTTAAAAACAGTTTGACATATTTTAACCAAATTTAGTAGATAATAGATTAAAACCAGGATTCGAACAGAGGCCATATAGCATCTCAAAATTCTCATTCTAAGGGAGTGTTTCAGGATTAAAACTGTTAACTTAAAAACTTAAAATATCTTTTTAACATATTTTTTTAATTGCACCCCGAAAGAAGTAAATTGCTATTTTTTATTCTATAAAACGTCTCTTGGACATAGTCATGAAATTCGGAAAGCATATTTTCTCCATGATTTAAGTACCCACAAACAAGAAATTTGTTGAAATTCGACCCCTAAGGTGGCGAAATATGGTGATATATGATTTCAAGGATACCTCAATGTATCTTTAATCTACAACCCTTAAATCTACATTCGGGGTCAATTGTAGAACGCTTCGCATTTCCTATGTTTATTGACATAACATTCCGTTTTGGCATATAAGTGTCTTTTTAAAATCTTTAGAAACTTATTGAGTTTTTTTAAAAATAGTTTCACCCCTAAAGGGGCAAAATGCTTTTTCACTTTCTTTATTCTTTTTGTTTTGTTTTACTTTTTCATTTTTTTTGCGCCCCCCTTTAAGTGGCGCCCAGGGCACATGCCATGCCTGTCATACCCCAGGTACGCCTCAGATTATGTGTCCAACTGTAAATATATAATACTGTTCATATCGCATTACCACAAGAATATATTATATAATTATTCTCTAATGACAATCTATTAATTAAACTTTATACAGTTCAATAACAGAAGAGGGAACAATTACAGTACAGGTACATACAAGAAAAGATAAAACGGAAGTATACAGTAATTTAGAAAGGGTTCGCTATTACCCGAAAAGAGGATGCCCCCAGATAACGAGGCATTACAGTACAGTAAGACCTCGTTTAGCGCTTCGTCGATTAACGCTGTTCGATATAACGCGGTCTACTCGAAGCCTAAAAAAAAAAAACTTAAAATTTATGCTGATTCAAATTATCGCGGCATTTCATTGATTCGTATCCAATGTATCCAAAGATTCTCAACGAGAAGAGCCTATCGTTGGCCAAGTTGTCAATCTAATCAATACAGCAGGAGTAGGCATATAGATGAGCAAAATATTGAGGAGTTACTGCAGGTTGGTGAGAGCCTTACCAACGCCGACCTTCAAGAACTGGTAGAACAAGGAATTCATGTCAACTTGAAAATAGTGATTCTGAAAACGAAAAACCCAAAGCAAGGTTCATTAAGATTTTGAAAATTGCGCCTATGGCTTCCATTGGTTGTTTTAAGTCATAACCCTACCCCTCTGATTTCGTGTATTCAATTTCAACAATTTCCACTGCTCATTAAATTTACGCTTTTAAAAATTAAATGTAACATTTGCCCAAATATAACTTAGAATTTTGAAAAAATAATTTAAACAAAATAAAAATACAAAATAGCCATTACACTATCAAAGCATACTGGTTCAGTGTGTTAGATAAGGTATTAAATATTTTGCGTGGTCAAGCAAAACATAACATAATCTGATCAAAAATTCTTGTTGTACTATTTCGGTTCACACAAATATCGAAGAAAAAAAAAATATTTTTTTTTTTCGATGAGCAGATATTTGGTTATATTTTTAGAGGGATATGTTTTTCAGATGTTTTAGTATTTTTCCTATGTGCGGGTCAAAGAGTTGTATAAGCATGCCAAATTTCAACTCTCTAGGTTTAGCCGTTTGACTACAATTTTTAGCGAACAGACAGACAGACAGACGACAAAATGACGGTATAAGGGTTTTTTTGTATCATACCTACAAAACCTTAAAAATGCTACACACGAAATACGACATACGTTTCTACTTGAAAAATAAAAGTTGTCCTTCATATTCTGTAATTCGGGCTTGTTTCGGAAAATATCAATATTACCATTTGACTCCTTGGATAAATTTTGGTTATCAATTTTTTTTCCCAACTTGTCTCCAATTCGCGTATTCGAAAAAAAAATCCTTGTCCCTCTAATCTTGATACATCCTGTATATGTATATTTACGAGATTCAAAATTTAATTTAATAAATTTAAATCATCATACTCGTATATAAAGTTGAACATTACTAATTACACCAATAAATGGTTCTAAGACTTCAATTTTGACTTAATTTAGTGCGATCCTTACGCTCAGAGCCGTAGAAACGGGGAGGCAAAAGGGGAGTATGCCACGGGCGCCTAATCTACGTGGCGCGAATTTCGTCACTAAGTCACAAGATTATTAAAGTAAAGGTTGTCTCATAACTTGTAGTGGTGGGGGTAAATAGTGCATCTACGCGTCATCCGTATGCTAACGGAACGTCAGTCTTTGTTTATCGTATATGTTATAAGTTATACGTTTGATTTTTGACTATAAATATCATTTAATTTTTTGATTTTCTACTTGTTTTAATTTTTTTTTTTTCGAATAGAATGTTTCTTCGTTATAAATAAATTTTCTTACATTCATTTTTGATGTGAAGTGAAATATTTCAATATTTTAGTTTTAGGGTCCCCCCCCCCACGTAACTACCCAGTCTTTCATCAAATTGAAAGAATACATACAACAAATAAGATTTGTTTTCTTATAAATAATATTTATTGTATAGTTTTTTCTGTTAAGATAGTTCTGTTTATAAATGAAATATTTTAAGTTTTTTAGTACCAGTTTTAACCCAGAAACACCCCCTAAGAAAGAAAATTTTGAGATACCATGCCTATATTTGATCCTGGTTCTACTCTATTGTACCAAATTTTGTTAAAATACGTCCAGCCGTTTTTAAAAACTGATATAACCTCCAATTTTATTAGTATAGCAATTTGTTTTTCTATTTTTATTTAAATATTCCTAAAATTATTTTTATATTCGATTTTATTGCTATTTATTAACTATAATACAAATACGCATCACCTTAAATTTTATATAAATCACTGTAAAATTTCATTAGGTTTTTATTTATAATTTATTCAGTAGAACTGTCTTGAAATAAATAATTTATGAATATAGTCAATAAAAATATTTAAAAACATGCAACATCTATATTAATTTTGTATGCTAGTTTAAACTACGCATATTTGTGACGTATTCTGTCTCACGCTCTGATTGGTCAGAAGTTACGAGACAACCTTTACTTTAATAATTTTGAGTAAGTCAGACGTTTTGGTTGTTAGGAGGGGCGCTAGATTCAGACTTTGCCTAGGACGCAGTTTTTTCTGTACATGGTCCTATTAGGACCTGTCCGGTTAGGAGAGGTGCGAAATTCAGGCTTTGCCTCAGGCGCAGATTTTCTTTCGAACCCTGCTTATGCTTGTTTTGAGAAAGAGTTTTTTGAAATCAGGTCCAACTGATTGATCTTTCATTGTATATTTTCCCGCCATTATTATTTTTTTGGCCTCTTTTACTTACTAAATACCTACGAAATCCTGAACTGTTTGATAAATCACATTTCATACAATTTTTTTCATATAAAATAATCAGTTAAGAATCATGTTTAATGTAGTTTTAATTTTAAGTTTTAGCATATAAGAAGTCACAAACAAAATGACACGATATAGTACAGAATTAAAATATTAATTTTGACACCAACATGAAAGAGAAAAAATAAAAATGTTATTTTATTTTATGAATTAGCTTCATTATATTCATTAACAACTTTTTTATAAAAGGATTTACAGTTTTCATTCATAATTTTATTTCATAAAAATTAACAGCTGATGTTAAAAAACTCTGTCAAATTACGTTTATTCAGGATTTTTATACGTCAATACAAATGACGTAGAAAGAAAATGATGCTTAATAATATTTAAAAAATGTGAAAAACTCATTTCTAAACGCCCACATAAAAGTTAAAAATCATATAAAAATTTAATTATTAAATTTTAAAAAAAATAATAATATATCCTTCTTCTTCTTGCATATAATTACATCCTTTTTTACCCAGAATTTTTTCTTTAATAACAAATATTTAGATGGTTAAATTTATTTATCTGTAGTTCTTCAGCGATGAAGATGCTATAGTCGCACCATTACAATAAAATATCGCTCAGATTCAGGCTCGAAAAATTACTGGTAGTTTATGTTACAATATATTTAGAGCCCTGCTCGGATGAGTTTTTCGATATCCGCACTCGAACCCTATCCGCATATCCGATATCCGTATCCGCACTTTTGTTTTCATTGATTGTCCAACACAATAAAATATATATATATATATATATATATATATATATATATATATATATATTTGATGAGGTAACATTCAAAACGGGATTTGTCACACAAAATTCAAAATTGAGATATTGATAAAATAAAATCATTAAATTAATCAACACTTTTTTGTTCCATCTAAAACGGGCAAATAAGAATTAAAAAAAAATAGAAATGTTAAAATGTGTTTTTTTATTATTTTAATTTTTTGATGCACTTATAATTTGGTAGAACGAAGAGAAGAATAACATGTACTGGGCAAAGCGAGAGGACAAGCTCTGCAGAATGTGCAAGGAAGAAAAAGAAATATTTGAAAATTTAGCGAAGAGATGTAGAGATATGGTAGTCTGGGAGGAAGAGATAAAGGAACTGATGAGTGAGGAAGGCAAATGAGATAGATGGGAAAGATAACTGGAGACAAGAAGAAAAGAGATCGAAGAAGGAAGCCGGAAGGAGAATAGGAAGAAAGAAAGGGACACTGGAAGAAGAAAAAAGAAATGAATTCGAGTCAGGGAGACAAGGGAGAAAGATGGGCATGAGAACTGGAGGCAAGAAGGAAGGAGATAGGAGAGAGAAGCTGGAAGGAGAATAGGAAAAAAGAGAGGGACGCTGGAAGAAAAACAAAGAAATGAAATAAAAAAATATTGTGAGTGCTAATAGCCTAGTAGCTGAAGCACCCAAAAAAAACTTTAAATAAAAAAAATATATATATATTGTAATACACCGGTTTCCAAAGTGGGGAGCGCGACCCCCTTGGGGGTCGTACAAGATTCACCAGGGGGTCGCGGGTTGCAGGATTTTCCACATTAGCTGTTATTAAAACAAAATATCGCGCACGGTAATAGTGAAAGACGAAATAAGGGTCAATAGAATAAGCACAACCTATAAAAACAGTCGAATTTAAAACACTATTTGAGGCATACAGTTAAATTCTTTATACAGTTTTAACTGGTGTAGTTCTTTATTACTAGCACAAAAATGTTTTAAAATATATGTAAGCACGCAGTAGCGCACCCAGGAATTTGGGGGAGGGGGGACTAAATTATTTAAATCATGAATAATGTTCTCACTTCTGAAATACAAGTGATGACCTAAAAAAAAATAAAAATGATGTGAAGTGTGAATTTTCACACATTTCAGTGTTTCGCAGGTTTTTAGTAACTGAATGATGATTATTTGGGATGCCAAAACAAATTTTATGTTAAAATATTTTTTTTTACCGAGCACTTTATAATTGTGCCCCCAGAATAAATCATTTTATTTCGTGCAAATCTCTTATTATTATTATTAAATTTTAGTTATTAAATTTACGCTTTTAAAAATTAAATGCAACATTTGCCCAAATATGCCTAGAATTTTGAAAAAATAATTTAAACAAAATAAAAAATGCAAAAAAAAACAGAAAAAATAAAATTGTCTCGAAACCGGTAGCGAACCCTAGTTTGCAAATTAGAACGCGAGAATGCTAACCATTTCACCATGAAAGTATGCTGGTTTACTGTGTTATATAAGTTATTAAATATTTTACATGGTCAAACATAAAACACAAAAAATGCGTTATTTTCCGAAAACATAATCTGATCAAAAATTCCTGTTGTACTATTCCGGTTCACACCAATGTACATTACTTATAATTTTTTCAGATTTTTAGTTTAAACCATTTGAGCTACAGGGTGTGGGACCAAATTTTTTTTTGCACAATTTTGGCTAAAATCGCGTCAAAATAATTTATTTTGCAAAAATAAAATTTTGATCGTTAATCCACGTACTAAGGGCTTTCATTTGATATCCTACTCGGAATTTAAAAAAAATATGTTTGAGCAGATATTTGTTTATATTTTTAGGGGGATATGTTTTTTAGATGTTTTAGTATTTTTCCTATGTGCGGGCCAAAGAGTTGTATAAGCCTGCCAAATTTCAACTCTCTAGGTTTAGCCGTTTGGCTACAATTTTTACCGAACAGACAGACAGACAGACAGACGACAAAATGACAGTATAAGGGATTTTTGGTCATTCATACCTACAAAACCCTAAAAAGGTCCTCACTTCTGAAATACTAGTGATGACCTAAAAAAGGTCCTCATATCTTAAATATAAAACATATATTTACCTAATACCATGGTGATAAATTTTCTTTTTCTCCTTCTTGGGGGGAGCCCCCTCGGCCCCCCTGGGTGCGCCACTGTAAGCACGTTAATTCACTGCACAACTAGCGAAAATAAAATAAAAATGTTTTCAAATAATAAATGCATTATGTGCGCAACTGTAAATACATAAAGCTGCTCATATTGCACGCCGTATAAAAAAGTGACAAGCAGGCGTGTTCTCCCGTGGGTAACGAACGTCTTTTTACACTGCAAGTTTTTATTTAGTAAGTTAGTTAATGGCGCGCAGCAACTATGGTTAGTTGCACCTCGCACAGCCCATATTTATAATTAGAATATAAGTTAGAAAAAATAAAACGATAATTAATAGTATTTTAAACATTGTTGTAGATTACAGTCACCTGATGATTCCACATCTTTATCAGAATTTCTGTGTTTTTAAATTAAATTTACTAATTTTTTAATGATAAAACTATAAAGCTGGAAGTTTTCACTAGGATGATTACAATCCTGGCCTACGGCTCGGGTAGTAAACTTCTTTCTCGTGAAATATAGCCCTCCATTATACGCTTGTTAAATAAAATATTACTATAACATAGATTGAGGTATTTTTGTACATCCCTGTTTTGAAATACCCAGTAATTAATATGATTAAGTACTGACCTGTACAACACAAATGCAATTCATACAAAAAATAAGAAAAACACTTTTTTGTTAAATTTTTTATAGTAATTTAATAGTTTTCTGATCCTTTTTTTGTAAATTTTTCTAATTATTTATTTGTAAAAAAATAACTTTTTATAATATTTTTTCAATGTGTATTTTTATGCAGAATTGTGCATTCGCCTTGAAAATTGAGAAAAAAAAAAGTCATTAATAACTTTTAAGAATCATGTGCCAATGACCAATGCCAAGGTCCTGCAGGACAAAGTTAATTTCAGGTCAAATTGTTTATATGAACAAAATTAATGTACCAGTAACATGTTAAAGTAATAATAATAGGTACCTAACTAAGTGGCACACAGCACAGAAAGGGAAAAAAATTTCTTGTCTTCCGGCATCATATAAATACCGTGTCGACGTGATGTTTCGATCGGTCCTATTATTAATAATTTAGTGTTTCTCAACCTTCTAAAAGCGCGAGTCAAATTAAACACAAGTGTGCAATAAGCAGTTTTTTGTTAACCACCAAATTATAAACAAAAATGTAGTGATTAAATATTTGATGTGGATGTGAATTTTCGCAATTTCAGGATTTTGTAGGTATAAGTGTAAGAAGACAATACAATTCTGGATAACTAGGGTAATATATATATTTTTTATAATCACATCAAAATCAACAATTTTTTGATAACCCCCCTTTGGAACCCCCTGGGTTATTGTTTTATTTTTATACATATTTGGTAAAAATTGTGTTAAAATAAAGTAATTAAAAAATATATTTTTGTACTTTAATCTACGTTTTAAGACCTTTTTTTGATACCTCACAATAAATTTTAAAGAAATAATGATTGTTTTCACCACAAAAATTTCGTTGTTTTTCGAAAAATTAATTTGATCATAAATTCCTATTGAACTATTCCGGTTCCAATCAATGTACATTATTATTCAAATGCATTATTAAATAAGCAGGATATTTTCTTTCACAATGTTCTCTCTTTCTCTCCCTCCTCCCCTCTCTCCCCCCTCTCTCTCTCACCCCCCCCTCTCTCTCTCTTCCGCTCTGTGTCCTTTTAGCTCGCAAGTGGAGCATAGGGCGCGTATCTATGCGTTTCTATAGCAAGCAATAAAGTAGTTGACCAGCGCACTTCATATCTTCTTTTTCCTTCATTTTAGTTGGTATTTCTATTTCAAATATTTTTTCCATGGTCCTTCTCCACATTTGTCTATGCTTGGCTTCTCTTTTTATTTCTTCCCAGGCCATTCCAATTTCGGCATGTTCTCTTTTAACGCTTCTTTTCCATGAGTCTGTCGGTCTTCCAATTTTCCGTTTCTCCTTTGGGCTATATTCTATAGCTTGTCTTGCTGTTTTCCGGGGGTTTTCTTAGAGTATGTCCTATCCATTTCCATTCCTTAATTTTTTTTTGTTCTTGCTAACTGGCTCTTGTTCTGTTATTTCCCATAGTTATTTGTTTGTTATTTTTTTCAGGCCAGAATATTCGCATCATATGATAGTATCAGACCCTCGGTGTGGCAAGCGATGATTAACTTTAAGGTTCCAGAAAAACTAAGAATCCTGATCATGGAAACAATAATTGGCACCTCCTACAAAATTACAATAGGGTCATGCAAGACTGATTTAAGAAAAGATTTAAGAAAGCCATTTCCAGTAATATTGATCTGGAGGTGACCTGGTTGACCAGTAATAAGACAAGGAGACGCACTTTCACCCACGCTCTTCAACATGGTGCTAGACACCATCATGAGGAAAAATTCGATCCAACACGACCACTACCTATTCAGAAACCGAAGCCAAGTGCTGGGCTATGCAGATGATCTCCTCATAATAAGCACATCCGAAAGAAATGTTGTCGAATCGTGTAACTCGTTAAAGGAAACAGCAGAAGCAGAAGGGTTGTGATAAACACAGAAAAGACAAAGTACCTCAAGACATCGAGAACACCTCAAAACGGATGCCCGCCAGCAATCGCAGAACTGCAAATAGAATCCGTAACACGTTTAAAATACTCCTGAACAGCAACAGCAACATGGAAGAAATAACTTTAAGAATTCTGTCTGCGAACAAAGCCTACTATGCCCTTAACAGTCTTCTCAGATCACGCTTGCTATCCCAGCACACAAAAATAAGATTATACAAGACCCTTCTTCGTCCCATACTCTCATATGGAAGTGAATCTTGGACACTTACACAAGAACAAGAACGCCGGCTGAAAATCTTTGAACGTAAAATTTTACGGAATATTTTTGGTCCTGTCCAAGAGGATGGGATATGGAGAATTCGAAGAAATGATGAGCTGCGCGACCTTTATAATGAATCAGATATGATTGGCTTCATAAAAAGTTCCAGAATATTTTGGATCGGACACGTCATCAGAATGCCCATCAACATGCCAGTGAGAAGAGTATTCGATAGCGTTCCAGGCACAAACAGACCAAGAGGAAGACCTCGAATAAGATGGGTGGACAATGTGCACAAAGACCTGCAAAGAATCGATGCCCATAATTGGAGAAGATTAGCGCTTGACCGCGGAAGATGGAAGAAGTTTGTGGAAGCGGCAAAAACCCTCTAAGGGTTGTAAAAGCCAATTGATTGATTGAATATTCCCATCATTTTCCTTAAACATTTGTTTATAAATGTTTGTATGCGTTGTCCTTTATATTTTCTTTTCATGTTTCGGCTCCATATAACAATATACTTTTTACATTACTGTTATATAATTTTATTTTAGTTAAACTCAATTGTTGTCTGGCTGAGTTATGGTTCTGCCACACCATGTCTCGAGAAGCAATCGGACTAGCCAATAATTCACAATGTTAGTCATTACAAAATTTTTCTTAGGCATGCTCAGTAGCTAAAATTTTTTCTTGCGGCGGATTAATGTTAACTTAAAAGACAAATGTTTTAAAAACTTGTTTTTTGAGGGCTTGGTGAGCTCAAGCCTGTGCCCCCCCCCCAGGGTGCGCAACTGGTTCCATTTAAGAACAATTTACCTTTTTATTACTAACTCACCGTTTCGATTGTCAATAAACAGTTCTTGCAATTTATCTGCTTTAAGAAATAAATTGAAGAAATTTTCCACAATAAAGTTGTAAGGGTGTTATATCTTATATCCGAATGTCCTTCGAAAAATCTTCGACTCCGTGACTCGTTAGAGACAGTTAAGCGAACCATTGGTTGAGTAGCACTGTACTAATTAGTAGCTAATAATGAGCTTCTGTAGAACCGTCAATAGCTGACACGTGCCATGGTGTTGCTTAATCTCCCAATGATCTGAAAAAAATATAAAATTAAAAAATAAAAATGTTAATACTGATATTTTTAAAAAACAGGTATTACTTGACCAAATCAAGGTAAAATACATATTTTAAAAATTAAAATTTTTTAATCTCAGTGGCGAACATTTTTTAGTAATTAGAGATTATGAAAAATTACTAGAATTTAAGATTTAATTCTATTTCATAAGTTAAAAAATTGAAATGTGAATTTTATTACATTTTAGAGATTCGTAGATATTTAGTAAGTGAAAGAGGCCAAGAGAAAGCTCGAATGCCTGGGATAGCATAGTTTACTATAATCGTATCAATTTTTTGAAAATCAGTTTTCGCTTTTGTATTTTTTTGAATATTTTCAGATTTTAAAACCCCGTTGGAAATTAAAGTGTGGGACAAAAGTTCCCTAAAATGTATATAAAAATTCTATGGCCCACTACGAATAAAAAAATTTAAAAAATCTTCGTTTTTTAATCTAGTACAATACGGTATGTTGATACATTTTTGGGCACATATTTTGCTTTAATCACGTTAAAATCAGTTGAAAATAATTTTTACATTGAAAATAACTAATACACCCCAGCAAACATTCTACCATCGGCCGAATGCCGGCAAACTGCTTTTGCTGTTGGTGGTTTCTAAAAGTTTGTGCAACGCCAGTATTAATAATATACTTCACATTTGTATTTCGCACTCCTCCTATACGAAGTACTTTACCAGCATTTTATGAGCACTCCTTATTTTTGTTACATTTTACTTTAGTTTCACCATCGTTGAATAAATTTATTCAACGTATAAAGTTGACAATATCCCATCATTCTATTGACAGCAACGTTAATTTCTTCATTAATAGTTTAAAACCGATGCGATTTGTTTAATACATTTATTCAACGATGGTGAAATGGCCAAATGAGTATTTATTTTGCACCTAACCATTTATTTTAATACTGGGTAACTATAAGGTAAATATACATATGTTACATTTGAAATACTAGAGAGTGGGTATAATATAATGGTCCGTCAGAAATAAATCTTGCAACTAATGCGATTATTTTGCACTTTACCGCTGCTGGGCCGGCAATTGATACATCAATGGGCTAGCTAACGGCCACGGGGACACCGGGGTACTGGTCCATTACTTTTAATGCCGGGTAGTATGTGCTTCAACAGTACTGGCCCGTATAAAAATGTTTGCTGGGACTATATGAAATTTAAGAAATATATTTTTTGAAAAATACAATCAATCCAAAAATTAATCTGATCAGAAATTGCGTTTGTGCTATTTTGTTTCACAACAATGTGTATTACTCAATTTTTTTAGATTATTATACTAACCCTTCTGGATAATCAACAATCGTTTTTTGTAAATGTTTAAAAATCGCAGCGAAATGAAAAAATTTTAAGAATCATGTTTTGTTCCTGAATCGCGAACCTCTTTGTGGTCACGTGCCAAATAATATAAACTTTACGTATTTAATAAGTGATGGGGTACCAATCTTCTTCTCTTGTTTAATCCGTTGTCGCATTCCAAAATAATTCTGTGAATGTATCTCCAAATCACTTCCTTAGAGTACCGAGCCAGGTTATCATTTTTCGTCTTCCAGAACCTATTCTTAGTTAGTTAAATATGTTTGTGTACAAAAGCGAAGGCTATTTGCGCCTTTACGAATTCTTCAACCTGGATAATTTCAACGTTGGTGACTCGGACGCTCCAGAAGTCCAATATATATCATATGACTGTTATTCTTATAATTTACTTGTATATTATTATGCAAATGAATCAATATATATCAGCACTTTAGAGGTAAATTGTATTAAGTCACAAATGATAAACAGTTTAGAAAAGACGATTTAAGATTGTTTACTGCCTTGCGTTGATCGAATTGATACAGTTTTAAAACAACGTTTACTGAAACTGGCTAGAGCTATAGTTCCAAATTATTTTCCACTTGATGCACTATAAAGTATTAGGTCACTTGGCACTAAAATGTCATTTCTGATAAAAATGTTACTTGATACAGTTTACCTCTAAGGTGCTGATATAATATGTGTATTGAACGAACGCAATTGTTGAGTATGTTGACTTACAGATCGCAGTATTTCGCTTACTATTCGTTTAGCGAACTGACAAGAATTGACTATAATCACAAAGGAAACTGGTTGATTGCTGATTCTTAGCAGTTGCGTTCGCTAAACTCGCTTCGGAATATTGCTACTTTTTAATATATTACAAAAAAAAAACATTTCGTTTTCAAATCGTTTGCGTGCCAATATTTTTTTTTTCACGTGCCACTCCCGCTTGTCATCTCTGATAAAGATAATCGTTTGATAGTCTATAATAAATTTAAAATAATAATAATAATAATAATTTTTTTCAACGACTCAAAAAATTTCGAAATCATCTGAAAAAAAAATGGTTGTAGTACTAATCCAGGTCACATCAGTGAAGGCGCTCACCTAAAATTATTGGGGGGCGGCAGAAGTCAAAAATGTTCTTTGGGGGCTCGAAGCTAACATTTTTTCTAGAGGGGGGTTCAGTTACACGAAAAATGTGTTCCTTTAAAACGTGTATTTGGAAGGGCCTTTCTTCAATGGGTTAGATTTTTAAATCAACCTCTCTTTATTATCGGGAACAAAAAAAAAACGCATTTTAGGCAAAAATCGCGTTAAAAAAATAATAATTTATTTTTGTTTCTTAATCTGTTTTACATGTTTTACGAAGCTCATTTAGTACAGAGACATTAGAAAAAAATGCGCCACTTAGTTAGGGTGACCATTTTATTAAGAAAGCAATGCGGGACGGAGCAAAAAAAAAGGTCTTCACCTCCCAAAATCCAAGAGGAGCAAAAAAAAAGATCTTCACCTCCCAAATCCAAGTGAAGAGCAAAAAAAAGGTCCTCACCTCCCAAATCCAAAATGCGGGACAATGCGGGACGCATCTTAATGCGGGACGAATGGTCACCCTACACTTAGTAGACGGTAATAGTGAGAAATACGTTTTGAAAATTGAAAATATGAATCCATTCATCAATATATTTCTTATTAATTCAATGAAGACTTAAATACGAAACAAATGCACAAAAATCGCTGGGATTTTTTAATTTAAATTTTATTGTAACGAAATTTTCGCAAATTATTTAAATTTAGTTAAAGAAAATAAATAAATGAAAGCTCTTCGTACCTAAATAATGAATAAGATTGATAATCTGTTGATTTTGATGTGATTATATATTATTCTCTTATACATCCAGCATTCTCTTGACTTACATTTATTAAATACCTATAAAACACTGAAATGTGTGAAAATTTTGTGTTACTGATTTGATTTGTTGGGTTTTATTTATTTTATTATTATTTTTTTTTTTGAAAATAATTATAAAACAGATTTGCCTTAATTTAAATGTCTAAATAGCTTTTAAAGTTGTAAGTTTACAATAAAATTAAGCGATATTAGAGGAAGCGCAAATATACAGATCAATTCTGTAAAAAATTACTGTGTAGTAACGTTACTACAAGATAAAATATTATAAAAATTACAATGACTTTCATTCATGATAGTAACTGACCTTGCTCATAGTGACAAATATAGTTCCTATGATCATAGTAACTGAGTTACAGAATTAGTCTGATACTTTCCAGTTTCTGGTAACGTAATTGACTCTCCAAATCAACCCTAAAAGATTCGCCACTTTTAACGTGTGGGAACGCCACTGGGAACGTATATATAAACAAAAAACTGGGTAAAAATGTTTTCAGGTATTTCTAACAATAAATTATAGTACATTGTTCTCAAAAATTGTAGGTAACCTTCATATCTTGTTAATAATTTTTAATTATCAGGTCCGTATTTGATTTTTTTCAAAAAAACTGCAATATTTACAAAATTTTGTAGCATTAGTCATATAGGGATTTGAATCATAGTAATACGAATAAAAATAATAAAATGATTAAGTTGATAAAAATTCTTTATCAGCATTTTTTATTTCTACAGTATGGTCAGTCTAGGAGTTATTACGTTTTAACCCTATTTAATTAGAAAAAAAAAGTGCAGTCTGAATTTTCACACATTTTAAGGTTTTGTAGATATTTATCAGGTCGTCAAGGATGAAATTTGTAGTTAATAATATTGCCAACTTCAACAGCTTATTATTTGACATTGGCTTAATATTTTACCTTTCTGTTTTTTTTGTAAATCATTGTATGATCTAAAAAAAATCAAAAACTTTTTTAAAAATTAATTTTGTTGAAAATGGAACGGTCGGAAATTCGAACTATTATGAAGTATGAGTTCTTACGTGGAACTACGGTATTGCAGACCGCGCGAAACGTTAATAGTGTATTTGGCTCTAGTGTTACTACGCAGCAGACAATCAGTTCAATTCTGGAAAAAGTTACTGTGTAATAACGTTAGTACAAGATAAAATATTATAAAAAGTATAATGCCTTTCATTCATGATAGTAACTGACCTTGCTCATAGTGACATATTTAGTGACTATTTTCATAGAGTAACTGACCTACAGAATTGGTCTGATTATAAAATTGGTTCGTTCAAATTGGTTCAAGTAACTAAAAACCAAACAGAAAAAAAAACCTGGCCCATCGAGCATAGCAGAAATATACTGCAACCAACTGGACGAAATGATGCAAAAACTTAAAGAAAAATAGCCTAGATTGGTCAACAAATCGACTCCTATCTTATTGCACGATAACGCTTGACCACACAAGTTATCATCTAATGTTGCCTTTTTTTTACAAATTTCATCTTTGACGACCTAATATATTGGTTAATGGGTTTATTTTTTTCAATTTCAGAAACGTATTTCTTACTATTAATAAATGCTATAATTAATTTATTCCTCTACGATACCTTCAAAACAAAAATCTAAAATAATAGTAGGTGGAGCACACATGAACTCGATTCTCAGCTGTTACACATTTTTTAATATATCTTTAAATTAAAATAAGTACATACACTACTTTAGCTATAAATACAAAAAATCCATAGCATTATTAGTTACAAAATTATGAATGAAAATTATGAAGTAAAAAATAATTCATTTTGTTAAAAACACAAAAACTGCAATATTTCCCAAATACGAAATCTAATCATAAATTTCTCTCGTACGTTTTTGGTTTAGATTAATCTACATTACTATAATTTTTTAAAATTTTAACCCCTTCGTTAAAGAGTTCGGGACAGTAATTTTTTAGTAAATTTTTGGAAAAGCTTAAGTTATAATAAACGAATTTTTAAAAACTACGGAACGGTCTTTAATCTACGTCTTAAGATCTTTCTTTTGATACCACAGGAATTTTTAAAAAATAATATATTTTTTTTTAACTTCAAAAATGACTATATTTTTCGAAAAACTTATCTGCTCAAAAATTCCTTTTGAACTATTCCGGTTCCCACCAATGTACATCACTGAGAATTTTTAGATTTTTAGGTTAACCCTTCTGAGGTATAATGTGTGTGTTTTTTTTTTACGTATTTTTGGCGAAAATACCATAAAAATTAGATTTTTCATAAATACAAATTTGTATGTTTATCCTCGCATTACGTTTCATTTGGCACTCCACTCAAAATTTTAAAAAAAGTTTATTGTTTTCACTAAATACATATTTGTTTATATTTATCTTGAGTTTTTTTTTTTTTTTTGCGCAGAACAACATAGCCCATCTTTATAACTATTGCCCCATCTAATAACCTTGCACAGAAAAACACAAATAAATTAAAATAAAAGTCTAACAGACACAGGAAGATGATAGGACGCTGTAAAGGGGCCAGTTATAATCGGGTATCACAAACCATAATAAATAACACAATAAAATAAGCTGCAAGACTTCATACTTAAAACAATAATCAATTCTCTCAGGAAAAGTATCTACCAGAAATAAAGTTTTTACCAATTTTTTTTACAATAAAACAAATTTCATTTACTGTAAAATCTCGGGTATAATACGGACATTTTTTACTGATTTACCTCATCTAGGGTGCGTATTATATGCGAGTAAATTTATAAAATACAACAATTTTTCTGAAAATTCTCTCTTAAAAATGGGTTGCGTACTATACACGGGTGCGTATTATACGCGATATTTTATGGTATACAGAATGAGCTACCAGAGCAACATGGTACATTTTTACGAGTGGCGTCAAAAGTTCCGACTGACATTTTTGAAGTAGACAACAAAAAATTCATGAGTGTAAAAGTTTATTCTCAGTTTGGTTAAAATTTTAGTGTTAAATTTTCATTTAACAAATGTAAAAATTTCACTATTTATAACCAAATCACCGTGTAAATCTTCATTTATTCAGATAGTGTTATTTTTATGAAGTATTACTTCAGTATTAAAATTAAAACTACTTTAACACTATTTATTTTCTAATACCTTCATGGTACACTAAAAGTTCATTTTTTAGTGTACCATGAAGTCCCTTTAACACTACTTTTTTAGAGTGTAGGTGCCACATATAGATGATGACAGATTAAAAAAGGGAATATATATTATTTTTCCTCCAAAATCCGTCACTGTTCATTTTTGATTCAAATTAAAAATAATGGGTCAGCGAAAAATAAGTTTTGCAAAAAATATTCTTAATTTCTACACGGGAAAACCATTTTTTACTTAAATATAATTTAGTGCATTTTCGTACTATGAAGAAGCATCATGTAATTTGAAAACAATGGTAAAATAAATTTTAGGTAAGGGATCGGCAATTTAGCGAGCCAGATCTGGATCTTTGATTATCCAAATATGACACGATACTGGTAAAAATAGCAAATTTGCAAAGTTTCGCTACCGAATATAAATTATCAAACTGTTTATAATCATTTTGACTCGACCCATAAATGCGTGAACGGTCTTATTTCTTCCAACAAAGAGCCTGCGGTTTTTAATTTGTTAATATTTTATTCAAGTATGTATGGGTTTTTGTTGTTCAACATTTCTGTAGATGATCTTTTTCGATATAATTTCAACTTTTATAAAGAATGTGGATTCTATGTCTTACTTTCAGCCTCACTCTCAGTATTTATTCTTAGAGGGGAAAACAAATATTTTTCACGTAGGTGAAATAAATTTCCTTTTGTCCACCAATACTGTTTCTTTACGGATTCTTTAAAATATTATTTTATATCATTCGTGAAAATTGGATTCCTAAATTACCATCATATTTTGAGATTCATGGCATTTTAGACTGTTACAAAATTATCTGAAATATAAGAGAGTATTTTAAATACTAGCAAAATATTTGAAATACTAGTGAAGTTTAGAAATACTTAGGAAGATTTGTAATACTAGGGAAAATTTGAAATACTAGGGTAATATCTGAAATACTAGAAAATATTTGAAATACTAAGGAAGATTTAAAGTACTAAAGGCGATTTTAAATACTAGGGTAATATCTAAAATACTGGGAAAGTATTTGAAATACTAAGGAAGATTTAAAGTACTTTAGGAGATTTGAAATACTAGGGTAATATCTGAAATACTAGAAAAGTAGTTAAAATACTAAGGAAGATTTAAAGTACTAAAGGAGATTTGAAATACTACGAAAGTACTTGAAATAATAGGGAAATATTTGAAATACTAGGAATTATTTCAAATACAAGAGAAGATTTCAAATACTAGAGGAGATTTGAAATACTAGGGAAGATTTGAAATACTAGTAAAGTATTTGAAGTAATAGTGACATATTTAAAACACTGAGAAATACGTATTTGAAATAAAAGGGAAGATTTGAAATACTAGAGAAAATTTGAAATATTAGGGAAGACTTGAAATACTAGAAAAGTATTTGAAATAATAGGGAAATATTTGAAAAATTAGGAACAGTGGCGGCGCTAGCGGGGTCCAGGCTCCTCAATAATTGCCCCCCCCCCAGAAATGCTTGGAGAAAAATGTATGCGCAACAAAGAAAGTTTTTTAATAAAAAAGTCATCACTTATATTATTTTAGAAGTGAGGACCTTCTTTTTTTAGGTCATCACTTGTATTTTCGCCTGCCCATTAAAAACAATAAACATTTCCTGACCCCCCCCAGATTTTACTTAAATATTTCCTGGCCTCTCCAGATTTGTAGAGCCAATGCCGCCACTGACTAGGAAATATTTGAAATACTAGAGGATATTTGAATTGCTAGGGACATATCTGCAATATTAGGAAAGTATTTGAAATACTAGAGAAGATTTGAAATACTAGAGGAGATTTGAAATACTAGGAAAGATTTGAAGTACTAAGGAAATATCTTAAATTGTAGGAAAGTTTTTGAAATACTAAGAAAGATTTGAAATACTAGAAGAGATTTGAAATACTAGGAAAGATTTGAAATACTAGGTAAGTATTTGAAATAATAGGGAAATATTTGGAATACTTTAGAAGTTTTGAAATACTAGAGGAGATTTGAAATACTAGAAAATATTTGAAATACTAGAGGAGACTTGAAATACTAAGGAAGATTGGAAATACAAGGTAAGTATTTGAAATAATAGGGAAATATCTTAAACACTAGGAAAGCACTTAAAATACTAGAAGAGGTTTGAAATACTAGTTAAGTATTTGAAATACTAGGAAATATTTGAAATACTATATTTGAAATACTAGAGGAGATTTGAAATACTAAAGAAGATTGGAAATATTAGGTAAGTATTTGAAATAGTAGGGAAATATTTGAAATACTAGGAAATATTTAAAATACAAAGAAATATTTGAAATACTAGAACAGATTTGAAATACTAGGGCAGATTTGAAATACTAGAGAAGATTTGAAATAATAGGGAAGATTTTAAATTCTAGGAAAGTATTTGAAATAATAGAGGAATATTTAAAATACTAAGAAATATTTGAAATGCTTCTAGAATATGTCAAATAGAGACGTTTTCAAATAAGAAATATCAAATACAAATACCATGGAGAAAGTATTTGCAAATCCAAATTCCAAGAGTATTTTTTGAAATATTTGAAATACAATATTTCAAATAACAGAAAGTAGTTTAAATACTTATATTCCCAGCTCTGCCTTACGGGCCCCTGGAGGTCTGCGAACCACAGTTTAAGAATCACTGTTCTAGAAGTATCGACACGTATTCAGGAAGTATGGCAGTATAAAAATAAATTCTTAAAGCTAAATATAGCAGTAAAATAAAATTAAAAATTAATCAAACATGTTCTGCTGAATCCCCGGAGTTTTATTAAGTTATTTCCTAAGTTGAACATATTGTTAAAATAGGAATCATACACGTTTACGTCACATTGCAGACAGAAATATGTTCAAATCAAATTACATTCAATAGAAGATTCTTCAAAATCATATAAAATTCTTTGTGTGCCCACGAGTTTATCGACGCGGTAGATTCATGCTAACGCACACATACGTACAATCCTTATATATATATAAAGAAGCGCTTACTAGATCCTCAGTTCATGTCTACAATCCACCATACATACAACAGTATACCTATATATACTATAAAGTACAACGCGATTTCAGACGTATATTATAAATAACAAATCAAAAATTTTGTCAAGTGTTTTCATGAATTGTGAAGAAAAAAATAAGTGTTTTTAATTTATAAAAGAAAATTTAACTGAAAAATATAATTGACTTATTTTTGAAAATTATATTCTGTGTATTTTTTTCTTCAACACCTGAGTGAAAAATACGCGAACTTTAAGTGAAAGAAACTTTTTGGGACTTTTGTGTTAAGTTGTGTGTTGATAGTGTAAGAAATATAATTTTACTTTAGCATTATTAAATATAAAAAAATTGGGAAATCGTAAAAACTTTAAAAAGAATGAAACTCACTATAAAACATTGCAAACTGTCTTGCAATTTCTCAAAAATGTGTGAATAAAATATTCGCAATTTAAAACTTTATAAATATTTTATACTTAAAATGTTTCGTACTAATCTTTTTAAATTCCCTAACTTAGAAAAAAATCTGTGATAGTGTTTGTGATCTTAAATTGTGATAAGACGTCAAAAAAAAATGGCTCAAGACTCAAAAGTCTGTTTAATGTCTCAAATGGACACTGAAGAGTGTAGGGCAAAAGACTTAAAAATGTCACAATCTCAATTGAGTACCATATCTCAAACAAAAAAGTCTCAAAACTTAAAACCACGAGTATTTAAAACTGGTACAAAACAAATTTTACCAAAATGGTTGAAATTGTCAGTAATATTATTATTAATACAATATACCTATGCTTTTAAACATGATGAAACGAATAGAACAAACATAATAGACCGAAGAAGATCTGTAAATCCTTCTTATAAAGACCAAAGTATAGATGAAATTACTACAACTTGTGGTTCATGCCAGATGAGACAAGATATTAGGAATAGAAGTCTTGAGACGATAAAAGAACAGATTTTATTTCGTTTGGGTATGCAGCATCCTTTAAATACAACGGGAAGAAAATTACCACAAGTCCCGCAAGATATGTTAGCGCAGTTTCCTGGACTTCAAGTACCAGGAATGCTTGGTGATCAACCGCAAAGTCCATTCAAACCAGGACCTACTATCAGCGAAGAAGAAGATATATTGCATATCAAAACAGAGAGTGTAATGACTTTTGCTAAGCCTTGTAAGTATTCTTTTACTTCTCTCAAACTATCTTTTCTTTTAAGTTAAGTTTCTAACTTATAAATCTTTCATTTAACAACATATAGGTACATATATATAGTTCTAAACAATCAATCATATTTCAAATATTGTCCCTGTTTTCCTCTGTTTATATTTGTCATTATCTTAAAAAGAAAATAACAAATGAAAAAATTATAAATAATATTTAAAAAATAATTTTTAACAGTAGTTTTAAAAGCTAATATAAAAAATTGTTTTATATTGCTCCAAATCACTGAAAATAAACTAAAAACTGAACTATCGCTATCAAGTTTTTATAGTTATTGATTTTATCCAAAACAATTTTTTCAAAAATATTTATATATAGACGTATGAAAAGCAACTCCACACGTACATATAGTTATATACAAGTGTAACAGTGAAACCGACCACCAATATTACCTTTATTATTATAGTTAAAAAAAAAATACTATGCAACAAAGTTATAGGAGACCAATGGGGACATCTGATTAAAGAAGAAAATAAATTTTTAAACCAGTGGTTTTCAAGTTACAAAGTTATATATTTTTTTAAATAGTATTATACTAATTTTTTATACCTATTCAATAGACTATTTTCTGAATTCAACTATGTATTAGTTTAATATCCTTACATAATATAAATATTGAAAAAACTGCGATTGAAATTTAATTTTTAATTTTTAATATTGTGCAGTAAGCTATAGATGAAAAACAAAAGTGATAAATTAAAGTTAAAAATTATTAATTGTTAAATGCTCCTTATAAATAATGTTCCATTTGATTTCCATTATTTTCTAAATATAATTCTATTCGACTTAAAACGGAAGAACTAGCTTCCATTATTGATCAGATATTTATAATAAAAATAAAAAACTATTTAAATTTTAATAGCATTTTTTTAAAAAAATATTTTGATTATGTAAAGATATTAAACTAATACATGGCTGAATTCAGAAAAAAATACGCTATTGAACAGGTATAAAAAATATGTATAATCCCATAATAATATAACTTGGTACTCTAAGTTGAAAACCACTGGTTTAAAAATATATTTTCTTCTTTAAGCAGATGTCCCCCTTAGACACCTACAACTTCGTTGTATAGTATTTTTTTGAAACTATAATAGTGGTCGGTTTCACTGTTACGCTCTGTATATATATGTACTTATGTATGTATGTATGTATCCATGTATGTATATATGCATACAGATATGTAATATTTAAACATATCAAAGTCATTCAAAAAAATATTTATTTAACTCTATGAAAACATGATCTAAAAAAACTATTTTTTATTTTTATTTACATACAAATATATCGTGGCTTTGCGGTAAAACGGTTGCCTACAGAGTACAAAGATACAGGTTCGGATGCCTGAAATTTTCATCTTTCGATACTATGCAGCCAGCTTATCGAATCAGTATTTTTACGAACCGGCACATATAAAGGGAGGTATTGTAATTATACCAATTTTGACTTTTCGAAATTTTTTTACAGATAAGCACGAATTAGGCTTTTGTAACACGAATCAACTGTTTTTACCATGATGACGGTCTGTGGACAAAGTAGAGCAAATTTGATTTGATAGATTTTTAAGAAATTTCATATTTAAGCTTCGGTCGTGAATATCTCAATTTGATTAATGTTATGTACAGATCCGTCCACCGGAATGGATAGTTTACTTCTTCTTCTTCTTCTTCTTCAGCTTTTCCTATTTTAGTTTACTGATGTCACTTTTATGTATTTCACGAATATTTCAAACAGAAAAATATTTCGATTTTTTTGTTAAATAAATTTATTATATAAGTAATAGCTATAGGTCATTTCTTTACTTTAAGCGGAACTAAGTAGGAATTTCGTTCTTTTAGATTGTCACGAGAAGGGACCTTGCTTGGGTTATTTTATTTTGGTATGTAAAAATTAAAAATTCCAACAGTCAAACCATGTAAACGAATGACATTTGTTATAAAATGTAATACATTTTTACATATTTTGAAGACAAAAAAAATAAATAAATGGGAATTTTTTTATTAAGAATTACACAAAAAATCAAAATGTAATGAAAAAGACATTTTATAATGACAGTCAATTTAATCATGATCAAAAGTCCGATTTAATAGATAAAAATTGCTAGAATTCAAAATCAAGTTCCGCCTAAAAGTTTGGAATAGTCTATAACAACTTTTATTTGAGCACGACTTGGTATTTATTTTGACATATATATATATGTCAAAATAAATATAGATACGTTTCTATGATAACTGTAAATAATAAATAGGTATGTAATATAATACGTTATTATCTTTTCCAATAATTTCTGTTAGAAAGTTTTTGTTTAAGTACTTTGTTGTGACGGTCAGATCTTTGGTGGCCACACCAAATTATTTCTTATTTAATCTTAAAGTAAATATACATCTAAATGTCAAACTGGTTTTGATATAGCATCGTAGTTCTAGAAAACTTATCTTGATAGACACTTTGTGACACCTATACAATGGGTACCTAATATTTTTATTATTATATATTCATTGTTTTTTAATTATATATTTTTATGATCGTTTTTTCGCAATTCCCACATTAAATTTTATCAGTTCTGCTAATTCGTTTTTTTATTATATTTAGTCTACATATGACTTATATGATTTATTCTGATTTTTAAACAATAGTTTGGACTTCAACCTTTAAATTTAGTGTTTTAATAAGACATAATATGCAAATGTAGATAAGGCATGTCTTTATTGTTTTAATTTGCAAATTATTAATCTTTTTACTGGCGCTTATACCTATCAAAACGTGTGGTCTTGGGGTTTAATATACCAATTTAGTAAATAGGGAACACTATTTCAGTTAACGCTATCTGTTAAGGATTAGTTTTCAACAGCGCTAATTTTTTACTTAATTAACAACGTACTCAAAAGATGTCAGTCTAAGGGTGTATTTAACGTCGGGTAGGAACAACTTTCTTCAACACGTCTTCTTTTCTGAAGATATCATTGTCAAAAGGAGATTGGTTATCTTTATAACAATTCTTGATTTGCTTGTTGTTGATCTGGAAAAATTTAGGGATAACATCCAAACCAAACTTGTAGATTTCTTAGCTATTTTTCTTCCACTTTTCACTTATTTTCTTTTGCACGTTTATTCTAAGTTGTTCATATTCTTCGATTCTTATTACTCATTGCTAATTATTAAACTGTTAATGAATACAACAATGTTATATAGACAGTAGCGTAACCAGAAATTTTGGACTAACAAGCAATTTATGGTCCCTCGAGAATTACTAGGTTTAATTTTATCGCAGGACCCTAAATACTTCGGGTGTTCCGGGGCCCAAATGCATGGCTTCCATTTGAGATTCTGTAGTTACGGCAATGAATATAGCCAGTTATATTGGATATATGCTTCCCTTAACTCTGTTTTAATCTGCCGCTGTTCTCTATATAGGTGCTGCGAGTAAAAATGATTTAATTTACGTAATTATTGTTAATGTATTATTTGAATATTTCTACACAATACTTCCTTTAAATTTTCTATGCTATCCGACATCCAGTACTACTTTTGAAACTATCGCCAGTCAGATTTTGTTTGAAGTATGGGTACATTTTCAGGCGTACCAACTTTAGATTTATTTTTATGCTGTACTGTTTTACTTTTTTTGACATTTTTAATAATCCTTCTTGAGATGAGGGGTTTTTTTCTGTAAGGTTTTCGACATTTCTTTTAACAGTGTTCTGTCGAAAGTTCCCATACTACAGTGGGACAGTACAGTGTGCATAAGTGATAGGACAGTGTACAAGTGACTGTCGACAAGTTACAGAATAAAGCTCTGGTCTTGCAAATAAAAACTATACTAGCTAGTGGTTACTGTAATTGAATATATATTAATATCATAATTCAACGATATACAGGGTGAGGCAACATTTATATTCATCTTGATTATTTCTTAAATAATAATATTGTTCAAATAAAACATATTTGGGGTAATGAGGGTCAGACTAAGGTGGTATCAAACATTTTTTTTTCATTTGTTGTGTCATCTCATAGCAAGTTTTTTGGGATCACGTTTGTTAGTTCTAAGCCACTAAGTAATGTTTTTGTCCATTGACCATCCTCTTTTCTAAGCACATGACCAGTCCAAGCCAATTTAATTTACATAGTAATATTTAGCAACATCTATAGCGTAGTTCTTACCGTGAATTTGTTTAAAATTTTCTTGCAGACTTACACCAGCATAGAGCCATAGTTCTTTGGGAACTTTTAGTTTTGTCATCGATGTTTAGTGAGCTATACAGTCATACAAGCGAGTTCTGATATAATGCATTGATTAGACAGATTGTTGACGGCCTGTGCCAAGTCAGTGATTCTTAACCTTTTTGAGCCACGACCCAGATTATTAGTTTTGGTATCGCAGGAAAAGATTATTTAAATAGTTAGTTAGATAGTTAAAATTTTTGGTGCACATTAATTAAATAACAAGTACAGATAACAATTAAATAAATTGTATATTTTAATAATTCAAAATTACTTGAAGGATTCAGATGAAAAGTGACACTTTCCTACTTTTTTACAACAAGTGCATTTATACCAGTTAATCCAAAATGAACAACTGAATTACTTTAAATACTTTAAGTATTTGCTGTTACAAGTCAGCACAAGTAACTTTAAACACTTATACAGTTTTTTACAATTATACTGTTAGTCATAACGATGTTGATTTTCAATTGCATATTATTGTTATCTAAAGAGGTAGAATTAAGCGCTAGTTGTTGTTTAAAAGACATGGGACCTTTTGCTTACATAATTATACTGTTTGTCTTAACGATGTTTATTGTCAATTGCACATTAGTGTTATGACAAGAGGACGGGGGAAGCTGTTATTTTTTATAAAACACCTATTCCAGTTTAAAGAAATTAATTGAAGTTTTTGAATTTAGTCAACAAAATAATAAAAATTGAGTTCTTTAAAGATTAATTAGCAGCTAAACGGGTGCACGATGGTGCGTCCTTAGCAGTGGCGGCGCTAGCACTTAAAATCTGGGAGGGGGCAGGTAATATTTGAGGGGGGCACCATTTTTATCGTTATAAATATTAATGAAAATATTATGGTTTCCAATTATGAAAAGATAAAAGCGGGCCGTAAACGTACCTTTAACCCACTTCTTTCTTTTACAATTCGAAATATTCCTAAAAAGAACCGGGCGCTTAGTTAAATTGAAAATTTTCTCCAAGCATATCGGGGGGGGGGGGGGCAGATAGGGGCCCGAACAATTTTTAGGAGGACACTGATACTTAATTAACGAAAAAATCGTGGTGCTAAATTGCTAGAATGCATAAGACCGATTGTGTTTGATGATAATGGAATGCCACTTGGTATACATGTATGCAAAAATTAAATCTTTTTTACCCATAGCACCTATATAAAGAGCCGCGGTAGATTCAAGATGACGGCAAAAATGGATTACCAAGTAAAATAACTATAAGTAGTTTTCAAAATAGAACTAAATTAATTTGTAGAATGAATCTTTAGTAACTTAGCGCATAGTACGCAAATAGGCGTCGACTGATTTACAAGATGGCATCTATAAAGCAGTTTGTTTATTTACAATTATTAGACAGTTATTTTTCAGTTAAACATATATATTTAGAAAGATAAAAATTCGCTGCAAATTTTGATGTATATATAGTTACTAATTTTATTTCAGATTGTTAGTTTTGTATAAGAAACTATAAAGTTGTTTCCCCTCTTTAAGGGAGCGCATAAACGTAATAATATTATTATCAATATTATATCGTAATAATATTATCATTAAATACGTATTCCCCCAAAAAAAGCGGATGTAAATTAAAATTAATAGATTAAAAATAAAAAGATTTATCTATTTGCTCAGTTATCGCGTTATCGTTTAGAAAAAACTAATTACACCAATTATTAAACTATATGTTACTAAGTACTATATATGATTAATTGAACTATCAAAGACTAAGTTACTAAGACATAATTTTGATATGTTAAATAAATATTTATTTAAAATTAGATAAAAAAATTAAAATAACTTTTACTTTAAACAGAATTTATTTAAATAGCAATATACACTCTCTTCTAAGAAATTGCCATTGAATTTTACGAAACTAATTATTGTATTCATTGGCGCCCGTAGTAAGAGGCAAGTGGGGGCACTTGCCCCTGCCTAGAGTATCCACTTTTAAGTGTTATGTGTATGCTTTTTTGTTATCAAATTTATTTCTTTTTGTGTTTATCTATTTTATGTTATAACTGTTTTTATTATGTCTATTTAATGTTTGCTAACAAATGTTAAACAAATTTGAATTCATGTGCATTTACTCGTTTCAAGTTTGCATTAAGGGGCCTCGCAAAACTAAAGTACCTCGGGTCTCGGAAAGGGTAAGCAGGGGCGCCAAGAGAGGTCCCGGACCCCGGTAATACAATAATTCCGGACCCGGAAAGACAATTATTCCGCTCTCCTCCCCGGAAAACAACAATTACGGGCCCGATGACAATTGCGCATACATGGATAGAAATAGTACTTTATGTGTAACGAATGTTGTGACATCTATGTATCATCGAGATCGTGATTTCTCACTAAATTTTAATAACAAAATTTTAACCGCATTTCTTTTTCTTTTCACGATTCCCGAAATTTGTTGAAATTTGTGCGACAGTATTTTTTAGATTATGTAAAGTGAGATAGCTAATGTGTGTTTATATGTCAACGCACTAAATATAAGTTTGGAAAACAGTCGACAGTCGACAACGCATAATCTATTAAATTTAGAGCTGTAAACGGTCGCTTGCTTTACCATTGTTGACAAACTTGATTATGACAATCAACTGTGTTATTTTTAGTTGGTGATCTTCTGTTAGTTGTTCAACTCATAGCATAGAATCTATTAATTTTAGAGCTGTGAACGTATCTTTTGTCTAATTATCATTAGGCCTCACACCTCCATCTTGATCAGTTAAGTGTCAGTTGTCCTGGAGTTGTCCAGGTCAGTTGTTATGTGCCAATACTTTTTAGATCCTCTGGTAATTGGCGTCTCCAGTAGTCAGGTGTGTAGAGATTGAGGAAGCCGTTACAAATTACCGGCACCCGGGCAAACTGCCGGGACTGGATTCTTTTTTTTTCAAGTCACTATCCAATTTAATTTTTTGTGAATTTTTTTGCATAATTTCCTTGTCGGTAATTGAATACGTAATAATACTTGAAATAATAGTGTTTATAGCTGTAATCATTTATCATTATTTTGGGTCCCTTTGTAGCGTTTTTATCGGTAGTTTCCGCGGGGACAATCACGTAATATATTATAACGTATATAATGTAATATAATGTAACGTATCTTATATATTATAGTATAGCAAAAATAAAGATGTTTCTACCTACGCGCAGTTTTTTAGCTGGCCCGTAATTATCATTTTTCGAGAAGTTGGGTGGAATAATTATTTTTCCGGGATCCCATCCCGGAATTATCGTTTTACCGGGGTCTCTCTCGGCGCCTCTGCCATCACTTGTGAATTCTACCCAGTGCTCAAACATAAGCGCCAAAGTTTTTTAGTCCAGGTATTTTGTATACCAATACTCGCTACATTTTCTGTAAACAGTGGCGCAGTTAGGGATGATAGACATGTGTCCACCTAGGGTGTCTACACTCTAAAAAAAAGTACAGTAATACCCCGTTACTCGACTGCCTCTTAGCTCGACGTTTTCGCTACTTGACGTAAATGTCGAGAGAGAGAGTCGATGGAAGCATCGCTATCCGACGCGTTATCGAGTACCGATCACGTGATACATATTTTGGTAAACAAAGCAAAATGAACGCATGGCCAGCAGTTCGCGCCTAGATATCTTGACGACAACAACTCAGATTTAGTGCAGCTATGAACTTTTTGTTTTTTGCTAAAATAAGTGATTTATATTTATAATTATGGTTCCAAAGGATAGAAATGCAAGCATAGCTAAAAGGAAAACATATACATACATGTATTTCCTTATATGTATATGTATATATGTACATATGATTCCCTTTATTTCTTATGGAGAAATTCGACTCGCCACTCGACGTAATCGCTACTCGACGCTTTTTCAGAACGAATTAACGTCGAGTGGCGGGGTATTACTGTAGTGTTAAATGGACTTCCTGGTACACTAAAAAATGAACTTTCTTTTTTGGTTAAATTTAGTGTATAGTTTACAGTTACATACTGGTTAAATTATAGTGTTAGAAAATAAATAGTGGTAAAGTAAGTTTTAATTTTAACTCTGCAAAAGTAATATTTCATAAAAATAACACTATATGAATAAATGAAGATTTACACGCTGATTTGGTTAAAAATAGTGAACTTTTTACTTTTTTTTTAATGAAAATTTTAACCAAACTGAGAATGAACCTTTACATTTATGATTTTTTTGCTGTGTTGGTCTGAGACAGACACGATTTGACTGCACACAGTTATCAGTATTTGAATTGTTTTGAGGCGTTTCTATAGGTAGCTTCCGCATGGAAAATGAGCACATCACGTAAACATATCTCATACATTATATTACAGAAAAAGTACAATTTCTATCTATGTATACGAAGTTTTTTTTAAGTCGGCAAATATTTAATTGCCAAATATTCGCAATAAATGCATTGCTTAGTGAAAACGAGGGCCGAAAATGTTATAGATATTTACAGATTTTATTTCAGATTGTTTAGCGTTAACTCGGAAACCTGATTATCTATTGTTTCTTTATTCTAACCATTGTCATCTGCGTAAAATATACTACTAATTTTCATTTATCTGTAATCGTAGCTCTGCTAATAACAGAGTTAACAATGGTGCCAAGTTAACTTTGAACACCCCGTATACATACTTCTAATTTTATAGAGAAACAATTTGCAAATTGCAGCAATTATACTTGGTCCATTTCATTAATGGTATTTATTCTTTAAAGTTACAAAATGTTTAAGTTTACATTTTGTATTTTATTGTTACTTGCCGTCAAAACATAGATTCACACTGTTTAAATAACTTTATGTAAACAAACGTAACTCAAGATAATATGCACATATTTACATATATTTTTAGACCGATAATATATGATTTTATCGCAAAGTGGTGTTGCATTTGCCGGTTATCTATTACTTCCTCGCTAAAAGTTTATCTGAATAGCCCAGAAAAACTGTTTAAACAAAATTCTGTCCCAAAACAATTATAACATAGATAACATATAAAAAATTAACGTGTATTGTTTGGTGTATTGCTGGAAATTGGTTATTGTTGGCGTAAAACAGAAAGGTTTGGAGAAGTAATGGAGGAGCATATTTACTTATTTATTTATTTATTTATTTATTTATTTATTTATTTATTTATTTATTTATTTATTTATTTATTTATTTATTTATTTATTTATTTATTTATTTATTTATTTATTTATTTATTTATTTATTTATTTATTTATTTATTTATTTAAATGGGAAATAAACAGAGACGTGAGTCTCCTTAAAAAATTCCACAGGTTACAAATGATATTATAATGTATACATATTTACATCAAAATAAAAAAAATAAATAAATAAACCTTAAATGCTAAATTACAATTTGTTTTACTTCTGACTTAAACTGAGCAAAGGTAATGAAGAAAATATCACAGCCGTTAAAGTACTGATCAAATAACGACATGATTCTGTTGAGGGGTGAATTCATTCCTACATTTGTTGTTCTATTATTAATATAGAATGTATGGTTTTGCTTAGTACTCTTTTGGGGTATATTGAAGTTGATCAACTGCAGAATATCGGGGCAATCGATAATCTGATTGACTATTTTATAGACACAGTACATATCGATATGTACACGCCGTTTTGTCAAACTCACTAAATCATAGCGGGCAAGACGAGCATCATATGTAAGTGATATATTGTTTGTAAAATATTTAAAGTGCAAATATTTAGTGAATCGTCTCTGCACTGATTCTAGTCTGTCAATGTGAATACGATATTGAGGACACCATATCGTACTCGCATATTTCAAACGGGGAATGACGAGAGTTTTGAAGAGTTGAATGAGGCTAGCGGGTTGGCGAAATTCTTTGCAGGATCGGAATATGAAACCGAAGGTTTTAACGGCAGATTTCGTCGTTTTGTCTACATGAACGTTAAATTTTAACTTCATATCAAAGTAAACACCAAGATCTTTAACAACTTGCAGCTGATTAAGATTTGCACCTCCAATGGAGTAGTTATATTTAATGGCATTAATTTTCTGGTGAAGCTAATAAAATTACATTTATCCAGATTCAAATAAAGTTTACTGTGCATACAGTACAACTGAAATTTATCTAAATCCGAATTAAGATCATGGCAGTCTTGGTTATTGACAATATTTTTATAAATTTTTAGGTCATCGGCATATAAAACAAAATTAGAATACTGAAAACATGAAATTACGTCATTAATAATATTAATAAATAGTACCGGGCCAAGATGAAAACCCTGTGGCACACCGGAAGTTATACCAACAAAGCTAGATACGCAATTGTTGATTGCAACTGCTTGGCTACGATTTGAAATGTAGGAATCCATCGAAGAAGTTTACCATGAATCCCTAGGGAGTGTAATTTTGATATGTGGACATATGTTCAACAGTGGACTAGTTCGGCAGTTATATGACGATGATTTGATTTTTAAGTACGACTTCTGTAATATTATAACATATGTTGGTTGTGTTTAAGTTTATTTTGCATAACCTTAACTATTACTATAATTATTATTAACAACTATTACTTTTTTATAAACGTATTTTTCGGGCCATACGACGCACCGGACGATAAGACGCACCCCAAATTTTATTATTAAGAATTAAGAAAAAATATTTATTATTACGATAACTTGTACCAGCGACATTCTGTTCATATTCACTCTCTGTATTATCACTCGTCTCGTAATGTCACTGTTCGTATTATTTTCGTTTAAACTATTGTTGTAAATCTCTTCAAAAACCAGTCATCTTCGATACTAGCCAATGCGTTACTTATACCGCATTACTTAAAGACTTTATAATCGTCTTTTCTTTTACAGCTAACCATGAATTTCTTACCCAGGTACATACTTTTGAAATTGTCGGCCCTTTCATACGTCCTGTTGTTGTAACATTCTGATTTGGCTTTATCATTGTTCCACTCTTCCCGTATAAAATTATTAAATGGTTTATTAATCGACACATCCAAGGGTTGTCGTTGACTTGTAAGGCCTTCAGAAATGACAGCTAATTCTGTATTCATTTCTATTATATTTTCTTGGTTGATTCTGTTTTATGTTCTCTGAATTGATTCCACACTAATATCGCACACTTTTTAAACAACGCACTTAGCTTCGGACCATAAGGCGCACCCCAATTTTAAGTCGACTTTTCTCCGTAAAAAGGTCTTATGGTATTTTATACAATACTGCAATAAAAAAGTTTATTTAAAATTCTAGTTCTTTGATTTTTATTTAAATTTATGTTAGATTTGGTTAAAACAAGTTTGTTTTTCTGTTAGTTTTGCTTTGTTTTGATAATGTTAACACTTTCATTAGTTTACATTATCAAAACACTTTATATTTTGCGTCTTGCTTGATATCTAGTTATTCTAGGTATCCAGAAGATCTAGTGTAGTAGGTATACCGACACAAGATCTTCTGTTGGTTTTTCTATCTATGTTTTACCTTCGTCCCTCTCCTATTTCATTCTAGCCACGTTTTCTCTCCACTGAAAATTTGGCTAGATAGTTTTTTAAGGTGTTGGTTAATAAACCTAAATGATTTCTAAATACCAGTGGCGTAGCTATGGGTCCACTACGTCCGCAATCGCGAGCAGGTACAGTTTAAGGACCCATTGAAACTCCATGACCTTTTTTTTTATCGCTTGATGAAAGACAAAGCTCTAGACCAGTGATGGCGAACTTATGAACCGCGGGTCACGCAGTGACCCATATGACTATTTCAAAGGACCCGTAAGAAAGAAATTCTTTGTAGTTCTGAAGATTCTAAAGAGAGATTTGAATATATCAAATGTTGGGTCTAACAGAGTGCATTCACGAAACAGGGTAAGGTAATAATAGCGACATCGAATTCAACTGTTACATTTTATATACCTGTATTATACACGTAATATTATACAACAGGCCACTAGCTCAGGTAGTGTTAACGTGATTAGCAGGGGTTTCCACACAAATATTTACAACTAAGAGCTCCGGATTTTTATTTACGCATTATATATTTGACCCGTAGTATGAATCTACAAAATTCCAAAATCAATTTTGACCCATCTGGGGAAAAAGATTCGCCATCACTGCTCTTGACTCTATGCTCTAGACTCTAGACTAGCGATTCCCAGCCTTTTTTTCACACGTACCCCTTGATTAGACTTTTCATTTATGAGTACCCTATATCTTCAATACCCGCACCCATTCGTTAATTTTTTATTTTATTTTTTATTAGAATAGTTGGACAATGACATTTGTATACTTTTATTATTATTATTATTATTATTATTATTATTATTATTATTATTATTATTATTATTAATATTATTATTATTTTTATATTAGCGAAGATCAAAACAAATAAAAACAGCATTATTCGTCAAATTTTAAATAGCAGTTATTCATCTCCATATGAGAGTCTTCCATCGTGGTTCTTAATAATTTTAATGCGAAGCTTGTTTCATGGATCCGAGTTTTTTATAACCAGGTTCAAATGAAGACAGATATAACCTGAAATCAGAAGCTGCGTCAAGCTTATTGCAATATTTATTCTTATTGTGTGTATAAGACGAGAATGCTCTTTCGACTAGCTCTGTGTTCGTAAAGGGTAATAATTTTTTTGCTTTGTCATCGAATTCTTGGGACTCTTATTTCACTACTGCCCAGAAGTCAATGAGATTTCTTTTCTTGAAATCAGATTCAAAAAAAGAATAACTCGACAATTCAATCAATGTTTCTTTTTCAACTTTAACGTAAATCTCTGTAAAACTCTGGTGATTTTCGCCATTATCTATATTATTTTTGAAAACCCCAGGTTGGGAACCGCTGCTCTAGACCAGAATTTCCCAAATTTTTTGAGCCGCGGAGCACTATCTTTGCTATATATATAGCAACACTAGTAGATCGCAGAGCACTAGTAGACGCTCGCGGAGCACAGTTTGGGAAACTCTGCTCTAGACTAAGTTGACAAACCTACTAGGGGCGGCTAAAGATTGTTATGTGGGAGGGGGATCAAAATATGAAGATACGCCACTGCTAAATACCCTGTTTTGAAGTCTGTTTTTCTATTTATCATGTTATTTACAGATTGTAACTAAAATTACGTTTTAGTTTTTAAAAAGTAATTAGATCAGGCAAAAACCTTGGATTTTCGAATTGCTTTTTGATAAATTTAATGAGATTTCTGATATTTATATGTAAACTGCGTTAACTATTGTGTTCTATTGTTAGTACAAATGGTACTATTAAAATATCTTTACGAGTTATTGGTTAAAATTGCGTATTGCGTATGAAATTTTTTAATTGTTCAATACAATAGTTATTGCTTTACAGATTTATTCTACTTGAAATTGTTATTTTTGTCTTTATTATTGTGCGTTTTGTTCAAATTTCATACGCTATTTGTATGCATTTAGCAATTCGGTAATTGCGGAAATAAATGTTGTCAACAAATTTACTACTTTAATTATTAAAGTTTTACTACAATTTCTGGTTTATTTTTAAAACTTCTTCACAATATTAATATCAAATAATCTAAATTCTTATATATAAAAATCAATTTCTGTTTGTCTGTCTGTTCTGATCCAAGAAAGGTTTTAGTGAGGGTTCCAACTTCAACCATGTCCCCGTTATGGGGGGTAAACCATCAGTTTCGCACCTCCGTGCAGTTTGAATTAATTACGTAGGCTTAAAAGATATAATGACATAATGTAGACAAAAAATGTAAATCTTAATAGATCTAAAAAAAAAAAGTCCGGTAGAGCATTCATATACCTATCATGTACCGATATCGTGTATTGGGCAATTTCTGTTTTTAAACGTTTTCAAGTTTTTAAGTATTAACGTTTTTAAGTTTTTGCAGGTAATTTTGGGTGTTTGCGCTTTGCTAACTTCTTTATTATAAGATATACGAGGGAAATTAAATTAGTAAAGATAAGACATTTTACTATGCAAACAATAACATTAAATTGGAAAAACAAATGAACATCAAAACGAGTTCAAAAAAATATATTTTTTTACATGGAACCTTGTGTATTTTTTTAATCTATTACATATAAAATGTACGCTAAAATATGGACGTAATACTGACCATATTACTCCTAGATGTACATAGATTGAAAACATGGTCATGAAACCTGGAAACAGGAGGCCTAGGCTCAACTCGAACTGTCACGCCAGTCATGATGATGATGAAATAAAATGTATTTTGCTTTTATAAGTCATTATCACTATGGGTCTAAAGAATACGTGCAGAATACCTAGAAACTGACTTCAGTGATTTGGATGAATTTCAGTATACTGAGTACTATAGTATAGTATGCAACTGTGTAAAAAAATTTAGCCAGTTTGTACTAGGCTTATAATTTAATGTACCGATATTGACGATTGTAAAAATATTAATATTTAATACATACATACAATAATAAATTTTATTTTATTTTATTTTATTTTTTTTTTATTTTATTTTATTTTATTATATTTTATTTTATTTTATTTATTTTTTTATTTTGTTCGGAACACAAACAGAACAGGCATTTGATTATTATTATTATTCTAAACCTAGTATTAAAAGAGTTATTAGAACTTGATTAAAATAGTAAAACATTCCAATGTTTCATAACGAGCTATTATATTGAGATGAAATAAAATTTAAATATTAAAAATCAACAGTTAATAACTTATTATTATTATAGATAAATAAAAATAAAAAAGTTATTAAAAATTGAATTTTAACATTTATTTCATTTCAATTAAATAGGGTGCTATGTAATACCGGAATTATATCTGTTTTGCTTGTGATTTACTTGTTTTTAAACAAATGTTAATAACTTTTTTAATGCTAGTTTAGACCTGGTGCCATAAAGATTTATTAAAGAGACATACATTTTCTATGCGACAGATTAAAAAACAAGGGATTCCGTTAAAAAAAGTTATTTGTGTACCATGGCCAAAAAGTGGCAATTTTTCGTCCACCTCTGAATTTGATGGCCAAAGGGCAGCCGATCGAACAGATGAGAACGAAAAATAAGCGACCACATCAAAAAATAGCTCTTTTTTATCATCTAATACAAGGTGTCTCAAAAGAAATTTTATATTTAGTGGATCGATTAAAAAAAAAGTAAGCCGTATATAGAAAAAATGTTTATTAATTATTAAAATACACTTTTTGGGGATTTATTTCTTAAAAATAATATCGTCTAAATGTAGACCCTCGCGTTCTCGGCACTCATTTAATCGAACAGTAAAATTACTTATGACGTCTCGGCAGGTGGACTCAGGGATGGCTACCATTTCGTGACGGATATTTTCTTTCAAATGCGCCAGTGAAGTCGGTTTATTAGCGTAAACTTTAGATTTAAGATAACCCCATAGGAAAAAGTCCATAGGGGTTAAATCTGGACTGCGTGGAGGCCAATTTATGTCACCTCTCCGGGAGATCAATTTGCCTGAGAAAATTTCACGAACACGTGGCAGAGACATATTGGACGTGTGTGAAGTTGCTCCGTCCTGTTGGAACCATGTTCTTTGGTTATAGCCAGGAAAGTTTTGCAGTTCAGGTACCAAGAAGTTGTCTAACATCTCCACATAACGCTCTGAATTCACTGTAACTGCACGCCCCCTTTCGTCTTCAAAAAAGACTGATTAACATTCTCCACGTTTTCTACCGTTCTTGATGACCTAGGTCGCCCGGATTTTTATTTATCCAGCGTTGTACCAGTCTCTTCAAACTTTTTAACCCAATGTCGAATGAGAGGAATGCTTGGCGCATCATTTAAGTGGCGAAAACCTCGAATACTGCAGAATTTTCTACGCGCTACAGTCGCCGAATCACCGTTTTTGTAAAACTCTAGCACGCATAACGCGCGGTCTGCTCCCGAGAAACGCTCAATAGCGACTGAATTCCCAAGAGCCAGGCTACCGATTGACATAACCCCCGCTCCCCTCGGATACGTTGCGTTCACGCAGTAAGCTAAATAAATATAAAATTTCTTTTGAGACACCTTGTACTAGACAGAAAGTCAATCTTTTTAGGTCTAGGCCGATTCGCTTTTTTTTTAGGCCGCTGGATGCCAACGCCATCTACGATAGCGATGTTTGTCCAATAACAAGCTAATGTTTAAAATTGGGTAGCTAATTAAAATAAATAAGTTTAATTTTTCTAATTAAAATTACTTTTGGTCGCCCAAAAAATATAATGAGCACCTTTGTCAAAAAGTTCTTTCTCGATCTCATCTGTTTAAAGGCCACTCGGTCTCGGCCATCAAATTTAGATGGGAACGAAAAAGACCCACTTTTTGGCCATGGTACACAAATAACTCTTTTGACAAAGATACACATTAGATTTTTTCGGCCAGCAAAAGTAATTTTTATTAGAAATATTTATTTATTAACTTAACTACATTATTTATAGTCATTGATCTATTATAACAATTATAAATTTTTGACAAAGCATTAGTAACCTTCTGTATATTTTCTTTTTTATTTATTTTTATTATTTAAAATGTTTACCAGTAAAATTGTAACAGTCAACAATACAGCCAATTTAGGTTATTCACAAAAACTGTCAGATGTTTCCGTGTAATTTAAAAAATGATACATAGATGGCGTTAGCATCTAGCGGTTTGAAAAGCAAGAGACTAGACCGAAAAGGATTTACTTTTCGTTTAATACTATTTTATAAAAAGAACTGCTTTTGTTATGGTCGCCCAAAACTGTATTTTTTTAAATAACTTGCTTTTCCAAAATAATTTGCTTTTCCAAATTAATATTCTTATTTGTAGGGTAAAATACTTCATCTTTTCTAATTTAAACTCCTTTGCATCTTTTATACACAGCAAAAAAATCATAAGTGTAAAAGTTCATTCTCAGTTTGGTTAAAATTTCAGTGTTAAAATTTTCATTTAAAAAAAGTAACAAGTTCACTATTTTTAACCAAATCACCGTGTAAATCTTCATTTATTCATATAGTGTTATTTTTATGAAATATTACTTTTTCAGAGTGAAAATTAACACTAATTTAACACTATTCATTTTCTAACACTATAATTTAACCAGTATGTAAGTGTAAAATTAACACTAATTTAACACTATTCATTTTCTAACACTATAATTTAACCAGTATATAAGTGTAAACTTTACACTAAATTTAAGCAAAAAAGAAGTGTAAATAATTAACACGAAAAGCGAGGTACACTAAAAGTTCATTTTTTAGTGTACCATGAAGTCCCTTTAACTTTTTTTTAGAGTATGTATCTCTTGTAATAAAGAAGTAATGCTTAAACAATCCCCAAAAATACATTGTAAAATTAAGTACAATCTAAATATAACTTATATTAAAGACATTCAGATACTTTATTTTTAGCCTGATTGTTTTTATCTTATTTTATTTAACCCTCAACAACCGTAGTGAAAAATGATCACATTATTAACGTAGTTTGGTCATACTAAATGCCGATATTGTAAGAGTATATCCGTTTCGATAAATAATTTTTTTAATGCCACATATTAGACGACTTAAATGAAGTCTTTATAAGAGAAACAAAACAAGAAAACTAAAATTATATATTTTTATTCATTTTTAAAAGGGCTGTTTAAGTTATAGTAAATGTAAGTTATGAACTATTTCAATCCGGGGGCTGTACCCTGTGATTTTTTACCGGCATTTTTTCGAAGGGATGACCAAAAAAGGAAGTTAAATCAAAGCGATCAGCAAAAAATTCGTCAGAGAATTCAAATCGAATGAAGGCACGAAAATGGCCCTTGCCTGGTTTGACCCGGCGATTGCCCATACTACGGTGGTTAAGGGTTAAATGTAACCTTATTTTTAATTTTATTTTTAAGGACATTTTTTTAATTTCTAAGAATGCTGTTGTGCTAGGTTTTAGTTCAAAAATCTGACAAAAATGGCTACTATACAAAGTAAAAGAGCATATATCAGCGTACTCTTACATTTAATTGTAATATTATTATTATTAGCTCATAAATATCGCATAGTAGTCTCATCGAGCTGTAGTCCTGATGGGCCTCTACGAGAAAATGAAGCTCTTCTACAACCTAATTCGTCTTGAGACCGATGGCTAATGTATTATATGAAATTTTACTTTGTTTCTTTTCAGATTGATTATTTTAATTGATATGAAAGCTCTACCTTAGCCAGGATTTGAACTGGGGATTGTCTATTACACAGGGTCTACCAACATCATCCAATATATTCATATTGATTAAAATATGTTAATTTAAAACTGTCAATTTTGGCAAAGTACTGTATAAGACACTCAGAGAGTTATTTTCAGAGCCTGACTGTCTAGTGTAAATTTGACAATTTTACTACAAATGTATACCTTGAAAATATAAAAAAATATATAATTCATCATCATTGAGATGTTACAGCCCGTGTGGTTATGAATTTCATCAATAATATTTCTCATTCGGTTCTGCTGACATATACAGTACCACCAGCGATCCGCGGTGTTTGTAATTGCACGTAGGACTGACAGAAAAGTAGTAGTAGTAGGGACGCATTTAGTCGCGCATTTCGTGTACACAACACCTATGTTCTACATTTCTAACGGTTTATTATCATCAGACGCAACGCAGAATTATTTTAACGCACTCCTACAAACTCTGCGTTTGCGTATGACGATAATAAACCATAATAATGGTTCTACGGACAGATCTAACATTGCTCTAAGTAAACAGTAAAACTACTAACATGGATGATAAATTAATCTTAGGTAGCAAAAAGCTTCTGTAGATTCTGAACTACAGTAATTGTGTAGTAATACAGCAGATGCGAATTATTTATATTTTGATTTTTGTATATAGTTATTCGAAAACTCAGTGTTGATTATGTTTCCCATCAGTTCAAATGTTCTAAGCTCCGTTCAATTCATATTCTACGTAAAATTCAAACTATTAACCGTTCTGTTAATAAATATTATAGAATCTGTAATTAAATTAACAGGATGGTAACAGCTAACTGCTTCATTTATGTAAATGAAACGTGATATTTTAAAAACAGTTTTGAATTTTTTCGTCACAGAACATTTCCGCTATGCTCAAAAGCTTACATTTCACGGTATTAATAATTATAAATCATAATTATACATTAAGATTTCTCCGTGTGAACGATGCTACGTGATTATTTTCACGTAATAGTTCAGAATTTTATAAAAAAAATCTATAGAAAATACTGAAGTACATCACACGTGGAAAAGTAATCAATGAAATTTTTAAATTTGTTTGTTTTTTGATATCGGAAATGCAACATATATGTCAACAGTAAAAAAGTTGTTTTATACAAAATTACTTTTACAATTGTTAGAACACAAGTGCCTTCACAATATAGAACTATATGTTAATTATATCATAAATATAATGACATATAAATGTCTATTTTGCAACAACTGAACATCTACTAGAATATACGAGGGACATTCAATAATTAAAGAGACACATTGATGTAGAAAATAACTGTGTATTTTTACAAAATGAGACTTTTACTACTTCTCAACATAATCCCCACGAATATTAATACACTTGTCCCAACGATGAACTATACCTGATGCAAAGAAATCTTTGTCTTGTTGTTCGAGCCAGTTTCCCACAAATTCGACTTCCTCGTTGTCGCTGAACTTTTTTCCACGTAATGCCTCCTTGAGTGGACCAAACAAATGAAAATCAAGGGAGCCAAATCTGGACTGTAGGGAGGATGAGGTAGTCAGACCAATTCTGTAACTCAGTTACTATGATCATAGGAACTAAATCTGTGACTATGAGCAAGGTCAGTTACTATCATGAATGAAAGTCATTATACTTTGATGAGTTGTGATGACGCGAAGCTCGGCTGACAAAGCGTATACGCACTACTCGTACTGCAAGATCTCGTACGTTTATCAAGTTAAAATTTAATAAAAATGTTTGCTCGTCTTGAGAAACACTCTCAGACCAAGGTTTTATTGTATAACTGTAATTTGGGTGTCGGAATTTCCTTACGCTGCCACTGATGAAGTCCGAAACTGAAAATCAAGACGCCGGTATGTCAAAACTATTTTCCCAGTTCTTTGTTTTCCGCGTAAATCTAAGGAATTGTTAGAGATGTAGTACCTTTAGTTTTTGCAAAAGAACTCTTTTTGTTATCTTATTTGTAACTGTGTTAATCTTCTTTTGTTACTAATTTTGTCCTAATTGTTATGATGTTAAGTTGTAAACCCCATGTGTATAAATATTTGTCGGTAATTGGTGCGTCAGTTTCCGTTATTTCAGTGGTTATCCGTGGCCCGTGTCCGTCCTGTGTCTCGTGTTCGAGTTTGTGCGCTATACGGTAGATATTGTCGGGACGTGTGACGGTCAGGTCAAGATATTTGATTGACGGGTCACTAGGTTACATAACCCGTCTACTAGACACCGGATAATTAAAATACACACAACTATACATCAGACATAGACCAGACAATTCACGTGCAACACAACAGATCATACTAAGCGCCAGAACAATTTTTTTTCCTTAAAAAAATTGTATTCAAATTCAAATTTCGGTTTAATAATTTTTAAATAATTTTGTCAGCTTTATGGAGAAACACAGCAGTAGTTCTTATAAGTTTCTTATATAAAATTAACAATCAGAAATAAAATTACTAACAATTGATTCATCAAAATTTGCAGCGAATTTTTGTCTATAAAATAAGATATTTTTAATTGTAAAAAAAAATGTTATGTAATTGTAAATAAACAAATTGCATCATGTAAATCAATTGACGCATATTTGCGTACGACGCGACAAATCGTAGCTAATGCTTCTACAAATATGTTTCTAACTATTTTTCTATTGTGTAAATTATTTATTTTTATGGTACTCGGTGTTACATTTTTGGCGCCATATTGAATATACCGCGATTCTCAATATAGCTGCTGTATATACAGAGCCATAGTAACGGCCTGGCATCAGGGCAAGTGCCAGGGGCGCGAGGCCTGACGGGCGCCATCGTGCGTTTTTTTTTTCGGTCTTTGTTTTCAGTCATCACTTGTATTTTCACCTGTCTATTAAAATAAAAATGACAACCTCCTTAAATAAAATGAAAAACAAAAAATAATAAAAAGGGCGCTATTTTAGGTTAAATTAATTTACTAGCCAAGGGAGCCAAAATCATTTCTACGGCTCTGTGTGCGTATATGCTGTTCACTTTTGTAAAAACAAACTAAGAGGAAATTTTGATTTTAATAGTTTGCACTTTTGAAATTCTATGTCATGTTGGTATTAAAAAGTTATAAAAACTGTCACTTTCTTAAAATGTCGATCCATTTGACATATGTCATAATGAAAAATGATCTCATGTGTCATAATTATAATGATCATAACCAACAAATCTAAGGCCGATTTTACAGCGTAAGGAATATTTTTAATTCACATACAGATCAATTCTGTAAAACGTTACTACAAGATAAAATATTATAAAAGTATAATGGCTTTCATTCATGATAGTAACTGGCCTTGCTCATACTGAAAAATTTAGTTACTATGATCATAGTAAGTGAGTTACAGAATTGGTCTGATAAAGTCAGTAATACACTATAAAAGTAAGCAAAAGAACCAGATCGGGTTTGTCCTTACAAAAGTGAACAGCATATACCAAATGGCATTCCATTATCATCAAGTATAGTATTTTTCGACGAAGATTCTTTTTATTTTTAATCTATTAATTTTCCGCTTTTTTTTTTGGGAACACATATTTATGATAATATAATTACGATATAATAATAATAATAATATTATTACGGAGGTGCACCCCCTTAAATGGGCGCACAATCGTGTAGATTCTTATACAAAACTTTCTTAAATAAAATTAGTAACAATCTATACATCAAAATTAGCAAAAAACACGTGTATCAAGTGACATTTCATTATCAACAAGTATAATATTTTCGACGAAGGTTCTAAACTATAAACTATCGAAAAAATGTTGACGTATTATTTGAACATTTCTACGCAAAACTATATAAATATGAAAGTTATTTGAAACCCATAAATATATTTAAAAGTTACAGAAAATTGTTGTCTGATATATATTATAAAGTTATTGGGCGATAACATTTTTACAACAATTTAAAATATCGTATTAGACAGATAAAAATTCGCCGGAAATTTTTATGTATAGATTGTTCTTAATTTTATTTCAGATTGTTCAGAATGTTTGTTGAGCAGTTTCCGAAACGTCCGAATATATTTTTATATACTCATGAAGTATATATCTTTTTGATACTAATACTCATTATATTATACTATTCTAGCCTAGTACTATCAGCAATGGCAAACGTTCAAAATAACGGTGTTCGCATTTATATTGGACCATTACAAAATAATTTCAAAGATATTCAGATTGTTAGTTTTGTATAATAAATCTGTGCTACAAAAAAGTCTGCAACGGCATATATCTCAGAACAAGAGATAACTCACTAAAAGCATTTGTATATGTTTTCATTTTTAACGAAATTTATAACGTTCAGTTTGTTGTTGAATATCGTCGTAACTATCATCGAAGAAAAATAACGTCGATGGTAAGACCATTTGATACGATTATTTTTTTCCGGTAGCGAAGCAGCGGATACACTGCTAGTGATTAATACAATATTGAAACTCTAGCAAGTAGCTTCTTTAAGAACCTATTACAAGCAAGTTCATTTTCGGATTTTGTGTAGTGCTGGAAGTCAAGATAAAGGGACCCTCCCATGTTCTATGTGTCTGTGTGTTGGAAATCTATTATTATTTTTATTGATAGTTATTTTTAAGCGTGTTAATTAATTTTATTGAAGTGCAACATCTAAATTATAAAGTGAAAGAGGAAAAGAAACCCTATAAATGGTTTATTTCTATTTATATCTATCATATGTTCCTCAACAGGTGGTTTTGAAAAAACCGACAGCTACTAAATGTAGGGGTTCTGTATTAACAACCCAACATATGGTACGGTAGATTTATTGGACACCCGCTATATATAATTATGGCCATCTCTCACACACACACGCATACACGTAGATACTATATACTCTTCTCTCTATCCATAAACAGCTGGCTTTTAAAAAACTGTTGCCTTAACACCATATGTTATGCCAAAGTTTTTAGAAAAAAAAAGTTTCAGTAAATCATTTGTAAGTTTACATTTTTATTTAATAGAAAATATGGGTGAATAAATATTTGTTTGTAAATAAACAAAAACTTTGGCTGGAATTAAGAGGAAATTAAATTCATAACCAGAGATGGGTGTTAACGCGTTTTTTTGGATTTGTCTACTTTACTTTACATGTAAAGTGGCGTAAACATGGCGTAAACAATAATCTAAGTAATCTATGTCAACTATGTAGACAACCAGATTGGGGATAAAAATATGTCGCTAACCTGGTATCGTAGCCTTAGTGTCCTGATTATATTATTTTTATTTTTCTATCAATATTACATTTAACAATGAATTTAATAAACAACGATTTGTATCACCAGAAAAATAATTGTGTACAAAAATTTGCAATTTAATGGAAGTGAAAGTAAAAATACAATCTTATATAATATGCGTCTATTTCTGTTGTTTTCCGCCAATCAGCAAGTGCCATTACTGTGACGTAAGGGACGTATGCCAGTGACGTATGACAATGACTGTATAGGGGAAACTTCCTAAGCGCCCTGACATCTGATGGCAATTTCCGGAAGATACGAAAGTGACATTGTTTTGTTATGTTCAATGGAGAAAACATGTTTTTTTGTTGTTTGTGTTGTAAATTTGTGAATCAGGGAAAAAAACAATCAATTTTGTTATGTGCAGCAATGTAAATCGTGAATAAGGAAGAATCCTTCTTAAACATTCCATAATTTACCTAAATCGAAAAAAATATCAATTGAAACGACGTTTGGAGGCAGAGAGAAAGTGAATCGTAGGTTTTTATGGACCCAAAAACTAAAAATCCAAGGCCATGCCTGCATTTTATGGAAAGTGATTTTTACGTCCAAAAAAAGCATTTATCCCACCCAAAATTTGCCTAAATCATCAGTTGATATATTAAACGGCCCTTCTACTTTTTCAGGCAGATATATTAATGTTTACTAATATATTTACCATATTTTTGTTATTATTATATTGACAGACAGCCAAAAAGAATTAAAAATACAATGAAAAACTAAAAATTTCCTCAAAATTTCTTAAGAATAGTATATTATTACATATCTTATAAATCGTAGATTACCTTTAAATTTAAAAAAAACTCGGAATACAGGAAAAATACAACTCGTGTTCATTTTCATCATGTAAACAAATACACGAGTAACAGTTTAATGTCACTTTCGAGTGTTCGAGCTTTGCCGCATATGGCGCTGCGATCTTAAAAAGTTTCCCCTATTGTTTTCGTGTCTCGGTACCTTATGGCCGGTACCTTAATTTTTGATTGCCATAGTCTAAAGGTTTCGTATTATTTTTCAAATTTCTGTTTAGATTTAAGTGGTAACAAACTTTCTGTTGCTTTTTGTTAATTTTTCTCGATATATTCTGGTAATTCTTGCATATTCATTGTGATTGTAAAATTAATTCTGACAATTACATGATTGAACAAAATCATTGGTTTTTTTGTCTATAAACTGTTTATTGTCATAGGTTACCAGATAAGTATAAATATCTGTTTTAATTTATTTTATATAAATTCTATAAATTTTATATATTTTAAATAAATTTTAGTGTTTGTAGTCTTTTATTTTTTGATTAATTTTGTATTTTAAATTAATTTCTGAAACATATTCAAATTTAGATAATTTGCAAGGTACCTAACATACGTCTGCGTTTGCAATCATATTGTTTTTGAACAATAGTTATTTTACCTCAAAAAATGTATATAATAAAATAAAAAAAAACGATTATTTTCTGTTGGGTAGTGCAGTTCTTAATAAAATTAATATTTGGGGGGCTATGCACTACACAATAGAAATCTATAAGATATCTATAAGAAAATATATAACTAAACACAAAACTGCTAAATAAACAATAAACTAACTAAAAAATATAGTAAAATAAAATTTAGCGATACCAATACAAATGTCCCCATATTAAAAAAAAAACTTTATAATTTGTGAATCTTCAAAATGACCATCGAACACAAGCTGAATATGACTTCTATAGGTATGTTTTAGTAAAATAAAAGAGTGAAGAGCAATATTATATCTATAATTCAAATTTAAAAAAATTGATTTAGTTAATTTTTCGGTGCTAAGACTGAAGTTATGACGTAAATGACGAAGTACATTGACTGGGTGATTTGAGTATAGCATAATACGATATTTATAAATTGGTTGTTATAACCAAACTTTTATCTGTCACATCAAGTAGTTAAGTTGACAGTAAGAAGTAACAAAAGACAAGTGTTGAATACCTTTCGCTTTTTACTTCAGAAGTAAGTTTACAAGTTTGAATTACGTCAGAAGTTTGAAAGTGTAGTGAGAAATATAATGTAAAACACTCATCCCAACCGTTAAACTTAACAGTGCGATGTTAACGATGTTAAAATAACAGTTGTGTTCAGTATAACACCTTAAAAATATAAAATTATTTGGTATAATATAATTTAACATGACAGTGTAAGGGAAAAAAATAAACTTTTGTGGGAAAAAACGTTATTTTTTAATATTTGCCAAAAGGATTGATAAATTCAACCGCAAATGATATGTCGAATGACACAAATGCAAAAATAACCTTGCACTGTTTAATAATTTTATATTTTGCGTAATTATTCTGCGTAGGTAGTTATGGGAATTTCTATTACTTATTAGTTTAGTAAAGAATTTGTAATAATACAAACTATTTTAGTTTATTCTAAACAAGTCAACAACAATAATATTCAAAGTTTAAAACAAGAAACTATTCGCGACTCCAAATAATAGTGAGATATCTGGTGGTGGCTTGGTAAATTAAGCAGAAGCGTATATTTGTATAATATTTGTAATGTGTCGTGCTGCAGTTTATGTGAATTAAGACGTATTTTTAAATATAGTGACTTAAATACAGTGCCGAAATATTGTTTGAACAGATAAATATTAAGAAAAAACTTCTGACATACGCTTTTCGTCTACCATCAACTGTCGTACGCAGCGCCACCAACGTTAGTTCGAATCGCGAATCGCATTGGCGGCGCTAGCTCTTAAAATCTGATGCGGCCAGGAAATATTTGAGAAGGGCATCATTTTTTATGGACAGGTGAAAATACAAGTGATGACCTAAAAAAGGTCCTCACTTTAAAAAATGTTTTTCTCCAACTATTTCTGAAACTTTTTCAAAACTTCAGCAGGCCTACGGAGACAGTGTTTTGTCAAGGACCCAGGTTTTTTGGTGGTTTAAGGCATTTGCAGAAGGAAGAGAGTTGATTGAAGATGAATCACTCAGCGGAAGGCCTTCATCTTCAAGAACCGATGAAAATGTCGACAGAATCCGGGATCTTGTGCGTTCAGATCGTCGGTTGACAGTTGACAGAATAATCGGGAAAGAGTTGAATTTGACTCACACTACCGCTCATCAAATTTTGACCAATGAATTGGGGATGAGACAATACGAACCGTAACCGACCAGCAAAACTCAGTATCCGAGTTCCTACTATGAGGATTGGAAGAACCGTCTCCAGCGCTGTGTGGCTACCCAAGGAAGTTATTTTGAGAGAGACAATATTGAATTGTAATGCTATTCGAATACAAAAAAAATAAATAAAAAATCAGTCCGTTTACTTAATTTACACACCTCGTACGTATGTTGTCGCGGCTTCGTGTTTAGACGGTTGCCTAAAAAGCACAGAGCTGCAACAAAAATGCAACAAAATCTCAAATCAAGAAATAACAAAAAAAAAAAAAATACTAGTACTAATGGCCATTACAGTCGAAGTAGTTTAATATCTAATAAAAAAAATCACAAATAATAATATTAGATAGTGCTTTGTAAAACAACATAATCCATTAAGTTTAAATATAAGTATATAAATATTATTTACAATATTAATCATTAAATAACAAAATAAGGTATTACAACTTCAGGTCAATTCTAAACGAACTATAACTGAATTTTGAAAACAGAATTTTTATTAGAATAAAATATTTAAATGATGGTAAGAACAAAATGCTAACATCCCTTAACGTAACAGGCGATAAAGTAGTAAAAAATTAAAAAACTATTAACTTGATATTTATAATTAAACTGTATTTACACATTTGTGTGTTTTTTTTTTTTAACTAATTAATGGTTGCCTCAGCTTCTCAGGCTATTGACAACCAGATACATATGTTACCTTTATTAATATTACATATATACTTGTGTGTGATTGTACATATAGTTTTAACAATATATTATATGAGTAGTATTTTCATTAAATTGAATAGTTATATTTTTGAGGCTATGTTTATGTGCTTTAAGAATTGGATAACCCGGGATTCTGTGTCCGTGTTGTTGGCTAGTAGGTCCTTAATTGTAGTTGGTAAGGAGTTTGAGTCTCTTTGACTTTGGTACTGGTCACATTCTAGGAGGATGTGTTCCACGGTTAGTCTAGTATTGCATGTACTGCATATTGGTGGATCGGTTCTCTCAAAGATGTACTTATGGGTGTACACAGTATGGCCAAGTATCAATCTTGTCAGTATGACTCTGTTTGTACGACAATTCCACTGTTTTACAGTATCTTTTATTCTGTGGGGGTGATTGTTGTCTGCTGTATTTTGCCATGCAATTTTCCATTTTTCTTCCATTTTTCTTCGAATAGAATTCTTCAAGTCATAGCTAGGTATATGCATATCTACTAGTTCGCCATTTACGGCTTTTGCTAGTTTGTCAGCTTCTTCGTTGCCTTCTATCCCTATATGCGAAGGTACCCACATAAGAATAATTTTCTTGCCCCCCACTGGCATATTTGTTATGTCTAATAAACATTTCATGACTTTATTATGTTTTTTTATTTTTAAAATTATCTTTTAATAGTTAAAATTTAAGAAAATGGTTATTGAAGTTGAGTTTTGTGTTACTTTATATTCACCCGCATTTTAAAAATTCTTTTCAATGTAAGAAAATAATGTTTGACATATATTTCACTTCTACCGTGTGGTCCTAAGCACATACATTTTTTTTTTTACACACTTTTCAATAATATTTTATTATTTCACGTTACCATCGTGGATAAACAATAAATACTCTATTTTTAGCCATGATTTTTATGTTTTGAAATATGAAAATCTACATCACGTTTTGTCGGTCTCATAATTGAACGTTTACATAATTGGGAATTGTAGTCGTAAGAGTACAATTTTGTACACAAAAGCCAGATCCGCGGATACAGATACGGATACGGATTATTTGCTTGCTGATACGCGGATACGGATCTTTCATTCAAGTAGACAAACGAAGAGTTTGAATCGATAGTTTGATATATTACACGGTTCCTATAGACCAGGGATCGGAAAACTTTAGAGGCTAAAGAGCTAAATTCACCATTTGGAAACATTTTAAAGAGCCATAAGTTTGTTTTAACACATGACTTTTTTTAGCATCAGTTAATGAGTAGTGCATATTTTAGTCATTGATATTACCGATACACTGCATAAAAAAGCATGAAAATAAAATGAACTTTTGCGTGGATATTTTCTAAATTTTATTCCTTATCAACTTAATTTGAAGAGCGATACGAATATCCTCAAAGAGACGTATGCGGCTTGCCGACTCCTGCTATAGACCATCGGTTCCGTGTGCTCCGCGGAGCCCTAAGTGCTCTACGTGCACTTCTTAGTGGCTCCGCAGCCGTTCCAGGAAATAAAATAAATAAAAATTTAATAAAACCAAAAGAATTATAAATAAAAAACAGAATCAAAATAAGAAAACTGAAAATGACATTCTGAACGAAAATTTACCAAGTTGAATGTATGTCCGTGTGATTTCTGAGTCCAGCAGGTTTATGAATCTAGCTGGAATGTGATCGGCGAGATGCATTGCTGTTTAAATATCAGCGTGAATTTTAATTATTTGCTTCATTTTATATAAAACTGTCTATCTATCAATAAGTGAGCTGTAAAAGAGAAAAGTGAATTTATAATGAAAAACTCTACCCCTTCCCCCTTAACGTTACTTCTAAACACCATTAACTTGTAAGACATAGGGTAGGCCTAAGGGGCTCCGCCATAGAAATTGATTCTAAAAAGGGCTCCCCAAGTCTAAAAGGTTGGGAACCACTGCGCTAGAGTAAAATTTACTCCACCTTAAGCATTTTTAGACGCAATATGAATATTAATTAAAAATTTTCTATATATCCGTTTAAGATCCGCCTTAGAAAAAAGGGAAACGGACCCGGATACGGATTTTTATTTCTTACGGATAATTCACAAATACGGATACGGATATCTGGAACACCACTATTCGTGGATTCACAATAAACTCCCCACCCATCCAAAAATATGACACTTGTTGTATAAATATCTATATTTTTGTAAATAAAATATGATCTTCAAAATAATTTATGAAGCAAAATCATATAAAACAATAGAAATATAATTTGGAAGTACAAGTTTTAAACTTAATAACATTTGTAAAAAACAAATAGTTCATGTGAACAGCCTAAATTAATCTAATTTACTTTGATCTAAAATTAAGCTATTGATCATATTCGATGATTCAAATTTTAATTCAGATGTTTACAAGTGCGCTTCTAACAAATAATATAACCGCTTGATATAACTGACCATCACACAATGCATTTGATTATGTGTGTTCTATGCGTGATGCGTATGTGTGTGTGTATGTGTGTGCGTGTGCGTGTCATGCGTTGAAGTGCATGGTTCTGACCAGCAAGTGAGACAAATGTCGTGACCTTGTATCAGGTTGACCCGAGCCGTAACCACAGGCGACCCCAAGACTGCAATTGCAACTAATCTCGCACACATACCCAGCATATAACATCCATTGACGTACGTCATTGGACAGTCATACATAATACTCTGTCCGTTGCCCACTACAACAATAACAAATACTCATGGCTTATCTCGGATATTTCATTTGATTTTGAATGTTGCGGCAGAAAACAAATTGTTTATGTTTTCCATGTTTTTGCTAAACCAGTGGTACATAAGAGCTGCAGTACTGCAGAACCCCCAAAATTAAATTAATTTAAACAGCACAGACCATTATGATTTTTTCGCTCTCTCTTTCTACATGCACTGTAAATTTAGAGAGCTAAATTTACTTAATATTTCATTAAAAACGCTCACTGCTTTTGTACTTCTTGCATAAAACAAATAGTTCGTCTACAAGTTATGATATACAGTGAGTCGATGTGCTGTGTGCTTTGGCAGCAGTTGCTTATTGTATCGGCAGAATGCAGTAAGTATACCTCCGGAGCTGCACACGTTCGCGGTTAAAGGTTGCGAAGTGAAGGTCTGACTACTGATACTTTTCTATTTTTAATATTCCATTAAAAAGTATACTTACGGATGTGAAGTGTGGCACATCAATAGCAGAAACAAAAATAAATAACTAGCTACGGAAATGGATTTTTGGCGAAGGAGCTGTAGTAAATCAAAACTGGACAGAATAAGAAATGACACAATTAGAAAAACAGCAAAAATACAACATAATATAATTGACACAATCGAAACCAAACAGCTAATCTGGTACTGTTACGCAAATAAAATGATGGAAGATAGATGGCCGAAAAGGATACTAACCTGGATACCAGAGAGGAGAAGAAAACGAAGACCTAGACGAAGTTGGAGAGCTCGAATAGAGGAAGTAATGTCGACGAGAGGACTAACAGAAGATTTATGCCATGACAGAAGTTCCTGGAAATTGGGAACGGAGAAGCGGCGTCAGCTGCATTGAATCCGAGCATATTCATATGTATATATAATATTCCATTATTTTTTATGATGTTGTGTGCATGCAAAAGTAGTGTATTTAATTCAAATTCTTTTAAAATATAAACCGGAGCTACCACGGACAGTCCATAAGTCGGATAATACGGGCAGCTACGTACAAGTATAGAATTTATCGTAAAAATTGGACGTGGTGACCGGATAGGCACAATATATACAAAATAGCGTTTATAGTGTGCTTAGAAAATCCAAATTCAACTACATACCACCAAATAAATGTTGTAGTAAATTATTATATTATTACAATCATCATTATATTTATGATTTGGCTTGGATAATATGGGCACTCTGATAGTTGGGATTCTACTAGAGATGCGTAAAATCTTCTGTATCTACTGACCAAGTATTATTACTAATATTATTTAAGCAAGGATTTACATAAGATACATTGCCGAGGAAATAAAGCTGCGTAAGTGGAATTTGAACATATTAATGGGTTCCTGTAAAATCACAAAAAATGTGCTAAATTGGAACCTACAGTTCTAGCAGAGGTAGATCGCGCAAGACTTGGAAAACGACTGTCGTCAAAGGGTTAAAAAAGTGTTTTCTGGAGAGAAGACAAAGCTCTAGGTGGACATAGATTTCGACAATATTTCACATCTTGAGTTTTCTTAAACACATCAGAACTACTTTTGGATAACAGCATGTAAATGAACAAATCTATGGGCCTTTCAAAAAGCCAATGTACCTACTAGGCTTTCGATATAATTTTGTTACATATCACCAGATACATGGACTATATACAACTTCGAAAAGAAAACAACCTCTAACACTTCAGGATAAAACGCAAAGACTGCCAGACCGATCAAATTAAAACAATCATGAGTGTATGAGTCGTGAAATCCACGATAAGATTACAACGTCGCAACAGATGGAAAACTCTTGCATACCAAGCGATAAAAGCACTTAAAATTTCTTCATCGATTCTTCTGCAAAGATACGAATGAGAAGAAGATGAATATATACACCTAGTATCTCCCGTTTTGCATTGTCAATTAAATTGTCTTTAGACCTGGCTCACAAATTCTCTATTATGCTTTGGTATTTTTTATCTTTTGAAGTAATCGTCCTTGCTGATCCATCTACTCACGTGGAGAGTCCGTCAGAATAGCATGGGCTGCGGAATACCCGCTGTTCATAATAATGAATGGCGTGAATATCCGGAAGTTTTGATGTAATATACCTCCCTTATATCTACGTCACTGTTGTGACTGGTGCCACTTAATCCGTGGCTTCATCACGTGTATGAATGTGCAATGATCGCGGCGCGAACATGTATCACTCTTCTGTACGTTTGAGTAGCCATACCCCATGCTTACTCTCGCTCGTCGATTCACGACACATGTCTTGCTAATTGCTATTATGTTCTTTGACAACGCAAAATTACTCTTAAATACAATTGGATTTGATAAAAACTTCAATACCAACACCAATATTTACTCTTAGAAAATTTGAAATTAAATTTGCACAAGGAAAACGGCATAACCTTATTAACGAACAACTAGATCTGTTTGAAACACCTATTCTAAAGACTATGGTCAATGGGATTTCTTAATCCCTTCTCACACCAATTTGTATTTAGTTAATCCTTTACACTTTGTTTAAATTGTAAACATTTTTCTGTAACACTTTCTTCTTCTGAAAATGAGCAAATATCAGAAATACATATACAAACACTACTTTACTTAAATCTTTAGCCTTTGTTACCATTAGATGTCAGGCTGTGTTGGAGTTTGAGTTTCTGCTTAAGTTGGTGATTTTTCCATAACTATTTCTATTTATTTCTGTCCTTTGTCAAAATTTAACCTTTTGTCCAATCTATTTCTCTTTTTTCAACCGCATTCTTCAGTTTTTTTCTTCATGATTTCGTTAGCCTTTTTCTGCGATTTCTCCTCACTGTTCTCGCTTCCATGACTCTTTTTATTTCCCTGCCATTATTCATCGTACTTATTATGTCTATACCACCGTAGCTGTCCTTCTTCAATGGTTTGCTCCACAAGTTTCGTGACTAGCTTTTCTCTGAAAGTCGAGTTCCTGATTCGGTCAATTTTGGTTTTCCTTTCAATTTTTCTCAGGAATCTCATTTAAGTGCTTCGCATTGCTTCTGTGGTCCATGACCGTATGTTAATATGGGTACCGCTACTTTTTTGAGGATATGTACCTTCGCTTCTTTCGATATCTTTCTTTAATTGAGGATGGATGTCTTTATACAATTAAACGGTCTGCTAGCTGTATCTACTCTCTCCGATATCAAACCTCTAAATTTTCATCTTGTGAGAAGGTAGTTCCCCGGTATTTGAATTTGTACATTTGTTCTATCAAGTCCTCTAGTTTTATGTTTAAAGTTGTTTCTGCTTATGACCATGGTATATATATACATACATAATCAAGACATCTTACACATGAAGATGCCGAGATGTATGTGTAAACCCAACTTGTTCTGCGATCTGTTTTCAGTATTTGTACAGTTTTTTTCATTTATTTCTATTGCCTAGTTTTTTATTGTGTTAGTGTTTATGTTTTTAAACTGTGCTGCTTCCGCCATGCTTCCTTGCAACGTTTTCATGGGTCTTCCTCTTGGTCGTTTTATTGTACATCAGGTCTCGACTGTCCTTGTAGTTCTTTCCTCCGTTTATACGTGGACGTGCCGTCTTAATTGTTTTCCATATATGTTTTCTAGCGCAGAATTTGTATTCAGTTCTTCTCTTTTCTGTTTTACCTTTGATTACTTTTTAAATTTTCATTTCTGTACTCCTTAGGTTGCTTTTTTGCCTACAAATCTCGCCCAAAATTACAAAGACGAACAATAAATATGATCAATTTAGGTAATTAGGTAAGGTTTAGTTAGTAAACATCTATGACAGCAGAATTAGGAAAATGATAATAGATAATAAACATTTTACGAAGCCACCTAAAGACACGGTCTAAAGACACACAGATGTCGCCTTCTTCATAACTCACTGATTTCCAAAGCTGTAAACGCTACCTCGAACGTTAAAACAATCTACTAAACATAACCATAATGCACAGTGCACAGTCAACTAATTTAAAGAGCTCTGAACGCAGCTTTAGAGTTGGTAGAAATACCGATTTGTACACTGTCACCTTGGTCGATTCGGGGATTTCTCTTATGTTTAGGAATTGTGCTTTGAATGCATTGAAGACTTTTCCAGCGTTGTTGCACCTCTCTTTGATTTTGAGGTCTAGTTCCGTTTTCTGAGAAATGGCATATATATATACATATTACCAAGTGTGTTATTTTTTTTATCTATATACAAGCTTTGAAAAAGACGAAGACTGAAACTAGTCAAAACTTTTTATATTAAAATACCCAGTGTTTTCCATTTAACCAGTTATTAAATAATAATATTTGATGTAAGATATTGGATATTCATTTTAATATTTGATAACATTGCAGTTGTCCTCAATAAGATATTGATCCAAATATGAATCATAGATTTAATCTTATACGAACGAAATCTTTATGCACTCCTGCTGAGAAGTAGTTTCTATTTTCTGTTGAAAAAATTGCATTTACATATGCAACACTAAGAAGTTTAGTACTGAAGTTTTTCAGTTCAAAGTCATTCAGTGTTTGGTAGTATAACCGTTAGAATGCGCTGCGGAATTGCAATGCATAAAAAATGCATTTACATACCAAAGAGGCAATATTTTTTATGAACAAACTAAATTTTGTTTCAACGAAATTGAACCGCGAATAAGAATAGTTTTTTTCATGGAAACTACTTTAAAAGAACAAGAAAATGTTTATATTTAAATAGAGAAAAAAACATATTTTTTTAATTGGATTGAAATGAAAAAATATCTTTTCATTAGAAATTGTGTCAGGTCAGTTATATCTGTCTTTATCTACTACATTTTGACTTGCAATTACTTCATTCTTTTCTAGGCATAATCTTATCCACTGGACTATATATATTTGTGCTATATTTTTAATAAGCAACGAGATTTGCAATTTAATTATTTGTTTTTTTAATTGTTTTTTCATTTAACTCCCATTAAATTGCCGCATTTTTAATAAATACGATTCAGATTAATGTAAAGTTTGCCAACGGGGTGGCCTAGCTCGTTAAATTACACAGTTCTGACTGGTAAAAACAGTCTGAATTGTGAGGTAGCTAGTTCAAGTCTCCGTTGGCGATATTATTCGGGCGAGAATAATGTTAACATTACTCCCATTTTCACAATCATTTACTCCTCTTATTGCCCCCGTTGCAGAAATAGGCCGATGTAAAATAATAATAAAAAAAATGTATAGTTAGTCGTGTCCGACAATTAATTAATGTGTGAAGTTACACGGATTTTGGACAGTAATAAAACAAACAAATACAGCTGACCAGTTTCAATTTTTTTTTATTTTTTCGAAGAATTAAATGATTTCGAACCTGGTCAACTGTATTTAGTTGTTTTACTTCAGTTTGAGACCTGTAAAACTCCTATTACATTTACATTTATCTCAAAATAATTTGACTACGCATGCTGCCGCAGCATAATACGAAGAATTGAAAGTCAAGATGGTCAAACTCAAGCATATTACTTTGGTTTTAGCCCATACGATTGTATTTCGCGGTATATTTTGCGAGTTCTCCGTTAAGGCAGGTCCATAGCAACGCCCTGGCATCGAAGCAATTGCCACGGGCGCGAGGCCTGAGGGGCGCCATTGTATATTCGGCCATGAGATATAAAACAACTTCTCAAATACTATTAGCAGTGCTGTAGTCGTAAAATCAATAGAAGGTACACGTATCGTCCACATTCAGAGGATATTAAATTTAAAAATATTAAAATGAAAAAAGATAAAATGGGCGCTTTTTTAGGTTAAACTAATTTACAACTGTCTACTTTAAGTATTTAATTTAAGGGTTTAATTTGTGATAAACTCTTGACAGTGACATAATTGTCGAAGAACTAGTATCGAGTGAGATGAAATAAAATTAGTGAAACTTACCAAATGTTTGTTTTATTTATGCCTTTATTACATGATTTTTCACCATGAAATTTTGTATACTTCTTCCGAATAAGTTTTTTTTAAAGGTAAATTTTTGCTTGACCACCTAAAATATTTAATACCTTATCTAACACACTGAACCAGTATGCTTTGATAGTGTAATAGCTAGCATGCTGCGCTCTAGAGGAAATTTTATTTTTTCTGCTTTTTTTGCAGTTTGTTTAAATTATTTTTTCAAAATTCTAGTTATATTTGGGCTAATGTTGCATTTAATTTTCAAAAGCGTAAATTTAATAACCAGTGGAAATTGTTGAAATTGAATACACAAAATCAGAGGGGAGTTACGACTTAAAACAACAAAGCCATAGGCGCAATTTTCAAAATCTTAATGAACCTTGCTATATAAAAAAATACTGTACATATTTAGAAACCTAAATAATGGTATTAGGCATTCGAATTAAAATTAACAATAAAAATATTTTAACATAAAATTTGTTTTGGCATCCCAAATTATCATCATTCACTTACTAAGTACTTGCGAAAATCTGATGTGTGAAAATTCACACTTCACATAAATTTTTTACCTTATCTTTTAATACCCATAATCAAAAGTTATGGGCAATTAAATATGGGCAATTACTTATATATTATCCCAACATTTCGTAATAGAGTATAGAGCCTCTGTTTGTTCCAAATTTAGGCCAATTGTTTTAGTTCTGCCCGCAACAACTGTTTGTGTCTCATTTAAAATCAATCACGTGCTAAAATAAAATTTCAGCATTCAATAAAGTTTCAAGCTCAAGTTTTCTTACAAAAAAACTCACAATTTATTGACAATTGATATTATGAAATTTAATTTTCAAATATTCAGTTACGGAATAAGTATATTCTTAAAAATTTAATCAAAATTCAATTTGTTGATACAAAAATACTTAGACAATCCTAGTTTCTATAAATATACGTTGGAACATGTTGTCAATTGTGTAATAATTCCTCGAGTAAACAAATTATTATTAAACAATTTAATTTGTAACACTATTTAAATGTTTAAATGTGCAGAATTATTGTTAGGCCCGACCGTTAGGTCGAGATATATTTACATCTGTATGTATTTTGTATTAAATAAAAATACGGGAGGATTGCTGTTGCTGTGGTAACATATACAAGTTAAGTAAGGATACTTACAGTATTAAATTATATAATTTAAATTCCATTTTGTTAGAGTTGTTTTCAAAGAAAGTTCTAATGTGATGTAATTTTAAAATAAAAAATATTGGCAATTTGAATTAAAAGAATTACTGTATGTAAACAAAGTTATGTGAAGTATGAAGTACACATTTTAGAGTTGTTTAGGCATTTGGTTAATGATAACAATCTGTAGATACATATTTAAAATCATAAATTTTGATAACTTTTGAAAAAATAAACACGTGTCTCCATCTAGAGACCTACAACCCTACTGGAGATGCGATCGCATCTAGATCCAGAGATTCAGCTATACCTACCCAGTTCCCCAGTCAGTCAGATAAATATTATAAGCATGGTGTGAAAAAAATAACTTTAGAAATAATTATCAGATAAAAAAATCCTGTTGTACTATTCCAGTTCACATTAATGTGCATTACTCAGATTTTAGTTATTAATAAGATGTGGAACAAAAGTCTTTTTGCACATTTTTGGCAAAAATCGTATTTCAAAAAAGAAATCCCTTTTTTTTGGGTCTATGTCTTAAGAGCTTTCTTTTGATACCGAACAATCAATTTTAAAAAATAATTATTTGTTTCATCATCATCATTGGCGCAACAGCTCGAGATGAGGCTAGTCCTCCTTTTTCCAGGATTCATGACCATGTTTTCATAACCATTCAGAAATAATATGGTCTTTGCTTCATTTTTTACGTCCGCTTTTTTAGCGTACATAATTATTTGTTTCAACGATACAAAATTTCGATATTTTTCGAATAGCATACCCTCATTATACATTGTTGAGAATTTTTTCAAATTTTTAACTAACCCCTCTGGGAAATACAGGGTTTCTTTGATTTAAGACAAGATTTTGAAAATTAGTAACTTTTAACGTTTGATGAGGCTTCTGATAATTTTCTTTAGCAAAAGCCCACTTCAATTATTAATAAGTGAGCTAGCGACAACTTAAAAAAATAAAAATTCCATTTAGTTTCGCTTAAACGTTTCGAATAGCCTTTTCAACGACCCAAAAAATTGATATATTGCGAAAAACTAACTGTATCAAAACCAATTCCAGTTCCCATCAAATATATTATTGAAATTTTGTTCAGATTTTTAAATCAACCCTTCTGGGAAATAGGGTGGGGGACTAGTTTTTTGACACATTTTTAGCAAAAATCCCGCAAAAAAATGTTTTTCCAAAAATATAAATTTTATGATTTATCCACGCTTTAAGAGGTTTCATTTGATATCTCACGCAAGATGTAAAAAAAATATTTATTTTTTCGTTGAAAAATTAAGAAACTAAAATACCAGATTTACAAGTTCACATGGTTCCATACACAACATTTACAACTTTGTTTTAAGCCCATTTACAACACAACAATCACCAAAGTCACCAGATCTACAAACTTATTACAAAATTAAATAAATATTATAGGAATCCTTTTGGGTCTCACACTTTGGAGATGCTCAAACAAGCTAAGTCTGTTAATAGTTGCTATAGTAGTACGCACAAAATAGAAATGCTATGTTATTATATAGAATTAATTAAAGAATTCCAATATGAATCTTTTACAGAAATTATGATTTTTTAAAATATTGAAGGATATTTAAATTATTAAAGATACTGAAAAGGATTAAAGTTGCTATTGCATATATTAACTAAATTAAAAAATTTAAATTGTGCATTACCTTTATAGACTTCAATTTAATAATATTTGCTACAGAATCATAAAATTGACATTTATTTTGTTATGCCAATTTTCAGAATGTTACCATATGTAGGAGAAGTAAAAGATTTAATTATATAGTTCATAGCTTCAACTTGTTAACAGTAATCACGCAATTAAAAATTATCAAGAAAGTCTTCTTGAAACATTTAATAATTTAACTATCCTTATATGAAATAAAATTAACAAAACTTTTTGATTAAGTTTAATAAATAGAAATATCGTCTCTGTTTGGACGTAAATGGAAAAATCTTGAACATTTCTGCATAAAATGCATTAAATTATCTTTAATTTTGTAATCTTTGGTTCATAAGACCTTATATTTTAAATAAACAATTTCGGCGCATGAAACATAAGTCATACAGATCCGTAATAGTATTTTTCACAGGTGGATAAGTAATTTAAAATCCATTTCGATATTCTAAAATTTTCTGAGTGGCAAAATTATGGTTTTCAGGGCCCAGTATTGCCCAATTTTACTACAAACATTTCTCGTATGGACACCACACTAGATGTAGCTTAAGAAGATCTACCAGATAGATGATAATAAAGAATTGTCGGAAATTATTGTTAAACTAATACAGAAAGAAGTTATGGGCAGGCCTATGTTTAGCAGTGGATGAAGACGACTATAACAGATGTTGATGATGACAAAAGTCTTGTCTCTTCATGTTAAATATACGCACGCCGAAATTATTGAAGCTGGAGTTGAAATAAGATGCAAATAATTTGATTATCAACGATGACGATATCAATGACAGTTGAAACTTCGTTCATATCAACAGCTCTTTCTGGAAGAAAGGGGGAAATATATTGAATGACAAATTGCTTCAACGACGTTGTTCACTTAATGATCAGTAATTTGGGGATTGTTCGAAATTAGGAATTTTTTTGGTGCTGTTTTGACAAGTTTGCTCATATATGTAAACATGCAATCTATTCTGAAAGACTTCTTTGTATTTTATGTTCGGGTAGGTGCATAACAAAGTAGTTTTCTTTAAGAATTAATGTCAAATAAAGTATTTTTGTCTTCATAAACTAGTTTTTATCATTCTTTATGAAGTATTTCCGATTTATGCTTAACATCCGGTTATTATGCGTTCATATACATATTTATTCCATGTTTCCATCCCCTTATACTCGTATACAAAAGGGGAGAAAACCCTTTGATATAATATTCTTGGAATAATGAATATATCAATTTAATTTTTATTTATGAATATATCGTGCTGTTTCACAAATTGCATTCCTGTTGCAACATGCATTTGACACGCTAGCATTATAAGTTGGCAATGACCGCTGGGGGAAAATACGGTAGAGAAAGTATTCTAGCTCTCACGTCAACCGATAAAACCGTTTAAGTTAGGGCACACGAAAACACTGTAACACCTACTCAATAAGAACTCAGTTGGGTGAATAAACACCACAAAAAACTTGGACAGATACTTAAATCTAGTATAAATTATCAAAAATTGATAGTGGTATACCAAAAAATATGGTAACACATTTCGTGTGGCGTGGTACCACACACAGTACTAAAACAATAATCGGACGATGTCAAGAAAAAGCTATTTTCAATTCATTATCACCTAGAGTGATAAAAAATATTTCAAGGCCAGAAAGTTATTAAAACTACGATCATTGGCTTTTAATACGTCTAGCCATAGAAATATTATTATTATTATTAATATGGCATTTACTGAAAAGCAGATTAGATAAAAATTATTGGCGAAGATCACCAAGTACAAAGATTTGCAGATTGAAGTACAAAAACTTTGGAATAAAAATGCAAGTATTTTGAACAGTTGTTGGAGATCTTTGTGTAATTCTTCTTCCTTTATAGCTCCTTCTTCTGTTTCTTTTAGTTCGTATCATAATCATCATCACTGCATCTCTACTGGAGGTTTAGCTGCCTTTACTATTCACCTCTATACTATCCTGTATCTTGATTTTCCTTTTTAGTTTGTCAAATCTAATTTATACAGATCTTCAGCTACACTACCTTTCTAACTCATTCTTTAGTCGTGTTTATGTGAGCTTATGGTTCATTTGCTTGACCATCCCAGTTTGCTACATTTTTTCAACCACCTTACGCGTTTGGTTTTGCTCATGATATACCATAATTCACTACATGCTGATTGACGACCGACAACTGATAAAGAAATAAATATCTATTTCAAACAATTCTATTTACAATTCAATGACTTATTTGAACTTCTCATATCCATCGTCCGTAGTTTTTATTTTCGTTTGTTATATTTGAATATATGCAGGTAAACGTGTGTTTTTGTATATGTAGCGCTTCTATTGCAGCTGTGAACAGAGAGAGTGAAACAAGACAATAGTTCTTTCTCATCTCTCGAAGCAATAACTTCACTTAATTTTTATTACCTTCTCGATTGAACTATATCTTTTTCTGGGGGGACGTCGATCGAGTACATCCTCCCCGTTTTACTCTATATGATGGTTCATTAGAATTCTTCATTTATTTTTGTCTTGATTGGGCCAAATATTTTTTGGAGTATCTATTCCCTGGTTTAAAGTAAGAGACAATGGCCATCTTTTGGAAGAATGACAACTGGACAAATTAAGATTTTATAAGTGTTCATTTTGGCCAATTTGGTCTCAATAAGGCATGCGAGGTTCACCAAAAAGAACCCAAACTAGCTTGAAAGAAGAAAATCATTTAGATAATTATTTCTTAAATGGTAATAAAAAATACAAACTGCTTTGCGATAGTCTTCTAATCGCCGGTTGCTAAAGTAAGAATTATCCCTAACTAAAGTTAAAATCATTTGTTTTTGTATGTTGTAACATAAAAACAAATGATTTTAACTTGAGTTAGAGAAAACTCTTACATTAGCAACCCGACATAAGAGCCGCATGAAGCCTACGATACACACTTTAACGAACGTATATTATAAATGTTATTAGGCGCGCACCCAAGAATTTATCTTGGGGAGGGGCTCAGAAAACTAAATTGTTTTAAAGGGTATGAATCGGAAAATTATTCGGAAACAAGTGCTGGTGAAGTGCAAATTTTCAAAATGCATGTTTTAACCTAAAAAAGGTCTTCACTTCCAAAATACAACTGATGATCAAAAAAACAAAAGGTCCCTTTTTTGACAAAACCACGTGTTTTTTTAGCTCTTGGGAGGCTCAAGCCCGTGCCTCTCCCCCTGGGTGTGCGCCTGGTTATTATTATTATTTTTCTTTGAATAATATTTTCTTTCGGTAGTCAATAATATTAGAACAGACAGTTATTGAATGAGTCATCTGTAAATTAATAAACAGACAAATTGTGAAATACATACAATGTGACTACATAATTACAAATTGTAATACACTATTTCTAAAAATACAAATCATTCAATATTATAATTTTTTATTTGTTGTACTTTGATACGAATTTCAACGATACATAGTTGCAATGTGTTTAAAAAAACGTGTATGCAAAAATGCTTATTATTTTAAATCTTTGTGTTTTGAATTCATCATCACTGGCTCGACAGCCCGAGGTGAGCCTAGGCCTCCTGTTTCCAGGTTTCATGACCATGTTTTCAATCTATGTACATTCAGGGGTAATATGGTCAGTATTACATCCATTTTTTAGCGTACACAGAAAGGCACCTACAGTTTATAGCCGGTTGCGAACGACTAAGCAGAACCTGTAATTTGTATAAATATTTTTACACAAATTATTTGACATAAGCAGGAATTGAACTCACGTCCGTGCCCTTGCTTAACGCACAAATAGCAGGTAGAAACGATTAAACGTTTGCAGCTACAGGTTTGCATGTTTTGAATTACTCCTTCAAAATCTTGAATGACACACTCTTCTTCATTAAACAGATAAAATAAGAATGTTGAAAACTGCATGCCCATTTCGACTTCTATACTGCCCTTTTTGTACTAGTGATGATGACAGAAAAAGAAACACTAAAAATGTGTTTCGTTCAAGTGCTTACTATTGGTTGAATTAGTTTGCTCTGGAGCAAGATATTACCTGAAAGTTGTCAGTTTGGAGTAAATAAACTTGTTTAAATATTGACGGGATTTCGCACTTTGTGATAATGCTATTAACCAAATTGTAACAATTTTATCAAGACCATATTTCACACAATTTTAGTGAGAAATTTTTCTCGTGTATCCGTTTGTTGTATAGGCCCGTCTAACAGTATCCTGTGCGCTTATGTATATTTACCAGATTCTTCACAAAATAAAAATGATGTTTATTTTGATCTATAAATAATTGATGTTTTTTGTACTTTGTTATATTTATAAATTATTTTACTTAAGAACTCAGTTCTTACTTTATCTGCATTCTGATAATGACATTTGAACTTTTATACGATAAAATGTTTTATTGTATGCTATACATAATTATTTTAACGTTAACATCAGAATTTTATGGCTTGCAAATGATAGCAATTTTGTCTTAAATATGTTTCACAATATCTAACATCACTTACCTTCAAATTTAAAGAATCACAGCTAAAACAGTAGCATATAAGTCAATAAAACTTAATTAAAAAACTGGTGACAGTTTGATGATAGAATGGTAAAAGCCTAATAACAAAACGTCGATAGAAGGGAAGGATCTCTACCAAAAAATACCATATTTATTTTATTAGTAGTTTCAGGAAAATTAATTGGTTTAAGTGGATTGTGATTTACTTAAAATTGAGTCAGAAACAGTTTTTGTAATACCAGCGGCGTGGCGTAAATTTCTGATGAAGGGATGCAGTGAAAACAAATGCATGTAAGCAAAATATTCTCGGGAATGTCAACTGTACTCCAGATTTTTAATGATAGTTTCTAATAACCTTTTCACACTAGAACATTAAGACGATTGAACTAAAAGTCCAGTTTTGTTTAAATCTCCGGTGCTGCCATTTGCAACGGTAATTTTGTCTTAAGTTAGCATCAGGAAATAACTAGTTTTATACTCTCTGCGCAGACGCACATTTTGAATTATTATTAAACACATATGGATATTTTATTCCATTCTACAATAAAGATGCTACAGTCGATAAATTGTACCTTAATTATTGTAGCTCTGTATTGTATTAAATACATAATTAAAATAACTAATTTAATTATAACAATAAGTGTAAACTTCTTATAACGTCGATATAATACAGTATTTTTGTTTATGATAATATAAAATGTTGACAGCACAAATTCAAACAAAATTTTTTTATAGAAATTATGTTGACAATGCGGACTATCTTTAACACTCAGATGTCCATATTAAAGTTAGCTTGAGTTTAGACGAGGTCACACGCTTTCACACTAGCACTTTAAGACACCTTGAGATTAACATCGGAACTTAAACATCTAATGTGAAAAGGGTATAAGGTTTTTAAGGTTCAGGTTAAGGTCTATTTTTTTTAATAAGTAATTTTTTGTTTGCAAAATTTAAAGCAGCAAAAAAAGTTTTTATTAATTCATAAATTACGTCTGAATTTATCGAAGTGATTTCTGAAACCCTGAAATTAATAAATACGTATAAAAACTATTATTTTATTCGAATTCTGTGATTTGACCATAAAGAAAATAGATATATAAAAACTCAAAAATAACCTGAACGTGCGTAAAAAATGCTTCTTAGCGTCCGTAGACCGATGCGCTGCGTAAAATGCAGAAGACACTGAGACGCTCCGAGCAGCCGTTAACACCGCCGATGAAATCAAATAAGCTGACTTTCAGTGTGCTTCTAAACTGGCTTATAACACGTCCTGGTGTTGCTGCTTACTCGACGTAACCCGTTCTAGAGCGGAAACGGTTTCCCTGTCTTATTGCACAAAATAAAGCTTTATCCAACAGTTTTAGCGTCTTTTTAATATTCGACATATTTTATTCTATAATTTATATTTTATACATTCAACTAATTTAAAGTTATTATTTTAACCATATTCTATTATAACAAATACGAAGTAAATTAATACATTATTTTTTAGCTAAAGATTTTTCACACAAAAAAAAAAACTGTCTGATTGAGCAAAGGATGCAGTGTAACACTTACTTCCATGGATGCCACGCCACTGTGCAATACAATACTCCAGCAGGTTAAATTTCTAGTTTTGCCGGTACTATTTATTCAGTTTGGTTTTAATTTCTTTTGCCATTTATTTGATTCTTATTAAATGAACAATTTGTTTATAATGTATTTTTTTCTGTTACAGATCCACGTCTGAGGCATAACTGGAAAGGACATGGTATCCTCTACTTCCAGTTTTCGGACAAAATCACCAAACATAGAGTTAAATCTGCAACTATGTATGTTTGGGTCCGAGGATCTGGTGAAAGAAGACCTTCCATGCAAGACATAGTCATTGAAGTGTTTAAAGTAAGTACAAAATCTCCCATTGACCTCTCCCGGATTGATTTGGCATCATTACAACTCTTGGCGTTTGTAGTCATAGATGCTGTATGCCAGAAATATTAATTATCTCGCAGAACTTATGTTTTGGTTATTTTAAGTAATTTTTATGCGTGATTTAATATATATTATTAAATCTTCTGTCAGTTGATCTTTCCTTCTTTTGTAAGACTGATTGGTCCAATGGCCAATATCAGTCTTCTAAATCTTTAAAATTCTGCCATTTTTCATTTTTCTTACGTCTTATCCATATCGCTTTCTTAAATGTCGGGCCCAGGGATCTTGAACACCAATACTAGATCTTCCATCAGTTAGTATCTTCACGTTTTGCGAGTTTCTCACTCATGATATTCAACTTCCGTTTCAGAGCATATCATCAGTGGTGTATTCGGGCTGGATCGCACCGGGTAGACATTCTGACAGACGGAACGGGCTCTGAAACTTTTTTCTGTATTTCAAGTAGAAAATCATTAAATTTGGATTAATAAATTTTGTAAAAATGGCATAGTCAAAAGGAAAGGAGAAATAATATCTATTTTACCCATTGCTATTGAAAAAATTAATAGAGGAGAAGGTCCTAATAAAGCCCCCCCCCCTGTTTTTTCTCGATAATTTTTTAAGTTTTTGAAGAAATGATCTTAGAAATAGCATACATCTAGCCCAAAGACTTATAAAAGACTCAAAATTGCATTGTTTCGAAAAACAAAAAAATAATATGATTCAAATCCAACTATGAAAATTTGTAAAATGTTCGAATCACGATTGAGTGTATGAAATATGGGCTGCCCCCATTAAACTGCAATTCGCTTCTAACAGAACAAGAACTCAATTGCACTAAATTTGTAAATTTGTTGAACGAAAGGTAGGTGTGTTTTAAGCTATTGCCGAAAGATGATGTTAACTATATTAGTGATTTTCTTAAGAGGCCCATATTAAATACAGGGCCCATATTAGGACCTTCTCTTTAAATTTTTTTAAAGACCTGTTTTAAAAGATGTTTTTTTTATTATTTTTTTATATTTTTTGATTTTGTTTTTAACTTTTGAAATGTTTATTTAATAGTTATAAATAAATAGTAAACAAATATTTGATTTATTTATATATACCAAAGATAAAAAAAAAATATTTGTAGTAATTGACGAGTGTTCTGGTATCATTATTATTTTGTATATTTATTCTCACAGGACTTTCGGGTCCTTTAGAACAATTTCATCCCATTTAGTGGTATTTTCTGCTTGCCCGTAATATCCAGTCATGTTATAATATCCTCTTCCATCTATTCACCTTAATTTTTGTCTGCTTTGATGGAGCAAATTTTCTTCGGCAGGCTTCGGTTGTCTAATGTGTTAAAAGAAAATGGAAAAAATGTGATTTATTTTTTCGTTAAAAAACATTTTTTTCATTTGTTTATGATTGGCTCAGTGGGACGAATATGTTGTTTATTTTGCAAAAAGATTCGCTATTACTGTAGCGGAGACACATCAATGTCTAATCAATTTGAATCAATGCTATTTATATCTATTTTCAAAGTTATGATAAACAACAACCAGAAGTAATTATTAAAAATAAATAAATAAGTGAAACTTTATCTTTAAGAGAAGAATTTACCGGAATAATATCAAAAATAAATAATTATCTTGTTTATACACAAATAGAAAATAAATATGTTTTATTTTTTGATTGCACTCGACGCATTTAACAATATATTTTATTCTACCGGGATCAATATTCTTATAAAATGTTATATTATCTAGACATATAAATTGTAAGAAGGTTACATTCTAGAAAATAATATTAATTATTAATAATTAAAAATATATCATGATACTGACATTTCTTAGAATCTTACAACTCGAACGCATATATATCACTCTACGCAGTTCATCCATTTTGTATTAATGTTATATGCGCAATAATGACAGATGACAAACTGACAATGCATTTATAACTCATATCCTGGACTCTGCAACAACTTAATTCCATTACAACTTTCAAAACACAATCAATGCCATCTTCTTGCCACCCTACAACTGTCTTTGTGTTTTGATTTCATGGTTTTCTTTCAGTGATGTTTTGTGCTTTCCTTTTCCATTTCGTCGCATCAGATCATCTACTACATCTTTTCTTTAATCCACCTTTCGGCTTCCATTTCCGATAATCAGACTGCCATTCTACAAACGTGTCCTAGCTGGGTTATTATTTGTTTTTTAATTAAACTTACGATGTCCATCAAGTCATCTAATTCATTATATATTGGTTCCGAGCAATTTCTATTGTTCCCGAAAATCCATGAATTGAATGTCCATGATCCTTAGGAAACCGTCTTTTCACGACAAATCTTATTTAAATTCACATTTATTTATCTCTCTCTTTCTCTCTCTTTCTCGGTTTATTTATCTGTATTTCTCTCTTCTTGGGAACTTTCAGACATGTCGTAATGGTGAGGTTTGTAATGGTAATAAACAGGTAATGTTTTTCTTAAAAAAAGTGGTATACTTATTTCCTGCCAGGCACAAAGATTTTGCCGATATCGCACTACTTAAAATATTTTCTAAAATTTAAAAAAAAAATTCATTCTTCTGCTTTTATTTTACGGATAATATATTTTAGGATATTGAATAGTTGATAATTTTACTTGGTGAAACTCACATGTAGGTAAAAGGTTCGTAAATGAAATGCTTGGTAAAGTTTAAAATTTCTTTATTCGTCATGCTGACTGCAGTTTCGGTGTAAACCATTCAAAAGCTACAACTCTGCATTGTAATTTTGCGAAACTTTACCAAGTATTTCATTTAAGAGCCTTTTACCTATATTTTAGAATATTTTAGGAATATTTATATTTTGTTTTCTTTAATAGAAAATTATACATTTTTTGACGTTTTCTGAAATACTTTAAAGAGCATCTGACGCATTTTTCCCAAATCTAGCCATGCATTTCTTAAATCATACTTCGTATTTTAGGTATCAACATTAAGAGATCCAAAAAAAAAAAAAAAAAAAAACTATTACTCATTTTTATTGAATATTGCATTCAGAATTATACTAATTTTAATTAGTTTAACATATTTTCTTACTATAAATACTTACTAGAAAAAGAATAAGATGAGAACATGTTATCTAAATCATCAATAATTTTTTTGATTTGATAAATATAAGAAGAGTTATGGCGGGACAACAAAGAAGTAAAATTTTGATATATCTCCCTTTTTATTGACTTAACAGAAAAAGCTTACATTGCGAAAATTGTTAAGAATAAAAAGACAAATCTTTTACCTAAATGCATTTTTTTATTGCAATTTTGAAATATCTCTCTTTTTATCGACTTAACAGAAAAAACTTACATGACAAAAATTGTTAAGAATAAGAAGAGATATATTTTATCTAAATGTATTTTTTGATTGGATAAATATTTGGAGAGTTATGGCGGGAAAACACCACTAATCTTCTCAGTTCGAACTATTCTCAGTTCAACTTTGTTTAAAGCATCGATACTTTTTCAGGTGTGCCAACGTTACGTTTTTATGCTGTACTGTTTTACTTTTTCTGACATTCCTAATAACCCTAATTGAGGCCTGGTCTTATAAATAAAAACTACACCCATAGAATTAAATATAAACCAGTATAACTCAATGATATTTATAAATTGGCTAATATAACCAAACTTTTATCTGTCACATTAAATTGTTAAGTTGGCAGTAAGAAGCAACAAAAGAAAAAAAAATCTCTTTCTTTTAATACTACAGAAAAGTTTGTTAGAAGTTTGAATAACGTCATTTTGAAAGTATAATGTAAAACCTTAACTCGTGTTAGTTAAAGGGTACGGGCGCCTCCTGAACAATAACTCTGGTAATAGTATTTGCAACTTACTCTGGCATTTACTCTGTAGATAAAGTGTGTGTTCAAATGTGTAAAGTTTTGTTTTTGATAATTTTATATTAACTTTGTTCGCCGATGAAATTTCTAATAAGATACCAACACAACAGTTCATGAATAGATTTAATGCGCATGTCCAATTTGAGGTATAGATATTCGTGTCACCGCGAATAATGCTAAATTTGGCTGACTGATAAGATTGTAATCAAAGTGTAGTAAAGTGGGATAACTCAGTTTATTAATTAAATTTAAGGAAAATAACAAGGCGCATGTTCTGACTATAAGTTATTGTTCTAAGATACAAACACGATTGACTTGCTATAAATAGATTATGTAATTGTCTAAAGGTTACTGCGAATAACAAACATCTTCTCAAAACAGTAACTATTTCATCCGTGAACACTAAAAAGAAAATTGCGTGCGCGTGTGGTGCTCTAATCTGTAAGAAACTTTATCCGCAAATAAAGCTACAATTCAATAACGTAGTTATTAAATAATTAACGAAACGACATATTTTCTATATTGGAATTTAATGATTATAAAAGCTAAATTAAAACAAAATGATAAGAACTAAAATTTTGTGCTTATTTGCTTATTATTTCATATTATTTTATATCCTTAGCAACAACTAACTATAGCTTACTGATTAAGTCACGAAGACTTAAAAGGGTTCCTAGTCAGAATATTTTCTGACTATTTATCCAGGGTTTGGGATGCAGCCGTGTGTATTTAGCTCCACTAGTCTCTAGCATGACGCGGCTCAAGAGGTTACTGAAGTTTGCGATTAGTGGATGCTTGTCAATACCTGACAAACCCCATAATAATAATGCCAGGGTTTGGGATGCAGTCGTGTGTATTTAGCTCCACTAGTCTCTAGTATGACGTGGCTCAAAAAGTTGCTGAAGTTTGCGATTAGTGGATGCTTGTCAAGACCTGACAAACCCCAATAATAATAATAATAGTATTTTATGATAATTTAGAATATGTTGAACAGAAGTATTTTATTGCATGGTAAGACTTGATGCAATAAAGGCATAAAATAAATCCTCGGTAAGTTTCACTAATTAATTATTTATTACCAAGGCGCGGACATTTTATGCAAAACCATTTATAATGTAAATATCATTATTGTCTTTGTAAGCAGTTAATATTTAACCGCTTACAAAGACAATGTTAAGATTTATTTTTTAATTGGTATTGCATACAATGTCCGCGTCTTAGTTATTATTAGTGAACGGACAAAAAAATCTTTAAAAATATCTACAGAATATGCTGAAAACATTCATATCAAGCGCGTAATAAATTCTAATGTGTTTAATTAATATTATGTACATAGCGCTTCCTTAAAATTGTGAGTATAATTGTGGTATAATTGTCCAAACAAGTAACTGTCTTGAAATGTTTCTACAAAAAGCTTTACTGATTGACTGAATTCGCTGATTCATTTTTTTGTTTGTTTTAATGGTAAAAATGAATTTAAAAGATGCCAAATTTTACATTTACAAACTACGCCTATGAAGACATTAAATTTAATTCAGAGCATAAGAACACCCTAACATTAGTATTGCTAAACATTAGTTTTATACCTTTTTTTTATTTAAATATTTTAAGACGCTTCATCTACTGTGGCTATTAGCGTTTTTATATCTTTATGGCAGGGGTCAGAAATCTTTTTTAAGTCGAGGGCAGCATTCTGTATCTTTTTTTTTTAATTTGTACGTCGCGAGCTGTCTTCAGTTTACAAAAATTATTGGCAGACCAAACTTTCTTTTGTAATTTCTATTTTTTTACGATTTTAATTTCTTGTTTACGCCAGTTTAAACGTATATATGTACGTCGGCATAAATATGACTAATGTGTAAGAAGCCTAAAGCAGCGCGGCAGTAATGTGTTGGCTATGTTGGATAAGAAAAGTAAACATTATATTTTCATATTGGTGAGCAGCATAAAATCGTTCGGCGTGTCGCATTCTTCCCACGGGCCGCCCCCAGTTTTATGGTATTTTGAAACTTACACCAATTACTAAATCTAACCGAATTCTAAACCCAGATGTTTGTTTTTCGACTCTAATCCTTAACCAATCTTTTAAATATGGTTGATTACATATTAATTAATAAAATAATGTATAGAAAATAATAATAATAGTGTAATTTAATTTTGCAGGTGATTCGAGATCCAGGTCACCCTGAAACACCGGTGACAATCAAGAAAGCTCGGACTATCGTTCGCCAGAGTATAGGCGAAGGGCAGTGGGTCAAGCTCGACACCACTGTCATGGTATCAGAATGGTTCAAATCTAACAAGGAAAACTGGGGCTTCATCGTCAATGGTACATTAGACGGACAGAAAATCGTCGTTACTGATAATACATTCGAAGGAGGAGCAAAGGTAAATTTAAAACAAATCACACTGTTTCATTTAACACTGTAAACCAGCGTTTCGCAAACTGTGCGCCGCGTCACCCCGGGGCGCCGCGAAAACGTTCCAATATTTCTTCAACTGCGTTAGTTAGACCAATGTTTTGACTTGGAGCGCCGCAGAAAATTTCTGATACATCAAGGGCGCCGGAAACTGAAAAGGTTTGGGAACCACTGCTGTAAACCATTGTTTTCCAGAACTAACACCCCCTTTTAGACCATTTACTTCATATGCGCCCTCCTCCCATAAAGTCAACCAAAAATTATATATTTAAAATTATATTATTATGTATATTTTTTTAATTTAAGTATTTATTTTACATACAAAAATATAATTGTATCTAAAAGCACTTGATTAATTATTTTAAGAATACTTAATTTTCCCACATCCGGCTCAATATTCCGTGGTGGATCCACAATTTGGGGGGCCTGCTCCAAGCTCATTATTCTGGGGCATAATCTTTTACTAAATCTTAATAGCACTACTAAGACAAGTATACTAAGAGCTACTAAAAAGTGAAGTTCATAATACAGAATTATTGTTAGTAGTGCTTAATACTGTTTAGTAATTGTAATTTAGTAGTACAGATTTAGAAGCGCGGAGAGGCTGTATTAAATTACATTAAAATAGCGATGTGTCCATAATACTGACTGATTTTAATCAGATATATGAGAGATTTACGGGATGTTCGTGAAATGCGTGATTTACGAAATCATTATTAAGAAAATTTTATAATAAAAGAAAAAATTTATTAGAATCATTAAGTTTGACGAATTGAAGAATTAAATTGACAAAAGAGTTAATATATTAATTTATATCTCAAATGACGATATAAAACTGATATCTCCAAAAGGCGGAAATATTTCAACTGAACTCTAAATATGTATTGCTTTATGTTAATTTGTTAAAGGTTCATATCAACAAGATATAGGTAACTAGTTAATAACATGAATAATTAGTTTTACATTTATATTACATTTTTACTTATAATTCTTTTAAAATATTCATATTTACTGTTAAAAGAAATTACTAATAAAATCGTCACCAAACGCTGTCAAAGAAACAAGGTTATGTTTGTGTTTTTATCGCGATAATAGTACAATATAGTAACGCATCTTCCATCTCTTTTAACATGTTATACAGTGCATATGTTTATCTCTTTCTATCGATAACAGAAAACGTTGCCAAACGTACTTCTCTATTAGTTAAAAGATCATAGTATAGAGATTATGAACCCTACTAACGTTAGCATCACACTTTCTTAATTTAACAAGTAACGTTTAGTTGCAATATTTAGTAAAAGATTATGATCATGGCCCATTGTATTTAAAAGTACTTGATTAATTATTTTATGAATATTTAATGTGACTAATTTTCCCTTATCCGGTTCAATGTTCAATGGCAATCTGGAATATTCATTCCGGCATTTTCTTCAAATTGTTCGGAAATCCCTTATGTCATACTTCTAAATGATGCAAGTATAATTAACGTCATCATCATGCATTTATATATTTTCGTTGAGTGCAGAAAAATTAGTAAAATTCTCTGCGTCTCAAGCTGCGTTTGAATAGAATAAGCTTTGGAACAAATACAACCTTCGTTTTAAACAAATTCAGTTCAATTTGTAATATAAATCACATATAAGCTGTGTTTTTTGAAGATACCTGTTTGTATTCTTTGCCCCTTATGAGAAGCCTAGCGCCTTTGGTCTTCCACCAGCTCCGTAGCACACATCTTGCTTTCCAGTTCCCTTCAGTGCTCTAGCGAACCCAAGGGAGCGATATCAATTTAAGAATCACTGCTTTAAACTCTTATCTTATCTTGAGTGTTATCCAGGGTGTACTGTAATTGTAATTTTTATAGCCCTTTTCTTAAAATTGAAACACTATTAGCATTTCCCAACCCATATGTTGGGAGTCAAATATTTTTGTGTAAATGTGTTGTGTTTAATAATTATTTAATTTATTGCACCCCTTTAAAAATGTCCCGCCTTCTTCGTCACTGGCCTTATCATTTGACACGTGTATCCTTATCAGTGTGAGAGCAAGAAATGCGATCTTGCTTTATAGTCACCGGCTTTAAATGATTTTTAATAGCAAAATTAATTTAAATTAAAAAAAAAAAGATAATTTTTATGAAAACTGACCACATTTATGGACAATCTGATAATTTTAATAATTATTGCTTAATTTTTATCTTTTAATGATGTAATTTATAGTTTTACATTTTAGTTATTAATTATTACATTGTATACAGAGTTGTATTTTATACTTTTTAATACGAAACATCTACCAATGTTTCTTGCCAAATTACTTATTTCGCTTCATGTTTTATTAGATTAGAGTTTTTAATAGCTCCCGCTTTCAATTCGTATTGAGTTTATCTCTTCCTCTGTACACAAGACTCTACAGACACCAAAATCGTCTGGAAGTACGAAGAACCGCGCAAGCGCGTTTGTATCTGTGTGAGACTTTGCTAGCATAGAATATATTTATTTAGTACTTAACTGCTTCACACACGTTAGGGGTATTCAGAATCATTTTAATTTGACTTTGTATAATAAAAAATAAATTTAAAAAAACTTGGAATATATAAATTATTGCAATATCTCGAATATTTCTTTCGAATTTCAAACTTGAATCAATGAAGTTGTGAATTTTCTTAATTTATTTTTAGTATTATGCAATAATAAATAACAAAAATTAACGAAATTGTAATAAATTAAAAAATTCCGAAGACTTTTCCTACCGCTGATGACTTCTATTAAATTTGTATTTATAAAAGTCAGGTAACACGGAACAATAATGAATAACCATTTGTAGAATACCGCATCTTTGCAGATCAGCACGATTTACAATTTGCAACGTCGTTAAGAAATGAAAGGATTGCGTTATTGGAATAACACATTAGAGAAGATGAAAAAGAACTATTCCATTTGCCCTATACTGCATTCTAACGTTTGAATGGACTGTAGCTAATGTACTTAATTTTTTTTTAACAGAATGGAATATTTTTTATTATAGAACAGTGAACAAAAATGAGTAATAGATTTATTTTAAAATTTAATTAACAATCGTTTTATTGTTTAAATTTAATAAAATAAATTATTAATATTAATTTGTTTAATAATTCTAAAAGGTGCAGGAATATTTGATACAGCTATCAACTGATAGGTAAAATTTCATTGTTTTGTTTTACCTGTCAAATTTATGGCGATGCGTGATTATTTAAAAAACAAATTCAAATAAATTGGGTACGCTTCCTAGTAAAAGAAATAAAAAAACTGCAAATGTCAGAATCGATTGCAGAAATTATCGATATCATTAGAAGTAGGTAAAATTCTCTTTCGGTTGATACTATTACGGAGCTTGTAAATATGGGGAGCAGCAAAAATGTAGATTTCAATATTATTCTCCTAGGTTACGGGATAAAACTTGTCACCCTGTATCGATATTATTTAATCTAACCAAGAAGAATATAATTGACATGTAAAAAAATTAAAACATTTTTGAATATATTCAATGTAATAAGTTTGAGAACAGAAACCCATTTATAGTTTTATAAATAATAAATTTAAGGTCTCATATTTTCAATAATTTGTATGCCAATACATCACAGTATACGGACAAAGGTTTTCGTAATTTTCTTTTTCGAATAAAATACATTTTTGTTTGCAATTATATTGGCTGCAGTTTACCTAACGTATAAAATGGTTTAAAATTTTTGTTGATTGCATGTAGTTGGTCTAAAGATGCACTATTAACCTAATTCCACAATTCATATAATTGTTATCTACGCCACTGCTTACCAATTGTTAATCTTATTTTACTTTTGTTGTACTATATATTTTGGTTGTTATAATTCCTTTTTTAAGTCGGCGCCTATGCTCAAGACCAAAGTACTATTATTAAAGCAATATTTTTGACATTGCAATACAATGTAACTTTGCGCATCATTGAATGAGATCATTCTAAGATGCAATTTAAAAATAATAATTAATAACTAAAATACATAGTATTCGTATGAAAATGATACCAATTTGTAACTTAAATAATTAATAATATTAAATTGTCATTTTGGATGAATGTAGAGCAAATTTTTTCTAGTTTCAGTAAACAATAACAATCAACCAATACTGATACAATCGAGTAGATTCTGGAAACGGCATTTAAACACTTAAAAAGTTAATTTGCTTGTCCCTTATAAACATTCCCAATAATATTAGAGTTCCAGCTAACAAATTATTATTATTATTATTTATTAGTAAACTGAACAAAGCCACAGGCTTGTGTGTTCATATAGATCAATAAAAAATCATACAGAACTAACTATATACAATACTTGGCAAGATCTCAACATAAATATACGAATATAACATATATGTAAATAGCAAAAGGACTAAAACAGCAATAAATGAAAACAAAAAGTTAACTTATAAAGAATAAAATAATGTACTCATCCAGTCGTTTCTTGAAAGTATTGCTACTTAGAGCTTGAGCAATTTGTATAGGCAGACAATTTCACGATAAAAATACTCGGTTGGTCAGAAAATTAGTACGCAAGTTCTTTTTGTATTTTTCATACTTAAGTTTGTACCTATGGCCACGAAGCCGTGCGTCAGTATTCATATTCATTAATAAAATCATAAGGCAGTTGAAGCAGTTAATAAACATGCGGTAGATGGTTATCAAGTCACAATGGGTGCGACGAGCTTCAAAAGACGATAGTCCTAGTCTGCGTAGTCTTGTTTCTTATGGAAGGGAACGAAATGTGGATGGGATCTTGGTGAAGCACCTTTGCACACTTTCCAGTAGTCTTATATTCTGATTATATAATTTCTCCTTATTAAATCTACTTTTTCTTTAGACATTCATGTTTGTGCAATATAGGATATGGTGTTCCTCTTTTTCCTTCCAACTTGCACGGTCCTGTGCTATCTTCAACCAGTGTTTTCGAACTATCTCCTTTATATCGTCAGATAATCTTATCCGTGATTGACCTATACTTCTTTTGCCATATATGGGACGTCAGTGAACGATATTTGTTGTCCACCTTTCATCAGTTCTTCTATGATATGCACCCAGTTTCAGTTTTGCCTTGCCACCACTTGTCACTTGTACAATGTCCGTAACACCAGTTTTTTGCCGTATCCAAATGTTACGTTTCCTATCCCGCAGGGTTATTCCTAGCATTCTGCTGTCCATGGTCCTTTGGCATACTCTAATTTATTTAGGATTTTCTACGTGAAATTAGTTGTTTCTAACCCACAAGCCAGGGTGGATAGCACACAAAAGCTTAGAGAAAGCTACCCACCCTAAGCTAATTCTCCTATTTATTTCTTCATCCAGGTTTCCTTTCCATGTTTAATACTATATCCCAAGTATGTATACGACGACGCAGTTTTAATATGCGCGCCGTTTATTATTGTATCCCGGTGTTGTGGATTTAATGACATTATTTTTGTTCTGCCTACATTCATGAGTAGTCCTGCTTTTAAATAATGTTTACATATAGAACTTTTAGATTCATTTAGCATTAAAATGTGCTTGTTTAAACATTTGAACACAGAGGCGCTAGCAGATTTTATTTTAATATATCCAATCACAAATTTAAAAAGGTAACATTATTAAATATTAAACATTTGCTACACTGAAGAATCTCTGTATCACATTTGTGTATCATTTATTGTCTTTTTAAAATTGGAAGGGGATTATCCATAAAATATAGGTATGGCAAAAGTTTCACAATTTTTCGGAAAATTTTTGCCTTTGTGTGTTTTGGTTGCCAACTCTATTCGCTTCCATCCAGACCGGTCTGTCATTAAAGTTTCCCAGTCGTCCACTCCTAAAGGTGGACGACGATTACGTAGAAAGATTATTTTTAGTGCTAATTTATCAGCCTATAAGCGCTTGTTCTGGGCTCATGTTGATGCCAGTCAGTGCACACATAAAAAGATTATTATCGACATCTGTTTAGAAATACCTTCGACCTGCTTTAGAAATAATGTTCCTATACCTGCTTCGGGGTGTTATATACCTACTAAAACTTGTTACTTCTACCGATTGGATATTGTAAATCAAATTTCTAACAAAAATATTAAAATTTATTTAGGCGATAAGTAATTGTAAATGTCGGTGATTTACTACATTTAAAAAATCTTATTAATATCAATGAAATACAAGTGGTTTGTTACAAATTATATAAAAAAATCAACAAAAAAGTGACTGCCAACATCTTGTAAGATGGTAAATAATGTTTCAAAGGTTCCTGTTTACTTTTAGGAGCATGGCCCAGGCGTTTACAAGTTCCGATAATCTATTTACGTGTTGGGGTACATTTAAAAGTAAACAGATATTTATTCTCGACGGTCGGCGCCAGCGCCTATAGTCGCCGGCAACAATCTTTCTACGTGATCGTACCCTAAGACTTTCAAATCTTTCTTGAGCCGTTTATAGGTTAATAATATCTTTAAATATTTATTCTTTCTTTATCAATAAATATCAATAGAAAATAAAATATACAAAATGAAATACTTAAATTCAAATAATTGTTTTGGGGAGCAACGGGAGCCCTCTGTCTTCATCATAGTACACTATAAATCCAACCTCAAAATGTATAAATCCATAATTTTTTGAAAGTTTTCTATTGCTATATCATATTTTTTTTTTATACTTTGTACCGCACAGCTATTTCGTACATATTTGATAAAATGCAGGCTCTTCTATCCATTAAATAAATATTTAATATATTTGTCGAGCATCTGTCAATATTTAAACATTTTTAAAAATATCAATTGAAGTATTAGTTTTTTTATATCTGAACCACAAATATCAATAGATACATATCTACTTTCAGATTTAAGATATTTTTAAATACATTTCAATTCATCATTGTTCTTATTTAATAATTTTAATAGTTTATATTCGCTTTTTTTCCCAATAATATAATATTGAATTCTTAAATAAAAATTACATATTCTTACTATTAAATGACAAATTGTTGCTGCGGATGACGAGAGAAATTATTTTATATTGCTTCTTAATTCGCATACACACCACAAAGAACAAATATGCTCGAAAATTGTGAAGTTATCAACGAATGCAAACGAACATAAAAGAACGCTATCCATTGCTTGGCAGTATTTTAAAAGAAACTATTCGCTTGGGCTCGTTTGTATATTTTTCTATCAGTTTGAACATATCAACGAATATAAAAAAACGCTTGTCATGTCTAGAAGTACTTACAAGCTAACTATTTGTTTGAACTCATATATTTCTGACGAACGAATAAATATTCTCAAACGGATATATGGTATCAACAAACACGAACATAAACCAATGATATCCAACACTTGTCGACTCTTTAAAAGAAATTGTTTCGGCTCGTTTATACCAGACAATGGCGTAAATAGGGGTATTCAAGTTACGCCGTCACATAGGGCCCCGGTGCTCTAGAGGGGCCTTAGACGTTCTGTGGAACAGAACTACATATTTAAATTTTATATTAAAAAAGAAAATAAAAACTGACTGTTGTTTTTGCCTGTATAATAATATATGTATGATGTAGATTTGGAGCCCTTGGTTAAAGTTAAAATTTTTGGTGCATAGCAACGATGGCTATTTGCGATTGGGGCTCTTTAAACTAGATAAAAACGAAGATACTGTTTATTTTTAATAACAGTACACTTTTAATAATCTAAGGGCCAGTTTTTTAATTAATGGCTAACTGCTGATTAGCTCAAATCATAACGAGATATTGGCAATATAATAATTACCATAAGTTTCCACGATAACCACTAACCAGAGACTTAACTACCGATTGAAAAACTAGCTGTTAATATAACATATTTATTATCCTGCAAGAGGGATGTAAGCTGTGGATGCGCCAGGAATGCGCTGAAATATACTAGAAATACACCTGACTCCGTCTTGGGCCCCAGCGTAATTGTTTAATGCACAGAATTAGAGCACATAAATTCATATAATAAATAAGGAGAAAATTAAAAACAAAGAATGAATCAGGATTGTTTATTTGATGATTTTTTGCCATAATATATGTACATAACTATATGTAGCATATATATCTTTATATAGGGTGACCATTTTCTTGGAGACGGCAAAGCGGGACGGAGCAAAAAAAAGGTCGTCACTTCCGAAATATAAGTGAAGAGCAAACAAAAAAAAGGTCCTCACCTCCCAAATATAAGTAAAGAGCAAAAAAAAGGTCTTCACCTCCCAAATATAAGTACAGAGCAAAATTCGGCCTTGGGGACAACAAATCAAAATGCGGGACGAATGGTCACCCTATCTTTAAGCATATTTAGAATATCTTAAAACCACTATATATTAAAAAAAATAATGATTTTTGTGTATGTACATATGTTTGTTTTCTTGGGTATGCTTTAAGGTACGAAAATATATTATTTATGTAATAAGATGGACTGATATGTATGTATTTTCATTATTTCCTCCTTGGTGTCCTAAACACGTGGTTATATTGGTATAGTTCATTCAATCCCAAAGTCTCTAAAATTATTATTCAAACAGTTGGTTATTGAGGCTTTTTACTTTTGAATTTCATCTTTTTTTTAAGCTTCATAAATCAAGGGGGCCCAAGAAATATTTCGCATAGGGGCTCATGAGTTCTAGTTACCTCACTGATACCGAGTGATCCATATTGATATTCTTGCCGCTCCACTGCAATAGTTTTTCAACCGCTTACCAATAATGGTGAACTAGACTAAATACATGCGTGTGTGATACATACATGTATAAAATTCGACATTTTATGTAGGAGATTATTCAATATATACACCTGTTAACTAGGGAGCAATATATAATAAAGAATATATATAACTAGGGAGCACAATTTTTAATATAATTGTTGATAAATAGAGATGCAGAAAATTCAATATTGATATTAAACTAAACAGATGTTAAACAATAGGTTATAAAATTATCTTACATCTTCGTAAACACATGTTATTTGCTCATGCGCAGAAGTGACATTTTACACAAAATTTAGTTACTGGAATAAAATTTTGTACATAATGGTATAAAAATAGTACATTTTCACGGTCATATAAATTGATCACCCAGTTATTCTTATGATACTTAGGTAATAAAATTGTCCACTTTTGGGTTCTTAGCCACTAAAAACCTTGCTAAGCGCCAATGTATTAATTCAGTTTGTAATAACCTATTTTGTAATAATCTACATTTATCAAATTCTGCTTTTTCTGAACTCAAGTGCATAGATAATTATAAATTCTGAATTATTAATATGTTATAAATTTTTGTTGAACTAATCGAATTTTTCTTATCACAAATAAAAATTAAGCGACTTATCGTCGCCATAATTTGTAATAAATTAATTATTAAAACATAATTTATCATAATAATTTTTGCTAAAATATATAAGTTATTTCTAATAATTTTTTTCGTTTATTTTTAGAAATTTAGAACACACGCGTTCATGATAACACTTTTTGTGTCTTCTAATGTTTACATAACTTATAAACGATAAGAAAATAATATACATAAGAAACAGAAAAGAATATTATTGTTTTTTCACACCCTGAAAAAAATATTTTGTTTAAAACAATATAAGAACATTTTAATAATAAAAAAAAATAAATAAAAGATTTTTATGAAACAATTTCTGATGAATGAATATATTTACATTTTTCATTCTTTTAATCTTTCTTCTTCTCCTTCTGCTTCATCATTAAATATAGCATTAGATAGAATCAAATCAACAGATGTACAGGTTCCTTACGTAAAAACCAATTCTGATGCTCATGTTTCCCATTCTCATTTAATATCTAGATTCTTCTTCTTCTTCTTTGGGCACTATCAGTCAAGTTGACTTTTGTAATATCCAGATTACATAACATTAAGTGGAAGGCGCCCTTTAAAGAATTTTCTCTATCCATCAGATCTTCTTCGTTTTGGAAGTTCTCCAAACAGCAGTTTGGAAGTTTTAGAGGGCGAAGTCTATCTATCGCAGGTAGAATATAGTCTGTCCATAACTCTACTGCGATAATAACTGGTATAAACACCTCACAGGAGTAGTATTATTTATGATTCATAGCTAGAAAACCATAAAAAGGAAACATTTATTATATATTTAAAAATAATTAGGATTAAATAATATAAGCTTCTAAATAAATTATAACCAATGATTTTTATTGTTACAGGTACCATTCGTTGAAATTCTAACTACGGATGGTCGCAAGCGTCGTACTAAACGTACAATCGGCTTAAACTGCAACGAAGAAACCGAAGAGACCCTCTGTTGCCGCTACCCATTGACGGTGGACTTCGAAGAATTCGGTTGGGACTTCATCATTGCCCCAAAACGTTACGAAGCCAACTACTGTGCTGGAGAATGCCCATACATAACACTTCAAAAATACGCCCATACACATCTTGTAAAAATGACCCATCCATCAACAACTGGACCTTGCTGTGCACCCAGGAAAATGAGTGCTATATCCATGCTATATTTCGATCAAGAACTTAATGTTATTTACGGTAGTTTGCCGGGAATGGTGGTGGATAGATGTGGGTGTTCGTAATTTGGACTTTAAGACTTTTTATTTTAATCTTAAGTGCGTCTGGGGACTTTTGTTTTATAGACTTGCATTTGGAGACGTTTCTTTTGAAAAGTTTATTTAACGTGAGTTTATTTCAAGATTAGAAGATTATGTTTTGGGATGATTTGAAGGGAATGTTTCTGAAGAAATTTTTTATGATTTACATTTGCTGAATGAAATAATTCAGTCTTCAAGTGAAGAAAGATGTAACCAGTGACGATTATCATCTATAAAATAGTTTCCACTGAAGATATTGACTTCCTCTATGGATTTACGTAGTTATTAAGCATTTTCTTGGCGTATAAATGTAGAACAATTGATGTCTTGATGTATCCAAGAATGCTTTGGTTTTGAAACATTTCTAATGGAGATAAGTTTGGAACGTTTCCATGTAAGAAGATAAGTTTACGTTGTAGTTGAAGATAATTTTAATGAAGATAAATTCGTTTAGATCTTAGAATCCGTGTTTCTTTCCATGTAGACCATAATGTGTGGAATATCCATAACGAACTGTCCAGTGATAAATCTTTTACAGCAACAGCTGTAATATTTAACCAATAGCAGTTTAGAAAATGAGGGATAAAGACTTTGTGAGTGTATTTTAAATAATCATAATGTTTTTGGAGTGATTCCAGTTTAATACTATATAGTTAAAACGCAAGTGATTTTGGTGACCAGTTGAAGAGATTGTTGAACAATTACTGTGCGTTTATAATATCTCCGATTGTGTTTAAAAACTTACCCGCTTGGAGCGCTGTGGATAGGAACGTTTATAATTATTGTCCTTATATTTAAGACACTTTCCTCGTTCTCCCTTGAGTTTTATACTATGGACATTTGTGTTTTCCATTAATTTAACAGAATTAATATTAATTTTAATTTTTGCATTTAGTTTAATATTGTGTGATATCTTTATAAGTACGTTAGGTTATTTGAAACATCTTAATATAATGTGTTCAAATAAACATTTTTTGTGAAATAACTTCGAAAAATGTATATAAGATTTTATGTGATTATTATTCATATAATAATGTAAATAGTAACTTTGAACTGAAAAAGTTGACCTTATTATCAACTTTTTATTAATGATAACAAGCATTATAATATATTTAATATTTATTTGCAAAAACTATGTCTGGAGGTCATAAATTTTTTTAAAATTTTATTGAAATAACTGTGGATTCTAATCCAGCACATACAGGACCGGAGTTAGGGGTAGAATGGTGGTAAGGGACTGTTTTAGGTAATGCAGTTTATGCTCTGATAACCAGAGATGTATTAAGAAATTTTAATCAAGCGCACACACAACAAACACGTTCGATAAATGTGAACAAACATAAACGCGCCATTTGGAACGAAAACAAATACTATCCATCGCTAACAAATGCTCCAATGTCGACGAACCTCGTCGACATTGGACAATTTTTATAAGTTTTTGTTCATTCTTATTGGTTATTCCGATCATAAATATTCGTTGATGTTTGTGATCGTTCTTTCTTGTTTGTTTGATGTGCCACATTACGTTTCAAAATAAGCCAAAAAGAGCTTTCTTCGAAGTAAATTTTCTATTAAAAAATCATTGTAAAAAAAATGCTATTGATGAACTAAACTAACATTAAAGTTAACTTAAATTCAGAATAATTTCTGGTTATACCTGAATTAGATAAACCCGTGTTTTAGAGTTTTTAAATTGCCGGTAAATGTCAAAGAATCCTATCAACATTTTTAAGAAACTTTCTGATAACAATTCCTTTTAACCGAGTTCAAATCAGTTTATTTTGACATTTATTCTTTATCATTATAATGCACTTTCCTCGTTATCTTGGTGCATTATTGTCAAAATAAAAAATTACCTGTTATTTTTTGTTTATCATTAAAAAGGTCTTGACCTTTTCTATATTTGAAAGATGACAGATGCTACATAAAATTTAAGTGGAATATTTTTTATTTTAATTGATAATTTTTATTATAAAAGTTAAATGTTGCAGAAATTCAAAAAACAATCTACGTAATTTAATATATTTCTATGTACTTACAGAATGAAGGCGCGTAATAAATTATTGTTTTTGTAATTTTGACACATTATAATAAACAATTGCTACCAAATTATCAAACACAAATTTAGAATGCTCTGGGTTATCGGATTATAACATTTAAAAAAAGTGACACGTGTAAATGCGAATTTAGCGAAACTTTTCGCTTTTAACGAAAAACTAACAGTTTTAACGGAAAATTAATAGTTTTCTTTGATTACCGTCAACTTTAGAATACACGGATTTTGAATTTTATAGGTTATTGATTTTTTGCAAATGTGTAAGTACGACATTAGCTAAACTTTTCACACTTAGTGAAAATCTCATTTTAAGATTCGATTGCTAACAAATATGACACATACCAATTTTGTATACTGCAGTTTATCAAATGTATGATTTTTATATAGAAAAGAAATATAGCGTCACAACCTATTTAGCGGCCTGTCTCATAACCTAGCAACGTTTTGCTCTAAAAATGGCTAAATATAACTATAGTCGAAGAAAATTCAGATGGTTAATCGATCAGTTGAAAACTGATAAAAAACTATATCTCTATTACACACAATTATATGTACCTACATTAGCAATAACGTATTTGTACCAACATACGTATTTAAACCTACTCGTACCAACATACGTCCGTAGTTTTTATTTTCGTTTGTTATATTTTTATTATTTTTATTTTATTATTTTATTTTATACAATTTAGCCATTCCAACAGGACACATGAGAATATATTTAAATATATTCTCATAAATGTATATGTTTTTGTCTATGTACCACTTCCACCGTGGCGGTAGGACTAAAACAGAGCGATATATCTCTCAATTTTTGAACGATTGACGCTTCATTTTAATAATTTCGGTTGAACCATATTTTTTAACAGACACGGGTCGTCTGAATTCTCTCCAAGAATAAAAAGAAATTTGTTGCCTAAAAAAATCGGTTGTGAAACAAATCAAAATAGGTTTTTTAAATTTAACATAAAAGAAAAATTAATTGTCTCTAATATTTGACTGCGTCTTCGGTAATTACGTTGTGTCCCAATTAAATATGAACAAATTAAATTTCGTTGTTTTAATCTGTTGAAACATTGCTGCATTTTTGTGAGAAAGCTCTAATTAACCTCAAAATTACAAGAATATTAACTTTATTCGCGGAAGTTTCTTACAGATTAGAGCATCACACCCGCAAGCAGTATTCATTTTAGTGTTCACGGATGAAATAGTTACTGTTTCTGGCAAGATGTTTGTTACTCAGGGTAACCTTTAGACAATTACGTAACCTGTTCATAGCAAGTCAATCATGTTTGTAGATTAAAGCAAAAACTTCTTGTCAGAACATGCGCGTTATTAGTTTTATTAAATTTAATTAATAAACCGAGTTCTACCTAAATTTACTACACCGTGTTTACAATCTCATCAGCTAAATTAAGCATTCGCGGTGACAAGAATGTCTAACAGGTCTCAAGTCGGACATGCGCATTAAATCTGTTTATGAACTTATTAACTGTTGGTACCTTATTACAAACTTCATCCGCGAACAAAGCTATTAAATGCAAAAAATCTGTTAGTACTAAATTTGTGCAATTTAGCGTACAATGAGATCATTAATTCCTGAGCGTTATGTAATACTTAACAGAAACTTTTATCAAACTTTTTTCCAAGCTCATGTACACATAGGCGTGATTCGATTTTTTTTACCTTATAGATACCAATTAATTATTAAATGAACAGTTTTTTCTCTACACGCCAATGAGTTAACAACAAATATGAAGTTCGTAACGGATTATCGTTGTTCCTCGGGTGAGTTCGGGCCAACGAAGTAATCTGATTGGTTCTTTGTAAAGTTGTGACTGTCAGCTGTGAATTGGAATACGGTTTTGATATTTTTAAACTTATTTTTTACTGTTATACAACGCTCAGGAATTAATGATTTTACTGTATATGGTTGCACTGGCCATTAAAAGGATTAAATAAATCCCAAAAATTTTCATTTGTCAAAATTGACTGCCTCAGCAGCACGTTTGGCTTCGTATTCGTCAACTCAAAGAAGTTTCATCCTATAGTCTATTCATGGAGAACATGCAGTCGTTATAAAGATTAGAATTACGTCACTCTTGCTGTGATTGGACGAAAAGACATAAAAAATGATTTAAATGTCTTTTCGTCCAATCAGATGAGTGACGTTGTTCGAATGTTCACATCCAGTGCATGTACTCCGTAAATAAACCTCATAGGTCCACAGCACAAGTACATGACATAAGCATAAAGATTTGTGGATGGAGTATGTTGCCTGTTTTTCATAAACAGATGTTCGTACTATAAGCAGAACAATGAAACACCATTGATTCGCTTTATGCATATAACTATAGCTAAATTCTTTTCGCTACTTGTTTATTCTAGCAGAATTTGGACTAATTTGTCGTCTTAATCCTCGTTTAAAATAGATACATAACACAAATATAGCACGTGCATATAGATGAGTACAAAGGGAGAGACTGTTCTGAACTTCTGTTTCTGAACAGAACAAAGACAGTCTTGTGATTTTTATATTTTTCATGTGCTATCTGTTCCTTATAAATCAGGCTTTAAGCTTGAATATAATCTGTTTTTTTATTTCTTTTGAATGATTTGAAGGTAAAGTTGAATTTTGAAGCTCTTTTTGGTTACGTTTTCGGTAGACTATCTACGTTTTTTTACTAGTAACCTATAAAAACAATAAAATATATTGTTTTATGTGGGTTCCAAATGCTCCGGTCCAAATAACATGTTGGCCAGTTATTTCAATAAAAAATGGTTTTAAATTTAATAAGTGTATTAAAATGACAAGGTTTAGAATGCTAAAAAATGGTGATAATATGTTAAATGGTGATATTGGAAAGCCTTAAAATCAGCCTTATTTTCGTTATTGATTTTGAGATTTTTTTGAAAATTTTTTCTAGACCAGGCTATGTGATACAAAAGGCTAAATCGAAAAATATTTTTTAGAATGAGAATTTTGAACAGTTCTGTGCGTCAAATTTAGAAATTAAGTAAATGATTATTATTTTATTAAATTAATTTTCAAAATCACTTTATTTAAATTGAAAAACAATGGACAAAAAACAAAATCTAGCAACATATAGAAAGTAATATATTTATAACAATTATGATTTAATAATTAATTAATAAAGAAACATGGCATTCAGTTTAACAGTGTTTTAGGGGACGAAAAAGGGTCATTACAAAACTAACAGATGCAGACCATTCTGTTATGGCATAAGCAAACAGAAGTTGTAAAGAAATTTTTGTATTTCATTTGTACTATTTAAAGTACCCTTCTTCTTCTGTGCCATCTCTTTACAGAAGTTAGTAATCATCACGACGCTTTTCACTTTAGCGGTTCTAAATAAATCTCTAGACCAGCGTTTCTCAACCTTTTTATCCTTGCGGAACCCTTGAAATAATATTCATATCTCAGGAAAACCGTACAAAAAATTCACTATACTTATAAATGAAATAGTTGAATACTATTATAATACCCCATAAATTTTCCAAGAATACAGTCGGATTTTTTTATAAGATAATGACGTCACAAGTAATTGCCTGTTACGTTTACATAATATGTATACACACTTAATATAAATACATAATATACAGACAAATTTCGTATGCATGGTAACGCGACGTACGGCGTACTTAGGTACCCACACAAGATCCATACATTTGAGTGAATACTATGTACAGAGTGGTTATAAAATGGAGCCCTGATAACAGCGATTTTATTGTGCCGTATTTTGCTGTTACTAATGCAAAACTTGTAGAGCCATCTGTTGATGAAAAAATAGTACTGAACTCTCAAAAAATATTTAAAGTTAAGTTGTACAGAAGCAATGTAATTTTCATAATATTGCTCATGGAACCAAATTTTTAGTATTGTAACGTAAAAACTAAAAATCTGGAATTACAAATTTAATTATGAAATGAATATATTTAAAAACGTAGTGTACAACTTACCATAAAATAAATAAATAACTAAAACGTAAACTAAATAACAGGATTATTTTTGTAATAATACTCAGAAATACGTAAAAATAAAAGCAAGTTTGACACAAAATTATAAACAACGTAATGAAATAATATAGTTTTTAAAAGTTCAATAGTTCAACTTTTCATCAACAGACGACATAAGTAAATGTTTGCAATCGTAAGTTTTATAAATTAATGTCTACATGGCGACAGTAAAATCGCTAACGTCACTCCATTTTATAATCATTCTGTATGTCTTTGATTACTTGGTCATTCTCATTATTAAAAAAAACGACTGTAATTCTTACGCGTATATTATATTGCAAATATGAAATTCAACACAAAAATGACTTAAAACACATTTAAATATTCATTTCTCGAGAACCCCTAGCGATTTCTCGTGGAACCTTATGCTACCGGGAAATCCTGGTTGATAAACACTGGTCTAGAAGAATATTCAAACCACTGACGTAAATTTTTTTTCATCCTATACTTCGCTTGCCCAAATTCTTTCCCTGCATGATAAATTATGGCAGTCCATATTTTTTACATTTCAAGATGTCAATATTCCATCTGAATGGTAAAAATAAGTTCTTGTTTCTTCTCGATTCTTCGTAAAATGTCTTCATTCGTGAACTTTTTCATTCATGAGATCTTCAACCTACGTTGATAAACCCATAATTCAAATACATCCATTTTTTAATGTGTTGCTTAAAATCCAAGTCTCCAAAGAACACGTAGCACCGGATAATTCTCGTAGGAAATTGTACGTATATAAGTTTCTTTTATGCCTTATAAAGTGGATCCGATCTTCACGAAATTCCATTGTCTTGCTGTTGCCAAATACTTAATTTTGCTTCAGGTCTCATTCGAAAATTGTAGTAGCGATTGTCTTCAAGTAGTCTTGAATCTCTTTGCTGCGTATTGCAGTTCCAAGCGATGCTTGCATTCAACCATGTTTAGTTCTCATTGCTGTTTCGCCATATTCAGTTGCTTAATTTTTCATCAATACCATTTGTTTCGCTCTTGACTTAATATACTAATGACAAAATATACGTAAAATTTTACGTAAGCATTTATCGACCAAGACCCGCAATTGATGATAGGCTTGGTGATCTTATATGTTTCACAAGCAAATAAAAGCACGACTTTACATTAGGGAAAATAATGAATTTGTTTAATGCAAAATTTGTGTTGGACTATATTTAGAACATATAGTGAGACAGTAGTAGTAAGATAAAAGTAAACTAAATAAAATAGTGCAGATTTTGTATTTAAATAATGCTGTTTAATTGGTTTCTTTTTTTTGTTTTACTTTAGTTGAAACTTTTGATTTTGAAATTGATGAAATAAAATAATAATCTAATAGACAAGGGAAGTAATATTAGGAAATTGGAAAACGACTGACAGTTTTTTAAATTTGTAATATTTAACATTTTGATTTATTGAATATGTTCAAAAAAAGTGGTAAGAACATAAAGAGCACAGAACGAAAATAGCAAAAATTGTGAGTAAAAAATAGATCTCTATTGAAAATAATAAATGTTCGTTTCAAAGATGTGTAGAAAAAATAATTTAAAATAAATACTGAAATGTACAATTTGAGATTTTATTGAATTTTAGTTGCAGTATTTTCAGATTACAAACAGTTTTGAGAAAACCTATTAAAATATAGTGACGTCACAACTTAATCTCTGGTGTCAGAAGTGAGTTAATACTACTTTACTCAGGTCCGTATTATATTTATAGACAGTTCTAAGAAAACCTGTTAAAAATATAGTGACGTCATAAACATTATCCTTTGGTGTCAGAAGTGGTGTTAATGCTGCTATACGCAGTTCCGTATTATGATATTTTTGGGCACTGATAGGAATATTTTTCGTATTTCGAAACTTTTAAATGTACTCAGTAAGTATCAAAACAGTCCGACACTGTTTTTGACAAAAATAAATAAAAATTTAATTAAAACTTGAAAAACATCATCGAAACATTGGCAATGTTTAGACAGATTATAAAAAAATCTTTAAAAATATGGATTCCTTGCTTCGTAAATGTTTCACGACATTGTTTTTATGATTTAATACATTAATATTTGAAATATCATAAAAGGGATTAAAGATCTACGATCAATTTTGGAAAGATTTAGTTTTCAAATTTTATATATATATATTTTTTTCATGTGTCGTCTTCATTGTAAATGATGGGGATCTATATTAACCCTAAAAACCAGTTTTAAATAGTTAACGCTGCTCATTTCGAACCAGTCTCTTAGGTTAAATAAGATTATTTTGCCTTATGACTTAGAAATTACTAAAACTAAAGTTATGCATGACTTATAAGACAAAGATGGGTCAAAATTGATTTTGAAAGGACAGCCATGTTTTTTTCTTTTTCTACAGTCTTCTACCGACGATTGGTGACCATCAAGACAAACATTTTGTTACGGCAGTGCGAAACAAGCTCTTTGTGGACATGAATCATCCTCTTTGATTTTTCTTTTGAAATTATTTTTTCCTAGCAGCGCTTACCTACCTTTTCCTTCGGTTTCCTTCAAGCCATGGGTTTTTTTTACTTAATATACCTACCCTGAGGTGTAAAAACCAATATTAAAATAAGTGACAAGATAAAAATGTTGAGAACTGTCATTTAAAATTTTTTAGGCATTTTTCAAATGAACACGCTACAGGGAATAATGTAAAAATATTTAAAGAAAAAACCTTTTTTTTATATTTTCAAACATTTAAGTGTCCAAAATTACTACTTAATGAAAAAGGTCTAAAAAAAGTTAAAAGTAATTTACTGCCTGAATTCTACAAAGATGACAATTTGTATGGTGAGCTAATATCTGATATCTAGAGAGAATTTTAATTTAATTAATAAAAAATGGTTAGTTATTAATTTTGCCAATTCCATGAGTCGTCTATGGAGTCATAATATTTCAACATATCATTCTGTTGTCAAATACGGCGCCAAAAATAATATACTTGAGTATTCTAAAACTTAATATAAAGTGTATTTCTGTATTTATTTAATTTTTCTGTAGTACTATTCTAACTATCGAAATGGACAAAATAATTATAATAAATGTAGATAAAATAGAAATAATAGATTATATGTATATTTCGTTCGCTTAATAATATGTGTAAGTTAAGATTTTGCTAAATAAAATTATTTAAAACTATATTTTTGTTTTAATTAACAACTTCAATCCAATATCTACCTAGAAGTTTTCACTTACAGCTAGGGTACTTCACCTAGGGACCACAATTTATAGTCCAGGGGCTGTCGTCAAGGTTTGCTAGATCAGTGATCTTCAACCAGTGGTCCGCAGAAAATTCCTGCCGGTCCGCGAAATATTTCGACCGAATCATGTAGATGCACACTTCTATTCACGAGTATATAGCACATTTCTTTAGACGACTCAGAAGCTAACTTTTGTCGGAACCATGATTTATTTAATATTTACTAGCACCAATACAACGCCTCTCGTGGCTATTTTTTATACTTCTGAAGAAGCTAGCTCTTTGGAATAGTCGCTTATAAGAGGAAGATGTAGGAATGTTTCCACTTTTGGAAGAATTTTTTATTGCTGCTGATGTCAACCAGAAAGTCATATTCAACAATAAGTCAACATTTAAGAGCATTAGCTGAAATTTTAATAATTATTACCCTGAAAAGGAGGATCCTCCTAAAAGTAATCTCTGGAGTAATAATCCATTCTTGGAAGACATAAAGTCATTTGCAATTGATCCTCGTAAAAATAAAAGCTGATCGAGTTGTCTTCTGATGTCACTCTGATGTCCAGACAAAATTCAATCATTGTCTCAATTTTTGAAATCGATAGAAAAAGAATATCTTTGAGTTATAAAGCTACCAAATTATTAGTCATTTTTTCGGCTTCCTATTTGTGCGAAAATATTTTTTAAGCCATGTCAATAATAAAAACCAAACAGAGATATCAAATGGATGTTAACGCAGCCCTTCGTCTTTTAGAAACAACTCTGCAGCCACGTATACCAAAATTTCTAACAAAGAAGCAGCAGCAGATGTCGCACTAAAAATTGTAATTATATAACTGTTTAACATATACCTATATAATAATAAAATACTATCTATATTGGTTTTTATTTGTCTTAGCTTTCAGCCGGTCCACAAAATATTTATCCTATTTTCACCAGTCCGCGGGGGCAAAAAGGTTGAAGAACACTGTGTTAGATGACCAATAAGCAGGAGAAATGTAGTACGGTACATTGCTTTCAAATCACTACTGTGTATTCCTCGCCTAATGGGATGGCTCTGAATTTTGCTGGAAGTTCCAGTAATGGCCAACGAAGAGGGAGTTGTTCACTTCTTTAACTATCGACTCCAACACGGTTTCCTGGTGGATTATGGTCGATGTTTTTACCACTTTCTCGCAAAAATTTAGCTTAGTAGTTCTGTCATAGCTCACATCTCATCAAAACACAACTGAAGTAGGATAATGACCTGACTCTTCGGCGGTTTCTTATGTGCTTTTCGTGAATTTGTACCATATAACCTATCGTTTTAGTGGTTAAAAGCTTACTCAATATTAAAAATCTTTTCATCAGTGAAAATAATTTCCCTGTGTCCGTTGTCCGTGTAACGCACGTAAGTAAGCGTTTTGCCTTAATCATCCTCCACAAAATAACCACAAAAAATTGTTTTATTATTAAGTCTTACAAAAGAAATATGTAGATGGTCTGCTGCAGCAGAAAGTTAATTATTTTATTTATTGTACCAGTACGAGAGATATTTTTAAGAGCAGGATACCAATATAATTCAATATTCATTTAGTCAAAAATCGGGATTTATGAAAATGATTTAAAAAATAGTTTTGTTTTTCTAGTTATAGCCGATAGTGTATGCATGTATGTGTTTCTATATTGTCCATAGAAGCACATTCTACATAACAATGACTTACATTATAAAATTAACCAAAATTTCTACAAATACCTTTTCAGTTGCTCCAATTTTGGTCTGCATCGAGTCCAAACACTAAAGTCCATACTATAACACACTATTTCAAGTATTTTTTGCACTTTTATCACTTAAAAATAACTAAAAACATCAGAAAAAAATGAAGACGCCACTTGCAAAAATCACGTATCACTACATATCAAGATGGTTAATCCTGATAAAGCTCATTAAGGAATTTAGTCATTTACAATTAATAAATAAGGAACAGAATTGCTTAAAATAATTCTTTATGAGAATAAACACATATATTAATACTTTATCAATAGTATATATATATATATATATATATATATATATATATAGAGGGGGGAGCGAGGGAGGGATCTCAAGGTGTATCAAGATAGAGGAAACACGATTTTTCTCGAAAAGACGATGTGTGAGCAACTTGGGAAAAAAATTTGGTGACCAGAGTTTACCCAAATAATTGGATGGTAGTATTTAAATATTCAGAATAAACCGGAAGTACAGGATATCAAGGAAAACTTCGATTTTTTATATAGGAACGTATGACGTTGGGTATAATTGGATAAAACTTTTGAAAAAAAAAACAACTTTTACATAAACATGTTTTTAATATCTGTTACGATTACCTATAATGGCTTGCAAGTATTTTTATTTACAAGTGTTCCATTGTTCCAAGTTGCTTTCCATTTTGAACACTTTCGCATCCTTACTCTTTAGCTAACAGTAGCTCGGAGCATAAAAAAAAAATATTGCAAGTTCAAGTCGTACCTACTTGAAAGTACTGGAAGTGCCTCTAAAGGAACCGCTTTAATTAGTTTAAATTAGTTGTCAAAATAAGTATAATTTATTTTATTTAAGTTTAAAAGGTATATTTTAATGAATATAAATGTCATATATTTATGAATATATCTTGCAAAATTGAGCGTTTTTCTATTAAAATTTCATGATTCGATTTTATATGACTTCGCGGCCCCTCGACGAAGCTTTCACCCCCCCCCCCCCCCCCGGTTGAGAAACGCTGCTCTATACCTCGTTGATAATATAACACCCTTTGATCACTTTAAGTACGCGGGACATCGACATTTTGGAGAGGTTCAGTTCACAAGCCATAACTGATTGTCTCCTCACTAGAGATAGCAACGATTAATCGAATCATTGAAATAATCTATTATTTTGTTTCACTAGAACGATTAATCATGTGATATATTTGATTTTGATTAATTAATAATTAATCGATTAATTTATTATTAATCTATAACTTTATTTTATTTAAAAGAAATTACTTATTTGTATTGTTGAAACACTGGTCGGTAGATGACTCCACTCTTTTCTCTTCAATAAAGTCCGTAGGTTACTAGGTCTTCCAAACACTCGTTCTCGCTCAGTAGCGACGCTAACGGGGGGTCTAGGGGGGCCAGGGTCCCCAAAAATTGCTCTGGCCCTCAGTTGCCCCCCCAGAATTGTTTGGAGAAAAATTTATTTTAGAAGTAAGGACCTTTTTTTTGAGGTCATCACATGTATTTGGCCCCCTCAAATTTTAATAAAAGCTTTCCTGACCCCCCAGATTTTGAGAGCTAGCGTTCTCGCCCATCTGGAGATTTTAAACTAAACCGGTAAACATTTCTGCACACTATGCTGCTATAGTTTACGTCCAGTCAATTCAAATGCTCACGATCGAAACAAAATCTTCCAACTCGATAATTTGCGAGAAAAACCTAGCAAGTTACAGGTCTTCTGGAATACAAGCCCTTGTTTCCTCAATTGGTTTTGGACAGTTCGTGATGAAATAGCTAAATTTCGATCTTCTTCGAAATAAAGTGCGAGAAAAGTTAAGGGTAAGTCGGAATCGCGCAAAACAATTAGGGTAAGAAATTAGTCGTTTCGAGCGTTTGTGGCTTGTGGATGACTTGAAACAGGCTTTTTATGCAGAAGCCAGTTCGCTGATGACGATTTATAGCGTAATTAATAGAATTTTTAGCTACGTCCAATACACCAGCGATATTCCAATACTGCGGCCATCTTCATATAATGGCGCAGCTCGTACAACGTCTTCCGGTCACATTTTAATTTTATTTCACAAATAGCATTGTTACAAATATCTTATTAATAACTATTGACTAGTTGTAAGTTTTAAATGTTATTTTAATGTAGATAATTGTACTTGGACATAAGATATGTGCATATTCTCTGTACTCTGTCTTAAATAAATAAATAATAAATACTACAAAAAAAAAAAAAAACTGCCATAGAACTCTGTTCATGGCAACTTCTCACCAATTGTTGATGCCCAGCTGTATTAGGTCACCTTCCTATTGGCCCAACCACCTTGTGGCTTACTCTTATTTTACCAAACAGTGTTCTTAACATTAATCTCTTAATTGGTCTTCTGTTGTTCATTCTCCGTACATGACCAATCCATCGGAGTCTTCCTACTCTAACCATTTTGACTACATGCGGTTCTTGATATATTCTGTATAGTTCACGGTTGTATCTTATACAACTTCTTTCGGACTGGTCCAAGTATGCGGCGAAGTATTTTCCTTTCAAAGGATCCGACTAGTAGTCGGCAGGGCCGCCGAGAGGACTTTTGGGGCTCCGGGGAAAAACTTTCTTTGCGGGCCCCGGGTAATGATCAGTTCTATACCCGGGGCCGTCAAGAGCGTGAAAACTAATTCTTTTAGCTCGGACTCTGGGCCATATTCAAATGAGGTGGGAATTTTTTATTATAATGCAGGTGAAAATACAATTCATGACAAAACAATTCATAAAAAAAAAGTTCTCACTTCCAAAATACAAGTGAGTGACGGCCACGCGACATTCCGTTCCTATGGCTCTGCCCACGACCCCGGGGCCCCAAGAGCCCCGGGAATTTTCCCCGGCTAACCCCCTCATGTCGGGCCTGGTAGCCGGCTCCTAGTCGGCTTCGTTTAGCTTCCTTCGTTAAACACCATGTTTCCGAACTATACAGGGTAATAGGTCTTATTAATGATGTATACAGGTGAATTTTAGTTTTGTACTCAAGGTGCTTAACCTTAAAAGTTTTTGAAGGATAAAATAACTTCTCAGCAAAACTTATATGTCTTCTTATTTCTTCTATAAGAGCATTTAATCGATTAACATTGGTACCTAAGTACATGAAACTTTTCACATTCACAATTCTCAAAATTATGATTTCCTACGACTAAGAAATTGTCTATTACTGATCATATATTCTGAAAAGATATTTGTAACTCTATATATTCATAGCTCTAGAGTAATTCATAAAAAACTAAATATTTGTTCCTATTTCGAAACAACGAAATTCGTTGTTTTTAAAACCGTTTCCGGGAAAGTCACCAAGTTCAAAATCATTTTCCAGTCTGTGTGTTGTAAGTGAAGCCTGAAGTCTACTCCTGGGTCTATATGTATATGTAGGATGTGTTGAGACACTATTAAGACTATAAGATAAAAGTTAGTTTACACCAGTGAAATTAACACATGCGCCGGACGTATATTTTGATGTGCGCAAATCTGCTATTTTTAATAAATCCTACTTATACTCCCCTTGTTCGTTTTCAACCTTTCTCCTAATTTTCTCTCTTCTGGATTCTCCTCAAACATGAGAGACTGCTGTTATGAGCTTTCTCATAGTGTGTTTAATCACTACAATCCTTTCTAGTTTCTTACCGGTTTAACCTGTGGTCTATTCCCTTGTGTATTTCACTCAAGTTCATGGGAAACTTCAGTTATAGGAAAACAAAACATACAGCCTGAAAATATAAACTGATCGTAGTTTAGGGTTACTATATGGTATCCAATAGAAGGACACGACTTTTCATTTTAAATATAATGCCCTCCAATAACTTTTAAATGTCTCTTTTTGTAAACTAATGTAATTGGAACAAGTTATCAAAGCATTCGGACGTATCCAATTTTCCAAATGGATACGCCAGTTGGATAGTAATAATAATATTTTTATTGACTTAGTTTCGTGAATTCTGTTTTAAGGTCAGTCAAATCATATACATTTAATTATACAAATATTGTATGATATTACAAGATTTGCATTACATTTATAAAACCTATATTTTAATAATTCTTCTATGGAGTAAAATGGATGTTCAGTAGAAAACTGCTTCATCCTTTTTTTGAATTCGTTAGAACCCAAACTTCTGAGTTCCACTAGTAACTTATTAAGTAGTTTGACTGCATAGAAGTTCACACAATTACGAGATTTAGTAAGTCTCAGAAAATCTGGATATAAATTAGACTTGCCTCTTGTGTTATATTGGTGTATTGCCGCATGAGTTTGAAAATTGCGTATATTTTTATGGGTCAAAATTAGGGAATGATACATGATCGCAGATGGAAGGGTCATTATATCTAAAGAAATAAAATTATTCCGAATAGTTCTGTAGGATGAGCGTGACATTACTCTGACTGCGCGTCGTTGTAGGTTAAAAATTCTGTTAGCTGCTGCCGAATGACCCATGCTGTAATGCCATCAGGGAGTGGAAGAATATAATATGCAATTCTCAGGACGTCAGTACTTACAATGGATGCCAGGTTTCTTAGCAAATATATTGCAGAACAAAATTTATTTGCCAGGACACAAACATGCTAATCCCAATTGAGTTTGGCATCAGTTAGTACCCTCAGTAGGTTCACAGGTTTTGCATTATAAATTGTTTGCTTTTAGTGTTAAAAGAATTTGTTGGTTCGTGTTGAGGTTTAGGGAGAGTCGATTGGTGTCGAACCAGTACTTAGCACTCTGTATTGCGATGTTATTAATAGTGATAACACCAACAGGTGATGACGATCTTGCAATTAAAGTCATTGACATAAATCAAGAAGAGGAGAGAGCTGAGGATAAGTTTAAGTGATTTGGGTGGATGGTTTTAAATACACATGAAGAATATAAATATATATATTTTTTTTTCTCCTTCATTTGTTTAATTTTTCTTTGTATTACCAGTTTATATTATGATATTTTTATATTATTATTTACTGTTTTCTTTATTTATTTTTATTTTATTATTATTATTATTTTTTTGTTATTGGTTATAGTTTATTGATTAAATTGTTTTATATTATGCACTGTTAACGCTCTATTACGTTATATTGTTGGCTAAAGAAATATATAGGACTGTACTAGCTTGTCACCACAAGGTACTTTGTACTTTTTGTGACATATCTTAGCCCATATATTTTAATTTTAGTTACATATTTAATGTACATATTAGTGTATTTGTATATTTGGCTAAATAAATAAATAAATAAATAAATAAAATAAGGATTAGATTCTTCGTTCAGTTCTCGAACTAAACAGATGTTGTTAATGAAGTAAAACCATACCACCAATTTTACAACCTGGTTTCAGTCTTGAACTACAAAAAGACAGCGATCTAGTCATGGCTGGTACTTGGTTGAGGCGAACTAGACTCAGGCCCCAGGCCTCAGGTGATGAAAAACCTCAAAATTTTTGCCAAGGTTGTCTTTAGATCAACTAAGAGTCTTTAGATCAACTTTGTAAGGGCTTCAATTTTTATGTTTTGCTTCAGGACTCACACAACCATGGGCCGGCACTGGGTCAAGTTCTTCGATGTTCATAATCTGCATGAACAATGATGGGCATTTTTAAAAATTGTCATAATATCGACTGATTTTCGGAACATTTGGAAAATATGTTTTTGTATTTTTGTTCTAATGCATAGGTTGGGAGGATTTTGCTCGTAAATTCACAATGGCCCAAGAGTGGAATAAACTTAATTTAGAGTCAGTGAAGGCCCTAATACTCACACAATACAATTTTAAGAATAGAACGTGCGTTTTTATAGTTATCTGTTAAGAAACAAAAACTTTTTTAAAACGTAGGCAAGTTTTCTAAATAGGTACACTTGGGTTTTCTTTCATATAAAAATTTCATCTTAAATTTGGATTTATTTTGAAATGTCCTCCATTTCGACTGATTTATGAATAGATTCCTGTCTTATTTTTAGGGTTTTATAGGTATGAACAAAAAAACCCTTAAAATGTCATTCTATCTCATGTGTCTGTCTGTCTGTCTGTTGGTAGAAATCTTGTGGTAGAAATTATGGCCAAACGACTGAACATAGAAAGTGAAATTTTACATGCTTGTACAACTCACTAGGGTGACCATTCGACCCGCATTTTGCGGGACAGTCCTGCATTTTAATTCAATGTCCCGCCCCATTACATGTCCCGCAAAATGTCCTGCGTTTTTAATTATAACTTACTTTACATCTATTTAGCTGTCAGTTTAGTAACCTAACTTTTCCTATAGTTTAATTTTTTTATATTTTTCTAATAGTTCAACAGGAATTTTTATTATCGATTTTTTTGTGTCGTTGAAAAAATGATTATTTTTAAAAAATTTATTGTGTGGTATAGAAAAACTCTCTTTTAAAATAACTTTATTTTCACACGATTTTAGCCACAAAAAAAGTGCTAAAAGAACTCTTGTCCCAAACCTTATAACCCTAATTAATTTAATAATCTGAAAAAATTCTGAGTAAGTCACCTTTTCACTAACGCGGCTTTACATAATATATAAATACGGTAAAACAGGGGCATTATCGTTTTTCTCTTGCGGGATGTACGCGAAGACACTTTTTTGACGCTACACAGCGTTTTAGAATTTGTGGCATAGTAACGTGTTTATATACACATAATATTCAGACAAATTTCACAGTATGGATGGTAGTGCAACGTATGACGTACGCCAGGCGCACACCCATCAAGTTTATGGGGGGGGGGGGAGAAAATGACCTAAACGAAAAAGGTCCTCACTTTACTTCCAACATACAAGTGATGAACTGTATCACTTTAATTTTAACAAAAACCAAGTGTTTTTGGAGCTCTTGGGGGCGCTCAAGCCTGTGCCCTTCCCCCTGGGTGCGCGCTTGACGTACGCAGGTACTCATAAAACATGCGTACAATTAAGTGAATACTATGTATATATATGCGTAGATATGTATTGACTGGTGACAAAAAATAAACAAATCTGACTGTAGTTTCTTTAGTATCTTAGCGATGGAGAAGAAACACTTCCACATAGATAGTTAAAAGAAATACGTGAAATGAACGCATGGATCTGTCGTAAACATTGGTCGTACCAGCGAAGACGTACCTTAAGGTAAGTGTCACTGTTCCAATCTGATACAAGTGTTGAATCGTTGGCATAGTGCAACATACTTATAAATCACAGACACGCGCTTATAACAAACTGGAACTTAGCCAGACTACCCTAAAGAATCGTACACACAGCGGTACTACAAAGACTATCATTGTTCACATTATATATAATTTGTAATCAAATTTTATAACAAATAATTTATATTCTTCTTTCATGGAAATTTTAGATTTTTTTATTAGATTTGTCATCAGAATATGTTTTAAATCTTAAATTATGTTTTAAAGGCTGAAATTTTAACCCTTAACAGATCCCACGTTCCTGTGCTTCGTAGACAACCACGTAGTCTTACCACGGAGCCACGGCTCTTAATTAATAACATAACTCAAAATTTAATTAGGTCTTAAAAATAGTAAAAAAAGTATGTGAAATTTCATGTCGTAATTATAATTTCGTTCTGCTTATTTTGACTTACCTACAAATATATAATTATGTACATGGCGTCCTAAAATAAATGTGTTAATTAGTAACAAATTTTGGCGAAATGTATCTGAGGCTATGAGAGTGCATCACAGCCCATTTTCTTTTCTAGAATATAATAAAAGAATATTAAAAAAAAACAATTCGATCAAATACCATAACATCTTTTGCATATTAAAATTGGTTTAAAAAAATTTGAATTATTAGAGAGAAATAATATGGTTTTATTGTTAGCTAAACCTAAAATTTCGCAAGTCGGAGTCGTAAGTTTTGTACTGACTCGAACTTTGACTCTGACTCCACCTAAAGGAGCCTACAGACGGCGTGGCAAGTCACGGCCTATATTTACACTTGTCTAGCTCCGTGGATCGTGTTTAGGGGCAACAAGTCACAAATCACAGCCAGTGTATGCTGGGCTTCGCACTGGCCGACGTTCGCTTCCGAGGTGGTATTCTATCACAAGTCAAAGGAGTTTGACCAGCATCAGTGCAGACTTGTACATGCATGTTAGCACCGTACACACGACGCATACACATCAGTCAAGAGTGTTGTGCTCAAAAGGAAGGTTATAACCATTTTTGCGTAATTATGAAATCTACTTAAAGTAAAAAGTAATTTTTTGTACTTAATCTAGTATAAATATCAAAAGCAAGGTCGAGGCTGCGACCATAACCTCACTTTCGCTGTCAGGCGCCATTTTACAAGCGCTGGTCCATGTTCGCTATTTTTGTACTTGGCCAGCACGGACGCTTCGTCTGTAGGGTACACAAGTACAAGTGTCCGCCAGTGTTACATATTACGGCTAGCGCTGGCGAACACTGGCACACCGTCTGTAGGCACCTTGAAGTAAGCGACTCCTCGACTCTGACTCCTAACTCCATAGCCCTGATTTAAAGTAATTATATGTGCTTCAGTTCCAAATTCTCTGTTATCATCCTGTACCAACCGAGTAAGTTCACTGTTGAACACAGATCTCGCCATTACCATAACCTTTTCATATTTTGCTAACAATAGCCAATTTCCGGCAATTGTCTTAATGTCGCTCGTCGATCTGGTGGGTTCTATTCTGCTATTTTCTATATCTATTCCTAGTAGAGTCTTGTATGTCTACTCGAAAACTTTTCTTGTCCAATCGTCGCTATATATCGGGTTCGTTTCTACTTCAGGTTTTCTATTTGCATTATTATATCACATATTTTTATTTTTTGATCCATGAATTTGATTAGCGATCGAAAAGATGGTAACCCAGCAAGTTTATAGTAACGAGGTTGTCAGCAAAACAGACAGTCCAAAATAAACAATTTTATGGCATTTACAAAAAAGTTACTGGCAAATGCTAACCTCCAGCAGCTAGTGAAACGCTCAGTTAAGAAAGAACATATCGTACCATCCCAAAATAAAACCTATTGAACATTTGATTTGTCTGATAATACGCTAAAAACTCACCTCAAAGAACAACTCTATCTAAACTTGATTCATGGAGAAAAATGTGTAGCCTCAAGTTATTTGAAAATAGTAAAAATGGTTACTTCTCCATTACTCATGGATTAGGGCAGAGCCAATCCTCAGCTTCGAAGGATTGTGTGTAAAAATAAATGCGAGGCCGAAAAAAAAGGAAGACGAGTCCAAGTAATGACCAAAAACAAAATAAAAAAGGAAGATGGATCCAAGTGATGACGAAATCTAAAAGACAAAAGAAAGACGGATCCAAGTGATGACTAAAAATAAAATTAAGGGAAGACGGAAACAAGTGACGACAAAAAAAGATGAAGGATCCAAGTGAAAAAAAAAAAAAATCATCACTGTGCGATGCCGGACGCGGTTCAACTCCTGAACAGGTTAACCAACGTCTATAGGTACCGGCAATAATCTTTGTATAGTATTTCCAAAATGAACTGGCAAAAAGAAATAGTCTTGTTAAGAAGCTTAACAATGTGGTAATGGGTTTATAGCAGTAATCTTAGACTTATTGCTGTAAAAGGAATATAAGAGGTATTAAGGGAATTTTAAATTTAAATCGAATAGATGTAACACTAGTTCAATTGAAGTTTCTTAAAAAACATTAAGGATATTTTCCAAATTTATAATCCTATTGTTTCTAAATTTTAGGTGGTATTATACTTGTTTGTTAGTTAATTTTCAACGTTCATAGCGTGCATACATTAACAACATGGCTCTTTGGCCACCACTTTGGCCTTTTGGGATTTTGAATTTATATTTTGTTATTATAATGAAGAAATTCCTAATTTCTGTAGTGAAAATAGTGAATCTGTGCAAGGTGATTTTGGGGTGCGAAAATGTGGACGTGGCTACTAAAGAAAGTGAAAATAGTGAATCTGTGCAAGGTGATTGGAGTGCGAAAATGTGGACGTGGCTACTAAAGAAAAATGTCATTTGTCAGATGATTGCAAAGTTCTGATACTGAACGTTTATAAAAAGTTAGTTTCGGCAGTTAATGACAAACCTATACTTAGAACTGCGGAATTAACTAGTGTTCCATTCAAAACAATTCAACGTATCATTTTTCGTGACAAAAATCAGCAGCGACAACGATCCGATTTACAAGTTTTCAAGAAAATATATAGTTTTATGTCTAAAACAATAATAAATAAAACGACTTTTATTCGAAAAATATAGTGCCGACTTTCGACATCTTTTAATAAAAAAGTTGGAAGAAGACGGAATAGAATTTTCATACAAAGCTAGCCATATGTATAATTATTTGAGTTGCTAGGATTTATTTTCGTTGCAAAAAAAGATTGATTTTTGTTTGTGCAAATTTGAAGTATTTAATATTGACTATAAAGACTTTAAAACAAAACTATTTTTAAACATGCCTATATTTAAAATTCAAATATAGCCAGTCCTAAGCCTGATAAAAATATGAAGAAATGTCATGTGAGTATATACAGTTCATTCTAAATAGCATATAAGAAAACAAGTTTATTTTAAATAATTATTACGGTCCTGGTAACTATTATTAACAGAACCATAAACTCAGCAGGTATAATGGTTATACTTTCAGCCATTATTGGAATCAATAATTCAATGGCGGATTAAGTTGCTTGGGGGCCTTGGGCGGTAAAATTAAAATGGACCCTCTATTATTTTAAATAGAATGGAAATATTTCTATATAAGCTTCGGTGGCCCCCCCGGATACGTGGGCCCCGGGCGGCCGCCCAGTCCGCCCACCGCTTAATGCACCTCTGTGGCCATTTCATTTTGGAAATACTATACTAGTTCGTACCCTTTACCCGTAGTATTTGAAACATGGCTGCAGAAGTTACGGTGAATTGGCCAAACTATCAAAAAAGTAGCGATAATATTGCTAGAAAAGCTCCAGAAACTCCCAAAACAAAAGGAAATGAGGTCGCTTTAAAACTACTTTGAGATCATATTGAGTGAGGTACAGACAATGACAACTTCACCTTGTTATTAAAAATAAATTAAGAAACTAGTAACAACCGATTGATATGGCTTTATTGCAGCCCTATGCTTCTCGTTGGAGCTAAAGGAACGTTGTATTTGATGAGGCATTGTTCTGTTTAGGTATTCATTTAGAACTGTTCACAGCCACTGGTTTGTATAGAAATATTAGTGACAGGTAAAAATACACATTGCTCGTCTCAAAATTATCAAACATTTGTCTATAAATAATTTTACAAAGGTATGAACCATAGACGTATGTGAAGACAGCAATATCCTCATTATACCATAGACGTAAGTGTTAGTGAGTCAGAATATATTAAGAATAATACACTGATTTTATTTGCTAAAGTTTTAACTGTTATATTAACGAAAATTAGAACGTTTATTGTATTTATATTTTTAAGAGTTTTTAAAGTAATATTAGTTATCGTTGGTTTAGCAAAAAAAGTAGTCTATATCAACGATTCCCAACCTGTGGTTCGCGGACTCCTGGAGGTTTACGAAGGTATTCTATGGGGGTTCTCACCAAAAATTCTGTAATGGCGTCAGTTCACGCTATTTGACATTTTTCATGCTATTATATATCAAAAACAATTAATTAAGTTGATACTTTATGGTACATTATTAGGCTTATTATTTTAGAATTGAAAATAAATAACGAAAATGCAGAACTACGAGGGTTACCCTTTATGTTTTTACAGACGACTGCTAGATGGCAATATTGAAATGTGTCATTACTATATTCGTAAAATTTGACATTTTTTTATTGTAAAATCAGTGGCAGCTTATAAATTAACCGAGTAGTTTGTTGACAGTGAGCGTTAAAAACATATTTGTGAAAAAATATTACTCGTGAAGGTTTTAGTTGGATGATTTTTTACGATTTTATTAAAGGCCTGACTCAACAACAATGCATAAATTCGCTTTGTTCAACTTTTGGTAATGTAGCACCATCAGAAAAAACTGTTTACAATTGGTTTGTAGAATTTCGTCGTGGTCGCGCGTCCGTCAGTGGTGAATCTCGTGAAGGTCGACCAAAATCGGTTGTCAAAAAAACATCGATGCTGTGAGCAAAATTATTGAAAAAGATCGGTATGTGACTTACCGTGATATAGAGGCATACTTTGGTATATCGTAGACTGCAATACATTCGATTTTTCATGAACATTTAGCTGTGAAAAAGATCTGTTCCCGATGGATTCCGCATAATTTGACCGAAGCTCAAAAAAAGGCTCGTGTTGATTGGTGTAAGGGAATGCTAAACAAATTCAACGTAGGCACTGCAAATTTCGTATACAACATTGTTGGTGACGAAACTTGGATTTATTCATATGAACCTGAAACGAAGCAACAATCCATTGGGGTCTTCCAAGACAAGACCAAACACTTCAAGAAAATGATCGCTTGTTTCTTCGGCTGTACTAGACATGTCGCAACCATTTCTTTAGAGGATCGGAGAACAGTTAATGCTGAATGGTATACAATAATTTTGCCAGAAGTCATCGACAATATCAGGAAAAACAACCAAAAACGTTGCATCATTTTTCATCATAACAATGTAAGCTCCCACACAGCACATCAAACAATTGATTATTTGAAGAAGAAAAACATCGAATTAATGTCGCATTGCCCGTATTCACCTGATTTATCCCCTAACGACTTTTTTTTGTTCCCCAATGCCAAACAAAAAATGCGTGAACAGCGTTTTTCATCACCTCAAGAAGTTGTTGAAGCCTTCGAAAACTATGTTTTTGTGATACCAACTTCAGAGTGGAAGAAATGTTTCGAGAATTGATTTGAATGCATGCAAAAGTGTATAAATCTTAAAGGCGAATATTTTGAAAAGCAATAACACAGTTTGTTCCCAAAAAAAATATTTTTCTTTCTTAGTTTTTGCAAAAACTTAAAAGGTAGCACTCGTACGTACGTACGTGGGTTCTAATGTTAGCAAATTGTATATTACTTCATATAATTGGTGTGTTACTGCATATTCGAGCATATTTTTGTGCTTTTTGACAACATATTTTATGCATATATTTCCATATTTTTAGTCCATTATAATCCGAAATCTGCTTATAACATTATTACGTAAAATGATAAAGTATAGAACATGCCTACTTTTTTGGAAAATTAAATAGCCTTGAATAACTTTTAAAAGAAAATATTCCCATGATCTTAAGGTCTGTATTGAAAGGATGTAATCTAGAAAGGGGGTGTAGAGATGTAAAGGGAAGAAATGAGAAAGCAAGTATAATATAAAGGAACTCTAAATGTGTTAACAAGAAGTCAAATTGGGCCAGTGTATATAAAGGAATCCTGAGTCATTGTCCTGATGTCCTGGATGTCATTATACCTCAAATTGCGCGTTATTTCATATGACCTCATGGATCATTTGATCTATAGACAGTGAATGATCTTAAGTTGAATGATCTAACAAAAAAAAATACAGGTTCTTACTCTAAAATTCTTAAAATAAATATTTAGAATATTTATTATTATATTAAAAATTTTAATAGGGCAAAATAAAAAAATATTGCGACTATTTCAATTGAATTTGCTGTGAGAACACATTTCATAGACATTGTTGTCGAGGGTGGTTTTAATTCCAGGCGCAATGGTGAATTTTTGAAATTTATGAAATTCAAAAAACTTCCGTATTGAAGCTGTTTTAAATTGATTCCGTCAAAAAATCATTGAAATGTACTTTACATCATAATATTCATTAATTTTTTATTTTTTAAATACATAATCTAATTTTGGCTTGTATAAAAGTGATAAAAATCGATTAAAAAATTAAAATCGGTCTCAAAAGTACGCAACTAAATTTGCATTTGTGTACAGAATATTGCATATCTGATAGTATTTAAACATGTTGGCATTTATTTAATTACTTTTAAATTGAAACTTATGTAAATATCATATTTATCTGAATCTACTTAAGGCTGGAATGACCTTGGTTATCAATACTTGTACACAATCTTTAACATAAAAAAATAGCTGCATTTTCTCTGCATTCTTTGCTATTTTCACCTTACTTTGTAGTCAGCTCAGGGGTTGACTCAGCCTCCAGTATTAATTAAAAATAAGTTCGTGTTATATAGATATAATAGGACAGGTCAAATTATCTCGTTCATATAATGCCAGAAGCCTAAATCAAAATACTCCAACATATATAGTAATTGAGGAAACAAAAGTTGAAAAAATTAAAATAGAAGCAGTTAAAAGGGCAATGAGGTATGAAGAAAATATAACTAGACACCCAGAGAAGCAGTTACTAAATGAATGTTGAAAGGAAATAGAGAAAACAGTTGAGGAAAAATAGTATCATGGGAAAAATAATATCAATTTGGCAGGAAAAGAGAAAAAAAAGTAGGAATATGGTGGTTTCTTGACTGAAGCAGTAAGGAGGAACAGATTAAATGGACAAAGAATGCAAGATATGATAGAATGAAAGACATACGACATCAAGAACTTGATATTAAAATACAGGAATCAAGATACAATAGCAAATTTAAAAAACTTGGACATCGCAACGGTCACAATAACTGAAGGAGATTGGAAATGGGAAAATAAGAGAGAGAAAATGCATTTTAGATGAAGAAAAAAGAAAAAATGTACAGAATGTGTAAAGAAGCAAAAGAGACCATTGAGCACATTCTGGAGGAATGCGGAGAAATAATTAATAGGGAAGGGAGAAGAAAGGAAGTTTTGAGCGAAAGTGGAGGAGGATATGCATGGTTGAAGGATGTAATAACAAGCAGAAAGGAGATTAAAGACATTGAAAACAAGGGAAGAATAGGTAAAAGGGAAGAAAAAATCAGTACAGGTTTTATCAGTACAGGTTTTTTATTTTACAATTTATTTTTCCTGTAAAATCCAGCATTCATTGTAAAAAAATTAAATATTGTTAAATGTAAAAACAAGATTTATGTAAATAGTATATGGGTAATACTAGAAGCATAAGCTATCACTATTGTACATGTTCTACACACAATGTAATATATTTTTCAAAGACAATAAAAGAAATTTTAAATAAAAAAAAGGGAAAAAAAATAAATAAATTAATCTACGGAATCACAATCAGAAACTGATTTCAAACCAACAGGCAGAAATTAAATATTTTATTTTAAATTATAGGATTAAGAGTTTTGTGAATAGAAATATAAATTAAAATGTAATATATTTAAAAATAAAAAAAATTGAATAAAAAAAAAATTGAAACTGCCTAAACAAAAATATACACTTTCTTAAAATACTATTTATTACACTGTTAACAAACAATGGATTTACCATGGCGCTAATGACGCTAGCAGTGTTGGGCCCCGAAACACTATGGGGCCCCCAAAAGTTCCAGTCGAATCGTCTTTTGAATTTATACATACTTAATATAAGTGTAATATTTAAGCATGCATTGCACAGTGTGCTAAGTTTTGTCGTTTATTTTTTACAATTTTTAAAAATAATATCTATCACACTCTATACAATTAGACATTCGTCGAAACTAGTAATCAATTTTTTTTTCTGACTCTTTGTCGAGTTAAACCCATGCGCATAGTGTCTTCGTTCAGTATTGATGAACAAAGCTTGTTATAACTAATATTTGAAACGTCAAAAGTCAAAATCTTTGGTTATAGATAAGGATTAAAGAAATAAACATTGTAAATAAAGATGTCCCGGAATAAAGACAATAATAAAATTGTTAATAGTTCGTAATATATAACCTGCACATTTTATGTCAGTGTGAGCGCACGCGCATTTGTGCGGTTTTAATCTTAATGCTAAGAAATGTTGAATGTTAGTTATCTTTCAAGATCGGTGTTAAGAACGTTAAGAGTAAAACTAATCAACGTGTTGTATGAACTTGCTCGTAGCGATATGATAGTTTATCTTTTAAGGTTAAAATTAAAACATAAGATTAAAACTAAAACTAAAACTAAATGTTGACTAAACCCACCATAAAACGGCGCCCTTTAGTTAATATTTGGCGTAGGGGAACAATCCATGATCTCATGGTGCAAGATCTGTTCTATACGAAGGATGTTGTTACGGAGGATAGTAATTGTAATCTTGAATTTTCCCAAAAATCTTGTCTGATATGGGCTTTTTGTTGTTCTTGATTGTAGGGTATCCAAAGCGTACAAATCTTTCTAAAATGTAATTTACTATGCAGAATTTTATGCAAAGTTGGTGCATTAATCTTGAGGGATAGAGAACAAAATGTTATTAGTGTTATTAATAGACAAATGAGATACGTTAGATAAATGATTATTATAATTATAAGAAATACTGCTTGAATGTTATATGACGGTTTTTGTTAATTTTTTTAACATCAGCTATATTTTCCAAAATTACAACATTCTCAGGTTGCCCGGAACGTGGATCATCTTCTAATTCAAAATCACCTTGTTGAAAATGTTTATACCAACGATCAACAGTTGATAAGAATGGGTAATCATCATGGATAATACGAAACATTTCTTCATGGCACTCTTTAGTTGCTAAACTAGTTCGAAAATTATTTAAAATTATTAGCCGATAATTTCGTCCCGACATAGGCAGCATTTTTTCATTTTAATTAAACAAAATCTCAACACCGACTGAAGAAAAATAGAATAAAATCGTGGCTGTGTTTATATGAAAGAATCATCTTTAAATTGGTATAAACTTGATATAGTTGTTTATTTATATTAGCGCACGACAAAAATTTTCTAGCGCCCTTATCATCATCATTTATCAACCATTGACGTCCATTGCTGAACATGCCCCTTTGCATTTCCACTCATCTCTGTCCTGTGCCACCTGCAGTCAATTACCGACCAGTCTCTTGATGTCATCCGTCCAACGGATAGGAGGTCTGTTTTGGTTTCTACTACTGTCTCTAGGCCGTATTCCACTACTTCCCAGGTCCTTCTCCCATCATTAGCTCTAGAACCGTGGCCTGCCTACTTCTACTTCAGACATGAAATTCTTCCAATTTTATCGCAAACTTTTGTTTGCTTTCTGATCCACAAAATTGTTTTTCGATCTAACGCCTTACGTATACTGTATATAAATAAAATATTGCATTAAAGGTTTCGTAAAATTAATGTTTTTGATTTAATTTAGGGGTTATAGAATAATTATTAGTTTCAAGCCTCCGAAAGTAGATCCGCCACTGTTGTTAAGACGTAGTTAAGCATCCATAGTTCCCTCACTGTAGGTTCCTAGACAGTACGTCATACAAAGAGCAATGTAACTGATTACACACATTACATCCTAAACCCTCATATGTAATCGGAGATATTATGCCAGGTCTAGACATCGAACATTACGGAGCGACTTTAGTGTTACAAACCCACCCCGACTGACGCAATAGTTCCATTCCGGGAGGCAGTTCTTAACTCGAATTTTACGTTACTCGGATATTGGACATTTAAAACTGACTACAACCCCCTCTTTTCCTGAACTATTCAAATGCCATTTCGGTCGTAAATAATAAGTAATTTCTCCAAAATAAGATCAGGAAAATAAGTGCTGTCTCGTTAATTTATTGGACACATTGATAGATATTCACAATGCGCTGAGCGTGAATGACTGAGCTGGGAATGCCAACCTGTAAACGTAATATTATGGTGACAACCTCACAATTAAATTCACGCGATGGCTGATGGCGTGGTTTTCAAATATTTTATTGTTTTTGGCAGAGATAGGGAGTCGTGAGTCAGGAGTCGGGGAATCGTAGCTTTTTGGAGGAGTTGGGAGTCGGAAAAACTATTGGCTCCCGACTCTTTGATTCAATTTTTATCAAGAATAAGAACAAACCGAAAAAGAACGATATTACCAGATTTTTTTAAAGAATGGAAACAGGAATGATATGTAGTTTTTTTGTTCAAAAGTGAAGAAGTAATTAAAAATATTCAATATCGGTTTTAATCGGTTTTTCTTAATGTTATCATGGATTATAGGTAACTATTACTAAACTAAACTATAACTATTACTAAAATATGAAATAGTAAATGCTAATTACTTTTTTTTTACATAAAAAACAAGTAAAATCATTCTTCTTAAAATTTTCTTTCGTATATTTATATATTATGCATAAAAATTGTATTCTTGTCTAAAAAATTATTATTGCCTAATTCAGTTCTATTGAGCAGACTAAAAAGTAATTTGTAGTGCATTAGTGAAAGGAGTCGGAGTCGGTTTTCAAAACCTGGTTTTTAAAATGAAAATTGCGTAAGTTGGGGTGCATCTGTATTGCCTTCTGAATCCTGCAGATGAAAAGCAGAAGATTGGCAGCTGGGAAGTATTCAGATCACCCAAGTCACCAATTATTAAGACTACGAACTTGATTTTAACTATTTTTATTATTTGCAAAATTTGTATCTGTATGTATATCAGTATCTGTCAAACTATGGCCCGCTAGATAAAATATACTACTTAATTAGGACATTTTAGGCTACAAACTAATGTTAAGCTGGTAGTCCTGATATTTGGTGTTTTGGGTGGTATAAAAGCCTCATATCGAAGGGAAATCGAGTCCATTCCCGCCTGCAGATCTTCTGCCACCTCTTTGATCTGCAGGATGCAGAAAGCAGTGTTGCTCGGGTCACTTCACAATGCCAGATCCAGGATGCCCGCAGGATCTGGCGTAATTTCCGCGGCTGCATATGGCCAGAGTTTGGGATGCAGCCGTGTGTATTAAGCTCTATTAGTCTCTAGTATGACGTGGCTCAAAAGGTTACAGATTAGTGGATGCTTGTCAAGACCTGACAAACTCCAAAATATTTATTGGTGTTAGATACAATACACAATGTTTACAAAAAACGTAATTAAGAGTCCTAATAGTAAAATAGAGTTCATTTTTACATTCTTAATATTAAATTCTACACCGTATAAAATCAAATAAGAATATAGCTTAAGATGCGCTATATGTCAATATTAAAAAAATCACTTATGCTATACATAGAAGCAATTCTTTGACAAAATATCTTTGATCTGTTTTTTAAATAAATTAGGTCTTAGTTCCCTCATTTCAATAGGAATGTTTAATCTAGGTTTAATTTCGCCCTATAATATTAATAGAAGAAGATAATCTCATAGATTTGAAGAACGATCCGGTGCATAAAGCGTTATTTGTGGAGCAAGAATTGTCAACATCCTGGACTTCACTACGGAACCAATATTCTCAAAAATAGTACAGCCATCAAATCAGTGTTAATCGTTTGGATTTTCATTTCTTTGTGAATAAGGTTTTTCGGCGCTCACGAAAATGAAATAGAAAAAACGTGAACGACTGCAGATGGTGGATGAGAAGATGTGTGTTTGCTTGCCAGCTTTAGAGCCACGTTTAGAGTTTATATGTTCGCAAAAACAATTGCATCCCTCCTATGTTGAAACGCTCCTTTTAAATCAGTTTTGTTGCAATTAAAACTACGTTAAAAATAAATAAAGTTTGATTTAAATATTTTTGGAATTCGCACAGTAATGTGCACTGGAAAATAATCCCTCCCCTAATGTGCCGTGAGGTAAAAAGTTAGGTAAACACTAATCATAAAGAAGATCAGAACAAAAAGAAATGTATAATATCTTGGACATGTAATGAGGAGAGAGCACAAATAAAGTCTCCTACAAAACTTCATAAAGGAAAAGGAAACGTCGTCCTGGAAAAAAATAGGATCCCTTGCTCGCTAGCCTGAGAAATTTTTCTACATCCACAGAACTATTTCAGATTGCAACCTACAAGCTACGGATTTCCATAATAGTTAATGTACAGAACGGACAATGCACCAGAAGAATAAAAAGTCTTTTATATCAAAATTATTATATTCTTTGCATTTTCCTATTTCCAATTATTTAATTTGCATCTTAGCTGATGTTTAGAATACTGTCAATATTATTATCGTATATTTTTTGAGTTTTCATCTTGGTTTTTGCTCGCTTGAAATTTTCGTTACGGTACTGCCTAATTGAATAATGCAGTTGCAAAAAGATTGCAGGCAATGTACTCTATGCGTCTGTCACACGAATTATTCCCAAAATCATGACCTACTTTATAAATTTAAATCTGCACGTGGGACTGCAAGTGGACAGGAATTAATTTTATTAACAAATAAAAAGATTAAGGGCAGCAAAATATATTAATATAATAAAAATTAAATTAATATAATACGATATGCAGACACTCAATAATACTTTAAAATAATAAGAGTTACAATTTATTTTAAATCGCAAAAATTCACAAAAGTTTTTTCTAAACTAGTTTCTTTAAACTATAGATAATCTTTACAATATATTTTAATAAAAATGGTGCTAATTATTAATATGTAATAATCATAACTTATTTTTCTACATAGCCACCATTTAGATTGAGATACTTGCCATATCTGGTGACGTGTTTTTGAATACCTTTGTTGTAAAAATCAACCCTTTGTGAGCTCTTCCATTTTGTCACTGTCATATTCACTTCGTCGTCCTTTTCCAGACATCTACCACGGTTTCGGGTCGAAAGTTCCAGACATTAAGCATTTTTTTGGGTCATGAACCGGGAAAGATAACCCAAGACAGCCGGTACTTTTTGTATAATAATTTTAGAGTACTCTTTTACACACTAAAAACTTCCTCATTTTGTCGTGAGTGATTTTTGTGGGATTTATAAATAACTTTTGAATAATTCCAGTACAATTCCTCGAACACCGTATTTTTTCAGTTTCAACAAAAGAAGTTTTTTTTATTTACAAAAGATGCTTCGGCTTCTAGGCCATTAGCATTACATATATATAAGGTTAATTTGTACAATTTTGTGTATATAATGAATATTTTGTAGTACATGATAGTGTACCACAAATTTAGTTATATATAAGGTGGGTTATTTATATTTTGTCGTATAAGTTTATGTCTTTGATGTAGTCCGTTATGTTTGGTAGTTTTGTTTTATTGCTGAGGGCTTCTTTTATGTCTGATGTTATTTGGTATGTCTGTCGTTCGGTAGTGTATTTTACACAGTCTGCAATAATGTGTTTTACTGTCATAGGTGTCTGGCAACTGTCACACTGTGGTCTGTCCTCTTTTTGGAAAATATGTCCGTGTGTGAGTCGGCAATGTCCGATTCTGTAATATTTATTTGGTCTTGTCTTTTGTCTAATGTCTCCCAGGTTTTCGTTTGTTCTTCTATTTGTTTAAGTTTGTTGTTCGTCATTTGGGTCCATTCATTCTGCCAAGTGTCTTGGATTTTGTTTGTTATGTGGTTTTTGAATTCTTCAGTTTCTGTACTGATTTGGATGGCAGTCTTATTTGTGGCTTCCATGGGCCGGTGTCTTTTTCTTCATGGGAAAAAAGAAGTTTGTGATCGACAATGACAAACGCCTTTGCCAAATCTAAAAAGATAGCTACTAATAGTGATTTATCCAATGAGTCATAGATCATAGATACAATGCGTTAGTTTCGCAAAAGCATTATTCGTTGATCTGTCTGGTCTGAAACCAAATTAATATTTCGATAAAATATTATGATTATTGACGAAAGATAACACTGCCCAACAAAATAATTTTTTTATCTTGGTACCGAAAAAGTAAGAACTGATTTTGGATATTTTTGATGTGCTGATTCCAAAAATACCTGATCGTTTCGTAGCAGCTCTAGTTTTTGAGATACAGACTAATTGATTTTAGTTTTTTATCTAAAAACGGTAAACTTCCTCCTTGGACAGTAAAGTGGATATACAAAATATCCTTGTTTTTTATGTCTTTGGGACAGCAGAGCTAAGGATCAGCACTGGGTTAACAGAAATTGGGTGATTTCCATTAAGAAATGTCATAATTCAAGAAAAACAAAACGTTGTCAACGAACCTTTGGTTGCGAGAGAGAAAATTATATTTCCACCCTTGCATATCAAGTTTGGGCTTATGTAGCAATTTTTGAAGGCTTTAAATCGAGATGGACTTTGTGTAGGCACTTGACACGTAAATTTCCTGGGATTACCTGAAAAACTGAAAGCCAAAATATTTGATGGTCCTCAGATAAGGCAACCTACTGAAGATCCACAATCCAATCCAACCGCATCAATGAACGAGATTGAATCTAATTCTTGGTGTTCATTTATTCAAGTAGTACAAAATTTTCTTGGTAATCATAAGGCAGAGAATTAGTGTAAAATATGCTTTCAAACTATATTCTCGGTTGAATTATGATCACTTACCAGAAAACCTAGGTGATTTTAGTGAAGAACCGGGGGAAGGATTCCATCAGGACATAAAACTATGGAAGATAGATATCAAGGAAGATAAGATAGCCACATGATGGCCTACTACTGTTGGAGTCTGCAGAAACACTGTTCTGGTAAACTCCATGCTAGAAAGTCGTACAAAAGAACATTTTTAAGTGATAAGTGATGAATGTATATGTATCTAGTTTGTGAAATAAATACCTTACTTTGTCTGTTTTGTGTTTGTAACTGGCAGTTGGAGCAAATAGTAACAGTAATAACGTGAAAAATATACAAGTTAAGAAATAAGATATTTTATTGTAAAAGAGGCCAATATAGCGTATCTCGAAAACTAGATCTAATAAACCAAATCTGATGGCTATTTTGGATTCTGCGCCCAAAAATTACTTAGAGACAGTTAAAAACTCGCAGAGAAACAAGCTTTTTAATAATTTTAACTGTATTACTAATTAGTGAAATGCGTCTAATCACAAAGATCATTTTTGTTTCCACCTTTATAATATTGTAGTCTGCACAAACAACTAAAAGCAAGCCGATAGATCAAAATGTTAATACAACAGGTAGATGGATCGTTAGACCGCCAGACCGAAAATTCGCTAGAGCAATACGCGGATGGAATATAGGATTAGTTGTATGTAGATATTTGGGTAGTCCGGTCCTGAGTGGATGCACCTTGACAGCTAGTTATGCATTTGGGAGCCGTGACCCTCTCATTGGATGGGCCAGTGGCCAGTGCACCCAGCCTGCTCACTGTCTGCTTACTTCGTCAACGCTGAGTGCAATGTTTCATCAATTTTAATATTTGCAATTCATTGCTCATATTTAATTTTAAACTAATAACATAACTATCAAATCAATGAGACCATTAAACCCGTAACAACCTACAGAAGGGCGCAGGGTGGAGTAATCATATTTCAATGTGGAAAGATGATGAAATTCAATGAATTTCAGTTTTTAGTGTTTCCTACAACAATAAAAAATTGTATGCATTAGTTACTCGCAGTTTGTCATGACAACTCGCTAGTGACAAAATTAGGGAAATCAAAGGTACGATAATCTTAAAATAAAATGTATAATAGGCTAAGGTAAACAAAAAAAAAAATCTCGGTAGAACGTTATGTAATAGTAAGGTGACCATATTTTTTAGTTCAAAATTCAGGACGGAAGCACATAGACGGGAGGGGGGGGGGGGGGTGATTATTCAATTATAATTGTTTAATTCTATTTTTTTAATACAAATTATATACAATAAATTATTATGATTTATAATAAATAAAAATTTCCAATCACAGATAATTAACTTATATTATTAAAAGGGACATTATTAAAATCACAGTATTTGTTAAATGAATTCACAATTTATTCATTAATATTACTCAGTAGAAAACTATATTTTTCCGAACTATAGTTCTTTTTGATTACGTCTTTTTTGCATTGAATAATTTTATATAAATCCGCACAGTTTTCTTCATAATTTACTTTAATCAGTAATATTGCTTTTAATGTGTCTACATCAAGTTGAGTCTTGTCACTTGTTCAAAAGCTGTTTATCAAGGAAAATACCCTTTCGGCAGATTTTTTTTTTTAACTGTACGATTCAGCACAAATAACCCAAATAACCTCGGGATAATTATTGCCTTTGAAAAAATTCGGGACGCAAGGCGGAAATTCGGGACTGTCTTTTCTGAAATTCTCGATAAATTTCACTAATTTTAATTTTAATCTCATTCGATGCTAATATTCGACAGTTACGTAATTTTCTTTAATTGATTATTTTTTTAATTTTTGAGTTAAACATCAAATGAAAGCTTAAAATACATATACAGGGTGTATCAAGACTGAGCGAACACGATTTTCTCGAATACGCGAAATGTGAGCAAGTTGGGAAAAAAAATTAATGACCAAAGTTTTAAAGAATCAAATGGTCTTATTAAAATTTTTCGGAAAAAACCGGAACCACAGGAAATTATAGACGACTTGTATTTTTTAAATGGAAATACTGTCAACATAACTGTATTTCAATAGAACTTTTGAAAAGAAACAACTTTTAATGAACGCTACTTATTACCCCCAGATATTACAAGTTATTTTATACAAAACCAACAATCTGAAATAAAATTAGTAACAAGGATATTTTTAATCGTAGAAAAAATTTTTGTAAAAATGTTATCCCTCAATAACTTAATAATAGATATCAAACAACAATATTCTGTAATTTTTTAAATTTATTTGTGGGTTTCAAATAATTTTTATATTTAGAAAGTTTTGTGTAGAAATGCTCAAATAATATGCACTATGTAGAGATGTATACTCATTTTTTTCGACAGGATTGCTTATAGTTTAAAACCTTTGTCGAACAAAATATATAATTGACGATAATGGAATGTCACGTGTTCTTTGTGAAAATTAAATCAATTTCACCCGCAGCACCTATATATAGACCAGCTGCAGATTTAATGGAGGAAAAAATATAATATAACTGCAAGTACTTTTCACGATAGACAAAATAGCCACAAACATATCTGTAGAATGAAGCGTTAGCTACAATTTGCCGCATCGTACTAAAAGATGCATCGAATGGTTTACAAGATGGCGACTATAGTGTAATTTGTTTATTTACAATTAAATTACAGTTAAAAACATTATATAGATAAAAATTCGCTGCAAATTTTCATTTATAGATCGTTACTAAATTTATTTTAGATTGCTAGTTTTATATAAGAAACTATATGGTTGTGCGCCACCTTAAACATTTGTTTAAAATTTTATACGGTTTACAAATTAGTTGTTTTACTAATTATATTATTAATTGTCTCAAAATTTATGCTTATTGAAATTCAAGGTTCATTTCCAAATAAAATAGTAAAATAGTAGAAGTTCTGGGTAATTGCCTACACTCTTCTTATCGCACCATTTTCTGAAATCTGTATATGCCGTTTTATACAGTCTCTTTGATTCTGCAGGCAATAATTCGGCAGTTGCCTCCATTGCAACTGACGAAATATCTGGTGGTGTCCCGATAAAGTTAAAATTAAAAAATTATATTTATATTTTGCACATTGTTAAATATTTTTTAAAAAAATATATTTGCGACTCTCCTCTCTTTCCTGTCCCTATTTTTACACTTAAATGGACTGTGTCGGTTTTTTATTTTCAATAATATTTGCATAATACAAACCATTATAGCAACAAAACTATTATATAATCCTACTGATTGCCTTTCCCTTGCTAAGTAACTAGTTTATTGTGTTAATAATTATTATCAAATTTATTAGGAGATGTATTTCACAGTCCTTAGATTAATATTTTGAATGTATTAGATTTATTTATTGTGGTGAAACTGGGAGTATCATGGTATGTAAAACGTTTCTATGAAAACTATGAAATATTCTGTGTACTGTTAATGTGAAATAAATAAAGTAAACAGTAAAGAATTCTAAAATCACACAGTAGCTCTGAAACAGTAGTTTTACTTAAAATGGCTATACAACATTGCCCATATATTCTAGCTGCCAGTAACGATACTCGACTGTGCTTCTCCACATAAGATCGTTTTATTATAACGTAAAAAAACGTTGTCATACTAAAAATAGACTGAAATACATTTATACCATCGGAGTATTCTTATAGCCATGTATGGACAATAACTGTATAGAGTACTTATGACATTTGCTTCGGATTACATGACAAGTTTCAAATATATTACACGTGTTTTTTTAATTGAACAGTTAGAGATTTTTATTAAATATTATTAAAACTACATTTCTCTCCTACATCGGTTTACATTACTATCAAATTATTTATTTATTTATTTATTTTCCAAACATGGATAAATTGTCGAGTAAATAAACCACATTCAAACCAACGTTTGAGGCATTATTACTTGAAAATAATATATAAGTAGATTTCAATGGATGAACATGAATTCTTTACAGATTTCGTGAATCTGAAAGGTCTTTTAGAAATTCGTAGGTACCTGAGGTCCCGCTATAATTATTGGGAATAAGACACATGGTTCATATTTTTTAGGATTTCCTTTTAAATATGTTGAAAGTAGTTCTCTGCAATATTAATACTCTTGCCCAGGGCCATCGCTGGCGTGGATGCTCAAGGTGCTCCCTCATATCGGCGGCCGAACTAAGGGTCGGCCGGTTGCAACCGTTTGTGTTGTAGCAGTTTTAATAAAATACTTCCCACTTCTACAAAACTATTAATTACGAGGGAAAGTCAGTAATTAAGTCACAAAAGGCTATTAAAAAAATACTCAAAGAAATACTTTAAAATAAAGTTTTATTTTTCAACAAAGTCGCCACCAACATTTCCTACACTTATCCCATCGCTTTATCAATGCCCCAATGCCTGCTGTATAAAAGTCTTTGGGCTGCAGTCTCAGTCACCTCTCATTCAACTGCGTACCTCTCATTCAACATCGTTCTCACCCGCGAAACTTTTGACGCCAAGATGCTTCTTTGTAGACCAAACCATGTAGAACATCCTATTGTATTTGCTATGCTGTCTAATGCAACCCGCCTGTTAGCTCGAACCATCTCGTCCACCTGTCGAATTATTGCATCATTCGCCATCTGAACGGGGTGCCCAGTTCGGTGTTTGTCAACAACTTTTAAGCGCCTTTAAGAGAAATTTTCGACCCAGTTGTACACTGCTTTACGCGACAAACACTCTTCACAGTAAACAGGATACAGTTCCTTATGGATATCCTTTGCAGGAAGTCCTTTTTCCCACAAAAAAACGTACAACAGCACGTTGCTCTTCCGCAGTATACTCTTCGAGCACGATCGCCATTTTCACTCTGCCTGCGCACGCACACGGCAACTGTCACTTAAGTGTTATCAAGCTGGATTGTGCTGCCACCTAATGACACTTTTGGAAATAGCTCACTGCTATTTTCAGCTTTCCAACACCAGTTTGTGACCTAATTACTGACTTCCCCTCGTACTTAAGAGTACATAATAGACAATAAATTAATATCTTTATTTTTTAAATTTTCCTCTGGCCATCGATATCAATAGAGAAAGATATTTGCGAAAGATAATTGGGTGTTATAATAAGCTTCAACTACCTTGAAAAATATAAAACTGTTAAATCAATCCGGCCAATCGCTACATTCACATATTAAATTTACTAAACGAGGTTTCTGATTGATTATATAATGCAAATTTATTATTTTAAAAGGCATTTTAAATTAAAAAGCAAAATAGTATAAAAAAACCGTTACATAAGGCTTTTTGCCGCATTTATCGATTAGAAAAGTCGTCGTTTGTTGACTCGTTTTTTAACCACGACGTCTACAGCAATAACAAGTCTTATGAAACTTGTGTTTTAATATACTATTAAAGTAGTAATATATTGTATAGTATATCAGTAATTTGTATCATAGTTGTTAAGGAAGATTTTCAACGAAGATCAAGTATAGACTTTAGATAATTACAAGTAAAATTATTATATAATTTTAGATTTTTACGTAGTTGTGAACTTCAACCTATAAAAAACTAATAACGAGTGACGTCAGAGCTATATTTTAAGCATCAATTTATGGAAACTTTTAGCTTTTAATATATTCATTGATTTTCTAATTACTTAAATAGAGTTTATTAATTAAAAAAAATGTTTAACCATAAACACAACAGAGCTTACAATACCTGTAGAGTTACATAGCTATAGAGCAGACATTAATAAGTTACAACCGCATATCTCAAACTGTGCACATAATTTTTTTTAATGTGTGTAGCGGAAAGCAGAGAATTAAAACTAGGAGATAGTCTAGGACCTTGAAAATTTAACTTAATTCTAGAAAAATTTATCAGCAGTATTGAAGGCAGGAATATTGATGATGTCTTTAAAAACTCGTAACAAATTCTGGCGTATGCAGACGACCTTGTCGTTACGCTAAGTTAGGAGCAGACTCTAGAAGTTACTCTGGTAGCTAAAGAATCTTAAGCTTATAGGCTTATAGCTTATATAGGCTTATAGAATGCAAGTTTACATAGTAATACAGAAAAAACTAAAGAAATTATACTATCCAGGCAAGAATACGACGTAGCACAACTGAAGTTTGGAGAAAATAAATTCGAAGTAGCAAATAACTTCACATATTCAGGAGTGAATGTAAATTTTAAAAAATTATCGTATACAGTTGGTTGTAGAATTACGTCAGAAAACAAGTGGTAGTTCAAATATAAACAACTTTTAACATCCAAATTTCCAAGTTTAGCAAATTCACTTAAAATGTAATTAGATGCGGTGTAACAAAATAATTATTGCTATCGGTAGAAAGGGTTTCAGAAGAAGTTGTAGAATACGATCAGCTATAAAATCATATACGCTAAAATGTTTCTGTCAATGGGATATCATCCCGACGATTGAAAGGACAGCAATTTCTCCAGTTTGAGCTAGTAGGTAAGCTCAACCACTAGCCCATATTTGTCCTCAATATTGTATACCATATTACGCGAGACATATTCTAAAGAAGTGTAAAATAACCACAAAATAAAAATATCTAAATTATTCTACTACAGAGATACGTCATTTATTTGAATTAAAATTTTATAATACATAAATTTTTGACCAATACCTACCAAAAAATAACATCAGAATGGAGAGATTATAAATTTACGCTTTTAACTATGATTGTTTGCGCCGATCCGTTAAGATAGTGCCGGTATAAGCACGTTTCAAATGAGACACTTGTGTTCTTGACCAGGCAAGAGATATTACTATGGTCCATATTAGCCTGGTGGACCATATTTATCTAGCTTACTTTGCTAACAGAAAAAAAGAAATAAGTGCAGCACATTTGTCGCCCCAAAGATCTTTTCGACGTAGGTCCGAGCCTATAAGGTCTATTGGTAGATACAACCTTGATTTCTAGCCCAAACTTTGGGTTATAGGGTGTGGAACAATGTGTTAAATCATAAAGAAGATAAACATAATAGTAAAAAGAGACAAAGAAGTGCAGTTACAAGAACAGTATAACAAAATACAAGATTCTAGATGTAACAAAGTCTACAAAAAAATAACCACTATTGGATTACCCAGATACCTGGCAGAAGGAACGAGTATCCAGACGGTAATCGCAAGATTCAGATGTGGCAACGAAGAGAGAGCAAGCAATTATTGGATGGAAGAAACGGAAAAAATATGTAGAATCTGCAGAGAAGAACTAGAAACAATAGACCACCTAAGAAACTGTGAAGGAATGCAGCCAGAACCATGAAAAACAGAAGACCTACTAGACGACTCGGGGAGAGACCTAGCCTGGATGAAAGCAGTCTTGGAAAGAAGAATCAAATGAATTATTATGTATCATAGAATAGTATATATAATTATTATAGAGTGTAAACCAATTCTTTCAAAGCCGAAAGGCTCCAAATAAATTTATTATATTATTTGACTTCAAGCTTACAATACTTACTTATTTCAAATTGCCACCATTACATGAAATTGCGGCGTTGCTGTATTATGGAAAAAATCTGATATCTTGGATTTCGTAACACTGCTTTTATATGTCTATACCACTCGTATTTCATCTTGTATCCTCTAAATATTGTGATGTCCATGTTTCGTCAAAAGGAAGGTCAAAATATTAATAAGCTATATATATTGAGTCTAGACTAATGATTTGTTCCAATAACTCCGAATGCAGCAGGTCGTTGCATTTTGCGACTATAGACGTATGTTGAACCACTCAAGGTACATGAACGATTTATTAATTTTCCGAATTGATCGAATTGATTTATTAATACTAATATGCAGATAATCGAAAATATATTGTGTAAAATTAGAAAATAAAATAAAAAATACAGACTTTGACATTTTTATTAATATAAATTTGCGAAAATAATATTTAAAAAAAAAAGAAAACCCAGTAGACATATTAAAGAATAATAGCACTTATATAAACTATTACTCCTAAGGGATTTTGTTTTTTTAGTTACAAAATAATAAAAGGATTATAATTAACGTGATTTATTCCAGAGTTCTTTTAAAATGCATCTCTCTTTTCCAGGACATTGCCTTTTATATTTCGAGATTTGAGAGCAAAAACAATTATTTATCAACAAAAGTGGCTTTATTGTTTTTCAAAATATTCTCCACGAAGATCAGTACACTTTTGCATGCGTTGAACCAATTTTCGAAGCACTTTTTCCACTCCGATTGTGGCTTTTTCCAATGCGATTGTCAAATTATGTAGGATTCAACGCGAACAATTTTTTTTTACGGCCAAATGTTCATGCAATAGTGAATGTATGCTAGTCCCACTAATGCCCAAAGATACCTCAATCTCACGATTAGTCTCATGCCGATCTTGCAGCATCAGTTCAAACACAACATCAATGTTTTCCGGAACAACAACTAATTTTGGACGACCTTCACGAAAGTCGTCCTTAAGCGAACTACGGCCACGATTGAAGTTGGAAAACCATCTATAAACAGTAGTGCTTGATGGTTCTTCATCGCTAAAAGTCGAATTAAGTTCATCGATGCACTGTTGGGTTAATCCACGTCGAAAGTTGTAAAAAATAATCGCTCGAAAATTTTCATTCAAAGGTTTATATAAGGGGCAACCCTCGTATAAGCGATTTAATTATTATTTTTATCAGATTATAATGCTTCACTACAGTGTTTCCCAACCGGGGGTACGTGTAGCACCAAGGTACGCCCTGGGTCGTGAAGGGAAACAAAAGGAAATTAATAATGGCGGAAAAAGATACATATATTAACAATGAACGATAAATACATTTGGGCAGATATCTGCAGAGAATATGAGCAGTTTCCTGACAAGGAACTTAAATTTCCGTTGCCATTTACTTTTACGGAGCTGTAGAGAGTGTAGAGAGCTTTCTCTACTTATAATTTTATTAATAACGAGTACCATAATAGCTGAATGCAGTTACAAATTTAATATTATACCGAGAACTTCATAATTCTAGCCGTTGATACATCGACAACTTTTCTTTACAATTTCTTCTCTACGCCCATAGGCCTAGTAAACGATTTATTTCTCAAAACTGACAAAAAATAAATAAATATCCCTAGTAAAAACAGAAAAAAACGCGGAAGTAAAAACCGCAAATGTCAAACCCGCGAAAATCAAGAGTCGACTGTATACAATATTCATCCGTCTCCGTTGATTCACGGTAAGTTCATCGAAAATCAATTCATCGAAAATCAATTCATCGAAAATCAATTCATCGAATATCAATTCATCGAAAATCAATTCATCGAAAATCAATTCATCGAAAATCAATTCATCGAATGATCAATTCATCGAATGATCAATTCATCGAAAAAAATATTTTGTAAATATTTGAGAGGAATGCCGAGGGGATCGGAAAGCCAAAAAAGCAGTGGTCAATAAAAGTTGACAGACTACACTTATTAAATAACTATCATACTTGGTCTATTAATAATTTTTAAATTTTCCATTCAGAAAATACGCCAGGTAAGAGATACCTGTTGGATTATTTTGAAATCGAACAGGGCTCCTTAGATCAGAATAACCCGGTTAATGGGATCATAAATGTACTTAATACACCCATTCTTAAAGAATTATAAAAATGGTATTTCCCCATCTGTTAAGTCTTAAGGGTACATAGTGTTATGTACATAGTTTTACTATTCATATTTACTATACCACACATGATTTGTTCAATGTAGGGTGATTCTAAACAGGTGGCATTGTTATGTTAGTGTGAGATTGTTTTGTCATTAAACTAGATGATGGGTAGCTCGCTTCGCTCGGCTTCTTCTAACCAAACCCTTACTAACCTCACCTAACCTAAGATAGTGTTTTGACATTAAACTAGAAGATGGGTAGCTCGCTTCGCTCGGCTTCTTCTAACAAAACCCTTACTAACCTAACCTAACCTAAAATAGTGCTTTGTCCTTAAACTAGAAGATGGGTAACTCGCTCCGCTCGGTTTTAGACTTTTACTAACTAAACCTAACCTAATTACCTTGTTTTTAGGCGCATAGTACTTTATTTTCCCCCATATTAGCCCAATTAAAATGCGCATCATTGTGTATGAATTTATAAAAATTATTTGCGTGCAATTGCCCATAACCTGTCTTATTAAACCTTAAAAACAAAACATTTATTTCTTTTATTATATAAGTTTTCTTATTATATTTCTTTATTTATATTCAAACACTATGTCACTTTATTTACCTTTTTTTAAACCATATAAAAAAAATTACGCAATTATTTCTTAGTCTGTCTACTTTTATTGACCACTGCTCTTTTGACTTTCCGATCCCCTCGGCATTCCTCTCAAATATTTACAATGATTTTCGATGAATTGATTTTCGATGAATTGATTTTCGATGAATTGATTTTCGATGAATTGATATTCGATGAATTGATTTTCGATGAACTCGTCGGTTACCATCTCCGTTAGGTGCATTCGTGTCTTAACGAGTCGCTACTGAATCCACTAATCCTCATCTAGAGGCGCCCTTGGCTTTACCCATTTAATAATCATGTTCAAACCTGTAAAAAAGTGCACGTGCGCGTTTAAAATCAATTGGAAAATCCATAAATTTAGTAATAATAGTGTATTTTGTTATTCCCCTGTAATACGTAGTAATATTCGTGTTAGTCATACACGTTTTAAATGCATTTTGTAATAACAGACATTGCGAGAGGGTTCTTACGAGGCCATACGAAGTGAAGCAGGTTACTAAGTGAGGGTGTGCAATTCTAGTAGACACTATACGTGTATGTTCGCGTGTACAGTGTGAGATTACAAAGAATTAGACATCATTGATACTACTTAGGGTGATACTACGATATATGTATAAGCAATATTGTCTATACTCTGTGTCAACAAAATTTAATTGTGCAGAAGATCCTTTTGTTCTTCCTATAGCGCTACAACCCATTTTTCAACATCCTACCAGGACTTTCATTCCTTAATGACAGTTAGCCAATTTCTATTTCTTATTCTCCTCAGTCTTCTATTACCTTTCCTCAGGTCATCAATTGAATCGTATATTCAGAAACCACCTAGGTATCTCCATGTTTTGAGATAATCAAAAAAAAAAGTTCCGATCCAAAGTTATTTTTTTAGACGATGAAAAAAAAAATCATTATTCTTGTCGCTAAAGGGGTTTCTGCAACAAACGGGATTTTCAAAGCAAAGAAACGGGAGTGAATCGAAAGCTAACAACATGGATTTTTACACTAAACGATTTGTATATCTACAAATACCGCATTAGACCAAATATAACGCGATATTTTTGAGACCAATTATTTTCTGTGAAAAAATTTAATCGCGCTAAATTCGTCTAGATAATGGAATGTAATATAAACAACCCTTCTTATTAGTACGCCTATGCCTCCACACCACCATAGGAAAAGTAAAAAAACGGTCTTTGAAAGTTATTGAAGTCAATTGGTTACGAGAATTCCAGAATTACTGCCATGCTTGCCATTAATACTGATGGACAGAAGCTTCAACCTTACGATATATTGAAACCTAAAGCAAAGCCCAAAGAAAAGCTGCATCCAGGAATAATTTTTTGGGCCCAAGAAAAAGGTTGGATAACAGAGGAATTGGTATTAGACTGGTTAAATGTGATATGCGGAAAAAGGTCAGGTTCTCTGAGAAAACCTCGCTCCTTGATGTTAAGTGATAATACCGGGTATTATGACACCTCATTTGCAAGTCTTGGATGTCGTGGTCAATAAACCATTTAAAGACAACTTACGAAAACAATACAACAATTGGGTATTAGCGGGAAATCACCCATTGACACCTTCAGGAAAGACAAAGAAATCCTCAATCTCACTTTTAGGAGAATGGATTGCGAAGGTTTTCATTGCGGGCCCTACTACAAAAAATCATAAAAGAATGCAAAAAATCCATAATAAAACCGTCTTACGAGCCTAAAAAAAATAAGGGCCCTAGGCAGATACCTAGTCTGCCTAGGCCAAAGTCCGTTCCTGATCGATAGTGATGGTTTTAAGAAATTCTGCATTTCAAAGAATTTAAATGGGTCCGAAGATGACATTTTGGGGAAGCAGCATACTAACGATACCAATGCGATTTTCGGATAACTTTTTTTTTCAAAATATCTTCATGAAAAATATTGGTGTCGCGTTAAATTCGGGGTCGCGTTATATTCTGACAATACGGTAGTATGAATCTAGCATAAACTCATTTTTTGGCGATAGTAGGAATAGCACGACGCGTAGCCGGGTACCCGCTACCCGATCCGTTAAGATTGTACCCGGTTCTGATTTTGAATTCCCGCTACCCAATACCCGTTAGCTAACTGGTAATGAAAGGGTAGCGGCTAAATAACGGTTAGTGAGTAATTAAGGGGTAGGGAGTAATATATGGGTAATTGCTTCGGGTAACTGGTTACAGAAAATTTAAATATCGTCATTTCTAGTATCAATACTTCATCTTTTATTTTCTTCTTTGGCTTTCCTCTCCTTCTTTTCTACCGCAGTGTTCATTTTGTAAATTATGACAACTCTCTTTTCACATCGGACTCAAATTCAAAATCCATTTTGATCTCTCCATTAATTTCCTACCTTGTTACAAAAAAATATATATTTTTAAATTTTTCTTTCGAAGACTATAAATTACTATTACTATTATATTTATCGACCACATTGTATTAACAAATTTTAATGCGTAATAATTATTACATTGTGTGGATTTTTGGAGTCTAGTATATGGGCAGTAAATATTATTTTTGTGGCTAGTGTCGTAATGGTGGATATTCTCATGAGTCGTCAGATTATCACGATTATTGTGTACTCGTATCAAGCACTGATAAATATAAATTGAAGGTAAAGCCATTATATTAAAATCAGTAAAGAAGAGTCTAAATTCAGTTTGATAGCTAACCTCCTTAATGATTGTAAGAGCACGCCGCTGCAAAGATTCTATTAACCGAGACAGAGTGGCCCCAGGCTAAAAGAGCATATGTTATATGGGAATGAAAAAGAGAGTGATAAGTCAGAAGCAAAATTTCAGGTATTACAGAATATCTTCTGAGGATAAATATAGTTTTGCACAACTTATCGAACAAGTTGTGAGAGTGTTGATCCCATTTTAAGGGTGGATCAACGTACACCCAAGAATTGAACGTCAGAGACATTGCCAAAGTTGTGTTTCTTAGAAGTTTCAGGGATAGTTAATTGGCCAGGAACCATTGATTTACATCTGCGGCTATGTTCATGCTATTTCTCAATAGAGTGTCGAAGCATTCGGATCTATCTAACAAAGTAGTGTCATCAGCATAAAGTACCGAATTTGCATTTATGTTTGCTGGAAGATCATTTACGTAAATGAGAAAAAGGATTGGGTCTAGTACAAATCCTTGAGGTACTCCACAGTGGACGCTTCTATATTGAGATTTTCTATATGATAAAGTTTTATCATATCAATTGACTTGAATAACCAAGTTTCATAAGTATATGTTACTACAAATCTTATCAGCGTTTCATAAATTTTAAATTTAGAAGCACTTGATATTTCGAACCAAGCCGTTTTCGATACAAATAATTATCAACAACAATTCTAGCTTTTAACTCATTATTGATTTGATTTTGTGCTGTAAATTTTGCACCCAGGTACGTAAAATGATTTATTTGTTGGAAGATGTTATTATTTATTATCAAAGTTTCCATATGTCGAATTTTTCTTATGGAAACATCGACTTTGATTTTTCCATAAGATTTTATTTTGGCCTTAAACATTTTGGATTAGGAATAGTAAACCTAGAACATATTTTTGATTATGACAAAAATGTTGTCTCTTAATATTTTTCGATACTGAGTTTTTATAGAATAAATATAAATTATACAGAAAATCCAATTGTTCCTCTAATTTTGCGGAAAATGATAATTTCTAGACCAATATTTAAGATCGATCAAACAATATTTTGATAATTTTTTGAATATAATAGTAGAAATGAGATGCATCGTACAGTTTGTATTGTTGAACAAATTTTTGTGGCACATACTTTAGCATTGACTGGTGTAAGATCCATGAATGATTGTATGGCCTCCAATATATGCGTATGCGAAAATGCCACACACGCAAAGAACAAAGTATTGTGCGTTCACCAATACCACCCATACGGTATCAAATTGCTTCATTCTGCACGCTCGGATGTCACAAAACTCAGTTTGTATACAACCTTTCATTATGGTGGCCAATTTTAATAGCTTATTGTAAATATTAATAAAAAAAAATAAAAATAAAGAACAAATGAAAAATAGAAAGGATGATTGAAAGAGTTACTGAACAAGTTAAAGAAAAATGGAACTTAATATTTAACAAAACAAAAATTAAATTTGCGAAGGTAAACTAGAGGTTAGATAAACGGAGAAAAAAATGAACGATAGATAAACTTAATGAGAAAAGGAAGAAATAGAAGTCTAACAAAAAAAAAAGGAATGTAACCTTAAAAATTAGCAAAAATGATAGAACGAGATTGTGAATTATGTATGGTTAAATTGGTCATATTTTCTTCGAAATAAATATATAAAAAACTTTTTAGGTTTTAAAAAGCTTTTAAGTTAGTTTTATTAAAATGCACTAATTTTTTTTTTTTTTTAGTTATCGCAAAATTTTTGGTCATATGTGACTAAAAGTAAAATCGTGGGGCGCCCGTAAAGGACTAGTGTTTATTGAGAATGCATATTATTAACAAGGAGAAATGTTGAATATCATCAGAAATGAAATTGAATTAAAGTAATTATTAGCATATAGTAATAGGTACCCAAAATTTTATTTTTAGTAGCATATGGCCAAAAATGTTGTGAAAAAAATTATATTTTTCAATTTTTTATGCATTTTTATAAAGCTGTGTAACAAAAAAGTTTTTTTTTGTATATTTGTATACACTTTTAGTCAACAACCTTCTTTATCATCATTGGCGCGACAGCCCGAATAATATGGTCAGTATTACGTCCATTTTTTAGCGTACACAGAACCTTTATAACCTTTTTAGTCTATGAAAATGTTTAATCTATATACCACTGAAAGAATTTTTCAAATCAGGTCATTAATTTGCTTTCGCAGCACACCAGAGGGTCGCACCTTCTTTAGTAATATAATTTAATTAGTAATATAATTTCAATAAAGCAAATTCATAACTCAAATCATTCACCATCAATATTAAAATTACTTCAATTTGAAATAAATGTAACGTTTTCCTCAACAATCGTCCACAACAAAATTTCTCGCAGCAGGATCCATTCGAATTCCTTAATTCTAAGAACGCAATATCTATAACTAAATATCTCTATTTTAAATCACAGTACAAATAATAAAGCACAAAATTGTTTTTTTTATTTTTTTTAAATAAATAAATTTAAAGGACAACGCTCTAAAATAAACAACTGTCCTCTGTAATAAAGGACGTATGGTCACCGTATGTATGATGCACTAAAAAAATAATGACATAAAGAATGAATGAAAATATCAACAAAAGAGTTATGGTATTTAAAACAGTGGCGTAGGCATGTAGGTGATAAAATCTCCACATGAAGCCAGAAGTTTTTTTTTGTTGTCACTTCGATTTTTAGTCATCAGTTGGATCCGTCCCCATTTTTTTGGCAATCATTTGGATCCGTCCTCATTTTTTTTGGCAATCACTTGAATCCGTACTCATTTTTTTACAATTACCTCGTTTTTTTTTTTTTGCTTATTCGTGACTTTGGATGCCCATTTAATCCTCTCCCCTCCCAAGAAGACATCCTGGCTACACCACTGATTTAAAAATAATGATAAGACAAGAGAATATCAGGAAGTAGATTGATAATAGTGCATGATGACAGTAAAGAGGATAAAAAGAACCAGATAAAGAAGGACGAACGTATATAATGACCGAAATAAAAGAAGTGAGTACAAAAAAGAATTTTAAAGTTCATATAATTAAAAAATAAAAAGAATTAGATAAAGCAATGAAACAAACTAAGAGAGAATAAAAGAAAAACTAAGATAGGCAATGACAGAAAGAATAGAAGAAAAAATTGTGTTTTTGTTAATTTGAGGGCACTCCTTGCCAAAACCGCCTCCTATAATAATGTATTTTTATGCTGTTTTTGTGATATGGAAAAAATTTGGTCTCATAAAAGTCTTAAAACTAGATGTAAGCTAAAACTCAATGTAAAACACAAAATTACTTAGCAACGCAATGCGTTTTAATGAGTTTGAGCTTACATCTAGTTTTAAGACTTTTATGCAATCGGGTATTAAAGAAATATTCAAGGTTGTTTTATACAAAATTTAAAAGAGAAAGTTTGCGAATCCTGTATGCTCCCCACTTTAATATATGGGTGCCCAATATGGAGCCTAACAAAAAAACAACTTAAAAAAATAAAAACAAACCAAAGCAAAATTGAAAGAAGTATGTTAGGCATAACGAAAAAAAAAAAAAAAAAAAACAAAGTCAGGAATATAATATTAAGACGAAGAACAAGCACTATAGATGCAGCAAGGAAGACCAAGGATTGAAAATATAGATGGACGTTATTCGTCAACAATATGAAATATGGACTCAAAGAGTACCACAAAACAAACTAGAAGACGGAGGGATGCAATCAAAGAATACGCGGGAAACCTATGGACAGGAGCAGCAAGATCTAGAAACAAATGGAACCAATTGAGGGAGACCTTTTTCCAAAAATGGGGTGACGTTTAATATCCGAACATTAATATTAAATAATTATATTAATTGTTTGTAGTTTACATATTTTTAAATTTAATTTTGTTTATTTTATCATATCCATTCTAAAATTATAAGATTTATGTATTAGGGAAATTAAATATAGGGTGTTATTATTATTATTATTTGGAGTTTGTGAGGTCTTGACAAGCATTCACTTGTCGCAAACTTCAGTAATCTTTTGAGGCACATCATACTACCGATATTGTTGACCAATTTGCAGTAAAAAAAAAACCAAGATTAAATTGAATTGACCATTTTGTACATATGTATGCGTAATCGCAGTTTAGTTTTTAAAAAATATTTACGTTGAAGTTTTAAAACATATTTTCCAGAATGTTTAATAGAATATATATTCGATATATATGTTTTTTTGACCTCATTAACAGAAAAATAATTTTTAAATGTGTTCAGTTATATAGCACAATTTGTAAAAAAAAGCATCTTGCTATTATTATTATTGTTTTTGGTATAAGGACGTCAAACAAAGCCTCGAACCAAGCCGGCAAGTTCCCTTGGCGCGCCGCTGTATGGAGTAGATATTTAAAAAGTGTGCCTCATTACTGCGCCGTGGGGCATGTGCCCCTATTTGCTCCACCCTAGCTCCGTCGCTGGTCCTACATCCTTGACATTGAGTGGGTTCTCGACCTTGTTAAAGCAACATTAGCTAAAAGTATTGACCTACCGCACAACACGGTTGTCAATTATCTATTTGTTTGGTCGTTAGATGACAATCATAGACTACGGTCACTCGACTACTGACCATACCCAAATATTACACTGTCACTCTCATTGCCACTGTGAGACAGAAACACTCGAGTAAAAAGGACAATGCATTCACTTAATGTGCATTTCATAAAATTGTCATTAAATATTCGTTAAGGACATTCACTGTGTCATGAACTCTAACCGAAAATCACTTATAGAATCAACTTAAATAATAATGAATGCAGTAAGATTTTTGTTAATACGACATCGGTCAATGCTATTTCCTTATAACGTAAGATAGCTATAAGATATATACGTATAAGAAAAGAAAGGGTGTTCGTCAAGGTTGTGTACTATCGCCTCTACTGTACAATATTTATAATGACCATCTTATGAAATCTATTTTGGATGGATGTAATGGTGGCTTCTAAGTAGGAAGACAATAAATATCAATCCTTCGCCAACGATATCAATCTTATCGCTGAAATTGTGGAAGATCTTATAAATCTCTTGGCTAAGCTGAAGACTACTAGTGCAGATTACGGGTTGAAAATTTTAAAAAAATTAAAATTTAATCGTTCATTACAGAAACTATTTATTGACAAAAATCAGAAAAAAACATACGCATTGTTTAGTGCAGAAAGCCATGCTGTAGGTATTCACTTCACTCCTGATTCATTACTTTGCTTGTGTAGAGTTGGTAGATATGTGTTCTTATCGCTTGTCTTTGGTTTATTTTGAAGTGCAATATAGTAATAACAAATTTATAAAATTTTGCCATTCGGCTTATTCTACATTATTTAGTACATTACATTATATTTTACATATTTTTATTTCATTTCTTTCTTAATTTTTTCCGTCTCTGTGTCTTTGTTGAATGAAGGTTCTTCTCTGTCAAATTTCATTCATCCATGTTCATCCTGCTCCTTATCTTTTAAAACTTCTTCTCGTGTTTCTCCTCTGGGTCGAACTTCTTCACGATTGTGAAGTAGGAGCTCGATTGTTTCTCTTTCTCTCTGACACATCCTGCATACTCTTTCTTCACCTTCTCTCCTGAATTGGTTGTCTCTCTCCTCGTTTCTACTAAACCTTTCTACCATCCGTTTCTTATCTCTATTTCCTTTTTCCATTAAGTACTTCGGTATTTGCGTTGTCCAAATTTTGATATACATATTGTTGTATCTGGATTCTTTAATTCCCTGTCTTTCTTGGCCTTGTATATCTTTCATTATATGTGCTACTTCGTCAATGACGCATTGTTGGACTTAATTTTATGTAATCGTAATGTTGTTGACAGAGTATATAATTGTGGCAGTCCTTTATTGCCCGAAGATGTGTTTCATCCCAGTCTTGAATTCGTTTTGAATATTAACTTGCGTTTTGCACCACTTAATGAACAAATAGTTCACCAATTCAAGAAAATGGACACTGTTTCTATTCGACATGCCCTTAGCCATATTAATTGGAATGTTGAGTTGACTCACTTAACCACAAATGATGCTGTCAATAAATTTTATGAAATTGTAAATGAAATAATAGCACAGTTTGTACCTTCTAGAACTATTAATAAAATTAAGTTCCCCGTTTGGTATAGCTCTTCAACGATTAAATGCATTAAAGAAAAAATAAAGCTTCATAAAAAATGGAAAAAATATAGTAATAGTTCTGATTATGTCACTTTCAACTTATTACGAGGAAGATCTAAATATCTAATATCTAAAGATTATGCTAATTACATTTCTAAAATAGAATCAAATATATCTGAAAACCCCAAGTACCTTTGGAATTATATCTCTAGTAAAAAAAATAGAACCACTTTCCCCAACATTTTAAAACACAACAATTATGTTGCCAATGATGGCATCTCAATCTGCAACTTATTTTCAAATTATTTCAAATCAGTCTTTGAAAAAAAATCACTTGATATTAGTAATAGCCGCAATTTAAATTTAAATGATATTTCTCATAATTATCTAATTAACATTAATATTCCCGAGTGTGATATAGTAGATATTCTAAATAATCTTGATGTAAATAAAGGCCCAGGTACTGATGGAATTCCTCCACTATTTTGTATATCATTTGCCCACATTATTTCATTACCGTTGTTTTTAATTTTCAACAAATCTCTTCAAGAAAACGTATTTCCATCTCAATGGAAAAAGGCTCTCATAGTGCCAATATTTAAATCTGGGGATAATACCCTTGTTAAAAATTACCGTCCTATCTCTAAATTAAATGTATTAGCAAAAGTATTTGAAAAACTAATTCATAAGCAAATTTTTAACTATGTTAGCACGAAGATCATTATTCAACAGCATGGTTTTTTCCCAAAAAGATCAGTTGAAACAAATTTGATGATCTATAGTAACTACTTATTACAAAATCTTGATAAGAGAATCCAAGTCGATGCAATTTACACAGATTTCAGCAAGGCTTTTGATAAAATCAACCACAGCATCTTAATAGACAAGCTTTTTCAGATTGGAATTCGTGGCGACCTCTTGAGGTGGCTTACTGCCTATATAAGCCATAGAAGCCAAGCTGTCTGTGTTAACGGTTTTACTTCTAGTTATGTAAGGATAACTTCAGGCGTTCCCCAAGGATCACACTTAGGACCACTACTCTTCCTTATTTTCATTAATGACATCCATCTTTCAATCAAAAACTCTAACTTTCTTTTATTTGCGGATGATATGAAAATATTTCGTGATATCAAATCAGCATCAGATGTTGAACTTCTTCAGGCTGATGTAGATAGTCTCTTTACATATTGTAACAAGAATAAATTATTTCTCAACCTCGAAAAATGCTCTTCAATTACTTTTACCAGGAACAAAAATATTTTAATAAACAATTATAATTTCAAAGGTACTGTTATCTCTAGAACCGACGTTGTAAGAGATTTGGGAGTTTTATTCGACTCAAATTTAACCTTCAGCGAACATATAAGCAAGATTACAGCTAAGTCTTTTAAGATGCTAGGTTTTGTAATAAGATCAACTCAACATTTCAAATCAATAACTGCTTTAAAGTCATTGTATTTCGCCTACGTCATAAGTAATGTTCAATTTGCATCTGTCATTTGGAATCCTTCTTATGAAATTTATATTAATCAATTAGAAAAAATACAAAAGAAATTAGTTAAATATCTGTCATTTAAAACAAATGCTTGCAATCCTCAAAACAACTACTATCATCATTGTAAAGAATTTAATCTCTTAACTCTAAAGGACCGTCGCACTTTATCGGACATGAAAATTTTGTTTAAAATCCTTAATAACTTATTAATTTGTGAAAATCTCTCTATCTTATTTAACATTCATGTTCAAACGTATAACACGCGTGCTTTATCTCTACTTAGTATTCCGTTTGCTAATACTAACTCTTACCAAAATTCTCTCATTGTCCGTCTCTGTTCCACTTACAACAATTTCTTTTCTAACATAGAAATATATAATGTTAACATTAATACTTTTGTTAAATCTATCAAATTCAAGCTTCAAAACTAATTCTATCATGTATTACTCTGTAATTATTGTAATTATTATTATTTTTATTGTATAATTTATGTGTTACCTCAAACTTATAATGTTATGTATTTATATTATATTTTTTTTTGTAATTAACTTGCGAACATTTTACTGGGCTCGTCCTGTTTATGTTCCAAAGAATAAATAAATAAATTGTTGTCTAGCTCTCTTCCATCTTACTTCCATTAGCAAAACGCCGCAATATTGGTACTTGCCTTTCCTTTTACTTCCCATATCGAGAGAGTACTGCATTCTTCCTCCTTCCTTTCCAGTTCTTTCCAGCTTCCTGGTTTAGGATCTCTTTCTCCGGATACCGTTTTATGTATTCTTTGAACTTCATAGCATTATTTTAGGTTTATTTTGAAGTGTAGGTGTGGTATTATTTATTTATTTATTTTTAATTTATTTTTTTACATCGGCCTATTACTGCGACGACTAATCACCGATGCCAGGGGGCGAGCTCCTACACCTGGATGAGGTGTTTCCCCTTTCTCTCTGCTTCTCTTATGTCCAGTCCACATCTCCAAAAGTACTCTTTTCTTGTCTCTTCCCATGCCGACAATTTGCTTTTTTGTTCTTCCTTCATTCTTTCTTCCAAACATTTCATTAGTATTTTTCTATTCTCTTCCCTTCTAACTTTCTCCTCATATTTCGCTCCGGCACCAACTCCCATCTTTTCCCTCTTCATTTCTTCTCTCACAATGTATCCTGGTGTCGTTCTATCTACCCCCAACGTCGATCTCATTTAACCCTCTTTTACCCTTTCCATCATTCATTCCTAGCATCCCCAAATCTCCACTCAGTACAAAAGGATACTCTTCACTATTGCACTATTGTTAGTTGTGTATAAGAAATCATTGGCGCACCAGAGGGGTGTCTCGGAGGCCCAAGCCCTCCTAATAAATAAGAAAACAAAAACACACTAGAACATTTTATTACCATCGTCCTAGGTAAATATATGTATTTAAAAATAGCAATATTCAATTCAAAATATCAAAACAACCACAGTGTTTCACTCAAAAATGATACGTAACTGAACACACCCAAAACATGAAAAACAATAGTTTATTGTAACAATAAAGACAGATAATTCATGATTTCAATGGACATTGAAGAAATTTTTAAACTATATGAAATACAAATAAAGAGCTGATCGACTGTTTTCTTATATCGTACAGGAGCGGCGTATATAAATACCTACAATGCAAATTCCCCCCAAAAATGCCTGGGTGCGCGCCTATAAGAAACAATACGGTTGTGCGCTCCCTTAAAGAAAGACGCTTGGGCACCTCAGCTAGTTTTTAATAATTAGACAAATTTTACTCATTTTATTCACTTGATAAAAAAAAAAAACATAGATTATTTGTTGATTCAATTATATTACTTTCTAATATTCATTACTCCTTATTAATTATTTACAAATACAATTATTTTTAGCGGAAACATTGCAGGATCCATATAATAAATAATGAAATTCACTTTTACTATTTTATTAAGTATCTAATTCTTAATAAATTAAGTGTTTGAATTATTCCAATGAAATATAATTTTGCAAATTAGAAAAATGTATAATTTAAACAAAAAATACTTACACGTGGACGTAAAATTTCACCTAAAACTTAAAATTGCTTTAGTTTATCATAAAAAAATCAAAACGTGCAGTTGAAATTAGCATAATTACCCAAAATTTCTGAGAATCTGATAAAAAATACGTAGAAATTTAAAATTAAAACTTTTATTGCATGCTTTCTTTAACAAATTGTTGTAATGTAAGATTTTAATACTATAGAATTCACGAAAGTGAAGCCCCTTACTAGTCATGCACGCAACTAAAGTTACCGAAGTGTATTGCGGGTTAGTCTAACATACAGGGGATTATCTTACCGATTGTTTGGCGGAGTGTAGCTTGACTATTCGCCGTCCGGTGACTCTGAGCGCAGATTTTTGTTCTGAATAATTATTATAATTTTATGGTCTGGCATTTTTAAAATAACATTTTATGTTTTAATAAAAATATTTTTTTAGGTCTTTCAAAAGGTATAAATAACATAAAATTGTTTTAAAATGTTTATAAAGAACAATTTCCATTAATCAAATCAATTTTACAAATATTATTTTAGAGGCCAAGATAAAAAAGGACAGATTGGCAAAGATTTGGGATATGATTCTTTGATTAATGAAAAGATTCTCCATCTTTAAAGATGGAGAGAACATGTAACAGAAGATTTATCGTGTCATCAACACAGGGTTCGAAATGAAAAATTTCGGGAACCGGAACGCTACTTTAAATTTATTATGCGACTATACTAAAAAAAAAAGAAGTAATTTCAGGGTTTTATACCCATTTAGTAAATGATAACAAATTGTAGGTACATTAAAAATTATAATCTTTTGAAAGAACAGTGGTGGTGCCAGTGTGGGGATCAGGGGCCGCCCCCCCCCTTAAAATTGTTCTAGCCCCCAGATATGCTTGGAGAAAATTTAAAATTTTAGATAAAATTAAGTGCCCGGTTCGTTTTGGGAATATTTCGAATTGTGAAAGATGGAAGCAAGTCAAAAAGTCGCTTACAGCCCGCTTTCTTCTTTTCAAAATTCAAAATCATCATATTTTCATTAATATTTATAACGATAAAAAAATGGCCCCCTCAAATATTTATGGGGTCATTTCTAGGATCGGTCGAAACGTTACGGTTGGTTAAATGAATTTAAATATTTTCATTGTACTTCATGGTACTTACTTTAAAAGGCCCTCCACATAGTGGGTTCCAAGACTTGCGAGCGGAATCAAGTCTGAAACCCTAAATGTCCGCCAATCGGTTGCTTAGATTCTTTACGACAGGAATAAGGGTGTTTGGATTAAAGTCTGCATGTTACTTAATCTACGTTTAAAACAACACAAAACCTCATAATCACCGTTTCACCTTATAAGCCGTTAAACACCTCACAACACTCACAGTGTTTAACCCGCTATCGAGGTTCTTTTGTTCCATTTAAACTGTCCTCAACACTTCTAGACTGCTTCTGGTTCAGTACACGCTACCGGGTATCTCAACAAAAAATTCTTGGGAGGTTCGACCGACTCCGGTGTTGGTTTACTCACGACTCCCGTCTCTCACAAGATTTACCCAGCCCTTTTCTTAAAACTAATAATTTGATCTCTGAACTCCATTTTTTGTGGATGTAAAAATAGTCAGCTCTCTAAATAACAACAAAAACCTTTTAATTTATCTTAAAGATTCATATTTCTATTCCCAATAATTCATAACCCAAATAATTAATTTTGACTAATTATCTACGAAATCCATATCATTGAAAATATTTGGTCACATATTAACATCTGTGTAACATTCGACCATGTATTTGAGATAAACGCTGATATTTCTGAAATTACCGCTCCCACATAGCTCGCATCAAGGTCCAACTATAGCTACTTAGTTATCAAGGCTCACAGTGAGGGGTCGTCTTATATTTTAATTTAATTTAATTTTTATTAATAATAAAGGTGATTTTTATTTTCAATTGCTTTGATTTTATTTAATTAGTATATGATTTTTCCATACTTGGGGGGGGGCTCCGAACCCAAAGGCCAACCCCTTGAGTGCACGTCTATTGTTATCCAGTCAGTCAAATAATTATTGTAAGGTGTTGCAAAAATTTCGATAACTTTCGAAATAATTATTCGATCAAAGATTCCTATTGTACTATTCCGGCTCACATTAATGTACATTACTCAGAATTTTTTCAGATTAACCCCCCTGGATTATAGAGTGTGGGGTTGGTTGTGGTTATACTAGGTTACGAAAGTTTTTTTAACATATTTTAGGCAAAAATCCTGTTGAAGAAATTTAAAAAAAACTATTTATTGTCTCTTAATCTACTTCTTAAGAGCTTTTTTTTGATACCTTGCAATAAATTTTCAATATTTTTCGAAAAATTAATCTGATCAAAATTTCCTATTGAACTATTCCGGTTCCTATCAATGTACGTTATTTTTTTTCCGGATTTTTAGATCAACCCCTCTGGGAATTAGAAGGGACACCAAAGTTTTTTGACACAGTTTTGGGGAAAATCCTACAAAAAAATAGATTTTTCAAAATAAAAATTTGCTGGTTTATTCTCGCCTTAAAAGGTTTCATTTGATACCCTATTCAAAATTTAAAAACATATTTAGTTATTCGTTGAATATTTTTGACAATATTTGACACAAATCTTGTAAAAAAAATGTATTTCAAAAATAAAAATGTGCAGGTTTAGCTACTCCTTAAAAGGTTTAATTTAATAACCCCTACAAAATTTCAACTATCTAAGTCCAGCCGTTTGGCCACAGTTTCTACCGTATAGACAGACAGACAGGCAGACATACAGACAGGCAGGCAGACAGACAGACAGGCAGGCAGACTGACAGACAGAGACACACATGAGTGACGTTATGAATGACGTTATGAATGAATCATACCTACAAAACCCTAAAAATTAGTATCTATTGATACAGGGATAATAGGGATATTAAATACGTCACGCTGACAGCATGGCTTTAATATGGTGGCGTAGGTCAAGAATATGAGAACTTACCTTCTACCTACTCACCATTTAGGAATTTGAAACGTCATATATTTAACATATTGGTAGTAAAAATAATTAATTTATTATGTATTTTTTGTTTGTTTGTTCATATGTATGTAGGTTTTTAGTATAATAGTGCATAAGAATTATGTAAAATACTTTAAAAACCGCTAAAATGGAGCATATATATTTAAATTTAAAATACCAAGGTTCAATTGAATATTATATGGAAAATGCTGCCAAAAATGAAATTGCACACAGCGGTAGTCTAGAGAAATATATTTTTCCAATTGTAATTCATAAATATTTGCATTTCTTGTTTTTAAAGAATGACTGGCATTCAAAAATCTTTAATGAACAAAATGTTGCATTCAAAAAATCGAAAATGGCGCACTGGTAACATAAAACTACTGAATAAGAAATAGGCAATAATACTTTTTTACCAAGTTCTCTTTCAAATTCGTCTTTAATTTGTAACATTTGTATTTGAATTTTTAGAAATTAGACATTTTAGTTCGGCAGTTCTTAGGGTTTTGTAGATATAACCAAAAAAAGTCTTATAACGTCATTCATGTGTCTGTGTGTACGGTGGAAATTCTGGTCAAACGGCTGGACCTAAAAAGTTGAAATTTGGCATGTTTATACATCTCTTTAAGCCACATATAAGAAAACTATTAAGAATTCAAATAACACATCACGGGAAAAATATAAACAATAATATATTCAAAAAAAATATATATATTATTTTAACATTTTGAGTAGGGTATCAAATTAAATTTTTTAATGCGTAGAAAAACCAACACACATTTATTTTTGAAAAATCTAATTTTTTTTATGGGTTTTCACCAAAATAGTGTCAAAAACCTTTCGTCTCCCACCCTACTTCCCAAGCGGGTTTAAAACTCGATGAAAATATCTCAATAATATACACTTATGACAATCGGAATAGTTCAATAGGAATTTTTGATCAGATTAGTTTTTCGAAAAATATCGATTTTTTTGTGTTGAAAAAAAAAATATTTTAAATGTTTATTGTGTAAAAACGTGAATTAAGGAATGAAAAGTATTTTTATTTTAATTTCTTTACTTTAACACGATTTTTGCCAAAAATAACACTCTTGTCCCACAACCTATAACCCAGGGGGGGTTATCTAAAAATCTGAATTTTTTTTTAGTTATACACATTAATATGAACCAGAATAGTACAACAGGCATTTTTGATTTGATAATTAACTGTACAGTAGTTCCAAAGATATAATGATGTTTTTGCGCGAGGTTAATACAAAATCCATCTTTTAGGTTTAAACTTGACGAATTTTTTTGAAATTATCACTGACAACATATATTTCATCGGTGGCAAATCTGGCACACGATTTATACATTAATCATAACTGAAAGAATTTTTAATATCGATTCAATAGTTCCAAAGTTACGACAATTTTTACTGGGAAAGTAATTTTGGGTCAGTTTTAATCTCTCTCCCATACTTACATGTCTGTCGACAAAGTTGTAGATGGGCAAGATGCCATTCACTATCCAGTAGAATTCCTGATTTCTCTTAACCCATACGGATTACCACTTCACGCTTTTACTTTGAAAGTAGGTGCACCAGCAATGTTGCTGAAGAACGCAATACCCCTAAAATTATGTAATGGAACGCGCTTACAGGTGAACAGTTTAAGAGACAATCTTTACCTGCTACAGCCTAATGGTGAAACTAAAAACATTAGTTTAGGAAAAGGTTCTCAGATATTTAATCCTGTTCAGTTTAATCCTGTTCTTTCACATGTTTATAGTATTGTCTCCTGTCTTTTTACCTAATTACGAGTAGATACGTTGTAAGTTCAAAAAAAAAAAAAAAAAATAGCTTAATAATAACAAACTGTCTCCGAGACAAGTTAGGCCATTCTAACATAAAACAGCGTTTTTAATTTTTTTGGGAAAATTTCAAATTAAATACATTCAGTTCAATTCTGTAAAAAATTACTGTGTAGTAACGTTACTACAAGATAAAATATTATAAAAATATAATGACTTTCATTCATGATAGTAACTGACCCTGCTCATAGTGACAGTTTTGGTTACTAAAATCATAGTAACTGAGTTACAGAATTGGTCTGTATATTATTATCAGCGCATAAACATCCCACAGTAGTTTCACCGAGTCGCTGTGATCACTACCGTACTGCTACTATATTGAGAAATCCACTCCAAGAATTTGACAAACCTTTGGTAACTCATTCCGAATTGACAACTGATTATTATTGTGAGACTGCGCTAGATTTTCTTCAAAGTTCCTTTAATTTAACGAAGATGAGGAGATAAGGAAAAATACAAATATCCATGCCCTAATCGGGATTAATCGAGATTGCGAGATCTTTGGCAAGGAAAGTAGATCTTACGGCAATTGATTCATCAAACGCCAATACCTTCAAATTTTCCCCGGGCAAACCAAATATTTTATAGAATTTTAGAATAGAATAGAATTTATTAATAATCATATTACATATCATAACTTAATTACTTTAATTCCCCTTATTTAATTTATTAATATCCTCTCTGCTTTTCGGCTTGAGAGCTATTTTGTTTGTAACCTCTGCTGTTGTGCGATGTAGTCCCGTCTTTTCTGTACTTCTTCCATTCAGCTCCATCATGCTCCTGTGTCCGTTAGAACTTCCTCTCTTACCCCCCCCCTCTTGATCTTATTTCTCCATATTCCTCCAGCATGTGTTCCACCGTCTCCCTCGCTTCTCCATACAACCTCCAAACCCTTTCTTCATCTTTCTTCACCAAATATTTTATGTTTTTAGTTTACACCAAATTGTGTTTATAAACTAATAGTACGATGAAAATATGAGTATGTAATATTGAATATTGTCCGCTCCTCTGTGATAATATTAAAGACGGTGTACGGTGTTCGGTGTACGGTGGACGCTGGCCGATGGAGGACGGTTGTGATTTAACAGCTCCAATACTTCGAGTCCGTCTCTCTCTGCTCGGTACATCTCAGTTGTGTATATGGATGTTGGGTCAGGGGTCACAATACCTACTGGCACTAGGACCACACAGCTTCTTGACCATGTGTGACTAACCAATATACACACACACACAACACACTCACACACACTTTAACATCTTCATATGTGCAATATGATATATTGAAAAAATACTCAAATAAGATCAGTTTTGATTCCAATTTATTTTTTTAAATTAAGAGGTATTATGGAGCCGTCGCTTCGTGGTAAGATATTTGCCTATGGAGCACAGGAACACGGATTCAAATTCCAAACACAACGTCGGAGTGTTCTTTCCCAGTCCTGTGCAGTTTGGGATATAAATATCGATCGCAAGTATCGATATCGTTACACAGCAAAAAAAAAACATAAGTGTAAAAGTACATTCTCAGTTTGGTTAAAATTTTCATTTGAAAATAGTAAAAAGTTCACTATCTTTAACCAAATCACCGTGTAAATGTTCATTTATTCAGATAGTGTTATTTTTATGAAATATTACTTTTTCAGTGTTAAAATTAACACTAATTTAACACTATTTATTTTCTAACACTATAATTTAAACTAAAAATAATAATTTTAGTATGTAAGTTTAAAGTAAAGTTACACTAAATTTAACCAAAACAGAAGTGTAAATAATTAACAAGAAAAGCGAGGGCTTCATGGAACACTAAAAGTTCATTTTTTAGTGTACCATGAAGTCCTTTTAACACTACTTTTTTTAGAGTGTACGTAGTATCAATTCCGGTATTGGTATTAGTAACAATTATTTTAGTAAAAAATGTATGTGAAGTGTGAATTTTCACACATTTCAGGGTTTTGTATGTTTTTAATAAGTGTTAAATGTCAACAGAATGCTGGATGTCTAGGACAATATTTTTTATCAAAATCAACAGTTTAAATAACTAGAGAAATTTTCCTCCAAAAATATTTAAATTAAAAAATCCCAGCGTTTTTTTCTGTCTTTACTTCGTATCTAAATCTTCATTAAATTAATAAGAAATATATTGATAAATGGCTTAATATTTTTTCAATTTCAGAAACGTATTTCTCACTGTTAACAATGTGTTATTCGATTTATAAATATTCCACTACTATAAATGATTCCTCTTTGATACTTTAAAAACAAGACGTATAATAGTAGGCGGAACTGCCACACATGAACTCGATTCTCAGTTGCTAAATATTTATTATTACATGTTTAATTTAAAAAAAAAAAAAAACAAAACACTACCTTAGCCATAAATACAAAAAAAAAAACAACATTATCAGCCATAATTTAGCATGAATTAAAAAACTATTAATTTTCTCAAAAACACAAAAGCTGCATTATTTTCCAGAAACGCAATTTGATCAAAACTTCCTTTCGTTTCTACATATTTCCGGTTTAGGTTAATGTACATTATTTATAAAATAGACAAATCGTTGAGTGTGAAAAAATATAAAGAGGTAAGAGAAATAGGAGTACCGTGATACCTGAAGAGGAAAAGAGGATGGTCAGGTGGTAGAGACAGGAGGATAGCGAGGTAAAGATGCGGCAACGAAGAGAGGAACAACAGATATTGGGCAAAGCCAGAGAACAGGCTATGTAGAATGTGCAAGAAAGAAGAGAAAACCTTGGAGCATTTTGTGAAGAGATGCAGAGAGATGGCAGTCTGGGAGGAAGGGAAAAAGGAACTGATGAGTGAGGAAGGCAAGGAAGAAAGATGGGCGAGAGAACTGGAGGTAAGAAGGAAGGAGATAGGAGAGGGAAGCCGGAAGGAGAATAGGAAGAAAGAGAGGGAAACTGGAAGAAGAAAAAAGAAATGAGATTTAAAAAAATATTGTAAATTATCCATATTGTAAATTATAAACGTTTTATTTATTTTTTGTATTTTTTTATAATGATTAATGCCCTAAGCGCCGCAAGGCCTAGGGAACATAAAGAATATATATAACATAAAATTTATTAGAGACAACTCGATACCCACTTTTTCGTAACGTTCAACTTTCTGTACTGGCCACTCAGTACTGATCTGATTCTAGACGTATTCATGTCAAAAAAAAGGAGACGGATGGAACTCAAGACTAGAAAAAATAATGGCAAGAAAAGTAAGGAAGGCGGTTCAAAACTGATGAAAACATTAAAATAGTTTTTGATAGCTCACTGGCAAATAACATATTCAAACTGGCAAAATGCGAAAATTTGAGTGGGATTTTTGAGGGTTGCTTGTCATTCGACAATGTCGCAGGACACGTTTGAGCAAAAATATCTCATAACTGTATCGCTCTAATGTAGACATGCTATAATACAATAAATGATAAGTGTAGGCAAGCTATTTTCTTTCACTGTGAATGGTAGAATTGTGCGTCAATTATTAATTTGCCATGCTGCTAATGTACGGTAGTTTCACCCTTTCGTGTTGCACTCACAATCAAAAGAATGAAGGCAATCATACTCTACTGTTCCAGTTTTAGTGCAAATGTATTTTTCCACACAGCACAATATTGAACTATAAATTGATTTATTTTCAAAGCGACAAACCAAAGGTTATCTAAAGAAATGCATTAGTTGCCTTATATATTGAAAAACATTTGTTTATGATAATTGTTTACTTAAATTTAATTAATAAATGTCATTTACTATGATTAATTTGTCCAATATCACTATAATTAGTAACTAGTTACATTTTTTACTGCGTATAACTATTTGTAATTATAACATTTATGTTCAAATTAAGATTTGTTGATCTATATTTTAAATTTAACACATAAAAATAGATATCTATCGGATTCCATGAAACAGATGTTACTAGCGAATACATCAGATTCCAAACAACTCCCAAGATAAGTTCCCAGATTTTATACATCTCGAATTTAGGAGCTCTATTCGTACCATACTCCAATGGAGTATTGGGCGCTATAAGACGGCACTCAGAATGGTATAGTGGCCGCTTTTCACCGAGGCGATTTTTTACGATTTTAGTACAGGCCTAACTCAACAACAATGCACAGATTCGTTTCGTTCAACTTTTGGTAATGAAGCACCATCAGAAAAGACTTTACAATTAGTTCGCAGAATTTCGTCGTGGTCGTGCGTCCGTCAGTGATGAATCTCGTGAAGGTCGACCAAAATCGGTTGTGATTCAAAAAAACATCGATGCTGTGCGCAAAATGATTGAAGAAGATCGGCATGTGACTTACCATGAGATAGAGGCATCCTTTGGCATATCGCAGACTGCAATACATTCAATTTTGCATGAATATTTAGCTGTGAAAAAGAGCTGTTCCCGATGGATTCCGCATAATTTGACCGAAGCTCAAAAAAGGATCATGTTGTTTGGTGTAAGGAAATGCTAAAAAAAAATTCAGCCTGGGCACTGCAAAATCCGTATACGACATCGTTACAGGTGACGAAACTTTATTGAATGATCGCTTGTTTCTTCGGTTGTACTGGACATGTTGCAACCATTCCTTTAGAGGATCCGAGAACAGTTAATGCTAAATGGTATACCACAATTTGTTTGCTGGAAGTCATCGACAAAATCAGGAAAAACAACCAAAAATGTCGCATCAATCTTCATCTTACAATGCAAGCTCCCACACAGCACGTCAAACAATTGATTATTTGAAGGAGAAAAACATCGAATTAATGTCTCATTGCCCGTATTCACCTGATTTATCCCCTAACTTTTTGTTCCCCAATCTCGAACAAAAAATGTGTGGACAGCGATTTTCATCACCTCAAGAAGCTGTTGAAGCCTTCGAAAACCATGTTTTTGAGATACCAACTTCAGAGTGGAAAAATGTTTCGAGAATTGGTTTGAAGGCATGCAAAAGTGTATAAATCTTAAAGGCGAATTAAATTTTTTTTTTTCTGGTGGCCGTGGAAAAAGTATGGTCTGCGACTTGGTTGGAAGAGAAAATTCGATTCTCGAGGTTCCTCACGCGAACCTACGGCTGTAGCTCGGAATGTTTCACTCGCATCACATTTTCTCATTCCAACCTTGTTACAGAATATACTATTTCATCTCGTTTATTATATGTACCAGAGGCCCAAAAAACGGAGAACTTACCTTCTCTGCCTTTATTTGCTATCAAGGTATTGAGAATCTATTATTATAGTGCTAGAAAATAATTTGTAATTGATATATGAGTATTTCGATATTAGTTAAAACGGTCTGTAAGCGCTTTTTCTCTATTGCATTTATCTGTTCAGTGAATTTTGATGACATTATTCAAATGTATCTGTATTTAGCGTTAACAGTGGACAATATCCACAGAACTCATGTCTTTGGCCACCCATATCCTCGATTAAGTTGTACAGTGTTAACAAATACCTGTTATGATCAACACTAAGCGGCAATTTTAAAGCTTAGAGTTCGATTGTTCTTTTATCAGAAGTACACACTGTACTATAGTAGTAATAGTAGAATTCCTAATTCTCTACAGTTGTTGGCAATTGTTTATCAAGTGCCATCGAATTACCCGTAGTTCAATTAGCTCCTTAGTGAAATACTACCATTGTATACGTAATTTTATGCATCATTATGAATATGTAAAGCATATAATGAGTACATTTTATCACCTAAGATTTATAGCATAGATTAGGAAACAAATGAAATCAATGTTCTTTTGAAATGATCAGCATAGACTGACTTATTAGGTACAATTGACAAGTGCTAAGAGACCACGAATTTTTTAGACCCCAAATATGTTTGTCATTTATATTGTTTAGAATCTTTGCTTTATCATTAATCTACCAGGCCTACAAGTATGAAATGCGAATTTTTTTCAAACTTGCCGCGCAAACAGTGTGTATAGTTCAAAGGTTCAACACATATGGCGTTTTGTTAAGTTATCATTAAGTGTCAAATGCGTATAGGTTATAATTTGAAAAGTGATCACATAGTTTTGTTTTACTGTGTTAAAAATGTCAAATTTTGTGCCAAATAAAGAGCATTCGCGGACAGTACTACTGTTTTCTTTTCATTTGAAACAACTGCTGCTGAATCATACCGACTGCTTCGAGAAGCTTATGGTGAATATGCTCCATCGCAAGATACGTGTGAGCGATAGTTTCGGCGTTTCAAAAGTGACTTTGATCTTACAGACAAAGAACATGGAAAACCTCCAAAAAAATATGAAGATACAAAATTGGAAACATTGCTACAGGAAGACGATAGTCAATCACAAAAACAATTAGCAGAGCAGTTAGGCGTTAGTCAACAAGCTGTTTACAATCGCCTACGAGAGATGGGTAAGATCCAGAAAGTCGGCAGATGGGTTCCACATGCATTGAATGAGAGGCAGATGGAAAAACGCAAAAACACTTGTGAAATTTTGCTTGCACGATACAAAAGAAAGTCTTTTTTGCATCGTATCATTACTGGCGATGAAAATTGGATTTATTTTGAAAATCCCAAACGCAAAAAATCATGGGTGAACCCAGGCTCACCATCCACATCAACTGCAAGACCGAATCGCTTTGGCAAAAAGACAATGTTCTGTACTTGGTGGGACCAAAAGGGTGTGGTCTATTATGAATTGTTAAAACCTGGTGAAACAGTTAATACCCAACGCTACCAACAACAACTGATCGAATTGAACCATTCGCTGCTCATAAAACGACCAGAATACGAAAGAAGACAGCACAAGGTAATCTTTCTTCACGATAACGGTCCATCACATAATGAAAAAGCAGTTTGCAACACATTGGAGGCACTCAAGTGGGAAGTGCTACCCCATGCCGCTTACTCACCAGACTTGGCCCCTTCAGATTACCTCTTGTTCGCATCGATGGGTCACGCACTTGCCGAGCAGCACTTTTGTTCATATGAAAATATGAAGGAATGGCTAGATGAATGGTTTGCGGGGAAAGGGGAAGAGTTCTACTGGCGAGGTATTCACAAATTGCCTGATAGATGGGAAAAATGTATAACTTCTAATGGAGCATACTTTGAATAAATAAACTTTTACTGTTCTTTTGAGTTTAATGTGTTTTATTTAAAAAAAAAAATCCGCATTTCATACTTGTAGGCCTGGTATCTTTTATATTAATAAAATTAAAGATTATATGACGATATCCGCAAAAAACTTACCGTAAAAATTTGTATAACTTTTCCGCAGACCCTGTGATGGGATTCACCCGGCTCGCTCTAACCGTTTGTTAAGAAATTTTAAGTTCGGCGAACCGCTTGTTAAAATACTTTAGATACAGGGAATGACCATAGCCGTCAGTTCAGCAGAAGCTGAAAGAGGCTTTAGCCTTATGAATAATATATGCACAGAAAAACGAAACAGACTGATCGTTTCAAATATAAGTAATACCATATAATGGTTATTAATTTGAATGGTTTGCCTTTAATAGATTAGGATCCAGTACCGATAGTGCTAAATTGGTTAAGGAGCGACCACAGTTCGGATGATTCTCGTGTAAAAACAAAAACGGAAGTAGAAGTGACTGAAAACCAGAGGGCTATTTGGCAATATTTAAAATAATTACATATCTTAATGTTTAATTTAAATAAATATACCATTTTGAATTTTGTGAAAATGTTGTATTTTTAAACAAATACCCCTGCGAACCGGTTGTTGAGCAAATTGAATCCCATCACTGCGCAGACCGATAAGAATTATATTTATAATGTTATAAACAGGGCTTCGAACCGTTATTTTTTACGTTTCAGTTTTCGTTCCGGTTCAATTAAAAAATCATATATATCGGTTCAGTTCCGGTTTTCGTTCCGGCAAAAATAACGGTTTTTTTCGGTTTTCGGTTCAATTCCAAGTGATAAATTTTTAAATGCTTTTATTTGTATTAGAAATTTATTTTCTACTATAATTCAGAAGAACACTTTATTCCTTATTTTGTGATAATCATACCAAGGTAGCTGCCAGGGGGGGGGTTCTGGGCGTTCACTCCCCCCCCCCCTCCAGAAACAATAGAAGCGCATTTTTTTTTACTTGTCAGTTAAAAAAAATTACGAATTACGATTTTTTCTGCTCATTAGTTTAAAAAATAATCTTAAATAAAATGTATTTTACATTCACTCACATAAACATTATCTGAACCTAATTAAACCGATATTTTTTTTCGGTTCAGCTCCGGTTTTCGTTCCGACAAAAATAACGATTTTTTTCGGTTTTCGGTTTTCGGTTCAGTTCCGGTTCGAAGCCCTGCTTTATATTAAGGATCAATGGAACTGAATACACGCGATTACATCCCCAACCCTGGCAACATGCAATCGTGTGGTCAAGCATCCACCGATCCCTCATTTTAGGTTCCTAGGCAGCACTTTATACCAAGGATCAATGGAGCAGAATACACGCGATTGCATCCCCAACCCTGGTAATAATGTAATCGTGGATATTTTGTGTTTTTTAAGGTGTTGAAAAGCACCCACAGATCCTTCATTATAGGTTCCTAGGGAGAACTTTATGCTAAGGATCAATGGAGCTGAATACACACATTTGCATCCCCAACCCTGGCAATATGCAATCGTGGATATTTTGTGTTTTTTAAGGTGTTGTCCAGCATCCATAGATCCCTCTTTTTAGGTTCTTAGGGAGCATGTCATACTAAGCAACTTACACAGCAATTTAGGCTATTAGCGCCCGAATGACGTATAGATTTACTTAATTGTATTAAAAATATTGAATTGAAAAATATTCCAAAAAAATATAGAAATATATATTTTTGAAAAATAATTTTAAATTTTTTTGATTCAATTACAAAAAAGCCGACCGGCGTAGCGTAGTGGTAACACATATGCTCTGTGTTGCTAAGGTCTCGGGTTCGAATCCCGTTCAGGCATGGAATTTTTCAAAAAATAATTGTCCTGGCTAATTGCCAAAGCAGCAATGGCCATAAAAATAAAAAAAACAAAATAAAATCTGAGTTACAGAAAAAATATTAAAAAATCAATTTTTTTGAGAAATTTCTGGACAAAAAATGTGCCGAAAAAAATCACTTAATAATATATGTACTTACAAAACCTGGCGTAAAAAAATCACATATTTTTCAGTAACTGGTAAAAATGGTGTACAGCGCTTAGTCTATTAGCGCCCAAAAGACGTATAGATTCACTATTGTGTTAAAAATATTGAATCGAAAAATATTCCAAAAAAATATAGAAATATTTTCCAAAACATTTTTAAAAAATTTTGAATCAAGTATATAATAAAATCTGAGGTACAGATTTTAAAAAAATATCAAAAAATCCAATTTTTTGAGAAATTTCTTGACAAAAAAATGTGCCAAAAAAATCACTCATTATATACTAACAAATCTTGGCGTAAAAAGATCGCATTAATTTTTCTGTAACTGGAAACGTGGTGTAGAACAATATTTAAAATCCAGATTTTTTTTAAATTTGAAAAAATGGTATGCTGCATCTTTGGCTAGTAGCTCCCAAAGAACATACGAACTTACTTAGAGCTATTAAAAATATTGAATGGAAAAAACATTCCAAAAATTTATCTTCACAATACTTACAAAACATTTAAATTTCACAGAATTTTTGAAATTTGAAAAAATGGTGTACAGCAGTTTAGGCTATTACGCCCAAAGAACATACATACTTACAGCTGTTAAAAATATTGGAACGTAAAAACATTCCACAAATTTACTTACACAATACTTACACAAAATCAACATAATATTTTGAAATTTGTAAAAATAGTGTGCAGCATCTTTGGCTATTAGCACCCAAAGAACATACTACTTAAAACTATTAAAAATATTGAATCGAAAAAACATTTTCAAAACCCTTTTTCTGCACAATATTTACAAAAATCTTAAAATCCACAGAATTTTTTGAAATTTGAAATAATGGTGTACAGCAGTTTAGGCTATTAGCGCCCAAAGAACATACAAACTTACTTAGAGCTGTTAAAAATATTGAGACGTAAAAACATTCCAAAAATTCACAATACTTACAAAAAATTTAAAATCCACAGAATTTTTGTAAATTTAAGAAAATGGTGTGTAGCATTTTCTGCTATTAGCGCCCAAGGAACATACATACTTAGAGCTATTAAAAATATTCAATCGAAAAAACATAAAATTTACCTGTACAATACTTACAAAAAATTTAAAATCCACAGAATTTTTTGAATTTTGAGAAAATGTTGTGCAGCATCTTTGGCTATTAGCTCCCACGGGATGTCGACTGAGTATAGGATGTCCCTTCTTAACCCTTCAATAGACACTCAACTTGTTTCATCACTATTGCACTTGTTCAAAATTTTACTTTTTATAAAACTGGTAAAAATGTGTACACACAGCATTTATGGCTACTAGCGCTTAAGGTAGTTATTAACTTAAGGGTATTTTATACAAAAAATACACTGGTCAACATGTGTTGATACTTAGAACGTTTCATATACGATTGTGAACGAGAAATATTTGGAAGGATTAATGACGTAATGTCTACCAAAATTATCAAAATTATCAAGGCTTAAGTAAAGAAATTAATCCTCTTAATTAGTTTCGCTAATGAAAATTTTAATGTGGATTTTTTTGCGTAGTTCTGCATTGTGTAAATAATAAATGGTCCACAACAGTGCACAGCAATTTAAATATAAAAATTTAAAAAGAATTTTTTAAATTTATAATAATTTTGTTAACCAGTATTAGCTTTATAGGCTATTCTAAACGTTTACGCGGAACTAAATTGCTTTTGCGTAGTTCTGTATTTTAACAATAAATGTATAAACAATAAATGGATCCCGACAGTGCACAGCATTTTTAAATATAAAAATTTTAAAATGTTTTTTAAAATTTATTACAGGGCTTCGAATCGTTTTTTTTTTCGTTTCGGTTTTCTTTCCGGTTCAATTAAAAAAATATATATCAGTTCGGTTCCGGTTTTCGTTCCGGCAAAAATAACGTTTTTTTTTCGGTTTTCGGTTCTGTTCCGAGTGATAAATTTTTAAATGCTTTTATTTGTATTAGAAATTTATTTTCTACTATAATTTAGAAGAACATTTTATTCTCTATTTTGTAATAATCATACCAAGGCCGCTGCCAGGGGGGGTTCTGGGCGTTCCCCCCTCCCCTGAAATAATAGAATCGCAATTTCTTTTTTACTTGTCAGAAAATTTACGATTTTTTTCTGCTCATCAGTTTAAAAAATAATGTTAAATAAAATGTAATTTATATTCACTCACATAACCATTATCTGAACCGAAATAAACCAATATTTTTTTTTTCGGTTCAGTTCCGGTTTTCGTTCAGACAAAAATAACGGTTTTTTTCGGTTTTCGGTTCAGTTCCGGTTCGAATCTCTGGTTATAAATCTGTTAAAAATTAAAAAAATATTATCTCTATTAACAAAATTAGAGGCTGTATCTGTTCTTTTTTAGGGTTTTGTAGGTATGAACATCAAAAAACCCTCATAACGTCATTATGTGTCTGTCTGTCTGTACGGTAGAAATTGTAGCCAAACGATTTAACAGAGAAAGTTGGAATTTGGTATGCTTGTACAAGTTTTTGACCCACATATAGGAAAAATAATGAGAGTTCAAAATGACACATCGAAAGATAAATATAAACAATTATGTATTTAATAAAAAAATAAATATTTTTTTTACATTTTGAATGACATACCATATGAAACCACTTAATATCTAAATCAACAAGCAAATTATTTTTGAAAAATCTTTTTTTATGGGATTTTTGCCAAAAATATGTCAAAAAACTTTTGTTCCCTACCCTATCTCTCAGAGGGGTTGATCTAAAAATCTGAAAAAAATATTTTTAATGAACATTGGATAGGAACTGTAATAGTTCAACAGGAATTTTTGATCAGATTAGTTTTTCGAAAGTTGTCCATTTTTTTGTGTCGTTGATAATGTTTTAAATATTTATTGTGTGGTATTAAAAGAAAGCTCTTAAGACGTAAATTAAAGAATGATAAGTTGTTTTCTAAAATCTTTTTTTTTAACACGATTTAACCAAAAATGAGCTAAAAAAGTTCTCGTCCCGCCCCCTTTTACCCAAAGAGGTTAAACTAAAAATATGAAAAAATTATAGGTATTGAACATTTATCTGAGCCGGAAACGTGCGAGATGGAATTTTTGATCCGAATGCGTTTTAGAAAAATATTGCAGTTTTTGTGTTTTTGACAAAATTGATTATTATTTTAATTCATGGCTAAATTATGGATAGTTATGTTATGGATTTTTTGTATTTATGGCTAAGATAGTGTGTCTTTTTTTAAATTAAAAATATAATAAAAAAAAAAAACAGCCGACTTTATATGTGTAGATTCTAGACATGAACACCACACTACACTCTACACTAGTGTAATGTGTAGAGTTCTGTTATTTTATGATATTATTATACGTTGTGATTCAACCTATTGTTTGAATTACTTTATATTTTTGTTTTTAAGGTATCAAAGAGGAATAAATCATCATAGTAATGAAATTCTTATAAATCAAATAACACATTGTTAATAGAACAAATATTCATAGACATCCAGTATTATGTTGGCTTCTTACACTTATTAAATACCTTACAATTAAATACCTATGGTCCGGGTTTGACCCCTTCCCCCCAAAGGGCTCCAAAAACAAGTGAGAGCTTTTTTTGGTCATCGCTTGTATCTTAGAGGTGAGGACCTTTTTTTTATGTCATCACTTGTATTTTAAATTTTTTTAATAATTTATATTATTTCAGCTTCTGAGCCCCTCCCTAGAAAAATTCTTGGTTGCGCGCCTGATATGCCAAATTTCGACTTTCTATGTTCAGCCGTTTAGCTAACATTTCTACCGTACAGACAGACACATGAGTGACGTTATAAGGGTTTTTTGGTGGTCTTATCTACAAAACCCTGTGTGCTGTAGCGCCAACTATGATGTTGATGATGATGATTTAAGTTGATTTCGCCTGTGGTCTTTAAATACAAAACACTTCTTGGTGGTAACCACACCTTACATTAAGATGTGTTAATAATTCTTTTTGAATGTCTGTGTCTTGTTTATTTGTTTCTATTGTTTAGTGTTAATATGCATTCAACACCCATTGTGACACCGCTTGTCTTCAGCTACTCTGCACTAACATATATTATAAACGGTAGCGTGTGCTGAACCAGTCTCTCCCTATATACAAACAACTAAACGGTCCACAACAGTGTACATTAAACATAACACAGAGCCGTCCAGAACAGACACGGGCTCCGTGAAAACAATAGTTGCGGGCCTGGTCACCCTGGAAAACAATAATTCTAGTATCAGACCCAGTGATGCCAACAGTGGAAATTCATTTTTCACCAAAAGCACCAATAATTTTTACCATAATTCTACCAAAGACGGACCGAAGTGACAAAAAAAGGAAGACATATCGAAGTGATTGAAGTGAAAAAAATTGATGTGAAGTGTGAATGTTCACACATTTCAGGGTTTTGTAGGTATTTAATAAGTGTAAGAAGTCAACAGAAAACTGGATTTCTAAGACAAAAAAATCTATAATCACATCAAAATCAACAGATTTTTTAAAATCATTTTTATTCGATATTTGAGTACTAAGAGCTTCCATTTAATTTGTTAAAACTAAATTTAAATAATATTCGAAAATTACGTCATAAGAAAATATAAATTAAAAAATTCTAGCGATTTTTTTCTGCATTTGCTTCGTATCATTCATCTTTATTAAATCTTCATTAAATTGAATTCATTAAATTAAAAATAAATATATTGATAAATGGCTTCTATAGCGGGTTCATATTAAATATACTCGATTCTCAGATGTTAATTTTTTTTTATTATATTTTTAATATCAAAAAAAGATATACACTACCAGTGGTGCCGCTAGCGGGAGGTCCGGGGGGATCCGGCCCCCTAAAAGTTGTTCTGGCCCCCAGTCGCCCCCTCTAGAATTGATTGGAAAAAAATATATTTTAGAAGTGAGGACCTCTTTTTTAGGTCATTACTTGTATTTTCATATGTAAACGATAAAAAATATTTCCTGGCCCCCCCAACTTTTACTCAATTTTTTTTGCAAAAAGTTATGCAAACGTTATAAAGGTTTTTTGGTGGTCATACCTACAAAACCCTAAAAAGGAAGACGTATCGAAGTGATGACAAAAAAAGGAAAGCAGATCGGAGTGAAGACCCAAAAAAGAAAGCGGATCACAGTTAAGACCAAATAAGAAAAAAGTTATGCGTAAGAGGATAACGAAGATTGTTATCTAGATAAAAGAGAACAGATAATAACAAGAGAAGGTAAGTTCTCTGTTTCGAGATCGCCGGCCATAGATAGGAAATCCACATGGTCACTGTGATGTCGCCTGGTCCTATTATCCCTGTATAAACAGATATTCATTTTAAGTATTAAATACTTAAGGCTGAGTCGACCCCAGAGCTGACTGCACAATACTTGAAGATAAATATCTGAAGGACATGGAGACATTCGAACCCGCGTCCCTGTGCTCCGTAAACAACAGTCTTACCACGGAGCCACAGCAACTATAATTTTATATATATAACAATTTACATATATCTGTTGTGTTAATCAAGATTTCAAAAACAAAATTTCTCCCAAACCTGAAAACGAAGTGAGATCTTAAAATGTCTGTAGAGTTTATGCACTAAAATGTTGGTGCTTATGGAATTCTCACCGCATTCTTCGAGTATAGAGATATCAAATAACGCGAAATTATTACAAGTCGTACAATCGCAATAAATGTCTGTAGATGCCATTCCACTTGGGTGGTAGAAATACTATCACCTTTACTGAACAGTTAACTTGTTTGCCGCATACAGCGCTAGTTGTCACAATATACCACGTTATGTGTTTGACATTTGACCGACCAAATACAGGAGAATCGCAAAATCGCGACATAATTTTTCACATTTATTAAATTTAGATTTATATATTTTAACAATTATTTGACAATCGATTTATTCCTTATTTCACTACTTTCATATACTTTTTAAACTAAATTTAAGTAATTTTAATAAACGCAAATTTCTTCACAATTTAAATTAAAAAATTCCAGCGATATTTTCTGCATTTAAATGCAATGGACATCTTAACTAACGAAGGAAAGAAAAAAATGAAGTAACGGCAAAAAAGTGGGACGAATTGAACTGATGGCCAAAAAAGGAGGACACATTTAAGTGATGACCAAAAAATCTGGCTTCATGGGGACGGTCCTAATCCTCTCTAGTCCCTAATTGTCTAAGCTACTGTATAAACTATCAATATTGATGGTTTATTGTCTTGTTATCTTCCATTACTTCCATTGCTGTTTATCCACTTTTCAATATCGTGTTGGTATATGGTAAAATGTCTTGAAGTTCTTTAACCAAACCTCCCGTATATAATTCTATGTATCAATTTTGCGAATTTGTTACAGACAAAAATAGAATCATTTAAATATTTGACGTTTTGTTTATTGTTGTGTTGAATTTTTTATTGAGTCTAGACAGACGAATAATATTAGAAAAAAAAGTTGCTTTTGCCATAAAAAGATTTGCCGCGTGAGCATTTCTCACACTATTGCTCTACACAATAATTGCACAGTTAGTCATTTTATTGCACTATACAGTTAGATATTTAAAAATACCGTAAAATAGGATAAAATTCTACTTTTTAGGTCTCAAGATAATAAATTTAGACCTCACTTAATAGAAGAAGAAAGATTTGTCTTAATGCTTCATTTTTAGGCATACGTATGAGAGTATAACATTCTATTTTAAATTATTTCATTAATAACATTAGTAAACAAAAATGAACTTTTTTGTGACAGGCAAAACATAGTGTATCCCACTTCAAATTTGACCTAAAAGCCGAAAATGACCTTAGATTTTTCTATCACCCATCATTTTTAGGGTTTTGTAGGTATGACCAAAAAACCCTTATACCGTCATTTTGTCGTCTGTCTGTCTGTCTGTCTGTCTGTCTGTCTGTCTGTCTGTCTGTCTGTCTGTTCGGTAAAAATTGTAGCCAAACGGCTAAACCTAGAGAGTTGAAAATTGGCATGCTTGTACAACTTTTTGACCCGCACATAGGAAAAATACTAAAACATCTAAAAAACATATCCCCCTAAAAATATAAACAAATATGTGCTCATCGAAAAAAAAAATATTTTTTTAAAATTCTGAGTAGGGTATCAAATGAAAGCCCTTAGTACGTGGATTAACGATCAAAATTTAATTTTTGCAAAATAAATTATTTTGAGGCGATTTTTGCCAAAATTGTGCAAAAAAATTTTTGTCCCACACCCTGTAGCCCAGATGGTTTAAATTAAAAATGTGAAAAAATTCTAAGTAATGTATAATGGTGTGAACCGGAATAGTGCAACAGGAATTTTTGATCAGATTATGTTTTCGGAAAATAACGCATTTTTTGTGTTTTTTGGTTGACGATGCATACATGTTATACTTTTATAACACACTAAGTTGATAAGCGTTTGCTGGTCTAGTGGCTCAGTTGCTCGACAACCACACAGGATCGTTATTCACTACACAGGTTCGTTCCTGGCTTGTGGAGTCAATTTTATTTTTTGTTTTTTTTTTTCATATTTATTATGTTTAAATTAATTTGTTAAAATTCTAGTTATATTTTAGCACATTTTGAATTTAATTTTCAAGAGCGTAAATTTAATAACCAATTGGAATTATATTTTCATTCTGTGTCATTTATACGAAGCCAGAGGGGTGGAGCGTATGATTTAAGACAACCAATGAAAGCCATAGGCCCAATTTTCAAAATCTTAATGAACCTTGTTATATAAAAAAAATACTGCACTTATTTAGAAACCTAAATAATGATATTAGGTATTCGAATTAAAATTAACAAAAAAATATTTTAACATAAAATTTGTTTTTAAAGCTCTGAGATTAACAGACGATAAATTATTTTAAAAAGATCGTTCATTTTGCCGTGGTTACTACAAAGCAAAATTTGTCCTACACACTCAGCATGCCGCCTTCACTTATTATATACCTGCGAAACCCTGCAATGTGTGAAAATTCACACTTCACATCAATTTTTTTGCTATGAGGTATTGTTGGTTTCTATCGAAATATAGTGATAGACGTATTATTATTAATTTTAACTTACCTCAAAATATTGTTTTTGATGTTTTACGTCGATATTTTGTTTCTGAGGCATACCGTATTAACATCCAGCAGTATCAGCAAGCAGTTTTGAACTCCATTTACCCTGATATCGCTTTTCCATGGCGGAAATGTCTTGGTGGAACCGTTTCCCATGTTCATCACTTACTGCACCCAGATCTTCTGGGAAGAAATGTAGATGAGAGTCCAGAAAATGAATTTTAAAGACAACCTACACCCCATTTCTTTATAGGCATCAAGGACTTCATTCACGATATCTCTGTAATTTTCAGCTCTCACATTTCCAAGAAAATTTGAAACAACTGTTTTAAAAGCTCTCCGATCTCTTATTTCAGCTTGTAAATTTACTGATTTTATCTATTTATTTATTGTTTAATTTATTGTTTTTTAATATGTAGTGTAGTCATGTAGTCTGCGTTAGGCGCAAATAGCCTTTGTTGCTGTGCGCCAAAAAATTTAACTAACTAACTAACTAAATCTTATTTCAGCTTCATTTAGCATACTGTCAAATGCATCATCTTTTATTATTTCTCTTATTTGTGTTCACAAATAAGCCCTTTTTAATTTTTGCTTCAGTAATTCTCGGAAATTTTTTAGATACAAAAACCCTCTTCCGTTTCGCTCCATTACTTTATCGAAATTCTTCATTTAGCGCAATTTAATATGTGAAGTTGGGAAAAATACGTTTTTGGGATCGACCAGTGGTTTACTTCTAACGTTTTTTAGTTCAAGAGTTAGTGCCTGACGTAGTGGCCACTCCTTCTGTATAGTGAATTACTTAGAACTCAAAAAGTAACCAGTCTCGAGTCACGACATGGAAAATGCAACAGATTCGGATATCTGTAGTTTACTAATGGACGCAATCCATTTTGAAGCATACGTGTAGACCTGATAATCAAGAATAAACTGATTTTAACCACTTATGTACCGACACCGCAGATACATGTCGTGAATTGACGCAATATGAAAATGTTGCACATTGCAAAATAAAAATTTGTCTGTTGCAGAAAATCTATGGATGACAGAAAAATTAACTTTTCAGATTTGTTTTCCGACTATCAAACACATCAGAAAAACCTAAAAATTGCCATGTCACAAATGTGTGTTTATTAGTGTAATTAGAATCATTAACAGAGGGTTAATATAGCATAACAATTTATTAACTTAACAAAATAAATTCATTTTTTTGTCCAACCATTTTTTAAATTGCTTTATTAATTAGAGGTGAGGGTCTCAGAAAGCATTTGCGCCTCGGGCCTCAATGTACGTAAATACGGCCCTAATGACGGATGATCACTATCAAAAATTCCCTTTTAATGGCAAATCTCCATAAAAGAAACCCCAAAAGAAAGCTATGTGCTGATGAACTGGCGTACATTTGACACCAACAAAATTGCAGAAAGAATAAAATAGAGTTTTATGCAGTACAGTTAATAAAGTACTTTTATGAACTAATTCCTGGAAAAGTTCTTTTTGAAAGTTTTCCTAAAGATTTTCAACACCTGTCTTATGTTTTTAGGTCAGTGACCTTTGTTTTTTTTTTAAAGAAGTTTTTGTTTACAAATGGAAAACATTAAGTTAGTTAAGGTAGTTTTATCCATTGTCAAGGTTCATCAGTGTTTCTTGCTCATTATCTCATTCTACAACCGTTCGTTAAGTCGTCACTCGACTCTTACAATCTAGTAATGACCGACATAAAAAATATTGATGAAAACTGACGAATTAAGTCCTAAAAATAATGGGAATGTTGAACCACAGTAGGATTTATAGTCTACAGCCCAATGAGTTCTTATGAAAACTTTATCCTCTATTAAGGCCCGTAGTAATATATTTACCGGCGTTAGTAAAATTTTTAAAAAATCCCGCCAAATTAAAAAGAAATAGAGCAATTACAAGGGATAATTAAATTATGGTACAGATATTAATTTTAAATTTTATTGTGACATTACTTTATGATAACTACTAGTTTTTATGACTGTATAAAAATGTTGATTATTAAATACGACATTAGCACGTAATAAAATTTAAATATGTAAAATAGAGGCGCCATGTATATATTAAATTTAATTATTTTTAAATATCGTAGGTGTTTAAATAGTTATCATAAATCAATTTGTATACAATTAACTATTAAGAATTTAATCTATTTATTGGCTATTAAAATTTAAATTAATTCATTCTATTGTTTATGCAAGTTTATTTATTTCTAGTGCAAGGAAAATTAATAAATCTACAAAGAATTGACATGTCAGAAATTGTCCAAATTTACGCAATCAGCATTTCGGCAATCAGAGAAGATTTTAAAGGGAAGACCAACTCTTTGCTTCGAGGTCAAGATCTCGCAAAAGATGAGAGCGTACACGTGATAATGATGAAGAGTATGCAGAAGAATAATAGTAAAGAAGATCTGGAATAGAACACCATTCATCTTTTGGTCTACAGTAGACCTTACAAAAGTAGACAGACTATTAACAGTGAAATACAATAACAAGTAAATAGGACACAAGGGTAAAGTGGCTTTTACACCATTCAATTAATTGATCAATTAATTGAAAAAGTTCACATTCAATTAATTGATGTGTGTAAAGCGTAAAAATTAATTGACAAAAAATTTGATCAATTTATTTTGAAAATAGAACAAGATCTATTTTTCGTCAATTTTTCATCAATTTTTTAGGGAATTCTAGGTATATTTTTATCTGTTAAGATATTGCCAACTGTTTAGTTGTAGCATAACCTCGAAACATATTATTTTTGTTTCGTGTTCAAATCTAACATAACCTGAAATGTCTAATTTACCATCATCTAGGTTATTTCTTTTGTTTTTGTTCACAGCTCGTAATGTTGTGAAGATTTTTTCAATATTTTTAATTTGATAAATATGTCAACATGTTTTACAGTTGGTAATGTAAAAATTTTCAAAAAAATTGATAAATAAATTGATATGTGTAAAGTGTTGTTTTTGTTCCCAAGGTTACCAATAAATTTTTCAATTAATTGACAAAAAACTTGTTCAATTTGTTGATCATTGAACTGTGTAAAACTAACTTAAGAGTAGGTAAAGTTCTTTCACGATATCTATGAAATGACTAAGTAGTTGATAAATGCTGTGTGCCAGTTATTCGTTTGCAAATAGCAAAAAAGTAAGTTTATATTAAATCACTTCTAAAAAGGAATTGAAAACCTATATTTTCTGGGGAGTAAAGGGGCTAATGTGAATTATGATAGAATAAGAAAAAAAGTCAAATATTTTATTATTCGAATATTTTTTTAAAATTATTTTAATAAAATTTTTGCATTTGTTTTACCAGAATAACGAATATTTGAATATTATTACCAGTACTAACTGCAATTTTTTAATTACTATACAGATAAAACTTTAATTTAATTACTATATATATAGAGAAGAAGGTCCTAATATGGGCCATGCATTTAATATGGGCCCCCAAAGAAAATCTACTGATATAGCTTACACCATCTTTCGGCAATAGCTTAACACCTACCTTTCGTTCAACAATTTTACAAATTTAGTGCAATTGAGTTCTTGTTCCGTTAGAAACGAATTACAGTAAATGTGTTTGCTTAATTTTGATTCTTTTATTAAGGTAAGTTGTTGTTATCAGAATGGGCAAGATTTTTATTCGATCTGCTTGGGATTTATACTTGAATTTGTTGTATTGTGATTGAGGTATATTGTGTTACTAGGAGCTACTGCCTCACTTAATCTCAAAAAAGTCAAACATTAATTTAGATTACCATGTGCAATGTTGGAAATATGGGCTCCCCGCGAGGTGTAAATATGGGCCAGGGCAAATTCAACAATTCTGTCCAGCTGACGACAACATGGACGTTGATGAAGTAGGGCAACAAAGTCAAGATGATGAAGATTCTAGAAGGCACGACTGAACTTTGCAATAAATGTAAACCAGACAACAAGAGTGAATCTGATTTGTGCAGCGCCGTTCCTAAGGTCCCTCATGCCTCGTTGTGTGGGGAGGGGCATCTTCATGCCTAGATAAACAAACAAATTTTAATTTTTTAAAAACCAAATTTTTTTATGAAATTTTTGCCACAATATGTCAAAAAAAAATTTGTCGCCCAATCTATTTCCCAAAGGAGTTCATCTAAAAATCTGAAAACATTTTCATTAATGTACATTAATGAAAACCGGAATAGTTCAACAGGAATTTTTGATCAGATCAGTTTTTCGAAAGAAATCGAATTTTTTATGCCTTTTAAAATTTGTAGCATTAAATGAAATCTCTTAAAACGCATATTATGGAACAGAAAATAGTTTTTTTTTTTTTTTAATTTCTCTATTAATACGATATTAGTCAAAAATCCCTTATCCTTCAACCTTTCACCAAGGGAGGGTTAATTTAAAAATCTGAAACAATTCTGACTAATGCACATTAATGTGAATCTGAATAGTACCACAAGAATTTTTGATCTGATGATTATTTCGAAAGTTGACAGTTGACTGACTAGAGCTGGGTAGCTATAGCTGGGTGTTGATGCAAGCGTATCTCAAGTACGGTTGCTGTCTCAAGATGGGAACACGTGGCTTATTCTTTCAAAATGTATAAACATTTTGTTAATATGTACCTACAATTTGTTATCACTTACTAAATACTTACAAAACCGTGAAATATGTGAAAATTCACACTTCACATCAATTTTTTATTTATCATTTACTTTTATTGTCTGTTAAGAGAAATTTTTATTTTACTTAATAGTAAAAACGTATATAAAAGGTTTAGAATAAAGAAACGGTTCTTTTCTGTTCAATGCTATTTTCAATAAGATCAATATTTGAGGGGCTACGGAGAGCGCTAATTGAAACTGAAATATCTCTTAACTTTTATGTTACAGCAAAAGTGTTTTTAACAAAAACCGTATCAAGTACGGCACGCCAGCTAATTTCTGATAATAATGTTATCAATTAACAAAATTGTTGTGACAACCATGATCTGTGTTATCTAAACTGTCGATTTATCTTGCGATACAACATCTTTATTGATGTAGTATCTTTTAATAGTGTAAGGTTGGTAATACCTGTTGATTGTTCGTAAGAAACACGTGTGTAGCTGTATTAATGTACATGTGTGTGTGTGTTGGGATCTATGTGTCAGGCGCCACTTTCTCAGCCCACGTTCTCTTCGTGTACTTACAAGATAATACTATAATACATTAGCATTACATACGCTTTTATTATAATACTTGATACTCCAATGGGATATATAACGAACTTTAATGTTTGCTTTCTGAATCCCATATCAACTATTTAAATAAAATCAGTGTATAGAGTAACTAGTGTGAAATCTGCACAAGGGATGGCCAGGCTACTATGTATGTATGTACGAGAGAGGCTCAAAATTGACCTGTATTTTATTAGGTAATTGAAGGACTACTGCAAAGAGAAGTTATAGATCATACTGCTGACAGTTTTATTAACGATGGCGTTCAACGATGTTCCAAATTCAGTTGCACAACGCGTAATTTACAATTTCTTTTCAATGAAGGAGCAAAAGCAACTGAGATTCACCAGAGACTTCAAGAACAGTTTTTTTTTTTTTTTTTTACAAACAAAAGAGTGCTTCGACTTCTTGATCATTACCACCCGGTACATTGGTGTATACATGAATTTATACAGTTATATAATATATGAGTTAAGTAATATTTAACATTTATATTTAAGTAATAGTAACATTTTGCTGGAATTATAAGTATATTATGTTAGGTAAGGTACGTAATTTAAATTGTATCATATAAATTGGTTTCTTTCAGTAATTTGATAACTTCATTGATTTGGTTTGTATTGTTTCCAAGAGCTTCTTCTATTGTCAGATGTGTTGTCAAGATGTGTTCTACAGTTAGGTCGGCTTGACAAGCATCACATATTGTCTTCGGTTGTTTTTGGAAGATATATTGGTGCGTGAGGAGGGTATGCCTTATTCTCAATCGGGTGATGGTGATTTGTTCCTTCCTGTCTGTATTTGCTTCCCATTTTTTTGTATATCTTCCTTAGTTTATTATTAATGGTGTTGTCCCAGTCTTCTTGCCATTTATTTGTGGTGTGTTTTGTAATGAAGCATTTAGTAATTAGTGGTAATTACTAAATAGTGGCATTTAGCATTTAGTAATCTATGGTTTTGCGGAGTTTTTCTACATTAATGGCTTCTCTTGCAGCTCTATCGGCTGTTTCATTTCCTTTACTTCCTATATGTGAGGGCGTCCAGATTATTTTGTGTCTTATGTTTTTGCTAATGTGTGCTTTCATGTAAATATTCCTTTATTTTGACTAGTTCTTCTTTTTTAGGGAAAATTTGAATTGCACTTAAGGATTAGATGGAAATGATACAGATTTTATTTGTTTGGTCTTGATTTTTAATGTACTCTACCGCTTCGCAAACTGCATAAAGTTCTGCCGAATAGATGGCAGTTTCGTCCGGTAGATGTTATTTTTCTATGATTTTTCCAGTGACCATAGCTGTCCCCGTACCATTTTCTATCAAGAACAATTTGAAGAAGAGTATTTATCACTTAGAACAGTCTATGATTGATCTAGAGATCTGGATCTTTTCAGGGTGGAGGTGAGCGCTTGTCAAATATTCCGAATGTTACCCATCCAGCGTTTGCTGTGAATCCTGGGAGCAAAAAGTTGACCAGCTCATCCTGAGCAATAGATAAATATCTGTGAATAAAATAGCTAAAGTATTACTAACATTAATCCTTGGTAAGTAAGCCATTTGAGTCTTGAGGAAGTGATGGATGCGGTGCAAAATTGGCAGTGTCGTCAGCTAAAAGAATTTTTACGACGGGAATACAGAAGTTAGTGGAGAGATGGGACAAGTATATCTTAAATAAGGATTGTTACTTAGAAAATTAATATATATAAATAATCTTCTTATTTAAAACTGTAATAAAACAGAAAATAAATGTTTCTTAATCATAAACAAATTTTTTTTTATACATTTTTGATGTTAAGTAAATAATAAGCGAGATATTTCAAGATTTTAGTTTAAGGGTGTCGCCCCGTTGCTCTCCAAATATGCGTACAGTTTAAAAAATGAACAGTACAGAGCAATTTTTGTTTTTTATTTTTGTTTTATAATTATAAGCAATTTTTGTTATATACGTTTTTACTCTTAATGCTACGTACAACCCCCAGAGTTTATTAGTTTCTTATAGAAAAATAACAGTCTGAAATAAAATTAGTAACAATCTATACATCAAATTTTGCACAAAATTTTTATCTATCTAATAGGATATTTTTGAAAGTAGAAAAAAATATTGTAAAAATGTTATTGCTCAATAACTTAATAATAATTGTCGGCCTTGGTAATAATAATAATAATAATAATATTTATTTCATGCTAGACATCTTACGACGTTTACATTTGTCAGTACATATATGATAATTGAATTAAACAAAAGTAGAAAAATATTTGAAAACATTGAAAAATGAAAATAATTATGATAGATAAGAGAAAAAAAAAATGTATATATAAAATTAACAAAGGTAGAAAAACAGCTTACATGTTAGGTGTAATTATTGAAATTAATTTTGAAAAACTCGTCCGAATTGTAAGACAATTCTCAGTAAGAATTTTTTTAATCTTGAACTTAAATAATCTAATTGACAATTTTTTTAAAGAGACTGGTAGGTAGTTAAAGAAAGTGCTGCCAAAAAAATACCATTCCTAGATTTAGACAATCTAAGTCTTGGTAGTCTGATGTTGCCAGCAGAGCGAACATTGTAAACATGTCTAGAGGATACGGTTACAAATTTGTTCGGGTTTTCTTTAACGTATACCAGACAAACATAAACAAATAAACTATAGAAAGACAAAATGCTGCATTTCTTAAAGAGCTCTCGGCAGTGGTGCCTGGTAGCGTAGAGGTAGCGCGAGCCAAAGATCCCGGGTTTGAATCCCGGTCAGGGCATGGATGTTTGTGAACCACAGTGTAATTGAGACATTTAGTCCTGTTCTGTGGTTTAATAATAATAATAATAATAATAATAATAATAATAATAATAATAATAGTAATAATAATAATAATAATCCTCCTATCGAAGGGAAATCGAGTCCATTCCCGCCTGTAGATCTTCTGCCAACTCTTTGATCTGCAGGATGCAGAAAGCAGTGCTGCTCGGGTCGCTCCGCATTGTGCGGGCACTGGATCTGGCGTAATTTCCGCGGCTGCATATCGCCAGGGTTTGGGATGCAGTCGTGTGTATTTAGCTCCACTAGTCTCTAGTATGACGCGGCTCAAAAGGTTGCTGAAGTTTGAGATTAGTGGACGCTTGTCAAGACCTGACAAACCCCAAAATAATAATAATAATAAAATAATAATAGGAATCACACAACAATATTCTGTAAATTTTAAATTTATTTGTGGGTTTCAAATAAGTTTTATATTTATATAGTTTTGTGTAAAAATGTTCAGGTAATACGTCAACATTTTTATCGACATTATTGTTTATAGTTTAGAACCTTCGTCGAAAAATATTATACTTAATGATAATGAATTGTCACTTGGTAAAAGTATTCTTTACACCTAAAAAATCATTTTTATCCCCAGCACCTATATTGAGAACCGCAGCACATTCGAGGTGGCGGCAAAAGTAGATTACCAAGTAATTATAGTTAGTTTTCACAATAATAATAATAATAATAATAATCCTTTATTCAACTTAAAAGTAATTTACAAGTTATGTCAAAAAAAAGTATATGAAAACACTGTTTAAAAGAAAACAGTTATTTAAAAATACAATAAATACAAGTTATTCATTTAGAAATTCTTGAACAGAATAGTAGGCTTGTTTGGCAAGGAATTTTTTTAAAATATATTTGAATTTTTTCGCATTTATATTTCTATCATGGACTGGGATTTTGTTGAAAATATTGAATCCAATATTCATCCTTCTCGTAACTTCCAGTCGTGATTGTGGCACAGTTAAATTTTCTTTGGATCTTATGTTGTGAATATGCGATTCTTTGCGCATACAAAGATTTCCACATATTTTCTTTATTTGGTGCATTTAAAATGGCCCTGACTGCTTTCTTCTGAAGTAGAAATATCATTTCTGCCTTTGGTGAACTTCCCCAGATTGACAATCCATAGGCCATGACTGAATGAAATAGCGAATAATATGTTGTTTGGGCTAATTTTTGATTCGATATCTTCCTTACAAATAATAGAATAGAATAGAATTAATAGAACAAAATATCATGAAATATATTTGTAGACTGAAGCTTTAGCTACAATTTGCCGCATGGTGCACACGATAAGACTTGGTCCATAACGAATTCTAGGAATATGATTTCAACAAGTTGATGCTACAGTTCACATTGCTAGTGTGGTGGAAAATTCTGTAAGATTGACCAGAAAATCGCTCAATTTAGGGCAACAAGATCGTCATAGCTCCAAATATTGATGGCCATATTCTAGGATGTGGTTTTAACAAGAAGGATCTACAGTTTACGCTATCAATCAAAGTATTGAACTCGTGAGAATGATTTTGGTAGAACGAATAATTTCCAGGAACATGCAAATTTAACCCTCCTCGTTCTACGACCTTAGTGTCCCAGATTTTTTCCTGTCAGGACATTGACTATTCATACACAAGACAACAATTATTCAGAATCTATAAAACAAAATTCAAATGAAAATTAAAGCAATGGATGTTTTAACCCTTATGCATATTCATGGAGCCTTAAACCATCTCTCTAGATGCGCCGTTTTGAAAGAGTACTCCTCACAAAATGTTTAAATTCATAATTCGCTAGTAGCTATATATTACTATATATATTTAAATAAGCTTAGTAAAATAACTTTATTATTATTCTGTAACATGATTCATGATTATATATTATTGTTAATTTCTTTCCAAGAAAAAATATTTCGTCTGATACGATGGAATTTATCTAAGTATATATATATCGAAAGAATCTTGGTAATAGCTTCTCGAAATTAAGGGATCCAGAACACAACTCTAATACACAATCCTGTTACAAGAGCTTTGAACTCTAAAATTAAAGTTACTGGTTTGAATTTAACTAAAGCGAAAATTTAAGATGCAACATTAAGATTAAATTTATGTTACAAGATTTGTTTTGTTTTGATTTCGGTATATATAGTTAGGTTAGGTTAGTAATGGTTTATTTGCAGTGGACATGAAAAAAACGCTTTATATATGGGTATATGGTTTGAATCTTCAAAGTTTAAAGTTTCTATAGTAATAATTACAAGAGATTAAGCATACCGATGTTTACATCCAAATTAGGATATTTATTTTTTTAACACCAATTGTAATTCAAAAATGTAATGCAACACTTCTTTCGATACTGAACATACAACCAGGAGAGAAGAGGGCATGGAAAAGTTAATCATGCCTAGGAGAATAAATAGATGTTCAACTGAAGCCACTATTCCGCCACAAACTAAGGAAGCTACACATCTGGCTGAAGATCTCGCCGTGGTGGATTTGGAGGTGGTTGCCTCGGGCTCCGTAAGACAAGGGGACTCCAAACCTGTAACGGATTACCAATTAGACGCAGGAGGCACGCGCCTTGTGCCACTGCTTCTCGGAGGTCCCCTAATTCACAAAGAGAAAAGAAAAATGAAAAGGATAAAACAAATTAAATATTTTATTTTTTATAATTTCCCATAATTTCTCATAATTTTTATTCTTTTTGTAAATTTACAATAAAAAATGTTCAAGAATAATAATAATGTCAATTTTATTTTGAATATAGCGATTGTTTTGATGAGACTGCGTGAAGATATATATACCACGTCGCTCAAGAAGTCTCCGGTCTAACTATGAAAAATATATATATTTTTTTTTAAATTCGAATTTATTCATCAACATATTCTCCTTCAAGAGTGCTGCATTCATTCCAACGCTCCTAAAATTAATTAATTAATTTAAATTCAACATACCAATCAGTACCTAATAGTTGATTTGCCTGGTGCAGAGTCTCTATAACGCTTATCAAGCCACTGTTTGGCTTCAACAGTACTTTTTCCCATCAAATAACAATGTTTAATCAACACACGAAATTCTTTTTTATCCATTCTTTTGAAAATTACAAAACTGGAGTCACTAAACCAACTGTAACCTCGAAACTAATTGTCAGAATGTCATGAAATTTTCACACGTATCGTTTGAAGATTGGTACTATCCAGAAATCATATGGGTCTGTCAACAGTGTTGCCATATATATGTCAGACCGGAGACTTATTGAGTGAAGTGTTATATAATTTGCCGTGATCAATCGGTAACAACAGATATCCAGAGACGGTGTTACTATTGAGAAGTGACACGATCTAATACGCTAACTGGTGGCCAAATTATTGTACTAAATACTGCAGTACAGTTTGAACTTATTACGTATATTTTATTGTTGAATTTTAGTTACAATGTTGACAGAAGTTGTTAAAAACTATAAAAGCAGAACACATTTTGGTGTTTTTGGCTATCATTTAAGAAAGGACAAGAATAGGCTTCTTTTTTTTACTTTTCCTAAGAAAAATGGACGTGAAGTTAATATTAAGTCCAAATTTTGATGATTCTGGGTTGAAGGATTAGAAATAGAAACCTACGGTTTGAAATCTAAATAAATATCTAGTTAATCTAAATAAAAATTTAAGCTGTCCTGAGTCAACGTCTTTTTGAACTGTGTAGTTTTGAAAATTTGTAAATATTTCATTTTCGAAAGATCGCATCTCAAAAACTAAATAAGATAGGGAGCAGCGGTTGAAATTTTTGAAATCCCGAGGTCCTTAAGGGTCTCAGGACATATTATAAAACAGCCCCCAAACATTTTTTTTTTTTTGTGAAATTTTAAATTTCAATTTCCTAATCTAACCTAACCTAACCTACTGTTTGAATTTTTAAAATACACAGTTTTTTTTATACCTAGATAAAAAATAGGGTCCTCTTTAGTAAATACTTTTTTAATCCGTGAAGTTTTAAATTTTTTTAAATATTTCATTTTCGAAAGACTATATCTCAAAATCTACATGAAATAGAGACCTGCGGTTGAAAATTTTAAAATTTTGAGATTCTAAAAGTCCTTAGAATTGATTTTGAAGCAACTCCCAAACAAACATTTTTTTGCGAAATTTTTAACTTGTATTCTTTTTTTTTTTTGAAATTTCATAAAATCTTAATTTTAGAACGATAAAATATAGAAAATTGCGGTTTGAATTTTTAAAGTCTTCGTATAGTCTAGAAAAAAATTGGGGCCTTCATAACCTAACTTTTACAATAAATACGAACCGTCAAACAAAACTTTTAAAAAAGGCAAAAACTCGAAAAAATCGTAAGGGGTAAAAAGGGGAAAAAATCGTAACCATACCACGATTTTTTCGATTTTTGTGTAAATTTTTCTTTCTCTGATTTACTTCAAAATGTGTATACTTGTGCAGGGCCGCGCTAACCGGGGGTTCAAGGGGTGCATGGCACCCGGGCGGCACCAGAGGTGTAACTAGGGTATGGCAGACATGGCACGTGCCATGGGCGCCAAAACTGATAGAACGCAAAATTAAAAACAAATTTTACTGCCATTTGAAAAAAAAACTAACAAGTCGTAGTCGTACTAAAAAAATTAAATCATACAAATTTATATGTTCTATACTTATTTGGTATAACATATCATCCAAAGTAAATGTAGTTAGTAAATTTTTACAAAAAAGCGACTTCGTTTTGCCAACTGCAATTGAGATGTTAAAAGATCTTAATGACTTCTTGCAACAATGTAGGTCCGATAATAATTTTGAAAATATCTTAAATGACGCTAAAAAAATTGCACAAGAAATTGATTGTGAAACCGAGTTTCTAGCGATTGTCATTGTCAGACCTCGAAAAAAACAAGAGAATATTTTCGTATGAAAATGTAGATGAAAGTCCTAATCTGCCGTTACAAAATTATAGAATTAATTTTTATTTCACTATATTAGATACAGTAATATCGAAAATAAAAGAAAGATTTGAACTAATGACAGCTCATAATGATACTTTTCAGTTTTTAAACAACATGTATTCGTTGCTGGAATTCAATCGTGACATGAAAATAAAACATTGTATAGATCTACAAATAAAATTATCTGATAATGCAAAAAATGAATCTGATATAAATGCAATAGATTTATGAGATGAAATCGAAATCCTATTAACTTAAGCCCGACATGAATGCGTTGGCAGTTTTAGAGTATATAGTAACTTATGATCTTACTGCAATTTGCCCAAATGTAACAATTGCATTAAGAATATTTTTGACCATTCCTGTAACAGTGGCATCTGGCGAAAGAAGTTTTTCCAAGCTTAAATTAATAAAAAATTACTTAAGATCTTCCATGTCACAGGATAGGTTAACAAATTTGGCTTTAATTAGTATAGAAAATAAAATAGCAGTGGATTTAGATTTAACGGAATTAATTAATGAATTTGCGACCCTAAAGGCAAGAAAGGTGAATTGTTAACTAAAATATATATGTACATATAAAGTTTCGTTTTTGTTTTTTTATTTGAAATTAGTGGCACTCGCCTTGTTTTTTTTTTGACAACCTTTTTTAATTTTAATTTTTTTGAAAAATGATATAGGAAAAAGTTGTTTGTAGTGATGAATTCTATATATAGTTAAATTTTCGAAGATATGTTAAGAATCACTATATAGCAATCTGTGTATGTTTTTTTGTTATCCTGCGTAACATAGTTTTATCGAAAATATATGTTTACTTGTTATATTTAAAAAAATTGCATTTAACTTATTAGGGGCAGCAATTTTTACCTTGCATCCCGGCGGCAACACACCTTGGCGCGGCCCTGTACTTGTGTATTTTGAGTCATAGATCTCAAAAATAATCTCCATTACAAGCTACGATTTACCATTTTTGAATAAATTAAAAAAACCGAGTGAAAATGACCATATTTAAAAAAATACATATGAGAGGGCGCTTTAAATATATTTTTCCCAACATAAAACTGATCTATATACAAATAAAAAAAAAAAGGTAAAATGCGCGATAAAATAACATAGAACAATGATAATAACTCACTAGGTATGTGATACGCTTGAATACGCTAACTGGTGGCCAAACTATTGCAATACAGTTTGAACTTATTACGTATATTTTACTGTTGACTTTTTATTACATTGTCGACAGAAGTTGTGAAAAATTATAAAATCAGAACAAATTGTAATGTTTCTGGCTATCATTTAAGAAAGGACAAATATAGGCATTTAGTTTTTTTACTTTTCCTAAGAAAAATGAAAGTTAAGTTAACATTAATTTCAAAATTCGCGAGACGATTCTGTCGCTGAAGGCGTAGAGAAACGTAACATGTCATCAAATAAAAGACAGAAGAGATTGTGCTACGAAATACGGTAGTAAAATCTGATAGGGAAATTGCAACTACAATCATTCAGTGAAGTTTCTGAGCTGTTATTGCTCCTGCCAGAGTGTCAAATCAACGCAGCAAAAGAAGAAGACTTATTAATAAATCATTCCGATTATTTGGTATATCATTTCTCTTTCATCTTCACCACGTATAACATACAGTGAATAGTGTAATCGTCAGTCTCTGAATGACAAGATTTTTGGGTATTCAGATGACCTGGATATTATTTCAAATAAGGCTGAAGAAGTAATACACCTAACTGACCTTACTGAAGTTCGTAAAGAAGGACTCATCATCAGTCACGAAAAAAACTAGTATCTGATTGTTAGTAGAGGCAGTCATGAGAACACGACCAACATAAACAAGGTAACACTTTTGAGAGAGATTATACTTTCAAAAACCTGGACATCATGATAAATCAGGTGAATCCATGATAATCAGTGAACTAGGGTTGCCAACTTTTTCTGAGACAATTCCTGGACATATTGCTCAAAACTGAAATACAGTGGTACCTCGGTTTTCATTGACTTCGGTTCTTTTTCTATTGTAATGCAATTAGATATAATTATATTAGATAAATGTAATGTAAATAGAGTTACCATAATATTTTTTTCTCAAACCGGGACAATTTTAAGATTTTGCTAAAAACAGAAAGTAACGCCTTCTACTCTATGAAGTTTGTTCATACAAAAGTGAACTCTTATACCAACATTATTTAAATATTTTTGATACTAAATAGGTTTTAATTATTCCCAAAAATTTATTTCAAGTTAAAACTAAACTAATTTTTAGACAAATCCCGAAAAAATGTGGTTATATCGGTGCACGCGTATATGGGCTATTCCAAACGTATTAAATATATAGTAATACCTCTTTGGGGGTCTTTCCCCAATACCTATTGAAAGTTTAACCTCAAAAAACTTTGAGTAAAACTCTTATTAGGGCGTTAAAAAAATATACAAAAGTATTAAATATATAGTAATACCTCTTTGGGGGTCTTTCCCCAATACCCATTGAAAGTTTAACCTCAAAAAACTTTGAGTAAAACTCTTATTAGGGCGTTAAAAAAATACCGGCAAACGCGTTTATTTTCTGATATATTTGAATACCCCTTTTGGGATCTTCCTCCAATACTATTTTAATATTTAACCCCAAGAAACTTTGAATAAAAGTCTATTGGGGCGTTAAAAATACTTACATTTTTTGAATAATCCACAAAAACAATTTTGTAAATATTTTTCGACTCGCATTTTGTTAAAGTTAAATTATTGGGCACTCGAAAAATAAAACTGCTGTCTTCCAACATCCTTCAAGTCGTAGGGATGACCCAAAAGGCATTTATAACACTAAAAATATATTTAAAAAATCTTCAAAAACTGTTTTTCATTTAAAATCAAACTACGTCTTGTTTAAACTGATAACGAGCAAAGAATGACCATTAGGTAAATTAAAATTCTTATCAAATTAATCCTGTTACATAAAAAGATTAGATTTATTTTATTTCTAATTGATTTTTTGATTTGATATTTTAAACTACAAATAAATTATTTAATGAATTAATTTATAAAATTTATGTGGGATGGATTTTTATTTGTCAAATAAAATTAATAATAGTTAGATTTAAATACTGATTACTAAATTTTAGGCCAAAATTACGTACTATCGGTAACTGAGGCGCCAGTTTCGGTCAAAGCCATCCTTTACCGCATTATTTTATAACAAAATAATAAATAACAAAGTGGAATATAGGGTTCTTATTAGTATGGGTCTGACGTACTTATGGTTTGAAAATGACGAAAGCCGAAACTATAGTCTATTTCAAAGTAGAAAAATGTGTGTAAGAAAATAGGAGCTGTTTGTCCTTGCTTCGGATTAGTTTAGATCGTCATCTCTATTACACTGTTAAAATATTGTTTTTAGTCCAAGTTGACAGATGTTCAGTGTCGTACATTGGAAATATATATTATGTATATTATTTAATTTTTTTCATATATTTTGTTATTATTTACATATTTAGACTTTTATTTATATTCATGGCGTAGATTTTATGAAAAAATTCTTCATGTAATTTGTTTTTACGCAGTTATATATTTTTTAGGTTTTCTGACATATAAATATTTATTGACACTTGACAATTAACTGATCAAGATACAGGACTAATGTGAGGCCAAAAGACAGCCCAGCTGATTGTGCCCAAAGAAGAAGTTATTGATATAATTTTTACACCTTCATATATACATATATTTTTAATTTTTATTTACAATAATTATTTAAATAAGAAACTTTAGCTCTGAAGATATATTGTTTGTTTTATTGCTTTATTTAAACTCTTTTAGCCAAATCTCTCTTTTTATATATAGTACATAATTTTTAAAATTAATATTTTTTTAACTTCTTCAAATTCCCTCTTAAACTGAATTTATGTCGTATAAATAACGTTAGTGTATTATCTGCCTCGTTTATTTCAATATCTTGTTATATTTTTTAAATTTAAAAAAAAATCACTTGCTAACCCAGTTACTACGCCCATGCCCTAGTTGTAACTTATTTTAAATTTTCCGCTATACTGTATTTGTCCAGTGTAAATCGTACTCGGTTCGTAGTGCTATCTATTTTTTTTTAATTTGAATTAGACCATAGATCTGGTTATTTAAGTGATTTTGATAGTGTATTACTGACTTTTAGAAACTGGTTATATTGTAAAAAAGGCTTTACAGTTTTGGGTCATGTTTGTATTATTTTAGGTTAGTATTACATTTACAAAATATTTAATATGTCACTATTCAAAATGAAATATGACAAATGATATTTCTTTAAATGACATATTTATAATCTGACGTTTCAAATTATTTTTCTGTAATATCAACATGACATACAGTTTCAAAGGTGCAAACTATTGAAAACAAAATTTCCTCTTAGTTTGTTCTTACCAAAGTGAACTGCTTATACTGCGTGTATATTTTGCACTTTTTAATTTTTACGAAATATCCAGGACAAAATGACAAACTGGCCAGGACGCCGGGACCTTACCTTCATACCGGGACAATCCCGGTCAAACCAGGACGTATGGTAAGCCTAAATATAAATAAAAAACATTGTACAATAAACAATATAAGAAATCACATAAGCGTATTTTTTGCTTGTTCTATTATAATAACGTAATTGTGAAATAGAGGGGGTCGATACGAAGTCGAAAAACTCTTCTGGGGGTCCACGGTCAAAAAAGTGTGGGGACCCCTAATCTAGAAACACCAAGATCAGGTTATACCAAACTATAGTACGTCCCATATGTTCCATTATGTATGGCTCCGAAACATGGGCCTTAAAACAGCGAGATCGACACCTCATAGTTTTTTAAAATAAAATATTACGCTAAATCTTTGGTCTCATTTAAATTATATGATAAATGGAGAATCCGCAAAAACAAAAATATTCGATAACTGTGCTCAAGGCCAACTACCGTCGACTAGTGAGAAGCCCTCGCAAGAGATGAAGCGATCAAACAGCTAACAGAAGATCTACCAAATATTGGTATACAGCAGTAGTTCTTAAAATTTTTGGCCTCGCGACCCTCTTTTGGGATTAAAAATTATAGGCGACCCCCACACAAGCTGATGTGTTCTAGCACCGGCTGAGAAAGGATAAAAAGCAACTCGCAAAATATGTATTTTTTAATCAAGATGGAGGACTTATGACAAGATGAGTAAGGTCAAAAGTCAACCCGACTCACAGTGCTCCAAGTAGAAGATCAATCTCTGATTTGCTAGATGATATTCAGCTTCAGGTGCTCGTATAACTTCTATTCTTCCATTCAGAACAGTAATCTCTTAATTCATCCGTTTATTAAAATTGAACCTAAATATTACCTTTTCTAATCCATCAGATTTAAATAAATGATAATTAATAACTTTGCTTTATCTCGATAAATATAGACACATTAATAAAACTAGATTACTCGACCCACTTTGTCGTAAAAATTAGTCTTTCAGTGATACAGTACAGTGATTGAAACTTAAATTTTATATATACCTATGGTAGGACAAAACACAAATTCTTCTCGTGGTATTGTTTCATAATACAAGGTGTCTCAAAAGAAATTTTATATTTAGTGGATCGATTAAAAAAAAAGTAAGCCGTATATAGAAAAAATTGATGTGAAGTGTGAATTTTCACACATTTCAGGGTTTTGCAGGTATTTAGTAACTGAACGATGATTATTTGGGATGCCAAAACAAATTTTATTTCAAAATATTTTTTTATGAATTTTAATTCGAATGCCTAATACCATTATTTAAGTTTATAAATATATGCAGTATTTTTTTTTTATACAGCAAAGTTCATTAAGATTTTGAAAATTACACCTATGGCTTCCATTGGTTGCTTACATCATAAGTCCCGCCCTTTGATTCCGTCAAACATAGAATTAAATTATAATTTCAACAATTTCCACTGGTTATTAAATTTACGCTTTTAAAAATTAAATGCAACATTTACCAAATATAACTAGAATTTTAACAAAATAATTTAAACAAAATAAAAATGCAAAAAAAAAAAACAAAAAATAAAATCAACAGGATTCGAAACCCTAGTTTGCAAGTTAACTTATATTATTAAGCGTACGACAAATCCAACCACGCCACGAGAGCTAACGGTCTGGTATGTTACACAACGTATTAAATAGTTAACATATTTTAGTTAAAAACACAAAAAATGCGTTATTTTCCGAAAACATAATCTGATCAAAAATTCCTGTTGTACTATTCCGGTTCACACCAATGTACATTACTTAGAATTTTATCAGATTTTTAGTTTAAACCATCTGGGCTACAGGGTGTGGGACAAAAATTTTTTTGCACAATTTTGGCAAAAATCGTATCAAAATAATTTATTTTGCAAAAATAAAATTTTAATCGTTAATCCACGTACTAAGGGCTTTCATTTGATACCCTACTCAGAATTTAAAAAAAATATTTTTTTTTTCGATGAGCACATATTTGTTTATATTTTTAGAGGGATATGTTTTTTAGATGTTTTAGTATTTTTCCTATGTGCGGGTCAAAGAGTTGTATAAGCATGCCAAATTTCAACTCTCTAGGTTTAGCCGTTTGGCTACAATTTTTACCGAACAGACAGACAGACAGACAGACAGACAGACAGACAGACAGACAGACGACAAAATGACGGTATAAGGGTTTTTTGGTCATACCTACAAAACCCTAAAAATGTTTATTAATTATTAAAATACACTTTTTGGGGATTTATTTCTTAAAAATAATATCGTCTAAATGTAGACCCTCGCGTTCTCGGCACTCATTTAATCGAACAGTAAAATGACTTATGACGTCTCGGCAGGTGGACTCAGGGATGGCTGCCATTTCGTGACGGATATTTTCTTTCAAATGCGCCAGTGAAGTCGGTTTATTGGCGTAAATTTTAGATTTAAGATAACCCCATAGGAAAAAGTTCATAGGGGTTAAATCTGGACTGCGTGGAGGCTAATTTATGTCACCTCTCCGGGAGATCAATTTGCCTGAGAAAATTTGACGAACACGTGGCAGAGACATATTGGACGTGTGTGAAGTTAAGTATATAGAATATAATTCATGCCACAAATTATTTTTTACATTTTCAGATAAGGGACCAATGATGCGTCAAAATTAAATGCCATCATATGTACATTACCCATATCGTCTATTGCAGTGTTTCTCAACCTTTTCTGGCATGGGACCCCCCAAAATATTTTGGGGGGTTATAAGTTATTAAGTTATTATATATATAATAACTTAATAACTTATAACCCCCCAAAATAAATATTGTTGACAATATTTAAGTTATTTTGGGGGGTTATAAGTTATTAAGTTATTATATATATATATATATATATATATATATATATATATATATATATATATATAGGCTTACCATAATTATGAAACTCTAAACCGGGACAAGAACGGGAGCTAGGGCAAAGGAAAATTTTAACCACAAAAAATTGTTTTATTATTAAGTCTTACAAAAGAAGTATGCAGATGGTCTGCTGCAGCAGAAAATTTATTATTTTATTTATTGTACCAGTACAACAAATATTTTTAAGAGCAGGTTCTAACTTATAAATTGTTGCTGGTATACCAATATAATTCTATCTTCATTTAGTCAATAATCGGGATTTATGAAAATTATTTAAAAAATAGTATTGTTTCTCTAGTTATAGCCGATAGAGTATGCATGTGTGTGTTTCTATATTGTCCATATTGTCCACATTCTACATAACAATTACTTACATTATAAAATTAACAAAAATTTCTACAAATACCTTTCCAGTCGTTCCAATTTTGGTCTGCATGGAGTCCAAACACTAAAGTCCACACTATAACACACTATTTCAAGTGTTTTCTGCACTTTTATCACTTAAAAATAACTAAAAACGTCAGAAAAAAATGAAGACGCCACTTGCAAAAATCACGTATCACTACATATCAAGATGGTTAATCCTGATAAAGCTCATTAAGGAATTTAGTCATTAACAATTAATAAATAAGGAACAGAATTGCTTAAAATAATTGTTTATGAGAATAAACACATATATTAATATTTTATCAATAGTATACAGGTGGTTGAAATTGAACTACCGGGCCCAATACACTATTTTTTATTATTGAAAATGAGGTATAACGTTAAATTTGGAAGTTACTTGGTACTACTTGATCTAAAATAGTTTATATTTTGTTACTTTGTATCTTTATATAAATAGTTATACATTTTGATTGAGGATTTATTTAAATTTCAGAGCTATAGCGTTGAAGACACGGCCTATATGGTAAAATGGGAGGACAGAGGTGATAATAATTTTTATTTACAAGTGTTCCATTGTTCCAAGTTGCTTTCCATTTTGAACACTTTCGCATCCTTAGTCTTTAGCTAACAGTAGCTCGGAGCATAACAAAAATATTGCAAGTTCAAGTCGTACCTACTTGAATGTACTTGAAGTACCTCCAACGCGAACCGTTTTAATTAGTTTAAATTAGTTGTCAAAATAAGTATAGTTTATTTTATTTAAGTTTAAAAGGTATATTTTAATGAATATAAATGTCATATATTTATGAATATATCTTGCAAAATTGAGCGTTTTTCTATTATAATTTCATGCTTCGATTTTATATGACTTCGCGGCCCCTCGACGAAGCTTTCACGGCCCCCCGGTTGAGAAAGGCTGGTCTATTGAATTAAAAAGTAAAGTAACCCTTATATAACTAAATAATTTCTGACTGAGTTAAAAATTGTTCAAGTTGCTTAACTGGAAAGGGTAGTGTGCTAGAGGTAATAAGTTTGTATATAACAATAGTATGCTTGCTTGTTCTGGTCCGTAAATATGAGTCTTTGACCACTTATATGATAATTTACGACTGAGTTAAAAAATAAATAGTTCCGTATATGGAGTGATTTCGACTTACTTTGAGGTCGCATGTGTGGCCCAACGGTCCGAGTGGACAGCACCATAGTACGGCCCTGAATAAATCACGAAATAAATTTATAATGTTGCTGATATAATAATTATTATATACGATCGTCCTTGATACATATGTTGTATAACGAATTGTCTAAGCATTATGTGGGCTTTAATGGGTGGCACTTGCAATCAATGCAGACCAACAAAAAATATCTGTACGTATATATGCATTCATAAATAAATAATCATTCGATTATTCATTCTTAGAAATTTGAATATAATTCTTAGAACATTTAAATATGCTAAACGGCTGGTACGTTCTCGTGTAGATGGATATCACATGGCTCTGGCTCATAATATGGTAATGCACCTTTTTCACGTACACACTCTTCACGACAGATACAGCAAACTCACTCACGGCTTCTCTTCCAAATTTATTAAACCCATTTTATGATTTTAACCTTTTTACAGCAGAGTATTCAACAATTTTTGTGGCTTTTCTCATATATTTTACTGTCGCATATTTAGTAACTATAAGAAAAAATTATGTAATTATAACTTTGTTTAGGGTTTTGTAGGTATGACCACAAAAAAACCCTTATAACGCCACTCATGTGTCCGTCTGTACGGTAGAAATTGTAGCCAAACGGTTGAACATAGAAAGTAGAAATTTGGCATACTTGTACAACTTTTTGACCCACATATAGGAAAACTATAGAGAGTTCAAAAACATACAGCGCGGAAAAAATATAAACAAATATGTATTTAATGGAAAAATAAATATATTTTTTTTAAATTTTGAGTGGGGTATCAAATGAAACCTTTTAATGCGTGGATGCACAAAGTTTATTTTGAAAAAATCTTTTTTTTTATGGGGTTTTTGGCAATATAATGGCAAAAAACTTTTGTGCCCCACTCTATCTCCCAGAGGAGTTTAACTAAAAATCTGAAAAAAAATCTCAATACTGTACATTGACGGAATAGTTCAACAGAAAATTGAAGTTTCTGGTGAGAGCCTTATCCACGAGAACTGACAGAACAAGGCATTCATGTAAAACTTTCATTCATGTAAAATCGTTGATCAAATTGTAGCGAATGATCCAGATTTTGACAGTAGTGCAAGAGCAAGACGAGGCGTTTTGGATGCGATCTCCTGCTACCGCTACTGCTACCTACATTTGCTTAACGAGAGAAAAAGTAAGCGACAAATGACACTAGACGACTCATCGCAAAAAAATCAAGAATTTCAGAAGAGCCAGGAGCTTCATAACAATAATGAACTTTTTTCTGTGTGCATATGTTTTTGTGTTATGTAACATATATTATTATGCAAATTAATATAAAAATAACTTAAAATGAAAGTTTTTTTTTATTTTTGAAAGTGTGTTCCCTTTCCCTATTTACTATGTGTTAAAATGACCTCGTTTAACGCTGTTTCATTTAGCGCTTTGTAGTCAAGGAACGCATCCTAAGCGCTAAACGAGGTCATACTGTAGTAAATATAAAACAATAAATATACTACAAATATAAAACAATAAATATACTACAAATATAAAACAATAAATATACTACAAATATAAAACAATAAATATAAGTCAATATACGTACTCAATAAAAAAAAAACCTTGCACAGACAATCACAAATAAATGAGTATAAAAGTCTATTAGAAAAACTGAACAGATGCAGGATGATGGTAAGATACTGTAAAGGGGCCATATACCATCGGATATCACAGTAATAAATTACACATTAAACACACAGGGACACACAGGGACACACAGGACTAGAATTGTCATGTCGGTCCAGTTATTTGAAATTTTGACCAACCCTTTTTTTGAGGTGATGAGCCCAAAAACAGTCTTTTTAAATTTTATTTTCAAAATTAGAAATGGAAAGAGTTCGGAAGCCTTTGGCAGATAGAAGCAGATCTTTCACAAATAATATAGAAATCAGGACTCAGATGGCCCTGATAATCAAAGTAAGTGGCCCTTCTCGGTCTGGCCTGGCAATTAAACCGAATACTTATGGTTATTATGTACTGACGCAACGAATGTAAAGCAACTGACAGATCATAGCACAGGCCTAACCTCTCCCTGACATCCCCGAACTTCACACACTTGATTAAAATGTTTCATACAAGCAAGTTTGTGTTACACGTCTCACAAATAAGGAGGCACTTCTCCTTGGAGAAGATATCCATGGGTTCACCAACAGTGGCCTATACAAAGGCGTGTGATACCGGTTTTTTTTTCTCCGATTGTTCCTGCACAAAAAAAAAACATGGTTTAACGTCCCCTTTAATCTTCCCCAATTTCACATTTTGTATGCTATACCAATCATGCTGCCATTTGGCTGGAACCAAATATTTTAGATGTTTTTTGCATCTTCTGAAATTCATGAAATACATCATCTGGAAAAATAAACTCATAGGTCTGTGGAAAGCAGGTTTTGCAGCTACATCAACTAGACCAACTAGATAAACATTTATTTTTGTACAAGAATACTGATAATGAAAAGAAAGTTAATTCAATTTCAGACTCATCAATAATCTGCCTTATTATTCTCCTTCAAATAACGAACAAGGGATACCATTTTTATTTCAGCCTTATCGGTGGAGGACCGACTAAAAAAATTTATCTGTTTTTAATACATATAATTAATTTTTGCGAAATAAAAACGCACAGTAACACGGTTTACGCCAGCAACCGTTGCAACTCAGGTACAGTTAGCCTGCAAACTGCTGTCTCTTATGGAAACAAACTTAAATTTCATTTGGAGCCTTCGCTAAGCGTAGGCGTCAAAACTAAGCAGTATGTTGCTGCTGTGTTGCATTCTGAATGCAAACCAACCTGCTAGCGTTTATTACGGTAAGAATTTAAAAGAAAACGTGTTTTTTGTGAATTATATATTACTAGCTGGTATGTCCGTTGTCTCCCTCAACTTTCATCTATCCTTCTGCCTCTCTGCATCCAGTGTCCATCAACAGGTAGACAGTGCATCTACGCTCTGTAGACACTGCGCTAAACATGCGAATCTCAGACGCTCTGCCTGAGTGCTTTTTAGTTTGTTTAATAAATTATGAAGTTTTGAGGAATAAAAAAGACATCTGCCTGCAGAAAGATTTTCTGAAGATGCTGGAATAAACCAGACTTTCGTAGGATAACTAGGTACAGAGTTATACAAACTTATGTTTTAAGCACTTTAGTCCCATATATTTTAGGGTTTTCTCTTGATTTTAATAATTTAAAAAAATCAAGAACCCTTCGAGTACAAACAGGAACACACTGATTTATTTTTTTAAAATCTGTTCTGCTGTTCTTTAATTTTGGGATAACATACGTATAGTATACTACAAGTATAGTAAAGGTAAAATGGTTTCGTTATTAATACGAGTTGCATTATTCAAAGACGTGTAACAGTTGTCTGTATGGATATCCATTCAGATATGCATCAAGCTTAACAGAATGAGAGGTTGAAATATTTTCGAATCGTCTCGTTGCATGCCACCATGAAAGATATTGAAAATAATATAATAGTCGATTAAAATAGTGATCGTTGTTCGTAGCTTCAATAAGTCGGTTACTGTAACTTAGGCATATGTAACTGTTAGTATGGAGTGAAAGCAATATATTCTTAGTCAATTGTTGTACAACACAATGGTATATTGCCAATCCCAGAAATAAGATATATGTCTGTAAATTATCATTTTATACCCGTATATATTATTCTGCTTATGGAAACAAATACACAATAAATTACATGTAGAAGATTGTTAGCTTCGTCTCGTGTGATTCAGCAGTGTCGACTGCAACTCAAGAGATAGTACGTGCTCCAGGAGACTGTCACCAGACAGGCTTATCCGTTTGTACAGTCGGAACAATCCTCTTCCGTCACTGTTACAATGTTATAAGACAGAATTCAATTTGACAAACTTATTCTTCCAAAATACAAAGTAGTCTAGAACACTCTATAATCTGACTCACCAGACACTTGCTTTAGACCGGTGTTTCTCAGTCAATGTACCACGGACCGCTAGTGCTCCAATAAATATGCTCGGTCCTCTATAAGCGTCCTGATTAGTGTTTAATATTTCAAGAAAGAACTACATCTTTTACGATTTCGTAGAAAAAATCAAAAAAGCCGAAACACAAATGTCTGTCTATCTGCCTAATGGTGCGATTATGGTCCAACATGTAAATCTTACAGAATTTAAGGCTAAATCAATCTTTAACTTCGACTGTTAAATTATTTAAAATTTTGTTATTATGGTCAACTAAATTTAAATACTTCAGCTACAGAATTGTGACCTTGTTAGAGGCTAATTAAGTAACGTTCAACTGAGCATTGTCTGTCTCTGTCTGTGCGCATTGAATAAAGAGGCACGCAATTAAAAATGGAGTACACACAGCTTTTTGGTCAGAACCAGTTGCCAAAAATTTGATAGTTCCTAACACTTTGAGATGTAGTGGAAGTTCGTCTTGCCTTGTAGGTTGTCCATTATGTAGTGGTTGCAAAATTTCGTAGAAAATCATTTCTTTTGACAACCGAAAAAAAATCTAAAACTCTCATTAGCCATTTTAAATGAATTTTCTGTCTCTTATAAACCTTCGTTCTATACGAAGATTGTTCCTAAAAATACATAGTACATATTTTTGATAATTTTATGTTTATAAATTCATCTTTTATTACCTGTTGTCATCTTCTTCGGCAATTAAATGAACTAAAACATGGATCAATTCCATTTTCTAGTAAATAAAAATGTTTAACTTTAAATACAATTTCGGGAAACGTTACAGTCTGATCCAGTGTCAAACACAACCTCAAATTTAGCGCTATAGAGAGATATATCTGGCTGTAGCTTAAAGAAAAATTTAAGGATTTATTTAACGTTAAATGGTGACCGTAATTGCACTTCACGCTAAAGCCTGTGACCTTCACATTTAAAGAGCTTAAATATTTAACTGAAATGACCATAATCGCACCATAAGACAGGGTTCCGGAACCGGCGGCTCCAGTGCCACATAAGACCCTTAAAAACATCTTTTATTTTGAATAGAAAAAGATAAAATTTCTCAACATTTTCTGTAATTCCTTGCAATTTGCAGTAATACAAATATTATATCTAACTGGCGTACTCGTTGTCTCTCCACCCTTTACCTCTTCCTCTGCTTCTCTGCTTCCCGTGCCTATAACTGCACTGTCTACAGAGCCCATGCTTGTTAGTTTGTTTATAAAAATTATGATATTTTAAGACCTTCTAAAAGATTTTCTAAACACTTTGGTGCAAACCAGACTTTCGTACGATAATTAGTTACAGAGTTCATAGTATTTATGTTTTTAGGGATTATTATTTGCATATATACATTTTAAAGTTTTCGCTTGATTTTAGTTATTTAAATAAATTCAGGGACCCTTAGGGTAAAACATAAAAACAGACCTATTTTACTACCAGGGTTACCTGTTATGTTTTTACAAATGACCACTAGATGGCAATATTGAAATGTGTCATTACTTTATTCGTAAAATTTTACATTTGTTATCATGAAATCAGTGGCAGCTTATAAATTGGCCGAGTAGGTTGTTGACAGTGAGCGTTAAAAAAAACAAGTTTGTGAAAAAATTGATATTACTCGTGAAGGTTTTCGTTGGATGATTTTTTACGATTTTAGTAATGGCTTAACTGAACAACAATGCATAGATTCGCTTCGTTCAACTTTTGGTAATGAAGCACCATCAGAAAAGGATGTTTACAATTGGTTTGCAGAATTTCGTCGTGCGTGCGTCAGTGACGAATCTCGTGAAGGTCTACCAAAATCGGTTGTGATTCAAAAAAACATCGATGCTGTGCGCAAAATGATTGAAGAAGATAGGCATGTGACTTACCGTGAGATAGAGGCATCCTTTGGCATATCGCAGACTGCAATACATTCGATTTTGCATGAACGTTTAGCTGTGAAAAAGATCTGTTCCCGATGGATTTCGCCTAATTTGACCGAAACTCAAAAAAAAGCTCGTGTTGATTGGTTTTAGGGAATGCTAAAACAATTCAACCTAGGCACTACAAAATCCGTATACAACATCGTTACAGGTGACGACACCTTGATTTATTCATATGAACCGGAAACTAAGCAACAATCCACTGTTTGGGTCTTCCAAGATGAACCGAAACCCACAAAAGTACTTCCAAGAAAATGATCTCTTGTTTCGTCGGCTGTACTGGACATGTCGCAACCATTCCTTTAGAGGATCGGAGAACAGTTAATGCTGAATGGTATACAACAATTTGTTTGCCAGAAGTCATCGACAAAATCAGAGAAGTAAATAACCAAAAAAGTCGCATCATTCTTCATCATAACAATGCAAGCTCCCACACAGCACGTCAAACAATTGATTATTTGAAGGAGAAAAACTTCGAATTAATGTCTCATTGCCCGTATTCACCTGATTTATCCCCTAACGGGACTTTTTTGTTCCCCAATGTCAAACAAAAAATGCGTGGACAGCGATTTTCATCACCTCAAGAAGCCGTTGAAGCTTTCGAAAACAATGTTTTTGAGATACCAACTTCAGAGTGGAAAAAAAGAGAGAATTTTTTTGAACGCATGCAAAAGTATATAAATCTTAAAGGCGAATATTTTGAAAAGCAATAAAACAGTTTGTTCCAAAACAAATTTTTCTTTTTTAGTTTTTGTAAAAACTTAAAAGGTAGCCCTCGTAAATTATATATTAACGGAAATTTTGTTTCTGTTTCCCGTACTTTTTTTTTTTTTTGTCAGTATATTTTCAAATACCACTGGTTTCCAGCAAAAATCAAAATAAATTTGAAGTTAAAAATTGATTCAAATATGTCCTCTAAATATGTAAATATAAATTCACATTAAGTGATAGCGGATGTTAAGAAATGAACGTGTATTTCCGGCTGCCAACTTTTGATCGATATGTCGAGTCATGTAAAGTTGAGCCATTAAAAATTTAAATAGCCATCTTCTGTATATTTTATATAGTATGTATGTGTGTATGTATGTATGTATATATGCATGTATGTGTTCACGTGTGTGTAGATCGGTTATTAGATGCAGTTTTGTAAATTTATTAATAATTCAGTAGTGCATTTATCATTCCCGGGACATAAAATCGACATTTAAGTAAGGGCATATTTAAAGCATATGCTTAATTTTTTATGGTACAAATTTAACATTATTGACATTTAGTAAAATCTGATGTGGCCAGAGGCCAGCACCTGAACAATTTTATATATATATATATATATATTCTTTATTCCCCTAAGCCTTGCGGCGTTCAGGGTGCTAACATTTACAAAAAAAAAACAAAAATAAAATAAAATATAAAACAATCAATCCAAAAATACATAACAATAACATCCAATACAATTTACATTTTACAATCTTTTTTTTTCTCTTTTCTTTCTTCTTTCCGTTTCCCCTTCCTGTTATCCTTCGCCAATCTCCATCCTTCTTGCCTCTAATTCTCTCGCCCACCTCTTCCCCCTTCCATCTTCGTGCAACAGGTCTATTGTGCTCCCCGACCATACTGTCATCTCTCTACACCTCTTCGCGAGGTGCTCTATATCTTCCTCCTCCTCCCCGCACATCCTGCACATTTTATCCTCCTGTCTCCTCCAATATCTATTTCCTCTCTCTTCATTCCCGCACCTTAGTCTCGCAATCCTCCTAACTCTCCCTCCTGACCTTCCTCTTTCTCCTCTCAAGTAGCTTGGTACCCCTATAGCTCTGTCCTCCTTATATCTCCCTGCGCTCCTTGAATTGTCTATTCTGACTGTCCTTTCTTGCTCCCCCACTTCCTTATCCCTCCTCCACAACTCCTCAATCACGCTTATCCCATCTTTTCTTCTCCTTTCCATCTCTGTCGCATCCACTCCGCATCTCCAGTAATACTCTTTTCTCATCTCCCCCCATGCGTACCATCTTCCTTTCTGTTCCTCTCTGGCTCTTTCTTCCCAGCATTCTCTCATTATTTTTTTGTCTATTTCTATTCTAACTTTCTCTTCGTACTTAACCGCCCTCCTTCCTGTACCCACTTTCATCTTATCCCTTTTCAGTTCCTCTCGTACAATGTACCCTGGTGTCGTTCTATCTACCCCTAAGATCCATCTTAAATACCTCTCCTGTACTCGTTCTACCTTCTCCCATTCCTTCCATCCCCAAATTTCCACCCCATATAGCAGGATGTTTTTCACCACGGCGTCAAACAACATCAATCTCCATCTAATATCGTCGCTAATCTTCCTCTCTCCTATACTCCACAGCTTCCCCATGACTATCCTTGCCTTCTTTACTTTGCCTTCTGAACAATTTTAGGCTTAATTTATCTTAATTATTTTTAAATTACTATAATAATTATGTCGATCCAAATATAACATCAGGAAAAATGAGAGCTTGAACGGTATTGCAAGCTGCGCTAGTTCGGGTAAAATGACCGTAAAAATAGGGGTAGAGATGGTAAAACGGGACCTACGAGCACAAACTCACACAGACACCGCGTGCCTTAACTAAATTATATAATACTAGTTGCTTCGCTCGGGGACAATTCGTTATTATTGACCTACATTTTTTTGGAACATACAACATTCTTTATAACAAACCATAGATATTGGAGGTAATCCACTTTATAGCCTATTTTTCGCAGACGATCAGGTCCTATAGCCGAAAACGAAGATGACTCCAGCTATATGGCGAGGAATATAAAAAAAAGTGAAGAATATAAAAAATGGGGCAGAAGAAGACCAGGGCGACCAACAAGGACCTGGGCTCAGAATGTTCGGCAGGCGATGGAGGCAAGAAGTCTTCAAGATGGCGACTAGATGGACAGACTCACCTGGCGAAAAGGAAGCGAGAAACCACTCGGCCACCTAACACTTTGAATTGCAGTTACTTGTTTTTGGGTAGCGCGAATGCGTGATGTTCTGAACAACTCTTAGATCTTCTCGGTGCGGACATGCTGGATCACCATATCTTCCTTATTCTAATCCTTATGATTAGTCCTGGTTCCTGGTAGAAGACGCAGCGCGACGCCTCCACGACTTATCATGGCTCCTCGAGGTCCAAGAAACACGGCGCTTCCACCGCCCAGGTCTATCAGGGAGTCGAGGAGCGTAGAGAAGCCTTCTCCCACTTACATGGTACTACTTGCTTGGCTAACCAGCTGTACGAGTATCTGGCGTCGGTGTCTTGGTCGTCACCGTGTGGACTGGAACGTGTAGAGGAGTTGGCTAGATTCCACTGCCGCGATACCGTGCGACGTCCATGTATTTGTACTACTTGTTGACCTAGTTCCAATATTATAATAATAATAATAATATAATTTATTGACTATGTTACAATAAATAAATTGTTTAAAGTCAGTCGTAATTACACATAATATACACAAAATAATAGTTTAAAATAGAAGAAAAAATAAATAAATATATATAGTACTAAATATTAAAACAAGAGTTTAGAGAGACTAGCTAGCAAGCGCGTTAAAATTTATAAGACAAGTATTCATTGACAGAATAAAATGGATAGTCTGTTAAAAAAAAATTATTTTATTTTTAAAAGTATTAAAACAATCAGATTTAAAATTATTAGGCAGTAAGTTCATGAACTTAACTGAATAATAGTTAGTACTATTTCTTGATTTTTGGAGTCTTATATAGGTTGGATAGATTTTGCCTTTATTTCGAGTGTTGTAGTTATGTACCTGCTCATGTGTTACAAGTTCATTGAAGTTTCTGTGGGAATACAATAGGGAATTGTAAATAAATAGAGAAGGCAGTGTCATAATTTCCAGTTCAGGGAAACAAAGCCTACAGTCGCTTTGGTAAGAGACTTTGGCCAGAATTCTTACAGCTCGTCGTTGTAAGGAAAAGATTCTTTCTGCCGCCGGAGAATGTCCCCAGGCTAAAATGGCTTAGGATATTTGCGACTGGAACAATGCAAAATAAGTAATGCGAACAATTTCTTTGGAAACTGAGGCCATAAGATTTCTTAATAGATATACAGTGCTACATAATTTATTGGATAGGGAGCTAACGTGATGATGCCACTTGAGGGTGGGGTCGAGATGAACACCCAAGAAATTTACGAAGTCTGGGTTGTCAAAATTATGGTTTCTCAATGCAAATAAGAGTCAAATAGGAGTTATTCACTCGTCATGACAAATATTTCCTTATTACGAATATGCGGCGTATACATTTCGTAATCAGGTAACATATGCTAGACGCTGACAAATAGATTTTTAATCAAACAGCTGAGCGTCACAATGTCTAGATGTTGCAATCCTAACCTAGGATTACCTTTGTGACAACATATATACAACATACCTACTTTTTTTATCACTAAAAATTTCAAGAAGATGCAAAAAAATATATGCCTATATAAGAATATAAATATCCCAGTAATAATATTTAATTTACGAATATACAATTGTCGTAACTACTGAACCGATTTTAAATATTCTTCCAATTCTGATTAGTGTATAAATCATGTACCAACTTTGCCGCTGACGAAACCTATGTTGTCACTGATAATTTCAAGAAAATACATTGTCATGGATTGTGTTTTACCCACGTGCACAAATGTCATTATAACTTTGTAACATCTGAACCGATTTTAATAAAACATAGCCAAAATCTTGATCAGACGATGCAGCTATGATAGAAGAAAAAAAAAAAAACGCCTTAAAATCGTATCAGCACTTCTCGAGGGAAAGACGCACATACGGCCAGACAGACAGACAGAGAGACGTTGCCCTAAATTTATAAAGTAAGTAAGGCGAACAAATGAGCTTTGAACCATTGCCTTTCAATCCAAAATATACTGCAGTCCGGCAAAAATTCCATACTTTTACGAAGACTGGTGGTAGAAGTTTGTGTATCTAGACGGAGTGCCGTGAAAAGGGGGGAGGCGAAGAGGGCACTAGCCCCGGGCGCGCCTGGATCGCCATTACGTCGAACGTTTCTGGTGTTAGGAGGGGGATTGAAGGTTAGGAGGGGCACCAAATTCAAGCTTTGCCCTGGGCGTAGATTTTTCTTTGCACGGCCCTGCCTAGACGGGAAAGTGAATATTTTCCAAGCCGAAAGAAGATATGAACAGTTAAGATAACGCCGAAGCTGACAATTTCTTGAAGCTCAGAAAATCAATTTCCCGCCGTAGTTCACAACATTTTTTTATCTACGACCATTAAATAATAAATGCATTATGTGTCCAACTATAAATATATAAAGCTGCTCATATTGCACGCCGTGTACAATGTAACACGCATACGTGTTAACCTGTAAATATTGAACATTTTATACACGGCAAGTTTTTTAGTTAGTGTAAGTTAGTTGGTTATTTAAAATGTTTGGCACTCAGCAACGATGGCAATTTGCGCCTCACAGAGCCCATCTTTTATAACTTGAATATTATTTAAAAGTTAGAATAAATAAAATAAAAATAATAGTATTTTAAACAGTGTTGTAGAGTACACTTTTTGATGACGTAGATTCTGAAGTTTTACAATTGACGCTCAGAAATTCTGTGTTTTTAAATCATATTAACTTTTTTTTTAATGAAATATATATAATTGTAGATAAAATATAGTATTTGAATCACATATAAAGTCTATATTACACTCGAATGATTACAATTCTCGCCTACGGCTCGGGTAGTAATCTTCGGGCGTAAAACTTCATATCACTCAAATTTTAAAAATGTTAGCATATTTACAATATATTAAATAATAATTAACTTTTGAAATAATTCTAATTATTTTCGTTGAAAATGTTCGAAATGATCTATTCATTAAATTAAATTAAGTACTTAGAGCGTTTACTCCTCTCTCATACGCACGAACGTTCACATGAATTCGTTCTAACTATTCCATGACAATGGGATCATTCGCACTACGGATGTTTTCGAACGACAACCGTGCGTTGTTCGTGTAATTACTTCGTATACTTCGAATACTTCATTTTGTTGAATCCGAGTTATTCGTAGCTATTCGCCCGAGTTCTGACGAACATAATTCCAAAAAATTGATGTGAAGTGTGAATATTCACACATTTCAGGGTTTCGCAGGTATATAATAAGTGAAGGCGGTATGCTGAGTGTGTAGGACAAATTTTACTTTGTAGTAATTACGGCAAAATGAACGATATTTTTAAAATAATTTATCGTCTGTTAATCATATAATAAGATTGGTTATTAAATTTACGCTCTTAAAAATTAAATGCATCATTTGTCAAAATATAACTAGAATTTTGACAAAATAATTTCAACATAATAAAAATGCAAAAAAAAAAAACAGAAAAAATAAAATTCTCTCCGTACTCGAAACCCTTCGTTTCACACCAGTGCTCTAACCCATTTCGCTATCGCAGGCCTTGCATGTGACTGTCTTACATTGGTATAACTTTTGTACTTTGTGAACCAAAAATCACAAAAAATGCGTTATTTTCCGAAAACATAATCTGATCAAAAATTCCTGTTGTACTATTTCGGTTCACACCAATATACACAATATACATTACTTAGAATTTTTTTAGATTTTTAGTTTAAACCATCTGGGCTACAGGGTGTGGTCCAAAATTTTTTTTGCACAATTTTGGCAAAAATCGCATCAAAATAATTTATTTTGCAAAAATAAAAATTTGATCGTTAATCCACGTACTAAGGGCTTTCATTTAATACCCTACTCTATTTAATACCATTTAATACCTAATATTTTTGTTTTCGATGAGCACGTATTTGTTTATATTTTTAGGGAGGTATGTTTTTTAGATGTTTTAATATTTTTCCTATGTGCGGGTCAAAGAGTTGTATAAGCATGCCAAATTTCAACTCTCTAGGTTTAGCCGTTTGGCTACAATTTTTACCGAACAGACAGACAGACAGACAGACAGACGACAAAATGACGGTATAAGGGTTTTTTGGTTATACCTACAAAACCCTAAAAAACGCGTCCAGTGGATGAGCGGCCTAATCCAGAACTACTAATAACATAATCAAACATTCACTTTCAGGAGGACTCCCGTATAATATCTAAAACTTTTTTTTTAACTTTCTAGTATAAATACATAATATGTATTATTATTATCAATATGTGGTTATACTGATAGTGTAAATTAAACAGAGAGGAAGAAATTCTTAAAGTTGAAAAACCGCTGACCATTTCCGTTAAAAATCCTAGAAGAATTATATATTTATAAATTGAATAGTCATTCATTCATTGCAATTAAACTGCAATTATTTATAAATGTAACTCATACTTTTTGGAGTACTATATACTGACTAATATTACTATCTATACTCGGAGATTACGATTACGAATTATGATTTAGTTAGCACATTAGTGACAAAAAAATTTGTGATAGTAATCTTCAAAATAAATAAAATTACGTTTTTAATGAAATGTAGCAATTTATTATTATGAAATATTTATACATATACGCACAATTTCTAATATTTTACATTTTCGAGAATTTACAAAGAATGTTTATTTTGTTATTACATTCATTATTTACTTAAAACAATTTTTTCATTTTTTATGGTTTCGTAGGTATAATCAAGAAACCCTTATACTGTCACTAACGTATCTGTCTCTGTGACCGACAATGAAGCCAAACGAAGAGGGCCGCCACAACCTGGGGGAGTACCGCACCCTGGTGGCAGATTTTAGGGGCGACAAATTTTTATTTTTATAGGTAAACATTCATTAACACTCATTTTATAGTTATTAATTCAGTGCTTGAAATATTCGCTAGTATTTCCAGTGAATGTGCAGTTCATTTTCGTATGTTTGATGTTCAAAAGATGAAGACGGGCCACATGCGGCCCTTTGAACCGCTTCTATTTTTCAGAATTTTATTTTGTAAAATTAGTTGGGGATTTTAAATTCGCGCCCATTTTTTAAGAGCAGTAAAATGTTGGTCAGTGGCGCACCCAGGGAGGGGGGGGATTTAAAAAAGAGAGAAATACCAAATTTTTTAACACTATGGTCTTAGGTATTTACCTAAGATCATATATTTATATGTATTTAATAGAGATAAAGACCTTTTTTAGGTAATTTTTTTAGATCACATTTTTAGAAATGAGAATAATTTGAATATTTTTGTCTTCCGCCCCCTCAAATTCCTGGGTGCGCCACTAAAGTTGGTCGCACCCTTCGGAGGTTAGGCTCGCGGCGCCTTTGCATATGACTTTACCTAGAGAGTTGAAAATTGGCATGCATACACAGTTGGGATATAATGAGAAGAATTTATACATATACACAGTAGCGGAACTAAGCGTGTCAAAGGTATTTAAGTGACACGAGCGCAAACATATAGGGCGCAAAAAATAAGCACGCAGATTTTATAGAGCAATTTATTATACAATTATACATAGTGTTTAATTAATTTTAAAATAAGATTGCCGCACGTAACATGATTATTAATTTGCTAGAATTGTTAAAATAATGTAATTAAATTTAAAAGAATGATAATATAAAATTATAAAAATATATATTAAGTTTATACTAAGTTGTATATAATATTATACCATGAGTTAAAAAGAAATTACATAAGGGTTGGCTATGGAAAAATAAAATAATGTCTACTGCAAGCTTTATATAACAATATAAACTTATGGCAACAACTACAGTGATGACAGTTAATTAATTATAAAGCTTGCTGTTGACAACACTTTTATTTTCCATAGCCAACTCTTATAATAATAATAATAATAATAATAATAATAGGTTCCCAACGCCTAGATAGCCGTATAAAGGCAAGAGAAGGTAAGTTCTCCATTTCAGCCAACCCTTTTGTAATTTCTTTTTGAACTCATGGTATTATAATATCTAAAATGAAAGTCTTTTGGCTATTAATAACGATATTAATATAATATTATTATTTAAATATATTAGACAGACCGTAAAGAAATCCATTATTTTAGAGTAGGTACAAAATATTTCTTTTTCCAGAAATTTTATTATGTATAAATACAAAATATAATTTCATTATTTATTACGGCTTCCCAGCGTTGTAGTAATTTTTCGATACCGTCTTCATAGAAGTTTTCTAGTTTTGACTTAAAATAACTAATCAGATGATTTTCTGCATTGGTAATATTTCTAAATTTTTTATCTCTGACTGTATGTTCCATAGACCTAAATAGGTGAAAATTAGGCGCGAAACCGGGTGAATACGGTGGATGTGGAATAATTTCCCAGTTTTAGTCGTGAATTTTTTTCACGAGTTAATTTTGCTTAGTGAGGACATGCATTGTCATGATGAAAAATTATTTCTTTTCGGTAAAAAATTTGGACGTTTTCCTTTAGTTACTGATTTAGTTTCAACAATTAGAGAGAATAAAAATTTATTAAAAAAGTATTGCACTTTATTTTTTGTGTTCAAAAACTTAATGATTTTGAAAAATTTATTGTGAGACATCAAATAAAAGGTCTGAAATCCTCTGTTTCTTTTCATGCGACTTTTGTCAAAAATGTGTCCCTACCCTATTTCCCGAGGAGGTAGTTTAAAAATATAAATAGATTTAGATTACCTAATGCTCATTAATATAGACCGGCATGATTCGCTTAGAATTTTTGATCAGATATCGAAATTTTTGACAAAAATGTATATTTTAAATTCAATGTAGAATATGAAATGAAAGCTTTTAATACTTAAATTAATGGTAGTATAATGATTTTCAAAAAAATTGTTGATTTTATTGCGATTATGTCAAAAATATATTTTTCCAGACAGTATTTTGTGGACTTCTTTCACTAACTAAATATCTACGAAACTCTGAAATGTGTGAAAATTCACACTTCATAATAATATTTTACGTTTATTTTATCTTTGTAAAGAACCCTTTTAGCCCTGATGCGATCGCGCAACTTTCACCATTAAAACAAAACTTGCGTAATGTGCGTATTATAAATAAAACAAACCCTAAAAAATATATATATTTTCACACGACATAACTCATAAAAATAAAAAAGCAATTATTTTATCTTAAATTAACACAGTATTAACCTTTTAAAATAACCTTAAGATCATAGATAGAATATCATAACATCTCCAAAGCTCAACCAGGAGGCGAAACTCCCTCGTATGTATGCGCAAGATCACAAAATCACGTTCACAACTTCATGTATTCAGTCAGTCTTGCCTACTCGTTTCGAACGGTCGCGGAAAACGGACAATATAGCTTACGACAAGATACCCGTTCAACACACTTGTTTTAAAAACTAAAATAAATACAGTCGAACGGATTCAATAATTTTACAGATTAATATAAATAAAGGTAAAAAGAATCAATGAAATTAATGGGATAATAAGTGAGAAACAGTTAAAAACAATAAAAGTTTGGAAAAACAGTGAAATTGACTTTTACTCACTTGAACAGTGGATGAAACAAAATTTTGTGTTGTATTGTGTTATTTGTGAAACTTGAATAAATATTTAATATTAATACTGTTTCTTAAAACTTTTAAAAAATAATTAATTTGATTACCAAAATGTGTATGAACAATTAAATGCAATAAAAATATATTGACAAATTGTTTTTTACTTAATAATTTATAAATAGGACAAGAAAAAACTAATTAAAATTTGAAAAAACAGTTCTGAATATTCAAATGTAACATATTAAAAAGTATACAATGATATAAACGTTGTCATCCAATGCGATGATAATTCGTATAAAATATTTTTGCACGATGCCATTAATGAATTAATTTTATCAGTTACTAAAAAATAAATAAAATGTATAAACTACGAGTGATATGTAATGAATACAAGTTTAAGAATAGGAAAAAAGTCTTAGTAAAATTAAGGAAACGCTAGGTGAAAAATGTTAAGAACTATTAACATAAGTGTTAAATTTATTTCGATATTATTAAAAAATTTAGATAGGATATATAAATTTAGATAACTAAATTAAAAGAATTTAGAAAAGAAAAAACCCGTCCTTAGCTGTAAATTTAATAAGACTGCTAGTGGTTGAATATAGAAAAAAATACGGAAAAGTATACTGAAAATTAGTGTAGTGGACTTTTAATTATTTAAAGTATACGCAACAGTGGACTGACTGAAAAAAACGTGCTTATCCCTTACAAAAAGACAGTGACTTTACAAGTGGTGCAAGAAAATTTGCTTCCAAAAATTTTAAAGAAATGTATTTTAAGTATTCCTGGATTTAACAAACATTTGAAAGAATTTTAAAACATTTTCTTTGCTTTAACACTTTTCTGTAATATTTACAAACTAAAACTGACTTACCCAACAATGGCAGTATATAAAAAAAATTTTTACAACAGACGTCCTGTGAATTTAATTCAAAAACTTGGACTTGCTGTAGCCTGTCTGTTCCTCCTATGTTCAGCGATGGATTGTACAATATTTATGGGCGATGAAAGAATTCGACACCATCAACATAAAGAAGAATATACTTCACAATTAGAAAAAAGTATGATTGAAGAAAGTTCTAAAAGACCAATATTAAGTTGCCCAAATTGTTTATATAAAACTGATAAATTAAGAAGTCAATCTGATTCTATTAGACTGGAAGCTATCAAACATCAGATTCTTATGAAACTTGGACTTACAGATAAACCTAATGTGACGCATCATTTACCTAGAGAAGTTGTTATGGAAACACTGTTTAGAGCGGAAGAATCTGGTGGATTTCTTGGGGATGATCAGGCACAAGATGAAGATGAATATATGACAACCAGCGCTAGAACGAACAACGTGGAGCAAGACTTCGATGACTTCTATGGAAGAACATCTGAGATTATCACCTTTGCTGAGCAAGGTAAGAATAGATTATATATTAAACAATCTCATTAATTGAAATGTATGACTTAAGAGTTTACTGCTAATATTAAACCAATTTTTATGATATTGTAACATCTTTAACGATCCAGTTCATTGGAAGTCTTTTGCAAAAACAATTCGCACAGAATGTCCTAAGTCATTAAATCCATTGGCTCCTTTACAACATCAAACCATGTTGAATCATTTAACAATCCATCACACCAACTTTAAATGATATCAAGCCTATTGTAGCTCTTAAATTGCTTTAAACTTTATAAAATACCTCTAAATTTCTTATAATTAAACTCTTGTTAATTTTGATCTTACGTAAATTATATCTACGAAACTGACATTGGTATAATTTACCGTAAAAATCACTTGTTTGATATTTAACTAAATGAAAAACTGATTTTTCACTGTTTTTATTTAAAAAGCAATTGTTTTGAAAATGGTAAAAGTTGAAACTAGCATTTTTTAGATAAAAATAGTAATAATTCTAAATGTTTTTTATTTAACCAGTTATTAAATTCGAAACCTACCTCTTGAAGTAAGTGCAACTGTAAAGCAATGGTATTAAATGACAGATCTTAACAAGAAGTTATCTCTACAGTTAATAAATAAATTAAGCATTGAAATTCATGTTTAAAATGCTAATAAACTATTAAAATAATTATTTACTATTTTTGTAATCATTGATAATTTTTTGTAGTTCATATAAAAACGGTCAATCGCGAGCTCTGCACAAGGCAGAAATTCAAATATTTCTGTTCAATGTAAATGTGTTTAACCTCGTTTTAACATTAGCCGGCCGGCGTCAGTTTCTTTACAGTCAAATTCAATTTAACTGAAATATTTTGCCAGGAAATATTGAAATTAACACAAATATATTAAAACAAAAACTGCACAAATTAACATAAAAGAAATCGGTAATCAAAATAAGCGAAATAAATACTTTCGGTACAATTTTTTAAAATTGTGAATCAACTGACTTACATTTAAATATAGTTTAAGACTTAATTCTACTTTAATCTACTCACAGTTCTGATTGTAAGGGCTGAAATCTAAGTACATGTTGCTACAGAAATCGCTTCTAAAACAAGTTTTATATTTAGTTTTAAGTCCTCAAAATCCAAGTTTTGACTAAAATATCGTACATAAAACAACATTTTAATTCATTTTAGCATCTTGGGTCACCGTAGCAATATTGTCCTTAAGCGCTATTCGGAAAATGCTAAAAAATTTGAAACCAATTTCGTAGGTTTCTTAGACAGAATATTCTTCCTACACTCCTTGATGACCTAACCTAACTTAAATCTTATTATTAATAGCAGATATACCTCAACAGAGGTTTAACTATTACGTGCTTCCATTCAATTTTATTTTTTTGCTTTATCTATCGAACTTATCAGATCTAATTCTCACATATCTTCAGTTCAAATCATTTCATCTCAGACGATATTTTCTCTTTAGGGGGACAGTTTTGATGATATTTACTGCTTTCATCTTTTAGATTATTTTGTACGATCTTAAACATTTGGTTTACAAATTATTTTAGCCCAGTTCTGTTCAATTTGTTTAGTTATTTATGTTTTTCACTAGTTATTTGGATTTTATGCTTTAGTTTTTGCATTTGACATTGCTTTTTATCCTTACTTCTGCTAAACTTAATGTATGCCTAAAAATAGTATGCCATTTTTAAGAGTACAATTTCCGGAAAAATTGTCATGTTTTAAATAAATTTACTCGCATATAATACGCACACTAGCTATTCGATGAGGTAAATCATTAAAAAATGTAGGTATTATACGCGAGATTTTACGATAGTTGCAATGACAATAAAACCCTTGAAATTTTTAGCCCCCATCCTGATACTTTTTCGTTTTCTTCCCTCTTTGAATACATATACATCGAAATTGCATCACCGAAGTTTTAGAACAAAGTTTTTTTTTTTTTAATGTCAATTTAAAGGCTCAGTTACACTGGGCGAGGTAGCTACTCGCTTGCGTATTTACTAACTGCTACCAAACTCGTTCACTGCAATAACTCGGTCTAGTTAATTCGTCGCTTGTTTTGCTCCTGGCTAAAATTGAAGACTGGACTTCGCTATTCGCTCGATATTTTACCGTCTGGCTAGTAAAATCACTGTGTATACTACAACTGGCTAGTAAAATCGTTGGTTGTTTAGTAGTCGCCGAAATGTCGAGAAAAGTAGTTCGTACGGGTATTGTTGTTGCCCTTTTCTTACATCAAGAGTTGGAAAAAAAAATAAAAAAGGAAATTTAGAAAAGTGTAGGTAAAAAATTAAGTAGCAAGACAAGAAAAATGTGAAAAAATAACAATATTGCTACTGTTTCACTTCATTTTATATAAAAATGATATAAACAAAACAGCAATTTAAAAACAATGCGATTCAAACATTAACACGTAACCTGTCGCGCAATCTTTACTGAGCGAGTAAGCGAGTTTACTAGCTTTGTGTAATCAACACTCTTTGATCTAGTTGCAACACGCTCACTCACGCACTACTAGTGCTTGTCCGGTGTCATTGAGCCTTAAGCAGTGGCGCAACCAGGGAGGAGCAAGGATACAACTGCACCCCTTGATGATATCCATTTTTTAATAACTGAAATTTGTTTATATGTAAGTGTAAAAATAAACCAAAGAAAGTCGCCGCATGTGTCAATCTAAACAATTAAACTCGTACTCTTGAGTAACTTAATTAAATAAAATGGTTTCCCCTTTATTTTAGGATAATAGGACCGGTTATAAACGTCACACTGACCACGTGGCTTTCATATCTATGACCGGCGGTCTAGAAACGGAGAACTTACCTTATCTGCCCTATATACGCCTATCTAGGCCTTGGAAACCTATTATTTTTATTTTATTTTATTTTGCCCTTTATTTTAGTTCCCCTTTTCTCTTTTAATTGCACTCCCCTTGCTAAGTTTCTGATTGCGCTCCTGGTCTTAAGACTTTTTGCAATTATCATGCATATGCTACACCGCAATCGTTCTACATATGAATAACTGTAACAAATAAAGAGTTTGTAACTAAAAAGAACACTGTAGGCCTTAATTTGTGAAAAATGGGCAAAAAAAAATTAGCGAATATTTTAGAAGAGACAAACAAAAATGTCGAGAGTGATTTTAATAATGAAAACCGATTGGACTTAACTTCATATTGCTAAAAAGTCTTTTGAAGAGCCATTTCTTCAAAAAATGCTGTCCAAAATGTCCGAATCGCCTTATATCGAAGCAGAGCCGGCCGCAAACCTTGCGAAACCGTGTGCGAGTGAGTGCTTACAACTTAAACCTTTCGGGACCTTTTCAAGTGAGAGCTGATTACACTTCATTAACCATCTTGTATTGTTCATTAAACGAATGCGCGGCCCTGTGTGTTTGCCCCGGTAGCCCATGCGTTTCACTGGCCCTCGAGTCGAAGAATTGTAAGCCGAAAAGCTGTAACTCAGAGTTATTACTGTATTTGTACTTATCATGAGTGTATTTCTCGTATTGGAACTTGAAGTTTTTTTAGACCAATGGTTCCAAATTTGTTTGATAACCTACTCTATTTGGGTGGATCTGTACCGAGACACTAACATTTTACTTAAATGTTACACACACAGGTTTTTGCAGTCACGTCGGGGTCACCAATTTAGTGTAACACAAGGTGAATAGAAATAGTTTGGAAAATATAACACAAGGCAGAATTAATAAATGTATATTTTTCTGACAGAACAAAAGATGTTTTTTGTTACATAGCTTGTTGAGGTATATATTTTTATAATAATATATTTTTTTGTATAATGTAATTGTAAAATATTAGTGTGCGGAAAATATAGTTAGTGTCAGATCTATTCCTTTAGGAAGGAGAACAGTGAATATAGATCCAAAACGATATTACTAGATCTATTACTATATAACACATTTTTTTAGCGTACTTTCAAGTATCGACGCATTACCTTCGGAGTCCACGTGCTTCATTTTGGACATCACTGGTCTAGGTTACTGTTTCTCAACCGCCGATCCGCTGCAAAATCAAACCAGTGAAAACTTTAAAAACAATTTACGAAGTGTATCAGTTGTACATAAAATTATAAATTTTCATAAGTTTACTTGGTCCGATACCGATTAGTTACCATATTTCGACTACAGGGGCGTGCGAGTTCAAGTTGTGGCATTGTGTGAGACAATAAATAAATAAAATAATAATTATTTTTAAAATAATATTTTTACTGGCCGCGTACAAAAGTTGGATATGCCGGTTCGCGGTAAGTTTTGGGTAAAAAAACGCTGGTCTACGTGTCTGTGCATTATATATTCTAGGTTACTCAACTCAAAATCCATTTTTTCTTTGCAGAACGATGAGAATATTATTTTAACAAAAAATTTTATTGCATTTACTTATTGTAAAAACTGCAAATTTACATTAAAAAAGAAATATTTTTAGTTATAAATACCTTATCCTACCATTATCCAAATAACTAATATTATAGCTACTGGTTAACCATCTTATGTTCTACCAGCTGTCAAAATTGCAAGTAATCATAAAATATGAACACTCGTCTGCCATCTTGCATGGAATTTTGGTACTAAGGGTGTAATATTTTTAGTGGTAGAAAAATGCTGTATGCAACATGTGTGTGTAAAGAACTTTTTTCAATCTTATGCTACCATTTTCGGCACTCTGCTGACGCCTGTTGACGATTGAAAATACCTCCTTTACACACGACTGTATTATTGTTTAGGCATAAAATATTATAATTTTATATACGTTTTACTAATCTGTATATATTATTTATTATGAACTATACGTTTAAATTGTTCATTAACTATACAGAGTGACCGATTAACGATGAGAGTTACGTAACGCCCATTTTAGCTTCACTGACGTTCAAAATTTTATAGTCATAGTCGATCGTGTACCGTCGCATAAGAATACGACAATACACGAAGCAATTGACGTTATCTGTACGTACTGGAATATAATTTTAAGTGTAAAAGAGTATTATGTAACCCTCACCATTACTCGGACACTGTATATTTAAAGTTTTCGCGGATCTGTAAGATTTTGCTTTGGAACAACGGTTGAGAAACACTATCCTGCTCTGTTTTCGTCGTCGTGTAACATTTTTTTTATGATTTAACTGGAAACTAAATAAACCAGCATCAATTTAAAATATTTTAGGTGTCTACGAATTTTGTATAATAACTATTTTTGAAGAGCACAAAAATTCGTACACCAAATGTTTGAATCTGTTAGTATTTTAATATGTTACACATGTAACCCTATATTAAACACAATATAATTCATAAAATGCTCAGATAGGCAGAAATTTTTACACAATTTGATATCCTGACTACGTTAGCCAGCCGGTTTCAATTAGGTATATTCTGAAGCTGGATCCACATTAGCGAACCGACCTGCTCTGTGTCGGTTTTTGTTGCGAACACAAAGGAATTCGCCGAATTTGTCTGGGCGCGTAAGACGTAGTTTTGACGCTCGCAAGCATGGGCGTTTGACACAAAGTTTACATAATCTAGAGTAAATCGTTAATAAATAAATTTCTTGAATTGTATTTCGAGATGTTTCGCCAGCAGTTTGGCTTCTCCAAGATTTTTTGTGTGTTGTATTTATTATATATGTGAAGTTTTAACAAGAATTTAATAAAACTATAATGTAAAGTTTATTTTAACTTAACATATCTTAAACCACTGAAGCTGCGATCACAGCTCTTAAATTAGTCGACTATAGGCTATGACCTGTGCACTGTTGATTGTCACTATCAGTTTGTTATATGGTAACGCGAGCGCCCGTTCACAGCTCTTAATTTAATACAATATGCTTTATTTATTTATTTATTTATTTACTTAATCGAGTTGCAGACAGGTTGAACCCATACAATGCCTTGTTGATTGTAGTTAGTGCTTTCTTTTAATGAGACAGACATATAAACAAACATTAGTTATCTCACTTTACATAATCTAAAAAATACTGTCACACATATTTCAACAAATTTCGGAAATCGTTTAACGAAAAAGAAATGCCGTAGCTGCGGTTATAATTTTGTTATTTAAATTTAGTAAGAAATCACGATCTTGCTGATGGCGGTTTCCTAAAAGGTCACAAATGCTTTTATTCAATCGTAGTTGGTTTGAAAAAACAAAGTTGTCACAACATTCGTTACACATTAATTTTCAGAGCTGCAAACGCTTTCGTTAAATGTTAAAACTATCTACTAATTTTATCCACAATGCATAGTCTATAGTCGACTTATTTAAGAGCTGTAAATGCAGCTTATGCCGGAGTAATTTTTTCTACGAAACTTTGCATAAAATGAGTTACATTGGTTATTTAGAATATATAACTCTACAACATTTTCTAACTGAAATTGTAATTTTTTGTTTATGTTCGTCACATGCTCCACTCTCGGTTCACAGGAAGTTTGCAATACGTTCGTGACACATAGATTTTAAGCGAACATTACCTTACGCTATACATTACAGGCTCGGTGTGGCTAATGTGGACCCAACTTAATAAGAAGCCAAGTAAGAGTCAGAGCAATCAGTAATTAATGCAGTATTAATACATTAAATAGAGCAGTGCTTTCCAACATTTTTGTCTAAGCGACACATTATACTTGGGATAGAAAATGATACCCCCGGAGAAAAATAAATGTAACATGTATAAAAAAGATGAAAAGAAAATAATATACTGAATTCTACTGTTATTTTTATGATTCATTTAAAATTATTTTTATTCGTAGATTGAATATTCAATTAACTGTGTCCGCTATTGCTATTTCGAGAACTATAATAGCTATGAGGTTGGTTAAATTAGTCAACAATTGCTATTTTATATAGGAAAATAAACAAGCTAAATAATTTTTTATTTCGTTATTAAATTGGAACACATAATTCTTTTTCGGTTATTTGATAGAGAATTTTATTCTGAATTCAACGATATGAACAGATAATTGAGAAAAATGCCATTTAAATTTATATTAATTTAATTGAAATCTCGTTGTACGAGGGTTACTTTTTATGTTTTTACGACCTCTAGATGGCAATATTGAAATGTGTCATTACTTTATTCGTAAAATTTTACATTTGTTGTTGTGAAATCATTGACAAGTTTGTGAAAAAATGAATATTAGTCGTGAACGTTTTCGTAAGATGATTTTTCACGATTTTAGTAAAGGCCTAACTCAACAACAATGCATAGATTCGCTTCATTCAACTTTTGGTAATGAAGCACCATCAGTAAAGACTGTTTACAATTGGTTGGTAGAATTTCGTCTTGGTCGTGCGTCCGTCAGTGTGAATCTCGTGAAGGTCGACCAAAATCGGTTGTGATCCAAAAAAACATCGATGCTGTGCGCAAAATGATTGAAGAAAATCGGCATGTGACTTACCGTGAGATACAGGCATCCTTTGGCATATTGCAGACTGCAATACATTCGATTTTACATGAACATTTAGCTGTGAAAAAGATCTGTTCCAGATGAATTCCGCATAATTTGACCGAAGCTTAAAAAAGGCTCATGTTGATTGTTGTAAGGGAATGCTAAAAAAATTCAACCTAGGCACTGCAAAATCCGTATACAACATCGTTACAGGTGACGGAACTTGGATTTATTCATATGAACCGAAAACTAAGCAACAATCCACTGTTTGGTGCCAAGATGAACCGAAACCCATAAAAGTTGTTCGTTCACGAAGTACTTTCAAGAAAATGATCTCTTGTTTCGTCGGCTGTACTGGACATTTCGCAACCATTCCTTTAGAGGATCGGATAACAGTTAATGCTGAATGGTATACAACAATTTTTTTTGCCAGAAGTCATCGACAAAATCAGGAAAAACAAACCAAAAACGTCGCATCATTCTTCATCTTGCCAATGCAAGCTCCCACACAGCACGTCAAACAATTGATTATTTGAAGGAGAAAACATCGAATTAATATCTCATTGCCCGTATTCACCTGATTTATCCCCTAACGACTTTTTTGTTCCTCATTGTCAAACAAAAAATGCGTGTACAGCGATTTTTATAACCTCAAGAAGCTGTTAAAGCCTTCGAAAACCATGTTTTTGAGATACCAACTTCAGAGTGGAAAAAATGTTTCGAGAATTGGTTTGAACGCATGCAAAAGTGTATAAATCTTAAAGGCGAATATTTTGAAAAGCAATAAAACAGTTTGTTCCTAAACATTTTTTTTTCTTTCTTACTTTTTGTAAAAACTTAAAACGTAGCCCTCATAACGAGTGAATATTGATCACCCGAAGATTGATCGTGAAAACCACTTTTTTTTAAATTATGTATAAAATGTTATTCCAGGAATTGAATTTTGTGTGAAACATTTCTTCTGCACATGAGTAAATAACATGTGCTTACGAAGTTACGCAGGTGCGATGCACCGTACATTTCTTTTATAACCTATTGTTTAAAATATGTTAATATTTAGTTTTCTGCATCTCTACCAACAATTATATTAAAAATTGTACTCCAGAGTTCATTATTAGGTGTAACTATTGAATAATCCTCTAAATAAAAGGTCAAAATCTACATGTATCTACTGTATGTATCACGCACGTCTATGCATTTAGTCTAGTTCACCATTATTGGTAAACGGCAGAAAAACTATTGCTGTGGAGTGGCCAATCAATATTGATCACCCGGTATCATTAAATTCAGAATGAATAGTATATTCTGTAACAAGTTTGGAATGAGAAAATTCGATGCGAGTGGAACAATCCGAGCGCGAGCCGCAGGCGAGCGTGAGGAACCACAAGCAACGTTTTTTCTCATTCCAACCGAGTCACAGACCCTACTTTCTCTACCACCACCAAAAAGAAAAATAAGTTAACAAATAATTATTTTAACAAACATTTTATCTTAACAAATAATTTATATTACATAACAAATTAATCAATTAATTAAACTATTTTTTTTATTTATTATTTGTTTAATTTTAATTTAATCGCCGCACATCGGTCACTATTTTAGGTTAGGAAGTTATGTTGCATTTATTTAATGTAAACGTTGCGTATATCTTAATGTAACCCTACAAAAACAAAAGACAACAAGCAAGCAATAGTTATTACATAACAAGTGATGGTATGAAATACACGCAAAATGCATAAGAATATAAGTGCTTTAGAATAACATTCCAACTCTTGTGTTGAATATTAACTTTCTGTAGTCAAAATTGGTTTTAGAATTGCTAAATTCTATAGTGGTCGTGGAGTCGTCGTAATTTCATGTGCCCATTTAACACATTTAACACCACGTGCCCTCCGGTGGGTCATCAGTGTAGTAGAGGTGTGACCACTGGAGAACATGGAAAGCTCAAAGAGTTAAGATTAGAAACACTACGTAATATGAACCACTGGTCCAAACAAAAAATTGCTTTAATCAGTGGTATTCTCTTATAAAATGGTAATTTAATCAACCTCATATCTCTTATAGTTCCCGATATAGCAAAACTGGACAAAAATAACTGTATACAAATGGCAGTTCCTATTTTTATACACAGTAGCGAATCTTAGGTACTAAAAAACCAAATGAAACCAGGCAGCGGAAATGAAATTTTTGGGAACCGTGAATGAATGTACCAGACTGAATCATATTCGCAATAAAGATACAGATAGAACTCGATATACGCTGCAGTTTCGTTCCTAGAAGAACCGGTGTAAACCGAACTGGCGTAAAATGAACCTAACTTATAGTGAGGATATAGGGTTAGGTTCAAAGTAAATAAACAATGGACATAAAGGGTATCTATAATTATTTTATTTGACTTAGTACTCGTACTTAGCGTTTATTTCTGTAGTTTGCTGAGCAGATTGTTTGATTTTATCTGCATTTTTCATAATTGTAACAGTTGAAGGCAGTAAATTCATTATCCTGCAGACATCGATACGTTTTCCCCCACTTTCAATTCATCTAATAACTTCCATCTTCTTGTAAGGGTAGATAGTTTAGCGACTTATAGTTGTTTAGCGACTCGTTTTCTAACTTCGACGCGTGCGGCAAAATCAAATCTTATGAAACTTGTGTTTTAATATACTATTGTATAACTGGATTTACTATGGTATACAAATTATTTCAAAAAGCATATTAACAAATATAATATTCAAATTATTTATTTAAAATGTGAGAATATAAAAATTCAGCCGTAGTTATGCCGGTGGTTTTTAATCTTTTCGGAGTAGGGAAACAACTTTTAATTATAGAAAATTTGTTGCGAAACACAAGTCAAAAAAATATAACCAGTGATCATTTGAAAAAAAATAAAACTTAAGTAGGCTATGGATAGAAATGGGTGTATTTTATTGTATACTGCAGAGGTTCCTAAACTTTTTCGGTTCCGGGCGCCCTTAATGTATTAAAATTTTCTCGCGGCGCCCCAAGTCAATACATTCAATCAGAGCCGTAGCAATGTTATCGGCACCCTTGGCAAATGAAGTAAATTGATAAAATTTACTGAGCAAATGAAGAACAAAAAAAAAGGTCCTCACCTCCCCTGGGTCTTCGCGGCGCACAGTTTGGGAAAGGCTGGTTTACTGCAAAGTAGACGTCTTTCTCAACCACCGCAGCTAAATTTCTCCAATCCGCGAAAATTTTAAAAACATATATCTAATAGTGTAAAATGTTTTGTAAAATAATTTACGGCTACATAGCAAAAAATTCATTCAATTTTGGTTAAAAGTGTTGTGTGGTTTTAGTGTTAAAATTTTCATTTAAAAAAAGTAAAAAGTTCAGTAGTTTTAACCTAATCACCGTGTAAATCTTCATTTGTTCAGATAGTGTTATTTTTATAAAATATTACTTTTTCAGTGTTAAAATTAACACTGCTTTAACACTTTTATTTTCTAATATTATAATTTAACTAGTATTTAAGTGCAAACTATACTAAATTTAACCAAAAAAGATGTGTAAATAATTAAAACGAAAAGCGAGGCTGCATGGTACTTTCAGTTCATTTTTTAATGTACCTTCATGGTACATGGTACATGGTTCCGTCTCTGTAATACTACTTTTTGAGTGTATTAACATATAAGTCGATACATTTTACCTCAATTATTGTTTATTGTAGCTCTGTATTGTATTCTCGGGATCTTTGGGGTTTGTTCATCTTTGAGCCTCTCGTGAACTTGTAGCATACATCTTTTCATGAAAATCTTTTCAAGAAACTCTTCGTAATTCTCTTGACGAGTCGCGGCAGAGATTTTGGAGCTATGTAAAGGGCAGAAGTGTTCATTTTGAAAACTGGTTGTTGTTTCGTATTATGTTTTAAACTAAAAATTAAATACTTTTGAGCATTTTGTGAAATTACACTGAAAATTGAGTGATAGTATATATCAGTGTTTCTCAACCTTTTCTGGCCTGAGACTCCCCGAAATTATGTAAATATTGTCTGCGGCCCCCCTATATTATGGTGTATCAAAATAATGAGATCAGAGTTTTTTCGAAAAGGCAACGTGTGAACAAGTTGGGAAAAATTTTAAACTAAAATTTATCCACAAAATTGAATGGTAGTCTTGAAATTTTCCGGAAAAAAACGGAAGTACATGATATCAAGGACCATTTCGAATTTTGAAATGAGAACGTATGTCATATTAGATATCTTTGGATAGAGCTTTTCAACAACTTTTACTTAAACATTTTTTAAATATCTTTTACGGTTCACAAAAAATATTTGATATTTTTAAATGACGATTATATTCCCTATAATAACTTGAAAGTAAAGTATTTTTATTCACAAGTGTTCAAATTGCCTTCTTAATTTAAACACATTTGCATCCTTACTCTTGAGTTATCTGTAGCTCGGAGAGCAATTAAAAAAATATATAATAAAAAATATTGCACTTTCAAGTCGTACCTACTTCAGAGTACAACTTGAAAATACTTGAAGTAACTCCAACGCTAACCATTGTCAGAGAAACCCATCAACCGACACATACAATTGATTTGACCTTGATATAGTCTACTTATAGTCTGTTTCTTTGGTTAAAGCGGAGCTAAATTTTCAAATATAGTATTTTTTATCGATTGAATGAAGCTTTTGATCATTTTGTTTCGTAAAAGCCCATTTACTCATTATAAAGTTAGCTAGTGACCAGAGCCGTAACAATGTTTTTGGCGCCCTTGGCAAATAAATTAAATTAACTTAAAATAGCGTCCTTTTAATAGACAAGTGAAAATATAAGCTAAAAAAAGTCCTCACTTCCAAAATACAAGTGATGACCTAAAAAAAAGCTTTTGCACTACAAATGATTGTCAAAAACAAAGAAAAAAACACGCCCATGGCGCCCCTCTTTAGGCCTCGCGCCCCTGGCACTGGCCCCGATGCCAGGCCGTTACTACGGCTCTGCTAGTGACAACTTAAACCTTTGAAATAGCCTGTAGTTTAAATTAGTTGTCAAGATAAGTATATTATGTATAAAAATAAATAGAATATTTATTTTATTTATGAAAAGTATATTTTTATGAATATAAATATAAAATACTCGTATTTATAAATATGAATAAAATTTATATCTTGCAAGATTGACTGCATTTTGATTATATTTTCATGTTTCGATCTTTTATGATTTCGCGGCCCCCCGGTTGATAAACGCTGGTATATATGGTATGACTAGGTATATATAAGTTAATTTATTGTAATAACAATGTTTTAGCCAATAACATTGATCTGATTGAAGTTTCATTGATCTAATATGTGTTTCATGGTTTTGTGAGAATTAAGCTGCGTTCAGAGCTCTTTAAATTAGTTGACTGTTCACTTAGCTTTGTGAATAAGTTTAGTAGATATTTTTAACGTTCAAGGCAGCGTTTACAGCTAAGGAAATTATTGCGTTACGAATAGTGTGACATGTGTGTGGCTTTAAATCAACTACGGCGGCTTCGTAAAATGTTTATTATCTATTATCGTTTTCCTAATTCTGCTTCCCTAGATTTTTACTAACTAAACCTAACCTAATTACCTAAATTATATTTACTGTTCGTCTTTGTAATTTTGGGCAAGATTTGTTGTAATCGGCGCGATGAAATTTTGTTAGGTTATGTAAAGGCATACAATGGAAACGTTCTCTACGATGTAGACTAAGATAGCCAATGTGTTTATATGTCTGTCTCGGTACGAAATTTGGCGAACCAATTTGATATTGTCTGCTGCGTTGTAATATTAGAGCCAAATACACTATTAATGTTTCGCGCGGTCTGCGATGCCGTAGTTCCACGTAAGAACTCATACTTCATAATAGTGCGAATTTCCGACCGTTCCATTTTCAACAAAATTAATTTTTAAAAAAAGTTTTTGATATTTTTTTGAGCATATAATGATTTCTTTAAACAGGCGAGATGTGTAACTGTCCAACAAAAAAAAAACAACGGTAAAATATTAAGCCAATGTAAAATAATAAGCTGTTAAAGTTGGCAATATTTATAACTACAATTGCATCAATTTCATCCTTGACGACCTGATATTTTCACCTTTCTGTGTAAATTAATTCAGAACTCGACTCAGCTGCGAGCAATACTTAAATACTGTTTGTACAGGGATAATAGAGTTAATGAAACGTCACACTGAACACGTGACAACTCACCTTTTCTGCCACACGCGTTACTTGAGCATTGGCAACTTATTCTGTACGTTTTAAGGCGGCGCACAACCCTATAGTTCCCTATAGTTTCTTATACAAAACTAATAATCGGAAATAAAATTAATAACAATCTATATATCAAAATTCGCAGCGAATTTTTATCTATCTAATAGGATATTTTAAATTTGAGAAAAAACTGTCATGTAATTGTAATTAAGCAAATTGCATTATAGACGACATCTTGTAAACCAATCGACGCATATTTGCGTACGATGCGGCAAATTGTAGCTAAAGCTTCATTCTACAAAAGAGTTTTAGCTATTATGTTCTATTGTGAAAACTACTTATAGTTATTGTAATTGGTAGTCTATATTTGCCGCCATCTTGAATCTGCCGCGGTTCTCAAAATAGGTGTAACGGGTAAAAATGATTTAATTTTTGTGAAGAATACGTGTACCAAGTGGCATTCCATTATCATCAATTATAATATTTTTCGACGAGGGTTCTAAACTATAAGTAATCAAGTCGAAAAAAATGTTGACGTATTATTTGAACATTTCTACACAAAACTATATAAATATAAAAATTATTTGAAACACATAAATAAATTTAAAAAATTACAGAACAATGTTGCTGATGTCAATTATTAAGTTATTGAGCGATAATATTTTTACAATAAATATTTCTACAATTAAAAATATCTTATTAGATAGATAAAAATTCGGTGCAAAATTTAATGTATAAATTAATACTAATTTTATTTCAGATTGTTAGTTTTGTATAAGAAATTGGTAACCTCTAGGGGTTATACGCAGCCTTAAACAATGTTTCTATACTGGATCTAAAAAAATAAACAATTTAAAAAATATGTAATGTGCATTTTATATTCTAAACCATGAAAAATTCTCGAAATTTTCTGCAGAAAAAAACATTCCAAAACTAATCCTAAACTTACGCTAACATTCTTGTAGTTTGCAAACTTTTTACAATATTTTTTTTTGTAAGTTTTCCAGAGATTTTATAAGACGATAACCAAACTTACATCAATGTAATGCGGGTAGTATAAGCAACACATTAATCATTTTTAAAATTAACAATTCGAATTTAAAACATTAATTATATTTTTACTATTGATTTAAATTCCACAAAGAACAATAAATGTATATTTTCTTATACAAGGGAAAAAATTTATAGCATCTATTTTTTATTCATGTCATTTAAAGTGACCCTATTTTTTTAGACGTGTTTTTCGTTCAGACGATATTTGTGCTTTTATTTTAAATGAGAATTACATTATTTATTTATTATATAAATGTGTAAATTATTCATGGATGGTTGTAACTAAATTTAGATTACAATTTAAGATAGACATTTTTTAATTTTTTTCACTACTTATAAAGACGATCGTCGCTACATGTTGAACTGATATATGTCATTTCATAAATATAAGCAGAACGTAACTCCTTAAGGGTAGGCACGGCAGTATAGTTCTTACAAGTTTCTTATACAAAACTAACAATCTGAAATAAAATTAGTAACAATCTATACATAAATATTTGCAGCGACTTTATATCTATCTACTAGGATATTTTTAATTATAAAATAAATGTTATTATAATTGTGAATAAACAAATTCATTATAGACCCCCAGCTTGGGTTTTGAATTGTCATCCAAAATAATAAAAAGTGAAAGGATCCCATCATACTGCCCCTTACTAAGATAATCAATTCTTGTATTGCTACCAATTGTTTTCCTGATAAACTAAAACTAGCCAAAGTTCTGCCACTTTTTAAGAAAGGGGCATTAACAACCTAAATAACTAGGTCTATCTCTATATTACCGGTCTTCTCTAAAATCTTAGAAAAAGTCTTAAACCATCAAATAACATATTATTTTATTGATAATGAATTATTTTCAAGTAGTCAGTTTGGCTTCAGGGGCAATTAAAATACCACTGATGCTGCTTTGGATTTTATAACTCACGCCACGGAAGCTCTAGAATATGGTGAGTTCTGTTTCAGTACCTTCCTCGATCTCAGCAAGGCCTTCGATTGCTTATCACACGAGATTCTAGTCAACAAATTATCTTACTATGGTTTTGACGATAAAAGCCGAGCTTTGCTGAAATCTTACTTAGCTAATCGTAGTCAATTTACGCAAATTGCCAGTTCTAGATGTGAATATCTTTCTTTGCACTTTGGTGTCCCACAAGGCTCCGTCCTTGGACCTCTTCTCTTCTTAATCTATATAAACGACGTCCCTTCTTTTTTAAATGCTAAATCTATTCTGTATGCTGATGATACAACTCTGCTGGCTTGTAATTCTGATTTCGATCCACTTTTAATGGATAATATTGCTCTGGTACACAGTGTTAAGTCATGGTTTAATAGTAACAATCTGACCCTTAACTCAGACAAAACTCAGTCCTTGCTGCTGACTACTAGAAAACACGACTTCGATAATCCTCCTTACATTAAAATCTGAAGCACAGATATTACATTAAAAGCGTATTTTTCCCTTTTTGAGTCCCACCTAAGATATGGTTTAATAATATGGGGCCATTCAGCTGCGGCTAATAGGATTTTTGCTGTTCAGAGAAAAGTTATTAGAGTTATTGCAGGTGTTCCTTTTGACGCTGAGTGTCGTGATCTTTTTGTGAAATTTAAAATAATGATCCTACTATCTTTATTTTTATACGAGTGCCTTATATTCATATATAAGCATAGAAGCACGTATAGTACCTTTAGTGCGCAACACACGCATGACACGCGCTCTAAAAACAATATTGGTTCTAATTTTATTCGTCTCAACAAATCTAGAAACGCTTCGAATTATTTCTTTATTCGTTTCTTCAACTTACCCATGAGCATTACATCATCGCCTTTCAATGTTTTCAAAAAGACCATAAAAAATATGTTAACTAGCAATTCAATATATATTTTAGAGTTTAACAATATTAGTTTCAAAATGTACAACTAGTTATAATATAGTACCTATGTTATTTTATGGGTTTTGCCATGTTATGTATCATGTAACAATCTGACTAACTAAAAGCTGTATAATGTACAAGTTTACTTGGTCAATAAAGAATTATTATTATTATTGTATACCAACTGACGCATATTTGCGTATAACGCAGCAAATTATGACTAAAGCTTCATTCTACAAATATGTTTTTAGCTATTTTGCTATCGTGAAAATTACTTACATACATAGTTATTTTATTTATACCTTTTGGTTAAAATCTACATATTATTTACATATGGTTTTATTTAATTTATTTCAAATACGTATTCTAATTGTTGTTGAATCTTCGTCTCAAATCTTCTGTTCTCTCTAAAATGTTCTGTATCCATTTCCATCCTTGCCCTGCAAGTCAAATTTTAATTGCCCACGTTACTGTAAATAGATTTAAGACTAGATTGCCATTGTAACTTAGTAATATTATGTTTTAAGAGTGTTAAGAGTCTTATAAATGTGAAATAATTTCTAGAATGAAAAATACTTCTACTTTGAAGGATAACTGTGATGAATATGATATAAAGTACTCATTGTACATCATAACAATGTTTATAATCCCTATTATTTTCAAGACTAAGCTACTAAAAAGTAACTGAAACTTTGATATACACCATTAAATGACATTGTGACGTTTATAGTCGTCGCATAACTCTTAGGACAAAATACGACGGCATACAACGATTCCGTAAAAGATATATGGCGTAAGAAATAGGGGGGAGTCTGTGATACATTGTATATCATCTAGTGACCATTGAACCCCTAAATAACAGAATCAGGACAAGGAACTAGGGTGCTAGGGTGGATCTCTATTTTGACGGCAACTAGAACACTGATTGCTCAACTGTGAGACGGTATTAGTTTACTGGATCGCTATTCTTAAGGAAACTCATTCATATCTAGGACACCACCACATTAATATCCTCATTTATAAATCTTGATTGACTTACTTCAAAATGAACAATTGACATAAAAATTCAACAAGTACTCAAAATCTAAAATTATGTCGATTCTTTTATAGTGGGACAATAAGTGACGAAAGTCACAGATGAAATAAATAAGTATACAGGTTGTTAAAGTGAAATTAACGCCATTGTTAACTTTATTATTAGCAAAGCTACCATAACGATTAAATGGATAAACTAATAGTTTTTTATTTTACCTAGATGACGGTGGGAAAACACCACCTTGTTAGGCCATCATCAGAAGATTTTTTCCCAGTGGCGTAGCCAAGGGGGGGCTAAGGGGCTGTAGCCCCCCTTTGGATAGTAAATACACACTCGCACGTATGAGTATATGAGGACATAATTTTCTATATCATTTTAACTGTAAAATTCTAACCAAGAAAAATAGCAACAGCCCCAATTATTATAGAATAGTATATCAATTTAAAATTTAAATATTGCCCGAAAATTTTAGTTCGACAACGAAAATTCAAGAGTCAAAAGCGTAGTGTATTTCACGTGAAACATAGGAAACCTCAGTTCTCGCATGTTTCATGTTTGTAGATTTGTATTTTGTACGGTGTAAAATAAAAGAAGTTGACGTTCAATGTGATTCATAAATTAAAATAATTCTATTTACGTTTACCATTAGTATTTCAATTAATTGAATTTGTGTTTCGTGAAAGGAATAAAGTCCATATCCTAACGCAGTGTGAAAATAGATAGTAATTTCTCTTTTTAATATTACCTGACTGCATCTTAAATATGAAGTGATTTTTTAATGTTGGCCAGGGCCGCGCCAACATTACACCCCAGCGGCAAGGCTTGGGGAGCGGCAAATTAGATTAAATTATTATATTATTTGCTAAATTTGGTTTTTTAGGGGCGGCATATTTTGTCTGGCATCTCAGCGCCATAGTACCTTGGTGCGGCTTGATGTTGGCTAATCTATGCAAAATACAACAGCAAATGTCAAATTTGATTATGAATTGACAAATTCATTGTTAAGCTCTAATGAAACTGACATTTTAAACTGATAAGTTATCTTAACCTACAAATTTTATAAAATCCTGATTTTCAATGTAAAAAAGATCTGGTTAAAAGTTCCATTCCATCATTAAAAGTCACTAGATTTCAAAATATAGTAAATCTATAAAAAATGAAGCATACGTACTTATCATATTTATTACTATAAATTTGTTAAATTATTGTTCATTGGGAAATACATGTAGAAGAAGATGAAGTAATAGATAAAATGAAGAAAACACCTCGACGATCCTTGTTATGATTATTTACTGATTATACATTCTGATAATAATTAGATTACTATGTTCTATTTGGTAATGTTTTTTTTTTTTTTATTATATTTTTTGTTGAAATAAATTTGGGTTCTTATTTTGATAATAGTTACATATAAATTTCTTTTGAAAAGAATAAATACATTTCTTAATATAAAGTATGTGGTTTAATTTTATAAAAATGATGCATGTTTTGAACCCCCCCCCCCAAGAGGAATTTATGGCTACGCTACTGCCTAAAGCTCAAGCTAAAATCTTGAAATATCTTACTTATTATTTAGTTTCGTTTATTCATATACATCAAAAATGTGAAAGGAGAGTATTTCTTATAAGGTTGAAATATCTAATGAAAATTTTACAACGAAGACACACCCACTCTCACAAAAATACATATAATCTGATTGAAATATCTAATTTATTTATTTATTCAGGAGGGTTAACCAACAGAAACGTCCTAATAGACATTCCCAATTACAGGTCAACACAAGTAAAGCAGATAATACACAGTACAAAATATAAATGTGTTACATTAAATGTCTTACAGAAGAAAATATATATATATATATATATATATATATATATATATATATATATTTATAACTTTCTGTTTATAACTGGTGTAAACTATTCACACACCTCCTCAGACTGATGATGACCACATTTTCGTGGCCGAAACGTCTCCATTTTATTAATTCATAATATATATTTTATAATTTGACGATCAACAGAGAAGTTTTATTTATATATACATATATATATATATATATATATATATATATATATATATATATATATATATATATATATATATATATATATATATATATATATATATACACACACACAAACATATGTACATATAAGTTAAATATAATCAGTTGCCTAGACAGTGTTTTTTAAAATATTGTAGTGAACAGGAAAAAATGTGCAAAATGTTAAAAGAAGAAGATATTCTAGCAATTGGTGAATTTATTCCCAGATTACTGTTGTAGCGGTGATTGTGTAACAGCATACGATTTCTCAAAACATATGAGTTACAATTAAATCCAAAGTAAGGAATTAAGTTGATAGAATCTATTTCATTATTTAATATTCTATATAAGAAAGCTAGATCATGGACGGTTCTTCTATCACGCAGACTTTGCATATTGTAGAATTTTAAATTTTCTTCGTATGAGCGAAAATGCAGGTGTCTATTAAACTTATAGTTTAATTTGTTGATAAATTTCTCTTGAACTTTTTCTATTTTGTCCATATATGTATTATATCGAGGATTCCAAGTCGGACTAGCATATTCGAGTGTGCTTCTAACTAAACTGTTAAACCGATAGATAAGCGCTCGATGACTGGAAAACTCGTTCGTTACTCTGAAGATAAATCCTAAGTTTCGGAGTGATTTTTTGACAATAAGGTCGATGTGTTGATCAAAAATTAATTTAGAGTCCAAGATGATTCCAAGGTCCTTAATTTCTGATACTGGTTGCAGTGGCAAATTATTTAAATTGTAATTGTATTTTAAAAGATTGAAGTTTTTTGTGAATGTTATAACCTTGCACTTTGTTGGATTTAGTGTTATTTTATTAATAGTACAGAAACCAACAAGTCTGTTCAAGTCATCCTGAAGTTCTACACAATGTACGTTCTTAGTGATACATTTAAATAACTTTAAGTCGTCAGCATACATTAGATGTTTAGAATATTTGAAGCATGTGCCGATGTCACTAATAAATATGGAAAATAACAGTGGCCTCAAGTGGGAACCCTGTGGCACGCCTGATGTGACATGAACTGTAGGAGACTTAAAATTATTTACCACAACAAATTGAGTACGTTTGAAAATGTATGATTCAATCCACCGCAACAGATCACCACTTATTCCAAACTTCTCTAGTTTAAATAATAATGTAGGATGATGTACTTTATCGAATGCTTTAGAGAAATCGGTGTATACTGCAGTGACCTGTTGCCGAAGATCAACACACTCACTTAAATATTGAACAAAAGGCACCATATTAGTCAAAACCGATCTACCTTTGTTAAAACCATGCTGTTCACAGGGAATAAATTGTTTTATCATAAAAAATAATTTTTCAACAACACAGGCTTCAAAGATTTTTGCAAATATTGGCAACAAAGAAATCGGTCTGTAGTTTTCAACATTAGATTTAGAACCATTTTTAAAGACGGGAGTTATCTGAGCAACTTTCCATACGTTAGGAAAAACACCTTTTTTGAGCGACTTTTCTAATGTATCATTGACATAACAGCAAAAATGAATATGAGAAAAAAACTATTCCTTTCTGTTCGATGCAGTTTTTAATAAGATATGTAGTATATTTGGGAAGTTATGAGGAACGAAGTATCTCACTCATTATTTATTTAACATTGAAAATATATAGAAAAGAGTGGTTTACAATTAAGAAAGGATTATTTTGTGTTCTACTTGAATATGAAAAGTCTCACTCAGGGCCGCAGTAAGGAAACCTTGCGCTAGGGGCAGAGCCGTGTTTTGGCGCCCTTGGTAAATAAAAACAAGGTTCTTACCTCTCAAAATTGAAGTGATGAGCAAAAAAAAGGTCCTCACCTCCCAAAATTCAAGTGATGAGCAAAAAAAAAGGTCCTCATCTTCTTCGCAATGGCGTCCCTTAACAAGCCCGTCAGCGCCCGTTTCCTTAGTGCGCTAGGCACCCCCCCTCCCCCCCCCTTACTGCGGCTCTGTTCTCACTTATCATTTAGGTTACAGCAAAAATATACCTTACAAAAACCGTACGAAATACGGGTACTCCAGCTAGTAAACAATAACGTTGAACAATATTTCAGGTTGATATATTTACTACAGTACATAGTAAGCAGTTTACAACAGAAAATTTGTATTTATATAGGGAGAGGCAGCTTTGGGATAGTTTTTAGTTTTTACAGATGTTAAAAACTTATATGTAATATCTAGGAACAAAAAAAGAATATTAGGTTGCAAAACACATGAGAAACCAAATAATAATATTTGATTTAGTGGAATAATACAAAATCAATAACAAAATAAATGATTTAAATTAACAAAATAAAGTCCAAATGTTCCCTTCAGAATGGAGGATTGGGACTCCTTAAAGTAGCCTTGGAGCAATTATATACTTATAATGCTATAACACATTTTTATATAATATTTTCAAAAATATGAAAGTTTTGAAGGAAATGTAAATATTTACAATGTGTTTTTTGAGTTCTTTGAAGAAAGGTTTTATTAGCTTAACAAAAATGTGTTCCCCAGTCACTTCGAAAATATCTTTTATCTCGGAGAAATAAAATTCTATAGGTTTTAGCCCTCCTAACAATTTTACTTCGTATTCAATACTAATTTTCAATACTATTTTCGCAAAATACGTACTCAGGCATAATAAAGGCATCTTCAATATCTATCTTTAAAATTTACAAGTTCTGCTTGTTCTTCATCACTTGATATATCCATTCATAAGAATAGATATACAGTAATCCCTCAATTTACGCGGGTAATTGGTTCCACGAAAACAGAGCATAATTAAAACCGCATAAATGGAGCAATAGAAAGCCGTGTAAAAAATAGGCATCTGTTCCATATTCTCAAATATTTTACTCTTGGTGAAACAGAATCATTAAACTAGAGCATCTTACTATTACATATATATTCAGAATCAATTAAATTTTAAATCATTGAAATTCACTCTTTTGTCGCTGCTGATGGTACAAAGAACCTCTCCAGTGTCTGATGCTTACTTGCTCGTTTTCTTTCCTCTAGTATGAGTACATACGGTGCCATCTGAGCTTTTAAGCCCCTGTAGATTAAGCCACTTCTTTGGCTATCAGGATCTATGTTTTTAATAAAATCAATAGCTTTTTGAACCATAGATATGGCTTCATCTTCTTCATTTTCTTGCTTTTCCTCTTCCCTGTTCTCTTCTTGGTTTAATTTAATAAGACCATTAGTTGTCAATTTAGCATCGTGTGATTGTAAAAGTTCTTCAATATCAGAAGCATTTAAATCAGGGCTTCGAACCGTTATTTTTTTCGTTTCGGTTTTCGTTCCGGTTCAATTAAAAAAATATATATCGGTTCGGTTCCGGTTTTCGTTCCGGCAAAAATAACGGTTTTTTTCGGTTTTCGGTTCAGTTCCGAGTGATAAATTTTTAAATGCTTTTATTTGTATTAGAAATTTATTTTCTGCTATAATTTAGAAGAACATTTTATTCCTTATTCTGTGATAATCATACCAAGGTTGCTGATAGGGGGAGGGGGTTCTGGGCGTTCAAGCCGCCCCCTCCCCGAAATAATAGAAGCGCATTTTTTTTTTACTTATCAGTTAAAAAATTACGAATTACGATTTTTTTTCTGCTCATCAGTTTAAAAAATAATCTTAAATAAAATTTATTTTAAATTCACTCACATAAACATTATCTGAACCGAAATAAACCGATATTTTTTTTTCGGTTCAGTTCCGGTTTTCGTTCCGACAAAAATAACGGTTTTTTTCGGTTTTCGATTTTCGGTTCAGTTTCGGTTCGAAGCCCTGATTTAAATCATTAAATTCTTCACCTTACAATTGTTGCCCTATTGCCATTATCTCGGCAATTCCGGTTTCAACAGTTTCTAATAAACTGAAATCGTCTATTAATTTGGAAACACAATCTGGCTAAAGATTTTTCCAGATAGCATTCATGGATGTGTTCTTTAGGTCTAATAAACAAAAAATGTAGATCTTAACTATATCTAAAAAAAAGTCCGGGAAATTATATATCTATTATGCACCGATATCGTTTATTGGACAGTTTTTGTTTTTAAACGTAATAGTTTTTGTATTATAAAGTTTGTGGGTGCATAACATCGGAGTTTCATAGTGATGTATCAATTATTTCTGAATAATAAATCAGAGCATCTCACGCAGAATCATAAAGTATTTTAAACTACACAGCAAAGATTGATAATAACGAAGTTATAACAGTGTAAAGTAACGCATGCACAGAAATGTTGAAAGTTATACATGTATGGCGCTATTTGGTATGGAACTTACCAATAGATGGCACTGCTGGAGAATTATTTATTTCCCATCGCCTAATAGTTAATTGAAAATTATATTATCGTTTTATATATTTAACTTTTACGCTATGAGCGTTATGTTCTACTTTCTTGGATTTAAAGTAGTTAAATGCCGTAGCAAAGCACGGGTACACCAGCTAGTACAATATATTATTTAATTTTATAGTGTGTGGTTTTATTTTATTTATAATAAAACTACTAGTCTGATTGCGAAATTAAAGTTAAATTAATTCACACAGGTCATTAAGTTCATATAAATAATATAAACCTTATAAATAATTCAAAATTAATCAACACAATCCTTTCGATATACGGTAAAGCTCATAAAAATTCTATAAAACTGCTCATAAAAATTCATTGTGTCCACGTGCCAGCGTTTAAGATAGTGTTATGAATTTTAAATAAGTTATAGTCAACTAATTGTTAAACATGTTATATGAGCTTCGCAACAGCTGACTGTAACTAACACTCAACACTATAGGGCAATTGGATATAATTAACACATATATATGCAATGCACACAAATTATGATTGCAATACATTTTCTACGTAAACTGTCCATCGTTTTAGTAAATTGTTTAATTCTTTTATTCTAATATCAAGAGTTAACAAGTAAAATACTATATTTAATTCCAGTTTTTAGGGTTTTATAGGTATGACCAAAAAACCCTTATACCGTCATTTTGTCGTCTGTCTGTCTGTCTGTCTGTCTGTCTGTCTGTCTGTCTGTCTGTCTGTCTGTCTGTCTGTCTGTCTGTCTGTCTGTCTGTCTGTCTGTCTGTCTGTCTGTCTGTCTGTCTGTCTGTCTGTCTGTCTGTCTGTCTGTCTGTCTGTCTGTCTGTCTGTCTGTCTGTCTGTCTGTCTGTCTGTCTGTCTGTCTGTCTGTCTGTCTGTCTGTCTGTCTGTCTGTCTGTCTGTCTGTCTGTCTGTCTGTCTGTCTGTCTGTCTGTCTGTCTGTCTGTCTGTCTGTCGGTCTGTCTGTCTGTTCGGTAAAAATTCAGCCAAACGGCTAAACCTAGAGAGTTTAAATTTGGCATGCTTATACAACTCTTTGACCCGCACATAGGAAAAATACTAAAACATCTAAAAAACATACCCCCCTAAAAATATAAACAAATATGTGCTCATAGAAAACAAAAAATTTTTTTTTTAATTTTTGAGTAGGGTATCAAATGAAAGCCCTTAGTACGTGGATTAACGATCAAATTTTTATTTTTGCAAAATAAATTATTTTAATGCGATTTTTGCCAAAATTGTACAAAAAAAATTTTGTCCCACACCCTGTAGACCAGATGGTTTAAATTAAAAATCTAAAAAAATTCTAAGTAATGTATATTGGTGTGAACCGAAATAGTACAACAGGAATTTTTGATCAGATTATGTTTTCGGAAAATAACGCATTTTTTTGTGGTTTTTGGTTCACAAAGTACAAAAGTTATACCAATGTAAGACAATCACATGCAAGGCGTGCGATAGCGTAATGGGTTAGAGCACTGGTGTCGTAAGCTAAAATGTGCTGGAAACGGAGGGTTTCGAGTTCGAGTACGGAGTGAATTTTATTTTTTCTGTTTTTTTTTTGCATTTTTAGTATGTTGAAATTATTTTGTCAAAATTCTAGTTATATTTTGACAAATGTTGTATTTAATTTTTAAGAACGTAAATTTAATAACCAGTCTTATTATATGATTAACAGACGATAAATTATTTTAAAAATATCGTTCATTTTGCCGTGATTACTACAAAGTAAAATTTGTCCTACACACTCAGCATACCGCCTTCACTTATTATATACCTGCGAAACCCTGAAATGTGTGAATATTCACACTTCACATCAATTTTTTTAATTGAAGAATAAAGATTAGTTAATTCTTTGGTAGAATGTAAAATGCATTATGAATAGAGAGCGGCTAGTCTAGGTGTTAATACGTTTGAATCCTATTAAATTAAAATGGACAATGGGGGTTTTCCAATTAAGTAGGATTAAATCATATGATGACCAAGGAAGGCTTTATGTAAGGGCAAATGGGCAATACTTCAAGAATTTTTTTTTTTTATTGTTTAAATCTGTAGCGAGCCCTGATACGTTACTTGAACCGTACCATTTATTATTCAATTAGGTAGCGAGCTTGTGATATTATATAAAGTCTGATCTCAAACTGAAATGAGATTCCTGACTAAAGGATTTCGGGTACTAGGCGTGAGTGTTACCCAGGGTTCTTCATTACGATATGTGAAGTAAATGATATGTATTAGTACTTACCAACCGACTGATAAGGCATCTTGTAATTAATCTGGATCTTAGCTGTTCACTTATGTTCTTAAAGGTGAAGGTTTACACACGTTAAGTAAGACGGTTTAAAATTAATGAATTTGATTTATTATAATATACTATTTACAAGAGCAAGTTTGAAAAATTAAAATATAGGTAAAAATAATGACAAAGATTAAAACAAATGGAATCAGATAGACCACCAGAATGCCGACACAGAGCCTCTAAGAATTCAACAACTTAGATGTTTACGTTAACCGGACCGAATACTTTCTGCCCCTTCTTCAGAGAGATGGGGGTTTATATAAGAGGAATAGTAGCGTTTCTGGGAAAAATGGTTTAAGCTTTGTTCAAGAAAATGCTAGTGTTCAAAGTTATTAAGTAAGAACTCTGAACAAATTTCTCCTTGAACAATGAACCATAAAAAATATATATACGTTTATTATAATTTCTTTTTTATTATAATGATGATGTTAAGCTTGTTTGTTTTTATACGCTATAGACATAGACTAGCTGGAGTACTCGTACTTCTTACGGTTTTTGTAATGTATATTTTTGCTTTAACTATAATAAGTGAGATATTTAAGTTTCAAATAAAACGCAATATAATCGTTATTTTGTTCTAAACCACTATTTTGTATGTAGGTATACAAATTTTGTATATAGGTAATACATAGTACACCTATATTTGATGTTAAGTAAATAATAAGTGAGATACTTTGCTTATAGGTAGCTCTCCCCATATCTCCCCAAATTTATATCTTATTAAAAACTACATTAAACAGAGGGGAATAGAGTTTTTTCTCAGATTCATTTTTGCTGTTCATAAAATATGACAGAGATATTTCAATCTTATAAGTAACACTCTCCTTGCCCCCTAAATAATCTTCTTATTAAAAACTGCGGTGAAGAGAAAAAATTTTTCCTCATGTAAAAAATTTAAATAATAAGTGAGATATTTCAAGATTTTAGATTTAGGGTGTCCCTCGTAACTCCCCAATCATCTAAATTCATCTAAATGAAACAGTTCCTAAAAATAAAAGATTTATTTTCTTATTATAAACTATTTTTTATATATATCTTTAATAAGAGAGATATGTATAGATTTTAGTAGATTTGAAGGGTTATAACTGCCCAAATATTCATCTCATTGAAAAAATGAATTGAACAAAGAAGATTTGCTTTCTTACTATAAACAATATATATATATATATTTCTGTCAAGTCAATAATAAGGGAGTTATTTTAAGATTTTTAACCCCAAAACACCCCCCTAGAATAAAAATTTTGAGATGCCTCATAGCTTATGTTCGAATTCTGATTCTAGTCTATCGTCGTACCAAATTACGTGAAAATATGTCCAGCCGTTTTTGCGTGAATCTCGGACAGACAGACAGACCGACAAAAATTGATTTTTTGCGGATTTTGTCTTACAATCATCTGAAATATGTAGATGGGGCGGAGTTTGGTCTAGGCAAAATAGGCAACTGCCTAGGGCCCGTATTTTTTTGGGGCCCGCAAAACGGTTTTATTATACATTTTTTTTAAAATAGTAAATCCCGAAATGAGAACTTTGCCTAGGGCCCCGATTTTCCTTAGTCCGTCCCTGTGTGTCAAAACCATGAAAATGAAAAGCTGAAAGCATGAAAATGAAAAGCCCAAAGGCATGAAAAATCAAAATAGAAAAAATAGTATAAAAAACACTTTAATTAAAACTTTTTGCCACAATTGTCGATTAGAAAACTTCGAGGCGTGTGGCAAAATCATGCTTTATGAAACTTTTGATTTAATATACTATTAATCCTGTGAATTTCTTTACAATGGGATATAACTAGGGTGACCATCCGTCCCGGTTTTAGTTTAATTGTCCCGGTATTTAGATAATCCTGCATTTGTAAGAAAATATATCTATAATATGAGAGGTGAATACCTTTTTTTTGCTCTTCACTTAGTTTTGGGAGGTGAGGACCTTTCTTTTTTCTCTGTGTCCCGGTTACCCTTCACTGAAATCTGGTCACCCTAGATATAATCTGTATAAACAAGTACGAATTTTAAGAATTAACATGAAACATATGAAATTGTTGAATTTTTCTAAACTGCAAGTTAATTCTTGCTTGAGTATATTGATGGAGGTATAAATAGAGGGCGAATTTATATATTTTCCGATAAATAACATTGCATTGAGGTCGTAAATTCATGGAACTCAGTAAATTTCTGGCTCTAGCTGGAATGTCTAGACTTACATGAATGGCACATCGATCTTAGGAATTCCGACAAGTATTTTACTACCCCTTCATTCTGCACGAAATGTTTTTTATATTACAATAACATACAGAGCTGTATTTAAGTAATTTGTGGAATTTTACCTTTATATACTTAACACAAGAGCCCTGTTTTGAATATCAAAAGCATTACGAAAGGTTATCAAAGTCTCGTTTAATGTCAGATTCCTTTGACACCCCGAAAGTTTGTATGAACTTGTTTGTTAACTATGACAGTTTCGTAAAGATCCAGGAAGAACTGGCCCGTGTATTACCACTTGTAGTCTTTTTACTATTTCGGGAGAAAATAGAAAATCATTACAAATTACTTATATAAATTAATGTCTGAGAATATTTGCACAACAGAAATCCCGGAAGACGAGTTTTTATAGTGTCTTAAATACAGTGGGAAAATCGGGTGTAAACCGTCCAAAAATTCCTACAACTGTAAGTACCCAATACTATTAAATATTTACTCACCAATCATTCAAATAAATCCATAATTCACATCATATTTCACATTATATATCACTTCACCACAACCACGCTCTGTTAGCAACTAGGCGACATAGTTCTTGCGCACCGGCCGGTTTGGGCCAGCCGTGCCCGTAAGACCTGTCGCTGGTCGACAGATTAAAATGATAACATTTTACAAACGTGCCAAATCTATTTAACAAAAATCAAAACAAATACGGAATATATCTGACTACAGTGTATTCTTATAAATTTAACAAAATGACCGACAATATTTCTCAAACAGCCAGTTATTCTCAGACAACAATACAAAATCAAAACCACAATATGTCATATGCAAACGTAATCAAGTCTGATACCAAAAAATATCCCAAAAAGGAACAAGCCATAGTGCTAAATGCAGTAAACGGTATTAAAATAAGAGAATATGTTATTGGAATCGGAACATTAGTTGGACCAAAAAACATCACTTTTGCATCTCGCATACCAAATGACCGTATTTGCATATATCTAGAAAACAAACAAATGGTTGAAGATCTCACTCAGAAATATAAATCAATTCCAATACAGAACAATATTATTGAAATTAGAAGATTAATTACACCGACCCAAAAACTCGTCCTATCAAATGTCCACCCTTCTGTTCACGACGAAGAAATTCAGAAAGCATTGCAAATATCTGGTATTAAAACAGCATCCCGTATCAGTGCTATTAGAGCTGGTATGTTAGAAGCTGAATACAGTCACATCATGAGTTTCCGGAGACAAGTATATATTTTAAAAGATGAAAAGCAACTTATACCCAGTAGTTTACTCGTAGAATCAGAAGGTACATACAATCGCATATATATATCAGTAGATACATGCTTTATATGTCGCACTGAAGGCCATACAGCAGCTCACTGTCCCCAGAAAAATGATAACATTGAAAGTAATCGACAGAGACAAGAAATGCCTGAAAACAATACCCAACAAACGACACATCCAGCCGACACTCACGGTAAGCAACAGAGACAAGAAATGCCTGAAAACTGTACCCAGCAAACAATACCTCTGTCCGACAACCACGAACACCAAACACAAGACTTAACAGTACCTGATAGAAATAAAGAACAAAAAAAATGTGCAAATAACATAGAAAACGCTATGCAAAAGGCACATGAAAATATAGACACCTCAACATTAGAAATTATCAGCTCACAAAATCTAGAGCAAGTAAATGTAAACCAGACTGAAAAGAAGAGGCGAGCATCATCGTCAACAATAGACTCCAATGACAACAGGGATAGCACAATTCAAGGAGAGAACACAAGTACACCGATAGAAAAACGGAGAAAAGACAAACCAAAAACAAAAAAGCCAAGAGGAGAGAGTCTCCAGGGACCTCTTCCACTAGATGAATTACTAGAACCTTGTAAAACGAAAATAGGGGAAAAACAGAATAGTTACATATTATCATATGAACAACTAAAGGACTTTCTCGAAAACGCTCATGGGCAACAGGAAGTGTTATCAATATCAAAGGACTATACGTCCGATACACAGAAACTGTTGAATATGTTGTATGACATATATCCGTGCTTCGAACATCGCGTTATGAAGGGCAGAATTACAAGACTAACAGCAAAACTAAAACAACAACTGACATATGAAATAGAAGACTCTAGACAGTCAAATTAAAAAAAAAAAAAACACATAAAAAAAAAATCCTATAAAAGGCCTTTGAAGAAACCTGCTTGCTAAACGATGGATCACCAACACATTTCTGTGCCAGAACAGGAAATTTTTCGTCAATTGACCTGACTCTGTCTGACGAAAAAACCATCGAAAACGTCCTATGGAAAGCCTTACCAGATTTAAACGGAAGTGACCATTTCCCCATTAAAATTGAACTACTATGCAGAACCCAACCATTTAACCATACTAATATGCACAACACAAGAAAATGGAAAATTGAATCAGAGAACTGGAATCAATATACTGAAACCCTTGAAGAAATGATTCTAAACTTTGACGAATTAGACAACATAGATCATATACTGGATACTTTTACTCAAAATATAATACATGCTGCAGAAGTCAGTATAGGATATAAAAGCATACAAAAGAGAAAAGTTGTCCCTTGGTGGAACGAGGAATGCTGGAGAGCTAGAAAAGAACACAGAAAAGCTCTAAATCATTACAAAAGAAATAGAAATGATGAAAACTTAGAAAGCTTAAAAAAGACACGCTCCGCTTACCACAATATAATGCTGAAAAGTAAACAAAAATCATGGACAGAATTTGTATCCACAATGACCAAAGACACCAACGCAACGGAAATCTGGACAAAAATACGGAAACTAAATGGAAAATATACAAATACAACTACTGATGTGTTAATTGAGAACAACACCATCATTGACACTCCTCAAGAAATAACAAACTGTATCGCTCAACACTTTCAACGTAACTCCAGTAATCAGAACTATAGCGAAGAGTTCAGAACGAGAAAGTCTGTCGAAGAAAGAGAAGAAATAATAATCCCTCCAGATATTAATAACCCACTAAATAATCCATTTACAGAGGAAGAATTGGAATTTGCGCTAAATACTTGCAAGAACAAAAGCAGTCCAGGAGCTGATAACGTTACGTATGAGATGCTTAAACACCTTCCAAAATCTTACAAAGCATACATGTTGAAAATGTTCAACAAAATATGGGAACGTAATCAATTTCCAAACAAATGGAAAGAGGTCACAGTCATACCTCTTTTAAAGCCCAACAAGGATAAAAAACACCCAACCAACTATCGACCAATTGCCCTTTCCAGCACCATATGTAAAACAATAGAAAAAATTATTAATAACCGACTAACGTGGTACCTTGAATCGTCTAACCTACTTAGCAATGCCCAATGCGGGTTTAGGAAAGGAAGATCGACAAATGACCAATTAATTATCTTAGAATCCGAAATACAGTCCGCCTTTCACAACAAACAACATATGTTAGCAGTTTTCTGCGATATCACTAAAGCCTACGATATGACTTGGCGCCATCATATTATTACTTCGTTGACAAAAATGGGCATCCGTGGAAATATCCTGCGCTTCATAAGAAACTTCCTATCGGACAGAAAATTCAGAGTTCATATGAAAGGCCATGTATCCGATGTATACGAACAAGAAAATGGAGTTCCACAAGGCTCCGTCCTAGCAGTCACCCTCTTCTTAATAGCCATAAATTCTGTAGCAGAACAGATAACACTACCAGTTAAAATTCTTTTATTTGCAGATGATATTGTCATTCTGTGCAAAAACAAAAACATTAAGACGCTACAAGAAACACTACAAAGAGCCCTCAATAGTATAAAGAAGTGGTCTTGTGAAACCGGTTTTGAATTTTCACCTTCTAAGACGCAAGCAATGCATTTCTGCAGATTGTACAAATCACGTGGTGATCCAACATTAAAGCTAGGTGATCATATAATATCGTTTGTGCAAACAAAAAAGTTTCTGGGGATGACCTTTGACTACAAAGGTACGTGGAAGCAACACCTACAAAACATAAAAGTAGAATGCTACAGAAAACTTAATGTACTTAAGATGCTAGGACATTCCAAATGGGGAGCAGATAGAAATACGCTAACCACCTTGTATAAATCTCTAATCAGATCAAAAATAGACTATGGCAGTGTAATATATCAGTCAGCGAAAATTTCTAACCTTAAAATCATCGATACTATTCATAATACGGCACTTAGGATAATAACAGGAGCATACAGAACTAGCCCAGTTAAAAGTCTACTGGCAGAAACTGGTGAACCATCTCTTCAAAGACGCAGGATGCAGCTTACCGTGAGTTATGTCGCCAAACTTGCTAGCAAGCCATATCACCCTACATATCCATACCTATTCAAACCGGGACCCCATACAGAGCTCCGCAATCAGTACCCACTTCAAACCAAAATTGTTCACACCCTCAGCGAAATAGACTCTAATATTCCACAAATACTACCTAAGTATACCATCCGATACCCTCCTTGGACAATTACACGCCCGACTTCTAACACTGAGCTTGTAAAGTACCCAAAAAATAGTACCTTACCACTACAATTACAACAGTTATTTGCGGAAATATGTGAAAAAGTTGGTGATGGTCAAAAAATATACACAGATGGATCCAGAGTGGACAATAAAACAGGGGCAGGTATAGTACTCCCACAATCCAGTATGTCATATAGACTACCGGATGAAAGCAGTACATACACCGCAGAGGTATTCGCTATCCTAAAAGCACTCGAGCAAATTAAAGAAAAAAATGAAGAACACCAAAGATATTTAATAATTACAGACTCACTCAGTGCTTTACAAGACATATGCCATCCATACACACAACACCCCTTCACAGGACGAATCCAAGAGCTCATCCACCAACTCCAGCTAGAGCAAAACACCGTACACTTCATCTGGGTACCGTCACATGTCGGGATAAATGGAAATGAAGCGGCGGACCAAAAAGCAAGAGAGGGCACGAATTTAATCCACCCCGAAGAACACCTTAAAAGCTTAGACTATGACTGGAAGAATTATGCAAAAAAGCAAATAATGGAACAGTGGGAAATAGAGTGGCAGCGTACATCAGAAAACAAATTAAGAGAGATCAAGAACACTATTAAACCGTGGAAAATACCCGGCTCTAGAAGAGAACAAATACTTATAACCAGGTTAAGAATAGGGCACTGCCAACTAACACACAAGTTCTTGTTTGACAGCACAACAACCGATAGATGCCCTACCTGCCACACAAAAACCTCAGTAAAACATGTCCTCACCGAGTGTCCCCAATATGACGAAGAAAGAAGAAAGCATGCGATGCCCAACAATTTGTGCGAAGCCCTATGCAACGACCCAGTGCAACTACAGAAGACCCTTAATTTTCTGATAGCCACAAAATTAAACAAATATATTTAACTATTAAATAAATCTACTCATTATAAAATGTAATTAATGTAAAACCAAAAATTGTACACCAATGTAACTGTTATAAAGACGCTAATAGCAGCACGCTGATGCGTCTCTAATTATAAATAAAAAAAAAAAAAAAAAAAATTAATGTCTACAAAACTTTGCGAAAATGTTTAATATTTAATTAACTCGTTAAATTAAAGAACCCACGATTTTCTTTTTCACAAAATAAAACACTATTTAAAAAGCGTAACTACGAAGGTTACCTTTTATGTTTTTACAAATAACCACTAGATGGCAATGTTAAATTGTGCCATTATTATATTCGTAAAATTTGACATATGTTATTGTGAAATCAGTGGCAGCTTCTAAATTGAACGAGTAGTTTGTTGACAGTTAGTGTGAAAAAATGGAGATTACTCGTGAAGGTTTTCGTTGGATGATTTTTTACGATTTTAGTAAAGGCCTGACTCAACAACAATGCATAGATTCGCTTCGTTCAACTTTTGGTAATGAAGCACCATCAGAAAAGACTGTTTCCAATTGGTTTGCAGAGTTTCATCGTGGTCGTGCGTCCGGCAGTGATGAATCTCGTGAAGGTTTACCAAAATCGATTGTGATTCAAAAAAACATCGATGCTGTGTGCAAAATGATTGAAGAATATCGGCATGTTATTTACTGTGAGATAGAGGCATCCTTTGGCATTTGCAGACTGCAATACATTCGATTTTGTATGAACATTTAGCTGTGAAAAAATCTGTTCCCAATGGATTCCGCATAATTTGACCAAAGCTCAAAAAAGGCTCGTGTTGATTGGTGTAAGGGAATGCTAAAAAAATCAACCTAGGCACTGCAAAATCCGTATACAATATCGTTACAGGTGACGAAACTTGTTTTTATTCATATTAACCGGAAACTAAGCAACAATTCACTGTCTGGGTTTTCCAAGATGAACCGAAACCCACAAAATATGTTCGTTCACGAAGCAATTCCAAGAAGATGATCGCTTGTTTCTTCGGTTGTACTGGACATGTCGCAACCATTCCTTTAGAGGATCGGAAAACAGTTAATGCTGAATGGTATACAACAATTTGTTTGCCAGAAGTCAGGGCAATTAATTATTTGATGGAGAAAAACATCGAATTAATGTCTCATTACTCGTAGACACCTGATTTATCCCCTAACGAATTTTTTTGTTCCCCAATGTCAAACAAAAAATTCGTGGACAGCGATTTGTTCGGCTTCAACGGATTGTTGAAGCCTTCGAAAACCATGTTTTTGAGATACCAACTTCAGAGTGGAAAAATGTTTCGAGAATTGGTTTGAACGCATGCAAAAGTGTATAAATCTTAAAGGCGAATATTTTGAAAAGCAATAAAACAGTTTGTTCCAAAAAAATAAATTTTTGTATGACTGGGTCATTCAAATATAAACCGAACTTTTCCAAAAGCTCCTTTAAAATATTTCTAATGTACATACAAGTTTTTTTCTACTTAGTTTCCCTGGACAGTTTAGCATTTGCGCCATTAGATTGGCAGCTTTTTCATTTACTTGTTATAAAAAGAAGTGGAACGTGCCCGAAGTAACTTGCACACAGTGGCGTCAATAGAGGTATGCAAAGTTATGCCATGTAGACGTTTTGCTGAATTAGAGCTACATATTTAAATTTTAAATTAAAAATAAAAACTGACTGTGATTTTAATAACATATTTATGGTGTAAATTTGGGGCCCTTGGTTAAAGTTAAAAAAATTGGCGCACAGCAACGATGGCTATTTGCGATTGGTGATCTTGGAGCTAGACAAAAACAAAGATACTGTTTATTTTTAATAACTGTATACTTGTAATAATCTAAGGGCTGGTTTTTCAATTCATGGTTAACTGTTGGTTAGCTAGTTAAATCAATGGTTAACGACATATTTCCAATATAATATTTACCATAAGTTTCCTCGGTAACCACTAACCAGAGACTTAACTACCGATTGAAGGACTAGCCATTAATGTAATACAATATTTTTATTATTTATCTTGTGTATGTTTTAAGGTACGAAAATATATTATTTATGTTATAAGGAGAACTCATATGTACATACGTATGTATTTTTATTATTTCCTCCTTGGTGTCTATATAAAAATGGTACAGTTAAACGATGAATGACATATGTGCACAGCAAGAAAATCAAGTCACATTCAATCTATCTTATCTAAATATGTTTTAAAGTGTTCAAATCAAACTTTTCTCATAATCTTCACATAAACCACCAAAATTTAAATACATATATTCGGAACAAATAATTTTTGAGTTGAAAAGGGTCGTTTTATGACGCATTTTACGACCGAAAATCGACTTTCAGGAGGCATGCTAATCATATGTTGACACTAAACTAGACCTTGATAAGACAACGCTTTTATTTCTGAATACAAATTTGGAAAGCTCTATCGCTTTCAAGTTCGACAAACTAACTGCATTAGAACACGAACCAAAAATCCATGCGTATTAGTATTAGACTACCTAATATATCGAATTAGGTATTCTCATAAGTAATGTCGCATCTACTAACCTATTTTTAGAATCGATTCTTACCTGAAATGCCCAGAATTTCACATCAGTGTCTTGGGTTGTGCGCATACATTTAACTTCCCGCTTGCGTAATTAATTTCCAAATTGTATTAATTGCGACAAAATGGTGGAATTTGGTAATAAGGATCACATCGAAGAAATTCAAGACGCTGAAGTGGCAAGTGTTATGCCAGGTTTCCATTATGCCGGGTTTACATTGGTACAGTAAAAGGTCTAGTAACTAGCTCAAGTACTACGTGCTTTAATCTACTATTTTATTTTCGGGTTAGTAGGTGTTCGTACACAATTGGCATACTATCTTATTTTCTGGATAGTAAGTGTCAAGCACATTTGACATCTTCACTGATTTTGTTGTGCAATTATCTTTCATAAATTATAGTTTATGAATATGAATATACATCGTCGCCGGCGTAATGCAATTAAAAAAATGGTATTTTGTATTACATCATTTCTTGTGGAGGAGATAACTGATTGTCTTATTGAAGAAATCGGTACAGAATATAAGCCTAAACGAAAATGGATTGATAGAAGAGCTACCCATGGCGCATCAGCCCTTCTATTTCGTGAATTAACTGTGGAAGATCAAAAAGAGTACAGACTGTGTTTAAGAATGACACCAGATGATTTTAATAGGCTATTATTTTTATTTTTTTTTAATTTATTTATTTATTTGGCCTTAGTCTGTACAGCCATATTAGGCAGCTAACAAAAATTTACAATTAGTATACAAAACTTTGATTATTACAACAAGAGGTAAATCATTATGTATTTGTAGGTATTTGGGTTCCTTAAAATATCCTTTATTTCTACAGGTTCTTTCTTTACTTGTCTGGTAATTTGTTGGATGAATCGTAACCTATTGTTTGTGTGTGAGGTACACTAAAAAAAATGTGGTTCAGGTTTCCTATGCTATTAAATTTAGTTAGTCCATTAATACAACGAACTGACTCACTAATGAGGGATGCGATTCTAGCAAGAATAAAATTGGAATTAACGCTTTATTTGAAAAGAAATCATCGATTAATAAATCAATGTTACGCAATTTATGTAAATAAACTATAACTTACAGGTTACCGCTTGCCGCCAATTTGAAATCAGTCAATTTTGCGTTGTGGGGAAAAAGATAGTTGCTAGTAAATACGTCGACGAGCTAGCTGCTATCCTAGCCCAACTACTAGAAGCTAGTACTCTACTACTCACAATGTCAACTGTTTACACAGGGATAGTAACTAGTTTCTAGTTACTTGCGCTAGTTAATAGCTCTTTTACTCTACCAATGTAAACCCGGCATTAGGCTAGTAAATGGGGAAGCTACTAGGCCTAGTAACTAGTCGGTTTTCTATACTATGCTTAATCTAGGATAGTAGACGTTAACACACAACGTACTGCATTATCCCGTTAACTCGACTATCCCAATCATGACACACAAAGTGGCGCTATCCTTAAACGGATTGACCAATTTTCAAAAACCGAACGGTGTAGGCAGCGGCTCTATTTTCTTTAGTGCTTAGGCTTATTTTTATTTTCTCCTGACGCCTGGAAAGTGGATTTTTCACGATTTTCTTTTCTTTTAATTTTACTTTGGTCTCATTAGGGGATGAAGCAAAGTTATCTTACCTTCAGGGTTAGGGAACTCATCCAAAAAAAGTGGCTGACTACTTTTTTCCTGGATTTTCCCTACTGCCTAGAGGTGGTTATAAGTTTTCTGAAAAATGCAATTTTTTAAGGGGTAAAACGAGCAAAATGTATGTTCAGGGATAGAAAAAAGGCCGCCAAAGGACGCAGAATACTTTTTCCTGATTTACCCTGCCGCTTTGGGGTAGTTTTGAAGTTTCTGAGAGATGAGATTTTTATATATTTATTTTTAGGGGGAGCAACGTATAAATTCTATCCTTAGGGAAGGGGTAGATTCCACCGAAGGTGGTTGAGCACAGTTGTTTTTTTAAATTTCCCCTACCGCTTAAGGGTAGTTATATTTTTCTTGGATTTCGTGAATTTCTAATAAAAATTGTTGTAAATATTGTTTGTATTTCTGTAATTAAATTTTATTAACTTATTGTTTATCTTATTTTTAACCCTAAAACTTTTCTCAATACAACTTTAAAATTATTTAAATTTAACTTAAAATGAAAAAAAATTTTTTTTACCAAAATGTCTTTTCTTTTTTTTTTTTTTTAATTATTTATTTTACATCGGCCTATTTCTGCAACGAGGCTAATCGCCGATGCCAGGGGGCGAGCTCCTACACCTGGATGAGGGGTGAATGATTGTGAAATGAGAGTAATGTAAACATATTATTCTCGCCCGAATAATATCACCGACGGAGAATCGAACTGCCAACCACACAATCCAGACTTACCAGTCCAAACTGCTGCGATTTAGTGCGCTCGACCACTCCGTCGGCTAAAATGTCTTTTCGTTCGATACATTTTGCCCATTAATATTCTAACTTCTTTAAGCATTTTAAAAATCACGATTTCATTCATGTTTGGAAAGAAGTTGCATGGGGGGCAAATCTGGAGAATAGGGTGGATGAGGCAGCAGTTTGTAGAGCAATTCGATCAATTTGGCCGTTGCAATTTGGCGGACGAGTAAGCTGATGCATTATCATCGTAGAACAGAACTTTTTTCTTCGCCAAATGAGTCCGATTTTTATAAATTGCGAGCAATCGATCCAATAAAACGGCATAATATGGTTTTTCATTTGACCTTATTTGGACGTCTCGGCCTCTTAGCATCATTCGTGCTCGTACGACCACAACGGAATTCAAAGAACTACTTATGAATCATTCCATGCGACAGAGTAGAGATTTTTTTTTTTTTTTAATACATTAAATTCACTTTTTTCCACTGTAGCAAATAAACACAAACTTATCCGCTTCCGAACTCTGTTAAAAATGCACTATTTCAAAGATCTATTTGAAACTTAGTGTGTATATCTACAAAGAATAGCAAATTACAGAAATAATATCAAACTTGTAATTTGAGCAAATAGCGTACCTACAGATTCTACTACCCGGGGCGGTCCTTAAATTTGCCGCCGCTTTCAATACCCATCAAACATACTTATTAAATAATCAACATCATCTTAAAACTAAAACAACATCACAATCAGTATATTCGACGATATACACATATATTCTATGGTAAAACTTTTTTTTAAATCTTCGATGACTTCGTCGAAGTTCATTTCGTTCCTTTTCAATTGACAGTATAGCATGATTTTTTTTAATCGCAATGTACTCATTGTAGATCTTAAATAATTTTTAATGAGTTTTAATTTAGAGAAACTTCTATCATAGCTAGCAACACAGCAATTGCGACAAAAATATTTTAAATATTTTAGTATTTTTGATTATTGATATTTAATATTATCATAAAACTTTTTTTTCGTTGCAATAAACCAGAATTGCCGCCCCCAACAATGTGCAGTCCGGGGTGGAGCCCCCCCCCCAACTACGCTACTGATTTGAGCGCCATCTCTTGTCAAATTCACTGACTTATCAAACACCCCTCGTACACTATTATTAATAAAAATATCCGTATCATATCCGGGACAAAATAAGCGGATACGGATTCGAATACGGATATGTTTTTCTTGAGGATATCCGCGTAACGGACAAGTATATGGATATCTGGCACATCTCTAATACTGTCCACACTATTTTATTGATTTTATTTGGTAATAATCAATCTCATATTACTCAATGACAAATTGAGCTTTTTTCTTCATTCACATCTCGAATATTTCCAAGATGACTTGTACTTTCCTATTTTATATATCACTCTTTCCGCTGCTCCAAATAGTTATTAATCATAGCTACTAGAATCGACATTACTGTCTATCGTACCATCTATCCAGTACATATAATATCTGTGTCAAGTACAACTTTTTAAAACACTCATAATGGATTAGAGTGCGATGTAACGGGGTATTTTACAAACGATTTTATTTTAAAATAGAACACTGACCAGCACAATACTTCCCACATATAAATAGTACAGTTTAATTTTAAATTAATTTCTGATGTTAAAATTAGGAGCCATGTTCATAATCTTTTACTAAATGTTATTAGCACTACTAAGACAAGTATACAGAATTATTGTTAGTAGTGCTTAATACTCTCTAGTAAATTGTAATTTAGTAGTATAGATTTTAAAACGCGGAGAGGCTGTATAAAATAGTGATATGTCCATAATACTGACTGATTTTAATCATATACGAGGTGTGTAAATTAAGTAACTGGACTGATTTTTTTTTTTTTTTTTATTCGAATTGAATTACAATTCAATATTGTATCCCTCAAAATAACTTCCTTGGGAAGCCACACAGCGCTGGAGACGGTTCTTCCGATCCTCATAGCGGCGCTGGAACTCGGATACTGGAATAGCTTTCAGCTGGTCGGTAATCTGTCCCATGAGGTGATTTTTCGATCTTGGGAAAAGGAAAAATTCACAAAGACTCAAGTCAGGCGAATAAGGAGGCTGAGGAGCCAAAGGAATGTTTTTACTGGCCAAAAACTCGTTTATTGAAATTGCTGTGTGACAAGGCGCCTTGTCCTCCCTAATTAATTGGTCAAAATCTGATGAACGGTAGTATGAGTCAAATTCAACTTTTCCCCGATCATTCTGTCTGTCAACCGACGATCTGAACGCACAAGATCCCTGATTCTGTCGACATTTTCATTGGTTCTTGAAGATGAAGGCCCTCCGATGCGTGATTCATCTTTAATCAACTCTCTTCCTTTTGAAAATGCCTTAAACCACCAAAAAACCTGGGTCCTTGACAAAACTCTGTCTCGTAGGCCTGCTGAAGTTTTGCAAATGTTTCCGTTGCACTGTGCCCAAGTCTGAAGCAAAACCTGATAGCACACCGTTGCTCGAAATAAATGTCACTCATTTTTAAAACGCACTAAAAAAAAAAAAACTGTTTCACGAAAAAAATCGCTACGAACAACATAATTACTCTAGCGATTTCAAACTCGTACTGAAGGCATATCATATGTTTACCTGCCACCTCTCCAAGTTCCGTGTGCCAAATGTTGCCAGATCAAACGCTGTTGCCAGTCCGGTTACTGAATTTACATACCTCGTATATGAGAGGTTTGCGGGATGTTTGTGAAATATTTGAATTAAGAAGTCAATTACTAAGAAAATTTTATAATAAAAGAAAAAAATTATTAAAATCATCAAGTGAGGAATTAATTTTACAAAAGAGTTAAAATATTAATTAAAATCTCAAGCGACGATATAAAACCGGTATCTTCAAAAGGTGGAAATATTTCAGCTGAATTCCAAATATGTATTGCTTTACGTTATTTTGTTAAAGATTCATATCAACAATAAATAATTAACTAATTAATAACATGAATAATTAGTTAGGTATCATTACATTTTTACTTATAATTCTTTCAAAATATTCATATTTTTTGTTAAGAATTCGATAATAAAATCGTCACCAAACGCTGTCAAAGAAACAAGGTTATGTTTGTGATTTTACCGCGATAATAGTATAAGCTAGTAACGCATCTTCCGTCTCTTTTAACATGTTGTACAGTGCATATATCTATCTCTTTCTATCGACAACAGAAAACGTTGCCAAACGTACTTCTCTATTAGTTAAAAGGCCATAGTATAGAGATTATGAACACTACTAACGTTAACATCAGACTTTCTTAATTTAACAAGTAACGCTTAATTGAAATATTTAGTAAAATATTATGAACATGTCCCTAGATTTTTACATAAGAATAAAAACATAAAAGTCAATGCTTACGATATCGCTGCGATGTCTTAAAATGGGAAGAGTCAAAGGTCAGGGAATAGAATAAACAAGGATTGAACGCGAGTTTTGTGGTGGGGATATTGTGTTCTCTATCTTTTGATTCAGTAGTTATACAGAGTGTTTAAAATTGTTTGAACATGCTACTTTGTTCCAATTTTAGGGTTTTGTAGGTAACTAAAAAATCTTTATAAAGTCACTCATGTGTCTGTCAATTCGGTGGAAATTGTAGCCCAACGACTGAACAGAGAAAGTTGCAATTTGGCATGCTTGTGCAACTCTTTGACCCACATATAGGAAAGCTATAGAGAGTTGAAAAAACATCGTCTCCAATATAAACAAATATGTATTTAATGAAAAAATAGATATTTTTTACAAATCTTGAATGGGATATGAAATGAAACCTCTCAATGCGTGGATAGACCAATACATTTTTATTTTTGAAAAATCAAATTTTCGTCAAAAATTTATCAAAAACTTTTGTTCCCCAGCCTATTTCCCAGAGGGGTTTATCAAAAATCTGAAAAGATTTTCAATAAAAACCGGAATGATGGCACAGGAATTTTTTATCAGATCAGTTTTTCGAAAAATATCGAATTATTTGCACCGTCGCAAAAAATTATTATTTAAAAAAAATGTATTGTGTGGTATCAAATAAAAGCTCTTAATACCTAAATTAGGGAACAGAAATTAATTTTATAATGGGATTTTTGAAAAAAATGTGCTAAAAAATCTCTTGTCCCGCACCCTTTAACCCAGGGTTGATCTAAAAATCTGAAAAAATCTGAGTAATGCACTTTAAAGTAAATCGGAATAGTACCATAGGAATTTTTTATCTGACAATTATTTCGAAAGTTATCGAATTTTTTGCAACGCCATGCTTACAATACTTATCTGACTGCCTAGAAATGGCTATCTATAGCTGGATCATAATGCAAACGCAACTGAAGTATGGTTGTTTTCTCTAAATGGAAACACGTGAATTCTTTCAAATGTTATCAAAATTTGTGATTTTTAATAAGTGTACACGATTAGTTAGCACTTACTAAATACCTACAAAACCCTGAAATGTGTGAATATTCACCCTTTACTTTGAGGTTTCATTTCATACCCTACCTAAAATTTGAAAAAAAAATATTTTTTTTTTTCGTTTCTTTCATATTTGTTTTTATTTTTCTTGAGATGGATTTTTTAAACTCTCAATCGTATTCTTATATGTAGGTCAAAGAGTTGTACAAGTATGCCAAATTTCAACTTTCTAGGTCCAGCCGTTTGGCCACAATTTCTACCGTACAAATAGACAGACACATGAGGATTTTTTGGGCATATCTACAAAACCCTAAAAATGACTTTTGCAGCCATATAAAGATAAAAATAAAAGAAACCTGAAACCAGAACTAATATAATAGGGTATGAAAAATAAAAACTGACATCAGCCTCTGGACAACAAGCAGCGAAAGAAGAGAACAAATAGTTTTCACACGCATGAGAATTGGCCACACAGTTTAATTGCACCAGTACATTTTAAGAAAACAAGATCCATAAATATGATGTGGCCCCTGCCTAAGAAAAATCACAGTACGGTATGCTTTTCTTACCATTGAAAATATAAATACAAAAATATGTTAATACAAAATTAATAGAAGACAGTTTTGATTTGCAATTACTTGCGACACAGAATTAATTTTTCATGAATATGAAGACGTTGCTTAGTCACGTGATGTTCAATCAATTTGAAACGGTCTGTATTTATTACTAGCATATGGCTGTATTAGTGGAATATTGTTTTACTAGTGCACCCGTTGCCAACCATGTTGGCAAACACATCATTACCTCAATGTGGAACTTGCTCGACACCTCTGACTTCTTTCTCTAGCCATACACCTTACTTCATGAAGTGCCTTACTTCAAGTGAACAGCCTATACCAAGGCGAGGTTTTACTAAATACATTACATTTACATTTTTGAAAATAAAGGTAATTTATAACGTTTAATTTATTTTTACATTAATTTACCATTTTTACCAAAATATATTCAAAAATATCTCAAATCAGTTTAAATAATCGTGTAAATATAAAATAAGGTCAGTATTATATGGGAATAAATCTGCAAAATATCATTCACATCGGTCAAAAGATATAAGAGTTTCTTGTTTATGCCTATGAAACCCTAGGTATTTCTGTATGTATTTATATTCGTAGATTCTTAGAGCATAAATCTGCAAAATGTTATTCGTATCGGTCAAAGGATATAGGAGTGTCTAGAATTTCTTGTTTATGCCTACAAAATCCTAGACATTTCTATATGGTATTTTATCCGCAGTTTCTTAGAGAATAAATCTGCTAAATATTGTTCATATCAGTCAAAGGATATAGGAGTGTCTAGAATTTTTTGTTTATGCCTACAAAATCCTAGACATTTCTATATGGTATTTTATCCGCAGTTTCTTAGAGAATAAATCTACTAAATATTGTTCATATCGGTCAAAGCATATAGGAGTATCTAGAGTTTATTTTTTATGCCTACGAAACCATAGACATTTTTATATTCAATTTTATCCGCAGTTTCTTAGAGAATAAATCTGCAAAATATTGTTCATATCGGTCAAAGCATATAGGAGTATCTAGAGTTTCTTGTTTATGCCTACGAAACCCTAGACATTTCTATATGTTATTTATTAAATTCAGATAAATTAAATACCAGCCGCTGAAAAATACCAAAATGTTTTTAGTCTAGTTATAGCTGGTGACACTTCGGTAAGCTTCGGAATATTTCGTTACATTTCGGAATCTCGCTTCAAATTTGACGTCATATAATTATACTACCTTATTGGATGACAGGCACGAACGCACCCAGCCACCCAGCCAGGGACACACGCTGGAATATTATATTATAGAGATCACCGGAAAGTAGATGGATACATTGTCATCAGTAATTTTGTAGACCTTATATTGAGTTAAACCTCTTTATAATATATACTTTTGTGATATTAGTTTAAGTTGTTCGCACGAGGTGCATTTTTTCGCGTCAAACTTAAAATCAAGAATCTATTGTTAAACTTTATACCAATGTTATTTAATTTAATTTTTGTGCGAATATTGCACATATTTATACCCGGATATCAATTTTACAACCCTCTTTAATAACATCAATCCACATTCACTTTAGGGGCTGTAAACTTAAAATAATTTTATTAATAATAAAAACTACACAAGAGCATGTTGTAAGAGCCCTCCAAAGAATAATATAAGCGGGTAATTTCTTTTATTTGTGCTAGTTTTCAAGTTTCAAAACGAACCATTTTATTGAATAAAGTTATTTTCATTATTTTTCGAATTTAAAAATTTTATAGGGCATAAATATTATGAATGTTATGATATTAAAGTAGAATTAAGAAAAAATTAACGGTACAGGTCCTTATTCAGAACTTCTTGCAAAAATGAAATAATTCAAATGACGTACAGGTGATATTAAAATCTTGTTATTCTTTCTCTCTCTCTTAAAGTTTACAATCCTAAGATTGGTTGGCAGCAGCTCTCCATTCTTCTCTGACATATGCTTGACTCTTTAGATCTACGTATTTCTGCCAGTTATGCTACTCTTTCAACTGACTCGTATAATTTAAGAGGGGTCTTCCTTTAGGATTTGTTCCTTCGGCCATCGGTAACCCCTTTTAAGATTGCAGCGTCAAAGTGGCAAAATCGAAACTAACCAAATAGACAATAACAACTTTTTGACATATGGACAATACGTTGTAATTTGACATTTAGAAAGAATTTATTAATATTTTTGTCTTTTTTAGGGTTTTGTAGGTATGACCAAAAACCCCTTATACCGTCATTTTGTCGTTTGTCTGTCTGTCTGTCTGTCTGTCTGTCTGTCTGTCTGTTCGGTAAAAATTGTAGCCAAACGGCTAAACCTAGAGAGTTGAAATTTGGCATGCTTATACAACTCTTTGACCCGCACATAGGAAAAATACTAAAACATCTAAAAAACATACCCCCCTAAAAATATAAACAAATATGTGCTCATCGAAAACAAAAATATTTTTTTTAAATTATGAGTAGGGTATCAAATGAAAGCCCTTAGTACGTGGATTAACGATCAAATTTTTATTTTTGAAAAATAAATTATTTTGTTGCGATTTTTGCCAAAATTGTGCAAAAAAAAATTTGTCCCACACCCTGTAGCCCAGATGGTTTAAACTAAAAATCTAAAAAAAATCTAAGTAATGTATATTGGTGTGAACCGAAATAGTATAACAGGAATTTTTGATCAGATTATGTTTTCGGAAAATAACGCATTTTTTGTGGTTTTTAGTTCACAAAGTACAAAAGTTATACCAATGTAAGACACTCACATGCAAGGCGTACGATGGCGTTATTGGTTAGAGCACTGGTGTCGTAAGCTAAAACTCGCTGGTAAACGAAGGGTTTCGAGTTCGAGTACTGAGTGAATTTTATTTTTTCTGTTTTTTTTTGCATTTTTATTATGTTGAAATTATTTTGTCAAAATTCTAGTTATATTTTGACAAATGTTGTATTTAATTTTTAAGAGCGTAAATTTAATAATTTTCTTATTATATGATTAACAGACGATAAATTATTTTAAAAATATCGTTCATTTTGCCGTGATTACTACAAAGTAAAATTTGTCCTACACACTCAGCATACCGCCTTCACTTATTATATACCTGCGAAACTCTGAAATGTGTGAATATTCACACTTCACATCAATTTTTTATTTGGGTTTTCTTAATGAATATCACACTTGCCAACAGATCCAAAATCTAAAAATCCAAACAAATGTAACACGTGCTTCAGAACAATAACAAACTTGTTTATTTGGTTAGTTCAACATAATTCCGCCAGATAGAGTCTCTCTTATGACCATTTGCCTATACCTTCCACGATTATTTTCAGCAAACCCTCATTACGCAAAATATGCCTCATCAGGCTAGCTCGTCTTTTATTTATATTTTGAAGTAGAAATCTTCTTGCTTCAGCTCTTTGAAACACCTCTTTTGTTATTACACAATAGTAAATCGCTAAAATTTTGTGTCAAATTTTTAATATTGTAGTCTAAGTCAGAAACCGCCAACCATTTAGACCTCACAGACCACGTGAAATTTATCTTTGAGACTGTCGTCTGATGATAGATCGATTAAATATTTTTTTTCTTTCATGCTCAAATTGCTTCAATTTTCGCTAAATTGTAAATGCATGTGTATCACGGGCCGTAACGAGGATAAAAAGTGCCGGTGGGAAGTGCCCAAGTTGCGCCCTTTCGAATATTTTGTCGCTCCTATTGCGAAAGCTGAAAATACAGTATATGCTGGAAATATCGTAATTTTATTCAATTTTGCTCACCATCAAAAAAATACAAGTGATGAGAGAAAAAAAAGGTCCTCACTCAAATTTTGCGCCCTCAACACAGCTGCGCCGGTGGTAGGCGCTTCTTTCGCCACTCCCTAGTTACGGGACTGGTGTATGAAACTATAATATCCGGTAAATGGTAATTCAAATTGATTCATATTTTGCATAAGAACAAAACTTAAATGTCACTTTGTACATACCGCTACAGAAATGAACTAGTAACACCGATGTCGTCAATAAGTGCAGTTTATAAACTTACTACTTCGTTTTCTCCTTGATGTGGGATCTGCTTTTTGGAAATTTGTCGATCAAACTCTTCATTCGGGTGTAGATTGTCAACCATCATGTCATCGTTGACTGTATCTTGCCATCGTTGTTTTGGTCTAGCGCGAGGGCGCTGACCATCTGATGTAAAATTGAGTGCAATGTAGGGAACACTGCTCGTCTGACATATCCAAACCGCGGAACACGTTTTTCCCGAATTTTTTCCTGAATTGGTGCCACGCTAATCTGCTGCAGAATAACATCATTCGCTTTGTGCTCCAGGAGAGAAATGCCCATGGACCAGCGAAACATGCGCATCTCTATGGAATGTAATGTACGTTCAGTGATTTTAGTCGTCAGTCAGTATACAAATCCGTACAATATGACTGGACGGACTATTGTCTTGTATATTTTTGATTTAAAGTGGATGGACTTGTCGCATAGAATGCCAGTGATTTCTCTCCATCTTAACCAAGCCGAGTATACACGTGCTCGCTCCTCATCATAGATATTACCTTCGCTTTGTATTCTGGAGCCTAAATACCGAAAACTGTCTTCGTAAGATCCTCTCTGTTGACTTTGATTGTTTCGGCAGTTGGGTTAGTTTCTATATACTCCGTTTTCCTCTTGTTAAGTCGGAGGCCAAACTGGCGAAGGCGGTCATTCCAATCTGGTACCTGGTGTTGTAGTTCTATTCTGGTGGCAGCAGTGAGCATGATTTCATTGGCATAGAGTTACAGTCCAGGGTATGCTGTGCTGAAGACATGCGTGGTCGTGTCCATGACAAGAATGAATAACAGTGGCAACAGAACTTAGCCTTGTTGTACTCCAAGTTTTACAGGAAAAAAATACTGTTTGAAATGTATAAACCCATTTTCACTCGAGTTTGACCTCGACAATACATTATTCTGGTACACCCTGTATATACAAAGAAAAAATACACAGTCTAGAGCAGGGGTGTCGAACTGGCGGCCCGATTATTGCTTTATTGCGGCCCGCAACGACTTCTTATACTATAATAAAAATACTATGTCTTCATAGTATAAAAAATTATTTGAACTAAAATAGCTCGTGACAGAATCTATTGTCGGGTCGCGGTTTCAAGACTTTGGTAAAGGGCGGAGAACCAATAGACAAGCAGTAACAGTTGCAGTTAGCCAAGGCCGTAGATCGGTGATTTCCCGTGATTCCAAATAATATACTTGTAAGTAAAACTACTTTTTCTATAGGTTCACTTCTGTGTACAGTACCAATACTCTGATTTCGACCCGTTTTTGTTTCGTTGTTCGATAAAGAAAATATTTTGACAAAATTGAATTGTTATTTTTTAAATATTATTTCTTTACTTCCTTCAAATAAATATTCAGAATAATGGTGAAAAATGAAAAACAGAATGAGTAATAATATAAATACTTATTGTGAGGCCCGCGTGAATTTTACTTGTTAGAAAAATGGCCCGAAAAGCTGAAATCAGTTTGACACCCCTGATATAGAGTCATAGAATTATTAATATTTTGACCTTAAATAATCATATTTAAATAATATGCGAACTGCTCTTGGTTTTTTTAACTTCTCAGTTACACGGCGAGATTTTTATTTTTATCTCGGCAACGTCTCGACAGAAAATCTCACGCTTAATACGGAAAACATCACTTTTCCTTATTTGTTGCACAAATAGCTATTTCTGCATAAGGACTAACCATAAAATTTTAAACTTTTTTTTTTCTCTAGTCCTTTTCTCCAGACCGCTCATATCTTTCTGTCCTTTCTTGATATTGTAAAAAAAAATTGTCCTGTCGTTTCTGTAAGTTTTATATCTTAATAATTTTGTTGAGAAAAAGGCATTAAAGATTGTTAAATCATATTTTTAAGAAACAAATAACATGCCTTTCTGCACGTAGAGTTTTAAATTGCCAAACAATCAATCATAATAAAATTATGAAAAAGAATTTTAATTTGTTTAATTGTCCGTATCAAATAAAATTATTAATATATTTAATAGTACCACACATACATAAGAAAGATTTATTTGACAACAACAGATGTTCAGCTAAACATCTTTGTCATTTATTATTATGTTAATTAAAACAAACATAAACTGTGATTGATGCAACCATCCAGATAAATAATAAACTAATGCTTTTAGACAACGCCTCCATTCTTGCAATGGAACCATGCTTGCGGTCCTAAGCATGGACAAAAATGTGCACAAGAAAGAAAAAATTATGTATAGTGAATTTTCACACATTTCTGTGTTTTGTAGGTATTTAGTAAGTGATAACAAATTGTGAGTATATATTAAAATTCATAAATTTCTATAACTTGAAAGAATAACTACGTGCTTCAATCGAGAGACAACAACCGTACTTGAGGAGGTGCACTTGCATTAAGGCCGAACTGTAACTCTTCACTTATAGTCAGTCAGATAAATGTTGTAAGCAGGGTGTTGCAAAAAATTCGATAACTTTTGAAATAACTATCATTCCTTTTCACATTAATGTGCATTACTCAGATTTTTTATTAACCCCATGGGTCATATAATGTTAGGTAAGGAATATTTTAGCACATTTTTGGCAAATATATTACAGGAATAACACGCTTAGTCCGGGTAATCAGTTCCGCCAATATCCCGGACTGTTTGAAACCGGACTAATAGAGGAACTAACGCATAACGTTAAAATCGTATAAAAATAAACCATACAATAAGCGATTAATAGTATAAAGGAAAAAAATTACGTATGTATAAATAAATAATTTTGTATACAAATTTTTTAGAATTGATTTTTATTTTGTTCCGTACAAAAAAATTTGTTTTTGAAATTTTCAAACCGGACTATAGTGAATAAATTTAAAAAAAATATATTATTTTTTTTAAACGGCAGGAAAAATTCGATATTTCTCTAATGACTGATCTGATCAAAAATTCCTGTTGATCTATTCCGGTTTTCATCAATGTACGTATCAGATTTTTTTTCAGATTATTAGATCAACCCCTCTGGGAAATAGGTTGGGGGACAACAGGTTTTTTAACATTTTTAGAGAAAATCTAATAAAAAAAATTTTTTAAAATAAAAATTTGTTATTTTATCCTCGCCGTAAGAGGTTTTATTTGATACCTAGGGATATGCGATAATGAGAAAGTATCGATATTTGGGTATCGATAATAATTGAAGAAAAGTATCGATACCGGTATCGTATCGAAACAAAATATCGATATTTTCAAATATCGAAATGAAAAATGAATATATTTTCTATAAAACGTAAAAAACATTTTATTCTTATAATAACAATTTAATTGTATTATAATAATAAATAGATTAAAGTATAAAGGCTATTCCAAACGTTTAAGCGGAACTAAATGGGAATTTCGTTCTTTTAGGTTGTCACGAGTCACGAGAACGGACCTTGCTTGGGTTATTTCATTTTTCAGGTTGGTATGTGAAAATATAAAATTCCAACAGTAAAACTATTCTGTGAGTGAAACCATGGAGACGAATGAAATTTATTAAAAATTTTAATACTTTTTTACATATTTTGAAAACAAACCAAATAAATAAATGGGAAATTTATATTAAGAATGACAATTAATTTAATCTAGAATTTGCAATGTGAGTATGATTTACAAAGCTTAAACCAAATAACCAAAAGTCCGAATCAATAGATAATAATTACTAGATTTCAAAATCCAGTTCTGCCTAAACGTTTGGAATAGCCTAGATAAGCTGTTCACTTTTGTAGAAACAAACTAAGAGGAAATTTTGATCTCAGTAGTTTGCACCTTTGTAACTGTATGTCAGATTGGTGTTAAAAAATGGTAAAAAATGGTAAGGCAATGGCGCCCATAGGTCTGAGTGATTGTTTAAAATATAATTAAACACTCCACTCTTCTTCATTACAAGCACCGAGAAAAAGCAATTTAATAAGCCTTTTGCCCAGAAGCTAATTTCTGTCTCTGCATACAGTGGCTCCTGCTTTCGAAAATAAGGGCTAAGGAACTGACGTCGCTACTACAGACAAGAATTTCTGGGCAAGTTAGGAAAAAAAACTATTCGATACAACACTGGGTCAAATGTACTGATATGAGTAAAGTATCGGAAGATTGGTATCAATACTAAAATCGCGATATCGAATGAAAAATATCGATACTGGTATCGTATCAGTAGTATCGGAACATCCCTATTGATGACCTCCATTCAAAATATTTAAAAAATATTTATTTTTTCAATAAATACATATTTTTTTATATTTTTCCCGCAAAGTGTTTCTTCGAACTCTATATAATTTTCCTATGTCTGGATCAAAGAGTTGTACAAGTTTGCCAAATTTCAACTTTCTATGTTCAGTAGCTTGGCTACAATTTCTATCGAACAAACAGACACATGAGTGACGTAATAAGGGTTTTTTTGTCATACATACAAAACCCTAAAAATGGACAAATAAAAAGAATGAAAAACTAGAAGAAAAATAAACAGGTATAGAGCACTGTTTCTCAATCACCAATTCCCGGTAATATCTAACTGGTCAGCGAAAACTTTAAAAACAATTTACGGTTAATAACCGAAATAAATGTCCGAAACCGATTAGGTATGATACTTTGACGATAAGAAGCTTGCGAGTTCAAGTTTTTTTTCTGTGTGAGACAATACAAAAATGAAAAATATTAAAAAACATACCTATATTTTCCCTGGTTCTCTGAAAAAAAAATGGATATTTTGCCAGTCCGCAGTAAGCTATCGGTTAAGAAGCATTGGTATAAAGGATGGGAAAACGGAGAATAGCAGTTCCGTCTTTTCCATAAGAGCACATGGGGCACGAGTCCAGGGCCCCCGGCTTGATGGGGGCCTCAAAATGCCGAGGACGTAGTTTACACGGAAAAAAGAGGAACTCAATTTTTAGTGCAATTTTACTAAAAATTACTGTTCCAATTTCTAAATTTAAATGTAAATCGAAAACCAGATGAGATTTGTGGTCACCAATTGTAGTGGAGAGCACTCATTTTTCACGGCTAAAAAGAATAAAAAAATAATTACGAACGACTATGTTACAAGAACGACTAATTTGTCAATCATGTGCATAGAAAGTGATATCCTTCAAAAATTAGACTTTGAGGACATAATAGAACATTTTGCACAACAGAAATCCAGGAAGAAACCATCATCATTAACGTAAGTCCAATTCACAAATTAGTAATCACTTCAGTTATATTTGATTTTTATAAAGCTAACCATAATAACCAATAATCACTAAATAAAAGTATATACTGATGTTTGTGAAAAGTATATATTCACATTTTTTTTTACTTTCTAAAAGGGCCCCAAACACTGTGTGCCCAAGGGTCCCTGGAGACTATCATATATTTGTATGAATAGACGACATACGGGAAAAGATCTCAGACAGAGAGACAGACAGACACATGAGTGACGTTATAAGGGTTTTTGGTGGTCATACCTATAAGGTAGGGTGACCATTTTCTTGGAGAAGGCAATGCGGGACGGACCAAAAAAAAGGTCGTCACTTCCGAAATATAAGTGAAGAGCAAACAAAAAAAAGGTCCTCACCTCCCAAATATAAGTAAAGATCAAAAAAAAGGTCTTCACCTCCCAAATATAAGTACAGAGCAAAATTCTACCCTGGGGACACCAAATCAAAATGCGGGACGACCCGCGAAATGTGGGACGGATGGTCACCCTACTACAAGGCTTAATAAAAGGATTATGAGCTCTCAGATCACTCAATAACCGACAAAAGTGTTTGACCATGGTATAAAAATATTTAATAGTGATAGTATTGCGTAGAAAAGTGGTCGCCTGTGTTTTTGTCTAAGAGTGTATGAATGTAGTTGGGTTTTTATTTAAAAAGTGTTTTATTCTGTTAAAATGAAAATCGCGAGTTCTTAAACAAAAACAAGTAGTACTTGAAATATGAGTGTTGTTAGATGTACGATGGTAATGCACCATTCATCACTGCACTTGTCAGCCCAGTGTGAACTAACCCTTATCCTCTCCGTCTCCCTCTTCCTCTCTTAACCTCTCACAAATAAATTGCCCCAACCATGTCCGACTGTCGCTTTTTCAACTAAAGTCCCTCTTATATTTTAAAACAAAAATTTAAAAAAGATCAGGGCCGTCAGCATGCTAGTCGCTCTGTCGCTCTGACGTAAACAATTAAATATCGCCTCCAAAACCGCCGCTTAGGGTGTTCAAGGAGTATCCGATTCTAATATAATCTTACTAGTAAAGGGCTATCTTATGAAACCTTGCACACGGGCGGTATTTAGGTTCGATTTTAGAGAGGATGGTTTTATGTATGATAAGAAAAAAAATATTAGTAAATCTCCACTTACTACTTGGTTTTTGTTACAAGAGAAACACTTAAGAGGGTAATGTAGCTAGGATTCGCTCAACATAAACATGTATTTGTCTTGTCCATAAAATTTAGAGCAAATATAGTCGGAGCATATTGATTTTTTTTTTTTTTTTAAATTTTCATTTCATTCAACTTTTCATATCGCTAGGACTGTCGTTGTATATTTGCAGATGCTTTTCATATAAATAGTGTTTCGGTTGTGAGGGCATAATTGGTACTAAATATTAATTAATTTTTACAATCAAGGATTTATTTTAAAGATAAAAGTACAATCTAGTGTGTCCTGGAGATGAAATTTGCAATTTGTATTTATTTACTGAGTGATAATGATGTGAAGTTAGATAAAGTATAGGTTATTGTAAAACTGAAAATTAAAAATAAAACAAAATTTTAAGACACGGACACACCAGGGTCAAGTTTTTTGGGTTCTTCAGCTACTAGGCTATTAGCACTCGGTACATTAGTTTATATACAGAGTTGTTGGATTACAATAATGTATAACAATAATAGTATTTAGTAATAGTTCTAATACATAATAACAGTGCTAATTTATTACAAAAATTTTGGTGAAAATTACAAATCTATTTATATCAACTTATATATATTTATGTCTTTCAGGTAGTTTATGGTGTTTGTTTCTGTGGTGTCTGTGGGGGAGAGTGGTTGTTGTAAGTTATTGGGTATGTTATGTAGTTGTCTGTAGTGGCTGTATTTTGAGCATTCTATTATTACGTGCTGGACAGTTATTGGAGTATTGCATGTGTCACAGATGTCTGCTGGTGTTTTCTGTATGATGTGTTTGTGTGTGAAGGCGGTGTGTCCTATTCTGATTCGTGTCAGTACTGCATGTTCTCTTCTATCTTCTCTTGTTGGCCATTTGGTTACGTCGTCCTTTGTCGTTTTTTTTTTTTTAGAGGAAATCTTTTAGGTACACCGAGGATATATCCTCGGTAGTGTCGGACTCTTCAATAGGCCTGCCGACTAAAACCCCTGCTTTGCTCCTTTTCTCCGTCAATGTACTATCGCTAGACATGACCTCTCGACGGTGGGCTAGTTTAGTTGCTCCTTTCGTCCCTTACTTCTTGATGAATCCTTTCATCATACTCCTTTTTTGTCATGATGGAACGTATCATCCGTCGGACCTCTTCCCAGTTGCTTCTCGAGTTGAGCATTTATATTACGTTCTCTGGCAACAGCTTTGCTTTTAATATGGTCTCCGTAAGTCTCCGATGTTCGGACCATCTTGTGCAGTCAAACAGCGTGTGTTCAGCCATGTCGACTGGGCCGCAGTAGAGACAGAAGTCGTCCGGTTCCTTCCCTATTCTTTTAGATTGGTTACGTCGTCCTTAATTAGACTTAATTTCGTGTTGGTGTTTTCCCTGTATGTGTGCCAGACTTCTAGGATTTTTCTTCTTATGAATTTTATGAAGTCAGTTTTGGGTATAGGAATACTTGTTTCTGGAGTTTATATTGCCTCTTTAGCTGCTGTGTGGCCGACACCTCATACCCTTTTATTTCACAGTGTGAGGGAATTTTGTAATTATTATTATATAGTTGTTGAACTTTCTCATATAGATAGTTGGATATAGGTGGTTGTTTCTGTTTTGAAGGATGGTTGACAAATGCTCTGGATAGAGCTCAGCGAGTCAGTACATATAATATGATTTTTTTGTTCAGTAGCATTATTTTCAATTTCTTTAATGGCCTTGTATATGCTAAATATTTCTGCCGTGTATGTGGAGACTGCTTCCAGTAGATGACTGCAGATCCTAGTTGATTGTCGATTTTGGAGCCGTCAGTATAAATAATGTTGTATCCTAAATATGCATCGCATATTTCTTGGAATCTGCTGCGGTAGGGCAATCTTTATATTCAAATTTTAAAATATTTGGTCTGAATTCTATGGCCGAAACAAATGTATGTTTATGTTGCACGAAATATAGCTACATTGCCGTCTTAAAATTTAAAATAATCATATAATATATATATGATTATTATATAAAATTGGAGGCTCTGATTTTATATTAAAATTTGACTTCGTATGCAATTCTAGTTTTCAGTAGTTTTTTGCATCTTCTAAAGCAGCGGTTCTTAACCGGGGGGTCCCGACCTCCAGGGGGGTCCCGAAATGATCTTAGGGGTCCCGAAATTAAAAGAAAAAAAATAATTTTTACCAGTTTTTGCTTTTAAAATTACAATAAACTTAATTATTAAACAATAAATTATTAAGAACATTTAAAATATTATTTCAAAAATTTTCTTGGGGGTCTAGAAAATATTTTAGGCTAGTTGGGGGGTCCTGAGTATAAAAAGGTTAAGAACCGCTATTTTAAAGGCATCATATAAAAGCTTTCCCAAGATATGTTTTCCTTGTTTCAATATCTATCTTCATCACTTGATATATCCATTCTTCTATCATAGTCACTTTTAGTATCAACACATAAATTTTTCATGTGCATAGAAAGTGATATCCTTCAAAAATTAGACTTTGAGGACATAATAGAAGATTTTGAACAACAGAAATCCCGAAAGAAACCATCATCATTAACGTAAGTCCAATTCTCAAAATAGTAATCACTTCACTTATATTTCATTTGTATAAAGCTAACCATAATAACCAATAAAGCCACTAAATTAAAGTACATACTGATATTTTCATTCACATTTTGTTTTTGACTTTCTAAAAGGGCCCTAAACTCAGTGCGTCCAAGGGCCTCTGCTTGGCCTAAGACGGCCCTGCCCATAGCGTTCCGGGACCACACGCTAGTAGCGTCATTAGTGTCATGATAAATCCGCCCTTGGTCGTAGATGATTTCAGGAAATAATTGTCAAATAAATACAAGTGTTGTGTTTTTGGTGCGGTGCTTTACCAAGCTCTACTGTACACAATTCGCTATTGAATATCCGATATAGTTACAAAGTGAAGTGTATTTATAATCCATACTCCATGAGCTATTGTTGAACAGAACAGTTTCCCCATGAGTGAGCTATGTCATATCGCATGTACAGTGATCGTGTAAGAGTGTCAGTGTTGGTTATCGGCGGTATAACTTACCATCAACAAATACACCTTCCTTTCTATATATATGAACAGTGGCTGTGAGTAATCGGGAAATGACACCCGATATGGCGCCATGTAAAACAAATCATCGGGTCAGGAGCACAAGGTCGACTTCGACAACTGCACCTATCCCTCTTCACCGCACGGACCTCCTCACATACCCACCACCAACTTGGATTAATCACGACAGGATAAATATAAATAAAATGACTTATCAGATTGTTTTAGAACTAAGTGATCTTTGTGTCAACTCAACCAAAACTAACATGTGACAATTTTTAATAATACAAGGCACTCCAACACAGTGACGTTCAAAATTTATTTCATTAAAGGTTAAGGGGCAAGTTTACAAATCTGAAAACATGCTTTTATAAAAGTGATATAGCTCTTATATCTTAACGTTTTAAGAACCTCTCAAGGTATGTGTCCACTACAGGCGCGCACACAATCGGAGTGGGGGGGTCAATTACTAAAAAATATCCGTAAAATAATTCAAATTCATTACTGTTTTTTTAAGGAGAGGGGTGGGCTTATATATTAATTTCATTTTGATTATAATTTGACTTTTATGAACAAAAAAGGTGATTTTTTTAGTTCCTTAGTTTTTATTAATAGTATATGATTATTTCGTTCCTGGGGGGGACCCGAGGATCCCTCCATTGGGTGTGCGCCTGTACACCAACAATTATAGATATGCAAATTGAACCTGTAACCAATTTTAAATATCTGGGAAGAGATTACAAGTTTCTTATACAAAACTAACAATCCGAAATTAAATAAATGACATTAAAGTTTACAGGGAATTGCCATTGATGTAATAGAATATTTTTAATTCGCAACAATTTTTGGGCAGTTTAAAACATTTTTGGGCAAAATCATTTGGCAGTAAAACAAATATTTTAGTCGGGTTAAATCTATTACGTCCATTTTTTAGCGTATTCAGAAAGGCACCTATAGTTTATAGCCGATTGCGAATGACTAAGCAGGACCTGTAATTTGTATAAATATTTTCACACAAATTATTTGACATAAGCAGGAGTTGAACTCACGTCCGTGCCCTTGTTTAGTGGGCAAATAGCAGGTACAAACAGTTTAACGCTTGAAGCTACAGGATTTGGTCGGTAATACTGTCGATTTATTTTAAATACTGCCACTTTATCCTTTTTTAACTGTCAATTTAATTTATAATGCTGTTTATTCGCAACATTTAAAATTGTAGAAACAATTGGCGTAAAAATGTTATCACAGAATAACTTAATAATAGATATCAGACAACAATGTTCTGTAATTTTCTAATTATAATTGTGGATTTCAAAAAACTTTTATATTTATATAGTTTTGTGTAGAAATGTTTAAATAATATGTCAACATTTTTTCCACATGATTGTTTATAGTTTACAAACTTCGAAAAATATTTTATTGGATGATAATGGAATACCACTTGGTACATGTGTTTTTCACGAAAATTAAATAACTTTTAACCGCAACACCTATATTGAGAATAGCGGCAGATTCAATATGACAGCAAAAATAGACTACCAAGTACAATTATATATATATATATATATATATATATATATATATATATATATATATATATATATATATATATATAAAAGCCCTAATTTCTGTGTAGCCTCATGTAACGCTAAGTTCCTAGGTGCTAGCGGGGCTTGAGGTGTGTGGTCCCCACCAGTCAGAACGACGTTCTCCGACAACAGCTCACTTAGGCTAAGCACATAGTGAAGCAGAGAGCAAAGCAACTATGAAAACGGAGAGTAAAACAGCGAAAGGATGTCGCGCTTATAAAAGAGTGTCTACACATAGTGACGCGTTTAAAATCGAGCAGAAAGTTCACAAAATTATAATGTATTTTTTACTAACAGAAAACTCTCCCCTGAAAATTTGGTATTTACTAAAAAATAAAAATAAACACACTAGAAGGTGCAATGTTCACAGAATAAATAAAAGTAGACATATACATGGTGAATTTCATCATTTCTATATGCAACTCCGCGAACATCCTGAAAAGTTTCATTCTTATTTTCGCATGAGTATTTCAACGTTTGATTATATTTTGGAAAAAATTCAACATAAATTGGTAAAAAATGGACAAATTTCAATCGGAACCTACACTAAATACCTCTTATAAATGAGAACTACTTGTAAATGCCTCAATATCCATTTTAAACAACTATTTTAGCAACGATGATAGCAGAGAAATCAAAATTATTTGAACGCGTTGCTTTGCTCGACTATAACAACGATATAACCTCGCTGCAGTACGCTCCACTATGCGCGTGTTAACAGGAATTCATTTATTTAATTTCGCCGCTTTGCTCTCCGCTTTCATCGCTGCTTTGCTCTCTGCTTCACTATGTGTTTAGCCTTAGCGAGAATATAGATCTTAGCTCTCCAGTCAGTATATACCTTGGCTTAATTAAAGAATGTTGTGTCAATTAACGTTATGCCGCGGACCGTGTCTGGCCCGATACTTATTTTTAAACGACACGCAATGAGCGGCTTTTTAGAATTTCCTAGGTATAATCAGAAACAGCTATACCATTGAGGTCCAGCAAATGGCCCGCGGGCCGTATCCGGTCCGATATTAATTTTTAAACGACACGCATTAAGCAGCTTTTTAAGATTTCCTAGGTATAATCAAGAAACGTTTTTGTTTTGTTAATATACACAGAATCATGCAAATTTTAATAATTAATTCTTGCTTATATTTATTTTTATTCGATATCAGTTTGCCAACGTTGTTTGCAACGGGTCTGCTAGTATCTATATAGTTTTCACAATAGAACAAAATAGCTACAAACATATTTATAGTGAAGCTTTAGCTACATTCGCCATAGCGTATGCAAATATGCGTCGATTGGTAAACAATATCGTGTTTATAATGCAATTTGTTTATTTATAATTAAAAATATTCTATTAGACAGATGTTTATTAGTTCTTTATGAGAAACTTGTGAGAACTATATGGTAGTGCGCTGGCTTAAAGCTGCGTTCAAAGCTCTAAAATTATAAGACTATACGCTCTGACTTGTGTGTTGATTGTTACTAACAAGTTTGCTCTAACACAGCTCTAAATTTAATGCCCTGTGCTTTGTCGATTGTAGATAGTTTTCCAAACTTTGTAGTTAGTGCGTTGTTTTAATGAGCCATATAAACACACATTAGCTATCTCACTTTACATATCCTAAAAAATACTGTCACACAAATTTCAACTTATTTTGGTAATCGTAAAACGAAAAAGAATTACTGTAGTTGCGGCTATAATTTTGTTATTAAAATATAGTGACAAATCACGATCTCGCTGATGGCGGCTTCGTAAAAAGTCATATAATTGCAAACTTATCCACAACGCACATTGAATAGTCGACTAATTTTAGAGCTGTGAACAGCAACTACGACATTAACAAGGAACGGGATCATCATTGGCGCTACAGCCCGAAGTAAGCCTAGTATTCCTGTTTCCAGGTTTCATGACCTTGTTTTCAAGCTATGTACATTCAGGAGTAATATGGTCAGTATTACGTTCATTTTTTAGCGTACACAGAAAGGCACCTACAGTTTATAACCGGTTGCGAATGACTAACCAGTACCTGTAATTTGTATAAATATTTTTACACAAATTATTTGACATAAGCAGGAATTGAACTCACGTCCGTGCCCTTGCTTACAGACAAACAGCAGGTATAAACGATTTAACTTTTGCAGCCACAGGTTTGCTCAAATTTACAATTTATTCTTCATTAATATTGCTACTTTTATAAAAAGCTAGTCCCCACTCTTGGGAAGGTTGTAAGAACAAACGACAATACGAAAGTAATAAAAATAAAAGTATACCAAGTAATAGTGTATATTAAGAGTTAATTTATTGTAATAAATGTGTTGTCGGGTAAACGAGTGGTGTTTCTAAGCCACTAACATAAGAATGTGATCTTTTGCAAAGTTGGAAAGTTGTATCTGCAGTTGAATTTCTTGTGAGATTTGTAAAAGTTTCCGAAACTCTAGGACATGTGTTAGTACCGAGAATCACAACATTTGTATTAATAATGGAATATTTTCATTCTATTTTAGTCTTATACTTTTCAATTTCAACAAAAATTTTACAAAATCTTTCACATACAATTTAGATTTATGACAAATTAGATTTCGACTTTTTACTTTTGTATTCTTTTGCTGCAATTCAACAAATTTTTATCTGTTTTAGTAAATAATAGATAATTTGCAAAAACCTCAGAATGTGTAACATAAGGCACATGAAACCATTGCCTTCAATTTTTATTAATATAGATGAAATAATCATCTAATTAAAAAAAAAAAAAAAAAACATTTGACAGAGTAGATTTGTTTTCTTATTATAAAATTTTTTTATTTTATACATTTTTCTGTTAAGCCAATAACAAGGGAGATATTTTAAGTTTTAAATAAACAATTTTAACCCCGAAAATATAAATTTTGAGATGCCTTATGCCTATGTTCTATTCCTGACCTAAATTTTCAAAAAAATAAAAATCATTTTAAAATACGCTAAACGAATAAAGCCATAATTTTTTTCTAGACTAAATTAACTACGAGGAATCCAAAAATTCTAACATAAGGTCGTTATCTCGAACCGTTTTTGGGTTGTGATATTTTTTTTTATAATTCACAATTTTCACAAATAATTTAAATTATGTTAGAAATTTATTAAACATTTACTATCTTTATTAACATCTACATTTAGCATAATGGGATGAGAAGTTAAAGTATTACCTTCAAAAGCGGAGTTAAGCAAGGCTGCCTACTATCTCCTCTACTATTTAATACCGTGTTGGACTGGGTTCTTCGTAATGCCCTCACAGAACACAGAGGCATACAGTGGGACTTCCAAAACCGTTTGGAAGATTTGAGCTATGCGGACGATATATGCATTCTTTCACATAATTATGAAGATATGCAAGCCAAACTTGAAAGTATAAGTACTTTGGCAAATTTAGTTAGCTTATGCATAAATATAAGGAAAACCAAAGTAATGCGGATTGGTACCAATAACGTCAACAGATTTTACATTAACGGCGAAGTCTTAGAAGATGTGGAAGAATTCTGCTACCTCGGTAGTGCAATAACGAGAGATGGAGGAACTACAAGGGACGTGAACAACAGAATACTTAAAGTTGAACAAGCTTTCGGCTTGTTGGAAGAAGTCTGGAAATCCAATAAGGTCTCTCGTAACACTAAGGTACGCATATTTAAAACCAATGTAAAATCAGTTCTGATGTATGGCTGCGAAACTTGAAAAGTCACTAAAGAAATTACCCATAAACTCAAAGTTTTTATTAACAGATGCCTGCGCACAATTTTTCGCATTACTTGGTCAGATCATATTCTCAATACTCATCATTGGGTATCGACAGCACAAAAACCTATCCACTTGGAAATTCAGGCAAGAAAGTGGAACTGGATTCGGCATACCCTCCGGAAGGCAGTAAACGACATCTCCAGAATGGCATTAGAGTGGAACCCTCAGGGAAACCCTCGTAGAGGCCGACCTGTATCCACATGGAGGAGAACAATATACAAAGAACTTGATGCTCACGGAACTACCTGGCGCCAGGTGAAAAGGCTTGCTCTTCACAGACCCCGATGGCGCGAGTTTGTAAAGGCCCTATGCTCCAGCGAGGAGATCTAGGACACAATATATATCTACTCTAGGTTAAATAATATTTGTATCAAATACGCATGCTCACGCGCGTCAAAAGTACTGAGTACATGTCCCAACAAATGCAGTGAATTCCTTTGTATTCAAAGCGGATCAGGTCGAGCGCTTTTCGATTTTACCGCGCGTCAATCTCTGATTTGACCGCAAAACGGCGGACACGCTCGCCGCTCACTATTGCGTCATCTGACCTTGAACGTTATTTCGGAAGACTCTTTGGACCTTCCTGTCTTCAACTCAATTATTATATTGTTGTTAGCTTTTATTGTTTTGAAATTATTGAAGGAAGTTTGGTGTATATATTTTTGTGACACGGATTTTTCCCGAGGGACACAGTACTGGAACGAAATGAAATACGTATTCTACGTCAAAAATATCTTTTTCTTAATGTAAATTTGCAGTTTTTTACAATAAAAATATATAAAATATAAATTTTATTTTAAATGATATTTTCACCGATCTTAAAAATATTTAATAATTTTAAGGTTGGAGGCAAGTTTTATGTTAAGATACACAGTTTTAGGTTGAGAAACACTGGTTTAGAGCGATACTTTTTCTATTCTATATACAGATACTCATTTTAAGTATTAAGTACTTTAATCTTGCACTGCTATGGACATATTATGAGGAGAAATGAGGATTATGTACGAAGGAGAATGAACAGCTTGCTGGTGGAAAGGAGAAGAGGTTGAGGAAGGCCTAAGAGAAGGTGGAAGGACTATATCGTACAGGACTTGAGTGAGAAAGGACTAAACGAGGGAGATACAGATAACAGGGCAGAATGAAAGAGAAGAATTAAGAACAGCGACCCCTAAATACTACAGGGAAAGGTTGAAGAAGAAGAATTAGACTGCACTACACATCTAAAAGGTGAAATTTTCGAATGATGTACGGGACTTGAAGCTACGGGTCGCATGTTCCATAGACAACCGTCTTAACACAGAGCTACGACCAGTCTGTTTTAAATAATTTGTATTTAATATTTTACTTTTTCATAAACGACTATAAAAAAGTTATGGTTCCTTTTTATTTTCATTTTATCTCTATCTCTCTATTTCTCTTCTTGTCTCTAACAGTTAAATTTATTTACACATGTGTCGGTGCCCACTGAATTTTTTTTTTTCAAAAAATATGAAAGCATATTTTTGAAAATATTAAGTAATTTATTAAACAAACATTCATAGATACAGAACATTTATTTAAATCAGGGGTGTCCAACCTTTTAGCTTCCCTGGGCCACATTATTAGAAAACAAGTAGTTTTGAGCCTCGCATAAAATTAATACTAATTAATATATTATATAGTTTGAGAATGATTTTAAGATAGTAAAAAGTATGATCTTTAAAGAACGCATTAAATTAAAAAATACATCGCTTATAAATTAATAGTAAGTTGAAATTGTATTTGTAGTGTTATTAATGGTACTTGTAATCGCAATCTTATTAAGTTTACGATTTTTCGTTGGGCCGCATTTGTAGCCGCCATGGGCCGTGGGTTGGACAAGCCTGATTAAAATAAAAACTGAAATCGTGTGCGATCACTGGCCCATTGGAAATTCGCATTAGTGTTTTTTTCTATTGTTCTTAAAATTTTTCCTTAAACGTAGAATTCTACGTCTACGTGAAAATATAAGTAATAGGATAATGCATGCTACGGCTTCCAATCAGACGTAGATGGACGTAGACGTATAAACGTTCACGTAGAATATTCATATTTTTATATTTCACGTCTACGTTTTTACATCCGGCCAATAGGGAGGAACGATAGAACCTGTCAACATCTGTTGGGTTCACGGTATTGATATAAGGGAAATAAATAATTACCATGGTTAGATTATTGTTTAATAATGTATATATATATACATATATTGTTTAATATATAATAAATAAACTAATTGTGTAAACTTTTGGGCGTACAAGGCCACAGCGTGTGCGCTGCACTAGAGCGACGCAACAAATGGGCGAAATTTGAGATCGATTCTATTGAATCCCACTAGTAGATGGTGATCTTGTGAAAGCTTACTCACGGGCGACATTCGGTTAGGATTTCTGGACTCGACTCAACTGAACTCGGACTCTAATATTTGGGTAATTACTCGGATTCGGGACTCGACTCTAATACTCGACGAGTCCACGTTTTTAAAATTATGTAAAAACCAGTAAATTCAAAAGGTGCTTTCTAGAAATGTTTTGATAGTACTCGTTAGTATTTCTCAAATATTTCTACCTTAAGATAAAAAGCAATTAAATTGTTATATCTAGTATTAAAATTTAAGTTTGGAAAATAAATAAATTGATTAATAAATAAATTTCAGTACATATTCTTTTGAATTTCTTGGAACGACCACAAATTTCAATAGACAATCTTGTGATGTAATAAATAATTTAAATTATAATAAATTTAGTATTTTATTTTTTGTTACAAAAACTTCACCTATGAGAGTCATTATTGAGATCCAAAATATTAAACGTTTTCGCATATTAATTTCAGTTTAGATTTAAATCCGGACTCGACGAGTTTTCAAAAACCCTACATTCGGTTCGATTCTAGAAAAGCCGCTCTTATGCATGTATGTACACGGGCGGCTGAAACCAATGTGGCGTACCTGATTGCAAAATTGGTCTAAACTACCATCGTGCTTTAGATAAATTGTGTTTACGCCGTTGTATGCGAATAATTAGCATAATAGTAACAATAAAACTTGCTAGCATTGCTAAATCGTATATGTTATTCGACACTTTTTAAGAAACATCTTTTATAAAGAGGTTAACTTAAAGAGTTTTACACGATATTCTAAGTTTAATGGAAACCAAAGCAACAAAATCTCGTTCTACGTTTTATTTCCACGTTCTATCCTTCTACGTCAGTTGGAAACCATCCTTAACAATGAATGATATTGGTATATCAATTAAAAAGATGACTCCAGAATGCAGGTGTAAAAGAATAGTGCAACAACAAAAGCCTCCTTTTTCTGGATTGAAAGCACCATTTTGTTGCAAAATCCGCCAAGTCTAAATTCAAAGACTTTTTTTATGTAATCCTGCCACCAATATTTGATCTGATACCCTCTATTGGTAGATAATCATAATACTAAGACTGTTCAAAAGAATTGTTTGTAAAAATATGTCTGCACTGCTCTATAACAGTTTTTTGTCTCTCCTGCAAAATGACATAAAGTGAACATGGCAGGTGTTGCATTTAGGCCCCTCAAATACTTAATTAAAAAATAAAAATAAATTGGCGATTTTGACGTAATTAAAAGTAAAAATGTTGTGCTAGACATCCACCAATTGGGATAGACCCTTCACGGGTCTCTTTCACGTACTAGATTCATACAAAACCCTTAAACTTGTAAGAACTCGCACCTTACATTAATATTTTTTATATTATATTACCAGTATATTTTTGAACGTTGTCATATATTTCTCTAACTAATCTAAATACAAAACTTTTTGAGCAAACTCTGTACACGTGACGTAATGCGTAATTTTACGAGCTGGTGTTAGTGATATTTTAACGATTTGTGTGTTTTATGAATAAGACATTACATTTTCACGTAATTCAAGTTAATTCCGATGGTTACTCATCAATAGTACAACTTCATTGTGGTGTAGTTGTGAGAAGTATAGAAGTGGACGTTGCGACTATATATATATGTGAAAGAGACGACGTCGAGCGCCACGACGGAGCCGCTTACATCGATCCAGTCTCGACGAATCATACAGACATTTCCAACATTATTTTTTACTATTGGCCTAGCCCGACCACTTTACTGGATAACATTTACTACAGTTGCAAACGAAAAAATGCACTACGACTATCTATGGAATGCATTGGAATTTTCCTGTTTTTAAAATTATATTTTTACATCAATGATGTGCAAGGTATCAAAAGTTTTATTCAGTTTATATTTAATTTATTTAACACGGAAAATAATTAAGAAAAATTGATGTAAAGTGGGAATTTTCACACATTTCAGGGTTTTGCAGGTATCTAGCAAGACAGGACAATAAATTGTGGATACATGTATATTAAAAATTATAAAATTCGATAACTTTTGACAAAATTACCCACGTGTTTTCGTGTAGAGACTTGCAAGCATGATTGTCAGCAGTAAGGGACAAGGGGCGCCCCACTTTTAAGTGTTTTACTCTAAATCCTTATGCTTTTTTGCCCTCAAATTTATTTAATTTTATATTTGTCTATTTTATATTATAACTCAGTCTATTTTGTATTTGCTCTGAAATGTGCACACCTCATGCCTCTGAGACGGTAAACTGGGTCGCCGAGAGAGGGCCCGAGCCCCAATAATACATAATTTTGGATCCTGGAAGACAATAATTCCCCCACTCCCGTCGTTGCACCATTTCTAGAATGGAACCCAGAATGCAGAAGGTGCGTCGGAAATAATTTTATAGTATCAACGAGAAACAAACCAACTTAGTGTCATTCGACTGGGCTCAACAATGACCGATGACCGCGTTGTGATCGCTCTAAAACAGCTGATCGAAACGAGTAATGTGAAAGTTGTCCTTATTTGTTTACATGTAATTCATCAATTTACAAATAATGATAAACAGCTAATCTTACTAAATTATTTAAAATTTTTAAGTGCAACACTTTCTTCCAGGTGTGTAGTTGAAGAAGAAGAGTTGTTAAACGCCGGTCATGTTAAATTATGCGGAATTTCGGAAAAAAAATGATGAGCATGTCGACATATGTGGGTTATGTTTACAAACAAGCAATCTAAAACCACTACCCCACAAAGTCACTGGATAATTAAAATTAACTCAAAATAACCTGCACCTGTTAAGCAGGAGCTTCATGCATTATTTAATTTGGTTAATAAATACTAGTTTGTTAAATATTAATAAGTAAACGATATTGATGTAATCTGTAGCTGTGAAATGTTTGAGCACACCTTCATACTTTTTGTTACTTTTTTCCCGTATTTATAACATTTTTCCATCTTTTTTCCCATTCATCTCTTCCACAACACCAAATTTATTTACTATTCTCACAAATTGTTTTTCATTTGGAAAATAATTAAAGTAAATGTCTCTATCGCTACCTTTTCTAGAGTGTCAACCTAATACACAGTAATTTGTGTTATGACAACTCGTTATAACTCAAAGTAATATAAAAAATAGTAATAATTGCTATCAAAAATTAATATTACAAACCAACTGCAACACTTAAGTTTAAACGCGATACAAACAACATGAGATAACCACATGTAAACAATAAACAGTTACTCGTCTCACGAGTTCAGATTTTGTTCGCTTGGCGTCACTTCATAGTGCTGTTGAGCCCAATACCCCAAAAGGGAGTAGACTTGTTAATGACCTTGAGTTCGCGCCCCTCAACAAGTGATAGAGCGGCGGAAGCGGCGTTTTGGGGGCTTTCCGCTGCGCCGCGCAACCTTCAAATCAGTTTAACTCAGGCTTTCAATGTGCTATCAAGTCAAAATTGGTCTCAAACGAAAGTGAAATCTAATACAATGTTGATTGTGAAACTTTGGATCGCAGTTGATAGATTTAAAAAATGTCACAATGTTGGCATATATTCGTCGAAAAGTCAAGCAGAAATTGATCCAATGATCAAAACTGAATAGATCGGATCCTGAGGAATCAAAAATGTTCCACACACCAATGCGGAAAGGTGCAGGTCTTACAGAAAACACATGAGAGCCTACGCCATCAAGCCGAAAATGGACAGACACTACAGCAAAAGGACCACGCGGTCCTATTCACGTATCCTATTCACGAACCCTAGCGGTTGTGTCCCCTAACACAAATTACCACGATTTTTTTCGAAATTTATCCAAATTTTTTAGATATATTTTGGAGGCGCTACAACTGCTGTGGTTCTTAGCACCCCGGTACCTTTACAGTAATTTACATTGATTTACAAGAACGAATGTTGACATTAATTTACAATGAAGCATATTTATAATTTTATGATAAGACATTTAAGATAGATAATTTAGAAATAATAGAACATTTGGGATTTTAATTTTACGGGACAGATCTGCTTCTTTGAGGTAGTCTAATAAAATGTTTTCATTTTCTGGGTTTAGCGCTTCTTTCAGGTTGCCTGGTATTTTGTGCTTCCGTCTGAGTTCTTCATATAGTTGTCACTCCAGGATTATATGTTCTACGGTAACATTTTTATTGCAGTTGTCACAGTTTTCCACCTCTTTTCTTTTCATTAGATGTTGGTGTGTAATGAATGTGTGGCCAATTCTGAGTCATGTAAGAACTCTCTGTTCTTTTCTGTTGCCTACTGGAGCCCAAGGTTTGGTGTTTTCTTTTATATGGCGTAGTTTGTTGTTCGTTAGACTGTGCCATTGTCGTTTCCAGTCTTCCTTTATGTTTTGCCATAAGTTGGATTTGATGTCGCTGGTAGGTACGAATATCTGTGTTATTGGAAGGTTTGCTGCCTCTTTTGTTGCTAGATCTGCCTGTTCATTTCCTCTTATTCCCAGATGTGAGGGAACCCACACCAAGGTTACCTTTTCCCCTGGAGGGTCACGTTATGGAAGTTTTCCTGTATATTCTGGATCAGTGTGTTCCTTGAATACAGTACTTTAACTGCGTCGAGTACACTGCGTGAGTCAATATATATAACATAATTTTTGTCTTCCTGGTTGCTCATGTATTCGGTGGCTTTTAGCAAGCTATATGCTTCTGCAGTGAAATTACTCGCTGTACATTTATTTCTCGTCGTTGATGACGTAAGCAGCACCAGTTTTATGATGGTGATGTGACCCGTCGGTGAATATTCGTTGACAGTTATGAAATTTTGAATCCATTTCAAGACAGAGTTTTTCGTATATTTCCCTTGTTGTTTCGAATTTTTTACAATACCGAGCTAAATTTTTTAACTTCTTATTTAGACATCTGTATTGATGCTAGCGCATCTTGTAATTAAGTACACAAGTTGAGAGATGGAAACATTATCGAAATTTATGATTTTTACTATCTACCCATTATTTTTTGCTACATTTACTAGTTACCTAAAAAAGCCTGAAAATCAGCCACATCATTTTTTTTAAATGAAGATGAAGTAATAAAGACAAATGCAAATATCCCGATCCCACCTGAGTTTTGAACCCGGTAACCTTGGATCGTGCAATAGAATAGCTACTTAAAAGTAATTAATTACTTTGAGTTAAATTATATAATTCTTACTGTTGCATATAGTTTTTCCTTTTTGTTTTTTAGACGATTTTTTAGTGATTCAATTTTAAATATACTGAAATAAAATACGTAATTGGAAAGCACTGTCTACATAAGATTTTTATAACATATTTGCGAAGTAGAATATTTTCAAAAAGTATCAATCAGAAATATTTGCGAGATTGATAACTTGAAAACGTCTTTTGGCAAAAACAATATTCGCAATAAAAAGTACGGGTTGAAACTTGGCTAACTCTTGCAGAATGGTTGCACACTGCACATTCTTACAACTGTATGTGTAAAGAAAAAAGGACTCTATTCACTGAGAGGAAAACAGAGATAGAAAATCAAACAAAATCATTAAAGATACAGGGTTTTGCGAAAAGGATTCTAGTAACAATTGGAAAATTTTTCGTTTCATTCAGCAGTCACCATACTACGGCCCACGGGTTTTATACGAGGGTGGGATGAAAATTGATGCAAAGTTCTAGGTGTAGATGGCGCTGGTAAAAGTTGATATGTGTTATGTTCTGTCACATGTCAGTATATTGTCAGTAATATTTTATTCCGTTCTCACATTTAGTTCCGTTTTGACAGTACCGAGAAGCAAATTGTACCACGTCGCTCAATAAGTCTCAGGTCTAACTAAGAACAACATTTTTTTTTTTTTAGAAATTCGACTTTATCAATCAACATACTCTCCTTCAAGAGTGATACATTCATTCCAACGCTCCTCAAACTTTTCGATGCCTTCTTTGTAGAAAGATTTGTCTTTGTCCTCAAAATAGGCCTCGGTTTCGGCAATCACTTCTTCATTTGAGTCAAATTTCTTTCCCTGGAGCATCTTTTTGAGGTCTGCAAAAAGCCAGAGTCGCTGGGGGCGGGAGATCTGGAGAGTACGGTGTGTAAGGAAGCAATTCGAAGCGTAATTCATTCAATTTAACCATCGTTTTCATCGACTTGTGACACGGGGCGTTGTCTTGGTGAAAGAGCACTGTTTTATTTTGCATGTGAAGCCGTTTTTTCTTGATTACTACATTCAATCGATCAAATAATGCCATGTAGTATTCGCTATTGATAGTTTTACCTTTCTCAAGATAGTCGATAAACAAAATACCATGCGCGTCCCAAAATACGGATGCCATAACCTTGCCAGCTGACTTTTGAGTTTTTGATCGCTTTGGACGACTTTCACCGACTGCTATCCACTCAACTGACGATCCTTTTGATTCTGGTGTGTAGTAGTGGATCCATATTTCATCCATTGTCACATACCGACGCAAGAATTTCTTTTTATCTCGCTTGAACAGCTCCAAACAGCGCTCTGAATCGTCGACGCGTTATTGTTTTTGGTCCGGTGTAAGCGAACGCGGCACTCACTTCGAAAGCAATTTACGCATGCTCAAATTTTCGTGTAAAATTGTAAACACACTACCTTCTGATATCTTTAAGGTATCTGCTATCTCATGCAACTTCACTTTACGGTCTTTCAAAACTATTTTGTGGACTTTTTTTATATTTTCCGGAACAACTATCGATTTTTGGCGACCAGAGCATTCAGCATCATCGGTGTTTGTACGACCGCGTTTAAATTCAGCATACTAATCAGTAATAGTTGATTTGCTTGGTGCAGAGTACGAGTGGTTCTAGGCTTCCTAGCCCAAAAGTCATGTTCAATCAAGAGAGCGTCAAGGGAGACCAAAGAGCCAAAAAATTAACAGAATATACTATACTGACCTTCTTGACTGTTAAAAAATTCTTTAATTTTCATTCGCACTATTTTTAGTGTTTTGCAGGTAAAACCGTCACTTATGTATCTGTCTGTCTGTCTGTGCGGTAGAAAATGTGGTAAAGCCATAGACCTAGAAAATTGAGATTTGGCATGCTTGTAACAGGTGTTTTTTTTAGAGGTATAGAACTTTAAATTGCAATAAAACAACGATGGATTATTCGATTGACATGAATTTTTTAAGATAATCTTGTGGCATTACATTAAATCATACCAACAAGACGGCGCAACATGTCACACAGCTCGTGCCACAATCGATTTATTGAAAGACACGTTTGGTGACCGCCTAATTTCACGTTTTGGACCTGTGAATTGGCCTCCAAGATCTTGTGATTTAACACCGCTGGACTACTTTCTGTGGGGCTATGTAAAGTCATTGGTCTATGCGGATAAGCCACAAACGCTTGACCATTTGGAAGACAACATTCGCCGTGTTATTGCCGATATACGGCCACAAATGTTGGAAAAAGTCATCGAAAATTGGACGTCCAGATTGGACTACATCCGAGCCAGCCGTGGCGGTCATATGCCAGAAATCATATTTAAAATGTAATGCCACAAGATTATCTTTCGAATAAAAAAAAATTCATGTCAATCGAATAATCCATCGTTGTTTTATTGCAATTTAAAGTTCTATACCTCTAAAAAAACACCCATTACAATTCCTTGACCCACATATAGTAAAATTATAGAGAGTTCAAAAAACTCATTGCGGAAAAAATATAAAAAAATATGTATTCTACGATATATATATATATATATTTTAACGACCGCCAACATATATAAGGGAGGTATTGTGATCATACCGATTTTGACATTTCGAGATTTCGATAGATCCCCACGAATAGGGACCTCAATTCGTGAAGATATACATAACGTTTTGACTATTTTTAGCATAATGTCTGTCGGTCTGTCTGTCTGTCCGTCCGTCTGTCTGTGTACACGTGCAGAGCAAATTCGGCTGAAAGGATTTTTATGAAACTTCATATTTAAGCTTTTAACATCAATGGCACGAGTTGATCAATTTTTGGTAAAAATCGGTTGACTAAAAATGGGAGTTTACTCGTGACGATTTTAAGAATTTTGCGAAAAATATTTCGAAAAAAATTATGCAACAAAAGTTGCTATAAAAGCAATAACTAACAACTTTTATTTGAGATATTTCTTGATAAACGAAAAATTTTTTTTCTAAGTATCTATTTTTTCAAACTTATATGTAGCGTTTCCATGGTCATGATAAATAATATCTCTGTTAGAAAATATTGGACCAAGTTATTTCTACTCTGCTGCTAGAATGTATTTTATACAAGTACTTTGTGATGGTGGTCGGTCCTTTGGTGGCCACAGCTAATTTTTTAATTTTAACCCTTTACCGCATTAATATTTTAAATATATTTTTTTAATTATTTTTTCTATCAATAAGAACCAATTCCTAATGCTCATGAATTATTTCAGCCAAAATTAAAAATTCATGCAGTAAAGGGTTAAGAGAATTCAACATCTTAATGCGTGGATAAACAAACCAATTTTTATTTTTGAAAGATCAAATTTTTGCATGGGATTTTCTCCGAAAATGTATCAAGAAACTTTTGACCCTACCCTAATTTCCAAAGGGGTTGATCAAAAATCTTTAAAAAATCTCACTAGTGTACATTGATGGGAACCAGAATACTTCAACAGGTATTTTTGATCAGATATTTTTCGAAAAATATTTTTGTGTTGAAAATAAATAATTTTTTAAAATTTATTGTGCGATATCAAAAGATCTAATCTACGTCTTAAGGGCTTTAAGACGTAGATTAAGGTACAAAATAGTTTTTTTTTTAAATTCCTTTGTTCTAACACGATTTTTGCCAAATATGTGCTAGTCCCTCAACTTATAACCCAGGGGAGATAATCTAAAAATCTTAAAATCATTATGACTAATACACATTAATGTGAACCGGAAAAATACAATAGAAATTTTTGAATTATTTCATAATAATCGTATTTTTTCAGAAATGTGTAAAAATACACACTTCACATAAGCTTTATTTTATATTGAAATTTTTTGATGAACTTATAAAATGGTACAAAGATCTGATCTACGATCTTCCATTTATAAATGTTCCTTAAGAAGAAGTTGTTGAATTTTTTTGAAAAAAGAGTTTTGTATTAAAAATAAAATAATAAATACATAATAGTATTTAAAAAAAAAGAATAAATAATAAGTAAACTTATTTGTGTTAATAAACATTAATTCAAAACAGATTTTATCTTTGTTTCGTCCATTTAAACCATAATTTGTCTATTAAGTTCATCCAAAACATGTTTTGTCTAAATTAAAATAATCGATTATTCGTATTTTTGCTCATTAAAATTTTAATAACATGTTTAAATTCAATGTTTGGAGCTTTGAAAATAAGTGTCCCAACTGATAGTGTTTTTTTTTAATTATCTCAAAATTGTACAAGGTGTCTCAAAAGAAATTTTATATTTAGTGGATTGATTAAAAAAAAAAGTAAACCGTATATAGAAAAAATGTTTATTAATTATTAAAATACACTTTTTGGGGATTTATTTCTTAAAAATAATATCTTATAAATGTAGACCCTCGCGTTCTCGGCACTCATTTAATCGAACAGTAAAATTACTTATGACGTCTCGGCAGGTGGACTCAGGGATGGCTGCCATTTCGTGACGGATATTTTCTTTCAAATGCATCAGTGAAGTCGGTTTATTGGCGTAAACTTTAGATTTAAGATAACCCCATAGGAAAAAGTCCATAGGGGTTAAATCTGGACTGTGTGGAGGCCAATTTATGTCACCTCTCCGGGAGATCAATGTGCCTGAGAAAATTTCACGAACACGTGGCAGAGACATATTGGACGTGTGTGAAGTTGCTCCGTCCTGTTGGAACCATGTTCTTTGGTTATAACCAGGAAAGTTTTGCAGTTCAGGTACCAAGAAGTTGTCTAACATCTCCACATAACGCTCTGAATTCACTGTAACTGCACGCCCCCTTTCGTCTTCAAAAAAGTAAGGGCCGATAATTCCTCGCGCCGACATCACAGCCCATACGGTCACTTTAGGCGAATGTAGGGGTTTCTGATGTTTGCGTTTCGGATTCCTTGCACTCCAGTAGCGGCAGTTCTGCTTATTTACGTGGCCATTAAGATGAAAATGAGCTTCATCCGAAAACAAAATGTTGGTAAACGTTGAAAATCGCTCAATCACCTGATTTACGAAATTAAGCCTCTGACTGGCATCTTGGGGCTTTAATTCTTGCACCAATTGAATTTTGTAGGGGTGCAGCTTTAGGTCTTTGCGCATAATGCGATGTAATGATGATCTATGCACATTTAAAGCACTTGCGCGCTTCCGAATTGAAAGGTTCGGTTCGTCACGAACAGACTGATTAACATTCTCCACGTTTTCTACCGTTCTTGATGACCTAGGTCGCCCGGATTTTGATTTATCCAGCGTTGTACCAGTCTCTTCAAACTTTTTAACCCAATGTCGAATGAGAGGAATGCTTGGCGCATCATTTAAGTGGCGAAAACCTCAAATACTGCAGAATTTTCTACGCGCTACAGTCGCCGAATCACCGTTTTTGTAAAACTCTCGCACGCATAACGCGCGGTCTGCTCCCGAGAAAGGCTCCATAGCGACTGAATTCCCAAGAGCCAGGCTACCGATTGACATAACCCCCGCGCCTCTCGGATACGTTGCGTTCACGCAGTAAGCTAAATAAATATAAAATTTCTTTTGAGACACCTTGTATTACTGTGACAAAACACGTGTTGAATGTTATGTAATACGCAGTTTTTTCAACTAAATCTGTTCACTACTCCTGAGCTAAATGGAGCATTTCTTGTTGCATGCATTAATATGACAAAAATTTTAGGCGCCGTCTGTAGTACAGAAGTAGAACTTTATTGTGGACATTTGGTTTATACCACTCAGAAATTATATTTTTGCCTGAATGGTTTCATTTAGCCAAGTGTCACACAGATTTTTCATTGTTTAATCTACATTGAACACAAGTAACACATAAGTTTCTCATTACTTCGATAGCAGGATCGTAATCTTAGTAATGACACGAGCCGCATTCAACATTTTTTTTTCTTTTTGGTTAGGTCGTACTTTGTCAATTTCTACTTTTTCCGATCCTACGTCCTACTGAAGAGCTTTTTTAGGCAGCTTTAAACGTATTTATTTTTTACTTCGCTGTTATTTGGTCATAATGCCTAGGATCAGGGACCTGAAGCTGAACCTGAACCCGAACCGAAAACCCGAAAAAACCTATATTTTTCGTTAACCTGAACCTGAACCGAACCATTAAATTTCAAGGTCAGTGAACCAAAACGTGAATCCGAACCTTTTATGATTAACCGGTAACCATGTATTTTGAACAGGTTCAGGAAATTATTGTTTACTTATTATTTATTATGGTAATTATTGTATACTTTACATTTTAAAATTATTATTTCATATAAGCTGTTCACTATTGTAAGAACAAACTAAGAGGCAATTTTGTTTTCAACAGTTTGCACCTTTGAAACTGTATTACAGAAAAATAATTTGAAAAGTCAGATTATAAATATGTCATTTAAAAAAATATCATTTGTCATATTTCATTTTGAATAGTGACATCTTAAATAGTTTGTAAATACAATACAGGCTATTCCAAACAATTAGGCGGAACTAACTGGAATTTTAATTTTTGTAAGTTCTCATTAGTAATTTTTTTATATATTGAAGCTCGCTTTTCCTGAACAATTTGATTCAAAGCTTCAATCAATCTGTAAAAATTACTAGATATGAAAATCTAGTTCCGCCTAATCGTTTAGAATAGACTTTACTAACCTAACATAATACAAACATAATACAAAACTGTAAAGCCTTTTTAACAACATAACTAATATTCTAAAAGGCAGTAATACACTATAAAAATCACCAAATTGACCAGATCTAGTTTGTCTTTACAAAAGTAAACAGCTTATATAAGTTGTTCACTAACAACTTCTTGAAGTTTGTTCTGTAAGAACAAACTAAGAAGAAATTTTGCTTTCAATAGTTTGCACCTTTGAAACTGTATGTCATGTTGGTATTAAAAAATTATAAAAAATGTCACCTTCTTAATAATTATTAGAACCAATCGGGCTTACAGCGTAAGGAATATTTTTAATTGATATTTAAAGTCCGTATTACACTATAAAAGTAACCAAAATAACTAGATCTGGTTTGTTCTTACAAAAGTGAACAGCTTATAGTATATTTTGTTTTGAAATATGTTACAAAATCTGGTGCTTTTGGTGATTGTTGTGTTGTAAATGGAGTTTAGGAAGAATAGAATGTCAACTTGTAAATATGGCTTTGATTTTTCTTAGATTATATTCATTAAAAAATTACAAATGAAAGATTATCATTAATGTCAAATATTTTCAAAGATGTCATCTCAGAATTACCACCCTAAGATGATATAAATATTACAACATATAAAATGAAGATTCCCGCTTAGTTATGTTGTACAAAGTGAAATAGAGTATACTTATAATTTTATTTAAAATTTTCATTGAATCCAAACCCGAACCTGAAAAAAATTAGGTTCTTGAACCTAAAAAAAAATCTGTTATTGAACCTGAACCTGAAACCGAACCGAAATTACCACATTGAACCTGAATCCGAACCTGAACCTAAATAAATTCAGCTTCAGGTCCCTGCGAAGGATATGAGATATTAAACGATCGGAGCATTATGGATCCATAATGCCCTCTCATTACGCCCTCAACAAATATTAGTATAATTTACGGCCGGTACCTTATTTTTTAATTGCTATAGTCTAAAGGTTTCGTATTCTTTTTCATATTTCTGTTTAAATTTAAGTGGTAACAAACTTTCTGTTGCTCTATGTACATTTTCTCGATATATTCAGGTAATTCTTGCATGTTTATTGTCAAACTGTTTATTGTCGTAGGCTACCAGATAGGTATAAATATCTTATTAGTAATTTATACTTTTTATTTTATATGAAGTGAAAAATAAAATCTTGTATGCACCATTGGCGTAACTAATCACTTATCGTTCTTATCACTTAAGTTCTTCCTTCTCCATTATTCTGAATGCCTGTGGTGACCAGTCACAATATTTTTCCACCGGGAATGATATCTGGTTGAGTAAATGTCCTTGTGTACTGTTGTTACTTGTCACAGTCAGCTAGCGAATTAGGTCCGTCCATCTTCGAAGCACACATCCAAGTGCCGTTCACTTTCCCTTCCACAACTAGAAGCTCCAGATCGTCAATGCGTCGTGCCATGTGACCAAAATAACGAAGCAATCTCTCCTGAATAATAGTCCTCATCCTTTTAACGACACTTAGCTCTTCGAGTACGGAATCATTTGCCCTAGGCGTCTAGAGTATCTTCAGCAGATTTCGATACCACATCTCAAAGGAATCGATTTTTATGCTGTTCCCTTGCCCTAACTGTCCACGTTTCAGAAGCATAACTTAGAATGGGAAATACAAGAGCGTTTAATAAGCATAAACGCTCCTTGGGGTCCTGGTCATATCACGGCCACGGAAGTTCGACTTTCCCTAAAATTGAGACTTGGACTGCAAGGTGTGGACCTATTTTATATTTACTCGACTTGAAGAGTAGATAGATAAATCGGCCAAATCATTGGCGTACGACCAAAAACTACGCCTTCGACATTATTGACCCCCCTGCCCTAGACAGGACTATAGTATCTAATAATAAACTAATGTTACTTCCACTTAATTTCCAGAGAAAATAACTGGAGTGTTTGATAAAATATATAATACATAATAGTAAAAATGTATAATGATATGTCAGTGTGGCAACATGGATACACTGCTAGATACACAATCCTTCTCAAATCGCTATGTTTCAATACATTTATTTATTTGTTCTATTCCTCTGAAAGCTTCTGAACGGAGTTTTTCAAAGCAAGGGTTTGTCCACACTGTATTTTCTATATAAAAGAACTTTTTTTTCTCTTTTGTTTCCTTAAAGTATGTCTTAAGATCCGCAAAGTGATGCGTTAGATGCATTTAGAATTTTTTTAAGATGGCTTTTTTAGAATAAGGAAAATCCGACGTAGTTACTGTGATTCTAAACAAGTTTGGGATCAAAACCAGGAGTCCATGAATTCTCTGGTGTTCATATGATATTTACTCAAAAAATATTCATGATAATTACTCATGAGTGTTGAGTTTAACTGTACGGAAATATAGTTTTGCTCATTGATCCAAGTATTTCGATCTTTCATTGATACCCCATTCAAAATTTTAAAATATATTATTTTTTTCTCTAAATACACATTTGTTCATTTTTAGATTTTAAAAAACCCTTATACCGTTATTTTGTCGTCTGTCTGTCTGTCTGTTCGGTGAAAATTGTAGCCAAACGGCTAAACCTAGAGAGTTGAAATTTGGCATGCTTATACAACTCTATGACCTGCACATAGGAACAATACTAAAATATCTAAAAAACATACCCCCTAAAAATATAAACAAATATCTGCTCATCGAAAATAATATTTTTTTTTAACTTCTGAGTAGGATATCAAATGAAAGCCCTTAGTACTTGGATTGATGATCAAAATTTTATTTTTGCAAAATAAATTATTTTGATGCGATTTTTGCCAAAATTGTGCAAAAAAAATTTGTCCCACACCCTGTAGCCCAGATGGTTTAAACTAAAAATCTGAAAAAATTCTAAGTAATGTACACTTGTCTGAACCGGAATAGTACAACAGGAATTTTTGATCAGATTATGTTTTCGGAAAATAACGCATTTTTTGTGTTTTTGCTTGACCACGTAAAATATTTAATAACTTATCTAACACTCTGAACCAGTATGCTTTGACAGTGTAATGGCTATCATGCTCGCGTTCTAATTTGCAAATTAAAGTTTGCTCCGCTCTCCAGGCTATTTTACTTTTTCTGTTCTTTCTGCATTTTTATTCAAATTTAATTTTTCAAATTTCTAGTTATATTTGTGCAAATGTTGCATTTAATTTTTAAAAGTGTAAATTTTATAACCAGTGGAAATTGTTGAAATTGAATACACGAAATCAGAGGGGTGGGGTTATGACTTAAAACAACCAATGGAAGCCATAGACGTAATTTTCAAAATCTTAATGAACCTTGCTATATAAAAAAAAAATCTGCACATGTTTAGAAACCTAAATAATGGTATTAGGCATTCGAATTAAAATAAACAAAAAAACAAATTTTAACATAAAATTTGTTTTGGTATCCCAAATAATCATCATTCACTTACTAAATACCTGCGAAAACCTGAAATGTGTGAAAATTCCATGTGAAGTGAGAATTTTCACACATCACATCAATTTTTCTGGATATATCTTTTCTTGAAGTTTCAGTACTTTTCCTATGAGTGGGTCAATGAGTTTTATATGCATTCCAAATTTTAATTTTCTGGGTCAAGCCGTTTGACCACAATTTCTACCCAACAAACAGATATATACATAAGTGACGGTATAAGGGTTTCTTGGTCATATCTACGAAAAAACTCAAATGCAGTAAAAATTAAAACTAAATGTACTACTAGTAAATCTTAGGATTTACTAGTTAAAAAGAGTTGGTAAATCTTAGGTTTTACTGCAAAATCTTAGAATTTACCGTAGTTCGGGCTTTTACAGTAACAAATTGATTAATTTGTTATGTAATATAAATTATTTGTTAAGATAAAATATTTAAGTATTTGTTATTTTTTTTTTTCTTTTTGGTGGTCGTGGAGAAAGTAGGGTCTGTGACTTGGTTGGAAGAGAAAATTCGATGCTCGTGGTTTCTCACGCTCGCCTGCGGCTCGCACTTTGAATGTTCCACTCGCATCGAATTTTCTCATTCCAACCTTGTTACAGAATATACTATTCCATTACTGTCACCTAACAGGTGAAATTTGTACCAAAAAAATCTTGTCAAAACTTGCCTAATAATGAAACCTAATAACATATTGTACCTTTTCGTTCCGAGTACAACAGTTGAATGTACGATATTCTGGAATAAATCCTGCATAGCTAATTGAGAATAAAAATCATAATTCATGCGTAATGAAACAAAAAAACTATTCCAGACCTCATAAACTAGTTAAAATCACAAGCAACATAAAACGGAAAGATGAAATTTTTTCTCCTCTTCCAAAAAATTAAATATGCACTCAAGAATAAAAAGTGCACAATTTGACGACAAAATATTTTAGTGATTTCCTGTTTTAGCGACAAAAAGTCCTAAGCCAGACGACTATACAGACATTCATTATACATTGTAATAGTAATTTGTGTCGCATACTGTACAATGCCAAGATTTCACAACTATTAAAGTTGTTTATATCTAGCAAGCCGTTGACTTCATATTGCAAATTCTGAACTTGCAAATCTTTGAAGTTTTGTGGTATTAAACTTGGTGAGGTACACTGAACGATACGGGGAACTTAAATGGGAAATTAACGTGTCTACAGGTAATCAAAGACTAGAATTCTAACATGGAATATTGGATCAAATTGCTTGTGTTTTAGTTGTCTTTTCGCCATCAAATTTATATTATTAAGGTTTAATTGAAATGATGTTTCAACTTGGTTAACGGTACCTTAGGTCATACAAAAACATTTTTAAAAGATTCTTTCAAAATCTTCAATTGTCTGATACTCTATAGCAGTGGTTATCTACTTTTTTTAGGTGATTGTATTCTAATATAAAATCAGTAATGAGTTGCTTAAATTTCAACAACCAATTCTCTTAGGAAAATGATTTTACATCTTAAATATATTAGCAATATTTATTTTGAAACAGGATTTCTCATATAAATTCATAAAAATATGCAATAATTAATTATAGAAACTCATTTTATTTGTATAAACAGGTTCGTTCCTGAGTTGTTGGGCGCCTAGGTGCTAAAACAATATTAAGTCACCCTTATTAATTGAATATTATTTAATTAACAATTTAATATGTAATGTTTATTTTTATATCTGTATATTTATTTATTTATTTATTTATTTATTTATTTATTTATTTATTTATTTATTTATTTATTTACAAAAATAGGCTACACAACAGGAGGAATCCCAATAATAGTGTAGCACAGAAAAAATATTAAATTAAATTAAATGTTCGAATCAGTAATTCATAAAACAATTCAAGTACAATAAAATATAAACCAATTACAAATTATACAAAAATTACTTGTATACAAGTTAGATTAAGTTGTAAAACCATATAAATCAAAAATGTAATAATTTATTTAGAGTAATTATGTAAGATAGTCCATGATTATGTAATAAGAGAATTAATGTAAGATTTTATTTAGAGATTTCTTCAAAACATTTATACTCGTGTTAAAGATGTCGGGAAAGGATTCGGAAATTGAAAGTATGTTGAACATAAAACATATTCTATTAATGGGTCATTCCATATCAAGTGGTCTGGTGGTCCCTGCTCGACCATCACGGATTTCGATGAAATTTTGTATAGACATTCACACATGTCCCCAACGAACATTGGTAAAGTTTTACGTTCATCCATGCAATACTTAATGAGATTTAGTAATTTGTTTGACCCTATACCGCAGCCTTCTATGGTATGACTCCGAGATTTCGGCAACTTTGAGACACAGTATCTCTGGCAATATTTTGTTGAAAGAAACCAAATTTTGCCAACTTATACAACTTTTTGCGCTCTATTAAACAAAATAATAAACAAATCTTCATGAGCGATTTCCGTGAAGAAAATTTGGATCAAATTTGGCCTAAAAATTTGCAATTCGAAAAAATTTTAAAGTTTGGCTTTTTATACCTCTGAAAGTAAAGGTACGATTAACGTGAAATATTGTACATAATTACTTATCAATACAAGGTTAACGAATATAAAATTTCACACTCCTAATATTTTTCATTACTTCAGGAATTGAGTGTAAAGTTGATGATTTTTATGAAAATGCTAAAAACAGGGTATATTTAGCCCACTTTTACAAAAATATACCTTCTGGAAACTGTTTTAAATTATTTTCATTAGAAAGAGTATGTGTTAAACCCCCTAAAAAAGTAGGATTGGTTTTTCGTAGATTGGAAATACTTGTCCCATATTTGGGTTTTTTTGTCCCGAATTGTCCCGAATTTTAGAAAAGGTACTTATTTTTAATAATTATTTTTAATATATTTCAACTGAATTTATTTTTTCAAAACTTGAACTAAAAAAATCTACCAAAAGGGTATTTTTTTGATGAACAGCTTTTGGACAAGTGAGAAGACTCAACTTGATGTAAACACATTAAAAGCAATATTACTGATTAAAGTAAATTCTGAAGAAAACTGTGAGGATTTTTATAAAATGCTTCAAAGCAAAAAAGTCCTACTCAGAAAGATCCATAGTTCGGAAAAATATAAAAAGTTTTCTTCTAAGTAATTTTAATTGACAAATTTAGAATTCATTTAAAAAATACTGTGATTTTAATAACGTTTCTTTTAATAATATAAGTTATTTAATAATATAAGTTAATCTGTGATTGAAAATTTTTATTTATTATAAATTATAAATATATATGGTATACAATTTGTATTTAAAAAAATAATAATTAGACAATTATATTAGATATTTGAATAATCAAGCCCCCCTCCACCGTATTTTAGCTCCTTCCAGCACCATCAGTTATGTCACCAGGCCGATAGTATCAATTCCAAAAAGTGACACTAAAGAAAGTGGCTATTAAATTCAATAATAAATAAGCAATCGTTGGAATTTGGCAATTCATACAAACATCATGGACTTCGGCTTGGGAACCATGTAAGATACCCACTTCAGGCTTAGGAACCTAGGATAAGCTGCCCAATCATTGCCTTGGGAACCGGACAGATACCCACACAAGACTTTGGAACCTTAACGAAGAAACCAAACTAGAGGCTTGGGAGCCTCAACCAAGAAACCCACCCGTGGCTGGCATTGCACGGCTATCTGTCGTGAACCCTATGGCGATGGGGTTACTGGTTCAAGTTTCTGAACTGGTAGTGACAATGTCACCATGGATCAACACAATTTAGGTACTTATAATGCCTGAATAAAACAAACAAGATGAAACATAATGGAATGCATGCGATATTGCGATAGCAGCATGTGATAGAAACGTTCTCAACTTTGTCCCTATTTCTAAGGCCTTATATACCAGGGATGAAAAACCAATCTTACTTTTTTAGGGGGTTTAAAACATGCTCTTTCTAATGAAAATAATTTAAAACAGTTTCCAGAAGGTATATTTTTGTAAAAGTGGGCTAAATATACCCTGTTTACACTCAATTCCTGAACTAATGAAAAATATTAGGAGTGTGAAATTTTATATTCGTTAACCTTGTATTGATAAGTTATTGTGTGCAAAATTTCACGTTAATCGTACCTTTACTTTCAGAGGTATAAAAAGCCAAACTTTAAAATTTTTTCGAGTTGCAAATTTTTAGGCCAAGTTTGATTCAAATTTTCTTCACGGAAATCGCTCATGAAGATTTGTTTATTATTTTGTTTATTAGAGCGCAAAAAGTTGTATAACTTGGCAAAGTTTTGTTTCTCGCAACAAAATATTGCCAGAGATACTGTGTCTCAAAGTTGCCGAAATCTCGAAGTCATACCATAGAAGGCTGCGGTATTGGGTCAAACAAATTACGAAATCTCAGCAAGTATTGCATGGATGAACGTAAAACTTTACCAATGTTCGTTGGGGACATGTGTGAATGTCCATACAAAATTTCATCGAAATCTGTGATGGTCGAGCAGGGCACTTCTCTGAAATCAGACCACTTGACATGGAATGACCCTAATGGGAGAATTTAAAGTATAATTAGTCCTATTGAATGGTAAACAAAATAGATCAATTTTATTATTAAGAATTTTATAAAGAAACGTCATGTCAAGTAATGTACGTCTATTCTCTAGAGATAATAACGAATGGTTATTGTTATTTGGAAACTTAAAATCGCAATATTTTAGGAATTTAGTTTGAATTTTTTCAATACGATTTATATATGGGAAATAGTGAGGAGACCAGCATATTGAGGCAAATTCTACGTGAGTACGTACTAAAGTGAATTAAAGAGAGAATACCATAGAACTATTTAGAACTATTTGATATGCCTTCTTTACAATATTGTTAATATGTACATATGTACATTGAATATTAATTTAGAATCCAATGTAACACCTAGATCCCTAATTTCGTTAACATTTGAGACAGGAGTATCATGAATCTTATAATTATAATTAATTACATTTCTGTTCCTGATAAATTTGAAACATTTAGAGAAATTTAATTTTAACTTATTTTTCAAACAATATTCCTATAATTTGTCAACATCACGTTGAATACTGATACAATCAATTGTGGTTTTAACTTCTAAAAATAACTTCAAATCATCAGCAAACATTACAAATTTAGAATTTAAAAAACACTCAAAAATATCATTTATAAAAATTATAAAAAGCAGAGGTCCTAAATGAGACCCCTGTGGAACTCCACAACTAATCGTTTTTTATATACAAAGTTTTAAATATTTATTTTTATAACATAAAATGAATTTACTTAATAACAAACTGTTTTATTTAAGATGGATATTTTATTCCATAAATAAATATAAATCTTAATACATAACAAAGACAACTATTAGTATTAAAGTGAAACTTCGGTTCACCACCAAATCGGTTTAAGATCAGCTTTGGCGACCAAATTTAGACTCGGTTCACAACCAAGGCTACCGATCAGTTCAGTTGGCAACCCCCTCATAACTCGGTTGTTAGTCAAGTGTGCCGTAAACTGTGTTCGTTGGAGTACTTTGTGTACCTTAGTACTATAAAAAACGTAACTTTTTGCTAATTTTAGCCCTCAATGTGGCTTCTAAGAACGAAAAAGTGCATAGTAATAACAGTAGTAAGAAGCGTAAACGTATTGCTGTTGAATTAAAGAAAGAAATTGTAGCGAAACCTGAGAACGAAGTTCGTGTAACCGATCTAGCTAGACAATACGGTGTTGTTAAATCTACGATAATAAAGAACAAAGAAGCTATAAAGGCTGCTGATGTAGCAAAAGGAGTAACTGTAGTAACGAAACAAAGGTTTAAAGTGCTAGAGGACGAAAAAAATGTGGAAAAATACCAAGTTTCAGAGTCTGGAACGGGATTTCAACGGGAAAAATTGTTTCGGTTCACGACCAATTCGCTTCGCGACCAGGATCCAGGAACATATTAAGTTTGTGAACCGAGGTTCCACTATTGAAAGTGAAATAAATTATATTTGTCAAACCCAATTCCTCCCAAATACATTTCTCTATTGGTCTTCCCACTGGTGCTATTGAAAAAAAGTATATGAAATGTTCACATTGCCTATCATGACTTATGTCACCGAAACTCTGACTTTCACAAAAGATTCTGCTCAAAAAGTACAGAGATCCATGGAACGATCTATGCTTGGAAACACTCTTATGCCCGGTTGCATAAATGTCTTAAAACTAGATGTAAGCTAAAACTCGATGTAAAACACAAAATAGCCTAGCAACGCAATGCGTTTTTAATGAGTTTTAGCTACATCTAGTTCTAAGACTTTTATGCAACCGGACATTAGGGTTTCAAATGAGGAAATACGCCGAAGAACTAAACTGTCCAATATCATGGTCAGAGTGGCGTCAATGAAATGGAGATGGCGATAAAGTAAAATGAAGATGAGCATTTAGGGGACAATTAATGTACCAAAATTGTTCTTCAATGGAGACCGTGGCAAGAGAAAAGAAGCAAATGAAAACCAGCTACTCGCTGGATCAATGACATAAAGCGAATAGTCACAAACTGGATGAACTGGATTTGCTTAAAGAAGGCCTATATCCAATAGTAATTTAAAACTGCCGGATAATGATGATGATGATAATTTATTTATTAATTTATTTATTTGGTTTTCTGAGGGAAGCCAACAGTTCACAGAACCAATAACAGGCTTCCTCGAATTATAAAATAAATTACAAATTGCACAGAAATGAATAACAGAAAAAAAAATAATGAATTACAAAATAAAATAACTATGGCACAAGCATTGCTATAACATAATTATAATAATTCTTTACTAAAAGTTTGACAATACATACAATTGCATTCCTCAGGTCAATACAAAAATCATTTAATATAAAAAGATATAAACATTTTAAATAAATATAAAATAAGTCAAATATTTTTCAGAAAGTTTCGGTTTTCGTAACATTTCGTTTGTTTTGGAATTTTGGAGTGAGGATATCTATATTCGCCAAAAGTTTGTTAATTTGTACAATAAATCAAACATCTGATATTGAAAACATACATTTTTCTGTGATTTAATATTTGTTCTAATATGACATTTATCAATTATATTTTTCTTCCAGGTCAAACGCTGAACGACAATCGTTTACTAGAGTTCCGGCTGTCGCGGGAAGCTGACCAGACAGGCGCTGGACAAGAGCTGAGGGTGCGTTCTGCAACATTATGGCTCAGGGTGGATCTACGAGGAGCTCGACCTAGGAGTAGGGTTCATCAATGTCAGCCAACACTTTGGGTCTTCGCTGTCAACAGAGATATGGAAGATGATATTACTAGATTAGGAACACAGGTGAGAACTATATAGTAGTTTAAAAATAGTTTAGTACGACAAAAATCTCATGAAAAGGAAAATCTGCCAGGAGATTAATAGTGGGGATTTTTAGCCTTAGCGATGCATTAATTCAATCTGAAATTATATTTGTCGAGAAAAGGTATATGTATAATAACGTAGCATGTTAGCCGTTATTGATTACAATTTACTAAATATAATTTAAAAAAAAAACGCAAGGTCGCGAGACAGGAGATCTCAACCAAAAATCAAGTAGGAAAAGTGATAGTTAAGTGCATTCACGTAAACACGTAGCTGCGTTTCTAGAGTTTTGATATCGGATTGCAATGAGTTGTATTCAAGTTTGTAGACCTAATTAAAAACTACAAAGTACAAGTGTTAGAATATGAATTGATACTTGTTTCTTTGACTGTTCTCTATGTCGTGTGTTTTACTTGATTAATTAAGACAGTCAGGTAAGACTTTTTAAAATTGTAGTCTTTTGCTCGTTTTATATTTAATGTCGTGAAATCATGGAAGAAGCACATCAATTATCAATTTTTTCGTTGTCTAGTTCAATAAAAACATAAATAAAAATTTGTTTGTCGTTCATATTAGTCTAGAAGATGCAAGAAGAGGAGGAGGCATAAAAAACTGTGCGAAAGAGTTGATTTTTCTAATGATCGTCTCTTTTGTAGCCTTACGATCTACTTCCTATCATTTATTGACCAAAACGACATATCGACGACGCGCGTGCCATATATCGTAAGTGACATAAACATAGTTTGTCAGAACACAACAAAAACTGTTTTACTTGCATACCAATTAATTTATTCTTTTTATAATGAACTCTAGGTATTTAGGCTTTGTTAGGCACAATTATTTAACTTAGGCACAATTATTTTAACTAACTATAAGAAATAATATACCATACACAAAACAGAAACTAGCCCCATTTTAAAGGAACTATTGAAAGTATTAAATATATCTCGTATGCTCGATATGCTTCATTTTTTGCCTCTATCACTCTAGCTCTTTGACTCAGCCTGCCATAGGCAAGGATAACTTTCATTCGAAAACGCGAATATTGCTTTAAATCTGACGTCTTCTGCGACCAAGAACTGTACATGAAAAACTAAAAACAATCTTCAATTTTTGTTCCACACTTATAAAAAGACAATACAAGACTGACTATGTAACGACAAGATGGACCTTTTGTCTGAAAATAATGCTCTAGCGGTTAGAGATTTTTTTTCGGCTAGAGTCTTCATTCAATTCAAGTAAAATGTCCGTTTTCCTGTCCACACGATACATTTTGCACCATACGTCTTAACTGATCAAGTAAAACGTACAAGTCATAGCGTGTAGACCATGCTTAACACTCATAGTAACTCTTTCTCTCTGTGCACCATAAAGAACGTCTTTTCACAAGATTTTTGTAATACTGTAGATAAAACTATAAACTCTCCGTATTTATCAATTGTAGTCTATGAAATGAACACAGTTTTCGTTTTTGAGTTAGGTTTTCCACACCGAACATATACTTAATTATTGTAGAGCAATAAAGTGAAAAATTTTCAATTTAGTTTGCGATTACTATCGAACTTAAGGCAATCTATGCTTTGTTTAATGTGTGGTTATGTTATGAGTGATTCATTAATTACCCGGAATATGCTTATATGCTTATAATATATCATTTTTTAACTGGTTGAGTGCTAAGAACAATTTTGCTTCTTGTCCCAATTCAAAATTTATATGGAAATTTTCTACATCATCTTCAAAATTTAAGTGTTATAATATTAAAACTACAAGGAATTTCAGAATGCTACGAAAAATGTTTTTTAAAATGAAATGTATAGTTTAATACAGAGCGCTAAAAAATGTAAACTCTCAAATCTAAAATTCAAATTTATACTTCGATGATTTCAAAGCCCAACCTAACTGATGTCCATATATGTACTTATACGCATATATGCATTAAACCTGTTAAAACACTGATAATCCTATTGCTTTTCAACATATTTGATTGATCGATACACAAATTTCGTTATGCCTACTGAATAAAATATTTGTGGTTGAATGGTGAATTGTGTAAGCACCGCTTCCATAAGGTCTTGATCTGAAGAAAATTTTCTCGTAAGACCGTTTTAAATGGACCAAAGAAGCGATAGTCCAAAGGAGCAAGGTCAAGCTATCTGGGATATGTTACAATATCTCAAAAATTCAGTTCCTGAATAGTTTCAACATTTGTTGTAGCCAAATGTCGGCGAGCATTTTAATAGCAGCCTTCGTCGTTTTTCTTGAATTGCAGACTTTAGTTCGTAATGCAGCGTTCGCTTGCTGCATAACAAGCCAGCAAAAAACAGCCCTGCTGCGCCGAAGATTTTCCTGAGATCGGAACCTCAAGGAATCGGTGCATACGTGGCTCACTACTGAGTCAAAAACATTTTATTCAAAGGATATAATGAAGCTTATGTATCGATGGGGCAAATGAGTTGAAAAGCAAGGGAAATATATTGAAAAATAATGTCATGTTATATCTCTGTCAGTGATATACATTTTATAAACATATTTTGGATAAATTAATATCTCATATAATTATTTGGTAATGAAATAAAATGTTAAAGATTTTTTTCTTTCCAGGATTTCTCTGAAATGACGGAGCTTAGTGCGTCCCAACCAGTAAATCTCCAAGAACTCGGCTGGCAAAAATTCGACTTAACCTCAACAATACGCGAATGGTACTCAGACCCTAGAGGTCGCAAACTAAGACTCCTAATAGACTGTAGCGGTTGCTGTAAGCACCTAGAAGTTCATACCTTCAATGAATTGGATCGTAGAAACGATCCCAACCGACCATTTTTGGTTATTCACACTGACCCAAACACAACAAAGCGTGTGCGTAGAAGAGCTGTAGATTGCACAGGCGCAGTAAAGAACCAATGCTGTAAGCAAAGGTTTTATGTGTCTTTTAAAGATATGGGTTGGGATGATTGGGTGATTGCGCCTAATGGTTATTATGCCAATTATTGCCGAGGTGATTGTGGTGGAAATCACCGAACACCTGATACATTCTTAAATTATTATACTCATGTTATTGAGGAAATAAGAAAAACTCATCAATTAAGTGGGATGCAGCCATGTTGTGCACCATTAAAATTTTCTAGTATGAGCCTGATATATTTTGGGCCAGATAGTAATATAATCAAAAGAGATCTACCCAAAATGGTTGTAGATGAATGTGGGTGTCCTTAAATGAACCCAAGAATGACCCTAAATTTGGGAAATGAATTATTTTGAGAAGATATGGAAAATAGACTGTCGTGAAAACAGATAATAATTGATTGTTTCAAAAGAAAACATTTTCGAAGAAAAGAAGGAATGAAACTAAACATGCATATTTTGGACATCCGAATTTATTTTATATAAATGTATGGTGCACTTTATTTGGGTGCAAATAAGCCTTATAGGTTTGTCTAACCACGAAGTCAATCCAAAAGAGTCAAAGCAATATTATTCTAAGCAAAATTTTTATAAGTTGCATTGCAATTATGCACAAAAATATTTTATATTAGAGCATAAGAAAGCTACAAACTTATGGAAAATGGACCAAATCAGCACCTAATTAAGTCCTTCATCTTGATTATTAAAAAAGGAAATACGAAACAAAGAATGACAAACTTTAATAAATACAGAAAACTTGGTCCAAGAAAAACAATTTTCAAGAAATTCGGTAAACCTTAATTTATAATAATTTAAAAAAAAAAAACAAGTTCTGCAGTTTATTAATTAATTTTAAGACATACAGAAATCAGATCAAAATCTTATTAAACAATTTCGTGACGTGCTCAAAGCGAGTAGAGAACTAATAAACGTGAAAGAATAAGTAAAACAAATACAAAATAGAAAGCAGAATTTTTGGGAAATTTGGGTTCCAGATATTAAAATTTCACACAAAACACGTAGTTATGGATTGTAAATATGAAATAAGATTTTATTAATAGATATATGATTTTTTTTTTTACAAATGAGGAGTCATTAAATAGAAAAGAAAACAAGATATGCTCCTAAACTTAAGTGCTATAAAGGAAATAATTAAGTCCAATATACAAATGTGCTTCACCTGAAGAATAAATGGAATTCTAAAATAGAAAAAAACAGATATGCGACTGGACTTTCAAAATTTAATTGCTCCTTATCAGGCTCCAAACATTAAAAGGTGCTTGCCCTTGTCTACTTTTCCATAATTTTGAAACACAGAAACCATAAACAAGATCTTATTGGTTTTTCTTTTTAATTTCTAAGTAAATTTAGAACTTTAGAACAAGTATTGCCCAAATTTATCCCTTTTGGCAAAATTTTTGACGACTTTTAAAGTTCTATTAGGTGCTGTTTTGACATAATAAAAGCAAAATTTCAAAATTTTTGAAAAAATCAATTATTTTTTATTTATAAACAGTGGTATTTTTCATTTAAATGACCCAATTTTTTGGGTACTCTAGTTCCCTTTTGGGTCCAAATGACCTCCCAGGTCATGCGAGGTACTTAAAAGAAGCTGTGAAAAGTATAAGTGAAGTTTATTTTAAAACTGTGTGAAATTGTATATAAAAAGTAGTTAGAAAAAAATTTTTTCAAAATATTAATTTTTTTTTCGGTACTTATAAAATAAAAGTGATATAAATACTGTGAGTTAAAATGTGCTTATAAAATGGACCATACGCGTAAATATAATATTTAACACTTTGCAAAGGATTTGATAATATGTTGGAAAGGAAAATAGCCAAAAATTGATTAATTTTAAGCGTGTTTGGTAAAAAAATTAACTAAAACCTCTTCCAAATATCCTGGTTTAAAAAAATTCTTTGAATTAAACCATTTTTTTTTATTGTCTTGAATGACCAAAGCTGGGAGCAGAAAACAACGAAAACTCTTTTATTAAACCGATAAATTCTGGACCGTAATAAAATGTGTAATATTCATAGTATAATTTACATTTTTTTTCCAAACCTGTCATCATCAGTGTGAAGCATTGTTAGGTGAGGTGGAATAAGTGTAATAAAAGCAGCAAATTATCATCCAATATAATTTGGCGCCTTTATTTCACTTATTCCGCCTCACCTAGCAATGCCCTCACTTTGGTTATCATATATTCAGATCAGTGGTGGATATTTCACGGGCCGGATTAAGTACCGGGGGCCAAATATTCAAACATCACTTCATGGGGGGTAAATAAAAAAAATCAATTCTTGAAAAGCTGGAGGTAGAAATTCAGAAAATCACTTGATAACCCAGGCCAGAAATTTCGTGCGGGAACTTACTCCAGAGAACTTACTTTCGAGCCGGATCCAGTCCGAAGGTCGCATTTTCGACACCACTGATTTAGACTAATAAATTATCTGACAGTGAACAGTATTAAACTCATGTGAATTTTTTTTTTTTATTGGTCTTCTTCTCTTGTCTTATCCATTCCATATGTTTGCTAGTAGCATGGTTTACACCGTGATAACACATACATACACACACACACACACACAAAAAGATTAAATACAGAAACTATACTTGACTTGCCTACAGAGTAGAAACTTTCTTTTAAGAGGGCAATGTAGCTAGGTTTCGCGCAACATGCATTTGTTTCGGCCATAGAATTTAGACCAAATATAGTCGGATTTTTTTAATTTAAAGTTAAAAATAGAGCTTGGGTGTCCGTGTGTTAAAATTTTGTTTGTTTTTTAATTTTTAGTTTTATTATAACCTAAACTTTTAACTTTAAAACACCATCAGTCAGTAAATAATTAAAATTGCAAATTCCAACTCAAGGATACACTAGCTTGTACTTTTATCTTTAAAATAAATTCTTGTTTGTAAAAATTAATTAATATTTAGTACCAATAATGCCCCCACAACCGAAACACTATTTATATGAAAAACATCTACAAATATACGACAGTTACGGACCCTAGCGATATGAATTGTTGAATGAATTGAAAATTAAAAAAAAAAAAACAAATTTATCCGATTATATTTGGTCTAAATTCTATGTCCGAAACAAATGCAAGTTTATATTGTGCGAAACCTAGCTACATTACCCTTTTTAAAAGGCACTTTTATTAATTTTACAGCATAATGAACATAAGAAAAATATATAACATTTTATAATTGCTAGCAAAAAAAAAAATAATAACTTAAAATTGAAACAAAATTGAAAATTTCGGTATGGAATGTGTCTTCGTCGAGCAATTATTCATAGACTATTGAAATACAGTCAAAACTCCTTATTCGCGGGGAATACATTCGGCCGATATGCCGCGAATACGGAATGGTTAATAGATATAATTATAAGAGATATGTTCCAAGATTACGAAAAAAGATAAATGATTACAAAAAACTTTTATTTGACCAACTTTAACAAATCAAAACTTAATTATTATCAGATTTAGGTATTGTCTCAAAGAACTTATTTTTTTCTTGTTTCACCGCCTTTAATAGATCCTTTAACTCGGATTCATATTCAGAAGTTGCTTCGTCAGTTTTTCTGTTGAAAATCAAACTTCTTTCAATGGATAGATCAATTTTCACAAAAAAGTCAAGATCATTAGCAAGTAGTCCCCTTAGATTTTTTAAACTCAATCTAATATTTTTCAAGCTTGTTGCGGGTCCTTCTGCAACCGGATCTTTGGTGTTGAGCATAAGTCCTAAGTCAACTTCAATCAAGTCTTTATCTTGAAACTCAAGTAACTCCTGGACATTGCAATTGTTCGTAACCATCTCGTTCTATGTTATTTGTGACCAGAACAATGTTGTCATTTCTTAAAAGGTCACACAATATTATTGCCCGGAGTTAAACAAGGTCTTAAATTTCTTTTAATTTTTTTAAACATTTAGGTCTATTTCAAAAACTAAATTGTATTTCGCGCGACTCCCGCAATATCGCGAATATCGCAACCGCGAATATCGCAACCGCGAATACCACAACCGCGAATACCGCAACTGCGAATAGCGAACTCGCGAATAAGGAGCTTTAACTGTATGTGAAATAATTATACAAAATGCGAATTTAGGTAATATCCTTAGACAAATATTTGTATATGTATCTGTAATTCTGCATAAAGTCTGTTCAATATCACTACGAAATGACGTCACATTTGGTTAGTTTAACTGACAACTTTAGAATGTAATGTAACAACCAAGCATTACTCTTTTGTTACATTTGAATCCACAAGTTGATAACCTTTTCCTACGTTGCCACATCTTAAACAGCATTTCTCGTCGTATTTCTGTTCACCACGTGGACTAATCAGGTTAAATTTACTTTTTATTTTGAATTGTATCAAATATTATTATAATAAAAATGCCGAAAGTTCTTAATCGTGCCCAAAGGGTAGTTTTATCTCTTATTAATTATTTTTAATGATTTTTATACACTGATATTTTCATTTTATTTTATTTAGATTTGTACGATATTGAGCAATTATAGTTTATTCCACACGTTTAAGCGAAACTAGTTTTCGAAATTTAGTAACTTTTAACGATTGAATCGGGCTTTCAGCCATTTTGTTTAAACTTTGTAAATCATACTTATTACAAATTCTGGTTAATTTGACTGTCATTATAAAATGTCATTTTCGTTACATATTGATTTTTTGTGTCGTTCTTAATACAAAATTCCTTTTTCTTATTTTTTATTCCTCAAAAATGTATTATATATGTTACTCGTTTACATGGTTTCCCTGTTGGAATTTTAAATTTTGACCTGCAAACATGAAACATAAAATAACCTAGATAAGCTTCTTTTTCGCGACAAACTAAAAAACGAAACTCCCATTTAGTTCCGTTTAAACCAAAAAAACAGATTATACATAGTATAATTTAAGCTGTAAATTCGCAACACCCTTACTACTGAGTAGTGACACACCGGTTGGAAAGCATTGCTCTACAGAGTAGTGTGAGCAATGTCAATTATGATATATCATAATTCATATACCTTTACTTCCCCCCTTACTTCCTACGAAATGTAGGTTTTCAAACTTTTTATAGATGTGGTTGAATATAACCTAACTAGTTTGAAATTTGTAAACAAATAACAACTGTCAACACTGCATATTTCTTCTGTGACGTCATTTCATAGTTAACTTGAACAACCTTTAGTAAATGTATTACTTTAATTACTTTTTATCAATATAATTTTTTATTACATATAATTTTTGTAATTTCAACATAATCTGAAATGGTTTCGTATGTTTCCCCTCTAGTTCTTCTACATGGTTCTCTTTAAAATAATGTGTTTAATTTTTGATTGCGACTTCGATTAAAATTTTTCTTAATTTTTGGCTATTTTCAACCGAATGAAGATGTTTAAAATGCTCTTATGGACATTTTGCCTTTTTAATACTATAGTTAAATAATAATACTATACAATATTTAAAATTGTGATGATATATTTAATTTTTTACTGCTGTAATATAATTGCGTTGCACTTCTAAGTAAAATTTAAGTGTGATATTATGAAACTATTAAATACTATTTCAAGGAATTTAATAATAAAAAAATATTCAACTTACTAAAAATATTAATTTTTGAATATAATAATTGAAGGAGGATACTGATAAAGTGTTAAACTACATAAAATTGATAACGTTATTATTATTATTATTATTTACGAGGTCGAAAATTCCGTCTAGCAGTGCCCAGATTATTATTTATCATCAAAATAATTGCAAAAAACGAAATGGTATATTGGCACATATAAATAACTTAATCATTTGCAATTTAACCCATAAACTGCCTGCAGATATAACCTATGGGTCAATTTTGTAAAACCCGTGATGCATTCCGTAATCAATCTATAGTCGTTACGGTTACCTATAGGCAGTTGCTGGATTATGAGGGCACCCGTAACGTTAGATGTAAATATTTCGGGTGCGCTCAGAATCAACCAGTTGTTTATAGGTACTCTCAACGCCTATAAATTGCTTACGGAAGACATTACAAACTGCAAAGAATTGACCAATTTTTTTATGTATGATATTACTCCAGTGCGCTCAAAAATAAGTTTGCATGTTAAATGGAGTTGTTTTTTCTCATACTCTCGAATGGTATATCTCAAAATAGCTCAAGAAATCTGTTCAATGACATATGAATAAAGCAAACACCAACTTAGTTATATATTTAAATCCCGCACATGCATTGCAAGTATTAGTGAGAAAGAAATATATAAATAAGTTGATTGTTGATTTGTTATTGAACAATAGCTATTTGTATTACAAGTTACGGAATGAGCGGCTTTTTTACACCAGATATGAGAATTGGAACACGAGCGTAGCGAGTGTTTCAACACGTGTGTGAAAAACCTGCCATTTCGTAATGCGCGATATACATAGCTTTTTGTAATTTCGTCGCAAAATTTGTAAAATAATCAGAAATTAAAAGTTTTGATAATATATTTACCTGAGAAGTGAGAGACATCTGAGAGTTCGTTACCATGGTAAAACAGTTGTTTTATAAACAGATCTGTCATTAAAACCCCATACACTATGAGGCATGCATCGATTCATGGCATCGATTCCAAGGCATCATGAAACAGGTATCATTGGCTGTTGGACACACATTACTAATGCATGCCTCGACACAAAACATTGAGTCGACGGTTGAACACAACTTTGTTTAGTATACAGCTCGAAGTTTGTTTCATTGTCACCGGTTTTGCGTAAAATATAAGCATGAATAGTGATTTACCATTGCCAGTGATAATTGCCTTAATTGGTGTGTCTCTTAAAAAATCAAAGAAACCAAAAAGGAAATAGTGTAAAAATTGGATAAAGGATAAAAATTTATATTCTAAATTCGGGTTATTGAACGAATTAAAAATAAATGAACTAAATGTTTATTACAATTATTTAAGAATGGATGACCGTCATTTTAAATACCTATTAAATAAAATTCGCCCAAGAATTGTAAACAAACATTGATGCAAGCATATACATGTTGAAACATGCAGTCGGCGTCAGTGAGGCGGCATCCAGGCTCTCCAACACTGTCATGATGCCGATGCGTGCATCGACTCACGATATCGGTGCTGCGGCATCATAGAGGCCGCCCTACACACAATGACGTTTGCATCGCGTCACTCGTGACTCGTTGCTTGCATCGCTGCCTGCAGCATAGTGTATGGGAGGTTTATATAGATAAGTTTCAACAAAGAAGCTTTTGTTTTCTTTATTTCCTAACTAGTTAGAAAATGAAGGTTTAACTTTAAAAATGGGTACCATTTTGACATTCAAAATAATAAAGAAATGTCAATATTTCGTAACGGAATTGTAAAAACTTTTTTAAAAATTTTATGTAACAAAAGTTCTCGGACATTTTTGCTGGTTCAATTAAAAAATATGGAAACAGTGTATCAAATCATTTATTTAGGAATTGTTTTCCTAATGTCTGATTAACAGAAAACAATTTAAATTGAACTTTAAGGTCAAATGGCATATTGTGAGCCTCTAACCAATATCTGGATATTGTGTTGTAGGAGCAAGAGGCTAGAGTAATCATACATTTTTGCATAAATTTCAGCACTAATATGTCCTTTTTTTAATCAAAATTAAACTTGACGCATACTGGAGCAAGCACTCGCCCGATTGGTCAGGCGAAGAATCACATTAGGATATTAATAATATTTTAATCTTTATCAACAGTTAATGTAAACGAGAAGCACTTGTCCTCTGACTAACATGCCTTTTAAACTGCTTAAGTGTTAGAGTGAAAATAGCAGTTTACCATCGACTAAACCGCCATATCAACGTACTATCCTTTACATGGGTTCGGGAATCAAGCTCGGAGTATTCCGATTCACTCTGTTTAACTCCAGAGCGTTCCAGAAAAGGCCTAAACGCGTTTCCTCTAGCGGTCTTGAGTTAAACAGCGTGACTTGGAACACTCCGAGCTTGCTTCCAGAACCCAGCTTTTGTAAACCAATGGAACAAAACAGACTACCTCCGCGAAAAACGAGCGGCGAGGTAGTCGAGCATTACATTGCTTACTGGGAAGTGTTCAGACCCGAAATCAACATTGTTCAGATGGTCGCCACGGTATATTGTTAATATGTGTGAACGTTGCTAAATTTGCAAGCTCCTCGATCGTTTCGACAAATATCGACGTTCGTTTAGATACATTGTCGCTAGGTTTGAAGAGTTGCGAAATTTACTGGCTCAACGGTCGACTCGACGAATCACCTGGGCACATTGTCGCTATGTATGAACGTTTCAAATTTACAGGCTCGATAGTCGACTCGACAAAAACCACTTCGTCTGTTGCCATTCTTAGACGCTCGATACTATCTTCGATGTTAGCTCAATTTGGACACGCAATAATGTTCGTCAAAATTCGCAAATTAGACAGTTCTCGAAATGATGATCTCGAAACTTTAATAATTTTTACTTCATTTACAACACTAGTCGCTTTAATTTTGTTGGGGTCTTTGATATTTGAGCGTATTTTGTGACTTTGAGCAAAATTGTATTTTAAAACATGTAGTGTAACACTTTTATCGACATAACCCATCAAATATTACTTGAAATAGTACGTAATTTGTGATTTTTTGTTCTCCTGTGATTAAGATTGTACATACTATTCATTTTTATATCAAATATTACAAAATATTTGATATAAACTTGTATGAATTTATATAAAAAAAACCCTAAGTAAGTTGACAATAATATAATAAGAAATCAATAATCAATTTTACCAATATTCTGGTAACATACGGGATGACGAAAAAGAAGCCTTCATTAAAAAAAAACAAAAAAAAAAAACTAAAATCTGTATACTAGTCTTAACATAATGTAGAAACTACCTAACTATAGAAAATACTTCATAAAAATGAGCTTAGATCGCACAATAAGGTCATGTGATTGAGAAAATAAATAATTAATAAGTATTAGAAAGAGTTGTTTGACATTAACAATTATAAGTCGTGTATCGCAAAGTTAATTATTGTTTAAGGCTTGTACCACACGAGCGCACATCGTTCATCTGTTAAAACGCGCGTCTTGACATGTCATAGAAGTATAAAAGCTTGTATAGGGTACAACACACGATTAAAGCGCGTGCCTGTTGACGCCCGTTACAACGGACGTTTATTTTTGATCGTATTTATGCACGCACGTCAAGAAATGTATACGAACGTCACTGATTTGTATTAGCTTGAGTGTGGAAGACAGATGAGCGCTCAGTCAACGCTCGTTACTTGTACCAACTTGTCACTCGTTTTTTTTTTTTGCCAGTTTCTTGAAGTTATGGATACCGAATGCTTTAAATCTGGTTCGATGGCGAAGAAAGTGAAACTATATCTATGTAAAGCAATTATCCTTTCTTGAAAAATTATTAGAACCAAGACCTGCAACAAGTAGCATGGAGATCCATTATAAAACAGCCAAAATGATGATGACGATGGTGACGAAACAGATTGCGATACTAGAGCTAATAATAAAACGACAAATCCTTTTGAAAAACCTGTAACTTCGAAAAAAGGAAAATAACAGACGTGGAACGTGCCTTGGTTGATTTATTGCAGGCTCGCAAGCTAAAAAGGACCATGCCAGAAGAATATCTGACATTTTATTACTCAGTTCTTCCCAGTATTAAAGCTTTAACACCTGATGAAAAATTCTCCTTCAGGTTTCAAATTATGTAACTTAACAACTGACGCATCACATTCTGCGCTCGTGTGGGGTCCACGGCTACGTTCGTAGAAAAGTACGTCCGTTACCACAGACATATTTTGTACGCTCGTGTGGTCCCAGCCCAACCTAACTAAAAAACATTATCCGAAAAAAGGCGATGAAAACCGAAAGGTACAATTCTTTGATCTGCTCACAAATAGTCTTTTAAATGCTTTTAGATACAATTCCTTAACCCACAATTTAGTAAACTAATAGTGCTATTCTGAAAAAATGGTTGTAAAAGCTGTTTAACATCGGTTTAATAACACCAGACTGTTAACGTCGATGATTGATACGGGTCTTCGGGTAACAGCAATTATATTAACCTAGAATGTTAACAGACAGGGCACAGAATATAATTTTTATATCATCGTTCGACTTTGAAAGTTTACACCGCTGGCTAAAAGATGAACACTTAGGGCCGGTTTCTGAAAGTTTTGCCGAGGTTAATCTTTTGATTAAACTCGGTTACAATACAACAGTCCCATAAGTAACCTTAGCAACCATTTTCTAATTATTTGGTTATAGTTAACTAAGCTTTCAGAAACCGGCCCTTAGTGTTCAGTGTAACATAATAAGTTGTAAATAATTATTAACTTTGCAATTTCCATTTAATTTAATTTAGTCAAAGTTCAATCTTTTACATGATTTGCACAATATGCCAATCGAAATTAAATGTAAAGAGTGTAAGACGCTAACTTAAGATAGAAAGGGATGGAAGAAACTACTTGAGAAAGCCTAAACCCATAACGGACTGTCGAACCATTGTTGATGATGGTATTATTCAGTTACAATCAGTCCTTGCTAAATTTTAAAATGGAATTTTAGATAGCAGTCATCTTCTGTTTCTTTTTCAAAGCTCCATTTCAGACTATTGTTAAGGCGCCTACAGACGATGTGACTAACGTTGCCCAACGCTAGTACCAACGTTGGACGTAGCATTGAAGATTGGCGAATATTTGTTTATGCGTAAAGGCACCTACAGCCTATGTTTCTAATGTTGGCCAATGCTGCTACCTACATAGACCGTAACATTTAGCATCAAAGGACATTTGTATGTGACCAGCATACAGACGATATGTCGATTGTGCCAGCGCTGTCAAAGTGCAAAAATAGCAAACATGGGCCAACATTTGTAAAATGACGTCTGTTAGTTAAAGTGACGTTATCATCGCAGCTTCGCCTTTGATTTTAACATTTAAATTAGATTAAAAGTATAAAAAATTACTTTTTAGTTTAACTAGACTTCATAATTAAGTAAAAATTATTATAACCTTCATTTTCTCACAACTCTCTCGATTGATGTGATGACAAGTATGTGCGCGTCGTGTGTACGGTAGAGACATTTGCAGGTCTGCACCAACTGTGGTCATGCTCTTTTGACGTGTGATGAGGATACCGCCTCGGAAGCAAACGTCAACCAGCGCCAAGCCGTACGTTGGTTGTAACTTGTGATGTGTTGTCCGTACACAAGATACGCGGAGCTGGACAAATGTAAACATTGGCTATCACTTGCCACATGTCTGTAAGCGCCTTTATACTGTGCAGAACCTGAAACAATCAACAGCGAAATATCAATTGATACTTAAGTTTTAGACTTCGATAATTTCGGAATTTATCTATGTGTTTGCTTTAATTTTCATTCACATTGACAGGGTATATGTCAAGTATTAAAAGCACACAATTAAAAACAAATCCTAGAAATAAATAAATATTGATTTGTCTAGTAATGATGTATTGTTCAAGCAAGTGTTCAGACCAAGTTGAATTTCCTTTATTTGTTACGTTGTAAAGTAATATAAAGCAGCGCCCTTTCCATTACTTGTCTGTATATATGTAGTTATGACATATTCCTTGAAAGAACAATTGTTATAGCAATGCAGGATTCATCAACGTTATTTTTTTCTGAACATGCTGGTATATGGTGGTTTAGAGCAGTGTTTCTCATTTTTTTTCTTCTCGTATCATAAAGATGGAACGATTTTAAAAAGACCGTAGCTTTACTTCATATTTATATTTCCTGTGGGTCGAGTAACAGCTAGTGTATATTAAAATGGGCCGCAAAAAGGTTGAGAAACATTGGTTTAAAGTATAAACCGGTGCAAAGTAAAAACAACTTGGGTCTGCAAAATACTTAAGCGCTCATATATTGAATGTGCTCAAGTACTAAACTTATTTGAAAAATATGCTTTAATTTTTTTATTGATAATAGTGTTTATACATTTTTTAATTTTGATTGTTAAAAATATTTTAAAAAGGTCAATTTTAACTAGAAGCAATATAAAAAGCAATATTTTAATAGATATATGATAGATTCTCATATTAACAATATAATGACAATAGAAAATTGATTTTTTGTAATTTTCTCAATCATCTGATCCAAAAAAATGTCTAAAATTCCTGCTGACCTTCTCATATTTATTGCAATAATACTACTACCAATTGTATATGCCTTAAATTATGTATAATACAATAATAATAAATAAATTATACTCCAAATATTTGTGCTGTTCTTAATTTCCTTATATATGTACCTATTTACAGTGGTGTCACCCAGCCAGTTTCTGGAAACCAGTCATTAAAATTTACGGTAGTTTATTAATACCGGTATTTTTATTTGTTATATTTTGTTATTTATCGGATCCAGCATTTTTTTTTTTTTGAATTTAATATATAGAGTACGTTCATTACAATAAAGATACAGGGTATCATAAATTACGTCATCAATTCTGCGAGAGAAAACAGCTGATCAGATTAACGATCATAAGGGTTTTAAAAAATTATTGTGGATACCAAAAAACAAAAGAATGTATTTCAAATACATTTTTACTCATTTTAGTACACGGTATACCTTGAAACGTACGAGAAATAAATAATAATAACGGGAATAAGCACACAACATCGCACAATACGCGTAGTTAAACACAAATCAAAGTATGCTGATAACGTAATGGACGAAATTTGGGTTCTGCCCATGGAAACCGCTAACATCCGCTTGTATTTTTCTTATGTTGAACGAAGTCTAGAACAAAAAAATATAAATCTTTGCAACCCTCCCTACCGTTTTTCCTTAAAATATTCCACGGGAGGATCGCCATCCTTCTAGATCTGCCTATTCCCTCCCCCATCACTATGGAAATCGGTTGTTCATAAATTTGGGTGACCACTACTTATTTATTAATGAGTTTAAGTTATTTCCCTTACAGTGAAATGTTAATACACAAGATATTTGATTGCTGAATGGTAGGTATAACCCCCGCTAGTGGCAGCTCGTGGAAAATTTTGATAGAGGTTTGCTGTAACCAGAAGTATAATTGACTTTTTTTTTCGGGAAAGTAAATCATTTTAAAATATTGTCATTCACTTGTTAGGTCCCAACTTGAGTATGCTTCCCTGATTTTGAATCCTGCTTGTGATAAAAACATAGAACTACTTTAAAATGTACAACGAAAATTCTTAAAACAAATGTACTACAGACTACACGGGCAGTATCCCTGCCAGGTAATTTCTCAATTCTACCTATTAGACACTTTCTCAGTCGAATCTCTACAAAGTCGCAGAAAGAGGAAATTCTTGTGTTCTTATTTAAATTATTGAACAATTTAGTTGATAATTCTGTTCTTTTGAGTCAATTAAATCTACACTGTCGATCGAAAGTCACACGTAGAAATAAAATATTTTTTGACAAAGTGCTGGGTTTTGCCCTTTTTCCCGCCGTAACTAATTGTGTGTGGTAACATAGTATTAAACACTATTGTTAAAAAATAATAAAATATTTATACTTGAATACATAGAAATACAATTAGGCATATGTATAACCACTATGTAATTTTATTTTTTAAATTTGTACTTTACTTGCCTGGCAATAAAATATTTTATATACAGTTACTCACAAAATTGAGCGTACACCAATAGTATTTTTTTTTAAACATTTATAAAAACTTTAAATAAATATATATTAACATAAAAAATTGTATATACAAATAAAAAATACCTCGAAGTTACCTAAATAAAAAAATATATATATTAGACAACATTTTATTTCTTTTTACAAGCTATAAACCACTACAATGTTAAAATAATAAGTCACAAAATTGAGCGTACAAACTTGTTCAAATGTGTCTAAACTAGAATATTTGAATTTATATCAGGATGATTTTATGATTTTAGTAGTCTTTAGGTCTTTCTGCAACTCAGTGTGCATGATAAATTTACGAGTGAAAATAAATTTGCAGTGTAATTGAATTAAAATGGTTAAAAGAAAAGAAACCGATTTGGCTACAAGAAAACTAATTATTAAATTGTACTCGCAAGGAAAATCTATGAGAGATATTGGCAAGTTGTTAAACAGGACACATTCTACAATTCAAACAATTATAAATAAATTTAGATATGAAGGTACAATGCAAAATAAAATGGGCCGCGGACGAAAAAGAAAATTAACGGCGACGGATGAAAGGTTTTTATTGAAATAAATAAAGAGAAATCCCAAAACTAGCGCCCCAAAATTAACAGCAGAGTTGTCCACAAGGATCAAGACAACGATATGTACAGAAACCGTGCGTCGAGTACTACGACGAAACAATTTAAATGGGCGAATAGCTCGTAAAAGACCGTACATCAGTAAAGCGAATCAAATGAAGCGCTTAAAATTTGCCCAAGAGCATATTATTCAACCTGTAAGTTTTTGGAAAAACGTCATTTTTACAGACGAGACAAAAATAAACTTATTCGGGTCTGATGGAAAACAAATAGTGTGGAGAAAACCAAATACCGAATTCAAAAGTAAGCACACAGTCAAAACTGTGAAACACGGAGGCGGTTCGGTTATGATGTGGGGTGCAATGGGCGCGAATGATACGGGAAATTTAGAATTTATTGAAGGGATAATGGACAAAATGAAATATTTAGAAATTTTAAAAAGAAATTTAACACCATCTGTCGCAAAATTAAATCTGGGTCCAATTTATTATTTGTAACTGTATATATTTTTTGTAACCAAAACAAATACGAATAACTTGAGCAATTCACCACTGCATACCATATGCTTTTTATAAATGTACATCAAGAAAATTTGGATGTGTTTTCAGGCGACTTTAATTCATATTGCCTGTCTATAAACAGTCTACAACGACTTGTATACTGTTTACAGAAAGGTCTCTCTTTTTATTTCTTCCACGCACCGTATGTTGGCCTTTGCTCTGATGTTCAGTGATTGTTACTGATTGTTGTTGTTTCTTTGCTGCTTGTTTGTATTATTTTCGGTTTCTTCTGTATTTCTATGTATGCATGTAGTTCAACCTGTAAATGGACATTGGCTTGTTGGTTGAGTATTAAATAAATAAATAAATAAATAAATTATTAAGATGGATATAAAAAGTTTAACTACATATACGTTTACAAATAAAATCGTATAAAATATAGAAATAATGTATTTTATGATTTCATATGTATTAGTCAAATAGAATAAAATTAACGTTTTATATGCTGTGCAGAATATGCGATATTCTGCATTTATATTCATTTTATAAATCATTAATTTTTTAGGTTTTAAAAATTACGGGCTTTCATCGTTAAACGCGTTTTGAGATTACGACAATGATTTATGATGAATTTTAAATGACATAATTTACATTACGAAAATTTTGCAATAAAAAAACATAATTCAAAACCGGTTAGAGACAGCGACCTGCGGTTGTAATTTTTGGATTATTCGTAGTTTATTTAGTCTAGAAGAAAATTGGGGCTTTAATCTTTTAATGCGTTTTGAGATTATGACAATTTTTTTAATGGCATAATTCACGTTATTTGTGAAAATTGTGAGTTACAAAAAGTCAAAAACAGTTAGAGAAAACGACCTGAGGTTAGAATTTTTTTTATTCCTAGTAGTTTATTTAGTCTAGAAAAAATTTGAGGCCTTATTCGTTCTACGTATTTTAAAATTATGGCAAATTTTAATATGGCGTGATTTATAGAAATTTTCATCCTCGCATGGACGTATCTCAAAAACTAAATGCGATAAAGACCTGCGGTTGCAATTTTATAAATCTTGAGGTCCTAATTGACTTGTTACGATATTTTCAAACAAAAAAAAATTAAAGATTTATATATATATATGTATATTTTTATTTTGAAACTGGAAAATATTGATAAATAATAACAAAAAAATTGTTAGGAATAGAAATCTGTCGGTTCTAACTCAAAAACTAGAGAAGCATGAATTTTTAAACATTTTTTTCATAATCCCCACCCCAAAATTACCTTAAAACTATATTTTGGTTAGAATCGGAGTCAAAATACTTTTGAACAAATTTTTGGGGGATTTTTTAAAAATGTTGTTAGAAAATTGGGTTACTTTTGAGTTATGGTCTAAAATTTTTATGCTTGCGACAAAAAAAGTAAAAAAAAGAGTCCACAAAAAGGCTCAGAGCCGATGAAATGTGAGGCTGCCTCCTCTTTTTAATCTATCTTTAACTAATACTTACTTCTTATCTATCATCTATATTAATAAAATTGAAGGCTATATCTGTTTCTGTTTTCGGCCTCATATTTGGTTTCTACACGTCTCAGACGATTATAAGACAATGTCCATTTTTGTCTTTCTGTTTGTCTGTCTGTCCGAAATTCACGCAAAAACGGTTAAATATATTTTCATGTAATTTGGTATAATAATAGAATTAAACCAGGACCGGTCGAAGAAACAAGTTTAGGCCTTTTCTCGAACTCTCGGAACAGAGTGAGTCGGAGCACTGCTTCCCGAATCCATCTTTAGTATAAGTAAAAAATGTTTTGAACAAAATAGAACTAAAAATTTTTTCGGATGTACACAATACATATTAATCATATAAAAAAGACGTCATGTTTGGACTAGGACAAGGATGGTGTCCAGTGCAACAGAAGCAACACATCCAACATGTTTAGGAGACAAGGTTATGCTTACCTGATTCTCTCTATCATCTCTATAAGAGACAGAGTAAAGAATAAAATGTTTATAACATAGGATATATCTTGGATATTTACAGCGATGTTAAAGTGACCAAGTTGTGTTCAAGAGTATTCAGAAAAACATCAAAAGCTTGGTTAGGCCCACATTATGGGTAAGTGAAATGTACAAATGTACACAATTGTGCATCACAGCTATCACATAGGGACGCCGCGATAAAAAAAATACCCGTCTTAGCCACTCTTCAGTACTCTTTTTTCTTTAAAATTATTCTCATATGGCATATATGGCTACTAGCGGCCTATTCTTCATTTTATAGTTTTTCTAACGATATTCTAATTCATTTTGTGCTATCTATTGATGTAAATGTTCCATAAAACCGCGTCGAAAATTTAAAATTCTAGTCCCGTTTGAAGGCTTACAATTCTTGTTGTAATAAAAATAAGAAGTAAGAATAAAGATAGGAACAAATGGGGTGAAAATCAGCATAAGTGAATGTAAAGAAAGAAGATTACAATAAAATAGGATTTATAAATACAAAAAGTGTTTGTTGACAAATTGCTTGCAATTTGAGAGGATGCAAGTTTTTAGAAAATTCTTTAAGAGATATTCCTTATGAACGTTTTATATTATACATTTTAAACCAGTATTTCTTAACCTTTTTGGAATCACGGACCTCTTGTTACGTCAGAAAAATGCTTGCAAATTGTGAAAATTTATTTCGAAAATCGTGGTTCAGTTCGCGAAAGTTACCGTGCGCTCCTTAGGATACTTATTTTCAAGGAAATAATTATTAAAATTTTCAGCTAATGCTCTTAAATGTTGACTTATTGAATATGACATCAGCAGCAATCAAAAATTCTTCTAAAAGTAGAAATATTTCTATATCTTCCTCTTGAAAGGGAGGAGCGCAGTATTGAGGAGGACTCGAATGAGTCTATTCGCCATCGTACACAGCAATTGGATCTGTGTCCATCAACTTAATGGAATATTTTGTGGAAAGATCTTGATTTATAAACTTGCAAAATCCAGCTCGTTCAAGAGTTAAAGCCGCATGACCATCGTGTGAGTCGTACGTTCGGTGAATTGAGAACAAACAAACGAGATTGCTCTTGATCCTCATTTTCACCACAAAATTTTATTCAGCGATGAGGCTCATTTTTGGTTCAATGGCTACGTCAACAAGCAAAATTGCCGCATTTGGAGTGAAGAAAATTCACAAGCCATTATTGAGACGCCGTTACATCGACAAAAAGTCATTGTTTGGTCTGCTTTATGGAATTGTCTGATGGAATTATTGGTCCTTATTTCTTCAAAAATGATGCCGGCCAGAAAGTTACAGTCAATGGAGACCGCTACAGAGTCATGATTACTGACTTTTTTGTTCCCCAATTGAATTGTATTAATATGGAATAGCTGTGGTTTCAACAAGACGGCGCAACATGCAACACAGTGCGCGCCTCAATTGATTTATTGAAGGAAACATTCGATGAGCGCATAATTTCCCGTCATGGACTTGTGAATTGGCCTCCAAGATCGTGCGATTGAATACCTTTGGATTATTTTCTGTGGGGATATGTGAAGTCGCTAATAAACCAAAGACGATGGACGACTTGAAAGCCAACATTCGCCGCGTTATTGGCGATATATGACTTCCGGATTGCGCTTTATTCAAGCCAGTTCATATGCCCGAAATCATATTTAATCACTAATGACATAAAATTATCTTTCCAATAAATCCAATACTATGGCCATTACCACGATTTTTATGTTTTTTATTTTATCTAATTTTTTTACAAAAAATTTTTAATTTTAAAGTTCTATACCTCTAAAAAAACACCCGTTATATGTAGATAGATAGATAGTTATTTTATTTATACCTTTCGACTAAAAACTACATATTAATTACATAGTTTACACAGTTTTATTTTAATTTATTTTCAGATACGTATTCTAATTATTGTTGAATATTCGTCTCAAATCTTCTCTTTTTTCTAAAAATCGATTATTTCAATGATTCTATTAATCACTTAATGACGCCATCTCAACTCGCACGTTTTCTAGAAAATTCGTATTCCCTCTATCTTGATAAACTCTGTATATAGTACTAGCTATTAGCTGTGCTAATTTAATTGATCAATAAAATTAATAAATTACTTTCGCAGATATTATGCGACGGGTTTGCTAGTATTCGGATCAAGTTCAATTAATTTATAATTCATACTTTTATATTCCCGGGACCCCATAAAATTATTTGATTTCTCATAATCCGCGATGGAAAAAAGTTTGTGAAACACTGATCTTAATCAACTATTTCTATGTTTTTTTTTTAAACATTTTATAAATAAGATTACATACTAAAGTTAATGAAACGACGTTAAAAAGTAAATGCGTGGAGTAGGAAAAACGTATTCATTATTATCGATAGTGTTCATGTATTTTGTCTGTTGAAATCGGGGTTAAATTCAGTAATTTTTGTAAGTGTGCACATTTTGTCGATATGTCGAGTTCTTTAGTGTGCGAAAGCCTGACCAGACCGAAGAGAAGAGACCAGTATCCTTGTATTGTAGATATTCGCATGGTGTCAAGCTGACTATATTTTATTCGTCATTGGTTTGAAACTTTGCCAAATGCCCCCACCGACTAGAGGGAACATAGTAAAATATTGTAAGAATATACAAATCGAGTACCATACGAACCTATGCTCAAATAAATTCCTATACGCTTAGAAAAATTGTAATACAACGCTTACAATTACTTACAGTTCTTACCACAAAACTATTTACTGCACACTTTATATCTTACTGAAAAGCCAAAGATCTCACAAAACACGTTAACAAAACTTTAACTTTAACTTTAACTAGAATCATTTTTAAAAAACTAATGGCGTACTCCATTTTGCTACAATTTTCTTTCCGTCACTTCGTTCATACAACGTTTTAATGGTTTATATCTCAGTATCCACCAGCTGCTACTCAGGTACAACAGTTGGTACATTCAAGTCGCAATTTACATGTAGAGGAGACTATTGTACCTTGAGCATAATGTACCTTGGAACACTTTTAAGTTCCAGACCTTCTCTAACATCTAAAGGCCTCTATGAGATACATGTAGTACATCTATTTTATTAGGCAGTAGCCTGTTGTTTTCTTCTTGTTTGCTATTAAGTTATTTTAAAAAAAGGTTTTAACATTTTGATATTCTTGTATCGTATTTTCTCTGTAGTTATTGTCTATCATCTGTAATAACCATGTTATGAACAGACTTTAGTGAATATTTCTACAACATTATTTTCTACTCCGAACATAACCAGTTAAGTTTTTCGCCATTTTTGCAATTTTACGCATCTTCTTGTAGCAGCTTCAGCTTCTTGTAAGCTTTTAATGTTTCAAAGATTCCTGTTTACTTATAGGCACATCGTCCAAGGGTCTACAAGTGTCGAGTACATTTATATTACTTTCTACGTGTCCGGGTACATTTGAAAGTAAAGAGATATTTATCCTCGTCGGTCGTCGTTGGCTAGCCAGCGCCTATAGCCGATGGCAACAATCTTTTTACGTATTCGTACTCATATTCCCTTATAATTTGTTTTAAAAAAAACAGGTAGAACTCGATACAAGCCGGTTAGAAGTATGCCGATTCACTTTTACGCCTGCGCTGGGATTCCCCGATCTGATCGGGAAAGTACCGCGACAAATGGACTGGACAGCGCTTCAGTATCATCGCGTATAAGTATCCTTTTACACGTCTCGTATATCTAGTTATTCGTTATTAAATTAATTTATTTGTTTCTATAAAATAGGTGTTTTTTGCATACGCATATACAAAAGGGTACAGTAAAACAAATACCATGTCTGAGAAGAGGTGAAAGGAAATGTTAACTCAAGATGGACCTAAAAAGGCTAGAATTTCTATCTACCTTGAGAAAAAGATGGAACTTATTAGACGAATGGAAAGTGGGGGAAAACGTCCCGATGTCTGCAGGATAATGAATTTACCGCCTTTAACAGTTAGTAACATTATGAAAAATGCAGCTAAAATCAAACAATCTGCTCAGCAAACTACAGAAGTAAAGGCTAAGTACGGGTCAATGAGTGCTAAGTAAAATAAAATAGCGTTATAGATACCATTTATGTCTACTGTTTATTTACTTGGAACCTAACCCCATACCCACACTATAAATTAGGTTCATTTTACGCCAGTTCGGTTTACGCTGGTTCTCCTAGGCACGAAACTGTGGCGTAATTGAGTTCTACCTGTACATTTTCTATACGATGGACTAAAAAATACAGGTTATTCAATTTAAGGCAAATATTTTTTTTATTTAGTTAATATTTTTTACTATTTAATATTCTTATATGTAAATTAAAATCTTTTCTAATTTAACTTCCTTTGTATTTCTTATAATATAGAAGATAGCAATACTTAAATAGTTCCCAAAAAGCCCTGTATATGTTAGACAAAAATAAAAATAAAACGTGCTATCCCACTTCTGATGTTAGCGAAAAATAAAAAGGGGTTGTTTATAAATATAAAGGATACACTTATACTACAATACTATTTATTAACACTTTTGTTTCGAAACAAGGATAGATATAGATATTTGCGGGGAAAAGTGCTCGGCAAGAGAGGTTCAGGAAGAAGACGTATTTCTTGGTTGAAAATTTTGAGGGAATGATTTCTACGACTACCACTCAGCTCTTCCAGACAGCCATTAACAAGGTCAAGATTTCCTTAATGGTATCCAACATCCAGAACAGATAAGCACTACAAGAAGAAGAGACACTTTTGTGAGAAGACAGGAGGCGTCCGGACACAAAGTCGATCATCACCCAATTGAATCACTCAGTCAACTCGACTCTTGTGCTTTAAAATTTTCACTCTTGTGCCTAATAAAACTAAATACAAATATATTTTTCTTTACTAATCGACCATCTAGTCATCACCACTACCAATTACTGATATATTTATTCCTTGATTACTTATATTGTGTTTAACAATAAATAATAGTTAATTATTAATAATAATATTTTTAACATATATGACGGTTTTCCGTACAGTACATAAATTTGTTTTCGACCCTTAACTTTATTGCTTAACTAAAAATGCGATATTTTTCATAGTAATAAAATGTATATTTGAAGTTAAAAAGTATATCTGCAAGTAAAGTATGACGTAACAGTGGCATGCGATGCGATGTTAAAACTTGAAGAGTGGATGAATCAATAAGTGCGTGAACTGGACTGCATTCTGGCGATCCCTGAATGAAAGTTCTGAGGGAGAATACACGAGATTCCAGTTTGGACGTACAAATCTGACTGCATCTGTAGTATTGGAGAGAGTAGTGTAGAAGAGTGGGGGTTAGCCTGCATCACCACAGTGCTGGCGGTCACAAATTTAACAATCAACCCCCGAAAAACACTTACAAGTAACCAATACACCAATCAAATAACAATTTATTTTAAAAAAGCAAGTTTTATAGCAAATTAATCGTTTTTTTTATAATCGAAATAAATACAGTTCCAATAATTCAATCAGTAGAACTAAACCCGAAGTAAAATCCAAGTAAAATAGATTTAGGAAAGTTACTGTAATTTTGACAATGGGGAGAGTCAAAATGCAATCAGAATAATTAATAAATTTGTGAAACAAAAAAAAGGCATTCAACAACCTTCTCTACATAAGCATAGAGAATCTTAATAGTTATGCATAGAGAAACATTCTAGTATCAGAGGTAAAGATAAATGGGAAAACATAGAGAAAAGTACCACTTGCATAAAAGAGAGTCCCATAGAAGCGTTTTAACGTTTTTTTTTCCTTTACAAATCAATGTATTAAAGACAACATGATCAGATTAAACCAAATGAAAAAATTCTGCAGGATATAAAAATAACCTTGATTACTGCTTTCTACTATCAAGAAACGAAATTTAGAGTATTGAAAATAAAGCCTGCATGAATTGTATGAACTTATCATTCAGGAAAAGATCATTTACAAAAGATGCGTCGAAAATCTGAAGAATCTTCGAGAGTGGTTTGAGTGATTAGATCTTGTTCGATCGTCTCCATATGTTATATTTGTCTCCAACTTTGATTGGTAACGTGTTGTTAATAAAACATAAATTTTGTTAATAATATGTTCCTGAGACTCGATAGAGATGTAGCGAACCGGTAACGTTACTTTATAACGTAACTTTTATTGTCCACTAGGTAGCGAGCCTGTGGTATAATATTACGTCTAATCTCAAACTGAAGTGAGATTACTGACTAAAGGAGTTCGGGTACTAGGCGTGAGTGTTATCCAGAATTCATCATTACGATATGTGAATTAAATGATATGTATTTGTACTTACCAACCGACTGAACAGGCATCTTGTATTTAAGTTTGGATCTAAGCTGTTCACTAAAGTTTTTAAAGGTGAAGGGTTTACACTCGTTAACTCGGTTTAAAATTAATGAATTAAATTTATTAACAGTAATATTTACAAAGAAGTTAAGATAATTAAAATGTATTAAAAATAAAAATGTTAAACAAACAGAATCAAGTTGTCCACCAGAATGCCGAACCAGTCTCTCTACGAATGCCACTACTTAGTTCTTACTACTAATAAGACCGAATACTATCTGATCTCCTCTTCAGAGAGTCCTGTGTTTTTATGAGAAGTTTCTAGGTATTTCGTGGAAAAGGGGTTTAGCTTTGTTCAAGGGGCCGCTAGTGTTCAGAGTTATTAAGCAATAACTCTGAATAAATTTCTCCTTGAACAAAGAACCATTTAAAAAATATATTTCTAAAGATACATAAAATTTTCTAAAATTTTATTATTTGAATTCTCAAAAGTATACCCTTTTTAAAAATCCCAAATAAATACCTTTCAAAGGAATTCTCCCGACGGGTGTTTGTGAAAGTTTCTGATGGACTACTCGATTCGTTACAGAAAGGTTTGCGTACTTCCGCTGTACACATTTTTTTCTCCATATAATAAATAAAAATATACAGACTACTTTAATATAAAGTTTATTAAAACCAACTACAAGAGAACAGGAAGAGAAAACAAATCGAAGGTATGCGTTGGCGGATCTATTCCGATTTTCTGTTTCAAAAGACAAAATAACTAACGATTGCTAACTTTAGATAGGGGAAGACCAAAGAAGAAACGTTTTGTTGTAGCTGTGCAATCTCTAGCTGAAATAGAGAAGATATTTATAAATGGAAAGAGAAGGTTTGCTATAATTCATCAATAAATCTTTGAAGCGCGTCCTAAAATTCATTACTTGAAATAATATCAAATACATAAGAGTTTGAAAGAAAACATTATTTTTTGGAAGTCTAAAAATGACAAATAATTTCATAACTTTATAACTCAAAAATGGATATTCTTTTTCTAGCGATTTCCAAAATTAAGACAATGATTGCATTTTATGTCTGGACACCAGAGTGACATTAGAAGACAACTCGATCAATATTTCCTTTCCACGAGGATCATGTGAACAAGACTTTATATCTTCCAAGAATGGATTATTAATCCAGAGGTTACCTTTACGAGGATTCTCATTTTCAGGGAAATAATTATTAAAATTTTCAGCTAATACTCTTAAATGTTGACTTATTGAATATGACTTTCTGATTGACATCAGCAGCAATCAAAAATTCTTCTAAAAGTAGAAACATTTCTATATCTTCCTCTTATAAGCGACTATACCAAAGAACTAGCTTCTTCAGAAGTATGAAAAATAGCCGCGAGAGGCGTTGTATTGGAGCTAGTACATATTAAATAAATCGTGGTTCGGAGAAAAGTTAGATTCTGCGTCGACTAAAAAAATGTGCTATATACTCGTGAATAGAAGTGTGCATCTACATGATTCGGTCGAAATATTTCGCGGACCAGCAGGAATATTCTGCGGACCACGGGTTGAAGAACACTGTTCTAGGTCTTCTATTTCTTTTTTAACTCGTGAACTTTTAGAAGTATCATCATGTTTGTGAAAACCTTTGACTATAAAACCTATGAGTTTCTTTGAGAGGATCATTTCAGAGCAGTAGCGAATTCAAGATTTCTTTGATGACGGTCATCTTCCAGAGACATTACATCAAGAAATAGAAGAACTCTTTCTTAGCCTTCGTTACAGTGGATGCCTGTTCTGATGAACTTTTGTTGACAACGAATACGTCAGACCAAAAAAGAAACGTGTATTGTTTATAAAATTGGTTATAGTACACGCGTTGTCGTCTTCGATAACTTACGAGCTCTTCAGAAAAAGCTGGTCGTCCAAACAAGTTTAATATTTTTCATACGAATTCTTGATCAAAAATGGACATTAAGTTAATAAAGTAAAAATATTGGTTTTTTAATATAAGTGTCTTTAGGGTATGAAATAAAAGCATTTACTGATGAATATTAGAATTATATTAAATTACCAAAATAGTATGTGGTACCAATCATATCTCTTGAAATAAACAGCTGATTCACGTATTCAGTTCTTTCAGTCAGAATCAAAATTTCTAACAAAGAACTTACCAAAAAGTGATAATAATACATATTGTAAATTACTGGCTAAAATTTTCGTCAGAATGCGCATGCAATGTAACCAGCTACTTCTGTCCAACTGTTTTGAATTCGTCAGAAGTATTTTTTTGTCAGAATACACATCCACTGTAACCATAACCTTAGATATTAATTATATCACTTTTTTACATCATTTCGGAATTTTAAATCTACCCCATCTGAATTTCTCTCTTTTCCAACCCCTATGAAAATTCTACGTCTATGCAAGGGTGTAGTTTGTGTAACACATACATAAGAGTAAGTAGGATGCAAAGACAACCAACGACAAAGAAAGAAAATACTTGGTTTATCAATTCAGCGATCCTCAAAAGTTTAAGAAAGTTCATAAGAAATTAATACAACTTTTTAACAAGTTTAACAAACTTCTATCAAAATTAAATGTTGTATGATTTAGTTTAGGAAATTGAATCTTTTAAACTCTTTAAAGTTTGATTTGTTACAACACTTTTAACTACACAAGGTATAGTTTTAAAATACTTAAATATCACGTGACATTTTATATGCTTTAGATAGAATAAGTTATTGAGAAGTGACATTACCGTTGGCGGCGCTGTAATACAAGGCAATATGGCTAAATTGTCTAGTATTCAGCTGTGAATATGCTAACAGGGTACAGGTTAATTTAAGCGTAATTGTAAAATTTTAAACTACACCACTGAAACAAGATGAGTATTAACTTTTTTTCTTGCCCAGTTAACACGATTTATACTGTTATTGACTGCTTTGTAAAATAGTTTATCTACTCTCAAAAAACTAACTCAAACTAACTATTTCTAGTCTGGGTACCAGGACATGAGCGAGTCACAGGAAATGAAGAAGCTGATCTCCTCGCTAAAAACAGACAGGCTCACATTTAATTGGCCCTTAACTTTTCTGTGGACTGCCAAGCAGCCATACTAGAAAGGCAATCAGAACTTGGCAAGAGAAACAAAGTTCTTTAATCTAGCATCGCTCTCCAGGCTTCAAAAATGCCAAAAAATCTTCAGGCTCTAGAGCAAAGAAATTGCTCTAGTTTAACAAACTGGATTTCGGGCAAATCACGGGCCTCCTAAGGATACTGCTCTCTAAAATACCGCCTTAAAAAGATTGGTAAGTTACAAGATGATATATGTTGCCTTAGTCAAGTTGAGGCACAATCAGTGTAACACATTTTGAGCAGTTACTTCCCAAAAGCTAATATATCTTTAACAGGCAAATGTGCTACCTGCGGATATCTCTCATTTAGTTCCCAGAAAACTTCTCAGCTTTGCCAATAATCTTTAACTCAATTGGGATCTATGAGGCAGGGGACTGACAAAGTATATCTTGTCAGTCCGGCATTGACTTCAGATGACATTGTCTTAAGGCAGCTCATGTCTGTGTCACCCAACACTAATAATAATAATAATTACTAACTGTTAGCGGTGTCATAAAAAAAAAATGCTTCTTCAAAAATTTAGTATTTAGTTTTAATTTTGCTTCGATGGAAAGCGTGCAGGGATTGTTTGTTTTGAATATTTCATTAGCGATTGTATGCTACAATGCTCCATACCTAGTGGTGCTTTCATTGCAAGATAAAAGAACATTCACCGGTATTTTCATACAGTTCGTTTAGTAATATTTTACATTATCGCTTGTTTATTTATAAATAATTTAGTTACGGCACGCGGTGTCTGTGTGAATTTGTGCTGCTGAACTTTCCTCCACAGGTATTTAGTGCAGTAGAAATCTTCAAACGATCCCTTTCTACCATTTCTACCCATTTTTACGCTCATTTTACCCGAACTAGAGCAACCAGCTATATGATCCACACTTAAGTCATTTTTCTTGACGTTACTCTCAGGATCAACGCAAAAAATTAGGTTTCCTCGTATCAGTTGTTTTTAGTCATTTTTTTTTTTTTTAATTTATTTATTTAAAGACACATCAGCTACTTGGTTATTAGTGTCTAATAAGGTTACATTATTGTTACATTTTGTTTGGTTTGTATATAAACTTATATTAGGTTATGTATGTTGGCTGCCTGTAAGAAATTAAGTACGTTGTTAGTCATTGTTGAGTCTAGTCTTAAGATGTCTTTAAGGTCTTGTGGTAAGTTGTAGTTTATACGTAGGTTAGTGTAGAGTTGACAGTCTATTAGTATATGGTTAACGGTAAGTTGTTCGTTACATGTCTCACATATTTTGGTATCTTGCTATGAGGTGTTCGTGTGTGTGTCTGGTGTGTTCGATACTAAGTCTTGTCATTATTATTTGTTCTCGTCTGTTGGTGCCTGAGTTCCAGTTCTGTATGTCGTCCTTGACGGTTCGTAGTTTGTTGTTAGTGATGTCACGCCATTTGGTCAGTCTGGTTTTAATGAGTTTCTTCTTAATATCCTGTTTTACGTAAGTTTTGCTGGGGGGGGGGGGGGATGAAGGGTTTCTTCGTGATTGGTGGACTCTCGGGCGGCTGTGTTTGCACGTTCGTTGCCTTCTATTCCAATATGGGCGGGAACCCAGATGAGGTGCACTATTTTGTTTTGTTCCTTTACATCTGGTATAGTTGGTCTTGTATTTGTTGAATAACAGTTTCCTTTGAGTAGTTGTTGTTGAGGGCCTGTAGTACGCTCAAAGAATCGGTGCATACGGCTATGTGTCTGTGGATGGTATGAGATGCCATTTCGATCGCCTTCAGGATTGCTACCGCTTCTACTTCGAACACACTACTGGTTGTCGGTAATTGGTATGTTTTACTTTCATCGTTGTAAACAGTAGCTATGGTGCAACTGTTCTCTGTTTTTGATGCATCCGTGAAGTCAAACTGGTACTCAAGCAGATGCAGCTGTAGTTCAGCAAATTTTGTTTGTAAAACGGTCGGTTCTATTTTTTTGTATTTAGTTAGACCTGTGTTTATGGTTACTTTCTCAAAGAGCCAGGGTGGAGTATGATGGAAGGTAATGGACTGGATTGTGGGAATAAGAATATTGTTGGATTGTAGGATGGGGTTGATGTATTGTATTAAATTAGTTTTTTTGCCTGTATCCAGTATGTTTTCGTTATTTGATTTTAGAAATATATGACTATGTGTTCCATGATCTGGTTTAGCTGCTAGGTTCGTTACATACATCGTGGTCAGTTTTTCACGTCTCTCCTGTAGCGTTGGTTAGTCATTTAAAAATACGTGTGTTAGAGTAAGTTTGATGTTATTCACTTAAGCCATGACATTGTACCTATATAATGATACACCCGGTATCATACCATGCAAGTTATGTAAGTACCGTCTTGTCAGATTGATAAGGCGGTAACTGGCGTACCAACGGTTGTTGCCACGATCGCTAACCATCAAGTTACTTTATTTTTGTATATTTTTTTATGGAAATAAAAAAAATATATATTTTTTGTGAAGACACCAGTTTTACTTGTAACAATTTAATGAATGACACCAAAACAAGTTAACAATTCGAAAATTATCGACAACGCTCTCGTTTGATTGTATTTTAGTATCTTATGTGCATTACAAATAACGCATGTCTGTGATTTTGACAAAATATTTCAATATTGGGGTACTTTTACGAGTATAAGTACATTTTATTTATTTTTTAAATTCGTTGGCTACGTATTTTTATTAAATATAGTAATTATCATTCACCGTCATGATTCCGTCAATGGTTCTCGTTGTCAATAATTATCATGATTACTGAACCAATTGTGTACAAAAACTATAAAAATTCATAATGCGAATCTATGCAACACGCATTACACCACATAACTATCCCACATTAAAATCTTGTTGCGCCTATGTTATAAATTGGAAAGTCAGCTAATAATCCTTTTACTTCGAGTTATGCGTTGTTGACCTTGAAAGCTCAAATCAAAAAGTCAAAGTATAGTAGGTATAGTAGGCCCCCAATGTCCAAGTGGCGAATAGCGTAGAGAAGGTAAATTCTCTGTTTATAGAATATCGGCACTATAGAAAAATTATGTGGATAGCGTGACTTTTCAACCGGTTGTATTATCCCTAAATAAACAAACAATTTACGTATTAATTACTAAAAATCCTGAGTTGATTCCATAATTTCAGAAGGTAACAATTCTGATTTATTCTGAGAAGGTAAATCCGGCATTTAAACATTTTAAAACCGAAACACTACTTCAAAATTATTGTGCGACAGAAAGGAAAGGGCATTATTAAAATTAAAAAATTACCTACACATACAAATATGATTTTATGATACACATTTAATCATGAACGCGCACAAGACTGTACTTCTGTAAGGAATTAAATTTCACCAATTGATTTTAGCAAGAATCTTAATTTTAAGCACTGATACTTCCAGAGTTGATAGCCTTTCACCTTTATAGGCAAAAGTATTATTAATTTCTAAAACTAATAATAGTCTAAACTATTAATAACCAAACACTCACTAAACTTTTTTAATGGTGTTTCATTGCGAACTTTTCATTATTAATTTCGAATTCGTAACTGGACTGCTCTTAACGATAGTCCTTGGTAGATTTTTATTATAATTTATAAATAGGTAATGCCCTCGATAGCAGCCCACCGTGGGCTCCCCAATACTCCAAACACCACTCTAGTATTTTCAATCGTTTTGGCAAAAAGTATCATGATTGAATTATCTTCCCTCACACTAATTTTTAGACAAGAAACCATTTCAACCCATATAACAATACATATAAAGTATAATAATATTAAATGTCCAATATCTAATGTTATAAACAAATTTATTTTAAAATAACAGTGGTGAGGGAAAGCAGTCGTTCTTTGCAAATAAAAATAGTAGATACATTTTTAAAATATTATATTTCGGATGAACAGGAAAGGAAATCTTTATAGTTTTCACGAATTAGAACAACATATTCAATAATTTCACAAACAGGAACGATATTTTCACAAACCGAAACACCGTACCGGTTTGATCCGGTACATTTCAAGCACTGGATCAGGTTTATATTCTAATATATTTGTGTTTGTCCGTGCAAGATTTTATTGTATTTGGTATTTACGTGTATAGAAACATATTAATTTATTCACTGAATTATTTAACTAAAACCAAAAAAAAGAAAATAATAAAGAGGAGTGAGAAGCCTAATTGCGCCAACAAGTTAAGAAATATTGGATATTAATCATCCAAATCCAATTTGTACTAGATGCCTTCTAAAAGGTAATAACATTAGAGATATAGAGTAGGAATAACCACAAAAACACAACAGTCAACCATTCTAAAACTAAAAACTAATTATTATAAAGTACACAACTAAACCACTAACCTACTAAACTATGCTAAAAACTATGCACTAAAACTATAAATTATACAAATAACATATCCACGACGAAAACAAATAAAATATTAGTCTTAATAGATATAAAAAATAATTTTATATACATAGAAAACACCAAATAAAAGCAAAAACCCCGTCAAATAACCGCACAGTCCATAGAAACCATATACATAAATAGAAATGTTTTGTACATACTCTGTCCACGTGACCATCTCTTGACCACGTGTGTGATGACGCCACACAGGAGACGAAGTCAAAGCTGTCTTACCTATATCTCTATAGGTAATAGTAGTGAACAAGTTACGACAGAACTAAAAATAAAGAGGAGTAAACAGAAAAAAATAACACAATTCAACAATAAAACATATATTCGTAAAATGCCTAAAACATGAAATTCATAGACCTCGTCACATTTCAAGTGTTACATATGCGCTCTCACATTATTTGGATGCACATAATATCCAACAGTTCCTCAAGGACACTAACTTGATGGTCAAATAATAATCTAAATCGATTCCTGTATTATTTGAATTTGGTTCTCAATAAAATTGAATGTTCTGATAGTTTAGTCATTTTTTTTTTCTATCCCAACTATTTAGATGCACTGTGGTGGCTCCGAACAGGCTGTGGGAAGAACGCCCTCTGTCCCCACCGCATGTCTCCAGTAGAGTCGTCCCCTGACGTCGAGCGTCGAGCGGCGTCCGTGGGTCGGGAAGGCGCCGACGTCTAGTTACGTCATCGCACAACTCCAACACTCATCAGTCATCTAGTCAAAGAACATGAACACTGTGTAGGTGTGAATGTGAACCAATGAATGATAACAATGTGTAGGTAAACTAGTAAAACGATTCAACAATCAAAGGGGTAAAGAGGTAAAGTGTTTAATCACTACAATAAAACTTATTAAAACTTGGGAATTGCGCTCCTATTTTACTAGAATAAAAATACATATACAGTACGAGCCGAAGGTGAGATAAATGAATCGGAACTAGCGAATAGAATCACTTATCGCGAGTCAATGAGAAGAAGAATCGGCAGACAGAAGACCAAATACAGTAGGGTATACTGAAACCAACGCAATTGGTTCTAGAACCTCGTTCGTTATAGCATCTGTTCGTTCTAGAATACATTGAAATATATCGTCACTCTAACTTACAACTGACCTTTACTCTCAATGGGTACGAACACGTTAAGTTAAAGAACACGTAATAGTTATGAAATGACATCATACTTGGTTAATTTAGTTGCCAACGTTTAACGTATGAATACGAGGTGTATCCAGAAAAAATCCAATCTATGGATGTATCTTTTTACCTGAGTTTGTTACTGTAAAAAACAGATTTGCACCATGTAGTTGGGATCTTTATGAGTGTTCTTTCCAAGCGGCATGGTCCTGCAGATCGTCAATCGACAACGGTATGCCGTTGTATAAGTGTTAAAAATCGTGAGTCTCGTATTTCACAATAAGTAACCACCTCAAGCAAAGAGTTTAAATTCATATTACCAAAAAATTGTCCATTCCTGTTCTGAAATGTTTGCCAACACCAACTGCGTTAAAAAGCGGTCTCCACTTTATATTACATAAATATTTCATTTGAGTACCTATCAGTAATCTTAAGGAATAATTATAGAAATAATTATAGAATAATATAAACTTTGGTATTTTTGTTGTTAAGAGTTAGTTAGGCAACCATTGTAACTGATATGTGCAACGGGTCACGTAACCAACTTTTCTGGCAAACATACAACGGAACCTCAACAAGAAATGTGTTTTAAAATAACCAGAGAATTGTTTGTACTTCACTATATTTTCAGGAATTTAAAATCACTCTCAGATATATCTCAATGAAAACTTAACTATTATGGAGAATTCTACAACTAGCGAGCAATTTCTTAATTGTTTTCTACTGTTTAACTCGAAATCGAACTGATAAGTCTTGCAAAATTCGAAAATCGGACTAGTCTTTTATCATCCATACGATATTCGTACATATATATGACTTTTTAACCACTGTCCCTTAGATTTATTTAAATGTTGCTCACACAAATTATTTTTTTTAACTTTATTTAGCTGCGGTAGTTTTCAGGTGTTTTGTATAACAATGCTCGCTAGATTTGTGAAGTGGATACACTGCACTTCCGGTGTTCCACAAGGTTCATGCTTGGCCCCATTATTTTTATTTGTTTTTTAATGATATAATAAAATATTTCAAGAGTTTTTATCCGGTTAGACACACTGGGGTTCTTTGTAACTTGCCGCCAGTTACTTTTACACTGTCAAGATCATTTTTATGCATATTCTACTGTAGAAACTTTCGACAGAGTACTGTAAAAAGAATAGTATAAGAGCTGACAGAACAGACCCCTGATGATTGTCATAAACTTCAATCCGATCTCTACCGATTCTATCAATATTGTCAAAATAATAATCTCGCTTTAAAATTAAAAAATTGATGTGAAGCGTGAATTTTCACACATTTCAAGGTTTTGTAGGTATTTAATAAGTGTAAGAAGTCAACAGAATGCTGGATGATTAAGACAAAAAAAAATTCTATAATCACATCAAAATAACAGATTTTTGATAGTAAGTTTTATTCGATATTTGAGTACTAAGAGCTTCTATTTAATTTGTTTAAAATAAATTTAAATAATTTGCGAATATTACGTCATTAGAAAATATAATTTAAAAAATCTTATAAATTTTTTTCTGCACGCCTTATGATCTAGTTTATGAGTGCAAGCTCCTTAAGAAGGCGGTTCGTTCTCATCTGTTAACAATTTTTTATTATATTTTTAATATCAAAAAAAGACATACACTACCTTAGTCATAAATACAAAAAATCTATAACATTATTAGCCATATTTTAACCATGAATTGAATAAATATTTATTTTTGTCAGATTTTTAGTTTAACCCCCTTGGGTAAAAATTGTATTAAAAGAAACCAAATTTATAAAAACTACTTTTCGTTCCTTAATCTACGTAATATAATTATTTTTTAACGCCACAAAAAAAAAAAAAAACTATATTTTTCGAAGAACTAAACTGATCATAAATTCTTGTTGAACTATTATTCCGGTTCTCATCAATGTACATTATGGATATATTTTGTTTAGATTTTAGATCAAGCCCTCTGGAAGATAGGGTGGGGGACAAAAGTTTTTTTTATACATTTTTGGCGAAAATCCAAAAAAAAAAATGATTTTACAAAAATAATAATTTGCTTGTCTATCCACACTTTAAGAGGTTTTATTTGATACCCCACTCACAATTTAATATATATATATATATATATATATATATATATATATATATATATATATATATATATATATATATATATATATATATTCATTTATTATATATTTTTTATACTTATCTGGGGATGTGTTTTTTTTGAACTCTTCGTATTTTTCCTATATGTCGGTCAAAGAGTTGTATAAGCATGCCATATTTCAACTTTCTATGTTCAGCCGTTTGGCTACAATTTCTACCGTACAGATAGACAGACAGATAGATAGGCAGACAGACAGACAGACCCATGAGTGAAGGTTTTTTGGTGGTCATACCTACAAAAGCCTAAAAAACTCTATAATATTACATTTGGAATGTACCGAAACTTTTTTGATATTAGTTACCAAATAGGAGGTACAACTATTAGCACTTTTGAAAATATAAGAGATCTTGGAGTAACTTTGGACAGCAAATTAATATTTGATGAATATATTGAAAAATTAGTTAATTTTTTTCAAAAATTGGCAGGAGAAGAAACTTGCTAGCAAAATTCCAACAATAACCAAGAAGCAGCCATGAAAAAAGTAATGTATGCAGTATTCTTTAGAAGCAATATCCTGCTAAAGGCAATCAAGATCAATGGACAGCGTCTTTCCTTAAGGCATTTCAATTCTCCAATTTTTGGCAGAAAAAATAGGAGACTGAATTGACAATGTGCGACTTTTAGCTATTTTTTGGGATTACAAAAATTCCGGAGTAGAAGGTTTTCGTCGGAGGAAGAGTTTGATGCTGCAACCCATAATTATTGCGAATGTATTTCGAAATAAGATTGGTTGGGAGCTTTTGAGAAGTGGAAGGAAAGATGGCCAAGTGTATTATTGTTGAAGAGATCAACTTTGAACATGTTTATAGTAAAATCCTTAAAAAATACGAACCATGTGTCTTATTCTCAATAATTCTAGCGTAATCCTAATATTGAAACTATTGACTTATGGTCCGAATAATTAAATTTGACCTGCTGCTTTGCGTATATCTTGGATATGACCTTCTAAACCTTGACATCTTAAATGGTGAATATCTTAACCCCTTTGAGATTTACGGCCCACCCTACAGCAAGTACATCCCTGTCTGTCATATAATAATCTGTTTTATATGTTTTATATTTCTATACTCTAATAATTCTCACATTTTTATGACATTTTCGTGTTAAACAGAACTAGAAAAATAATAATCATATAAAAATGTACGATCATAAAACACTAAATAAATTTCCATGCACATCCGTTTGAAATATAATGCCAAATTATTTCTTAAAGAATAACATTTGATTCAATAATTTCATTCATATTTTTGAGTCATTCAAAATAATGGATGCAGATTTATAATATTTGGTTGAATTTCAATGCCAAATAGCTTCTAAGAAATGTACAGTTGAGTACAGAATTTGTTCATTCAACAATACTGAGTTATTTTGGATGTTGTTTCTCAGAATTTTTCCATTGAAACTTCTTATTGATTTTAGTTTCTGCGAATAAATAGTAAATTTTATAGTAGAGTACTATTTAATTCACGAGATCAGAGGTAGGATACAATACGTAATACAATTTTTACTTTCAAATACCAATATGGAAAAAATTATCATTATTATACTCTTCGATAGTTTTCATCTCATGAACACGAATTACACAACGAAAAGTCAGCAAATAATATAGTTATGACCAGCATAAGAAGCGAATATATTCAGTTTATTTAGTTCTGACTTCTGTCTCGTATTTGTAGAACGAACAACCATAGAAAAACTAGCAAAAAATGTTTTATGTTCAGCATATGAAACATATTATATTCAATTAACTCTCATATTATGCTCCCTTTTTTTAGGGTTTTGTAGGTATGACTAAGAAACTTTTATACCCAATAGCGTAACTATAGGTCCGGCACCACGGGGAGCATTTAGGGGCCCCTCGAACCCCTAAATGATTTTTTTTTGTCATTTGGTCTCTATAGACAAAGTAGACATACCTAGTAGGTGGCTCAAAATTCTGCGGGGAGAGGGGCAAACAATGAAGTTACACTACTGTATACAGTCATACAGTCATATGTTTCCAATCAGTTCGTAGTCACTAATTTCCTACACTGCACCAATGAATGGTCCCGTGCCTTGGACAACTCGGAACCAATAGACACCTTGTACCTTGACTTCGCAAGAGCGTTTGACAAAGTGCCCATTCGCCACCTATTATACAAACTTGAACACTATTCAAATTTGTTAAATAAAAAAAAAAAATAATAATTAGATCCCAACACCAAGATAGACGTATAAAAATTAGAGAAGGTATATTTTTTACTTTCTAGACCGCCAGCCGTAGATATTATTATTATTATTATTATTATCATTATACGTAAATAACAGAGCAGAAGCCTAAGCTTGTAATGCTCAAAAAATTAAGTAAACAAAAGGTACATACATTATAACTAAATACAAATTACAACTAAATATAATTTACAAACAAAAATCAAAAATAAGTAATCAATTTCAATTATAACAATGAGTTCCACGTCTGGAATACACGGTTCGGAAGGAACTGTTCCCTAGTTGTCATTCGAAACTTCTGATGGGACAACTTCAAAGAATGCCCGCGAAGACGCTGGTCGACGTTCGTTATAAAGAAGTGATCTAGGTTAATAGAAAATGTATCTGTAAGGACACGAAATGTTTGTATCAGATCACCTCTTTCCAGTCTCTTTTCAAGAGTGGTCAACTGTAGGTTATTCAGCCTTTCTTCATACGGGACATTCGACATTCTGGAATAGCAGAGTTTTGTGGCTCCTCGTTGAACGCTTTCCAATAGCTTGATGTCTTTCTTCAGATGTTGGAGTCCACATCGAAACGGCAAATTCCAAATGTGGTCGAATATACGTGGTGTAAAATTTCTTGTTTAGTGTAGGCGATGGATGTAAAAAAGCTTTTCAAAATAGAAATTTCATCCTGTTGGCCCTCTGCAGACTTTAGTGACTTGAGTAGACCAACTTAAGTCACTGGTTATTGTAATTCCTAGGTCTACTTGTGCATCCGTAGTTGGAATAACAATGTTGTCTATGCAATATGACAGTCGTGGGTTATTGTTACCTAGATGCAGGGTTTTTGACTTAATATTATGAATAAGCCAATCTGTAGACCATTTCTTGATGTTATTTAAATCGTTCTGAAGTTGGCGATGATGAGTTTATCAAAATGAAGATGCTAATCCCTCAAGATTAGCATAGATTTTGGAGTCATCAGATATGAAAGACGTGTGGTCTGTGTGAACACATTTAGAGTAAAGATTAAAAAATGCCTGTCTATTCTTTCTGCTGCACAAAGTGGCGTCCATCAAGGTTCATTTTTGGGGTCTATACTATTCCTGGCGTATATGACCGATCTTGATGATATTATGAACTTGAAATGTTCTTTTTTGCTGATGACTAAAAGCTTTTCAACTCCTCTATTACGGATGGCAACACTGTTCTGGGTGATCTAAATAGTATTGCCACTTGGTCAGTTGATTGAACAGTTCCCATCAACAACGTTTAATCTATTCTTCTGCATATGAAGTACAATAACCCGTGCCTCGACTACTTTATTGATGGGCAAACAATTAATAATCCGTCGTGATTTGTCGATTTGGGAGTCACCGTATGTAGCGACCTTAATTGGTCTAAACTAGTTGAGGCAGTGAAGAAAGCTAATCGAGTAATATGCCTCATTAGGAAGAGTGCAAACTTTCCGATATAAAACCGGCTGAAAAAACGAGAACGTGAGTTTGGTGGATAATTCTAGACTTTAAATATTTTGGAAGAACACAGAGTGCATGATTGACTCATGTGTGATTTTATCAACGTGTCTATCTCCCCTTGTTTCACCGAAATGGTAACTCTGTACTCAATACAATGAGAGTTGAATCCAGCACGTTGAATCTAATTGCTGCTCTTTGCGCTGCCTGGTAAAGAAACTAAATTCGTACTCACTAACGAATTGTAATAGTAAATTCTGACTTCTGAGTATACTGTTAGCTGTAACCAGGATGAGTCGATCGTGCAATCACTCCAGATTATTACGCTGCACAGAGGATTTCGGGTGAAGACTTCGGTTGATGTTCATGATCTTTCTGGTTTTCCTCTCAAGATTCTTAAGACCATCAACATTCTATTTCATTACACCAAAAGTGTATGAAGTTAATGGGACAGCAAACAGGTATGTGGCAGCGATCTTGTTCTTGCTAGACAGACAAGATCTACATATCTGCCTAAGTCGTGCTATGTACTTGCTGCGAAGAGCCTGTTTAATAAGAGTGACATCCTGGACACCCCTCTCATTGATACCTATAAATGTGTAAGACCCTTCGGAAGTAAGATGATTTAAAATGCTCCAATCAACCAGGTAAACATCTTTACACTTGTCTTAACCTTTTCTTCTGTCGACGTGAAAAATAGCTCATTTTTCGGTCCCGTATGCCATACTTTCCGTGGCAGTGTGCTCAGCATCTAAGTCAGCCTGAAGATTCTTCTCATTCGAGGCGTAGAGCTTTAAATCCTCCATGTAAAACAGGTGAATAATTTTGTGCTTACGCCTCAACAGGGGACCAGCCATGTATCCACCATCCATCCGCCATACATGCTCCATATATCTACCATGCATCCACCACGTATCGCGGCCGGGCCCGTGACAAAAATCTGTCACCTACTAGCCGGATATGCCGGATTTTGGGTAATTTCCGGATAGCCATTTCATAACTCGTCTTTGTGTAAAGCCACATTTTCAAATGTACATTAACTGACCAAAATATTGAAATAAAAACGAGCGGATTTCCTCCGTTGAAAGTTGAATACACTTTGCTTTAATTATTTGCATAGCAAATTATTTTCATAGCATAAATAAATATTAATTTCCTTCTCATTCCTTGAGGAAAATCATTTATAATATTAGAATTTTTTCCTTCCGTGTGATAGTGAAAATTTTCCAGATGAGTAGAATATTCGTGACGATAGTTAAGTAGAAGTTTTATAATATTTTCGAGGTCGTTCACATTCAAGTTGTTAATAATAACAGAGGTTTATCAAAATGAAGATCTTTTGTATTAGATTTTGATTGATGAGCCATGATAGGAAAAGTTATACTTATTGATTTCTAGAAATTTATGGAAATTAGCGAAAAAATATGTCGGCAAAAATATTGCTTTATGCATTGTTAAAATTATGTAACCATAATACACCAACAAAGATGTGGCCAGCACACAATATTCTATCCAATAATCATTGAACTACAAATTGAAAAAAAAAATACATAATGCATTATTTTCAGTATTTCAATATCACTATAATGACAACATTACCAAAGCGAAATCGACAACAGGAAACCGTGTCAGTGTCAGCTCTGATGGCATCAATAACTCTCCGAAAGGAGTGCAAGAAGTATTGAAAAATCTTCACAACTCTGGGCCAGGTCCTGATAATATAGCAAAACATATATAAATATATCAGCAAAACTGTTAAAATAATACAGCAACGACTTAGTGAACCCATTTTTCCAATTTGCTAGCTGGCTATCGGCACACGTAACGATAATTGAAAAAAAAGGTGAAAATATTTCTCCCAACTATAGACCAATAAGTTTAAGTTTTAGCACGGTTTATCGTGAAACATCTAGAGAATCACATTAACATAAACAATATTATACCAGATGAGCAACAAGGTTTTGTCCGAAAGAGGTCAATTACTACCAATTTATTACGACCACCAAACACTGGATTATAGCCCATGGCAATGGAGTGCTAATAGATGTTGTAACTTAACTTCAAAGGCACTTTTGATAAGGTGCTTCTTTGATACGTGGCAAGATAATGAACTGGATTGAGTCATTCCTAACAAACCGAATGTTTCAAGTACGAGTTGGAAAATCTCTTTCAAGATCGAAAACAGTGGTGTTCCGCAGGGATCGGTGTTGGGGCTCTTATTATTCAATCTTTTCATCTCTGAGATACCCATAGCTGCCTCGTCTATGCTGATGATGTGACATTTTTTGGAAATCCTAAATCACTCATGTTTCTACAAACTAACGTTAATTCTATAACATCTCCGAATACTTAGTGGCACTGGTCTCCAGTTATCTGGAGGACAGATCTATTCAGGTAGACAAAGGCGTGTCTTTGAGGACCGACGCAGGAGTTCCCCAGGGCTCGGTTCTAGGACCCACCCTGTGGAACATCCTGTACGACGAGGTCTTGGCGCTGCACACGCACGAGGACGCCACCCTGATCGGCTTTGCGGACGACCTGGCCATGCTAGTGGAGGCGGAGGACCAGCGATCGCTAAAAAGGACGGTCAATTGGTGCCTCGAGCTGGTTAACGACTGGATGACATCCCACAAGCTAGAGCTTGCGCCGGGCAAAACGGAGGCTATCATCCTGAAGGGGAAGAGGGATAGGAACGGTATCAGCTTCTCGCTGGGGAACTCCGTAATCCCTACCTCCAAAACGCTTAAATACCTCGGTGTCACGTTTGACGAGAGGATGTCCTTCACGAAACACGTGCTCGCTTCCGTCAGGAAAGCCGAGGTGAGGACATCCATGCTCGGCAGACTGATGCCGAACGTTGGAGGCCCCTCGAGTGGAAAAAGGGCGGTGCTTTGCGGAGTGGTGCACTCGATACTCCTATACGGAGCCTCTATTTGGCACGAGGTGTGCAAATATGCAAAATATAGGGATATCCTTATAAGTGCACAGCGGAAGGCACTGCTCAGGTGCGCGTCGGCCTACCGTACCGTGTCGAGCGTTGCCCTGCAGGTGATCACGGGAACCGTTCCGATTTTCCTCCTGGTCGAGGAAAGAAGGGTGGTGACCGAGAGTGCCAGTCGCGGCGAGACTACCAGACGGAATGCCAGGGAGCAGAGCACTGCTCAATGGCAGGACGAATGGAATAGGAACACCACCAAAGGCCAGTGGACGAAACGTCTGATACCAGACGTAAGGACCTGGCTTGAATGCCCTCACCGTAAGCTAGACTACTGGCTGACCCAAGCGTTGACAGGTCACGGTTCTTTTCGTACGTATACGAAGAGAATCGGTAAGGACCTGGAGGATACGTGCGTGTACTGCGGAATGGTGGACTCTGTGGAGCACACCATCTTTCAGTGCATGCGTTGGGACGCGGCGAGGGTGGAGGTGGGGGCCCTATGCCCAGCGGCATTAACACCTGACGACCTGGTTGCAGAAATTATGCAATCCAGGAGGAAGTGGGAAGCCATCCACAAGATGATTAAAGCCATCATGGAAAGGAAAGAGACAGAAGAAAGGAGCAGACAGCTGGAGTCGAATAGAGGGGAGCCTGAATAGACTACCAGGGGGCATCTGACGCTGATATCCTAACGGATGGTTCCGGATGCCTCAAGCGTGGCGAAGAAGGGGAGTTTTAGCAGGTAGAAATCCTGCACTACCTGCACGCACGGGCATGCAAGTGTCTTTGCGAAGATTTCTCCTCTTTAAAAAAAAAAACAAAAAATTAACTGGATTGAGTCATTCCTAACAAACCGAATGTTTCAAGTACGAGTTGGAAAATCTCTTTCAAGATCGAAAACAGTGGTGTTCCGCAGGGATCGGTGTTGGGGCTCTTATTATTCAATCTTTTCATCTCTGAGATACCCATAGCTGCCTCGTCTATGCTGATGATGTGACATTTTTTGGAAATCCTAAATCACTCATGTTTCTACAAACTAACGTTAATTCTATCTAAGAGTAGTCTATGTATGGCACTAAAATCCTTTCAAATGCACCGTCCTTGACATTGATCCCAATAATCCAACATTACTTTACTGTGTATGTAATACAAAAAGTTCACCTACTGCAGATTTGCACCCTAAGATTTGCTTTCAATTACATATGCAAAGGATTTTTTCTACTTTTAAGCAGCCTGTTTTGTTTTACCAAAAACACCTGTTTAGACTTGTCAATCGCTTGTATTTTCCAAGCCTGAGCTGCTCATTTTTTGTGTTTAGTTATATTAGCCAATTTAAAGTAGCATTTCGCTGGAACTGTCCACGACAACGGTTGACAGTAACGACCAACCGTAGCGTCTGGCAGTGACTGCTAGGTAGTGGCGGCGCTAGCACCCCCGCAATGTACTCTGGTTTCCAGTTGCCCCCCTTCCCCAGAAATGCTTGGAGAAAAATTCTGCGTAACAAGGAAGGTTTTTTAAGTAAGGAAGTCATGACTTATATTATTTTAAAAGTGAGGTCTGTTTTTTAAATCATCACTTGTTTTTAGAAGTGAGGTTCTTTTATTTTTAGGTCGTCCCTTGAATTTTCACTTGTCTATTAATAAAGATAAAATTTATAACCTCCTCAAAAGTTCTTCTTCCAGTGTCCCTCTCTTTCTTCTTATTATCCTCCCGGCTGCCCTCTCCTGTCTCCTTCCTTCTTGCCTCCAGTTCTCTCGCCCAACTTTCTCCCTTCCTTCCTCACTCATCAGTTCCTTTATCCCTTCCTCCCAGACTGACATCTCTCTGCATCTCTGCATCAATGTATATTATTTTGCCTAATAAATCCGTTATTTCAAATTGAAATTTTTAAACCAAAAAGTTTGAGGGATAAAAGTTTTTTGAATTTTCTAAAAAACAGTTTTAAACGGACATATCCCTTTTTGTATGAATGGTCCTCACATATCCCGTTAATATTCTGTTATGTGATTGTTCTGAAAGTATTCGCACTGTTGTAGACTGTTTATTTCTTATTTTTTCTACTATCTTATTTTGCATAGTAGTTCAGATTCTACCTACACTATAAAAATATTGTTTTCCTCTAATTTATTATCAAGTTTCTATTTAGTGCTGATATACTGCTCTCTCTGTGAATATATTTGTACTACTTTCTACAGCGCAGCCAAAAACCGGCTGCGGCTTTGAATCTAGTTCTACTTCTCATCCAAGGAGGTCATCACAACAGACTTTATACAATTTTTTTATTGAAAAACTTGATCTATTAGTTTAAATTTTTATGCAACAACACATAAATCTAAAGAAATAAAACAGAACATTTTAATTTGATTATTATATCTATAAATCGCAAACAGAAAAAAAAAATACACTAACAGAAAATCTAGCGAGTATTGATATAAACTCCATACAGATTATAAACAGAGAAAGATAAAGGAATTATATGAACGTGAGCAATCCGACTATCAGTGTCCAAAAAGAGAAAGATATTTAAAAATGGTGGAAAAAAATTAGCGAACAACTAATCACTTTCGTAAAAAATCACTTTCCATAAAATGCAACGAGCAAACATGCATGCATGGACTTGGATTTTTGCCCATTTTTAGTTTTTGGATCCATAAAAACCTACGATCCACTTTCTCTCTGCCTCCAAACGTCGTTTCAATTGATATTTTTTTCGATTTAGGTAAATTATGTAATATTTAAGAAGGATTTTTCCTTATTCACGATTTACATTGCGGCACACAACTAAATTGATTGCTTTTTTTTTCATGATTTACAGAAATAAAACACAAACAACAAAAAAACACGTATTTCTCCATTGAACAAAACAAAACAATGTCATTTTCGTATCTTCCGCAAATTGCCACCAGATATCAGGGCACTTAGGAAGTTTCCCCTATACGCACACTTTGGGAGATTGATTCCTGCGCCAATTATCAATGATGTGTTCATTGATAATTATTCCTTAAAAACTATAAACTAAAGGCGGAGCTTTCACACATGAACGCTACATAACATGCTTTGCAGAACGTAGCTCGCGAAAAAGTCTATTTCAATTCTCAGCTATTATTATTTTTTTTTATTTCTAAAAAAGACGTATACTATGCTAGATATAAATTAAAAAAATCCATATCATCACTAACCATAAATTAAAAAAAGCCATAACGTTATTAGCCACAATTTATTCATGAATTAAAAAAATAATCAATTTTGTCAGAAGCATAAAATATTCGATATCTGAATATTTATATGATCTGACCACAAATTTATATTGTACTATTCCGGTCCACGTTAATGTTCATTGCTCAGAATATTTTCAGATTTTTAGATTGACCCACCCCTGGGTTATAGGGTGTGGTATGAGAGTTTTTTAGCAAATTTTTGGCAAAAATCATCTTAAATTAAAGAAATTTTAAAAAACTACTTTTTGTTTCTAAAGCTACGTCTTAAGGGCTTTCTTTTGATACCACACAATAAATTTAAGATGTATACATATATATACAGGGTGTTTACAGTCTTCTTATTTCTTTTTTAATGGGTGATACTACAGGTCAAAACAAGGCGAAAAGCCCTAAAACACCTTAGTAAAAGTTTTATAATAATATAATATAATATAAAACAGGTATTAATTTTGAGGTTTTTCCGCCACAACTCTCCAAATATTTATCCAATCAAAAAAATGCATTTAGATAAGAGATTTATCTTCTTATTCTTAACAATATTTGTAATATAATTTTTTGCTGTAAAATTAATAAGGGAGTAATTTAAATGTTTAATATTTAACCCCAAAATTTTAAAAATTAAATTACTCCCAACAGCAAAAATTTATATAACAAATATTGTTAAGAATATGAGGACAAATCTTTTACCTAGATGCATTTTTTTGATTGGATAAATATTTGCAGAGTTATGGTGGAAAACCCCAAAAATTAAAAATTAAATTACTCCCTTATTAATAACTGCAAAAACTTAAAATACAAATTAAGTACAAATTTAGTTACAAATTACAGTTAAGAATAAGTAGAATTGAAAATAAAAGTATCTTAATATAGAAGAAAGAAAAGAAAGAAAAAATATTGATACATTTGCATGTTGTGGTAATATTATATTATTTACTTTTTGCACCCATAATTATTTACATATAAATATTGTACATTTCCGCAATATAAATTTATTATATTTAAACGTTGTTCATTCACGATTCTACCATAACACTTATTTATATTAAATCCACACTTACACTAGCAAAATACGTTCCCTTGTAGATAAGTTCACAACATACTTTTAACCATAAGTTTAAAAAGTTAAAACTTAACGCTTGGGTTATACTCAGGATACAGAATAAGAAAAAATGTTAAAATTTTAGCGCCTAGTTAAAATGTTACTTTTTTAATCAAATCTTTTTAACCACAAAAGATACAGAATAGATTCGAATATGTATTAAGACAATTTTGTGTGCACAAATAATGCATAAAATTGTGACACAATTGAAAAAATAAAATATTATTATTATTATTATTCAAGTATGCTTTACATTGCTTCCTTTTTATAAGAAAGTAAAAACTGTAGAAACTCATTTTATAGTTTGCTGAAAGTCTATTTTAGAGACATATGTTATATTAAAAATGTGGGGGCCCCACTGAAGCTTAATCCGGCCCTGGGCCCCTTTTATATTGATCTGTAAAGACTTGACATCTTTTCAGGAATCTTGTATATCAATACTTGCTATATCTAATTGCACATCTGTTCATCTTTTGCAAAACTAGTGGACCATATTTGTTCATTTATATCTTAACGTCAGGTGTAAACACGCATAATAGGGGATACGCATAAAATTTATATTTCCTTAAAACTACATTTTTTTGATATGTTAATGTTAGTTATGTCACCTAACAAAACAAAAATCACATTTTATTTAATATTATAGCCAATTTTTTTAATTAAAATATTGTAAATTTGAAATAAGCCGACCACGGCGCGAAGGTTGCCGAGTAAATACGACTGAGTATGACGTCAAACGACTGGGGCTTGACGTCACAGATACAGTTACAACATAATCTTTACGTGTGTATATTGTATTGTTCGAGAGTTTTGTATTTGTTATTAAACAATTTTTCACACATTTATTATTAAAATGACAAATAAAGATTTTGTTAGGGCTCAGAGTGATAATTTACCCAAAACATATACAAACATAAAGTTTACTTTTTTCTGAAATATCGATTTTATTTCGCCTCATAGCTTCCAGTCACAAATTTCGCCTTTTCTGTTGTTTTTCGCCATCAGGTAATGATATAAATTGTTTTTTTGGATTTCTATTTGAACTATTTGTGCACATCGGTACTAAACAATATTTTCGACTGTTTCGAAGTACTGGGGCCTGGATCTTCCATATTTTATATATTTTAATATAAAATTTAATTCGGTAAATATGTATAAATTGTTTTTATAGAATTAAACTTTATTTTAATTAAAATCACTCTAACTTTACATAACCTATAAAAGTTATACAAGCAAATAAGTTCACGACTGTGTAGGCTGCACGCTGTACACTTGGTAGGCTGCACGCTGTACACTGCGTAAGCTGTACGCAATACACTGGGTAGGCTAGTAGTGTACTGCGTCACTTAGAAGGGGTATGACGTCACACGTCGTTTTCGCGCGCTACATACATTTATGATTTTTTTAAGCCTTCAAATTAAAAAAAAAAATACAAAACTATTTTTTATGTTAATATGCAACAAGAGGAATATAATAAAAAAAAAAATTAAAAATCATGCCTATCCCCTATTGTTTAATTGTATAGTGAATCACTTAGTTATATCAGGTGTGAATAAGACAAGAATCAACTTGTCGCAATTGTTAAATCACATTAACTAAAACGTGTATTTAAAATCAATTATGATAGGTACAATTTATTTTTATTCCAGTTTATTCATGTTTATAACGGTGTTTATAGTAATATATTGGTCATTCATTCGATAAGGGTTCATTTTAATCAATATAACATGTGCAACTGTATTATTCACTATTATAAACATCATTATTCATCTCCTTAATCATCATTTTATTACAGAACACCTATTGTTTGTTTCAATCTTTTGATATGCTTTACATTATATAGGTTGCTATGTCAGGATAAAGTTGAAAAAGATAACTAGTCTTAGAAGTAATTAACACTGGAACAAATTCCGGAATTAATTACATCCGTATTTACATTCCACTCTTACTTTCAATGATCTTGTTTCAGATTTTGGAGCAAATCTTCGTCTATATTACTCTTCTGTTACAATGGTGTATACAACCTGTGATCTTGGAGCAGGGCCGGTGCTCCAGTGATTTCCGCCTGGAACAAACCAAGTTTATGTCGCCCATCTAAGCAGTTATAAAGAGGCTGGGCAAAGGAAAGGCAAAACACTTTTTTAAGGTTTTGTAGGTATGACCAAAAAACCGTTATACTATCATTTTGTCGTCTGTCTGTCTGTCTGTCTGTCTGTCTGTCTGTCTGTCTGTCTGTCTGTCTGTCTGTCTGTCTGTCTGTTTGTTTGTCTGTCTGTCTGTCTGTTTGTCTGTTCGGTAAAAATTGTAGCCAAACGGCTAAACCTAGAGTTGAAATTTGGCATGCTTATACAACTCTTTGACCCGCACATAGGAAAAATACTAAAACATCTAAAAAACATATCCTCCTAAAAAGTATAAACAGATATGTGCTCATCGAAAAAATAAATATTTTTTAAAAATTCTGAGTAGGGTATCAAATGAAGTAGCCCGTAGTACGTGGATTAACGATCAAAATTTTATTTTTGCAAAATAAATTACTTTGAGGCAATTTTTGCCAAAACTGTGCAAACAAAATTTTGTCCCACACCGTGTAGCCCAAATGGTTTAAACTAAAAATCTGAAAAAAATCTAAGTAGTGTACATTGGTGTGAACCGGAATAATACAACAGGAATTTTTTAACAGATTATGTTTTCGGAAAATAACGCATTTTTTGTGTTTTTTGGTTGACGATGCACAAAAGTTATAATAGTTATGTAACACACTATATTAGAAGACGTATCCTGGTCTAATGGTTAGCTTGCTACCCAGCATACTAGGGTTCGCTCCCGGACAGAGGGGTCATTTTTATTTATTTTATTTTTTTTCTTTTCATTGTTATTTTGTCAAAATTCTAGTTATATTTTGGCAAATGTTGCATTTAATTTTTAAGAGCATAAATTTAATAACCATTTGGAATTGTTGGAATTATATTTTCATTCTATGTGCCTTGTATACAAGAGGGGTGGAGCATATGACTTAAAACAACCAATGTAAGCCATAGGCGCATTTTTCACAATCTTAATGAATCTTATATAAATCCTATATATATAAAAAATACTGCACATATTTAGAAACCTAAATAATGGTATTAGGTATTCGAATTAAAATTAACAAAAAAATATTTGAACATAAAATTTGTTTTTAAAGCTCTTAGATTTACAGTCGATAAATTATTTTTAAAATATCGTTTCTTTTGCCGTGATTACTACAAAGCAAAAATTGTCCTACATACTCAGCATGCCGCCTTCACTTATTATATACTTGCGAAACCCTGAAATATGTGAAAATTCACACTTCACATCAATTTTTATAGATATGTGACAATAGAAAATAAATTAAATATTACGCAAAATTTAATAGGGTAGACCGGGGACAAAATTAACAAGGTGCAGTGGTAACACTGGGAATATTTATGAAACTATAGCGTGCAAATTTTCGTAGGTGTCCAATAAGTTGTCACTTGGCCGCATACATAGTGACTGAAAGGTGTTGGGTGGTGAAATTAGTTTTTAACCTCTTCAAGTACGTTTTTCTATGGCTAGCCGTTTTAACATTTAATATTAAGTTAGTGTCATCTTCAAAATATTAACGATCTCATAGAAATACTTCGAATTTCTTTTACAAACATTTTCATGACATACGTATATTTTTCAACTAATTTCTATGAGAGTGGAATAAATTTAGTATTAAATGTTAAAACCGCTTGCCGTGTAAGCGCGCCGAATTAGTATTTATTACATGTTACACAAAATTAAATAATAAAAATCTTTCACTCTCATAGAAAATAGTTTTAACATTTAATATAAGATCATGTGTCATAGAAAATATTTATAAAATGTTCCTATCTCACAGAAATACTTCGAATTTCATTTACAATGAAATACATTTACAAGCATTCTCATTATATACGTACATTTTTCAACTAATTTCTATGAGGGTGAAAGATTTTTATTATTTAATTTTGTGTAACATTTAATAAATACTAATTCGGCGCGCTTATACGGCAAGCCGTTTTAACATTTAATGCTAAATTTATTCCACTCTCATAGAAATTAGTTGAAAAATATACGTATGTCATGAAAATGTTTGTATATGTATTTCATTGTAAATGAGATATTTCTATGAGATAGGTAATATTTTGCAGAGGAACATTTGAGATAGGAACATTTAATCAGGGTTTCGAACCGTTATTTTTTTCGTTTCGGTTTTCGTTCCGGTTCAATTAAAAAATTATATATCGGTTCGGTTCCGGTTTTCGTTCCGGCAAAAATAACGTTTTTTTTCGGTTTTCGGTTCAGTTCCGAGTGATAAATTTTTAAATGCTTTTATTTGTATTAGAAATTTATTTTCTACTATAATTCAGAAGAACACTTTATTCCTTATTTTGTGATAATCATACCAAGGTAGCTGCCAGGGGGAGGGGGAGGTTCTGGGCGTTCACTACCCCCCCAGATAAAATAGAAGCGCATTTTTTTTTTACTTGTCACGAATTACGATTTTTCTGCTCATTAGTTTAAAAAATAATCTATATATATAAAATCGTAACTAAGCTACCTACTCATAATCAACGCCCAGCCCAAACCACTGAACCTACAATCATGAAATTTGGCGAGTATATTCCCTCCATGGCGTAAGCACCCACTAAGAACGGATTTTTCGAAACTCACCCTCTAAGTGGGTGAAAAGAGGGTTAAAAGGGGTAAAATGTGGCTTCACGGTTTTCTTAATATCTCTTAGGTCCAATAAGATATCGACTTGGTTTTTACTCACGATGATTACTCATGTAAATATTAAAAAACTTATTTCAGGATTTTATTCTAATCGACCCCTAAAGGGGTGAATCTACAATCAGGGTTAGAATAAAATCAGGGTTATTATAGAACCCTTCGCATCTTCTGTGTTTATTGTGTTATAAAATTCCTTTTTGGCATATAGGTGCCTTTTTAAAATATTTAGAAAGTGTTTTGACCGTTTTTTTAATTTTCACCCCTAAAGGAGTAAATTGGTATTTTTTATTCGATAGAATTTCGTCTAGACAAAGAAACATAAAATTCGGGGAGTATATCCCTTTTATGACTTAAGAACCCCTAAGAAATGATTTTACGAAATTCGACCTCTCAGGGGTGACAAGGGGTGAAATGTGTTTACACGGATTCCTCAATTTCTTTTAGGTTAGTAATATATCGCCTTGGTTTTTGCTTATAAAGATTATCCTTATAAATGTAAAAAAACATATTTCAAGATTTTGTCCTAATCATCCCCTAAAAGGGTGAATCTACAATCAGAAAAAATTATAGAAACCGCCGTATTTTCTGTGTTGGTTGAGTTATAAAATTCCTATTTGGCATATAGATGTCTTTTTAAAATATCTCGAAACGGTTTTGACAGTTTTTCAAAATTTCACCCCTAAAGGGGTAAAAGGATATTTTTTATTTAATAGAACATCCCTTGGACATAGATACATGATATTCGCAAAGTATATTCCCTCCATGAGGTAAGCATACACTAAGACGGGATTTTTCAAAATTCAACCCCTAAGGGGTGAAATGTAATTTCAAGGATTCTTAAATATCTCTACGGACCAATAAGATATCGTCTTGGTTTTTGTTACAAAGATTACCCATATAAATGTTGTAAAACATATTTCAGGATTTTGTTCTAATCCACCCCTAAACTGGTGAATTTCCGAACAGGGTTAATTATACAACCCATCATATTCCCTGTGTATGTTAGGTTATAAAATTCCTTTTGGCATATAGGTGTCTTCAAAATATCTTGAAATGGTATTGACAGTTTTTAAAATTTCACCCTTAAGGGGTAAATGGGAATTTTGTATTCGATCGAACATCCCTTGGACATAGATAAATAAAATTCGTATTCCCTCCATGACGTAAGCACCCACTAAGACGTGAGTTTTCGAAATTCTACCCCTAAGAAGTGAAAAGGGGTGAAATGTGATTTCAAAAATTCCTCAATACATCTTAGGACCAAAAAATGCCGAAAAATTTATTTCAAGATGTTGTCTGAATCAACCCCTATAGGGGTCTACAATCGGGGTGAATTATACAACCCTTCGATTTCCTGTATTTATTGAGTTAAAACAATCATTTTTTGACATATCGGTGTCTTTTTAAAATATCTCGAAATGGTTTTGAAATTTTTTAAAAATTTCACCCCTAAAGAGGTAAATGGTTATTTTTTTCTCGGTAGTACGTCCTCTGGACAAGATACATGAAATTCGTAAAGTATATTCCCTGTATGACGTAAGTTCCCACTAAGACGGTATTTTTCGAAATTCAACCCCTAAGGGCTGAAATGTGATATCAAGGATTCCTTAATATCTCTTATTGCCAATAAGATATCGACTTGGCTTTTGCTTATAAAGATTAACCATACAAATACCGAAAATTTTGTTTCTGGATTCTTTCCTAATCAACCCCTAAAGGGGTAAATCTATAATCGGGGTGAATTATACAACCCGTCGTATTTCCAGTATTTATTAAGTTATAACATTCATTTTTGGCACACCGGTGTCTTTTTTAAAGATTCGGGGTGAATTATAGAACGCTTTGTAGCTTCTGTCTTTGTTGTACTATAACTATGTTGTACTTTTTCGTATTTAGGTGTCATTTTAATATAATTAGTTTCAAGATCATTTCATTTTAACCGTTTTTTTTTTATATTTCACCCCTAAATTGCATTTTTTATATTTCCCTAAATTTCATTGGTACATTGTTATTTTTTAGTAGACAATTTAAATTCAGGGACTATATTTCTTCCATGACGTAACAACCACTAAAAAGAGATTTCTCGAAATTCGACCCCTAGGGGGTGAAAACGAATTTCTTAATATCTCTTGACGAAATAACGACTTGCTTTTTACTTACTATAGTTATCTGTACGCATGTATAAAAATGTAATTTAGAATTTTGCTTCACTCAGCACTTAACGGGGCGAATCTACATTAAATCAGGGCGACTTATATAATATATCGTAACTTATTTGTTTGTTGAGGTATAACATTCCTTTTTGGTATATATTTTTTTTTTTCTAATCTTTATAAAGTCTTTTAAACGTTTTTTTTTTTTATCAATAAAGGGGTAAATAGGTATATTTTTGATTAGGTACATGGAATTTCGGGAACATATTTCTTCCATAACGTAAGCATTGAACTCTTTATATCTCCTGTGCTTCTTGAGTTATAACATTCCTTTCTGGCATATAGGTGACTTTTTAAAATGTTTCGATAGTGTTCTAACAATTTTTTAAATATCATTCCTAAAGAATTTTTTATTAGAAATAATAAATTCCAAGAGTATATTTCTCGATATAACGTAAGAACCCACTAAGAAAGGATTTTTCGACCCCTATGAGGTGAAAAGGAGTATTTTTTTTTTTCACGGATTCCCCAGTATCTCTTAGGACAGAGGAGATATCGACTAGGTTTTTGCTTATAAAAGTTACCCGTGCACATGTTTAGAAACAAACTACGAATTTTACACTAATGAACTTCTAACGGGGTGAATCTACACCTGAGGAGAGAGCCAGCAATGTGATCTATAAAGAATCATGACTTATTATAATTGCACGATGATGGCAAACCGTCAATAAACCGTAGCGAAGCACGGGTACACAGCTAGTCTTAAATAAAATGTATTTTATATTCACTCACATAAACATTATCTGAACCTAAATAAACCGATATTTTTTTTTCGGTTCAGCTCCGGTTTTCGTTCCGACAAAAATAACGATTTTTTTTCGGTTTTCGGTTTTCGGTTCAGTTCCGGTTCGAAGCCCTGCTTGATACTAAGGATCAATGGAACTGAATACACGCGATTGCATCCCCAACCCTGGCAATATGCAATCGTGTGGCCAAGCATCCACCGATCCCTCATTTTAGATTCCTATGCAGCACTTTATACTAAGGATCAATGGAGCAGAATACACGCGCTTGCATCCCTAATCCTGGCAATATGTAATCGTGGATATTTAGTGTTTTTTAAGGTGTTGAAAAGCACCCACAGATCCTTCATTATAGGTTCCTAGGGAGCACTTTATGCTAAGGATCAATGGAGCTGAATACACACATTTGCATCCTCAACCCTGGCAATATGCAATCGTGGATATTTTGTGTTTTTTAAGGTGTTGCCCAGCATCCATAGATCCCTCTTTTTAGGTTCTTAGGGAGCATGTCATACTAAGCAACTTATACAGAAATTTAGGCTATTAGCGCCCGAATGACGTATAGATTTACTTAATTGTATTAAAAATATTGAATTGAAAAATATTCCAAAAAAATATAGAAATATATATTTTTGCAAAATTAATTTAAAATTTTTTGGAGTCAATTACAAACTAGCCGACCGGCGTAGCGTAGTGGTAAGACATATGCTCTATTACTAAGGTCTCGGGTTCGAATCCCGTTCAGGCATGGAATTTTTCAAAAAATAATTGTCCTGGCTGATTGCCAAAGCAGCAATGGCCATAAAAATTTAAAAAAAACAAAATAAAATCTGAGGTACAGATTCAAAAAAATAGCAAAAAATCAATTTTTTTGAGAAATTTCTTGACTGTACCGAAAAAAAACATTTAATAATATACTTACAAAACCTGGCGTAAAAAAATCACATATTTTTCAGTAACTGGTAAAAATGGTGTACAGCAGTTTAGGCTATTAGCGCCCAAAAGACGTATAGATTCATTATTGTGTTAAAAATATTGAATCGAAAAATATTCCAAAAAAATATAGAAATACTTTCGAAAAATATTTTTAAAAAATGTATTATATTATATTTTTAAAAAGTATGTAATAAAATCTGAGGTACAGATTTTTAAAAAAATATCAAAAAATCCATTTTTTTGAGAAATTTCTTGACAAAAAAATGTGCAAAAAAAATCACTTATTATATATTAACAAATCTTGGCGTAAAAAGATCGCATTAATTTTTCTGTAACTGAAAAAATGGTGTAGAACAATATTTAAAATCCAGATTTTTTTAAAATTTGAAAAAATGTTATGCTGCATCTTTGGCTAGTAGCTCCCAAAGAACATACAAACTTACTTAGAGCTATTAAAAATATTGAATGGAAAAAACATTCCAAAAATTTATCTTCACAATACTTACAAAACATTTAAATTTCACAGAATTTTTGAAATTTGAAAAAATGGTGTACAGCACTTTAGGCTATTAGCGCCCAAGGAACATACATACTTAGAGCTATTAAAAATATTCAATCGAAAAAACATAAAATTTACCTGTACAATACTTACAAAAAATTTAAAATCCACAGAATTTTTTGAATTGTGAGAAAATGGTGTGCAGCATCTTTGGCTATTAGCTCCCAAGGGATGTCGACTAAGTATAGGATGTCCCTTCTTAACCCTTCAATAGACACTCAACTTGTTTCATCACTATTGCACTTTTTCAAATTTTACTTTTTATAAAACTGGTAAAAATGTGTACACACAGCATTTATGGCTACTAGCGCTTAAGGTAGTTATTAATTTAAGGGTATTTTATACAAAAAATGCACTGGTCAACATGTGTTGTTACTTATGTAGAACGTTTCATAAACGATTGTGAACGAGAAATATTTGGAAGGATTAATGACGTAATGTCTACCAAAATTATCAAATAAACCCTTAAGTAAAGAAATTAATCCTCTTAATTAGTTTTACTAATGAAAATTTTAATGTGGATTTTTTTGCGTAGTTCTGTATTGCGTAAACAATAAATGGTTCACGACAGTGCACAGCAATTTAAATATAAAAATTTTTAAATAATTTTTTAAATTTATAATAATTTTGTTAACCAGTATTAGCATTATAGGCTATTCTAAACGTTTACGCGGAACTAAATTGCTTTTGCGTAGTTCTGTATTTTAACAATAAATGTATAAACAATAGATGGACCCCGACAGTGCACAGCATTTTTAAATATAAAAATTTAAAAATGTTTTTTAAAATTTATTACAGGGCTTCGACCCGTTATTTTTTTCGTTTCGGTTTTCGTTCCGGTTCAATTAAAAAAATATATATCAGTTCGGTTCCGGTTTTCGTTCCGGCAAAAATAACGTTTTTTTTTCGGTTTTCGGTTCAGTTCCGAGTGATAAATTTTTAAATGCTTTTATTTATATTAGAAATTTTCTACTATAATTTAGAAGAACATTTTATTATTTATTTTGTAATAATCATACCAAGGCTGCTGCCGGAAGGGGGGGTCTGGGTGTTCCCCCCAACATAACCATTATCTGAACCGAAATAAACCGATATTTTTTTTTCGGTTCAGTTCGGTTTTCATTCCGACCAAAATAACGTTTTTTTTCGGTTTTCGGTTCAGTTCCGGTTCGAAGCCCTGCATTTAATAAATATTTTCTATGACGATGGTGTAATGCTTAGAATACTGGCGTTCTAATTTGCAAACTCGAGTTCAATCCGGCCTCGAGGCAATTTCATTTTTTCTGTTTTTTTAGCATTTTTATTTTGTTTAAATTATTTTTTCAAAGTTCTAGTTATATTTGGGCAAATATTGCATTTAATTTTTAAAAGGGTAAATTTAATAACCAGTGGAAATTATTGAAATTGAATACTCTTGGACTTACAACCAAGTAACTTATATATAATACCATGGATACAAGTAAAAAAAATAAAATATATGTTATGCATATGTTATAATGTCTGTATCATATTAGTGCCTAAATATATTACTGCTATACTGCTATTTATAATCCTATAAATACACGAAATCAGAATGGCGGAGCTTATGACTAAAACAACCAATGGAAGCCTAGGCGCAATTTTCAAAATCTTATTGAACCTTGCTATATAAAAAAAAAAATACTGCGCATATTTAGAAACTTACATAATGGTATTAGGCATTCGAATTAAAATTAACAAAAAAAATATATACATTTTAACATAAAATTTATTTTGGCATCGCAAATAATCATTATTCACTTACTAAATACCTGCGAAACCCTGAAATGTGTGAAAATTCACACTAAACATCAATTTTTTTTACTAATTAACAAAAATCAGCTTGATACAAGGGTCATGGCAAAATTTTCAGCCAGGAACCCCATGTAAGCTTGATTCACTTTTGCTTAACGGGTCACAAAAAATTCCTACCCCCTTCTTATAGATAAGCATCATAAGTGCCCTAACCATGAGTCCAGGATACGCCCCTGTATCTCAGTGGTTTTAATGCATCAATACCACTTTCTCGACTTTTAGCACAACGCCTATTAAAATTTGAGATGTTATATTTTTTTAACTCTCCATCTAGTAGTACATTTGAAAAAAAAAAAAAAAAACAAATCTGCTGCTGCAACATTAACGACAAGGTTCAAATAATGGCATGAGCAGGGAACAATAAAAGCCTTTAAGATTTTGATTTATAATTCTTTGGACAACTGCATGGGCACCTTTCATATTTGCTTCCTCATTATAGTCCTGACAAATGCCGGTGGTCCACTGCTAGACGCAACCTGAGAGTATTCGGGTGTCATTTCGCACTCCAAAAAAATTAAATACTATAACCAGTTTTTTTCCTTCAATATAAACTGGATATCGTATATAACGACGTTGAAGGGACCAATGAAATTCGATCGTTATAATCGTAGGTCGCTACAGTAACGGACTAAGGAAAATCGGGGCCCTAGACAAGGTTCTCATTGCGGGCCTTACTAAAATCAAAAAATCATAAAACGATAGAAAAAATGTATAATAAAACCGTCTTGCGGGCCAAAAAAAATAAATAAATAAAAATACGGGCCCTAGGCAGTTGCCTAGTTTGCCTAGGCCAAAGTCCGACCTTAGGTCGCTATATCCAAGCACTATAAATGCAATATTGAAAAATATGTACATATTATTTATGTTAGAAAAGAGTACATTTATATGAGTGCAAGAAACAAAAACAATATTCAAGTTTTACAAAACATGAAAAAAAAAACAATCCAACTTATTTTACAAACAACTAAACAATTACATAATTTTACATACGAGGGCTACCTTTTAAGTTTTTACAAAAACTAAGAAAGAAATTTTTTTTTTTTTTTTGGAACAAACTGTTTTATTGCTTTTTAAAATATTCGCCTTTAAGATTTAAGCACTTTTACATGCGTTCAAACCAATTCTCGAAACATTTTTTCCACTCTAAATTTGGTATATCAAAAACATGGTTTTCGAAGGCTTCAACACTTCTTGAGATGATGAAAATCGCTGTCCACGCATTTTTTGTTTGACATTGGGGAACAAAAAAAAGTCGTTAGGGGATAAATCAGGTAAATGCGGACAATGAGACATTAATTCGATCTGTTTCTTCTTCAAATAATCAATTGTTTGACGTGTTGTGTGGGAGCTTGCATTGTCATGATGAAGAATGATGCGACGTTTTTGGTTGTTTTTCCTGATTTTGTCGATGACTTCTGACAAACAAATTGTTGTACACCTTTCAGCATTAACTGTTCTCCGATCCTCTAAAGCTGTCCTTCTTATACTTTTTGATGTCGCGGCTCCCCTGCAACTCAAATCAATAACCCACGGCACCCATAATTTTTGTTTTTGGAACCAAGATTAGTTAAAATATATACATACATATAGTTTTTTACGCTCAGATTATTCAATAATCTATGTGTAATGAAGAATAATATTTATGTAGCATTAAAGTTAAAGCTACTCATCTTTTTTAAGTAATAAAATAATTAAGTGTTATATTTACGACTCTTCGCGGTCCCCTTGTGGGAACACCACGGCCCACCACTTTAAGAAGCACTGCTCTAAAGCATCGGTTCCCAACCTGTGCTCCGCGGAGCCCTAAGTGCTCCGCGTGCACTTCTCAAGGGCTCCGAAGCCGTTCCACGAAATAAAATGAATAAAAATGGAATAAAATCAAAAGAATTAGAAATAAAAAACAGAATCAAAATAAGGAAACTGGAAATTACATTCTGAACGAAAATTAATAAAATAAATGCCCAAGTGATTTCTGATTCTAGCCAGTTTATGACTTTAGCTGGAATGTGATTGGTGAGATGCATTGTTCTTCATTTTATAAAAATCTGTCTATCTATCAATAAGTGAGCTGTGAAAGAGAAAAGCGAATTCATAGTGAAATTTATAGTGAAAAAATTTACCCCTTCCCCCGTAACATTACTTCTGAACACCATTAATTGTAAGACATAGGGTAGGTCTAAGGGGCTCCACCATATAAATTGATTCTAAAAAGGGGTCCGCAAGTCGAAAAGGTTGGGAACCACTGCTCTAAAGGAATGGCTGCGACATATCTAGTACAACCGAAACAAGTAATCATTTTCTTGAAAGTGCTTCGTGAACGAACAACTTTTGTGGGTTTCGGTTCATCTTGAAAGACCCAAACAGTGGATTGTTGCTTAGTTTCCGGTTCATTTGAATAAATCCAAGTTTTGTCACCTGTAACGATGTTGTATACGGATTTTACAGTGCCTAGGTTGAATTTTTTTAGCATTCCCTTACACCAATCAACAAGAGCCTTTTTTTGAACTTCGGTCAAATTATGCGAAATCCATCGGGAACAGATCTTTTTCACAGCTAAATGTTCATGCAAAATCGAATGTATTGCAATCTGCGATATGCCAAAGGATGCCTGTATCTCACGGTAAGTCATCTGCCGACCTTCTTCAATCATTTTGCTCACAGTATCGATGTTTTTACTTGCCCGACCTTAATATATAAGGGGCAAGTATTGTAATCGCGAAAATTTTCGATGTCGAGATTTTGACTGATGACCACGTTTTATGGTCCAGGGAATCCAAAAAACCTATTTTCGAAGTGCCGTCCGTATGTGTGTGTGTCTGTGTGTGTGTGTGTGTATACACGATAACTCAAGAGCGGTTTAACTTAGAGAGTTCGTTCTGGTACTAAAAAATTCTCCTATTAATTGGGAAGAACCCTATTGTTTTTTATAAAAATCCGAAACCGGAAACGGAAGTTATTAAACTTTAAAAATTTTAAAAATTCGTAACTAGTAAACCAAACTTTGGACAAAAATTTGTATAGAACATAATTTGATGTATTTTTGAAAAAAATTTAAATTTATTTTCTATTAAATTTTTTAATTTTTTATTATTATTATTTTTTTTATGGGTGGGCAAGTCTAGCGGAGGTCTCACTTCGCCACTGGTTTTAAATCACAACCGATTTTGGTCGATCTTCACGAGATTCATCACTGACAGACGCAGGACCACGACGAAATTCTGCATACCAATTGTAAACAGTCCGAATCTATGCATTGTTGTGCAATATCCATTAGCCAGCAAGTAATATCCATTTTTTCACAAACTTGTTTTTTTTTAAAGCTCATTATCAACAAACTACTCGGTCAGTTTAAAATCTGCCACTGATTTCGCAATAACAAATGTCAAATTTTACGAATATAGTGAAGACACTTTTCAATATTGACATCTAGTGGTCGTTTAAACCCCTAACCCTCGTATTTAATTTTAAGTGTCTCTTCAAGCTCCTTGGGTTCGAATCCCTGGCAGGACAAAGATGTCTTTATTCGTTATTGATGACAACAAACTAAAGAGAAAACGAAACTAATATCAATACTGTTAACTTCATACCAATCAGTGGTTTCTAAACAAAATATAATACCTACATTTTGAGATCCACTGATTTAATATAAAATGAAATAATGCTAATTTTGCATTAGTATATAATATAGTATGTGTGTCACATGCTGCTTCTGACGTAATTCTAATATGCTAATATTGCTTAGCCTGCGGTCATATTTATGTGGCACAGAGAACCGACTGAACAGAGAGCCTTGAAATCAGCTGTTCCACAGAGTTCATTAATCTTTCATTTAATATCTGTGTACGAATAAATGGACCATCAAATTAAATGTCAAAAAAAAATGAAAATTTAGACTAAATTTTTGTGAAAGTAAAACTAGAAAAATCCAAATAAGAGGTGTTATGCAATCAAAATTTAATACTAGGATTGCAAAGAGTACTTCGACATTATTCGACACATTCGGCACTAAATTCTCTATTCGGCCGACTACCGAATAATGGATTTATTATTCGTTGTTCGGCCGATTATTTATTAATTGTTCGGCATATATGAATAAAAATATAATAAATAAAATCATGCAATATAATGAATCATTTAATCAATCCAATTCTGTAACTCAGTTACTATGATCATAGTAACTAAATTAGTCACTATGAGTAAGGTTACTATCATAGTAACTTTGGGGTATTTCGTATTCCGTAAAATAAAAGTTACTACAATATTTCATCTAGCCATTCTTTCACATTTTCATATGAACAAAAGTGCTGCTCGGCAAGTGCGTGCCCATCGATGCGAACAAGTGGTAATCTGAAGGGGCCGAGTTGGTGAGTAAACGGTATGGGGTAGCACTTCCCACTTGAGTGCCTCCAATGTGTTGCAAACTGCTTTTGCCTTATGTGATGGAGCGTTATCGTGAAGAAAGATTACCTTGTGCTGTCTTCTTTCGTATTCTGGTCGTTTTATGAGCAGCGAATGGTTCAGTTCGATCAGTTGTTGTTGGTAGCGTTGGGTATTAACTGTTTCACCAGGTTTTAACAATTCATAATAGACCACACCCTTTTGGTCACACCAAGTACAGAGCATTGTCTTTTTGCCACAGCGATTCGGTTTTGCATTTGATGTGGATGGTGAGCCTGGGTTCACCCCTGATTTTTTGCTCTTCATCGCCAGTAATAATACGATGAAAAAAAGACTTTCTTTTGTATCGTGCAAGCAACATTTCACAAGTGTTTTTGCGTTTATCCATCTGCCTCTCATTCAATGCATGTAGAACCCATCTGCCGACTTTCTGGATCTTACCCATCTCTCGTAGGCGATTGGAAACAGTTTGTTGACTAACGCCTAACTGCTCTGCTAGTTGTTTTTGTGATTGATTATCGTCTTCCTGTTTCCAATTTTGTATCTTCATATTTTTTTGGAGGTTTTCCATGTTCTTTGTCTGTAAGATCAAAGTCACCACTTTTGAAACGCCGAAACCATCGTTCACACGTATCTTGCGATGGAGCATATTCACCATAAGCTTCTCAAAGCAGTCGGTATGATTCAGCAGCATTTTTTTTTTTTTCAAATGAAAACAAAACAGTAGTACTCTCCGCGAGTGCTCTTTATTTGGCACAAAATTTGACATTTTTAACACAGTAAAACAAAAATATATGATCACTTTTCAAATTATAACCTATACGCATTTGACAATTAATGATAACTTAACAAAACGCCATATGTGTTGAAACTTTGAACTATACACTCTATTTGCGCGGCAAGTTTGAAAAAAAACCGCATTTCATACTTGTAGACCTGATAAACTGCCGTGTCCCTTACAAAAGAAATGAAAAAACATTCATTCAGTGGATAACAAAGAATTGAAGGTACGACATCGACGTTGATATGGCGAAACGAAAAGCATTAATGTAAATTTTTCAAATATTGAAAAAGAACACTAAACGGAGGAAGATATGACGGAAGATGAAATTTTAGCTGGGTCAAATCTGAATTTAGTGTCAGAAATAAACAACGACGAAGTGGAAATGGAAGAAACAGCCGAGTTTCAAACACCTACTATAAAGGATGCATTTTTGTAACACTTGAATATTGTTTCTGTTGCTTAAGCTTTTTCAATTTTTTCTTTTCAATCTTTCAACATTGTATTTATAGTGTTTGGATATAGCGACCTACGGTTATAACGACCAAATTTCATTGGTCCCTTCAACGTCGTTATAAACAATATCCACTGTATATTTGTTTATCGGTTCTCTGTTGATCAATCGGCATGTAAAGTCTCGTGAACTATAAAAACATTTTTAGATACACTGTTAGGTAGCCTAAGCCGGTAGTATCTCAGTAGAGTAAGGTTAGTTACTAATTTCTATTAATTCACTTAACCGTCTTAACGTGATAGAAATATTTTATACGCCATCTATTAACATTAATATGAACTAGAATTACTTCCCCCTACATGTATGTTTGTTGAATGCTAAAGTATTATGTACACAACGTGCACAGAATTGTAATTTAGACTTAAGATTTTTTTACTATTTTACACAATTTAATTGAGAATACTGGGGTATCAGTTCAGAATTAATTGATATTGTTTAAGATATTTCAATGTCATCTTCACCTACAATAAAAATAGGATGTGAAGAGTGAATTTTCACACAGCTCAGGATTTCGGAGATATTAATCAGTGGTGGCTTGCGCTTTAGAAATGTGGGTGATTCATCTTTAATTAGTAGGTACCAGTTATTATTGGTTATATAAGCTAAAAGTTACTAATTATGTATGTTATCTAGATAAGCACTTATTTTTGTACAAGACTACTTATACTGAAAAGAAAATTAACTGACTTTAAGACTGACCAACATTCTGCTTTATTCCTCTCCTTCAAATACAGGGCTGGCGCTAGCTCTTAAAATCTGTAGGGGCCAAGAAATATTTGAGTAAAATCTGGGGGGGGGGGGCAGGAAATATTTGAGAAGGGGATACTTTTTTATGGACAAGTTAAAATACAAGTGATGACTTAAAAAAAGGTCCTCATTTCTAAAACAAGTGTTGATCTTTTTTCTCCAAACATTTCTGGGTGGGGGCAACTGGGAGCCAAAGCAATTTGGGGGGGACTCCCCGCTAGCGCCGCCACTGTTCAAATAACAAACAAGGGAAATAAAAAAGGGATTTTTTTACATTACAACAACAAACCCAGGTGAGTTTATTATAAATGTCGGGATTAAATGTTCTATTAAAGGTAGTTTTTTTTTTTACTGAAGATGGATTGTTTTTCAGGCGCGCACCCAGGAATCTATAATCGGGGGGGATCAAAAGACAAAATTATTTTATAAGGGTAAATTATTCGGTAAAAAAGTCCTCACTTCCGAAATATAAGTATAAAAAAAGGTCCATGATAAATCAGGTGAATACAGATGGAAATTACGAACAGAATTAAAGCTGCCAATGCATCGTATTTTGCATTTGGTCGCCTCTTCAAAACGAAACTCCGGTCTAGGAACACCAAAGTCAGGTTATACCAAGTTATAGAAAGTCCCGTACTTATGTATGGCTCCAAAACATGGACCTGAATAAAGCGAGATCGACAACACCTCATAGTTTTCTAAAATAAAATATTACGCCGAATCTTTGGTCCCATTCAAATTAATGGTGAATGGAAAATTGGTAAGAACAAAGATATCCGAGAACTGTACTCAAGGCTGAGTATCACACAAGAACTGAGAGGCAGACGATTACAGTGGCTAGGACACGTGAAAGAGAACAGAATGGTTAGGAAGATATGGGAAGGAAGATTGAATACCTGTCGACCACTGGGAAGACCTCGCAAGAGCTGGAGAGATCAGCTAACCGAAGATCTAACAATTATTGGTATACAGGGCACATAGAAATACCTGACTATGAACAGCCGGTGACTTATGTGAGTGAGACCAAAAAATAATCCGACTGACAGTGCCCAAAGAAGAAGAAGTAGGATTTTCAAGTCTGTTTTTTTCGACCTTATCTGTGGAAGATCGACTAAAAAATGGCTCCGTTATTATACTTTGCACATAATTCATTTTTACGAAACACACATGCACACGTTAACATTATAGCTAAGTTTACAATGGCCATGCAACCTGCTGGCTTTTATGGCAATAGTCTTTATCTGTGTTGGCGGCCTGCCAATGCGCAAGCGTTCAATAGAAGCAGTGTGTTTGTATTCGCAGTGCAAACCAAAGCCTGTCACGGTTGTTACTCTTACCTGCGGCTCAGGTGGTAAATTTCATCCTTGTGCAACATAGCCTTCATTATGAGCTTATTAAATAAAATACTATTATCTACAACCATCATATAATAAATGCATTATGTATCCTACTTTAAATACATAAAGCTACTCATATTACACGCTGTGGAATATGAAATATTAAACGTTACAATCAGCTGATAATTCAGTAGCCACCTTCTTTAACTCTCTTAGGTAAAAGGGGCGGGACAAGAACTTTTTTAACAGATTTCTGGCTAAAATCGTGTTAAAAGAAACTAATTTAAAAAGACTACTTTTTGTTTCTTAATCTGTGTCTTAAAACCTTTTTTTGATACCACACAATAAATTTTAAATAAATATATTTTTTTTTATCAACGACAAAAAAATCGATATTTTTCGAAAAACTTATCTGGTTGAAAATTCCTGTTGAACTTTTCCGGTTCCCATCAATTTTCATAATGGATTTTTTTTTAGATTTTTAGATCAACCCCTCTGGGAGATAGGGTTGGGGACAAAAGTGTTTTGACACTTTTTGACGTCAGTTCTGAAGTTTTTCAGTTGACGTTTAGAATTGCTATGTTTTTAAAATCAAAAACTCTGTAGTTGTAGATAAAATATTGTTGTTCGCGCCCCTCTTAGGGCGACCTTTTTAAAATTTAAGTGGAGGTTGCTTAGTTTTTACATTAGATTTTTAGCAGCGAAGATAGCCCGGTTCGGTCTCTTACATTTGCATATTCACGAACAGGGCCGGCGGAACGCACTCCGCAGGTAATGCAAGGCATTAGGGCGCTTGATGCCAGGGGGCGCCAGGCTATAACCGGCAATATTATATGAGGACTATTTTTTTTAGGTCTCCACTTGAAATTTAGAAGTGAGGAGGACCTTTGTTTTTTTAGGTCTTCACTTGAAATTTTACCCTGTCTGGGGGCGTTCCATTAAATCTTGCGTACGGGCGCCAAAGACCCTCGCGCCGGCCCTGTTCACGAATGTACGTTCTTTTACATTCTCGTGTCGTAGTATAGTGATTAAGTGTAATTTATCGCGCGAATACCATGTGGACTTGTTTAATCGACTGTGGCTCTGTGTCCAACCTCTCCATTCCAAGCCTAGGGTATGCGAAGTCTACAGCATCTCAAAGGGCCTTTGATACGATCACACTTCAAATACTAGTTAAGTCAATCAATTTGTATCTCCCATCCCATCTCCAACATTCTACAATCGAGTAAGATTGCGCCCAATACAGTCCATTCACTTTATTTCGTGCTCCTTAGAGCAGAAACCTGGACAGTGTCTCCGTCTGGGAACATTGCAAGGTTTCGTACTGACTAATTGTATTTGACTAGCATATAATGGCTATATTACCCTCCCTCGCAGTCTGCTCGTGTTGTAATCTTCAACCTCGTGTAATATAGTCTACATCAGTGTTCTTCAACCTTTTTGCACCTGCGAACCGGTGAAAATAGGATAAATATTTCGCGGACCGGTAAGCTAAGATAATTTGATATACATGGCTGCAGAGTTGTTTCTGGGAGACGAAGCGCTGCATTGACATCCTTTTGATTTCTCTGTTTTGCTTTCATTATTGACGTGGCTGAAAAAGTATTTTCGCACAATAGGAAGTCGAAAAAATGACCAATAATTTGATAGCTTTATAACTGAAAGATGGATGTTCTTTTTCTTGCGATTTCCAAAATTAAGACAATGATTGCATTTTATGTTTGGACACCAAATTGACATCAGAAGTCAACTCAATCAGGTTGTCTTTTTCACGAGGATCAAGTGCAAATGACTTTATATCTTCCAAGAATGGATTATTAATCCAGAGGTTACCTTTACTAGGATCCTCATTTTCAGGGAAATAATTATTAAATATTTTCAGCTAATGCTCTTAAATGTTGACTTATAATGTAAAATATGACTTTTTGGTTGACATCAGCAGCAATCAAAAATTCTTCCAAAAGTGGAGCATTTATATATCTTCCTCTTGTAAGCGACTATTCCAAAGAGCTAGTTTCTTTTTGAACGTAAACATTTTATTTCTTAAATTAAAAATATTTGTATATGACCCCTGCAGACAAATATTAACTTCATTGTGCAGACTGAATATGTCCGCCATGTAAGCAAGTTCTGCCAGCACTCAAATGCACGGCAAAATCTGGAAACACCATCTAAAGAAGTATGAAAAATAGCCGCGAAAGGCGTTGTATTGGGGCAAATAAATATTAAATAAATTATGGTTCGGACAAAAGTTAGCTTCGACGTCGACTAAAAAAATATGCTATATACTCGTGAACAGAGTGTGCGTCTGTCTACATGATTCGGTCGAAATTTTTCGCGGACTGGTAGGAATTTTCTGCGGACCACGGGTTGAAGAACACTGGTCTACATGATATACTTGTTAAATAAAATACTATAAAATCAAATTCTTCTTATATTTATTGTATCACACAGCAGTATAACATTTCCACAAAAACATGCTTGGTAAATTTTTAATTTACATATTTTCTATTACTTTAATTTATACATTTTTTTCGATATATTTGCTCAAAATATCGATTTACACCCACATTATAATTGGTATGTGTACAAAAAGTAAATAAAACGTATCTTGTGATATTTAAAACATAAATTAGCAATATTAAAAATTTAATTCAGTATTCCGTAAAGAAACAATTTTAATTGTCAACTATAAAACAGAACATTCATGTTAACAAGCAAGGTCTGATTGCAACTGAATTCTCATATGATAACAATATAATAATTAATGCATTGTTCTTCCGCATTTTATTGTAAATGGAGTTTGCATAAAACTTTGATATTGCCGCTTAGTTTCAATTCAATAAAACAATAAAAAACAAAAAAAATACGCTGTTATTTGGTCATAATGCCTAGGATGCGAGATATTTAATAATATGTATAACAACCGGAGCATTATGAATCCATAACGCCCTCTCATTACGCCCTCAAAAATATTAGTCTCATTTACGGCTGGTACTTTATTTTTTGATTGCCATAGTCTAAAGATTTCGTATTCATTTTCATATTTCTGTTTAGATTTAAATAGCAACAAACTTCTGTTGCTTTTTCTCGATATATTTGGGTAATTCTTACATATTCATTATTTATTTTTTATTTTTATTTTATTTAATAGTACAGCACGTAGCCATTATTAACAATAATAATAAAAAACAAAACAAGAAAAGAAAAAATAAAAAAAATAAAACATAAAGGAACAAATAACACAGTATTGTTTATAAATTATACATTATAATGTCGTTTGTACAAATCCGACCGCCGCACAGTGGGGCAAGATCGCAAAAAACCTGGCAGAAAGTCGAAAAATGAAAATGGGCGTAACGTAAAATTTTTTGGAGGTAATGTATACTAGAGACTCTGGACCAATTTATCCGCCCATTTTGGCCAGCTCAAAACTGCCCTTTAGCCCCTTACAGCCCTTAATTAACGCAACTCTTTAGCGTACACTACACGTCTCTTGCGCAAGTTATTTTCAGTCCTTTGTTTCTGGTGTGTTTAAGCCGTAGTTTTTGAAAAATTCGAAAAATTTTTCATGGATCCTTCAACTTCAGGTTTGTAGCTAACTTTTAGTAATAATAAAATAATATTTAAGTGCATGCAATATATATAAATGGGCTTCTGAAAAATAGCCAGAAATATTTTCATTTATATGTAATTTTGTGAAACAATGGACTTTATGTTTATGTTCCAAACCCGTCCCAGCTTCGATTTTTGGTTTTTTATAATGGCTGATGATTATAGATTATAAATCTGTTTTTTTTTTTTGTGCCCGTTTTTGCCCGTGCCGTAGATATTTATAAAAGTCCGTCCGCCGGAAGTATTAGTTCATCTTATTATTATTTTAGCCGTATTAGTATTTGACGAATATTTCTTAAAAAAAGTAATATTTCGCAAAAATGTGTTCAACATAAATTGTTAAACAAGTTAAAGCTGACAACTTTTATTTGAGATATTTTTTATAGGACAATACATTTTTATGGTTTTTATATTTTTGCAATGTTTCCTCAAAGCATGTACATTGAAATATACGTTTTCATATATGCGATAAGTTTTAAATATGTGTTATGACCTTTTCTGTGTGTTAAGTTTTATTATCATTTTATCAATAATAATTTCTTTGATTATTTAATATGATAAATAATAATTGTTATGCCGGGCTTATTAGACTTGTAACGTTTAATAGTTATTGTTTATGGTTTATGTTTAAAGTATTTATTAGAAGTAGAATTATGGTTTTGCACAGCAAGACGCTTCTTTGCGAGCTCAGAAATTTCGGCTGATATAACAAAAATAGATATAGTTTTGATAAAAAAAATGCGTATAATTATGATAGCAGTGGCATGTGGACATGAAATTGATGTTACAAAATTTAGAGTATTCGGTCATAACTCATAACACGGCAAGATACTTCGTTGAAAAGTATCCATGGTACAATATGCCCCCTACATTGCATAAATACTTTATACACGGGCCTGAAATTATATCATCTGCACTGTTACCAATAGGGCAATTGACAGAGGAAGCACAGGAAGCTCGCAATAAAGACTTCAAGAAGTATAGAGAGAATTACGCTAGAAAATGTAGCCGAGAGAAAACAAATGCTGATATTTTTAACATCTTTTTATTGAGTTCTGACCCCGTTATCTCTAGTAAACGAACATTACCTAAAAAAAATCTACAAAACCTTCCAAAAGAAGCACTAGATTTATTAAAACCTCCAGACGTACATGTCATTAGTCATCGGGATAACAGTGATGATGATGATGATACCAGTGACAATGCCGATGAAAATGATGATGGATTTTCAAATTCCGAAGATGAATATGAATTTTGAAGCAGTTATTTTATTTATTTTAATTTTTATACTAATTTGTAAGACATTATATAATAATTATATTAGTAAATAAACATTTAAAAATCTGTCAATGCATTTTTCTTAAGTCTACCAAGTGCCCTTAAAACAAATATCTAACTTAGAAATCCAGTCCTATAATACCTGAATTGATGCCAGTTTTGAAGCTCTCCTGCCCCACTGTGCGCCGTCGCCCAAGACCTAGTGAAGACAGAGTCCGTACGAAATCAAGAGCGGACAAGTTCATTGAGATTGTAAAATTAATTCTGACAATTAAATGATTAAACAAAATCTTTTGTTTTTAGGGTTTTGTAGGTATGACCACCAAAACACCCTTATAACGTCACTCATGTGTCTGTCTGTCTGTACGGTTGAAATTGTTGTGAAAGAGTTGTATAAGCATGCCAAATTTCAACTTTCTATGTTAAGCCGTTTGGCTACAATTTCTACCGTACAGACAAACAGACAGACACAAGAGTGACGTTATAAAGGTTTTTTGGTGGTCATACCTACTAAATCCTAAAATTCATTTGTAACGTGCACTGATTTTAGGATTTTGTAGGTATGACCAAAAAACCCTTATACCGTCATTTTGTCGTCTGCCTGTGTGTTTGTCTGTCTGTCTGTTCGGTAAAAATTGTAGCCAAACGGCTACTCCACGTATTAAGAGGTTTCATTTGATATGCCACTCAAAATTAAAAAAAAAAAACTATATTTTTTTTAATTAAATGCCGTACAGTCAGATAGACCCTAAAAATATGCCATTTTTAGGGTTTTGTAGGTATGACCAAAAAACCCTTATACCGTCATTTTGTCGTCTGTCTGTTCGGTAAAAATTGTAGCCAAATGGCTAAACCTAGAGAGTTGAAATTTGGCATGCTTATACAACTCTTTGACCCGCACATAGGAATAATACTAAAACATCTAAAAAACATATCCTCCTAAAAATATAAATAAATATGTGCTCATCCAAAAATATAATATTTTTAAAAATTCTGAGTAGGGTATCAAATGAAAACCCTTAGTACGTAAATTAACGATCAAATTTTTATTTTTGCAACATAAATTATTTTAATTAGATTTTTGCCAAAATTGTGCAAAAAAAATTTTGTCCCACATCCTGTAGCCCAGATGGTTTAAACTAAAAATCTGGAAAAATTCTAAGTAATGTACATTGGTGTGAACCGGAATAGTACAACAGGAATTCTTGATCAGATTATGTTTTCGGAAAATAATGCATTTTTTTTGGTTGACGATGCACAAAAGTTATAGTTATGTAACACACTATAATAAAAGGCGAATCCTGGTCTAATGGTTAGCTTGCTCGCTTGCTACCCAGCATACTAGGGTTCGCTCCTGGGCGGAGGAGACAATTTTATTTTTTGTTTTTTTTTTTCATTTTAATTTTGTTTAAATTATTTTGTCAAAATTCTAGTTATATTTTGGCAAATGTTGCATTTAATTTTTAAGAGCGTAAATTTAATAACCAATTGGAATTATTGGAATTATATTTTCATTCTATGTGTCATGTATACGAAACCAGAAGTGTGGAGCATATGACTTAAAACAACCAATGGAAGCCATAGGCGCAATTTTCAAAATCATAATGAACCTTGATATAAAAAAAAAACTGCACATATTTAGAAACCTAAATAATGGTATTAGGTATTCGAATTAAAATTAACAAAAAAATATTTTAACATAAAATTTGTTTTTGAAGCTAGTTTAAAAGACGATAAATTATTTTTAAAATATCGATCGTTATGCCGTGATTACTACAAAGCCAAATGTGTCCTACACACTCAGCATGCCGCCTTCACTTATTATATACCTGCTAAACCCTGCAATGTGAGAAAATTCACACTTCACATCAATTTTTTATTATAATCCAAATACTGTGTAACAGTATTTATGGCAGGACTAGGTACATGTAATTTCTGTCATCTTAAGTGCGGAACAGAATGCAACGAGTTCCACGACGCGTTGACGGCGTTTGGACGGCGCTATCTGTCAGTAAAAAGTTAAAATCAAGCTGTAGTACGCAAGTGCACAGAATGAGCAACGTCTGAACGGCGTTCTACGCCGTTGATATTAAATGTTCGTCAACTTTCTACTTTTGACGCCGTTGAACGTTGACGTAGAACACCTAACCTCAGTTTTACCGTATGGTAAAGTGTTTGTATGTAAAAATAACTTGCATACAACATAAATAAAATCACACACAAGTCTTCATCATCCATTATAATTTTAATAAAAGAAAGCGTACATATAAACACAGATATAGGTTGTCACTTGTCACTTTGACGGCGGTAAAAATTATTGCATAGTGTGCAGGCGAAAATTCTGACGGCGCGCCGCTAGCGCGCTGTGCATTCTGTTCCAAGCTTTACCTTGACCACCAACAAACTCCATGTTTTTCTATATTTATTCAATCTTGGGGATAAAAATAAGTCATTCACCAATTAGTAAAATTATAATTACCTAAACTACTGGTAAATGTCTTTTAAAGTCCTTTGACAGTGCTTTTACAGTTCTTTTACGGTCTTTTTTCCAGTTGATATAATTCAAAGTTATACAAGGCGTAACCACAATCCCTTCCTAAATCCTGTTGACGTTTAGACTTTTTCTAAAAGTAAAATTTGCGAATCTGTGAATAAATGTTTATTTATGTGAGTTGAATCGCACGCCTCTGAGAATCGTTGACATTTTCAGTAAACGTTACGGATAACCTCGTTCGAGAAGCATCATTATTCTTTCATTCATCAATGTCTACTAGTTTATTGAAATTCAAAGTAACTATTTGAAGTACATGTGTAGTCTATAAGATTTATTGTTCTGTATATTATTATATAAATATTTAAATAATTCAAGTTAATATTATTTATGTATTTATTTATTATAAAATTTTCTTCAAAGACACAATTTTGTATTTATTTTCTAAATGATTTCTCAGATTTAGAGCTATAAATAAATTCAAGTCCCGTGTGTCAAACGCTTCGTAGGATCAGGATAAACTTGGAGGATATTAAATAGAAATCAAAATAGGTTATTTATTTTCTTAACCTATTTTAGGCTCTCTTCAGGAGGATGACATAAATAATAAATAATTGATTTCAACGCCTAGGTACCATTAATCTCTAAAAAAATATTTTGAAAAGAAAATTATAGAGGCAAAAATAGCAGTGGAGGATTGTAAATGATAAAATTGATGTGAAGTGTAAATTTTCACACATTTCAGGATTTCGCAGGTTAAATGAAGCAATAAGCGAAGGCGGCATGCTGTAGAGTGGACAAATTTTGCTTTGTAGTAATCACGGTAAAATGAACGATATTTTTTAAATAATTTATCGTCTGTTAATCAAATTTTATGTTAAAATATGTTTTTGTTAATTTTAATTCGAATACCTAATACCATTATTTAGGTTTCTAAATATGTGCAGTTTTTTTTTTTATATAGCAAGATTTATTAAGATTTTGAAAATTTCGACTATGCCTTCCGTTGGTTGTTTTAAGTCATATGCTCCGCCCCTCTGGTTTCGTATACATGACACATAGAATAAAAATCTAATGCCAACAATTCCATTGGTTATTAAATTTACACTCTTAACCCTCCGTTGCCCGCGGCCCTAAATAGTGTCATATTTATCGCGGTGATCTGACAGATCATGTAAACAAAAAAAATAGGCGAATCAAACTTTTTAGAACCTGACGACCTACTGAAGGGTTTGAAAGGATAAATGTTTCACCAAATAATATTTTTAGTAAGTACCTTATAATAATATTGAACCAAAGCAAACTTACAATATTTTTTCATAATAAAGAGCCAAAATACTTGAAAAAAAACTCAAATATAATTATCCATACAAAAATGTACCAAAAACAATTCTAAACTTCTAAATGAACTTTACAAAAAGCTAACTTACAATAAAATGCTTAAAAGAAAACAATTATTCACTATCAGAGCTACCGTCTGCGTCCTCAAAACAATCACTTTTGCATCTCATTCTAGAATGTTCCAGACATAGCGGTCTGCAACACACATGGCATTTGTATTTTGTAAGGCGCCTCTTCTTTACTACTTTGCATGGAACGCAGTCCAATCTTCTTTGATCGGTTTGCTCCTCAGGTTGCTTATTAGTTGAAGTGGTTGTAGAATTGTCCGAATGACGCCTTTTTAGTCCTCGGGAAATATGTATAGGTAGCCCTGTGTTCCTGCTCCTTCTTCTATCAAGATGTTCTTGCATCAGTGAAACTGCAAGATTTCGTAAAAATGTTCTTCTGTTTTTTATTTTATTTTTGTTGCCTGTGTACAAAATTTGGCTATTTATGCCTGCCATGTTCAACATTGAGAAAAACACTACCATTGGCCAGCGTTTTGTAGCTCTAGATACATCATATGCGGCACTCATCTGGTCTACGATATCAACTCCGCATTTTGTTCTATTGTAGAAAGTTATTATTTCGGGTTTTTTGTTATCACCCGTCTCTTCATCAATTGTGTCATCAAAGTGCTGACTTGACAAAAGGAATACGTTTTTCTTTGGCTTGGGAATATAGGAAACCAATGTTGCTTCCTTCTGAAAAGCAAACATCGAGGATTTTTCTTCTCTTTGTTTACTTTTGAAACACTTTGTTATCTGTGGTTTATTTGACCTCAGAGTTCCTACTATGGAAATTTTGATGTCTTTCAATTCGTTTATAAGGCCATAGCTAGTAAACCAGTTATCCACTGTTAAATTTCTTCCAGAATTTCTTATAGGAAGCACCAGACGTTTCACGACTTCAGATGGTGAGTTATCTAAAACAAAAGGCCCATCAGGCTGGGTTCCCGCGTAAATTTCCAAATTGTAGGTATATGGGATCCTGGCGTCAGTTAGTGAAAAAATTTTCAATCCATATCTTGCAGGTTTTTTTGGGTTGTATTGCCGAAAAATACATCTGCCTCTAAAGCCAACCAACATTTCGTCGATGGTGACCTTTTCTCCAGGACTATACCATTTTGAACAGTTTTCAACGTATCTTTCAAAACAGTCTCTAACTGCTGCAAGCCGGTCGTATTTTCGTCTATCTTGCCTTGTTTCGTAGTCGTCAAACCGTAAACAGCGAATCAAAAATCGGAATCGATTTATTAGTAAGTCTGAAAATCTCGACATCATCCCCTTTCGTACTATAGAGTTCTTCTAAATTCAACTTTGATGCTTTATACACACCAGCAAGGTATAAAAGCCCAATAAATGCTTTTATTTCAATCAAATCGGTATGTTTAGCATCTCTAGGTCTAGCAAATTGGTCACTTATTTTGTCAATATATTTATTAGTAGAGTTTACAATTGTATCCAAGATAGTGTTATCAAACAATAGATTCCAAAGTCCCAGAATAGAATTTACATTTCTTGCTGCACCCTTCACCCCAGGTAGGTGAACAAGAATATTTTGTACCCCTCGTCTTCTCACTTGATTGTAAGGGGTTTTTTTCCATTTCCATGTATTGATAATTTTCTTATTTTTGAACTGATGGGCAAAATAATAATCGTCATCATACCCATCACTTTCACTTCCTGATGAATCGGATTCATTTTTGTCACTTTCAATATCTGAACTAATACCTTGTTCGGAAGCATCTTCATCGGTGTCTGTTTCTTCTTCACCTGGAACTTGATTTTCCTCATCATCTTCCTCGTTCAGCATTCGCATTATCTCGTCTATATCAGCCTCATTTTGTAGTGAAAAACGATCCATAGTGAATTGAATACAAGTATGGCACGCGGTGATCTGTGAGATCAGAAACCCTTTTTACTATCACCACAGCAAAATAAAAATAAAAAAACTTCAATAGGGTCTTTTCTCATATACTTGTAACAAAAAGAATTAATTAAATCAAGAAAATAAATATCACGAAAAACTTACGATCTTTGTCGCGGTGATCTAATAGATCAAAAATTAATATAAAAGAACTCTGAACAGTTTGGTGAACACCATAACACTACCAGCTCACTCCTATATGAATGCTAGGAAGCTACTAATAGGCTTGATTCAGTGCTGCCAATCACATCAGTTTGGCAACTATAAATATAGCTTTCTGATCTGTCAGATCAGCCGCGTGTAACGGAGGGTTAAAAATTAACATTTGCCAAAATATAAGTAGAATTTTGACAAAATAATTTAAACAAAATAAAAATGGAAAAAAACAAAAAATTAAATTGTCTCCGCTGCCCGGGAGCGAACCCTAGTTTGCTGTGTAGTTATATAACTATAACTTTTGTACATCGTCAACCAAAAAAACACAAAAAATGTGTTATTTTCCGAAAATATAATATGATCAAAAATTCCTGTTGTACTATTCCGGTTCACACCAATGTACATTACTTAGAATTTTTTCAGATTTTTAGTTTAAACCATATACACGGTGTGGACAAAAATTTTTTTTGCACAATTTTGTCAAATATCGCCTCAAAATAATTTATTTTGCAAAAATTAAATTTTGTTCATTAATCCACGTACTAAGGGCTTTCATTTGATACCCTACACAGAATTTAAAATATATATATATATTTTTTTTATGAGCACATATTTGTTTCTATTTTTAGGGGGATATGTTTTTTAGATGTTTTAGTATTTTTCCTATGTGCGGGTCAAAGAGTTGTATAAGCATGCCAAATTTCAACTCTCTAGGTTTAGCCGTTTGGCTACAATTTTTACGGAACACACAGACAGATAGACAGACGTCAAAATGACGGTAAAAGAGTTTTTTGGTCATACCCACAAAACCCTAAAAATTACATATTTTTAGGGTTTTGTAAGTAAGACCTCCAAAAAACCCTGATAACGTCACCCATGTCTGACATGTACGGCAGAAATGATTTCTGTCTAACTGTACGGCAGAAATTGTAGCAAAACGGCTTAACATAGATAGTTGAAAATTTGCATCCTTATACAACACATTGACCCACATATAGGAAAAATACTGAGAGTTCAAAAAACACATCCCGGGATAAATATAAAAAATATGTATTTAATATATATATATATTTTTTAATATTGATTGGGATAGCATATGAAACCTCTTAATACTAGGATCAACAATAAAATTTTTATTTTTGAAAAATTATTTTTTTATGGGATTTTTGCCAAAAATATTTCAAAAAACTTTTGTCCCCCACCCTATTTCCCAAAGGGGTTGATGTAAAAATTTGAAAAAAATATCCATAATGGCAATTGATGGGAACTGGAATAGTTCATAAGAAATTTTTGATTGGATTAGTTTTTCGAAAAATGTCGAAAAGTATCATTGTAAAAAAATATTTTTTAAAAATTTATTGAATATCAAAAGTAAACTCTTAAGCTGCATTCAGAGCTCTGTAAATCAACACGTTGTACGCTATGGATAATTTTTAAACGAGGTCATTTGGTATGATCGGACATGCTCGTGCTTTGTCGTTGCTATACTACTGTTGAGCGATATAGTACGAGCTTGTCCGATCATACCAATTGCACTCGTTTAAAAACTATCTATAACGCACAGAGTGTTAATTTACTGAGCTCTGAATGCAGGTTTAGAACGTAGATTAAGGAGCAAAAAGTAGTTTTTTTAAATTCGTTTCTTTTCACACGATTTTAATAAAAATGTGCTAAAAAAGTTCTTGTCCCGCACCCTTTTTTTACCGAAAGGGCTTAAACTAAAAATCTGAAAAAATTATAAGTAAAGTACATTGATCTGAGCCGGAAACGTACGAGAGGAATTTTTGATCTGATTGGATTTTTGAAAAATATTGCAGTTTATGTGTTTTTGACAAAATTAATTATGTTTTTAATAATTCGTGGTTAAATTATGGCTAATAGTGTTATGGATTTTATGTGTGTATGGCTAAGATAGAGTGTGCCTTTTTTTTAATTTAAAATATAATAAAAAACAGCTGAGAAGAGTTGATATGTGTTGACTGCGCATATAAACACCACACTATACTCTACACTGTAGAGTGTAGTGTCTAGTGTTCTATATTTTATTATACTATTATACATTGTGATTCAACCTATTGTTTGAATTACTTTGTTTATGCTTTTTTTTATGTTTTTGCTTTTAGGATATAAAAGAGGAAAAAATCATTTATAGTAATAACACATTGTTAATAGTGAGAAATATGTTTCTGAAATTGAAAAGAATTAAAACATTTATAATAATAATAATTTTTATAAATTGAAGTTGGCTTTTCCTAAACAAAATAATCAAAAGCTTCAATCAATCGGCAAAAGTTACTAGATTTGAAAATCTTGTTCCGCTTAAAGCAAAGAAACTGCTTATATCAATAAATTTCTTATTAATCTAGTGAAGACGAAACAAATCCGGGTTTTTCGTTCATATTTAACGCATTTTCTTGAAATTATTAGCGATAATATAGGTTTCGTACATGATTTCTAAACTATCATCTATTTGCGTATCATTGACGTCATTGGCGCGCATACTAATCTAAAACACTTCCTGTGGCCAGCTACGTCACTTAAGGGCGGCGTTAGAAACTGTTTAATATTTAATAATTAATAACATTTTTATGGAATCAGATTTTATTTTTTTGCTTCATAATATTTTCTGATTGCTATTTTTCGAGGTGTGAATACTAAATTCATTTAATTCAATTATTCTACAAGTCTATTCTGTATGTTTTTTTAAACATAATTTTCCAGAATTAATTACAATTAATAGTGAGTAATTTCAGATAAAAAATTTCGAGTTACAAGTTTTGCTTATAGATACCTACCACGTGTGATAATATAATTGCTGATAAAATTGAAATTACATGACAAATTTTACGTGCTGCTGTCAAAGTGCAACGTATATCTATTAAATTAAAGTTGATAAATACTGAGATTTGGCGATTCCAATTATTTCGTTATCGATATAAATCTGTATGATCAGTATAACTTTACCGCATTCCTTTTTTGCATTTAGTACTTCAAATATTGATAAAAATTTACAGTGTTGCATGCAGAAATTGATTTGAATTTTCATATATTTCAGTAGTGGCGAATCCGTGTGCAAAAAGTATGTGCTTGGAGACTCCAATTCTCAATTTCAGAAAAAGTTATTGTGAATTTATATCTATATTATTTGAAAGAATAACGACAAAGTATGAAAATGACAATGAAGTTCGATATTTCAAAGAGGAAGTGATTCATTTCCTTAAATATGCCAAGGAAGAAAACGTAGGAAATCCTTGAAAACGTTGAAATGTACACACTCTAAGAAAATGGGTTGCATTCTAATTTCCAGAATGTTGAACCTATTTTAAAAATACTTCCAACTATAGTCATTTATAGGTGCACAACCAGGAATTTTCTTGGAAGGGGTTCAGAAGACAAAATGATTTTAAAAAGGTAGGAATTGGGAAATTACTCAGCAACAAATGCTGGCCAAAAGCACTTTATTTTCAAAAATAAAAATTTTCACAAAAAGTTCTTCACTTCCCAAAACAAGTGATGACTTAACAAAAAAATTGACGTGTGAATTTTGACACATTTCAGGGTTTTGTAGGTATTTAGTCAGTGAATGATGATTATTAGAAGGCCAAACGATGAATGCCTGTCACTACATAACACAATTACAAGTGTTGGTTTTAAATCCTTTAAGTCAATAGGCACGACAAGAAGGTTGTAGATAGATTTTTTCTACCGTGTATCATATATCTCTAATAATACCATAATATATATTTTAACGCATTTTTTTTTATATATATTATTGCAAAAGTATCTTTCAAATCCAGACCTGGCAACACTTCGGGCGATCTTTTGTCACAAAAGAGCATAACGCCTACAAAGACATTGTTTATATTGTGACTATATGAAAAACTAACAGATTCTCTGCTAGAAATGGAATCCCAGCAACCGGCCAGTTATATATTTATTTTCCTAGTCGATATTTGCAAAATAAATTTAAAAGAGGTACGTTTTCTGCCCATAACAAAATATATCCATGTATATAAAAATATATTTTTTTAATTTTAGCTAAGATATTAAACGAAAAATCTTAATATTTGGCAAAATTTAGTTAAAATGAAATGTATTTCAAAAATCAATTACCGTTCCTTAATCTGCACTTAAAGAGCTTCCATTTAATATCCCCACAATAAAATTCAAATTAATTTTTTTTTCCAGTAATACAAAAACTGTAATAAATTGCTTAGAATTTTTTTAGATTTTTAATGTAACCCCTTAGGGTTAAAAGGTGCGGACGCTGATTTTTTAGTACTTTTTTGGAAAAAAATCGTATTAAAATGAAAAAAATAAATAACTACTTCCCGTTCCTTTATCAACGTCTTAAGAGCTTTCTTTTGATACCACATAATAAATTTTTTAAAAATAGTTTTTTTTTTCGACGAGTCGAAACCAATTGGATTAAAATTTCCTGTTGAACTATTCCGGTTCCCATCAATGTACATTATTGAGATTTTTTTCATATTATTAGTTCAACCCCTCTGGGAGATAGGGTGGGGGACAAAAGTTTTTTGCCATTATATTGACAAAAAACCCATAAAAAAAAAAGATTTTTCAAAAATAAAAATTTGTTTGTGCATCCACGCATTAAGAGATTTCATTTCATACCCCACTCAAAATTAAAAAAAAAATATTTATATTTCCATTAAATACATATTTGTTTATATTTATCCCGCTCTGTATTTTTTTGAATTCTCTATAGTTTTTCCTATATGTGGGTTAAAAAGTTGTACAAGTATGCCAAATTTAAACTTTCTATGTTCAACCGTTTGGCTTTTTTTTTACCGTACAAACAGACAGACAGACACACGTTATAAGGATTTTTTGGTGGTCATACCTACAAAACCCTAAAAAGGTCCCTGCTTTTAAAATTCAAGTGATGACCTAAAAAAAAAGGTCCTCGCTTCTAAAATTCAAGTGTATTCCTTAAAACCATTACATCCACGTGTTTTTTAAGGGAAGCTTATGCCCCCCCCCTCCCCCGGTGCGCTTCTGGTCATTTGTAATGCAACGGCCGAACAATATAATTTCAACATTAAAAATAGTAATAATTTATTAACGTGTTCTTTAAGTAAATTACATTGAACCGTTTGATATCAAATTCTTAATTAAATTATATCTATATTAATAAAATTGGAGGTTATATCTGTTTTTTTTTTTTATTTTTTATTTTTTAGGCCTTGTCTTTGGTTTCTGCACGTTTCAGATGAATATAAGAAGATATTCACAAAAAAAATTTTGTTCAATGCATTTTTTTCACACCCTAAAACTAAAATCTACATATGTCTCTCTTATTATTGACTTAACAGCAAAATCATTTATGACAAAAATATTATTTAATAAGAAAACAAATCTTTTCAATTAGATGGTTAAAGGTAACTTTTGAAATATGTCCCTTATTATTGACTTACTAATAAAAACGTATATAACAAATATTGTTTATAATAAGAAAACAAATATTTTTGTTGTATATACTTTTTCGATTGAATTAATATTGGATTTACGGGGGTACACCCTAAAACTAAAATCTTAAAATATCTCGCATATTATTTAGTTTACATCAAAAATGTATATGAGGATTTTTTTTTTTCTCTTCAGTGTTGTCTTTAATAAGATATATATTTGTGAAGAGCTACCTATAAACCAAGTATCTTACTTCTTATTTACTTAACATCCATAATATATACAAAAATATATAAAGAATTTAGAATAAAGAAACGATTATTTTGTCCTACTTGAAACTGAAATAACTCACATATCATTTACATAAAAATGTACCATACGAACACCGTACGAAGTACGGGTACGACAGCTAGTTTAATAAATAAGGGTGGTGATATTGTTTTTGCACCTAGGCGGCCTACAAAACAGGAACAACCCTGAAAATATTGTGCAATCATTGAATTATAACAATTTAATTGATAGATTTTCAAAACTTAAAGTCCAAAAAATATCACTATAATATGTATGAAATGTTATTATTTACTATTACTTAATGTACGTAAATGTATCATAATATAATTTTCTTGCCAACGTGAATGTGATTTTAATTGCTTGTGCTATTGTTTAATTTATTTATGTGATAACAAACATTTATGATCTTAATGAAAAATATATTGTACTATTAAGTCATTAAGTTTTTCTTTATGATTTTTATTTGCCCGACCTTAATATATAAGGGGCCAAGTATTGTAATCGCAAAAATTTTCGATGTCGAGATTTTGACTGATACCCACGTTTCATGGTCCAGGGAATCCAAAAAAACTATCTTCGAAGTGCCGTCCGTATGTGTGTGTGTCTGTGTGTGTGTGTATACACGATAACTCAAAAATGGTTCAATATAGGGAGTGCTTTCTGGTGCTAAAAAATTCTCCTATTAATTGGGAAGAACTCTATTGTTTTTTATGAAAATCCGAAACCGGAAACGGAAGTTATTAAACTTTAAAAAATTTAAAAATTCATAACTAATAAACCAAGCCTTGAACAAAAATTTGTATAAGACATAATTTAATGTATTTTTGAAGATTTACCTAATTCTTTATTTTTTTTTATGGGAGGGCAAGCCTAGCGGAGGTCTCTCTTCGCCACAGGTTTTTTATTTAAATTTTAACGTGAAAAAGAGAGATCAATGTGGGTTCGCGCTTTTAAGTCACCAATTGCTTAATCCGGCTCTGTATTTCAGGATTTCGTAGATATCTAGTAAATAAGTGACACATTTTTGACGATGATCATGTTACAATTATTTCTTTTTTTTTCAATTTATTTATGTTAAAATTAATAAAAAATATAAATAATATATTATTTTATTAATTTATTTGACTATTAGGTACTTCTTTATGTTTTTTTACAATTTTTTTACTATTTATCTTCATTTAGACTATTGTACAAGGTGTCTCAAAAGAAATTTTATATTTAGTGGATCGATTAAAAAAAAAGTAAGCCGTATATAGAAAAAATGTTTATTAATTATTAAAATACACTTTTTGGGGATTTATTTCTTAAAAATAATATCGTCTAAATGTAGACCCTCGCGTTCTCGGCACTCATTTAATCGAACAGTAAAATTACTTATGACGTCTCGGCAGGTGGACTCAGGGATGGCTGCCATTTCGTGACGGATATTTTCTTTCAAATGCGCCAGTGAAGTCGGTTTATTGGCGTAAACTTTAGATTTAAGATAACCCCATAGGAAAAAGTCCATAGGGGTTAAATCTGGACTGCGTGGAGGCCAATTTATGTCACCTCTCCGGGAGATCAATTTGCCTGAGAAAATTTCACGAACATGTGGCAGAGACATATTGGACGTGGGTGAAGTTGCTCCGTCTTGTTGGAACCATGTTCTTTGGTTATAGCCAGGAAAGTTTTGCAGTTCAGGTACCAAGAAGTTGTCTAACATCTCCACATAACGCTCTGAATTCACTGTAACTGCACGCCCCCTTTCGTCTTCAAAAAAGTAAGGGCCGATAATTCCTCGCTCCGACATCGCAGCCCATACGGTCACTTTAGGCGAATGTAGGGGTTTCTGATGTTTGCGTTTCGGATTCGTTGCACTCCAGTAGAGGCAGTTCTGCTTATTTACGTGGCCATTAAGATGAAAATGAGCTTCATCCGAAAACAAAATGTTGGTAAACGTTGAAAATCGCTCAATCACCTGATTTACGAAATTAAGCCTCTGACTGGCATCTTGGGGCTTTAATTCTTGCACCAATTGAATTTTGTAGGGGTGCAGCTTTAGGTCTTTGTGCATAATGCGATGTAATGATGATCTATGCACATTTAAAGCACTTGCGCGCTTCCGAATTGAAAGGTTCGGGTCGTCACGAACAGACTGATTAACATTCTCCACGTTTTCTACCGTTCTTGATGACCTAGGTCGCCCGGATTTTGATTTATCCAGCGTTGTACCAGTCTCTTCAAACTTTTTAACCCAATGTCGAATGAGAGGAATGCTTGGCGCATCATTTAAGTGGCGAAAACCTCGAATACTGCAGAATTTTATACGCGCTACAGTCGCCGAATCACCGTTTTTGTAAAACTCTCGCACGCATAACGCGCGGTCTGCTCCCGAGAAACGCTCCATAGCGACTGAATTCCCAAGAGCCAGGCTACCGATTGACATAACCCCCGCGCCCCTAGGATACGTTGCGTTCACGCAGTAAGCTAAATAAATATAAAATTTCTTTTGAGACACCTTGTATATCTTCATATTTGTATTTTCTATTTATAATTTTTTATTAGCTTTGATAATGCTCGAATGAGCGAAACTAGTCAGCTTGTACTACAATAAAGAACATACTAAACTTACTACCTTAATACTTTATTCGGTAGTAATCAAAAAAAAAAAAAAAAAAACCCATTACTCATATTACACAAACCACTAATAATCTTATAAATAAAATTATTTGATTACTTGGTCAGGGTTTGGACCTAATACTATTTTTTAATTTAAGTTAATTAATGGTTGCCTCAGTTTCTCAGGCTATTGGCGACCAGATACACAGGGTGAATTATTTAACGAGCAATATACACGTTTCACATAATAATGTTAATGAAGTGATTTCAAAGTTATTTCATTTGCAACATACCAAATTATGAAAGCAAGCTCATATCCATGGCAACAGAGATGCAGTGGTGATAGATGCATTAGATATAATAGTCATTTGACATTTGACAAGTTCCTAGATGGCTAAAAAATAGTAAATTAGAAACAATAAATTAATTTTTATTAGTTTGGTTATAATAATAATAATAAATCATTTATTAATTAGCACGAAATATTATATTGACATAGAAACAAAAATTAACAACATTTTTTTTTTATTGGTGCTTTATACGCTTAATATTTTATTACAAGCAGTAAAGTTTTTATTTTTTCCTTTCGGATTAAAATCTACATAAAGTATTTCACATTTCGTGTACTATGTATTATACATTTTACAAACAAAACAAACAAAATCATCAATTCTAACATATAACATAAGTATATAACAATACACAACAAAAAGATAATTCTACAAAGTGTCTCAAAAGAAATTTTATATTTATTTAGCTTACTGCGTGAACGCAACGTATCCGAGGGGCGCGGGGGTTATGTCAATCGGTAGCCTGGCTCTTGGGAATTAAATCGCTATGGAGCGTTTCTCGGGAGCAGACCGTGCGTTATGCGTGCGAGAGTTTTACAAAAACGGTGATTCGACTGTAGCGCATAGAAAATTCTGCAGTATTCGAGGTTTTCGCCACTTAAATGATGCGCCAAGCATTCCTCTCATTCGACATTGGGTTAAAAAGTTTGAAGAGACTGGTACAACGCTGGATAAATCAAAATCCGGGCGACCTAGGTCATCAAGAACGGTAGAAAACGTGGAGAATGTTAATCAGTCTTTTTTGAAGACGAAAGGGGGCGTGCAGTTACAGTGAATTCAGAGCGTTATGTGGAGATGTTAGACAACTTCTTGGTACCTGAACTGCAAAACTTTCCTGGCTATAACCAAAGAACATGGTTCCAACAAGACGGAGCAACTTCACACACGTCCAATATGTCTCTGCCACGTGTTCGTGAAATTTTCTCAGGCAAATTGATCTCCCGGAGAGGTGACATAAATTGGCCTCCACGCAGTCCAGATTGAACCCCTATGGACTTTTTCCTATGGGGTTATCTTAAATCTAAAGTTTACGCCAATAAACCGACTTCACTGGCGCATTTGAAAGAAAATATCCGTCACGAAATGGCAGCCATCCCTGAGTCCACCTGCCGAGACGTCATAAGTAATTTTACTGTTCGATTAAATGAGTGCCGAGAACGCCAGGGTCTACATTTAGACGATATTATTATTAAGGAATAAATCCCCAAAAAGTGTATTTTAATAATTAATAAACATTTTTTCTATATACGGCTTACTTTTTTTTTTATCGATCCACTAAATATAAAATTTCTTTTGAGACACCTTGTACTTTACGTTTTTTCTCCTTTTTTCTTCTTCACCAATTCCATCCATCTTGTGTCCGGTTTTAAATCACTGAGTATTTGTACAGCTAATTTGGAGTTCCTTAAGTCCTCTGTGCAGTCTCTTGTCAGATGTTCCAATGTTTCTTCTCCTCTTTCACATATTCTGCACTTGTTCTCTTGGTCTTGTTGCCTACTCTATACCTAGCTATCATCTGCCGTTTCCATGGATACCAAAAACTTGTATCTTTTATTGTAGTTGGAATTGTGGATTGGTTCCCTTCTGGTCTGTATTTGGATATCTTTTTCCCTTAAAGATATTTCCTCCAGCATGCTGTATCCTTGTCTTCGTCTATTTTCCAATTGCATCAGCGAGTAGCCCTTCGTTTCGTAGAAACTCGCGCGTTTCTGTTCCCATTTGTTTTTTTCCTGTCTTCTAACTTCTTTTCTTTGTATTTCTTGCCAGCTATCGAGTGCAAGTTCCTTCCAATGAGTTAGTCTTAACTTTTCTTCGTAACTGATAGCTCTTCTTCCAGCCTCTACGGACACTTTAAACCTTTTCCTTTCTTCCAGTAATATGTAGATGGGTGTTACTTTATCAATGCTGAGTAACCATCGCAGATATTTATATTGTACTCTTTCTACCCTTTCATGTTCTCTCCAGCCCCATATTTCAGCCAGAGCCGGCCTTAGAAAGTCTGGCGCACCGGGCGAGATTTTTTGCCGCCCTCATAAAAAATAATAATTAAGAAGGTCTTCGCCTCCCAGATCCAAGAGAAGAGCAAAAAAAAGGTCATCACCTCCCAAATCCAAGTGAAGAGCAAAACAAAAAAGGTCCTCACCTCCCAAATCCAAGTGAAGAGAAAAAAAAAGGTCCTCACCTCCCAAATCCAAGTGAGGAGCAAAAAAAAAAAGGTCCTCACTTTCGCCAAACCGCGCGCCCCCCTAAGGCCACTACTGATTTCAGCTCCATATAGCATGATGCTAAGAATTAATTTGTCGAAGAGCAGACATCTTAACTTGAAATTACTTTTAAACTTTCTTTCGCCGATTCCCCAAACTTGTGGGAGGGCTATATTTGCCTTTCTTGTTACTTCCTTGATATGTTCCTGTTCTTGTCCGTTCTTTTGAAAAGTATATCCCAAATATTTATATGTTTTTACCTTTTCTAGTTCTACTCCGTGCCAGAACCATTTTTCATCCGGTTCTCTCCCCCTTGCTTGTGAAAATTTTATAATTTTTGTCTTTTCATTATTTAATATCATTTCTTTTTCCTCTAAGTATTGCTCCAATCTTTTTACTGTCCAAGTCATTTCTTCCTTGCTTTTTGCCACTATTACTAGGTCATCTGCGTATGATAGAGTCCAGAATTTCTTTCTTCCCAATACTATGCCACCTGTCTGTCCTCTGCTGAAGTAGGTTCAATATCAGATAGATACATAGCGAATAAGATCGGACTTAGAGGACAGCCCTGTCGGAGCCCTTACGATGTCCAGAATTCTTCACTTTGGTCCCCATCTATTCTGACGGAATATGATGTCTCCTCGTATATTTCCGCAATTCTGTTATATATATATTTTATTACAATAAATTTTCAAAAATTTCACCGTTCCTAGCATGACAATATCCTAATAATCTTCTCTAAAACTAAATTCCCCAATATATCAGTTATAAAGCAAAAGAGTTTCTTCCGTAGTGTGCATTATAAATTTGACAGATAGTATAATACTATTTAGTCTTTTCTATGGATACGATAAGCATTTGTTTTATGGCTGTGTTGCTTTTGAAATAACTCACTTCTTTTACATTGAATGTGAAATCTACATGTTGCGCAGTAAATAATTCACACTGTATATAAATATTACATTTTATATTACATATAGTTACATTTATATTACATATTTGAGTGTACATAAGTTTTAGCAATGAGGTAGGTAGTATTTAGTTCGGTGACATATCCACATAAGAAGAAAGCTCACGCGAAAAATGCCCACAGAAAAGTGCGCACAGTCATAAGCGCTCACATAGAAAATTCTTCACACCGAAAATAACGTACAGTGATAAATGCTCACACGAAAATTGTTTACACTGAAAAATACTCACTTCTATAAATCTATTTATAAGGAATTTAAGTCAGAAGTTAAGTAGTGACGCCTGGTGACGCTAGCGCTAAATACAACTGTCAAATTTCTGTCGTTGATTACAACTACTACCGCGTTTTGGTTTATAAATATGAGTTTATTACCAATAATAGAATTCTATCACAAACGGCACTTATTTCGTCAATTTTGTTAAGTTATGTTTTCAACACATTCCAATTGGCTGTAAGATACAATTTACCCGCGTTAACCCCCACCACCAGCAATCCTGCTAGTCATCGGATTGCTTGGAAACGCTCGGAGTGCTCTGGTGGATCAATCGGATTGACTAAAAAGAAGCTAATGTGTACGCTCCTTGCTTTACGAACGGATTGGGAGCACTTGGACCGCTCGGATTGATCTGACTGAATAAACGTAAACGCCTAATATGACCAGGTCTCAACCTTTACAAGATGACTTGTTACCTTCTATTTGTACGACAGTTCCATTGTTTTACAGTAACTTTTATTCTATGGAGGTGCCTAATACTTTTACGACGAATAATAAGTAAATATTTTTCATAAATTGCTAGAAGGGAATTAGGTATTTAAAATTTTTTTTAAAATATAGTAATAAATTTCTTTATCTAATCTTAAAAGTAGGTAAATAGAAAAATAGTAACAAACAACAACAAAATATGTTTTGAATTCGCAGTTAATAATTGCATTATTTTATTGAATCGATTAAAAAATAATAAAACTTTTCTTAAAAATTATTTATTGATGTATATAATTTATACGTTATTTGGTATTTTTTTAGCATTTAACTGCGCGTTAGATGCAGTATCAATATATTGTTTTCTTAATTTATTGATTGTTGACAAATATCAGCAATAAGAGTTAGGTTGATTTGCTTTTTATTACCTTTTAAACAGTTTAAAAGTCACGTATTCCAACTATAAATATAGTTATCAGATATTGTTTAACCCGTGAAAAAACAATGCAACTGAATAAATTATGTCCTACATGGAAATGACTGCACTAGGGGTGATCCCATACGTGAGGCTATGAGGCAACTTCCTCGGGCGCTGAACTCTTTAAACGCTGCGTATGACCCCCAGAGATTACAAGTTTCTTACACAAAACTAACAAACTGAAATAAAATTAGTAACAAATCTATGCATCAAATTTTGCACCGAATTTTATGTAAAAATGTTATCGCTCAATTACTTAGTAATAGATATCAGACAATAAATAATATTTTGTAATTTTTTAAATATATTTGTGGATTTCAAACAACTTTTATATTTACATTATCGGCCTTAAGCAGAGAAACAAAACTATTTTTTAAATTATTTTCATAAATCCCGATTTGAGTACAACAAATGTTATTGAACTATATTTCTGGTATAGTAATAACTAAACGTACATTAGAACCTGCTCTTAAAAATATTTGTTGTAAAAATGATAACAGACTTATTGAAACCTGTTAGGCCATAAATAGAGAAACATTATTTTTGTTCAGTATAAATTAGGAGACTTATTATAATAGTTGATTTTTTTGGGTTCTGGGTAATAATTTTGAAAATTAAAAATGCCAAGAGGTGTATATTTAAGAAATGATATCAAAGAATTAATGATAAAAAATATATAATGACAGTGAAAAACAAATTTTGATTGCGGAACAATTAAATTTGCACCGTTCAGTAGTAAGTACAACTATTCATAATTTTAATGAAAGGAATAGTGTAATAGCCAAAACCAGGTAGACCTAGAAAACCTGACTCAATTGTTTATAAAAAAAAATGGTGTCGATAAAGAACCCTTTTGCGTCATCATCGGATATAAAAATATTATTAGACGAAGGAATGGATCAATCATTTGTTTAACTGGTTTAATGATACCGGGTGTATCATTATATAGGTACACTGTCATGGCTTAAGTGAATAACATCAAACTTACTCTAACACACGTATTTTTAAGTGAATAACCAACGCTACAGGAGAGACGTGAAAAACTGACCACGATGTATGTAACGAACCTAGCAGCTAAACCAGATCATGGAACACATAGTCATATATTTCTAAAATCAAATAACGAAAACATACTGGATACAGGCAAAAAAACTAATTTAATACAATACATCAACACCATCCTACAATCCAACAATATTCTTATTCCCACAATCCAGTCCATTACCTTCCATCATACTCCACCCTGGCTCTTTGGGAAAGTAACCATAAACACAGGTTTAACTAAATACAAAAAAATAGAACCGACCGCTTTACAAACAAAATTTGCTGAACTACAGCTGCATCTGCTTGAGTACCAGTTTTACTTCACGGATGCATCAAAAACAGAGAACAGTTGCACTATAGCTACTGTTTACAACGATGAAAGTAAAACATACCAATTACCGACAACCAGTAGTGTGTTCGAAGCAGAAGCGGTAGCAATCCTGAAGGCGATCGAAATGGCATCTCATACCATCCACAGACACATAGCCGTATGCACCGATTCTTTGAGCGTACTACAGGCCCTCAACAACAACTACTCAAAGGAAACTGTTATTCAGCAAATACAAGACCAACTATACCAGATGACAAAAGAACAAAACAAAATAGTGCACCTCATCTGGGTTCCCGCCCATATTGGAATAGAAGGCAACGAACGTGCAAACACAGCCGCCCGAGAGTCTACCAATCACGAAGAAACCTTCCATTCCCCCCCCCCAGCAAAACTTACGTAAAACAGGATATTAAGAAGAAACTCAATATAACCAGACTGACCAAATGGCGTGACACCACTAACAACAAACTACGAACCGTCAAGGACGACATACAGAACTGGAACTCAGGCACCAACAGACGAGAACAAATAATAATGACAAGACTTAGAATCGGACACACCAGACACACACACGAACACCTCATGGCAAGACTAGATACCAAAATATGTGAGACATGTAACGAACAACTTACCGTTAACCATATACTAATAGACTGTCAACTCTACACTAACCTTCGTATAAACTACAACTTACCACAAGACCTCAAAGACATCTTAAGACTAGACTCAACAACGACTAACAACGTACTTAATTTCTTACAGGCAGCCAACATACATAACCTAATATAAGATTTATATACAAACCAAAAAAAAATGTAACAATAATGTAACCTTATTAGACACTAATAGCCAAGTAGCTGATGTGTCTTTAAATAAATAAATTTAAAAAAAAATAAAAAAAATAAAAAAAAAAATCTTTAACTACAATCAAACGTCGTCTTAGAGAAGCCGGCTTACAGGGATGCAGACCTGTCAAGAAGCTTTTAATCGGGTCTATTCTGTATCTTGTGTGGTCAAAAAGATTTGGTTAAAAATGATGGTTAAACAGTAACGTTTTAACTAGGCGGTAAAATTTTAACCTTGTTTCTTATTCTGTACCTCAGGTTATAACCCAAGCGTTAAGTTCTAACTTTTTAACCTTATGGTTAAAAATATGTTGTGAAATTATCTACGAGGGAAGGTATTTTGCTTGTGTATGTGTGGATTTAATGTAAACAAGTGTTATGGTTGAATCGTGAATGAACAACGTTTAAGTATAATAAATCTATGTTGCGTACAATATTTATACATAAATAATTATGGGTGCAGAAAGAAAATAATATAATATTACCATAACATGCAAATGTATCAATATTTATTCTGTCTTATCTTTCTTCTATAACAAGATACTTTTATTTTCAGGTTATATCTACCTTATTTTAATTTTTAAACAAACTGAGAAATCAAAATTTATAAGTGTAACATAATTTTAAAGTTTCAAATATTTACTTGCAATATATCGGGAAAACTTTTGTTTTTTTCAAAATTCGGATTTTCAAAAAAAAAAAGAACATTTGTAAAACGAGATATTCCGTAGAAGTTTTAGACAACTGAAAGTATTTTATAATGTGTATTCAGATAAATTTAAGGGATCACAAATATCACTCAGTTGCTTTTGTTTAATTCGAACTGATCTCCTGAAAAGCATTTGTATATATTTTTTATCCATCTATATTAATTTTTCACTTATTAATTTCATCTTCAATGTGTTCTAGTAATAACTGGTTTAAAATAAACAAACTTGCCATGATTAATTCTAAAAATGGATTTTTTCTGGCTATTTGACGTTTAGAGGTTAGAATTACAGCTGGTTAAAAGTTAACACCATGTATTTGGCTGGAGTTAATATTCCAAAAATAACCTACTGAATTAACCACACCGAGGTTAAAATTTTAACGTCATAGAGTTACAGAATAACAAAATATTGTAAAGCGTGGTTAAATTTTTTTAACTTCGACCTTGAAGTTAATTTTTAACTTTTTAAGATACAGAATAGACCCGAATATCTGTCAAAAATCGAAAGGGTAGATTAGACTTTGGAAAAATTCTTATAAACTGGTCAGTTAAAAAATGGAAAACAGTCCTTTTTTCAGATAAGAACAAATTTAATTTGTTCGGTTCCGATGGTATGAAGTGAGTTCGACGTCCTATCAACAAAAGAATGGATCCATAATATTGTAAACCGACTATAAAAGACTGTGGGGGTAGTGTGATTGTGTGGGAGTGTTTCTCGGGTTTCGGTATTAAAACCATTGGCATAATTGACAAATTTTATTACATAAATATATTGGGATGTGATAATGTTACCATTTGCCGAAGAAAATATGTCCCTAAAGTGGATTTTCGAGCATGAAAACTACCCGAAATATACTTCCGAAATTGTGAAAGATTGGTAAAGGGTCATTAAAATTAATGTGTTGAAGTGACCAGCCCAAAGCCCTGATTTAAATCCCATAGAGAACCTCTGGGATGAAATTGATAGAAAAATAAAAGTAAAAAAATACAAAAATAACGACGAATTATTTTTGGCACAAAGGGACATATGGCAAAATTTAAATCATGACAAAATAGATGTGTTATTACTATCTATGAAGAATAAATGCGCGGAAGTAATAAAGAATAAAGGATACTCCATTCATTCCTAACTATTTTGCAAAGTTAATTACATTTTTATTATATTTTTTAATATTATTTATTTGTTTTTCTACTTTTGACCCATTATGTTTTTAATTATTGTATAACTATTTAAAATTATTTTATACAAACAGTTTTTTTTTTTCTATATGACTTACTTCCTAACAAGGAAATGACAAACCAAATTTGTATTATCCCATTTTTCCTTTCATAAAAGATATTAGAATTTTTAAAATGTTTCTCTACTTACGACCGATAGTGTATAAAATTTTGTATAAAAATGTTCAAATAATACATCAACATTTTTTCGTGTTTATAATTCAGAACCTTCCTAAAAAAATACTATACTTGATGATAATGGAATTCCACTTGGTACACGTGTTCTTTGCAAAAATTGAATCATTTTCACCCGCAGCACCGATATTGAGAACCGTAGCAGATTCATGATGGCGGCAAAAATAGAACACCAAGTACAATAACTGTGGCAGCAGATCGTTTTTGACCCATCTAATGTAAATTCCCATATTATATTTTATTACTAATTTCCTTCTGGAAATAACATATTTCAAGTATTTTTACAATTGCATTTATTTTACAACCTTAATTATTGTTATTAGATTTTAGAATAATCACGTACGTTTCCTTCACTTCAGAAATTATGTTTAACCCAAAGAGGTCATAAACCATCTGACCACGACTAGAAACAAATTTGCGTTGATTGGTTTACAAGCCGTCTATACTGCAATTTGTTTATTTACAATTACACAACAATTTTCTTTTTAAATAAAACTATCCGATTAGAATATTTGCTAAAGTGTGGTACGCGTACCCTTGGGTGTACGGTAGGGATGGAAAAAAAACATCGATGTATCGAAAACATCGATGTTTGTTTTAAAAACATCGATGTTTGTTTTAAAAACATCGATGTTTTTACCATCGATGGTCAGCTGGCGATAGTATCGATAAAACATCGATGTCTACTACCGATGTCGATGTTTAAACTTTGAAATTCAGAAACTACCGCTAGAGGCGCTGGAATCTTAAAAATTTAATTTATATTAAAATTAATATACAAAATATAAGCGCCATCTATTGTGATATAACAATACTAATAGTGTTAGTTCTTATTCTTCTTAGCAGTTAGCAGAATACGAAAAAATAAGAAGAAATTTCTAATTTTTGCAAACAATGCGAACGACCAAAGACGCCAACACACTTTTTCTTTTTGAGTCTTGTTGATACTTTCCCAGTTGTTATTCCTCCAATCCCTGGATTTTTGTAAGTTGTCATTAGCTTTTTTTTTTTATATATTGAAGTTGGCTTTTCCTGAACAAAATGATCAAAAGCTTCAATTAATCGGTAAAAGTAACTAGAATTGAAAATCTAGTTCCGCCTAAACCAAAGGAACAGACTTTATTTCAACTTAAAAAAGTATAAAAATAATTGTGTATGACAGTGTTATTTTTATGTTAAATAATATAAAATTAACATTAAGATTACTATATTAGTATTGTAATAAAATCCAATATTTCATTTTAGAAATGTAAAAATACTAAGGTCTGTTCCTTTGGTTTAGGCGGAACTAGATTTTCAATTCTAGTTACTTTTACCGATTGATTGAAGCTTTTGATCATTTTGTTCAGGAAAAGTCAACTTCAATATATAAAAAAATATCTAATGAAAAATTACAAAAATGAAAATTGCGGTTAGTTCCGCCTAATCGTTTGGAATAGACTGTAGGTACAAATTAGGATTATTATATCGGTTATAATAATATTAATGTGAAATAATTACTATTAAAAAGGAATATTTTTATTTCAAAATCTAATAAATGCTTTTTGTGTATTACGTGTTACTTTTTTCGTATTTTATCTTTACATTATTAAATAAAACCTATATACTATAAATAAATAGCTTTTAATATTAATAAAACATCGATGTTTCCGATACATCGATGTTTTCCTTCGATGTTTTTTCAACATCGATAGTAAGCGCCGATGTTAACATCGATGTCAAACATCGATGTTTTGCCTTCGATGTACAACCCTAGTGTACGGGAAGGGTGTGTAGGGAGTACGTTGCAAATGAGTGAAGACTAAGTGCTGATTTACAGTTTACAATGAGAGCCGGCGCATCGTCCTGTCTCCGCAACATAAACAATGCCATCCTTTTCATTAACTAATGTAATTATAATTTATGTTAGTTATAATGTAATTTATTATTTATCGTTTATTATTATTACTAATGAACAGATAAAATAAGTTTCTCATTCATATCAAGCGGCAAATATATTCTAATGCTAATGTGTTTAATTAAATATTATGTGTATCTTCCATAAAATTGTGAATATGATCGCGGTACAATTGTCCAAACAGATAACGAATTGTTTCTACAAATCAAAGTAAAAAGCTTTACTAATTGGTTGAACCGATGTAGGGATAAATTTTTAACAACATAGGTTAATTAATTTCGTTTCATTATTTTAATCAGTATCGTTGACATTTGAATGTAATTAATTTTTTTTTTTTTTTTTGGAATTCAATGACATAAATGAATTTAAAAGATACCAAATTTTACATTTAAAATTTACGCCTACATATTAAATATAAGCTTAGAGCTGAATTTATTACATTTGTTCTGGCAACATTAAAATGCATGCAGCAAAATTTTAAATGCTTATTATTTTTTGTTTTTTAATAAAGTGTATGGGATTTTTCCTAATGAGGGGGGGGGGGTACTCTGCTTTACGAAAATGTTAGAATGAATACACAGATGTTGAAACTATAGAAAAACATTGGATTGATGGAAGTTAGCTGCAAATTTTGTTGTATAGATTGTTACTAATTTTATTTCAGATTTTTAGTTTTGTATAAGAACTAAACTGTTGTGTTTCGCCTAACAAAGTGTGTCTTGTTGTGTGTAAGGGTTTTTCGCCCTACATTTAAGTTAGGCAGAAAGTTTAGTTTAATGGCAAAGACTTTTGCTTTGCAGGTAAGTCTTGGCTAGTCTACCTCAGACAGCTAGACTAAAAATAGCGCAAATTATTGAGAACTGAAACACTCGAATACGCAGACTGGTGGTCAAATATTGTACTAGACGCTCTAGTACTGTTTGAACTTATTACATATGCTCTAGTGTTGAATTTTTGTTAGAAAGTCGATAGAAGTTGTGAAAAACTATAAAAGTAAAACAAATTGTAGTGTTTTTGGCTGTTATTCAAGACAGGACCAAGATATGCAACTTTTTTTTCTTTTCTTGAGAAAAATGGAGGGAAAGTTAATATTAAGTCCATATTGGAAAAGATCTGGTTATGGACAGGAGGAAGGCATGGGCAATATATTTTGAGTTAAAAAGTAACTGATACTATTCGAGTTTGTTCATTACACTTGTCGCAGAAAAACAAAACTGCGTTAATATGCTTGCACCTGCAAGTCAAACTAAAACTAATTTTATTTCATGAGGCAATGAACATAATGCACTTGTTTGCAAACAGAATCCATATATTGTTAATTCAGATGACCGACACTCAGATGTACCACATAAAATTACGTGCTCGGTATTTAACACCTGTTCTACTACAAATTACACTTCAATAAATCTACTGAAATTAAACTTTAAATACTGTAATTTGATGTTCACCTTCTGTTATACACTTTGATACATGTGTAGCGCTTAAAAATTTAAAAATTTCGCAAATATTTACTCACATATTCATAAAATAAAAATGTACTGTGCTTAAATTAACCTGTTCGCTATTAGCATATTGACAGCTGAGTACTAGACACAACAGCCATATTGCCTTGGAGCACAGCGCCGCCACAGGTAATGTCACTTCTCAATAGTTCTCATCGCAGTTTACTGTACGTTTGAAAGTATAGATTCCTCAAACGGTCAGCCATCCAATTCATGTTCCTAGCTAACCATGCTTAACTTCGATGATCGCAGATCCAACGATGCTCCTCTTCGTCCACTCAGGTGAACGTTTGTCGGCATATTTGAAATTTTATTAAAATTATTATTTATACTCACGCCAGTAACGTGGCTAACTTGGTCTGACGGCTCACATAAGCAAACAGGTAAGCAATTACATTAATTATAAATACACAGGTAAATTAAATTTTCGTACAATATTCAGGTGCTGAGGATGACCGATTTTTGCATGGCTGTTACTAATTTGGCGACATCTTCTAACACCAAAACTTGCGTGTTCTTCAATGTTCTTGGGATTAGACCAGTGGCAGGTATTATTACTGGCAAAATTTTTACTTGTTTAACCTTTCACAGTTGGCAACCTTCGATAGCCAGTTCACTATAGTTAGTTATTTTGTCTACAAATGTTTTTAATAAATTATTATTATGTGGTACAGCAACATCTATTAAAAATGCTATGTTTGTCGAAATCTATGAAGGTGATATCTGGTCTATTGCAAGCTATTGTTCTGTCAGTTATGATGCTTTTGTCGCAATATATTTTAATACCATTTCCTTCTAAAATCTTCTCTGGAATGTATTTGTAATATGGAGTTTTATTGAGTACTAATTTGTATTTCCACGCTAATTCTTGGTGAAGTATTTTCGCAACCTTGTCATGCTTGTTCTTGTAGTCGGTATTTGTGATTGTTTGGCATCCAGATGTAATCGGTTGTATGGTTTAGGTGCTGAACTTACAGCGTCTGCAGGTGTCATCAGTAGTACCATCGTTAATGATGTATTTCTTATAATTTTTAGTATTGACTACCTGATCTTGTATAGCTAACATAAACCCCTCTGTTTCTGGGAAGACATCACTTATTGTCAGCCAAGCGTTCGACGCATCTTTTTAGACGTATGACAGCCAAAGATCATTGATGTGTTTCCCATGAAGAGGTTTTTGTAGCCAATTGTTTATTTTTTGCTCATCTTTAATGATGTCTTCTCTTCTTTATTATTTTTATATTTAACGCGAGGGTCATCAGCGGAATGATTACTTCTATATTTTTACTAAAGAAGAAGGATCCCAATATTTTATCCCAATCATTAAGTTTGATATGTTCGGAACAGTCAGACGGTTTCTTTTATCCGAACATATCAAATTCATCTTCGAAAACCCTCTTTCTGCTTCTGCTGAACTTACAGCAATTGTTTTTACAATATATTTAGCTTTTTGCACATTTTGAGGAATTTTATAACTGTCGGGAGGTTTTAAGACGTTCTCCACAAAATTGTGCAGAACTGTATTCTTCAACATCAGTGGTGGCGCTAACGAGGGGTCCGGGGGAGCCGGGCCCCCTCAATAATTGCTCTGGCCTCCAGTTGGCCCCCCCAAAATTTTTTGGAGAAAAATGTATTTTAGAAGTGAGGACCTTTTTTTTTTTAGTTCATCACTTGTATTTTCATAGGTAAACTATAAAAAAATAATTTCAAATATTTCCTGGCCCTCCCAAATTTTCCTCAAAAATTTCCTGCCCCGCAGATTTTAAGAGCTAGCGCCGCCACTGATCAACATTAATATTAAATTTGAAAATGTCGTTAAATATTGGCAACTGTTGTTCGGCAGTGTACCATAGAACAAAAACTTCTTCCATGTTCCAATTATTTGGTTCCAAAATATATAAAAACTCCAATTTATTTCCATTTTGGCATCCTGATTGTAAATTCTCACAATCCATTAATGTTTTATTCAAACTTTTTATAACACTGTCTATAAATTTGTCTCGAGAATACGCCACAAATCGCTGATTGTATATAAAATTTATACTTTTACAAGATTCAGATATGAGTGAAATATGTACAGTTGCTCCCATTATGACCATTGAAAAAAAAAATACTATATTATTTTTTACTTATTTGTTCATCCCTTTATACGATGGGAAATATAAAATAAAATAATTTTTAGTGATTTTCATTTTTTACTACCGGTTCGCAAAACTAACTTTTCGCTAACGGTTCGCGCGAACCGGCTGGATCCCATCACTGAATGTGTGTTTATATGTATGTCTCACTAAAACAACGCACTAACTATAAGTTTGGAAAACAATCAACAGTTGTTAACACATAATCTATTAAATTTAGAGCTGTGAACGTAGCTTAAGAGCACACCATGGGAAGGGGGTTAGTATCAAATAATATACACAGACTTCAGTAAGACTTTTGACACAATTGATCATGATGTTCTGTTTAAAAAATTGAATCTTATAGGGATACATGGTAATATGTTAAAATGGTTTTTATCATATTTGACTGGAAGAACACAAAGTGTTGTAGTAAATGGGTTTAAATCGCAAGTTAAAAATATTACTTCCGGTGTTCCGCAAGGAAGCCACTTAGGACCCTTGCTTTTCAATATCTTTATAAACGATATAGGTGCCTGCTTTCAGAACTCTTTATTCCTTTTTTACGCTGATGATTTAAAAATCTTTCAACAAATACTTTCTCTACAAAATTGCCGTAATATACAATCTGATTTAAATAGGTTGGAAAACTATCTTAAAGTCAACAAATTAAATGTAAATATTTCCAAATGCTCAACAATTTCTTTCACGAGAAACAGGACTTCTATCAATTACAGTTATTACCTCAACGATGAAAACATTTCTTCCGTTTCATTCATAAAGGATTTAGGTATTACTTTCGATCAGAAGTTAATATTTGATACGCATATGGATCTAATTATCAAAAAGTCATATAGAATGCTGGGTTTCATATATCGAATAAGTAAAGATTTCAAATGCCATAAAACTCTTCTTTCTCACTATTACTCATTAGTTAGAAGTCAGTTAGAATTTTGCACTATCTGTTGGTCTCTTCAATATTTTGTTTATATAAAAAGGTTAGAAAATGTACAAAATAGATTTATTAAAAATATTAATTACAGATTTCCAAACTCTAAATTGACATTGCTGTCTCTAGAAAATAGACGAACTATTATGGATATTAACTTTATTTACAAAATATTAAATAACAAAATTGATTGTTCGGACCTTCTAGAAAAGTTATTTTTTCGAATACCTTCTTACAATACAAGAGGTAATGATATTTTCTCCTTGTCTATTAAAAATACTAATTCTGCTATTCATTCACCCCTGCACCATACTACATACAAATTAAATAATTTAGTAGCTAACGTTGATTTTCCGGACATATTTGCTAATAATTTTAATGTTATTAAAAAATATACTATCAATAATTTAACACAAAATGTAAAGTATGTTATATTATATCTGGTGTATAAATGTAATTCATCTTTAATTTCTAAAAACATGTGAATGTTGTTTATTTAATTTGTAACATATGATATGTAGTGCCACTCTGTTATTGGGCCTGTGCCTGTTGGGTGGCCAAAAGTCAATAAATAAATAAATAAATAAATGATTCATATACGCTTTTCATATAACTAAGTTTTTCCCTACTTGTCTTCCGTTTTCCGTATTTTAGATATTTTGTTAAGATTGAATTCATAAAAGAATTCCTAAACTTCTTTTTCTAGTATATTACCTCCTACTATGTTTTTATTTAAATAGATTTACGCTGAAAATAGTTTAAATATATGTGGTAGTTGTGATGTACAGCTGAGTTTTGGATCTTCCTTTGTTTACAGTCATCCGTTACCCCCACCGTTTGATAAGCACTGGCATATTATCGAATACTCCCTCCTAACGTACTGTTGACCGGAACACCACCACTGTACTGTGTGTTCGCGCAGTCTGACCCCGCGGTTCTACTGTGTTGCAAGTGTTCGCGATACAGCTCACCTCTCGTGCTCTAACTGACATTAGACTTAAATACTGACAGAACAATTTACTTATAAACACTCAGGTGAATTAGTTAGTTATTTTCCAGAAACTCTTCTCTAAAAATAAGGTAAGACAATTATTCATTAACACTATATTAACATATATTTAAAAACAATGCAATAATTTTGAATGAAAAATTATTATTTATTTATTTTATTTGTCACCTAGCATTTAAGGCTACTAGTTGCTAACACAGCCCCCCAATAACACAATGAAAATATTACCCCTTTCGTATTAAAAGTTATTCATATTAAATCTAACTTTTCTGGTTTGTTTACTTTTTATACCTAGAGTTGAAATCCTTAAATCCGTTCTTTATATATGTTCTTTGTCAAGCGCTAATAGCCTTAGAAGTTATTACATTTATAGATATTATTTTTACCTGGGTTTACAAAAGGTATTAATATTTTACAACGTTTTGTAATGAGTTCAAAATAGAAATAACAAATCGAATGTATTTGGTTATTTTGATGTTGTCAGGTGCTAATAGCCTCAGATGCTGTAAGCTGGTAAACTAATATTTAATGTTGTACCTTTGTGGACAGAAACCTTTTTAGGGTTTTGTAGGTATGACCACCAAAAAACCCTTATAACGTCACTCATGTGTCTGTCTGTCTGTACGGTAGAAATTGTAGCCAAACGGCTTAACATAGAGGGTTGAAATTTGGCATGCTTATACAACTCTTTTACCCACATATAGGAAAAATACTGAGAGTTCAAAAAAACACATCCCGAGATAAATATAAACAATTATGTATTTAATAAAAAAATAAATATTTTAAAAAAAAATTTGAGTGGCATATCAAATGTAACCCCTGAATGAGTGGATCAACATGCAGATTTTTATTTTTGAAAAATCAATATTTTAATGGTATTTTTCTCAAAAATGTGTCAAAAAATTTTTGTCCTTCATGGGGGGTTGATCTAAAAATCTGAAAAAATCTCCATAATTAACATTGATGGAAACCGGAATAGTTCAACAGGAATTTTTGATCAGATAAGTTTTTCGAAAAATGTCGATTTTTTGTGTCGTTGATGTCGAACGATAGGTAGTTTTTTGAAATTCGTTTTTTCAACACGATTTTAGCCAAAAATGTGCTAAAAAGTTCTTGTCCCGCCCCTTTGTACCCAAATTGGTTAAACTAAAAATCTGAAAAAAATTTTGGTAATATACAGATCGGAGCCGGAAACGTACGAGAGGAATTTTTGATCCTATTGCGTTTTTGAAAATTATTGCAGTTTTTGTGTTTTTAACAAAATTAATATTTTTTAAAATTAATAATTATGATAAATTGTATTTATGGCTAAGATAGTGTGTGCCTTTTTTTGAAATTTAAAATATAATAAAAAAAATAATATAACAGCTAAGGACCGAGTTTTGATCACCACACTACACTCTACACTGTAGAGTGTAGTATGTAGTGCTCAGTTATTTTATTATACGTTGTGATTCAATCTTTTTTAAGGTATCAAAGAGGAATAAATTATGTATAGTAATGAAATACTTATAAACAAATAACACATTGTTAAAAGGGTGTAATACGTTTCTGAAATTGAAAAAAATTAAGCCATTTATCAATATACCTCTTATTAATATAATGAAGACTTGAATACGAAGCAAAAGCAGAAAAAAACGGATTTTTGGCACATTATTTAAATTTTGTTAAAAATTAAATGGAAACTCTTGGTACTCAAATAACGAATAAAAGTGATTATCAAATAACTGTTGATTTTGATGTGATTATTGAAGAAATATTCCTACACATCCAGTAATATGTTGGCTTCTTAGATTTATCATATACCTACAAAATCCTGAAATGTTTGAAAATTCACACTTCACATCAGTTTTTTTATTTTGTCACATTTTGTTTTGACGCTAAGTATAACCCCTAGATATTACAAGTTTCTTATACAAAACTAACAATCTGAAATAAAATTAGTGACAATCTTTACATTAAATTTTGTACAAGTACAATAACTAAGTAATTTTCACAATAGATGAAAATAGCTACAAACATATTTGTAGAATGAAGCTTTAGCTACAATTTGCCGCATCGTACGCAAATATGTCTTTAATGGTTTACAAGATAGCATGTATAATGCAACTTATTTAATTACAATTATATGATAGTTTTTTTACAATTAAAAATTTCTGATTAGATAAATATTAGCTGCAAATTGTGATGCATAGGTTGTTACTTACGCTTAATAACTTAAATTAAATTAATAAAAGATAACAATGTTCTGTATTTTTTTAAATATATATGTGGGTTTCAAATAACTTTTATATTTATATAGTTTTATTTTGAAAGGTTCAAATAATTCGTCAACATTTTTTTCGAAATGATTTTTTATAGTTTATATCTTCGTTGAAAAATATTCTACTTGATGATAATGAATTGTCACACGTGTTCTTTACGAAAATTAAATCAGTTTTACCCGCAGCACCTATATTGAGAGCTGCAGATTTAAGATGGCGGCAAAAATAGACTACCAAATACAATAACTATAAGTAGTTTTCACAGTAGAACAAAATAGCTACAAATATTTTTGTAGAATGTAGCTTTAGCTACAATATGCCGTATCGAATGCAAATATACGCCTAATGATTTACAAGATGGCGTCTTTAATGCAATTTGTTCAACGAAAAATATATATATTTTTTAAATTCTGAGTGGGGTATCAAATCAAACTTTTTAATGTGTGGATAAACCAACAAATTTTAATTTTTGAAAAATCAAATAATTTTATGGAACATGTATGAACACGGCAAAAAATGTGTCAAAAAACTTTTGTTTCCCACCTCATTTCCTAGAGGGGTTGATGTAAAAATCTGAAACAATTCTATATAATGCACATTAATGGGAACAGGAATTTTTGATGAAATTATTTTAATTTTTATTAAGTTGAAATTTTTGCATTGTTCGAAAAATGTGGGTAATCAAATGAAAGCCTTTCAATTACAGATTAAAGAACAAAAAACAATTCTAGTTTAATACAATTACTCTCAAAAATGTTTTCAACAATTTTGCATCCCACTCTATTACCTAGAGGAGTTGGTGTAAAAATCTGAAAAATGTTGTAGCAATGCACATATTTTTCCACTTAATTAAAACACATATTAAGTTAATATTTTGTGTGGATGGAAAAAATATAAATATATTTTTAAATCAATGTCTAGTATCAAAAGAAAACTCTTAAGACGCATATTAAAGAACGAAAAGTAAATTTTTTAAATTTATATATTTTAACACGATTTTTGCAAAAAGAAAAATGCAAAAAACTTTTGTTTCACACCCTATAAGCCTATAACCTGGGTTAATCTAAAAAGTCTGAATAATGCACATGGAACCGGTATAGGACAACAGTAATGTTTGATCTAATAATTGTTTCGAATGTTATCGATATTTTTACAACACTGTGCTTACAATATTTTTCTGACTGACTAGAGAATTAGGTAGCTATAGTTAGATCATAATGCGAGCGCATCTCGTAATTAAGTATACTTGTAAGTCTCTAGATGGCAACACGTGGTTTTTCTTTCAAAAGTTATCTAAATTTATTATTTATAATATGTACCCATGATTTGTTCTCACTTACTAAATACTCATAAAACCCAGAAATGTGTGAAAATTCACACTTCACTTTTTTTTCAAAGCTGAAATTGTAATGCAAAAACTGTTTTAGGGTTTTGTAGGTATGACCAAAAAACCCTTATACCGTCATTTTGTCGTCTGTCTGTCTGTCTGTCTGTCTGTCTGTCTGTCTGTTCGGTAAAAATTGTAGCCAAACGGCTAAACCTAGAGAGTTGAAATTTGGCATGCTTATACAACTCTTTGACCCGCACATAGGAAAAATACTAAAACATCTAAAAAACATATCACCCTAAAAATATATGCTCATCGAAAAAAAAATGTTTACAATTCTGTGTAGGGTATCAAATGAAAGCCCTTGGTACGTGGATTAACGACCAAAATTTTATTTTTGCAAAATAAATTATTTTGACGCGATTTTTGCCAAAATTGTGCAAAGAAAAAATTGTCCCATACCCTGTAGCCCAGATGGTTTAAACTAAAAATTTTAAAAAATTCTAAGTAATGTACATTGGTGTGTACCGGAATAGTACAACAGGAATTTTTGTTCAGATTATGTTTTCGGAAAATAACGAATTTTTTGTGTTTTTAACTAAAATATGTAAAATATTTAATCCGCTATTTAACGTAAACGAGTGAACATCCGTAGTCCAGTGGTAACGTTCTCGCTTCGTAAGTTGCAAACCACTGTTCGATTCCCGGCAATTTTTATTTTTTTTGTTTTTTTTGCTTTTTTATTTTGGCAAATGTTGCATTTAATTTTTAAAAGCGTAAATTTAATAATTAGTGGGAAGTGTTGATTATAATTTAATTCTATGTTTGAATGTATACGAAATCAGAGCGGAGTTTATGACTTAAACAACCAATGGAAGCCGTAGGTGCAATTTTCAAAATATTAATGAACCTTGGCTATATAAAAAAAAATACTGCAAATATTTAGAAACCCAAATAATGGTATTAGGCATTCGAATTAAAATTAATAAAAAAATATTTTAACATAAAATTTGTTTTGGCATCCCAAATAATCATCATTAACTTACTAAATACCTACGAAACCCTGAAATGTGTGAAAATTCACACTTCAGATATTTTTTTTTTTTTGCATTAGTCAGTTTTACTAAAAAAATTAAAACAGTAAAATTGTAACGATAATTGTAAATAATAAGTGAAATACCAAATTTAATTTGTTTGTTATCCGTTAAACAAGTGATAAGCATCCATTATTTAGTGTTCAAGTATTCTTTTTGATACCCGTTTCAAAAATTTAAAGACAAATTTTCTTTCATTGGTGTCGAACAATAAATATTTATATATTATTTTGTGCTCAAATATTTTTCCAGAGACTACATATAGTATATTAAAACACAAGTTTCGTAAGGCATGATTTTGCCGAATGCGTCCTAATTAGAAAAGATTCGCGAGACGACGAGTTTTCTAATTGACAAGGAGAGCAAAAATCCTTATGTAACGTTTGTTTCTACTATTTTGCTTTTTCTTGCTTTTTAAAATAATATATTTGCATTCTATAATCAAACAGCGTCTTCATTTAGGGCAGACGTTCCCAATCTGTGGTACGCGTACCGGTATCGGTACGCGAATATCGAGCTACCGGTACGCAATAACTGAATGAAAACAATATTTTGAGTAAAATAATGTGTTTTTTTATACAATACGTCTCCAAACCAAAGTTGAGAAATTGAGTTGAGAAAATCAGTTGAGAATTTAGGAAAGTTTATCGTAGGGCTAGTCGTTTTTTTTTGCTAGACAATTTTTGATAGAGACAAGCGCCAAATAATCACTTCAGAATTTAGGAATTTTTTTTTAGGAAATTTAGGAACTTTGGTCTTGTTTTTCCAAAAATATGTATTTACTGGTACGCCACCATATTGTCTATTACATACCGGTACATCTTAAAAAGATTGGGAACCTCTGGTTTAGGGAATTGGTGCATGAATGTAGTGGTTGACCGAATTAGTTTGACAGTCTTATATTTTTCAAGAAAGCTGTCAAAATTTGCATGTTATTGTACCAATTTTACCGATTTTATGAAATAAAAGGTTTAGTTTCATATCAGTTTAATAATGACTTTCTTATGAACGCAAAATAGAATAAATATAGGCTATTTCAAACCTTTAAGCGGAACTAAATAAAATTTTAATTTTCTTAAGTTGTCACTAGCTAAATTTCTATATATTGAAAAGGTTTTTTTTCTAAATAATATGATCAAAAGCTTCAATCAATCGGTAAAAGTTACTATATTGAAAATCTAGTTCCGTTCAAGCCAAAGAAACCGCCGATAGCTATCTAGAGACCCTTCTTCACGTGCCTAAGGTCCCGGGTTCGTATCCCGGGCAAGGCATGGATATTTGTATTCGTCCTTATCACCTCATCAGTGTTGATTCGTGAAAACTTCTAATGGAGGTGCTGCAACCAGAAGTATGTTTTTTTTTGGGAAAGAACATCATTATTAAGATGGAACATCATTACAATTTTTAACTACATACACGTTTACAAATGAAATCATATAAAGTATAGATATATTACATTTTATGAGTTAATATGTATTAGCCAAGTATGTTACCAAAAAAAAATTATATGCTGTACAAAAAATTTTTTTTAGAATTTTTAAAGAATTCCAAAAACAGAATATGGTTACAAAAAATGCAAAAATAAGAAATCCTGCATTCTTATTTTTGCATTTTTTATGTCCATTTTTTGTTTTTGAAATTCTTTGAAAATTAATTTTAAAAAAATTTAAATTATATTATTTTTTGCATGTACATTGAAATATTAAAATTACAATTATATCTGTAGTCAAACGTTCACTTCGCAAGCTTTTAACTGCAAACATGTGCAGCTCCGAGAAAAGGTATACCTCCTGTATTCCGCTGATACCCCACTCAATACCAATCTCCGCGATGCAAAAAGCAATTAGTGCTCTCAATGCATGTAGTACATGGAGTCACCGTATATCATAACTTGTAAACTATTTGTTTTATGCCCGACGCACAACGTTTTTAATTAAACCTTTGTTTCATAACCTAATAAACTAATGTTAAAAGGACGAATAAGAGTAGAACATCGCTGTCGATATTTAATAAAGGTCTGATAATGTACAATGATCTACCACTTACTGTTAAAAAACGCACCGTCAGTGCATCATTTTTAAGGTAAATTAATAGAATACTTGATAAGATCACCATTATGTACAATATTGTTATTTTTAGGGTTTTGTAGGTATGACCAAAAAACCCTTATACCGTCATTTGGTCGTCTGTCTGTCTGTCTGTCTGTCTGTCTGTCTGTCTGTCTGTCTGTCTGTCTGTCTGTCTGTCTCTCTGTCTGTCTGTCTGTTCGGTTAAAATTGTAGCCAAACGGCTAAACCTAGAGAGTTGAAATTTGGCATGCTTATACAACTCTTTGACCCGCACATAGGAAAAATACTAAAACATCTAAAAAACATATCCCCCTAAAAATATAAACAAATATATGATCATCGAAAAAAAAAATATTTACAATTCTGTGAAGGGTATCAAATGAAAGCCCTTGGTACGTGAATTAACGATCAAAATTTTATTTTTGCAAAATAAATTATTTTGACGCGATTTTTGCCAAATTGTGCAAAAAAAAATTGTCCCATACCCTGTAGCCCAGATGGTTTAAACTAAAAATTTGAAAAATTCTAAGTAATGTACATTGGTGTGTACCGGAATAGTACAACAGGAATTTTTGATCAGATTATGTTTTCGGAAAATAACGCATTTTTTGTGTTTTTAACTAAAATATGTAAAATATTTAATCCGCTATTTAACGTAAACGAGTGAACATCCGTAGTCCAGTGGTAACGTTCTCGCTTCGTAAGTTGCAAACCACTGTTCGATTCCCGGCAATTTTTATTTTTTCCGTTTTTTTTGGTTTTTTATTTTGGCAAATGTTGCATTTAATTTTTAAAAGTGTAAATTTAATAATCAGTAGGAAGTGTTGATTATAATTTAATTCTATGTTTGAATGTATACGAAATCAGAGGAGCGGAGTTTATGACTTAAACAACCAATGGAAGCCGTAGGTGCAATTTTCAAAATATTAATGAACCTTGCTATATAAAAAAAAAATACTGCAAATATTTAGAAACCCAAATAATGGTATTAGGCATTCGAATTAAAATTAATAAAAAAATATTTTAACATAAAATTTGTTTTGGCATCCCAAATAATCATCATTCACTTACTAAATACCTGCGAAACCCTGAAATGTGTGAAAATTCACACTTCAGATATTTTTTTTTTTTTGCATTAGTCAGTTTTACTAAAAAAATTAAAACAGTAAAATTGTAACGATAATTGTAAATAATAAGTGAAATACCAAATTTAATTTGTTTGTTATCCGTTAAACAAGTGATAAGCATCCATTATTTAGTGTTCAAGTATTCTTTTTGATACCCGTTTCAAAAATTTAAAGACAAATTTTCTTTCATTGGTGTCGAACAATAAATATTTATATATTATTTTGTGCTCAAATATTTTTCCAGAGACTACATATAGTATATTAAAACACAAGTTTCGTAAGGCATGATTTTGCCGAATGCGTCCTAATTAGAAAAGATTCGCGAGACGACGAGTTTTCTAATTGACAAGGAGAGCAAAAATCCTTATGTAACGTTTGTTTCTACTATTTTGCTTTTTCTTGCTTTTTAAAATAATATATTTGCATTCTATAATCAAACAGCGTCTTCATTTAGGGCAGACGTTCCCAATCTGTGGTACGCGTACCGGTATCGGTACGCGAATATCGAGCTACCGGTACGCAATAACTGAATGAAAACAATATTTTGAGTAAAATAATGTGTTTTTTTATACAATACGTCTCCAAACCAAAGTTGAGAAATTGAGTTGAGAAAATCAGTTGAGAATTTAGGAAAGTTTATCGTAGGGCTAGTCGTTTTTTTTTTGCTAGACAATTTTTGATAGAGACAAGCGCCAAATAATCACTTCAGAATTTAGGAATTTTTTTTTAGGAAATTTAGGAACTTTGGTCTTGTTTTTCCAAAAATATGTATTTACTGGTACGCCACCATATTGTCTATTACATACCGGTACATCTTAAAAAGATTGGGAACCTCTGGTTTAGGGAATTGGTGCATGAATGTAGTGGTTGACCGAATTAGTTTGACAGTCTTATATTTTTCAAGAAAGCTGTCAAAATTTGCATGTTATTGTACCAATTTTACCGATTTTATGAAATAAAAGGTTTAGTTTCATATCAGTTTAATAATGACTTTCTTATGAACGCAAAATAGAATAAATATAGGCTATTTCAAACCTTTAAGCGGAACTAAATAAAATTTTAATTTTCTTAAGTTGTCACTAGCTAAATTTCTATATATTGAAAAGGTTTTTTTTCTAAATAATATGATCAAAAGCTTCAATCAATCGGTAAAAGTTACTATATTGAAAATCTAGTTCCGTTCAAGCCAAAGAAACCGCCGATAGCTATCTAGAGACCCTTCTTCACGTGCCTAAGGTCCCGGGTTCGTATCCCGGGCAAGGCATGGATATTTGTATTCGTCCTTATCACCTCATCAGTGTTGATTCGTGAAAACTTCTAATGGAGGTGCTGCAACCAGAAGTATGTTTTTTTTTGGGAAAGAACATCATTATTAAGATGGAACATCATTACAATTTTTAACTACATACACGTTTACAAATGAAATCATATAAAGTATAGATATATTACATTTTATGAGTTAATATGTATTAGCCAAGTATGTTACCAAAAAAAAATTATATGCTGTACAAAAAATTTTTTTTAGAATTTTTAAAGAATTCCAAAAACAGAATATGGTTACAAAAAATGCAAAAATAAGAAATCCTGCATTCTTATTTTTGCATTTTTTATGTCCATTTTTTGTTTTTGAAATTCTTTGAAAATTAATTTTAAAAAAATTTAAATTATATTATTTTTTGCATGTACATTGAAATATTAAAATTACAATTATATCTGTAGTCAAACGTTCACTTCGCAAGCTTTTAACTGCAAACATGTGCAGCTCCGAGAAAAGGTATACCTCCTGTATTCCGCTGATACCCCACTCAATACCAATCTCCGCGATGCAAAAAGCAATTAGTGCTCTCAATGCATGTAGTACATGGAGTCACCGTATATCATAACTTGTAAACTATTTGTTTTATGCCCGACGCACAACGTTTTTAATTAAACCTTTGTTTCATAACCTAATAAACTAATGTTAAAAGGACGAATAAGAGTAGAACATCGCTGTCGATATTTAATAAAGGTCTGATAATGTACAATGATCTACCACTTACTGTTAAAAAACGCACCGTCAGTGCATCATTTTTAAGGTAAATTAATAGAATACTTGATAAGATCACCATTATGTACAATATTGTTATTTTTAGGGTTTTGTAGGTATGACCAAAAAACCCTTATACCGTCATTTGGTCGTCTGTCTGTCTGTCTGTCTGTCTGTCTGTCTGTCTGTCTGTCTGTCTGTCTGTCTGTCTGTCTGTCTCTCTGTCTGTCTGTCTGTTCGGTTAAAATTGTAGCCAAACGGCTAAACCTAGAGAGTTGAAATTTGGCATGCTTATACAACTCTTTGACCCGCACATAGGAAAAATACTAAAACATCTAAAAAACATATCCCCCTAAAAATATAAACAAATATATGATCATCGAAAAAAAAAATATTTACAATTCTGTGAAGGGTATCAAATGAAAGCCCTTGGTACGTGAATTAACGATCAAAATTTTATTTTTGCAAAATAAATTATTTTGACGCGATTTTTGCCAAATTGTGCAAAAAAAAATTGTCCCATACCCTGTAGCCCAGATGGTTTAAACTAAAAATTTGAAAAATTCTAAGTAATGTACATTGGTGTGTACCGGAATAGTACAACAGGAATTTTTGATCAGATTATGTTTTCGGAAAATAACGCATTTTTTGTGTTTTTAACTAAAATATGTAAAATATTTAATCCGCTATTTAACGTAAACGAGTGAACATCCGTAGTCCAGTGGTAACGTTCTCGCTTCGTAAGTTGCAAACCACTGTTCGATTCCCGGCAATTTTTATTTTTTCCGTTTTTTTTGGTTTTTTATTTTGGCAAATGTTGCATTTAATTTTTAAAAGTGTAAATTTAATAATCAGTAGGAAGTGTTGATTATAATTTAATTCTATGTTTGAATGTATACGAAATCAGAGGAGCGGAGTTTATGACTTAAACAACCAATGGAAGCCGTAGGTGCAATTTTCAAAATATTAATGAACCTTGCTATATAAAAAAAAAATACTGCAAATATTTAGAAACCCAAATAATGGTATTAGGCATTCGAATTAAAATTAATAAAAAAATATTTTAACATAAAATTTGTTTTGGCATCCCAAATAATCATCATTCACTTACTAAATACCTGCGAAACCCTGAAATGTGTGAAAATTCACACTTCAGATATTTTTTTTTTTTTGCATTAGTCAGTTTTACTAAAAAAATTAAAACAGTAAAATTGTAACGATAATTGTAAATAATAAGTGAAATACCAAATTTAATTTGTTTGTTATCCGTTAAACAAGTGATAAGCATCCATTATTTAGTGTTCAAGTATTCTTTTTGATACCCGTTTCAAAAATTTAAAGACAAATTTTCTTTCATTGGTGTCGAACAATAAATATTTATATATTATTTTGTGCTCAAATATTTTTCCAGAGACTACATATAGTATATTAAAACACAAGTTTCGTAAGGCATGATTTTGCCGAATGCGTCCTAATTAGAAAAGATTCGCGAGACGACGAGTTTTCTAATTGACAAGGAGAGCAAAAATCCTTATGTAACGTTTGTTTCTACTATTTTGCTTTTTCTTGCTTTTTAAAATAATATATTTGCATTCTATAATCAAACAGCGTCTTCATTTAGGGCAGACGTTCCCAATCTGTGGTACGCGTACCGGTATCGGTACGCGAATATCGAGCTACCGGTACGCAATAACTGAATGAAAACAATATTTTGAGTAAAATAATGTGTTTTTTTATACAATACGTCTCCAAACCAAAGTTGAGAAATTGAGTTGAGAAAATCAGTTGAGAATTTAGGAAAGTTTATCGTAGGGCTAGTCGTTTTTTTTTTGCTAGACAATTTTTGATAGAGACAAGCGCCAAATAATCACTTCAGAATTTAGGAATTTTTTTTTTAGGAAATTTAGGAACTTTGGTCTTGTTTTTCCAAAAATATGTATTTACTGGTACGCCACCATATTGTCTACTACATACCGGTACATCTTAAAAAGATTGGGAACCTCTGGTTTAGGGAATTGGTGCATGAATGTAGTGGTTGACCGAATTAGTTTGACAGTCTTATATTTTTCAAGAAAGCTGTCAAAATTTGCATGTTATTGTACCAATTTTACCGATTTTATGAAATAAAAGGTTTAGTTTCATATCAGTTTAATAATGACTTTCTTATGAACGCAAAATAGAATAAATATAGGCTATTTCAAACCTTTAAGCGGAACTAAATAAAATTTTAATTTTCTTAAGTTGTCACTAGCTAAATTTCTATATATTGAAAAGGTTTTTTTTCTAAATAATATGATCAAAAGCTTCAATCAATCGGTAAAAGTTACTATATTGAAAATCTAGTTCCGTTCAAGCCAAAGAAACCGCCGATAGCTATCTAGAGACCCTTCTTCACGTGCCTAAGGTCCCGGGTTCGTATCCCGGGCAAGGCATGGATATTTGTATTCGTCCTTATCACCTCATCAGTGTTGATTCGTGAAAACTTCTAATGGAGGTGCTGCAACCAGAAGTATGTTTTTTTTTGGGAAAGAACATCATTATTAAGATGGAACATCATTACAATTTTTAACTACATACACGTTTACAAATGAAATCATATAAAGTATAGATATATTACATTTTATGAGTTAATATGTATTAGCCAAGTATGTTACCAAAAAAAAATTATATGCTGTACAAAAAATTTTTTTTAGAATTTTTAAAGAATTCCAAAAACAGAATATGGTTACAAAAAATGCAAAAATAAGAAATCCTGCATTCTTATTTTTGCATTTTTTATGTCCATTTTTTGTTTTTGAAATTCTTTGAAAATTAATTTTAAAAAAATTTAAATTATATTATTTTTTGCATGTACATTGAAATATTAAAATTACAATTATATCTGTAGTCAAACGTTCACTTCGCAAGCTTTTAACTGCAAACATGTGCAGCTCCGAGAAAAGGTATACCTCCTGTATTCCGCTGATACCCCACTCAATACCAATCTCCGCGATGCAAAAAGCAATTAGTGCTCTCAATGCATGTAGTACATGGAGTCACCGTATATCATAACTTGTAAACTATTTGTTTTATGCCCGACGCACAACGTTTTTAATTAAACCTTTGTTTCATAACCTAATAAACTAATGTTAAAAGGACGAATAAGAGTAGAACATCGCTGTCGATATTTAATAAAGGTCTGATAATGTACAATGATCTACCACTTACTGTTAAAAAACGCACCGTCAGTGCATCATTTTTAAGGTAAATTAATAGAATACTTGATAAGATCACCATTATGTACAATATTGTTATTTTTAGGGTTTTGTAGGTATGACCAAAAAACCCTTATACCGTCATTTTGTCGTCTGTCTGTCTGTCTGTCTGTCTGTCTGTCTGTCTGTCTGTCTGTCTGTCTGTCTGTCTGTCTGTCTCTCTGTCTGTCTGTCTGTTCGGTTAAAATTGTAGCCAAACGGCTAAACCTAGAGAGTTGAAATTTGGCATGCTTATACAACTCTTTGACCCGCACATAGGAAAAATACTAAAACATCTAAAAAACATACCCCCCTAAAAATATAAACAAATATGTGCTCATCGAAAACAAAAATATTTTTTTTTAATTCTGAGTAGGGTATCAAATGAAATCCCTTAGTACGTGGATTAACGATCAAATTTTTATTTTTGCAAAATAAATTATTTTGATGCGATTTTTGCCAAAATTGTGCAAAAAAATTTTTGTCCCACACCCTGTAGCCTAGATGGTTTAAACTAAAAATCTAAAAAAATTCCAAGTAATGTATATTGGTGTGAACCGAAATAGTACAACAGGAATTTTTGATCAGATTATGTTTTCGGAAAATAACGCATTTTTTGTGGTTTTTGGTTCACAAAGTACAAAAGTTATACCAATGTAAGACACTCATATACAAAGCGTCCGATGGCGCAACGGGTTAGAGCGCTGGTGTCGGAAGCTAAAATTCTCTGGAAAACGAAGGGTTTCGAGTTCGAGTACGGACGGAGTGAGATTTATTTTTTTTGTTTTTTTTTTTTGCATTTTTATTATGTTGAAATTATTTTGTCAAAATTCTAGTTATATTTTGACAAATGTTGTATTTAATTTTTAAGAGCGTAAATTTAATAACCAGTCTTATATGATTAACAGACGATAAATTATTTTAAAAATATCGTTCATTTTGCCGTGATTACTATAAAGTAAAATTTGTCCTACACACTCAGCATACCGCCTTCACTTATTATATACCTGCGAAATCCTGAAATGTGTGAATATTCACACTTCACATCAATTTTTTATATATAATTTTTGCTTTTTGTTATATACCTATGTAATATTTTTATAAATGTTTTTTGTATACATATTTTTAATATTTTCTGAATATTTAATAGCTTCGTGCTAATTAATAAATGATTTATTTATTTATTTATTTAAAAATTAACTATATATAAAAAGAGAGAGGGAGCGCGCGAAGAAAACATACAGGTCTGTAATGTTTAAATTAATTTAATTTTGGGGGTTCTGCATCTCTTATGTGCCAAACGCTACTGTACCTCATCCTCATTAAATTAAAGAAATGATAAAGATGAACTTAAAAGCTGTTTAAATGGGTAACTTCGAGATCAAATCATCAAAATAAATAATTAAATTGCTGTTTTTAGTCACAAAATTAGCATTATGGTTACTCATTTAAATACTAAATTCTTTTTAAAAATTAGTTATGCAATTAACTTGTATTGAAAAAAGCGATTTATTTAGCAATTTACACAACTCGATTTTCCTGGTAACCGAAGCTATTATCTACATTATTATTCTTCGTAACTGGAAATTAAAAAAACTAATTTTAACAGATTCTTGACAATAGTCTATTATTTTTATGAACTTAAAGAATAACGTTGCAAATGACACGGAGTTTCTTCATGACAACTAAATAACAAACAAATGAAAAAGTATCTAATTAGACTCAAAACATAAATAATAATTATTTTGAATTTAATTTATTTATACTTAGCATTGCAAGAATAAATTGTTTACCAGATATTCAGTATAATTTTAATTATTTTTTGTATTATAAAAAATTGATGTGAAGTGTGAATTTTCGTACATTTCAGGGTTTTGTAGGTATTTAATAAGTGTGAAGTGTTCTAGTACACACTAGAAGACCATGTTGCGCGATTTATCTATAGACCGTCTAGAGACGGTCTATAGACACGGTCTATAGTCCGTCTAGAGACACCGTTCTTTGTCTCGTCTAGCGTCCACACTACGATGTGAATTTCTCAGTCTCATCTTCGCAGTCCACCATGGAGGACATTGTTTTGTGTGGAATGAGTTACTGCTTAGTGCTAATTACAAGTGAAAGAACGCGAAAACGTAAACGTTGGTGGACGCGCGAAGTGCTCGTAGAAAGACCTAGGTTCGGTAATGCATTATTAAATAAATTAATACTGGAAGATGCCATGGGTATTCGGAATTTCGGAGGGATAATAATGAAGCAAGATACAAAATTTAGAGAAACCATCCTAGCTTCTCTTCGACTGGCAGTCTCACTGCGTTTCCTAGCAAGTGGAGACTCATTCACGAGCCTCGTGTACACATATCTAAGCAAGCAATATCGAAAATGATACCAGAGGTTTGCGAAGCGATTATAGTCGAATCACTCCACTCGGTAGCTGGAGACAGACAGGAACGTGTCTCGCCTGTAGACGCCGAGTGACGTCCACACTGTCAAAATGTTGCGCAACATGTCTAACGTTGCTTGCGGTCTCCCATTCCGATCGGGAGACTTTAGACCTGCAATTTTTGGTCTCGCAACAGGCCCGTAGACGGGGATTGGTCTATAGACATGTCTCGTAGACAACCTGAGACACGACTCAGAGACCAGAACCGCGCAACATGTCTACTAGTATGTACTATAGGGTGACCATTCGTCCCGCATTTTGATTTGGTGTCCCCAGGGCCTAATTTTGCTCTGTACTTATATTTGGGAGGTGAAGACCTTATTTTTGCTTTTTACTTATATTTGGGAGGTGAGGACCTTTTTTTTGCTTGCTCTTCACTTATATTTCGGAAGTGACGACCTTTTCTTTGCTCCGTCCCGCATTGCAGTCTCCAAGAAATTGGTTACCCTAGTGTACTAGCCTTAAGAAGCTAATAGAATGCTGAATGTCTAGGACAATATTTTTTCTATAATCACATCAGATTAATCAGTTTTTTGGTAATCGTTGATATTCATTAATTAGAGTACTAGGAGCTATCATTTATATATTTTTTTGAATTAAATTAAAATAATTTTCGAAAATTTCGTCACAAAAAAATTTAATTTTTTTTCAATTTTTTCTTTTCAATTTCGAAAACGTACCTTTTTCTATTAACAATGTGTTATTTGATTTACAAGTAAGTAGTTTATTACTATAAATGGTTTATTTCTCTTTGATACCTTAAATAATAAAATAATTCAAACAATAAGTCTAATCATGTGGTTTAATAATGGGTGGAGATTTCACACATGAACGCTACGCATCTTGCATTAAATAACGTAATGTAGCTCGCGCCAAAGGTCCATTCTCAGCTGTTAATTTTTTTTTTTTATTATTATATTTTTAATTTCAAAAGGAGACGTACACTACCTTAGCCAGAAATACAAGAAAGCTGTAACATTTTTAGCCATATTTTATTGTCATGAATTAAAAATCTAATAAATGTTTTCAAAAACACAGAAAAATGCTATATCTTCCGAAAAATCAACCTGATCAAAAATTTCTGCTGTATTATTCCAGATCGCATTAATACAAATTATGCTTAGAATTTTGTCAGTTTTTTAGATTTACTCCCCCCCACCCCTGGATTATAGGGTTTGGGACAATAGTTTTTTTAGCTAATTTTTGGCATAAATCGTGTTAAATTACAGGAATTAAAAAAAGTACTCGTTCTTTAATCTACGTCTTAAGAGCTTTCTATATATTCGACAAAAAATTTTTTTCCAAAAATGAATCTGATAAAAAATTCCTGGTGAAGCATTCTGGTTCTAGGGGGGGGGGCAACTGGGGCCCAGAGCCTCCCCCGAACCCCCCGTTATCGCCACTACTTGACTAAACCCAATGGGAAATTGGGGGGACAAAAATTATGATAAATCTTTGGCGAAAATCCCATGAAAATAGATGATTTTTCAAAAATAAAAATTTCTTGTTTTATCCATGACTTAATAGGTTTCATTTGATACCCCACTCAAAATTAAAAAAATATTTATATATTTTCGTATAATACATATTTGTTTATATTTTTCCCGCGATGTTTTTTTATTAACTCTCAATAGTTTTCCTAGATGTAGGTCAAAGAGTTGTACAAGCATGCCAAATTTCAACTTTCAATGGTCAGCAATTTGTCTAGTCAGATACATGAGTGATGTTATAAGGATTTTGGTCGTAGGGTTTTGTAACCCTATAAATGGACAAATGGAAAGAAAGAAAGACTAGAAGAAATTTTTTTCTACCGAACAGACACATGAGCAGGGTTGGAGTGGGACTGTCATGTCGGATGGCCTTTTGAAATTTTTACCCGGCCCTTTTTTTAAATGAAAAGATGGATGCCTACAGCTCGTATGAAATGCAGGACTCATTAGACCCTAATAATCAATGTAGTCGGCTCAAAAACAGCTCTTTCTCGGTCCGGCCCAGTGATTGAACCCGACATTTATCTGGCCAGTCCGCCCCTGCACATGAGTGCCGATATAAGGGTTTTGATCATACCTACAAAACCCTAAAAAGTACATTCTTCCTTACAAGACATGGACAAGACTTACTACACAGTAAATTTATTTATTTTATTAAAAATCCCTCGTCGATTTAGAGATCTTTTAGGTAATTAACAGTAGTTAATTTCGTTATGTTCAAAGATGCTTCTGACCTTGTTCTATGTAAAATAGGGTGTCAATTGGTGTTCTGTTAGAATAATAATAGTATTGCCCGAAGCAAGGGGCAAGGGACAACCAATAGGAGAGTTAATTAGGAGCTATTTTTATTTATAATACATAAATAGAAGAATTTTAAATTTTCTCTACTGAGTTATCACCAGATAACTATAATTAATGTACAACAAAATTATTTTTTAGGCTTTCATCTTCGGTCTGCATGTACGGATGTACTGGATTATAAAAATTTCATATCCACGAATAGGGATACGGATACGAATAAAAAAAATCTGTTAACCTTTATTAATAAAATTTGTTTTAAAATTATAATTTACAAAATAAATATGACTTTTTTCATACTAAGGTTAATTTAAATAATTTTTAAGCTGTTTTGGGAAATGTGCATTACTTAGATTTTATAGATTTACTCCAACTTCTATTGTTGACAGTAGAAAACAACATTTTTGTTAAAAATGGGCATTTTTTTTTGAAAAACCAAATTTTGTCCGGTAATCAGACATAGCTTTCATTGAATACAATTAAAAAAAATTAAAAATTCGCTTAATTTTTTTTTTACCATCCTGGCTTACAGGGAGGGGGGCAACACTATCCTTTTTTTCGATATTGCGATTTCATAAATATATACAATCCTGAATAGACCAAGACTGACTAAAATTAAGACGGATTGAATCACGGAGGTAATTAAGATTCTGTGTATCACTAACTAGTAGAGAATAGTACTAAATAGGATGAAATATAGTTGTATTCTACAGGATACGAATATCCTGTGAGGATAAGAACAAATAATAATACGCATTTTGAGTTTCCTATGCACTATTGTACCATTCAAAATAATGATGTTTTTCAGTGTATCTATTATATTATATAATTTTATTCGCCATGAAAATATTTAGACACGAACATGGATGTTGAAAATATCTTATCAAAACGTGTTTATTAACAAAACGTGCTATTCCATCTTTGTGTAATATTTATTACGAATTGTATTTCCCAGTCTTCTTTCCATATACTGACATTACTGTAAAAATGAGAAAATGGCACAGTATGTCTAATTTTCCTATTATTGCACCATCTGTTTTTTTTAAGTATTGCCTTCGTTTCTTAATTTTATACTATTGTTTCTTAAATCATAAGACAGCTGACAACCTTTTTAGTTAACAAAATTGATAATAATTCTTAAATTTAAATATATGTACTTATATACGTAATTTTGAATATAACACCTATTCATAACGAGCACTTACAAAATACTAAGAAATTTTGATATTCAGGGATTTTAAGTAGGGGAGATGTGGGGACGGTGGCACAATTGGTACAGTGGAACATTTGAAATATCTGTGAAATATAGAATATTTTTAAGTCTGTTTAGGTATATATAGGCCCCTCTGGTACTGAGAAATTATACTATCCACATTTTGAGTCTATAAATTTAATTCCCGCCATTTATGATGAAAATGTTGATTTGAGGTTGACAAACTAAAGTTTATTGTAACAAGATAATTTTTATTTGAACGAGATACAACTAAATTAGTAAGAAATTTGGTATTACATGTTGTAAATTGGTCATTTGTCTACAGTGTAAAGCAATTACTAATGTTCTAAACTATATCATTTATTATATTTGATAAAATGTTCGTGAAAATAGCGTTAGGCTAACAGTGGCACACGTGTTATGTGGATACAGTGGTACAGTGAGCCACTGTACCCACGTACGTAGGTACGAGTTAGAAGAACAATTCCAAGCTGCGCAAAATAAAAAAGATCAGAAAATTAAAAAATATTATAATATAAAGTTCAGACACATCTGATACTGATGTCAATATTGATGAGGATTCAAACTCAGATGATAATGTTGACTCTGAATGTGACACAGATTCGACAGACTACGTAAACAAGGATATTAAAGTAAGGCAATATGCCTCAATTTTTGAAGGATACGGAAAGAATAAAATGAAGGGCCACTCTATAGGGGAAATCATAGAAATAACGACTGACAATATTGTTGTAACATATCTCCGATGGCTGACTCTGCTCTTTAAATTTATTAAAACAAATGAAAATTACACATTTAATAAATCAGAGCTGATAAAAGTTTTACCATCTCCTGCTCCGTCTGGTAGCACAAAACACCGTTTAGACGTTTTGCTTTTTATAGTAAATTTAATGAAATATAATTAACATTAAAATAAAAACTATCAATACTTACTGCTTCCAAGGAACCAAAGTTTATTTTTTTATATTAATAATAAAACGTTTATATATTTATATACATTATTTAATTACTTGGTAGTTTGTTCAAAAAAAATTGATTTTTTTACAATATTATTAATTTTTCAGTACCTTTCAGATGATTTATTTTTTAAGACATTGAATTGAAGTTTCAATAAAAATTATTGATACATATACAGATTTTTTAGATACCTATTATATTTACTGTTCCACTGTATCCCTAATGCTGTTTCACTGTACCCTCACGTATAGGTACAGTGGCACAATTGCAGAAGTCAACAAAAATATTAATTATAAATGGCACGTGATAAGGACATTAATTTTTAACAGGTTATTTAAACAACGACATAATAAGTATTAAGTGGCGAAAAGATTTATTTAAAAAATTCAAAATTGAAGATGTTATGTACAGAAAACCAAAATGTGTGCCACCGTCCCTACATCTCCCCTACATGTTTGCGAATATGAACCTCGCATATCGTAACGTGTACGGAGACTTGTTTGAACAGTATTTTGAGTTCTTCACTTGTAATTTTTAGTTACAGTTTGTATAATAAGACATACTTGCTTATAACTCAGGATCAGGTATGTGCACAAATAATAAACAGGTTCAAACATGATAAGAACATCAAGACCTAATACGCCTAATAATAAAAATTGTTTAGTTAGTGTTTTGCCTTTCAGTAGCGCGGTTATGTAATAATGAGTGCTATTTATGCAAAACGTTTTGAAGCGGTATTTTTATGTACCCACCCAAAAGGGCAAAAAATGTTCTTTTCAAGTGCTGTAAAATATATGGACAAGTCAGTAAACTTTGTGAAATATTGGGTGAAACGTTATAAAATTAATAAAAATGTTGACGATTTACCTAATCGTGGATTAAATAAAGTGACCAGTAAAAAACAAGATAAAGTGATTTTTAACGTTTTTAAAAATAATTCTATGTTATCTTTACTTAAATATCAGCAATTTTTAAAAAAAGATCATTAAGTCTAATAACCCTGAGAAGTCGTTTAATTGAAAATGGTTTTAAATTCAGGAGCACCAAACAAAACCATTGTTATCGGTGAAACATGTCGAAAAACGACTCGCTGGGGCCAAGGAAAATTTAAACCGCGATTGGAGTGATGTGGTATTCTCTGATGAATCTAGTTTTTACATGAAATATAAGTTTCGAACAGTAAACGTTCAAAATTTGGATCAGCTAACTCGTCAAATACGGCAGATATGGAGATTACTGCCAAAGTATGCCGAAAAGCTGGTAGAAAGTGTACCGAAAAATTGCCAAGCAATAATTAATAATAATGGAGATTTTTAAATTATTATTAGTTTTTCTTTTTCTCTCTTAGAGTTTGCTAAAAATCAACAAAGGCGTCTTATTATACAGATTGTACTTGTATAAATGTTGTTGAATAAAATTTTAATTACGTATATATGTTTAGTATACAATGAACATAATTAATAAAATTGCTAGTATTTTATTTTCAAAGTAATAAAGCCCTGGTAATACAAGGTGTCTCAAAAGAAATTTTATATTTATTTAGCTTACTGCGTGAACGCAACGTATCCGAGGGGCGCGGGGGTTATGTCAATCGGTAGCCTGGCTCTTGGGAATTTAATCGCTGTGGAGCGTTTCTCGGGAGCAGACCGCGCGTTATGCGTGCGAGAGTTTTACAAAAATGGTGATTCGGCGACTGTAGCGCGTAGAAGGTTTTCGCCACTTAAATGATGCGCCAAGCATTCCTCTCATTCGACATTGGGTTAAAAAGTTTGAAGAGACTGGTACAACGCTGGATAAATCAAAATCCGGGCGACCTAGGTCATCAAGAACGGTAGAAAACGTGGAGAATGTTAATCAGTCTGTTCGTGACGACCCGAACCTTTCAATTTGGAAGCGCGCAAGTGCTTTAAATGTGCATAGATCATCATTACATCGCATTATGCACAAAGACCTAAAGCTGCACCCCTACAAAATTCAATTGGTGCAAGAATTAAAGCCCCAAGATGCCAGTCAGAGGCTTTATTTCGTAAATCAGGTGATTGAGCGATTTTCAACGTTTACCAACATTTTGTTTTCGGATGAAGCTCATTTTCATCTTAATGGCCACGTAAATAAGCAGAACTGCCGCTACTGGAGTGCAACGAATCCGAAACGCAAACATCAGAAACCCCTACATTCGCCTAAAGTGACTGTATGGGCTGCGATGTCGGTGCGAGGAATTATCGGCCCTTACTTTTTTGAAGACGAAAGGGGGCGTGCAGTTACAGTGAATTCAGAGCGTTATGTGGAGATGTTAGACAACTTCTTGGTACCTGAACTGCAAAACTTTCCTGGCTATAACCAAAGAACATGGTTCCAACAGGACGGAGCAACTTCACACACGTCCAATATGTTTCTGCCACGTGTTCGTGAAATTTTCTCAGGCAAATTGATCTCCCGGAGAGGTGACATAAATTGGCCTCCACGCAGTCCAGATTTAACCCCTATGGACTTTTTCCTATGGGGTTATCTTAAATCTAAAGTTTACGCCAATAAACCGACTTCACTGGCGCATTTGAAAGAAAATATCCGTCACGAAATGGCAGCCATCCCTGAGTCCACCTGCCGAGACTTCATAAGTAATTTTACTGTTCGATTAAATGAGTGCCGAGAACGCGAGGGTCTACATTTAGACAATATTATTTTTAAGAAATAAATCCCCAAAAAGTGTATTTTAATAATTAATAAACATTTTTTCTATATACGGCTTACTTTTTTTTTAATCGATCCACTAAATATAAAATTTCTTTTGAGACACCTTGTACTATTTTTTTAAATTGTAGGCTTGTACACAGATTTTCTTGTGCCACTGTATATCTAACAAGAGGGAAATTGGCTAATTTTACAATTGACGATGATTTTCCTTATATTTCAAGAAGTGAATGAACTATGTGTAAAGGATATCACTTTCAGAATAAACTAGGTAAAGCAATGAATGATCTAGGTTAGTTTCTGTCAAATTAGATTCTGAAATTAGACATGACTAATGTGTATATTGTAATAATCAGAAATGGACTAGTCGTAGTAGAAATAGGATAATTGCAGTATGAATAGACATAATCAGGGATGTATTTAATGAAATACTATTCTAAAGTTCTATAGTATTTTATTTTCAAAGTAGGAAGATAATACTTCTTTTTTTTTAAATTGTAGGCTTGTACGCAGATTTTCTTGAGCCACTGTGTGTAAAAAATGTTAAACTGTTATTATTTATAAACCAGTCTCTTCAAGACTCACGATTATGTCAGTTAAAAATCAATCGGAGTATTCGCTTAAATTCGCGTAAATTTCCAGGGTACGCGGGCCGCATACGGACCTCAACCTCATTTTTTGTGGCCCCTGAAGCGGTAATCAAAATAACTTGAGCTTATTTAGGGGAAACATATATTTAAAAATGTAAAATATACTCTCTTCCCCTTTTCTGTTTATAAAAAAATGTCAGGAAACTTCGGGATATTTAAAGTTCCGTCACTGCTTATCATTTTGTATGTAAAATAGACTGCGACCCAAATCAGTTCAATACCGCTGTTGGATAATGATGTTTATATCAAATAATAATTCCATTATTTGTTGATAAAAAAATGCAATTGGTAATCCATGTATCAAAAACTTTCACTTGATTTTTTCTTCGATAAATACATATTTATTTATATTTTTCGCGGGATATATATTTACACTAATTACACTAAACTTACAATTACGTCGATACAGCTAAATCCAAATGAGACATTCACACACACTAGACACTGGACTCTTTAGCACTAATCACTAATTTGTCCACTGGACACCACAGTCCTGACTGACCTCCTCTAAAATCATTTATCTCTCACATGTCTTTAGCTGGGCACTACACTAACGTTCATACGGAATTACTTGTTACATTTTTTTAGTCCAATCGAACACCCTAAATGACTCTAACCCATGATGAATAAAATATCACTCTAATTAAAAATACGACTTAACTTCACGACGGTTTAAAATGAACTCTCAAACATGACTTAACATTATGAAGGTTTACAATCTACTCTCTTAAAACACGACCACCCTGAAAATGCTTACATCGCCCAACTGTTAAATGTCATTTCACACCTCTTGACTGTCTGTCTTGTACTATCTTAAAATTCATAATTTATTGGTGATAACTCAGATAAATATCCCATTGGAAAATAGCCCAATCATCATATTTATATCTCAGACAAAAATTTATTATTGTTTATGTGCTTATGGTTGCGTATATTTTTAACACAATAATTTACGATTCACTTTTCATGTTACATTGACAAAGTGTCAAATTGCAATAATAAACAAATCTACCGTTATCTTAAATGCCCTTTCTAAGAAATAGATTATATTTTTTATCGTTTAACAGATTAAATATTTTACTCTAATTGAATGGTTATAATGAATTTATTTATGAAATTTTATTTATGAAATAATACCAAAATTACCTCCCTTACAATATCGGTGAAAGCATATAGGAGTATCTAGAGTTTCTTGTTTATGCCTACGAAACCCTAGACATTTCTATACGTTATTTTATCCACAGTTTCTTAGAGAATAAATCTGCAAAATATTTTTCATATCGATCATAGGATATAAGAATGTCTAGAGCAATGGTACTCAACCTGGTCCCTACCATAAGTCTCAATATTTCTCTTACTTATGTTCAGTTCTCTAAATCAGCCGCTTGGCCACAATTTGTACCGAACGAACAGACTCATTTGACGGAATAAGGATTTCTTGATTATACCTACGAAAATCTAAAAATAACATGTAAATATGCATTTTCTGTTAATTTCAACACTAATCATAATAAAATATAGCTTATTATTATTGTAAAATACATAAGTTATTTTACTGTACGATTATGATAAATTTGTTAAAATAAAAACACTCTGTTTATTGTTTCAAAAATTATTTAATATATTGATACGTATTTCGACTTACAAAATCATCTTCAGAATAAATAAATTACATACATTACTGAAATATATACCAACAGGTAGGTACAACAAACAAGATAATAATGAATGAACAACTAGAACTCATTAGTTCTCCGCTTCTAACGCCTTTTTAATCCTTTAGGTTTTCCCTTTATTATATTTCTACTATTTTTACTCTATTTCACGTTTGAGGTATCTTTTTAAAATTACATTCTGAAGGATATACCGAAGTCAGATTTCCACTTTATCTAATCTGAATCGAGTAATTAGTTGTTTAAAACAGTTTTATCATTTGACTGGGCGAATATTTTAGCCGATGTGTCAGGGGGAAAAAGGATCAATGCTCCCCTTCACATAATTCGTTGGAGCATATTTGGAAAGTGATGTATTTTCACTTGAATAATAATTATGTCACTTTATCAAGAGTAGGCAATCTTAAAAAATGTTTATTTACACGAAAAAAATAAAATAAAATATTGTTTACAATGAAGTAATTGAAAAATTAAATACTGTTGGGGTTAAATTTTATCTTTAACTCCCCGGGCAGCGTCGTGTAATCTTTTTTTTTTTTTTATACAGGGGAAACCTTTTATAGGCACTGGTTGGGCTCTTGATTTACGCCCCGGTAGTGTCGGATTCTCCAAATGGCCTACCGACTAACAACCCTGTTTGGCTCCTACAACGGTACCACGGTACTGTCCGTAGGACTTGCTTCGTGGCAACGAGCCTCCGAGTCTACCTGGTCAGCGTGAACCTATCAGGCCCTCACTGCCGTTGCTCCCTGCTGTTGTTGCTGTTGTTGCTGCTGTTGTTGTTCCTGTATTCGTTGTCTCTCTTGACGAGAGCGCTCCTCCCCCTCCTTGCATGTGCCTATTTTCTTTACTATTTTCTTTACATTTCTCCCTGCTAGACATCATCAGGTCGATGATATCGTCAGGGCCCAAAACCCCTCCGGCGGCCAGGTTCATTTCGCACCTCAGTTTGGCCCATCGAGGGAGCGTCGTGTAATCTGCTGGTCCTGGGAGGGGCCCAGGCCCGTCGCCCCCCCCTTGGCTGCGCCACTGACTCTTTTCATCTCAATTGAATAACCCCAGACACATTGTGGGTCAAAATTAAGTAAACCAGTGCATAATATAAATATGAAGAAATACCAACAAATATAGTATAGGTATGAAAGATACCTACCTTCCGGAAATTATAATCTTTAAGAAAGTGTACTGCTTGTCCCGTTAGTTTGTTCCTGATGCCACCCCTGTAAGTATTTGTAATTGAGTTTAGTGTAATCGACTTATCTCTCGCTGTGTATTGACGATTTATTTTGCATGTTATTCGTGGAAAGAGTAAAAGATCAATGTTCGAGTATTTCCCTTCATTCTTTTTCCAGGACTTCAACCTCTGTGTTATTCTTAGTAATATCAACAAATATTAATAGGTATATAATTAATGCATTAATAATTTATTGAATTAGCTATCATCGTTTAAAGACCTTCAGATTTGCATTGCAAATTAATTTATTTATTATTCTTTAACAGTTAAATTATCTGATACTAAAATATAGTTTTTCATTCATTTAAAATTTACATAAGTGAGATCATGAGTTTATTTACTTTTATAACAATGCTTTTCAAGAAACAAACTTGTTTGTTCAACTCTGTTTTAGGATAAAGTTATAGTTAATATTTTTAGGATTTCAGAGGTATAACCAAGCAGGCGCGCACCCACGGGGGCTCACGGGCTTGAGGCGAGCACGCGTTCGTCGGATGATCGCGGACGGATCCGAGCTCGGTACTGTGCCTTGGCCGCCCGCGGAACCTCCTAGCTGCGTGGCCCGGGATCTGGGGGTTCGCGCCCCCGCCCGGTGTCTTCTTCAGCCGCCATTCAACGGTCAGCTCAGAACTGGCACGGACCGGAATAATTCAATTTTGGAGCTCACGAGCTTTTTTATTTTTGTCTCATATTTTGGAAGTGAGGACCTTCTTTCAGGTCAACAACTGCATTTTGAAAAATAAAATATTTTTGGTCAGCACTTTCCAATCCCTACTCTTGTGAAACAATTTTGTCTTCTGAGCCTACAAGAAAAATTTCTTGGTGCGCGTCTATAACCAAGAAACCTTTATAATGTTTAATGTGTTTCATTTGTACTGTCGAAATTTGGCATGCATATACAGTTCTTTGACCCGTGTATGGGAAAATAATAATAAATTTGATGACCAAAGTTTACTCAAATAATCGAATGGTAGTACTGAAATTTTCCGGATCATTTTTTACCGACCGCCAACATATATAAGGGAGGTATTGTGATCATACCGATTTTGACATTTCGAGATTTCGATGGATCTCCACGAATTGAGGTCCCTACATAACATTTTGACTATTTTTAGCACGATGTCTGTCTGTCTGACTGACTTGTCTGTCTGTCTTGTCTGTCTGTCTGCCTGTCTGTCTTGTATGTCTGTCGGTCTGTCTGTCGGTTTGTCTGTCGGTCCGTGTACACGTCCAATTCGACTAAAAGGATTTTTATAAAACTTCATATTTAAGCTTTTGACATCAATTCATTAACTTTTGGTAAAAATCGGTTAACTAGAAATGGGAGTTTACTCGTGTCGATTTTTATTTAACAAAATTTGTTATAAAAGCAATAACCAACAACTTTTATTTGAGACATTTTTTGATAAAGCAGCATAATTTAAATTTTTTCTTTGTGATGGCGGCTGCTCCTATTGTGGCCACAGGAGATTTTTAAAATTTTTGCGATTATTTCACAACAAAGAAATATTTCGAAAAAATTTATTTAACAAAAGTTGATATAAAAGCAATAACTAACAACTTTTATTTGAGACATTTGTTTTTTTGTTTGTATTTATGCAGGTACGTTTCCATGGTTATCGTAAATTATATATACACATGAAATTGTCAACGTAATATAATACGTTATTGTCTTTTACAATAATAACTATTCTGCTACTAGAATGTATTTTATACAAGTACTTTGTGATGGCGTTCGGTCCTGTGGTGGCCCAGCTGATTTTTTTAATATCTACCGGTTTACGAAAAATTTTATTCTCTATAACGACTTGAAAGTAAAGTATTTTTATTTACAGATGTTCAAAATTCCTTACATTTTGATTTAAATACTTTCGCATCTATACTCGTGAGTTATCTGTAGCTAGGAGCATAATAAAAATAAATAAAATTTAAAATATTTCATTATCAAATACTTTTAAGTTATACTTTCAAGTAGTTACGACTTATAGCTGACATATTTTTAAAATATAATTGACAGAGGAGTCCGTGTATTCTCGGTGAAATATATTTAATATAAGATTAATAAATATTTTTTTTTATTAATCTTATAACATATTTTTACCATAGTTATTTTTATTATGTTTCGAGCTACAGATAGCTCGGAGAGTAAAGATGCGAAAGTATTTAAATCAAAATGGAAGGCACTTCGAACACTTATAATAAAAATACAAGTTTCATTTATTTAATTTCAAGTCGTTGTAGAGAAAATAATTTTTTGTAAACCGTTAAAGATATTAAAAAAAATTTTACGTGAAAGATGTTTCTTTCAAAAAGCTCTATCCAAACATACCCAACAGGACATACGTTCCCATTTAAAAAATCAAATTTGTCCTTGATATACTGTATTTTTTGGGTAAAGTTTGCTCTTCAAATTTTTTCCAAAACTTGCTCACACGTCGCGTTTATGAGGAAAATCGTGTTCCCTCTGTCTTGATACACCCAGTACGTATAGGGTGTTTTTGGGAACTGTTTTGCATTTATTATACAAAGGAGGTTAAATTATGAAAAATGAAGTATTTTTTTTATTTTACAAATAAGAATATTAATTAAGGAAAAACAATTGAGTATCAAGTAAACAAGTTATATAACGAAATACTTTCTTTTTTTTTTAATAAAACACCCTGAATTTTTTAGTCTATAGCTTAGAAAATGCATTTGTCTTTAATTAAGACTTGATAAAAACAAGTAAATAACAAGTAAAGTGCAGATATAATTCCAGTGTTTCATTTCTACGTATTACGTGAGAAATAAATGTTAAAAATAAGTCTTATTAACTTTTTTATTTTTATTTATCAATAGTAATGATAACTTAATTAAAATTTGATATTTAACATTTATTTCATCTCAATATAATAGTTGGCTTAGAAACATTAAAATTGTAATTGTTTCTCTTGAGTTTTACTTCTTTAATGAAGTCATAATAACCATTTTAATACTGGGCTTAGACAACAGACGGGCGCGTGAGCGTTTTTGTGTCACGTTCACGCTCGTTCACTAGGATGGAATGTTAACTCACACTCGATCACGCACGCTGGATAAATAAAAGCACACGCACGACTGTAAAATTCTTGTTCATTCACGACGTGACTCATAGGTCACGTCGCTCAAAAAGATTCCGGAAGGCCTTCAAAATAGGCAATGTAAGGAAACGCGAACCCAGATTGCCGATATCTTTTTAATACCCAATTTGGCGTGCAAAATTGAAACCACTGAGCCACGTGGTATTGCTAAGGTTGATAATAAATATCCTCGAAATATGTTTGACAGATGAACAGTTGTTCGCTACGGTCACATGAATATGCGCATCTTATACTGCGCCATTATTGGTTCATTCTGTCCAATATTTTGGGGTCGAGACAATAAATATTGGTTGGTTTGCAGTATCGTACAAGATCTCGTATGAAAATCCTGTAGTACACGATACAATAATTTGTGTACTTTAAATCGTACGAGATTAAAACGAGAAATCGCATCGTGTACTACAGGTATTAGATTTTGTAAGGACTTATTGACCTGACTTACCCTCGTATTTGTAGAATGAAGCTTTAGTTACAATTTGCCGCATCGTACTCAAATATCCGTCGATTGGCTTAGACGATGGAGTTCATGATGCAATTTGTATATTTACAATTACATCATATTTGTTTCTTACAATTTAAAACATCCTATTATAGATTAAAATGCTCTACAAATTTGAATGCATAGATTGTTAGAAATCTTATTTCAGTTTGTCAGTTTTGTATAAGAAACTTGTAAAAATTATATTCTGATTTGCTTCTCGTTAAGGGTTGAAAGATCTCTTAACAAAATCATATAATTTACGGTTTATGTTTTCATAAATGGGTGACCCCAAAATGTTATTGATTCGTAACTTTATTTCCTTTATTTTGCCCTAAATTCAGTTGCGTCGCTGTGTCTGTAATTTTAACCCGGATATCAAGTAAATTCAAAGTCATGTTGCAGTATATCTGCGTAGGTTACTTTGATTTTTTTTCTTCATTATATTAAAAGGAAGTTTTGTTTAGTTAATTAATAATTACGAGACACGAGAAGTTGTAAGCTGAAACTTGACCAAAACTTAGCAAACACATTTAACGCAAGTGGTTTATGGAGATTATATTTACGCTTTTAATTTAAGTAATTAGATGCAAGATCAAGGATATCGGACACAGTTGATGTCGTACAGAAAAGCTTATAATCAAATATAGTTAGTTACTGCTCATCCATTAAACAAATCAATACATGTCTTCGTTCCAAAGTTTCAGTACGATCTTAAGTATTTTCATTTAGAGAATGCAACAAATGCACCATCCATTACCTATTTACAGAGTGTTCCGAAAAACTTGTTAAGCATGGGGATCTCGAGAACGAGGTCTGTTAAATCAGGTCAAAGTTGCCGCATTAAGGGACCATTTTAACGACCATAACTTCCAAAATTAAAATAAGTGCACTTTCTTCAGGCACTTTTTTTATGGTGAATTTACAGATTTTTTTTATCGCTTACCGTTTTTAAGTTATCGGGGTCAATTTTAATTTTTCATATGGAGCTTTTAGTAGGTTATGATAATTTTGAATAAAGCTAATTTGAGCTAATTTTTGTTATTCAACCATGTATTTTTTTTTATTTTTTTTTATTTATTGTTTGTAAGCGTTGTAAACGGGTCTAACCCAACACTACAACGACGAAATTGGTACATAAATATTACATATTGAAAGTTACATAACAATAATAATTAATAATCATAAAAATAACAGAATATTAAAATAAATGATAATAATAAAAGATAAAGAAGAATATAAAATTAACAGATATAATAAATTGAAGGTTGCAAAATGAGTATAAAAGGTTGACAAAATTTTAAAAGTATATTAACAAATATTTTAATTTAAATTGATGAAGTGTTTTTTGATAATTTTTTTGATAGATTTTATGTTGTAACAGAAAATGTCTACTTTAGCGTCTGCACATAATTTGTTTAGGGTTGATGACATTCTGATAACTGGAGCATTTTGGTTGGATTGCGTCCTGGCAAAGGAATGATGAATGAGATGTTTATTCCTAAGATCGCGACTTGGAACATTTAGATTAAACATTGACAGCAATTGTGGACAATCGACTGAACCATTAAAAATTTTAGTTGCTAAAACAACATCTGACAATGTTCTTTTGTCCGTTAATGTACTGATATTAAAATAAGTACAGGCCTCAGTATAATTAGAACATGTCATTGGAGCCTTTCTAGAGAGGTAACATACGAATTTCTTTTGTATGCGTTCCAATCTGTTGATGTGTACGTGGAACTGAGGGTTCCAAACAGTACTACAGTAGCTTAGCTGTGAGTATACATAGGCATGATATAGTGTAATAATACATCTTGGGTTGGTAAAATATTTTGCAGTTCTTATAATGAACCCTAGCATCTTGTAGGCTTTCTTAGAGATTTTATCAATATGTTCAATAAAGCTAAGTTTTGAATCGATTATAATACCTAAGTCTTTGATATATATATATAATTCTTTATTTCCCCCTAGGCCTTGCGGCGTTTAGGGCTCTAGCTACTACATTAAAATAGAAATAATCATAATAATAATAATACAATTTATGACATTCTTCCTCCGGTGTCCCTCTCTTTCTTCCTATTCTCTTTTCGGCTTCCGTCTCCGGTCTCCTTCCTTCTTGACATCAGTTCTTCCTCCCCTCTTTCGTCTCTTTTTCGCTTCTCTTCCCTCTCTTCTGTCCTCCTCCTTTGCCTCTCTCTTCCTTCCTATTCTCAGTTTTGCCTTGCCTCTCCGCATTCTTTCCTTCTTTCCTCGAGTACTCTTGCCCATCTTTCTCCCTTTCCTTCTTCACTCAACAGCTCCTTTATCTCTTCCTCCCATTTTATCATCTTTCCACACCGTTTTGATAGATGTTCCAAGGATTCTTCCTCCTCCCTACACATTCTGCATAGCCTATCCTCTGGTTTTGTCCAATACCTGTTGCTCCATTCTTCATTTCCACATCTTAATCTGGCAATTCTCCTAACTGCCGCCTGCCTTTCCTCTCCTCCCTTTCAAATATTTAAGTATTCCTACCGTCCTTATCTCTATATATCTTTTCACATTCCTTGAATTGTCTATTCTTACTGTTCTTTCCTGCTCCTGTACCTCTTTGTCTCTCCTCCTCAATTGAACCATGTAAAAAAGTCTTATTTTATTTTCGTAAATAATATGAAAAATTAAGAAAAACATTTTATTCCGGTTAACATTAATGTGCATTACTCAGATTTTTTTCAGTGTTTTAGATTAACCTCCCCTGGGTTACGGGGTGTGAGGACAAGAGTTTTTTGGCCCCTTTTATGGTAAAAATTGTGTTAAAGTAAAGTAATTTAAAAAAATACTTTTCGTTCCTTAATCTACGTCTTGAGAGGTTTTCCAGATACCACACGATAAATATTAAAAAAATATGTATATATTTTTCAAAGACACATAAAAATGGTCTTGCGCATTTATAGAGATGAACATTTTTATGTAGAATAAAAAACATAAAATGAATAAAAATAGTAGTAAAAATAATTAAAAAAGTTAGAAATTATAAAACGTTAACCTCATACAAACATTTCTTGGTCAAATATTGGTCAAAATAGATCTTATTTTAATACGTTTTCTGTAAATAATTTGCAGTTGAATAAAAATAATGAAATGTTTACTAATTATTGTTTAGTTATATGAATAACTAGTTAGGTAACAACAAATGCAAAAAGTCATGACCATGTAGGATTTTTATTAAATGCGTTATTTGAATAAAATCGAAAAGTTGGGGGATGTAATGTTAAGGTCAAAATAGATTCGCGGACCCACGGTAATGGCTACGCGGACCCCCAAGGGTTAAATTTAGTGTAAAGTTTACACTTACATACTGGTTAAATTATAGTGTTATAAAATAAATAGTGTTAAAGTAATGTTAATTGTAACACTGAAGAAGTAATATTTCATAAAAATAACACTCTGAATAAATGAAGATTTTCTCGGTGATTTGGTTAAAAATACTGAACTTTTTCCTGTTTTTAAATGAAAATTTTAATACTAAAATTTTAACCAAACCGAGAATGAACTTTTACACTTATGAATTTTTTGCTGTGCATATTTATTTTTTCAAACACATATTTGTTTATATTTTTGCTATGTTTTTTTGAACTCCCTAAAGCTTTCCTATATGTGGTCAAAGAGTTGTACAAGAATACCAAATTTAAACTTTCTATGTTCAGCCGTTTGGCCACAATTTCTACCGAACAGGCAGACACATGATTGACGTTAGAAGGAATTTTCGGTCGTCATACAAAAACTCCTCTTAGTTTATTCGCAAATGACATTTTCCCACTCACAGAATGCGAGCGTGCGATTGGGGTTTTCAAGGATGCTCTTGTGGTATGACTAATATTTTTTCCCTTTTTTCAGATATGCGATGGCAGTGTAATTTTCAGTGACGTTGTTCGTTTTCGAGTTTACATTTCTTTGAAACAAAATGGATCCTATTAGGTATGTTATTTTGATCTTTAACTTTTGATCTCAAACAATGTTTATAGCCACAAAAATGAATCGTTAAAATATCTTCTAAAATAATACATATTTTAAATGTAATATTTTATCTAAGTATTCTGTGCATGTTCTAATTAGAAATATGGTCGTGAAAGGTAATATATTATTCCTGTATAAATTGTTAGTAAGCAGAGCTAACTGCGAAATTTATAAAACGTAAACATAATAATTATCTTATTATAACAATGAAAACATTTCTAAAAAAATACAATTGATATAAATATTTCAGTAAATAAAACATTATAAGCAGAGTTGATATTAAAAATATTAACAACCGGAAACAGTGGTAGCGCTAACTCTTAAAATCTGAGGGAGGGCAGGAAATATTTGAGTTGAGCATCATTTTCTATCGTTATTAAATACACATAAAAAAGTGATGACCTAAAAAAAAGGTCCTCACTTCTAAAATACTAAAATACAATTGAAGACCTAAAAAAAAATCTAGTGATGACAAAAAAAGGTCTTCATATCTAAAAATACAAGTGATGACCTAAAAAGGTCGTCACCCTAAAAATACAACAACAAAAAGTACAAGTGATGACCTGAAAAAAAAAGGTCCTTACTTCTAAATTTTTCTACAAACTTTTCTGGGTGCCAAAGCGATTTTGAGGGAGGGCCAGAGTAATTTTGAGGAGGGCAGAGCCCCAGCTAGCGCCGCCATTAGACCGGAACGCTAAAAAATAAAAATAAAAAGCTGAAAAATTCGATGAGCAAAGAAATGTTACCAAATTGTAGTTGTGGTGCAAATTATTCTAATAATTTCCATATAATTTGTTGATTTTTAGAAATTGTTGATGTCGCGTTTTGCTCAAAGCAAAAAGTAAAGGAACTAAATTATTTTTTACCGCTTATCCTACTATTCAGTTTAACAACCGGTACGGAAGTATTTCAATATTTTAACGGTACGCGCGTACTACTGCTTACTGGTTGTATATCAGTCCTGTTTATAGTAGAGCGGATAAGTTTTTCGATATTCGCCCCCGAACCGCATGTGCATATCTGGTATCCGTATCCGCAACTTTTGCAAATAACAATACCCGCATCCGAATATATTAAAACCTTATCCGCACATTTATTTCCATAGATTGACTGAAGTAATAAAAAAAAAATAAATAAATATATTCATATCTTTACTATTCCTGCTGATAACCGGTAAAAAAATAATTAATTAAAACAGGTTATTTTTTTCATAAATAGTCACAATTTGACGATGAATTTTAATTGGCCGAACATTTTGTGCATTAAACAAATTAAACACATTCTATACCAGCCAGTGTCACGCTCAGACCAATGGACAGGAATTGGCGCCGAGGATTGATCTTCGCGGGCGTTATGCACCAACGTTATTTATTTTGGAACGTCCGACTATTTGATCACTTGATGAATTAAATTGAAAGTCTTAACAATTTTTAATAATATTCAGTTAAATATTTTTCTTATAAACTTCATGTCAAACATTATTTTGAAACCCCTGAGGGTTCTCGAAGTGTTCTAGGGGTTAGCACTAAATATTCTGTAATTGTGTCAGTTCACGCTATTTGGCATTTTTCATGTTATTGTTTTATTCTCAAAAGCTATTGTTAAAGTATAACTTTTGTTTAATATTCTTATAAATGATATAAATATGTGTTTTAATAATTGTAACTTTCTTCTTTATGCCGACTATTTTAAAATATTTCTTTATGAATGATAAATTTGATGTCAATGATTGTAACGAAATTCAGTCTGATTTAAATAGACTATCCGAGTACTTAGAGCTAAATTTATTTTACAAAATTTAGTAGAAACAGAAACATAATAGATTTTAATTATAATATTAATGCAGATATCATCTATGATGTTACTTTTATTAAAGATCTGGGAATAACATTTAATCAGAAATTAATATTTGACATACATATTAACAATATTATTAAAAAAGCTTACAAAATGTTCGGGTTCATTACCAGACTTTCCAAACATTTTAAATCACACAATACAGTATCTTGTATATATTAATCGCATTGAAAATGTAGAAAAAAGATTTTTAGAATACAGACGATTCCGCTTAATTGGGCCACCGCTTAATTGGGGCAACCGCTTATTTGGGCCAAATACCAAAGAACAGAAACCAAACCAAGGAACCAACAGTAAATTTACATGTTTAATTGGGACAACATTCCGCTTAATTGGGACAGTAAATTTAAGATCACAGTACATATTATGTTACACATATTCTCAAGAAAAAATATGTACAAAGAATTTAATATTACAGCGGTATTTTATGCAGGAAGGAAATGAAGGGAGCCCTACATCCGCACTGAATACCAGTGAAATGTTACAAAAACAAAAGACAGACTACACTTGACGCATTTTTGCATTGAATTAAATTGTATGTACCTATTTATTATTTTATTTTGGAATTTTTTCTTAAAAGTTTATATTTTTTGGTTATATGTAATTTATAGTTTTGTCCAAGAGTTTATAAAATAAAATTATTGAAAAAAAAAAAAATGCATTGTTTAATTTTATGTGAAATTCGCTTAATTGGGGCAGCCGCTTAATTGGGCCAAAATGTCCAAGTCCCGATGTGTCCCAATTAAGCGGAATCGACTGTATATCAATTTTAGATTCATCAATATTAACTTAAGACGTCTGTCATTAGAAAATAGAAGAATTATTTTACATGTCAGGTTTTCTTACAAGATTTTTTAAAATTTTCTTAGAACATTTCGCCCAGTTGCGGAACTACCATACCGCCAAACTCCGCAACGCTTTGGGGGGGCCCGAAACGTTTGAGAAAATTAGTTGCGTTTTATACTGAAAAATAAAGAATTTACTTTTCACTGTAAAAGACACAACAAAAATAATACAAAAAAATCTTTTTTTATCTTACGTTTAGTAAGACCACAGCAAAACAATAGCGAGATTGTTTATCCATATTCAAAATAGTAATTCAATTCAAAAAATAACATTTAAAATAAATATTATTATAAGGTTAAACCCTACACGTTGGGCTGGAAGACATATTTCACTCACAGCCATTAAATTGCGGTTTTTAGATATAATGAAAGCTCTTTCTGAATTAAGCTTAAAAAGTGAAAAAAAAAGAAGAAAGAGACAATGCTTCAAATCTTATAGTAAACTTCAAAATTATGAATAATTTTGAATTTGTATTTTTATGTGTAATTTTATCAAAAATATTAGGAGAAATAAATTTATCTTCAAAATTATTACAAAGTAAAACTATAGATTTGAGAATTGCAACAACTTCCTTAGAAACAATCAGTAAAAATCTGAAAAAATACCGAAATATGTACTTTTCTGCGAAAGATGGCGCAATTCAAATGGCAGCGAAGTGGAATATCAGCTCCACTTTTGTTTGGAAAAGACAAAAAATTGTAAAAAAGAACTTTGATGAATTGGCAACAGATTATCGGTTTCATAACGGGGATGATTTTTTTAGAGTAACTGTATTTAATGCAGTTCTCGATATTGTTATAAATCAAATTCATAATAGAATCAGAGGGATGAACGACGTTGTAAATTTGTTTTTATTCATGTCACCTCGAAATTTAATCTTGATTTCTGCCGAAATCTTACAACAAAAAAAAATACAAAAGTGATAATGAGGAAATCTCTAAAATATCAACAATGAAAGAATTTGCCGAACTTTTAATAATTAAATATACCTCCCTGTCGGTCAGTTTTCCAGACGTAGTTATTGCAATTTTATTATTTTTAACACTCCTGTCACTGTGGCAACGGCATAGCGTTCTTTTTCCAAATTAAAAATATTAAAAAACTATCTACGAAATTCTACTGGAGAAGAACGCTTACATAATTTATAGTTGTTGAGCATTGAGGCTGAAATTGCTCAAGAAATTGGCATTCAAGACTTAATTAGATATTTTGCTAATTTAAAATTCAGAAAGAAAGATTTAACATTTTAAATTGATTTATTTATTTATATCTAGTTTTGGTTTGTTTTGTCTATGTTTCATTTGTTTGATATTATTGTTTTTCTTTTATATTCATAATAAAATATGTATTATAAAGTAAAATGATTCTTTGTGTAAAAAGAATCCAAGGTTAAATTTCTTCAATATTATGGGACGCTAGATACGAAAAGAAAAAAAAAACACATAAGGTTGGGGGGGCCGATCTAATTTTTTTGCGGGAGGGGGCGGGGCAAAATTTGTAGTTCCGCCACTGATTTCGCCCTACTGTTCTTCAAGTGATTTTCCGAATTTCTGCCGTTGCGAAGCGGCGTGCAATTAACTTTTAAATGCAAGTATTTAAACATAGACATCGCTCCATAAACGTCAAACCGCGGGCCTTTTGGACCCTATTTCTACGCTTCTGATTAACCCAAATGGGTCGTTTCGTTCTTCTTGGACACTCACTTTTAGCTTAACCAGAAGAAAAAGTTTACTTAGGACGTTTAATTCGAAGGTTGAATCAAATAAATAATATAAAAAACAAAATATTAATGTTATTATTATATTAATTTATTGTCTGTATTCAAATCTGTGTGGAAACAATATTGGAATTATTGAATTATTGAATTGTAGGTCAGCGCATAACCACTGTACCACTTTAATGTGATTTCTGCACTTTGTTACACGAAAGTGAAACTTAAATATCAGTATTTTCTACCGTGTAATTTAAATTGCACAATGCAGCATGCATTTTTCTCAAAGAAAATGAGATTTTCCGCTTTCACTATAAAACTATAATTATAGCGAAAGAAAAAATAGTAAATTAAATTATAAGCTTTTTTAATTACTATTTTAACACTAAATGAGTTAGTAAATATTTAATTTACACGCATAGATTTGCACCAATTGGTATAAGATCTATTTTTATAATAAATAAAAAGAAAAATACTGGCACGTTCTACAACCACTTTCGTAGTTCTTCTATGATTGACGCTTCTCTTGCGTAGGACCTTACCTTATGTAATAGGTTGTTTTAGCTTATAATCATTTGTTGGCCAAATACTACAATGTTTCTTGATGGCGCAAAGAATTTCTTGGAAGTTTTCCATTCTTTGCAGGTCTTTTACTTAATTGTTTCGTTCATTGATATTTTTTTATTAACTGCTACAGTGGCGCACACTGGGGGCTGCCCCACCTTCCTAGGAAATCAAAATAAAAACACAAATACACTAGAAAATTTTACCTCCATCGTCATAGGTAATTATATCTGTATATTTAAAAATTATAACTATTCTAAAGTATCTATTTAAAAATAGAGATGAGGACCTTTCTTTTTTAGGTTGTCACTTGTATTTTAGAAGTGCGGATTTTTTTTGGTTCAGTAATACCCCGCCACTCGACGTTAATTCGTTCTGAAAAAGCGTCGAGTAGCGATTACGTCGAGTGGCGAGTCGAATTTCTCCATAAGAAATAAAGGGAATCATATGTACATATATACATATACATATAAGGAAATACATATATGTATATGTTTTCCTTTTAGCTATGCTTGCATTTCTATCCTTTGGACCAATTATAAATATAAATCACTTATTTTAGCAAAAAACAAAAAGTTCATAGCTGCACTAAATCTGAGTTGTTGTCCTCAAGATATCTAGGCGCGAACTGCTGGCATTGCGTTCATTTTGCTTTGTTTACCAAAATATGTAACGTGATCGGTACTCGATCACGCATCGGATAGCGATGCTTCCGTCGACTCTCACTCTCGACATTTACGTCGAGTGGCGAAAACGTCGAGTTAAGAGGCAGTTGTATTTCTATAGTGAGGACCTTATTCATAAATTAAATAATTTTGTTTTCCGGTCCCAAAAAAAAAAAAATACCTGGGTGCGTCACTGAATTGCTACAATCTATGTTGTAGCTTTGATAATGGTTAACACCGAAACTGCAATCAGTATGACTAATAATCAATTTTGTGAAACTTGTTTTCTATTTAAGAACTTTTTACCTGTATGTGAGTTTCATCAAATTAACCCTCTAGTGGCTTCATTTTTTCCTTGGCGTTTTTATTCATAATATCATATATTCTGTTATCCTTTCTCACTCTTATTTTATTTTCAATTTTTTCTATTATTATTATTATCATCATGAATAATAAAACTTAAAAGAGATGCTTTAAGATTTTCTTAAACTTCCTCTTTCTTAACTCTGAAGTTAATTGAATCTATTAAAATAGGTTAGGTTAGTGTTATGATCTTTTTAAAATACTTAAATTTCTTTCCAAAAATAATAATTGTCATTGGGTATTAATTACTACAGCTAACACTAATGATTTTGTAAAATATAATTTTGACAATATAAATGTTTATATTTTTAAATTATAAGTCTGATATTTTTAGTTCAATGTTTATGCCAATGTAGATGGGTACAGCCAATAGCGCTTCATTATCATCGTGTAATTTAGACCAGCGTTTCTCAACCGAAAACGTACCACGGACCAGTAAAATATTTAATTTTCTACCGCGGACCACAAAAAATAAATGTACTATTAAACAAATTTATTGTATATGTAGACTCTACATATAATACCTCGGTAATAAAAAATCAGTGAAAAATTAACAAAAATCACAGAAAATGAACAAAAGATCATAAAAAAAATTCAAAAATAATCATTTACAAGCCTTTCCCGGACCATTAAAATTTTGCTAAGGACCACCAGTGGTCTGCGGACCACCGTTTGAGAAACTCTGATTTCGATAACCAGCTTTAGCAGTTGACACAAAACTTTAAGTGAATTTCTGTTATGTAATTACATCCTTTAAAAATCACCTTGGAATATTCCACGAAAGTATTTTAGTAAAAAAATTAAATATTTGTATTCAAAGACTATACAACATCCGAGTAAAAATATCTAATATTTGAAGCGAAATCGTACAATAGTCGTACAACGGTCACCATTTCAATGTTTATAATGAAATTCTGTAAGTCCGAGTTTTTCAGCCAAACGGATGGTGTTTGAGCGTTGTAAGCCTCAGTTACAGCTGAGGCTTAATAATTGAAGGGGCAAGTGGTGAAAGTGTTATGTTACAAAGTTCTGAGATAATTGATATTTAGTAAGTTATTGTGTTTTTCATTTTGCTATCTTTCCGCTTGTAACATAAACTGAAACTCTGTCAAATTTATTATATAGTAAGAATTTGATTTTTCCACAAATTATTGCATCTTTTTTCCTTTGTTGCTACCCAGAACCTTCTTTATGATACCTAAAAATCAACTTGAGGTCATTGTACACAACACCTTTATCTATCTGTATCTTCCAAAATATAGATAATTGGAAACTGAGTGATAGGTTAGGATAAAAGAGGCTTATACAATCTAATTCCAATGAAAATTTCAAAATTTCAAAATTTCAAAAAATGCTACATAACACCTTCATCCACTTGCCCCTTCAATTATCATTTTGGACGGCCGCTGTACGCAGAGTGTACGACTGTTTCTATCTTTTGCTTAAAATTTGGGCGCCGTATGCCTATGCATCGACCTTTAAAGTTTTTGAAGAGTCATTTGGACTCTGTAAGACCGTTGTATGCCGCTGTAATGCTAGGCGACCATTGTAAAGTCGCTGTTTATTTTTACTCGGGGAATCGCGAGGATTTTTGTTTGTGCTACAAATTTATTTATTCTTTTTATTTACCTGGACTCGTTCTTGATGCCCTGGCTGAGTTCAAGAGGCCCACCCCTTGCCACGTCACTGTTCGACATACTAATATAATAATTTTCTTAATTTTTTGATAAGATATCTGATCTGTTCGATCGCAAACGTCTGGTTGACGACCTTTCAAATTTTCATTTTCATGATAGCAATCTCCAATAAAAACGTTAGTTCGATTATTTTACTGAGAATTTGTGTATGTCAAGTCAATTACATTTTATTGATGGTTCGTTTAAGCTATATTTAGTTCAGAAAATATAAATTCATTTGATATCGGCAGAAATTACACATTTAAAAAAAATAATAATCAACTGGTATTGGAAAGATGTCATGATTTTCAATTAGAATTTATAGAAATAAGGTAGATTCTCGATAAGTCATAATTCCCTCAGAACCAAAATAGTCACTTTTAATATTTAATTTTTGTCAGGAATTAGTTGCTCGGACAGTTGCATTTCTTATACGTAATTAAATTACATACGTACACAAATAAATAAATTTATATGTGCCTAAAACCACACGGTACTAGTGAAACATATGTGGGAAATAGAGTAGCTACTACTTGTTCCATATGACTTTTCCTTTAGGTTTAGGGGAAAAACATAATAAAATGCAGAGTAAAATTCTCTGTAGTTTGAGTTAGTAAATATTTTTTTTTACAACGTATAGATACTCGTGTGGTAATATTTGTTATGTTGAAACAAATAAAAAACCGTGACTAAATACTTTTCCAAATGAATTATTCTTGTCGGAATGAAAAGCAAGTAATATAAAATAAGATTTAGATGAATTAATATCAGAAAATATCAGAAAATGAATTAATATCAAAAAGTATTGGACAATGGGGTACGCAGATGACCTGACTCTGATGGCAGAGAATGAGCAGGGACTAAAGAGGATGATGGTCAGAGCGGACAAGTACTTTAGAAGAAAAAAACTGGAGGTAAACAGAGATAAAACGAAGGTGATGGTGTTTGGAAAGGGGGGAGGAAAGAGAAAGAATATAAGATGGGAATGGTCAGGGACAGAAATTGAAGAGGTAAAGAGTATGAAGTACCTCGGATATGTTCTAACGAGGAACAACAGAGCAGAGCAGCATGTTAGAGAAAGGGTGAATAAAGCAAGAATGGTTATGGGGAAGCTATGGAGCATAGGAGAGAGGAGGTTTGACGACGATATCAGGTGGAGAATGAAATTGTTTGACGGGATTGTGAAGAGTATCCTCATGTACGGAGTAGAGATTTGGGGATGGAAAGAATGGGAGATAGTAGAAAGGGTACAAGAGGGATACATGAGATGGATTATGGGATTAGACAGAACGACACCAGGATATATAGTGAGACAGGAAATGAAGAGGGAAAAGCTGAGAGTAGGAGCCGGGGCGAGTGCGGCGAAGTATGAGGAGAAAATCAGGAGGGACGAAAGAAGGAAGATATTAAGAGAATGCTGGGAAGAAAGAATGAAGGAAGAACAAAAAGGTAAACTGTCGGAATGGGGAGAAACAAGGAAAGAGTACTATTGGAGATGTGGGATGGACATAAGGGAAACTGAGCGAAAGAGAAATGGAGGAAGAAACATAGTAGAAGAATTGAGAAGGAGAGACAAGGAGGTACAGGAGCAGGAAAGAACAGTAAGAATAGACAATTCAAGGAATGTGAAAAGGTATAGGGAGATAAGGACGGTAGGAATACCTAAATATTTGAAAGGGAGGAGAGGAAAGGCAGAGGGCAGAGTTAGAAGGATTGCCAGATTAAGATGCGGAAATGAAGAACGGAGTAGTAGGTATTGGGCAAAACCGGAGGATAGGGTATGCAGAATGTGTAGAGAGGAGGAAGAATCCTTGGAACATCTTACAAAAAGATGTGGAAAGATGACAAAATGGGAGGGAGAGATAAAGGAGCTGTTGAGTGAAGAAGGAAAGGGAGAAAGGTGGGCGAGAGTACTCGAGGAAAGAAGGAAGGAATGCGGAGAGGTAAGACAGAACTGAGTACAGGAAGGAAGAAAGAGGCAATGGAGGAGGAAAGAAAAGAGGGAAGAGAAGCGAAGAAAGAGGGGAAGAAGAACTGGAGTCAAGAAGGAAGGAGACCGGAGATGGAAGCCGAAAAGAGATTACGAAGAAAGAGATGAACACCGGAGGTAGAAGGTAGAAGAAGAAGAAGAAGAAAGAAAATCATAAAATGTATATTATATTATTTTATTTTATTATTATTATGATTATTTTTTTTCTCAATGTAATAGTTAAAACCCTATACGCCGCAAGGCCTAGGGGAAATAAAGAATAAAAAAAAATATATATCAGAAAATAAAATAATTTCGTTGCTGAAATATAAAATTTCTTTTACTGTTCAATGTTTTGATATTGCAATATTTGCTATATTATACACAACTGACTGACTAATTCATCTGTCTCGGCGTGCGAATACGTTTAACTAAATAATTTTACCTTGTTAAATATTAAATATTATATTTATCAAAACGATAGCAAGCGTTGACTCATTGTTTTGATTTTAAGTTTTAGGAAACCTAATATCTTATATGAAATTTCTTAGTTTTCCGAGTGCATGCGTAGACAGAGCCGCAGTAAGGAAAACATGCGCTAGGGGCAGGGCCGTGTTTTGGCGCCCTTAGCAAATAAAAACAAGATTCTCACCTCTTAAAATTTAAGTGATGAGCAAAAAAAAGGTCCTCACCTCTCAAAATCCAAGTAACGAGCAAAAAAAAAGGTCCTCACCTCTCAAAATCGAAGTTACGAGCAAAAAAAAGGTCTTCACCTTCACAATGGCGCCCCTTGGTCAAGCCCGTCAGCGCCCTTTTCCTTAGTGCGCCCAGGGCGGTCGCCCCTCCAACCCCCCCTTACTGCGGCTCTGTGTGTAGACCTCAAAGGCAGGCATTTTGCAATTTAAGTTTATAAAACTTTTATCTTAAAGCAGAGTTTCCCAAACTATGGTCCGCGGAGCTCCAAGTGCTCCACGATCTACTAGTGTTGCAATATATATAGTAATGATAGTGCTCCGCGACGAATTCTTCTCGTGAGAAAGTGCTCCGCGGCTCAAAAAGTTTAGGAAACTATGCTTTAAAGTTTATACAAAATATTCAAAAACTGGTCGCGTTTGTAGCACACTATATATTCTCCTACCACGTTGCTGACTGTAATTTGTTAAAGTGCGGCCAGATGTGATGGTCGACAAATGGTGAGAGCGGTACATTTTCGTAACACGATCACCGACACTGGTCGATCCACAAACGTGTCCATAGAAGTGTTTCACTTCAATAAATTTTCTGTCCAGGCCGCCTATTACTTTTAATACAGGGTTTCAAACCGTTATTTTTTTGTTTCGGTTTACGTTCTGGTTCAATTAAAAAATATATATCAGTTCGGTTCCAATTTTCGTTCCGGTAAAAATAACCCTTTTTTTTTAGTTTTCGGTTTAGTTCCGAGTGATTAATTTTTAATTTTTTAAAATGTTTTTATTTGTACTAAAAATTTATTTTTTACCATAATTTAGAATATTTTATTCCTTCTTTTGTAATAAGCATACTACATTAATTAATACAATAATATAATGTAAACGGAACCGAAATAAATCGAAATTTTTTTCGGTTCAGCTCTGGATTTCGTTCCGACAAAAATAACGGTTTTTTCGGGTTTTCGGTTTTTGGTTCAGTTCCGGTTCGAAGCTCTATTTTAATATTTGCATAACGGCATCTGATCTGGAAAGATTTACACTATTGCTTAGGGGTATTTTTAATTGGGGGGGGGGGGTATAGATTATTTTTAATTAAAGAAAAACTTTTCTATGTATTTTTAATAAGTAGGCGTACAATAATGATTACAGAAACAGGTGAATAATTTCACCCGCCACTAAAAGAATTTTCAGAGTATAAAATGATATAAATGATCCAGAATTAATCGATTTTATAGCATTAAAAATTATTTTTAAATAATCGGGGTTCATATTATGTATAAAAATGCATAATAAGCACTTAAAATTGCTGAAAATATCTCAAGATCACAAATATCATAAATTTATATGTCAAAATGTCAAACTACTATGACATTTCTTAACATAATTATTGCGAAAATGTGCAATTGTGCTTTGGGATAATATTCCGATAACATTATGACCAGTTTTGTAACTGATTTTCATTAAAAAATGTTTAAAAACTATTTAATGAATGTTAACAGTTGTCAGCTTTTTAAGAATGAAACTACGCATCGTAGTAAAATTTTTGTTGTTATGTAAAGAAATGGTATGTATCTATTTTCATTTTATGCACTAATTACGGGTCGGGAGTGAAGCCCCCGGCGTCGCGAATGAGAGCCGGTTGGCTTCGCTGATTTAAATAATAACTCAAATAAAAATGATCAATTTACCAGGTCTATAAGTATGAAATGCGGATTTTTTTCAAACTTGCCGCGCAAACAGAGTGTGTAGTTCAAAGTTTCAATACATATGGCGTTTTGTTAAGTTATCATTAAGTGGCAAATGCGTATAGGTTATAATTTGAAAAGTGATCATATAGTTTTGTTTTACTGTGTTAAAAATGTCAAATTTTGTGCCAAATAATTCGCGGGCAGTTCTACTGTTTTGTTTTCATTTGAAAAAAACTGCTGCTGAATCATACCGCGACTGCTTCGAGAAGCTTATGGTGAATATGCTCCATCGCAAGATACGTGTGAACGATGGTTTCGGCGTTTCAAAAGTGGTGACTTTGATCTTACAGACAAAGAACATGGAAAACCTCCAAAAAAATATGAAGATACAAAATTGGAAACATTGCTACAGGAAGACGATAGTCAATCACGAAAACAACTAGCAGAGCAGTTAGGCGTTAGTCAACAAGCTGTTTACAATCGCCTACGAGAGATGGGTAAGATCCAGAAAGTCGGCAGATGGGTTCCACATGCATTGAATGAGAGGCAGATGGAAAAACGCAAAAACACTTGTGAAATGTTGCTTGCACGATAGAAAAGAAAGTCTTTTTTGCATCGTATCATTACTGGCGATGCAAAATGGATTTATTTTGAAAAACCCAAACGCAAAAAATCATGGGTGAACCCAGGCTCACCATCCACATCCACTGCAAGACCGAATCGCTTTGGCAAAAAGACAATGCTCTGTACTTGGTGGGACCAAAAGGGTGTGGTCTATTATGAATTGTTAAAACCTGGTGAAACAGTTAATACCCAACGCTACCAACAACAACTGATCGAATTGAACCATTCGCTGCTCATAAAACGACCAGAATACGAAAGAAGACAGCACAAGATAATCTTTCTTCACGATAACGCTGAATCACATAAGGCAAAATCAGTTTGCAACACATTGGAGGCACTCAAGTGGGAAGTGCTATCCCATGCCGCTTACTCACCAGACTTGGCCCCTTCAGATTACCACTTGTTCGCATCGATGGGTCACGCACTTGCCGAGTAGCACTTTTGTTCATATGAAAATGTGAAAGAATGGCTAGATGAATGGTTTGCGGGGAAAGGGGAAGAGTTCTACTGGCGAGGTGTTCACAAATTGCCTGAAAGATGGGAAAAATGTATAACTTCTAATGGAGCATACTTTGAATAAATAAACTTTTACTGTTCTTTTGAGTTTAATGTATTTTATTTAAAAAAAGAATCCGCATTTCATACTTGTAGACCTGGTAGTTAAAATTACAATAAAAATTATCAGAAAAAATAACTTTGTAAAAATGGCAGCTATTTTAGGACATAGGGAATGTTAAAAAATTAAATTAACGAGAAGAGAGAGTATTCAGAGGGAGATTGATAACAAAAGCAATGGGCACTTATCACAGAAAATATAACTAAAGTGCAGTACAGCGGACGGCAGTAATTATATTATATTTATGCACTGTATCAACAATACTCTCACTACTGGTGCAACTGGTATAATGAACAGGGCCGGAGTTAAAGATGAGGCCCTGATTTAAATATTTTATACGGTTCTTCCAGAACTAGACATGCATATAGACAGGAAGCCCATATATTTAAGCTGTGTTCAGAGCTCTTAAATTAGTCGACTATAGACTATATCTTATGTACTGTTGATTGTCACTTACCAGTTGTCATATGGTAAGGCGAGCAATTGTTCAGAGCTCCAAATGTAATAGATTATTCGTTGTCGATTGTGTATAGTTTTCCAAACATACAGTTAGTGAGTTGTTTTAATGAGACATATAAACACATTAGCTATCTCAGTCTACATTGGAGAGAACGTTCACATTGCATGCCTTTACATAAACCTAACAAAATGTCATCATACCGATTACAACAAATCTCGCCCAAAATTACAAAGACGAACAGTAAATATGATCAATTTAGGTAATTAGGTTAGGTTTAGTTAGTACAAATCTAGGACAGCAGAATTAGGAAAACGATAATAGATAATAAACATTTTACGAAGCCACCGTAGTTGGTTTAAAGACACACATATGTTCCACTATACGTAACTCACTATTTTCCTTAGCTGTAAGCGCTGCCTTGAATGTTAAAACTATCTACTTAACATATCCATAATGCACAGTGAACAGTCAACTAATTTAAAGAGCTCTGATCGCAGCTTAAGTACTTCTATATAGCAGGCCTATCTTACTAAATTGAAAAAATGTCTGGCGACGAAGCAAGACGGAAGAAATGGCTTCTTTTAAACTGTCATAAATGTATGTATGGACATGATAAAAATGACAGGGAATTTTAGATTTTTAAAAATATTACCAACAGAAGGAAATGAAAATGTTTATTCTAACCTACAAACATTAAATAAAATCTGATTCCTAAAATATCATGTTCATTTTTTAGGTTATAACTGTTGAATAACTATTAAAAATAACATCAAATTGTATTTATTTATTTGATAATAATTCTTGTTATAATCTAAACTATAAAACGCGCGCGTATCGCATTACGCGTCAAAGGAATTTATCTCCGTTTGACGAAGAAGTATTCTTGTCTATGAGAAGCCATATAGATATGTTAAATATATGATTCAGCCACTGAGGCCTCTAAAGTGGGAGGCCCCTAAGCTATAACTTATTGAGCTTATCCGGGCTTTATAGTAAACAATGAAAAATGATTTCTTCTGTCTGTCTTTATCTGCATCAGTACCCAGCAATAGTACTCCGCGTACATACCTTATAATTATTTTATTTTATTTAACAAGATTTATTTTTTTGTAAATATATTTTTGATATTTTTGACGATTTTTTTAACGAAAAATTTATGTTTCAGCGCGAGCGCCTTTAATTTGAAGTAAGTAATAAAAAAAATTGTTTGTGGTGGTGGTGGTATTTTTGCTTTTTGTATTTTTTGTGTTTGTATTTTGCATCTTGAAATTTATAACAAGCTTGGACATGCTTTGTATGTAAAACCAAGAATTGTAAAATTGCTTATATTATAATTAGGTTTGAAAGTAATGCCAAATTTTTTATTACGAATTAAAATATATATGAAATTTATACAAAATCCCGGTCTAGTTTTAAAATGGTTGCATACGTAACAGGGGCATCGTTTAAAATCCAGGATTTCACTCAAGGGTCGACTCAACTTCGAGAATTCAATACTTATAAATTAATATGAATTGTGAATTTTTACATATTTCTGAGTTTCGTAGATATTTAGTGAGAAGAGACGATTTAATAACATTTTTGTCATTTGTGTTTTTTAATACATATTCTATCTCATAATCTAAGTAGTAAGTGCTTTAATTTAACACCCTATGTTAAATACGGGACCCTGCAGTGTTCCCAGATGGAGACATTGATACAGCAACTTCCCAATACAACAGGTTTGGAATGGAGAGTTTGGACACACAGTCACGTTCGATATAAATAAGTCCACACTGTATTCACGAAATATACTAACACACACGAATTTAAATAGAATAAACACTAAGTCACGAGACGAATGTATATGTAACATACATTCGTGATTGCAACAATGCAAGAGACCTGCGCGGGGTCGCTACAGGTAGAGCTGAGTAGACGAATATTAACCCGAAACACTGTTACTTCGAGTGCTAGATTGTTACTGATTAAAATATAATATTAGACTAAAGAACCCCTCACTTAAATATTAAAAGTTCGCACTAGATGGCGCGAAAAATTAAACTTAAAAAGCACACATTAAATTTAAAAAGTATATTTTTTCAAAAATACCCAAAAAATTCTATATTCTACGTCACATTTTTATTGCTCTAATGATTTTCAGATTTATAAACCAGCACGTTTGGAATTCTTTTCGAATAATACAAATGGGTGGTGTGCGTGGAAATAACCTGACCTTGTGCTATAGTAGGAGGAAAGTTAATTATGGTCAATACCGATGATGTCCCCGTCAAACATGTCTTCCCCCTGTCTTCCAAAAGGGAGTATCTTTTGGAAGACACAATCTTCTCCAGCATTTCTCCTACTTCCTGAAGCACTTTTTAAGGGGTACATTCGATGTGACGCTCCGAGTGCACCAAGCATGTTCTGTACACTTAAACTTGTTCGATTTGACGCTCGGAGTACATTCGTTTTGCGGTCGAGGGTGTATTTAGAGTGCGCTTCTATGTGTCCGAGGTTTTAAGACAGGTATTCCATTCTTGCAAAAATGTTTCTTTTAATGATTTCTTGGATGTTATTTTGTGTTGCCGTATTCTTCTTTATAATAATTCGCATAAATATTCTATAGGATTTAGATCCGGTGATTGCGGAAGAGTACGAAGTTGATGAGAAACATTATACAGGAGCCATTCTTTCACTAAATAAGAGGGATGATTCGGATCTTTGTCCTGTTGGAAGATGAAATCATTTTCCAACTTTAACTTAATGGGGCTCTCTTTTATATTTTTCTTTAAAATGTTTAAATAAAGTTTGTTCATGGTATTTTTAACAAAAACTAAATTCGCTACACCTTTAGCTGCCATACATAACATTCCAACCACCGTGTTTTACTGTAGATATTATGATTTTTGGGTTTAATTCGTTGTTGACTTTTCATACCATTTTTTTTTTTTTCCATCCGAACCATAAGTATTAAATTTGGCTTCGTCACTAAATATCACTATGTTCCAGTACTCGCCTCCTTTATTTAGATGTTCTTTAGCGAACTTTATATGTTTAGGTTTATTAATTTTTCACCCTACCGTGATATTTGGCATTTCTCAAAACATTACGCACTGTTTCAGTTGAAATAATCTCACCACTAATTTTAATGATGTCGCTTCTAATTGCTGTTTCACTAATTTCGGGATCCTTCTTAATTGTTTAGATAATTTGACGTTCATCTTGTGGTGTCAAAATTTTTGGTCGACCTTGTTATGTTTGTTATACATATTAGTTTTTATGTATATGTATATTAATGTAACTCTAACTAGGGAATGATTTGTTATGACAGCTGAGGAGAGGAATTTTGACATAAGAAATATAAAATATATTCATTACAACTATTCATAGTTTATTAAAACTATACATGGTGTCAGGTGTTAAAATACTGGAAATAAAAAGATATAACAGAAAATATTTCACAAAATGGAGCAAATTACTCTATACAACCACCAGAAAATTTTGATTTTCAAAAACCAAAATAATGGGCATAATGTATAAAGCGATTTAACAGGTTCAGATCCGCTTCAGGTTTAATAAATAAAAGTGAAGAAAGTCAAGTTAATATATTAATTTACTGTTTGGGAACCGAAGCAGAAGACTTACTGTCCTCATTTAATTAAACTGAAGAAGAATCAATTACATATAAAATAGTTTACGAAAAGTTTAATCCTTTACTTTCAGAGCAGAAAAATGTAATTTATGAAAGAGCAAAATTCTTTAGTACTATTCAAAAGGAAGATGAACCTGTCGAAGTGTTTATACATAATTTATATTGTATGATTGAAGACTGTGAATTCAAGGAATTAAAAGAAGAAATGATTCGAGACCGATTAGTACCAGGGGTTCGGGATGCAAAATTATCAGAGGCTCTACAACGAGATGCACATTTAACATTGCAATCAGCTATTATGCGAGCAAAACAATATGAAGCAGTGAAAGTAAAACAAAAAACGATTAGACAAACTGATGAAAATTGTGTTTAAAATGTAAGAAAATATAATTTTAAACAACGTGAAAATAGAATATCGGCAAATGCGAAATAAGGTACAACAAGAAATGGATGTGAAAAATGTGGTGCTACGTTTTATCATCATTGCTCAAGATGTCCGGCCAATAAAGTACTATGTAATAATTGCAAAAGAATCGGTCATTATGGGAAATGTTGCAAGACAAAGAAAATTTGTGAAATGCGTCAGGATCAAACTGAAGAGGCCGAAGAATATGATAGCGGAGACAATTATTTAGAAGAAATTATAATTGAAGAAGTGAACAATGAAGGAGAAGATAAACCAGAATTTAATCTTTGACCATTGACCTGAACGAGATTTTACTTTAAATGATCTACTATTTCTAAAATTGTCCCTTTGGACGGTTGAATGAGATTTTTTTATTATTGCACCTTTTTTGGTACAGTAATTTCAAACATTTGATACAGTTTTTTCAAATATTCCACAAAATAAACGACCACATCCTCATAAAAAACGAAATACCATTCCATAAACAAATCCAAGAACACCTGTCTAATATGAACGAAACCTTCCCTCAATTCACCCCACAACAACACAACAAAATACCACCTTGGCTTCTCCAACAACCGAACATCAACCTATCCCTAACCCAATACAATAAGAAAGAAACCCATCCCATGATCATCCTACAATCCTACAATAAAATAATGACAAAATTCAAAAATCACATTGCCATCTTCACTGACGGGGCCAACATTCAAGGTAGTATTGGTGCCGCGCTATTTACAATAAACGAAATTAAAAAATTCCACCTACCAGATCAAACAAGCGTTTTCACTGCTGAAGCATTTGCTATTCTGCAGGCGACGAAATACATAAGACTCCACCCAGGCCAAAAGTTCATAATACAGACAGACTCTCTAAGTACTATCACCAGCATACAGCAAACATTCAACAGAAACATCGTAATCCAAAAAATCCAGGACAATCTACACGACTCCATATCAGAAGGGAAAGAAATCACAATCTTATGGGTTCCGTCGCACCAAAACATCCCAGGAAATGAGAGAGCAGACATAGCGGCAAAAGAAGCAATACACGAAGAAATCTACCCCTATCCACCTCAAACATACGACACAAAAAGCCACTACAAAAATAAAACAAAAGAAACATGGTACAACACTCGCATCCACATACACCGAAGCCAACCCCAAAACAACATTACTAGAAGAGAACAGATAGTATTAACCAGGCTAAGAATCGGGCACACTCTATTGACCCACAAACACCTGTTCCGACGAGAAGACCCCCCAAACTGCCAGACCTGCAACACCAGACTAACAGTAAGGCATATTATAATAGAATGCCCTCAATATCACATGGAAAGAAGCTCCAACCAACTACCAACAGACCCAGACGAAATCCTGTCAAACCAAAATGAAAGCAAGATCATCAAATTCCTAAAAGAAGCCAATTTATTTGATAAAGTCTAACATATACTACCATAAAATATAACTACAAATATATCACAAATTATTGTAAAATATATAAATGTAACTAAACAAATAAGTACAATATCAAATGTAAAATAATGTAAACCAATAAACGTATTTAAAAAAAAAAAAAAGAAAATTTGTGAAATGCGTCAGGATCAAACTGAAGAGGCCGAAGAATATGATAGCGGAGACAATTATTTAGAAGAAATTATAATTGAAGAAGTGAACAATGAAGGAGAAGATAAACCAGAATTTAATCTTTGACCATTGAACGAGATTTTACTTTAAGTGAACTACTATTTCTAAAATTGTCTATCGCCCTTTGGACGGTTGAATGAGATTTTTTTATTATCGCACCTTTTTTGGTACAGTAATAATTTTAAGTATTGCCCTCATTTCTTAATTTTATAATAGTTTTTCTTAAATCATAAGACAACTGGCAACCTTTTTTATTAACTATTTGGACATCACGAGGCATTGTACACTTAAATTGATAAAAATTCGTAACTTTAAATATACTGATATACGTAATTTTGAATATAACACCTATTCAGAACGAACACTTACAAAATACTAACAAATTTTGATATTTAGTGATTTTAAGCACATGTCTGCACATGTACCTCGCATATCATAACGTGTACGGAGACTTGTTTGAACAGTACTTTGAGTTCTTCACTTGTAATTTTTAGTTACTTGCATAAATATTTTTGAATAAAATTTTAATTACGTATACGTATATGTTTGGTATATAATGAACATTATTAATAAAATTGCTAGTATTTTATTTTCAAAGTAATAAAGCCCTGGCAATACTTTTTATTAAAATTGTAAGCTTGTACGCAGACTTTCTTGTGCCACTTATATCTAACAAGAGGGAAATTGGCTAATTTTACAATTGACGATGATTTTCCTTATATTTCAAGAAGTGAATGAACTATTTGTAAAGGATATTACTTTCAGAATAAACTAGGTAAAGCAATGAATGATCTAGGTTAGTTTCTGTCAAATTAGATTCTGAAATTAGACATGACTAATGTGTATATTGTAATAATCAGAAATGGACTAGTCGTAGTAGAAATAGGACAATTGCAGTATGAATAGACCTAATCAGGGATGTATTTAATGAAATACTATTCTAAAGGTCATCTTCGTACAACCGATAGTTCTAAATTACTGACCTTTTTTGAGATCTGCAGGTTTTTCATTTGGCAAAGTGTATTTGTTGTTCTAATTATTGCTTTATTACCGACATAGATTTATGATTAATGTCCTAGTATTTTTTAAATATTTATTCAGAGAATTTGTTCATAAATTATTGTTATCGGGTGCACTATAACGCCGTTTTAAAATTTGTAATTAAATTAAGGTTATTAATAGCAATTAAACGATTTTATTGTTTAGTAGTTATAGTTATTGTTTTATGTCATATGTAGGAAGTTTTGAATAATAAAATTAAAATGGTTTATGCTGTGACTCAGTCGAATTGTTTCTGTATGAAAAACTAGTGGTCCATGGGCCAACATTGGCTCGCGAAGCATGCGGGCAACCTGGCGAAGTCTTTTTGAGGTGGCCGCCGTTAATTTAAAAAATAATAATGGAGTTTTATAAAATAAGTTCGTAGACAGATGTTTACCACGATAGGCGTCAAAACAGTACGTACCTACTAGTGGCGTGCCGGAGCTCCGTATCCATATCCGCGGATAATCCGAAAAAATTAAATCCATATCTGGGTCCGTATCTGTTTCTCTAAGGCGATCTTAAACGCATCTCATAAAGCTACATTTGAATTAGTTATATATAAGCTTGCATCTAAAAATGCTCAAGGAGGAGTAAATTTTACTCTGACGTTTAAATTGATATTTAGTCGAGCATCACATTAGTTACTGGCGGTTTTAGAACCGTCTAGTATACATTAAATATTGGAGTAAAATTAATCAAAGACAGTAGGCGTTTACGTTTAGTCAGTCAGATTAACCCGAGCGATCCGAGTGCTCCCGATACGTTCGTAAAGTCAGTCGGAGCGTATACATTAGCTTATTTTTAGTCAATCCGATTAATCCGCTGGAGCAATCCGAGCATTCCGAAACAATCTGATGATCTAGCCGGATTGCTAGGATTAATTGGTGGTGGGGGTTAGCGCGGGTAAGTTGAATCTTGCAGTCAGATGGAAAGTGATGTAAACATATGGGAAACATCAAACGTAACCTAACAAAATGTAGGAAATACGTGCTGTTTGTGATAGCTCATATTTATAAAACAATATGCAGTATCACTTGTAAACAACGACATAAATGTGACACTTGTATTTAGCGTCATCGCCACCAGGCGTCACTACTTAACTTCAGACTTAAATTCCTTACGAAAAGTGTTCTCAAAATCTGAGCAATCCGCCTAATCTTGTGACGTCACCAGATCAATCTGAGCAATTTTGTAGATTGACTAAACGTAAACGCCTAATGAATGAGTGAATTTAAATTCAACTAAACTCTGTGTCTGGGTATGAACACGTTGTTTATAGAAACATTGTTTCCAGTGCTTATGAACAGGCGTTTAATTAGGTATGCTGTTGTCGGCGCTTGTTGACACCGTTTAGTGGACACGTAGAAACATTATTACCAGTGCCTGTTTATCAAAATTTCTTCATCAAAAAGTGGCCTGGTTTATTATAAATGTTCCTGTAGTTGTTTGGGGCAGTCTACTAAAACATGCCACTTATGCTGACTATACGTTGGAAAGCAAATTTATAACAAAATATTACAATAAACAGAGGCGTAGTGATGGGGGGGCAGAGGGGGACAAATGACCTGGGCGAAATTCAGGGGGCGCCGAAATGAAGAAGGATAAGGTGGGCGCCAAGTTAAAAGTGAAGACATTTTTTTTTTAGGTCTTCACTTGAAATTTAGAAGGGTGGACCTTTTTTTTCAATTGGCGCTGCTTTACCTGGTTGTCCCCGGGCGCAGGAGTACCACGCTACGCCACTGCTAATAAGTAATTGTCAATGTCGGTAATTTGCAACATCAAAGAAATTTTATTAATAACTATCAAAAACATCAACAAAATATCAGAAAATATATTGACAGCTTTTTGTAAGCTGATAAATAATGTTTCGAAGATTCTTGTTACTCGTCGGCGTATGTTTCAAGCGCCAACAAGCGTTCTACGTGCCCGGGTATAATTGAAAGTAAAGCGATATTTATTCTCGCTGATTGGCGCAAGTCAACAAGCCCTTATAGGTGCCGGTAACAATCTTTCTACGTGTTCGTACTGTCAGTTTGGAGTATGTTTTTCGAGGATTGTGCATATAGCCATTCTTGTCATCTTTTGTCAGTAATTTTTATATTTGCAGCATATTATCGTTTATTACTTATTAACCAAAGAAAGTAAACTCAAAATAACATTTCCTTTCTTCTAAAATTAGCGAAAAATAATTTCAAATCACATCTAAAAATACCGTGTAAAATTACAAAACAAACTGTTACATTAGCATGTTAGGAACGTACACGATATGTCCTTGGTTTCTGTAATTTACATGGTAAATGAGTGAAGACGGCAAGTCAACAGAACAATGCAATCATGAAGATACCTTTACCTACCTTTGAATTCGAGCGTACATCTTTCGTCTTGCACACCTCTAAAAGCCTTGATTGTTTAGTTATATGGGTTAAAGGTTATATACAATACACAGTTTATTATCATATCATAAAAGGTATATAGTTTAAGGCTGATATGTTTTATTACATTTTCTTTAATGATCTTGTTCATGATATGGTTTAGAAATCTTATGAAAACACTGGCGTATCATTATTTTCTGCTGTTTATCTATCTATATAAATAAATGTAAAAGTCTGTCTGTCTGTCTGTACGGGCATCACGCAAAAATGTCTGGATTAGTTTTGGGCGCGTGAATTTAATTTGTCACGATCATGTACGCTCACAAAGACGGTTTCAAAATTACCCGCACGCTCACGAAACCATAAATTTAAAATTTCACGGTTATTCAAAAACAGTAAACCGTAGTTTGTAATTGATATTATTTTTGAGATCTACGACTCAAAATACATAAGTATACACATTTTTAGGGCTTTGTAGGTATGACCAAAAAACCCTTATACCGTCATTTTGTCGTCTGTCTGTCTGTCTGTCTGTCTGTCTGTCTGTCTGTCTGTCTGTCTGTCTGTCTGTTCGGTAAAAATTGTAGCCAAACGGCTAAACCTAGAGAGTTGAAATTTGGCATGCTTATACAACTCTTTGACCCGCACATAAGAAAAATACTAAAACATCTAAAAAACATATCCTCCTAAAAATATAAACAAATATGTGCTCATGGAAAAAAATATATTTTTTTAAAATTCTGAGTAGCGTATCAAATGAAAGCCATTAGTACGTGGATTAACGATCAAAATTTTACTTTTGCAAAATAAATTATTTTGATGCGCCACACCCTGTAGCCCAGATGGTTTAAACTAAAAATCTGAAAAAATTCTAAGTAATGTACATTGGTGTGAACCGGAATAGTACAACAAATTTTTGATCAAATCAGGTTGACAATGTACAAAAGTTATAGTTATGTAACACACTATACTAGAAGGCGTATCTTGGTCTAATGGTTAGCTTTGTCGCTTGCTACGCAGAAAACTAGGGTTCGCTCCCGGGCAGAGGAGACAATTTTAATTTTTTTTTTCATTTTTATTTTGTTTAAATTATTTTGTCAAAATTCTAGTTATATTTTGGCAAATATTGCATTTAATTTTTAAGAGCGTAAATTTAATAACCAGTTGAAATTTTTGGAATTATATTTTCATTCTATGTGTCATGCATACGAAACCAGAGGGGCGGAGCATATGACTTAAAACAACCAATGGAAGCCATAGGCGCAATTTTCAAAATCTTAATGAACTTTGCTATATATAAATAATACTGCACATATTTAGAAACCTAAATAATGGTATTAGGTATTCGAATTAAAATTAACAAAAAAATATTTTAACATAAAATTTGTTTTTAAAGCTCTTAGATTAACAGACGATAAATTATTTTAAAAATATCGTTCATTTTGTTGTGATTATACAAAGCAAAATTTGTCCTACACACTCAGCATGCCGCCTTCACTTATTATATACCTGCGAAACCCTGCAATGTGTGAAATTTCACAATTCACATCAATTTTTTAAATAAGAACCGTTTTGGTTTAAAAGTAAACACAATATCGTTTTTTGAAATTTTTCAGTACAATAAACAACATCCTTTCGTTATTTTTCGACGTAATCCCCGTTCCGCTCGAGGCATTTTTCCGAAAAAGCGATCAGTTTGTCGACCTCGTCGTAGAAGTCGGCCGCCAGTCCATTTAACCAACCGTTGACAGTGTCTTTGAAGTTATTAACTGTTTGCAGCCGTTATCCGCCTAAAAATCCCTTCAATTTTGTAAAGAGGTGATGGTCGGAAGGTATCAGGTCCGGGCTGTAAGGTGGGTGGTCGAGGCAACTTCTTTAGCAACGCATGCGTTGTGGCCAGAACGTTCGTCATCATGGATGTTTGTTCTTCCACCATTAAATAAACGACACCACACTTTTTTTTTTCGCACATTCCATTCATTCATCACACCTTCCCCATAGCCTTCAACGAGTTGCTAATGGATTTCGGCAGGACGAGTGTTTTTTGCATTTAAAGCCCAAATAATAGCGCGTACTTTGCAATCGGCGGGATTAGTAATGGACATAGCTGATATTAAATTGTGGCATAATATCGTCTACCTCCACTAGCAACTTCAGACTGACTGACAACGTTGGCAAATTATCATAGAAGGCATTAGTCAGTAAAACGATTGCGGGGAATGCTATGCGCGGATAGGATGCGCGAACGGTTCTTATTTAAAAAATAAGATTTCGATTTTTCTCGCAAACAAGATATGTGACCAAGTTGGCTTAGATAACCAAAGTTTATACAAAGAATCGAATGGTAGTATTGAAATATTGATAACCGTTTACTCTTTTCTTAGGAGCAGGATATTTTTCTTGTCAGAATATCTTCTGTTCTTTTTCATACTTGTGTATGTCCTATTAACTGTAATCGTCGAATATTTCGGCAGCCCTTTTGAAATAATTAGTGATCTTTTTAATCAGGATTCTAAGTTTGAGAAGCATTGTTCTAATTGACCAAATGTCATTATTGAGATTTTGATGTATTCTGATATAAATTTAAATTTCATTGAAAATTTTCCATTCTCATATTCTCCATGTCACACGATAAAATTAGTAATTTCTCAGATTTTTTGAAATTTGATTCGTCCTGAAATTGTAGAAACTATTTTCTAGATAAGATAACCAAATTTTATTTTATATAAAGGGGGGTAGCTTCTTATTATGAATCATTTTGTGTTTGTCGTCCAAAGTGGTAGGTTCGAAGATGTCTTCAAATTCTGATAGTTCGTTAAAGTAAGTTGTATTTTTTTATACCTTACTAATTATAAATCTAATTAATTGAAAATGTGGTGGTATATTTTAATATCTCAATTAAGAGCAATTTGAAATGAGCTGTGCCACGTCACTACTACCTGAAATTAATCACTTGTATTTTAAGATAAAGTAAACTACCAATTCTTATTATGTATTAGTACAAAGTACGGATTTATTATTTAATAACATTTGCTTATGACAGTGGTTTTCAACCTGTGTGTGGCAGCACAAAAGCCACAAGATTTAAAACATATTTCTGTAAACAATCTATATATGTATATAAAAGGCAATGTCCTGATTGACTGACTGACTGATTGACTGATTGACTGACTCATCACCGCCCAGCCCGAACCTCTGGGCCTAGAAAGTTGAAATTTGGAGAGTATATTCCCTCCGTGACGTAAGCACCTACTAAGAAGAGATTTTTCGAAATTCAACTCGTAAGGGGTGAAAAGGGGTAAAATGTAATTTCACGGATTCCTTAATATCTCTTAGGGCCGATAGGATATCGAGTTTTTGCTTACAAGGATTACCCATACAAATGCCGAAAAACTTATTTCAGGATTTTGTCCTAGTCAACCCCTAAAGGAGTGAATGTAAATCCGGGTGGATTATACATCCCGTCGTATTTCCTGTGTTGTTGAGTTATAACGTTTCTTTTTGGCACATAGGTGTATTTTTCAAATATCTCGAAATGGTTTTTACTGTTTTTTTCTATTTGATAGAACATCCAATGGACATAAAGACATGAAATTCGGGGGCCCAATACCCCTCCGTTTATTTATGTAATTTATGTAAAATATAATTTCGGGGCCACATGGCCCTCCTAGCCCCCCCCCCATCTGGGCCAGTATACAGGTGTATCAATATAGAAGGAACACGATTTTTCTCGAAAACTCAGCGTGTGGGCAGATAAGGAAAAAATTTATGACCAAAATTTACCCAAAGAATCGAAGGATAGTAATTTTCCGGAACAGACCGGATGTATAGGATATCGAGGACAACTTTGATTTATTAAATGGGAACAAATATTGGGTATTTTTGGATAGAGCTTTTAAAAAGAAACAACTTTTACTTAAATATTTTTTAATCTCTTTTACGGTTTACGAAAATTGTATTCTCTATAAAGACTTGAAAGTAAAGTATTTTTATTTACAAGTGTTCGATTGGTTTCCATTATGATTTAAACACTTTCATATCCTTACTCTTGAGCTATAAAATTAGTCGGCTATTCACTGTGCATTGTGGATAAATTTAGTAGACAGTTTTAACGTTTAAGACAGAGTTCACAGCTTTGAAAATTAATGTGTAACGAATGTTATGACATCTATATTTTTTCAAACCAACTACGATGGAATAAATGCATTTATGTGACTTTTTAGGAACCTGCCATCAGCGAGATTTCTTACTAAATTTTAATAACAAAATTATAACCGCAACCACAGCAATTCTTTTACGTTTTACGATTTCCGAAATTTGTTGAAATTTTTACGACAGTATTTTTTAGATGATGTAAAGTGAGATAGCTAATGTGTGTTTATATGTCTGTCTCACTAAAACAACGCAGTTGCTAGAAGATTAGAAAACAGTCGATAACGCATAATATATTAAATTTAGAACTGTGAACGGTCGCTTGCGTTACCTTATGACAAACTTGTTAGTGACAATCAACAGTGAACAACTCATAGCGTATAGTCAGGCCCGACAGGAGGGGGGTAGGCGGGGAAATCCCGGGGCCCCCGGGTGTTTGGAGCCCCGGAGTCATGGGCAGAGCCCTGGGAACGGCCTGACATCGGGGCATGTACCAGTGTCGGGCCATGTATTTTTGGGACCTTTTTTTTGTGCCCATCACTTGTTTTTTGTATGTGAGGACCTTTTTTTCAGGTCATCAGTTGTATTTTCACCTGTACTATAATAAAAATTCCCGGATATAGAATTGATCATTACCCGGGGCCCGCAAAGAAAGTTTCTCTCCGGGGCCCCAGAAGTCCTCTCGGCGGCCCTGCGTATAATCTATTAAATTTAGAGCTGTGAACGGTCGCTTGCGTTACCATGACAAACTTGTTACTGACAATCAATAGTGAACAACTCATAGCGTATAGTCTATTAATTTTAGAGCTGTGAACGGTGCTTTAGAACGGCGTGCGAGTTTTAACAGTTAATAATTTATAAACGAAAACATAGTAAAATATGTTTCATTATTAAAAAGCAAAAGCAAAAAATCATATTAAAATATGCATAACGGAAGTAGTTTAAATTTTAACAAAACATAATTTGAATTCATTTTCTATTGCGCTTTTTAAATTTTAATAATAAATGTTGAAACGGCGTACCATAAATACCCGAACTATTTCTATATGTCGGGTTCCAAACGATTGTTTGAGGCGAATTTTGTTCTATTACCATTGCTATTTTTTACTGCCATATACAACTAATATATGTAATTAACGGAAATAAATAATATATAATTAAAATAAATGCTGAATAAGTAAGTACATACATACAAATTTCATATTAGCGAGAATTTGGTAGTAAGAATTTAAAAATGTCTTAAGAATGAAAGGAAAGCGAATCCACGTAAACTGAGTTTATACCGGGTGAATTATTTAAGGAGCAACATAAATGTTTCACATATAATGTTAATGAAGTGAGTTATTTCATTTGCAACAGCAAATTATGAAAGCAAGCTGTGGTGGCCACAGCTGATTTTTTCAGTAATGTATACCATATTATCAGACGGAGGGAGTATTATAATGGGTGTTTTTTTTAGAGGTATAGAACTTTAAATTGCAATAAAACAACGATGGATTATTCGATTGACATGAATTTTTTTTTATTCGAAAGATAATCTTGTGGCATTACATTTTAAATATGATTTCTGGCATATGACCGCCACGGCTGGCTCGGATGTAGTCCAATCTGGACGTCCAATTTTCGATGACTTTTTCCAACATTTGTGGCCGTATATCGGCAATAACACGGCGAATGTTGTCTTCCAAATGGTCAAGCGTTTGTGGCTTATCCGCATAGACCAATGACTTTACATAGCCCCACAGAAAGTAGTCCAGCGGTGTTAAATCACAAGATCTTGGAGGCCAATTCACAGGTCCAAAACGTGAAATTAGGCGGTCACCAAACGTGTCTTTCAATAAATCGATTGTGGCACGAGCTGTGTGACATGTTGCGCCGTTTTGTTGGTATGATTTAGTGTAATGCCACAAGATTATCTTTCGAATAAAAAAAAATTCATGTCAATCGAATAATCCATCGTTGTTTTATTGCAATTTAAAGTTCTATACCTCTAAAAAAAACACCCGTTACAAGGTGTCTCAAAAGAAATTTTATATTTATTTAGCTTACTGCGTGAACGCAACGTATCCGAGGGGCGCGGGGGTTATGTCAATCGGTAGCCTGGCTCTTGGGTATTTAGTCGCTATGGAGCGTTTCTCGGGAGCAGACCGCGCGTTATGCGTGCGAGAGTTTTACAAAAACGGTGATTCGGCGACTGTAGCGCGTAGAAAATTCTGCAGTATTCGAGGTTTTCGCCACTTAAATGATGCGCCAAGCATTCCTCTCATTCGACATTGGGTTAAAAAGTTTGAAGAGACTGGTACAACGCTGGATAAATCAAAATCCGGGCGACCTAGGTCATCAAGAACGGTAGAAAACGTGGAGAATGTTAATCAGTCTGTTCGTGACGACCCGAACCTTTCAATCCGGAAGCGCACAAGTGCTTTAAATGTGCATAGATCATCATTACATCGCATTATGCACAAAGACCTAAAGCTGCACCCCTACAAAATTCAATTGGTGCAAGAATTAAAGCCCCAAGATGCCAGTCAGAGGCTTAATTTCGTAAATCAGGTGATTGAGCGATTTTCAACGTTTACCAACATTTTGTTTTCGGATGAAGCTCATTTTCATCTTAATGGCCACGTAAATAAGCAGAACTGCCGCTACTGGAGTGCAACGAATCCGAAACGCAAACATCAGAAACCCCTACATTCGCCTAAAGTGACCGTATGGGCTGCGATGTCGGCGCGAGGAATTATCGGCCCTTACTTTTTTGAAGACGAAAGGGGGCGTGCAGTTACAGTGAATTCAGAGCGTTATGTGGAGATGTTAGACAACTTCTTGGTACCTGAACTGCAAAACTTGCCTGGCTATAACCAAAGAACATGGTTCCAACAGGACGGATCAACTTCACACACGTCCAATATGTCTCTGCCACGTGTTCGTGAAATTTTCTCAGGCAAATTGATCTCCCGGAGAGGTGACATAAATTGGCCTCCACGCAGTCCAGATTTAACCCCTATGGACTTTTTCCTATGGGGTTATCTTAAATCTAAAGTTTACGCCAATAAACCGACTTCACTGGCGCATTTGAAAGAAAATATCCGTCACGAAATGGCAGCCATCCCTGAGTCCACCTGCCGAGACGTCATAAGTAATTTTACTGTTCGATTAAATGAGTGCCGAGAACGCGAGGGTCTACATTTAGACGATATTATTTTTAAGAAATAAATCCCCAAAAAGTGTATTTTAATAATTAATAAACATTTTTTCTATATACGGCTTACTTTTTTTTTAATCGATCCACTAAATATAAAATTTCTTTTGAGACACCTTTTACATCTAACATTTTAAGTCGAACGTGTTCTCCGTTCGAATGATTGTTACTAAACTTTATCATACCAGTGAGCGTTTTATTCCAATCACGTTATTTCTAAATAATTTCTTGGTTAAATCATTGTCAGATCATTGTTATACCACTATCAGTGTTACTTCAATGAACGCTCGAGCTTAATTGGTATGATTACTAAATCTCCCTAAATATGCATAGTTAGTAATTTTTAACTTATATAACCTATAATAATTGGTATCTATAAAAGTTGCACCCCCCACATTTGTACGTGCCGCCACTCTCTGTTAACCATGGGTCGAAATGGGCTCAATCGGTTAAATTCTTGTATCTAGTATGCCTGTAAAAGTTTTCTAAATTGTACGTAGTCAGTTAAAACTTATCATGCGAAACCAATTTTATAAAATAATTTAGTATAATTATTAGTATCATCATGGGCTCAAGGACTATTAAACTGTACACATATCATAGTTAATTACATTTATTTTGCAAAATTAAAATGAACCTTGTTAAAATTCAAAACAATTATTTAAAATTGCTTTATAAAACCAACAATAATTTTGAAATTAACAAGTAAAATTAGTTATAATTTATTTAGAAAAAAATATATTTTCATATTATTCTTTAAACATTTGACATGCAACAAAAAATTTTAATTTTACCTAGATGAGTTAGCATTTAATTTATTATTTGATAGTTTAAATTTAGGACAAATCCTTGAAATATTGCAAAATAATTGTAAATTTGTTTATTACTTAATAAAATTTTGGTTTGTGATTAGAATTTTAAAATTTGTCGCCTAGACTCTAGTTTTGATATAGGTTTACGATTAGAACACTGTAGCTAGCACATAACTTTCGTCTTAAGACTGTGCGATGTACATTTTTTAGGTTTTCGTAGATATAATCACGAAACTCTTATACCGTCACTCATGAGCGGTAGAAATTGTGACTGAACGGCTGAACCTAGAGAAATGAAATTTGACATGCATATACAGCTTTTTGACCCACATAGGAAAAATATTGAAATTCAAAAAGAATTTATATACCTACATTTATTTTTCAAAAAATGTAAATTTCGAGTGAGGTTTCAAATGAAAGCTTTTCACTTACAGAAGTCCTCTCTTTTTGGAGAAGTCTTCCCACTTTTCAACGGGTCTTCAATTTTCCCTATAATCCAGATAGGTTGGTCTATTAAAAGTATTTAAAAAAAGACGAATGCAGATTTATATGAAATGGAATAATAAAACTGTAATTAATTAATTTCAGTAATTATTTTTTGTCATTCATGTTTCTTTTAATTATAAAATAGTGGTTTGGTAAATAAGTAGAAAATTTAAAAAAATAAAATATATACCTATCTTATTGTCTTTCAATTATTTTACTTTGTCAGTTCAAGATTTCGTTTATTGAGTATGCGTGGGTTTACTGATTTTATCTATTTATTTATTGTTTAATTTGTTATTATGGGAAAAAGACAAATTGTTGGCATGGGAAGAGACAAGAAAAGAGTACTTTTGGAGGTGTGGAATGGACATAAGAGAAGTACAGAGAAAGGGAAATGGAGGAACAGATATAGTAGAAGAATTGATAAGAAGGGATAAGGAGGTACAGGAGCAGGAAAGAACAGACAGAATAGACAAATCGCGTAGTGTGAAACGTTATAAAGAGATAAGAGTCAGCGGAATTCCGAGATACTTGAAGAGGAAAAGAGAAAGATCAGGGGATAGAGTCAGACGAAGAGAGGAAAAACAGGTACTGGGTAAATCCAGAGGACAAGCTCTGTAGAATATGCAAGGAAGAAGAGGAAATATTCGAGCATTTAGCGAAGAGATGCAGAGGGATGGCAGTCTGGGAAGAAGAGATAAAGGATGAAAATGGGTGAGTGAACTAGGGGCAAGAAGGAAGGAGATAGGAGAGGGTAGCCCGAAGGAGAATAGGAAGAAAGAGAGAGACACTAGAAGAAGAAGAAAGAAATGAAAAAATACTTATTTTGCAAAGAGATGCAGAGAGATGGTAGTCGCAGAGATGGTAGATGCAGAGAGAGGAAGAGATAAAGGAACTGATGAGTGAGATAGGTAAGCGAGAAAGATGGGTGAGAGAACTGAGGGCAAGAAGGAAGGAGATAGGAGAGGGAAGCCGGAATGAGAACAGGAAGAAAGATAGGGACACTGGAGGAAGAATAAAGAAATTATAATTTTTTTTTTTGTAATAATATTCATATTGTAATATTATTTTATTTTTATTTCTTTGTAGTAGTTAACACCCTAAACGCCGCAAGGCCTAGGGGAAATAAAGAATATATATATAGATACTTGCACGTCTTAAATTTCATTTCGTGGTCTTTGATCTTCCTGAACGATATAGGTTACATTAATGTTTCTCAACCGAGGAGGCGGTATTCCCAGGTGTGCTGCGAAAGCAAATTAATGAACCGATTTGAAAAATTCTTCTAGTAATATATATAGCTTAGACCTGAGAGAGTGTAGAAAAATAGCAACTAGTCTCGCAGAACACTGAAAGGTTAAACCTCTTTGGCATGTCCCCTCGACAACGACCGCGACGTCGACCTGAACCTCGACCGCGAGCATCAAGGCATCTTCGGCATGTCCGTCCCTAATCGCCGCACCCGAGCGGCGGGTATGCTGGCGGCACCTCTGCCAATACGTTTTTTTGTTTCACTTATTGTACACATTTCATATAAAAATCTTTAAAAATGCGAACAGGCGAAAGTAATATGATTGTGGGTTCTTATATGTTTCATTTTGTATTTTATATAGGGGCGCTTATTTATCTTTTAGCCTCAGGTGAAGAAATATCTACGGCAGAGTTCTACTAAAATGTATTTTGAGCTAAATCCTTATGTTATAATACATATTAATCCCTTTACCCCGCTGCTTCGGGTTATTGGACTAAACCGTGGGTTTGTTGTAGTAGAAAATATCAATATAAGACAGTTTGGTGTGTTGCTAGGACCTTATTGATCTTTAAACTAAATCCCACAAAACTCGTATTGAAATATAGAATAAACAGTACATACTTCAGTATAAACAACCTCTCTTGGGAATAAGGAAATCTTTTCTTTGACCCAGTTTAACTTGTTTCCTTAACAACTCAATTTATCTTATGTGCCATTTAAAAATGCATCTTAAGGAAAATCCCAAATTCTACACGTAACAAAAGGAATTATCTGGTGAATTAATTTTTTTAAACTGGCCTTGGTACAATGCCTCAGCCGACATGCGATCTTTGGGAGGTAATTAGGGGAGGAATGATTAAAAATATACGCGAACAGCGCGGTACATAGTAAGTGGAGTGATGAAATTGCGACTTGATATCATGCAACGAGTTGACTGCCATTGAGTTTGTTCGCTTAATCATTTCATTAGATCTTGCACTTCTACACCTCACCTATTTTCCTTAACCATGCCTCTACAATGATCCGTTGTGGAAGAGTTAACCGGGCAAAATTTAAATTGATTATTAAAGTATTAGCATTTATTTATTTATTTATTTGTTCTTATTGATTGCATCAAGCACAGACATTTGAAGTTTTCTATTGACATTTGAATGAATGATGATGAATTTCTCGTAAAATACTTTCTACTTGACTAATTTAACTTAATATTGTTACATTTTTATATTTTAGTCCCAAAAACCGAAAACATTTTTCTTTTCATTGACAGATCTTATAATTTTGTTTGACAAATTATTATATATAGCATTTTCTTTTGTATGAACCCTTGTCTATGGCAAGCCCTACAGTATAAATATAACCGGATTTATTGTACAAAGACCATCACTGAGATTTCCATTTAGTTCTATATGTACATTTAGCTACTAGTATGTTTCTATGTCCTTTGTGTTTATATATGTATGTGAGTGTGTAGTAACTCTTGGCACAGCTGATTGTCAGAGGGTCAGCTGTTTGCCTTTCGGAAAAACTCGGCAAGGTTCGTTTACTAACGATTACAGTGATTCCAAATAGGTATTTGTTAAGAAAATTACACTGCAAAAGTACTTCAATTTAAAACGTCAATTTTTATACACTCATTTACATTTAGAGAAAATGTAAATTTATTGTTATCATATACCATGCAAAATTAGTCTGTAAATTGGGAAGCGTGGAAAATTGCTCTTTGAAACCAGGAGTACTCACGATAGGAAATAAATTATTATTATTACTATACAATGGAACGAAAGCAGAGCTTGTGAGTTCCATAATAGCAACAAAGAAAATAACAATTACAAAAAAAACATAGACTACATTACTGGTTTACAAAAATTGTACTAAAAAACGTTTGTTAAAACAAGTAAAGGGCCAGTTTATTTTTAAAATTGTTAATAGGGATTTGCAGCTAAGCACCCTACCATCTGGTGAGCGTTTCATGAACTTGTGTACATCATATAACATTTCGTTTTGTGTATTGGTTTTGTATGAAGTTTGTTTTTAAAGTTTTATTATAATCATTGAAAAATGTATAATACATATTGTTGTGTGCCTATGTGCAATTCATTGAAAAGAAGAAACCCGGAAATATCGTTTCATTTGTTTCCACTAATATCAGACACCGTATGGTTCGAAACAAAATTGGGAAAGCAAGAGGTTAGGAATCGACGCGATGTTTAGATAAACAATTTAAAAATTGGAAAAAAAGTGAACCCTTGTATCAAAGTTTGCTCATTACATTTTAATGATAGTGACTACAAAAAATATTTTCAATTTTGTATTTATTATCGCATATCTTGAAAATTCCTGTTATTATGTGTGGGTTTATAATGCACAAGTTTGTAGGCATAATGCATAAATCTTTATGAACTCTCTGTTTTTTTCACTCCACACAATATTATATGCCCAGCATTGTAGATTTCTACCCCTTGGTAAACAGCACGGGAATTATTATTTCCCCCAATATAGTTAAAATAATCGACAATGGAAAACCGCCATAACTTAAAACCAGATCACAAAATGTAGTATTTTAGATGTTTACAAGTAATGTCACTTCACAAAATCAGAAAATCCCAAACAATTATTTATTTTTTGTCGTTTTTTGATACACTTTTCGCTATTATTTACTAGTAAATGTCAAGTGGTATCTGATTTAGAATGGTTTCAAGAAAATCCGCGTGGCGCTACGATCTTAAAATTTTTCCCCTATAGAGGTACTATAATCGATGACATAGTTCGGTAAGGTATTCCACATATCGAACAGTCGATTAGTGAATAAGTTAGCAGTCTTTCTTCATTTTAAATCTATGTCCACGCTGTATGTTATCGTTGTTTAGATAAATAACGACGACACATCACAAGAAAACGAATTGGACGCAACCCGCGAACTCGTCGATCCACCTACTTGATGAGCTTTAATTCACGTAATCGAACTTCATATGATGGCCTGCTATACCCAATAGAATTCGAGTTGCTCTGCGTTGCACATTTTCAATAAGGTTAATGTCTTTCGACAAATATGGCGACCAAATGGCAAAACCAAACTCCAGATGAGGACGAACATACATTTTGTACAGAGAGCAGAACAAAGTAGGAGATGGACGATAGAAAGATTTCTTTACTAAGAATACCATTGAATTCGCTTTCTTTGCACATTTAAGAACATATATGAACCATTGCAGGTTCGAAGTATTCGTAATCCCAAGATCTACTTGTGTAGAAACATATTTAATTTGTTGTCCATTTATTTGGTACTGAACTAATTGATTATTAGATCCGTTGCAGTACGACCGTTTTTTCTGGATTTAAGGGTTATTATCCACTTATTTGACCAGTCCATAAATTTATCCAGATCATCTTGAAGAATTGATGCATTCGTAAGAAGATTATTATATAATTTGGTGTCATCAGCATAAAAAGAGCATGAGAAAGAAATTTTGGATTTCAGATCGGCAACATATATTAGAAAAAGAAGAGGTCCAAGTACTGAACCTTGTGGTACACCACTGAGGACTTCTTCAGGGTCAAAAAGATGGTCACCCACTCTTACTTGAAAGTTCATGTCCGATAAAAAGGCGGATTTTTTTAAATAAAAATGTGAATTATCTCACAAACTATTAAATTTCCGATGTGGGTGACTTATTTAATCTTTATCGTATTATCATAAGCAATACATTTACAAAAAAAAAAAATCATTGTAGTGATAAAACTCAACTCGAATTTTTTTTTTTTAATACCCAAAGTTTTGATGACTGATGAAGCTGGTTTTATAATAATAATAATAATAATAATACTTTATTACCCAAAAATCAGTACAGATCAAGGCTCGTCATGAGCAGTGTATAATAAACACAATAATATTAATAAGAATTAATTTTTGTACCTCCTCATATAAATACAACAGTATTAACGCGCAGTATTAATTCAAGTTTTCGAAAATACCACGGTCCGGGAACTTGTTTCGCAGGGCACCGTTCTCTGTACATATTTACCGCAGCATGAATATTAAAACGACACAAATTGTACACCTTTAACATATCATTTTTTTTTTTCGTCACGGGCAGAATTATTAATTTTCTCGTTGTAATACTAATCCAACAGATAATAAAACAGATAAATTCTAAATGTCTAACAACAAGTAATGTAACAAAATAAGAATGTTCATTTATTTTTCTTCATGGCATTATAACGAGGTTTTAAATTGCGGTATTAAATTAAATTGCAATTTTCTCAATTATTTTGTGATGTAAGATTATGACTTGTTTATATCGTTGAATTCAGAATAAAATACTTTTTCGAATAAGCAAACAACAATTGTGTGTTTCCATTTGTAAGGGCGTCAAGAGCGGGCCCGGGCCTCAGTAAAACAATGATTTCGGGTCCGGGCCCCCGGGAAAAAATTAATTTCGTTAGTACTGATAACTGATGACAGCTAAATACATAAACAAAGTGTGCAGTCAAATATGATCTAAGGCCTGGGGACCTATAAACACTGTTATTTCAATTATTATTTCTTATTATAATTGCCGATAAAGAAATCAAAGAAAATATGCAACAAAATCGCAAATAATAAAATTGGATAGTGATTAGTAAAGAGAAGAATCTAGTCCCGGGTCCTGCCCCGTATTGGTATTTTGTATCGGTTTTCTTTGAAATAAGAAAGTTGCGTATTTTGAGAAACACTGGTGGAAACATAAAATAGCTTCACTCATTGATATTCTCTTACACAAATAAAAATTGTTGTCAACATTTTGACTATTTTTAGCATGGTGTCTGTTTATCTATCTGCCTGCCTGCCTATCTGTCTGTCTGTGTATGTATATCTGTCCGTCTGTCTGTCTGTCTGTCTGTCTGTCTGTCTGTCTGTCTGTCTGTCTGTCTGTCTGTCTGTCTGTCTGTCTGTCTGTCTGTCTGTCTGTCTGTCTGTCTGTCTGTCTGTCTGTCTGTCTGTCTGTCTGTCTGTCTGTCTGTCTGTCTGTCTGTCTGTCTGTCTGTCTGTCTGTCTGTCTGTCTGTCGGTCTATATGTCTGTCTGTCTGTCTGCCTGTCTGTCTGCCTGTCTGTCTGTGTGTCTGTCTGTCTGTTTTAAACGAATTTTTATGAAACTTCATGTTTAAGTTTTTGACATCAATGCCACCATTCGGTCAACTTTTGATAAAAAGCAGTTAACCGTAAGTAGACGTTTACTCGAGTCATTTTTAAGTTTTTGGCGAATATTTCGGAACAGAGTAATATTTAGAAAAATATTAATTTGACGTTGTTGTTACAACAAGAGAATAACAACTTTTATTTGATTTTTTTTGGTTTATGATTTTTTTTTTTTTTTGGTTTAGTGTAATATTTTATTTACTAAATTTATCATATGGATGAGCAGTAGCGGCGCCAGCGGGGTGTTCGGGTGGGCCCGAGTCCCTTCAGAAATGCTTGGAAAAAAATGTGTGCGCAACAAGAATCTGTTTTTTAAGAAAGTCATCACTTGTTTTTTAGAAGTGAAGACTTTTTTTAGGCCATCACTTTTTACCTGTCCATTAATAACGATAAAAAATGATGCCCTCCTCAAATATATCCTGGCCTCCCAGATTTTACTCAAATATTTTCTGGTCCCTCCAGATTTTAAGAACTAGCGCCACCACTGTGGATGAGCGAACGGTGTATGGAAACGCAAAGTGAATTCCTTGATTTAGTTTCGGATTTTTAAAACATGTTAAAATGTATCTTATTTTATTATTTATTCTGATAGCCTTCCTTTTTAGGGTTTTGTAGGTATGACCAAAAAACCCTTATACCGTCATTTTGTCGTCTGTCTGTCTGTCTGTCTGTCTGTCTGTCTGTCTGTCTGTCTGTCTGTCTGTCTGTCTGTCTGTCTGTCTGTCTGTCTGTCTGTCTGTCTGTCTGTCTGTCTGTCTGTCTGTCTGTCTGTCTGTCTGTCTGTCTGTCTGTCTGTCTGTCTGTCTGTCTGTCTGTCTGTCTGTCTGTCTGTCTGTCTGTCTGTCTGTCTGTCTGTCTGTCTGTCTGTCTGTCTGTCTGTCTGTCTGTCTGTCTGTCTGTCTGTCTGTCTGTCTGTCTGTCTGTCTGTCTGTCTGTCTGTCTGTCTGTCTGTCTGTCTGTCTGTCTGTCTGTCTGTCTGTCTGTCTGTCTGTCTGTCTGTCTGTCTGTCTGTCTGTCTGTCTGTCTGTCTGTCTGTCTGTCTGTCTGTCTGTCTGTCTGTCTGTCTGTCTGTCTGTCTGTCTGTCTGTATGTCTGTCTGTCTGTCTGTTCGGTAAAAATTGTAGCCAAACGGCTAAACCTAGAGAGTTGAAATTTGGCATGCTTATACAACTCTTTGACCCGCACATAGGAAAAATACTAAAACATCTAAAAAACATACCCCCCTAAAAATATAAACAAATATGTGCTCATCGAACACAAAAATATTTTTTTTAAATTCTGAGTAGGGTATCAAATGAAAGCCCTTAGTACGTGGATCAACGATCAAATTTTTATTTTTGCAAAATAATTTATTTTGATGCGATTTTTGCCAAAAATGTGCAAAAAAAATTTTGTCCCACACCCTGTAGCCCAGATGGTTTAAACTAAAAATCTAAAAAAATTCTAAGTAATGTATATTGGTGTGAACCGAAATAGTACAACAGGAATTTTTGATCAGATTATGTTTTTGGAAAATAACGCATTTTTTGTGGTTTTTTGGTTCACAAAGTACAAAAGTTATACCAATGTTTTTTTTTGCATTTTTATTATGTTGAAATTATTTTGTCAAAATTCTAGTTATATTTTGACAAATGTTGTATTTAATTTTTATGAGCGTAAATTTAATAACCAGTCTTATTATATGATTAACAGACGATAAATTATTTTAAAAATATCGTTCATTTTGCCGTGATTACTACAAAGTAAAATTTGTCCTACACACTCAGCATACCGCCTTCACTTATTATATACCTGCGAAACCCTGAAATGTGTGAATATTCACACTTCACATTAATTTTTTATCATGACGTCGGTTCGTCTCTGGTAGAATTCTGGTAGATTTTATTGGTATATTTGGTGAAAAATGAATCCCCACTGACCACCACAGTCGAAGGCGTTACACACTTCCAATAAGAGATTGAACTGCCTGTTTTCATTATTCTTATGGTATGATTACATTATCGATTGACAGAAGAACACGCAATTCTAAATTTACTTGAAGCATGACTATTCACAAATTAAAGACAAGAGTTTCCCCGATACTTATTTTTCCAATAAGTAATATTGGCAATTTTGTGTACATACCGACATTTGTTTTTTTCGGATTTATGGTATAACCAAGAAACTCTTTTACCTTATGTGTCTTGGAGTGGAACTAGAAAAGTGAAATTTGACATATACATAGAATTTCGTTTATCCGACCTTCGATTATTCGACCAAAAGGAAAAGATTTATGTGAATTTTCACACATTTCAGTGTTTTGTAGTTATTTAATAAGTGTAAAAAGCCAACTGCTGGATGATTAGGACCAGACGCGCACCCAGGGACAGGGGCGGACTTTGGCCTAGCTCCTTATTTTTTTTTAGGCCCGTAGGATGGTTTTATTATGATTTTTTTCCATTCTTTTATGATATTTTTGATTAGTAGGGCCCGCAATGAGAACCTTGCCTAGGGCCTCGATTTTTAGTCCGTCACTGCCCAGGGGGGGCTCAGAGACTTCAGCCCCCCCCTCCAAGAGCTCAAAAAACATGTGGTTGGTATGGTTATTACACGCGTTTTTGTTAAAATAATGAAGTTTAAGAACCTTTTTCATAATTTCGTCTTCTGAGCACCCCCCCCCCCCCTACATTCCTGGGTACGCGCCTGACTAGGACAATATTTTTTTCTATAATCATATTAAACTGGAAAGTTTTCTGATAATCATTTTATTCGTTAATTTGAATACTAAGAGCTTTAATTTATTTTTTTTTAAACTGAATTTAAATAATTCTTGAAAAGGCACAATTAAATTTAAATTAAAAAATCCCAGCGTTTTTTTTTTCTTCTGCGATTTGCTTTGTATTTTAAAAACCTTCATTAAATTAATAAAAAATATATTGATAAATGGCCTAATTTTTTTTTTTCAATTCAAAAAAGATTTTTTCTCTTTTAACAGCGTGTTATTCGATTTATTTGTACAGCATGCTTCAGAGCTCTTAAATTAATAGATTGTCACTAACATGTTTGTCATATGGTGAGAGGAGCAACCGTTCAGACCTCTAAATTTAATACGTTGTACATTGTCGATTGTGGATAGTTTTCTAAACTTATAGCTAGTGAGTTGTTTTAATGAGACAGACATATAAACACATTGACTATCTCAGTCTACATCGGTGAGAACGTTCATGTTGTATGCCTTTACATAACCCAACAAAAAGTCATCGCGCCGATTACAACAAATCTCGCCCAAAATTACAAAGACGAACAGTAAATATGATCAATTTAGGTTATTAGGTTAGGTTTAGATTGCAAAAATCTAGGACAGCAGAATTAGGAAAACGATAATAGATAATAATCGTGTTCAAAGCCATCGTGGTTGGTTTAAAGACACACAAATGTTATACTATTCGCAACCCACTAATTTCCTTGGCTATAAACGATGCCAACAGGCATCTTAACAACGTTAAAATAATATATTAAATTTATGCATTGGTCACAGTCCACAGTAACTAATTTAAAGAGCTATGAACGCAGCTTAAGTATTAAACTACTATAAAATGATTCATTCCTGTTTCGATATCTGAAAACTAAAGGCGGAGTTTTCACACATGAGCGCTACACCACTTGCATTACAGAATGTAGCTCGCAGAAAAAAATTTCAGCTGGTAAATTTTTTTTATTATATTTTTAATTTCAAAAGAAGACGTACACTACCTTAGACATAAATATAAAAATGCCATAACATTATTAGCCATAATTTAACCATGAATTAAGAAAATAATCCATTTCGTCAAAAACAGTCAAAATTTCGTATTTTGACTGCACATTTCTTCTGTACATTTTTCCAGATTTTTAGATTTTTTTTAGCACATTTTTGGCAAAAATCATTTCTACTTCAAAATTACTTTTCGTTCCTTGATCTACGTCTTAACCCTTTACCGCATAGTGTGCCATATATGGCACATTCCGATTTTTTTTTTTTTTTTACTTTTAAAACTGAATCAGAACATTACTTCATGAATGTTCATTATGCCACATACACAGCAATGGATCCTGCAGTATCTCAATGAATGGGCTGCAATAGATTTGGATATCAAGCGGAATTTACACTTCAACGATAACTCTGAATTTATTGAGAAAGGTCAACTAGAAGATACGACCTTTTCTTTCAAAAATTCGAGGGCGACTGCTTTTAATTCTTAATGAAGAACACCTAGCAATTGACGAGCAAATAATACGGAATCATTTTCTTTTGTAACATAATGTAGAATCATAATGTTCCATGTATGGCACAAACCCTAAATTATTATTTTAATTATTATTTTTTCATAAAAATAATAATAAATATTTTAAATATATTTTTTTCATTAATTTTTCTATCAATAAGAACCAATTCCTAATGCTCATGAATTATTTCAGCCAAAAATAAAAATTCATGCAGTAAACGGTTAAGAGTTTTATTTTCATACTACAAAATGAAATTTGTAAAAACTATTTTTTCGACGTAAAAAATCGATATGTTTCGAAAAACTAATCTGATTAAACATTTCTGTTTCCCATTAATACACATAATGATTTAGATCAGTGTTTCTCAACCAAAAACGCACCGCGGACCAGTATAATATATAATTTTCTAACGCGGACCACTAATAATAATTGTTGGTTAATTTTTTGCAAGAAAACAAATATATTTAATGTGCTACTAAATACATTTATTTTATTTCTAGAAAATCACAGAAAGTTTACAAAAAATAAACAAAATATAAATTATTTACATACAAAATATGCAAAAAATTTAAAAAAAAACTGCAAAAAACAGGTATAAAAACTTTCGCGGACCACTAACTTTTCCAGGGGACCACCTGCTGAGAAACACTGATTTAGATCACCCCCTCTGAGAATTAGGGTGAGGGACAAAAGTTTTTTGACACATTTTTTCTACAACCCCATTAATAAAAATTGATTTTTAAATAATAAAATGATTTCAACTTGCGTTAAAAGGTTTCATTTTTATATCAATATTTATTTTTTCGTTAAGTACATATTTGTTTATATTTTTCCCGCGATGAGTTTTTTGAACTCTCAAAAGTTTTTCTATATGTGGGTCAAAGATGCAAAGATTCAACAAGCATGCCAAAATTCAATTTTCTAGGTCCAGCCGTTTAGCTACAATTTCTACCGTACAGACAGACTGACAGACACATGAGCGACGTTATAAGGGATTATTGGCAGTGATGGCATCCTACCGGTTCGGACCGGTTCGCTCGAACCGTTTCTTAAAATTATTGAAACCTTAGAGAACCGGTTGTTAGAGTTATTAAAAATAAATGAATTACTCTGACTTCAGTTTTGAATCGTGCGCCGTGCCCTGCAGTGTTGCAAATGTAATATTTATTTTATAGGTTATTAATAATACGCTCTTAAAAATTTGTCCTTATATTTAATAAATGGAAGTAAGTGATTTGTTTTCACTCTTAAAAATACAGAATCGGTTCCTAGATATCACATGACTTTATAGAACCGCTTCCTGAAAATTTCGGATACCATCACTGATTATTGGTCATACCTACAAAACCCTAAAAAGGAATACAGATCATACTCGATTACGCGGTAAATGCGTTCCAGAAGTTACCATTACAGTAGATCCTTATTAATCCGGATTACTGGAAAGAAATGCTTTTCCGGATGAACTGAAATAACCTAAAAGAACAATAGAAAGTGCATTCAAACTTCTTTGCACTTCTTGGACTTTATAGCAACCAAACACGTCTATTATATATTTAAAGGTCAAGGTCTAATGTAAGATGTAAAGCAACGCAATATATACGTTATAAATATGTTGATGTGCCCTACGGACCTATCTCTGTATTACTCGAAACGTTTGCTGCAGAAATTGGTTTAAAATATTTCTGTATTCTGTTGGGAGACTTTGGAGTGTATTTCCTTCGCTAATAATTTCGCAGAGGTATCTCAAGTGGGCTCAAACTAATCAAAGAACGATATACGTTTGAATCTACATCTGAATATAAACTGCTTTGGTGTACGTCATAATTACGATAATCAGTTATGTGACCAATGCGATAGTTGACTTCCAGCAACTTTTAAAACTACCCAGCAAACATTTTTATATGGGCCAGTACGGTTGAAGCACATACTCCCCGGCATTGAAAGTAATGAGCCAGTACCCCGGTGTCCCTGTGGCCGTTAGCTAGCCCATTGGCGTATCAGTTGCCGGCCCAGCAGCGGTAAAGTGCAAAATAATCACATTAAATGCTGGTAATGTACTTCGTATAGGAGAAGTGCGAAATACAAATGTGAAGTATATTATTAATACTGGCGTTGCACAAACTTTTTTTGCCAGCAATTTACCAACAGAAAAAGCAGTTTGCCGGCATTCGGCCGATGGTTGAATGTTTGCTGGGTACGCATTTCCTATTTTTACACTACTTTTTTTTTGCTGTCCAGATTAAAAGTCCGTACTATGAGGGCCTTTATTAACCCATTAATACCCGGAGGTAGAAAAAACAATTATTTCAGGACAAAATTTATTTACTATAAACAAATACACATATATCAAGATATAACTAAAAAAATAATAGTAGTAATTTTTTATAGCCACTAAAGGTACACAAAATGTTGCGTTTAAGTAACATTGGGACTCACGATTTATGTAAAGTTTATTAACGTGTACGGAATGCAGACTGGATGCAACAGTCTGCAACGAATGCAACAGTCTGGATGCAGATGTACTTAACACTTCTTGCACATGTAGATTTTGTTACTTTTGCACTGCCTACATCTCCTTCTTACTTTATTCTCTTGTTTTATTACAGTATGACCAATATTGTCATATCTCACTTCAGATGGTTACGGTCTTTTGGATGGCCTTCCGTAGTTCGTAGACATACCTTGTGACCTAATATTTCCTTCGGCCTGATCTTCAGTTTTCATAAGAGAAACAGCCAAATAAGATTTGAAGTCTAGCTGTGATATTCAGATCAATTCTGTAAAAAGTTCTACAAGATAAAATATTATAAAAAATATAATGCCTTTCATTCGTGATAGTAACTGACCTTGCTCATAGTGACATATTAAGTTACTATTTTCATAGTAACTGAGTTACAGAATTGGTCTGATTATCAGAATAATTTTCTTAGCTTTACTTTTAGTTGTTTTAGTAAAAATCTTTATCCTTTTTGATAAAGCAATTTCTTCTTCAATAAATTGTTCTAAATCTAAAGTTTCTTCAGGAAGATTTGTATGAACTTCATATGTTCCAGTTATTCTGGCAAATCTTTCTCAATCTCACACATATCTTCATCAATATTTTCTTCGTCTGTGATTACATCCACAGGTGGTGGTATGTATACCGCGTCAATTTTTTCAGTTACTTTCAATTCTTCGTCCTCGACACTCAGCTCACGACAGAACTAACAAAAAATGAGAACCGCGTTTAGTAAAAATATATAATAAATATTTGTATAATATTTCATCATGATAAATACTTACTTGACTTAAATATTTCAATATATAAAAACAATTGTATTACTAATAATACGAACGCGATTAATTTAGTATGAAAACATAAGTAAACTAACTGTATTATAAGTGAAAATGCGACAATGGTTTTGCTCGAAAAAGTCTGGATACAGAAATATGAACATATTCTGTAATCCCAAAGTTGCGTAAACGCTATATTATAAGTAACCAGTGTTATAATAGATACATTTAAAAAAATATTTAGATACAGATACAGATACCTAAGAAAATTTGTATCTAGATGCAGATACAGATACAGAATTATAAAAAATATCTAAATATATAAATATCTATAAATAAGATACAGCTAGATACTTTTGAAAAAACACTGAAAAATGAAAATACAATATTTTTACCAAACAAACAGTGCATGTTAATCAGTATTATACAGGCTGTTCAAAAATGATCGTGACGTCACAAAAAGCCCACTAAATTCAAGGTAAAAAACTATTCTACGGAATAAATTTGTACTAAATAACGTATGTATTATGTATATGTGATAACGTATGAGCTGCGTATTTATAAGATTAATGTTAGTTTTATAGATACTTAGAATATCTTATAGATGTTCTTGTTAAGAGAATGTTCCTGTCAATCAAATTTTAGCTCTAATTGAAATGGAATTCGTGTAATGTCACGATCATTTTTGATCACTAATAAAAAATTAATGATAAGAAATATGTGATTATTTTATTTTTTTCTCATTCGATACAAATTTAATTTATAAACAAAATTTTAGTTGACATTCTCACGCTTACATATTAAATAAATATGAACGTTTAATAATTTTTTCAATTCTACGTCCTTTAGGAAACCCACCTACTTATCTTACTGATTTCAATTAGGAAATAAACTTAATATCCACACTAGCATCGCCGACACTTGGGTGAGGCGGACTAGAGCCAGTCCTCAAGTCAAGAAATGCCTCAAAAAAATTATCAAAGTGTATTTTAAATCACTGGATTTGTCTTAAGGGCCTTAATTTGTCTTGCCCTAGGCTTCACAGAACTACGGTCCACTCTCAAACAACTTGTGTGGATATAATTTTTCATATGTTTTTAGTAAATTGCTCATCAAAATAGCAACAATAGTTATTCAAAAAGTTAGTTTTCATTAATAATTTATGAAAAACCATTTTCCTTAAGTGTTGCACCTACTATTGTGGTACCTAAAAACCTACTGTTTTTACGGCCGTTCAAAAGCTACGAAAAACGAGTGAGAATATATATTTTTTTTTGACATTCCATATAAATTTAATTTGTAAACGTGTTGTTTTCTGAATTTTGTTTATAGTAAAAATAAAATATTTAAAATGACCATTTATAATTAAACTATTAAATCAGCTCGGTATCAAGGTATAAAAATAAAGTAACGACCAAAGTATCTGAAATACAGATACAAGATACTTAAATTTAAATATCTAGATACAGATGCAGATACATATTTCAAAAAGTATCTAATTTGTATCTAGATACTTGTAAAAGTATCTATTTACTGTATCTAGATACTTGTAAAAGTATCTAGTTACTGTATCTAGATCAGTGGCGCACCCAGGGAGGGGGCCCGGGTGCCCAGGCCCCCCCTAAGAAGGAAGGAAAAAAGAAGGAATTAAAAATAAAAACACACAAACACACTAGAAAATTTTTAAAATAGAGATGAGGACCTTTGTTTTTAGGTCGTCACCTGTATTTTAGAAGTGAGGACATTTTTTTTTAGGTCTTCACTTCATATTTTCATAAATTAAATAATTTTGTCTTCCCCCCCCCCAACAAAAATTCCTGGGTGCGTCACTGATCTAGATACTTGTAACTAGATACATTACAACACTGCAAGTAACCGCTTATTATACAAAAACTAGTATAAATTGAACTATTGGCTTAAGACGTTATTCGAAATTCAGTTTAAGTAAAGCCATTTTGATATATAATTGCGGCATTTTTTGTTTCTATTTATTTATTTTTTGTTCATCAAGTTGGGACAGATTAGTTACCGTATTTTTCGGACTATAAGACGCACCTTTTTACATAGAAAAATGGACTCAAATTTTGGGTGCGTCTTATGGTCCGAAGGTAACATTAAAATATATTTTTCTAAAAATCATCTTATAAATTTGAGGTGCGTCTTATAGTCCGAAAAATACGGTACACTGATCGTCCAGATTGATATCGTCCAGAAGCCAGGAGTCACAGTTGGGAGTCGGAGTCGGAAGTCGGAGTCGGAAGTCGTAGACGGTTTTCAAAAAAATCGATTTGGGAGTCGAGAGTTGGACGTATTTTATTTTTCTGCCGAGTCCCCATCCCTGCTAGATACCTACAAAATCCTAAAATATGTATTAATTTACACTGCGCATCACTATTTTAATATTATTATTATTTTTCTTTATTATATTTTAGTTATGTAAATGAAAGCGTACCCTTCATTATAGAATATAACCTGACTAGAATTTGAGATAGGTTTCGTAGTGCTTTTAGTTATAATTCAATATGCATGAAAATGTAACACAAAGCATATTTTATTAAAAATATTGCGAATATAATTTAACTTAGTATTGTAATATAATAAGATGAAATTATATTGCCATTTGTGTGACAACCACAATATTTTTAATTAAAAACATCAAAAGTCATTTGAAATAAATCTGCTGTTTTTTAATCAACCTATATATAAATATAATTAAATACTTGCTTTGTAATATACTTCCGGAAAATACAAAAGAGAGAGGGTAAATAGAAAACCTTTGAACTCGAGGTCATATAAATCTTGCTAAACTCAAATAATTTGTCAATGATACACGTCTAATAGGGGTTCAGGTCGGGGTAGTGCATTAACCTCGTTTGACCCGTTATTACTCAAATACTGGGCTATTTCGAATAAATATTCTATATCAATATGATTGAAGCGTAATAACTGCGTTCATAATAGTGGCCTACATCCCTTTGCGACAGTTTGTTTGTTTGTCCATCAGAGTATTACAGGTTTCCCTGTTCAATTAGATATTGCAAATCACAAATATTGGGAGCAATAAAATCACAACACACTGTTTTATTTAGCGTATGTAATATTGTTTGCATACGTGTAACATTAATATTAGACAAATTTTGTTCTAATTTTGTATAATTATTAAAATATTTGAATATTGGACTATATGCTAATAATTTTAAAACAATATGATTTAAATTACATTGGTCTACATTAAATTGCTCTCTGAGATAATTTTGCTATTCTGGGTTTAAACAGGAGTTGGTATCCACTTTTAAAAAGATTATTCTCAAATTTTTTTAATAAAGAAAACAGACATAGCTGTAACCCCTAGATGAAACATATTGTAATATAAATAAAATAAAAATATAAATATGAAATTCCACAAAATTAAATAATATATTCTGGGTAATCCAATAGTGGTTATATCTTCGTACGACTACTATGGAACTGTCTCATTTCGATACTGTTACGGACTTAACGGACAACCCTGTCTCAATCCCCTCTCTGGCCAAAAACTTTCGCTAAATGTTTCCCCAATTTTCACGACACTGCTCGTCTCTTTGTAGATTTCCCGTATTCTATTAATGATATCTCCGTTAATAATTTTCTTCCTCATCATTGCCCAGAGGCTTTCTATGTCTATGGTGTCGAATATTCTCCCCTCAAGTGAAAGTTCTTGATACATGGATTACCAATTGCATTTTTTTTATCAATAAATAATGGAATTATTATTTGATATAAACATTATATTAAAGCAGTGACGGAACTTTAAATATCCCGAAGTTTCCTGACATTTTTAGAGTTTTGTAGGTATGACCAAAAAACCCTTATACCGTCATTTTGTCGTCTGTCTGTCTGTCTGTCTGTCTGTCTGTCTGTCTGTCTGTCTGTCTGTCTGTCTGTCTGTCTGTCTGTCTGTCTGTTCGGTAAAAATTGTAGCCAAACGGCTAAACCTAGAGAGTTGAAATTTGGCATGCTTATACAACTCTTTGACCCGCACATAGGAAAAATACTAAAACATCTTAAAAACATATCCCCCTAAAAATATAAACAAATATGTGCTCATCGAAAAAAAAAAATATTTTTTTATAATTCTGAGTAGGGTATCAAATGAAAGCCCTTGGTACGTGGACTAACGATCAAATTTTTATTTTTGCAAAATAAATTATTTTGAAGCGATTTTTGCCAAAATTGTGCAAAAAATTTTTTGTCTCACACCCTGTAGCCCAGATGGTTTAAACTAAAAATCTGAAAAAATTCTAAGTAATGTACATTGGTGTGAACCAGAATAGTTCAACAGGAATTTTTTATCAGATTAGGTTTTTGGAAAAAAACGCATTTTTTGTGATTTTTGGCTAATAATGTACACAAGTTATAGCTTTGTAACAAGCAACACTCTAACGTGTGTGCTGGTCTAGTGGTATTTGACGCTGACTTTTCACCCATGTAACCCGATCCGATAGGGATCGAACCCTGGAGAAGAGACTATATATATATATATATATATATATATATATATATATATATATTTTTAATTTCTATATTGTTTAAATTATTTTTTCAAAATTCTAATTATATTTTGGCAAATGTTGCATTTAATTTTTAAAAGCGTAAATTTAATAGCCAGTGGAAATTGTTTAAATTATAATTTAATTCTGTTTCAATGTACACGAAATCAGAAGGGCGGAACTTATAACAACCAATGGAAGCCATAGGCGCAATTTTGAAATTCTTAATGAACCTTGCTATATAAAAACAAATACTGCACATATTTAGAAACCTAAATAACGGTATTAGGCGTTCGAATTAAAATTAACAAAAAAAAAAATTAATATAAAATTTGTTTTCGCATCCAAAATAATCATCATTCACTTACTAAATACCTGCAAAACCCTGAAATGTGTGAAAATTCACACATCACATCCATTTTTCTTTGGATAATTCTTTGTCTGGTATGTGGTTCAGAATGTATATATTATTTATCGTACTTCTGTGTTCTCTGAAGCCTGTTTGGTTGTCAGGATTGGAATTTTTGTAATTATTGCAAATAAATTATGTACAAATTCACTAGAATAATTGTAAAGCTATACATGTCCCAGGAATTATGAATAATCCCTTTTTTGCAAAATACAGGATGGGCCATGGGAACCTGATGATTTTTGAATGAACATTACATTATATCAGTCATGTGATGACCATTCTGTTCATAACATTTTTCAAGTCAGTTCATAAATTCTTGGTGAACGCGGTCCAATAGAGCTTCAATCGCCTGGACTTCTGCACGAATGGCATCCTTTAGTTCATCCAATGTTCTGAGTTTGTTCTCATAAACACGAACCTTTAGATAACCCCAGAGAAAGAAATCGCATGTTGTCAAATCATAGCCAAACAAAAAACATTGCGTTGCGGATAGTCACGGTTTCAGCTCCTGGACTAAAGTCAACTTGTATGGATGAAACTTCAGATCTTGTTTAACAATACGACGGACTGTGGAACGACTTACTCTTAAGGCTTGAGCGTGTTTTCGTGCAGAACGCCTTGGGCTTCTTTGGAAAGCCTCCCTCACCCTCTCCACATTTTCGGGGGTCCGTACCGTACGAGCGGGTCCAGGCGGTTTTTTATTCATGATGTTCCCGCTTGTTCGAAAGTTTTTGACCCATTTGAGAATTGTGTTTCGGCTTGGGATGTTTCCACGGCACTCAATTCGAAACGCTCTTTGCGCCGCTATTACTGATTCTCCGTTTTTGACAAACGCGTCATACACAAACACACGATGTCTTACACCCCATTCAGCCATGATGTACACTAAACTGCACGAACTGTCGGTTGGAATGGAATCTACCGCTTGCTTCTACCCCCCCCCTATCTGCAGAGTACTACCCGTTTCAAAAACATCAGGTTCCCATGGCCCACTCTGTACTAGTAATAGAAAATAATATTTGAATAGTAATATTAATAATAGAATAAACTAATAATCAATACTAGTGATAAACTAATTTACTAGTCATTTTGTAAAAAAACGGATTGTTTAATATTCCTTCGTATATTGAGTAGATATCTTGAAATTTTAGAATATCATCAAATTTAATGAATACATGAGAGCAAACATATCAAATAAAAAGAATTCCTCTAATTTAGGAATTCCTTAATATCTGATTGAATTCAAACAGTTGTTCCATTAATAATTTAAAGATTTTGAACAATGATCAGAGAGCAGGTATAAGTTTGAACTTTTTAGAAGCTTTTGAAATATAGAAAGCCATACAATTACAGAACAAAATACTGAATGAGGTGAAGTTTTAAACTCATCGACTTTACAAGGGTTTTTATGTTCTATGGGCTTTGATGGTATTTTCTAATCCTTGTTCACATCTGATGTAACATAACAATTTTATATATATTTAGAAGTAATAACATTTTTTTGTAACTGTCTCCAGGCGGTGGCGTAACAACAGAAATATAAGAGAAATATGTTATTTAATTTTGTGGAATTTTATCTTGTGTATTTTTATTTTATTTATACTCAGATTTATTAGTTTCGAATACCTGAAAAATGTATTTTTAACGAATTATTATTATACAAAAATATATTTTGTAAGGTTTTTCAAATAGAGCAGCGTTTCTCAACCATGGGCCACTGGGGGGAGGGCAGTGAAAGCTTCGTCGGGGGGCCGCGAAGTCATACAAGATCGAAGCATGAAAATATATTATGCTCCGAGCTACAGATAACTCAAGAGTATTGATACGAAAGTGTTTTAATCAAAATGGAAGGCACTTTGAACTCTTGTAAATAAAAATACTTTATTTTCAAGTCATTATAGAGAATACAATTTTTCGTCAACCGTAAAAGATTTTAAATAAATGTTTAAGTAAAAGTTGTTTCTTTTTAAAAGCTTTATCCAAAGATACCAACATGACATACGTTCCCAATTAAAAACTAAAAATTGTCCTTGATATCCTTCACTTCCGGTTTATTCGGGAAAATTTCAGTACTATTATTCAATTCTTTGGATAAACTTTGGTCATCAAAATTTTTCCCCAGCTTGCTAACACGTCGCCTTTTCTAGAAAAATCGTGTCTCTCTACCTTGATACACACAATATATATCGTCAAATTTTAGGTATATAATCCTTTATCCTTTATTTCCCCTCGATCTTTCGGTGTTTTGGGTATTTACTACAATTATAATTACAAAACATATATCTCCTATCAACATCCCAACATCCTATTAAACATACATCACATTTCATTACTTTACATTAAAATTTATTTTATTCCATTCTCTGCCCTTCCAACCATTTCTTCACCCCTCCTCATATCTCCCTTCTTTCTTCCCCATTTCCAGGTAACCTCAGCCCCCTTCCTTCCTTCCATTTCCCCCATTCTGCTTCCCACCGGGCCTCTTTCTTCCTTCCTTTACCCCTTCCTCTTATCCTTCCCCAATCTCAATCCTTCTTGCCTCTAATTCCCTCGCCCAGCTCTCCCCCCTTCCATCTTCGTGCAACAGGTCTAATGTGCTCCCCGACCACACTGTCATCTCCCTACACCTCTTCGCGAGGTGCTCTACATCTTCCTCCTCCTCCCCGCACATCCTGCACATCTTATCCTCCTGTCTCCTCCAATATCTATTTCCTCTCTCTTCATTCCCGCACCTTAGCCTCGCAATCCTCCTAACTCTCCCTCCTGACCTTCCTCTTTCTCCCCCCCCCACCAAGTAGCTTGGTACCCCTATAGTTCTGACCTCCTTATATCTCCCTGCGCTCCTTGAATTGTTCCACCCCATTCTCCTCCCAGATTTTAGGTATTTTGAGCTATTTGCACCTACCTATCCAATTATTTATTATCTTTGTAACGCTGAATCTAAATAAGTGCTGCTAATATGTCTTATGTACAAAAACCCCGTAAAACAAATATGTATTTAATGAAGAATAAATATATTTTTTTTAATTTTGAGTGGGGTAATTTATGAATCCTCTTAATGCATGGATGCACAAACAAATTTTTATTTTTGAAAAATCTCGTTTTTATGTCAATATAATGGCAAAAAACTTCTGTCCCCATCCTATCTCTCCGAGCGGTTGAACTAAAATTCTGAAAAAAATCGCAATAATGTACATTGATGGGAACCGGAATAGTTCAACAGGAAATTTGGATCAAATTGTTTTTTTCGCAAAATATTGATTTTTTGAGTCGTCGAAAAAAAATATATTTTTTTAATATTTATTGTTTGGGTTCAAAAGAAAGCTCTTAAGACGTAGATAAAGGAACGGGAAGTAGTATATAAGCAATGTATATTGCTAGGAACTGGAAAAATACGAGAGAATTTTTTTATCCAATTTCGTTTTTGGAAAATACAATTTTTGTGTTATTAAAAAAAAAAAATAATAATAATTTTATTGTGGGGATATTAAATAGAAGCTCTTTAAGTGCAGATTAAGGAACGGTAATTGATTTTTGAAATACATTTCATTTTGACTAAATTTTGCCAAGTATTATGATTTTCGTTTAATATTTTAGCTAAAATTAAAAAAATATATTTGTATATACAGGGAAACATTTTGTTATTGGTAGAGAAAAGGTAAGTAAATTTATTTTGCAAATATAGACTTGGAAAATAAATAAATAACTGGCCGGTTGCTGGGATTCCATTTCTAGTAGAGAATCTGTTAATTTTTTATATAGTCGCAATATAAACAATGTCTCTGTAGGCGTTATGCTCTTGCGTGACAAAAGATCGTACGCAGTGTTGCCAGGTCTGGGTTTGAATGATATTTTTGCAACTATACAAAAAAAAAAGCGTTACAATATATATTATGGTATTATTAGAGATATGTGATACACGGTAGAAAAAATCTAACTGCAACCTTCTTGTCGTGCTTATTGATTTAAAGCAGCGGTTCTTAAACTGTGGTCCGCGAAACAATTTTGACATTAACTTTACATTCCCCAACTTTTCGCTTTTATTCAAATAACACATTTAATAAAAATCCTACATGGTCAGGACTTTTTGTATTTGTTGTTACCTAACTAGTTATTGGCATAAATAAACAATAATTAGTAAAAATTTATTTATTTTTATTCAACTGCAAATTATTTACAGAAAACATATTATAATAAGATCTATTTTGACCAATATTTGACCAAGAAATGTTTGTATGAGCTTAACGTATTATAATTTGTAACTTTTCTAATTCTTTTTACTACTATTTTTATTCATTTTATGTTTTTTATTCGTAATGCTAATAAAAAATGTTCATCTCTATAAATGCGCAAGACCATTTATTAAAATAACCAGCGATACATTTTTACCAATATTTATTATAACATAGTGTCTATGAGATTATTGAGACAGAAATTAAGTCTCAAGAACGACGTAAAATGCCTAGGGTTGGGATGGGGTCTGCAAAAAAAATGTTGTTCAAGAGAGGGTCCTCAGAGTACATAAGTTTAAGAACCCCTGATTTAAAAGATTTAAAACCAACACTTGTAATTGTGTTATGTTGAGACAGGCATTCATCGTTTGACTTTCTAATAATCATTCACTGATTAAATACCTACAAAACCCTGAAATGTGTGAAAATTCAGACTTCACGTTAATTTTTTAATAAATTTGCTTGTTTTTCAAAAAAAAGTTTTGTTCATTAATTTTAAGATACATCTCTATACATAAAGTCAATGTATCTCTGTCTGTCTGCCTGTCTGTCTACCTATCTCTCCGTATGTGCGCTGTTTACTCGGGAACTACCGATTTTCAAATTTTCTTGGTTATACCTAGGAAAGATTAAAAACAGCCTGTAACCGTTAACCCAGTTATTTTGCCTAATCCGTGCCTGTAAGTTGTACATCTACATCTCACTATACCCCCAAACATCACTCTACGATAAGCCATTTCAGAGGATTCCGGAAAAAATCCGAATACCGGAAATTAACAATTAAATAATTAGGTTTGAATATTTAAGTTCAGATTTGTTTAAATATTAACTATAAAAAGAATTATGTAATATATTTCAGTGTGAAAAAATTGAATAGTTTTCTAGGAATAAACATAAATTTTTAAGCATCCACCCATAACAAATATATGTGTTTAGTGAGTACCAAGAAAGGAGTATTTCAATGTAATTTTTCTTTTATAATTTGTACGGTGGCCTGGCTTGTTTTGATATTATTATGTCGTGGTAAACTGAATCTTTTTTGTCCAATTATATAAGAGCTGGTTTCATTTTTTTGGCAGGTAGTCAATTTTTTGTAAGCCATTATTTTCACATTTATTATTTTTTGGAAAGAAATCTGAAGTCTTATTTGTAATATAAATATGTGGAGTAGAATTACACAGAAGATAGGCCTTATTATATTTTTCAATCAATCATTTTGAATTATGAATTTATTTGAAATTGATTCATTGGAAATTGAAGATTGTTAGGAGTGTTTGATGAATAATTATTAAAGACACGATTCCATTGAGCGAATTTACTAGTTACTCACTGATGAGTAAAGACGCGTGCGAGTGTGCAAGTCAGCGCGTGTTGATTACTCACTGCTAGTAAACTCGTTTACTCGCTCAGTAAAAGTTCCGCGGCAGGTTATGTTTAAATGCTTGCATCACGTTCTTTTCCAATTGTTGCTTATTTATTTTTATCATTTTTATTTAAAATGAAGTGGTACAGTAACAATATGGTTGATTTTTTCATATTTTTCTTGTCTTGCTACCCAGTTTTTTCTAAATTTCTTTTTTTCCTTTTTAGGGTTTTGTAGGTATGATAGGTAGGACCAGTGCCGTAAGGGGCACAAAGAGTACAGGTCCGGGGCCAAGAAAGGAAAATAGTACCATTATAATTGTATTTGAGTGAGGACCTTTTTTTTAGGTCATCACTTGTATTTTAGAAGTGAGGACTTTTTTTCTTAGGACATAACTTATATTATATAGTGTTTAGAGGGGCCCGAAAAAGCTAGTTACGGCCCTGGGTATGACATCCAAAAAATCTTATATCGTCACTCATGTGTCTGTCTGTTTACGGTAGAAATTGTAGCCAAACGGCTGAACATAGAAAGTTGAAATTTTGCATGCTTATTCAACTCTTTGACCCTCATATAGGAAAACTATAGAAACTTCAAAAAACACAACACGAGATAAGTATAAACAAATATGTATTTAATGAAGAATAAATATTTTTTTAAATTTTTGAAAAATCTATTTTTTTAATAGGATTTTCGTAAAAATATGTCAAAATCTTTTATCCCCCACCGTTTTTCCCAGAGTAGTTGATCATAAATCTGAAAAAATTAATTTTTGATGAGATTAGTTTTTCGAAAAATATAGAATTTTTTATGTTGAAAAAAATATTATTTTAAAAAATTTATTGTGTGATATCAAAAGAAAGCTCCCTAATACGTAGATTAAGAAACGGGAAGTAGTTTATTAGAATTTTTTTATTTTAACACGATTTTTTCCAAAAATGTAATAGAGAAATTACTATCCCACATCCTTTACGCAAAGGGGCTAAACTAAAAATCTTCAATGTACAATAATGTATAATAATCTGCAAGTAATGTACATTGATCTAAACCGGAAACGTACGAGAGGAATTTTTGATCAGATATTGTTTTTGGAAAATATTGTGGTTTTTGTGTTTTTGATAAAATTAATTATTTTTTTAATTCATGACAAAATTATGGCAAATAATGTTATGGAGTTTTGATATTTATGGCTAAGGTAGTGTGTGTCTTTTTTTGAAATTAAAATAATAATAAAAAAAAATTTAACAGCTAAGTGTTCAGTTATTTTATTATAATATTATATGTTGCGATTCAACCTATAGTTTGAATTACTTTAGTTTTTGTTTTTAAGTTATCAAAGATAAATAAATTATTTATAGTAGTGAAATAGTTATAAATCAAATAACACATTGTTAATAGTGAGAAACACGTTTCTGAAATAGTAAAAACTATCATTTATCAATATATTTCTTACTAATTTAATGAAGACTTAAATGTAAAGCAAATGCAGAAAAAATTGTTGGAATTTTTTAATTTTAATTTTATTGTGGCGAAATTTTCGCCAATTATTTAAATTATGTTTTAAAAAAAAAATAATCGAAGTTGATTTTAATGTGATTATAAAACAAATAGCCAACGGAGTGGCTGAACTCATTAAATCACGCAGTTCTGAACGGTAAAACCAGTCGGAATTGTGATGTAGTTGGTTCAAGTATCCATTGGTGATATCATTCGTGCGAGAATAATATGTTAACATTACTCCCATTTTTACAATCAATCACCCCTCATCCAGGTGTAGGAGCTCGCCCTCAGGCATCGGCGATTAGCCTTGTTGCAGAAATAGGCCGATAAATGAAACAAATATTCCTAGAGATCCCACATTATGTTGGCTTCTTGCACTTATTAAATATCTACAAAACCCTGAAATGTGTGAAAATTCACACTTCAAATAAATTTTTCTTTTTTACAATTTAATGAAAGATGATTTTCATACTAATCATGTAAAACCAAAGATTTCATAAATAAAAATTAATATGTAATGGTTTACAAAATACATATTTATAGTGTAAGTTTTTCTTCTCACTCCTCCATTTTTTTGCATTTTCTTCATTTAGTTGTTTATATACCATATTTTAAAATTTTGAAAATGGGAACGGATTAATTGATTTTCCATTTTTAGATATAATGGAAAATTTAGTTTCGCGTTATATACTTTTCAAGATACGAACCGCAGTCTAGAAAGAATTAAGTTCGTAAGTTGAGGTACCACTGTACATAATTATTGCTACCAAATCTGTGTGTTTTATTAACCAATGTTCACAGATGTTAAGTGATTCCTTTAGGGCATGTGTCTTTCTGTTTGTGTTTGTGTTGATTCTGAATAGAACTCAGTTGTATTTCCTTATTTGTCACAAAGATATTCTTTCTCAAATATTGTTTCAGTTTAACCTAGTGATATTTCTTATGTTAATTTCTATTTGGTATTTGGCGTTGTTCCATTTCACTTGCTATAAAATTTGGCACACCTTTTACTCTCACTGTCAAAATCATGTTATTAACTTATTACAAAGTATACATATTTCACAGCTATAACCCATGAATAATTAAATTATTAATAAGCAAGAATTTATATTACATTAACACTCAACAACAATGTACATAATTTCAACAATGACGCAATGCCTCGTTAGGTTACAAGGGAAATTTTAAAATAACCTGCAATTTAATTTTTTTCTGAACGTAATTGAAAAGCTACTGCAAAGATGTTTTATATTCATCATAGTAGGTATATTGGAGATTTGGTGATGGAAGTAATGGGAGATGATGGAAAGGGTACAAGAGGGCTACATGATATGGACATTGGGGGTAGACAGAACGACACCAGGATACATTGTGAGAGAGGAAATGAAGAGGGAAAAGCTGAGAGTTGGTGCCGGAGCGAGGGCAGTGAAATATGAGGAGAAAGTCAGAAGGGAAAAGAATAAAAAAATAATAAGGGAATGCTGGAAAGAAAGAATGAAGGAAGAACAAAAAGGTAAATTGTCGGCATAGGGAGAGACAAGAAAAGATTACTTTTGGAGGTGTGAAATGGACATAAGAGAAGCAGAAAGAAAGATAAACGGAGAAACAAATATAGTAGAAGAGTTGAGAAGGAGGGATAAGGAGGAACAGGAAAGAACTGAGAGAATATACAAATCGCTGTGTGAAAAGATATAAAGAGATACGAATGATAAGAATACCGAGATAATTAAAGGGGTAAAGAGGAAGATCAGGGAGTAGAGTTAGGATGACAGCGAGGTTGAGATGCGATAATGAAGAGAGGAACAACAGATACTGGACAAAGCCAGAGGACAGGCTATGTAGAATGTACAAGAAAGAAGAGGAGCATTTAGCGAAGAGATGCAGAGAGATGACAGTCTGGGAGGAAGGGATATGACCATGAGCCCCCATCAACATTCAGAAAACATATGAAAAAAAATGGCTTATGAGCTCCCTAAGAAAAAAATTTACATGAATCCCTAAGAACACCTTCGCCCTCGTGGCGAAGGGGGAGTGCCAATATACAAATTTTTGTTCAAAGCTAGGTTTACTAGTTACAAATTTTTTAAAATTTTAAAGTTTAATAACTTCCGTTTCCGGTTTCGTATCTTCATAAAAAAACAATAGGGTTTTTCCCAATTAATAGGATAATTTTTTAGTACCAGAACGAACTCTCTTAAGTTGAACTGTTCTTGAGTTATCGTGTATACACATACCGACACACACACATACAGACACACACACAAATACGGGCGGCACTTCGAATAGGTTTTTTGGATTTCCTGAACCAAGAAACGTGGTCATCAGTCAAAACCTCGTCATCGAAAATTACAATACTTGTCCCTAAAATATTAAGGTCGTGCAAGGCTTCTGAGCACCCCTCCCTGCTTGTATATGCTGTATAAAAATATAAAAAGTACATGGCAGGCGCGCACCCAGGGGGCCTCAGGGACTTGATCCCCTTCAAGCATTAAAAAACCCATGTTTAAGTATGTTTAGTGTTTTTAAAGAACAGTCTTGAATTTTCCGTCCTTCACTGGAATTTAAAAGCTTATGAGCTTTTTTGTTTTAGATCATCATTTCCATTTAAGAATCCTCACTTTTTAAATTAAAATGATCTAAAAGAAAAAAGCTCATGAGCTTTAAAATTCCAGTGAAGAAAACTCAAGACTGTTCCTTTTTTTGTTTTAGGTAAACACTTTCATTTTCGAAATGAGGTTTTTTGTTTGTCATTACTTGAATTTTAAAGTTGTTTTTGGTTTTTTGACGTTTTTAGCCCGATAATAATTAAGGTCCTGGGCCATCCCTGCCCCTATAAAACATTCATCTTCTAAGTCCCCCGCAAGAAAAAATTCTGGATGCGGGCTTGGTATCTAGTGACTGGCCGAAATCTTCATTAAACAAGACGATTGCGGAACCATTATTCTTTAATTTTCATTCGTAATTTTATTTCTTTATTCCTATCAACAATGCGATAAGATTAAAATAAAATTTTCTGTATTTCATGCGAAAAATTTTTATTTAAATTTTATCGTGTTTTATTTTGATTAGGAAATGATTGGCGACGAAATATTAAACCTAGTTAAAATAACGTAATATTATCTTTGTTAATGTTCGACTAAGTCGTATATAATGTATATTCTTAGAATCATATCGACCAAACAATGTGCTGAAATTTTCCATTCTACCATTCCATTCCACAAACTATGATTGCTGTAAATTATTGGCTAGTTAGTAATCCATAAAGGTCATAAAGTTACGGATTGCAAACCTCCATAACTTTTCCTCCGACTGTTTTAAGCAAATGGGTTATGACAGGTGATAATAATTATAGAAACTCCACTGCTCTGTGCCAGAAATTTAAATTAACAACTTCCTACCCAGGGGAAATATTTAAATTTCGAAATTTCGGTTATATATATATACTAATATATAAATTAGTTTGTGTGTATGTATGTATGTTCCCTCAAAACTAGAGATGGGGAGTCGGAGTCTTGAGTCAGGAGTCGAGGTGTCGACGCTTTTTGGAGGAGTCTACGCTTTTTGAAAGAATCTACGCTTTTTAGAGCAGTCCACCCTTTTTGAAGGAGTCTACGCATTTTGGAGAAGTTGAGGCTATTTGGAGGAGTCTACGTTTTTTTGGAGAAGTTGACGCTTTTTGGAGAAGCCTACGCTTTTTGAAAAAATTGACGCTTTTTAGAGGAGTTAACGCTTTTTGGAGGAGTCTACGCTTTTTGGAGGAGCTGACGCCGAAATTATGGACCTGGAGGATCTCCGTAACCGGATGGAAGCAGCAGCAGCGGATATTCGACAAGGCATAGGCCTTGCAGCATACGCTGATTTATGGATATGCCGAGCAAGACTTTGTATACAACTTTGCAGGGTGATAACTCCGAACATCTGCTGTAAAAGTGCTTACCGTTTAATTTTGATTCCATAGAAATAAAAAATTAATATTTTATATGTTATACTAAGGTGTTTTAAGGTTTTTCGTCTTCTTTTGACCTGTACTATCACCCATTAAAAAATAAATAAGAAGACCGTAAACAACCTGTATAGAGATATACCCACAATTTGTTATTACTTGCTAGATTCTACAAAATTCTGAAATGTGTGAAAAATCACATCCACATCAGTTCTTTACAGTAAACGCGCAAAATACATTTATTTTCTTTTTAGGGTTTTGTAGGTATGACCAAAAAACCCTTATACCGTCATTTTGTCGTCTGTCTGTCTGTCTGTCTGTCTGTCTGTCTGTTCGGTAAAAATTGTAGCCAAACGGCTAAACCTAGAGAGTTGAAATTTGGCATGCTTATACAACTCTTTGACCCGCACATAGGAAAAATACTAAAACATCTAAAAAACATATTCCCCTAAAAATATAAACAAATATGTGCTCATCGAAAAAAAAAATATTTTTTTATAATTCTGAGTAGGATATCAAATGAAAGCCCTTGGTACGTGGATTAACGATCAAATTTTTATTATTGCAAAATAAATTATTTTGAAGCTATTTTTGTCAAAATTGTGCAAAAATTTTTTTGTCCCACACCTGTAGCCCAGATGGTTTAAACTAAAAATCTGAAAAAATTCTAAGTAATGTACATTGGTGTGAACCGGAATAGTTCAACAAGAATTTTTGATCAGATTAGGTTTTTGGAAAAAAATGCATTTTTTGTGATTTTTGGCTAATAATGTACACAAGTTATAGCTTTGTAACACGCTACACTCTAACATGTATGCTGGTCTAGTGGTATTAGACGCTGATTTTTCATCCAAGTAACCCGATCCGAAAGGGTTCGAATCCTGTGTGAAGAGATTATATTATTTTTTGTTTTTTTTTTTTTAAATTTTTATATTGTTTAAATAATTTTTTCAAAATTCTAGTTATATTTTGGCAAATGTTGCATTTAATTTTTAAAAGCGTAAATTTAATAGCCAGTGGAAATTGTTTAAATTATAATCTAATTCTGTTTCAATGTACACGAAATCAGAGAGGCGGAACTTATAACAACCAATGGAAGCCATAGTCGCAATTTTTAAAATTCTTAATGAACCTTGCTATATAAAAAAAAAAAAAAAATACTGCACGTATTTAGAAACCTAAATAATGGTATTAGGCGTTCGAATTAAAATTAACAAAAACAAATTTTAATATAAAATTTGTTTTCGCATCCAAAATAATCATCATTCACTTACTAAATACCTGCAAAACCCTGAAATGTGTTAAAATTCACTTCACATCAATTTTTTAAATCGATATACGTTTCTTAATTCAAATTTAATTTATGTACTCCTATTATGCAATATAAAATTATGATGTATGTAGAATAGTTATATAAATAAATGTCAATTTGTTGTAAAAACAAATATGTGTGACATGCAAAACCCTTTTAATAAAAATAATAAATACTTAATAATCACTTAATATGCAGTATATCCCAAGAGGAATCTGTAAAACTTCAAGGGTGTGTACCTTCATTAATTTTTAGCAAAAAAAGTTACCTATATCAACATAGATCCAATTCTAAAAAGTTACAGAGTTATTACTTCGTTAGTATTTGAATTTTTCATATAAAAAACGTTATTTATGAAATGTTTCACATTTTTCTTTCAATAAAATCTTACTGAAAGAAATATGCAAAACATTCATAAATAACTTTTTATATGAGAAATTCAAATAGTAACGATGTAACAACACACTAAATAAAAAGAATCACCTGCATCTTGCGAATATACAATTGAGAACGGAGCGTTTGTCGCATTTTCTAAAATTTTAGAAGTAAGTCAAATTTTAGCCAGGAACTGAGACCGAAAAAAATACTGTTAGTTTCCGTTCGGAATGAAAACGAAATATATCGTTTCCATGCATTTTGTTCTCGCCTATAATACAAGGATGGGGAGTCGCCATTAGCTATTTATGCATCAAGGGTGATACTATGATGATAACGCCCGGAGAGCGACATAATACGAGGGTTACCTTTTATGTTTTCACAAACAACCACTAGATGGCAATACTGAAATGTGTCATTACTATATTCGTAAAATTTAACATTTGTTATTGTGAAATCAGTGGCAGTTTTTAAATTGACCGAGTAGTTTGTTGAGAGCGAGCGTTTAAAAAAATGAAGTTTGTGAAAAAATGGATATTACTCGTGGAGGTTTTCGTTGGATGATTTTTTACCCTTTTAGTAAAGGCCTAACTCAGCAACAATGCATAGATTCGCATCGTTAAACTTTTGGTAATGAAGCACCATCAGAAAAGACTGTTTACAATTGGTTTGCAGAATTTCGTCGTGGTCGTGCGTCCGTCAGTGATGAATCTCGTGTAGGTCCAGAACCGGTCGTGATTCAAAAAAACATCGATGCTGTGCGCAAAATGATTGAAGAAGATCGGCATGTGACTTACCGTGAGATAGAGGCATCCTTTGGCATATCGCAGACTGCAATACATTCCATTTTGCATGAACATTTAGCTGTGAAAAAGATCTGTTCTCGATGGATTCCTCATAATTTGACCGAAGCTCAAAAAAAGGCTCGTGTTGATTGATGTAAGGGAGTGCTGAAAAAATTCAACCTAGGCACTGCAAAATCCGTACACAACATAGTTACAGGTAACGAAACTTGGATTTATTCATATAAACCGGAAACTCAGCAACAATCCACTGTTTGGGTCTTCCGAGATGAACCGAAACCCACAAAAGTTGTTCGTTCAAGAAGCACTTCCAAGAAAATTATCGCTTGTTTCTTCGGTTGTACTGGACAGTTAATGCTGAATGGTATTCAACAATTTGTTTGCCAGAAGTCATCGACAAAATCAGGAAAAACAACCAAAAACATCGCATCATTCTTCATCATGACAATGCAAGCTCCCACGCAGCACATCAAATAATTGATTATTTGAAGGAGAAAAACATCGAATAATGTGTCATTGCCCGTATTCACCTGATTTATCCCCTAACGACTTTTTTTGTTCCCCAACGTCAAACAAAAAATGCGTGGACCGCTATTTTCATCACCTTAAGAAGCTATTGAAGCCTTCGAAAACCGTGTTTTGAGATACCAACTTCAAAGTGGAAAAAATGTTTCGAGAATTGGTTTGAACGTATGCAAAAGTGTTTAAATCTTAAAGGCGAATATTTTGAAAAGTAATAAAATAGTTTGTTCCAAAATAAAAATGTTTCTTCTTAGTTTATGTAAAAACTGAAAAGTTTGGGAAATGCTGTCTTATTTAACTTTTAGTAACTTTACTTTAAATCTGGCATGATCAAATGACACTACTAATAGTTAAATCAAAGATATTCCTTAGAAATTCATGGCTTCCCTTTATTATATTTTTTTGTTGATCGCATGGTACTTGTCGTACGTGCGTGACTGTATCGTTTGCCTCAGTCGATACAGTCTAGACACGTCATTAGAAGTTCACCCCCAAGCAACTTCCAATAATTCCATCCTATACTTCTGAAAGTTGCTTATATAAAATCTACATTATAACCTTAAATTGTAAATAACTTTAAACTCGAGGTGTTTGAATTAAACTTTGAACTTAAACATTAATTTTAAATTTGTAATTATTTCATAAGAACAAAGAAATTGTAAACTACTTTAAATGCATAAAAACTTTGTTTAAACTGTAAACAACTTTTAATTATTAAAATTACAAACAATTATTAAGTGTTTATTATGTACAACCCAAAAATTGTACAATTTAGAACACTTTATCAGTACCAAACTTCGTCATCATCAAGTCTTTTCCAACAGGAAAATTGACTTGGACTGAAATGGACTACCCCTAAAATGTGCAATGGTTGCCAATAAAACTTTTGCATTAAATTGCGCCGACCAGCGAGAATAAATATTACTTTACTTTCAATTATACCCGGGCACGTAGAACGCTTGTTGCCGCTTAAAACGATGAGTAATAGGAATCTTTGAAACATTATTTATCAGCTTACAAGAAGTTGTCAATCCGTTTTCCGATATTTTGTTGATTTTTTTGATAGTTATTAATAAAATGTCTTTGATGATGCAAATTACCGATATTTACAATTTCATTTTAGCAGAATAAATTATATTATTTTGTTATGAATTTGCTTTCCAACATATAGTCAGCATAAGTGGCATGTTTTAGTAGATATAATATTGCCCCAAGCAACTACAGGAACATTTATAATAAACCAGGCCACTTTTTGATGAAGAAATTTTGGTAAACAGGCACTGGTAATAATGTTTCTATGTATCCACTAAACGGTGTAAACAAGTGCCGACAGCATACGTAATTAAACGCCTGTTTCTAAGCACCGGAAACAATCTTTCTACATGTTCATACTCAGACACAATTTAATGGAGATCAAAATCACTCACTCATTTTCTTTGATTAATATTACTCCAATATTTAATGAATAAAGACTGTACTAAAACCACCGGTAAGTAATGTGATGCTCGACTAAATATGAATTTAAACGTCAGAGTAAAATTTACTCCTCTTGAGCATTTTTAGACGCAAGCTTATATTATAACTAATTCAAATGTACGAATTCAAATACGAGAGTTGCCGTTTATATTTCGGGATTGCGCTAAACTAGTGTTGCCATCTGGCAACTGATGCTTCTATCGTAATGTTTGACATTTTTGAAGGCATACGTACTCAAAACATTTTGACGTACGAGCGCTATTTGTGTTGTTTACAGTAACTTGAAAAAATTCATCTCGGCTTAAAATGAATATTTTCGAGCGATTATTTTTAACAATTTTCGACGTGGATTAACCCAACAATAGTGCATCGCTGAACTTAATTCGACTTTCGGCCATGAAGCACTATCAATGACTACTGTTTATTGATGGTTTGCCGACTTCAATTGTGGCCGTAGTTCGCTTAAGGACGAATTTCGTGCAGGTCGTCCAAAATCGGTTGTACTGATACTGCAAGGTCGTCATGTAACTTATCGTGAGATTGCAGTATCCCTGGGTTATACTGGGACCAGCATACATTCACTACTGCATGAATATTTGGCTGTCAAAAGGATTTGTTCCCGTTGGATCCCACATAATTGGACAATCGCAGGGGAAAAAGCCTCAATCGGAGTGGAAAAAGTGCTTCTAAAATTGGTCCAAACGCATGCAAAAATGTATTGGTCTTCATGGAGAATATTTTGGAAAACAATAAAGCCACTTTTGTTGATAAATAATTGTTTTTGATCTCAAATCCTGAAATATAAAAGGCAACCCTCGTATGAGATCCGTTTAAGATCCACCTTGGAGAAACGAATACGGATTTTTATTTTTTACGGATCATCCGCGGATACGGATACGGAGCTCCTACACACCACTACTTCTAACACTTATTAAATACCTACAAAACCCTTAACGGTATGAAAATTAACACTCCAATTTTTTTTAATTTACACCTTAAAGTATAATGAAATGTAGTAATCCAACTCTTGTATTAATTTGAAAAAAACTCAGTTATAGTAAGTATGTATGTATGCATATTATAAATAACTATAATTTACTGTAATTGAAAATAATAATGTCGTCAATTTAGATCATTCAAAGCACGTGTTGAAAAAATTGTAGAAACGGGAAGTGATGTAAATTCATTTCTATTGAAATTTTTAACTCTTTTTATTTTTATATTTACTCTATTCGAGTATTTAATAATAGATAATTGTTGGTGCTATTATTTTAGGTTCTTTGTTAGTATTTTTTTTTACACATGCTACCGAACCCATTACCTAAACGTGTATAAAGATTCCCACTGACGTCATTTGGAAATACCAACGATTTTTAAAATGTGGGGTAAATTGTAAAATGCAGCACAAGTCAGATCAAGGTTAGGTTCTAGTTTAAAAAACAATACCTGAAAATTCCTACTTGTGCTAACCCAATTATCAGTGGCGGCACTAGCTCTTAAAATCTGGAGGGGCCAGGAAGTATTTAAGTAAAATCAGGGGTGGGTGCAGGAAATATTTGAGGAGGAAATCATTTTTTAATGGACAGGTGAAAATACAAGCGATGACCTTAAAAAAAAGGTCCTCACTTCTAAAATACAAGTGATAACCACAAAAAAAAATTATGTGAATTGTGAATTTTCACACATTGCAGGGTTTCGCAGGTATATAATAAGTGAAGGCGGCATACTGAGTGTGTAGGACAAATTTTGCTTTGTAGTAAACACAGCAAAATGAACGATATTTTTTTAAATAATTTATCGTCGGTTAATCTAAGAGCTTTAAAAACAAATTTTATGTTAAAATATTTTTTTGTTAATTTTAATTAGAATACCTAATACCATTATTTAGGTTTCTAAATATGTGCAGTATTTTTTTTTTTATTTATAGCAAGGTGCATTAAGATTTTGGAAATTGCGCCTATGGCTTCCATTGGTTGTTTTAAGTAATATGCTCCGCCCCTCTGGTTTCGTATACATAACACATAGAATGAAAATATAATTCCAACAATTCCAACCGGTTATTAAATTTACGCTCTTAAAAATTAAATGCAACATTTGCCACAATATAATTTAGACAAAATAATTTAAACAAAATAAAAATGGAATAAAAAACAAAAAATAAGATTGTCTCCTCTGCCCGGGAGCGAACCCTAGTTTGCTACGAAGCAAGCGAGCAAGCTAATCATTAGACCAGGATACGCCTTCTAGTATAGTGTGTTACATAACTTTAACTTTTGTACATCGTCAACCAAAAAACACAAAATGCGTTATTTACCGAAAACATAATCTGATCAAAAATTCTTGTTGTACTATTCCAGTTCACACCAATGTACATTACTTAGAATTTTTTCAGATTTTTAGTTTAAACCATCTGGACTACAGGGTGTGGGACAAAATTATTATGCACAATTTTGGCAAAAATCAAAATAATATATATTGTAAAAATAAAATTTTGATCGTTAATCCACGCACTAATGGCTTTCATTTGATACCCTACTCGTTCCATATATTTTTTTTTTCCGATGATCATATATTTGTTTATATTTTTAGGGGGATATATTTTTTAGATGTTTTAGTATTTTTCCTATGTGCGGGTCAAAGAGTTGTATAAGCATGCCAAATTTCAACTCTCTAGGTTTAGCCGTTTGACTACAATTTTTACGGAACAGACAGACAGACAGACAACAAAATGACGGTATAAGGGTTTTTTGGTCATACCTACAAAACCCTAAAAAGAATATCCTCACTTCTAAAATATAAGTGATATGCGATGACTTCCTTAAAAAACAGATCCTTGTTGCGCATACATTTTTCTCCAACCATTTCTGTGGGGGGCAACAGGTGGCCAGAGCAATATGGGGGGCGCCCCCTCTCCGGACCTCTGGTAGCGGCCCCACTGCAAATGATTGTTATTGTCCAAACAATTAATCAAGAAGTGTAAATTTTCACAAATTTAAAGGTTCTTAAGTATTTAGTAAGTGAACAATTTTTGGCTACATTTTAGACTGTAATCGCGTAAAAAAAAATATGTGAATGTAACTTTTCACAAGTTTCAGGGTTTTGTAGGTATTAAGTGTAAGAAGCCAACAGAATGCTAGATGTCTAGGACATTTTTTTTTCTATAATCACATCAAATTCAGCAGTTTTTTGATAATCATTTTTATTCGCTATTTGGGTACTAAGAGCTTCAATTTCATTTTTTTAAACTAAATTAAATTAATTTGCGAAAATTTAAATTAAAAAATTTCAGCGATTTTTTTTTTGTATTTGCTTCGTATCCAAGTCTTAAATTAATAAGGAATATATTGATCAATAGCTTCTTTTTTTTAATTTCAAAAACTTGTTTTTAACTATTAATAATGTGATATTTGTTTTATAAGTATTTCACTACTATAAATAATTACCTATTTGAAACTTTATCATAGCAGTGAGTGCTCTCTTCAACTCACGGTACTTCTAAGTCATATCTTCGTTACATCATTTTCAGGTCATTGTTATATCACTATCAGTGTTACTTCAAGGAGCGCTCGGTCTAATAGTGAAGTTTTAAACCAAATGTGTACCACGCGAGATGGTTAATGAAAGAGATAAAGAGAAAACAATTGAGCTTCTAAGATCATATAGTGCATGAAAAAGTTTTGAAAGGGACCTATGTAATGCCAAAATTCCGGAAATGCACGAGAGTCCAAAGAACAATGTTAATAAATAGCCTAATGAAAGGTGCGTTCGGCATAAGCTAATAATCTACACATTCTGCATAATATACACAAGAAACGTTTGGCATAAGGTTTTTGTGTGCTCCGTGCCGCACGAAGATCGTTCGGCAAATATCGTTCAGTGCAGTTTGTGCTGCACTCTCGTCCCAAGTTTAGAGTGTTCGACAATCTGGGAAATAGTGTTTTTCACGGTAAAAATATAAGTTATTATTTTTTCTACAAAACAAAATGAGAAAACCAATCAAGATACCATTGTTTATACCTACAGCACTTGCCAAATAAATACCAGGTCTACAAGTATGAAATGCGGATTTTTTTTTAAATAAAACACCTTTAACTTAAAAGGACAGTAAAAGTTTATTTATTCAAAGTATGCTCCATTAGAAGTTGTACATTTTTCCCATCTTTCAGGCAATTTGTGAATACCTCGCCAGTAGAACTCTTCCCCTTTCCCCGCAAACCATTCATCTAGCCATTCTTTCACATTTTCATATGAACAAAAGTGCTGCTCGGCAAGTGCGTGACCCATCGATGCGAACAAGTGGTAATCTGAAGGGGTCAAGTCTGGTGAGTAAGCGGCATGGGGTAGCACTTCCCACTTGAGTGCCTCCAGTGTGTTGCAAACTGCTTTTGCCTTATGGATGGAGCGTTATCGTGAAGAAAGATTACCTTGTGCTGTCTTCTTTCGTATTCTGGTCGTTTTATGAGCAGCGAATGGTTCAATTCGATCAGTTGCTGTTGGTAGCGTTGGGTATTAACTGTTTCACCAGGTTTTAACAATTCATAATAGACCACACTCTTTTGGTCCCATCAGGTACAGAGCATTGTCTTTTTGCCAAAGCGATTCGGTCTTGCAGTGGATGTGGATGGTGAGCCTGGGTTCACCCATGATTTTTTGCGTTTGAGATTTTCAAAATAAATCAATTTTTCATCGCCAGTAATGATACGATGCAAAAAAGATTTTCTTTTGTATCGTGCAAGCAAAATTTCACAAGTGTTTATGCGTTTTTCCATCTGCCTCTCATTCAATGCATGTGGAACCCATCTGCCGACTTTCTGGATCTTACCCATCTCTCGTAGGCGATTGGAAACAGCTTGTTGACTAACGCCTAACTGCTCTGCTAGTTGTTTTTGTGATTGACTATCGTCTTCCTGTAGCAATGTTTCCAATTTTATATCTTCATATTTTTTTGGAGGTTTTCCATATTCTTTGTCTGTAAGATCAAAGTCACCACTTTTGAAACGCCGAAACCATCGTTCACACGTATCTTGCGATGGAGCATATTCACCATAAGCTTCTCGAAGCAGTCGGTATGATTCAGCAGCAGTTTTTTTCAAATGAAAACAAAAGAGTAGTACTGTCCGCGAATGCTCTTTATTTGGCACAAAATTTGACATTTTTAACACAGTAAAAGAAAACTATATGATCACTTTTCAAATTATAACCTATACGCATTTGACACTTAATGATAACTTAACAAAACGCCATATGTGTTGAAACTTTGAACTATACACTATGTTTGTGCGGCAAGAAAAAATCCGCATTTCATACTTGTAGACCTGGTAGTACAGAAATCATGATTATTAATTCCTTCACTAAAGGAACTAGTCAGTGGCGGTCGGTGAATCATTTTTGGGTAAGCAATTACAAAGAATACACACGCTCGTGCTTTGTCGTTGCTATATTGCTGTTGAGCGATTTAGTACGAGCTTGTCCGATCATACTAATTGCATACCCAAACATGTTTCACCGACCGCCACTGGAACTAGTTCTTGTTATTTATAATAAGGTTTTATTTTATAAGTGTGCATTTTCTGCAAAAGACTCCCAAAATTTTCTGGATACAAGCCGAAATGTACTTTAAATTGATTTATAGTCATGTTTTTCTCAACACTTTTCTCAAAATATTTTTTTGTTCTTCATCTGAATTGTTTTCCTCTTCAAATAAAATTTCTTTTCTATTTCTTAAAACATATAACACATATAATTCATTTGTTTACAAAAAAGGATAGGTTAGAAAAGCAAGAATAACTGCACAATCTTAACAAAGCGTTCGTCTTTGACTTTCTTGCACAGTGTACACGAAGGTCACGTGACAAAAAACTTTCACACCACAGAGTTAACACTGCACAGTTATAATGCACACCTTAGGTAGCCTAATGAAAGAAACAAACTGTGCAACATTTTAACAGTTAGTGAGAGCTGCTGAAGGCAGGAACTACTGACGGTCCTTGACAGCCAACGTCTGTTCCAGACAGGACACTTAGGATAGAATAAAGCAATACAATACATATTTTTGTAAATAACTGAGATTCTCTTCCTTGACAGGTTAAAATAAGTAGTGAGTTGCGCTCACGATCGACTTCAGAAAGAACTAGAGCTACTATTTCATCGTTTAAATCAGGGCTTGGCAACCTATTCTAATCCGCGGACCGCATTCAGTAACAATATTTTTTTTTTTTGGGCCAACTTCCTTTTTTAATTTCTATTTTTTACGATCTTAAGTTCTTGTTTACGCCGGTTTACACGAATTTACGTCGGCATAAATACGCGTAGTGTGTAAGAAAACTAAAGCAGCGTGGCAGTAACGTGTTGGCTACGCTGGATAAGAAAAATAATTCACTAATGTGGACCCTATATTTTCTTATTGGTGGGCTGTATAAAATCGTTCGACAGGCTGCATTCATCTCATGGGCTGTCGGTTGCAGACCCCTGGTTAAAAATGATAAATTTCTTTTTTTACTTAATACAAATCAACTTTATCTACAGATAAAAAATACCTTTTTGAGAAATTTTGCTGATTTTTATAACATTGATGTAAATGGAAGAGAACTCTACGATAAAATCTGAAATTGTAGAATGCTGATTTCGGAACGAAGTGACGAAATTACTTTGAATACTTCTCTAGAATGCTTTTTATTTATAATTTCTTGTGGTGGAAAGGTTTTTCCGAATTTACGAGTTACTTACGAAATCCTTCTAACGATATCTATATCTATGGCCAGTTGTGAGAGGTCTTTTAGTAAATTAAAATGAATATTATCATACCTGTTGAGCATTAATGGGCCAGAATCGATTGAACGGCTTAGTACTTTTTAGTATTGAACGAGAAACTTAGATAAATTGATTTAAACGTTTTTAAAGGTGTATAAGACTATCAACATTCGTGTAGATGATCACCACATAGTTTATATTTCTCTTTATATACCGTACTAATTGTTTTTAAACATCTCTGTCTCTATATATATAAAAGGCAACGTCTGTATGCCTGTCTGTCCGTTCGTATGTGCGCTTTTCACTCGAGAACTGCTGATTTTTTTTATTTATTTTTATTTTTTTCTATTTGTAGCTACATCATCTGGTCAGGTTTCAGGCTATGTTTTATTAAAATCGGTTCTGTAGTTTCAAAGTTATAATTAAATTTGTGCGCGCGGGTAAATCAAAATCCATATTTTCCAATTTCTTGAAATTATCAGCGACAACATAGGTTTCACTAGCGGAAAAGTTGATATACAATTTATACACTACTGAGAATTGAAAGAATTTTTAAAATCTATTCAGTACATAAATATATTTGTGTGCGCGGAAAATATGGAATTCAAAATCCATATTTTCAGTTTTATATTTAATGCATTTCTCGAGAACTTCTGATCTGATTTTCATGCGGTTTTTTCTATCAGTAGCTACATGATGTCAAGTTTTAGGCTGTGTTTTATTAATATCGGGTACGACAAAATTGAATTTACTGACTTACACACACAAAATATCACCAGCGTGGGACCGGGTGCATTCACTGCATTCCCTATGGCCAGCTCTGTGTTTTTCTTCTCCCTCTTCTTCTCCTACTTCTTCCTCCTCCTCCTATTCTCCTTTTGCATCTTCTTCTTCCTCTTCTTCTTCCTCTTCTTCTTCATCTCCCTCTTCTTTCTCTTCTTCTTATTCTTCTTCTTCCTCATCTTCTGCTTCTTCTTCTTCTGTTTCTTCTTCTTTTTCTGCTTCTACTTCTTCCTCGGTTTCTTCCTTTTCTTCTGCTTCTTTTTCTGCTTCTTTTTGTGCTTCATCTGCTTCTTATTCTTCTTCCTCTTCTTCTTCTCCTTCTTCTTCTTCTGCTTCTTCTCCTTCATCTTTTTCTTTCTGCAGTGTCAATTGGAATGGTTTTTTATTATTTCATAGTTCAATAACATTTTCAACGTACTTATATGACATATTTTTTCTAAACGTATTATTTACCGTAAAAATGCTATGTCTGGTAAAGTAAACACTCATTGTATATTAATATATATCAATTTACACAATCAATATGAAGTTCTTATATTCTTGCATTATTAAAGATATTTTTGTCAATTTGTGTATCCATTTTTCATTGTCAATTTTATATCATCGTTAGCATGAAAACTACGTGAATATTCTTGTTAAAAGTTAGAAAAATTAACGAGTTCTCTTGTGAATTAAATATTTTCTTTTTTACTTTGAAAAGATTTCGTTAATTTTATTCTGTTTTAATCTTTTTACAATTAAAAATTAAAAAGTTTTCGATTATTTCTAAATGAGTTTTATATTATGATTAACTTTGACCTATAAAAAAGGATTGATGTGGCCAGTACACAACTTAAACATTCACAAACATTGTTATTTTTGTGGACAAAGTATTTTTTGACTTAATGGAGTGTTATCAAATGTAAACTTTTGACACGTAGATTAACAAACTAAATTTTGTTTTTGCAAAAAAATATTTTTATGAGATTTTGGCCCTAAATGTGTCTAAAAACTTTTTTCGCACTTTATTTCCCAGCTCGGGAATGGTGAGCTTAAGAACCGTGATGGTCTAGGAGAGGATATCATTGAAATTCCAGATAAGGTCATCATCAATTAATCAACAGTGACGGCTACATTTAGAAGCAGTTTGACTGCCAGCGTGTCACTACCTATTCCAATACAGCCATCCTTTGCCCCCGAAATGAAGATGCTATAAGCATCAGCGAAGATGTTCTGAACCTTTTGAAGGGTGACTCTGTAACATATCTTAACATCGATTCAATCGACTGGGAAGACGCCTCAGGAACAGAAAACTATAGAATAGAATTTTTGAATAGTCTTACACCCTCAGGGATGTCACCTCACAAATTATACTTTTATGTAGGCGCAATAATTATGTTGTTACGAAACCTCAACATAAAACACGGCCTTTGTAATGGCACACGCCTTGTGGTGACAAAATTGTTTAAAAATCTAATAACTGCCACTGTTTTGACTGGATCTTCCCAAGGAAATCCAGCTTTCATTCCTAGGATTTAGGTGATTTAGCACCCTCCGATCCCGATTTGCCTTTCATCTTACGCCGAAGGCAGTTTCCAGTCAGACTGGCATTTTCCATCATGATTAATAAATCGCAAGGTCAAGCCCTGGACAAGGTGGGAGTTAACCTACCCAATACAGTGTTCAACAATGGGCTCTACGTAGCCTTTTCACGGGTACGCCATACGACGGACGTAAAGGGCATAACCAACGGGAGTACTAATAGGAAACTCCTAGAGCAGTCTGAATCGTTTTTTACAAAAAATGTAGTTTTTAAAGAAGTTTTGTGGTGCACTTGCCATCAAATTAACACAACTTAATTTTTTTTTAAAATTATTATTATCATTTTTTCGTGTAATTAAATATGAATGACCTAAGTTGCTGTTTAACATGAGCAGTAGCTCCTTAATAATTTCTGTTTCAACAATCTGTGATGAAGTTGGCTTAAATATTCGCTACCATTTATAATTGTTTTACAGATGTATATGTCTTTTTTTAATCAGTTTATTGTCTTTGCCTAACTGGGCATTTTCTTAACAATTTATAATATTTAGAAAGAAAGCTAGGTATATGACTTATCAATACAATAAACGCCACCACTGTTCTAATATTGTACAGAGAGTTTCTGTTTAATTTAGTGATTACCTTTACCCAGTCGAATGACGGGCTTTTCTCCTAGTTGTGGTTAAAATGAAAAACAGGTTGCTCATCTCTGCGCTAGAAGTAAACTTAAGAACTGCACAAGATCGCGACAAATGGAAGTTGCTTATACAAAAACGAGTTCCCTTATCTCAAAGTGATTAATCACAATTCATCTGTTTGACGAGATGATGGAAGATAAAGCAGTCCTAGCGATTATAACCTTCATTTGTTTCATATCCTTTTTAACACTATCCTACTCTTGGTAGTTATTCTCCACTTTTCTTCAATATTTATTTCTTATTGCGATTATAATTCCTGTTGGGTTTTTGCCTCCCAACGCACTCTCCTCCAAACAGTTTTTGTGATGATAAACATTAGTTTTAAAGGTTTCTTCACACCTGTCACTATCTTCCTAATTCCACACTGGCTTTAAATGTTTTTCTACTATCTTTAAAATATATTATTATTTAATAAATAAATTCAGGTGTGAAATGATAAAATTTAAATGACCTTTCTGGTGCACAGAAATATACCCTAAAGTATTTATATTTGTAGGGCAATTATGGTTTCGAATTACTATAAAAATGTGTGCGTTTCAAGAGTCTTTTATGAGAAAACGTTTGAGAGACACTTGAAAAGTATGCATTACACATAGGAAACTCAAGTTTGTCTAATTTTAAACCTACATCTTAAGTACAATATAAAATATAATACAAAATAAAATCTGGCATGCTATTTGAAAAGACATGGGACATATATTAATACAAAATGGTTTTACAACCAGGTATTACAAGAAGAGCATTGGATTGAAATCCATTGGGCAAAAGAAGAGTTGAGGCTGACAATAGGGAAAGGAGGGAATGAATACAGGAAAATCTAAAGTTTCATAAAGGTCTTAACGATGAAATACGTAGGGTGCTAGGAAAGCTTTGAGATACGGGCTTACTTTTTAAACTTTTTCGAAGTACTTCCCATCATGTTCATGTTCCCTCATACGTATAAACCACGTGTTAAAAATGTCTTCCCACTTTTCATTTGGTACTTCTGCACAGGTTCAGTCCCAGGCTATTAAAAGCTCATCATGCCTCTTAAAATGACGGCCTTTAAACTTATCCTTGATGAAAGGGAAGCCCAAAATCACAAAGAGCAAGATCTGGTCTGTACGGAGGATGTGTAACACTTGTAGTCCAATTATTGAAAACTTTAGTTAGTTGAGCGCGGATGCATTATCTTCATTCAAGCGCCAAGTATCAAGGCGTGAATGTGGTCGTAAGTTTTGAAGAGACTGAATCAACTGAAGCAAACAAAACTCAACGTACCGTTTGGGCGTAACCGTTTTTTGTTCTTCTAGAACAATTCTCGTAATAATCCCTCGCTTACCGATGAATACGACAATCATTTTCATTTTCACAGATCTTGATTGTTTTACCGCGGTTGGAGTTTCTTCGTCTTCATAGAGCCATTTCTTGTTTCTTATCTTTGATGGCACATCATAATAAGGCGGGCATTACACTATAAAAGATCTTTTACAAATATATTTTATAAAATATAATTGACGTGAAATATGTCAGTGTAATAGGCCATCTTTTATAAAATATTTCTTTTTTAAAAGATATTTTATAAAATATATAGCCTTCTGCTAACTTCGATAAAAGATTCGACAGTTTGAAAACAACATGCGGAAGGCAAGTCCAGTTGGTGTGTTTCTACAACGAAATTATTAATTTCGGAATATGAGGGGTATGAAATGTTGTATAACCATCAACATTCTCATTACAAAAAAAAAAAAAGGTTAGAGGCATACAGCATTATTGCAAACACAATAAAAACTCTTCCTTCATCGCATAGTAAATGGTCTCACATGTGTCTGGGATTATGCTTGAAAGGGTGCATTGAGGTATATAGCTGCTGTACTGTAGGCTTGTGCAACTCTCTCCTGTTGCCAGAAATCGAAGAGTAAAGGCGCTCCTCAACGCTTATAGGAATTCTTAATTGTATCTGTTGTCGGGAAATAAAGCAAGATATCTTCGAAGCTACAAACTTGAAGGTATTTTTATCCATTCTCAAGAAATTATAATACCCTCTAGTATCTTCACATTGCAGTTCCCGAAGAAGGTTTTGGTGTGTTCCTCTAAGGTCACTTCTCGCAATCCATGACCTTACCCAGATACGTCTTCTTTTTCTTTTCTTTTTCAACACTAAGCATAACCTATTGCACTAATTGCAGCTGCACAAGCAAGAGTGCGATTGTCGTCCATTTTTTATATTGATATTTTATAAAACTTTTCAAACAGTGTAATACGCTTGTTTGAGATTCATAAAAGAAAGGTTATAAAATATATTTTATAAAGTATTTTATAAAAGATCTTTGTCAAAGATCTTTTATAGTGAAATGCCGGCCTAATATGTTTCGTCCCCTGTCATAATGGAGTTTCCGTATTTCGAGTGTCCCATTTCAAATGTTTTTAACATTTTTCGACACCATTCAGCTCTTATTGCTGTTTGTGCATCCGTCAGATTGTGGAGTCCATAGCGTGCAAACTTTCCTAACTTCCAGATGGTTGCGAAGAATTGAATGGACAGCTGGTCCATTATGTGCAAAGACTCCTTTATCTGCCTGTATGTAATTCGCCTATTTACATCGAACAGTTTTTTAACCTCAGCTATATTTACAAGAGTAATTGTTTCACGGGGCCTTCCTGGACGAGGATCATCATCTAGGTTAAAAATATCTCTTTGAAATTGTTTATACCAACGAAAAACTGTTCTCCAACTTGGACAATTCTCAGAAAAAATAATAAACATTTCGGAGATACACTCTTACGCCGATAAACTACGTTTGAAATTATTGCACGATGACCTCGTCGCTCTCACTCATATTGATAAGTTTATACTTGCACCGCAAACAATAATTGACCACATAAAATTTATTTATCAGTGTATCTATTATATTTTGAATGATCTATTTAATGGTGCAAGAATAAACTTGCTATGTTTAGTTATACAGCTGTATCTCAAAACTTGCCTAGCTTCCTACGCATATACTTCGACCAGAATTAAATGGCATTACTTATTCAAATGAGACTAATGACTAAGTACTTGGGAGAGGATAAAACTCCCATAAAACTAACAGATTTTCGGTAAAGCTGGGAAAAGTACAGGGTTGGCTTTTAGTGTGTTTATTTCTTAAATAGTATGTTTACATTTTTTTGTAGTTTAGAGAAACTAACAATATGTTCATAATTTATGAAATAAACATTGTCATAACAGGTACTTTACGGATATAAATTACAAAAACCTTTGAAAATATATTAAAATAAAAGGAAAGAGGGAGAAAGGGAAGAGTCTAAAATCACAAGGAGCAATATCTATACTATACATAGGATGTTCTATCACATGTAGTCCAGAATTATTAAAAAATTCTTTAGTTAGTTGAGCTCGATGCGTGGGTAATAAAATTAAATTTTGCCATTATCCATCTAAGAGTTTTCAAAATTTCTACAAGTCTTTTTTTGTGCAATAAAATTAAAATGTGTGCGGAAGACGTTGTACGAGCTGCGCTATTACATGAAGATGGCCGCAGTATTGGAATTTCGCTGGTGTTTTGGATGTAGAATAAAAACTCTATTACTTACGCTGTAAAGCTTCATCAGCTAACTGGGCTCTACATCAAAAAACCTGGTTCAAATCATCCACGAACCACAAGCGCCCGAAACGACCGATTTCTTATCCTAATTGTGACTGGTCCTTAACTTTATCTCACGTCATTTCGAAGAAGATCGGCAGTTTCATCACGAACTGTTCAAAGACGATTCAGGAAACAAGGGCTTGTATCGAGAAGACATGTAACTTGCCAGGCTTTTCTCGCAAATTATCAAGTTGGAAGATTCGCTCGTGAGCATTTGAACTGACTGGATGCAAACTGTAGCAGTATATAAATTCTTTATTTACCCTAGGCCTTTCGGCGTTTAGGGTTTTAACCAATACATTTAAAAAAAATCATAATAATAATAAAATAAAATATAATAATAATAATATAGTACATTTTTTTACATTTTATGACTTCTTTCTTCTTCTTCTTCTACATTCTTCCTCCGGTGTTCCTCTCTTTCTTCCTATTCTCTTTTCGGGTTCCGTCTCCGGTCTCCTTCCTTCTTGACTCCAGTTGTTCTTCCGCTCTTTCTTCGCTTCTCTTCCCTATTTTCTTTCCTCTTCCTTTACCTCTCTCTTCCTTCCTGTTCTCAGTTCTGTCTTACCTCTCCGCATTCCTTCCTTCTTTCCTCGAGTACTCTCACCCACCTTTCTCCTTTTCCTTCTTCACTCAACAGCTCCTTTATATCTCCCTCCCATTTTGCCAGCTTTCCACATCTTCTTGTTAGGTGTTCCAAGGATTCTTCCTCCTCCCTACACATTCTGCATAGCCTATCCTCTGTTTTTGCCCAATACCTATTACTCCGTTCTTCATTTCCGCATCTTAATCTGGCAATCCTTCTAACTCTGCCCCCTGCCTTTCCTCTCCTCCCTTTCAAATATTTAGGTATTCCTACCGTCCTTATCTCTCTATACCTATTCACATTCCTGGAATTTTCTATTCTTACTGTTCTTTCCTGCTCCTGTACCTCCTTGTCTCTCCTCCTTAATTCTTCTACTATGTTTCTTCCTCCATTTCTCTTTCGCTCAGCTTCCCTTATGTCCATCCCACATCTCCAATAGTACTCTTTCCTTGTTTTTCCCCATTCCGACAGTTTACCCTTTTGTTCTTCCCTCAGTCTTTCTTCCCAGCATTCTCTTAATATTTTCCTTCTTTCGTCTCTTCAGATTTTCTCCTCATACTTCGCCGCCCTCGCCCCGGCATCCACTCTCAGCTTTTCCCTCTTCATTTCCTCCCTCACTATATATCCTGGTGTCGTTCTGTCTAATCCCATAATCCATCTCATGTAATCCCTCTTGTACCCTTTCTACTGTCTCCCATTCTTTCCATCCCCAGATCTCTACTCCGTACATGAGGATACTCTTCACTATCCCGTCAAACAATTTCATCCTCCACCTGATATCGTCGTCAAACCTCCTCTCTCCTATGCTCCATAGCTTCCCCATAACCATTCTTGCCTTCTTCACCCTCTCTCTAACATGCTGCTCTGCTCTGTTGTTCCTCGTTAGAACATATCCGAGGTACTTCAGACTTTTTACCTCTTCAATTTCTGTCCCTGACCATTCCCATCTTATATTCTTTTTCTTTCCTCCCCCCTTTCCAAACACCATCACCTTCGTTTTATCTCTATTTACCTCCAGTTTTTTTCTTCTGAAGTACTTGTCCGCTCTGCCCATCATCCTCTTTAGTCCCTGCTCATTATCTGCCATCAGAGTCAGATCATCTGCGTATCCCATTGTCCAATACTTCTTCCTTCCCACCACCACTCCTCCGTCTTGCCCCTTCCTCATTGTATCTTCCAGGTCCGCTACGTATACATTAAATAATAATAATAATAATTTTCGGCAGTGACTTTTTCGTGGGTATTGTTCAAATAATCTGTAGCAGTATATTGGGCAGATATGAGTAACGGTTGAGTTTAATTCTCCAGATGGGCGAGAACGAGTGTTCTGAAGACCTAGTAATCTAGGGACTTTATTGAAAAGAAGAGATTAAAGTCATCTACCGACCAGTGTTTCAACAATACAACTAAGTAATTTTTTTAATATAAAATAAAGTTATCGATTAATAATAAATTAATTGGTTAATTATATATTAATTGAAACCTAAAATATCATATAATTAATCGATTAACTGAAACAAAATAATCGATTATTTCATTCGATAAATCGTTCTCATTTGTACCCTAATGCGAACGGGGCAAAATTATGAAAAAAGATAATCGTGAAAAAACAACTCTTCTGACGTCGCAGGAAAATAGAAATTAGCGCTGAAGAAAGTGGATCTACTGCCTACGACGTTTGGTTTTTGAAAATGGGTCAGTCCGTATAAAGATAGTGTCACTTTGTGTGTATACACCTACTGTCCTGGTTTTGGGATAGTTGAGTCAACGGGACAATACAGTACCGTGTTGTGTGTAAACATCGACTATCCTAGTTACGGCATAGTATAGTGAACTATTAGATCTAGTAGCTGTCCTGTTTATTAGACTAATGTAACTGCGGCATAAGAGTTGGAACGAAATCATGCACTTGGCGAGACATAGTTAGATTAAGGCTTTATGCTCCTTATAGGAGTAACAGAATCTTTCATACAGTGTTAATATGACAATATTTCGTAAATGGTAAGTGATGTTTTCTATGAGCTTGAAAACGTTGAATTCTCGACATTTAATAAATGTTAAAAATTCCTTTTTAGGGTTTTGTAGGTATGACCAAAAAACCCTTATACCGTCATTTTGTCGTCTGTCTGTCTGTCTGTCTGTCTGTTCGGTAAAAATTGTAGCCAAACGGCTAAACCTAGAGAGTTGAAATTTGGCATGCTTGTACAACTTTTTGACCCGCACATAGGAAAAATACTAAAACATCTAAAAAACATATCCCCCTAAAAATATAAACAAATATGTGCTCAACGAAAATAAAAATATTTTTTTCAAATTCTGAGTAGGGTATCAAATGAAAGCCCTTAGTACGTGGATTAACGACTAAAATTTTATTTTTGCAAAATAAATTATTTTGACGCGAGTTTTGTCAAAATTGTGCAAAAAAATTTTTGTCCCACACCCTGTAGCCCAGATGGTTTAAACTAAAAATCTGAAAAAATTCTAAGTAATGTATATTGGTGTGAACCGGAATAGTACAACAGGAATTTTTGATCAGATTATGTTTTCGGAAAATAATGCATTTTTTGTGTTTTTAACCAAAATATGTTAAATATTTAATTCGCTATGTAACCAAGTTAATACGTCAGCACTCATAGCTATGTGCGTTTAGTCATTGGTTTTCTAATTTGTAAACAGGTAACTTGCAAACTAGAGTTCGAATCCTGTCAATTTTATTTTTTTTGTTTTTTTTTTGCAATTTTCTTTTGTTTAAATTATTTTGTCAAAATTCTAGTTATATTTTGGTAAATGTTGCATTTAATTTTTAAAAGCGTAAATTTAATAACCAGTGGGAAGTGTTGAAATTATAATTTAATTCTGTTTGATGTATACGAAATCAGAGGGCGGGGCTAATGATTTAAGCAACCAATAGAAGCCATAGGCGCAATTTTCAAAATCTTAATGAACCTTGCTATGTAAAAAAAATACTGCACATATTTAGAAACTTAAATAATGGTATTAGGCATTCGAATTAAAATTCATAAAAAAATATTTTGACATAAAATTTGTTTTGGCATCCCAAATAATCATCATTCAGTTATTAAATACCTGCAAAACCCTGAAATGTGTGAAAATTCACACTTCACATAAATTTTTTATTTAGATGCGGGCCCACCCACATAGGATGTCATTTTCGTAAAGGCATATAATCTAACCTATAAAATTTTGATTGAGAATCCATAAATTTAAAATAATATGGAGATAGGTTCCACGTATGTTGGACGTATCTATCAAAAAGTACTTTATAAAAACTCATTATTTATACATTGAATTTTCATTTTGTAAAAGAGAACTAATATGGAAAATAAAATCGTCATTTATATGCAAATTTTAAAGAAATACAATTCTAAGAATTGGGATTCGGGGGTTTATTTGAAGAATAATTATTTCTTTCCTTGGCAACGACCTAAGTGGACACTTCACCTTATTGGATTTTTATCATTTCTCAAATACTCAAGCTGGAGCGATTTAATAAAAATATTTCCGACAGAATACACTCACGGTGTGAAAAATTGATAAACCATACAGGATAAAAATAATAACCAAACCAAATACACTCTCTTGGTCTTTTTAGCCGCTAGCCACTTCTCAGGCGACTTTTAACTTCATACACGAATCTTCATCTTGCTCTGTTAACTGTTTCAATGAAAAATTTCATTACTATTCAGGAGATTATTATAAATTCAGAACTAATAGAACTCTTTTGCTCGGTAACCAGCTAATCGAGCGTGTAAATGAATTTCAGCACAGTGGAAACCATTTAGTATGAAACCATGAAGACAAAAATATAAAAAAAGTAAGCAAAAAAAAATACTCACTAATGTTTTTGATGTAATATTCAAAAGAGTTAAAAGATAGAAAATTGCAACACGCCTGATTTTTTAACTATTATCGTTGGCGAGTAAATGTATTTTTTTTTAATTAATGAATAAATTATGTGAAGTGTGAATTTTCACACATTGAGGATTTTGTAGGTATTTAATAAGTGTAAGGAGCCAACATAATACTGGATGTCTAGGAATATTTGTTCTATATTCACATCAAAACCAACAGTTTTTTGATGATCATTTTTATTCGTTATTTGAGTACTAAGAGCTTCCATTTAATTTTTTTAAATAAAATTAAATTATTTGCCAAAAATCCCAGCATTTTTCTGCATTTGCTTCGTATTCAAGTCTTCATTAAATTAATAAAAAATATATTTATAAATGGCTTCGTTTTCAATTTCAGAAACATATTTCTCAACGTTAACAATGTGTTATTTGATTTATAAGTATTTTATTACTAAAAATTATTTATTCCTCTTTAATACCTTAAAAACAAAAGGTTGAACACTACATACTACCTCTACAGTGTATAGAGGGTAGTGTGTTCAAAATTCGGTCCTTAATCTTAGCCATAAATACAAAAAATTCATAACATTAGTAGCCATAATTTAGCCGTGAATTAAAAATATAATTAAGTTTGTCAAATACACAAAAACTGTAATATATTTCAAAAACTCCGGCTCAGATCAATGTACATTACCTATAATTTTTTCAGATTTTTAGTTTAACCTCTTTGTGTATAGGGGACAAGACAAAAACTTTTTTAGCACATTTTTGGCTAAAATCGTGTTTAAAATAACGAATTAAATAAAATACTTTTCGTTCCTTAATCTTCGTCATAATAGCTTTCTTTTGATACCACACAATACATTAAAAAATTGATGTGAAGTGTGAATTTTCACACATTTCAGGGTTTTTCAGGTATTTAATAACTGAATGATGATTATTTGGGATGCCAAAACAAATTTTATGTTCAAATATTTTTTTATGAATTTTAATTCGAATGCCTAATACCATTATTTAAGTTTCTAAATATGTGCAGTATTTTTTTTACACAGTAAGGTTCATTAAGATTTTGAAAATTGTGCCTATGGCTTCTATTGGTTGCTTAAATCATTAGCCCCGCCCTCTGATTTCGTATACATCAAACAGAATTAAATTATAATTTCAACACTTCCCAATGGTTATTAAATTTACGCTTTTAAAAATTAAATGCAACATTTACCAAAATATAACTAGAATTTTGACAAGATAATGTAAACAAATGAAAACTGCAAAAAAAAAAAAATAAAAATAAAATTGACGGGTTACCTGCTTGCCAAATTAGAAAACCAATGACTAATCGCACATAGCTATGAGCGGTGACGTATCAACATGGTTACATAACGAATTAAATATTTAACATATTTTGGTTAAAAACACAAAAAATGCATTATTTTCCGAAAACATAATCTGATCAAAAATTCCTGTTGTATTATTCCGGTTCACACCAATATACATTACTTAGAATTTTTTCAGATTTTTAGTTTAAACCATCTGGGCTACAGGGTGTGGGACAAAAAATTTTTTGCACAATTTTGACAAAAATCGCGTCAAAATAATTTATTTTGCAAAAATAAAATTTTGATCGTTAATCCACATACTAAGGGCTTTCATTTGATACCCTACTCAGAATTTTAAAAAAATATTTTATTTTTCGTTGAGCACATATTTGTTTATATTTTTAGGGGGATTTGTTTTTTAGATGTTTTAGTATTTTTCCTATGTGCGGGTCAAAAAGTTGTACAATCATGCCAAATTTCAACTCTCTAGGTTTAGCCGTTTGGCTACAATTTTTACCGAACAGACAGACAGACAGACAGACAGACAGACAGACAGACAGACGACAAAATGACGGTATAAGGGTTTTTTGGTCATACCTACAAAACCCTAAAAAGAAATATATTTTTACTATCGACACAAAAAAATCGACAATTTTCGAAAAACTAACCTGATCAAAAATTTCTGCTGAACTATTCCAGTTCCTATCAATGTTCATTATGAAGATCTTTTCATTGGAAATTAGGTGGAGGACAAAAGTTTTTCGACATATGTCTGGCAAAAATCAAAAATTGTTTTTTAAGAGATTTTATTTGGTATATTAAAATTTTAAAAACTATTTATTTTTTATTAAATAAATAATTGTATTTAATGAAGTATTTCTTCCATATGTGGTTCAAAGAGCTGTATAAGCATGCCAGATTTCAACTTTATATGTTAAGCAATTTGACTATAATTTCTACCGTACAGACAGACACATGAGTGACGATATAAGGGTTTTTTGGTGGTCATACATACAAAACTCTAAAAATGAATTTAAATGGTGCCAAATTTTACACTTACGAACTACTCCTATGAAGACATATTAAATTTAGTTCAGAGCCTAAATACGTCCTAACACTAGTTATTAGTCATTTAACAATGAATAATTGATATAGAAGTACTATTTAATATTTTATTATAAATTTTCCTGGTGTATTACATACGAACTCTGCCTAGATCTTGTGTCCTGTTAAATAATTTTAATACTGTTTCAATTAATTTCTATTTTGGTATTTTGGTGTCTAAATTATAGTACATGTATTTATTTAACTTGGGGCGTAAGCTTGATTATCAGATAATAAATTAATTAAATTCGTTAGTGTTTCACTATTTTTATTGGTAAATCAATAATGTCTGCTTGTCAAGTTATCATAGTAGATAAGATATAAACATTTACCAACAAATTCATAAAAGCAAGTGCTTTTATTGAAGGTCATAAAATAATTAACCTGAAATTTTCAATTCAATAAACGCGCGGCGTAGTAAAAGAGGTACAACCATGACTACATTGAGCGAGTTAACTAGCTACTCGCTAACGATTTTACTCGCTCAACGGGCGTGTTTTTTATCCCGCAGATATGCATCCGAGTTGTGTATTTACGCAAATAGTCGTTCTTTTATTCCTTTTTCATTCAAACGGAGATGTAAACAAATGTTTTATTATTATATCTACTCAGCAGATATAGATAGAGCCCTGCAAATCCGCGGGCATCCTCCTTTTTTCTGCGGATGCGGATAAAGTATAATTTAAATCATGCGGATGCGGGTTGTATGAGGATAAAATATCATATCCGCTTATCCGCAATATCCGCGAGAACATAAAATCTTAGGTTGGACGCCTCTTCCCACGGAGACGCGTTTAGTACTCCAAAAATGTATCATTGGCATTTGTATTGTGCCTATACTCTTCCCATAAAGACCAATTTACGCTTACTTAAATAGTTAAATATAGCAGAGTTTATATAACAGTCGTAGATACAACAGTTTCTTTGGATTTATTGCCAGTTTATTAATTTTAAAATAATTATGTAATGTATCGCCTTATTTTGCATTTTTGGAAATATTAGTAAAAATTAACCATAATAATTTGCCACATTTAAAACATATGAAGCTCATATCAAATTTAAAATAATAAAAATATCTAAGTTCTTTGAATCGTCATACAAGTTTCATCTTTTAATAATAGAATGAATTTAAGAATTTAGTTTATTATTAAGAAGTTATTTTTTTAAATTTGCTGATCTTATAGGTCTTTTCTTGTTATTTATTGGTCATAAATGTGATAAATTAATCTGTTTAATTATATCTAAATATCACTACTCTAAAGCAATAGCTAGTTATCTTAAAAAACTAAATTTTTCAACACATATTTTTAAAAACACAAAAAAGAACGTACGAACGCCAGAGCACAATTTGGTATCACACCAGGATTAAAAGGACCTGTTCGAGCAAGAAAACCTTCTACGCCGTACGGTACTTGGCAACAACTTTTTACAGAGGACATGCTAAACATTATATTTATACAAGGTGTCTCAAAAGAAATTTTATATTTATTTAGCTTACTGCGTGAACGCGACGTATCCGAGGGGCGCGGGGGTTATGTCAATCGGTAGCCTGGCTCTTGAGAATTCGGTCGCTATGGAGCGTTTCTCGGGAGCAGACCGCGCGTTATGCGTGCGAGAGTTTTACAAAAACGGTGATTCGGCGACTGTAGCGCGTAGAAAATTCTGCAGTATTCGAGGTTTTCGCCACTTAAATGATGCGCCAAGCATTCCTCTCATTCGACATTGGGTTAAAAAGTTTGAAGAGACTGGTACAACGCTGGATAAATCAAAATCCGGTTGACCTAGGTCATCAAGAACGGTAGAAAACGTGGAGAATGTTAATCAGTCTGTTCGTGACGACCCGAACCTTTCAATTCGGAAGCGCGCAAGTGCTTTAAATGTGCATAGATCATCATTACATCGCATTATGCACAAAGACCTAAAGCTGCACCCCTACAAAATTCAATTGGTGCAAGAATTAAAGCCCCAAGATGCCAGTCAGAGGCTTAATTTCGTAAATCAGGTGATTGAGCGATTTTCAACGTTTACCAACATTTTGTTTTCGGATGAAGCTCATTTTCATCTTAATGGCCACGTAAATAAGCAGAACTGCCGCTACTGGAGTGCAACGAATCCGAAACGCAAACATCAGAAACCGGTACATTCGTCTAAAGTGACCGTATGGGCTGCGATGTCGGCGCGAGGAATTATCGGCCCTTACTTTTTTGAAGACGAAAGGGGGCGTGCAGTTACAGTGAATTCAGAGCGTTATGTGGAGATGTTAGACAACTTCTTGGTACCTGAACTGCAAAACTTTCCTGGCTATAACCAAAGAACATGGTTCCAACAGGACGGAGCAACTACACACACGTCCAATATGTCTCTGCCACGTGTTCGCGAAATTTTCTCAGGCAAATTGATCTCCCGGAGAGGTGACATAAATTGGCCTCCACGCAGTCCAGATTTAACCCCTATGGACTTTTTCCTATGGGGTTATCTTAAATCTAAAGTTTACGCCAATAAACCGACTTCACTGGCGCATTTGAAAGAAAATATCCGTCACGAAATGGCAGCCATCCCTGAGTCCACCTGCCGAGACGTCATAAGTAATTTTACTGTTCGATTAAATGAGTGCCGAGAACGCGAGGGTCTACATTTAGACGACATTATTTTTAAGAAATAAATCCCCAAAAAGTGTATTTTAATAATTAATAAACATTTTTTCTATATACGGCTTACTTTTTTTTTTAATCGATCCACTAAATATAAAATTTCTTTTGAGACACCTTGTATAATGATTCCCGGATTCCCCGCTAGCGCCGCTACTGGTTTAGCCACATGAACTTTTGCAACAACCTGTAATGTCTTGCGCTTAAGTAAATAAATATGTTTTTAACATATTATTCGTTATTATTAATTTTGATTGACAATCTTAGAATAAGTGCGTATAATTTTATTGCTAATTTAAATTTAAAATAGCATTAACATTATTTTTAAATAGTGTAAATATAGTATATTTTTATTGTTAAAAAACTACAATGTAACTATTGAGAGATTTAAAAAAAAACGTCTAGTAAGCCATGTTAAAGATAATAGATCAACAAACAAAAACTGTTTATTGTCATTTTTAACAATTCAGCAAATTTAAAGAATTTGTGTTTAATCATTCAGATCAATTAACAGAAGAATCAGAATCTCTATTGATGAGGGCGCCACATATCCCATCTTATTTAGTTTATTATTTTATTAGTTTGATGTTGTTTATGAGAGTAATTGTGTCAATTTATTTGCCATTTTATTAAAAAATAAATAAATATTTAAACAAGATTTATTTTTAAGAAAAACTAACTGTTTAAAGCAAAATTTTAATTTGTTCAATAGCTCTGTAGTGTCAAAGGTTATATATGCAGTTGTAACGTACAAATTTATTCAAAGGCATACGTGATTTTTTCTCGACCAGACGTATTTTTTTATCACGCGTTATAATATTTAAGAAATAAACGCTTTGAAAGCCAGCCCTTTACTTTTCCCAGCTTTACCTAAAATCTGTTAGTTTAATGCGGTTTTTATCCTCTCCCAAGTACTTAATTATTAGTCTCATTTAAATAAGTAATTTCAATTAATTCTAGTTAGAGTATACATATAACATTAAATGTCCCAACCAGTTTCCATTCATTTAAAATACTGTTGAGTGTGGACCGGATGTTTACAATAGTCAGGGATTCCCCGCGCATTTTATTGGTACTAGCAAAAATCAGTTACGTGTTTATTTTTTCAGCGTGCGTTGTTAAGACTCGTGTCTCCTAAGTTTTAAACCGTAACTAAATATAAACTGTGTACGATTGGTGCAAAGTGTTGTTTTAGTGCTTCTGAAAGTGTTTATAACTAGACAGAAGAAAGTGACGAAACTAAATTTTATGGTTAGAGTTATTTTCTATATTCACAAAAACTCCGGAAACGTAACTCCCACGAATATTAAGAAGTAGACTGTGCTTACAACTTATTTTGGGTATAATGCCGTAAGTATATATCTTTCGTATTCACGCGATCATTTCAATAAATGATCAGTCAATGATAGAGTTGTGTTAGTTAAAGGGTGATCAGACATCCCGGTTTTCTGGGACTGTCCCGGTTTTGAGCACGATGTCCGCGTTGGGTAATCCTGCACAATAGCGCACTGAGAATAGTTTTCATGGGTTAACGTGAATCCTCCTAAGACCGTTCGTTTTTTTTTTCACCTTTTATTCAATAAAATATACATTCCAAAAAAAAACTTTTATTATCAAATGTACTGTCCATTATTTTCTATCACTTTGGACAAACGCTCAGGCAATTTCATAATGCCATCTCTCCAGAAGCTCTCGAAAAATCTGTCCAGTTGAATTTTGATATCGTCCACAGATGCGAAATTTTTTCCCTTAAGGGAATTTTGTAGAAAGCAGAACAAATGGTAGTCGGATGATGCGTTGCCTCGACCATATACTCTGACTACCATTTATTCCGCTTTCTACGAAATTCCCTTAACGGAAAAAATTTCGCATCTTTGGACGATATCAAAATTCACCTCTACAGATTTTTCGAGAGCAAAGATGGAACCTTCTGGAGAGATGGCATTATGAAATTGCCTGAGCGTTTGTCCAAAGTGATAGAAAATAATGGACAGTACATTTGATAATAAAAGTTTTTTTTAGAATGTATATTTTATTGAATAAAAGGTGAGAAAAAAAAAAAAAAAAAACGAACGGACTTATGTAACAACCCAATATGTTAAAGTGGCATTGAAACATGGAAACATCGCATTAGTAGTATGTTGTGGCAGGGCATAAATAGAAAACAAAACAATTTTTTAAATTTCTATAAATCCCGATTTGAGTACAACAAATGTTATTGAATTATATTCCTGGTATAACAACAACAAATTATAAATTAGAACTTGCTCACAAATATTTAGAAACCTAAATAATGGTATTAGGTATTCGAATTAAAATTAACAAAAAAATATTTTAACATAAAATTTGTTTTTAAAGCTCTTAGACTAACAGACGATAAATTATTTTAAAAATATCGTTCATTTTGTCGTGATTACTACAAAGCAAAATTTGTCCTGCACACTCAGCATGCCCCTTTTACATATTATATACCTGCGAAACCCTGAAATGTGTGAAAATTCACACTACACATCAATTTTTTAATGAAATAATTCAATAAACCGTCGACGGTAACAAGATTTGTACGTATGCACTAACCAACATTAACAAATGCCGAGAAGAAGCACTTACAAGCGTTCGATAATTGGCAAACAATCTTTCTACGTGTTCGTACCCTAAACACAGTGCTGAAACAGATTGTATATTATTTAACTTTAACTAATATATTCACTGGTATTTTGCTTTGCGATCGATTGCTTTTTTCGCTCCTTAGCTAATTAATGATTTACTTATTTTTTTTAATTTTATTTTTCAGTGTGGAGGAGAATGCCAGAGCACTCCTCGAGGAACAGAAGGTGGAACAAGAATTCCGAGAAGCCATTGTAAGCTGCAGGTCTCTTAGCTATTATGAAGGAAAACGATTTAAGAGCTTACTCCCTCAAGTAAGTGCATATAATAATTTTAACACAGTTAATAATTTGTATAAGAAGAAAGGTATTTTATGTAAAAATATTGAAACAAAGCGTTAACTTCAGCTTTATTAAAGCAGACGAAGCTATGTTAGTTAGTTTATTATCCATGAAGAAAACACATTTTGGTTTTTTTGTGAAAGTTATACGAAGTGCTATCCAAATTTTCCCGAACTGACGATGTAAAACTTAAAAAATGTTTAAACATAAGAAAAAGGTTTTGAATAAAAAAATTATTTAAAAAATGTCTCGGGTGTACACTACATAAAAATCATATAGAAAAGGATATTAGGCAAGATTTTTAAAGTAAATGTTGTCTCGTAACTTCTGACCAATCAAAGCGTGAGAGGAAATACGTCACATGTATGCGTAATTCAAACTAGCATACAAAATTAATATAGATGTTGCATATTTTTAAATGTTTTTATTGACTGTATTCATAATAGATATTTATTTCAAGACAGTTCTACTAAATAAATTATAAATAAAAACCTAAGGAAATTTTATACTGATTTATATAAAATTTAAGGTGATGGGTATTTGTATTTATAGTTATAAATAACAATAAAATCGAATACAAATATAATTTTAGGAATATTTAAATAAATATAGAAAAACAAATTTCTATAATAATATAGTAATTAATAAAATTGGATGTTATATCAGTTTTTAAAAACGGCTGGACGTATTTTGACGAAATTTGGTACAATAGAGTAGAACCAGGATCAAATATAGGCATATCTCAAAATTTTCTTTCTTAGAGGGTGTTTCTGGACTAAAACTGATACTAAAAAACTTAAAATATTTAATTTATAAACAGAACTATCTTAACAGAAAAAACTATAAAAAAATTTGTTTATAAGAAAACAAATCTTATTTGTTTACGCATTTTTTCAGTTTGATGAATATTAGGAATACGGGGAGACACCCTAAAAATAAATAATATTTCACTTATTATTCTCTTCACATCAAAAATGAATGTAAGAAAATTTATTTAGAACGAAGTATCATTCCTTTCAAAGAAAAAGTAAATTAAAACAAGTAGAAAATCAAAAAATTAAGCGATATTTTTACATTTATAGCAAAAAATCAAACTTCACGTGTATAACATATACGATAAACAAAGACTGACGTCCCGTTAGCATACAGATGACGTGTAGCTTCGCTATTTACCCCCACCACTACAAGTTACGAGACAACCTTTACTTTAATAATCTTGGGTATTAGGAGGATAAATACTCTCCCGAAAATTCGAGAAGAACCAAAATTATAATTACCGCATTTCAAAATTGCGTGCCTTTTCAATACGCACCTAGTCCTACCATAAATACTGTTACAAAGTGTTTGGATTATAATTAAAAAAAAAAAAACAGTGGATGTTATAATTGATTTTTTATAATGTTGCACTTACACATATATCATATTAAATGAAAATAAATGTCTTTTTCAAAATGCCCTCCCTTCGCCTTCACACAAGCCTTTAAACGTGACGGCCTATCATCAATGGCAGTACGCACAACATCCATTGGAAAATTGGCCACAGCTTTCTTCAACGATTGCTTTAGACTCTCCAAATTTGGATGTCATCTGCTACAGGATGACATCATTGAACATAAGTAATTTGTAGTCCACCGGATTTAAATCTGGACTTCCAGACGGCCAATCTTCAGTTCTAATGAACTCCGGTGTATGAGTTTCCAGCCATTGCTGTGTGGATTTTGCCTTGTGACTTGGAGCAGAATCTTGCTACAAGATCCAATGACCAGAATCATACATGGTCTCGATAAAAAACTTGACGACTTTGACCAAAATATCATCTTGGTATAATTTCGCACTTGTCTTCCTGAGCACATAAATGTAGCTCAGTAAAACCTTCATACGAGACACCCCAGCAAACCATCACAGATGCTGGATGGAGACCACTCTGAACTCTGCGAATGACTTGAGCTGCCTCTCGAGAGCTATGTGCATACACCCGATCATTTTGTTCAAAGTTGAAATTTTTTTCAGAAAAAAGAATTTTGTGATGCATGTTGTCTGCGTACTGGTGAATCAGTTGTTTACCTCTGGTCTTCCTGATGTCCCTTAGAGATGGAGTAAGCAAGTGTCCAGTGCTTCTTCGGTAAGTCTCCATCTTTATGTTGTGAAAAATCCCCCCCTGAAATATTTTCCTTCGTACACCACTGCCGCCTGCGATTTTCTTTAAATTTTAACTCGTTTTAGAATATAAAATTTTTGTCCAGGGTTATTACTGGTGATAAGGTGTTTATGGCTACGACCTAGAAATAAATCAACAACCATCATAGTGGAAAAGTTCAGCTTCGTCGAAAGAAGTGAAGTAAAGTGCATGTTGATCGTTTTATTTATTAGCAAATGCAGAAAGAGTCGTGTCAACGGGTCACACTGTCAATTCACAGTTTTGACGTAGAATTTACGTCTTTCCGATCGTTTATGTGGCTGACACTCAAGTAATTGCATCTAACGTTTTAGTATTACGTAAGTATTTACCAACCATCGCTGATAGCAAAATGTAATTTGCAAAATTTATATACGGTTTGAAAGAGCAGTGATGGCTGTATACAACAACGCACTGTCAAGTTCGTGCATCATTGAGAGCGCGAACGGTAGGTAGGGAAATTAGACGCTCGAAATCGGACTATGGTGCAACAGTCGTAGAGAATCGATTACTTAACTCGAGTTTTAGTGCAAGAAAAGCCTAAAAGTGACGATACGTATCTTCGAGCTTCGCCATGCCTAAGAAAAATGCTGCTGTATGCATGAGACAGTACCGCAAAAGGAAGGCTTTTACAGTAGAGAATTGGCAAAATATTCCGGCCCTGGAAAATTGGAATAAATCGGCCTTATTGGATCAAGGATCGGCCCCAATGTTCCAAGAATCGGTCCTACTGGGACTGGCCCATCGGAATATTGCCCGATGTCCCGGCGGGCCAATCCGCCACTGGGCTTTAATACAGGTCCAATGTACTAAGGCCCCTAAAGACCTCAAAACTGGAGCTGAGCGTGTTAAACAGTATAGAGCCAGAAAATCCGCAGAACAATATTCGAGGTCTACGACCAATGTCGCCTCAATAAACTAACACTACCAACATCATGAAAAGCACCAAAGTAAATTCTACTCCCAAAATCTCTCGGACCTCTCCCACGGAGAGAGCTCCTCCACGAGTTTTTGTTTTGAGGCTTCTTTGTGAAAGTGTTAAGCTGCATCTAGACTGCACCAAACTGCGCTGAGCTGCGCATATCGTTTATCATAATCCTATTTGAAGAACAGACTGGACAAAAGCGCCGGTTTGTGCAATTCTGCCCTCGAACGAACACGATCCGCCGAATGTTGGTACTTCAAAGAAAACCGCATAGTAATACGCGGTCTGTTTGATCGAGAACCGCGATATAACCTGCGCAGAATGAAACTGAGACGAACACTATTAAATCATTAAAACGTGACAACTTTTAGCTCCGCGCGGTTCGTTGTTGTACGCGTTGGACGTGGCTTTCGACAAAAATTACTCGAATTTTGGCAAGTGAGAAAATGGTTACTTCATCACGACAACGCACTCGCTCACAGTTCATTCCACACATAGCATTTTTTGGCCAAGGATTCGGACCATCGTTTGCCACTAACCTTATTTTCCTGATTTAGCCCCCCTGCGGTGTTTTAAAGTTTAATAGCGTTAGTGCATGATAATTTGGATCGCACTTCGTAAATACCACAATAAAATTTGTTAAAATCTATCTTCATCAGTTTGTTACTCATTATAATTCGCGATTACCGATGGAATTGTTATTTTTATATATTTTTTTACAGATCTTATGCTGTTTTTTGGCAGCCTCCTTCCATATAGTCGTAGGAATAGCTTTAGCTTTTTCTGCTATTTTAATTCCTCAGTTAGAAGACCCAGATAGTGATATCAAAGTTACGGTGCAACAGAGTTCATGGATAGGTAAGAAAATCTTTCCATATAAAATAACTAACTTGACGTGTAAATAATAAATTTAGACTAATGGCCCGGTTACACGATGCCAGTAACTTGCACAAGTAAGAACTTGCACCAGTCACTGGCAACGTGTAGACGTACATGCCAGTACTGGTGCAAGTACTGGCACCAGTATCTTAAGCCAGTCAAGGGAATAGGAGCCGATTCTATTTACTGGCACAAAAACGTTAAATATACTTAAAATGTCTTCAACAAAGTGGTCTGAGGACACCACAAATAAATTTGTGTTTTTATATAGGCAGTATGGGTGTTAATTAATTCTTCTAAAATCATTTTGAAACAGTTTTTTTTATAGTAAATGCAATTTTTGGCGGAGATTAATTTTTGTTTACAGGTGTGAAAGACGTACACAACATAAAATTAGGTTAAACGTCTAAAATTGGCGCGTTAAAAAGACGGTTTTACGCATAAAAAATAATTGGAAGCATCTACATTTTGCATTGTGTTTCGGGTTCTTTTATTTTTATTTTATTTTATTTTTTATTTTATTCTAATCAGGGAATAAAACAGAGACAAGTCTCCTATAAATACCCACTCATTACAAAATTGTACAAAATATAAAATACCTACAAAGTTTCAGATACAAAAGTAATAGATAAGAAAAACATACGTATTCACAAAAATCAATAGTATATGAAATACAGGTGACAATTACTGAGAGAGCAAGGATTTAATTTCAGATTTAAACTGTGAAAACGATAAGAAAAAATATCACTACTATTAAAATATTGATCAAAAAGAATCATAATTCTGTTCAGTGGTGAATTTCTACCCGCATTAGTGTTTCTATTATTATAATAAAAAGTATTGTTTCGCCTACTATTTACTAACGGTATGTTAAAATTAATAAGTTCCAAGATACCTGCAATCTTTGCAAGGTTACTTAATAAGTTACTGGCAAACGTTTAAATGACAAAACGACTTGTGCAAATTCTTGCACAAGTTACTGGCATCGTGTAACAGGGCCATTAGCTTAAGTAATTAACTTAAGGCTCCTTACGATGCAGCCGTGCACCCAATGGGGGGGGGTCTCACGGGCTTGAACTACACTCCTGATAAAATAAAGTCGCTTACATAATATATATATATATATATATATATAGGTATTAAATAAAATTCTTATGTCATACTCGTCATAAATTTATTAAAACAATATTTATCGAGACGTTTCGATTGGTAATCCAATCATCCTCAGTCCAATATTATTAGCCGAACGGTCTGTCCTAGGACAGACCGTTCGGCTAGACTATGATTAACCGTTCCTGTCCGTTCCACACATTTTAATGTGGAAATACATTATTTTACACATCTGACAATAATATTGGACTGAGGATGATTGGATTACCAATCGAAACGTCTCGATAAATATTGTTTTAATAAATTTATGACGAGTATGACATAAGAATTTTATTTAATACCCATATTAATTTCGTCAAGAACTTTCTTTCGTATATATATATATATATATATATATATTAGGACTACTTCTAACTTCTCTTGCCCAAACTAATAAATATGTACATACGGTTTAGGCAAATCAATATTTCGCAAGAGCTTCAAACATACCTCTGCTAAAGAATTTAATTCGTTCTACGAGATGATTCGTAGTACGAAGTATTCATTAACCAAATCACGATTTTCCGTAAGTTTCAATTAAAAAACCTATTAAGTCATTACAAAATGTTCCCAAAAGAAGGTCTGAAAAACTGAAGATTCACTATTTATACTTTATTCAGTTCTTATACAGTCCATAGTTTTTAGTTCATGGAAGAATCACCTTCAGGCTGTCTGCCTGGAAGGTTCAACTGTCCTTGTGTTATTGCAGGAAGTAGAACAGTACAATTTCACAAGACTAGGATTACAATATCCTTACATAATTACCTACATATTTCGCGCTTATCAATTATGATATGGAAGCGGCCGCGAGTTGGTAATGAAATTAGTTAGCCGAATGTCTCCCGGCGTAACCTCATAATTCGTTAACTGCAGCAGTAATATGCGGAAAAAAAAATCGTTGGCCGAATTATTCCTAGCCGAGGTATGACTTTTTTTTCATAATTCGTGAAATGGATAACTTTATTATAAAAATTCACCGAAAATATCTTGATGTATTTTATATTTTAAGTTTCCTTTTTTTGAGACCATCAACGGTGCCCTCTTACTCACGGGGTCTCGGGCAGCCGCCCAGTCTGCCCACCGCTTAATCCGCCACTACCAACCTAACCCTAGAATATGTAAAAATACACATTTAATTTTTTCACAATTCAAATTTTCTTCATATTAATTTATTGTTATTGTATTTTTTTTCTTAAACTAGTGTTTATTTCTTTATCTTATTTTAGCAAGTTTGATAGTGGTAGCCGTCCCAGTTGGTTCATTGATTGGAGGTGTACTTATGGAAATTTATGGAAGACTTAACTGTATAAAATTCGCAGCTCTACCTGGTTCTGCTGGATGGATTTTAATAGCCACTGCTACCAACATACAGATGCTTATTGCAGGCAGATTACTCACTGGACTTGCTGCAGGTAATTTTAAAGAAAGATTTCGCCCTAAATGGTAGGCAACTTACAGCACATTGAAGTAACAATTGCGGAGAACATTCAGGCGAATTAGACAATTCACTTCTTATAGTCTTACTTATAGCGTATTTGACTGGGTGCTTTACTATGCACTCAGGTCACTCGGCGAGCAAGTTTCGTATTCGATAGGCCGAGCAGTTGCTCTAGAGTTGATAAAATTTGTATTCGATTGGGAAAGGTAACTCTGAGAGTGCACTGCGAACACTTTTTCTTGCTCTGGCTAAAGAGCCAGAGCAGCGTCGAGCAATGTGGCGCGTAGTGGTATTTCAAAGCTAGTATGTTTATTAGAACTAATTGAATCTTTATAAAGTAGTGATGTATCTTTTTATATAATAAATCAAATTAGGAAATTAAAAGACACAAAATAATATTAAAAAAGTAACATTTTGAGAATATAAATAAACAGAAAACAAATAAATTATTGCAACCACAAAAATAAAATAATAAAAATTATACATAATGTATTATCCTGCACTGTTTACGCAAGGAAATCACTGTAATAACAACTCGGATAGAGCATGACGTCATTTGCTCGCTCGCAGAGCAATTCTACAGTGGTCCAATCGAATACGCCATTTGCTCAAGAATCGACTTAAACTTAATTATAAATTATTATACCGCGTATTTATTATTTGTAATTATAACTCATGTGCCTAGATATGTTTTATTTATGTAAAAGAAGGTTGCGATATTACATTACTTATAGCTTGTCTATAATTGACGCCAGAGCTACTTATATTTATTACTCCCTCCTTCCGAAAATATGGTATACATTACTTAAAAAATGTGGGATTAACGAAAATAATATTATCTTGATCTTTTTTGTTTTTATTTCTAAATAAGTGGTTGCAACTGATAAACAAATGGCGGGCAAATAGTTTTACATATGTCAAAGGTAACTCACAGAAAAAAAAAAAACGCGTATTTTTGACAAATTAAAGTGACACCCGCTGTTCTAACAAAATGGCGAACTTTGATCAAAATTGTATTGAATTACGAGAAAGAAGTTCCAAATCAACTTAAATCACAACCGTCAAATAGTCCAGATTTTAATGTATTGGATCTTGACTTTGTCAATTCTATACAGTCCTTACAAACAGCTTATAATATAATATAATAATAATAATAATCTCTTTATTCCATACTAAAAATATACATTTAGGAAACGTCACACATGAGTTTGGAGTAACATATTAATTACAATTTAGGTGTACATAATATTGTTTTTTAAAACATCTGATTTAAACATTGTGAAGTTACATTTAATGTAATCATGTTGGGTTGATATTTAAACTAATAGAGTACAATTTTCCACCATATTTAATAAAACTAATAGACTCATATTTGAAAAATAGAAAATTTACAGTACATATCAAAAATGAATATTCCACTACTAAAGTAATTCATGCGTCTGTTCCACAAGGATCAGGTTTTGGGACCAATTTTATACACACTGTATATAAATGATATACCTGTAAATAAGAATACTGAGCTTGCGCTATTTGCGGATGATTCGGCTGTATATACAACTTCCTGGCGACTCGACACAATTGCAAATAGACTTACACAGTCTGCCATTAAAATCGAAAAACATTTTAGTAAATGGAAAACCAAGCTAAACGCTCATAAAACTGAAGCAATTCTAATAACGAAACGAAGACCACAAAACATCCCGCGTGTACGCATCAACAATTCTGAGATTGACTGGGCAGATTCCGTTAAGTACCTAGGTGTCAAAATTGACAAAAAAAATAAATTTTACTGAGCACATTAAATACTCCAGTAATAAAACTTTGCAGGCTATGTTTCAGTTATATCCCATGCTTAACAAACATAGTAAACTTAATATAAAAAATAAGTCACTTATTTATAAAATGTGCATTAGGCCAATTTTTACCTATGCTGCTCCGGTATGGAGCAATACTAGTAAGACCAACATACAGACCCTTCAGGTCTTACAGAATAAGTGTCTTAGAATAATTGGAGGGTACCCTAGATGGAAACGTGTATCTGAGATGCACGAAGAATTGAATATATGTTAAAGATTATATAACATATCTTACCAAACGATTCTTCGATAGGTGTAATCTAAATAGTAAAAGTTTAATAAATAAATTGGGTGATTATACTTTAGAAAATTTAAGTTATAAAAAATACAAACATAAGCGTATAAAGCATATACTTTTGTAAATAGATTCAATTAAAAGTGTTTAGGGTTTTTGCTTTTTTTTTCCTTAAATAAATTTGTTTGACAGTTCAATGATGTACATATATGCCTGTATAGGGAAAACTATATATTTAATTCTAAGAATACATAGAAAATTTATTGATATATGTATGCATTCTAATTTGTAAAAAATGTTTTATTGTACTACTTTGCAAAGCAATAAATATTTTATATATATGTAATTATCTATGGAATACGGACACAATTCTATAAGAAAATTTTTAAACATATTTATAAATTTGCCATGCATAAGATCAGTCCATGATTTGGGTACTATATTATATAAATCAAAACGAAGATTTACGACATTTTTTGAATTGTTTGTTCGATATAATTGGAGACTAATTTGGTGGTTAGATCTAGTTGGATAATTATGAATATTGTGTGGCAAATTGTGTTTTATTTTTGTGTACCCAGATGACTGAGAAATAAATGAAGCTAGCATAAATAGTTAAGATTTTCAGTTCCTTAAAAATAGGCCTACAGTGAGTACAACGCGACTTATTTACAATGGCCCGAATAGCCCTCTTTTGAAGTAAGAAAATCTGCTCAATTTTAAGAGAACTGCCCCATTCAGTTATGCCGTAGCAAATTCGGAAATGGAAGAACGCCGAACACACCACGAATTATCGACGAACTGATTGAATGCGTACAAAATGCATTCAATGCATTAAACATACAAACCCTTGATAATGTTTTTCTAACATTGCAAACTTGTCGAGAAGCAACCATGTTAGCAAAAGGAAGCAATTTCTATAAGATTCCGCACATTAATAAAACAAAACTTCATCGTAAGAGATGATTACTAAACAACATTATCATGTTCCATACAAGCTGTGGAGACAACCACGTCCTTGTTAAGTTAACTTTTAGTATTTTTCTTTGTTTTACTAGATATTAACTATTTCATAAATGTAATCATTCTAATTAATCAAAATTATAAATGTATATCATAATATCGGACAAGACAAAAATCAAAATGTACACCTTATTTTCGTACGGAAGAAGTAGTTGTTCTTTGCAAACTGCTTCAATGAAAATTAACGATTACTATTTAATCAAATATCGTTTTACAACTACGGGTCTGTTCTAAACGGACTATAAAAGTTTTATATTTTAGGATATTTTAGCAACAATGTTAATGTTTTAGTTTTATTTTATTTAATATGGAATTAATTTTTTTGAATGTAATTTTAAACATCTTCAAGTGGTGCGATTTTAGACCCATATTTCTCAAATCGCACCCAACGTGAATCAAGCTTGCATAGGCCCCTTGGTTGAAAATGTTGTCGGGCCCTTGCAAGGAATTTCCATTTTCATTAAAGTTTATTTTCTCTTAGTTTTATATTAATTTTATTGTTCCAATTTTAGCTCTAGGGACCAGTCCTGCTATTGTATACATTACTGAAGTGGCTAGACCAGATATGAGAGGTTCCTTGATTGCTTCAGCACCTACTTTTGCTTCTCTGGGTAAGAAATATCAAAGATTTTTATTATTATCATATTATAATACTTTATGACAGAGATGGATAACCTTTGGCATTTCAAGCGCCAGTTTTTTATATTTTAGTTCAGATGCAATATACATTGTTACTTCTATTCGTTCTTTAAAAATATGATATAGACCAGAGTTTCTCAAACTTTTTGAGCCGCGGAGCACTTTTCACGAGAAGAATTCGTCGCGGAGCACTATCGTTGCTATATATACAGTATTGGCCATAAAGGTTGCAACTTTTAACATCTTTCAATTTTTCAAATTTTAATAATAATATTGGAAAATAAATACTCTTAATTCTATAATTTAATCATATTTTGTTTGTTACATCAATCAATAATCAAATAATCTGACTCACAGATTAATAATAAATTATTTCTTCATTTTTGCTTGGACAAAAATATTGCAGCTACTTGAATTTTCTTGTTATATGCAGATTTTATCCATAAATAATATGTTGTGCACAAGTAATATTTCAGTTTATATTTGTCAATCATGGGTCGTAGTAAAACTGTTTCAAGTGAAATTAGAAACTTCATAATTTCTGGTTTTAAAGACGGGCTGCTGCAAAATGTGATTTCACAAAATTTAAATGTTCATAAATCTACTGTGTCGCGAATTATAAAACGATTTTGAGAAGAAGGTACGTTTGAAGTTTCAAAAATTCCAGGACGGCCACGAAAAACTACAAAACGAACTGATAAAAAAAATATTTATTTATCTACCAATAACCCCTATCTGTCATCGGAGAAAATTTTGGGCCTTTTGCCACAAATAGATCAAGATTAGTTAGTGAGGGTCTTTTTAGTCGCCGTCCTGCTAAAAAAACACTTCTATCCAAAAAGAATGTGAAGGTCCGATTAGAATTTGCTAAAAATCATATTCACTGGACTGTGGATCAATGGAAAAAAGTTATTTTTAGTGATGAATCTAAGTTCAATTTGTTTAAAAGTGATGGTGTATCTTGCCAACAGCCAACTTGCCAACAGTTAAACATGGCGGAGGCGGTGTGATGGTATGGGGCTGTTTCTCGGGATATGGTATGGGTCCTCTATACCACATTGAAGGAATAATGGATCGATTTAAATATATAGACATCCTTCAAAATGTTATGAAACCTGATTCTGATGAGTTCATGCCTTTAAAACATATTTTTCAGCATGATAATGACACAAAACATTCCTCGAAGTTGGTACAAAAATGGTTCGAGGATTCAAAAATTAACGTAATGACTTGGCCGTCACAGTCACCCGATTTAAATCCAATAAAAAACCTTTGGGAGATTGTCAACAGAAAGATTAGAAACAAAACACATTCAAATATTGAAGAATTGTTTAAAGCTTTGCAGGGTGCCTGGTCTAATATTGATAATGAAATGATCACGAAATTATTAGAATCAATGGCGAAAAGATGTCGGGAAGTTATAAATTCTGGTGGTTACTATACAAAATATTAAAAATGATCTGTTAATAATAATTCATTTTCTTAATTAATAAAAAAAAAAGATTTTTTTAAGAGTAGTTGCTATCTTTATGTCCAGGTAAAAATAATAAATACTATAAAAAAAAATAGAATTTACTATTAAAATTTAATTTTTTACTATAATATATGTAGAGGATTGTTAAAGGTAAGAATTACATTTTTTTAATTTTAAAAATATTGAATAGAATAAAAATAAAATAGGATTATCAAAAGTTGCTATCTTTATGGCCAATACTGTATATATAGCAACACTAGTAGATCGCGGAGCACTAGTAGATGCTTGCGGAGCACAGTTTGGGAAACTCTGATATAGACATACAAAATCTGTCTATATCAGAGTCTGTGTGAAAAATTAATGAGATTAAATCGGTAAACAAATTTATTGTACATTAGCGACTTAATTAGTATGATCTCCTTTGAAATACGATCCTCCGTCATCCACACAGCGGTGCCAGCGGTGTTTTGTATATTCCGTAACACGCGACGTAATCTTCTAAAGTCAAGCTGTTGACACTCTATCACGGTTGTTTTAATATCCTTCATACTTTCAAAATTATACCCCTTAACCCTTGACTTGATTTTTGGAAATAGGTAGAAGTCTGTGGCAGAACAAGAATCACTTTTTGGGGCGAAAATTCGCGAATAGAAAGGGTTCCGTGTTACGGCATATTGTCATGATACAAAATCCAGTTGCGGCAATTTTCTGGACACATTTTCAAGACTCGTTCTCGAAGTCACTTTGAAATTTTGTAATGTTTCGAACGCTCTTTTGTGATTTCGTCGCTTCATTTCGTGATAAAGGCCACAAATAATTAAATTTTTATAACATCGCCCGCATGCAACTGAATAAAACTAAACTTGTACTGATGTTAGTGACGGATGACAGTTTACGCTCCATGTGGACGTTATTTCCCAGAATTTCCACATTGCGCGCTACCGCGTTAATCTCATTACTTTGCTGACAGACGTATTTAACATTTTAAAATGCTATAGGTATCTAAAATGATTTAGTATAGCTGCGGTGCAATGATCAGCTCATGCAGTGTGCCACTTTGACGCTAGAATCAAACGTTGGTCCTTCTTTCGTCTTCCCATTACCCATCTCCACTGTTGTCTATCCTGACATTGCTCTTCGCTTATAACATTCTCCCGTCTCTAGTTATGATACAGACGTTATTAGAATATAGTTATACAGGGTGGGGTGCAAAAACTTCCTTTTTTGAAGCTGTATTGTGAAGGCTGGTTAGATCGTAGAAAAGTGGAGATGGGCGTGGCAGTCGCGGAAATTTTTGTCTAGTAACCCTCAGTAGAAAACATGAGGTGGACGAAGGGATTTTTCGAATAACCGTTCCTATATGGCGTAGCAGCGTGCGTTCCGTATTCATTTCGGAATGCAGCACAGAGGTCCAATTCCTGACCGGAAATTGATTGTTTTCTGGGTAGAGAGCTTTAGGACAACCGGGAGAGTGGTAAAAAAAACTGGACGACAACGGATTTAAGGAGGACAATCGACCAGTTATGGTCAATTCATAACGGTATGTGGACATGATTCAAAACTTTTTCGAACCGGATCTTTAAGAAATGAACCTAGGAAATGTCTGGTTTCAACAGGATGGTGCCACGGTCCACACAGCCCGAGCTTCGATGACAGTTTTAAGAACATTGTATCCCGGATGGCTCATCTTGATTCGAGGTGACATCCCATGGATCGGGTCCGATCTAACGCCCTGTGATTTTTTTTTTATGGGGATACCTTTGGTCAGAGGTTTTTAAATATCGCCTCACAACCCTGCTTCAGCTGAAGAATGTTATTCGGCAGGAAATAGCCCGAATTCCGATGAATGTTGGAACGTGTAGAGGGAAACGTTAGATATCGGTTGCATCAGTGTATAGAGAGCGGTGGCCACCACCTTCAAGACATTTTGTTTAAAACAGTATGATTTGAAATTTGAAATTATGTTCTTTCATTATCAAAAAATAAATTTTGTTTATCAGAAACAACTTCTTCCATTTGCCTTCAAAAAAATGAAGATTTTGCGCCCCTGTATATTACGGCGGAAATAAAAATATCAAAAGAAAATATCTGTGCAATTATAACGAACAGTGATAGTGAGGAGGAAGGTTTTGGTAGGGTTCTGGAGAATTGGCCAAATCTATAATCTTTAAACTTTGGCGAGAATGACATAAATTTAGATAAAGAATGCATTGCTACGTTTTAGCCAAAATCTGGTAGTGACATATCGGATTCCTCACTGAATCCACCCACAAATAAAATATTTAAAAATCCTCGTATTGTGGAACAATTCAAGTGTCAAGATAAGGATTTGGTACCAACCATAGATTTATTTAATATTGGCGCATCTGGATGTAAATTCAAATTATGGACGGAACCGTCGACTTTTTTGTTCTCTACAGAATTAAAAAAATAAAATTATTTTCTTTATAATTTATATTAAAATTGTATTAAATTTATAAACATAACGAAATGACTAACTGCGACAACCGTGAGAATGTGTGATCTTGCTTTATGTGTTAGTTGCGGGAGACGTACGAATCCACAAGACATTACCGCGTCCGTATTGTGGTACCTTTATTAGAAAATGGGGTTAGAAATGAAAAGGTTAACATACAGTATATACGTTATGAACGTACGTGCGTTCAGAATTCGCAAAATAATTATAACGTATCGCAAAACGTGCATTATCTGCATCCTGACATTTGGCAATTGTCTATTATTCTAAAATTATGATTTTAAAATATGTGCCTTCTAGTAACCTTAATTTTTGTAATTTTCAGGGATGGTATTGGCGTACTTAAAAGGCTGGTACTTAACTTGGCGTGTAGTAGCATGGGCAGCAACAGTCTATACAATATTTCCTGCCATAATGGTGATGTTTATTCCTGAAAGTCCAGTCTGGCTCGTCAGTAAGAATAGAAAAGCAGAAGCTCTCAAAAGCTTAGAATGGATAAACAAATACCAACCCCAACCAGAACACAAAGTAAGATATTAAAATATAAGATTGTTTAATTATTTAACAAAGTCTTTAATATCTACAATACTGCGTAGATCTTGCCGGAATTCTACCTAATATAAATTTAAAATTAAAATACTTTTCTTCCCCTTATTAATTTAACCCTCTAAAGTCTTTTATTTATTTACAGACGGAAACTCTGGCGGAGCTACACCTCGCAAGTTTATTAAGAGAACATGAGAATAAGCTAGCTGAACAAAAAGATAGTAGTAAGAGTAGTAGAGCTAGAAAAATTGCTGCATTCAGGAAACCTACAGGGTATAAACCACTTCTCATCCTTATTTTCCTATTCTTCTTCCAGCAGTTCTCTGGGATCTACATTACCTTATTCTATGCTGTTACTTTCTTCCAAGTAAGTATATTGTTACACAGTAATAATAAAATATAAAACATAGTGATTTTGTATATTTATTAAAATGTCCCAATATTGGACTAAACATTAATTATTGTATAACATCACTTGAATAATAGATATCACCAGCACTGATGGGCGTTTACACGTAAACTTTAATTGTTTACGTTTACGTGTAAACTTATGTAAACAATTGGTAAACTTGTCAACGATGTAAACTATGTAAACTGTCAAATAATGAGGTTAGTTTTAGTTATTTAATACGAATAATAGAGTTAATGAACAAGTATATTCAGTTCAAAACAATAAATTTATTAAAAAAATGGTGGGAAGAAACCGAAGGAATAGCTATGAAGAACTAGATTTTGTTTTAATTAAAGAAAATGAAAGAAAATATAGGGTGTTATGCAAAATTTGCAATGAATCTTTTCCTTACTAAAAAATTTAGGCTGATTTTCTTATGGCGGGTTGCTAACGTAAGAGTTTTCTCTAACTCAAAATCATTTTTTTTGTATACTACAACATACAAAAACAAATTATTTTAACTCGAGTTAGGGATAATTCTTACTTAAGCAATCGGGCATTAAAGGTGAAAATTAAAGTATTTTGTTATTAAAAAAATAAGACATTAAGAATTTAAGACAAAATAAGAATTTTTTAAAGAAAAATTTTTTTTATTTTTCATATTCATATTTACTAACTTCTATGTAACACCTGTATAATGATGCAAATTCAATTTTTATTAATATGTACATATATTGGCTTGTCCTAATTTTATATACTTACTTTTTCATTTAAAATTGTTTCTTTAAAATTTTATTATTTATAAAAATGTATTGAAAATAAGGTTCTGTAATTCAAAACAAGTGCGCATGTCTAAATCATTGTTTACATTGTTTACGTTGTTTACATTGTTTACAAGAGTTTTTGTGTTTACTTTACATCAATTGTTTACGCGTCAACAATGAGGTAACTTACATCATGTAACTTACGCGCCCATCACTGATCACCAGTAATTACACTTACAACCAGTGGCGTAGCAACTTCTAGCTGCGCTGGTGTGCAGAACAATTTTAAGCGCCCTAAGATTGGCAATACTTTATTAAAATTACGATATTTATTTGAAGAACATTTAGAAATCAACAATACAATAAAAAATACTTTTTAAAATAAAGAAAATATATAGCGAATAATACCAAGAGAGTTATAGGTGTACATTTAGTGTTTAAAACAGTTTTTCCACCTTGAGACTTACATGCGTACTTGAGATGCGCTCGCATCAAGACCCAACTATAGCTGCCCAATTCTCCAGTCAATCAGATAAATATTGTAAGAACATTAATTTTTCTAAAATAAAAATTTGTTGGTTCATCCACACATTATAAAAATAAGATGATAGAGAACGCATCCAAATTTTAAAAATCATTGTGTATCGCTATTCATCGGAAACAAAGTAGAAGGTACACGCCGTATATCACTGCAAACCTTGTACTACTCTGTCCAGCTCTGCCTAAAACAAACTACATATTAACTTTTTTTTGTAGGAAGTGGGTTCTAATGTAAACCCCTATCTGGCATCTATCTTAATTGGTTCCGTCCGTTTGGTGATGTCCATGGTGAACACCTGGATGTTGAAGTCCTTTAGAAGACGTCCACTGGTTATGACAAGCGCTGCTGGAATGGCTGTGTGTATGTTTGTGTCCGGCCTATACACTCTTTGGATTCACGAAGGTAAATATGCGAAAAAAATATTTTTGCGATACAAATACCTAAAATTATACAATATAGTAGTACAGACACGCACACAAGGGGGATCCTTGGGTCCAGGCCCCCCACTCAGGACCGAAAATATCATGAATAAAAACTAAGCAACTGGAAATAAAAATCACCTTTTTTATTAATATACCTAAATTAAATTATTATCAAAATTAAAATAATATATAATCTTACCCCTCTCCGGTTTAGTCGACCTCAGTAGTGGTGGGGTTCGAATTCCGGCCAGGGCATGGATATTTGTATTTGTCCTTTTCACCTCATCCTCATTTAAAATAATAAAAAATAAATAAAAATTAAAAAAAAAAACGTCATATCATACATATATCACCGCTCCCAACCCGGATTAGGTCACCGTGGGAGTTGTAGACCTAAAACTTCACTCTTCAGAGTGAAAGGCTCGTGCCCAACATAAAAAAATTGATGTGAAGTGTGAATATTCACACATTTCAGGGTTTCGCAGGTATTTAATAAGTGAAGACGGTATGCTGAGTGTGTAGGACAAATTTTACTTTGTAGTAATCACGGCAAAATGAACGATATTTTTTAAATAATTTATCGTCTGTTAATCATATAATAAGACTGGTTATTAAATTTACGCTCTTAAAAATTAAATACAACATTTGTCAAAATATAACTAGAATTTTGACAAAATAATTTCAACATAATAAAAATGCAAAAAAAAAAACAAAAAAAATAAAATAAGATCACTCCGTACTCGAACTCGTAACCCTTCGTTTTCCAGCGCATTTTAGCTTACGACACCAGTGCTCTAACCCATTACGCTATCGCACGCCTTGCATGTGAGTGTTTTACATTGGTATAACTTTTGTACTTCGTGAACCAAAAACCACAAAAAATGCGTTATTTTCCGAAAACATAATCTGATCAAAAATTCCTGTTGTACTATTTCGGTTCACACCAATATACATTACTTAGAATTTTTTTAGATTTTTAGTTTAAACCATCTGGGTTACAGGGTGAGGGACAAATTTTTTTTTTGCACAATTTTGTCAAAAATCGCATCAAAATAATTTATTTTGCCAAAATAAAAATTTGATCGTTAATCCACGTACTAAGGGCTTTCATTTGATACCCTACTCAGAATTAAAAAAAAATACTTTTGTTTTCGATGAGCACATATTTCTTTATATTTTTAGGGGGGTATGTTTTTAAGATGTTTTAGTATTTTTCCTATGTGCGGGTCAAAGAGTTGTATAAGCATGCCAAATTTCAACTCTCTAGGTTTAGCCGTTTGGCTACAATTTTTACCGAACAGACAGACAGACAGACAGATAGACAGCAGACAGACAGACAGACAGACAGATAGACAGACAGATAGACAGACAGACAGACAGACGACAAAATGACGGTATAAGGGTTTTTTGGTCATACCTACAAAACCCTAAAAAGCTACTGTGGGACGTTTATGAGCTGAAGATGATAATCTTAACCCTCTCCGTACGATATCAGTAATAAATTTTTATTGCATTATTTTACGGATATTTCGTCGAAATGAGTCCTGCGACCCTTTTTGTTGTGCGCGCCTACAGTTATACCACCAAGTACGACTTCGTGGCCACAGGTTCTAACTCGAGCACGAAAAATACAAAAAAAAAAAAAACGTACGTGGTAATTTTCTGACCAAACGAATATTTTTATCGTGAAATTGTCTACCTGTATTAGTTGCTCAAACTCCAAATAGCAATACTTTCAAGAACCGACTGGATGAGTTGAACATTTATTCCACATTGGTTAACTTTTTGTTTTCATTTATTGCTGTTAGGTCTTTTTGCTGTTTAGATATATGTATATTCTGCTATATTCTTATATTTATGTTGAGATCTTGGCATGTATTGTATATATTTAGTTCTGTATGTTTTTTATTTGTTTATTTATTTTTTGTATCGATCAGTATGAACACACAAGTTTCTGGCTTTGTTCAGTATACTAATAAATAATAATAATAATCATCATAAGTTCCGGGTAGCAGGTTCTAATAAATCAGGGGTCTCCAGACTACGGCCCGCGGGACAAACCCGGACCGCAAGAATATATCATCCGGCCCGTGTACATTTTTTTAAAAATTTACTTACATAAAAACAGCAATCTAAAGTAATCAGAAAATTGCAAAAATTATTATTTTTATTAATAATATCACCATTATCATTAAGCTTGTTTTTAAAATCAAGTGTCAAGAGCTCAGCTAAATTCAAGTTGTCCAGCCCGCCATTTATTTAAGAAATTTTGATGTGGCCCGCTCCCAAAAAGTTTGCAGGCCCCTGTATTTAACTAATGCTCTAATCTACTTAATTGTTTTTTTATTTTTTAGGAAAGACTGATTTAACCTGGGTTCCGATTGCTTGCCTTTTATTATATGTGGTGACATCTATGATTGGTATGTTAACCATTCCATGGACAATGACTGCTGAACTGTTTCCGACAGAGATCCGTGGAATGGCACATAGTATTGCCTACAGTTTAGCCAACTTAATAATGTTCGCCTCAGTACAAAGCTACAGGGATTTAGACTACCTACTAGGAGGATCTTATGGAGTTCAGTGGTTCTTTGCCGCCGTTTCAATTGCTGGTAAGATATCTTATAATTTTATCGAATTTTAATTTATATGAACAAAAATATAGCGAAAAAAGTTATATTAAGTGTGAATTTTCACAAATATCATGGTTTCGTAGGTACCTAGTAAGTGATAACAAATTGTGAGTACATATTAAAAATCATACATTTCGATAACCTTTGAAGGAATAATCCACGTTCTTCCGTTTAGAGCAGGGGTTCCCAACGGGGTCGATATACACAAAGAAGTTGATATACGCAAACGGGGCGATATACGCAAAGGGGTCGATTGGGGTCGATGGTTCTTTTTTCAATTTCAATAACTGCAATATTATTAATTATTAATATTTAAATATTAGATTTATAGCCAAATCTGTATTCAATATTAAAGGATATGCAATATTTTGGAACAATTTTGAAATACATAATAAATACCAAAAATTGATATTAAATAATTGTGGAAACGTTGTTATTAATGTTTCCTAGTTCTTATTTTGTTGATGTCGGACTTAGCTACATGAATAATTTGTCAAGAAAGAAATTGACTGACATAATAAATAAATGTTTAATTGAAGGCTACTTCCCAAAATCATTTAAAAAGGCTCTCATAAAACCAATTTACAAGTCAGGAGACCACAATAGTATATCTAATTACAGGCCAATAGCATTAATCAGTACTTTTGCTAAATCTTTGAAAAAATTATTAAAAAAGACTTGTAAGCTTCTTGACAAGTCACAACATTATTTCTAATAAACAATTTGGGTTTACAGAAAACAAAAGAACTGATGATGCTATTGCTTTGTTGACTAAATATGTATATTCCGGATTAGACAAAACCAAATCTATTTGCGCTATTTTTCTAGACTTAGCAAAAGCGTTTGATACGGTGGATCATTCGATTGTGCTCCAAAAACTTGAAATCTGCGGTATACGCGGTGTTGCTCTGCAATTATATCATAATTATTTACAAGAAAGAACTCAAGAAGTTGTAATTGGTAATAATAAAAGCTCCAGTGAAATTATGAACTATGGGGTTCCTCAAGGTACTGCACTTGGTCCGATCTTGTTTTTAATATATATTAACGATTTATTAAATATTTCACGTCTAAACGGTAAACTAATAACATACGCGGATGATACAGTTTTATGTATAGAGGCCAATGCCTGGAACGATGTTGGAAAAATAGCGGAACATGATTTGCGTTTAATAAAAATTTGGTTAAATAATAATATGCTGACACTAAATGAAAAGAAAACATTGTTTGTACCATTTTCTATATATAACAATACCCAACCAAATTTTGATTATTTAACTTTGCATATAGATAGTTGTATAGTAGATAATAATTGTACATGTGATTGTAAAATATTTAAAACTGAAAAAACCAAATATCTTGGAATATATATATAGATAAAAATATGAGATGGGATGAGCATATATCGTACCTTTGCAAAAATGCTAGAAAAACTTTTCATTTATTTAAAAAACTGAGGGATTTTATGCCACTTAAAATTTTATATACATTTTATTACGGACTAGTACAATCTCTTCTTTCGTACGGGCTGATAGCTTGGGGTGGCGCTGCTGAAACGCATTTACAAAAAATCAAAATAATACAGAAAATTATCTTAAAATTAATACATAAAAAATCTATGCGTTGCCCCACTGAAAGATTGTTCAAAGATTCACCGGTTTTAAATATAAATCAACTATATGCCTTAACAGTATTGAAATACATTAAAAAATATCCTCAAGAGATTACATATTTCACACATGATTACAGAACCAGAAATAAATTAGTGGCCAAGGCACCTAAAATGTATAAAAATATTGGTCAGAAGTACTTTGTATATTTAATTCCCACACTACATAATAATTTTCAAGCATTTTTGCAAAGTGTAGGTATAGAACAGAACGAACATCAGATATAATAAATGGGCGAAACGCTTTTGCAAAAGTAATTTGTAAATGTGACACATTAATTATATAAATTGTATATGTATTGTATAAAAAATTAATTATAATTGTATTGTAATTGTATAAAAAAAAAAAATCAATCAATTGTATTCAGAAAATATTATATATTGTTGTATCGATGAGCCACGCACAGACTGGCAACAGTCTAATGTGGTATTTTTCAATAAATTTTCAATTTTCAATTTCAATTTTCAATAGAAACAAAATGCGTACATCCAAAAGAGGTCATGTAAGGATCTAATTGAACAATTTTACACTAGATACATTTAAACTTGTGGTCATCTACTACAATTATCCCACTGAAGTATTGTTGTCATTTTAATTGCACGTAATACATGCTTACCGATTGATCAAACCTATTTTTTTTTTATTAATTTATTAATTGAATTAATAAATTACAGATTAATTTTTTAATCACTAGTTTTTTTTAACAATTTTTAATATTATTTGTGTACGACCAACCAACTAAAGCAATTTTACTTGGGGGTCAGAAAAGGAATTTTTGATATGTAGGGGGTCGATCGACAAAAAAGGTTGGGAAACCCTGATTTAGAGACTTACAAGCGTACTTGAGATGCGCTCACATCAAGCCTCAGCTATAGCTACCCAGTTTTCCAGTCAGCCAGATAAATATTGTAAGCATGGTGTTGCAAAATATTCTACAACTTTCGAAATAATCAGATCAAAAATTCCTGTTGTACTATTTCGATTCACATTAATGTTCTGTATTCAGATTATTTCAGATTTTTAGATTGATCCCCCTGGGCTATAGACTGTGGGGCAAAAGTTTTTTTTAGCAAATTTTGGGCAAAAATCGTGGTAAAACAAGAAATTTTTAAAAACTACTTTTTGTTCCTTAATCTAAGACCCTTAAGACGGGATTTATTTTGATACCACACTATAAATTTTAAAAAAATAATTATTATTTCTTTTTCGATTAATCTAAAAATTTAAAAAAAAAAAATCTTAGTATCGCACATTAATGTGAACCGGACTAGTAAAACAGATCTCTAACAATTATTTCGAATGTTATCGATTTTTTTGTAACACCATGCTTTCAATAGGGACAACTTTTTAAGTTCGCAGCGCCATATGCGGCAAAGCTGGAACACTCGAAAATGACATTAAACTGTTACTCGTGTATTTGTTTACATGGTGAAAATGAACACCAGAGTTGTATTTTTCCCGTTTTCAGAGTTTTTTTTTTTAATTTAAAGGTAATCTACGATTTACAAGATATGTAATAATATACTATTCTAAAGAAATTTCAAGGAAATTTTTAGTTTTTCATTGTATTTTTAATTCTTTTTGACTGTCTGTCAATATAATAACAACAAAGATATGGTAAATATATTAATAAAAATTAATATCTTTGCCTGAAAAAGTAGAAGGGTCTTTTAATATATCAACTGATGATTTAGGCAAATTTTGGGTGGGATAAATGCTTTTTTTCAGTCTTTTCTTGGACGTAAAAAAACACTTCCCATAAAATGCAACGAGCAAACATGCATGAATGGGCTTGGATTTTTGCCAATTTTTAGTTTTTAGGTCCATAAAAACCTACGATCCACTTTCTCTTTGCCTCCAAACATCGTTTCAATTGATATTTTTTCGATTTAGGTAAATTATGGAATGTTCCTTATTCACGATTTACATTGCGGCACACAACAAAATTGATTGTTTTTTTTTCCATGATTCACAAATATAAAACACAAACAACAAAAAAAAAAACACGTATTTCTCCATTGCACAAAACAAAACAATGTTACTTTCGTATCTTCCGCAAATTGCCACCAAATGTCAGGGCGCTTAGGAAGTTTCTCCTATATACAGTATTGGCCATAAAGATTGCAACTTTTAACATTTTTCAATTTTTCAAATTTTAATAATAATATTGGAAAATAAATACTCTTAATTCTATAATTTAATCATATTTTGTCTGTTACATCAATCAATTGTCAAATAATCTGACTTACAGATTAATAATAAATTATTTCTTCATTTTTGCTTGGATAAAAATATTGCAACTACTTGAATTTTCTTGTTATATGCAGGTTTTATCCATAAATAATATGTTGTGCACTAGTAATATTTCAGTATATTTGTCAATCCTGGGTCGTAGTAAAACTGTTTCAAGTGAAATTAGAAACTTCATAATTTCTGGTTTTAAAGACGGGCTGCTGCAAAATGTGATTTCACAAAATTTAAACTTTCTTATATCTATTGTGTGGCGAATTATAAAACGATTTCGAGAAGAAGGTACGTTTGAAGTTTCAAAAATTCCAGGACGGCCACGAAAAACTACAAAACGAACTGATAAAAAAATTATTTATGTATCTACCAATAACCCCTTTCTGTCATCGGGGAAAATTTTGGGCTTTTTGCCACAAATGGATCAAGAAAACATCTCAACAAGAACTATTCGCAGAAGATTAGTTAGTGAAGGTCTTTTTAGTAGCCGTCCAGCTAAAAAACCACTTCTATCCAAAAAGAATGTGAAGGCCCGATTAGAATTTGATAAAAATCATATTGACTGGACTGTGGATCAATGGAAAATAGTTATTTTTAGTGATGAATCTAAGTTCAATTTGTTTAAAAGTGATGGTGTAAATTACGTTAGGAGGCCTTATTCTGATGAGTTCATGCCTTTAAAACATATTTTTCAGCATGATAATGACACAAAACATTCTTCGAAGTTGGTCAAAAAATGGTTCGAGGATTCAAAAATTAACGTAATGACTTGGCCGTCACAGTCACCCGATTTAAATCCAATAGAAAACTTTTGGGAGATTGTCGACAGAAAGATTAGAAACAAAACGCATTCAAATATTGAAGATTTGTTTAAAGCTTTGCAGGGTGCCTGGTCTAATATTGATAATGAAATGATCACGAAATTATTAGAATCAATGCCGAAAAGATGTCGGGAAGTTATAAATACTGGAGGTTACTATACAAAATATTAAAAATGATCTATTAATAATAATTCATTTTCTTAATTAATAAAAAAAATATATTTTTTTAAGAGTAGTTACTATCTTTATGTCCAGGTAAAAATAATAAATACTATTAAAAAAAATAGAATTTACTATTAAAATTTAATTTTTTACTATAATATATCTAGAGGATTGTTAAAGGTAAGAATTACATTTTTTAATTTTAAAAATATTGAATAGAATAAAAATAAAAGAGGATTATCAAAAGTTGCTATCTTTATGGCCAATACTGTATGTCTGACTGACTTGAGAATTGGGCAGCTAAGGTGGATCATGATGCGAGTGCATCTCAAGTACGCATATAAGTCTCAAGATGGAAACACGTGGATATTCTTTTCAAAAGTTATCAAAATGTAAGATTTTTCATATGTACCCACAGTTTGTTATCACTTATAAAATACCTACAAAATACTGAAATATGTGAAAATTCACTCTTCATATCAATTTTTTATTATTTATGTTGACTGTAATTATTTATTTATTTCAGGGATGATATACGCTTATGTCTTTCTACCGGAAACCCACGGAAAGAAACTGATTGAAATACAAAACTACTTTGAAGTCAACACTATTTATCTAGGCCAAAACAAAAAACAAGGTAAACTTATACCACAAACTGAAAAGAACAAACCGATTGTAATTGCATCAAGGGTGAAGACTGACGACTTAGTTAAAGCTAGAGGTGATCAAAAAGAGAAGATGATACAGAATGTATAAGGACTAAAAAAATTGTGTGGAAGGTGTTTAGATTTTAAATTTATACCGCTTAATTTACTACTTAAAATATATATCCTTTAAATTTCTCTGTGGCAAAACTGTCCAAAAATCAACAACAAAATTAGTTTCGCAACAAATTATGGACAAATTTTTGGTTAATCAAAAATTTAATTCTTTATACAAAGTACGCTAGATGATTAAATAGTGTTAAATGATTATCAGAAGCATTGGTGTTGAATCAAATTTTTAACTATCTCCTCGAAATATTGTACTTTTTGCATACAGCTCGTTTGGTATAAGAAAAATACAGGCGGAAGTTACATGTTCCCCTGCGCAGAAACCAAATTTCGTCCATTACATTATCAATAGTTAGTTAAACACATTTCATTGGCATTACTTACTTTGATCTTTTTGACTGCGCGTATTTTGTGATTTTGTTTGTTTATTTTCGTTATTATTACTTATTTCTCGAACGTTTTCAGGTATGCCGTGTACTAAATGAGTAAAAAAAAAGTATAAAAATTAATTTGAAATACATAATTTTGTTTGTTTGGTATGCACAACCATTTTTAATATCTTTATGTACGTCAAAGTGTTCAGCTGTTTTCTCGTGCAGAATTGATGACATACTTTATGACGGCCTGTATATTTCTAATGCCGAATGAGCTCTACGTCACTATACGTTAAAAATTCAGAAATAGTAATAAAATCACGTGAAAGTCGCTACCATATTGGCTGTCACATAAAATTAACGGCTCAACAGCCAACGAACAGAGTATACGAGGTCTTTCAAAAAATTACTGAGCTTCGGTAGTGCGCAGTGTGGTAACACTGGGAAATGACTGCCACGTGGAACGTAAACAATCATCCCTCATGTAACATCACTATAAGTTTAGCTTCGTTCGGTTACATGCGGTCGATGTTACGATTTAATTACTGGATATCAAATTTGTTCTGGCGTGTAAGGATGAAGTACGCGCAGAGGAAGAAAGTATTCGGAGTGAAAGAGAGAGTAGACCGTTCGGCATGTATTATATAATAGGCGACACAAGTTTTTAGAAAATTGGTATTTTTTTCCATGTTTCGAAATATTCTTCAAAGGTATAATCACGTTGCTTGCTGTCAAAAAGGCAATTACATTACTAATAATCTCCCTACTGTGGCTATAAATTGCGTGCAATTATATTTGTTCACCTGAATGTACTTTCACCGATGCTTATACCAAGACAAGCTAAAGAAACGTGACATCCCCACTACAACCACTGGCAACGCTGTATTGATGCCGGTCGATCTATTTCGAAGTACATCACGCTAATTAAGTCGCCAATGTACAATAAAAATGTTTAGCGATTTAATCTCCCTAATTTTCTGGTAGATCTCGTATACACAAAAAAACAAAATATTAGTATTTACATTTTTTTAAATTATGTTTAAAAAATCAGATCTTTTTGTTAGCTTTTCATATTTTTCATTCATCATTGGTGCTACAGTTTTTTGTGGGCCTTGGCCTCCTTAAGAATGTTTCGCCATTTTGTCTTCGATTGGGCAACCGTCCAGTTCCTCACGCCTAGTTTCCTTATGTCTTATGTGACATCTTTTGTGACATACAGCCTCAGAGAAATTACTTGGACCAAATAAAAAATTCGTATAAAATTACAAATTACTCGATATACAATTAGACAACTTATAATTGTTCTCTGATTAGTTGCATATCAACTGAAACGTAAATCAGTAATTTTTGATCATTCGCACTTTTGCCATGTTAAGTAAGTCAAAAATGTGATTATTTCGCAGAAAAGTGGGAAATTTTGATGAAAAAATAGTGGAATAGTGTTGCCAAACACTCAGAAAGAGAGAATATTTGCTCAGGACTGATTTTTGTCTCAAATATATACTAACAGAAAAATTGTAATTTCATACGAATATCTTTAAAATTTAGAAGCTTTTGTTGAAGAAATTAAAAAATTTGAAAATCTAATATATTGGTATACAAAATATATTTTTAAGATCAATTTACCATGGTCTTATTACAGAGTCCATTATAATCTCAGAAAAGGAAATAAAATTTATATATTTTAATACTTAATATGTTAGATAAAATGGTAAAGAGGATTCTGCACTGTTTAAGCAAGAAAATCACTGTATTTGTAAATAAATTGAATAACAACTTTAAAAAATATACAAGGTGTTTATAAAAGAATTTCGGGGTTTCTAAGAAATTTTAATAACGAAAAATACAAAATATCACTTAAATGAATATACCTCTTTGTTCTTTCGAATAGTTCCTTAGTACTTGACTGAATACGAACAAAAATAAACCCAATGATTCTACCTTACTCGAAAGATCTAATATGAATTTGCAAAACCATAGAGTTCTTTTGTAGACACCTGTATATAATTGAATTAACAAATAATTTATGGTATTTACCAGAGATTTGGGAATATTTGAAATAAAGTATTTGAAAAAGTATTTCAGTTTCTATCTGGTATTTGAAATACTGTATTTCAAGTACAGAGGATATCGTTTATAACGACGTTGAAAGGACCAATGAAATTCGGTTGTCATAACCGTAGGTCGCTATATCCAAAATGTTTATTTAGAAAAGAGTACATTTACATGAATGCAAGAAGCTTAAGCAACAAAAACAATATTCTCGGTTTCAAAAACATTTTAAAAAAAATCCAACTTATTTTTAAAATTTAGCCTCTTTTAAATTTTGATTAAATGTGAAACAATGTTGAATTGTTTCAACTGCTGAAAATGCATCCTTTATAGAAGGTGTTTGGAACTGGGTTGTTTCTTCCAATTCCACTTTGTCGTTGTTTATTTCCGACTCCAAATTCGGATCTGACCCAGCTAACATTTCATCTTCCGTCATATTCTCCTCAGTTTCGAGATTTTCATCAATATTTGAAAAATTTATATTAATGTTTTTCGTTTCGCCATATCGACGTCGATGACATACTTTCAACTCGTAGTTAACCACTGAATGAATATATTTATTTGTCGCGTTTCGCCTTGCCTTTTCATAACTCGGTATTCCCATTGTTAATTCGGTACTTCCCCGGCGTTTTCGTGCTAGGCAATGGTGATCCGTCGTTATAATAGATCATTTGACCCAAATTTCAAGCCATTTGTTGTCGTTATAATAATATATGTCGTAATATCCGATGTCGTTATAAGCGATAAGTCTCACGTATAAAAAGATATGTTTCTGGCCGGAACTTTGAAATTTCGTCGCAAAAACCGATATGTTGTTATAAACGATATCCACTGTATATCAAATATTTCGGGAAATACTTTTAGTACTTGAAATACTTTCCTTATTTCAAATAATTAAACAATTCAATCAGTTTTCAGTGTGTGAAGTACTTCTAACTTCCAGTAATTACATTTAAAATATTTGAAATGCTGCTGGTATTTCAAATACATTTAAAGTATTTAAAATACATTTTTTCAAACACTTTTTGAAATATATTGAAAACACTTTTGAAATATCAAATACTTTGATCGGTATTTGGTATTTGAAATTCTTTTACTGAGTATTTGACACAGTTCTGGTATATACATATATTTTCATGAGATTTCGATCAGTTGAATAGAATGAATAAAAATTTTCTAATTATTAAATATGTCATAAAATCTCGCATGCGCAGTTACAACAAAAATATATGTAAAGACCATAGATTATTTGTTGGTTCATTTGTATTTTTTAAATTCGATACTCTCTAGGAATTGTTTACATATACAGTGATTTCTTTGCGTATACAGTACAGGATCCTCTTGAAGCGAGACTAGGAATACGAATTAAAAATTGTTTGATGTGAAAAATTGGTAGTTATGAAATGATATTACAGCTTTGGAGGAAATAATACTCGAAAATACAATATTAGTTTTTAAAGTATTTAAATATTAAATTTTATTACCTAACATAAACAAATTTTAAACAGTATTCTGCTTAAATTTTTAAAATTTTTATAAAATATTAAAAAGGTATAACATTAATTTAATTTCTAAATGTTGGAAGATGTGATTAGGTACTTATTTTATTCTCGCATAATTTAACCAATAATTGTATTTATAATTTGTCAAATAATTTATAGAGCAATATAAGAAAATACTGCGCAATAGCGCCCTGATAATAGTTTTCATGGATTATGTGTGAATCCTAACCAGTGATTCATCTCATAAGCACTATCTTAGGTTATTATTAAAAACCTTATTGATTTTTATTTATTTTTTTTTGTAAACCACATAAAATTAAATTATTTGTTAAGGTGAATTGAAACATGGAAACATTGCATGAGTACTGTGTTGTGGCAGTGCAATACTCAGGACGCCATTGTGCAGGATTTCCGAAATTACTTAAGTTTCAAACCAAAAGAGTGTATTGGAAAGTATATAAATGAGAGACGGAAAAATAAATCAATTTAGAAAGCCAGTTTTTCTCAATCTTTTGGAAACCTTTTGAAATTTGGTTTATAAATATTTGGAGTAATCTTAAATTACCATTTATGAAGACAGCTCCTTGGTTTTGTTAGTAACTTAATCAGTGCGCTAAATCCTAAAGTAATTTCTGCGAAGGGGCTCAATATATGCCAGTGTGGTCTATAGTTTTATAATAACTTTGTTCGCGGATCAACTTTTTAATAAGGTACCAACAGTCAAGGAATAAGTTCATGAACAGATTTTATGCGTATGTCCGATTTAGTCGTGTTCAATATTCTTACTACCGCGAATGTTAAAATGATTTGACTAATAGGCAAATGGTCATAAGAGAGACTATCTGGTGGCATTATGTTGAACTAAGCTAATAGACAGTGAACTGACATTTTTCAAAACATTAAAAAGACATTCCTTATTATTATTAGTGAAAATAAAATATTAAAAAACAAATCAAGACATAAATATATAGTTAAAGTCCTTCTAGAGGTCAGATTACAATACGTCAAAAAATTATTGTTGCCTATTAGATTAGTTTTTGCCACTTTGGCGCTGCTATCTTAAAAAGGTTTACTTATAGCAGGCATGTGCAACTTCCAAAAGATCGAGGATCGGATAGTGATCTGAAATACATACGGGGGCCAGAACTTTTTAACGATCTTTTTTTTTTAGAACTATCAGTTGTTTTTTTTTTTAATTCACTGAAATTGTGTTTATTATAAAAAATAAAACATTCTAAATTTTCTAAACTATACAAAAAAATATAAGTTCATAACATTCATAAAAAAACACAAGAAAAAAAAATCTTTTATAATGCATAAATATTGTTAAATAAGAACCAAATGTTTATTTAATTTTAATTTAGCAACCTGCAACATGTTTTCTTGGTACGAATCCTTTATTCGCATCCTTGTTTTTGATTTAACTGCTCACATTTGTAAGTGCTTCCAAAGAGCGTTATTTTCTTCTGAGCAAAAGTTGTGTTTCGGAAATTTGTCGACTAGGAAATATTTCTTATAAAATTCAATTAGTGAAATGTCCTTCATTTTTGACTTCAATTCTGAGTTCCCCTGTAGCTCAAGTAGTTCCATTTGCAGAGAAAGTGGCGCTTGTACCACATCAACATCAACCGTTTAACCGCATTTGATCTCTGAAAACAAAGATATACTCGCGGGCCAGATTCAGTGGGCTTTTGGATAGTTATCGCCGGCCGGACAAAATGAGGCAAAGGCCGGATCCGGCCCGTGGGCCGTAGGTTGCACATGCCTGACCTATAGCTTCAAATAAAAGTAGTTCAAACAATCAAGTAGAGAGGCGCTAACTACTTATTATTCTGAATAAATTATATCAAAATTTCAAAAAGGAGGCAAAATTGAATGATCTCAAAATTTCAGTATTCATTCATACATTCTGTATAGTAAATTGAGCTGGGGCGCAAATAGCCATCGTTGCTATGCGCCGAAAAATTTAACTAAGTAAATTAATTTGATCAGTATTTGTTTAAATGACATTACCATCTTGCCACGCAAATATCATAAAGAAACTGCGAAAAGATAAAGAAATACTCTCAAATCACCCATATCTGAATTTTCCGTTAAAACGGTTTTAAAACGATTTTCTGGAGTTTTCGTTAAAACGTTAGAATGCAGTACAAGTCAAATGGAGTAGTTCTTTTTCATACTTTCTAATGGGTTCTCCCAATGATTCTGTCCTTTCTTGGCGACATTACCGGCTATAAAACGCGCTGATTTATGAAGACACGGTATTTTACAAATGGTTGTTCATATTTCTACTGTGTTACCTAATTTTTCTTAAGTTTTACGAGTCTTCAATACTTTTTTCATTTAATTTCAATAAACTAACAACAAAAGAACAAAAAACTGAACACTTTTACAACATTTGGTTGTAAAAGCTGCTATTTGCCATAAAAGCAATATTGCTTTTAACTTTGAACGGACTACAGATTTTGAAATCTGGTAACTTTTAACTTTAAGAAATGAACTCATGGTAATTTAATAAAATAAAAATTACATTTAATTCCGCTTAAACATATGAAATAGATTTTAAGCATCCAGTTGCGAACAAATATGTCTCTTCACAGTGTTTAATTGAATATATTGACTCTAAAAGAGATCATTTTTATTTTACAAACAGTATCGTTGGTCTTTGTATTACGGTTTTGACTTCCAGCTTTGTGGTGCTTCGAACTAATCTGAAAAAGTGTCTTCTACAAGGAAAATGTCTCACCAATTCACACATTATAGTATTTTGGAATATTTACACACTCTATTTGTTTGAAACCTAAAGGCTAACATTTTTTGTGTTAATTTCTACGTATTAAAGCTCTAAGTGACAATTATCAAATATTTATATAAATATAAGGATAATTCAGTATAAAGGTACATTGCAAATTTATAATGTCGAATTATTTCAAACGAGTAAAATATGAGTACCTTAGTCATATTGATATTAAGAAAGTTAATGACGTATAATGAGTAATTTTTTAAAGATGAGGAGATAATATCAATAATATATTTAAGGGGGCTGAAGTGTAACAAGTTTTAGTTCTTTAATATAGGAAACTGTGTACAAAAATTTACTTCGAGAACTAAATATTTGTGAATTTTTTTTAACATAATTTAGATTTTGCAAATTCATGTCAATGCAAAAGTTATATTTCTTACAAATCTGTCGATTAGGCATTCGAAAATTGTCTTCTGTTTTAACCATGTCGTTAAATTAAGTTAAGTTATAATTTAAGACTGAAAATTCTGCTAAAGATCTGTAACCCCAAATTATAGAACTCAGCGTTCTTTAAAGTTTATCGATTATACAATTTTCAGTATTCACATTAATATATGTTTCGATACAAGTTTGATATGTCCTTTTATTCTGAAGATTCTTATATACAAAGTGATATGAAATTAACACACTTTATACTTAATTTTGAATTTAAATTTAAGTATTTAGTATATTTTTTTGATCTTTTTATATTATGATTATGTTATAGTATTAAATTTCGAGTATTTTATAGATAATGTTTTTCTTTTTGTAGTAATATCTTTATAAAACAATGATATTGTATAAGTGTACTTAGACAAATAGTTAATGTTTTAATGTGAATTATATTTTGTGATATAAAATTAACTTAATAAAAATATATTATTATAAACATAAACCAAGGATTTTATTTCTATTTATGCATATATTTTAGGTGTCCAGGAGGCCAAAACTTTTCACCTTCGCCATGGAAGATATACTGCGCGACATTAAAAAAAGAACACCCATTAATAATTAGTTTATTTCAATAACTTTTGGTATACATGTTTGTTAGGGTAAGGTAAGTAACGATCAAAATTTGAAGAGAATCGGACAGTTGGAGTCCGAGAAAAATTAATAATAGGTTGAGCCGCCATGGTGCGCTATGTACTCATTACACGTCTGGGCATGCTCCTAATTAGGTGATCGATTTCGTCCTGAGGTATCTCATCCCAGGCTACCTGTACCTCATGATAAAGTGCCGCTAAAGTCTGTGGGGCATGGGGTAAATTTAGCAATCTTCTACCCATAATGTCCAAGACGTGTTCAATGTGTGAAAGATCGGGAGATCTTGGTGGCCAAGGCAACAAACTGATTTGATTATGCTCAAAGTAGTCCAATGCAACTCTGGATAAATGTGGTCGCGCATTGTCTTTTTGATACATTGTCGTACATTGGAAATATATATTATTTATATTATTTTATTTTTTTCGTATATTTTGTTATTATTTACATATTTAGACTTTTATTTATATTCTTGGCGTAGATTTTATGGAGATAATTCTCCATGTAATTTGTTTTTACGCAGTTATATATTTTTTAGGTTATCTGATATATAAATATTTTTTGACACTTGACAATTAAGAAATCAAAGATAGAGGACCAATGTAAGGCCAAAAGACAGCCCAGCTGATAGTGCCCAAAGAAGAAGTTATTGATATAATTTTTAGACCTTCATATATACATATATTTTTAATTTTTATTTAAATAAGAAACTTTAGCTCTGAAGAATTGTTGTTTGTTTTATTGCTTTATTTAAACTTTTTCAAATTTCCCATTAAACTGAATTTATGTCGTATAAATAACGTAAGTGTATTATCTGCCTTGTTTATTTTAATATCTTACTAACGTTTTTTTATATTAAAAAAAATCACTTGCTAACCCAGTTACTACGCCCATGCCCTAGTTGTAACTTATTTTAAATTTCCCGCTATACTGTATTTGTCCAGTGTAAGGTTCGCAGCGCTATCTACTTTTTTCTACTTTGAAATAGACCATAGTTTCGTATTACAAAATGAGACAGATTATATCTCTAATAAATTAAAATAAAGAATAATTTTTCGTTCCTATAGTTCCTAGAGTTCCTATTTTGTTAGTTAAGATGAGAAACGTTTACTTTATCTTGTGATTAAAAATATGTTAACTAGGCATATGGTAGTTTGCAATGTGTAGTTTTTGTTTTGAATGTGATTAAGTCAATAGTTAATGTTTATTATATATTTATTATTCTGGTATAATCTGTCTCATTTTGTAATATAAGCTGTTCACTTTTGTAAGAACACACTAGATCTGGTTATTTTGGTTTCTTTTATAGTGTGTTACTGACTTTAAATGTCAATTAAAAATATTCCTTACGCTGTAAAACCGACTGTTGTAAAGTCTGATTTAAAAAGCTTAACCAAAACGATCAAAAGTTCGAATCAAACTATGTAAGTTACTAAAAAGATTGCAAAATCTAGTTCCGCCTAAAGGTTTGAAATAGCCTACACAAGAAAATTTTTAGCGGGTTTTAGCAACAGATTTTTTTTCAAAACAAAATTTAAAAAATCTGTTCCCAGGGATGGGCCACGTGGAGGCACCCGCAGGACACAATATTGCAAAATTAAGTGATTTAAATGGATTACTAACCACTAGGTGGCTAATAATGGCAGATAGAGTTAACTGTTCGCTTCCAAATATACGTCTTTATATAAAGGCTGTTTAAATGAGCTCACGGGCTTGAGCTTCTCCCCCCCCCCAACCATCACTCAAAAAACACGTTTTATAGGGACGTTTACAGGAACATTTCTTTCATGTATCTAAATATGAGGCCCCAAAAAAATGGATCAAGAGCCGCATAAAAAAAGTGATCAAGAGCCGCATAAAAAAAGTGATCAAGAGCCGCATAAAAAAAGTGCTCATGAGCCCCCCCCCCAATTATTGTATTTGGTTCGAAGCATAAGAAAAAAAATTGGTTCTGACCCCCATAAGAAAAAAGAAAAAAAATGGTTCAGAGTCCCCTCATAAGAAAAAAGAAAAATATGGTTTTAAGACTTCCGATAAGTAAAAATTGATTTTGAGCCCCTCAAAACCAAAAAAACTGATAGCGAGCCCTCCCTAAGAAAAAAATTTGATTCTGAGCCTCCCATGAGGATAAATGTTGGTTCCGAGCCACATAAAAGAAAACAATTTGGTACCGAGCCCCCCTATAAGAAAAAAGAAGGTTCTGACCTTCCCATCTGGGTCCACACCTAATAAAATCGATTTAATTGGAATCGTACAATTAATACATCTGAGCGCTAAATTAAAAGTTTTGTTATTAAGTTTGCAATATTTTGCCCCCCAAACCCATCTGAAAAAAAGCAAAACAAAACAAGCAAAAAATAAATAAAACTTAATACCAACAATAAAAAAAATGCAATAAAACAGAAAAAAATAGCAATGAAACACAAAAACTGGCAATAAAACACAAAAAATGGCAATAAAACACAAAAAATGGCAATAAATCACAAAAAATTGTAATCAGCAACATCTGCAATACATACAAAATAAGCAATACAAGTAAAGGAATACATATAAATGGGGGCAATACATACATAAATGGGGGCAATGCATAAAAATGGGGGCAATACATACATAAATGGGGGCAATAACACAAAAATTGAGGCGCAATAACACAAAAATTGAGGCGCAATAACACAAAAATTGAGGCGCAATAACACAAAAATTTAGGCACAACATACAAAAATTGGGGCAAAACATACAAAAATTGGGGCAAAACATACAAAAATGGGGGCAAAGCATGTAAAAATAAGAGAAATTTATACAAAATGGAGGTAATACATACAAAAATGGGGACAATATATACAAAAATGGGGGCAATACATACAAAAATGGGGGCAATATATACAAAAAATAGGGGCAATACATACAAAATAAGCATATTAAAGATGAAAACGAACACAGCAATAGCAACAACCAGCAACATCTGCAATACATACAAAATAAGCAATACATATAAATTGGGCAATACATATAAATTGGGCAATACATATAAATGGGGAAATACATATAAATTGGGCAATACATATAAATGGGGAAATACATATAAATTGGGCAATACATATAAATTGGGAAATACATATAAATGGGGGGCAATACATACAAAAATGGGGCAATACATACAAAAATGGGGGTAATACATACAAAAAAGGGGTAATACATACAAAAATGGGGGCAATACACACAAAAATCGAGGCACAACATACAAAAATTGGGGCAAAACATACAAAAAATGGGGGCACAACATACAAAAAATGGGGGCAAAACATATAAAAAAAATGGGGGCAAAGCATACAAAATAGGGGAAATGCATACAAAAATAGAGGTAATACATACTAAAATGGGGGCAATACATACAAAAAATAGTGGCAATATATACAAATTTGGGGCTCAAATATACAAAAAAAAATGGGGGAATACATACAAAATAAGCATATTAAAGATGAAAACGAACACAGCAATAGCAGCAATCAGCAATATCTGCAATACATACAAAATAAGCAATACAAGTAAAGTAATGTAGTCATTATATGGGGCTATACATATAAATGGGGGCAATACATACAAAACAGGGATAATACATACAAAATGGGGGCAATACATACAAAATAGGGACAATATATACAAAATGGGTGTAATATATACAAAATGGGGGCAATACATACAAAATGGGGGCAATACATACAAAATGGGGGCAATACATACAAAATGGGGGCAATAGGGGAAATATACATAAAAAATAGGGGTAATACATACAAAATAAGCATATTAAACATGTAAACGAATACCTGAAAACCTGAATACCGGTATGTGGCCTGAAACAGAAAACATGAAAGAAAACCAAAAGAAAACGTGAAAACATTTTTATAAAACAAAACCTAAAACCATAAGTATACAAACTCTGGGAGATTTGTAGTTAACCGGCATTTGAGATGGGTCTCGCCGTCAAGATATCTAGCAGTCATTAAACACAGGCACTGCCACTGCAAATTTGCACCCCAAGTTCTGAAACATTTAAATTAGTCTTATATCTAAAGGAGGGCTTCTTAGGGAGAATGCCACTCAGGTGGCAAGATGTATAGAGGAAAAACCTCACACCTAGGTCAAAGGGGAGAGCTCAGTTTTATTCCCAAAGCATTAAGAGACGATCTTAACGCCTGAGGGACAGCTCTATTTTTCTAAATTGTGGAGTGGTTAAGAAAACATTCTCTTACAACTCGTTGGGGGGACTAAAATCACTTAAGATTATTAATTTACCACCGTTTTACCCTTGAAATAATCAAATTCTGGACCTTCTCTGAGGGGAATAACCAAACTCTGGACCTTCTCTGGGGGGAATAACCAAACTCTGGACCTTCTCTGGGGGGAATAACCAAACTCTGGACCTTCACTGGGGGGGGGGGAATAACCAAGTTCTGGACCTTCTCTGGGGGAGAGTTACCAACTTCTGAAACTTACTTCAAATTTTTTGTATTTAAAACAAAATTATATGCTATTAAATTATCAGAAACTTCTTTTCAGCAAATTCTGCTTTCATCTTAAAGCCTCTTGAAATTATACTAAACAAAAATTTAAAAAAAAAAAATTAAACGATTTAAAAACCTGCTTTCTAATTTTCTTCTCCTGAAATCAACTTCTGAAGTATCCTAAACAAAAAACAGAATTAGCACAAAATAAATCATAAAAACTAAACTTTCAAATTTCACTAATTTTCAAATAACTTATAAACTAAAACTTTCAAGCACCTGTTGAACAGGATTTAAATTTTTACCAACACAAACCAATTCCTTTACTAGAAGTTGCAAAATCCCATAAAGAAAACTGGTCCTCAACATGCTGGATTTAAAGCACCTACATACAAGTCCCATTATCAGGCCAAAAGTAGCCCAATAATATGAACAAATCTTGTAGGATTTATAAGGTTGGTAACACTACATCTGGTTATGAGTAAAAAATTCGTTCACCCGAAAAAAATACCCACTTCCAGAGAGCATTACCGGGAATTACCAACCACATAAAATTCGACCAATATGTAAAATAACATGTGGTTGTAATACCCAAGAAATATTGTTTTAATTTAAAAATCTGGAAGTCTTCATTTGCTGGAAACTGCTTCTGTTGAATCTCGAGAAGACGCAACCATACCTAATTGCCTCTCCTGCGAGTGTTAGTAGGTCGAGCTGAAAGAGGAGGTGATCTTTCCTAATGGAGAACGTAATTCTTTCCGGGGAAGGCGCAATGAATAAGCGAGTTACCCCCCACCCACCAAAAACCCAAACGTGGAAAGATATAACGTTCAACCGTATTGTGTTCACACAACAGAGCTGATTCCTCCACGTCTATAGAAGAGTCCGTGGAGGGCTCCATTGTAAGCCATCGCCGCCCGATCCGATGCACATGGAAAGGGCTTGGGCTCCACCGGAGGAATCGCGAGGGCAACGAACAACCTAGAGGAAAGAGGATGTTTGCCCAGAACAAAAACTTGTGCCCGCATTAAAGGGAAACCGAGTTTGCACAAGTAACAAGGTAACCTGAAATGTTTACTTTTGACCTCAGGAATTTCAAACTAATATTAAAACAACAAAAAATGGCGTGAGTGTTTAAAACAACTCACTAAAAGAAAAATTTGTGAAGTTTATTATAACTTCAAGAGTTAAATATTTTGAAGGCTCGTTCCTTCACTGGTCGGTCAGTTTATCTGTCGAAAGATTCTTTACCAACCGGCTTCCAAAAGTTTTGACTGTTACTGAATTTATTATTTTACGAGCGCTACCCATCCGTTGGGTAGTAGGCCCCGTGATCAGGCGGTGTCAAACGTCCCTTACCCTTGGCTATGCCTTGGGGGGAAACATCAGATCGTCCCAACCAGTAAAAAGATTCTACCAAATAAACAAAACTCATTCGTAACATCTTTGGTCACCTTCAGTCAACTAGTATCTCTCGTCTCCCTCGGCTAGGCCGTTAAGGTAGGGAAAACTCGGAAGAGACTATGCTAACCGGCACCTACAATCCCTGAGACAGAAATAAACCATGTGTAAATTATTAAAAGCGCAGTGTTTTTAGTGTTGTACGAGTTTTGGTGAGATTTACCTACCAACTGAATAACCAAAAAGTTACCAGTTGTTAGAACTCACCAGTCCTCTAAATTATTTGTTAGAATCAACTAGAATCTTTCTAGATACAAGTCCAAATCTAAATTAACCCTAGTTAATAACAACAGATGCATCAGAGGGGGTGTAGTACCTATAGTTTATTTTTTGCAAAACCCAACAGAAACATACGCAGATGATCTGTGAGTGCCACAAGAAATAAACACACTTTCACACAAAGGTACTATGTGTGGAAGGATTTTTAATTGGTCTACAAGAAAACCTTGTAGCATACAAAACAGACACACGAAGGTTAGTTTGATTTATCCATCTCTAACATACCTTTACTTCAGCTGATGTACAATTTGATAAACTTTTTTAGGGTGTCAAAGAAACAAATTCACCCTAAAAATGACTACAGACTGTACAGACAGAATCAACTTGGATATAAGAGGCTTTTGAAGTATTACTTTCCACCCGTTTGCAACGGGGGGAACGTATTTCAACATTTAAAATTTATTTACATAAATGAATTCTACCTAAACTAAAATTTCTTTATATTTCTTTCAATATGTGTTAAATTTTCTTTATTAAACATGCATTACTTTACTTTTTTAAATCAAAAATTCAATAAATCATGCATTTCATCAATAAAAATCATTTCTTTCTTTCTTAATTACTGCTGTTTTGCAAATTTGTTGGTCCTAAGCGACCAGTGTGTGGTACAAGGGAGCAGTTTTAAGGGGCAGACATTACCTGGCCCCCCAAAACAATAAATAAACCCCCAAAGTACGCGTGTGCTTGTACTTAAAGTACTGTATGTGTTTGTGTTACCAGGGACGTGTCCTAGATGGCAGCACTAGCTAACCAAACAGGGCACAAAATGGCTGTCCTCATGGTAAGCGTGTGTGATTTTATTTTTTAATATTTTCATGCACATGCAGTGTTTTTATATGTATGTGTATTTGTCTGTGTGTACGAGTGTTTGTTACTCGGAGTATGCCCTAAAGGGTAGCACTAGCTTCCCCCCCAAGACAATTAAAGACCACTCCGAAGTAAGCGTGTGGGATTTTTTTTTTTTGCTTTAGTTGGGGTGTGTTTTAAGCGGTAGCTTTAGCTTCCCACCCAAGACACAATAACAGGCTACCCCAAGGAAAAGCGGAATTCAAATTTAAAAATTCAATAAAATTCAATAGAATTAAAAAAATTTAATTATTGGATTCGAAGATCCAAAGAAGTAATATATAAAAATGAATTATCTAAAAATTTGGTCTAAAAAATGACTAAAAAATTAACTCTAAAAGTTAAGTATACAAATTTCCTAACACTAAAAAAAGGTACAAAAATAAAAAAAATATTTCTCTTAAAAAAACCAATTCTAAAATATTGACTCAAAAGTTTAACTCTATAAACTGACAAAATTTGACTTTAAATAAATTGACTAAAAAAAATTGTCTAAAAAAATTTACTCTAAAAAATTAACTCTAAAAGTTAAGTATACAAATTTCCTAACACTAAAAAAAATTGTGTGTATGTGTGTAAACATATATAAAAAAGGTACAAAAATAAAAAAAATATTTCTTTTTAAAAAACCGATTTTAAAATATTGACTCAAAAGTTTAACTCTATAAACTGACAAAATTTACTCTAAAAAATTGACTCTGAAAAATTGACTGTAAAAAATTGACTGTAAAAATTTGACTGTAAAAATTTGACTTTAAATAAATTGTCTAAAAAAAATTGTCTAAAAAAATTGACTCTAAAAAATTGGCTATAAAAAATTGACTTGTGATGACCTGAAAATAAAAACTGCTCAAATTTGAGCCGACAATATTAAAAAATATTGTCGTTTATCTGTTTCTTTCTTAATTTTAACATGCAAAATTACTGTGTGCCTTTTTAGTGTGTCATAAAAATGCCTCAAATATATCCAGTCAGCCTTAGTAAATTAACGTCCATTTCAAATAAGAATGCAGCAGTTAACGCTGCAAAACGAAAACGATTTACAGCAAAATATGTATAAAGTGAATTCTTTGAAAATTTAAATAAATAAGACAATAACAATTAGGTTATTGCTACAAGTTCAATATAAAGGACATATTTGATTTGAAATATTGATTTTTAAAAATTATATAAAAGATTTAAAATGGTTTAAAAACCAAAAGACCAACATTATTTCTTTAGAGTTAATGTCTGTAATAAATATAAAAATTATTTTGACAAGTATTGCTCATTGTAAACTTGTCTGCGCGCTAAGCCAATCAAAATCAGGATAAAATAGCTCATGTGTCCTTAGACAATGCATTCTTCATTGAAATAAACTACAGAAACATTTCTACTTAACGGTTTTACACGGCTGTTTACGATCTCCGATGTGCTTTTGGATCCTGCCCCGTTTCCTCCAGGTCCTGATTGGTTCCTTATCCTGCTTGGCTCCTGTCCTAATCGGTTCCTTATTCCAGTTGGTCCTTATCCAAGTCCTTTGAAATCTACAAATAATTAAAATTCATTAAAAATAAATAAAAATAATAGGCAATAAACTTTAAGGTTCAGTCTTTCCACCTTCAGGTGAACCTCTAGGTAACTACCTGACAGGCAAGGTTATGTGATTCTTTCTGTGCTCAATAAATGTCATCCCGTTTTTCAATACAATGAGACTGCAATGAGACTGACGTATTGAATTCACTGATTGGTATTGACATTTATTCAGCACATGAAGTATAACATAACCTTATCTGTCAGATAGTTGCCTAGAGGTTAACCTGAAGGTGGAAAGACCGGGCCTAAATAAGTTTTTATTTTGAAAGTATCTTACCCAAGTCCATCCAGGTCCATCGTAGGTCTCCACAACTCCCATTTAATGTCGTGTAGCATTTTTGAGTACTAGCGCCTTCAAGAGATACCTAAAAAATAAAGATTAGTTACAAAATTTTGTCAGCTTGAGTTTTGTCAGCTTTTATTGTCGTTAAAAAATTAGTCTAAAATTTTTATTATAAAAATTTATTTTTATAGATAAAAATGCAGACTAAAAATTTTGAGTTAAAAAAACCGACAATTTCAATTAAAAAAAATCTAAAAATTTCAAAAATTACTATAAAACAATTTGTTTAAAAAATTTACTAAAAATTTGAGTGTCCAAATTTGAGTTTAAAATCGATAATAAAAAAATGATCTAAAAAAATTACTAAAATATTGATTGTAAAAATTTTAAGTATTAAAATTTGAGTTTAGAATGCAGATTAAAAATTTGAGTTACAAAAACTAACATTAAAAATTGTAATTAAAAAAAAAAAAAACTAAAAATTTCAAAAATTGCTACATTCGAGTCTAAAAAAAAATTATTAAAAATTTGAGTTTAAAAATCGAAAATAAAAAATTTACTAAAATTTTTAGTATAAATTTTTGGGTTTAAAATTTTGTATTAATAATGCAGACTAAAAATTTTAGTTCAAAAAACCGACATTAAAAATTTTAGTTTAAAAAAAGGCCCTAATAATTTCTAAAATTACTACAAGAGTTTAAAAAAAATTACTAAAAATTTGAGTGTCAAAATTCGAGTTCAAAATCAAAAATAAAAAAATGATCTTAAAAAATTCACTAAAATTTTGATTCTAAAAATTTTGAGTATAGAAATTTAATTCAGAATTTTGAGTTAAAAATACAGACGAATGAAAAATTTTAGTTCATAATACTGACATTAAAGATTTTAATTTAAAAAACTTATCCTAGAAATTTCGAGTTCCAAAAATTACTAAAAATCATTTCAGTTTAAAAAATTAACTAAAATTTTGATTTTAAATATTGAATTTTTTTTAAAATTTTGTGTTAAAAATGCAGACTATAAAATGTTTTGTCAAAAAACTAACAATAAAAACTTAAAATTAAAAACCTAACCCTAAAATTTCGAGTTTCAAAAATTATTACAAAATATATTAATTTAAGAACTTTATTAGAATTTTGACCAACAAAATTTTAATTTAAAAATCGACTATAAAAAAAGATCTTAAAAAACTCACTAAAAAGTTGATTTTTCTGTAAAAATTTAAGTTCAAAAACTGATTATAAATAATTGATTTCAAAAAACTATTATAAAAATTTGAGTTCAAAAAATAAAGTTTAAAAATTTTTAAAAAAAATTGACTAAAAATTTTATTTAACAAAATACGGGCTATTCCAAACGTTTAGGCGGAACTAAATGGGAATTTCGTTGGGTTTCGCTTGGGTTATTTCATGTTTCACGTTGGTATGTGAAAATTTAAAATTCTAACAGTGAAACCAGTGAAACGAATGACATGTCAAAAATTTAAATACATTTATACATATTTTGAAGACAAAAAAAAAATGGGAAATATTTATTAAGAATGACAAAAAATTAAAATGCAATGAAAAGGACATTTTATAATGACAATCAATTTAATTTAAAATTTGCAATGTGAGTATGCTTTACAAAGCTTAAACAAAATGACCAAAAGTCCGAATTAATAGATAAAAATTACTAGATTTCAAAATCTAGTCCCGCCTATAGGTTTGGAATAGCCTAGACTGTTTTAAATTAAAAAAATGATTTTAAGAAACTATTATAAAAATTTAAGTTTAAAAAATTTACTTTAAAAATTGAAGTTGAAATTTTGAGTTACAAAACTGCTGACGGCCAAATCTATTAATAAATTAAAAAAAAAAAAACTCACCATAAGCAAAGTATCTCCTGGCAACCCTCCACCAACCCACTTCTAGGAAGTCCAATCTAAATTTTGCAAATTGAACACCAAGTCCGACTTTTTTAGGTTTTGAGGGCAATCATGAGGTCCAATGCGGACATGCTACACAACAAGGGCTGGTCCACTATCAACGGAACAGCTTAAATCTAAAAAAATAAATAAATAAAAATCAATCCATATATTTCTAAAATTAAAAAAACAAAAACAAAAATTAATACTATTCAAGTCCGACTCACATGTACATATGTATCTTAATCGAAATCGAACGTTCATTTGCCGATATTACTCCTATACCTAACACCGCTATCAACAATAAAAATTTTAACAAATTTAAAGCCCTTAACAAATTATTACTAGCCCGACTGTTGCAAAATTTTCTGGCTTCCGAGCGATCACTAGCGAACAAATTTCAAGCTACCGGCAAAAAAATATTATTCAAAAAATACAAATAAAATATTATATAACTCAATCAATCCCGTATTAAATTTATTAGTTAAATAAATTTAATTAAAAATCACTATTTAGTACGATCTTGTTAAAAATTGTCAAGTCTTATCAAAATAACAAATATACAACTCATTAAAAACTAATTAATACCCGAAAATATTTTAATCCCTTATAAATTTATTCAAGGTGAATATTATATAACTAAAATTGCGTATTAAAAATACAAAAAATACGTAAAAATTATTGAAAAAATGCATAAAAATACTCATTTTTCTTAAAATATAAATAATTCTTACCTTTCCCAAATTTTTTGGTAGCAACCACAGGATGCAGGATAACTGTAAATGTTCTTTTAGGAATTCCAGACATTCTTTTGGCTTTTTCCAAACATCCAGGCACTAAATTTTATTTTGTTTCAAATAAAAACTTTATAAATCAATTATTAAAAATATTAAAACGTTCTGGAACGTATCTTGTTTATCACAGATTTAAAAAAAATATAATTTGTTATATTATTCTTTTAAACTTTTAAAAAATTATTTAATTTTGTTTTAAAACTATTAATTTCGTTGTTTAAACAATTTAATCAACTTAAAAATATTTTTAAGTTAAGTTTTAAGTTAGAATCTTTTAGCAAACGTAATTCGGACATTACGTTAAAGAGAGGCGACTAGTACTGGCTTGAATACGGACTAAGCTATCGGGCTATCAGCGCTATCGGACTGGCGCAGTAATCTTGCCCAAATTAAATGGCTTAAGATCGCGTTTTATATTTGTGAAATGTAATTTTTTCAAAAAACTGAATAAATAAAAAAAAAGTTAATTTATTAATCAGAAATAGTGAAGATTATAATACACAGCAAAATATTTATATGTGTAAAAGTTTATTCTCAGATTGTTAAAAATTTTAGTGTTAAAATTTTCATTTAAGAAAAGTAACAAGTTTACTATTTTTAACCAAATCACCGTGTAAATCTTCATTAATTTATTTTAGTGTTATGTTTATGTAATATTACTTTTTCAGTATTATTAAAATTAACACTACTTTAACACTATTTTTTTTCTAACACTGTAATTTAACCAGTATGTAAGTGTAAACTAAATTTAACCAAAAAAGAAGTGTAAATAATTAACAGTACATTTCATATATAGTGTAGCACTATTGTATATTGTACTATATTGTAATGTCTGTATATGGAAAATACAAATATAATATAATACACGAAAAGCGATAGACTTCATGGTACATTTTTAAAGTACATTTAAGTAAAAAGTACTAAAAGTACATTTTTAGGATTTTGTAGGTATGCTAACCAAAAAACCCTTATAACGTCACTCATGTGTCTGTCTGTAGAATAAAAATTGTAGCCAAACGGCTTAGCAGAGAATGTTGAAATTTGGTATGCTTGTACAACTCTTTGACCCACATATATGAAAAATACTGAGAGTTCAAAAAAAACACATCCCCAGGTAGATATAAACAAATATGTAATAAATGAAAAAATATATATATATATTTTTTTTTAATTGTGAGTGGGGTTTTAAATAAAACCTCTTAATGTGGGGACAGACAAGCAAATTTTTATTTTTGGAAAAAAAAATTATGGGATTTTATGTCAAAACTTTTGTCCCCCACCATATCTCTCAGAGGGGTTGATCTAAAATCCTGAAAAATTTTTCCATAATGAACATTGATGGGAACCGGAATAGTTCAACAGGAATTTTTGATCAAATTAGTTTTTCGAAAAATGCCGCTTTTTTGTGTCGTCGATAAAAAAAATATATATATTTTTTTTGTGTGGTATCAAAAGAAATCTCTTAGAACGTAGATTAACCAACAGGAAAAGTTCATTTTTTATGTTGTATATTTACAATACATTTATAATATATCATAGTATTGGTTCACATGGATACTTCAAAGTCTGTACACACCACAAGTCACTTAAATCATCAGATCTAGTTACGTATTACAAAATGAAACACAACATATAAAATTATATGTATATTAATAAAAAAGGTATTTTATGAATAATAAGACATGATTTTATTGATCAACTAATACGTCTCACACATCATATGATATATTTTATACTATTCTATTTACATAAAAAAAAAATGCCTTAGCAACGATATAGCACCCTACGATCGTTAATAAGTGTAAATGTTGCATAATTATATTTTCGCTAACACGGCCAGACTGACATGCGGAACGTTCTCGGGACGCAACTGTATTCTTCACACCATTAACAGCATTGTTGTTATCAGCAACAGCAATCTGCATACCACCAATGATCTACTCCATACCAACAACAGCATCCTGCATCTTGCATACCAGTATCAGCATCCTGCATACCAGGAACTCCATTCTTGAGCTGGTCCACCATTTATCTTCTACTGCATCTTGAAAGTTTTCACCTAATTCATAATCTGTAAATAGAGCAATTTGGGCGCAGAATTGATCTTTCACAAAATCAACCATGCACCAATATCAATTAGTTAAAATAAATATTTGCTTACAACAAAACCTTCCAATAGCAGAGCATAAATCGTGATCTGAAAGTTTAGAGACTTTTGTTATCATTTCATTTCTCTATCACGAACTCAGTGACTAGATCAACAAGCTCAGATACTCAGTAACTATCTATTAGTTTCCTTCATTACAGATTGTCTACAGTACAATAAGCTCAGAGACCGTCTATTTGTTTCTGCACACACAGTGCTTTATCATAATCATCATCATCAGCCCGTCGCCATAGCTCACCATCTGCCACCATGGTTACAGAGCTATTACCGAACTGATGCCACTGGCAGAGGCTTGTCTTGCGGTACTCAACAACCTTTTCTCTCAACTCATTAGCAATTACATTTATCAGTTTATTCTGCCAATCCGATCCCAGTGATCTGTCATTTATCTTTTCCAATAAACCCTGAAATTCAAAACTAAAATCTCGAAACTCAGATCTTAATTATCAAATCTCAAACATCAAATCTCAAATATTAAGTTGCAAATATCAAAACCAAAATCTCATATTTTGGTGTTTCAAGTCTTAATACTCAATTATTAAAATCTCAAATATTAAATCTCAAATCTAGTTTTTACTCATTATGGCTAACACGTGCCATATGATTTAACCAAAACAACCTCTTACCTCTTACCATTGTCGTCAACAATCTTATTAGTTACCTTCATAATAAGTGTTTGTTAATAACAAAGCAACGCTCGTTCATCCTGACAATTTTTAGAGATATGCTTTGGATAATTAATCCTGACATATTCTGCATTTTTCAAAAAAATGTCACATTTTAAATTTATTACAATAAGTATCATTTCCTTAGAAACCACTTGAAATAATTTTTGATAAAATAACTTGAAATTTGCCAATTTATTATCTAGCTCATAATTCATACTACCTTTATATGATTCTCAATCGTCACCTTTAACTTAAACCTTTACATTAGCCTTTGCAATATTGTACGACAATTTCTTTACACCAATGTATTGTTGCATTAAAAAAATATTTTTAATATTGCACTTATAGTCTTCTATTTTAATTTTCTTCTGGGTGATAGGCCAATCCCACTTCTGATATTAATAAAAAAGGTATTTTATGAATAATAAGACATGATTTTATTGATCAACTAATACGTCTCACACATCATATGATATATTTTATACTATTCTATTTACATAAAAACAATATGCCTTAGCAACGATATAGCACCCTACGATCGTTAATAAGTGTAAATGTTGCATAATTATATTTTCGCTAACATGTATATATAAGTTATAGCCTGTTTCTTTGGTTTTAAGTGGAACTAGATTTTAAATTCTAGTAACTGTTAACGTTTAATTGAAGCGTTTGATCATTTTGTTTAGCAAACCCCAACTTCAAACATTAAAAAATTAGTTTGTGATAACTTAATAAAACTTCATTTCATTTGGTCCGCTTAAAGGTTTGGAATAGCTTATACTTAAATACATTTTGTTGTTGCGGTATTTTTCATAAAAAATAAAATAATTTTCATTATGTTATCTTGTTTCTATTTGCCCACCTATCCATGTATCCTTTAATTAACTAATTACAGCCTTAGGAAACTATTCACTTTTAAATTTTATTAGCAAAATAAAAATATTTGTAAATATTAATAAATAGCATACATTAAATTAGATTTTCAATAATGGTATTAAATGAACCGCTTCTGGAAATTAAAAATAATTCTTACTTAAATCAATTTAAATCTAAATGCAAATTGCCATTTAATTTTAGATTTTTCTTTTACAGTTACGTTTAAGGCAACAATCAATGTATATTAATGTAATTGGTAATCCTAAAACATTGTAAAATATTATCATATTATAGTTATTTGTAAATAATATTGTTTTTCTTAATTACGTGTTATTTTTACTATAAATGTGAGGTGAAACGCTTATAATTGTGTATTACGATATACTCCTAGGACTGGCTCTGACGTCACGGGTCACATGACGTTGCGTAGGTCATGTCCATATGAGACAACCTCTAGAATCTATTAGCCTTGACACAATTACCCGTTATTTATCTGATACCCGTTAATTACCCGCTAAATACCCGATACCCGTTAATTAACCGTTAGTTAACGGGTAATGGGTAGATAACGGGTAGCGGGTATTCAAATTCGGAACCGGGTACAACCTTAACGGGTCAGGTAGCGGGTACCCGGGTACCCATCATCATTCCTACTGGATACCAAATTTTGCGTTACACCTATCTCTAGCATATTAAAATTTGTTTCTCAAGATGTAAAAATTGGACAACATATTTCTGTACTTTGTTCTAATATTCTGTTTCACTCAGTAGCTAATATCTCTTTCCCTCAGTAGCTAATATCTCTTTCCCTCTCATTGCCTTTTATGAAAAATAAATAAAATTTATTTATTTTTTATATTTCCCATAGAATACAATAAGTGCAAGAGAGATATTAGTTAAGAGTGTGATGGAATATTAGGACAAAGAACAGAAGAACGTCGTGGAAAATTTACATGTTGCGAAACAAAATTTAACATGGTAGAGATAGACCTAACGCAAAAATGGGTATCAGGAACATATCATGGTCCAGAGGTGTACCGTGTCTGCAGCTACGTCAAAACAGCACAGCAATATGTTGGAGAGAGAAAGATAAAATTTCAATGTGTAAAGCCGCATCCACACTATGCGAATAATATGGATCGGCATTGCAGTTCGGAAAACCCGGTCGGCATTGCAGTTCGGAAAACCCGGTCGGCATTGTTGAAAATCCTTCGTACATCCATTGTTGTCAGATGCGCTAGCGGACTCAATTCCTTGGCAAGTACACTTTACTTCTCTGAATACTATTGAAAGATTTGATAAGAAGAAAATTACTCCGACCCATTTTGTAAAATAAATGAAAACATAAAACTGTTCACGGCAAATTTAGTTTATTCACAATAAATTTGACATAAGTAAATATAAAAGTTAGTTTTGACATAAGTAAACAAGAGAAATTAAATTTGACATAACATAAATAAACAAATAATTTTGACGATTAAAAAAAAAAAAAATCGGGAATCAGAATGCGTTATACTCTTCTTTCTGGTATTCAGGTCTTTTGGTTTTGGATTTAAACTGCCAAGTTCCACATGCCTCTTTAACAACCTTCTTTCTAGTGTTCGAAGGTCCATATCTAGCTGGTCCTGGTCGTAAAGGTACTTTAACAGTCTTGTCGGGAAACTTATCAGAACTGTTGAACGGATACTTATAAGGTTTCATTTTCACCACCTTGAAACTGAAACAGAATTATTAAATTAAGATCGTACTTAATTATATGTTTGTTAAAAAACATTAGTAAACAGGTAAGTCTTAAAAAGGTAAGTAAGTAAGATTTTTTTTATAAATGAAATGAATGTCACTTCTTTGAGTGTTACTATAGCGTATGGTGTATCTGTTTCATATTCCTGCTCAATGATAGGTATGAGTGTTTCTAATACTCCGTAGCACTTTAAAGGAACGGCTATAGGTGGCTTTGGGAAACAAGCTCGGAGTGCTCCGAGTTACTCTGTTTAGCTCCAAAGCGTTCGAGAACAGGTCTAAACTCATTTCCTCGGGCAGTCTGGAGTCGGAGTATAGAGTGACTCCGAACACTCTGAGCTTGCTTCCCGAACCCACTCAATAAAAACACTACCAACAGAGGGAAATGAAAATGTTTATTCTAACTTACGAACATTGATAAAAATCTATTTCCTAAAATATCAAGTTCATTTTTTAGGTAATAACTGTTGAGTAATTTATTAAAAATATCATTTCAAACTGTATTTATTTATCTGGTAATAATTCTTGTTATAGCCCACCAGCGTTTCTTTATTTGTGGGTCGCGACCCCAATGGGGTCGCAAAGCGAAATGTTCGGGTCGCGAAAATTAAATTCAGACACACGAATTTAACGTTAATATATATAATTTATATTTAATACCCGGGGTGGCGAATAACCTCGATGATAAAAAGGGGTCATGAATTAAAAAGTTTAAGAAGCTCTGATCTACACTGACACAGGCGCGTATCGCATTATGTGTCAAAGGAATTTATCTCCGTTTAACGAAGAAGTGTTCTTGTCTATGATGAGCAATATAGAAGCATTAAATATATGCCTTTTTGCATGTTAGAAAAATAATTTACTCACATTTTTTTGAAGTAACGATTCGGTGCTGGGTATTCATGGTCTATAAAAGTAAATCTCTCTGCTCGACTAAACTGGCCACCTGGTTTCTGCTTCATTTCTGATGGCTGTGGTGGCATTAAACTGCAAGGAGGAATACAACCTGGCCAAGGTGGACATATACAAGATATCCTCGCAAAATAGCTTTCAAAACTTGCTTTAGCTCTTGGCCCAGGAGTAAAATGGGGGCGACCTAAAACATCACATTAATTTATGTTAATAACCTTAGCCCTTATAGATATTTATATCGCTCAGTCTCCCTTTCCACTCTTATTTGATACTAATGACACATCCTGTACTTTAGTGGTTCCGAAACTTTTTCTGTTGGCGCCATCAATGAATCAGATTTTTTCCGCGGCGCCCCAAGTCAAAACATTGGTTTAACTAACACATTTGAAGGAATAGTGGAACGTTTTCGCGGCGCCCCTGTAGCCCAGCTATGGCGCCGCGGCGCACAGTTTGGGAAACGCTGCTGTACTTTATTATTCTAGGCAAATACAATCTTGTATGAAAAATTAGAATACGACGCGTGTGCGCAGTAATGCTTTTGCGATTGAGATTATGATTGGACGTTTGTTGTTCAGAAACAAAATGCGCACGCGCGTAGTACTACAATCTGTCAGATTGTATTTACAAATGATGTTAATATAAATATGGTATACTGTTTTGCATTAGGTAGCAAGGGTCAGAACAAGCGCACCAAACTGTGCACAAATTTTCATTTTGCACAAGCAACTGTCACATACGGTAAGTTTGCGCGCAAAGTGCGCAAACTAGAACACAGACGAACTGGTTCGAGAGCGCAACAACAAATTTTCAACCTTGTGCAGTTCCGCACGAATTAAAGTTGTATGACGCAGTATGGTGCGCTTGGTCTTGATTCGTTTTAGGGATTTCATCCAGGAACATAGCCATTTTTTGATAACACTCACCTGTTTGTACAGAAATGATTCTGCTTAATAACGCAGCTATATCTCCAGTATCTATAGGTTTGTAAAGATTGCAGGGTAAACTCCAAGGCGTGGAAATTTCTTTAAATCTATTACCAGCATTCCAATCAAAATAAGATAGAGGTGTGATCTGTAGTTTAGGTTTGAAAGTTCTTTCATATCTTTCCAATGGGCTGCCATAGTTTGCTGAAAAATATTTATACACACTGTTCAGAATGCAGAAATAGTAATTAAATCACGTGAAGAATAAAGTCACTACCCTATTGAATGGTTTTTTTGAATGACCGTCACAACAGCCAATGAACGACAAGAGTTTAACATGGACACTAACCAAGGATGATGAGCGACTTTTAAACACATTTGAGCGTAAGATTCTGATGTCTAGTCCACATCTACATATTTTTGCCAGCAAACATACAAAAACATGTTTAAAAACTGTATAAAAACTGTTTAAAACTGTTTGTAAACATTGGTATAAAAACACAAAAATTTTAAATATTAGCCCGTAAACGACAGGTCTGGATACGTTCGTTCACAAACAGGGACAAATTCATATTCATTCCGAAGTCACTTTGGAGTATTTTGCTTTGAAATACTGAAACCGAATGAATAATATTTTCTGATGTGGACACACTTCTTATACCCTAAACTTTTGTTTAGGCGCAAGCAAAAACATATTTAGTCTCATAGACAGTGTCCTACTAAGTGTACAGATCATATTAAAGCGATAATAGATTGCTCTGTATAGAAGCCATAAAAGAGACAGAACATCGAAGTCGTTGTAAAGATATAATACAGAAAATAAAGACATCGTAAGTTACAATTCTGTTACACAGAAGAAAGCGAGATAGGAAAAGAATATAATATAAAAAACTTACAATTATATGATTATTTTATAATACGAATTAAAATTAAACAAGTGGATATTTGGTAGCGAAATAATTTTTTACCTGGTGATGGAGTAAGACTCTTTATTGTTGCAAATCTGCGAGCTGTACCAAAGCCACTGTCTAAATTTGGACCAGCTTCACATCGTCTAAGAATATGTTCTTTAAGATCAATGTTAGGTTGTCTGTATCGTTTAACCATCTTCTTTTTAAAATTCATTTCTTCTGCATCTTTAGCTCGTATAGTTTTGCAGTCCAATGTAAGATTTGGTATCCATCTAGATTTAGAAAGTATATAAGATTACTAAACATTGAAAATTACAGTATAAGCTTAGTTATATAGTTAACTAATAGAAATCAGGGATGTTCATACAATCAAATTATTCAAATAATCGAAAGTTTATTTTATAATGTTTAACTAATGTTATTCATGCTGATAGTACATTAAAGTATTGAATTATTTGTTTCTGCATTTCCCTAACAGCTAAACTTATTACAAAAGCCTTTTTCCAACATTTTTGCAATACAAATAAGTCATAAATATCAAAAATATTTCATTCGTACGAATGAATAGACCTATTAAAAACTTCTACAGCTTCCGATGAACTTATTTAACTATCTTTCATTACTATTTCAGAGTATTTATTTATTATCATCAAATCGAGCTCTCTAGCACCTAATGTGCTAAATTTTTATTGTTCCCTATTAGTGGTTGATTAATTTAATAGAGTATTCACACAACCGAGCAGCTATTGTAGTTATTTATAATTATTCAAACAATTTTTATATAAGATACTCGGTACTTATTGGCAGTGGTCGGTGAAGAGATTGCTGGCTATATCGAAACACATATCACTATTAATATTGTTCGGTAATTCATAAATGTTCGTTCAGATTGAAATAGTAATATTTGTACGACCAGAAACCCCTACAGCGGAAAAATTTGTCGGCAAGATTATAACATTTCAAAAAATTTTGAATTTTATAAAATATGTTTAATATTTAATTACTTACCTTTCATTTTCATATGATGGTTCGTCGTTTACCAAGCAAGTACATGGAACTTTGGGTTTAGCGTTAATAACTTTAATTTCCCCTTTAACTTCTCCTCCTTTAGCTTTATGATGACCAGTTTTTCTATGTCGTTTTGAAGTCTTAGTTGTGTGCTTCTTTTTATGGTGACGATTATTAGTTTTTTCAGTATTCATTTCACCAAAATTACACAAAATATAATAAAAATAAACCAAAAATAATTCCACTTTAAGCGGACGATCTGTTCCCGAATGTTAATAAAAACATACTATCTTTTGTTTCACAGCCACCTAGATTTTTAATAATATTTAATAGCATTTGTTTTTTAATGGCTAACTTGATTTTTTTAAAATTAAATAAACATTATAGGCAAACCAATAAAGTTAAGATTATTTTTAATATACAAATTAAATATTCAATTAGAATATTTATCTGAATTATTTTTCCGAAACGGCGTAAAGAGATGTTGGTGGGTTCTATGAAGAGGTAATGAGATGTATATGTGCAACGTCTAGGTTCAATTTAGGCAAAGTAACTGGGTCTAAAGTCAAATAAATAATGTCACAGACCAGTGTTTCTCAACCAGAGGTCCGCGGACTACTGGTGGTCCTTAGCAAAATTTTAGTGGTCCGCGAAAGTCTCATAAATTATTATTTTTGAGATTTTTTGTTCATTTTTTTATGATCTTTTGTGCATTTTCTGTGATTTTTGTACAATTTTCAGTGATTTTTTATTACTGAGATTATTATATGTATAGATGTAGTGTACATATACAACAAATTTGTTTAATAGTACATTTATTTTTTATTTAATATTTTACTGGTCCGTGGCACGTTTTCGGTTGAGAAACGCTGCCATAGACCACTGTATCTCACCGCTGGTCCGCAGCAAAATTAACCGATCCGCGAAAAATTTACAAACAATTTACCCCTAGTAGAATTTATATTTAAGATTATAGATTTTCACAAGTTTACTTGGTCCCACACTGATATGGTACGATTCTTTGACAAAAGGGGCACGTGCGAGTTATAGTTGTGTTGGACAATAAATAAATAAAAAAAAAGATATTTTCACCGGTCCGCGTTAAAAAATATTATATTTTACAGGTCCGTGATAAATTTTGAGTTGAAAAACATTGTCACAGATCATGGGTGTGAAACTGGCGGCACGCGAGCCAAATATAGCCCGAGACGCCTCCGTTAAAAAATAACCATAAGCCAAATATAGCCCGAGACGCCTCCATTAAAAAATAACCAAAGAAAATACAATGTAAATATTGTTAATAGACATTAATACGCGCGCAGGCGAAATGGGAAGAAAAATACCCGGATAATCTGCGCGCGCAGCATGTACAGGAATGAATAATCTCGCACCAATGCGCATGCACATTATTCATTCCCGCACCGCCTGCGCGCGGGTTATTGGGAATGAATATAGTGTGCGAAATTAAGTTAATTACTTGTCTAACTTAATTACTTGTAAATTAAACCATCAGTTTCGCACTTTCCGTGCAGTTTACATTGTTTACGTAGGCCAGAGTTTCCCAAACTTTTTGAGCCGCGGAGCACTTATGTATATATATATAGCAATGATAGTGCTCCGCGACGAATTCTTCTCGTGAAAAGTGCTCCGCGGCTCAAATATATATATATAGCAACACTAATAGATCGCGGAGCACAGTTTGGGAAACTCTGACGTAGGCTAAACCTTAAAAGATATATTGACATAATGTAGACAAAAAATGTAGATCTTAAATATCATGCACAGATATCGTGTATTAGGCAATTTTCTGTTTTTAAACGTGATAGTTTTTGTATTATAAAGTTTTTGGGTGCATAACTTCGCAGTTTTATAGTGATGTATCAATTATTTTAGAATCATAAATTACACCGTTTCACGTAGAATCATAATGTATTTAAAACTATACATCAAATATTAATAATAACGGAGTTATCACGAGGTAAACAGAAGTCCAAAATGCAGGTTGAGAGTTGTAGAATTTGTCAAGAGATGGCACTGTTAGTTGTTTATTCTCCACTGCCTAACGGTAGTTAAAATTACTATACCTACCGTTTTATATATTTAACTTAGAGAAGTTCGGGTACTCCTGCTAGTAGTTTATAAAAATTATGAAGTTTTAAGACATAAAAAAAGACCTAAGTCTGCGGAAAGAATTTCTGAACACGTTGGTGCAAGCCAGACTTTCGTAAGATCAATAGTTACAGAGTTTTGAACATTTGTTTTTAAGGAATTATTACCTTTTTTTTTTAAAGAATTTGCTTGATTTTTAATATTTAAAAATATTTTTGCTTGATTTTATTATATATTATTATTATTCAGGGACACTAGAATCATAAAAATAGGCTTATTTTACCATAAACGATATTATGAACACGATGGATATTTTTTAATCAGTGCAGCCGTTCAACTACACATTTTGTCGTAATTTAAATATCTTGTCGTTACTGGAATCATCTGTCGTGATGTTTTTTGTCTTTCTTAAAATCTGATCTGTCGTTAATAAACCTTTTTTTTCCCGGGCCGAATATTGGAACCCAAATAAAATAAACATGATTTAGAATTAATTATTTATTAAAATTAAACATAAAGTTTCATTTAATTGTAACTGATCTGATTACAAATATATTTTTTTTATAACAATAGAAAATTATTCTTAAATACATATAAACCCAAGTCAAATTCTATTTCTCAACATAAAAAATAATGTTACACATATACATGCTCGGTAGAAGATTCATTATTTCTTCCAAAAAACTTTTAAAAATAAAGTTATAAAAATGATTGTAATTCTTTGTCCAATCCCGCCATTATTACTGAACACATTGATCTGTTTTGATTCCCCAACCTGTAAAAAACCCTGTAAAAACTTTTATTATAATACGAACAAAACTAGAAACAGAACACAGACTTAAAATATTTACCTTATCTTTAAAACATCAAAAAAATATTTTTTAATGTTAATGTCTTGAGTAGTTTTTAGAAAATTCATTAAATGATACATTTTCTGCGGAGTGAAAACAGGCATATCGTAAAACATAGAAATTAATTTACGAATAGCTGCGTCTCTATCAGTACAATTTACTACTTCAATCCGAGGTAAGTTTTCTGTAAAAAAAATACAGTTACAATTGATGAGAACAATATGGCAATAAATATAAATACAAACTATATGTTACTGAATAAAATATTATACTTGCCTACAATGCTGTGAAAGTTCGATACCACTGCAGAAATAAAAGTACTATTCTTTTTTCTCGATACTGTCCATAACATTTCGATAGTTCTTTCATTTATTTCTTTGTGAAGTAATAAATTAGGTAACGTACCCAACCATTTCTCATAGGTTTTATTCCTAAAAATAAATACAAATAAACCAGCTTGGAACTCAGTATAACTTACGATTGCGAAGAATAGCGAAAATCACTATTGAGATAACAACAACCAGCAGAAATTATTTCCATCACTAAATATTACATATAATACTGTTAACTTAAAAACTTACTCGTTTAGATTCCTTAGATTTATAACATCGCATAATATATGGAGCAATTCAGACTTATATCTCTGATTTTCATTCAGATGGTTATTATAATAATCGATGGCTGATTCTAAAATATCTGGTGCTGCAACATCTGGTCCCAAATTATACCTCCATGTACATGAACTGTCAATAAGAAGACTTCGTAATGTGGCAAATAATTCTTTATGATATTCGGGAAGTTCTTGTTCGAGACAATCTAAAAAGACAATGACGATAATATATATTTTTTGATTACTTCATTTAGTACTTACTGCACATGAATGCAGGAATATTTTCTTCCTCACTCTTCCGATAACTGTACGATACAAGATTCAATTTACAAAAGAGATCAATAATTAGTAAGTTTTCTTTCACACAACCGAGGTGACTAATTTGTTTATTTGATGTACGAGAATTTTTGTCTCGTGAATCAACCTCATGTTGATAAAATGGAAAATAATCACGGAAGTGTTTATTGTAATCGGACTGATATTTTTCATTAAATTTTTCACCCTGAAACATTAAATAATTTATTATAATACAATCAGATCAAGATCTAAGGACAGGAAACCTAGGCAGTTGTCTAGGCGCGCCACAATAAATACGCTTAAAATTTCATAAATCATAAAAATTATTTTATTATTTTAATTGGAGGGGGGTAATATTTACTGCCTAGAGGTGTAATATTTTCTACCTACGAGTCTTAAAGAAAACAAATGTGGCTTTGTGTACAAGGTACAAAATTATTTATATACTGTTTTCTAAATATTGCAATATTACTTTAAAAACACATAGTTAGACATTAATACACTCGGCTGTTATAACCTTTAGAGCAGTGTTTCTCATCCCTTTACCATCATGAACCGTGAAGTCTTTTAGAAATCATTTTTCGCGGCCCGGAAATATATTCTTTTTTATATAATATTATACGTCTTGTATACATAATATTATTAAATTGAATATCTACTAATAACTAAAAAATAAGTATTTCTTAATGTATTTTTTTTTTTTTACAATAAAAAATTATTTTTATAATAATACTGCCACGAAGTATGAACTTTTAGACATTTCAGGGTTTTGTAAGTATTTATTAAGTGTAAGAAGCCAACAGAATACATTATTATTATTATATTATTTATTTTACATCGGCCTTTATTTCTGCAACGAGGCTAATCGCCGATGCCAGGGGGCGAGCTCCTACTCCTGGATGAAGGGTGAATGATTGTGAAAATGAGAGTAATGTAAACATATTATTCTCGCCCGAATAATATCACCAACGAAGCAGGCTCGAACCACCGACCGGACAGTCGTACTGGGTTTCCACCAGTTCAAACCGCACGACTAAATGCGCTCGGCCACTCCGTTGGCCCAACAGAATACAGAATCCTGGATGTCTCGGACAATATTTCTTCTAAAATCACATCAAAATCAAGTTTTTTGATAATCATTTTTATTTCATATTTGGGCTTTCATTAGATTTTTTAAACTAAATTTAAATAATTTTAGAAAATTTTCTCACAATGTAATTTAAAGTACAAAATGCCTGCAATTTTTTCTGCATTTGCTTCGTATCAAAGTCTGCATTAAATTAATAAGAAATATATTGATAAATTGCTTCGTTTTTTCAATTTTAGAAACGCATTTCTCACTATTAACAATGTGTTATTTGATTTATAACTATTTCACTAGTATAAATAATTTAATCGTCTTTGATTTTTCGATGAGCAGATATTTGTTTATATTTGTAGGGGGATATGTTTTAGTATTTTTCCTATGTGCGGGTCAAACAGTTGTATAAGCATGCTAAATTTCAACTCTCTAAGTTTAGCCGTTTGGCTACAATTTTTACCGAACAGACAGACAGACAGACAGACAGACAGACAGACAGACAGACAGACAGACGACAAAATGACGGTATAAGGGTTTTTTTTTTCATACCTACAAAACCCTAAAAACGATACATATTTTATTTTTATTCAGATCCGAGATATCCACCTCGCAATAAATTTATTCACTAAAAAAAATTCATTTTACTATGCAATTTAATTTTGAGATGAAAATCTCTGTCCTTAATCTGTTAATTGCTTAAGTAATAATTTGTTTCTTTTTTTCAATAATTATATTTGATTTTTTATTTGTTCTTTTTTTTGTGATTGTAATCAGTGCAATAAAAATTATAAAACTTTTACGATACACATTACTTTCTAAACTTGCCGGTCCGCCATGAGAAAAGGTTGGGAAACGTTGCCTTTGAGTGTTTTTGAAAACTCAACAAACTGCTTTCAGTCCCCATAGTCAAGTGGGAATCTTCTTCAGTTGTGGATAATGAACTTTTGGAGATCTTTGTGTTCTCTATTAAAGTTAGAGAAAATATCAGTTGGCATGATACTCATTAACAATTTTTGACTTAATTGAAATAATTATTTCATAAAAAAATAATTTAATTTCTTTACCAAATTACTTATTCAGAACTTTATTACAAGAAAAAAATACATCAAGACACAAAATTGTAACTTACTGCATTGGAATGTGGATTTTTACTGTCATGGATTTTGAAAAATCTCCAAAACAGTTCCAAAATTGTAAGGCATAAGTTTAAAGTAGTAAGAGCTTCATAGTTTAAAGACAAGTCAGCATTATTCGCATTTGCTCCACCAAAAGGTCTTACTTCTATCCAAGTTTCAAATAACATAGGTGTGATTACATTAATGTAATCAAAAAATATTATATCATCTTCATCATCAACTGTTGAAGAAAAAGTGTTACGGAAAGAAAGAAATCCATCATCAATAAACACATATTGTTTGTTAGACACATATACAGGAGCCCTGAAAATAAATATTAGTTACAAATCATTGTGACCTGAAAATAACTTAGCATGTGTGAATCTCTTCGAGTTTTTATGTTTTGCATCTAGTGAAGATTACAGTCTCTCCTTAAATATAAGGAAAACAAAACACACGATAATTAATAAAGATCTAACAACTGGTATTCTTAAAATAAAAAACCAGACTGTGAAGATAGTTAAGAAGACCAAATAGCTTGCTTGCACCATTGATGAAAACTGGGACCATTCACTTGAAATTAGATGTCGGGTTGAACATGCGCGATGTGCTTACATTAGAATGAGGAAGGTATTTTGCTGCCAAGATTTAAGTTTACCGACAAAACTTAGAATACTGCCAGCACATTCTATCATCGAAACACTCTATAATGTTCGAGAAAAAACAAACAGAGATTAAATATATGTTGAAGCAGAGGAAGAGCTATTAAGTTTGAAGAAAAAGCAAGAATAGGTGTTAGTAAAAAAATATTGCATGAATGTTATAGAAAAAGAGAACAAAGAGATAGATAGGGCAAAGTAAGCAGTCAATGGGAAGGAAAACGAAAAGTTTTTACCAAAGAACTGGGTATTCGACCACGGAAATAGAAAAAAATGAGAATACAAGGACATGTGATACAGTGGCGTAACTTAAAATCCCCCCCCCCATAAAATATAATACAATCCCCCCCAAGAATTTTTTTTAATGTATATACGGTCTAACAAGACGTCCTTGTTGATTTTTGGCGAACTATAAGAGAGAAAAGGAAAAACTAAAAATAATTAAAAAATATACTGTAAATATTATTACGCTACTACCTAATAATTGGTCAAATCTCCATTATTATAAATTATTGCTTGGCATCTTTTCGGTACACTTTCTACCAGCTTTTCAGCATACGATTTTGGCCGTGATCTCCATATCTGCCGTATTTGACAAGTTAGCTGATCCAAATTTTGAACATTTTTTGTTCAAAGCTTATGTTTCATGTACCCTCATATTCATCCAGCCATAAAAACTAGATTCATCAGAGAAAACCATATCACTCCAATCGAGGTCTAAATTTTCTTTGGCCCAAGCGAGTCGTTTTTTGACATGTTTCACCGATAACAATGGTTTTTGTTTGGTGCTCCTGAATTTAATACCATATTCAATTCAACGATTTCTCAGGGTCAGTAGACTTAATTTAATGTTCTTCTTTAACAAAATTGCTTGATATTTACGTAAAGATATCATAGGATTATTTTTAAAAACGTTAAAAATCACTTTGTTTTTTAATGGTCACTTTTTTTTAATCCACGATTGTAAATCGTCGACATTTTTATTAGTTTTATAAAGTTTCATCCAATAAATTTTTACTGACGGGCGTATTAGGTCTTGATGTTCTTATCATGTTTGAACCTATTTATTATTTGTGCATATGTCTGATCATGAATCATAAGCATGTATGTCTTATTATACAGACTGTATGTATATATGTATTTATATTAAGTTATGAAATGTTCTTCTTATATCGTCAGTTTTGCTCAGGAAAATTAAAAAACAAGATATATGGTACGTTTCGTGTTCACACATATGCAGCAGTACAACAGAATAAGGGAATCAAGATACAATTCCATATATGGGATAATAAATACGCTGTGAACACCTAAGATACTTAATGAAGAAATGGAGGGAGATAGAAAATATGAAAGAATTGCGTGAACCTCCTTTACATTTAAGTGATTTAACTTTGAAATGGAAATGCAAATGGCGTGGATACCGCTAAGATGGAAGGACAAAATGCATAATATAAATTGCTATGGCCAAAAAATTGGTCTCTGATGGAGGACGCCTTTACCCAAAATGCCCAAAGCACAATTTTTGAATGGCATTGTAGACTAAAATATTACTTACTTAGCTGCACCCTGTATTCCATCTTCATCTCGACTAATTCCTTTTTGATCCTTCTTAGCAACAACAACATTAAATAAATCATGTAGTCGTTTCAATACTTTAATTCTCCAAGAGATCCCAGTGATCTTATTCCCGAGACTAATAGTTAATGTTCTTGAGGATGCGTTTTCAGACTTAAGCTTCGAAATAAGGTCACAAAACGGTGGAAGAATTTTACTAGCACTATTTGCGACTAAATCTGGTGATGTTTTAAGTAATATGTCCAGCATTTTAAGAGAATCTTCTTGTATGCCTGTATTTATGTGAGTCATTCCACATTTTAAATAACTGCATAATATTTCAAAAAATGGATATATATTATCAACTGGAACCTAGCAAAAATTAATAATAAAAACAAAAAATATATTAAATATAATGCTATTTTTTTACCGGTGATAATATGAGAGATAAAAGTTTTAAACTCTCTCTTCGGACTGTTTTCTCTGCATCTAATACCAAAGGCGCAACACCATGCAATAATTGATGCAAACTTTCTTCAATAATTTGTTCCGAGTGCAATTTTACGAGTTCCTTTAATCCATTAATTGCATCTGTGCGAACAGTTGTATTATAATGTTGCACTCTTGTTAAGAGATCCTAAAATCATGAATCGGTTATTAGATAGACAAATTAAAGCGCCCAACTAAAACTTCGATTTAACTTACAACGAAATAAGTTTATAGTAATAATAAGTTTCTATTACCTTAATATTTAATTTTCTTCGTGTGACTAGTTCGCTGCTTTCAACTGTTTTTAATTGTTGCGGAATAACAATTTGTTTAACTTTGAAATTAGTGTCAGTCACATTAGTGCCCTTTGGTAGATGTTTAGAGCCCTTAATCTTAACTTTAGACCTTTCTGATTTGACTTTCTTTAATAATCTATGTCCTTTACCCATTTTGTTAAATTTTGTTTTCCTCTAACCTAACTTTTGCATGTGGTAAAATTACCAATGCGTGTAAATTGCTATATAAGTGATGTTATCAATAACAACGAAATGTATAACTTGAAAAAAAACCCTTTTAAACTCAAAAATATGAATTATTGTGTCAGTTTTATTGTAGAAAATAATAATTTGTATATAATAACACCTAACCTCACAAAACACTATTTTTTAATTGTCAATCAAAAAGTGACAGTGGCGTAGATTAAAATTAATTTTTTGGGAGTCAATGAACTAGTTTGTCAGTAGCGTACTTATAAATTTGGCACTAAAGGGTAGGGTGACCATTTTCTTAAGAAGGCAATGCGGGACGGAACTAAAAAAAAGGTCCTCACCTCCCAAATCCAAGTGAAGAGCAAAAAAAAGGGCTTCACCTGCCAAATCCAAGTGAAGAGCAAAAAAAAAACGTTCCTCATCTCCCAAAATCCAAGTGAAGAGCAAAAAAAAGGTCTTCACCTCCCAAATCCAAGTGAAGAGCAAAAAAAAGGTCCTCACCTCCCAAATCCAAAATGCGGGACAAAATGTTAAAATGCGGGACTTTTGCGGGACGCATCTTAATGCGGGACAAAATGTTAATATGCGGGACGAATGGTCACCCTATATAAACTCGAACTAAAAAATAGCATTGGTAAGATATAAACTATGAGTTTTATATACATTATTCGAATATAAAATAAACAATCAAATCGAAAAAAATATTGACGTATTGTTTAAACATTTCTCCAGCTACACATCTAAATTTAAGAGTTATTTGAAGATCACTAATATATTTAAAAAATTACAAAAACTTGTTACCTCATGCTTATAATTAAGTTATTGAGCGATAATATTTTTATTACAAATTTGTTTGAAATTAAAAATATCCTATTAGATAGAGAAAAAATTGCTGCAAAAATTTGATGTATAATTAGTACTAATTTTATTTCAGGTATGTTAGTCTTGTATAGGAAACTAAAAATCTATAGGGTTATGCGCCCCGCCTTAAGGAGAACATTTGCGCCGAAATCCGACGTTTAGGACCTGAAACCTTGCGTAAGGTCTTGGAAAATGCTGTGGAAAGAGCCCGAATTTGTGAGCAGATAAGTGGCGTCATTTAAGTGATGTTGTTTTTCACACATAATACTGAAAAATATCCATTAATAATATTTCCAAATAAAATTATAAAAAATTAAAAAAACATGTGTTTGTAAAAGTTATTTTCGTTTTATATCATTCAGTCCTTTATTGGCCACCTTGTATAAATGCACTATTAAAATATTTATTACGTAATAAAAATTTTAGTCCTAGAAGTGAAGAATCTGCTAAAAGTTAGGCAAAGAAGGTCTCGTTTTAATACTATGAGACCGTTCAGCACAGATTAGTTGCACGCCACGTATGTTTCAGTCCTGCAGAGCGAGCGTGTGGTTCCCCTCCCACTCAGTTCACCCGACTGTCTGCACGTCTCCACTCTCGCTCCATACTTCAAACGTTATGCAAAGAATAATATAGAGCTTTTATATGTATAATGGAAAGGAGGAAAAGGAATTTGTAAATAAATACTCAAAGATTACATGTAATTTCAGTTTATTTTTGAAACAACAATCTATAATCCATTAACATTCATATACATAATATACATATACATTTGTAATATTTGGCTTTTGTCCGTATGTTTAAAAATCACAAACATTTTACTTTTTTGGGGTTATTATATTATCGTTTCTTACTATCTTACTTTAACCTCCTGCCTTAAATACAATCATTACGTAAAAAATTTGGCCACATACGAAAGACAATTTTGCTGTACGACTCTGATAGATATTATGTTCGTTAAAAATTCTTTCATACCATACTCACTCATAAAAAATGACAAAATTGTTGATTTACAAATTTCATCAAATTCGAGAATATTATTTGAGATCTTCACTTATCTTTTAATGACTTAGGCAGGAGATTTTCAAAACCATTTTACAGTAATACTTTTCAATAAATCTTTACAAAAATATAATAAATAAACACATATTTTGGCTGATAATATGCGTTTTTTAACAGACATATTCGACCATCTTATACAGACACATCTTACAAATATGGCTCAACTATTATTATTTAAATTTCGGGACCATCTCAGAAAATTTTAGACAAGAATTTTTAGATAATGTAGACAGAAATTATTTCTGTAGAAAATATTAAAATAAGAACAGTGTAAGTTAGGTATTATTTATTTATTAGCAAGGTTTCTAAAAATGCTTTCAAGTTACTTATCATACAAAATTTACTAATTATAAAAAGCCAATGCAGATCTTTTAAATGAAAACTTAAGCTAAGAAATGGTTCCGAAATATCAAAATGTATATGAAAATATTTTGATCTAAGCAGCTTTATATATTAGGCAATTTGTGCAAATAAAGTAAAATTTTATGTATACAATTTAGAAAAAATAAGTTTCTTAACTAATTTTATTGTGCAAATTATTGTATCTTGAAGCAAATTTGTATAAAACATGTATAAAAATATATTTTCCATCAAAAACTGAAAGGAAAGTAAAAAAGTGGTCTTTTAAATCTAATAAAATCATATAAAACAATATATAAATACAAATATTCTTGCGTAAAACCAAAAACAGGTTGTTTTTGGGTTTAAACAATAGAAAAGAATTTTAAATAAAATGATATGTATTTCATGTGCTGAATCAACAAAAAATATTAAACAAACAACCTAATTAAGATCAGTAGGTTCTAGGCATAATTCATAAAAAAAAAACATATGTTCATGTATATCATCGACCTCTCAACAGGCATTTACGAAAATTGTATCGATAAATTTGTACCATTTATCAGTCGGTAATCAGTTGATCTACCGGTACATGTATCTTGTTACATAATTTTCGAACAAGATTGGTAGATTCACGTGATCAACAGAACCTTAAAAAAGTTGCAGTTAATTAATTTCTTGTATCAGAAGTCTTAAAATATCTAGGCATAATTTTTGATGAAAGTCTTAGCATAGTAACACATTTAACCAAAACGATCAATGGCTGTTATAAACTGATTGGGTTTATATTGAGAATGGGAAGGGATTTCCGGAGAACACGGACGTATATAACACTAATTAATAGTCTGGTAAGAAGTAAGTTTGAATATGGGTCTGTGGTTTGGTCACCCTTTCATTTTAAATATATAAAACTTGTTGAGTCAGTGCAAACGAAATTTTTACGAAGTGTGGAATTTAGAGCAACAGGCTGTAGCGGCATTGGTTTATTTTTCGGAAATCCTTTCTCAGATTAATATCAAAGTCCCACGCGTTGAAGTGAGAAGGAAGAATATATTATTTCAATTTCAGCATGCTAGAACCGATCAGTATAAAATAAGCCCTCTTAACCGGATGGTATTACTTTATAACCAGATTCTATACATGAATGAAGACATTGACTTGTTTTATATGAATTTCGTTGTATTCAAAAGGTATATCTTGAGCTTATAATTTTTTTCCACGTATTTTTATTTATTTTTTCCTATCCCTGTCAGTTAAAGGTGTACGCCAAGGTGACACAATATCCCCTAAACTGTTCACCTTCGCAATGGAGAATATCTTTAAAAACTTAAGCGTCGAAAGACCGCAAAAACGCTGGCTTGACGACATAAAGAGCATCGCCGGGAACCAGTGGTATACAAAATCTCAAGATAAAGATACGTGGAATAATACGAAGGAGGCCTCTATCCAGCAATGATTGAATCCAACTGAGGAAGAAGATAAAGAAGAAGAAAGAGATAAAACGTCCGTAAATATTTTGAAATTCCAACTTCTTTACAATAATTTGATCAAGGGTTAATATTTCCACGTCATGAAGAAAAATAGAAAATATATAGCATCTTAAGCTAATTCTTTGATAGACATATTTAACAGAATAATAAAATAAGTAAATGTATTGGCCCAAAATTTTTAATTTCATGCCAGGATCGTGTGCTAAACCGCGTTTACCGACGTTTGGTACTTATCTCCAAATTATCTACCCAGTTACTTCGGTATAATAACCACACACGAGACACGTTCACCATAGGCAATTTTGAACGCAATCGGTGCAATCGGTAGCTACCGGTATAATTTTCGTAAACGCCTCATCTTCATTTGTATTGGTATTTTGTACCTAGAACCTATTGATGAAGTTTTAATCTATTATCACCTAACTGTATACTAGTAAAATAAAATAAATAAATAACTCTAAAAATAAAAAGTAAAATCACAAAAGTTAAAACAAAAATAAAACCAACCCACTACTGTAATACCCAAAAAATACCAGTTTTAACTTAGCTAGCATTAGCTAAAATATATTCACTATTGGTAACTCAGTAAATTAAAGTGCGATCTGGTGACAACAAAACAATTTTCTCTGAGAACGGGTAACACCAAATTTCACAAGTGACCCTTTTGTAATATGTAAGATTAGAAAATTATTCCTCTTAACCATCTAAACTGTTTTACAATTATTCGAACTTTTATAACAAACCGATTTTGCTGCCCGAACAGCTGCCCGATTTCAGAGAAATAACATTTTGTACAGAATTCTACCTAAAAGGAACTAATAATATAAACAGTCGTTAAGATTTTATAATAAAGATATAAAATCTAATCTCTATAATTGAAAATAAAAATTATTTAAAAGGGAAAAACACATTCAGACTACATAAAAACGTGATGCTTTACTGTATTATTCGATAATTAATCATAAAATAATTGGTAACTTGTATATTTTTCAACTTATATTTATCCCATTAAGTGCAAAATACGTAATTTTCATGAATTTTCAATATTTGAACATGCATTGTAATTCACACAACTATAGTCCGACTAGATAGTGTGTCTAGAAAGCACAGAGATTTTTTGTGTTGAATTTTTGTGCTTTTGTATAACATTTTTGTGCTTTGTTTATACTAGTAACGACCGAATATTTCGTAATTGTACACTTGTGGCTACGGAGCGCGCTGAAGAGAATAGCTCAAATTTATTGTACACAGTTTGTAAACAGGGTTTTTTTTTTTCAGGGGACACTCGGTGGTATGCGTACTCTTTAACACGAGTTACGAGAAATATAATCAAAATATGGTGGGTTTAGTCAACATTTAGTTATAGTTTTAATCCTTAAAAGATAAAACTATCATATTGTTATGAGTAAATTCATACAGCACATTGTTTTAGCTATAGTCTTAACGTTCTAGACCGACCTTGAAAGATGACTTTTAACTTTTCTTACGGCTAAAACAAAAACCGCACAAATGTGCATGCGCACACACTGACGTAAAGTGTGCAAGTTATACATTACGAACTGTTCACGATTTCATTATTATTTTTATTTAGGAACATCTTTATTCGCAATATTTGTTTTTTTAATTGTCATTTATAAAATACGATTTTGACTTTTGACGTTTAAAATATCAGTTAACAAGCTTTATTCGTCAACACTGAACGAGGACACTACACGCATGCTTAAAACTCGTCGTTTTATTGGGTAGTTATTAAAACTAAATTATTGTATAAACTCGTACTCATTAATTACGCTTAAAACAAAATCTAAAACTAAGGCTAACACCAAAACTAACGTTAAGACTAAGATTAAATGTTTACTAAACCCACTATTTGATTTTTTTTTGTTAATTTAAATCAATATTACTCTCATTTTTGTGCTCCGGTTTTCTACGTTTTTTAAGTTTTCATGAGCCGGCAATGTATACGTTCTTGAGTAATTTTTGACATAGAATTAAGGTATTTTCGATCGTTTACGTGGCTGACACTTAACAAATATCATATAACGTTTTGGCGTTGCACAAGAAATTACTCACCACCGTTCAGGGCCGGCGCTAGGATTTGCGAGGCCATGTGCGAGAAGAGCTGCGGGGCCTGCTGTTCAGATCCAAGTGAAGAGCAAAAAAAAAAGGTCTTCAACTCCATGCACGGGGCTTGTTGTTGACCGCGGGGCCTGCTGTTCAGCTCCATTTGAGGAGCAAAAGAAAAATAAAAGGTCCTCATATCCATGCGCGGGGCCTTTGGAGGCGCGGGGCCATGTGCGGCCGCACATGCTGCACATGCCTCGCGCCGGCCCTGCCACCGTTCATAGCAAAATGAAATTTGTAAAAGTTGTATACATGTTGAAAAAGCAAGGATGGCTGTATAGTACAACGCACGTGTGAAGGTCCTGCTCTACTGCTAGCGCGAACGACGGGGAAGGGAATTGGACTTTAGAAATCGGTACTAAAATCCGCGCTTGCGACCCATTAACTGACCGTCGTAGAGAGTTCGGGTTTGTTTCATTTGATAGAGAATCGATTACTTTACTTGCGTTTGAGTGCAAGAAAAAACTTAAGTATTGTAAGATGCCTAAAAGTGACGAATTATACCACCGAGCTTCACCATGCCTAAAAAAACTGCAACGCATGAGAAAGTACCGCAAATGGAAGGCTTTAGTACAAACCGAAAGTACTAAGGCCCCTAAGGTTCCCAAAATCAAAGCTAAGCGCGCCCGAGGACAGATCCAGAAAATCCGCAAAGAACCGACGCCTACGGTTCCTTCATCAATGTCGTCCCAATATTCTCAAACACGCTTGATCACTAAACGGCCGTCAACCTCGTCTGCGAGAAGTTCTTCGGCTGTTTCAAAAACGTTCACAACTACTCCAATTTGTGTCTAGCGACCGACAAAGAATTTATGAAATGATTTCTCGACAACGAGTTTGTCATGGCTGCAGCATTTGCACTCGTCAAACATTCAAAGAAAAAAAAAAATAACACAACTAATATAAAGAAAGTGTCCAAAGTAAATTCTACGCCCAAAATCACACCAAAGGAGAGAGTGTTTCCCCCCAATTTTTTCACCAGAACTTAAGTATTTTAACGTTTAACAGCTACTTTTTTTAACATAATAAAAAGCGTACCATCAAACTTTTTAAGAAAAAAAAAAAGCCCTACTTGTAGCTATATTTTACTTTCAGCGGTGCGCTAACTGATTCGTATTTCGTAAGAAAGAATGTAAAATAACTTCTGCCATCTGGTCCAGTGACGGATTATCGCCTTAGACAAAAAAGACATTTGTCTTGGGCCCGTAATTTTCAAGGGCCCGGATTTGGGTGGTGAAGTCATTTTTTTTGTTTGCTCTTCACTTGGATTTGGGAGGTGAAGACCTTTTTTTTTTTTTGCTCATTGTTCAGAGCCCGTAAATCATAGGTTGAGGGCCCGTAAATCAAAAATGTCTTGGGCCCGGCGAAGGCTTAGTTCGCCACTGATCTGGTCTAACGTACTCTTTAGCGCACGTGTACAATATTAAGATTTTACGATTTTATGTACATTCAAAGTAGACATTTATTACATATTATTAGGGTATTATTATATGCAAGAAACCTTCCCATGGAGTTTTTTAAGCATTAATATTCTCACAGTACTTCCGACTGTTAATACTACTACATACATACTTCACATATAAGCACACATACAAATATATGACTATTTCTCTTCATTCAAACTTATTCGAAGATCTGGGAATAATTAAATCACAAAGTAAAAAATTGAAAAGATCATTCTTTAGATGGGATTAATTATTTTGATAAATTATTTACACTATTTAATGACCTTGAACTGCTCTTAGAGCACATCACCGCACTTTACCACTATCTTAAAACATTTAGTTTATATTCTACTTTAATTCTAAGTTAATTATAAGTTAAAGTTTAGTTTACTGAAAAGGATTTGAAATATGGTCGATTCTGTAGCAACATAAATGGAAATAAGTTATAATCAACAGTTTTAGCTTTCCTATTCAGTAAATAAATGTTACTACAGCAACAACAATCCACTAGTTTAAGAAAGCATTGCTAAATTATAGAATCGCATCAGTAGTAATCGAGAAAAATTTATTTTTGTGAGAGACAGTACGCATGGAGACAAAAAGCAAATAAGACTACGAATTTTGTGAATTAAACAATATCTGTACAAATATCTCAATTCAACCTCGGTTCAAACGAGAATTTACTTGTTCCTATATCTTACTACCGTGCTATTTGAATGTGTTAATCTCCCTTGTAAATAATTCAAAAAATTACCTAAACGAAACAATTTACAAATACTGTATTTTATACAAAAGTGTATAAGAAATTTCGATCGTAGAAATGATGTACATTATTAATATGTTTTAATACTCGACCTTCAATAAGATGGCGTGCGTAATGTACTGCTTCTACACGATCTCTGGCTAGACCTACCTCAATAAGCCAGTCCACAAACTTTGAGCCTTGGAATACGTCTTTGTAAATCTTCAACCTCCATCTGAAAATTAAACAAATAAACAAAAAATTAATGTAAAGTGTGAATTTTCACACATTTTAGAGATTTGTAGGTATTTAGTCACATAAATATCTTTACTGCATTGATATTGCTTTACATTGTCAAAATTATAATACTGTACTTATTTTTGCTACTTTTATCACGTTTCCTTGATGAATTAGAATTACTTGCTGAATCAGCTGGTGAAGATATGTTTGAGTTTTCAATAAATCACATAGACTTTATGAATCTATATCGTCATCTCCTTCTATATCAACGTATACTAATTCTGAATCTTCGTTATCACAAATAACAGCTGTGCGTAAAGCCCTTCTCTTTTCATCTGAATGTAAAGTACAACGCAAAGAACGAGAACATATTTTATTTGTATGTTTGGAAACAACTCCACAAAATTTCATTAAAAAATTTTTCTTTTCTTCTTCACTCATGTTATCGTAATTCATGTTTGGTATTACAGCTCTAGTGTCTTTTTTTTTTTTCGAACTTGTTTTTGTTTTCTTAATTCGATTGTTATTTTTCTTTTTTTTACGTTTATCACCTGATTTCCAGTCAACGTCATCTTCATCATCACTGGCTAAATCAACGTATGAAATCTCCCGTTCCTTAGAGTTGTTTTTAGCGACTAATCTACTGGCGTTTCGAGATCGTTTTCTACCCATACCCATACAGTTTTCTAAGTGTGGTGCAAATCTGGATGCTACAACTACACGATTACATATTGGACATTGACAATCTTGTGCTTTCTTTGTTGCTTGTTGTTTTTCTGCATCCGTAGAACTGTTGACTATAAATTCTTTATCGTTGTAAGGTTCCTCATATGTTTCTCGTAAACCAATTTTGACAGCACGGTGTGTTTCAAATATTAATTCTAGAGTTATATCATCTATTAGAGTATATAAAAGTTGTTCAGTTTGTTCTTTTAATTCTTCTGGATTTAGACATAGTCTTTTAAATTCTGTGTCTAAATCCTGGACGATTTTATCCATGTCTTCAGGAGTCATTTTAGACATCTAACCTTCAAATTGTTGCGGAGAAAAATATAATATTTTTGTTTATTATTTACATTCTGATTCTTGATGAGAATTTAATAATCACAGCTGTATTTTTACTTATATATTTAAAATAAAATGCGTTTTAAATTAATAAAATGCACAGACTAATGTACGCAAGAACACGGCGATACACTTGTCATTTTAATAAATGTATTGTAAACATGGTGTTACAAAAAATTCTATAACTGACAAAATAATTATCAGATCAAAAATTCTTGTTGTACTATTCTGGTTCACATAAATGCAGGGGCGGACTATGGTCTAGGCTAGGGCGACAGATTTCAGTGAAGAGAAACCGGGACACAAAAAAAAGGTCCTCACCTCCCAAATCCAAGTGAAGAGAAAAAAAAAGGGTCCTCACCTCCCAGTTTGACTAGTAATATTTATTTTCTTACATATGCGGAATTATGCAAAAACCGGGACAATCGATAATTTCACCGGGACAATTGACATAAAACCGGGACGGATGGTCACCCTAGCCTAGGCAGACTAGACTGCTGCCTAGGGGCCGTGAAACCGTTTTGATGAATAGATTTTTTCGTTATTTTGTAATTTATTTGACTGGTAGGGCCCACATGAGACTCTTGCATAGGGCCCCAAATTTTCTTAGTCCGTCACTGCATAAATATGCATTATTCAGAGTTTTTAGAACTTCCCTGGGTTATAGGAAGTGAGACAAGAGTTTTTAACACATTTTGGGCAAAAACAGTGTTAAAATAAATAAAAAAAAACTACTTTTCGTTCCTTAATTTACGTCCTAAAAGCATTCTTTTGATACCAAACAATAAATTTACAAAATATTTATATATTTCTGTTAATGACACAAAAAATTCAATATTTTTCGAAAAACTAATCTGATCTAAAATTCCTCTTGAAATATTCCGGTTCCCATCAATGTACATTATTGTGATTTTTTCAGATTTTTAGATCAACCTCTCTGGGAAATAGGTTGGGGGACAAAAGTATTTTGGCACATTTTTGGCGAAAATATAAAATATTTTGATAATTTTTTTGATATAATTTATATAAAAAATTAGAAGATATATTCCATAAAAAAATTCGATTTTTCAGAAATAAAAACTTTTTAGTTTAGCCACACTTTAAGAAGTTTTATTTGATACCCCATCCAAAATTTTAAATAATATATATTTTTAAATCCAGGGCCGGCAGTCTACATAAAAGGGGCCCGGGTGTAAGTAATTTTTTGAGGTACAAGTCATTTTTTGGGGCCAAAATAATCTCAACAGTAAAAAAGCTTAACATCTTAATATAAAAGCTTAAAATTTGAAAATGGGAATAAATTCAAAAGAGCAGAGGGAGCAGGTTTTTTCTGGAGGCCCTTATACAGCCAGCGACCAGGGTGCTTTACACCCACTGCACCCCCCATTATGCCGGTTCTGATTATATCGCATGAAAAAATAGAAAACTATGTGAAAAAAAAAGAAAAATATCAGTTTTACATTTGCATACTTTTGTACCATAACATTTAGCGGTTTTTGGCACAGGAAGGTTGATAAAAACGGTGAATTTTGCAAAAGTATGTAATTTTCAGTCCTTATTTTAAATAGTTTATAGCGGATTTGCGGCCCAATCTATAGTTAATTCGATAACCCTTTTGATAACATATTCAAAGCTACCAATATCTCTAAACCCAGTTGTTGGTTAAATAGCGGCTTTTGCCTATTGTTGGCTAATCATTTTGTCGCTACTGTGTTTCAAGAATTAAATATTAATTACCTGGTGTCTTTTGCAATTGCTCTTCTACAATTATCCAAGTGATGCGTAACAAATTGATCACAAATATGTTTTGTTTCAGCACTCAATTCATCTAAACTTGGTAACTGAAGTAAATTTGCTCCATACCATAATTTTCTCCAATATTTCAACAATGGAACTAACAATTCTTTGGTATCCATTCCAAATATTACAAACACAAGTAAACTTTGTCCAAAGTTAAAAGTGGAATCCAAGAAAGCTAGTTCTATATAAATTCCAGTCATTTCATCCATAATAAGTGTCCAAATCGAAATAGAAAGACCCTATAAAGAATTTAAATACAGTTAAGTTAGTTATGAAACTTGAATGATAAAAATATACTTACCACAAACATGGAACATAGAAGTAATATAAGCAAAATAATATGTCTCATTATTTGTGGATCATGTTGATCAGGTTCTTCCTCAACTGTTTCGAGATCACTATCATTAATTTGTTCTTCGTATCTTTGGAGTAAACCATGGCATTGAGCTCTTCTTGGACCTTCACAGCCAAATCTAGTCGGACAAAGACCAGTTGGAGTAGGGCTGAAACTAAATAAAAAATATTAAAAATTATATTGAATTTCAAAAGTTTTACACAAAATTTCATCTGCTCTTAACACACCCTTGACAGGAGACATGAATCGACGTCTTTCGTTTCTGAAACGTTAAAGATGACAGCGATTTATGTCAAGGACGTGCTATTATACAAGGGGTGGTTGAAAAGTAATCAGCCTAGGCAAGAAAACACAACATTTTCGGCAAAACTCACTTTATTTCTCAACATAGTCTCCTTTTAGAACTATACACTTCGTCCAACGATTCTCCAAATTTTCGGTGCCCTCCGAATAATACGAATTCACGAAGCCCTCAAAATAGGCCTCTGTTTCAGCGATGACCTACTCATTCAACCCAAATCTCTTACTACCGGGCAATTTCTTAAAGTTTGGAAATAAATAATAGTCAAATCTGGCGAATATGGTAGATGAGGAACCAATTCGTAGCACAATTCATGGAGTTTTGCATTTGCGACTGCGCACTTGTGGATTGGTGCGTTGTCCTGGTGGAACAGCACTTTTTTCTTCGCCAAATGCGGCCACTTTCACTTCAAATTGGTCCAACAGCTCTGCATAATATATGCCCGTGATCGTTTTGCCCTTTTCCAGGTAGTCGATGTAAATGATACCGTGAGCGTCCCAAAAAACTGTGCCCATGACTTTGTTGGCCGACAGACCCACCTTGGCCTTCTTCGGTTTCGATTCGCCAGGAGCAGTCCACTGTTTCAACGTAACAACGAAGCCCCGCAAGAAGTTCTTCCTATCGCGGCTGAACATCGCCAAACATTCCTTCGAAATGGTCAGATGCGGCACCCATCTGGCAGAGAGCTTCCGTTGAGATGCCCGCAACCTCAGCTATCTCGCGCTTAGTCACTCGTCGATCGTCGATTATCATTCTATGGATTTTATCGACCATTTCTGACCATTGAAAACCAACAATGATTTGATACTGGTGGCGCCATCTCTTGCCTAGGCCGATTACTTTTCAAATGCCCCTCGTATAAAGGTGTGGATATTTTTTCCAAAATTATAGTCGGAAGAAAAGGAAAATAATACAAAATTTAAAGGGGAAAGGCCTTTGCCCTTACTAAGTTAAGGGCTTATTATTATTACTATTTAATAATTTACGACAAAATATTGGCAAAGAAATAGTATAATACTTACACATCGTTTGGTTGGGGCATAATACTGTCTATTATTCGTACAGGACTAGTAGGAGATCCTACTAAATCTTCAATATCAACAACAGGACTCTGAGATTCTTCACAACAACCTAAAAGTTATAAAGATTGAAACAATTATGCCCCGTTGCTAGGATCTGGATCAACTACTCGCATTATTCATGCACTGAATCCATATTAGTGTTAAATCTGGATTAATTTCAACCAGATCCTAGCAACCGGGCATTTGGTTAATATGTTAATGCAATATCAAGCAAAAGAGCGGTTAACATAAAACAAGAATCACCTTCTGATATTGTAGGTAAATTACCACAAGGATGTGGCCTAACTGTTACAGTAGAGGAGCCTATTAAATTCTCCTCTTCGTTGTCTGAAACGATATCGTTTTGTATACTTGTAGTAGCTACTTCATTCGCCATGGTCATATACTGAGCATATCGTTTTCTATATCGTTGATGTAAAATAAGGCATCCAACAGTAACTAAAATATAAGATTAAAACAAAGTGATTAAAAACTAATTTCAAAAAAACTTTATTTTTCTTACCTATAAAACACAGAATTAAAAGACAAACAGCAATAAGAGCTTGTGCTACTCCATATTGGAAATTTGGATTTCTCTTTTCGTATGGTATAACGTTTGGTTTATCAAATAGTAGAAGAAATACGGATACTAAAATGGGTAGCCTAAAAATGTTAAGTATTAGTACCTTACTGTTGATTTATAGATTGCTACTTCTAATTATGTGTAGCTTCAATGTAAGAGAGTCAATAACGTTCAACGCGTAAGGATTATTAGTCGATCGGCAATAATATTTCCACATATTTTCTTTTAAATCGCATGTGGTGGTAATAAGTATGGAAACTTTTAATTTTTCTTAATAGAAACTGAATTATTATCAATATTTTTTGTTATAATTTGTATATAATTCAAAAGTAAAGAAAAATTTTTTCTACAATTTTTTGAGTTAATGTTATTTTTGGGATTTTCAGAACTGTTTTGTTCCCTATCCATTCAAATGTTTTACTTTTTGCAGCCACATTCGATATTTTTGACTATATACTTTGCTATATATTCAAAAAACGATTACTATTCTAATATTGTTTTGTTCTATGTCCTGTCTTAAAACTCTACTAAATTGCTTTAGACGTTCAACACTATCCTAAAGTAAAACTGAAAATTATTCAATTGAAAGAGAAACACTTTTTTGATTATTAAATCATTTCAAAATCAGAACAACTTATTGGCATTGAATCTCTCAAAAAATATTTGTTGCGAGATTGTGACGTAATTGTTTAATATTTTTTTCTTTACTTTTTAATTGTACACAAATATAAAAAAAAATCCATACTTGTAGCCACCACTGTAAGTTCGACATATGGTGGAGTCCCCCTAAATACAATTTTTTTTATGAGCATGTTAATTAAGTCTAAAAGTTTCCACAAGGAGCAAGTTTACTGAATTTTTTGAAAGAGTAGATTTCAGATAATTTTTTACTGACAAAGTAAATTTTATGTAAAAAAAAGTTGCCTCTCCTGCTGTTATGTACAAAACAATTACAAGTTTTTGAAAGGTTGTTGTGAATAATTAATTTATTGACTTACCCCCAACCAGAGACGATGAAGTATGGTTGCATCTTGATTACAAAACACAAACTCCTACATTGCATAAATAATAGACTGATGGCTAAAAATGCAGTCCACATTCTACTACTGTAGACACCTACAGTGAAAATCATGAACTGCAAATAACCAGTCCAATCCTGCCTTTGTCCAAGTGAAGACCACAAAATCACACCAATGCAGCTCAGAAACTAAAAATATATAATCAAGTAAGATGAGGAAGCTTAAAGTGCTTACAATATTGAGAACACTATTCTAGCAAATAAAAATATGTACATTTAGGCATACTTTGAATAAACAAAACATGAAATCATGATTTTTTTTTATGAAACTCGGCTTCAAAGTTTTTTAACAGTATATGAAAGCGCTAACTATACTCTGTTCAAAATTAAGAAGTAGTAATCATGCAATGTTCACGTGAAAATTTTGTCGAACTCTAGTCTTTCATTGGCTGTTGAGTACTTAAATTTATGCGACAGCCAATAGGATAGCGACTTCAATCTTTCACGTGATTTTATTATTATTTCTGCATTTCGAACAGGGTATAGCAAGTTAGAATTGTATGAGAATTAAGACAGAGAGAGAATAAAATAAAATAGAAACTCTACAGTGTTGAGAAGTGATGCAGCAGCCCTATTTATTAACCAATGCATAAAAAAAATCGCGTAGAATCACTTGTCGAATTTGGATAAGACGAGCAATATCTCGCCGACTAACACAATTATTAATGTAGCCTAATTTTTAAACCATTGAACAATTTTTAAAACTGTTTGAAAAATCAGAAATGCAAAAATAAAACATCCATTAATTAATAAAAACTTCTTAAATAAACAAAAAAAAAAAATTATAAGGTAAAAAAAATAGAAAAAGGAAAAAAATAATACAAATTACTATTTCAATCCCCTCTAAACAGAATATTAAATTCATACAATAAATTCTAGGTAAACATTGATCTTTTTAATATAAATGAGAGGCAACTAAGAGTTAGATTATTGAATTTGATGGATTAAAATCATAGATATTGATCATATAAATGTGTAATTCTGTTAACTATAATATATTATACTATAACTAAGTACATTAAATTTTGTGTATATTGGCTGTAATTAGTGGGAACCTATATTGGTTGCAATGCTGTTGGTTCTCCTTAAATAAAATAAAATAAAAAATAAAAACTCTTCCTGTCTTATTGCACAATATAATGCTGCATACACCAGTTTTTATGACAATATGGTTTATTTTTTACGTGTTTCTGAACATTAAATTTAATTAAACTCACCTGTGAAATCACAAGACAGATAGTAATTCTGTGTGGTATACTCTTCATTTTCTTCGTAATAGCGAATGTTATTAATATCCAAACACAAGCAACAACCCCTGCTACGCTAACATCGAGAGCAAACGAGTCTAGCTCCACAATATACTTAGATGGATCTGTATTTGTCAGTGTTATCATTTTAGCTGATACAAACATTAATGGAGCACTTAAAAAGGTGCAAGCCACCATAGCTGAAGCAATCTAAAAAATAAATTCAAATTACAAAATATAAATTTATTCTTTTTCGATACAAATTAACAAATAATAAGAATCTAATGTGTCCAGCACATCAATTTCTTATTACACTTCACAAATTAAATAATTTTTTAATTTTACACTTACCAGATCGATGTCTATGTTGTACTGGGTAGCAAATACAAAAACTGTAGGTGCTGATGGGAACGTTCCGTACAGAAATCCATATGTACTCAGATCTAGAGTTTCGTTTACGCTGTGACCAGCATGTAGCACACTTATGACTTCGCGAGTAATTAACGGTAATGCCAGTCTATAAAAATGATAAAATGGGTAATTGTTCTTATTATGGACATCAATTATTACGTGTCCTAATGTTCTTAATTATTATTATTAACCCATAAACCACCCAGTAGAGGTAACACCTGACTTACGACCAAAATGTTAAAAATACTAATGTTTTAATATAAAACTATTCTTTATCGCTTTGATTTATTAACGTTCATATTATAAAATATTATAAAATAGTCCAGGGATATATTTGACCAATACGTATAGATTCAAGCTCTGTATGAATTTAAAATAAATTGAATATTTAGTTGTTCAGTTCGTTCATTAGGGAACGTAGGTTAATTAGGGAAACTTTTTATTTTTCTTAATAAAAACTAAATTATTATCAATATTTTTTTGGTTGTAATTTGTATACAATTCAAAAACAAAGGAAAATGTTTTGCGACAATTAGAATAAATTGTTTTTATCTATTCGGTATTGCATTGAAATTTTAAAATGCGCCAGGCCAAAAAGTATAGAATCTTTATCAAATCATTACATTATTTAACAAAAAGTATGTAAAATTTATGATTTTAGTACCAAATGTGTTCATTACTGTATTGGCTTTCTTTGTAATACCATACCGCAGAAGAAATGTTAACTTAGTGATTTTAAAAATTAAATTATTGAGTTATACCAAACCAACACTAAACAATTTGATATTTCTAAGTTTTATAGATACTAAAAGATACCACTTTAAAAATAATATAGAAATTAAACAATAGTAGTACCGTCAATGTTAAATTAAAAGTTAGGCGACCTGCAAATAACACATTAACTGAGGGTACAAACACGTAGAAAGATTGTTATCAGCGCCTATAAGCGTATGTTAACTTCTCCCGATCAGCGAAACTAAATATTGCTTTACTTTCAATAAGGGATAGGCATGATTTTTTAATTTTTTTTATTATATTCCTCTTGTTGCATATAAACATAAAAAACAGTTATGCATTTTTTTTTTTTAATTTGAAGGCTTAAAAAAATCATAAATGTATGTAGCGCGCGAAAACGACGTGTGACGTCATACCCCAACTAAGTGTACTGCGTACAGCCTGCTCAGTGTACTGCGTACAGCCTACCCAGTCTACAGCGTACAGCCTACACAGTATGTCGTGAACTTATTTGCTTGTATAACTTTTATAGGTTATGTAAAGTTAGAGTGATTTTAATTAAAATAAAGTATAGAATTAAACTTTATACATTGTTATATAAAAACAATTTATACATGTTTACCGAATTAAATTTTATATTAAAATATATAAAAAATGGAAGATCCAGGACCCAGTACTTCGAAAAATAGTCTAAAATATTGTTTAGTACCGATGTACACAAATAGTTCAATTAGAAATCCAAAAAACAATTTATATCATTACCTGATGGCGAAAAACAACAGAAAAGGCGAAATTTGTGGCTGAAAGCTATGAGGCGTAATAAAACCGATATTTCAGAAAAAACTAAACTTTATGTTTGTGAAGACCATTTTAATGTGAGTACATATATTTTATAAATAATTTGAATAATAAAGTCGTGAAAAATTGTTTAAAAACAAATACAAAATTCTCGAACAATACAATATATACACGTAAAGATTGTTTAGTCTGTATCTGTGACGTCAAACCCCAGCAGTCTCAGTCGTATTTACTCGGCAACCTTCGCGCCGTGGTCGGCTTATTTCAAATTTACAATATTTTAATTAAAAAATTTGGCTATAATATTAATTAAAATGTGATTTTTGTTTTGTTAGGTGACATAACTAACATTAACATCTCAAAAAAATGTAGTTTTAAGGAAATATAAATTTTATGCGTATCCCCTATTATATCTGGGCATGTAGAACGCTAGTTGGCTTGAAACATACGCCGATGAGTAACAGAGTTCTTTGAAACATTATTTAGCAGCTTACAAGAAACTGACAATCAGTTTTCTGATATTTTGTTAATTTTTTTGATAGTTATTAATAAAACTTCTTTGATGTTGCGAATTACAGACATTTTCAATTACTTATTGGCAGAATAAATTTTATTCATTTGTTATGAATTTTCTTTCCAACGTAAGTCTGCGTAAGTGGCATGTTTTAGTAGATATATTACTGTCCCAAGCAACTACAGGAACATTTATTATAAAGCAGGCCACTTTTTGATGAAGAAATTTTGGTAAACAGGCACTGGTAATAATGTTTCTACGTGTCCACTAAACGGTGTCAACAAGCGCCGACAACAGCATACCTAACTAAACGCCAGCTTATAAGCACCGGACACAATCTTTCTACATGTTCATACCCAGACACACAATTTAATTGAGTTCAAAATCACTTGTCTTTGATTAATTTTACTCCAATATTGAATGTATACTAGAGTGTTCTAAAACCACCGGTAAGTAATGTGATGCTTGACTAAATATGAATTAAAACGTCAGAGTAAAATTACGCCTTTTTGAGCATTTTTAAACGCAAGTTTATATTATAACTAATTCAAATGTATTTATATGAGCTCCGTTTAATATTCACCTTGAAGAAACGGATACGGACCCGGATACGGATTTTTATTTTTTACAGATCGTCCGCGGATACAGATACGTACAGGACGCACAGAGTTCCGGCGCACCACTAGTTAGTAGTAGTAGAGTAGTAGATTGTGACAATCTACTACTACTAACTTTAGACAACAATTTTAAAAGAGTAAAACATTTTTCTTTTTATAATTTGACTTATGTCCAAGCCTATGCAACCAAAACTGTTCGTAAGTTGGGAACTAGCTGTATTCTCAACAAGCCATAATGTTGAATAATACTATGAAAGTTCAGGCCTTCAATACCCATGATGGCTCAATCCAGCTTGTGAGCAGTGATAAAAATATTATGAGACGTTTCGCTTTGTTGTCTTTTTAGTAGGTTATAATGAAAATGGGGTGATAAAGACAAATAAAAATATCAATATACCATGGCCAGGATTCGTACCTAATGCCTTTGGTATGCGAAGCACAATCGTTACCTCTGCGCTACTGTGGCAAGCATGTTCTAATAAATAATTCTAATACTTACAATTTTACCATGATAATTATTCCTGGGACCACCAAAGTAGCTCCTCTAAGTGTATGAATTTTTCCCACCATCCTAAGTCCTAATAAAAAGAGAGCTGAAGCTGAAAAAGCAGATCCTAATACTTCCAAAATTCCTCCTAAATATTTAGGGATGTTGTGACTAAAAACTAAATTCCCTAAAATCCCCAAGATCGTCATCAAAATAATAGGATTTAAGATAATTTCTTTGGCGACTGAAGCAATGACTTTTAATTTTTGTTTTTGGAGAGAACGAGTCGATACTTGACTGAAATCTATTTGCATCGGATTCTGTTCTAAAAGTTGCTTTCTTTTACCAATTTCCATTAAGATGAATGCAATCGGATTTAAAATTGCTAGTGATATTGGAGCCATTAGATACAGATACGATGCATAATCTGGATGAGTTATTTTGTACAGAGCTACCACTAAAAATAAAAAATAAATTATGAAGTGTAATTTTTAATACATTTTAGGGTTTTGTAGGTATGCAATAAGTGATAACAAATTGTGGGTACAGATTAAAATTCATAAAATTCGATCTTTAGAAAAAATCAGCTGTGGCTGCCGCAAAACCGACCGTTACCTCAAAATACTTAAACAAAATACTTTTTAATTGAGATTTTTTTAACTGAGAAATTATTATTGAAAAAAAAAATAATAATAAGATATTACGTTGACAATTTCATAATGTGTATTTATTTATAGTTTACCATAATCATGGAAACGTAGCTACATAAACATGGTGATAGGGGGAACACAATGTTTCTCAAAAACGTGAATTGTGAGCAAGTTGAGAAAAAAATTTATATGACCAAAGTTTACCCAAAGAATCTGATGATTTTTTTATATGTGGGTCAAACAACTGTACATGTCTGCCAAATTTCAGCTCTCTAAGTTCAACCGTTTGGCCATAACTTCTACCAAATGGAGAGACAGACAGACACATGAGTGACAGTATAAGGGTTTTTGATCATACCTACAAAACCCTATAAATATCATTCATATTTTTTAAACATAATTTTCTACATATCTTACCTATGGGATATCCAATAGCAAAATCATTACTTTGTGTACAAAATATTGCAAAAATACCAGCTCTTCCTAGATTTATAGGACGTCCAACAAGTAATGTTACGGCAATAACAGTAAAAAACACTATAGCCTTAGCGACAAGAATAGATGCTAAGAACAACCAATTTACTGAGCTAAGATCTAATTGAGCTAGCGACATAAAAATCAAAGACGGTAATGAAAATGTTCCAACAAATGTATTTATTCCTTTCGCTTCAGTTTCTGATATTAAGTTCATACGGCCCGCAAGATATCTACAATAAAAATTTATCGTATGAAAATTATGTTGGATAAAACAAGAACTTATAATGCACTTACCCGCATAAAATAATAGCAAAACATTCTGTAAGTGCAGGATACAAATTTTCCATAGCTGTCGATGAGCCATCAGGCACAGTATTAACAGAAAAGTTCATATTTTGATCTAAAACGAAATATCAATTCAAAAAATGTCACAAATATTTCAAAACGTATTTAAAAATAGTCATAACATACCCATATTTTATGTAGCAACTTTTATTGATCCAAAATATTAACTATAAAAAAACTGAATCCTACGCAAATTTCACAATATGCGTTGTTATATACAATTTTCTCGGGAAATACTGTTTTTTAAACATTTTACAATCACAAATGAACTGATTTATTATTTTTTTGACATATATATAACCTCTGTTTTACATAATTTTTATTTAAATATCACTTTTATTAAACATTGTTAACTCAATAAATTTTAATTATCTCTCATGATAAAACTAAAACACTATTGCGCTTTATTAATTAATTAAGTCGATAACAATATTTGACATTTTAATGTCATATGACAAGTACTATGACTTGTTTACTTTTAGAAAATTGCCGAGTAAGGATGATTCACTTCGTTTTGGAAATGTGAACGATGCAACCATGATGTTGCCAATAGGTGTGTTCGATTTGCACATTTGCAGTTACTGTTTACTGCCGCGTTAAAGCGTTAACAGCCGTGACAAATAATCCGCAAGAGAAACAGCTGTAACTTTTTCGCAGTAGCGTCATAAACTGGCAGTAAATTACGACAAATTAAACAGATTTGCAGTTACTGCGACCAAACGAACAGATTTTTTTAACGCGGCAGTAAACAGTAACTGCAAATGTGCAAATCGAACACACCTAATGTAATTAAATTTTTTCCAGTTAAAACATTACAAGCAGTACCGGATTAAGGGATGGGCACGCGCCTGGGGCACTAAACGTAAAGGGACGCCAAAACTTGTCTATGGCCAAAACTAAGGCTCGCACTAGGACCTTAGACCTCGCGCTCTTTCCACAAAAAGGAATAACTGAATCACTATCGTAAATTTAACTTACTATTTTATAGATTTTATTTGTGTGACTGTAAATCTTGTTTACGAAATAAAGGGTTATTATTTAATATTTATTGAGAAAATAATCTTGGTTCGGTTTGCATCTCTTTCCCGTACTTACTTGTCTGTCGATCCGGTTGTAGATGAGCAAGATGCGATTCACTTATCAGTCGAATTTCTGAATTTTTTTAACCCATCAGGATTAATAAGACAAACCTTGAAGCTGGCTGGAATTAATTTGCGAGTCCAATTTAAGTTCATGTTTCTCACATGGGCAATTATATGTAACGTGTTCGCGTGCATTTCTAGTCACCGGGATAACAGAGAGAATCATCATAGCATGATTTTTTAATAATATAATAACAATATTTAAAAGTTATTACAAATTTTTGTAGAATATGGTGTTTTATTTTTAGTTTTTATTTATGTGCAACATTATTTTAATCGTATTTCCCACCTAGTTCAAAAAAATAAAAATAAAAACAAAACATAATGTAGATATTACCTATCATGGATATAAGCTAATATTTTGACCAAATCAAATATGACGGCGGCCCCGCAGCATTCTGCTACACTTACCTCGTCTATAAACCCTATAACTCTCTGCTTATAGCAACAACCTTAACCTGCTAGCGCCTAATGATAAAACTAAAACCATAGGGGAAACTTTTTAAGATCGCAGCGCCATATGCAGCAAAAGCTGGAACACTCGAGAGTGACATTAAACTGTCACTTGTGTATTTGTTTACATGGTGAAAATGAACACGAGTTGTATTTTCGTATTTTTCAAGCTTTTTTTGGTTCATTTTTCTTATTTAAAGGTAATCTACGATTTACGAGATATTTAATAATATACTATTCTAAAGAAATTTTAAGGAAAGTTTTAGTTTTTCATTGTATTTTTAATTCTTTTTGACTGTCTGTCTGTATGATATCAACAAAAATATGGTAAATATATTAGTAAAACATAAAAATCTCTGCCTGAAAAAGTGTAAGTTCCTTTTAATATATGAACTGATAATTTAGACAAATTTTGGGTGAGGTAAGTGCCTTTATTCGGTCTTTTCTTTGACGTAAAATATCACTTTTAAAAGTTGCTCGTTGCATAAAATGCAATGAGCAAACGCGGATACATGAGCTTGGATTTTTGCCTATTTTCAGTTTTTGGATCCATGGAGACATTCGTCTATGACAGAGACCTACGATCCACTTTTTCTCTACCTCCAAATGTCATTTCAATTGATATTGTTCCCGATTTAGGAAAATTATGGAATGTTAAAGTGGTATTCTTCTTTATTCACTATTTTCATTGCGGCACAGAACAAAATGAATGTTTCCCCTATTGTTAATAAAGAGGTTATGAACTAAGTAATCTTGTTCAGTTTAATCCTGGCCATCCACGTGTTTATAGTATTGTCTATTGTCCGGTCACTTAATTACAAGTAGGTGCATTGTAAGTTCCAAAAAAATGTAGGTCAATAATTGAGAAGTGACATTACCGTTGGCGGCGCTGTACTTCAAGGCAATATGGCTGTCGTGTCTAGTATTCAGCTGTCAATATGCTAACAGCGAACAGGTTAATTTAAGCACAGTACATTTTTATTTTATGAAAATGTATCTATCGATTATTTTTTATTATTATTCTAACAAAAAATCAACACTAGAACATATAATAATTTCAAACAGTACTACAGTCGCGTAGTACAATATTTGACCACCAGACTGCGTATCCGAGCGTGTCAGTTCTCAATAACAAATAGTCCCCGAGTGAAACCGGGCTGGCCAGCAAGTTAAATATAAATTACGTAGCAATATTTACAAAACAACAGAGTTGCTACTACCTGGGTAAAAATACTGCATATTTAATAATATAATCAATATGTTAATTTTTATTTAATACATATATGTTCATTTTTATTTGAAAATTTTCTAAAACTCAAAAAGAAAAAGTATTTTAAAGGGTTAAGAATTAACAACAGGGTCAATGCAAAATTATTTATTTATTTTTTCTATTAATGTTTATAATTATTGTCATGGAAAAGTGCCTTTTATTCCTCTCCCATAGGGTGGTCTTTTATTAGTATTGAAGTAGTAATTTCCATTTATCCTAAAAATAAATATAATTAATTTAATATGTTATAGATATTTTTAATATGTTTATTTTAGGTCAAAGGCATCGAGAGACGGGGGAAGCCGGTAGAAATTACCGGGGCCCGGGCAAACTGCAGGTCCCAGAACTGGATTTTTTTTAAACCACTAGCCAATTCAATTATTTGCGATTTTGGTACATAATTTATTTAATTTCTTTGTCTGTACTTGTATTACGTAATAGTAATTAGTATAATAGTGTTTATACAGTGTTTATACAGTAAACAATGGGTTAAAAATATATAAAACTGTTCTAATTCACCACTGAAAATCTCAACTTGACAAAAAACCAATCAGATTACTTCGTTGGCCCGAAGTCACCCAAGGAACAACGATAATCCGTTCCAAACTTCATATTTTTCATTAACTCATTGGCGTGTAGAGAAAAACAGTGTTCATTTAATAGTTAATTCTTATAAGGTAATGAAAATAAAATAAGTTTGATAACTAAATGTTTCTGTTAAGTATTACATAACGCTTAGGAATTAATGATCTCACTGTAGGTCCGATCTCAGACTCGATTTGACTGCTTTATGCTGCGAGGGGTGTTCCAGTGACTTTGATAAAAAAATGGCGCTCAGATCGTAAAATAGATATTATTTGTTGGTTAGTTAACTTTTTTTGCGCACAGCAACAAATGCTATTTGCGCCTAACGCAGCCCATCTAAATGACTGTATATTATTTCTGACATTTGCCATTCGTTTTAGACTTACACACTAAGTTTCGGACTAAGAAGTGGACAAGCGGGTATTTATTTGCTAAAACGGAAAGAAGTGAATTCCGTGTGTTGATAAAGGACTATTTTTTGCGTGAAACCCCCATTAAGCAAACTGAAGCAACGCTAAAAAGGTATTATAGGAATTCTGCTCCGTCGCACGTAATGATTCACAGGTGGTTCACTGAATTTTACTGTAGTCGTACGAGCACGAATGATGTTAAGCGACCGGGACCTGCAAATGAGATCACTGACAAGATGGTCAATAAAATTCATGATATCATGTTGAACGACCGCCGGAGTGAAGTTACGCAGGATAACCAAGATGATAAACATCTAAGACGAACATGTCTTTCATATCCTGCACGAAAAAGACATGAAAAAGCTATCGGCGTCTGCTCATAGTGGATCAAAAACGGAATTGCGTGACCATTTCAAAGCAATATTTGGACATGTACAAGCGCAATCCAAGTGACTTTTTGCGGAGTTTCATAACCGTTGATGGAACATGGATCCATCATTACACACCAAAATGAAAGAACAGTCAAAAAAGTGAATTTCAATATTATGCCGCTTTATTGGATCGAATACATGCAGAATTGATTAAAAAGCGGTCTCATTTGATGAAGAAAAAAGTTCTGTTCTCATTGGCGTGTAGAGAAAAATAGTGTTCATTTAATAATCAATTCGTATAAGGTAATAAAAATAGAATGTACGTCTATGTGTACATGTCCTTGGAAATAAGTTTGATAACTAAATGTTTCTGTCAAGTATTGCATAACGGTAGAGTGACCATTTTCTTAAGAAGGCAATGCGGGACGGAGCAAAAAAAAAAGGTCCTCATCTCCCAAATCCAAGTGAAGAGTAAAAAAAAGGTCCTCATCTCCCAAAATCTAAGTAAAGAGCAAAAAAAAGGTCTTCACCTCCCAAATCCAAGTGAAGATCAAAAAAAAGGTCCTCACCTCCCAAATCCAAAATGCGGGACTTTTGCGGGACAAAATGTTAAAATGTGGAACGAATGGTCACCCTACATAACGGTCAAGATTTGATGATCGCTCTGTATCTGCACTGTATATATTAGTATATACTTATCAAAGATATATATTTTTTGCTCCAAAATTGAAAATATTCATAAAATTATGGTAACAAAAGTAATGACACATGTATTTTAAGTCTGCCAAAAAATTCGAAAGGAAACCGTTGTCAGATGGCTGCACATGTATGTGACGTCACACTAATATGGTCTATTATTGTTTTACCAGAGCCCGAACGCGCTCTCGGTGCCCCTGTTTATGGTACTCACTTGGTGTCTACATAATAACCAAAATATGTAATTTTATTATTGATGCATGAAAGGTTTTGCCATTGTTCATAACTATCACATTTTTGAGCTGGAAAATTTAGAGGTTTTTTCATTGATTCTATGTAGTAAAACAATGCCATATAATGGTTGCATTTCATCACATCTATTATGTTGGCACCTTTCCCTGAAAATCATAAGTCTATATCATCATTGACATTTATACAGTAAGATCATTAATTTCTGAGCGTTCAAATTAATCCATAAATTTATCATGGATTATGTCAACGGAGAACAGTTTCGCGCCATAATAAAGTAGAAGAGAGTAAGAAACCAAGAAATACCAGGGGTGTATTCTAGGTGCGTTCGGCATAAGCTAATAATCTACACATTCTGCATAATTTACACAAGAAACGTTCGGCATAAAGTTTCTGTGTGCTCTGTGCTGCACGAAGATCGTTCGGCAAATATCGTGCAGTGCAGTTTGTGTTGCACAGTCGTCACAAGTTCAGATCGTGCGGCAATCTGTGCAATAGTGTTTTTCGAGGTAAAAATACAAGTTATTATTTCTACAAAACAATACGAATGAAAACAATCAAGATATCATTGTTTATGCCTGCAGCATTTGCAAAATAAATAGTACAGACATGATGGAACATGTAATTACACTCAAAAAGACCCCAAATTTTCTGGATACAAGCGGAAATGTACTTAAAATTGATTTGTAGTCATGTTTGGAGCAGTACTCTTTGCATTTTCAAACAATTTTTCCAAAATATTTTCTAGTTTGGAAAATTTTTCTGCATTGTCTTCCTCATCAAATATATTTCTTTTACATTACTTAAAAGCATCCCAAAACCTTCATGCGTCATTTTTATATTATCGTACAAAACAAGTAGCAGAAGACAGACTTCATGTAATCAAATACACATAATTTATTTGTTTACAAAAAAAATGTTAGTATAACAAGAATAACTGCACAATCTGAACAAAGCGTTCGTCTTTGACTTTCTTGCACAGTGTGCACAGTGGTCATGTGACAAAAAACTTGCACAACACAAACTTAACACTGCACAGTTACGCCGAACGCATCTTCTGTAGGAATTTTTGATGGAATAATTGTTGAAAAAGAATTGTCGAAAAACTTACAGAATAGACCCCCCAGGATTCGATCTTGGTTGTTTTGATTAGTAATCAATACATCAAACTTCGGCAACCGTGTTCCGTATTTTTTTTTTTTTTTTTTCAGAAATTTTGAATTTTATAACGAAAAATTCTTCTTTGTCGAAATTTGGTATGTACGGTACATACTAAATATTCTATTTGTAGCAGAAACAGCGAAAGATTGCATATCATGGCTGATTTATCTCTTTATACATTCGTCCTTGATGTGCAATCTTTCGCCGGTTCTACTTTAGCATACTTACAAAGTGTTATATTTTCACAGCCTGGTTGAGAACCTAGACCTCCATTTATTATAAAATCAACAGTTCCGTAACGATCTATAAATCCAAAACTGCCTCCATCTGTATGTATAGCGTCCACGAAAACAGCATCCTCTTTTGTAAAATGGTCACCAGTGCCAATGTATAAAGGTCCGGCTGCTTCCAGAGCTAAAAAAAGAAACGTATATTGCGAGCATGTAACTTCCCAAATGCAGTTTAAATAATAATTTAATTAATAAGATATTTAAGTAAAAATCTAAATAACAAAAAATTTCATCTAGATCAGTGGTTCCTAACGTTTTTTGACATACATACCTTTTGGTAGCATATTGTCCTAAACTGCTGCCTTCATAATAAAATTTATAATCATATTGTTGCTCAGGAAAATGTTAAAATGAAAAGGTATTAATGAATAAAAGAAATAGCTATGGCGCTATGGATCTTACTGGATCAGCAAAAAAAATTATATTACTTATTTAGATTAACCTAAATAAGTAATATAATTTTACTTAATAAAAAATTAATTAAAAACTTAAGTACCATGTTTATTCTAATACTTTACCAGATAATAAACCAGGAGTATAATATTATCAGTATACATACATAAATATAAAAATTGATGTGAAGTGTGAATTTTCACACATTTCAGGTTTTTGCAGATATTTAGTAAGTGAATGATGATTATTTGGGATGCCAAAGCAAATTTTATGTCAAAATATTTTTTTATGAATTTTAATTCGAATGTCTATTACATTATTTAAGTTTCTAAAGATGTGCAGTATTTTTTTTTATATATCAAGGTTCATTAAGATTTTGAAAATTGCGCCTATGGCTTCCATTGGTTGTTTTTAGTCATAGCTCCTCCCCTTTTATTTCATGTACATTCAAATATAGAATTAAATTTTAATTTCAACAATTTCCACTGGTTATTAAATTTACGCTTTTAAAAATTAAATGCAACATTTGCCAAAATATAACTAGTATTTTGAAAAAATAATTTAAACAATATAAAAATGCAAAAAAAATAAATAAAAAATAATATTGTCTCCTCTCGTAGGATTCGAACTCAATTTCTTGGGCAGAATGCTAGTATCGTAGCCATTGCAACAAGATACACGTTACTGTTTAGCGTGTTATATAACTATAAGTTTTCAACATTATTAGCAAAAAAACACAAAAAATGCTTTTTTTCCAAAAACATAATCTGATCAAAAATTCCTGTTGTACTATTCCGGTTCACACCAATGTACATTACTTAGAATTTTTTCAGATTTTTAGTTTAAACCATCTGGGCTACAGGGTGTGGGACAATTTTTTTTTGTACAATTTTAGCAAAAATCGCATCAAAATAATTTATTTTGCAAAAATAAAATTTTGATCGTTAATCCACGTACCAAGGGCTTTCATTTGATACCCTACACAGAACAGTAAAAAAAATTTTTTTTTTTTTCGATGAGCATATATTTGTTTATATTTTTAGGGGGATATGTTTTTTAGATGTTTAAGTATTATTCCTATGTGCGGGTCAAAGAGTTGTATAAGCATGCCAAATTTCAACTCTCTAGGTTTAGCCATTTGGCTACAATTTTTACCGGACAGACAGACAGACAGACAGACAGACAGACAGACAGACAGACAGACAGACAGACGACAAATTGACGGTATAAGGGTTTTTTGGTCATACCTACAAAACCCTAAAAAGTACAGAAGCACAAAAATTTAATAAGATCCATAGTGAGGCTTGCAAAAAAAAATATATCGACTGATAATGATAAAACTTATCAAATTTATATTATCAATAACTGTTTTGTAACCATGGCAACTGAATTATGATTGGTTGTTCGTTTGTTTTCATTTTAAGAAAATGTAATATCTAGTTATAGATTCCTTGAACATTCATAATGAATACCACTTTGACTGAGTTCTAATAATCCTTACATCACCATATGTATCTAATTTACTTAATTTAACTTACCAGTTACTCTTTTCAATTTAATTCCATCTTTAATTAAATCTTGAGCTACATAATGTAAAATTTGTACTCCTAAACTAACAGCCACAACATGTAGATTGTCTTCACAATTACATTCTTTGATGAAATCCCTAAAAAAGTAAGTCAATGTGTGGCCAATCGTTGAGGCGTTCTTCACTGAAGCAACATAGTCAATAGCTATTGGTATTAATGGAATTAAGGAACGAAAATTGGAGTGCACAATTTTTTCATAATTAATTACTACTAAATTTACGTTTAAGTATTTTGTAAATCCTGAAACAAATATTTTGTCTTTATTAACAATTGAACACTTCTTGCTTAAAACAAAATTGATTATTATTATTATTATTTGTTGATTAGATAAAACGGTTGTGGCTTTTTTGACTTTGAATTGTAATGTAGGGGAAAGGCGACATCTTTCATCAGTTTTTAGGTTTTATAGGTTTTTATCTTTTTTAAAGACCTATATCCGATACCGGGTATTCGGAATTGGGTGGCTGGAATATTAGATATCCGGTTTTACCTGAAAACCACAACCGTCTTTTTAGTTATGGTTTCCAGCACTAGTTTAAATGGTATATGAACGATATTAGAATAGAATACAAAAGACTACAAAAATCTAGATAAATTTATAATTACTACGCTGTTAAATTATATAATGTTCTGCCGTTTAAAAACATTTAAAAAAGGAAAATTATTTGGTAGCTAAAGCCTTTTACTCCACTGAAGAATTCCTATTAAATAATGTCAGATCTAGACCAGTGGTTCCCAATATTTTTTTGTGGTGAGCACCCCTTTGAATGTGAAAATAAGCTCCCGCAACCCCATAAAAAATATGTTCAGATTTTTTCAGTTGAATCATATTTATATGTCAAATTGATCAAAATAAAAAGTGAAAAGCAAAAAAAAAAGGAAAACGCATGAGCATTTCTTTAAAATTGATCAAATTAATTGATGTAGTATTCAGCGGTTCTTAACCTTAATAAAATTTGAAAGAAAATATTCTTATTAAAAAATAATACAGGGAAAAAATATATAATGACTCTAAATAAACTAGATTTTTTATATAAATTTTATAAATTAACGTAAATCGTCTCGCACCCCTGGGGGTGCCGGCACCCCTGGTTGGGAACCACTGATCTAGACAGCCAGACAGAAACATGCAGTGGCGCAACCGGGGGGGGGGGGAGATCCGGTCCTCCCCTAAGAAAGAAGGAAATAAAAATAAAAACACAAACACACTAGAAAATTTTATCACCATCGTCTTCGGTAAATATATCTTAGAAGTGAGAACCTTATTCATAATGTAAATAATTTTGTCTCCCCCCCCCCCAATTCCTGGGTGCGCCACTGGACACATGAGTGACGTTATAGAGTTTTTTTAGTAAGACCTACAAAACCCTAAAAAAGTCGAAAAAAGGTCTTCTTCTCACCATTTACTACATAGTACACACTTTCATGTACAGAATGCAATGAAGGTCTTTCTGTAAAACCAGACATGGAAATTACAGTCTTTAAACTTGAATCATATCCTGGCTGGTCTAAAATATTTAATCCGCATTCAAATGGAATTTTTGTATAATTTGTTAATGAACCATAATGCCTAAAAAAAAAACAAAATTATGCAATTTATTCTCCTTAAACAAAGTATGAAGTCTTGCCAACTGTTGTTTAATTATGTTAAATAAACTACCTTTTCTACTTGAGCGATTTTAACCAAAATCATATAATTTATACTTACGCTGAATAAAACTGAAAATATATATTTTCCTCTATATGTTTCCTAGTATTGTTTGTGTTTATACTCTTCCCTAAAAATTATTTTATGATTTAATAAACTAAAATAACATGATAAACAACATACAGGAAAATTATAAAGAAACCCACAAAGTAGTATAAAGGAGACAAACGCACACGAGAATTCTGGACAGCCCAAGGATTACGTCAAGGATGCCCGTTGAGTCCAATACTACTCTCCATATACATAGTCGACATAGAGGAAGTTATGTAGAGAACTCGAACGGGCGGGTTTGTTGTGGGAAGTACAAAATTCACAACACTGGCCTACGCGGACAATATAGTCATAGAGGCAAGGAAGGAAGACGAAATGAAATCGCTTCTGAATACATTTAAAAAATATCTGGATAGAAAAAAAAATAAGATTAAATCCAAGGAAGTCGAAGGTTATGGTATGTTAAAAGGGAGGAGGAAGGGAGAAAGAAGAAAACTGGACATGGGAAGGAATGGATATTGAGAGAGTTAAAGAATATCGTTATTTGGGATACAAAATAAAAAACAGCGGGGGTGCCGAAGCGCATACTAAGTCTTTGGCAAAAAAAAATTTGGGGGATAGAGAAAAGAAAGTTCGGAAATGATATCCAGATAAGAATGATGATGTTCAACAGCATAATAAAAAGCATCATGATGTACGGATCCGAAATTTGGGGATGGGAGGATCAAGATAAACTAGAGGCAGTGCAAGAAAGGTACATAAGGTGAATGCATGGTTTAAACAGAAACACACCATCATACACTGTGATGGAAGAAATTAAAACTGACCACTTAAAGGTGGAGGCAACCTGACAGGCTATAAAGTTCGGGGTGTACATAAAAAGGTATCCGGAGAAAGTGATCCTAAACCACTGCTGGAAAGAACTGGAAAGGAAAGGGGAAGAATGCAGTACTCTTTAGAGATAGGAAGAGAAAAGGAAAAGGTACCAATATTGCGGCCATTCGCTAAAGGAAATAGGATGGAAGAGAGCTAGACAACAAAGCGTCATTGACGAAGTAGCACAGATAATGAAGGATATAGAGAAGAAACAAAGAAGAATTAAAGAATCCAGATACAACAATATGTATGCCAAAATTTGGACAAAGCCAATACCGAAGTACCTAATGGAAAAAGAAAATAGAGATAATAAACAGACGCTAGCATGATTTAGATAGGATAGAAAACGAAGAGACAACCAATTCTGGAGGGAAGATGAAGAAAGAATATGCAGGATGTGTCGGAGAGAAAGGGAAACCACCGAGAACCTACTTCACAATTGTGACAAAGTCCGACCCAGAGGAGGAACACGAGAAGTTTTAAAAGACACAGGATTAGGATGGACATAGATGAATGAAATTTCACAGAGAAGAACCTTCATTCAACAAAGAAACACCGGCGGAAAAAGTAAAAAGAAAGGAAATGAAAATATAAAAAAATATTGTGTAATGTACTAAAAAAATGTAAAATTCAAGCTGAAAGGCAGAATTTAATAAATTTATTATTATTATAATAACATGAAAAAAAAAAACACTTACTAGTTCCACAATCTAAAGCTATAACAGCAAATGGTAACAAACAAGCAAAACCAAAAAAACCAATCATTTTGCATCGAGTTATAAGTGTTAACTAACATACATAATCAGTAATGTCTTTTGCCACTATAAGTGGTGTTAACTAACAAAAAACTAAAATATAAACATTCAAAATTTTAACAATGTTATTACCACTTCCAAATATTTCATAATTAGAACTGACGTTGTTTCGCTTAAGTTATGGCAATGGCTGATAATTTATTTAATAATTTCATGAAAATTATTATTTATCTTTATTGATTTTGATAATATTTACAAAACTGTTTACAATAATACGATGATGAGTCAAATTATAGAGTTAAGGGGTATTATCTAAACCTTCAAATACAAGTTTATTGAAATTAAATCATTAATTTGTTTGTTATTTTATAAATACTTCTTATCACTTATCACAAGTCATAACTTATTGTTGAAGTAACTAATAATTACAAATACTGAGAGTAGTATATGTATGTATATCTATACATACAAAAAAGAGCGCACCCCAAGGGTGGGGGATCAGGGGCTTGAGCTCCCACCCCCCAAGTACTCAAAAAGCACGTGTTTTTAGTGACTTTAAGGAACGTATGAGCTTTGTTTTTAGTCATCACTTGTATTTTGTAAGTGAGAAGTTTTTTTAGGTCAACACTTTCATTTTGGAAGTAAGGACCTTTGTTCTTTTATGTCAACACTTTTATTTTGGAAGTGATGTCCTTTTTTTAGGTCATCACTTACATTTTGGTCAGCCCGATTACTGCTCCTACAAAATAATTTTGTCTTCTAACCCCTACCAAGAAAAAATACTGGGTGCCCGCCTGCATACATGAATATATAGAACTCGTGCTGTAGAAATGGTGGATTTTAAGATTGATAGGTACTAGTTATTATAGGTTATATAAGTTAAAAATTACTAACTATACATGTTTTCTAGATAAACATTTATTAGAGTAATAATTAAATGAAAATGAACTAACTTAATACTCACCACCATTCTGCCTTATTCCGGATTTAAATAAGGCTAGTAAACAGGATAGCTACTAGTTCTAGTCCGTTCACTATACTATGCTGTAACTAAGATAATCAGAATTCATATAGTCGCTTCGTTGCTAAGCAATAGACTTAAAATCGCCTGCAAAGGCTGTTGCTATTGGTTTGACGTCACTGGCCTGATCTTGTGGGAAAAGCACTCTAGATGTTTACACACAACGTGATACTATACCAGTGATGGCGAACCTTTTGAGCTCGGTGTGTCAAAAGTTGGACAAAAACTAGCTTAACTCGGGTGCCGTGTCACGTCGAGAAATATCCATAATTTTGTGATATTTGCAGACCTAATAAAAAAAAATAGTTATATTATTGGTATATTAATTTGTTAAAAAGCAAACCCAAGTAATGCTTTACATTAGTGGCTGTTTTGTTACTGATCTGCATTTACTAAATCTTCAATTGATAGTATTTCGTGTACTTCAAGCTCAAGCAAGCGCTACTAACTTCATATGGCAGTCAGTTTCTTTTATTGGTTTTAATACTATTTAACGCCGAGAATAAGGTCTCACAAAAGTACGTAGAGGGAAAACTTGTGAATAAAGACATCGCTAGATTTTAGACAAGTGCTAAAAGTGTCTGATAATCGGTTCCAAGGGCTCCAAATTTCCTGTTCATAGTGGCACTCTTTTTCATTCTCTTGGCTGAAGATCGTCCGTAAACGATGCGTGTCACCCGTGACACGCGTGTCATAGGTTCACCATCACTGTACTATACTATCCCGCTGACTCAACTATCTCAAAACCAGGATTGTAGATGTATACAAACAAAGTGACACTATCCTTATACGACATTGACCGATTTTCAAAAACCAAAAGGCGTAGGCAATGAGCAAAATCTATGTTCAGGGCTAGAAGAAAGGCCGCCGAAGGTTTTTTTCCCTACCACTATGGGCTAGTTTTGGATTTTCTGAGAGATACGATTTTTACCATATCTCGAGTTTTTAGGAAGAGGTGGGGGTTGAACGTATAAAATCTATCCTCAAAGATAGGGTCCAACGAAAGTAGCTGACTACATATATTCCAAATTTTCCCTACCGCTTAACGGTAGTTTTATTTTTCCTGGATTTCGCAATTTCGTTTTTTTTTTGCGATTTTTTCATCCCGATGGATTTTGGCAAAGTAAACCGTATATATTCGCGACTGCAAATAACAGTGAGACGTCTGGTGATGACTAGCTAAATTAAACAGAAGCGTATATTTGGATAATATTTGTAGCGTGTTGTGCTGCAGTTTATGTGAATTAAGAAGTATTTTAAAATATAGTGACTTAAATACAGTGCTTTTTTGCCGAAATATTGTTTGAACAGATAAATATTAAGAAAAAACTTCTGACATATACGCTTCTCGTGCGCCATCAGCTGTTGTATGCAGCGCCGCCAACGTTAGTTGCGGATAGCAAGCCGTGTTCAAGTGTTCAAGTTAAAATTTAGTTTTTATTTGTTTGTGGGGATTTTTTTTTCACAATTTTATTTTTTAATAATTTTACCCTGGTTGCAGGTGGGGATGAAATGAGTAATTTTTATCCTCAGGGGTAGGAAAGGGGTCGACCGAAAATATCTGATCACTTTTATCCACAACCTTCCCTACACCATAGGGACAATTTTTAATTTTCGCGATTTTAGATATTTTGTAATATTTTTAGGGGTTGATACGAACAAATTGTACTCTCAAGGTTAGGGGCGAGTCTACCGAATGCAGACGAGCCCTTTTGGACCGGATTTTTCGTATCTAGTAGGTTAGTTTAATTTTTCTGGTTACTGTTACTATTTTCTAGCGATTTCAAAAATTTCTATCATTGTTATATTTATGTATAAAAGTATTGAAAACTGTCTGTCTGTCTGTCTGTATTCAGTAGAAATGTATTCAGAAGCCAAATAGCTGAACATAGAAAGTTGAATTTTGGCATGCTTGTACAACTCTTTGTACCACATATAGGAAAACTATAGAGCAGCGATTCCCAAACTGTGCGCCGTGGCTACAGGGGCGCCGCGAAACTATTTCAATATTCCTCTAATGTTTATTGACTAATGTTTTGAATTGGGACGCCGCGGAATAGTTCTGTTACATTAAGGGCACCGGAAACCGAAAAAGTTTGAGAACCACTGTTATAGAGAATTCAAAAAATACATAAAAATATACACAAATATATATTAAATGGAAAAATAAATATTTTTTAAAATTTTGAGTGGGGTATCAAATGAACGCATAGATCCAATTAAATTTTATATTTCAAAAATATAATATTTTTAACGAATTTTCAAAAATGTGTCAATAAACTTTTGTCTCCCTTTTGGGAAATAGTCCCAGAGGGTTGATCTAATAATCTAATAATTTACCGGGAACCGGAATAGTTGAACAGGAAATTTTGATCAGATTATTATTTCGAAAAATATCGATTTTATGTATCGTTGAAAAAATAATATTTTAAAATTTATTGTGTAGTGTCAAAAAAAGTAGATTAATAAACTAAAAGTAGATTTTTTTAAATTCTTTATTTTAGTATGATTTTAGCCAAAAATGTGCTAAAAAAAACTCTTATAACCTAGGGTGAGGGTTTTTTCTAAAAATCTGAGAAATGCACATGAATTATTTAATGCCATTCAGTCTCTAGATGGAAGCACATAGTTTATTCTTTTAAAATTTATCGAAATTTATGACTTTTAATATGTACCCACAATTTGTTATCACTTACTAAATACGTACAAAATCCTGAAATGTGTAAAAATTCCCGCTCGTATTTTTCTATTTTGCGTTTATAAGAGTAATTATGAAACTGAATTGCGTGTTATAGTGAGTTTCTTTATGGAACTAAACCTTTTATTTCATAAAATTGGTAAAATTGATATAATAACCTGTAAATTTTGAACCTGCAAAAATTGACAGCTAACTTGCAAAATATAAAACTGTCAAACCAGTCCAACCAACCACTATATTCACATACCAAATTCCCTAAACGAGGATGTTGTTTGATTATAAAATGCATTATTATTATTTTAAAAGGCATGAAAAAGCAAAATAGTAAAATAGTATTAGAAAACTCGTTGCTTCGCGCCTCGTTTTCGAATCGCGACGCGTGCGGCAAAATCATATTCTATGTTTAACATTAAATCATTATATGATTTTACACACTGTTAAAACGTAATAAAATGAATCATAATAAAATAATTTGGAACCGACGTACACTTATTTGTGATATATGGAAATTTTTGGTAAATAGCTTAATTATTATAACATTATTTTTGCTGGCTCGACTAATACTAAGAAAAAACTAAATAATAACTAGTTACTGTTCATAATTGCAAGTGTGGTGTAATTATCGAACAATTTAGTAAGTAATAAAATAATAACTTATAAGTAATAACAACGTCAAAAAAAGCACAATGTTGCTTGCAATTAACTTTATCAAACATTTTTTCATAAATCACTTGTAAGGTCGTTTAAAACCAATTTTACTTTAACAAATAGGGTACAGTAAAGTAAAGTTTATATCGCAATTTTTTTATATTTCTGTAATGGATATTTTGATATATTTGGTATACTTGGCAAGATCTGACAATGAATAGTTCGAGTTGGAGGACTAATGTGAGTGAGGCCAGCTGACTGATAGTGCCCAAAGAAGAAGAAGAAGAAGATGTAACGAATCGCTAACTAAACATTACCAGATATCGACTCTAAAGCTAGGTTCACAGAACAAAAACCAGCGACAGCGACACGCTTTCCGAGCGACGTGAGTTTTGTGCGCGTTCACAGAATAAGCAATGTTGACATAAGCCCGCTCAGTTCAAAACTCTGTCAAAACAGTAAACACAGTATCCTGTGACAATAAATAAATAATTGTGGACAGGCGAATGTTACAGCTTATTATTTATTATTGGGTGTGAAGAAGAAGGAAATGTATAAAACGAAGGCCAAGAAAGTAAGATACATATATGAGATGTTTTTTTAATATTAAAATGGCTAAAAGAGCATACTTTAATATAAATGTTCGATTTACGATATTTACATGTACATATAAAAGTTAACACGGTAAAAAACACTCCAACATAAACAATAACAGCTCATCGACAGATTCAAAACATTAGGCGGTTGAGTGAGAAGAGATCTGTTTTAGAAAAAGACAGAGCATACTGTCGCTGAAAGTTAAACAATTTTAACTTCTTGCGACTCGTATCTCAATTTCTGCGACAGCAAGGTCAAACGTTCTGATTGGTTCTATTCATATTTAGCGCGTGTCGCAGCCACCGATAATTGTTCTGTGAAGCCAGCTTAAAGCTAGGTTCACAGAACAAAAACCAGCGACAGCGACACGCTTTCCGTGCGACGTGAGTTTTGTGCGCGTTCACAGAATAAGCAATGTTGACATAAGCCCGCTCAGTTCAAAACTCTGTCAAAACAGTAAACACAGTATCCTGTGACAATAAATAAATAATTATGGACAGGCGAATGTTACAGCTTATTATTTATTATTGGGTGTGGAGAAGAAGGAAATGTATAAACGAAGGCCAAGAAGGTAAGATACATATATGACATGTTTTTTTAATATTAATGAATTTTCCATTTTTATTTATTCGATTTACGATATATACATGTACATATAAAATTTAACGCGGTAAAAAAAACTCTAACATAAACAATAACAGCTGATCGACAGATTCAAAACTTTAGGCGGTTGAGTGAGAAAAGAACTGTTTTAGAAAAAGACAGAGCATACTGTCGCTGAAAGTTAAACAAATTTTAACTTCTTGCGACTCGTATCTCAATTTCTGCGACAGCAAGGTCAAACGTTCTGATTGGTTCAATTCATATTTAGCGCGTGTCGCAGCCACCGATAATTGTTCTGTGAAGCCGGCTTAAGACTTTCGAAAATCTCCCGTCGCGTTGAGAATTTCATTTTGGGAACTGTTAGTATTTTTAGAGATTTTAAAGACTTTCTTACAGTTAAAATATTTTAGAATTCAGATAATAGAAAAATACAAAACATAACTTTATATTAAATTATTTTATACATTTTATAGTTCAAAAATAATTTTGTTCAAATTTATTGCCTAATAACTTTGAACACTGAAATATCAATGGACATTTCTAGGCTTTCATTCCTAGAAATGCTATCAGAACCCTTATGTATACACCCGTCTCAAAAACGGGTCAGACGGGTAAGACGGGGGTCAGAAGTAGGGATGGGAATTTATTTTTGAATATCGATATATGCGCGATTCGATACATCGTAAGTGTGATATCGATATTCGATATATATCGAAGTAAAAATATCGATATTTTCGATATATCGAAATAACTAACACGTAACATGTAAGATATATAAATTACATATTTTTTGGTTGGCTTGGCGGGAAAAGAAGTCGCCAATTGACAGACAATCACTTTACAGTTGGTACTCACCCAGATACCAACCAACTTTCTAATATTATCCTTGTTAACAGCTCTCTTAATTAAATATATATATATATATATATATATATATATATATATATATATATATATATGCTGTTCACTTTTGTAAGGACAAACCAGATTTTTTGGTTACTTTTATAGTGTATTACGGTCTTTAAATATCAATTAAAAATATTCCTTACACTGTAAAACCGACTTTAGATTTATTGATTATGATCATTATTAAGAAAGTGACATTTTTTATAATTTTTTAATACCAACATGACAATTTCAAAGGTGCAAATTATTGAAATCAAAATTTCGTCTTACAGGCTATTCCAAACGATTAGGCGGAACTAAATGGAAATTTCGTTATTTTAGGCTGTCACGAAAAGGGACCTTGCTTGGATTATTTCATGTTTCAGGTTTGGTATGTGAAAAATTAAAATTCCAACAGTGAAACCATGGAAACGAATGACATATGTCAAATATTTTAATGCATTTTTCCATATTTTGAAGACAAAAAAATTTATAAATGGGATATTGTTATTAAGAATGACAAAAAACGAAAATGTAATGAAAAGGACATTTTATAATGACAATCAATTTAATCTAGAATTTGCAATGTGAGCATGATTTTCAAAGCCTAAACAAAATGACCAAAAGTCTAAATTAATTGATAAAAATTAATAGATTTCAAAAATTAGTTCCGCCTAAACGTTTGGAATAGCCTATAGTTTGTTTCTACAAAAGTGAACAGCATATATTTAAATGTAAAAAAGATACAAGAATACCGATATTTTATGCGAACATCGATATTTTGCGCGATATATCGCATTTCAAATATCGATATAAAAATATCGATATATTTTTCTGAAGTATCGATATATTCGATATATTCATATATCGTTCCCATCCCTAGTCAGAAGTATTCGGTTCAGTTCGCGAGTAAAACTAAAATTGCTAAATTCTTAGAGGCTCTGAGTCGATTATCTGGTGGTTTACTTAATCTTGTTTTTATCTAAATTATTATACCGTGTTTGCAACAAAACGCGGAACAGTCTGAACGGCTATCTGAATTTTGACGAAACATCATATTTTATTTTCCAAATATCTAGTGTTACAGACATTCTGTTGAATAAAATTTAGACTTTTTAGATATAAAAACTTATTTTAAACATTATTATTCTTGTATTTTTGCTCTATAATGTACAGAAGAGACAATTTGCACACTTATTTAAATCCCATGTTAAACTGCTATGATCCGCGTTTCGTTGCACCCACGGTATACTGGATCAGGTTGATTTGAAGACCTCGAAGTGACAAACTGGAAGACAGTAACACAGGATCGACTATAATAGAGTAGAGATCTTGGGAAAATGTTATAAAGGGTGTCGTGTCAATGATGATGAGATAGTATGTAATATATTTTGGAAAACACTATTCAAATAAAATAATTTTAATCAATCCTTTATGATACATAATAACAATTATTATAATAATTTTAATTTGGTACTAAGCCTGCTTGTCCTTTAGCAAACGGATAATTTGCGTTAGTTGAGAAGAAATAATTTCCTTGCAACCTAAAAAAAAATGAAATATAATTTTAGAAAAAATTAGTCATGAAAGTAATACACTGACTTTTTCGAGGGCAATAAAAGTACTACTGATTAAAAGTATACATACGTGTATTTAATATTGTATCCAAAGTTAGCTGTTGGTGTCGATCTGCACTGGTTACTCGTCCAGGACACAGCATTTGTACATTGCTGAGCCAAGAAATTATTATTGTTAATAGATTCCACAAAATAGTAGACCGAACAATAATGATCACATTTTGCTGAAAGGAAATAAATTATGAAATAAAATAATTATATGTGAATTCAGTATAAAACTGAATAATATACCACCAATTACATTGAGTATCGCCTCTGGCTGCGCAATATGGCTGCGGTGATACACCTTTGTTTGGCCAAAAATCTATATGTCCAGTTGGTTGACTCCATCCAAAAGAACCAGCGTTTGTATGAACAATATCCACCAATAAAGCATCATTTTCAGTCAAATGCTGTTCCAGTTTATTGTTTTCATATAGTGGAGCAGCGGGTTCCAGTCCTACAAGAGTCAAATAAGAGCTTGTAACAAAAGTGGCATTGATTCATATTAGTACATCAAATTTTGCATCGAATTTTTTATATCTAATAGAACAGAGTTTCTAATCTGTGCTCCGTGATCTACTAGTGTATATAGTATATATCAACGATAGTGCTCCGCGGCTCATAAAGTTTGGGAAACTCTGTAATAGAATATATTTACTTGATTTTTTTTTATGGAATGGTAAAGAAAAAAAAAATTATGTACGCCATCCTGTAAAATCGACTCATCCATAATCGTTCACCATCAGAAAGAGCAACACCTTTTTCATTATTGAAAAATTCAACAAACCCGTTGATGAGCAAAAATTATTGAAACATTCAAAAATTTATAACTCGTAAAGAATTTGAAATTGAGAATTGCGGTTTGAACCTTAAGAAATACCAGTTCTACGTTCATTACTAAAAAATTCAACAAGCCCGTACCTTGTCCCGTTCATGCCCAGAAAATGATTGTAATATTCAAAAATTTATAACTGATTTGTTGTTAATTTGTAAACAGATTGAATTAGAGAGTTTCGGTTTAAGCCTTCAGAAAGAACAGCTATTTCTTCATTACAGAAAAATTCAGCAAACCCATATCTTGTCTCGGTGACGCGCAAAAATTATTGAAATATTCAAAAATTTATAACTCGCATACAGATTGAATTAGAGAGTTTCGGTTTAAGCCTTCAGAAAGAACAGCTATTTCTTCATTACCGAAAAATTATTATCAGCTGCCGTTTGACATCTAAAAAGAGCAACTATTTCATCATTACTGAATAATTCAGCAAACCCATATCGTCTCGTTGACGCGCAAAAGTTATTGAAGCATTAAAAAAATTGATGTGAAGTGTGAATTTTCACACATTTCTGGGTTTTGCAGGTATTTAGTAACTGAATGATGATTGTTTGGGATGCCAAAACAAAGTTTATTTCAAAATATTTTTTTATGAATTTTAATTCGAATGCCTAATACCATTATTTAAGTTTCTAAATATGTGCAGTATTTTTTTTATATACCAAGGTTCATTAAGATTTTAAAAATTGCGCCTATGGCTTCCATTGGTTGCTTAAATCATAAGCTCCGCTCTCTGATTTCGTCAAACATAGAATTAAATTATATTTTCAACACTTTCCACTGGTTATTAAATTTACGCTTTTAAAAATTAAATGCAACATTTACCAAAATATAACTAGAATTTTGACAAAATAATTTAAACAAAATAAAAATACAAAAAAAAAAAATAACAGGATTCGAACTCTAGTTTGCAAATTACAAAGGGCACGACAAAACCAACTACGCTACTAGAGCTTAGTTATCTGGTGTGTTACATAACGAATTAAATATTTAACATATTTTAGTTAAAAACACAAAAAATGCGTTATTTTCCGAAAACATAATCGGATCAAAAACTCCTGTTGTACTATTCCGGTTCACACCAATCTAGATTACTTAGAATTTTTTCAGATTTTTAGTTTAAACCATCTGGGCTACAGGGTGTGGGACAAAAATTTTTTTGCACAATTTTGGCAAAAATCGCATCAAAATAATTTATTTTGCAAAAATAAAATTTTGATTGTTAATCCAGGTACTAAGGGCTTTCATTTGATACCCTACTCAGAATTTTAAAAAAATATTTTTTTTTTCGATGAGCACATATTTGTTTATATTTTTAGGGGGATATGTTTTTTAGATGTTTTAGTATTTTTCCTATGTGCGGGTCAAAGAGTTGTATAAGCATGCCAAATTTCAACTCTCTAGGTTTAGCCGTTTGGCTACAATTTTTACCGAACAGACAGACAGACAGACAGACAGACAGACAGACAGACAGACAGACAGACAGACAGACAGACAGACAGACAGACAGACGACAAAATGACGGTATAAGGGTTTTTTGGTCATACCTACAAAACCCTAAAAATTATAATCTATAAATTTAATTTATAAACTTGTAATCTGTAGTTTTTCTGCTACCTATAAAATCGAAATTGTAGTTATCATGACGAATTTTACCAAGTACTTAATTAAAGAAATATTACCTACTTACTAACCTGTAATCCTTTGTAGTTTTACGCCATCCCACGCGAGCGCCTTGGCTATGAAATGTGCTATATGAGCACCCAACGAGAACCCAATAAGATGCACTCTATTCTGGCAAGCACAGTTTCTGATATAATTTCTGAAAAATGCCCCCAAAGCATTTCCTATCTTTGGTACATTTTTAACAGCAGTGACATAACCTCCATCTCTGTTTAAATTTTGCATGATAGATGGAAGTTTACCGATGTTAATTAAATTATGTTTCATCAAATCTTGATAATTTACTACTATAAAATTAACATCTTTCCTTTTGAGAAATTCTGGAACAGAAATATATTTAAGTAGAAATGGGAAAACTATTTCTAATTTTAAGATCTAAATTAATTTGGGATTGACCAGATGATGTAGCTACACATAGGAAAACAAAAACCCCATGGAAATTGAATCAGAAGTTCTCAAGTGAAATTATTAAAATAATATTTCTTTAATTCTGTTGATATTGTTGTCCTTGCACAATTTAGGGGGTGCACGTGACTCCAAACCCCACTTCGATACGCCACTGCACATTTTAATAAAAATTTTGGGTTTTGCCCAGGACGCCAAAGGAGCTAGTGCCGGCTCTGTTGGAATGTATATTTTTTTAAATACTGTGATAAAAAAATATGTTATGAAACAGATTGTCACTATAAATTTAATAATAATATACATGCTTATCAGTGGTATGTAATGTGAGTACATTGAAATTCCAATTAGACTGTTAGAAACGCCACTAGATGGCAGTTAATGTTACAAAAGTTTCTAAAACGTAATAAGTCAGACAGTCGTTGAGGACTTAAAATGATTTTTTTCCAAGTTACTGCATTTTATTTTATGTAATTAATAGCATCCAAACTATAGTATGTCCCATACTTGTGTATGGCTCCAAATATGGCCCATAACAAAGCGAGATTGACAACACCTCATTATTTTCGAAAATAAAATATTACGTCAAATCTTTGGTACCATTCAAACTAAGGGTGGAGAATTCGCAAGAATAAAGATATCCGAGAACTGTACTTAAGGCCGTATATCAAACAAGAAGTGAGAGGTAGATGATTACAGTCAATAGGATTTGTGATGACGATGGAGGGTATAATGGTAAAGTAGATATGGGAAGGAAAATTAAACACCCGTCGATCAGTGGGAAGACCTCGCAAAGGATGGAGAGATCAGTTAACCGAAGATCTAACAAATATTTTGTATGCAGGACACATCGAAAGATTTAGTAATTAACAGATTAAGATGGAGGACTTATGTGGGTGAGGCCAAAAGTCAACCCGACTGACAATGTCCAAAGAAGAAGAAAAATAAGCATTATTTTAAAAGAGATATTTAGATGCTACAGTAGACTGCATATACGAAACAGAAATCATGATGTCTAATACTAATATCTGATACTAAAACATAGATTGTGTTTCACAAAATTGACTAAATAATATAAATTTTTGCATATCAGGATAGTAAAAGTGTTTATTAATCTAACATATTTTACACATATCTCATTCGACTTTAGACGCACCCAAAATCTATGTTTTCGAGATTTACGACGCATGGCACTTAAATTTACGCGCAAAGCTGTTGAGGCAACTAGAATGTCTTCCTCATCGTACATTTTTGTAACTCAGTGCCGAATAATGTGTGGACGTACGAAGGATTTTCAACAAAGCCTTCCGGGGATTTTCGAGCAGCAATGCCGATCCGTGTTGTCCGTGTCGTTGTTGTGTGGACGCGGCTTTACACATTAAGGTTTTGTTCTTTCTCTCTCCAACCTATTGCTGTGCAGTTATGACGTACCTACAGACACGGTACACCTCTCGACCATAATATGTTCCTGATACCCATTTTTGCGTTAGGTCTATCTCTACCATGTTAAATTTTGTTTCGCAACATGTAAATTTTCCACGACGTTCTTCTGTTCTTCGTCCTAATCAGGGCTGGCGGAAGCGGGCAGCAAGGCTGCAGGGGGGCGCTGACGTGAGACTCAAAAGGGCGTCAAATGCCAAATGAATGTAAAAGTAATTTAGTGAAATGTAATTTTAGAAGTGAGGTAATTTTAGGTCTTCACTTGAAATTTAGAAGGGATGACCTTTTTTTTTAGGTATTCATTTGATATGTATAAGTGAGGACCTTTTTTTTAGGTCCCCAGGGCTCGAAAAAAGCTAGTTACGCCCTGCCTAGGGGCGCTCAATTAAATCTTGCCTACCGGCGCCACAGACCCTCGCGCCGGCCCTGGTCCTAATATTCCATCACACTCTTAACTATTCGCGACTGCAAATAACAGTGAGACGTCTGGTGGTGACTAGCTAAATTAAACAGAAGCGTATATTTGGATAATATTTGTAGCGTGTTGTGCTGCAGTTTATGTGAATTAAGAAGTATTTTAAAATATAGTGACTTAAATACAGTGCTTTTTTGCTGTAATATTGTTTGAGCAGATAAATATTAAGAAAAAACTTTTGACATATACGCTTCTCGTGCGCCATCAGCTGTTGTACGCAGCGCCGCCAACGTTAGTTTCAGTCGCGAATAGTGCGTTCAAAGGTGAGTTTGCAGTATAGCTCTTATGGCAAATGGGAGCGGTGTTGCCAAATGTTGTAAAAGTGTCAAATGTGTCAATTATAATAATATGAAAAACTCGTATGATTTACAAAAATCAACTCTTATAAAACTCAAAATAACACTCAACAAAAACAAATGGCAATTTGTAGAATACTGCGTCTTCACAAATCAGCGCGTTTTAGAGCTGGCAACGTCGACAAGCAAGAAAAGGATAGCGTCATTATGTAAACCCATTAGAGAGTATGAAAAAGAACTACTCCATATGCTCTGTACTGCAAACTCACCTTTAAACGCAGTATAATATCTCTCTTGCACTTATTGTATTCTATGGGAAACATATATTTTTTTTTAAATTTTGTGTATTTTTCATAAAAGGCAATCAGTGCGAAAGAGATATTAGTTACTAAGGGCCAGTTGCACCGCTTTGTAATAAATCTAACACTTTACAAAGTGTAACTTGAATTTAAGTGACACTTAAAAAATAAATGCATTGCACCGACTACTTTTGAGGAGCGCTTTATTAAGGAATGGTTTAAGGTGGTGAAACACGGAATAATTTAAATATGTAACGTTTTTATCAAGAATAACTGTCGCTTGTTTTTACCAAATTCTAATTTTAACATTTAACGTGGTAAATAATAATCAGCTACGGTTATTAGATGACAACTAGTACAGTATAATCGTAAAGTATTCAAAATTTCTTAAATTGGTGAAACTCTAAAATTAAAATATGTATGTATGTAAATATAAATAAATATAAATAAAATTAAACTATAAATTACTTTAAATAAAATTGAAATACAATATAACTTGTTTTTTTGGTTTAAGTGGAACTAGATTTTCAATTAAAAATAAGTAGGTCGTAAAATTAGGTTCCAAATTTATTGCAAATTGGTTAGTAATGTTTTCTACAATAATTTCAAAACTGTATTACTGTGATAAATCATATTTTGAATGTTATCTTCTCAAATATTTTTAATATCAGCCCTGCCTACGAAATCCTGTAAACTATGAAAATTCACAGTTTATATATTTTTTCAGACAAACATGTTTCGTCGTATAAATGTTTACGTAATTCCTGCTAATGATATAAAAATAAAATTTCCTTATCAACTTATTTAAGAGGATTAATTATTTTTTTAATCCCATGCTAATTCATTTGTGGTTAACAAAACATCGAGATAACATTAAAATGTCGTGAAAGTGTAGTTATTTTTGGAAATTTGGGTATTAAATCAAAAACTATATCTCAAAAATGGTAAGAAATAGAGACCTAAGGTTTAAATCTTTAAAAAATTTAGTTTTACGATGTTTTTTCTGTAATATTTGGTCCGTAATGACCTAAAACTAGTTGGTAAAATTTTGATTTTGTTTGTAAATTTCAAAAATTCATATCTCAAAAATGGTAAGAGGTAGAGACTTGAGGTTTGAATTTTTGGAATTCTTACACCTTGTTTTGTCTAGAAAAAATTAATGTTTGGTCCGTAATGACGTAAAACTATTAGAAAAAATTTTGATTTTAATGGAATTTAAAAAAAAATCTTATCTCAAAAAAGATAAGAGATAAAGACTTGAGGTTTCAATTTTTGGAATTCTCACATCTTATTTTGTCTAGAAAAAATTAATGTTTGGTCCGTCATGACCTAAAACTATTGACGGACAGACAGACCGACAGACATCATGCTAAAAATAGTCAAAACGTTATGTAGGGACATCAATTCGTGGAGATCCATCGAAATCTCGAAACGTCAAAATCGGTATGATCACAATACCTCCCTTATATATGTTGGCGGTCGGTAAAAATCTTAATACTTATACTTTCAATAACTGTCAAAATATGACATTTGAGTTTCACTTAAATAATAAGCCCAACCCAATCTAGGGCTTAATTTAGGTTTCACTTAACAAAAAATAAGTTCCACTTAAACAGCGGTGCAATGGAATAAACGTCCCTTAACAGTTTTAAATTATACTTAAAGTTTAAGTGTTAGCGGTGCAACTGCCCCTTGGTGAAACAGAATATTAGAACAAAGTACCGAAATATATGGGAAGCCGTTTTATCATTTGCCTGCGTTCCGTAATATTTCTAATTCTAATTCACATATCCATAATTCTATTTCAGATATCTCGAATTCCCCTCCACATATAATTTCGTGAATTACAGATATTTTAAATTCATTTAAGGATATGTCAAGACGAATTACTGATATCTAAAATTCGAACGGACATATCCTAATTGGCGAAATTTTAGATAGATATCTAAAATTCAATTCAAGATATCTGAAACTTAATTTTAGATATCTTAAATTCAATTATGGATATGTCAGTTCGAATCAGAACCGCAGTAAGGGGGGCGGAGGGGCCGACGGCCCCTAGCGCACTAAGGCTTGCTAAGAGGCGCCATTGCGAAGGTGATGACCTTATTTTTTTTTTTGCTCGTCAGGTGGATTTTAATAGGTTTTAGATTTTGGGAGGTGAAGACCTTGTTTTTATTTGCCAAGGGCGCCATAACACGGCTCTGCCCCTAGCGCAAGTTTTCCTTACTGCAGCTCTGGTTCGAATTACAGATATCCTAAAATGAATTAGGATTTTTACAATTTTTTACCAATTGAACATATCCGTAATTCCTCTGTACATATCCATAATTACCTATACAAGTCATACGCCGTTTTAACATATACTTAAAAAATACAAATCCATAATTGAATTACGGATATGTGGAGGGGAATTCGAGATATCTGAACTGAATTCTGGCAAATGATAAAACGGCTTCCCATAGTTCGCCGACCACTGTAACATAGAGTTAGTTTCAGAGCCGCAGTAAGGTAAACTTGCGCTAGGGGCAATACCGTGTTTTGACGCCCTTGATAAATAAAAATAAGGTTCTTACCTCTCAAAATTTAAGTGATGAGCAAAAAAAAAAAGTCTTCACCTCTCAAAATCCAAGTGACGAGCAAAAAAAAGGTCCTCATCTTCGCAATGGCGCCCCGTAACAAGCCCGTCAGCGCCCTTTTCCTTAGTGCGCTAGGGACCATCGTCCCCTCCGCCCTCCCCTTACTGCGGCTCTGGTTAGTTTACTCCTGACCTTTGATGACACATAAGAAGTGTCGTCTAATTCCGATGATTTTCACGAAACCTTTTTTTTATTTCCCGAGAGATCCGCGAATAAGTGAAACAGCGGATAAAGATCTCGCGGATAAAGATCCCGCGGATAAAGATCCCGCGGATAAAGATCCCGCGGATAAAGATCCCGCGGATAAAGATTCCGCGGATAAATATCTCGCGAATAAAGATGTCGAGGGATCACAGTATTTATTATTATTTAATTTAATTTAATTTATTTAATAATGCAACATACATTCTCTATATACTACATAAATATATACATATTTTTATTTTAATAAATACATTATTAATTATTATGCTATCATCTTCGATGTTTAGCATAATAACCGCCACTGAGACTGAAAGTCTGTAACTGGCTTAGTAAACTAGAAAATAACTCGAGCAATGTGCATTGGTGTCATAGTTTTGATTTAAATTTTTAGTTTTAATTTTAAGTCCGAATTAATATTTAGAATAAAAAAGAAATTTGTAAATAAGAATGTTATTAATTAATATATTATACAATGTCGTGCAATTATATACCTGTTTTAATCCATTTCGTTAATAATTTATTTGTATTTGATTTGGTGACAATAATATTGTTATTATTTGTGAATTTACTAAAATTGTTGTATACTTTAGGTAGGTAATACAAAAAGATATACTTTACTGGTTTTTAAGTGCTTAATATTTCCTTTTGTTCTAGTGTTGTATTCGTGTGAAGAAAATTCTAATGTCATAGCATTTTGATACCCATCTAAGATAATTGTTTTTAAATACAATTGGTCAAGTGCTAAGACATTACTAATTTTGAAAATTATTATTATTTATTTAAATTCTATATTTGTTTCTGTCTGTGTTCTGTTTATGTCGATTTAAAAATAATTATTATGAAGCCGCAAGCATGGTCTATAAATACTGTTTAAAATACGTGCGTGTTAGTCTTCGATAAAATGATCTCAACTTTTTAGGATAATGGGAAAATATGTATAGATGTTAACCCAATTTTTCTAAGCTGTTGACCAGTGGCGGTGTTTGTAGATATATGTCCCTGATGAAGCTAATACCTCTTTAAATTTGCTCGCAACGGAGAAACCACGGCCTATAGTTTTTAAGTCTACGAGGCAGTGACAGCGCTAGCGAGGGGGGGGCTATATTTTCTCTGGCCCCCAGTTGCCCCTCCCCCCCAGAATTGTTTGGAGAAAAATGTATTTTAGAAGTGAGGACCTTTTTTTTTAGCTCATCACTGTGTAAACGTTAAAACAATGATTTCAAATATTTCCTGCCCCCCCCCAAATTTTTCTCAAACATTTACCGCATCTAATACACGCCACTGAATAACATAAAATCAAATTTGTTAGTATCACATTTCAAATCATTTTGCCAATTAAAATTTGACGTTTTTATCTAGCAATTAACTACTAAAATAATAAACGTAAAAAATGACACAACACAAATTTAGAATGTTAATATACCTATAAATTTAGATCATTAAAGTTTAGAACCATGTATTTTTCAGAAGAGGAAGTAAATAAAAATTAGAAGTAAGAATTGACAAGTAGAAATGTTTACAATTTTATTACCGTGATAACGTTTGATAAGTACCAATTAAATAGAGTATTAAATTAAATAATTTTAGATTCTTAGAGCTGCGAAATGGAAATATAAACTGATCAACAATTAAAATTATCCACTATAGAAAACATCAGTGTAATAATATTAAAAACTATTAACTTTATTTTCACCTTTTTTAAAAACTAGGGTCAAAATTCTATATTACTTGTAGTTATTTGTTATATTTGGCAAGTTTCTTATGATTTTTACAGGTTTGTTATGTTGATTACTTGTTCCTATAAAGATGTAATATATTTTTTCTACGACTATATAGATATACGTTCATTACAGACGTGTCAGTGATTAGTAAATGTAGCACGTTCCCCACTCCTCTTTATTACACGCTGACCTGTTACGTAATGAGCTCATTACTTTACAAGTTGAGCTCATTATCTAACAGGTTCAAACAGCAATTGCTGACTGTTGCTAGGCAACGTAATAAATAGGTTGAAAACATATGTCAAATTATTGTTAATTTGGGAAGGAAGGTTATATTTTTTAATAGAGTTTGTCTTGGTCAGTTAGTTAATCAGATGACGCAAGTATTGTTATTTTAACTGAATTTACATTTCGTATGAGACGTACATGACCATTGCTAGAAAACGTAATAAATAGGTTTCAAGCCACTGTCAAATTATTGTTAGCTTTTAAAGGAAACTGAATAAAAATTAAATAAGTAATAAAGTTATAGTCGTGGAAAAAGCATAGTATGAAACTTGCATGGAATAGTTATTTCTCACTCGTATGAATTGCGCTACTCGCCTGCGGCTCGTGGCGCAACTTTCATACTCGTGGGAAATGACCATCATTCCATGCTCGTTGCATAATATACTATTATATACGTAAATAAATGCATTGAAAAGAGCAGCTAGGGTGGCATGGACATGTAAAGGGGATAAATAATAATAGAGAAACAAAACAAAAATAACAGAAGGACATCATGGAGCGAAGAACTGAAGAATGCTGTATAATTTGGTATAAAACATTATTTTATAACATATTCATACTTTGGGTCCCAGTCCATACTGTAACATCATTATTTGAAATATGACAGGGTATTTGAAATACTAGGGGAGATTTGAAATAGTAGGGAAGATTTGAAACACTAGAGAAATCTTTGAAATACTAAGAAATATTTGAAATATGTATTAGGGAAATATTTGAAATACTAGGGAACAGAGCCGCAGTAAGGAAAACTTACGCTAGGGGCAGAGCCGTGTTTTGGCGCCCTTGGTAAATAAAAACAAGGTTCTTACTTCTCAAAATTTAAGTGATGAGCAAAAAAAAGGTCCTCACCTCCCTGGATTTTGGGAAGTTCTTATTAAAATAAGTTATTTCTTAGTTAACTAAAAAAAAAAAAACTAAACTTAATTAACTAGCTACTTAGTTAACTTAGTTATTAGTTCTTATTAAAATAAGGAACATGCCGAAAAGATGTCAAATTCTACATCGCGTAAGAAGAGGCACTATAAAGTATTAAATTACCAAATGTATTAATTTATTTATACGATGATCAATATAAATAAATCTTAATTTAATTTTGTAAATATCAGAGAATTTGGAATAAATTAATATTCCTTAATAAAATTGACATCTAACTGAATATATTTTATATGTAGGCAAGAGGTATAACATTTTATATGCATTTCAATTTGTTTGACATTTATTTAAAGGTCAAGAAATAGTTATAAACTTCAAATTTATAAGTGGATCATTTCAGTTGATGACTTGTTTACATATTTCTTAAAATTTCACTGCCCGAATTTTAAAAAATATGCTCAGTTTTTTTTACTGACTATAGTACTTTAATACATAAAGTAAATTGATGGGATAAAATATTTATTAGATTTTTAAACTAGCGATTTAAGTCAGTGACCTGAAAATTATAAAAAATATACATAAAATACAAATATTCTAAAAAATATGTAATATATTTTATTATATTCTTCTTCTTACTCTTCTTATGGGTTAATAACCTCTTTTGCCTGGTTTCTGAGATGTGGATATCCAACTATCTCTCCATTAAGAGGTCATGCACGTGGTCTAACATCAAGTGATTTATTATTATCATATATATCTGAAGTCGGTGTCTTCAGTTATATCAATTATAATTTTGCCTACTATATTTCCTTGTCTAACATTATTTTATAATATGAAGAAAACAGTTTTTTTGTTTATTTACGTAATTTTGAATGGTTAAATTAGGGGTTAACTTAATTACAAATTACTTTGGTTCATTGTCCAGTAACCAAAGGATGATTCAACATATTTCAAAGCACAATTCAAAATTTATTTGTTTTGGATATATTAAATTTTAATTTATAATTAAAGTGTTACTTATTTCACAATAATTTTAAATTCAGTGTCGAGGTCATCCTATCAGTAAACAAATATTTATTACATTTTTTCAAAAGTATTTCTTACTTTATTAGGAAAGGGAAAGTGATCTACTTTTTGACTAGATATCACCAAAATTGGACAATATGTGATCTTAGGTAACATATTTATGTTATGTACTTTAATCCGTAGTAGACCAAAATATACACATCCAACCAAGTGGGGTGTAGTATACCCTAGGCTTTTCTCATTTAATATCAATTAAAATAAGGTAAAATTTATACAGTTAGATGGTTTCAAGCCTATAGAACCATATTACAAAAAAAAATTTCAAAGTAATTATTTAATGCTTTTTTAATATTTTTTTCAATAAAATTCAAAATCACGCCAATTTCTTTCCTAAATTGCATCATACTTCAAGTTGCGTCTCGTGTTGACTGACAACATTGCATCTCTCGTTCACACCAACTCTCACACATACTAATTTAGCTAGCTCTCTGATTGGTCTATGTATTTTGGTGGGGGAGACAATTTCTTTCTCATTTCTCAAGCAAAGCTTGAATTTTGAATTAGTTGCTATTAAATACTAACAACGTTTATTTATTTATTATTCGTTCGAAATGCGCTGTTGCCAAATATAATTTAGACATATTTTTTTGTAAATTGTGTTTTTGATTTTTTTGTCGATTAAAAATTAAATTATTGTTAAATATTAACTAATTCATAAATATTGTCAATAGATACATCATTTCCACTATTAATATACTGGGGTGTGACACACCCCATTTGGTCAAGCTTGGGTTAACCAGAATACAGATGTACGACATGCCGAAAACCATGTAAATAAGTGAACAGCGTACAAAATAGAGGAAATGGGGACAGTAGAAAAGTGTACGGATGAATTATACTATTTTTTTATGTCCAAAATAACATAAAATAATGAAATATTAAAAATAAAAAATATGTTTGTCAACGGTCTACTTCGCAAGCTTTAACGGAAACGGTTGCAACTCCAAGAATAGGTATTTTGTCGTTACCTCAACTCAGTCAGAGTCACCACAATACAATAGCAATTAGAGTTGCCAATGAATGCAGCACATTGAGTCATTGCAGCGGTGAACTGGCCCGCCGGGACACCGGGCAATTTCACGGGTGGGCCGGTCCCAGTAGGACCAATTTTTGACCCTATGAGTCATTATTCGACGATTTATTCGATGTTCCAGAGCCGGAAAATGTTGCCAGGCTGCTACTGAGTCATTGTATATCATAACTTGTTAACGAAATATTTTTTTTTACGCAGGACGCACGACTATAGTGATAGGTTTTAATTAAAAATTAAGTAAAACTAGAGCGAGAGAGCGAAAAAATCAAACGTCTGTAATGTTTAAATAAATTTAATTATTTGGGGGGTGCTGCAGCTCCGCAGCGCTTATGTACCAGACGCAACTGAAGTGTACGATATATCAACGGTACACAACAATTCGGCAACAGGCAATTGAGCGACAGAAACTGATCCAAAATGATTGAGGACAGTTTAAATTTCCCAGCACGTTAAATTATTGTCATGAAATAATAATAATAATATTTATTAAATAGCACAATTGGCTACATATTTTACTACATAGTAAAAAATATACGAAAATATTCTAATAGTAAACAATATATACCTATTCTAAAAATACCATATAGAAAAAAGAAACAATAATAATATCATTTAAAATCTACATAATACTTATAAAAATACTGTTTTAATTCTATCTTAAATGTATTAATATTATCCCTATCCCTAATTTTACTTGGTAACTTATTATAGCTTCCTAAACCATTATCAAAAATACTGTTTTTGGTCGCGGTCGTATTTTTCCCTGAGATAAAAAAATTATCCTTATATCTAGTGCAGTGCGAATGAATATCACTCCCTTTCATTAAATTTCTACTTAGGTATTCTGGTAATATGCCTCTCTTAACTTTGTGCAAAAACACCATTGCGTTATATTCCAGAAACCTGTCTATATCTAACCAGTTTAAATTATTTAACATATCTCTAACTCTAGTATATTTATCACATCCTAATATTATCCGAACTGCTCTATGAAAGCTTGGAGAAATATAAATACACGTCAATGAGTCGCCCTATTGTCCGCCAATATGATTTTATGCAAATCACTAACAACTGCCAACCTAATATCGTGAAATACGCTAAAATCTATGCCGGGAAATTTAAACTGTCCTCAATTATTTTGGATCACCCTATATATAAATGTGTAGAAAAATTCATTAATAAAATATACTATACAGAATCGGGTGATTTTAGTAGATTTCAAAATACAAATCTAGAGATGTAACCAATAACTCAGGATACAAACCTGGAAATTTCAACGATAACTTAAGACAGAAACCTGGAGATTTCAACGATAACTCAGAATACAAACCTGGGGATTTCAACGACAACTCAAAATACAAACCTAGAGATGTAAACAATAACTCAGGATACAAACCTGTAAATTTCAACGATAACTTAAGACAGAAACCTGGAGATTTCAACGATAACTCAGAATACAAACCTGGAGATTTCAACGACAACTCAAAATACAAACCTAGAGATGTAAAGAATAACTCAGGATACAAACCTGGAAATTTCAACGATAACTTAAGACAGAAACCTGGAGACTTCAACGATAACTCAGAATACAAACCTGGAGATTTCAACGACAACTCAAAATACAAACCTGGAGATATTAAAGATAACGCAAGATATAAACCTGGAGATTTCAACGATTACTCAGGATGATAACCTGGAGATTTCAATGATAATTCACGATATAAACCTGGAGATTTGAACTAGAGATGGGTCGTTCATGAACAAACCAGCTCACTGAGCTGGCTGTGTACACTGACCGAAGTGACACGGTTCACTAAATTGAAATGAGCCGGCTCATGGCTCACTGTATAGTTTTAAGTTTCAAGAATACGGTTGGTCGGGCGATGTGAGCAGTGACCGTAGTGATCCGGATCTGGATCGATGTCATGCTGAACTTCGCGAGAACTCGGCTTGTAATGTATTATCATAAAGTGTATTTTGTCATCAATTTGTAGGGCAGTTTATTTGAAACAAATAGGCTTAGTCTGTATTTTCTTACAACCATACTATATAAAAATATTAAAAATATTGCCCAAATCCCAGATGTCTGATTTATAAGGGCAATAAACATCGCCATAAACTTAACACTTAACACCGGCTCTAAGCAAGATCCGGCTCTAAGCGACGTTCTACCTACGACCGAACGACCGACCGACCTGTGTCTCGGGATCATGTTTACAGTTCATATATTGCAAGAACCGGCTCTAAACGACGTTCTACCTACGACCGAACGACCGACTGACCTGTGTCTCGGGATCATGTTTACAGTTCATATATTGCAAGAACCGGCTCTAAGCGACGTTCTACCTACGAACTAACGACCGTCCTGTGTTTCGGAAACATGTTTACTTAACCAGATCACTGAGCCTGATCAATGAACCGGCTCAACAAACTGAATGACCTCCACTGATCCGGTACCGCAAACTGAGCCGAAATTCCCATCTCTAATTTGAACGATGACTCAAGACACAAAACCGAACATTTTAACTATAAATTGAGATAAGACCTTGTTTATTTTAATAATTAACACTCTTGCTACCATGTCAGTCATACCTGACTGACAAAGCCTCAAAAAAAAAAAAATCTGGCAGCTAAAGTGTTAAGACACGGATCTAAAAATTTCACCCACTTATCAAAAACCTGGGTATTTCATCCATATTTTCACAAATCTAACCTAAGCTGTCATAACCTATGTGTATTATATTTAGAAGTGAATAATATTATAGTGATTAGTGTTAGTGTTAATTCCTCGATACGGAAAATTTTTGTACGAATTATTTCAACAAAGATATTAAAATTTCTAGCTGACAACAATATTCTTCCAGATGAGCAACATGGAATTCTACCTGGCAGGTCAGTAACATCAACTTTGTTACTTTAAATTATTTGTTAAATTAATACTGCAGTAACATCTAGATGCAGTTACTTCATCTATGTCTATTGATGCTTTTTATCTTGATTTCTAAGATGCTTTTCATAAAGTCGTAATTAGATTTCTTATGAAGAAAATAGAACACTTATGGTATAAGAGGTAAACTCTTAAAATGGATTGAAGCTTTTCTCTCTCTGAATTAGTTTTCCACGTCAAGATTGGTAACTCATATTCCAATCTCCGGCCAGTACTTAGCGGGGTACCACAGGGTTCGGTATTGTGACCTTTATTATTTCTAACTTTTGTGGTGGACTTTATAGAGTATATTGAGTCCTTGAGTTGTATGTTTGCGGATGATACCAAAATCTTCGGAAATCCGCTAAAGAACTATCTTACCATACACAGCGACATCAACGCCGTATTTGAATGAACAAAACTTATCTTCTTGCTTTTAACTTCAATAAAATAACCGTATTGCATATTGGCTACAATAGCCCGAAACATCAATATACGATGAACGGTGTAGCGATAAAGGAAGTTGCTGAGCAAACTGACTTGGGAGTAGTAGTTACATCCAAAGCCGCAGCCGCGGTAGCGTTAGCGATACGACTAGCGATTAGGTCTCCTCGCACTAACGCGGTGGGAGTGGCGGTAACGGTAGCGATCAGTTAGTGAATCACGGTATATAGTTGTGTGATAATATTGATTCCGAGAATACAATAGAATAATTAATTGTATGTAGAGGAAAAATAATAATCTACTTACCATCAATTTCCAAAACTTTTCCTATTTCGTCCCACACTTTATTTTTTTTCCTAATATTCTTGTCATCAAGATGTGCTAAGTCATACAAAATTAAATGATCCTTTACTAATTCTATGATTTTTTCTGTTAAATTATCCATTTTCGACAATATTTTCTTAAATATATTCACTCTGTGGTATATAAACAATGAATATCACGCGGCCTAACGCAACTTGTCGAGTTCGGCCGCCAGTGTTTGGTTATCGCTAGACTGAACGCTGCATTCGGCGTCGTTCTCAGATCGCGGAACGCTTGTATTTGTGTGGTCTCATTGTATTATATAGGTTGCGTTAGGCCGCCGCCGTAACGCTACCGCGGCCGCCACCGTGGCCGCTTTGGTGTGTGGAATCCTTTAAACATGAGGCTGTTCATAAAAATAAGGGGGCTGATTTTCTAACTAACTGAATTATTAATTTATGGAAGAGGTTTCCGTCAAGTGTGGTCTTCTCCGAGTCTCTGAATAGTTTTAAGACTAACTGAGATAAGTTTTTATGCCCAGTTGCATAAAAGTCTTAAAACTAGATGTAAGCTAAAACTCATTAAAACTCTTTAAAAACTCAACATTGCGTTTCTAGGCAATTTCATGTTTTAGATCGAGTTTTAGCTTACATCTAGTTTTAAGACTTTTATGCAACAGGGGCATTAGTTATATTAAACAATGTAATTAGTTATTAGTCTAATTAGTTATTTAGAATTATGTCAGATGCTATTTTTATTGATTTTATGAACCTATTATTGTATTTATTTTGTTTTTTGTAGGTTTGTATTTGAACAATACAAGTCCTAGGCTTCCGCTCTTAGGCTCGATTGACAATAATAATAATAATATATTAATTTCTTACCTATTGCAATCAGATCTATACTGTCACCAGGTACATGATCAGAAGGTTTTTCGCTGTATCCAGGCAGATAAAATACTGTATTTTTCGTATTGTCGTAATTGGGTTGATTCATAATATTTAAACCATTGACTAACTTGATTCTTGTGAAATCAAAGACATTAAGCCTAAAACAATGATAAATGATAATTAATATAAACAAACACAAATATTTTATTTAATTAAATTAAATAATATTTTGTTATTTTGCCTTAACCAAAATAATTTTAAAAAAAACATATTTATTTTTATATTAAGCTAATTCGGTTTTCTTGTTTAGGGATTTGTCTAATTTTTTTATTGTACTGCTTAATCTATTTAGCTAATTTCAAATAGTTTAAGTAATTTTAATACTTCAAATCTACTTATCACATATTTTGTTTAGTTTCACATGTTTTTGTTTTAAAAATTATAAAAACATGGCAAAAACATTTTTTTTATGAATCGCGATCTTAATATAAGAGTAAAATTAATAAAAAATGTAGCAACATCAAATATTCAAATTTAAATTTGTAAATGTCCGTGATCACACAGTAAATAAGCAGATGAAAAAGAACTGAATGGTAAAGAGACTCTGGAAAATAAGGCTGCACAGTTCTGGGCTTTTGGGAAGGGAAGGGAGCAATAGATGCAATGGTCAAATAAAAGAAGATAAGGGGTCTATTCTGTAAGCTTTTCATTACTCGTTATTAGAGTATCCTGTTTAAAGTTCCGATTTTACTCTTTTAACAGTGTTGTATTTCTCTTGAGAGGAGACCTAGCGACGTATCTTATTTGAAAAGTGATATTGTTCTTTAACACTCGTAAAAGACCAAGGAATGACAGTGCACTAGATGGAGAGATGAATTTACTTATTTTAATAAGGAATGGCCAACATTTACAAAACAAAAAGAAAATTGGATAAACCTGGGGGAGGCCTTTGCCCAACAATGGGACGTATACGCTATTATTATTTTAAGGGGAGGGGGGTGTAGTCCCACCAGTACGGTCCAGGTTTGCCCGCATCGTGTTCGGCACCTCTTACCCTCACCCGAAGGACGAAGGAGCTTTATCCCAGCAATTAGCCTCATACCAAACTCTAGCGATATGCGACCGATGGACTCACACCAAATCTAACGTCCGCACAGTGCGAAGAGAACCGAGCAGCATTGCTTTTTGCAATCAGTAGACCAGAGAGGTAGTAGATGGTCTGCAGACGGGAATGATTATTATTATTGTTATTTTGACATTTATACTTGTTGCTTACATATGTTAGAATATACTAGCAGGTTAGTGTGATTTAAAATGTGTTTTATATATGGAAATATATATTTTTGTTGTTTTGTACGTAAAATGTTTTAGTTATGGCTCAGGGATATATTTTATGAATTGTTAAATGTACTAGTAGCAGAGAAGACAAGTCGGCTCAATAATTTAATGAGAATATAATTTTTTATAATTGTTTCTCTGTAATTTAACATATTTCTATTAAATATATAATTCCAATATACTTCTAATTAACTGTAACTAATCTAAATAAACTATTGTATGGTTTTGCACCATTGCACCAATGGCATCTGCAATCCTCTCCAATGATCCCAGCTACGTCATCCTACAGTCAATATTCTCGAAGGAATTCGATATATTTCGAAATTATTATTAATATTTTGTAAGACTTCTGGCATTTCTATTCAAAATAACTCCCTGTCATCAGTCTATTTTAACTGATCACAATATATCAAATTTTCAAAATGGTGCTACTTATTTTCGATAATGCCGAATACAAAAAAACATCATATAAGGGATAGTACAGTGTGCATAGGTGACAGGTACAAAGGACTGTTGACAAGTTACAGAATAGACCTCCTGTTAACGAGCATCGAGTCGAGAATTGGTATTTAAGGTGCTTAACAAAGCAAAATGGAGTTGGTAGCCAAAGTCAATACTGTAAACGTCTCAAAAGAGAGTGAATGCTTAAGCGTAATTTGTAAATTAACAACAGCAGATGCAGAATTTGAGTATGAGATCAAAATCAACCCATCTGATGATATCCAAGAAGATATAGAGTGTTGTAGTATTTGTATTGCATAAGATATCTGTAAAGAATAGCCAATTAATAAAACTAAATGGAGATGTAAGTAAATCTAAAAGTCAACCCAAACCAAAGTGCCCTAGAAGAGAAAAGGAGAGTATAAAATGTATTGTTTCATAAATGTAAAATTTACATAAAACAACTTTTTAAAACAACAAATATTTGTTTAAGTTGCAAAACGGATATTTCAATAAAACAAATGTACTTAACATGTCATTTTATATTTATTACTTTATTTGTTAAATAGAAATTATTGTGGCAAAGGAAATACGAAAGATAATGTTGCCAGTGCATACCTATCTTGCACAATTTATTCTAGCCTAGCGTCTTAAAGTCAAAAATTAGTCTTTAACAGGATTATTCTAAACATATTTACACCTCTGTGATGCCAAATAACATGTATATTAGCTATATTTTTTCTTATTTTGTTTAAAATAAATTCAAATTGGCTGTTTACATTTTAATGTGTTTGGATTTATTCAGCAACTAATTTTCCAATATTTAACAAGCACCTTTTGTGACCAAAGCCGACAAATAAAAGAATTCGAAATAAAAACACGGCTACGGAAAAGTAATACTGAAGAAGAGGGTCACAAGAATAGATAGGATCAGAAATGAAGAAATGAAAAGAAGAATGGATGTTGAAAAGAACATTTTAGCATACATAGAAGAAAAGAAACCTATTTTTCTGATCTACGTCAGTAATTCAATAATTATCGGACAAGATTTAAAACGAGAAATTGCATCGTGTACTACAGGCTTTAGATTTAAATTTTATTAGTAAATGATAAAAATAACACATAGTTTCTAAAAAATATGGCTTTCGCGGTTTAGAATCCGGTGAGATTTTGGCAACTTTCCCCTAAATTATTAAATAAATGCATCATTTAATTTTTTACTGACGTTTCGCGAATATTTTAACCACATGAATAAATGTCTTAATTTGAGAATACCCGATTTAAATATTCGTAAAAAGAACTGAAGGAGTTCACAACTATTGAAAATTTGTGAAATATTGTTTTAATTATTAAATTCAAGATATTTGACTCAAGATTAAGATGAGATTATTTTTGAAATAAATAGCTCAGTTATATAATTTACTAGCTATTTATTGAACTAGTTTTGAAATTTATTTGGAACTTAATTAACAGTTAATTAACGAAATACTTTCGTTATAATTATATAAAAATTGCACTGTAAAATATGGCAAGAAGTTAACAATTTATGACTTCCCGATGATTTCTTAATATAACTAGAAGAAATGATCATTATTTTTCCTAAAAATGATATGGTGAAATAATATAAGCAAAGAAATTAATTATTTTGAGCGGATAAGGAAGATATGTGAAACAAGAAAAGAGATAAACGATGGCTGCGGATTAAGGATAGAGGATTAAGATTCTCAAACTATTATATACTCCCTCCGTCCGAAAATATGGAATACATTACTTAAAAAAATGTGGGATTAACGAAAGTAATATTATCTTGATCTTTTTTGTTTTTATTTATTAATAAGTGGTTGCTAGGTAACTAATAAACTAATGGCACGCAAATAGTTTTGCATATGTCAAAAGTAATTCACAGAAAAAAATAGCGAAAACAGATGGAAATTATGACCAAACAAAAAAGGAAGACAGATCGAAGTAATAACAAAAAAAAAGTAAAAAGAAATCGGCAAAAAAAGAAGACGGATCGAACTGATGAACAAAAAAAAAAGAAGTTGGGTCGAAGTGATGACCAAAAGAAAAAAAAGCGACGACAGATAGAAATGATGACCAAATAAAAAAAGGAAGACAGATGGAAGTGATAAAAAAAAGAAGACGGATCGAAGTGATGAGCAAAAAAAGGAAGTCGAATCAAAGTGATAACAAAAAGAAAAAAATGCGAAGACAGGTAGAAGTGATGACCAAACAAAAAAAGAAGACTGATCGAAATGATAACAAAAAAAAATTAATAGTCTGTTCGCTCACTAGCAAATAACATTTTCCCACTTGCGAACTTTTCAAAATGTAAAAGTGCGATTTGTTTTTTCGAGAATTGATTAACAGGGTTGGTTGAAACGACAGACTAACAAGTACTATATATGGTTAGAAATCAACTTACCTTCTTTGCTACTTAGGCATTAAAACCTATTTTAATTTGAAAAATATTCTCAAATCTACTTACCCATTATAATATTGAAAAGAAATTTTATTAGTGGTTCTAGTCTCCAGCATGGAGTTCATGGTCACCCCTGAAAACACAGTCAGGGTGTACATAAATCTTCTCATATTATGCAAAAATGTCGTATTAAACATAGGAGTTTTAATTGAGTAAATCATTTTTATAAATTATAAATATAAATAAATAGTTAATTGTTTATGAATCACACTTTTTATAAATAATACATCTAATTTATAAATATTATTGCTTTCAAATCTAAAACAGTTCTACTAAAAACATTTTTGAATTGTTACCGAACTTTTTTAAATAACTGCTAACACTTTTTACATTTTTAAGCCCACTGTTTTGTTTATATATTAAATTTCACTACAGATCTAGCATCAGTTTTTTGAGTGTCATTTGTTTTAGAGATTTGAAACTAACACCAATATTATTCCGTCTAATAGGCAGAATTCTTTTATCCCCACTTTTCCAAAATAACTATGACACAGGAAAAAGTGTTATAAGAATAATATTCAGATAACGTGAGATTAATCTTAACTATTTAAATATTTTTTTTTTTAGATAATTGTAACATTAATCGGTACGTATAACCCCCACAGATAATAAGCTTACACAAAACTAACAATCTGGAAAAAAAAAATAGTAACAATCTTTACATTAAAATTTGCATCGAATTTATATCTATCTTTTTAGATCAATTTTTCTATTGAATATTTTTAATTGTAAATAGTATATTAAAATACAGTAAGACATAGTTTCATACATTTTCAGGCATGATTTTGCCGCAGGTATCGAAGTTAAAAAACTTGTCGCTTCGTGGCAAAAGCTATATGTAACGGGTTTTTTATACTATTTATTCTATTTAGCTTTTTCATGATTTTTAAAATATAAATTTGCAATATATAATCAAACAACATCCTCGTTTAGGGGAATTGGTATGTAAATTTAGTGGTTGGCCGGACTGGTTTAACAGTTTTATATTTTTCAAGGAAACTGTCAATTTTTGTTTTGTTAAATTTAATAATAATAAATAATATTAAATCTTTATATCCATACAAATTGTTTACAAATTATTTGGAATTGTCAATATACATAGGTCTACAATTAGAAATAAACATTAAAAGAAATAATATACATGCATACATACATACATACATACATACATACATACATACATACATACATACATGTGCATATACATATATGTGTAAATACATAGTATATATATATATATATATATATATATATATATATATATATATATATATATATATATATATATATATATATATATATACTATATATATATATACTATATATATACATACAGCTACAAACATATATAAAAATTTCAGAAGAAAATACACCATCACGTGTTATTTCAAGAGACAAGCTTAAATAAATTTAAATTAGAGTAAATTAAAGTCGGGCAATGAATTTGATATATTTGAATAAAATTCCTTTATACAAGGTGTCTCAAAAGAAATTTTATATTTATTTAGCTTACTGCGTGAACGCAACGTATCCGAGGGGCGCGGGGGTTATATCAATCGGTAGCCTGGCTCTTGGGAATTCAATCGCTATGGAGCGTTTCTCGGGAGCAGACCGCGCGTTATTCGTGCGAGAGTTTTACAAAAACGGTGATTCGGCGACTGTAGCGCGTAGAAAATTCTGCAGTATTCGAGGTTTTCGCCAATTAAATGATGCGCCAAGCATTCCTCTCATTCGACATTGGGTTAAAAAGTTTGAAGAGACTGGTACAACGCTGGATAAATCAAAATCCGGGCGACCTAGGTCATCAAGAACGGTAGAAAACGTGGAGAATGTTAATCAGTCTGTTCGTGACGACTCGAACCTTTCAATTCGGAAGCGCGCAAGTGCTTTAAATGTGCATAGATCATCATTACATCGCATTATGCACAAAGACCTAAAGCTGCACCCCTACAAAATTCAATTGGTGCAAGAATTAAAGCCCCAAGATGCCAGTCAGAGGCTTAATTTCGTAAATCAGGTGATTGAGCGATTTTCAACGTTTACCAACATTTTGTATTTGGATGAAGCTCATTTTCATCTTAATGGCCACGTAAATAAGTTGAACTGCCACTACTGGAGTGCAACGAATCCGAAACGCAAACATCAGAAACCCCTACATTCGCCTAAAGTGACCGTATGGGCTGCGATGTCGGCGCGAGGAATTATCGGCCCTTACTTTTTTGAAGACGAAAGGGGCGTGCAGTTACAGTGAATTCAGAGCGTTATGTGGAGATGTTAGACAACTTCTTGGTACCTGAACTGCAAAACTTTCCTCGCTATAACCAAAGAACATGGTTCCAACAGGACGGAGCAACTTCACACACGTCCAATATGTCTCTGCCACGTGTTCGTGAAATTTTCTCAGGCAAATTGATCTCCCGGAGAGGTGACATAAATAGGCCTCCACGCAGTCCAGATTTAACCCCTATGGACTTTTTCCTATGGGGTTATCTTAAATCTAAAGTTTACGCCAATAAACCAACTTCACTGGCGTATTTGAAAGAAAATATCCGTCACGAAATGGCAGCCATCCCTGAGTCCACCTGCCGAGACGTCATAAGTAATTTTACTGTTCGATTAAATGAGTGCCGAGAACGCGAGGGTCTACATTTAGACGATATTATTTTTAAGAAATAAATCCCCAAAAAGTGCATTTTAATAATTATTAAACATTTTTTCTATATACGGCTTACTTTTTTTTTAATCGATCCACTAAATATAAAATTTCTTTTGAGACACCTTGTACTATAGGGCCCCATTGTTAAAATTATTTTATTATTATTGTTTTTGAAGTGCTTTTTATATTTACAATTTTTTAGTTCTTCAGGAAGACTATTAAATAATTTAGCCCCTTGGAATAACGGCGATTTGCTAGAGAAGGTTAAATGGTAGTCTGGAATATGGAGGTTATAGTAACGAGTGTTATAATTATGAGAATTAGTTGAATTTTGGGTATCTTTGTTATCAAATATATGTAATAAAATTTGAAGAATATATACCGGGATCTGTTAGAATTTTATGCGTCTTAAAGAAGTTACGGCAAGAGTCCGACGGATGAAGTTTGAACATTGTACGAATGAAACGTTTTTGAGTAATGAAAACATCCCTCGCCTTACCTCCAGCCCCCCAATGTATGATACCATATGTCAAACGTGAGAGAATAATGTTTTTCTTTTTACCCGCACGCACATATTTCAATATAACTTCGAGACTACTGAATTGATTTTAATAAAACACAGCCTTAAACCTGACCAGATGATGTAGCTACAGATAGAAAAAAACGCATAAGAATCGGGTCAGCATTTCTCGGGTAATTCATTAAATATAAACCGAATATATGGATTTTGACCTATCCGATCGCACAAATATTTTTATATCTTTGGACCTTCTGAACAGATTTTAAAAATTCTTTCAATTCTAATTAGTGTTTAAATCGTGCCCCAACTTTGCCACTGACGAAACCTTCGTTATCGCTGATAATTTCAAGAAAATGCGTTAAATATAAACAGAAAATATGGATTTAGTTATACCCACGTGCACAAATGTCATTATAAATTTGGAACTACTGAACCGATTTTAATAAAACACGCTGAAAACCTAACCAGATGATGTAGCTACAGATAGAAAAAAAAAAACACATGAAAATCGAATCAGCAGTTCTCGAGTGAAAAGCGCACATACGGACAGACAGACAGACAGACACATAGACGTTACCTTTTATATATTTGGAGATTATATTCGTTTAATCTTAAATTCTTACCTTCCATAAATAACAAAATTCTCAAAAATAAAAATAACAGCATTGTGTAGCTGTTACAGAAAAATTTATTACTAATTAGTAACAGGAGCATATTTTCTATATTTATAGAGTCAAAAAAAAAGATGAATTTAAAATTAATTCAGACATACTTATTATAATGATCGTAATATATTTATAATGATATTTTTATTTTATAACATTTTTATTAAAATTTAAAAAATAACAATAACATTTTATGTGAATCACAGAGATTATAAATTGGGAACTAAGTGCATTCTAAAGATCATGCTGAACTAGTAGTCTATTAGTAAAGGTATAGTTGATACAAGGCCATGCTTGAATTATTGAGAATAAGAAAATCGGATCGGCCGTGGAATAGAAAAGTAGCAAAAATTATATACAGTTATTTATCTGTCATTTGAAGTTAAGTTGTAAAACTTAGGTTAATTAGAACTAAGTTAATTATTTTTTTAAAGTATCGTTGTGAGTAAAACTTTGGAATTAGCCCGAGAGCATTTTTGAGTCATGATTTATTATTATTTAAAAAAAGATTTAAGCGCTTTTGACTGCTAATATTAATATATTTATTTAAGTTGTTCGTATCAGAATACAATAACTTACGTCAAGATACAATATCATACATAAGAAAACAATCATCTTACATTTTTAGCTGTTTTTAGTGACCAAGCGCCTTTTTTGGCTACAATCATAAAGAATTTGACCCAGACAGAAATTCTACTAAGCTAAAAAAATTCAAATTATTTCAATGGGGTTAAATACCAAAATACGTTACCTTCGATTTTAGTTATTTAATTTAAGAGCGTTTAATTTATCAAAATAGTTTTAAGTAGGGTTTTAACAATGGACGTATGCTGCGTACGATCTGTCATCAACTGGTACGTGTAACGTGTAACAGCCCAACATTCATTCGGCAGAGCAGGTCAATTTCACGAAGTATTACGACATGACACGAAGCCTAACATTTCGTCACACAACCAAACATACATTGCGCTTTATATATTAGATGAAGAGATAGTAATCACGCACTGTTCAAGTTATATTTTCGTCGATCTCTCGTCGTTCATTGGCTGTTGAGTCGTTATCTTCATGCGACAGCCAATAGGGTAGCGACTTTAATCTTTCACGTGATTTTATTAATATGTCTGCATTTTGAACAAGTTGTAAATATTGGTGAATATAAATAAAGGCCACACCAACCATTTCTAAAAAGAAAATTAAAAATTATATGTAAATTAACAGAATAAGTCTTTGTCTGCATCTGGTATAAAGGGTCGTTCCCGGAAACTTATTGTGAATAAATTAGGATAGATTTTAAAGGCTTACTGCTACGCGTACAATAGTCGAAGGCCCATGGCAATAATATCACTTAATATATCATAGATGTACACATAATACTTACTTTGACTTGAGTTTGAGACGGCGCCGGCTCGTGTAAACATGCGATGCAACAATATTAATTTACTGTATACAAGACTTATTTCAAAACATTTCTTAAGGGTGCGCACAACTGTATAGTTTCTTATACAAAACTAACAATCTGAAATAAAACTAGTAAAAGTCTATACATCAAATTTTGTAGCGAATTTTTATCTATCTAATAGGATATTTTTCATTGTAAAAAAAAAAAAAACTGTCATGTTATTGTAAATAAACAAATTGCATTTTAGACTCCAACTTATAAACCATTGGACACATACCTGCGTACGACACGACAAATTGTAGTTAATGCTTCATTCTACAAATATGTTTCTAGATATTTTGTTTTATTGTAAAAACAACTTATATTGTACTTGGTACTCTACTTTTGCCGCCATCTTGAATCTGCGGTTCTCAATATAGGTGCTGCAGCTAAAAATGATTTGGTTTTTGCAAAGAACACATGTAAGTGGCAATCCATTATCATCAAGTATAATATTTTTAGACGAAGGTTTTAAACTATAAACAAGCATGTCGAAAAAAATGTTGACGCATTATTTGAACATTTCTACACAAAAGTACATAAATATAAAAGTTATTTGAAACCCACAAATATATTTAAAAAATTACAGAACAGTGGTCTGAAGTTATTGAGCGTTAACTTGTTTACAACTATTTTTTCTAAATTTAAAAATATCCTATTAGCAAAACTTGATGTATAGATTATTACTAATTTAATGTCCTAATTTAATCCAGGTGACATACCGTAATGATATATAGCTTTAAATCAGTGGCGGCGCTAGCGGGGGGTCGGGTCAAGCCCGGGCCCCTCAAAAGTGACTCTGGTTCCCAGTTGCCACCACCTAGAAATGCTTGGAGAAAATTTTTTTGAAGTGAGGACCTTTTGGTCATCACATCTATTTTGTCTTAACCGTAAAAAATGATGCCCTCCTCAAATATTTCCTGCCCCCCCCCAGATTTTACTCAAATGTTTCCTGGCCCCTCCAGATTTTAAGAGCTAGCGCCGCCACTGCTTAGAATCTTTCCAGATAAAGGTACTGAAGAAAACCGTATCAAAAGGTTCAGCCGTTCTTGAATTTTAAGGCAAACATACAGACAGACAGACTTCCCCTTTTACACATCTAGAGATTAGTCCATAAACATCCCAGTAATCTCACTAAAATAAAAATGCACAATTCTTCAAAAAATTAAATGTATTTATTAATATCACAGTATTTAAACTACAATTTATAAGAAATATATATTAATTTTATAAAGATTCAAACATAATGAAAAAGATTTTTAACTCATAGGATAACGTTTATCTCAATTATATCAAAACAAAAATTAGAATCAAATTAATTAATATTCTTAATTTTTGTAATACCATAATAGGTATAATAATTATTTAATTGACATTCCTAATTTTTCTAATACCACAGTAGGTATATGATGGACAACACAAACAGAACGACCACGCTTTTATGGATCCATTCCAAACTGAAAAAAAACAAAAACATATTTTTAAAAAAATGATAAGTAGTGTGAATTTTCACCCATTTCAAGAGCTGGTAGATAAATATTAAGTATGAGAAAAAAATAACAAAAAAAAAAAACAAAAAGGAAACGATATCTTTCGAAAAACTTATCAAAAATTCCGAATTAACTATTCAGATTTACATTTTCCATTTTTTTTTCAGATTTTTAGATCTACCATCAGGGCCGTACTTATACTTTTCATGGCCCAAAGCGCTGGACTGAGGTGGGGCCCATTCTAATTCAGAGGCCTCTCATGGACAAGCAGGGCTTCGAACCGGAACTGAACCGAAAACCGAAAACCGAAAAAACCGTTATTTTTGGTGGAACGAAAACCGGAACTAAACCGAAAAAAAATATCGGTTTATTTCGGTTCAGATAATGTTTATGTGAGTGAATATAAAATACATTTTATTTAAGATTATTTTTTAAACTCGTAATTTTTTTAACTGAAAAGTAAAAACAAAATGCGCTTCTATTATTTCGGGGGTGGGGGTGGGGGGACGCCAAGAATCCCTCCCTAGCAGTGGCCTTGGTATGATTATTACAAAATAAGGAATAAAATGCTCTTCTAAATTATAATAGAAAATAAATTTCTAATACAAATAAAAGCATTTACAAATTTATCACTCGGAACTGAACCGAAAACCGAAAAAAAACGTTATTTTTGCCGGAACGAAAACCGGAACTGAACTGATATAATTTTTTTTAATTGAACCGGAACGAAAACCGAAACGAAAAAAATAACGGTTCGAAGCCCTGTGGACAAGTATCAGCTAACGCCTCAAGCGTTATGCTAACGTCTAATGGTATTTCTAATAGTAATGTAATTAGAATAAATAATAAGTAATAAAAAATATCTGATAAGTTTTCTATGACAACTGCACTGATGCAAGATTTTGTATATAATAAAACTATTTTTTGTATTTTTTATCTTGTAGTAATTTTAAACTGTTTTGACGAAAATAATAATCAAATGTTTTTACATATGAAAAATAATGACTTGTCCAATACTATGTATGTATATAAACTTCTGGACCAATAAAATTATTATTATTATAAGTACGGTCCTGCCTAGCACTCATCTGGGGGCATCTTTTTTGAAAACAATTTTAGCAAAAATAGTGTAAATTTTTAAAGAAATAAATAATTTCGATAATTTTCGAATAAATAATCTGATCAAAAATTCCGCGCTTATTATTCCAGTTGACATAAATGTGCATTACTCTGGACGTTGAAACCAAACGCTCTAGTTAAAGGGGAGGGACAACAAATTTTAAAAATATTTTTAGCTAAAAATAGAAATAAAATAAAAATAAAAATATTTTTAAAAACTAATTTCTTCCCTTAATCTACACTTTAGCAGCTTTCATTTGATACTACAAATTAAATTAAAAAAATAATAAAATAATTTTTTGAAAAACAAAAATTTCGATAACTTCCGAAAAAAAAACTGTAAAATTCCGCTGATGTACTATTTCGGGTTACATCAGTGGGTTTTACTCTGTTTTTTTCTGATTTTTAAACCACTCCTCGGGGAGTCAAGGATAAGACAAAAATTATATATAAGCAAAAACCAAGTCAAAAAATGAATTAAATAATTTTGTTAATTTGTTAAATTATATTTACGCTTTACGATCTTTCTAATGGTGTTTTTCTGAATACAATATATTTACTTTAACAGAACTGTAAACTTCTAAGGTAGAAATATGTTCCTGTAACATGTATAATCGTTTGACCCTAGAGTTTACAGCTCTGTTAAAGTGAACAAGTTGTGTTTAGAATAATGTATCATTTTCACGGTAGCGCACAGGAGAGGGACGACAGTCATAGTGTTAAATATGTAAGGTAAAGTTACATATTATGTAAAATATTGTGCTAAACAATTAGAAAGTACTTTCTAAGCTAGTGGGACATATATGTCCCATCAGTGTTATCATGTATATTATATATGTCCCAATAATAGTTTCTAGATTGAACTCCTTGATGTACAATTTTCTAAATATTTTTTATATTTTTTGAAATATTTTAATTTAATGAGTAAATTAATTGACCTTTTATATATTTTACTTATTGTGATTATTCGGCATATTTTATTTAATAAAAAAAATAACTATTTATGAAAATAATAATTTGGTGGGTGTCACTGAAAAGTATTACTGGGATATATATATCCCAACAAAAATGCTGTTTGGGACATCTACATCCCACCTAATGTATCAACATTAAGTGAAAAAAAGTTGGATGATAACAATTTTCTTGTGTTTTTTAAGTGCATTAATAATCAACAAACTAAAAATAATAAGCAAAAATTAATTAGTAAAAAATCGTATTGAAAGGGTTAAATTAATTTTGACATGGAATGACGTGAAATGACAAATTTACGGTACCATGCTTTTGACACTAAAAGCCGCATTCACAGCACTTAAATTAGTCAACTATAGTCTATGCATTGTGGACAATATTAGTAAATGTTGTGACATCTATGTTTTTTCAAACCAACTACGATGGAATAAAAGCATTTGCGACTTTTTACGAACTCGCCATCAGCAAAATTGTGATTTCTTACTAAATGTTAATAACAAAATTATAGCTGCAACTACAGCAATTCTTTTTCGTTTAACAATTTCCGAAATTTGTTGAAATATGTGTGACAGAATGTTTTAGGTTATGTAATGTGAGCTAACTAATGTGTGTTTATATGTCTGTGTCATTAAAACAACGCACTAACATAATGCATTAAAATTAGAGCTGTGAACGGTCACTCGCGGTTTCATATGACAAACTTGTAGTGACAATCAACAGTGCGCAAGTCATAGTCTATAGTCCACAAATTTAAGAGCTGTGAACGCAACTTAATACACCACGTTACGGGATTTGATTTTTATCGCTTTATTTTTATAATTTTTTTATCGCTTTATTTTTAAATAAAGCGATCCTATAGGTTGAACTTCTGTCCTACGCTTCCAACGCTAGCAAGAAAATAATACTTAACACCATAAGTCCCAGTTTAAGTCGTCATTGTTGAAAAAAATTAAGGATCTGTTGTGTATCTATTGGTTAATAAGTTAGGAGTATGGTTACAGATTAAGGGAGCTAAATGTTGTCCTGTCCTTCTAAATAGAGTATAATGTTGTTAACTCGATTTTAGTACTTTTTCTGTTTGCGTCGGTCAACTTCTAATTCTTCCTCTTTGTCTTTAAGCAAATACTTCTTCATTCCTTTGAGGTAATGCTCAAAGTAATCATCCCAGTCGAGATTAAAAATATCAATGTCGAGTTCTTTTCTCTCTGTTTCAGTCATCAGCTCCCACATACGTTGGACATTTGAATTTTCAAAGGACCAATCAATATTAAAATAATAAGATGTCCTCTTCATAACTTCATTCATTTTTTGATATCTCGCAATATGTCTAAAACAGAAGAATAACATACATAATCGAACTTAAGAAAATAGTTTCCTTTACATTGTCTATTTCCAACTCTCGTATTTATTCTGAATTGCTGATTAAATTGGAGACTTAAATAAATGAATATAACTTTATACTAACATAGTGCGTTGCTTCTTCTGAGTGAGACGAAAGTCTGCAATCCATGCTGGCAATTTATGCATAAAAAATTGCAACAATGCAAACTTCACTCTGGATGTGGTCATAGTAACATACATATGCCATACGGAATTCGACAAAGGGTACTCCATTCCGTACTTGATTTTACAGAAAAATTCCCGCCAAGTCAGTGCTTGCTGGGCCGGCGTAAAATTATACACCGGAAAGGTTCCCCTGAAAATTAAACACATCATTAGCAAAAAAAAAAAAAAAAAAATCGACAAAGTTGGCAGGAAAGTATTGTCCTTTCTGAAGCAGTTTGTACTTTACAAAATATTTCATTAACCTAATCAGGGGCAATGGCGGCGCTAGCGGGGGGGGGGGCGGTGAGGGGGGGTTGGTCTAAAAGTTGCTATGGCCCCTAGTTAGCTGCCCTAGAATTGCTTGGAAAAAAATATATTTTAGAAGTGAGGACCTTTTGTTTAGGTCATTACTTGTATTTTTATATGTAAACGATAAAAAAATATTTCCTGTCCCCCCCAAATTTTAGTCAAATTTTTTTAATATTTATCTGTTCAAACAATATTTCGGCAAAAACGCATTGTATTTAAGTCACTATATTTAAAAATACGTCTTAATTCACATAAACTGCAGCACAACACACTACAAATATTATACAAATATACGTTTCTGTTTAATTTACCAAGCCGCCACCAGATGTCTCACTATTATTTGAAGTCGCGAATACACTATCGGCCATAAGTAGAGAAACAAAACTATTTTTAAATTATTTTCATAAATCCCGATTTGAGTACAACAAATGCTATTGAACTATATTCCTGGTATAGCAACAACAAATTATAAGTTAGAACCTGCTCTTAAAAATATTTGTTGTAAAAATGATAACAGACTTATTGAAACCTGTTAGCCCATAAATAGAGAAACATTATTTTTATTCAGTATAATTTGGAAGCTTGTTATAATAGTTTTTTTTTGTGTTCTGGACAATAATTTTGAAGATTAAAAATGACAAGGGGTGTATATTTAAGCAATGATATCAAAAAAATAATAATAAAAATATATAATGACAGTGAAAAACAAATTTTGGTTGCTAAACAATTAAATTTGCACCGTTCAGTAATAAGTAAAACTATTTATAATTTTAATGAAAGAAATAGTGTAATACCATTACCAAAACCTAGTATACCTAGAAAAACTGACTCAATTGTTGATAAAAAAATTAAAATGGTGTCGATAAAGAACCCTTTTGCGTCATCATCGGACATAAAAAAAAAACATTAGACGAAGTAAATGGACCAAACATTTCTTCAACTACAAGCAAATGTCGTCTTAGAGAAGCCAGCTTACGGGGATGCAGACCTGCCAAGAAGCCTTTAATATCTGCCAAGCTTCGAAAGGCTAGATTAGAATTTGCAAAACAGCTTATAAAGTGGTCAGTTAAAAAATGGAAAACAGTCCTTTTTCTCGGATGACAGCAAAATTAATTTGCTGTCAGGAAAGATTTGAGTAAAATCTGGGGGGGGGGGGGTCAGGAAATATTTGAGATGGGCACCATAATTAGAAAATTATTAAAAGTGATGAGCTAAAAAAAAAAAGAAAAAGGTCCTCACTCCTAAAATAAAAATGATGAGCTAAAAAAAGGTCCTTACTTCCAAAATAAAAGTGATGATCTAAAAACTGGGGGACCCGTTATCTACGCTTCTAAATCTGTACTACTAAATTACATATAATGAACATCAATTTTTAGTAACGCTTAGTATACTTGTCTTAGTAGTGCTACTAAGAATTCGTAAAAGATTATGAACGTGACACATTATTTAGTAATAAAAATATTTATCTATTTACTTACGGCATTTTACTGGATACATCCCAAGCGCTAGCAATGATACCATTAATAATCATATCCATAGGAACAACATTGGCAAAAATGTTTTTGTTTCCAGTCATAACATGCAGGTATCCTTGGGCGGCATTAATAGCCAGATAGGTTACCTCATTACAAGTAGTAACCCATCCTCTATCTGGCTCTTTGTAACTGGAAATGCCTAAAACATAAATTTAATTAGATTTGGCGAACAGAAGTACAGAGTGATTATTTAATGGCGAGACGACGTCACCGAATTATCAAATAAAATAATAGAAAATCAAATAAAAGAATTGCAGGAAATCATTGACTCAATAATTTGGAGATGACGGAAGTGTCTACTACGCGCATGCGCGCATAATCACCTGCTACGATGTGTATGAAACGGCAAATTATTAAAACTTCCAGTGACGTCGTCTCGCCATTAAATAATCACTCTGTAATTGAAGAACACAAAGAACACTGAAAATACTACAATAAAGCCAATAGATAAAGAAATAGTAGGATACAAAAAAACAATGTTGTTTCTAAAATAATAGAAGTATATTAAATAACTAGCAGATACCCGGCGTGCTCGGAAGAAAAATAATAATTTATTAAAAATATTTTAATTCGAAAAAGTAAATGCATTGCTGCACAATAAAAAAAATCAAATTATTTCAATTATTATTATCTCAATTACTTTAGTTATTTAATTTAAGAACGTTTATTCGGCAGTAACAATATTTTTACTTTTTGTTTCATTGTTGCTTAAGCGGCAATTCTATTGCGCATGTCAAAACCAAATATGAGAAATGATACGCAAAAGATCTAGTGTAAAACACAATATTGAAAGAAAGTTTCGATGTTACTATTTAATATAATCAATACAATAATATACAAATAACTAATAATCAAAGCAAAATTTAAAATTTACTTCAACTAAGCACAACTTGAATTTTTAAACCAACAGTATTGTAAACCCGACGGCACGCCGCTCTACCGCCTAACGATCAGAGTAACCAGCGTAGCGTCTACCAATACACGAACCAGATTAATTTATTTACTATGATGTTTTTTCTGCGAATACTTCTGATCTATAAACGTTAGGTAAGTTTTTTTTTATTAGTAAATACTCTTGCCATTAAAGTAATTTTTCTTCGCAAATCTTTAAAGGTAACGGACGATATTCTGCAGCAAACTGAGCGTTATAATTTTCGCCAAAAATGAAAATGAGTCTCGCGGACTCTTTTGTAGTAATATTAAACCTTAAAAGTCTGTCATATATATTTTCGATATAACTCTTACAGGTTAGCCGTCGTAACGATTTTAATGTTCCGCACGCAATATTTTTTCCGACTTATTTCCGTCCGTATGCCCTAAAAACATGTACATCATTTAAAAACCAATTATTTTTTTGCACCATTAGTTCCGCAGGGTCCTAAAGAGTAACTGTGCAAAATTTGGTCTAAATCGGTTAAATGGCCAAGGAATGTATAGCGAACAAACAAACAAACAAACAATTTTCCTCTTTTATATATATAGAGAAGATTATTTACCAATTCCAGGTCGGAATATGCCAATAGGGTAGCTTCCGTAACCATCCACTAACTCACGTTCGGCAAGACTTTTAGTAAATGTATGGTAATTTGGATAGTCAGCCAAAAAACGTGAAGCTATGCGGCTTATTTGTGATTCAGCCCAGCATTCCGACAAAATTTTAATTCTATCATAGCTGGCATTATGCGAATAAACTTCCTCCCTGATTTCACTTGTATCGAAACTTGGATAAGAGGTCGAAACATAAATTATTGCCTAAAAAATTATTATTATTTATTATTATTTTATTTATTTTATATCTGCTTATTTCTGCAACGAGGCTAATCGCCAATGCCAGTGGGCGAGCTCCTATACCTGGATGAGGAGTGAATGATTATTAAAATGGGAGTAATGTAAACATATAATTCTCGCCCGAATAATATCACCAATGGAGAATCCAACCAACAACCTCACAATTCAGACTGTTTTCACCAGTCCGAACTGCGCCTTAAAAATAAAAATAGTAATATACAGGTGTACCAAAATAGAGAGAACACAATTTTTCTCGAGAACACGACGTGTGAGCAAGATGGGGAACAATGTTGGTGACCAAAATTTACCCAAAGTATCGAATGGTAGTAATTAAATTTTTCAGAATTACAGGATACCAAGGACAACTTTGATTTTTTAAATAGGTACATATGTCGTATTGAGTATGTTTGGATAGAGCTTTTGAAAAGAAACAACTTTTACTTAAACATTTTTTTAATATCTTTTGCAATTTACGAAAAATGGTATTCTCTATAACGACTTGAAAGCAGAGAATTAATTACGAAATGAAATTAAAAAATTTGTTATCAAAAATTAAATTTTGAAATTTCTCGAAATTAAAAATTTTGCATTTTAAACTCTAAAAATAAATTTTGAAAACGCTACATATTATCATTATTATTATTTTATGTAATATCAATGATTATAAAAGAACTTTTATAATCTTTGAGAATACTAAAACTATTGCAAGTAGTACAATAATAAAGTACAAAACAATATGTATTTACTTACCTTTAAAGTCTTGGTATTTTGACTAAGGGCTACTATACGTTTCAATCCTTTTACGTTGACTTTGAAGTTCTCCCTTAAAGGAGAGCTAAACATTTGGGAACTGGCAATATAGAATATTACCGTTATTTTGCTTAACACTCTTCTTACTTCGGGATATGTCAAGCCTAAATATGGAATTTCCACATTTCCTCGGACATGTGACACTTTTTTTCTATGTTCTTCAATATCTTCTTTGATTTCATCAAAGCACTAAAATAAAATAATAAATTACTTTTAGTAAATAGAATAACTCAACTGTCCCAAAAGTAAGATAGTATTCACATAAAATGGCACTCACTTATATAATTAATACAAGTGATGATCTACAAAAAAAAAGGTCATCACCTCTAAGACACGAGTGATAACACAAATTTTTGGAGGGCCAGAGCTATTTGGGGGGAAGGGACCCCTTCTTGGTTGCCACCACTGCAACACCTTCATAGGCAGGGTGCGGGAGTTTGCCCCATTGAGTAGTGCGGGTTGCTTACTAATTATATATTTTTTTATTAAAAATTTTCATTAAATATATATTTTTTTAATACTGTAAACTGTAAATTTTAATAGAAATAAAATAAATATCATAAATAATCTCAAAGTTACCCTGAATTTGTTAGTATATTTTGCAAATAACGTGTAGGTTTTTATATTACATACATTTAAAGAATTAAAGAAAAAAATATTACAATGTTTTAGATACTTTCTAAATTTAAAACGGACAGATATTATATAACTTATTCTATGATAACTTAAAATTTATCTAATAAATTAATCTGTTATAAAATGTCTGTTCGTAGGGCCATTTATAACAGTTAATTATAATCAAACGCAAGCGCAGAGTTCATAGGAGTTCGTTAAAATAACCATGCGCTTGCGTTTGGCCATAATAAACCGTTAGTTATTATTATTAGCTCTATTCTATTAATAGAGCTAATAATAACCTCTCCTAGCGGTAGGTTGACAAAATAAATGTATATTAAGCAACCTGCTATACTCATAGGAGCAAAACCCCATTTCATCTCCACAGGGACTTGACTTCATAACAAACAGTGCTAAGGCATAGAGCATGCTGTGTCTATATTAATGACGTCATTGTTTTGATTACACCGTACATACATTTTTCTAATAAGTGACATATATTTATTATTACTAAAGTATTGTGTATTTAGATAAGACGACCAGACGTCGCCATTTGTGCGTTTTGTTGTGCCAGTTCTGGTTTCAGTTTTATCAAAATACGCGTTTTATTGCGATAATATTCTTATTCTATTCCTTCTACTAATTCGATAATTTGAAGTCGAACCACTGGAATGAATAAGTGGGCAGGACCGTATTTACTTACATCGAGACCCGAGGCGCAAACAGTTTTTGGGGTCCTCTTCCCTAATTAATAAAGCATGAAATATTTAACTTTATAGGTAACTCTCACATTAGCGCCTAAAATAATCTTATTAAAAATGACACTGAACAAAAAAGAAGTATTTTTTCATTCTAAGAGAATATACATAAAATAATAAGTGAAATAATTCAAGATTTTAGTTTTAGTGTATATTAAAAATGTTCTTAATATTTTGGCTTTGGCAAGTTTAGTATGCTTAGCTTAGACCATTTTAATCATTTTTAGAATTTTTGTCTGTCTGTGTGTCTGTTTGTCCAAAAACTATTGGTCGGATTTTGATGAAATTTTGTATACATGGTTATAATATTGCCAATTCCATGGATACTTCTTACGAGCGTACCACGCTTAACGAATTCCCGCTTTAACGACTATTTTGTAAATTTACTATTAAACAATCAATATCCACCTATTTATTTATTTATTTATCGTATGGCATATAAACCACCTATATGTCCGTCGATTTAGCGCATTTCTATTATATTTTCATGTTTCGATATAGTCTTCGATTTCGTGACTTCGCGGCCTCCGACGAAGCTTTCACGGTCCCCTAATGGGTCGCGGCCCCCCGGTTGAGAAACGCTGTCCTAAATAGCATTAGCACACATTATGAAGCAAATCCTGTTATTTAATCAAATCACAATCGCTCGTTAAATCTAAATCTGCTAACTTGTAGAACAAATCTCTAACAGGCTGGAACATCACGAGCGTGCGCATTATTGATTTTTTATTACAATTCTAATTGGATGTTTGCTGTTTGGAAGGGATAATGCAATCGCGCGCTTGCTTCAACCTGTTAAGTATTTTTAGGCGCGCACACAGAATATAATCGTTTAATTAAACGAAAGATGATTTCCTAAAAAACATGTCTTTTTGAAAGTTTGGATGGGGGTCAAACCCGTGAGCCCACAATGGGTGCGCGCCTGTTTACTTAATAGCTTGTGCTGCATTTATTCTCAAAAATTACTTACACTATCATTGAAATATTCACTCATCCTTTCACTGGCGTTTTTACCATCCTTGTCTCTAATTAAGAGATAGATATGACCCACTTCTGGATAAGTCTTTAAAATTTTACGGACCAGCAGCTTTCCAACGACTCCAGTGGCACCAGTGATGAATATCCTGGAATTCTTGTAGAATTCCCTAATAGACACTAGATTTCTAGGTCTTACTAGATAAGTCACTTCTTCCTCCATATTAGGAATATAACAGAATCTAAAATTCACAATAATTAGCAAGTACGTCTAAGTATAATAAAAATTAATTTAACTCCTTAATACAATCCTGTGTTACCTTTTGACGAAACGTCAAGTCTATATTTTTTGACGTCAAAAATTTGTGTTTATGTACAAAATAGAATTTTTAACAAATTATAGACACAATAAAAAGATTATCTAAAGCAAGAATCAGAATATTCTTCGAAGTAATATAAAAATAAAACGTGTTACATGATATTGTTTATAAAATGATAACTAACCTATATCTTTTTATGATTTTCACAACAAAGATAAATTATTGATCGACAAATCTGATAAAAGTATAAGAAAATAATAGAATAGTTTTTATTATGTTTCGGATAATATTTTTTGCATTGTCACAACAATCGTAATAGATAATCTAATTGTACGGAAGGTATTTCGAAAAATTCACAAAATTAATAAATTAAGTTTAAAAAGTTGTAATAATATTAATTAAATGATAATTAGTTATTTTTAAAATAAGTTTTAAAATCATTTTTAATTAGGTTTGCATGAATTTTCTCAAAAATTAAAAACGTATTTACGCATCGGCTTGTTGAAAATACAGATCGGTAGTTAAAATTTTTGGCGCACAGCAACAATGGCTATTCGCGCTTAACGCAGCCCATCTAAATGACTACACTAATATTAAAAACAATAAATAAATAAATAACATCAATAAAAATACGCATACTCAATAAAAGAAATCTTGCACAGACAAATACTTGTTGAAAATACTGATTTTAAATAAAAATACAATAATATATATAAAAATGTATGTTCTTACCAGTAATTTTAAATTCAATTTGTTGGTATTAACAATTATATAAATTAATTGAACAATTCTACACAAGTTTATAAGCAAAGGAAAATATGACCTGCACGACCGAGCTCCAAAAAACAAATGCCTTATTTAATTGTTGGTATGACTACTCTATATCAGTACAACTGCGTGCAAATTAATATTACTATTAATGCTCCTAGTCAAAACATCTTGTAATAAGATTTATAAATTATACGAGATACTGACTTGTTTATAAATTATTAAGTCACTGTATACAAAAATTTGATATGATAAAATATATCAGTGGGCATATTTTGTAAATAAAAATACCTTTTTTAAATATGAATAATAAAAAATATATACTTACCAATAACTGTAGAGTTAATATGTTAACTTTTTCAAAAATTACTAATAAATTTTGTAATTTTTCAGGTGTATTAATAAAAACTCTAATATTTTAACTGCACTTTGCAAGGAACAAACATTAATAATTTTGTTTTTTTGTTTTTTCCATGGCAATTTGAAATTAGTACAGTCTACTCAAAATAAATTAGAAGAGATACTACTAATCTGATTTTTAACTATTAGGATGTACTAAAATTATTACATTAAGGAAACTAAAAATCCAACTTACATTTTTTTTTCTGTCGTTTTTCTCTGCCTTGAAGAGTCGCGACCTATGTCTTTATTTTCTTTATTATATCTTCCTAACGTCTTCGCTGTTCTGGCTCTATAGGTAAACCTTGTAAGATTGCAGCGCCAAGGTGGCAGAATGTAAACTAATCCAATAGACAAAATATTTTTTTGACTTATTGTAATCACATATCTAAAAGGAAGAGATTATATTATTATATCTTGATTTGTGTTTTCTTATATCTTATTTTCACTAATAACAAGAGATGCTTTCTCAATGTCTTGAAAGATGTCGATTCATTGTCTATTAGCTTAGTTCAACATAATTCCACCAGACAGAATCTGTCTTATGACCATTTGCCTATTGTGGCTACTAGAATAGAGCAACCGGTTACCTCTAGAATTATCTAGTTGGTAGGACATCGGCCACAAGGTCTTCTTCTTTTTCAGACATTCATGTTTGTCAAATATTAGGCATAAATAATCCTCCCCTTTTTCCTTTCAACTTGAATGATCTTTTGCTGTACTCAGTGTTTTCCGACTACCTCCATTTTTTATTCATGCCTTGCGGCTTCGAATAGAGTACATAATCTAATAACAATAATCGTATAGGTACTATAAAATATGTAAAAATATGGGTACTTCTTCAGGTCCTTTGGCTGCTATTGATAAGCTGAACTTTTCTTTTCTCAACCTTCTTCATCCACTTCACTCTTCTTCTTCATCATCCAATAACTTCTCTGTTCCTCATTTCCGGTTCCATCTCCTTACATTCTCTTAGATGTTTTATATTTTGTAGTGTCTCTCCACAAATCTTGCACAGTTTATCTGTCTTACTTAACCAGAAGTTTGTTTCTTCGTTTCCGCAGCATAGCAATTATGTTTTATGTTTTCCCTCTGCTGTTAAATATATTGGTTGTCATAATGTTTGTATTTTGTATATCTTGAGTAGGCTACCGAGTAGAAGCGTTGGCCGACCGCCTAAAAGAAGATCTGATCTATTAGGCGGTCGGCCAACGCTTCTTTTTCCGTATCTGGGACGTCAGTGAACAATATTTGTTATATCTTTCATCAGTTCTTTTGATGATTTAGGTTCAGGTTCAAATCAAACAGAGAGGACATATCAGTGGAGAAATTGCCTGTACATTTGAATGTGGTCTCCTCGTCTTCTGCTATCAGCTATTGATGGTATATCAGTTTCGCAAGTCGCTGTTCTTATGAGATGTCGAAGAGTATATGGCAATTTCTGGTTCCTGGACTCTGTCCAGGAGGAGTATATAGGTAGGGCGACCAAACATAGGGTGACCATTCGTCCCGCTTTTTATGGGACTGTCCCGCATTTTGATTGGGCGTCCCGCATTAAGATACGTCCCGCATTCTAACATTTTGGCGAATGTAAGATAGGTAAATCACTGCTATAATAAATAGCTTTAACCAGGGCCAAAGGTGTCCGCAGAAAATGCGGGGGAGGCAAAACATTTTTTACTTTAAATATAAAGTTATCACATTTTAAAATAAAGTTATAAAGTATTCATTACTATTAACAACAGTTATTTCTTCAAATAATACATTATTAAAATGTAATGTGATATTGTGAAGCACGGCAGAGGCATAAGTGGTTTTTGTAGATTTCACATTGTATATATTTATTTTTATTTAACACTTTCGGATTATACTTTTAAGTTCTGCGTCTCAACAAAAATATGCTCTTCATTTACTTTTTATATAATTTCTTGAGCTTGCGTCTGGTAACTTAAAAATGTTACTTATATCACGAAGATGACGATGGATCACTTTTAGCTCTTTTCTAAAGAATTCACTTTACAGAATAATATAAAGTTTGTATTTTGTCTTATAATTAGGCTTACCATACTTCAAACCTGGTTTGAAGCCATGGTCCCGGCCAGTTTGTCATTTTGTCCCGGATATTTGGTAAAAATTGAAAAGTGCCCAATATACATGTAGTACTAAAAGGTCAGCATCGGAAAATGTCGATTAGGTAACTGTACGAAATGCAGAAATAGTAATAAAATCACGTGAAAGTCGCTACGCTATTGGCTAATAAATTTAATTGCTCAACAGCCAACGAACGACGAGAGTTCCACAAAATTAGCACGTGAACATTGCATGATTACTACTTCTTGATATTGAACAGAGTATAATTAAAAATAACAAAGAATTTTTAAAGAAATTTCACGCTGGTGAAATTAGATAAATAGCTAGATAAATTTTAATAATTTAAGTTATGTATGTTCAATTAAGAGTAATTAAAAATTCTAACTATAGCCCGTTTCTTTGGTTTAAGCGGAACTAGATTTTCAAATCTAGTAATTTTTACCGGTTGATTGAAGATTTTGATCATTTTGTTTCGGAAAAGCAAACTTCAAACATTAAAAAAATTGCTCGTGACAACTTAAAATTCTATTTGGTTTCGCTTAAAGGTTTGGAAGAGCCTATACGTATTGTTTTTTTTTATTGTTAACCACTCCGTTATTTAGCTTTTTCAATCATAAGTACTTAGCGTAGAAGGCACTACTTTCTGTCTTGAGCAAAATCTCAAATTTATCCCGGTTTAAGAAAAAAATATTATAGTAAGTCTACTTATAATAATTAATATTCTTACCATATTTCAATTTATTCAATTTCTTTTTAGTAACATGGCATTTAAAATAGAATGCGCTGTTTTTGCAAACTAAATATCGGTGTTAACTTTTAAAGCCACTGTTTTGCAAGGTGCTTATTGTAGAACGTTAACTTGCAATTTTAGGGCTGCCGTGTTAAAATTTTAAAATAATAATGCTTAGTGAATAGCATTTACATTTGAAATGGCGTTAAAAAAAAAAAAAAAATAATGTCAGTCTTTGACATTAAAATTTTAACACAAATATGCTTAGTGAAAAGCTTGTACGTTTGAAATGGTGTTAACCCATTAGTCCATGAAGTTAAAAATTTTGATTTCTTTAAATTAAAAAATTATATTTATATGATTAAAAAAAGTATATTTCGAAAAGTATATATTAAACTTATTTTTCTACATAATCGCCTTGTTTTCAATAAATTTTTGGTACCGTGGTAAAAGTTTTTTCAATCCAGTGTCATACCATTCTGCCGCCATACTGGTTAGCCATCTTTCAACTTCTTGTTTTAAATTATCCTCGTTTGTGAAGCGTCTTCCCCCAAGATGTTGCTTCAGCTGCGGAAACATCAGCTTCATCTGCAGGAAGTGGAAGGGCGACCGCTTCGTTGTTCATCGTGTAATGTTGTTCTCCCTTCATAACGTTCCTTGACATAACGTCTTCACCATAAACACTACACAACTCGCGATGAACTTCAGTAGCATTTTTATTTTTTGCCGTCAAAAAAATAATAGCACCACGGAAGTGGAGTCTCCATAGTGGCTGGAGCCTGACTGCCGGATCGATCGACGCACGCGCATAGAAATTTTACAATGCTGCCACTACACCCAGACGCAAATTCCCTGAGACTCCCAAACTTTTCCCGTTAATCACACGGATTAAAAAAAATAGTGGAACTTACTTTTGAGACGACCCTCGTAGTAACAAAATTAGTAACAAGTTAGCCATTGAAAATAAGTATTTATTTGGAATTTATGAAATTTTATAAAATAATATAAGTAATATAAAATAACAGTGGTTCTCAAACTTTTAAATGCGAAGGCACCCCAAATTGATTATGTAAAATTTCCGGCACGCCCAATATCATGTGCATGATATTATAAAGACATTTTATTAATCTTAGGAAAACAAAGCTGTGACTGTCACAGTAAAAAGCATTTAAAAAGCTTGTTGAAAATTGTTTTATTGCAGCTCAGGAAATTAAAATGTAAGTGTCCGTAAAGGACACTATGCACTAATGGGTTAAATAAATAAATAAATTAATATTTGCTCCAAATTAATTTAAATTTTGGTTTGAGGAGGTCGGACCTCCCTTGTCTTCTCTTGAAAACTGACACTGATTTTTATTAATTTAATTTTACGTGCTAAAAATGAGCATGTGGGATTTTTTTATCTGAGTTAGTCTTTTCCCATAGACTATTAAACGTTTTAACGGACACTATGCACTAATGGGTTAAAAAAAAAAAAACGTCATTTTTTGACGTTAGAATTTTAACGTGTTGCTTAAAGAATAGACGTAAAGGATTGCTATAATAAATATTCCTATATCGGCTTCGTTGTATTTTATTTTTACAAAAATACTTCAGTACATTATAAGATTTTTTTTTTTTATAATTTTAACAATCTTTTAATCTCATATTATTTTCCTTACATTTATACTTGTAAATGGACAAGTAAAGTAAATAAAAAATATATTATGAATAAAAATTATAATATAAACCCCTTACTAAAAAGTAAGACACCCATAGCGATGACGTCATAACATAAGATGAAGTGTATTGTATTTAGTAACATGCGCTTTTAAGTTAGAAATTATACCTTTTTTATCACTCTTCAGTCTAAACTCTCGCTGAACTAAGGGTCATTAAGTATATTTTTATGGTTAAGTTCAGCACCAAATGTTCAATCTAAAATTCCACCATAAAAATATACCTGTGGACGGTAAAGAATATTGAAGAGATCAGATAAAGGTATTGGTTCAAACTTGATTCAGAAATCATAAAAATATTTACTAGTCACATGCTATTCTAGTAATTATAATTACAATGTAAGCAAACCCAAAGAAAAATGTATTGATATAGTAATTTTAAATTAAGAAAAGAAAACCTCGTGCATTATTATCACTATTCTCCGAGTAGAAAGCATAGGGCCACCCGCGCCAGTATATCCTTTCCAAAAACTTTATAAACGCCCTTCATTTCAAAATATTGAACCTGAACAGACCAAAATCGGTCTCTGCACCAATACCCCGTTTCTTTTCAAAATTCAATATTAATATAACAAAAAAAAAGTACTGCAATTGTCATATTTAAATTTTAACACCAAACTTTTAATCAAGTTCTTTTATTATCAGTTCAAACGTTAGAATGCAGTACAGAGCAAATGTAGTAAATCTTTTTCATACTCTCCAATGGGTTCTCTCAATAACACTAACCTTTTCTGCCTTATGGTGGGTTTAGTCAGCACTTAGCCTTAGTCTTAGCGTTAGTTTTAATTTTAGTGTTAGTCTTAGTTTTTGTCTTAAGCGTAATGAATGAACTATAAACGCGCATAATGTCCTCGTTCGGTGTTGACGAAGAAAGCTAGTTATAACTAATATTTGAAACGTCAAAAGTCAAAATCTTTGGTTGTAGATAACGATTAAAGAAATAAACATTGTGAATAAAGATGTTAATAGTTCGTAATATATAATCTGCACATTTTATGTCAGAGTTAGCGCATGCACATTTGTGCGGTTTTAATCATAGTGCTAAGAAAGGAACCTTAAGACTAAAACTAAATCAATGTGTTGTATGAATTTGCTCGTAGCGATATGATAGTTTATCTTTTAAGGTTAACATTAAAACATAAGATTAAAACTAAGACTAAAACTAAATGTTGACTAAACCCACCATTAGCGGAGGTTGCCAGCTGTAAATCGCGCTGATCGTTGAAAACCTCAGAGGAACTACTAGTAGCGAAGGCAGAACGCAAATTTTGTGTAACTTGAGGGATTGACAAGGAAAATATATATTCTATCTCAAACTAAAATCGACATACGCAGAGAGCTCAGAGGAACCGATCTTATTGGTTCCTCCGAGACAGAATGATGTTTATTACCATAGGTTATCTAAATTACCGACTGAAAACATGTTTTGTGCGCATGTCGACTTTAGTTTGAGATAAAATATATCTTTCTTGTCAATCCTTCCGGTTACGATATTTTACTTGAGTATGAATGCGCGATGCCCTATCTATTAGTAGTTCCTCTGAGTTGAAAAAGCGGTACAAATGGTTAATATTTTTTCTCTGATACTTTTTCCATTTAGAATAAATTATAAACAAAAGAATATAAAATTATGCATAATATTGTGGGTTCTTTGATATATTTGACACTTTCACAGCTTTTGGCAACACCGCTCCCATTTCCCATAAGAGCAATTAGCATTCTAACCTTTGAACAGACTATAGATATACTAAAAAAGCGTACAGACCAAAATCAACTGTTTGCGAACAGTTAGAAAACTGTTCGAAAATAGTTCACAAGCTCATCATCTACACCTCATATACAGGGAATAATTCATGTTCGACATGTTGTTCGAAAGAAGTTCGCTTAGTTTAGAATTCAGAATAAATGTTGCAATATGTCGATGTCATTGAGTGAAGATGATATTGTAATTGACTTTAGTTTCATTATAATGAAATCGATCGCAAAAAATAAGCTGAAGTACCGTGTCTATATCTATATTAATAAAATTGGAGGCTATATCTGTTTTTTTTATTTATTTTTTCGGCCTCACATTTGGTTTCTACACGTTTCAGATGATTATAAGAGAATATCCGCAACAAAGTCATTTTTTTTCTATCTGTCTGTCCGAGATTCACGCAAAAACGGCTGTACATAATTTGGTATGATGATACAGTAAAACCAGGATTCAAACATAGGCTGTGAGGCATCTCAAAATCTTTATTCTGGGGTGGGGGCGTTTCGGGGTTAAAACTGTTTATTAAAAACTTAAAATATTTGCCTTATTATTAACCTAACAAAATATATATACATAACAAAAATTGTTTATAATAAAAAAATATATGTTTTGGTCAACGAATTTTTTAAATAATATGAATTTTTGGGGAGTTACGGGGTAACTCTAAAACTAAAGTATAAATATATCTCCCTTACTATTGAACAGCAAATTCATACATGTCTAAATTAGTTTATAAGAAAATAAATCTATTTTTTCTGTGCATTTTTTCATTTAGATGAATATTTGGGGACTTACGGGGGGCGGGACCCTAAAGCTAATCTTTTGAAATAGCTCCCTTATTATTGACTTAACAGCAAAAACGTATATAACAAAAATTGTTTATAACAAAACAAATCTTTTATGTTGTATATACTTTTTCGATTCAATGAATATTTGGGTTCACTCTTATACTAAAATCTTGAAATGTCACTTATTATTTACTTTACATCAAAAATTTATATGAGGAAACTTTTTTTTTTCTTCAATGCAATTTTTAATCAGATTATTTAGAGGGCAAAGGGAATTTTACTTTTAAGATTGAAATGTCTCATTTATCATTTACTTGACAGCAAAAATAAATATGAGAAAAGAAATTATTCCACTCTGTTCAAAACAGTTTTTAATACGATATATATTTGGGGAGATATGGGGAGAGCTACCTATAAACAAAGTATCTCACTTATTATTTTCTTAACATGAAAAATAAACAAGAGTGGTTTGGAATGAAAAACGATTATTTTATGTTCTACTTGAAACTGAAACATCTCAATAATTTATTTTACAGCAAAAATCTATATTACAAAAACCATACGAAGTACGGGTACTCCAGCTAGTATATATATAAATGTGAAAGTCTGTTTGTCTGTACGGGCATCGCGCCAAAACAACTTGAGCTATTTTCACGAGATTTCCAACACATCTTAAGGTGAATCCGGGGCAGATTAAAGGCAGATGTTCATGTCAGAAAATTAAATTAAATGAAGGTGATTTAAGGAGTGAGAACGAAATAAATTCTATTTTTTTCGGTATAGTTCTAAAACTATTCATTATAATCACTTCCGGGATTTTTAGTCAGAAAAAACTTAAAAAACTGAAGAAAATCTATTTTGCGGTATTATGTAAACGTTTACATACTACCTCCATTTTATTTTAGAAAAAAAAAACGTGTTATTAGAAGATGATGGAGAAAAAGTTTGTTCAGCAATCGTAACCTGCAAATGGAGGACAGTAGCTTCTTTAATAATTTTAACCGCATGACCTGTTAAATAGACTTGGTTGTTTACGATATTGTTCAATAATTAACAACTTGGTCTTCACTCCCTTTTTATACCAGAAGTATGAAAATGTTTGAACTGAACACTACCACAATAGTCGCACAACTAAACTGCATAAAAAAAGTCCACACCAGGTGCTATTCGCCACGTATTCGCGATCTTTTTCTTCGATGTTATCGATTATATAGCGAACTTCACCCGAACTACGAACCGAACACGAACTGTTCGCGATCTCTAGTATACACCTAATACGTCAGTTGTTCGCGAACGGTGCACGAATTTGGTCTGTACGCGGCTTAAAATTGTAGCCACTAAAACCTAGGTCATGATAATGAAAAAAATGCTTAACCAAAAAAGGTAGCGTTCAATTTTATCTTATTATTCCGTTAGTTCCAGTATACCCAAATCTCTTTTTACATGATAGATTGTAAAATGTGAATTTCGATACATTTCAGGGTTTTACAGGCATCTAGTAAGTGAAAACGGTTAATAGAGGGCCTGAATGCTTAATATTTGGGACATATTTTACTGAAATTACATCAAAGGGATCAATATTTTGAAAATAATGTATCGTCTGTTAATCTAAGTACCAAGAGATTTTATTTACTTTAGTTTTTTACCCCACATGAACAAAACAAAAATTGGACTGTTAATTTTTTACTGTGCTACTGATAAAGACTACATGGCAGTCAAAATATAAACTTCAATTTTTAAAAGTTGTCCGATCAAGGCCATTTGCGAAGAGACGATACCCAAAGTGATGTCAGTAACACTAGCGCCAGTGTTCTTTTGTCAAACTAGTCTTACATATATCTCATTTGTACATTGCCCGAGTATAATGAATAACTTTATTTTCAACAAAGACGATGTACCGGGTGCAAAATTAAAATATTTTAAAATAGATATTCAAGAATTAAAAAAGTGATTAGATGTTGAGCACTACAAAAAATTGGAAACAGGGAAATTTTAATAGAGATGTTAGGTTTAACTGCACATCGAATTTTTATAATAATAATAATTTATCTATGAAATTTTACTAAAAAATTCGTTTACGAAAAGTTAATTTGTCAGTATCAAGAAAACAATTGTTTGTCAGAATAGTTCGACTGTTGGCCACTGTCACTACTGTCAATTTTAAATTGAATATCGTCTATTGTATGCTGTTAAGAGTTTAGCCACGCCTATTAGGTTTCACGACATTGGTTAATTGAAAATAACGCTAGAATCTAAGACAAATTCACATACAGTGAATTCTCACAAGCACGAACAGTGAATATGCACGTTGTCGTTTGCTTAAACAATGAACAAAATTGATAGACAAGCTGCGCACTTATAATTATTTTATAAGCTGCCAGGGTGAAACACATCTGTACATTAATTGAAGGGCTTATGGTACGTACTCATCCGTTCTTAGACATATGGACTATTCATCCGTTCTACCGTTTCCAGTCCTACGCTCGGACGGAAGGTTTTTTTTTGCAACTTCATTTGAATGTATTGGCATTCATTACTATCTTCGTTATTAAGATTAAAAATATTTCAAAAACCCTGAATTCAAATTATTATTAATTAAAATGAACGCAAGGCATACATTTAATTATAAATTTAACTTATATTTATATAATCGAAATAGAGCTATTGCAGCATATTGTTTATAGAACAAATATAAAAGAAATATTAAAATAAGGCAAAATAAAACATTTTAAATTAGAGCGATTTATAAAAAAATATTGGAGCAAGGAGCATATCATAATTTGGTAGCAGAAATACGTTTAAAGGATGCGGAATTGTTTTATAATTATTTACGCATGAATAAGGACCAGTTTGATTATTTATTGAGGATAGTAGAGCCAAAAATGAGGTTAACTTCTCAAGTATATGTGACGTTTCGCTTCTACAAGGATAGCGATAAACTAGAAAGAAAAAAACGTCCGTTTTGCCGGACGAAGTTGAACACAATCCGACTTTTCACGTGTGCCGGACGAATTGAAATATTTTCTGATTGGTTAGTCGGGCTAACGGATCCGTCGAGCGGAGAGCTGAGTACGTACCATTATTATTAGAAGATGACAAGCCAGATTAGCGCAGCGTTGCCCAACCTTTTTTCATGGTGGACCGGCAAGCAACCTAGAAAAAATTCGCGAACCGGCAAGTTTAGAAAGTAATGTGTATCGCAAAAGTTTTATATTTTTTATTGCACTGATTAAAACGATTCTTTTTAACTCTTTCAAGACTAAAGGTAATAAAATGTACCACTATAGTGGAAAGTAATTATTATTGTATTTTATAAATCAACATATATTTTGTTTTATAAACTTAATTCTGTGGACCGGCAAAAACTCTCGCGGACCAGCAAAAAAATATCACGGACCGGCGGTTGGGAAACACTGCTCTAGCGACATCTCATAGGGGGTAAACTACTTCGTTTCTGGCTTGTTATATTATTGTACAATATCAAAACTTATATATCTCATTTTATAAAAAAATGTTGCTGGTCACCTTTTGACTATAAACCCTTCAATTATAATATATGATCTTGATTGGACACCTTTTAAAAATATAAGTGTACATCCAGTTTTTTAATAAACGATACGGAAGGAAGGATTTAACGTTTTATTTACGAATTTAACCTTCACAACACAATTCAGATTTATCCCGCATGAAATTTTAAAAACGTATTTTTTAAAAATGCAATAACTATACTTTCGGAAACATAAACTGATCGCATCAAAATCAAGTGTTTTAAAAATTTCTTTTTGTTCATTAATCTACGTACCAATAGCTTTTATTTGATAACCCACAGCAAATTTGAGGTTTTTAGAGAAATGTCACTGGGATATAAGGCGCGGGATAAAAATTTATTGGCATATTTTCAACCAAAATCACATTAAAATATATATATTTTTAATTATCTTGCTGTTCGTTAATCTACGTACCAAAAGCTTTTATTTAATAACCCATTTAAAATTTTAATAATGTCGACATATGTGGGTTATGTTTGTAAACATAGCCCACATATGTCGACATGCTCTGAATTTTTTTCCGAAATTCCGCACAATATAACATGGCGGTTAACAACTCTTCTTCTTCAACTACACACCTAGAAGGTGTTGCACTTAAAAATTTAAAATAATTTAATAAGAATAGCTATTTATCATTCATTGTAAATAGATGATTTAACATGTAAACAAATAAGGACAACTTTCACGCTCGTTTCGATCAGCTGAATTACAGCGATCGCAGAGCGGTCACGGTCATTGTTGAGCCCAATATAATTTACTTAGTAGTATATATGTTACTGTGAATGACCGAATGTGGTCAGTGTTAACATCGACCAATCAATGTCAGGTTAGGTTTAGTTAGTAAAAATCTAGATTAGCAGAAGCCGATAGGCTCGAAATAAGCTGAAAGAAGATTGTTTTTTTTTTTCGGACATTGGCCGTTCATTGTTAAGATTGTCCGCCATTCGGTCATTCACATTTGCATTTGAATTTTAAACTTTTTTCTCAATATTTATTTTATGTATGGCTATAAATTTAGAAAAAATACGCTATCGAATGGAACTACAAAAGTAGTCTAATTTAAGAAAAAGCTTTGTAGTCTATTGAGAACCACTGGTTTAAAAAAATATTTACCCAGATCTGGTCTCCTACAACTTTGTTATTTAGTATTTTTTTTGTAAGTATCTTTAATAATAAAGAAAATAATGGCGGTGTCCCATTTCGCTGTTACACCCTGTTCATTGGAATCCCTTGTAATTGAGGTCCATACAAGCAGATTTATACTAGAACTTATCAAATTAAAATCGTGTAAAAAAAAGTCCGTGTAAAAATAGAATTGGGTATACTGAATTAACAAAAAATATGTACTATATACTTAACATTAAGATTTTTTTTTTAAATTTTTTGTTTTATATATTTTAGATTTGTTCTTTAATTGTATTCTAGCGCATGTTACCTATGATTATATATATTATGACAATTAAAAAAAACAACGTTGTACGCTTATTTAGTACAACGTAAAAATAAATGCTTGTGTCTAGCAATTCAACAAGTTTTCACAAATTTTATTTAGTATTATTGCAAATTAACATTCCAGTCTGAAAACAGAGTTCATTCAAATAGTGATTAAGAACTATTTTGGGTGCGAACAGATGAAAAACATACTCATTACATATAACTCGGAATCACTATTTGAACAAAGTGATTTATTAAAGTTATTACCACAGAACATACAGAAGGTACTTTAAACACTTTTTGTTTAATTTTTCAATACGATAATGGGTTCAAACTTTCTGTTCTTAACAGCAACATAGCAAAATATATTTTTCTATTTTGCATTCATAAGAGAGTCAATATAAAACTGAATTTAGTGTTATAATAAGTTTCATTATGACACTAAACATTTACACTATCAGGAAAGCAACTGTTTGTCTGAATAGTTCAACTGATGACCACCGTCACTACTATCGATTTTAAATATAAATATCGTGGATGGATATCGTCTATTATGAAGTACATATTAATTTTTTTTATAAGCAAACTTATAAGCGGTGTAGCAAAATATTATTGTAGCTCACTGGTCTAGCTACTCTATCTATTGAGAGTGATATGGCTGAAAACATCCATTTCCCCAATCTAATAAAAGAGTTTCCCGATAAAAAAAAAGGCTCAAAAAGTAAATTTTTAATCATGCATAATGTTTAAGAGATTTGATGACTGTTGTTTTTGGTTAAAAAATTTACCGTTTAAAAAACGTATATCTATTTTAAAATATAAATAAATAAATTATTAGAGGAAGTAAATGTATTTTTAATGATTGACTTGATATAACGATAATTCCTGAGGGGGGCGGGGAAAAATTTCGTCCAGAAAAACTCGCTAAGACCGGCCTGGAGGCAACAAATTTACGGCTGATCAGCGAAATGAAATGTTACAATTTAACCGCGGTGCGATAAACATCTAAATACATTTTTATAGTTCTAAATTTAAATAAAGTATAAATCAAGTTTAATTACATTTATAACATTGAAATGAAGTTTTTTTTTCTTTTAATTTTATTAATTTTACATCTGCCTATTACTGCAACGAGGCCAATCGCCGATGCCAGGGGGCGAGCTCCTACACCTGGATGAGGGGTGAATGATTGTGAAAATGGGAATAATGTAAACATATTATTCTCACCCGAATAATATCACCAACGAGGAATTGAACCAGCAAATTCAGATTGCTTTAACCAATCAGAACTGCGTGATATTTAAATGAAGTTAACATAAAAATAATCTAGTATATGAGACGTATACCATTATTTGGAACAGTGGAGCAGAATATTTTGTTTATACATAAAAAATAAAGTTGTTATAGTGATTATTATTACAAACTAATTTAGTTTGCTCGTCAAGAATCCCGGTCAAATGTCAGATACAATAACTTATGAAATACAGTTAGTTACGACCTGTTATATAATAAAGAATATTCAGAAGTCCCTCCTGAAAGGACTTCCGACATAACCTGTATAATTTAGATTGAACCGTGTAAATTAAAAACCTGGTTTGAAGAAAAGTGTTGAATGAACTTTCTATTTGATCTGTGGTGTATATGCTACAGTTATCGAATTGCAAGACAATTATTACATGCATTTTAAAACCCTGCACAAACATTCCCAAAAATTATCAAAAATAAAACAATTCTCAAAAGATAACAAATAAACAATTATAAATATATGCACCCATTTTTGAATAGTGCTTACGTTTAATTTTGAATTTATCATTCAATTAACAGTAGCATGTTTATTATATACAGTTTTAATTTATAAACAGGACTGATTCTTTTTTATCATGCAATAACAAATAAACTTAACTTTTTGTATATACACTTAGATATTTAATTGGAGAATTAGTATCAAGCGCTAAACAATAAGTGATAGAAATCTAGACCTTTGTCAATGTAATAGTTTAGTATTTCAGAAAAAGAAAAATGGAAATACGGGTATAAATTTGTAAACTAATAATGATTAAATGATGGTCAAATCAAGTCATAAAATTAAGACCCTAACAGTTTACAGTCGCTTATAGCACGTCTTTAGCGCCGGCGCAAAAATAAAATATAATTCTTTAATATAACACAAGCACAAAATGATTTTTCAAATGCTCCACATAAAACATAAATTTGAGTATTCTAATATCTTATAATGACGATTTTTAAGATAGTTAAATTTGCAAAAATTCTACGCCTTTCTACGTTCTCTACGCCTGAGAGTTTATCGCAATAATTCAAAGCTTTTTATTACGATTATTTTTAACATACACATAGGTGAATAATTTAAAAAGTGGATTGTATAAAAAACTAAAATTTATAAAAAATGGTAAAAAGTGTTTAAATACATATAAAAAATTATACTTTTAATAAATTGAAAAATCGAATAATCAAAAAATGTATGATTAAAATTTTTTTTTGTTTTTTTTTTTTTGTCAGTCCTGTGCCTAGCCTATCTTAAATCTATTCATCTGTAATATCGAACTCTTTATTTAAAGCACCTAAATCTCTATTATCTATCACACTTTTCAAATCCTGTCTGTTTAGAAGACCCACACACATTCTTAGCGTAGACCATATGGTATCAGACATTTGCGTACCTGAACCTAAGTTGGAAGGATCTCGTCCTTTTGCTTGTTGATTTAAAGCTATCAGGAAATGTTCAGCGGCTTCCCTAAACAAAACAGATATTAAATTAGTTACAAAATAAGCTCACGAAACATATATTTTTTAAATTGTCAGTGATATTCTTGTCAAAAAAAAAAAGAATAAAGAAAATCATAAACTACAGGAATTCTAACTATAGATTATCCATGATATCACAGGAATTACGTCACAAAAACAGTAAAAAAAAACTTAAAAATCAAATATTCCTAAACTTCAAATATTTTCATTGAAATCTGTTTTTTTGTTAATAGTAAGCACTGGCGACTGAGACAGGGTGGCACTGGGACAGTTAACTGCTAAAAAAAATTAATAAAAAAAACTGAATTTAAAATCTCATTCCTTCTTTAAAATTGCATTAAAATAGCTAAATATATATGCATATATTTACTTTTACTATTTCTAATTCAAAGATTTTTCATATAATTGTTAGAATTTAAAAATTTAGATCTAGAAAACAATGCTTAGGTGGACACTACTCGTAGTGTCCCAATGCACAGTGTTGCCATATACGATTTCTAATGTGTTTATCTATCAAGTAATAAAAATGAACTGGAAAAGGCAACAGCGGCGAGGTTTAGTGCGTATGTATTAGTGAATTTCGGCCGGTGTCCTTAGCTTAGTTCGTTTGTTTTGATTTGTGATAAGTACTCAAACCTAAATCTGGATACAGTGCCTTATAATTAAACTAACGTGTTTAACTATAAAACAATATTATTAATAAAATATATTGGTCCTCATTGGCCAAAACTGAATATTTTACAATCGAACAAAAATGGAAATAGAACATTAATAGAGAGCAGTAAAAAACAATGGTAAAAATTTAGATTGGGGCACCCAAAGCTACAATTTTTTTAACAACCGATGATTGAGCTATCTGTAGCTCGGAGTATAATAAAAAAAATATATAATAAAAAAGATTTTACTTTCAAGTTGTGCTTGAAATTGTGATTTGAAAGCGAAATATTTTTAATTATTTTACTTTTTATTATAGTCAACTTTAGTCATCAAACTTTTTTACCAACTTACTCATCGCGTTATCGAGAAGAATCGTATTCCCTCTACCTTGATACATTGTGTATATCAATACTAAATATGTTTCAGAGGCCATATTGAGTTGGATTGGGGGCCAGGTATTTAAAAATCATAGAGGACGGGTGGGAGAAATTCTGAAAATCATTGAGAACCTATGGAAGAAATTCTGAAAATCATTAAGGACAGGGATAGTGGAGAAATTCCGACATTTTTTTGAGGACAAGGGGGATGGTGATTCCAAAAAAACAAGGGGCAGAAATTTCATGCGAGCAGTTTAAAACTTACTGTTGGGCCGGATGCAGCCCGCGGGATCTATGCTGGACACCATTGCAGTACATGGATCAAAAAGTGTCCCCCCAAATATTTTACCCACCAGCCGCTACTGATAGCATGTATGATAAATATACAGTGCGATCATTAATTTCTGAACGTTATGTAATACTTGAAGGAAACATTTAGTTATCAAACTTATTTCCAAGGACATGTACAAATAGGCGTACATTTTATTTTTATTATTTTATACGAATTAATTATTAAATAAACACTATTTTTCTCTACACGCCAATGAGTTGATAACAAATATTAAGTTAGCAACAGATTTCCGTAGTTCCTCGGGTGAGTTCGGGCCAACGAAATAATCTGATTGGTTCTTTGTTAAATTGGTATTTTCAGCTGTGAATTAGAATACAGTTTTGATATTTTAAAACCCATTGTTTACCATTATGTAACGCTCAGGAATTAATGAACGCACTGTATAAAGATGTCCAAATTTGACTTTCCGATTTAAATTTAATAATAAAACACAAAATACTTGAATATTATAATTTTATTATTATATTTTAAAGTAGAAATGTTGCGGTTAATAATTTTAAAAAAATCAAAATGTGCTTCGTCGCTAAAGATTATTTAAAAAAAAAAAATCGTAAGTTTCTTGACCTTTTTCTGAGACCAAATTAACAAACATCCGACGTGACAAGTGATCTTTCTTTAAATTGTTATGCAAACTCGATTTTATAATATTCACTTCCTATGAACGTTTACGAATTGACATTTTCGGGTTTGCAACAAACATGTTGTCTGTTAACTTCTACTGACCCAGACTGTTTTACTTGACTTCTGTTTTGTCTCGTCTACGTACATTGCAACCTGATTAATTATGAACAGCAAAATCAAATACATGCTCATTTTACAAGAAAAAATGATATAATCAGACCAAAATACGTAAGATTGACCAAATCAAGGCAGTCCTTCAATTATTTTGGTATCTTATTTTACAACATACTCCCCTTGGCAATAAAGAAGTTAAACAACCAGCAATTCAAAAAGACTGTAAAAACATATTTAATAACTAAAGCATTTTATAACTTTGACCAATACCTCCCTAATAATTTTAATGACTTGTAATGTAATTTTGTAACTTTATTTTTAATGTTAAATTCAATGTATTATTGTTTATGCTATGTTTATTTGTAGTATTTTTTTCCCATTATTACTTTTATTAACTTCTGACGTATGTAAAAATATTTTGTATTTGTTAACATTAATAAAATTATTATTATTATTATTATTATTTGTCACTATAGTACAACATTCAATGAAAATAAGTATAAATGGCGGCCAATTTAAATCGGAAGGTCAAATTTGGACCTTTATATTAATGAAAAAAAAAAAACAATTATAATTTTATTTATCAAGAGTTTTGACTAGTTTAAACTTGTATAAAGTAAAAATTAAGATTTTTTTGCTTCTATTGGCAGTATTGACATATTAAATGTTCACATGACGACACAGCATTTAGCCATATTTGATTATATGTATCAGATTGACTTATGAAATTCTTTATTCTTAAAGCATTAGATTTTGCATTTACTACCAAATTATATACAATATTAACAGCTCAAAAGCTGACTGCACAGTATAAACGGTGAAAATTCTATGGTGTCCGGGATTTGAACCCGCGTTTCTGTGCTCCATAAGCAACCCTACATATCTACTACAACAATACCTCAAAAGTTTTCTGGCACATTTAGCTATAATAATAATAATAATACTGACTTGTAAGCTCCTAGATTGATGCACGTTATCCCCACATTGTACCTGGCTCGTATAAAACCAGGTGAAATTTGTAAAGCATTGTGGTATGCCTCGACGGCTTCTTCTGATCTACTTCCATTAGCTAACGTTGCTCCTAAACGATTCCATAGTCTAGCATCCTGAAAATAAAATTGAAATAATAAATATATATCAATATATGATATTACTGAGAAGAAATGCTGTTTATAAATAATTTATTTATACTTTGCGTGCACAATAATATCATTGTTACACTGAAAACAATTTAACAATAGAAGCTATTGTTAAACTGTTTTTGGTGACTTTTTATTTTAAGAGATTGGCAGTATTACTCGTCTACGGCGTGTCATTGATAACTTAAAATATTTTAAAATGTCTATTTAATACAATTTGTAAGTATTTCCATGTCAGATAATTATTTTATAATATTATTATTAAGAAAATTCAAAAAGTAAGTTTGTTGTTTTGCTTCTGTAAAATTACTGTTGTGTTATCATAGAAATTGTTTTATTATAAATTGTTGCTATGGTGACCGCATTTCACAAAAATCCCTAGATTGTATTTCGATATTTTTTATAAATAAATTTTTTAAATTTCTATAAAATAAGTGATGCAAAGTATAAAAAATAGTATATTATGCTCGTTTAATAAGACGTATTGTCACACTTATTTCTTTGTAGCACTCCTCGCTGCGCTCGTCTTACTCCAAACAACTTGTGTGACACTACATCGTCTTATAAAACTCGCATAATGATATACTATAGTATTATGTCACAAGCGTTAAACGGGCATTTATAAAGGAAAGTTGTACGACAACCAGTACATTAATACAAAGGCGTACAACATAAAGCCGCCAAGATGTCTCAAATCCCAAATCAAGAATTTGCCCTGTAACAAATGTTTTCAAATTCTAAATCTTGCGCCTCTTTCCGACCGTCAACTTCGAGATGATGTAATAGTGTCATTTCGTGTGTTAACTACTAAGTACAGTTGTGTTTTGTCTAATCTTTTTATGTTAAGTGAGAATAAATATTTTTGATGTTATTATTTTTATAGTGGGAAATACGTTTCTGAAATTAAAAAAAAAATAATAATGCCATTTATCAATATGTCGTCACCCTAGAGTGCAAATGTTCTAAATCCACTTTTGGGCGATATGGAGTTAGATATGTAAAAATATATTTTAGAATTCAATTGACCTGTATCTGCTACGAAATGTGTGGTTTAATCAAAGGAACCCAGAATCCCATAAATTCAAAATAGTGCAAATATAGGCTTGCGTGGAACTACACGCAATATACGAACAGAAGCAATATTAGTCTCCAGACCAATATTGACTAACAATGATATTTTACTAGAAAACTGAAATTAAAATATTATTCAAGTTGATTTTGAATGTCTTCTTTTGCACCCCTTGTTTGCGAGATGCATCTTAATGTAATAAGTTCAAGGCAAACAAGAGGGGAAACTGTTTTTAAGGAGTTTACCGAAAGAAGATTAAATTTGTGAATCGTCTATCACAAAAAAATATTTCAATAATAAAATGAAAAAATTCAAATATTGGGTATTATTATATTAGTTGAGCTAAGGATAGCTAAGGTCCGCAAATAAACTAGGGTATACTTAGATGTAGCTAAGTGGGTAACTATTCAGGGTCCCCAAGTGGTAAATACGTGCGAGAGTTGATTACACAAGGTGGGATTCATAGGAGTTCAGATGCACTGTGTCTTATTGCCAATTAACTAACAAGCAAATGCTAAAAATAACTATCTAATTTTAATCAAGCATTAAATATCATTTAAATAATTAACTGATGATTTATTAAAAGCAAATTTATGTTACGATAATTAGAGTGTTGGGTAATATTTCATTTTAAAAGGAAAAATTTTAATTTAGAAATTATTTGGTCAAAGAGATAGGAAAAGGATAAATAAAAAAGATGACCTTCCACCACTATTTTTCAATGTACGGACAATAAAGGAGTAATAAAGTAAAAGAGTTAATAAATTAACCCAAATGTAATAAGCAGGATAAATCAAAATTTTAATTTTAGGTTTTCTCGCCATAATTCTCCCAATATTTACCCAATCAAAAAAATGTTCTCAAAGAAAAGATTTGTCTTCTTATTCTTAGATATTCGGGAGATAATGTGCCAACAGAATATCCTCAAAATATTGCCAATGACCTCAACGATCTTAATATCCATTGCAATGCCACACACTGCAAGACCCTAATGTGCAAAATTTTAAATGAGAGATAGAATAATAATGTATTTTATTAATATTGTTCGTAATGCCATAATTTATAAGTCAACAGTCGAGTATTTTTAAAACGGAAGAAGGATTAAGACAGGGTGGAGGATTAAGTCCAACGGTGTTAATAACATTTACGGATGCAATTATAAAAAAGTGTAAAAACGAAACAGCAAAGTATGTTAAATGTTAATGTTCCCGTGTAAACACACGGGAACATTTTTAAATTTCAACACAAGAAATATTGCAAGAAAGTGTGGGAATGTTTTTTGAAAAATCGTGTTTTTTGATCTCTAGAATAATCTAGAATAATTTAGATAATTATCATAACAGTATATAGTATAAGTTTGATTTAGTATTAATTATTATTTGGGTATTTACATTTTTTATTGTTATATTATTTTGTTTTCGATTCCTGCAATAGTCTGCCTAGCTCTGTAATTAGTTCTGTTAGTGAGAATATTAAAAAAAAAAAAGGTAATTGTCTTACTAGTACATTGTTTAATTTCTATTAAATATTACGTTTTATTTTTAATTATTTATATATTATTTTGTGACATTTTATGTCATCTCTTGCTTGTACCTAAGAACTGTGATAGAAAACTAACTTATCGATCTAACTGCGAAAGTAATTGTAAGAAATTGATTTGTCGGGTAGCGAAAGATTGTTCACCAGGGCCAAATAACAAGAGCAAGTTCTCATATATCGAAACTAAAAATACGTGCTTCGTTGAAACAGATTTTCCGCTGTGTCGCGAAAAGAAGTTTTGTAGGAACTATAAATTTAATCTATTTTTAATTACTTATACTTACATCAGGCCTTATTTGCAAAGCTGTTCTAAAACAATCTACAGCTTTATCATATTCGTTTGAAAGATTAAATAGAACCCCGAGGCCACACTGGACTTCATAATCAATATCTACAGGATTTCTATGAACTGCTTTCATATACATATTTTGGACTTCTTTATGCTGGTCCCTAAAAAAAAAATAAAAAGAAAACATTAGATACAATGAATAAAATTCCAGTTATTAAATTCGTTCGCGATTCTTTTGAGATTAACACTTAAAGCGCAGACTATGTTACTGGCAACTTTGTGGTAAGAGTGGTTGTATTAAACAGAGAGTTATTTACAGAACCAGCACCAAAGGAAATATGTCACACGCGAATTCGGTAAAAAATCTAGTTCGGTAGAATTCGGTAAACTATTATTTTGGTAATTTACTGCAACTCACAACACTGCATAATACTAAAATTAGAAAAATATTATGTAATTGTAATCGTAAGCAGATCGCTATTTTCATGAAAAACATCAAAAGATTTGTTTGTTATTTTTCAATTAAGTTCAAGTTTGTACAAACATCCGCGGTTTAAGTTGGATGTTTGTTATTCGACAGAAGTAATACGAACGCGCATGGTTCTCCAACCTGTCAGGGATTAAACCCATTCACGCTCAATTATAAATACTTACTGTGACATGAATAGAGGTATTGAGGCATCATATTTATAATCCTGAGGCACTAAATCTTTATATTTCGGATTATTCTGTAACCATTTCGCCAAAGTGTGACAGGATAAGTTATTGTAATTTTCATTAGTATAACAAACGGCTAATGCCATAGTTGCCTCTAGATTAGTAGGATCTAGATCGACACAATGTTTTAAAGCTGAAATTGCTTGAGGATCTTGTTCATTTTCAGCTTGTGTTGTGCCAAGATATTGCCAAACTTCTGGATTTTCTGGATCTTGTTTCGCAGCTGATTCAAAACACAAAACAGCTGACGGAAGATCATGTTTGGCTAACTTTTCTTTCCCAATTTCGAAGGCATTTGGTACATCTTGCATTGGATTATCCTCAGTGAATGAGTATTCCTATAAATCAAATTTTTTTCTTACATAAAATAAATCACTCGGTGAGTTTCACAAATATAAGTTTAACGTTCTCTATACGTATTTCGGCAGTAACGCCATCTACAGGAGTTCAAATTACAAACTAAACTTATTTTTAACAGATACATACAGTGTAACAAAAATTAATGGTAAGGAATACAAGTATAAACAAAATTAGCAGATAAGGGAAATGTAAATAAATATTTTACAGTTGAGTTTTAATCTCCATAAATATTAATTTTAGTAGGTTTTCTATTTGTTATTATTCAAAATTACCTTATAAGGATTGTAGGTATCAGTATATTCTGAAATCCAAGGCAACTCTGCCGACTCTTCATCTGACAATTTCTTCCATTCATCGTGATACTTTCCCCAAATTTCTTCAGAGCTAAGTTTATTCTCAACGACTCTTTCGCGATATTCATCCGCCCATTTTTCATCCAAAAATTGTTCTTCCTGTCTGGTACTGTTAAACTCATCTACCCATGAATTTGCTTCTTCATCCTCTTCTTCTTTTTCTCCAATTACTTTGCAATTTTCAATCAATATATTTCCTTCCCCCACCTGACTCATAAATTTCATAAACTGAAACAACGGTAAATACATAATTATATAGATGAAAGGAGAAGGATGAAAGTAAAGAAAGTAGAATTAGATGCCTGAAAAAGCATAGATAAAAAGGGAATAGTGTGTTATGGGCATACATGGGCAAATAGTATATTAATTCATTGGAATTGAATAACAAAATGAATTTCTATAGGAAGAAGAACAAGAGGTAGACCCAAAAAGTCGTTGAGGAATGAAGTGAATTTGGAAATGAAAAGAGCTGGCCTGAAAGACGGAGAGTGGGAGAACCGATCGAAATTGATAATTTAGTTGATAAAAGGAAGGCAGAACCAGCTGTAGAAGTCTTATATATAGTCATGCGGCGTTTAACGACGTGAATACGTTCTAAGAAATAAATGATTAAGCGATTTTGAGTTGTGTAAACTTCATAGAATGTACATACACAAATCTAGATAATATAGCCCAGCCTTTCCCAACCTTTTTTCATGGCGGACCGGCAAGCGACCTTGAAAAAATTCGCGGACCGGCAAGTATAGAAAGTAATGTGTATCGCAAAAGTTTTATATTTTTTATTGCACTGATTACAAACACACAAAAAAACAACAAATAAAAAATCACATATTATTAGTGAAAAAAAAATATTATTACTTAAACAAACTAACTGATTAAGGACCGAGATTTTCATCTCAAAATTAAGTGGGTTATAGCTTATTAGGCAAATAGTTGCATAGTAAAAAAAAAATCTCGCGGACCCGCAAAAAAATCTCACGGACCGGCTGTTGCGAAATACTGGTATAGCCTTAAGGTAATTATGTTTTGTTTTGTTTCAAAAGGTTTTCAAAGGGTTTTCAAAAGGTGCAACTAGCCATATCTAAATTATTGAAAAAGCAAGCTGCAGCAATAATGTTTTTGCTTTTAACTGTTTTGACTAATCTGTGTGCACCCAACCGTCGTAAATGCAGTCCGTCATTGGGCGAAACGTCTTTATGCGGTGCATGACTATATAGTGTTTTTACGTTAAGAATATAGTTGCGCAATACTATCCCGTTGCTACAGTTCTTAAAATGAAAATGGACCCCTTCCGGGGCAGTATTACTCAACACATTTTGGTATTGTTTGTATTATATTTATAATTTTATGATACAAAGTATAATTTAATAACAATAAATATACATTTAATGAAAACCGAAATGTCAGAATAACTAGGCAACATTCTACAGGATTGCCAACTGTTAATCAGTAAACGACACTATGTTCAGATTATGTTTACCGTCATATGCCTAGAGGACTGATACTGTTCAGTTGCCGAGATATGAAAACTAAATATTGCACAACTATATTTTTACCGTTAATGAACTTTATATGAAAGTTTTCCTAAATTTAGCTTATTAAAATTATAATAATAAACACACATACAAATTTCTAACATTACTAACTCTTTAAAATTTCCTTTTACCTTTGAATATTGAAACTTTGGGTCTTTGACTGTATCGACTAATTCCTTAGCTGTTTCCTGAACACTCTTTGCATCTTCGGAAAGATCAAACTGAGATGCCTCAACAAACTGATCAGCCCATTCTTCTCCTAAACCTAACTCATGGGTATCTGGTCCTTGAAAGTGAGACGCATGCTGTGATTCAGCCCAAATGGCGTCTTGATCAGGCGTCTCCTGAAAATTCAATTTATGAATTAACAATTTAAAAAATCAGACAACACAGAAGTATGTACAGTATACAGGCCCAACTAAATAAGATATAAAATTGGAAACAAAGAATTCAAATATGATTATAAAGGTATTCCAGTTATATCAGATTTTTATAATAATAATTAAAATTCATATAGTCTCTGGCTATTGACTTTTCCTCCAATTTTTTTAGGAAAAGTAAAAAAACTAATATGCCTATCTTTGTCTTCTCTTGAATGACGGCCAAAAACACTACAATTTATTCTACTTCTATAATTTTTCACAACTTCTGTCGACATTGTATCAAAATTTTAACACTAAAATATACGTAACGAGTTCAAACTGTACTGCAGTATGTAATACAATAATTTGGCCACTAGTTAGCATATTTGAGCGTGTCACTTCTCAATAGAGTTAGTTAGTTAAAATTTTTGCCACACAGCTACGATTGCTATTTGCATAACTTCTCAATAGAACCATCAACATAGATATATGGAAGAAATACTGTATGCGTATTTTTTGACTGCCTAAATATTTGATAAAAATAAATAAATACATGGTTATTTGACCAAATCTGTTTATTTTATTCACCGATGTTCAAATATTTTAAACGATTCCTTTTTCGACATGTAAAAATAAAATTTGTAGCTTTTTCCCCTCTCAACCTTAATTTTACTCAAACACCAAGATGCGACTAATAATAAAGTCAGAGACTTTGCAATTATAGACTACTCACAGTCCTAATCTCGTTATTTGTGCTTATTTCTACGCAATAACAATTTTTAAATTAATTATCTGTAAAACATAAATCAAACAAAAACAAATCAATAAACCTTAAATAGCAATTGAAGAAAAGTGTTAAAACAATAACAATTAAGTGTTAAAATTAGATAATAAAGTCCTGTATATTCATTTTTTTTATATAATAATTACCTCAAATTTTTTGCCAGCCTCTAAATATTGTAAGGCCCATATGTCATCGTTCAATTGATCTTTGATCCGAGACGCTGGAACAGGTGGCTGCACAAAACGCTGACTTTCAATCTCTCGCATCTCTTGCAAAAGACCTATACAAGAAAAAAAGATACAAAAACTTGTCATGGAAGGAATTACGCAACTGTCAAGAAGTACCAATGATACTTGTATAGCTAACAGGATGATGATTCTAAACATTACTGCAACTACAAGTCTCGATATTGACATCACAAAATTAAATTATTAGAAAGAGGTTAAAACTACCAGTGATGTTCGATTAAAAAAATCTGTGAAGGGAAGCATTAAATAACTATCAGGAATTATTCTGATAACACCTGCACGGCTAACAAATTGAGATGAAACGTAAGTGCATTTAAATGCAAGTCTCAGTATTGACATCTCGAAATCTAGTTACGAATACATTTAAGTAATACTTTTAGGCTATTGTCAATGTACATTTAAGAGAATCAACCCGTTTAACACCATCTGATCATAAGTCTGTTGGGATCTATCATCTGTCGATCCAAGTATTTGTGTGCAGAAGTCAATTTAGTATACTCAAAAGTTATATTAGGTTAAATAACTTACTGTCCATTTGAAAAGTTTGGGGTACAGCTCTAGTTTCCTGTAGAAACTGTTCGACCAATTGATCTGCCTCGGATGAGAATTGTTGATTATATCCATGGCTTTCTCGAAATGTTTGATCGGAGGATAAATGACTACTAAATTGTGCTAAGGGATTGACGTTGCCACAGTCAGCATCCGCTAAATTACGGTATGCCATTATTGGTGAACTAAAAACAGATAGGTCACTCACAATGTAAACAAAGTTTTTTACGAATTACATACTTTTATATATTATTAGTTAATAAGGTCTTAAAACTAGCAACATTACAGATTTGTTTACAATTAATATTTCATTAAAAATAGGTTTAAGATTACGACAAATTTTAACGTTAAATATTTTAGGTTATCGTGATAAATAGATGTATCAAAGTTCACCCAGGATGACAGCTTGGAGGTGCGTTTTTTTGTTCAAATCCCCGCTCAAAAACAAACGAAATCAGAAACCTTCATAAGTTTTTCCAAATTTTTTCTTTTAATCGTTATATAATAAAATATAGGTTTAAATATAAGTTAACGACATATTTTTCTTCATTACTGAGCGTGTAACTTAATAAATCAATATACTCTGTTTCGGTTAATTATAAAAATATATTCCATAATTAATTCAATTTTAAAATATAATTATTATATAAAATTGTCTGTAAAACACTCTAAACAATGCTTATTCGTTGTTCGAAATATCGGGACTAATTCTAATTTAGAATTAATCAACAGGTGGTATATTATATAATTGTATTTTATCTATATATTTTAACGATTATTTACATCTTCTGTAAATAAACATACAAAGTGTCTTGAAGCATATAATTACAATTTATAATCTATATATCATTTAATCAAAATATTTATATTTTTGGATTTTAGGACCAAATTTTCAATTTATTATTTTATTACAGAATTTAATTAAGTTGACTCTGATTTAAAAAAATAATAATAGACCTATTCAGTAAAATATTGTATGGTATAATAAAAATGTAAAAAAGTGTGTTGTTAAAGTTGTTTTTAATTATTTTCAAAATTAGGTGCGTTTTTTATAGCGATTTTATGGCTACTTATGTTATAAAAAATCTTCCTTTTTCCTGCAGATTTGTAATAATTCATATTGAATATTTAAAAATAAGAGAACCATTAAAAACCAATACGGTACAGGGTACCCAAAAAATAGTTTAGTAAATAAAATGCAATTCCTCTACCTAGTACATTTATAGCCTATGCACAGTCCTAATCCCGCTATTTGTGCTTATTTGTGCGCATTTTCAATTTTGAAAAAATTGTCTATTTATAAAGTATAAATCAAACAACAAAAACAAAACAATAAACCTTAAATAATAATTGAAAAAAGGGTATAAAATAATAATAATTAAGTGTTAAAATTAGATTATAAAGTCCTAGAATGAATAAACGTCAGAATTATTTCGACATCACGTGACCTGTACGCCATTTTAGCAACTAACTATCTGTCAATAATATTATTTTCAAATATAAACAATAATATTAATTTATTAAACGACTACTTTAGATACAGGCAGGTTAATTATTTTGAAAAATTATTACAAAAATAATCTCTTAATATAAAGTTAACAGTACCCTCTTTTGTTTTCTAGGTCAGAAACATTGGCAATATGTGGAAATATAACACATTTTCTCAAATTCGACTAAAGTTTGAGATACATAAAGTGATTTTATATTAAAAACCTTTTTAAGGTTTTTTGTTACTGTTTCAAAAAGATGCATAAATCCAGAAGACTAAAGATTACTGATATTAACCCGAATTTAATATGTGTGTTGTGTTCGGGATACCTCATCGATGCTACAACTATCATTGAGTGCTTGCATTCCTGTAAGAATATTTGTTTTTACTCACATTTCACTTTATCATAACTGTTAATCTGGTTTAATTTAAGGTATGGCTTTAAATGTTAGCATAAGTAAAAGATAACCTTCGTTTACTATGGCCTTTCAGTATTGCTTGCTCTTATTAACCACTCTTCTACAATAACTAAATATATTAATTCATGCATGATCTTTTAAACTACAATTTTAAGTGTTTTAATATTATAATCCATAATATATGTTAATTGTAGGTTTGTCATCCCTCCGCATCTAAATTTAACACTTTATATTTGCCTCCGAACCTAAAAGACTTTATCCTCATCTATTTGTACATATTATTCTATGTAATACCTTTGTTTTTGTTTAATGTTTCCCATTGCTTAATAATAAAATGTAGATTTTCATGTTGGGCGCCAAAGAATCTAATCTAATTGGGAAAATAGGCAGTTCTTTAGGACTTTAAGGACAGTATGAAATTAGAAATTAGTGTATTATTTAGAAATAAGAGACTTGTTTAAATATTCTTCAAAAGCAGACAATTTAAATTTGTTATTTATAAATCTGTTTACCATTATAAATAACTTTTTAATTATAATTTATGTAAATTAAGACTTTTGACACATATTGTTGGTCAAAAAAGTGCGTACAAAACATGAGGAAAGGAAATATTTGCGTTAAAATGCTTCTAAATATTAAAAATTTATTATTATTTTTTATTTCAATATAACAACATAAATGTTCTTAGTTTAAATACAAAATTACAAAAGAATTGCACATTTTTCGCAAGAAATGTGTATTCGCAAATATTTCTATAATATAATTAAGAATACTTCAGTAATGCACAAGAAAAAAGTCTGCATACAAGAATAAATATGATACATGAACTTTCAAAGTACCGTCTGGTATTAGCAGTCATCAGTTTCGCATAATTCTTAGTGTCCAAGGATTTTAATAGTGAAAACGTAGTGTTGTGTCCTGGAATTTAATAATAGGTTGAAAATATAAAATTATCAATTTAAATAATAGCAAAATCGAGTTGTGAGCTAACAATACAAGTGCGACAATTAATAATAAAATTGTGTGATGATGTTAAAACCTTTAGAGAAATGGGAATAGTAAATTCGACAGTACAAAGGGTTATGGACAACTTTAAATCTACTGGAACATCGAAATCTTGTTCAGGGCTTCTTGGGATATTAACTGCTAAAGAAGAAATCTAAATAAACAGAAAAATATAACATAATCCAGAAATAAGTGCCGCTAATGTATACGCTAAAATATTGACGTAATACCGACCATATTACTCCTGACTATACAGATTGAAAACATGGTCATGAAACCTGGGGGTTTATTCTGTAACTTGTCAACAGTCACTTTCAAGGCCACTTTTTGCATACTGTACTGTTGAAATTTCGACAGGACACTGTAAAACGAATTGTTGAAAAACTTAAGAATAGATTCTCTGGAACCCAGGCCTAGGTTCAACTCGACCTATCGCGCCATGCTGATGGTGATTTGCAGAACCACATTTAGAAAAACCACAAGAGTTCTGGAATAGAGTACTCATCATGGATAAGAATAAATTTAATTTATTTGGTAGTAACAGCTGCACAATTCTTTGATTGCACCAAAATGTATGTTCCACTGTTAAACACGGTGGTGGAAGTGTGATGGTGTGGGGCTCAATTGCAGCGAATGGCATCGAAAAAACTACAGTTCATTGAAGGTACCATGGACAAAAACGCCTACCAAAACATTTCGAAAGAAAATTAGAAAGAAATTTTAAAATATGGCGTTAATACATTAGGATTAGGCAATGGGTACATTTTGCAACAGGATAATGGTCCGGTATTGCGCTAATATTGTGACGGAATGGTTGCTGTATAATGCCCTATGGTGCTTCATACCCTGACCCTATCACGTGACCACAGTCCAAGAGAGCATCTGTGACAATTGGTTAGAAGACGCATTGTCCAACACCATATCAGCAAACATCTAAAGGCTAAGCTATTAGAAGAAAGGGAAAAAATTACCGCTGAAGACCAGTTAAGATTAAATATCCATACCAGTTAATCATGAATAAAAGGCGCAAATAGCCATCGTTGCTGTGTGTTAAAAAATTTAACTAACTAGCATGAATAAAAGATTACAAGAGGTTAAAAACAAAAATTAACATCCATAAAATAAAGTTTCTTTTTAAAAAAAACGTATTAACCTTTAGATTTTATATGCAGACATTTTTTATCGTGTATTATTGAAGCATTATTACTTATTTTATTGATGAATTCGCAAGAAATGTGCATTTCTTTTGTAATTTTGTGTTTAAGTTAAGTATAATTTTTGTTGTTATACTGATAAAAATATTATATTCTTCATATTTAGAAGCATTTTCACGGTAATATTTGCTGTCTTCTGCTTCGTACTCATACTTTTTTGATCGACTGTATTTAAAATCAAGATTTTCTGACATGTAATTATCAGTTATTTATATTAATAACTTTATAAACAGAACAACCAATTTATTTACTTAAATATTTAAATTACAGTGTAACATATTAAACTAGAAAAGTAAATTCTGTTTATATTTTGTTGTGTTACTAAATTTAAATAATTTGCAGTTAAATATATATAGATGCTTTGGATTTGACTGCCACAAAACCTATCTATGTGCTTAAAACTATGTCTTTAATTAAAATACAGTACAAGTTCGAAAATTCGGATGCCAGAAATCCGGACCGCATGAGAATCCACCCTTTGAAACCCAGCGACTTTTTTAAATCTCACAGAAATCGCAAGAAATACTGAATAGTTGTTTTTAGAATTTTATTTGAAGTAGTTTTGTTAATAAACTGAAAATACGTATAGTAGGACCTCCATATATATCGAAGTCGGTAGTTCCATAAGAAAAATTCTATATATATAAACTTTAATAAATAGAAATGAACTTTTTCTTCAATAGAAATTACATATGTTATGCACATTGTCGGTCATAAGTAGAGAAACATTTTAAAAATTATAATAGTTTTTATTGACTGAAAAATTTGATTTTTTGTATCCTTGTTAGGAAGTGTCATTTAGAAAAGAAAAAAAAAATATAAAAGGACATACAGTAAATTTAGTTGCTGAATGCGGCCCGCGGCTTAACAAAGGTTGCTAACCCCTACTCTAGCTTATTAGTTTTATGACGCGTTGTCCGTCTTCATTCGGTTCAAGTAAAACATCCGTTTTCCTGTCCACACGATACATTTTGCATTATACAGTGAGATCATTAATTCCTGAGCGTTATATCACTTAACAGAAACATTTAGTTATCAAACTTATTTCCAAGGACATATACACATAGACGTAAATTCGATTTTTATTACCTTATATCAATTAATTATTAAATGAACACTGTTTTTCTCTACACGCCAATGAGTTAACAATAAATATGAAGTACGGAAAGGATTATCGTTGTTCCTCGGGTGAGTTCGGGTCAACGAAGTCAACTGATTGGTTCTTTGTAAAGTTGGGACTTTCCAAGATTATTAAAGTAAAGGTTGTCTCATAACTTCTGACCAATCAGAGCGTGAGAGGGAATACGTCACATGTCTGTTTAGGTCAAACTAGCATACAAAATTAATATAGATGTTGCAGATGTTTAAATATTTTTACTGATTATATTCATAATAGATATTTATTTCAAGACAGTTCTACTGAATAAATTATAAATAAATTCCTAATGAAATTTTGTAATGATTTATATAAAATTTAAGATGATAGGTATTTGTATTATAGTTAATAAATAACAATAAAATCGAATACAAATATAATTTTAGGTATATTTGAATAAAAATAGAAAAACAAATTGCTATAATAATATAGTAATTAATAAAATTGGAGGTTATATCTGTTTTTAAAAACGGCTGGACGTATTTTAACGAAATTTGGTACAATAGAGTAGAACCAGGATTCAAATATAGGCATGGTATCTCAAAATTTTCTTTCTTAGGGGGTGTTTCTGGGTTAAAACTGGTACTAAATTATTTAAAATATTTCCTTTATAAACAGAACTATCTTAATAGTGTTATTGTATAGTGTTAAAAACTATACAATAAATATTGTTTATAAGAAAACAAATCTTATTTGTTCTTTGCATTTTTTCAATTTGTTGAATATTAAGGTAGTTACGGGCGGACACCCTAAAACTAAAATATTGAAATATTTCACTTATTATTCAATTCACATCAAAAATGAATGTAATAAAATTTATTTAGAACGAAGAAATATTCCTTTCAAAGAAAAAATAAATTAAAACGAGTAGAAAATCAAAAAATTAAACTATATTTTTATATTTGTAGACAAAATTCAAACTTCACGTGTATATAACATATACGATAAACAAAGGCTGACGCCCCGTTAGCAGACAGATGACGCGTAGCTTCGTTATTTACCCCCACCACTACAAGTTACGAGACACCCTTTACTTTAATAATCTTGGGGACTTTCAGCAGTGAATTGGAATACAGTTTTGATATTTTTAAACTCATTGTTTACTGTTATGTAACGCTCAGTAATTAATTATCTCACTGTACATTTTAAATGATCAAGTCGTAGAGTATAGACCGTGCATTAGATATCTTAATAAATAATAAAAATGTGTCCATGAAAAGAAATGGCAACAAAATTACACAAATATTTAATTTTTCATTTAAATGAATTTGTATTAAATATCAGCTTACAAATTTTGGATATAATGTGCCAAACAAACATTCAAAAATGGAGTTCGACTAAGTTATTTGGTTTTGAGCGCTTATTATTCGCCTATTGAACTTTCGGATATCAGATACTTCAAGTGATTTTCTGAGTTTTTGATGCCTGCTCTTCAAGTAATTTTCTGCCCCCCTCATCAAGTTATTTTGTGAGTCTCTTCTCGCTGCTCAATTGATTTTTAAATATATGCTTTCCGCTCGTCAATTGAATTTCTGTATATCTGTTTTCCACTCATCGACTGTTTGGGAAAATATTGCAATATTATATTTACTTATTTATGACAGTCAACTTGTTATAACATACACTCAAGTTTAGGTGGACCGGTTAGATTTCGCCGCTTTCTGATCAGAGTCTTTCTATTCTTAGCCGGATTAAATTGGATCAGGCTCTTAATATAAGGTGACCATTCGTCCCGCATTTTGATTTGGTGTCCCCAGGGCCGAATGTTGTTCTGTACTTATATTTGGGAGGTGAAGACCTTTTTTTTTTTTGCTCTTTACTTATATTTGGGAGGTGATGACCTTTTTTTTGTTTGCTCTTCACTTGTATTTCGGAAGTGACGACCTTTTTTTGCTCCGTCCCGCATTGCCTTCTCCAAGAAAATGGTCACCCTATCTTAATATATCTTGTATATAATCTATTCCAAACGTTTAAGTAGAACTAAACAGGATTTTTATTTTCTTAAGTTGACATGAGCTCATTTTTTAACGATCGAATGAGGCTTTTCTTAAATAAGATTTTCAAAAGCCTAATTCATTATACTCTGTTCGGAATCAAAGAGTAGTAATCATGCAATGTTCACTTGATAATTTTGTCGAACTCTCGTCGTTGGTTGGCTGTTGAGCCGTTAAATTTGTACGAAAGCCAATAGGGTGGCGACTTCAATCTATCACGTGATTTTATTACTATTTCTCGGTTGCAGTAGCGTAGTGGTCAGCTCAATCGCTTTATAAGTGCGGGGCCGTGAGTTCGATTAGGCATTATGCCATACGAAATAATAAATAATTACTATTTCTGCATTTCGAACAGGGTATAGTTAAAAAATACTAGAATTCAAAATCTAGTTCCGCTTAATGGCACGTATAACCCCCATAGATTATACAATCTGAAATAAAACTGGTAACAATCTATGTATCAAAATTTGCAGCGAATATTTATCTATAATGGTCATAAGAGAGACTCTATCTGGCGGAATTATGTTGAACTAACCAAATAGACAAGTTTGTTATTGTTCTGACACACTTGTTACATTTGTTTGGATTTTTAGATTTTGTATCTGTTTGGCATAAGCAGTGATGGGCGTGTAAGTTACATGATGTAAGTTACCTCATTGTTGACGCGTAAACAACCGATGTAAAGTAAACACAAAAACTCTTGTAAACAATGTAAACAATGATTTAGACATGCGCACTTGTTTTGAATTACAGAACCTCATTATCAATACATTTTTATAAATAATAAAATTTGAATGAAACGATTTTAAATGAAAAAGTAAGTATATAAAATTAGGACAAGCCAATATACATGTTAATAAAAATCGAATTTGCATACAAATTAGTAAATATGAATATGAAAAATAAAAAACTTTTTTCTTTAAAAAATTCAGTCTAATTTTTTTAATAACAAAATACATTAAATTTTACCTTTAAGAAAATCAGCCTATATTTTTTAATAACGAAAATATTCATTGCAAATTCTGCATAACGCCTTATATTTTCTTACATTTTCTTTAATTAAAACAAAACCTAGTTCTTCAGAACTATTCCTTCGGTTTCTTCCCACCATTTTTTTAATAAATTTATTGTTTTGAACTGAATATACTTGTTCATTAACTCTATATTATTCGTATTAAATAACTAAAACTAACCTCATTATTTGACAGTTTACAAAGTTTACATTGTTGACAAGTTTACCAATTGTTTACATAAGTTTATACGTAAACGTAAACAATTAAAGTTTACTTGTAAACGCCCATCACTGGGCATAAGTGTGATATTTATTAAGAAAACTCAAATCAAGACAAAAATATTAATAAATTCTTTATAAATGTCAGATTACAACGTTATGTCCGTTGTATGTTATATATGTCAAAAAGTTGTTATTGTCTATTTGGTTAGTTTCAATTTTGCCATTTTGGCGCTGCATTCTTAAAAGGGGTTACCTATCCTAAAATACAGGAATCTCTCCTACTCAATTTATTTATACACAAGTGACAATTTTTTTGTGATACACAAGTTTTCGTGGACGAGTTAGATTTTACCGAGAAGCGACTGTTAACAGTTATCTATCCGGTTCTTGATATATCCTGTATAGTTCATATTTATATCTGCTTCAACCATCTTCTTTTCTAACTGGCCCAAATATATTTCGAACTTTTACTGTATTTATATTAAACACTGTGTTATTAATGTTGGATTAATGCTTAAAGTAGATTTTAATATTAATTTGCAAATACCGTGAATAAAAAATGTAATAGTCTGGTATATTTTGCAGTAAATAAAATCAGATTTGGGGTATAGTGTTAAAAAGTATTGTGTCCAATATCCCAGCTTAATGTAATACTAATTATCAAATAAAACAATTCTTAAACTGAAGTGAATAATGAAGATAGTGAAAGAAGATTTTATTAATAATAACTATTTATCATTAAATGGATCTACCTTGAAGACGATGGGAATTATGAAGTGTGATAACTACGAAAAACGTGAGCCTTGTCGTTTGTAATCACAGGGCCCTGTTGTCTCTCATGGTTGTCACTTTCAAAATACCGGAATAATTTTCTTGGTCTGGTGTTTTGTATGATTAAAAAAAAAGAAAAAAAATAGTGACAGCAAGAAGCTATTCCAGAAAAAACCATGAGAATATTGTAATTTAGTCTGGTATTTTCTCAAGATTTAAAAAAAATAAAATAAAGTAAGTGATAAAAATATATAATATTCCCTTCGTATCCGCTAAACAATTTCCTATAGAAATAATTTGTTATATAGAACTAATTTTTGTTATATAGAATTAAATTTTTGTTCTACTAAATTGTAAGAATAATATCAAATCGAAGTTCAACGTGAATTACATCGTTATACTTTCTATTCTAGACAATAGAGTTATGGGGATATAGTAAATGAACAGCGAATGCGTATATTTAGTTGTGGGGGCACTGTGTTCTCTGTCTTTTGTTTCAGTCCGGGTTTTATATGTATTTTTAATGTAGTAGTATTAGACTTAATAGTCCGGGAGGAGCGTTGCATTTTTGATGGTCATTTCATCCCGCTTATTTTTTTTTTTTTGTAATTGATAGTTTAGATATGGTTAATAATCGAAACAAGCGTCAGCCGCCAGAATCGTGGTGGGGCTGGTCATGACAAAATGTACATCTTGTAAAAAAAAAAATCCTAAAGTCATTTTAAGCCACTTGGAAATTTGCACAGTTGTTGTTTAAGGGATAATAATAATAATGATTCTTTGGGTACACAAGTTTTAATTTTTTCTTCCCAACTTCTCGCTCACACGTCGCCTTTTCGTGTTCCCTCTTTTTTGATTCACTCTGTATATATAATACTATATAATACTGTAATTTAATTACTATCTATATAATAATTATATAATACCTTTTTAATTACTGTTTAAGATGTTGCAATATAGGAAAGAGCTAACAATATTTGAGAGCCAAATATAACGACTGAGTAAGGTTTACATGTTATTTACATTACATTCTAACATTGACAACTAAATTCACCAAGTATGACGTCATTTCATAGTTGTTATTAATGAAATTTAATTACATTTTTATTTTTAAACATAACATTAAATATATAACATGATAACATAATATATAACAATTATTAATATCATATAATATAATAAAAATATGTAAAGCATGCACGAATTTTCATACAGCATTTATTAATTTTCTATATAACATTTATTAATTTTCTATATAACAATCACATTCAATCAAAAATATGTATATGAATGTCTATCTATAATATATTTTTATTTAATATTTAATAAATATTTTTAAATTGTGGGTAACTGAAACCACGGTTGATGACACAGCGGATAAGGGGGGTATACTTTAATATAAATATTTAAAATTATATGTGGTGATTAGGGACTAAAATGTGTGGGACCCTTCTGTATTTTTCTTTAACCAACCAAATAACTTGCACTGGTGTTGGTGTTTTAACAATGTGATTTTTTGTTGGAATCGGAATTTTCACTAAAGCTTTATTGTCAAGTTCCACCTGCACTAGGGACTAGACGTACTAGACCCTATGATATTAAATGCGCTTAGATAACATACATATGTGCGAGCACTTTTGCTACAGCGAGGAACTACACGGTACTGGCAGTTACATTTACTTAGCTTACATGCACTGCTACTGTTGAAGTTAAAGATGCGGATTATTTTAAACCTAGTCTTTCCATAAATACTGTTACAAATTTTTCAGTGAAATTTTATAAGATGTGTTAATTTTCTTTTAGTACATAATGCATAGATGCATTTTAGACAAGAAACACCAATTACTTTTTAAAATTAACACCTCTGACTGTTACACAACTCTTAAGTCTATGCGGCCATTCGACAATAGAATTACGAAGGGTTTCTTGAAATGATTTTCATGCAAGATATTTAATATTGAGGTGGGTTTCAATCTTCAGAACGACATGGTGTATGCCAGCGTTTCCCAAGCTTTTTTCATGGCAGACCTGCAAGCGAACTAGAAAAAATTCGCGGACTGGCAAGTTTAGAAAGTATTGTGTATCGCAAAAGTTTTATATTTTTTATTCCACTGATTACAAACACAAAAAAAACAACAAATAAAAAACCAAATATAATTAGTGAAAAAGAAACAAATTATTACTTAAGCAATTAACAGATTAAGGACCGAGATTTTCCTCTCAAAATTAAGTGGGTTATAAATTATTAGGCGAATAGTTGCATAGTAAAATGAAAATTTTTTAGTGAATAAATTTATTGCTTGGTGGATATTTTTTGTTTTATAAACTTGCACATAAAAATAATTCTGCGGACCGGCATAAAATCTCTCGGACCGGTGCCGGTCCGAGGACCGGCGGTTGGGAAACACTGATGTATGCTACAAATTCACGAGAAACTTGTGTAAAAGCAGAGCTTCGAACCAGAACTGAACCGAAAACCGAAAAAAAAACGTTATTTTTGTCGGAACGAAAACCGGAGCTGAACCGAAAAAAAATATCAGTTTATTTTGGTTCAAATAATATTTGTGGGAGTGAACCAAAATATAAAATACATTTATTTTTAAAAAAATAAGATTATTTTTTAAACTGATGAGCAAACAAAAATCGTATTTTTTTTAAACAGATAAGTAAAAAAAATGCGCTTCTATTATGCGCCCCCCTGGCAGCGGCCTTGGTATGATTATTACAAAATGAGGAATAAAATGTTTTTCTAAATTATAGTAGAAAATAAATTTCTAATACAAATAAAAGCATTTAACTCTCCATCGGTCGCAACATGATTATGTCATGAAACGGCCGCAATGTATCAATTTGATGCATTTTACTTTTACTTGAAATAACAGTGAAAATATTGGGGTTTTTGTTTAATAATTATTTGTTAGTTATTTAATATGTTTTTAATACAATTCATAATTGCATTATTTATTTATTTAAAAGTAAAAAACATGGGGAAAAAATACAACGTAAAATAATTCTAAACGAAAAAAATTCCTTATCAGTTCATTATGTCCATTCCAGCATTGTATCAGAGAAAAAATTATGCCAACATTCTATAGGTAATTTGATATGTCGTATATCCCGTATAACTCCTGGAAGATGTGTCACAATGTTTTGAGGTTCAACGCGTTGCCTTTTCTTACGCGGCATTTTCGACCATTTCATGGTTTTGTCTTTCCCTAGATAAAATAAATCCTCGTGATCGGGTTCTTCATCAGTCCCACTATCCTCAGTATCAGAATTTTCAGACCTTTCTTCTGCTGGAACATCTTCCACATTTCTACTTTGTCGTCGTCATCAAAAACAAATTTCATCACAGCTTTCACATCTCGGGGATCATCCAAGTTATAATGTCGGTTTTGGTCCATTATTCTCTAAATAAAAAATATAAATAATACGAAACATACCCTTTAAAAACAAAATGCACAAATACTTACACATTCGGTCGCAATGTATCAATATGATATAAGACGGTTTCTGCTAAGCGCACTAAAACAATTGAGCGACGTGACTGACACTGACAGCTAGCTAAAGAGAAATAAGGAAGGTACTGTGGAGGTGGACTACCCCCACTTAAAAAAACATAAAAAATGGCCCTGATAGTTAGCGCGCTTGTATCATTTTGAAACCCATGCGACCGATGGAGTGTTAAAAATGTATCATTTGGAACTGAACCGAAACACGAAAAAAAACCTTATTTTTGCCGTAACGAAAACCGGAACCGAACTGATTTTTTTTTTAATTGAACTGGAAAAAACCGAAACGAAAAATATAACGGTTTGAAGCCCTGTGAAAAAGCGTAGACGATCCAGAGGTCCGATTACCCTGTTTCAGTTATGGTTTGATGGGATGGGAGCTATGACGGTATCACTAAACTTAATTTTTACGAAAAATGGGTAAAAACGTTAAATTCTACTAGAAAATTATGTTGACGTCGATAGTTAAAAAATTGAACAACTATTCGCTGGTCACCATCTGGAGCTTCCAGCAAGATTCTGCGCCAGCTTATAATGCGAAGGCTGCACAGCAGTGGCTTGAAATCAATGTACCGGACTTAATTTCCTGCTGATTGACCGCCTAGCAGCTCTGACCTGGATTAAAAATATTGGTCCGTGCTTCAAAACATGGCTTGCAAGAAGAGACACCCTAAATATCTAATTTGAAACGCTCCGTGATGAAGGCAACGGAGGGTTTTTCTGTAAAAACCCTTCGTAATTCGATTGGCTTGTAGCCGCAGAGACTTAAACACTGTATAATGGCCAGAGGTGGTCATTTTGAAAAGTGATTGGTGTTTCTTGTCTAATATACCAGTGTTTCTCAAACAAAAAAACACCGCGGACCACTAATAATAATTGTTGGTTCATTGTTTGCAAGAAACAAATATATTTAATGTTTTACTAAATACATTTATTTTATTTGTAGAAAATCACAGAAAGTTTACAGAAAATAAACAAAATATAAATTATTTACATATAAATAACAAAAAAAAAAAAAAAAACGCAAAAAATACATGCAAAAACTTTCGCGGTCTACTAAATATTTCTGCGGACCACCTGTTGAGAAACACTGTAATATACATCTAGGTATTATGTACTAAAAGAAAATTAACATATTTTTAAGCATCTTGTGGTATTTCAGAAAGAACTTCTATTTAGGGCAAGACGAGGTATAAACGTTTATTACTTTCGATTTAATTGAAGGTCATAATGAAATCTAGGTTTAACTAAATCCACTTTTATTAAGAATGACCCAAAAAATCATTTTTCAAAATTTTAGATTAACCCTCCTGGATTACAGGGTGTGAGGCGAAACTTTTTTATCAAGTTTTGGACAAAAATCGTTTTAAAAAAATTTAAAAAAACTACTTTTTGTTCCTTAATCTACCTCTTAACACTATGTACAACCCCCAGAGATTATTAGTTCCTTATACAAAACTAACAATCTGAAATAAAATCAGTGACAATCTATACACCAAATTTTGCACAGAATTTTTATCTAATAGGATATTTTTAATTGTAGAAAAAATTATTGTAATAATGTTATTGCTCAATAACTTAATAATAGGTATCACACAACAATGTTCTGTAATATTTTAAATATATTTGTGGGTTTCAAATAATTTTTATATTTATATAGTTTTGTGTAGAAATGTTCAAATATTACGACAACATTTTTTTCGACATGATTGTTTATAGTTTAGAGCCTTCGTCGAAAAATATTATACTTGATGATAATGAAATGCCACTTGGTATAAGTATTCGTTACATAAAATAAATCATTTTTATCCGCAGCATCTATATTAAGAACCACGGCAGAATCGAGATGGCGGCAAAAGTAGATTACCAAGTACAATAACTATAAGTAATTTTCACAATAGAACAAATTATCTCCAAACATATTTGTAGTATGGAGCTTTAGCTACAATTTGCCGCATGGTACACAAATATGTGTCGAATGGTTTAGAAGATGACGTCTGTAACGCAATTTGTTTATTTACAATTACATGACAGTTCTTTTTACAATTTAAAATATCCTATTAGATAGATAAAAAATCGCTGAAAATTTGGATATATAGATTGTTACTAATTTTATTTTAGGTTGTTAGTCTTGTATAAGAAACTGTACGGTTGTGCGCACCCTTAAGAGCTTTCTTTTGCCACATATTATTTAAAAAATAAAAAATAAATAAAATAATAATAACGACACAAATCTCGTTAAAATATTTGATTTCTCAGAAATAAAATGTTGCTCGTTTATCTTCGCTTTAAGAGACTTTATTTGATACCCTACTCAAAGGTTAAAAAAAGTTTAGTTTTTCTTTAAATACAAATTTATTTATTTTTTTCGGGCGATGTATTTTTTGAACTCTCAATAGTTTGCCTATATGTGGCTCAAAGAGTTGTACAAGAATGCCAAATTTCAACTTTCTAGGTTCAGCCGTTTCGCTACAATTTCTACACATGAGTGACGATATACGGTTTGTTTGAGCACACCTACAAAACCTTAAAAATATGTTTTTTTTTGTCGAAATTTGCGCAATTTTTGCCGAAAATATGCTACCATTTTTTGGCCCATATCCTGTAACCCAGAGGGGTTAATCTAAAAAACCTGAGTAATATACATTGATGTTAAAGTTCCTAAATAAAAAAAGTAGCACAAACTATTGTAAAATTTGTGCCCCAGTGTTTAATTGGGAACACTGGTTCCTCTGTTTGCGCCCTGGGCATATGCCCCTTTTACTGGTTCTGAATGCGATTATTGTTGAACGATCTGTTACATTTAATATGTTCTAATACTTTTATATGTCGCTGTTAAACGAAATGTTAAAATTCTGTGAAATCGTTAGATAAATTAATAATGTGTTATTAAAGTAAAAATTAATGGTATATATTGGGTTGTTACATAAGTTCGTTCGTTTTTTTTTACACCTTTTATTCAATAAAATATACATTCTAAAAAAAACTTTTATTATCAAATGCACTGTCCATTATTTTCTATCACTTTGGACAAACGCTCAGGCAATTTCATAATGCATCTCTCCAGAAGGTTCCGTCTTTGCTCTCGAAAAATCTGTAGAGGTTAATTTTGATATCGTCGAAAGATGCGAAATTTTTTCCGTTAAGGGAATTTTGTAGAGATCGGAACAAATGGTAGTCGAAGCATATGGTTCAGACATCGCACGATCCGACTACCATCTGTTCTGCTTTCTAGAAAATTCCCTTAACGGAAAAAATTTCGCATCTTTGGACGATGTCAAAATTCAGCTCTACAGATTTTTCGAGAGCAAAGACGGTACCTTCTGGAGAGATAGCATTATGAAATTGCCTGCCGTTTGTCCAAAGTGATAGAAAATAATGGACAGTACATTTGATAATAAAAGATTTTTTAGAATGTATATTTTATTGAATAAAAGGTGTAAAAAAAACGAACGGACTTATGTAAGAACCCAATATTTATGCATTACAAATTTTGTCATCTCATTGTTTGTCAGATGCAATCTATTTTTAAATTTATTATATTCTAGCATGTGTCATATTTAACTTTATTTTATCTACAGTTTCCATCACTGGACACAAGTTACGTTTGCAACCCTTTAGACCCAGCCACACCCACTATGCGCCAATTTCTTATCTAGGGACTTTAATTGATATAAACAAAAATAGTGCAACAGGAATTTATCATCGGATTATTTTTTTGAAAATTTCGACAGTTGTCTTATATCTCGTAATTAAGTACACTTGTAAGTCTCTATACGGAAGGCAACGGAATTTGTGACAAGATTATTTTTACAAAATTTATCGAATTTAAATTTTTTTTTAAAACGGTACATTTTTTAATTTCATATGAGGCATTAAATGTAGCTTAAATTTTACCAGAAGTTACCTGATATTAAAAAAAAAATATGTATAGATTTTGCCGCGTTTACCCACAATTTTACCAACAATTTATTGTCATTACTAGATATTTATGAAATGTGTGAAAATTCACACTTCGCATAATTTTTTTAATATCGCCCCACCATTTTAAGTTTTTCATCATATTTTATCACTTCATTCATATCACATATGAATCCTAATTAGTATATTCCGCACAACAAAGCAGTGGTGGCTAAAATTAACGTTAAAGTTAAAGTTAATCAAAAAAGCCGCATACAGATAAATACGAATCCTGGAAAACTGCAGTTAAAGGTAGTTTGGAAATTTGGTTTGTAATTGTGAAACGTGATTTTTAAAATACAGTAGTTAGTATCTGATTATAACGAACTCCAAAGGACCCAAAGGACTCCAAAAAACTGTTCATTAAAACCGAGGTTTGTTTTAAGTGGTAAGTTACAAAAAACATTATCGTTTGATTTAACTATTTTATTTTACTTTTTACATTCACAAAATATAAGAACACATGAAATAAGTATAAATAAACAAAATAAAGACAAAAAAAAGCAAGGGTTCGAACCAGTGTAAAATACAGTTCAGTTTTAGTTAACGGTTTTTGTTTGGGTCAAAAAAAAATTTGAATTGGTTTAATTTGATCATTCAGTTAGTTCCTGTTTTATGTGTGTGTGTGTGTTTTTTTTAAATATTAGAGATAATAGAATTAAATTTTATTTTATTTGAAATTATCATATTATGTTAACAAAACAGACAGTTTAAATCTAATATTGCCTCCATTATGTGAATTTGGGATAGAAAATGTCACCTTAATAATAATAATAATATTTTAAAAAAATAACAGTAAAACATCAGACTGCGAATAAGAATGAAATATAATAATAAAATTTATAACACCCTAAGGATCGCATGTCAGTAAATTTACTGACTAGCTCTATGCGACTAGAAAACTTTCACTTATTGTACTAGAACGGGAAAGAAAATTTGCATTTTTAATTGAAATAATGTATGAGGTAGATTATGGGCAAATTAATTCAGGGTTCAAATAAATAAAAAACTTGAAAAAACACAATTGAACCTATCAATAATCTGTTCAGATATTCAGTTTGGTTGGAGTTCCGGTTAATATATTAATTAAAGTAAAATACAGCTCGAGTTCAGTTCAGCATTCCGGGAAAAATTATGGTTAACTCCAATATTTTGTTCCATTTCGGGTTTGTTTCAATAATATTTATTTATTTATTTATTTATTTATTTTACATCGGCCTATTTCTGCAACGAGGCTAATCGCCGATGCCAGGGGGCGAGCTCTTACACCTGGATGAGGGGTGAATGATTGTGAAATGAGAGTAATGTAAACATATTATTCTCGCCCGAATAATATCACCGACGGAGAATCGAACTACCAAGCACACAATCCGACTGTATTCACCAGTTCAAACTGCTGCGATTTAGTGCGCTCGGCCACTCCGTCGGCTTGTTTCAATAATAATTTAAATGTTAAAAAAATTACTTAAAAAAATCATATATTTTGGTTTGTTTTGTTTGGGCAAAATTAATTTCTTTAAAATGCAATTCCACTTCAACTAGTTTATAAATACGCAAGTCTCATATGGAACCCACACTACCAAATCTACATAGATAGGGTGGAGGCCATTCAAAAACGTTTTGTAAAATTCCTTGATTTCAAATTTAATAAGAATAATATTTGCTCTACTTATGAGGACCGGCTTAAACGTTACCATCTGTCAAGTCTTACTAACAGACGCATGTTCCTTGATATGTGAAGTCTCTATAAAATAGTCAACAATATGGCCGAAAGTACTGATATATTACATTATTTAAATTTCAATGTTTCACAAGCGATTACCAGGCAAAAATACACTTTTTATATAGAAAACAGACATTCAAACTTAAGAAATTTCTCGCCTGTCAATAGAAAACTTTAACAGAATCTTTAATACTTGTGATATTTTCTTCCTAACAGTACGCCAGTTTAAAAACAAAATTATGAGTTTATTGCCAAATACAACAATTGTTTAAATTATTATTATTACTTTTTTTCATTTCAAGCAACTATTAATGTATTAATGTATTTTTTGTTTTACTTCTTTTTCTTTTCTTGTATTTTTTTGTAACCAATTACTTTGTATTTATACTTTATGTATTTCGTGAAAACTTATTTTAGGGATTTTTTCCCTGTAAATTTTCCTATTTACAATAAAAATAAAAAAATAAAAAATAAAATAGATTATTCCGTGACTGAAGAAAAGTACTGCTTTAATATTTCTAACTGCATCTGGTCTAATTGGTATTATTTCATCGTTCTCAATTTTACTTTCGGGGAAATCCCTTATTTTATATATTTTATAGTTTTCGAAACTTTTGGAATTTCATGAACAAAAAACGATTCGAAAGATTTTTAATCATATTTTAACAGGAACTCAGTCCATACATTTAAACCGGTACGCAAGTCAACCTTGTTTTTTCAAAAAAAAATATTTTTTTCTTAACCCAATTCAGTATATGAAGAAAAAAATAACACAGTTCTTCTGGTACTTTGACCTGTACTTTGATTCGTTATAACTGAATGATCACTTTAACCGAGTTCGTTATAAGTGAACACTACTATATTTGCTTTTCTTTCATCGAACAATAAAATCAGAATAAAATAAATGCACAAAAAGTAGTCAGTAATATGTTAAGACATACGATAGTTTATGAATATATAAAGCTGTTTAAAATGCATAATATTGTCGAATTTAGCTCATGAACTGCAATTTGGCCACCCCTGCAACAAAGTATGTGTGAAATTTTCCTAACTTAGGAGTCACCTAATCATTTGCAATTTATTCATTACCATACCTAGATTAAATTTATATACAAAACCCTTTTTTTTCCAGTAATTAAGGTGAAATATTAATTTTATAATCTGATTTGTGATGAAAAAAATACATTTTATTGTTTCAGTCTGTAGAAGCTGCATTGTTAAATATTTGGAAAAAAATAAGTATTGTCCAATTTGTGATGTGCAAGTGCACAAAACTAAACCATTGCTAAATATCCGATCTGACCAAACTTTGCAAGATATTGTGTATAAATTAGTACCAGGTCTCTTTCAAAGTAAGTATAGAAGACATTAGTATTTTAATACAAAATTACAGTTGGCGCAATTTAAGTTTGTCTAATGTTGCGCAGAGTTGGAGGTCTCACTGCATAATGTTGATCAGTGCAGTTATGTTACACAACAGTATGGGCCAAGTTTCTTGACTAGTTTATGTACTGTCAAGACTACAATTGAGCAAACTTCGAGCAAGCCTACTGTATATTGCTTGATCGATTCTTCTGATAATTATAGCTGTTGGACTTAATTTCAGTAATAATATTTCGAGTAAATTCAGCTATTTGGACAATATGTATTTTATGTAGGAACTACGTTTCATCTTTTAACTTTTCTGTATTTAAGTATTTGCACTATCTTAGAAATAGTTCTCTCTTAAAATTTTTATAGATTTCATCTGGTTTTACCTAAAAAATATTAACTTCGCATAAAATTAACATAATGCTTTTTTAACCTACTAATATTTGCAAACTTCATATTTCTGGTCAGATTTTATCGAAGAAATGTTAACTACAACATAAAACTGACCTATGACTTTCACTGAATTTCCAGTGAATACTCATTTCATATTTTTGAATTTAATATTATCTTGACTGTATAAAGTGATGCACTACTTGATGCATAAATATTTGGTATTATATTAGAATAGCATCTGAAGAAGTCAATTATTTATAGGGGAAACTTTGTTTCTACATAAAACACATCTTTTTCAAAATAGCTGAATTAATTTTATTTACTCAATATATACCTCTATGGCCATCATCTCGTTTCAGATAATAATATTAAAAACATTTTTTATTATTTTTCCTAGATGAAATGTGTAGAAGAAGAGATTTTTACTCTCAGCATCCAGAGTATAAGCCTTCAAATTTGGAAGAGTGTGGAGAGGTTACACAATTTTCTCATATTTATACGGCAGACGAGAGCATAAGTTTATGCTTAGAGTATTATAACAACAATGAATCAAGTGTTGACAATAATGACACCAAAAAAGAGGTAATTGTAATACATCATCACCTTAATTAGCAAGTGCTCTAATTACGAAACGTTCAACTTTGCAGGAGTGCACTAAAACTATTCTTAATTTGTGGACAAGTACTTTCAATCTGCTGTTTGACCATTTTTATTATTTGTCGGTAGTTTACTGGTTGGACAAGACATGCTTTGAATTGATTCAATGTGATTGGTATAAAAAAGGATTTTTTTTTTAATGCAGTTAGGGCATTTGCAAATTAGGGTGAATATATATAATTCATAAGGATTTTTTGAAAGTGAATTGTACGGCGAAGACAGATTGTTTTTGTTACAGAATTAAATCATTATTGCAGTTTATAATCATATGTTTATAAATTTATAGGCGAATCCAAGTAGGAGATATTTACGATGTCCTGCAGCAGTTTCAGTCCAACACCTGAAGAAATTAATAAGGGCCAAATATGATTTAAGTAACGAACACAGGGTAGACATACTGTACATGAATGATAGATTAAGAGATGACTTCACATTAATGGACATAGCGTATATTTACTTATGGCGAAGGGTAAGTAGTTATAATTTTATTAATTAGGTTATCATGTGTTATTTTCACGACCCTTTACAAAAAATATTCTGTATCTAATCTACGTATATAATTTCTTTTCCAGAAAGTACCATTACATTTAACATATAGAATATTTGAAGTAGCAAAAAGGGCAAAACTGGAAGAAAATGAGGAAGTAACCACGAATAAAAAAGGGGAGAGTGAAAATAACAATAAAACGTGGAAAGAAGTGCAACTACAAATAAGTGAAAATGGTATAATGTCTGTTATGAACATTGAGGAACCAAAAGTAACTCAAAAATCAACAAAAATAGAGATTAAAACAGAAAAAATTGAACCTGTACAAACTAAAATTGTAACAAATAAAACGAACGAAGAAGTTAAACAAGAACAGAAAGAAGAGAAACCAATAAAAGAAGAGATAAAAGAGGAGAAAAAGGAAAAAATCGAAGAGGTGAAAGTTGGAGAGAAACGGAAACTCGAAAACGAAACAAACGACCAAGAACCAAGTGCAAAAATTCCAAAAAATGCAATAAATATCCCTAAACCTCCACTCAAAAATGTACAACAATTGTCTAGAAATCATCCGTTAAAAATTCATTCCCAAAGTATTAAAAATAATACTCAGAAATCGCCGCAAAAGTTAGTTAGTTTAGCGCAGAATCAAGTAAAGAATACTCCTAAGCTAAATAATAATAACAATAACGTTAAAACAAATGTACCTGTTCCTCATGTACAAAATCCACCACCAAAAAAGATAGAGATATCTAAAAGTGAATCTAAACCAACACAAAATTCAAATTTGAGCCAAACTGTGTCACTCATCAACCAAGAAGTGACAATAACAAACCAGAAAGTTTCAAGTCCGAGTGTAACAGAAAGTCAAACTGTCCCCAAAACAAGCCAAAATACAATTACGACAGAAAATAATACTGTTACAACTCAGAGTGTACCAGCAATGAGTCAGGCAGTAATATCAACTCAAAGTATAACAGTCCCAAAACTATCAACTCCGATTTCAAGTGCGAATCACACATTCGCTAACTCTTCTCATGTTGCAAATACGAGTCAGAGTATTCCGAAATACACGCAAGCCCACCAAAGTGAAAATACAATAACGACAAATACAAAATATGCAGAGACCTCAATACAACACACCTTACAAAGACCGCAGAACAGTATCCAGTATTCAAAAGTGTCAATTGTCCCTCGAAAGAGTCCTGTAAAATTAGGAGCACCAATTGGTTACAAAACGTTACGAGATCCACCAAAAGCATGGAATCCACAGATTTCAAGACAAAATTTAGTGAAATCAAACACGTACTGTACAACATCTGCGTCTACAAGTGATTCTAAAAATGATCCGAAAATTAATAAACCGGCCAAATTTTTTAAGATGAGGAATAATATGCCTAGGTATTTAGGTAATCCTGCTTCCGGAGTCAAGCCAATGTACCAAGTGAGGGATGGTGACAAAAGTCCACCAGATGTAAGGAAAAATGAAATTAAGAAAACAGATAAAGAAAAATCAGAACCAGAAGTACAACAAAAGATAAAAGTAGATAAAATAGAAATTAAAAGGCAGGGTGGTAATATTGTTAAAATTGATCCTAAAACATTACGACCAATTACTGATAAAACAGAAACAGCAACAACTTCTGAGTTACCAGAAATGAAAATAAATCAAAGTACAGTACCAATTTTAAATCCTTTACGCACTCAAAAATCACAAACGAGTCCTAAAGTCGATAGGCGTAGTCCTAAAACATCTTTTGATATTAATAGTCCGAAAGATCGAAGCTCACCTAAAACTAAGAACCAAACATCAAAACCCTTAAATTCACCTACGTCAAAAAAAGATAAGCTTAACTTGAATTTTACCCCTCCAAACCCATTCGTACCTAATCTGACTTCACCAAATTTAGCGCCGAACCAATTTTTATATCCAAATTTCCCTTCGTACGATCCGAGAGTAATGAATAACTTGCCTTACCATAATCTACCTTTAAGTTTAAGTATGTTTTATTCACAACCAAGGTTAAATTATCCATTATCCTCTCAGAATCTTCCATTAAGTCCAAACTTGATGTCGAGCTTAAACTTGGAGGTAAATAAAAACCTACGAGTTACTAAATCGTTTGATATCCCATCAATGAATCAGTTAAGTCCAATTGACAAACGAGTTAGTACCCCTCCTAAAAAAGTCGAAACAAGTAGTTTTAATGGTGACACTTCAGATAAGAGTAAGATTATTAATAAAAAAGATGAAACGCATGTACATAAAGAAATTCAGAATGAAAAAACTGATGGAAAAATAAATGATAATAAAAATTCGCAAAAAGATTCCGAGAAACAAAAATCAGTTGATAAGGTTACGACAGTAGCGAATGCTATAAAACTTTCAGATAAGGTTAGTATAGAAAAAAAGGAAGAAAAATCTGAAGTAGGTAATATTAATACAGATAATGCGTGATAGCTGACTGATTTTTTTTAATTTGAATATTTTGTTTACGTATAGTGATTCATATCTTATCCAAGTGCCTATTTGACGACTTTATTATTTTATTTATTTTCTACAAAATTGCTAGTTTATATTTATTTTATAGGACTGATGATAGTATATTTCAATCAATGATATAAACTTAATTTGTTAGGCTGTAAGCTTATAAGTAAACTTGTACTTATATGAACTTACAGTTCTAAACCCTCCCCAACTATACGTAATTAAGTTTTTATTTTACTGTTTTTTACAAGATTTATTCTACAATATAACCTTTTACAGTTATATTTGAAATTTTAATTGTATATAAGTATTCGTTTTTTTATTTTATACACCTTGGAAATCATGAAAGCAATCAAATAATTTATAATATGACACAATAATAATTATAATATTTGTTCCGAGAGCTTCTAAAAAGGAAAATCTAATAAATTATAGTTGAGGTAAAAATTATTATTGGATATTAAAAAATAAAACAATATTCAAAATTATTAACTTTACTATTTATTTAAAACATTGATGTACATTTCAATTAGAAAATGGTCAGCTACAGAGTACAATATATAATTAAAATAAAATTGAATGAATTAAATATTTAAATAAGTGTCGGTATAGTATTATCAGAACAAAGGTCAGTTGTTCTAGGAAGGTTATTTCTGTTTTTATTAGGGAATTTACGATTTTGAAGAGATTAAGTCAAAGAGGGGATTGAGTAAAAGACAGAGGTCGTTATTTAACAAATCATTTACGCTTTTCTTGGTACATATCGCCTTTAGCATATCTAAATTATAATCACTTAAGAATTCAGTTCAAAATTACTAATTTTGTGATAGGTTTTTAATTTATGAAATACTAGAAACTATTCACATCTAGATTTTTAATAAGGTACAAATGTTCTTTTTTATCTGGCCTACATAAATCTTGTTACAATTAATTTTGTAAATTCCTAATTTATTGTCAATTTTGTCTATTGGTTGCCCTAAGACTCTTTTTAGATTAGTAATGCAAGTAAAAACTGATTTTAAATTGTTTTTTTTTTTTCAGTTGATAAGGTTTTTTGTAGTTAATAAGTCAATATTACTTATTTGTAGAGGTAGAATGATTTAATTGGTGTTTAGCTAAATGTTGATTTAAAAGTTTTTAAATTAAACCTTTATCATATCCATTATTTTCGGCTACGTCAATATTGTTTTATTTTTTAATATACAGTTTCCTTCACGTTTCACTTTTCGGATGGTAAGAAGCTAAATTTATAAGACAATTTTTAGGGAAAATCCCCGACCATCGGCCTATAAAATAAACTCCAATTTTAAGTAATTTTTTTAAAGTAAAAAGATGCGTTATGATCCCAAAAATACGATACTTATTGATAAATATTTTAAAACATTTTTTAAAATATGTCCAACTGTCTTTAGGTCTCTGTTACTAGATTTTAGTTACGGAATTAATAAAGATAATTCGGGACCCTGTTTTTGAAATATAAAAATACGGGTATTATAATCTAAAATATAGTTTTATGTTCCAGAACGCTCCCAATTTTATACCGATATAGTGATAATTTATAAGTGATATTTTTATTTTTTTAAAATAGTCAGGAATGTACATGTTTGTTTCTAAATTATTTTTTGTTTTGAATTGTGTTATAGATAATTTAACCCTTTGCACTCCGTTGTCGCCAATAATGCGACATTTAAAACATGAACTTTAAATCCACTGTCGCTGCTACGGCGACACGCTTGTTTTGCTTATTTGAGCGCTTTTGTATAAACTGATGCGTGTGTTTATCTTTACACTTAAACGTCCGGCGATAATTTGCGAATTTTAAGAATTTGTCTTTGGATAAATATTTGGAGAGTTATGGCGGGAAAACTCCAAAAATTAAAAGTTTTAAAAACCTACCATACTAATGACTTAACAGCAAAAACTTGTGTACTAAAGTAACTAATATTGTGCTGGAATTGTTGGTATACTATATAAGTCACTAGGCTGGAGTGCAAAGGGTTACTCGAGACACCAGTTCACATCAGTTTTATGAGACATTACCTTGTTTACATGCACTGCTACTCTTGGAGTTAAGTTAATTAATTTGAACCTGCATATAAACGTTTATAACTCTTGATTTAATTGAAGGTCAAACGAACTCCAGGTTCAACGTAATTTAATTGTGCAAAATTTAAGTGATTTAAAACCCGAAATTCATTTAACGCTTAAAACCGGTTTGGTGTCCTACCAACATTAGGAATTACATATTTTGTCCCTTTCACAATAAACATATGTGTACAGGCATTTTCGCCTAATCTAAAATAAAAAGTAACTTGTTTTTTTTGTTGTGCAAAGTGTATTAGTGATTTAACACCAGAAATTCATGTAAAAGCTTAAAACCGGATTAACGTTCTTCTACCAACATTAGGAATTACATATTTTGTCCTTTATAATATATATGTAAAGAACAATAAATTACTTTGGTCGTATAATTTTTAATTATATTCGTCAATGAAATTAATATTGCATGTGAATAATAAACAAGAAAATTATTTTGAGAAAAACAATGTTTAAAAGGATATTATTACTGTTTTCCAAAAGAAGGATTGACCCCGACTTGATTTTAATAAGAAATCTAATATTACGACGGATTTGGATGCAGTGGCGGCTGGTGCAGGGAGGGCAACGGGGCAATGCTCTCTCAATTATTTACTTTTGAAAAAGAAGAAAATCTTTAATAAATAATAATTATAGTAACATGTATTATTTTCATTTTACCCATTTTAAATTAATATTCAGTTATATTGAAATGTTTATAACTTAAATTCGCATCGCGCCGCGTTTCGCTTCCTAAAACAAATGTTTTTAGAATGGACATACGCCAGCTAGGGCAAAAGAGCGAATGTCTCAAATCTTTGTACGAGTGTATATGCGGGGTACAAGCGGCGGTGAAGGATGAGCAATAGTATGTAACCTGTAGCAGCCATTGCAAGTGGGTCAAAACATATTTTATCCGTAGTTTTAATTATCAGTCAGAGTGTGTTATTAGAAGGTTATGTATGTTCGATGTTTTAATAATTACATTATTAAAATAGTGTTTTATTAGTATATTTGATAACAATTTACTCGCTACATTTTCTTAAGTTTATGTGATTGTGTTTTATGTAAGTGGCGAATTTTGGAAAAAAAATAATAACAAATAAATTTTAAAAATGAATGAGAATGAAAATAGGGTGAATTCAATTTTAGAACTGGTTTCCAAAAATAATTGAACCTATGATATATAAATTAGACTTAAAACTTTAGGACCACCAAGACCGGAATTCATTTTAACGAGTTCCGAAGAGAAAAAAAAGTTATTTCAAGGATTTTTTTTCAAAAACCTTGTTGATAAGCTTTTGCCCTAAAAAAGCTTTTTGCCCCCCCAGAAAATAATGTCACGAACCGCCACTGTTCGGATGAAAATATTCATGTCTATATCGGTGTCAGTTGTTGACACCGTGTTGTCATAAGTTGGCAGTCCTGAGAATTTTAATCTCGAAGTAAATTTGTATGTATAAAGCTTTAGCATGTTAACACCAATCAACATCGGGTGTAACAAACACCGGTTTTAACATACCCCCAGTTTAGTGAGCATGTAAACAAGGCAAAGTTCAGTTTTTTAAAGACGTCTGTTCAACGAAAAATAAAATTATTAATATATTTCTTTTTCACTCATGCTTGCAAGGTATGTATGAGGCAGAAATATATAAATAAGTTGGTTATTGTTTCTTTTATTTGTCATTGAAGGAATTCTTTAAAAAACTAAATTGTAAATACACATTTTTGTCCGTAATGTAAACGATATTTCTAAAACGATTTAATAATTTTAAGAAACAGTGTATATTATGATTTTGTATGGTTTTCCATATTACAAAACACATATATCAGATTAGATGTAAGTTAAACATTTACACCTCGAAGTTTTGAGAACGTTGTAGTGCGGTTTTAAAACGTTTAAGTCTTGTGAAATATATTTCACTTATTGAGACCTATCTGCAAGACCTATATGGTTTAATAATATCAGTTCACGAAAGACCTCTAATTTAAATCATAAATTTATATTACAATTTGTATATTTTATTTGTATTATATGTATAATTTATAATCTCTTGTATATCTGGAGGTTGACAATCATGTTGTAGAAACTATTTATTTATTTTATGCGCTTTTATATTTATTTTAAGCTATGATCAGTCCTTTTATTCAAAAATCATTTAAAATTTTTAGTAACTTAAGCCATTTGATGTGCCTTTAAAATGAAAATATTTGGGATCTTTAAAAAATTTAAAATATTTATACAAAAAAATTATGTCACTATCCGTAAACTTGATTTGTTGAGTAAAAATGTTGTTGTTTCTAAAAGAAATAAATATTTGTTGGCTTAGTACAGGTAATACAGGATGTCCAGAAAAAAAAAAAAAACATGTATATAAGTATAAAGAGTTATGTATGATTTTAATGACCCTGCATTTTATAGTTTTCATTAATTTGTATATTAGTATTTATGAAAACTGTTTTATTTATTACAATTTTTGGTACATCCTGTATAGTTTAAATGTTGTTTACTGTTATTAGGTATTTGTGTGCAGTTCTTAAGTTATAAAGAGTATTTTTTATTCATTTATGAATACATATACTTAAGCTTTGCAAATATTCTAAAAGAGGGGTCACTTTAAGAAACTAAAATTTAATACAGAGTGCTATGAAAAAGAGGCAAACATCGTATAGTACTAATAGTCCAAATGCAGTTAATAATTTTTAGTCTTGACTTAACTACACCCGCTTATCAACCGTTTGGGATAGATTATCATCCCTCGCTCAACAATTCATTGGGATCCTACAAAAAATAGCTTAGATTATATAAGGGTAGGATGTCTTAAATTTTTCAAATTTTATATTGGTGCACTGTCATCTAAAAAAGGTTGAGAGGCACTGACTTGATTAATATGTGTATATATTAGGACCTACAACTCCTCAAGAGAAGCAAAGGGCCTCTATAAAGCACATTAACTGGCGCGGTTCTGGTCTAAGGTCTTAATTTTGCCCCACAACTTTACCATTCCACGCAGTTCTTTCTCCACTGTGTGCCTCGATGTTTTTTCGATCGTCCGATCCTCCTTTTCCCTTGCGGGTTCCAAAGAAGAACCTGTCTGGTTATGTTGGCCTAAGTATGTGTCCCAACCAATCTCCATTTGCGCAAACATATCTCATGTCCGATCTCTGACTGTTTGGTTATTCGCCATATTTCTTCATTGCTTATGGTGTTAGATCAATAGATTCCCAGTATCCTTCTCAAGCATTTGTTGACAGAGACTTGTAATTTGTTGGTTAAAGTTTCATTATCCAACCATATCTCGCAGGCATATAACAGTGCAGACTTCAACGTTGCTATTATATATTCGGATACGTTTTCTTAGTTATGTGGAGTGATGACCAGAATTTGTTCAGAGAGGTAAATGCCAGCTTTGGATTCTAAATTCTAGGCATGAAACCCACATTACCTCCCTAGTCTTCGGTGATGATGTTGCCCAGGTAGTAGAATCTGGAGGTTCCATGTACGATCGCATCTAGTAGGTAATGTTCTGAGTATTTAGAGTGTTAATGCGCATATCTTTTGTTTTTTCCACGTTGATCTTAAGCCTTGCATTATGAGCAAAGCTATCCAGCCTATTCGATTTATTTTGCATATCTTGGAGTTGTTGGGCTAGTAGGCAGAAATGATCAGCGTACTCCAAGTCTTCTAGGCGTATGATGAGGATAGGATGACTCTTTGTGAGTAATTTTCTGCACGCCAGACTGCATCTATGGTAATAACAAATAGTAGTGGGGACAATACGCCACCTTGCGTCACTCCTGACTTTACATGGATGTGTACGACTTTGCACGTTGAGTTAGAGTACATGCTTCAAATCTCATTTATTAAATTGGTCTGAATACCGTTCTTTGCTAATATCTGTTACAATACTTAGCGGTTAAGTCAACAAACAGTAGGGGACCTCCATTTAGCTTGTTTCAGAATTAATCTTAAGGTATTAATCGGTGTAAGCGGGTACTTTGTAATTTTGACGTCCAGAACAAAATTAAAATATTGCGCATCTACATTTTCTAAAAATTTCAAAATATGGAAAAGTTTTTATTGAAAAATAAATTTTTGCGCCCTTATGAAATGGCGTCCAGGGAAAATTCTTCGTTTTCCCTGCCTTAAATACGGCTCTCGGTGTAAGAAATAGCAAATTCTTTTAGATCTAATTTTGAACATTGTTAAACATCGCTCAATTTTTAACCTTGCAGGTGACTTCTAATTTTAATATTTTGACAACATATGAGGCTATTAGTGCGTAGTAGGGAAATATTTTTTAACAAATACCTTAAAAATTTATGTACTTAATTATAATAATGTTGTAGATATCTATGAGTTTTTTTTTACAATTTTGTAATGTCAAAATGTGTTTCCTAATCAAAACAAATCATGGCTTTTGGCCAATTGTTTGCATTTTTTATAACACTCTGTATACAGTACAATGATTTATAATTGAATAGTACAATGCAAAAACCAGAGTAATCCGGAATCGACTAATATGATGCTGGGTAATTAGAATCGTGATTTACATTTGCATCTGGACAGCTATAAACTACTCACTGTTGAATAAAGAGTACTATTTTGCTGATCACTTGCAAATTTTTGCTAAAGAATTATAATAAATGAATTGCAAATAAACCAAGCAAGGTGATTCATTACAAGTGTATTAATATAGCGAAGACAAAGAGTTAATGAAAAGATTTATAAAATGGTAACTTGCACTGCCGTTTGACTGCGCGCACTAGCGTAACCAATTGCGCATTTATCGCACGATCAATGGCGCTAATGCGTCAAGGACCTAAAAGTACACACACCAATCGTGACCACAGCTAAAGTTTAGTAAACCGCGGTTTTTTTATTTTTTATTGATTTCTTTTAAATATTCCAAATTTAATTTTTCTGCAAATTATCTTGGAGACATTTTATTGGCAGTTAATAGAATTCAATTTACTTAACTATTACAATTCTCAATTAACCATATTTTCATGCATACTGCATTGAAGCTGTGACATCACAATCGAATTTATGCCTTAGTGCACGCGTAGTAGTATCGTCCAATCTAATGAGAATATAAACAAAACACAATTTTAATGTCTGCGGTGCGTTCACTGCGATTCAGTGGACGTACCCACCGACAAACATGAGATTACTGCGTTGTCTATCGTGTCTGCGGCCCAGTGGATGCTTACGTTTAATGTTGTTTTTAATTAGTATTATTCTTTTAGTGGTTAATAATTGTGAAGGTCTGGTTTTTGCAAGAAATTCAATTTTAAGTCAACATAATGCATGCTTTCCAATTTTACAATAGCTTAATCTAAAAATATGTTGTACTTCAATATTGCTAATGGATTTTTTATTCTTAAGTGCGCCTCAACAGTTACAATGTATATGTACATACATGCAAGCTGTCCCGAATGAGTTGGTTTTATATAGTATATATTTGATAATGGAATGTCGCTGTTTGCTGTCATACTATATTAAACCATTTCATTTTGAGATACTTTGTGAAAATAATAGTCAGAATTGTGTTCAAATACTAGTCTTAATCATTAATTTTGTATTAAGGGTGGTATAAGTCTTTTAAAACAGTCCTATACCAAACCCAAGGCTGCTAACTTCAAAATACCGATTCAGAAGTGAAATACTAAGTCATATAACAGTGGTCTATTATTACATTTTCTCTGTAATATTGACTTTAGTCTATGAATTAGTTTTACTTAGATATTACTAAATTTACTTACTAAAAAAATATGTGTTAATTTTATATATAACAAAGTGATTTTTTAAGGGTTGAATGCTGCTCGTTAAATGTTAGACAAATGGTAATAGGAGTTTTTCGTGTATATGTTGTTAATTATTATTTAATTAATACCTTAGTATTATAAAATAGCCCTTATTCCGTTACATAGAGAAATTAAGACTTATTTCAACATAATTCTGACAATTTTAAATTTCAATTATTTCAAATCAGGCTCAATATGAAATAATAGCTTTAGTTGATAACATGATATTAATAATAAGTTAAAAATCACAACATTTATGTAAATAAGAGCACTTGTTTTAATTTTAAATTTTAACTTTAACGAATTTACAAATCGCGACATTATTTTAGTATTTTTTTGCGACAAAAACTTCGATTAAGTCCTAGTTCATATCAGATTTTAAATACCAGTATCGCAAAGAATACAACACTGTAAATTTATAGACTGAATTAAAATTCATTCAGTCTATAAATTTATCATTTATTTTTAAAAGTTCATTTCACGATTTATATTTTGAAATGCCATAACTTAATCTAACGTAATCTTAATTTTTTAATTACGATAGGTTAAGTTATGTTAATTTCAACAATGAAATTTGTGTACTACTTGTTATGATCCTTATTGTCTCAAATATTTATACAATAAAAACAGACCAGAAAGAATTTCTTTTAAGATTAGTTTTGGTTTTAACTAACTAAAATCATCGTTATTTCCATCATTAACTCAATAAAATATGGGTTTTGGTCCGAAATGAAAGTGCTTTTCAATATTTTGTATCAAAACTAATAGTTCAATTCTGTGCAACCCGTAACATGTTCCGTAAGCAATCTTTAGGCGATATTGCTTGGTTCTGCGCACACCCTTAAAGTTACTTGTAAATATTACGGGTGGGCGAAGAATCAACCAATTGCCTGGAAGTACCCGTAGCGCCTATGCTTACGAAACAAGCTACGGGCTGCACAGAATTGACCCATAAATCTTATGATATTTTATACTAGTTTTCGACAACTTGAGATTAGGTTTTATTATATATAATTTTATTTATTATTATAAAATGGCGAACAAGTAACCAAATTTTATAATACTAAAATCATGATCAGAAAAAAAATTAGGTAAAGTTAGACTGTTATTGTTAGCAACTGTCAATTTATTAAGCATTCATTTTCAATTTTCCTCCAGTTGCTCTGTAGTAAGACGTTACCCTACGGAGCACAGGAATTCGGATTCAATCTTCGATGACTTCAGAATTTCCACTTATCTATACTGTGTAAATTAGCTCAGGGAAACAAAGAACTAACATTCTCTCCCAGTGTTTCACAAATTTTCAACAAGCGCAGAACCCTTTTGACTATTACTTTTACAGGCGGAACCCTAAAACTAATACTGTAGGCTCTCGATTATGTAAACTAATTGAAACCAGGGGTGTTCATAAAATCAAACTGTTCAAATAATAGAAAGTTTATTTTGTGTTTAACGTTCCTTTATGCTTATAGTACATTAAAATATTTATTTTTTTACATTTTCTTGGCAGCAAATCTATTTACTAATGCCTTTGTTCCTACTTTGTCGCAATATTTATCATCAATATCGAAAATATTTCTTTCGCTTCAATGAATAGCCGTATTAAATTGTTCTACAGTCTCCAATGAACTTATTGAACTGTTTGTTTATTTTTATTTTCATATATATATAATTTCCCATCATTCCATGTTGGAACATAGGGCATCCACGAAACTCCATTTAACTCTGATTCCTGCTAGTCTTTAGTCCAGCCATGTGTAGACTCTTCTCTGTCCTTCCCTTAGGGTGATTTGTCTCCATGTGTTTCTTGATCTATCAATTCTTCGACGCCCCTGTGGATTCCACTCCAAGGCTTTGGGGTTAAGTCGTCTGGTGCTTTGCGAAGTGTTAGGCCCAGCCATCTCCACTTCCTGCGACATATTTCCTGTTTAATTTTGTCCGCATCTTCTCCATAGGTCTTAATTAGAATTATTTTCACTTATTATTAGAGCCTTGCGCGGATACTTTTTTCTGTATCCACATCAGAACCGCATCCGCAGCCTTTGTAAATATAAATATCCGTATCGGCAAAAATATCCGCACAAAATGATTTGTTGTAAGGAAATAACTAACATGTTTCGCCTTATTTAGCATATCGCTGCTCTAAAACACTACTGAAATGTTTTGAATTTTATCACATTACATATTACTGGGTCCAGAAAAATGCTTTCCATCTCATTTACTAAGATTATATAGATTAAAAAATAAGAATGTAAATTACAATAATTCGACTCTATCTTAAACCAAGTTTATATAAAATGTAAAACTTTAAACAGCAATATCTCAGAAAATTAGTTTTTTAAGATTTCACTGTTGTTTTAGATCAGCGATATTTAGAAATAATTAAACAGATTAATTTATCACATTTATGACCACATGGCAATAACAAGGAAAGAACTATAAGATCAGCAAACTTAAAAAAATAAATTCTTAAATTCATCGTATTAAAAAATTAAAGTTGTATGCCGATTTTAAGAATTTTAATATTTTTCAATTTTTTAAATTTGATTTGAGCTTCATATGTTTTTAAAAGTGGCAAATTACCATGGTTAATTTTTACTAATATTTCCAAAAATGCCGTATAAGGCGATACATTACATAATTATTTTTAAATTATTAAACTGGCAATAAATCCAAAGAAATGGTTGTATCTACGACTGTTATATAAACTCTACTATATTTAGTTATTTAAGTAAACGAAAAGTAAGTCTTTATGGGAAGATTAAAAAATTAAAAAGTGTAACGTTTCATTATTTCACTCTTGCCATAAGGGGTTCTAAAGGCGTCTTCTGTGGGAAGAGGCGTTTAACCGAAGATTTAATGTTCACGCGGATATGATATATTATCCACATCCGCACGATTGAAACGATATTTTATTTGCATCCACAAAAAAATGGCGGATAATCCACGGATTTTCAGGGCTGTACTTATCACCACATAGAACTCTATAGAACCTAATGTGTTAAATTTTGATCGTTCACTATAGTGGCTAGCTTATTAAGGGAGTAATTACATAATCGAGCTCCTACTATAATTGTGAAAAGGCAAAGGAAATTCGAATTAATTATATTTATGGTTAAAATGTTTGTAAAATTAAAATACAAAAGTATGTTAAAAAAAGATTATTGGTTTAAAATTCAAGGTCGATTCAGATTTCACCTGCATTTTATTTATTTATTATTATTTTTTTTTTTTTTTGTTGACAAAAATTATGAAGTAGCATTATATATACATTATTTGTTTAAGGAAAAATCTTCCTTTTAAATAAACTTGTCCCATCGCTCCAGTAACTACCGTATTTCCGTATGAAAAATAAAAAAAACTTTGGCTGTCGACGTAGCCAATTTTTCCCACATCCATCACTTCCTCATTGGAGTTAAGTTGCGTGCTTCCTAAGGACTAATGTTTAAAATCCCAGCCATTTTCTTCACAAATATTCGCCTATTGCTCCGGATGAGCTGGTCTATTTAACTCTTCCCAGAATTCACAGCATATACTGGACGGTCATCATGCTGTAAGTTCGACCTGGGAGGATTTTTACTAATTAAAGACTGTTCTAAGTGATAAACACTCTTCTTCGAACTATTTTTGAAGTCTTTGATGAATTATAGTGACTTTTACACCTTTATTAAAAAGAAATTTAACAATTACACATTGTGCAATCGAATTTGAAACATAGTTGGACGCCATCGTTAATAAAACTGACAGTATTGATACGGTCAAGTTGCAGTTATTTATGATGATAGCTAACATACCTACTATGATGAATATAAAAAAAAATCTTTGCAGTACCTCTTCAATTATCTTCAGAAAAAATAATAATATGCAAGTGTATATTGAACCTCCCTTGTATAAATATATTTGGTAATATATGAAATAATACACCATTATCTTCCATTTCAGTCTGGATGAAACTTTGAATACTTGTAATTTTGCAGAGAATTAAGATTTATTGTTAAAATTTTGCATTCGACCATGGTTACTTTAAACCCTTTCATAGTCTCTAGGGCAGAGACGGCGCGAGGGTCTGTGGCGCCCCTAAGCAGGGCGTAACTAGCTTTTTTCGAGCATGTCAAATGAAGACCTAAAAAGAAAAGGTCTTCCCTTCTAAGTTTCAAATGAAGACCTAAAAAAAGTCCTCGCCTCTAAATTTGAAGTGAAGACCTAAAAAAGTTCCTCACTTATAAAGTTCAAGTGAAGACCTAAAAAAAAGGCCCTCACTTCTAGATTTCAAGTGAAGACCTAAAAAAAAAAAAGGTCCTCACTTCTACATTTCAAGTGAAGACATAAAAAAAAAACATTTCACTAAATTACTTTTACATTCATTTGGCTTTTGGCACCCTTTTGAGTCTCGCGTCAGCGCCCCCCTCGCAGCGGCGCCCGCTTCCGCCGGCTCTGCCCTAGGGGCTCCGGACCATTCTTTGGGAAACATTGCTCTAACCTATGCGCCCCATAACCACTGGCATTATTGTTTACCTTTTATGGAACAAGATGTTCAAAGTAAATTAAAGATGATATTTTATTAAGTTGAAACTGGATGTTTATCTAACGAAGTAACTTTGTGAATAACAAAGCCTATCTACAAGTTGTCCATCTGAATTAAATTTATTGGTCTGTATAAATTTGTTTTCAAATATCATTTGATCAGTTTTAAATATAGTGAAGCAAAGTAATATTAAAATGAGAAAATAATTCCTCGCGCATGGTACCTCATCCCAGTAAAAAACATCGAGCCGCCCTTGCCTGTATGTCCTTTCCAAAAACGTTAAAAAAAAAAAAACATTTCAAAATAGTGACCTTGACACAGACTAAAATTGGTCTTTGTGCTACTACCGCGTTTCTTTTCTTATTTTAATATTACTATAACATATACCATTCACAAGAGGGATTTTTAAAAGATTAGACAAGTTTAAACAGTTTTTTCATCAATTGTTTTGTTCGATTTAAATGCTTAGGACCAGTTTCTGAAAATTTAGTTAACTGTAACCAAATAGTTAAAAAATGGTTACTATGGTTACGTATGGGATTGTTATATTATGACCGTAGTTGACCATTTGCTTATAGTTTACTAAGCTTTCAGAAACCGGCCCTTAATGATGCCATCTTGCGAAAATCTTGTAAAGCACAAAATTGTATTTGTTAGCACTATATTTAAAGATGTACGATTTTTGCTGTGAAGTAATCATCGGTTTTGATAGCAATATTAAAATATAACTTCATTACAAACAAAACACAGTTTCCTATGTTTATGTTCAACTTATAACAAGAACATTTTTATGATTATATAAGTATCTTGAAAGGAAACGAAATCTTGTGTTATGTTTGTTTCTAAGTTATAACATGCCGAACATTTTTAAGTTTATGTAAATGGATTTGAGACAAAACGCAGATTCTTATGTTATGTTTATATGTAAGTCCATAACAAGCCGAACATTATTATGTGACATCAGTGCAGACAACACAGTTTCTTATGTTTGCATCTAAGTCATAGCCAAACTATTTTTTAATTTTATGTAAATGACTTAAATGCAGATTAACAATTTTTTTATGTATATTGTTCAGCATAGCTTATTGTGTTATGTGTTCTTATGTTACTAAATACCACTCTGGAATTGTGACTTAAAATCTATTTATTAGCGAGATGAGCTTATTTGTATATATTGTTTTAAAATTATTATCATTTTTGCGATACTTGTATTAAAGTAATATATATATTTACTCATTAGTTTCGTTTTGAAAGTAGAAGAAATATATATTAAATATTTAAAATAGTTATATAATAATTATTTTATATAATCTTTATATAATTATTTTTCGCACTGTATTATAAATTATTTCACAACGTTTAGATTTAGGAAAAGAGGAATTCTAGTTAAAATATTTTGACTAAGGCGAACGAATCGAAAATTTTGCTTTTCGGCAATAGCAGAAAACGTCCTTTTTGCAAATCAACGCGTAATATTCAATCAAAAGTAATCTCAGTTTATTTGAGAGATTCTAAAAAATAGTCTTCCTACTTAAGAAGCAGAATTTTGAGATTTGATGTGTTTATTTTTATAAAATGTTCGCTTATTAATATTTTTTTTGGGACAATTCGTCTGTGGCTAAAAAGACTAGGATCAACATATTTTTGGGCCAAACACTGATGTCGAGTACTAAAAATGACCATGAGTTAATTTTTTTGGTGCATATAAGGTTATTAGTTTTAATGGAACGGCTAATACATGGTTTTACTATTTATCATCATTAATTCATTTAAATCACAAATTACATAGACTTTTGGAGCACAGCATTTATGGCTTCTAGCATTTGAAGATTGCAATAAGAATTATTGGATTTTGAAACTTGTAAGTTTCGTTTTATATACCCGTCCCCACGATTGTAGCGCTTGACATACACCGCCCCCTTCGATATAACGCGGGTTTGTGATCTAACTCGCGTTATAACTGACGCGGTAAGGGCAACACTGTATTTTAAAACGTTAAATTTTCGAAAAAAATATTTCCAAAATGGTACAATGTTTGAATCATATTTTAAAAATTCATACTGATTTTATTTATGCATAATATTGGAACCTCGTAACATATTTTAGCTAGAATTTTATCAGAATTAATTAGCTGGGTCCGATTTTTAGAAAACTGTTTGTATTTTTGATCAATAATTTTAAAATGAAATTTTTAGCATTTTGTCTAGTCTAGTGTATAGATTAAAATAACAAGTTATTTTTTGATAAAATTAAAAATATAATAAGGCTTTTTTGCAACAAAACATGTGAATAAGAAATCTATTATATTAATTAGTTCTTATGGAATATTGGTTAAATAAAACTTTGTATATATATATTTGAGTTTTTATTAAATAAAATATATGCTGATTATAATCATTCTTTAAACATTCTTCCTAAAACTAAAATATTCATATAAAAAAATCTTTTACTATCCAAATTCTTTCATAATTTAGAATCTGCACAGCAGAAAAGTAGTAATGTAATCGAAATACAAATATAAATCACAGCGATTTACAAATTGAATTTCGAATTCTGGTGAGTAAAAATTATCATGATTCTTTTGAAATTTTCCCTGATGACTTTCTGAGATGGAGAAACGACATTGTAAAAGCTACAGGAAAGCAATACACCAGATATTAAAAAAATTAAACAATATTCTTAATTTCTCTATTTATTCAAAACACTAATGTACAGATCATTAATTCCTGAATGTTACATAATTGTAAACAATGGGTTTTAAAATATTAAAACTGTATTCTAATTCACAGCTGAAAATCCCAATTTAACAAAGATTCAATCAGATTATTTCGTTGGCCCGAACTCGCTCGAAGAACAACGAAAATCTTCAACTCATTGGCGTGTAGAGAAAAACAGTGTTCAATTACTAACTAATTCGTATAAGGTAATAATAATAGGATGTACGCCTATGTGTACAAGTCCTTGGAAATAAGTTTGATAACTGAATGTTTCTGTCAAGTATAGCATAACGTTCAGGAATTAATGATCGCACTGTATATTACGACTGTAAAATAATCAACTTTAGAGTTATTTAACAAATAATTTATGTTTTTCTTCATATAAATCGCTGAAAACACTAATAAACATTTCGACAGCAAAAAAAAAACGTAAATTATTTGTTAAATAACGACCTCAGGTACTATAAAAAACTATAAAGAACCGCTATAAAAAAATTGGCATGCGACCCTCTTTGGCCCAAGGGTGTAAAATTTCGGAAAAGTTTTGTGAAAATTTTAATTACCCTAAATATTTTCGAAACTTTCCACCTTTTGCCAATTTTTTAGAGCGGCTTTATGACACAAACTTTAATTCTTTTCATCAGCATGCTGCATGAAAACGCGGAAAATCACGTGACCGTTTGAGCCCTTTGGGACCCTGCGAATCGCATGCCTATAATTTTTAAGAATTTAAATTTGTTATAACTATCTTTTGATAAAAGGGCAAGCATTATTAAATCAGAGAAAAACAAAATTTTTGTGCAAAGTGGAAATGCAATTTTCCATGTAACCGGAAAGCGTGCAGGGGTTTAGTACCCTTCTTTCTTTGTTCACACAGGGTAAATATTCTCTCCTCCAAAAGGCATGCTGTATGAAATCGGAGACCAAAAACTGTCATGAGCTCCCAGTCTATTAGATGCTACTCAAGTGAGTGCGACTGGGCGAATTAGAAATAATTTTGATTTCGTAGGACGTTAAAAAGTGTCCTACCGATGACGCATCACAGTCGCAGTGGAACATATCTAACCACTTATATCTTGTGCATCACTGCTAGATAAACAGAAAATATTATGCTTTCTTGTAAGACTTCTGGCCTAATAAAATGTTCTGAAGTGATATGAACAACATGGGGGGGGGCGTATGCCCCCCTTAATGAAACAAAACGGTCCAATGAAACGAAAACTTTACAAATTTAAAATTATCGTACAGAAATATAACTTAGGCATTTTACAATATATAAACTATATTTTATTATGATAAGTATGGAAATTAATAGAAAATGCATATTCACACCCACGTTATTTTTAGCTCTTCGTAGGTATAATCAAGAAATGCTTATTCCGTCACATGAGTGTCCACTTGGTAGAATTTGTGGCCAAGCAGCTGGATTTAGAGAATTGAACACATGTACGGGAAATATTGAGATTACCCGCGAAAAATATAAGCAAATATGTATTTATAGAAGAAGAAAAAATTAAAAATTTTGAGGGATATTAAATGAAAGTTTTTGATACATGGATTAACTATTACATTTCTTTATTTATTTATTTTTTTATCAGCAAATAATGAAATTATAATCTCTTTTTGTTTTTTTATAAACATATCCAAGAGCGGGGTTGTCAACTCATTTGGGTCGCGGTCTCTTTTTCATACAAAATGATAAGCAGTGACGGAACTTCAAATATCCTGAAGCCCTCCTTAAATTTTTTTACAAACAAATGGGAGAAGGGATTATATTTTACATTTTTAAATTTATTTTTATCCTAAATAAGCTAATTTATTTTTCCATTTAAGCTTCAGGTGCCCAAAAAAATATCTTTCGGAGCGTATGCGGCCCGCGAGCCCCCAATTTACTTCTTCTCTGTATTACAGTGTTTTACAGTGTATTACAGTGTATTACAGTGTAAACACACGTAAACTTTAATTGTTTACGTGTAAACTTATGTAGACAATTGGTAAACTTGTCAACAATGTAAACTGTCGAATAATGAGGTTAGTTTTAGTTATTTAATACGAATAATAGAGAGTTAATGAACAAGTATATTCAGTTCAAAACAATAAATTTATTTAAAAAATGGTGGGAAGAAACCGAAGGAATAGTTCTGAAGAACTAGATTTTGTTTTAATTAAAGAAAATGAAAGAAAATATAGGGCGTTACGCAAAATTTGCAATGAATCTTTTCGTTATTAAAAAATATAGGCTGATTTTCTTAAAGGTGAAATTTAATGTATTTTGTTATTAAAAAAATTAGACTGAAATTTTAAAGAAAACAGTTTTTTATTTTTCATATGCATATTGACTAATTTGTATGTAACACCTGTATAATGATGCAAATTCGATTTGTATTAATATGTATATTGGCTTGTCCTAATTTTATATACTTACTTTTTCATTTAAAATCGGTTCATTAAAATTTTATTATTTATAAAAATGTATTGAAAATGAGGTTCTGTAATTCAAAACAAGTGCGCATGTCTGAATCATTATTTACGTTGTTTACAAGAGTTTTTGTGTTTACTTTACATCAATTGTTTACGCGTCAACAATGAGGTAACTTACATCATGTAACTTACGCGCCTATCACTGATTACAGATAACATCATAAGTGCCCTTCCTAAGCATGAGTCCTGTATACGCCACTGCTAACCATAATATAATAACTAAATAACATAATAATTAACTACATTATTTTGTTTTAATATGCATGATATATTTATTTTATTACGTTTAAATGATTGGGCAGCAGAGCTTATCCTGCGGCCCTGGACAGCATGCCACTGCTGTATATGTGAAGAAAAAAAAGATAACTGCTATACGTGATCATTTCACTTTCGCTTCTTGATTATTACACTCCGGTCTTGTGTGTATTCTTAATGATCGCTACATACTTTTTCACAATGTCGTACAGCATCTTTTAACTTATAAACAAGATCTTGTAACTGTTGAGTGTTACAATTAAAATTAACATATTCAGTTTTTCTATTTTTTGTTGTGTCATCATATACTTCTGTAGACAGTCGTATTCGATATATAGGTCCACAAGATTCGTCCAAACTACTGATCTGTAAAAAATAAAGGTTTAAAATATCTGTCACCATTTCATATTTGAAAACCCAGAAACTTGTTTTTTTGATGAACTGCCCGAGTCAAAAATACCAAACATTTAAAGTAAGTATTTATTTATTAAGTTAGTATTAATTTATTAAGAAATTATTGTTGGCAATTTCGAAATAAAATTAAAAATAAAATAAAAGAAATTATTTTTAATCCATAAATTTATTTATTTAATGAAATACAAGGTTAATGTTCCGTATGAGTCCACTAAAACTAGGCTGTATGATTAGAATGAAGTATATTATAACGATAGAAACGAGAAGGCATGGTCGTAAGAGTGGGGAGCCAATAGTAATCATTCATGCATCTGTAGTTGACATCTGTAGTTGACAAGTTATAATAACTTGTTTAAAACTGGATTTAAACCCATATTGTCACAATGATTTATTAAAGAGAAATAAATTTTCTATGTGATAGACTAAAGAAATATAGGTCCATTTAAAAAAAGTATATTTTTTAAATAATTCGTTTATTTGATGTTCAATTGTTTTTCCAATTTAATATTCTTAGTGTCAGAGTGGAATTCTCGATCATTCCTAATTTAACCTGTTTCATATCTCTTATAATAAAGAAGTTAACAATGCTTAAACAGTTACCAAAAACACCCTATATGTGTTAGGGGAATCAACCCTCCCCAATTTCCCCTAATGGTCATCAAATGTGGAATGATTATGTTCATGATTACCTTAACTATATGATCAATTTTCCAGTTGACATCCACAATATGTGGAAAATGTGATCCAACGAGACTTAAAGCCACTTGAATTCTGTCCTTCTGCTTTTCATACAATTTACAAAATAAATCCTTTTTAACTGGACTAAAATTTAATTCATCTGTTAATAACGTATTTATACTTTCCAGTGACAAATCGTGTCTTGATATTTCAATAATTAATGTTAATAACGAAGCATAAATTTCTTTTATAACATCTGATTTCGAACTGTTAATATTTGCAGCATCTAAAAATAAATAGTATGCAGAACTCTAATAACAAATAAAGACAACTAATCAACAGATACATTATTTAATATAAGTAATGTATAAGGAAAATCATCGTAAACCAAGAAATAACTTTAAGTAACGTACCAAGTAACTTTCTAATTATTATTAACTAGCTGGTGTACCCGTGTTTCACTACAGCATTTAACTACTTTTTACTACATTTAAATCCAAGAGAGTAGAACATAACGTTCACTATGTTAAAGTTAAATATATAAAACGATAGTATAATTTGTAATTAACTATTAGGCGATGGGAAATGAAGAATTCTCCTGCACTGCCATCTATTGGTAAGTTCCGCTCCAAATAGCGACATAGATGTACAACTTTCAACATTTCTGTGCATACGTACACTTAACACTGTGATAACTTCGTTATCTATCTTTGATGTATAGTGTAAAATACTTTATGATTTTGCGTGAAATGCTCTAATTTATTATTCTAATATAATTGATACATCACTATAAAACTCTAATGTTATGCACCCACAAACTTTATAATACATAAACTATGTTTGAAAACAGAAAATTGCCCAAAAGCACCGTTATGCTTGATATGTATATGCTCTCGCGGACTTTTTTTTAGATCTATTTAAGATCAACATTTTTTGTCTATATTATGTCAATATATCTCTTAAGGTTTAGCCTACGTCATCAATACAAACTGCACGGAGAGTGCAAAACTGGTGGTTTACCCCCCATAACACCCCCTAGGAGGACACGGACGAAGTTGGAACTCTCACTAAAACCTTTCTCGGCTTATCTTACCCCCCTATACTAACTTTGGTGAAAATTGGTCTATCCGTTTGACTTTGCATAAAGAACAACCGCAGTTTTTAAAAATAACATAGAGCTATTGTAAATGAATAGCATAATTTTACACAGAACTGTTTCGGTTTTACCTTACAACTTATCGATACAAATGCATCAAATCGCGCGGTCCGCTACTAATTAATAAGCGGTATAATGTAATTTTTACTTACTATGAATGTCAGGTTTATTCAGCAAAGATGCAAATGCATTATCTAACAATTTTTTGAAATTATCCTCAGACACATTATTTTGATTATTTCCTACAATTAATGCTTCTTTAATCTCTGGTCTTAAATCCATTTTTAGGTTATATTGCCTTTTGACATCTGTCAAATGTTCAGTGTTGCCAATCGTTTATCACGAAATGCCGCTACATTTCATTCAATCCTGGCCAACTATATCCCTTGATAGAGTTGATCTTGCTTCAATCAGATAATCAGTCTCATAGACAACTAATCTTTCCATCCTATGGAACGGTTTGCTTATCGAAATTTACATCGGTGAATTTAGAAACGCGTCGAATAATAAAATCGATGTATTAAGAAACAGTTTGATAGATTTTCGATGTAATCGATGAATTCTGGAACTTGCTCTATAAAAGCAGAACATTTTTGGCTGTCATTTGTACACAGACAAAGATATATGCTGTTTTGTAAAAACAAACTAGGACGAAATTTTGATTTCAATAGTTTGCACCCTTGACATTATATGTTATGTTGGTATTAAAAAATTATAAAAAATGTCACTTTCTTAACAATGATCATAACCAATAAATCTAAAGTCGGTTTTACAGCGTAAGGAATATTTTTAATTGACATTTAAAGTCCGTAATACACTATAAATGTAACCAAAATAACTGGTTTGTCCTTACAAAAATGAACAGCATATAGGTTTCTCAGTTTTTTACTTTTCAACGTAAGCATAATTGCCGATGGGCGCCATCTCGAAGACATTATTTTGCACAATTGATTACTTACCAAATGGCATAGCTTGACGTTTATTTTGTTGTAAATAAATTCACATTATGTTGAAAATTTACTGAGTACAAACCATTCAAAAAACACCAGGTTCCAGAAATTATGTCATGGAACTATGGCTATGTAGTAGATGCAACTATGTAGTAGAGGTTGCGGTACAGGTGAAAAGGTGTAATCCCTAAAATACCGATGACTCCTACAATTTTACTATTTCAGTGCAAGCGCCTCCAACATCCTCTCAGGGTTTGTTTTTCGGTAACTCTTAATAAATCGCAGGGTGACATCCCACCTAAGCTGCATAAAGATAGCTGACATTGATTTGCGGAGTCCATTCTTCTCGCATGGACGCATATAGCGTGTTTGAAAATTAATGGATAATGAAACAGTAAATATTTTTTTAATGATTTTATTTGAACATAAAAGGTATTAATGACATAAATAACAAAATCAGTTATGTTTTGGTTTATCGAAAACTTTGACAGAAAATAATATAAAGTGCGCTTAAAAAGTATGGTAACTTATTCAAAATAAGTTTACGAATCTCTGCCCAGAAACTTCTAGACTATTTCAGAAAACTAGCACTTTCAGAAGCAATTCCAAATGTCTTTGTTTAATTTAATGAATCAGATAATCAAATACTAAGATTTCATACACCAAACAGCTAAACAGTATACCGAACAAATTTAATTTCTGACTGTGCCAGTTTTTTGAATTTAAAGAATATTCTTGCTGAATACTAAAATTTATCACATATTTTTTTACAGTAATAACACTCACCTAAGTTTATTGTGATACATACAAATTTTTTATTCTATTCTATACAATGAAATAATATTTAGAGATATTTTCTCAAAATATCTTAATAATAAAAATAAATTTTAAACATAAAAATAAATTTTATTATTTTCAAACACAAATATAATTATTTCTCTATAAATTTTAAGTAGAGTTAAATTAAAGTTTCTTCATTTATTTAAAATCATGAAATACAGAGGATCTTCGATACATGGCGCACCAAACAATATCGTTAACTGGGACCTATATACTTGATATAAATAGAATATATTCGGACTTCGCTTGAACAGGAACATATAACTCAACCAGCGACCCGTGGCGGAAGGGATAAGGTCTGCGCAGAGAGAAATACACGAAATGCGAAACTAAATGCGCCCCAACTACTACTTTTTCTGTCCCACGCGCAGTAAAATTTTGTACGCCACGGCTCGTTGGTTGCGGTATACATGTATATTTCCTTCAAATCTTCTTTCTTCTTCTACGATTAAATACACTGTCAAATTATTATAAAGTAATATTATATAAATATAAAATTATATAATAAAATAATAATAATACCCCAACGCCTAAATAAGGGTAGAGGTAAGTTCTCCATTTCCAGACCTCCAGCGTAATATGAAATCCACGTGGCCAGCATGGCGTTAAGACTACTCATATTATCCCTGTAGAAACAGGTATGTACTTATTTTAAGTATCAAATATTTCAGGCTGAGTCGACTTTAGATCTGGCTGCACAGTACTGGATTCTGTAAAAGTACAGGTGCCAACTATGTGGAAAAAATGAGGTCGATTGCCTCCGCGATATAAAATTAGTGAAGGTGAAAGTACATTTCGCCCCCATATTTCCGAAATTTTCTTCATATGTACTACTTTTTTCAATTTCGAGAAATAAAAAATATAATTTTAATGCACGCGCTTATCGTTTGTTTAACAAGTTCTGTCTTGCAGGTATAGTAGTGGTTTAAACGTAAACGTATTATTTAAATACCGCTCACTGCAGATTTTCCTCAATGCTAGCTAAATGAATACCTTAGCGTATTCGATTGGGTGCTCTATTATGCACTCAGATCACTCGGCGAGCAAGTTTCGTATTCGATTGGGCGAGCAGTTGCTATAGAGTTGATAAAATTTGTATTCAATTGGGAAAGGTAACTGCTCTGAGAGTTCACTGCGAACACGTTTTCTTGCTCTGGCTAAAGAGTCGCGTATGATAAGCTAATATGTTTATTAAAACTAATTGAATCTTTATAAAGTAGTGATGTATCTTTTTGTATAATAAATCAAATTTGGAAATTAAAAGACATAAAATAATTTTAAAAAAATAACATTTTGAGAATATAAATAAACAGAAAACAAATAAATTATTGCAATCACAAAAATAAAATAATATAAATTATATATAAAGTATTATCCTGCACTGTTTACGCATGGAAATCACTGTATTTTTAAATAATTAATAATAACAATAATAAAAACGTATTCGATTGGGAGTTGCTCTTGCGCGCTCGCTAGTAAAACTCGGATAGTATATGACGTCATTTGCTCGCTTGCAGAGCAATTTTAGAGTGGTCCAATCGAATACGCCATTAACATAGGATAGATATGGGAACTAGTCCTTACTGAGCAGAATCATAAGGATAAATATTATTTTAGTAACGTATTTATGTAATAATTATTAATCTCCGCCATTGTGCTGTGAATAAGTATTTTTTATATGATTATTAATATTTGTTAAAATAAATAAAAAAATGGTTACTTTAATAAAAATAAAAAAGAACTGTAATGTTTTATAATATTGATACGACCCAATATTACTCCTACATGGAACAAAGGGTTTTAATGAAGTATTTCCATCGGGCACGGTTTAGCGCTAAACCTTTAATCTGGTTCCAGCTTTTCCCATACGCATTCCCATCATTCTCTATTGACCGTCGCCAGGTTAGTTTGTGTCTTCCAGCACGCTTTTTGACCTGCGGGTTCCAGTCCAACGCTTGTTTTACAGTGTTTTATTATACTTTTGTCAATTATTTTTTTAACTAGTTTCATATTTTCACGTTGTTAAAAGATAAAATCTAAATCATCTATTTTTTTACGTTTCAGATTGCATCCGGTAACAACGTTTATTTAACAAGAGGACACCAGGCGGGTGCGCGAACCCCTTGACCCAGGGCCTCGCAGCTAGGAGGTTCCGCGGGCGGCCAAGGCACAGGACCAAGCTCGGATCCATCCGCGACCGTTCCGCTAGTGACGAATATATTTCCTTTTGTAATTTCTATTTTTCCTCATCCTAGATTTTGCTTAAAAGTTATATTATGCGTATTTACGTAGGCGTGTGTAAAAAGTCTAAAACGGTGTAGCGGTTATTTTTTTGGCTACACTGTATAAGAAAAGTAAAAGTATTTTCTTATTGGCGGGCCGCGTGAAATCACTTGCCGTGCCGTATTCGTTCCGCGGGTCACAGTTTCCCGCAACTGTTTTAGACAGATTTATTTTTGCACCCCCACGATTAAAATGAAAAGTCTGCGTCAATATGTAATAGTCTCTGGGATTTGAACCAGTGTCCCTGTGGTCCATAAGCAACTGCCTTACCATTGAGTCAACTCATATACTGTCAAATTACACACTATATATAAAATATACAAAATTGCAAGTGCCGTTAGAATATTATTGCACTGTGTTACAGGCGTTAATAATATAATACATATTTTTTATTCGTATGCTTACACTTTGCTATTAATTCAAGTGTTTTATTTTATCTGGAACCTATCTCATATATATTAAGCCGGATCCAGAAAAAAACGCGCCGAGCTGCGAGCAACATCACAAAATGTTTATGATCGTCCTAATTGGACAACAACCACACATAAACGCGCCAATCACGATCCGCCAAATATCGGTACTTCAGAAAAACTTGCATATCCATGCTCGGTCTGTTTGGACGGTTGAGTTTGCGAACTGGAACGTAAACAAATACAACTGAATCTTGTTCAAGAATTTTTATTGCACAACAAATTTTCAGCTTTCGTTACACGCTTTGGCGCACAGCAACTGTGGCTGTTTTCAGCTTTGTGCGGTTCGAAGTTGTTGTTTCGCACAGTTCGGCGCGCATGGTCTGGATGAGGTTTTACATTAGTTCACTGAGAACTTAGTGTCCGATATACGTAGTTTTGTTACGTCATACTTTTTACAAACGTAACTGCAACGCATATCGAAGACTCCCTGTACTATTTAGTTATCTTAAAAATTAATTAAAACCTTTTGTCAAAGACTGAATTCAATTCTAGACCGGTTGAAAATAAAATCCGAGAAAGTACGTAAATTGGATGGCTTTCACATATTTTTTAGTAAATTATACTTTGATATACTTTTACTACCCGATATTTTAATCTGTTCTTAATAGCACTAGGACTAGAATTCAGCTTATCGACAATTATAAAATGTTGCAACATATATATTTTTATTTATTTAAATAATTATATTAATGTTTTTAAATATTTATTTGCAACAAAAACAACAAAATCACAAATTTCTTATAAAGATTTGCCAGTTTAAAAAATGCATGAGGGCATTTGGTCATGTTAAGATGGTAATGAATTTACATGACTTAACTTATGAATTTTAATGCATGTACGGATAAGAAATATCTGTCAAAGGTACAAAAGTTTCTTTTATTGCTTGTGGATTTGCCCACCGAAGAATGTATTGTGGTCCACCGGCCTTATCGTTTGTTCCTAAAAATAAATATCATTATATAAAATACAAAGTAACAGTTAAAATTGTAAAAAAATAACTTCTCAGCATTATGGTGGAATTAAAAAAATTATCAGTCGGTTTATTGCTATATAACTGTGTTTTAAATAATATGATAGAAAACTAACCTGACATCCGGCTTCCTCCAAATGGTTGTTGTGCAACAACACTACCTGTCGATTTATCATTGACATAGAAATTTCCAGCAGTCATTTTAAATTCTTCTAATGCTTTGTTCAAAAATGACCTAGAACAAAAACCATATTATAGTCAACACAAACATTCTATAAGATAATCTTGGATATGGTAGAGAATATTTAAATTTAATGTTTAATTCATCATCACTGACGCGTCAGCCCAAGTTGAGCCTAGGCCTCCTGTTTTCAGGTTTCATGACCATGGTTTCAATCTATGTAGATTCAGGAGTAATATGGTCAGTATTACGTAAATTTTTTAGCGTACAAAGAAAGGCACCTACAGTTTATAGCCAGTTGCGAACGGCTAAGCAGAACCTGTAATTTGTATAAATATTTTGAAGGAATTGAACTCACGTCCGTGCCCTTGCTTAGCGCACAAATAGCAGGTACAAACAATTTAACGTTTGCAGCTACAGGCTTGCAATGCTTAATTGCGTTTAATATATTTTTGTTTTGATTAAAATTTTGTTGGTATTCCTTTTTTTTACAAATGGGGCAACTACTTTGGGACAAAATTTAAACATTAAAAGTGATCATTATTTGGGAACAGAGGAAGTATTAAATACTTACATATCTTGAGCAAATACAGCGCCAGTCAAGGCAAATTCTGTTGAATTTTCAACCAATTTCATAGTTTGATCTACTTCTTTATCCTTATAAACATAAATAGCCAGTACGGGTCCAAAAATTTCTTCAGTCATAATTTTATCTCTCGGATCAGTCGATTGAACAATGGTAGGTTCAATAAAATAACCTACACTTTCATTGCATTTACCTCCACCTATAATTTTCAAGTTAGGCGAACTTTGCGCATAATCTATATATGATTTGATTCTATCAAATGCTTTTTTATCTATTACTGCAGCCATAAATTGTGAAAAATCGCTAGGATCACCATATTTTAGCTTACTTCTCTCTTCTAACAAACCATGTTTAATCTGTAAAATATTAGAAAACAATCATATATAAAAGCTACAAACTAATATATTATTTTTTTAGTTATGGGATAAAAACTACGAAGGTTGAATGAAAAATGGTGCAAAATCCTAGGCATAAATGAACCAAAGAACCAAACAATTAACGGACAATATTATGCTGACCTTCTCAACCGTAAATAATCTTTAATTTTCATTAGCACCATTTTTCAAACCGCCTTCGTAAATTCATGTTTTACTTACTTCTGGCCACAGGCTTTCGGGAACGTACATTCGAGAACAGGCAGAACATTTCTGTCCACAATATTCAAATGCAGATCTGATTGTTCCATTAACAACGCTTTTTACTTCCGCTGATGGATGAATGAAATGGTAGTTTTTACCCCCACATTCTCCAATCACTCTTGGGAAATTTATATAACTATCCACATTACTACCAACTTGTTTCCACAATCGTTTAAATGTCCTATTAATAAAAGAAAATAATTTATTCCTGCACTGATATTGAATGCGAAAATATTTGAGTATAATCTTGGGAATAAATAGTAAAAAACATAAACTTACGGTACGGATCCTGTAAAATTAATAGCAGCTAGATTCTTACTAGATGTTATAGCATCTCCAAACACAGGTCCATCTGCAGGCACAAAATTAACAACTCCAGCAGGTACACCTGCTTCTCGGCAAATTTTGAAAACTGTCCAATTGGATAATACAGCTGTATCACTTGGTTTCCACAAAACTGCATTACCCTGAAATTTAATTCATTGTAGAGATTTATTCAAAGATTTCAACATTTTGATAGGCCCATTATACATCTTAAATATATTGATGCATATCAAAGACAATAAAATTGTCATTTAAAAAAGGCCTACGTCTTTGAGGCCCTTGGTTTAAAAGAAGAATAAATGTAATGGAATAACTTTTGACTTGAGTTAATGTATTACTATTGTACAAACAACTGCAGTAAAGAATTATTATTATTATTATTATTATTATTATTATTATTATAAATAAAAAAATAAAAATGTAATGTAAATGTTGCGCGTGTCAAAAACAAATATAAGAAATGATAATCAAAAGATCTAGAGTAATAAAACACATATTGAAGGAAAATTTAGATGTTGATATTTAATCAATACAATAATATACAAATAACAAATAATCAAAATACAATTTAATATTTACTTCAACTAAGCAAAACTTGAATTTTTGAATCAGCAGTATTGTTAACCCACTGGCACCCCGCTCTACCGCCTAACGATCAGACTGACCAGCGTAGCGTCTACCAATACATGCATCAGACTCATTTATTTACTATGATGTTCTTTATGTAACTACTTCGGATCTACGTATAAACAATAGGTAGATGAGTCAAGAGTTTTTTTTTTTTTTTCGTTAGTAAATACTCTTGCCGTTAAAGTAATTTTTATTAGTAAATCTTTAAAGGTAACGACGATATTCCACAGCAAACTAAGCGTTATAATTTTCACCGAAAATAAATGATAATTGTGAGTTATCTATTGACCTGCGATAAATGCTCTCGCGGACTTTTTTGTAGTAATATTAAACCTTAAAAGTCTGTCATATATATTTTCGATATATCTCTTACAGTTCAGTCGTTGTAACGATTTTAATGTTCCGCACGCAAGTTCTTTTCCGATTTATTTCCGTTCGTAGGCCCTAAAAACATGTACATCATTTAAAACCAATTATTTTTTTGCACCATTAGCTCCGCAGGGACCTAAAGAGTAACTGTGCAAAATTTGTTCTAAATCGGTTAAAATATATATATTTTTGATAAAAAAATGCGCCGAATTTGAAGTTTTTTTAAAAATGTTGTCCCATAGTAAATATTAAAATCATAATTAATATTACAACGACGAATAAGGGTTTTTTATATGATCGTTTCCATACGGAACCCTAATTATAAGTTAAACAAACTGTACAATTAGTTTAATATTATTATACTGAAGTATCTAAGGATTTCTATGTATACCTTACCATTAATGCGGGTGTGTAGGCTAAGTTACCGCCGATAGCAGTAAAATTAAATGGTGATACAGCAGCAACAAAACCTTCCATTCCTCGATATCTTATTGAATTTTTTGTTACTTTTGCATTTTCACTTATAGGTTGATATTTTACACTATCTTTTAGGTAGAAAGCGTTTACTCGGATAAAATCTATAAGCTCACAAGCTGCGTCAATCTCTGCCTGTATCACTGTTTTACTTTGGCCAAGCATAGTAGCTGCATTCAGTTGTTGTCGGTATTCATTGGCCATCAAATTTGCAGCTTTTTCCCAAATTTTTAATCTAAAAAAATTAAACAATAATGAATGAGAACCATTTTATACAATTACACAGATATTTAGATAGAGTAGTCTAATATTTGAAGATACCCTCTTTGTGTAAATGAAAGATCGTTCATGAATACTACCCGATGTGAAAAAATTGACTTGTATTGTCAGAGTGATCGAAGAAATCTGTCACAATGCATGAGCATTTAAAAGATCCCTATTTTAACAAACAGATTATATCCAAACCAACACGTTTTCTTCACACAGGTCCCATGGGGTATCTTCCTATATCGTGTTGAATACTAAAACTTACCTTTCTGAAATTGGAGTCCGGTCCCATTTTTTCTGTGACGTAGTAGCACAATCGATAGCCTTTTTAACAAGTTTTTCATCTGCATAATAAAATTTTGCAATTTTCTTTGAATGATTATGGGGCATTACTTGATATCTAACAACATTTGACTTTAATTCTTCATTTCCTATAACAATTGGGACTTCTTCACACTGGGATGATGCTTTTTGAAGTTCACTTTCAAGTTCTTTTCGCTCCTTTGAGCCTTTAAGATATGTCAAAATAGGTTCATTTTTAAATCCAAAATCATTTAGTCTTATTTCTGGTATTATGGAACCCACACTTCGAGTTCCGACCCTAAAAAAAATAATAATAAGTTTTTAAAATATATTTGACAGAGTCCGTGTATTCTCGGTGAAACATTATTAATGTTAAACTAAAACTTAAATAAAACACTGAAAGCAGTTTAGTAATTTTGCAAAGAAACTAGTTAAATTGCTAGAAATTTTGCAAAGAAATAGTTTATTCACTATTTCTTCATATATATCGGGTGCTTACAATATTTATTGAACATGGGAAATACAATATTAAAATTTTCATTTAGCGATATTTAGAGTATCCCAAATAACAAATACCAATTCAAGTATTGAAATAATTAATACTATTTCTGTATTTGATACTTCAAATGCTTTAAATGTAATTTAAATACTAGAAGTATTTCAAATTCTATATATTAGGAGGTAACATTCAAAACGTTATTTTGCCACACAAAATTCAAAACGAAGATATTGGTATGAGTGTCTGCCTTTTAGTTAAATGTATAAGATAATTAAATTAATCAAAAACGTGTTTTATACCATCAAAACGCGCAAATTAGAACAAAAAAATAAATAAATTAACAAAAATTCGTTTTTTTAAATATATTTAATTTTTTGATGAAGTTATAAAATGGCACAAAGAATTGATCTATGATTTTACATCTATAGAAGTTCCTCAATAAGAGATTTTATGTGATCATTTGGAAAATTAAAGTTGTGATTAGTATACGAGAGTTGGAAATAAGGTCTCCAAGACGCTGGAGTCGCGAGAAACGCTTTAACGCAAGATATGGCAACACTGGCGTATAGCTTGATTCCCTGCCTAAAAATCCCCACCCCTCCGAGCTATCTGCGACGCTTAATTTTGATATGGTAGCTGCGGCTGGTGTGAGTTACGTTCTGTGATTCGTTTTTTGTGTGCTAAGGACATTACGCCTATAGAAATTTATCGACAGTTATGTGAAGTGTATGGGCAACGGTGTATAGACATCAAAAACGTGCAAAAATGGTTCAGAGAGTTTAAAAACGGACGTACAGACGTCCATGATGAAAACGTGCCGGACGGCCATCGGTTTCGGGCTAAATGATTGCAAACACACTCCCCCTACAACCCGGACCTAGCACCAAGTGATTATCATCTCTTTCCTGCGTTGAAGTCACACCTGGGTGAAACGAATTTCAGGAGCAACAAGGAGTTGCAAGAAGAGGTCGTACGCTACCTTCGCGCCGCGGTGGGAGAGTTCTATGACACGGGTATACGAAAAATTGATGTGAAGTGTGAATTTTCACACATTTCAGGGTGTTGCAGGTATTTAGTAAGTGAATGATGATTATTTGGGGTGCCAAAACAAATTTTATGACAAAATATTTTTTTATGAATTTTAATTCGAATGCCTATTACCATTATTTAAGTTTTTAAAGATGTGCAGTATTTTTTTTTTATATATCAAGGTTCATTAAGATTTTGAAAATTGCGCCTATGGCTTCCATTGGTTGTTTTTAGTCATAGCTCCTCCCCTTTGATTTCGTGTACATTCAAATATATAATTAAATTATAATTTCAACAATTTCCACTGGTTATTAAATTTACGCTATTAAAAATTAAATGCAACAATTGCCAAAATATAATTAAAATTTTGAAAAAATAATTTAAACAATATAAAAATGCAAAAAATAAATAAAAAATAATATTGTCTCCTCACGTAGGACTCGAACATGAGTCCGATTACGAATTCTTGGACAGAACGCAAGTATCTTAGCCACAGCACCAAGAAACACGTTACTGTTTAGCGTATTATATAACTATAAGTTGTCAACATTATTAGCAAAAAAACACAAAAAATGCTTTTTTTTCCAAAAACATAATCTGATCAAAAATTCCTGTTGAACTATTCCGGTTCACACCATTGTACATTACTTAGAATTTTTTCAGATTTTTAGTTTAAACCATCTGGGCTACAGGGTGTGGGACAAAATTTTTTTTGCACAATATTGGCAAAAATCGCTTCAAAATAATTTATTTTGGAAAAATAAAAATTTGATCGTTAATCCACGTACCAAGGGCTTTCATTTGATACCCTACTCAGAATTTAAAAAAAATATTTTTTTTTTCGATGAGCACATATTTGTTTATATTTTTAGGGGGATATGTTTTTTAGATGTTTTGGTATTTTTCCTATATGCGGGTCAACGAGTTGTATAAGCATGCCAAATTTCAACTCTCTAGGTTTAGCCGTTCGGCTACAATTTTTACCGAACAGACAGACAGACAGACAGACAGACAGATAGACAGACAGACAGACAGACGACAAAATGACGGTATAAGGGTTTTTTGGTCATACCTACAAAACCCTAAAAATGCTACACCGCATGCAAAAATGCATTGATCGCAACGGGGATTATGTAGAAAAGTAGTAGAAAGTCCAGGCTTTCCAACAATGTTGGAGACCTTATTTTACGGACAACCCTCGTATTCAAAAAATGATAAATAAATAATATTAAAAAATAAATAATTAAATAAAATAACTTTAACGTATTTTTGTTAATAAACATTCATTTAAATCAAACTTGATTCTTCTTTCGTCCGTTTAAACCAGGGCTTCGAACCGGAACTGAACCGAAAACCGAAAAAAACCGTTATTTTTGTCGGAACGAAAACCGGAACTGAACCGAAAAAAAATATCGGTTTATTTCGGTTCAGATAACGTTTATGTGAGTGAAAATAAAATACATTTTATTTAAGATTATTTTTTAAACTGATGAGCAGACAAAAATCGTAATTCGTAATTTTTTAACAGATAATTTAAAAAATGCGCTTCTATTATTTCGGGGGACCCCCTCCCCCGTTGAACGCCCAGAACTCCCTTCTGGCAGCGACCTTGGTAATATTATCACAGAATAAGGAATAAAATGTTCTTCTAAATTATAGTAGAAAATAAATTTCTAATATATATAAAAGCATTTAAAAATTTATCACTCGGAACTGAACCGAAACCCGAAAACCGAAAAAAACCGTTATTTTTGCCGGAACGAAAACCGGAACCGGGACCGATATATATTTTTTTAATTGAACCGGAACGAAAACCGAAACGAAAAAAATAACGGTTCGAAGCCCTGGTTTAAACCATCATTTATACATTAAGTTCATGCAAAACGTGATTTATCCAAATTTAAATAGATTTTTCATATTTTTGCTGTTTAAAATTTTAATGACATGTTTGAATTCAATGTTTGGGACCTTAAAAATAAATGGGTCAAAAAATTAGGTTCCCAATTTATTGCAAATAAGATTATAATGTTTTTTGCAATTATCTCAAAATTGCATTACTGACAAATCATGTTTTGAATTTTACCAATGTAATTGAAATACTAGAAAGAATACTGAAAAACGCTTCAATTGCTCAAGTATTTGAAAATATTTGAAGTACAGAAAGTATTTGAAATACCCAAAATATTTAAAATATCAAATAATATCTCGTAAAGAGATATCTCTAAATGACAATTTTAACATTCTATTTCCTATGTTCAATAAAAAATGGATGGAAAATATATATATTTTTTTCAACATCACAAAAGATCGATATTTTTCGAAATAATAATTTGATCAAAAATTTCTATTGAACTATTCCGATTGCCATCAATGTACATTACTGACAGTGCTGGCGCTAGCGGGGAGTCCGCCCCCCCCAAATTGCTCTCCCCAGTTCCCCCCTCCCCAGAAATGCTTGCAAGCGCAACAAGGAATGTTTTTAAAGAAGTCATCACTTATTTTATTTTAGAAGTGAGGACCTTTTTTTTAGGTCATAACTAGTTTTGAAGTGAGGACCTTTTTTGGTTAAGTCCTGTACATTAATAACGATAAAATATGATGCCCTCTTCAAAAAATTTCTATACCCCCCCCCCCCCCAAATTTTACTAAAATATTTCCGTTTTCGTTGCCGGCACTGATTACTGAGTATTTTTTTTAGTTTTTATCACATAAAAAAAATGATTTTTCAAAAATAAAAATGTTCTCTTATCCACGCATTAAGAGATTTCCTTTGATAACCAACCTAAAATTAAAAAAAAATATTTATTTTTTTGTTAAACACATATTAGTTTACATTTTTCCCGCGATAATTTTTTTAAATTTTCAATAGTTTTTCTATATGTGCGTCAAAGAGTTGTACAAGCAAAAAAATTCATGAAAATTTAACAATCGGTTTTCGCCAACCGCCTCTGCGCACACCATTGCCTATACGACTTTTCATTTCAAACTAGATGCGTTCACGGCTGAAAAATCCCACACAGCTAATAGCACGACGCAGGAGCGCATTGTTCCTTCTGAACGACAAACATCCAATCAGAATCGTAATCATAATCGCAAAAGCAATCAATTAAATACAAGCTTGTATTTCATTTATACATAGTTATTGCTTATAATACCGGGTCATTGTAAAATATTGAGTAATCTTTTTTTAAAGTAATTAATATGTTTGATTTTAATACTTAATAATTGTAATTTTATGTAATTTAATTTTTAATAATGAGTTTATTAACCAGCTTGCAAAATTCATGAAAATTTAACCACCAGCTCGCGAGAGCAGGCTCCAAACAAACCAAAAACCGGCAAAATTTATGAAAATTCAACAACCGGCTAGCGGGAACTGGCTCCAACACACCACTGCTCTATGGACAAAACAATAAGTTGCAACAGTGGGATAAATATGCACCTGCTACGACCGCAATCGCGGGAGGGTCCACCACACCATTTAGGGCCCCTAGACAAAATTGACAAACCTACTAGGGGGGCCAAAATAAATTTTGCGGTGGGTCGGACAAAATATAAAGTTACGCCGCTGAACAATACCAGTTTTTTTTTTACAAGGAAGTGTACTTGGCATTTACAAATGTCAGTTAAAGGACATTTCAAGACATATTTGCTTAAGAATTATCCTTAATTGCCCTATTCAAATATAACAATTTAACAAGCGTCATAATCAGCTGATCTTAAGGACGAATATTTTTATTCATAGAATTAAAATTTACTAGTAAATTTAAAAACGATTGTTTTGTCTTTGTCGAAAAATGTATAAACAAAGGTATTTTTGGCATAAAGAAAGAGTATAAAAACATACATATGTTACAAGTTAAAAATATGTAAAAATCAAATCACACCTCAATTTTTTATGTTGGCAATGGAAAATTACAGGCTGTAACAAGTTTTTTATCGCAACTAAAAGCCTGTCATAAGGGTTAAACAAGTTTATTGATGCATAAAATGACTTATCAATTAATTATCTATCTATATAGATAATATGTCTTAAGAAAGATAATACCTTATCTATAAGATAACATTAAGTATTGATTTTCCTGACCTTTGTATATTTGTTGTAAATGTATGTTTACAGAATGATAACATTTTCCTGAACTTTTGACACTACACTTTTAACACTAAAACAAATTATTTTTCAAGATAACTTATACTTTGTGGGTCACCATTTGTGATCCTGACGTCACTGACCATAGAAAAAAGTCACTGACGTTACGTAATTCGAGGGTTATGATGCACATGCGCACTAAAGATTTATTTGATTTGCAAATATATTTTTACCTGTATTTTTGCTTTTAAATTATTTTATTTACAATGTTTTCAGATAATTGCAGTTATTACTACTCTAAACAGAGTATTAACAATCGTAAATAATTACTTTGTACATTTATTTTGAAATATTACTTATAAGAATTTGAAAAGTCAAAATATTACGCCGGCGCCGGTAATTAAATTGCGGCATTGTAACAGCCGCGGAATCTAAACCTGAGAATAGTTTTTAGATAAAAACTCTTTTTACTTTTTCAAAATGTATAACCATCTATGTTGTAGGAAATAATTTTCCAAGGATTTTTATTATCATATCTGCATCTTAATGCAAATTAACTTGCATACCATTCAACTATATTGTCATTGTTATATATAGAATTTATTTTATTTAACTATGACTGTTATATCAACAAATCTGGAACTTCCTACGTTCAAAAATAATGTTGCAAAAATAGAGTTATACACATTTTCTAATGCCAACTTATCAAATTTTGCGCTTAGCAATAAAATAATGTAAACCGTATGTTTATAAGCTTATAGGTACGGCAAAAGCTTAATGAAAGAAATGAATTATTTCAACAAGATTGTTGAAATCTTTTTGCACATATCAGTTACTATAACCAGGTAGTCTATTCTGTAATTTAGCGACAGTCGCTTTCACACTGTCAAGGTTATTTTTATGCATACATTTCGACAGGACATTGTGAAAGAATTAATCCCCCAAGCTGCATTAATCCCCCCAGGATTTGTATTCAATATTTGCGGGGCTAACCACTCCGCTCTGACGTACCGCTAGGGACGGACAGACAAAATTTCAAAAGGAAGTAGGTCCTAAAATTTTAGGCACTGTGCCTAAAGTGCGTAATGGATACACTGGTTCTAACTACAATAAATTTTGAATTTTGTACAGTTAGTTATTATTTTAATTCGTTATTACATATTTTTTAGTGTCATTACAAGTCATTAATTGTTATTTTTCACACTTACCCATTTTTCGCATCCGGATCCTTTTTCTTAAGTTCTCTAGCGTAACAATCATCACCCACATTTCTAATATGCGTTATTTTTATTTTTATATGCGTTTTTTCTAAATAATACGCATTTTTTCGCAAGAAATTTATACACCTGTACATCATTGTTGATATACACTTTATTACTGTTTTTATTTTATTTATATATTTGTAACTATGGAAACATAATTCAATTGTTTTTTTACTTTTGTTGTAAATACATTTTTGTTTTTGTCAGTTATGTGATTTAATTTACTAGAATCTGACATAAACTTTAAGTATTTAAATAAATTGTGACTAGCAGAATAATCATTTTAATTTGTATATATTTTAAATAAAATTGTTTAAAATGGATACAGATGAATATGATTATGAAGCGGAAGATGAATCTGAAACTGGAACTGAATCTGAAACTGGAACTGAATTTGAAACGGAATCTGATACGGAATCTGAAACTGTATCTGAAGAGCAAGATAAATCTAAATATAAATCTGAATCTGAAGACTCAGATGAAACTGAATCTGAATCTGAATCTGAAGAGTCATATGAATCTGAATATGAATGGTATGTAGAAAAATATTATTTTTAGTTCAATACAAATATTTTACTGAGAATCGAAGTTTTAAGGGATACCTTTCACCCAATTGCTATTACCGAATCTAGCTTAACAAATTAAATTTCCAAAATTATCTTTAGGACTAAGGTTCTTGAAGATTCGTACTGTTTGGCTACCCCTTATATTTAGGAACCAAAATTTAAATAACTCCAAAATTTTCCTGACAACTTCGTCAATTATTTAAAAATATACGATCGTAATTATTGCTATTGCAATGTGTGTAAATTAATTGGAAACGAATATATTTATTAATCAGATTACAGAGTTTATATTCCATTAATTTTCTTTGTAAATCATTTAAATTTGATGCGTTTAGTAGTCCGAGCAGCCATTTTCGATATAACCATTTTATGAGTGAGAAAGTTTTTATACATTATAAACATAACCTCATTAAAAGTTTTGACAACGTTCTGGAAAAAAGTGTATAAATATTAACCAAATAATTGGAAAAATATCTTAAAATAGTTTAATATAGACGTAAAATTCTCCCATTTTTTATTGTGGCAATAATTAGTGATTAATAGTAAGTTAAAAATGATGCGAATGTATACAAATAAGAACGGTTCTCCAGTAAGAGACGATAAAATGAATAGATCACGTTCAAAAGAAAGAGATAGGGAAAGGGATAGAGAAGTTGATAGGGAGAGGGAAAGAGAAAGGCACAGACGTAGGGAGAAACGTTCGAGATCACGATCTAGAGGTAGAACTCATAAGCGTTATCGTTCTCGTTCCAGGGAAAGAGATTCGAAACATGAGGCTAATCATTCCGCACATGAAAAGAATGACAAGGAGAAATATAAAAATGAAAAGGATCGTGAGAAAGATGCAAAAACTGGGGATAAACTTAATAAGAAGGACAAAAAAGAAAGTCCAGTACGTGATGTATCAGTCGATGATCTTAAAGCTGAATTGAAACTAGAAGATAAACAAGGTTCATCTCATAAAAAGGAACCACTTTCGTTAGAAGAATTGCTTGCAAAAAAGAAAGCAGAGGAAGAAGCAAGAAGCAAACCTGTATTTTTAACAAAAGAGCAGAGAACACAAGAAGCTCTTAAACGAAGACAAGAGGAAGTTGATAAGATACGAAAGCAACAACTTGAAGACAGAAAATATTTTCAACCTCCCGAGAGAAAAATAATGCTTGATGAAAAAGAGTATAGGTAAGCCACTTATAGAATCTTTTGTAGAGTTTCATAGGTATGATGAAGAAACTCTTATATCGTCATTCATATGTCAGTTCAGTAGTTTCCATAATTTTTCTGGACTACAATTTTGTATAATTGACTCGGTTTATGGACTACGATTGGGTATTATATATAACTAACTCAGCTTCTACACTACAGTTTTGTTATCTAGTGGCACACAATCAACATTTGGGCTCTGAAATAGGCCTTCCTCACTTACTAGATATTTAGAAAACCATGAAAAGTGAAAATTCACATTTCGTATAAATTTTTGTATTTTAGTCCTGAATTTATTCATAATTTTGTGTTTTTTATTGTTAAAATGTGGGGGTAAGACTATTAGTATTAATGAATATCATATATTTAGCAGGCGACCTAGGGAAAGAGATCCTAAGGAAGAGGAGAAATATAAAGACAAAGACAAGGAGAGAGAATCAGAAGCAATAAAAGAACGTTACTTGGGTCTAGTAAAGAAGAAACGTCGAGTCCGTAGGTTGAACGATAGAAAGTTCGTATTCGACTGGGATGCTGCTGAAGATACATCTGTTGATTATAATCCACTGTACAAAGAGCGACATCAGGTAAATTAATATATTTTTTCTTTAGTTTTATCCTAAAATATGCATATGTATTTTCAGTTATATATCTCAAAAATAGCCTCCATTATTAGCTATAGCTAATAATGGACGTTACTTAACGTTTTTAACAAACTAAAAAAAAAAATCCCGTAGCCAATTCGGTACTTCTGAAATATTTTCTACCAGAAATTATTATTGAAATTATTATAACGTTTTATATTACGTTGACAATTTTATGATACGTATTTATAATTTACCGTAATCATGGAAACATACCTACATATATATCAGAATAGATCCTTGGAAAAATATCGCAAACATATGAAAAGTTATTAAGTCATATGAAAAAATTTCTCAAATAAAAGTTGCTAGTTATTACTTTTATAGCAACTTTTGTTAGATAATTGTTTTAAAAATATTTCTCTTATGCAAAATATTTGAGAAACACATAAAAGTGACAGCAGCAAACTATCCATTCCGGTGGTCGGATTTATACCAAAAGTTAATACAATTGAGATATTCACGAAGTTTAAATAAGAAATTTTATAAAAATCCGTTTAACCGAATTTGATCTATACTTACCCACAGGCTGACAGCACGCTGAAAATAGTTGATTTGTGTTTATATGTAAAAAATCTCAAAAAGTCAAATACCTCCATCTCTGTGTGTAACGGTCGATAATAACAAAATTTAATTCTATATAACAAAAATTAATTCTACAGGAAGTTATTATGCGGATATGTGAGAATATTGCGTAGCTTAATTACTTACTTTATTTTATTTTTGTAATTTTCTTAAGAAATTACTAGATTAAACAAATATTCTTATGTTTTTTTTTCTGGAATAGCTTCTTGATGTCTATATGTGATGGTCGGTAAAAATTCCCCGCCTGCCACTGGTTCCGATTTCAGAATTATTTTCTGTTTAGGTACAATTTTTCGGCAGAGGAAATTTAGCTGGCATCGATATTAAAGCACAGAAACGAGACCAAAGCAAATTCTACGGCGAGCTGTTGGAAAAAAGACGCACAGAAGCAGAGAAGGAACAAGAAAAAATGCGTCTAAAGAAAGTAAAGAAGAAAGAAGACAAACAAAAATGGGACGATAGGCACTGGTCTGAAAAAGAAGTTGCAGAAATGACCGAAAGAGATTGGCGTATATTCAGAGAAGACTATAACATCACAATTAAAGGTACGTAAAACAAAGTAGAATCTTTGATTATGGTTCTAACAATTAATATTAATTTTAGGTGGTAAGATACCAGAACCTATTAGAAACTGGAAAGAATCTGGTTTCCAGAAAGAGATATTGGAAATTATAGACAAAGTTGGTTATAAAGAACCAACACCTATTCAGCGACAAGCTATTCCAATCGGTATGCAAAACCGTGATATTATCGGTGTTGCTGAAACTGGTTCTGGTAAAACGTTAGCCTTCTTAATTCCATTGCTCATTTGGATACAGAGTTTACCCAAAATTGAGCGTATAGAAGACGCAGATCAGGGTCCATACGCTATTATTTTAGCTCCAACAAGAGAACTTGCTCAACAGATTGAAGAGGAAACTAATAAGTTCGGACAACCATTGGGAATTAGAACAGTGGTTGTTGTAGGTGGTTTGAGTCGTGAAGAACAAGGTTTTCGTCTCAGGATGGGTTGTGAAGTAAGTTAAATCTTGAACAGAGATGCATTTGTATGCTGGATTCTCTCTATCTTTATTAACATAGTATGCGTGTGTCTGACCTCGCATGTCAACATATCAAACAATTAGAATTCCAATAGCGTTATTACGTTTTGTATATGAATGTTCACATACCTATTTCAGATTGTAATAGCTACACCTGGTCGTTTGATAGATGTTTTGGAAAATCGTTACTTAGTTCTAAATCAGTGTACATACATAGTATTGGACGAAGCCGATCGTATGATTGACATGGGTTTCGAACCAGATGTACAAAGAATTCTAGAATATATGCCTGTTACTAACCTCAAACCAGATTCTGAAGAAGCCGAAGATGCTAGCAAACTCTTAGCTAATTACCACAGTAAGAAGAAGTACAGACAAACTGTGATGTTTACCGCTACTATGCCACCTGCTGTTGAAAGATTAGCTAGAAGTTATCTGAGGAGACCTGCAGTCGTTTACATAGGATCTATAGGTATGTAGTTAAACATAATTTTTTAGGGATTGATTTGATTGATTTTCTATAGTCTTACAAAATTTTATTGTTTATGTTACTAATATTATTTTGTAATAGGTAAACCAACTGAAAGAACTGAACAAATTATTCACATTATGGGAGAAAACGACAAAAGAAAGAAACTCATGGAATATTTGTCAAAGGGTGTGGAGCCACCTATTATTATATTCGTCAATCAAAAGAAAGGTGCAGACGTACTGGCTAAGAGTTTGGAGAAACTTGGGGTAAGTATAATTCAATGGGTCTTACAAACAGTGACAAAATCCTTTTCATATTTGGATTTTCTTTTGTTTATAGTACAATGCTTGCACATTGCATGGTGGTAAAGGTCAAGAACAGAGAGAATATGCTCTTGCGTCTCTTAAAGGAGGTTCCAAAGACATTTTGGTGGCCACAGATGTCGCTGGTCGTGGTATCGACATCAAAGATGTCTCTATGGTCATTAATTACGATATGGCGAAGACTATTGAAGGTTCGTACTTAATTTTAAAAACAAGACTGCCATCTATATGTACTAAAATTATTTGAGAGTTTATATTTTGACACAATGTATTTTTCTAGATTATACTCATCGTATTGGTCGTACTGGACGTGCTGGAAAGACTGGTGTGGCTGTCAGTTTCTGTACTAACGATGATGCAGGTCTATTCTACGACTTGAAACAGATGGTTATGAGTTCTCCTGTATCAACATGTCCTCCTGAATTAATGAACCATCCAGAAGCACAACACAAACCTGGAACAGCGCCACCTAAACGTAGGAGGGATGAGAAGATATTCGCCTAAAAATCCATCCCCAAATTAAGCACTGAAGAAAGGTAATTCCTTTTGAATCAATGGTGGTCACGAATGATGGTGAATTGAATGTTATTTTCTATTTGTAATATGTATTAAATGTATTTTAAATTTACTCTGTTTAATAAAGAGTATTTATTATAACTGTTTTTTAATCTACAGCTTACAAAAACCTCTATAGTCTAATGTTTCCTATTTATATCTAATTTTGCTTCAGAACCCTTTAGTAACATTAAAGGTGCGTTCAGAGCTCTTAAATTAGTAGAATGTAGACTATAGCTTGTGTACTGTTGATTGTCACTACAAGTTTGTCATATGGTAAGGCGAGCAACCGTTCAGACCTCTAAATTTAATACTTTGTCGATTGTGGATAGTTTTCTAAACTTTGTAGTTAGTAAATTGTTTTAATGAGACAGACATATAAACATATTGGCTATCTCAGTCTACATCGTAGAGAATGTCTACATTGTATGCCTTTACATAACCTAACAAAATGTCATCGCGTCATTATAACAAATCTAGCCCAAAATTACAAAGATGAACAGTAAATATGATCAATTTAGGTAATAAGGTTAGATTTAGTAAAAATCTAGGTCAGCAGAATTAGGAAAACGATAATAGATAATAAACATTTTACGAAGCCGCCGTAGTTGGTTTAAAGACGCACTATTCGTAACTCACTAATTTCCAGAGCTATAAACGCTACCTTGAATGTCAAAACTACCTACTAAACATATCTAGAACGCATGGTGCACAATTAACTAATTTATAAAGCTCTGAACGTAGCTTTATAATAATTAATAAGCAGGGCTAATATTCAAAATATTTATCAGCCCATACGCAAAAAAAATTAAAAGGCTAAAAATTCAGAAGAGCAAAAAAAATTACCAAATGACAGTTGTGGCGCAAATTTATTCAATAATTTCTAATTTATTTGTTGCTTTTTATAAATTATTGATGTGGCATTTTGCACAAAGTAAAATCTGAACTATTTTTTTACCATTTATCCAACTATTCGTTTAAACAATTGGTACGAAAGTATTTCAATTTTTTAACAACTGGTGCATGCGTACCGTTGAGAACCGACTGAATATCCATAAAGTCCATTAAGGGTAAAGGCCTTCCCTAAGAGACACAAAATTTTCTTATTCTGTTTTTCTCAGCCAGAGCATATTTATATCTTACAGTTCTTCCTTACATCTTCTTAGTTGTCTGTCTCAGCTTCTTTGTCCAACTCTACTCCGTCACTTAGGCCACTTGTTGACTACCGAACGCATAACTTGTCCAGCCCATTTCCATTTTAGAGATTATACTCTTGCCCAAGGGCGCCGCTAATATATAAGGCGCCTTTCTTCAAAAAGTTGTATGCTCTCCCCTGATTTTTTTAGTAACAGGACAGTCGTTAGACAGGAAGTCAATAAGTAAGGCAATTTTTATTAATTGATTTATTTTATTTGAGGAATTAAACAGAGAGAGGCAAGTCTCCTATAAATTCCCACACATCACAAATTGTACAGAAATACAAAAGATATGTGCAGTGTGTAAGATATATACTTCGGGTTGCACAGGGGCGCACCCAGACTTTTGGCTTGGGGGGAGTTCAATTATACATAATTTTTATAAATACAAGGCAAAATTTCAATTTCAAGTGAAGAGCAAAAAAAAGGTCCTCCCTTCTAAATTTTAAGTAAAGAGCAAAAAAAAGGTCCTCCCTTCTAAATTTTAAGTGAAGAGCAAAAAAAAGTTCCTCACTTCTAAGTTTTAAGTGAAGAGCAAAAACAAAATGTCCTCACTTCTAAATTTTAAGTGAAGAGCAAAGAAAAATGTTCTCACAGTACGGGGGGGCTCCGGACCCCCCTTGTGTGCGCCCCTGGGGTTGTATGGTCAGTTCTTCAGTATGTCATATTGGTATTAAAACATGGTAAAAAATGTTGCTTTCTTAAAATGTCATTCCATATGACATGTCAATATGATAAATAATATCTTAATTATAATGATCATAACCAATCTGAAATAGGTTTTACAGCGTAAGGAATATTTTTAAATGACATTTGAAGTCATCACTACACTATGAAAGTAAGCAAAATAACCAGATCTGGTTCGTCCACAAAAGTGAACGCAATATATTAAGACAGGCAAACAATTCATTTTTACTGTGAAATAGTTTTTCACGATTTATTTAAAACTAATTTGAGATATGGTGTAGGTACGCTTTTTTCCGGGTGTGCATTTTTCCGTGTGAGCGTTTTTTCGTGTGCGCTTTTTTCCGTGTGTGTATTTTTCCGTATATGTATTTTTCCGTGTGCGCTCTTTGCCGTGTGCGTATTTTTATTTTATATAAGTAATTGGAAAATTTATTATAATAAATATATTTTAAATTTAACGTCTCAAATCATTTTTACCGACCGCCAACATATATAAGGGAGGTAATGTGATCATACCGATTTTGAGATTTCGATGGATCTCCATGAATTGAGGTCCCTATGAGGCATATTCGGCTAAAAGGATTGTTATGAAACTTCATATTTAAGCTTTTGACATCAATGACACGAGTTGATCAACTTTTGGTAAAAATCGGTTAATCAGAAATGAGAGTTTACCCCTGTCGGTTTTAAGATTTTGGCGAATATTTCACAATAGAGAAATATTTCGAAAATAATGATTTAACAAAAGTTGCTATAAAAGCAATAACTAACAACTTTTATTTGAGACATTTTTTGATAAAGCAGCATAAATTAAACAAGTACTTTGTGACGGCGGTCGGTCCTGTGGTGGCGACAGCTAATTTTTAGTTTTAACAATATAAATGTAATGCACTGAATAAAAATTATTTGTTTTCCCATCTTAAAAAGTTTATGAATAAATAATTCGGAATAATACTTATTATTTCTAATAATGTGCGAAGAGTTGATTCAGTTTGAACTGAATGAAGTAAGGCGTATGGCTAGAGAAAGAAGTCAGAGGCGTTGAGTAAGTTCCACATTAAGGTAATGATGTGTTTGCCAACATAGTTGGCAACGGGTGCACTAGTTTATTTAATATTGACTCCTGATCTGTTCAATTAGCATTATTTTGAAAATGTATATAATTAATATTTAAATAATTACTTCTTTTATAATCAACTAAATTGAACTTATTCTGTGCGAATAACGGGTATTCTGCTAGTTATTATTATAAAAAATTCGATGTGCACTTAAAACAAAACTCAATATTAAAACTTTGTTTCTAGTTTGTTATAGCGTTCGACATCTAATCAGTGGCGGACTTTTGCAAAGACAAAAAAGACAATTGTCTTGGGCCCGTAATTTTTAAGGGCCCAACGAACCCTTTCCCCTTCCCCTTTGAACGCCTCTAGGTTGAGGGCCCATAAATCAAAAATGTCTTGGGCCCGGCGAAGGCTTAATCCGCCATTGCATCTAATCACCTTTTTATTTCTTGTATAGAATGATCTTCTATTTTAACATATTTTAATTTAAATAAAGTTATTCATTATACACCTGTAATGTACAAATAATATATTTGAAATAGTAGTTTGATAAAAGCATACTGGCAGTAGTGTAGCTGACGTCACTGAATATCTTCAATTCATTTCTTCGTACGAGCCCGTCTTAGTGTGTCGACCTAAAGGAGAGACTGAAAATATAAAGGTAAATTGTTTTTAATAGACCTATATACCTTTATTGTATATTTTAATATATAAAATAACATATCTGTCTTAAATATATACTAATCATATGTTAAATAAAGGGCTGAACCTGAAAACTAAGTGAGTATGCAAAAATTGTTTTCCGTGCAATCGTAAATATACTATGACTTTAATATGTCGTAATATTTGTCGTTGTATGTTAGGTATACCGTTTGCAAAATCTCTCTAATGATGCATTGTCCACTCTAATGATAATATTCGTATACATACTATATATAATTTTTAAGAACTGTTTAAACATTGCTAACTTCTTTATTATAAGAGTTATGAACGAGGATAAATTAAGAAAGATCGAGTATTCTACTCTGAAATTAAGAATATTTAATTCGAAGATCAATTGAACATCAAATAAACGAGTTAAAAAAAAAAAATACATTTTTTTATCCTATCCTAACTATCGCATATAAAATATATTATAAATCATTGCGGCACTAAACCCAGTATTAAAAAAGTTATAACTTATATATAAATTAAAACAATTTTTATCTTTAGGTTTCATAGCCACCTTTTTATAACCTTGAGATTAAATAAATATTAAAAATAAAGTCTTACAAATAAATAAAAATAATAAAAGTTATTAAAACGTGATTTTTAACATATATTTCATAGGTAGGCTATGAAGCATTGGAATTATGTCTATTTTGATTGTGATTTACTTGTTTTTCATCAAGTCATAATATTTTTTTTACATTGGGTCTTGATCTAGTGTCTTCTTCTTCTTCTTCTTTGGGCACTATCAGTCAGGTTGACTTTTGGCCTCACTCACATAAGCCCAATAATTGTTAGATCTTTGGTTAGCTGATTTCTCCATCTCTTGCGAGGTCTTCCCATTGGTCGTAGGGTATTCAACCTTCCTTCCCATATATTGCTAACCATTCAGTCCTCCCTCATCCTCATGACGTGTCCTATCCACTGTAATCATCTGCCTCCGAGTTCTTGGGTAATACTTGGCCTTGAGTACAGTTCTCGGATATCTTTGTTCTTACGGATTCTCCATTCACCATTAATTTGAATGGGACCAAAGATTCTGCGTAATATTTTGTTTTCGAAAACTATGAGGTGTTGTCGATCTCGCTTTGTTAAGGGCTCTGTTTCGGAGCCATACATAAGTATGGGACGTACTATAACTTGGTATAACCTGATCTTGGTGCTCCTCGACAAGAGTTTTGTTCTGAAGAGGGGACCAAGTGCAAAATACGATGCATTTGCAGCTTTAATTCTATTCGTCATTTCCTGCTGTATCATATTCACCTGATTTATCATGGTGCCTAGGTATTTGAAAGTAGAAACTCTCTCAAAAGTGTTGTCATTAATTTTTAAGTCGGTCGTGTTCTCATGATTGCCTCTACTAACAATGAGATACTTGATTTTTTCATTACTGATGATGAATCTTACTTTACGAGCTTCGACATCAATAAGGTTGGTAAGGTATATTACGTCTTCAACCTTATTTGAAATAATATCCAGGTCATCTGCATCCCCTAAAATCTTGTGGTATTCATTGAACTCTAGACCACGTTGGTTGGTATCTTGGGCTTTTCGTAATACCATCTCCAGCACGAGGTTAAACAGAAATGGTGAGGTGGCGTCTCCTTGTTTGACGCCAGTATGAATTTCAAAAGGTTTCCTACTTTTACTCTGCTTATGGATCTCGACACACACACCATAGTCATCTTGATAAGTTTACTAGGGATGCCAAATTCGTCCATGATGTCCCAGAGTTTTTCACGTACAATGCTGTCATAGCCTTTCCTGAAATTAATAAAAACATTATGAGCGTCGGTGTTATGTTCCCAACATTTTTCAAGAATTTGTGTGCCCCTGGCGCCAGCTATTTAGGGGCGTCAGTAATGTTTTTTTTTTTTTGTGAATCACTTTAAATTATATAATTTTCAATCATATTAGTTTTATAAAATAAAAATTCGTTGATGTGCATCTTTATCGTTTTGTTTTGGCGATACTCCGCCGCGGGGTTAGGAGGGTTCAACTGTTGTGCAGTGCTGTTGTGTTGGGAGTGGCCCTGCACCCCGCAGGCTCAACGCTTCCCTGCGTTCCTCTATACCTAATCAAGCGGCAATTGATATTCAAGAGACATTATATTCAATTATTTTTACAAAATCGTATCTCGGCTCCCGGCCGTCGCAGAAAAACCAAATTTTCGTCACTTTCGTGTCGAACCTTTCTCATGGCGTTGGCGAAATTTCGAAAAAATCGGACAACGGGCCGACGGAATAACGGCAGTGGCGTAGCGTAGCGGGGCGGCAAATTCTGTTAATTTTGGAGCCTTTTGGACAGGACCGGAGGAACGCAGTCTGCAGGTAATGCAAGGCATTAGGGTGTTTGATGCCAGGGGGGCACTAACGTTAAAGTGAGGACTTTTTTTAGGTCTTTACTTGAAATTTAGAAGTGATGACCTTTTTTTTTTAGGTCTTCACTTGAAATTTTGCCCTATCTGGGGGCGCCAAAGACCCTCGCCCCGGTCCTGTTTTTGAAATAAGGGGGCGGCGAAATTGGCCTCCGCCCCGGGCGGCTGAAATCCACGCTACGCCACTGGAGCAAAATCACTACCGACCAGTGTTTTAACAATGCAACTAAGTAATTACTTGAAAATAAAATAAAGTTATCGATAATAAATAATAAATTAATCGAGTATTATTAATTAATAGAAACCAAAAATATCATATGATTAATCGATTAACTAAAACAAAATAATCGATGGTTAATGTTCCGTATAAGTCCACCGCGTCAAATTAGAACTAGGCTGTATGTTTAGAATAGAATATATGTAAGAGTGGGGAACCAATAGTAATCATTCTTGCATATGTGCTCGGTGTAATCAGACACAACTTTTGTGCAATTTAGAATCAAGGGAGGACGGTGTCTACACAGGTGTTATTTACATAGTTAGTTCCTGAAACTTGGAAAATGGCTGATAATTATTTCAATTTTTGAAGTAATATGGAGAGTAAGGATATGAAAGAGGTGTTAAGGTGGTGTATGAATGAGGGTCTGATTGTGTCTGAATGTAAATGTCCCAAAAAGTTCCCAGACTCCTGTATTATAATTGCAATGTGATCTAAATGCTTTCCATTTTTTCCCAAATTTAAACCCAAAATATATAGTGATAGCTAAATTTTATCGCGTACAACTTCAAAGAGTTATAAAAAGGATGGATAATTTTATATAAAAAGGTATTCTGTGGCGATTTTCACGGCTCTGGATTTGCCTACTAGTTTTATCATTGTTTGTTTGCATATAGTGAAGATATATAAATGCTTTATACCTTTTTAATACATTTACATAATTTGGTATGTATGAATGCGATGAAAAACGGAATGTCCTATTTTAGACATTAAATTGGTAGGTCGGAATATATTGATAATTTGAGGATTCTCTCTTTTAATAAAGTTAGTGTTTTTCAACATATGTATACTATAAATCTCATTCAAACTATTTAAATATGACTTTAAGCGTATAAATACTGAAATTTCGTTATTCAAGTTTTTCTTTAAAAACCTAAATACGAGCTAAATGTTAACAAACACTTATTAAATAATTGCTTTGATTTCAAAACGTATAACTTTCAAGTACTTATTTAGATTTCAGAATCGTAAATGTTATATTTTGAAAGAAAGGGGCGGCGCTTCGTCAAGACCAAATCTCATTCCAACTAGCATACACGTTCTGTCTGACGAGTTATGCCTGGTGGACTTATACGGAACATTAACCTAATCGATTATTTCAATCAATCGATTATTCGATTCTGCCCGGGTTCCGGTAATTTGTACCGGCTTCTCCCGTCACTTGACGCTTCTGTTAATAAATAAAAAATAAAATTTATCATTTCGCGTCGCTTTTGGATAAGCTGCTTCCTATCCAATTACTTTGTAACGCAACTATTCACAATTAAAATCGCATACTATAGATTCAACTGGGAAGATACAATAATAATCGGATTTCCCAAGTTAGCAAAATACTCAATTTATATATCATTTTAAATTAACAGAATAATAAATATTTTAATGAAAATATTTACGTTTTCCAGTTTAACAAATTAATTCTATGAATTATTAATCAACTACAATGTCATTTATTATGTTTGAAATGGAAAAAAATATTCATTTTGCACATTGAAATTGTTATAATATAATCAGTTATAATTATCTAGTCGGAAGTATGAAAAAAATATTATTATTTTATTTATTTAAATATAAATTTTTGCAAAATATTTTATCATTTTTGCTCTTACTTGTTAAACAAAATACAGTAAAAATGAAATTTTATACACTATTATGTTTACTTGTTTTCACTATGTTGTTTTCGGTGAGTACATTAAATTATAAACAATATATTATAATAAGGGTAAAATCTATGTCTTTACGCTTTAGTTAAAACAATGAATTGCAATTTTAGTTAAGACCAGTGGCGACTGAGACAGGGTGGCGCTGGGACAGTGACCTCCTAAAATTTTTTAATAAAAAATTGAATTTAAAATCTCATTTATACTTCAAAATTGCATTAAATTGGCTAAATATATCTTCATATATTTATTTTTATTATTTCTAATTCAAAGATTTTTCATATATGTTAGATTTTAAAAATTTAGAAAACAATGCTCAGGTGGACACTACTCGTAGTGTCCCAATGCACAGTGTTGCCCCATCCGATTTCTAATATATTTATCTAAGCAAGTAGTAAAAATGAACTGGAAATGTTAACAGCGGCGAGTTAGTGGGTATGTAGAGATCGAGTGATCGATCCATCTTTCAGTACGCGCGTAAATTTAAACAAAAAAACGGCACAGCAGTGGGGTGGTTTTGTTCAAAATTACTTTTTTAACATACAATATAAATAAAAGAAGTACATTTAATTGCATTTTTTTACTTAAAGACAAAAAATATAAGCTTATTTCCCAATATTTTTTAAACATATATTCAACGATAGCCATTATTATTCATACTGCCTGAGCAGGCGCGCACCTAGAAAAATGGATTGAAGGGGGCTCTATTACTAAGTAATATCCGTTAAATAATACAAAATTTATTACTGCCTATTACGGGGAGGGGTGGTTTTATATATTAATTACATTTTGACTATAATTTGTTTTTTATCAACGAAAAAGGAGATTTTATTTTCAGTAGCTTAGTTTTTATTGATTCAGTATATGATTTTTTTTTATCCTGGGGGGATCAGGATCCAAGGACCCCCCCTCCTATTGTGCACGTTTGTGCTTGAGCTATTTTAAATGTCCTGGTTTTATCTTTGAAAAAAATGGTCAGCTTAGTATTAGTGAATTTCGGCCGGTGTCCTTAGCTTAGTTCGTTTGTTTTGATTTGTGATAAGTACCTACTCAGACGTGAAACTGGATATAGTGCGTTATATTAAAACTAACGAGCTTAACTATGAAACTATATTATTAATAAAAAAAATTGGTCCTCATTGGCCAAAATTGAATATTTCACAATCAAACAAAAATGGAAATAGAACATTAATAGAGAGTTCAGTAAAAAACAATGGTAATAATTTAGAATGGGGCACTCAAAGCTATTTTTTTATTGTGCTATCTGTACATATATCTGAACATAGTAAAAAAAAAATATATATATATAATAAAAAATATTTCACTTTCAAGCCGTACTTGAAAGTATGGTTTGAAAGCGAAATATTTTTCGTTTTTTTAATTTTTTTTTATTATGGTCAACTTTGGTTATCAAATTTTTTTACAAACTTATCGCGTTTTCGAGAAAAATCGTGTTCCCTCTACCTTGATACATTGTGTATATCAATTCTAAATATGTTTCAGAGGCCAAATTGAGATGGATTGGGGGCCAGTTATTTAAAAATCACAGAAGACGGGTTTGAAAATTTTGAAAATCATTTGAGAACGTGAGGAAGAAATTTTGAAAATCAATTAAGGATAGGTAGAGGGAGATTCCGAAAAGCTTTTGAGGACGGAGGAAGGGTGATTCCAAAAAAAGGGCAAAAATTTCATGCGAGCCGTTTGGAACTTTTTTATGGGTCGGATTTTTATTGCAGTATATGGATCAAAAAGTGCTTCCCCCCCAATATTTTACTCACCAGCCGCTACTGTGTCAATCTTTGATCCAAAATGAATTAAAAAGTTTCCTTTTATTAAGTTATACCTCCACCCCTTTTCGGTTAGTTATATCGCTCTTGTTAGACGTTGGCCAAACTCAGTGGCGGATTAAGCCTTCGCCGGGCCCAAGACATTCTTGATTTACGGGCCCTCAACCTATGTTTTTTTAAAAAAAAACAAAAAAAGGTCCTTACCTCCCAAATCCAAGTAAAGAGAAAAAAAAAATAGGTCCTCACCTCCTAAATCTAAGTGAAGAGCAAAAAAGAAAAAGGACTTCACCTCCCAAATGCAAGTGAAGAGCAAAAAAAAAAAGGTCCTCACCTCCCAAATCCGGGCCCAAGACAAATGTCTTTTTTGTCTAAGGCGAAAGTCCGTCACTGCCAAACTATCCTTATAATTATAAATGTTATTATTTCTAGCTAACAATGTGCAAAATGACATTAGGAGGCATTAAATGGGCTGATTGTTTTGGACGGAGACGCAGAGATTACTATTCTACTACAGCTGCTGCAGCTGCTACAGCAAGAAGTACTGTTACAAATCCTCCAGGTAAAGTATCGAGGCGGGTCTAGTAAATTTAGTTTTCGTATATTAATTTTATGTTTCAATAAATAAATAACAATAGTTCCTTAAACTGAGTTTACCTTAACAAACGATCTTGTAACGTATCGCGTAAGGTAATGCTTACTTGAAATCTATGTGCTGCAAATGTATTCCAATCTTCCTTTGAACCATCTGAAAGTGAAATATGCTGCGAACATAAACAAAAAATTAAAATTTCAATTAGGAGGTTTACTAAATACACTTTACCCATTTTAAGCAAAGTTATAAATACCAACGCGAGGTGTTGAAAATCAGAACTTTCTACAGGATACTCTAAAAACGATTGTCGAAAAGGTTACAGAATGGACCCCTTGGAGTTCAACTACTGTATATACTGTGGTTCTAACTCTGCGGAAAACCTCGGCACTAATAAAACCTCGGTTTAAAAACTACCCGATGACAGTTTTCCGCTCTCAGGCAATTACTATTGATCAAGTGTTTTATATACCTACTACTATATTTTTCTTTTCAGGTACTTTCAATACACTTCCTACAAATGCACCCCGCGAAGGGAACGATGCAAATAGATACCGCGATGCAAATGGATTCCGCGATGCAAATGGAGCCCGCGAAGCAAATGGAGGCCTTGAAGCAAATGGTGCCCGCGAAGCGAATGAAGCTATACGTTTTGCTAATGAGTAGAGAATGAAGGAAGGAAATTATTATACAGGATTCTAGGACATTTATTAATTCTTAACACCGTTCTAGTAAAAGTCCTTCATAAATTCACATTTCAAAATATTCTCCATTAACATGAGAAGAACGTTTAATACAATAAATATTATATGAAATAATTCAAAATAATTGAATAAAAACTGTACAATTTTATATATTGTTTTACTATAAAATTAGGTCATCTACTTCAGAAAAGATTTTTCACTGTGTTGTGATCAGACCTGTACCAAAAAATACTTAGTAAAAGTATTTTAAATACCAAATACTTGGTAGCATGTCGTTCATGGAAGCAAGGGATGCACTGTCAATCATATTTCGTTCGATTACAGCACCGCCACCGGTAATATCACTTCTCAATTATAGGGGAAACTTTTTAAGATCGCAGCGCCATATGCGGCAAAGCTGGAACACTCGAAAGTGACATTAAACCGTTACTCGTGTATCTGTTTACATGGTGAAAATGAACACGAGTTGTATTTTTCCTGTTTTCCGACCTTTTTTTTTTTTAATTTAAAGGTAATATACGATTTACAAGATATGTAATAATATACTATTTTAAATAAATTTCAAGGAAATTTTTAGTTTTTTATTGTATTTTTAATTATTTTTGACTGTCAATATAATAACAACAAAAATATGGTAAATATATTAGTAAAAATTAATATCTCTGCCTGAAAAAGTAGAAGAGCCTTTTAATATATCAACTGATGATTTAGGCAAATTTTGGGTGGGATAAAAATCACTTTCCATAAAATGCAACGAACAAACATGCATGCATGGGCTTGGATTTTTGCCCATTTTTAGTTTTTTGGTCCATAAAAACCTACCTAGCCTCCAAACGTCGTTTCAATTGATATTTTTTTCGATTTAGGTAAATTATGGAATGTTTAAGAAGGATTCTTCCTTATTCATGATTTACATTGCGGCACACAACAAAATTGATTGTTTTTTTTTTCCATGATTCACAAAAATAAAACACAAACAACAAAAAAACACGTATTTCTCCATTGAATAAAACAAATCAATGTCACTTTCGTATATTCCGCAAATTTCCACCAGACGTCAGGGCGCTTAGGAAGCTTCCCCTATAGTCCGAAAGTTGGATAAATATTTGTACCGCGTTTTCAACAATCAGCGCGTTTTACAGCTGGCAACCTCGCCAAGAAAGAAGAGGATAGTGTTATTGGGAAAACCCATTAGAAAGTATGATACTACACTATTTGTATGTATAGTATGTTTAATTAGTTTGTACTACCCTTAACCTAATTAATAAATTTATTATTATTATTATTAGAGTCAAATGACTGTAAAATAGTTTTAAAAATAAATAAAGTAAATAAGAAGAAACATTTTTACTTCGGAACAAAAAAAAAGTTTTGGAGCTGTGGTAAATTATTTATGGTATTAAAGAGTTAGTTCCAAATTTTTATGTGGGTGAAATAAATTTCTTTGCGTCAGTTAATAAAGTTCCTTTACTATATTATAATTTTTTACTTATTTACTTTTTTATTAAAATTTCTTTACAGTGACTGTTATTAAAATTTTATTTTATATAACTTGTGAAAATTAAGCTCCTAAATTACCAGCATATTTTAGGTTCCATGGTAGTAGCGAAGCAGCAGGGGATCCAAGGGGGCCAGGCCTCTCTAAAAATTGTTCTGGCCCCCATATATGCTTGGTGAAAATTCTAGATCAAACTAAGTGCCCAGTTTCTTTTGGGAATAATTCGAATTATGAAAGATAGAAGCGGGTCAAAGGGCACTTGCTTCACTGAATTCTTTAGATTTCTTAGGAAACTTAACAAGCTGTTGTTAATCGAAAAAATCGTAAAGGGTTACCCTTACAATTTTTTAGATTTTTGACCATTTTCAAAGGTCTTGTTCGACTATTCATATTTATTGTAAAACTTGGCTTGTTACGGCCCCAATTATTTTCTACTTTAAAAAATATACGAAGATTTCAAATATTCAAACCGCAGTTCTCTATATTTTATTGTTATTAAGTATCTTTTTTTTCAAATTAAAAAAAAAAAGAGAAATTGAACCTGTAGATTACAAAAATTCTAACCGCATGTCCCTATATTTTATTGTTCTTAAGTTAGGATTTTTTTAAATTTCAAAAAGAGAACTATAAAAATTTCCTAAAAAAAAATTTGTTTAAGGGTTGTTTTATAATGTGCCCTGAAGACCTTTAGGACCTCACAGTTTCAAAAATTCCAACCGCAGGGCATATTATGTAATTTTTGAGATACGGTCTTTCGAATATGATATATTTACAAATTTTCTACTACATGGATCAGAAAGACGGAGAGCTTCAATTTTTATTTAGGTAGATTAAAGCCTATACTTAAAATTTTCAAACCGTAGGGTTCTATCTCTTTTTGATTTATATCAACGCTTTGCCCCAGGTAAATATTAAATCAAACACCATCCTCTTTGCCGACGACACTACGGCCCTCCTGAGCAATTGTTCACTACTGTTACTTTTGGACCAAAGACATTTATCTATGACTTATTTAAACAACTGGTTTTTGACACTGAATAACAGTAAATCCCAACATATGATATTCTCAACAAGAAACCTACAGCAGGCCAATAGTTCAACTGCTGTAACTTTTTTAGGATTGGAAATCGACTGCAAGTTATTATGGGACCAACATGTAAACAAAGTAGCCAATAAACTTTGTACATCTGTTTTTTGCTTAAGCAACTTAAAATGGTGCGCGTCTAAGTCAGTTTTAAAAACATATTACTTTGCCTCTATCCAGTCACATCTATCGTACGCCTTATTGATTTGGGGTCATTCCATCCAAACTAGAAGGCTATTTGTTTTGTAACGCAGAGCCATTAGGATCATGAGCAATCTGCAATACCGATCCAGCTGCAAAGAAAATTTTGTGGAATTGGGCATTTTAACCCTGCCGTCCCTTTACATCCATCAGTGCCTCTTGCATGTTCATAACAACCCTCTACGTACTCTGTCCAAAGTTCTCTCCACGTACACGACACGAAAAACAAGAATGATATTCGTCCTGAATTTACCAGACTCAAGAAATCCAGGTATAGCGCTAATTATCATCCAATTAAATTTTACAATGTTCTACCATCCGCCACCAAGAGCCTTAACTTCGCAAAATTTAAAAAAGAAACTAAAAAATATTTAATTGCCAAGGCTTTCTACTCTACTGAGAATACCTACGAAATTATTTTGATGATTTGAATGAGGTTCTGTGATAAGGCTTGTCCTGCTTTTCGTCCAAACCTCGCATTATGTTTCAATCAATTTGTAATATTTTTTGTTTATTTTCCTTTTTACAATTCTTAAAATTATATTTTTATATTATTGTACTGCATACTATTCAAATTGTAATTTGTGTAATACATTATGGACTTTTGTAAAAATGCACAACATTTAATACAATAAAATATATTATTATTATTATAATCCTTCAACAAAAGAATCATCTCGCGAAAATTTGAATTTAATAGTAACTTTACCTCCATTTTTTTAGTAAAAGAAAAAAAAACTAAGATGCCTGTCAGAGTTGGATCGAGGGTGAGGCAAGTGAGGCACTAACTTCCAGATGGTCGCGAAGAATTAAACGGATAGCTGGCACATTAATGTGAAAAGACTTTTCTATTTGCCTGTATGTAATTCGCATATTTTAATCGAGCAATTTTTTAACCGCAGCAATATTTACAGGAGTAACTGTTTCACGGGGTCTTCCTGAACGAGGATCATCATCTAGGTTAAAAATTTCTATTTAAAATTGTTTATGCCAACAAAATTTTGTGCTCCGACTTGGACAATTCTCAGAAAAAATAGTTAACATTTCGGAGATACACTTTTCCGCAGACAAAACACGTTTGAAACTGTACAAAATTATTGTACGATGATCTCGACGCGTTATCTCACTCATATTAATAATTTTACACTTGCACTGCAAACTACATAAACTACAGTGTATCTATTATGTTTTAAATGGTCTATTTAATGATGCAAGAATAAACTTGGTATGTTCATTTATACAGCCGTATCTCAAAACTTTCATAGCACCCTTCATATACTACAAATAAATTACAAACATATATATCACCGTCACTGCTTACTCATTATCTCAATCTAGATTTCCTTCTCCACGCGCCACTTTTGTCATTGCGCATTCTGTCAAAAGCTCAAATAACGATAACCGACCTGTAAGTATCAATGATTTATTCGATTTCTCTACACCTTAATAACTAAACAAATGATACCAATATTTCACATCAGTTATTAAAATAGTTAAGTTATGACTAACGCTACTAGCCATACCTTCAATAATTATACCATAGCATATGATTTAAATTTGATGCTCTCATCCACACCTTGATAACCAACCAAATGATAAAAATGGTGACAAATTCCACATATTGAATCAGATAATTAAATATATAATTGGTTTATAATCAGATAAGTTACACTTTTTATTAACATTTTATAATTCTGCGTAACACGATGATGAACAATCCATATTAAAATCACTGTCATGATTTTTAATATTTAATGCAATTTCTGTACATTTTATAACAGAATGATCTAATTTTATGCGCACTGGAGCGTGGAAAATATTGCATTAAGGTTTTTTTAAAATATAAATTTGCTGTCAAGCAATCTTGTTTAAAATAATGTTAATAATAGCTAATAAACTAATAACAACGGAAATTAAGAAAAAAAAAGGTTTAAATGCTATTCTGATGATATATTTTTATATAAATATGGAATATTTACTATAATTTTTATCAGATCTTCTTTGGTGCAACAGTGTGTTTAAATTCGTCAATATGAAATTCAATTTGTTCTTCCTGGTTCTGACAATCATTCTGGTTGCTTTGGCTGTAAGTAAAATTAGGAATAATATCTATTTCAATCAATTCAATTTTTATTTTTAAATTTATTACCGTTTAATTTATATTTACATACACAGTTTCTTTAGACATAAAATTTAAAATAAAATATTTAATTTCTGTCTGTTGGCTTGAAATCTGTTTAGCTAGCTGTTCTAGGTTAGCTTTTTCCTCTCTTGTTTTCATTGTCTTTAATCTCCCTCCTTCTTGTTATTACACTCTTCATCTATCCATATCCTCCTCCACTTCCGCTCAAGACCTCCTCTCTTGTTCGTTCTTATTTCTCCGCATTCCTCTAGCATGTATTCAATCGTTTATCTTCCTTCTCTACACATCCTACATGTGTTCTTCTTCCTTTATCCAAAATTGATTTTCTCTCTCTTCGTTACCATACCTGAAGCGTGCAATTACCATATTTTTCTTTCTATTTACAATTTCTTTGCGGTTTTGCCGCATTTGCGATGTCCAAGTTTCTTAAAATTTACTTTTATATCTTGGTTCCTGTATTTTAATATCTAGTTCTTGGTGTTGTATGTCTTTTATTCTTTCTAACATTTTTTGCATTCCATGTACATTTTCTGTTCCTCTTTACTACATCAGTTGAAATACCCCATATTCGTATTTTTTTTCCTCTTGGAGTGAGGGCCTTTTTTTGCTCATCACTTGTATTTTTGGAGTAAGGAACCTTTTTCTTTAGTATACTCTTTTTCAGTAAAAAAAATCTGGTCAGCCTATAATCAGAGCCGCAGTAAGGAAAACTTGCACTAGAGGCAGAGCCGGGATTTGGCGCCCTTGGTAAATAAAAAAAAAAAAAATTAATTGATGAGCAAAAAAAAAAAAGGTCCTCACCTCCTAAAATCCAAGTGGTGAGCAAAAAAAAAAGGTCCTCATCTTCGCAATGGCGCCCCTTAGCAAGCCTGTCAGCGACCTTTTCCTTAGTGTGCTAGGGGCCGTCGCCCCCTCCGCTACCCCTTACTGCGGCTCTGCCTATAATACTATACATATTTCACCCTTCCCCCCGTCAATGGTGTCCCGCTTCACCAATGTTAAAATCTGGTCACCTTAAATAAACACGAATTGAGGTAGGACAGGCTAATTCTATCTCTGTTTAAAGAAGCACGATACTTAGAGCTCAGATGATATGGTGACCGAAATGAGCAACTAAAATACTAAGACACGAGACACAATGTATATGTATAATACATTGGTGGACTGCAACAATGCAAGTAACCTGTAACAGCGATTGCGGATAGGAAGAGCTGAGAACAAATATTAACCCGAAACACGGTCGGTTCGAGCGATAGATTGTTACTGATTAATAAAAAATGTTAGACTAAGAATCCCCCTTAAATATTAATAGGTCGCACTAGATGGAGCGAACACTATCCTCCTCTGATAATTCGACGAGCTTTGCTTAGCTTTATCAGTGCCTAAAATATATATTTCAACAGAATAAATTATTATTAATATTATGATTTTCTAGGGCGTCCAAGGTCAAGGTCAAGGCCAAGGTCCTAAAGGTAACGGAAATGGTGGCGGAAAATCAGCTTCCTGTGGACGTGGCCGCAGTAAGTATATTATGATGTTAAGGTTGTAGTGACGTAATTAGGAATTTTAGTCCCTTAAGCAAAATATGTTAAAGGGGCCTCTAAATTAACCACCAATAATGATAATTTAAAGAGTAAAATACTTCATCTTTCCTAATTTAACCTCCATCATATATCTTATAATAAAGAAGTTAGCAACGCTTAAACAGTTCCCAAAAATACCTTGTATGTATACCCAATTTATGACCTAAAAATTATTAAAATATATTAATGTTTACTTGTTATTACATTTCTTGTGTCGCGCAGTTTAAGTTAAAATTTAATCTACCAACCGATATTAAATAATTATTGCATACGACAATGTTCACTATTGTGGACTATTTATGTTAATTATAATATATATGATTATTTTCTTAATTTTAGGATCGACAACTACAACCACAACTGCTAGAACTGGATAAATTATAAGAATCTTGCAATGTATCCTTGATGTACGATGACAAAAACATGACAAATAAAATTTAGCAATCATTTTATTATTTTATTTACTTCCTTAATATGACTTGTAATGATAAGCAGGTCTAGTAATATAATGATATCTGGGTCCCATGTCAAGTGGTCTGAAAGCCCACGCACTACTATCTCCGATTTGGCTGAAATTTTAACTGATTGTAGATCAATGTTAGAGATGAAATGTAGGAAAGCATACTGATAATATAAAAGGTGACGGTTAGCTGATTAATTTTGAATATAATATTTATATAGTTTATTCGTACTTACTCTATATATCCCTCAAACATAAGGTCCCTCACCTAATGAGTTTCCTAAACTCGTGAGCGGGTCGAGCCTGAAATACCTCTATGTTCGCCAACTGGTTGCTATGATTCTTAGAAAGATATGAAGGGGTCTTTTAATTAAAATAAACATTTTAAGTAACTTATTTTAATAACGTAACTGTTTATATGTACATGATTTAAAATTTGCACTGTGACATATAAATTAACGATGACAGCTAAATCCAAAAGTGACACAAATTTACAAACACATGAAACACCTGGGAGGCTCTATTACACACGAAGCACACTAATTTGTCGACTAGGCACAAATCCCTCACTACCGTCGCAGAATACCAATTGGCTCTCGTACATTTTGGAATATCGTCTTTCTATTATTTAGCTGGACACTACAATAACTTAAATACAGAATTATTTTGTTACTTTAACTCGACTCAACCGAACACTCTAAAAAAACATATTTAACGCATTGTGGATAAAATCTGACTGCCCTTAAATTTGTCTTAACCTTATGTCTTAACTGTCTTAACTGAACTGTCCCGAGAGGCTGACACTGCCTAACTGTAAAATATCATTTCACACCGCAGCAATCCAGACGACAGTTATTGTTAATAAATTAAATAGTATAATCTCTCTAGGAAAATAACCATAAATAATGTTTATATTTCAGGACAGATATTAATCGTTTCCCACATATGGTCCGAATTCATCTAATCTATTAATTTGACATATTTTTAAGATAAATAGAATTTACGAGATAATAGAATTTATATTCATGTCAAGTATACATCTCAAGTTACACTAATAAACATGTCTGCACTTGAGTGTCCCTTTCTAAGAAATAGATAATTTTAGATAGATCATTTAATATTTTACTCTAGCTGAATAATATTGAATTTATTTATGAGATTTTACTTTTGAAACAATACCTAAATTACCTCCCTTACAGAACTTGAAAATTAGGCCGTTATATTATGTATCCAACGAGATATGGTAACTAGACAACCAAAGCAGCTGTTGATCTGAAATTTATATTAAAGTTCATCTTTTTTCCGTGAATCAGAAGAAAGCATGCTGAATATCCAAAAATTATTGCCCTTTTGCAGGATAAGGGATGAAAGTGGACAAAAAAAGCCTCATTTGCAAATTTAAGCCCAACTTTGGGGTCCATTATTTTCAGAATGGATTACTAAAAAGCTGGAAGCTATGGTCGGTATAACGCTGAGGGATAAAATACCAAATGCTGAAATTCGATAAGAGACGAAACTAATCGACATTCTTGTAAAAGCAGCTACCATAAAATGGAAATTGGTAGGCCCAGTGGCGGATCTAGCTGTTTGGGGGCCCAGGGCTTAAAAATACCAAGGGGCCCTACACATGCGCTTCACTTATGTTGATTTTTAATAAATATTAATAAATTTGTGTTTTTAATTTTTTTGTATTGTTTTTTAAAGTAATATTTTTATTTTGATCTTTTCTCTTATAAGCCGTGCTTGGTATAGAATATAATAGGTATATAATATGCCCGAAAGGTTGGGGGCCCCTTGCGAATCTGGGGCCCAGGGCTTAAGCCCTATTAGCCCGTATGTAGATCCGCCACTGGGTAGGCCATCTAGCTAGAACAACAGAAGATAGATGTAGCATTTCTAGAACCAGACCACTTGATATGGAACACCCCAACTCCAAATCTGCTAAATAATACAAGTTTGTATTTTTTATTCTACCTAATATGCGTCTTATTTGGTAAAACTTTGCTCATTAAAAAATTTAGTTAACTGCCTAATAATATTTTGAAATAAACATACTGCGTGTAAAATATTGCAATAAATTATTATCAATTTGAAATATAGATTCCTAGAAGGTGTAAATAATTCGCTAGTTTTAAAGACCAAAAACAATATTTTTTGCATTTATGTCAGTAATGAACAATAAAAATAAAAATAAAACGAAAAATAAGTATAAAAACACTAGAAATGCACGTAACGGCATAGTACAATTCCAGTACTGTACAGTTCATATTTAGTGCAATAACAGTTGAAAAATTATCAACAAAATGAAAACTGCTATAATTGTAGTAGCTTTTCTCGTGGTTGCTTTTGCAGTAAGTATTAAAAGTGTCTTTAGACTAAATTATTAAGAGTGAAAAGGGTCGGAACAAAAACCGATACATCCACTTTTACTACTATCATCTTTTTTTGAAATCGTGAGTTTTCCGTGAAATTCCATGGAGCGGGTTCGGGAACCGCTCGAGGAAACGCGTTTAGGCCTTGTCTCGAACGCTCTGGAGTTAAACATAGTGACTCGGAGCACTCCGAGCTTGCTTCCCGAACCCACGTATGATACCACAAACACACCTGATTAAAAACCGCTAAATGTGGCTTTAAAAAATGTTTGAAATGCGATGATGTGATCAACCTTTACATTTATTTTTTATTATAATTAACTTTGGATATTGGTACAGAAACCGATAAATACTGAATTTCACACTAATGTTATGCTGATTTTTGTAAAACTCGTATATAGTTCACGAGACATGCAGATTGATTGACAGAGAACCGATAAACTAATATAAATCTATTTCAGACTTCAATAACGTATATTAGTTGCTCATACCCAACGTACGCCCCCAGTTTTTATTTTGTTTCTTATATATGCATATATTCAGATAAACGTATGTGTGTTTTTGTATATGGAGCGCTATTGCAGCTGAGCGAAGAGCGGGTGAAACAAAATAATGGTTCTTTCTCACCATCCGAACGAAAATACTCTTTTCTCTAAAGAGCGTTGGTCAAGTAAATCCTTCCCAAGTGTATCCATCTTTCGTGCATTATATCAGTTGTTTTTATTACGGTGGTAAATGTTGTTTATCATTTTTTTAATAATAATTTTAAAACGTATGATTCAAGTTCTGTGAAAGATATTAACCAGGGAATGCGAAAAAAAAGATCAAAAACATAGCAGATAGTAGAATTAAAACCTAATATATCCAAGTAGCCTGATCAAAACCCGATATATCCATTTTTATTTGTTAAACATCTAGATAATGGGTAGATATATTGAATTTAACTTATTCTCAAAATAGTGTTGCCAGTCTCCATTTATATAATAAATAATAAAAATAAAAGTTCCTATTACTCCTCCCACTGATGGGCATTCCTCCCACTATGGGCTATTCCTCCCACTGATGGGCAAAGGCCTCCCCCATCGAAATCCATAACTTCCTGTCCTGCGCTGTTCGCCACTAATATTTATTCCAGGAACAAATCTCATCTCTCCAACGTTTTAGTTGCCTGCCTCGTCTTCTTCTTCTGTTGTAGGGTGTAAATTTTGCCCATCGTTTTGGTGCCATTCGCATAGCATGATCTGCCCAATTCCATTAAATTTTCTCCGTTCGTGTTAAGACATCAGTTATGCCGGTCATCAGTTATCTCCCTTACGATGGCGTTTCTAATGTTTTCTCTTCTTGAGATTTTCCATATGGCTCTCTCGATATTCCTTTGGCAGACTTGAATTTCGCCATTTATATTGGCATAATAATATTTTTAATAAACTAGGTAACCATGGTTTATTAGGTTTTTTAGATTCTGAGTAAATGGTCCATCTGGATTTATCGGTTTTTGTTCCGACCTTCCAAGTAAATTGGGCAACGGCTCTCTTCTATATTAATAAGAATTTGAAAAAGCGTTTGTACGCAAGATGCGTTCTTTTAAGTCTCACGATTATTTTGAAGTGTTCGTGAAATGTTCCATTTCGAGCCCTAAAAAATAAGTATATAATTTTTTTGCAGTACTTGGCAGAATGTAAATCTGTGGAAGTTGAGATTAAAGAATCTGGTGGCATTTCATCAGGATCAAATGAAAGTCACAACTCTGGCAACAGTACTGAACATCACAAGAAACACAGACACCACCATCATCATCATCACCATAACTCCACCTGTAAGTACAAAATAATAAATACCCACCCAATGAGGAGCATAGGGTGCGTTTTGTTGGTGGCTGGTTAGAAGTACAAGAATTGATGCGCAAGAAAACAACAATTTTGATCGTGAAGTAATCATGGAACTGGGTTGTCAGATTTTAAATTAGGTCTCGCGGGAAAAAAATGAAAATAATTAATTTCTAAACTTCATTTTGATCATTTAAAAATGTATCTAATAAAGAAAATAACAAAAATAATTGAGTTAAATTTTTATTTATACTATTTATCCTAAAAATTATTCATTATTTATCAATTTATTAAGAATGACAAACCCGCAGTAAAAAAAAAAAATAATAATAATAATAATAAATTCCGAACAATTCTTTAGGAAATTCTGTTTTGTCATTAACTCGGCCTCTAAATTTTTGAGAATCAACCTGTTTCTATCTTTACGCCAAGCACTCGTCAAAAGACTAAAAATCCTTTCAGATGTTGTATTTGCATGTGGAATAGAGAAAATGTGTACAATAATTTTTTAAAATTGTGGAGAAGAATCTAATTACGAATAGAACGACTAGATTTTCAAAAATAAATAAAGTAGTGCACTCTGTGATATTTATACAAACTAATGCAGCCGGTATAATAAGTAACTTTAAAAATTATGTTGGTAAATTAAATATCTATAAATTTTACTTGTGTAATTGACTTCTATACAATAGATGTCACTGAATGTTGAATTATCAGTGACATCTATTGAGCATAACTGCAACTAGTGTTATCTCTGTTTATTAGTTTTCGCTGACAATCGCTTCTTTCTTGCAACTTTGGTATCAGGAGTACATAGGTTTCAAGTGGTAATACTCAATGTATGTTGTTCTATACACGTATATATACAGTGGTGCAGTGGTGGTAGCAGCAGAGTAAGGGGTCGGTGCTCCCGTACTTTTGTATTTGAAGCGGAGCGCGCCCCCGGAGTTTTTACTCCAGGTGTTTACATAATTACATACATTGACCACAGTGGGCGAAATATTCCTTCAGATTTAAATCCATTACTCCAATGTTATAAAGCATTACCGTGTAGTTCTGCTATATAGGTGCAGGCATATTTATTTTAGGACATAAAATGAGAAAATACCTAAAAGTGAAAATTATTTTGAAGCAGTAATACCAAGATTTAATTATAATACATACATTTAAAAAACAAATGAAAACAACTTCATTCCAATATTTCTTTTCATTGCCACCACACTTATTCATTCCAGTCGTTCGACCTTAAATCATCGAATGAATTGAATGAATAGAATAAGAATATTGTCCCAATAAAACGCGTATTCTGATTAAACTGAAACCAGAATTGGCACAACAAAACGCACCCATAGTATAAAGATTTAAACTATAAAATTTATGAAAGCCTTCCACCAAGTCGTAACACCCTAAGGTGTTGCAACTCTGTTGAAGAGCACTGGTACAGTTCATGAAGAGCAAAGATTAATTTTGGCATTTCTTACAGCGACCTCTACTGAAACAACATTAACAACAAATGGAACAACATCCACCACAGCTAATTCTACAACTTCTCCAAGCACTGTGTCAACAAATGCTTCTTCAAATCCCTCGTGACTATCCAATTTTAAGTTGTCGTTTACCCCACTTCTTCTATCCAATCCTCCAGAATCATTTCTATCTTTAGTTCCAAATGTTCCTCCACAAATTCCATTCGACCTATTAAATTTTTTGAACAAAATACAACAAAACAATTCAAAAATTTTGGTTAGTACCAACTCAAATTTACCAGCTAATTTTAATAACAGCAATGGAAATATTAAAGTAACTAAACATAAAAAAGTTAAGGTAAAGGGAAACATTAATGCAAACGAAAATAGCAATTTCCTAATAAAAAATTCTGCAGTTACAAATTTATTACCTTCTTCACCAAATCTTACGGGCTTAGTTGATTCCCTAGACCTTTCACCTGAATTGCGAAATTCTGAAATTACTTTTCAACCTATTTTACAAACTTTACCAGTTGAACCAAATGTAGAATTCAGTACATTACCTAATGTAATTAGCATAGAAACATTTGGTTTACCAACTTTTTCAAATAAACTAAACAATGAAACAGGCAATTTTCCAACAATTCCACAAAATATGTTTACGATTTCAAAACTAACAACTATGAATAACATATTTCCTGTTATACCTTCAAATAAAAGAAAAGGAAGTACGGAAGCAAGTGCAAAAACAAAGAATCAGAAAAACAAAAGTACTTCAGTCAATATTCCAACTTTACCGAATATAGTGCAAAATTATACATCAAGAGCTACTGCAATGCCTTTCGGCCTACAAAACATGCAAGTTTTTCGAAACATGTTCTCAAAAAATGCCACAGTTTCATCCCCTTTGCCAAATATTTTGAAAAAATTCACCAAACAAACAAGCAATACGAGTTTGCCAACAATCCATCCATATTTCTTTGAAGGTGTTTCCGGAGAATCATCAGCACCAACTGCTGGAATGTTTAACGTGTCTAGATTGCCAGTTCTAGAAACTACACCAAAATCTAATTCGCAAAATATCCCACTTATAGACATGGGACTACCAGATTTGCAGCCTAACATGAGTTTACCACAAGAGAACCAATCTTCTGCAAAGGTGTATACAATTTGTTACACAGTTATTCAATCAAGTACAGCTATTGAAACCCAAAATACATCAGAAGAAATAAACACAGTTGCAAATGAAATGGTATCGTATAAACCACAGAATATTACAATTAATCAGAAAGAACTCAGCATTCCTTCAGAACAAATGTTAATGGAGAATACTACTTTAGAAAATCTTATGAACTATATCCAGTCTTTATCTCAGAATACAGCAGAAAATTCAAGTTTAGTTATTCGAAACAACGTAAATATTTCAAATAAAACATCTTCTGTTCCCAATTCTGTCAATATAAACCAACCATCTTTACCTAATTTATCAGAAAATTCCACTGTTGCGAACTCATTAAAAATAACACTTCCTTCAATGTCTAGTGAACACGAAAATTCTGAAAAAAGCCTGATGGAGAATGCTACTTTGGTCAATTTTATAGACAACATCCCGTCTTTAATTCAAAATAAAACAGCTGAAAATTCAAGTTTTCTTATTCCAAACAATGCAAACATTCGACGATTTCCGAATACCACGACACCTACTGTTCCCAGTCCTGTCAATATAAATATACCCTCTTTACTTAATTTGGCAGAAAATTCCACTGTTGCAAATACAATAAAAACAGTACTTCCTACAACGTCTACTAATTTCGAAAATATTACAATGGCTAATATTTTTAACATCCCCACCTTAAACAAAAACACAACTACGATGAACAACGTTTCTTTTTCGACTTTTAAACATAGAGAGATTGAAAACATATCAATGGCAATGGCTAATTTAATTAATGTTGCTACAGAAAACACAAATGAATTGCAAAATACAATAAATGTAACTGCTCCTCAATTGAATTTAAATATAGTTTCTTCAACTCAAACAACAGGAAGCAATCAAGGTTCTAGTACAAGTAAATTTAATATTTTCGGTTTCGATAATTTAGGCAGTATTTTGTCAGAACTAAGCACTGTTGCTGGTAATATAAACTCAAATGAAGCTTCAACTGGATCTGGAATTTTAAATGCGTATACTGTGGCTATAAATCCTAATCAAAATAAGTCGGTCCAGATCAGTTCAACACAAAACCAAGTTAACACAGAAAATACTTCACCTGAAATAACCACTGAAGCTAATATTCCTTACCCATCTCTTGCTTCTGCAATTTCTACTGCTGCTTATAACTTACCGAATCTTCCACTCTTTAATGATTTACAAGCTGAACCCTCCGAAACTACAACTTTAAATAATATAAATCTTAAAATAAGTTCTGAGAGGAGTGTTGAAGCAAAAACTAGTGGAAATAATAGTAGTAATGAAAAAACTAGTTCTGAAAAGAAAACTACTGCGAAAAGTAGTAAGAAACAGAAGAGTAGTAAAGAACAGAAGAGCAGTAAGGAGCAGAGTAGTAGTAAGGAACAGAAGAGTAGTAAAGAACAGAAGAGCAGTAAGAAGCAGAGTAGTAGTAAGAAACAGAATAGTAGTAAGGAGCAACAAAGTAGCAACGAAACGAGCACTACTGAAGAAAGCAGTAGTAAAATAAATACTAGTAATAAAATAAATGCATCTATTAAGATAAACATTTGAAATGTATATATGTTATGTAGATTTTATGCTTAATAAATATGTGTGTCAATAATTTTTGTTTATATTTTTCCTATCAAACTTTCCAACCCTTATGCCTGGGCTACACCTGCATCTATCGTCGCTAAACTTCGGTTTAACGTGACATACACGCTAATGTGGCCAGCTACTATCGGTTTGCGTTCACAATATTAGCAGTGCGCGCCACTAGACACATGACGATAACTGAAGTGGCGGTTTTAGAGCGCACATCAAAGGAACTTAGCGCAGAGCGTAGTATGTTCTGTTGGCGCGTATTGTTGTTTATCCGGCATCATTTGAGGTTATGTTATACATATTTCTTTACAACTTATTTGTGTCAAAATCAGATAAGATTATATTTGAATTTGTAAAATTAAATGTAAAAAATAATTTTAGGATGCAGTTATGATGGATATACACCATAATTTTATTTAATTTACAGCAAAATAAATACGCTTGTACCTTGTAAACGTAAATAAAGTGTAGCGGCGAAAACGAAGGTATGGCCACAATTTGCGCTTTAGCACGATATCGATAGATGCAGTTTACCACGAATTTATATAGCGCACAATTATCGGCGAAGCTTATAACGCAAGTGTGGCCCAGGCATTAGGAATATTTATGTATGCTGACAATACTATTGTCTTTGCCTTCAATCTACAAGGTCTACAGACTATGTATTAATACATTTATATAACAGTTAACGGTTAATCGAGAAAACTAAATGGTTGTTAAGTAAATACTCAATAACACGTGGGCAACTTATAAGTAATACCTCCATCGAAAGTTCCAGTACGAGCCCCGTCTCAGTGAAGTTGGCCCAACTATTTAAATCATGTAAATTGTGAATTTATGTTAAAATAAAGTAAATATAATTTAAGATAAATGTTTTTTATTATAACGGTACTTTGTTAAAAGTATTTCACTAAAATATTTCCCGATATATTCAATTATAAGTTATCATATATCCAGAAGAAAAGACGGCATGGATAGGTAAATCATGTAAGGGATAGTAGATAGTAGATAGACGTCGATCGAGGCAGGTATTCCAAATCCTGCGTCGACCAAATGAAGCTATAAGTCAACCACATACTACCAGAAACTACACATTTGGTTAAAGATCGACAAGAGAGAGAATGAGAAAGAAATTTCCCTTCTAATATAAATATTTTCTTTCAAAACACTATTTATAATAGTTGGGCCAACTTCACTGAGACGGGGCTCGTAAATATAAATATCTCGGAAACATGATTGACGACAAATGGAACCTCTCTTTATAAATAATGTTTTTAGTTTTACTAATAGGCTTTAGCAGGTAAAAGTGGTTGCTAAAACTGACACACGAACACGTAACATAGAATGGCCTATACGAGAAGCATAGACTCCGCAAAACAACTCCAGTTATATTCAGAGTGTGACCCTGCGATTTCGGATTAGTGTATGAATCATGTACTTACTTTGCCGCTGACGAAACGTATGTTGTCACTGATAATTTCAAGAAAATGCATTAAATATGAACGAAAAACATGAATTTCATTTCACTCGCGTGCTCAAATTTCATTATAACTTTGGAACTACAAAAACATTTTTAAAAAAGCACAGCCGAACATCTGAGTAGATGATGTAGCTAAAAATACAAAAAAAAAAAAAATAAATAAAAACACATGAAAATCGGATCAAAAGTTTTCGAGCGAAATTTTTTAAATTATTTTTCTTTAATTCTGTTGATATTGTTTGATTTTGTTGACAATTTGGGGGGTGCACGTAACCCCAACCCTCTTCTTCGATACGCCACTGCACATTTTAATAAAAGGGTACAGTTTGGCTAGTTTTGCCCCGGGCGGCAAAAGAGCTAGCGCCGGCTCTGCACTAATGCCCGGTTGCATAAAAGTCTTAAAACTAGATGTAAACTAAAACTGATGTAAAACACAAAAAAACCAGCGAAATGCGTTTTAAAGAGTTTTTAATGAGTTTTAGCCTACATCTAGTTTTAAGATTTTTATGCAACTGGGCATCAGATAGGTAAATACTTGTATAAACGAATAAGAATAATATTTTAAAGATAACAATTTATTTAACAATTATTTATTCTTACATTAACATTACTTAAGATATAAAGAGTGAGATTTTTAGAGTTTTTGTATCTTGTCACGAACAACTAAAGGATTAGCTGCGGCGATTTCTTGTCGCCCCAGTGCCTTATAATCAACAGGACATTGGTGCTCGTCAGTGTATCGATGTGCTGGACAAAACATGCCACCACATCGACATGGAATACCTATGGGGCCCAATTTCTTATTGCATTTTGTGCACCTATTTTTTTTCTCCGGAACTTTCGGTTTTTTATAAGATCTAATATACGGCGGCAATTCTTCAGAATCTTCCAGCTTGAAAACAAAAACCTTAATGAGTATTATCTGGAATAAAGGGAATTTAATGACCCACCGAATTATCTGACCGTTGAGGTTCCGGTCTAACTAGTAAAGATTCTAGATAGCATGGGACACAATACATGCCGTTAGACTCGTCGACAAAAGATCCACAACCAGACAAACATAACATTTTCATCTTCTTCACTTGTGGTTCCATTTTGCTGTGCATAATAGCGAAAATATAAAAAATAAAAATTAATTTAATGTATTTAAATGTAAAAGTTAAAAAGCTCATAAGAATACGCCTTAAAAGAAGATCTCGTTTCAGAATGAAAATTAGTGCAGCAGTGGGATACAGCCAGTTTGGGTGGGTTCGGCAGAACCGCGTCCTAAAGTTTTTATAGCTTGGTGAACCATTTGTTAAAATTAAATTTTGAGTATTTATTTAGGGGCTTAAAGCGAATAAAATCGAAGTCAGCACCAAACGTGCCAATCAAAAGACAATTTGGATCTTACATCATAGTTTTATTCAGTGCAGTAACTACTCAGGGGCAACAGGAGCATATGCCCCGGGCCCAGATCAAAGGGGGGGGGGGACACAGAAAAGAAATTTTTGGCTTAATAATTGTATTTGAATGAAGATCTATTTTTAGGACATCGGGCCATTTTTTAGGGCCCGAAAAAACTTGTTACAGCCCTGGTTTTATTGTTGCTTTTTGTCAAGTATCTTAAGTATTTTTATGCAATATTTTAATAACCCTTTTTTGTTATGTTAAGCAGTATTTTTCTTAATTTCTTACTGTTTTTATTAAGTATTAATTATAGGGGAAGGTTGCCAATATCGCACTGATTCCTAAATCGTAAATACCATATTTTCTGAGAAACTGTGTATTATTTCTGCCATTTACTACTAAAATTTATCTAAAGACGCAATAACCTAGGAGACTTTTGTGCTTATTTAGTTTAATTGACAGCGCGTCATATTAAAACTAATGTGCTTAACTATGAAACTATATAATAAATAAAAAATATTGGTCCTCATTGGCCAAAATTGAATATTTCACAATCGAACAAAAATGGAAATAGAACATCAATAGAATTCAGTAAAAAACAATGGTAATAATTTAGAATGGGGACAATTTTTTTAACGACCGATGAGTGAGCTATATGTAGCTCGGAGCATAATAAAAAAATATATATAATAAAAATATTTCACTTTCAAGTCGTTCTTGAAAGTATGATTTGAAAGCGAAATATTTTTAATTATTTTTATGTCAACTTTGGTCATCAATAGCTGGGTCTTGATGCGAGCATATCTCAAGTACGCTTGTAAGTCTCTAGATGGAAGCACGCCAATTATTCTTTCCCACCCACCCTTTTCCGCCTTGAAATGACTTTTCTATGAACGAGTTAAGAATGATTTTCAATAAATGTAGATGTAGAACAAAGTAGCAAAAACGTAAAATATACAATGAAAATTTTGTTGCTTTAGTTTCCAATCAGTTTTTCAGATGGTCTTTATTATTTAGAAGAGCGCTCTTTTTTCATAAAGTGCTTTTTCGAGAAACATTATTTTTTTCTACATGGATCTTTTCTTAAAAAAGGGATGCTCTTTTTAGAAGGGGGCTCTTTTTTAGATAGGCGCTATATTGCGTCATAGGAGCGCTGCTTTTTAAGAGGGGTGCTTTTTTATAGGAAGGGTGCGTTTCCAAAAGGATTAGTTTAAAAAAGAGTGCGCTTATTTCGATGGGTGTTTTTACATAAATTGGCGTTAAAAAAGATAGTTAAAACTCCCTATTCTTATACAGTTAAAGTTTTTTTATTGTTTAATTATGTTGTCATAAAATAATTAATGAAATTATGTGAATATAGTTATGTTAAATTTAAGATAATAATTATATTTAGCTATTCCTTTTTTTCTGGAAGGGACTCTAAGGTCCTAGAGCCAGCCTTAGTTTGGCCCCCCTTACGTTTAAAACTCCAGGCGGCTGTCCAGTTAGCCCGCTCCTTAATCCGGCACTGAGTATAATCTGTGTTTATTTGCATATGGCCCCACAAAGTCTGCGGCCAGCTCAGTGGAAATATAAACGAGCTATTTTTTCTGAAAAGATGGTTTATGTTCTGAGTTGTTAGTTTTTTATTAAAAGTTCTTTATGTTTAATCTAAAACTAACAAATGTTGACAGGTTCTATCTAATCTACATTCTACAATTTGAATGTTTTGTCTATTTCTATCACGCTTCCATATTGGCTAGACATGTAAACGTTGAAAATCAAAATATGGGTATTCTACGTGGACGTTTTGACATTTTGGTCCATCTTTGTCTGATTGGAAACCGTAGCATGCATTTTCCTTTTATTTATATTTTCACATTGACATTATATTCTACGTCTACGTCTATTGGAAACTATTTTTTGCATTAGTAAAGAGGGGGGAATGATGATAATGAACCAAATGTAACACAAGCAGTAATTCTAATAAAATTAAAGAAATTTAACAAAAATAACCACCAACCGCTAAACATTTACTACAAAATAAATCAAAAAGTTAGAAATTTATTATAATTGTTAATTATTTGCATTTTCCACTCTTTCAACAAAGTAGTGCCCAAATATTTCAGATTGAATTCTAGTCGGTGGACTTTTATTAAGTTTCATTATATTTTTAAAGCATTGTTTATTTTAATTTTGAAGATAAATAATATGAAAAAACTTACCTTTCCTTAAACTTTTCTTAAACTTTTCTTCTTAAACTTTTTGCAACTTCTAAAGGCTACTGTGATAAAAGTACTGTGCCAAAAGTACTGTGTAAACAATTCATTTGTCGAAATAATTGCTAAAGCATGGCAACTATGATATATAATTAATTTAATGTACTTATTTAGAGAATGTAATAAAATGTTTATTAAAAAAATCATTTTTATATCTATTGCCTTTTCCAAAAAAAATTATTATTTTTATGAAAATGATGAGAAATCTTTATGTTTTTAAGCAGATTCGCGCTGAAAGCACACTTTGAAGTCACGTGACTGTACTAATTTAAGTTCTAATAATTTAATAATATTAATTTTAAGAATATTATTATATTTTAATTTGTTTTTATATAAAATTTTATGTATTTTAAGTAAATAAATACAACAAAAATAAGAAATATTTTTATAGAAAAAGATAGATATATGCTGTTGTGTATATATTTCTTTCACTTTATAATGTTAAAAAGAGTAACATATATAACATCTCTGGGAAGGTCTGCATATCTTTATCTTTTTCTAAAATCCTTGCAACTCCATCCCCTACTTTGACATTTGACATTTTGAGGTTCGGCATACAGTTCAATAAATTTTATTTTAAACGCATTTTCCAAAATAAAGCGCAAATGGATGAAGCAGTGGATAATTTAGAACAACATGTAAGTGTAGAAGACAGTTTTAAGACATAATTAAAGAAACATTAATTTTTAGGTAAAAAATACGGATCAAAAATTAGATCACTTAGGCCAAAAAGTTGAAAATATTGAAAAAGAAATGTTTAAAGAAGATGCTGATATTGAAGTATTTAAATTATTACAATCCGTAACAGAAGTTAAAAATGATTATCAGAATTTACGGAAAGAAATTCTGGAAGTTCAAGAATTACAAAAACAGTTAACGAGTTCATTACGAGCTCAGCTCAAACTTGTACAAGGGAGATTCAATTATTTAAAAGATAAATTAGTACTGTCGGGACCTGCGGGCTCGACACCTCCTCAAACGCCAGTACAAGATTAATCAAAATATTTTTTAGACATGACGTAAGTAATTTTTGAAGTAATTTTAGCTTGTGGTACAAAAAACCAGCATTATCAAACTAGTTTTTAAAAGTTGACAGTCAGATTTATCCACAAAATTATCGCTTATTAATTAAAATGCACAAAATAAATCTTATTTATAAAATAGCAGTCGCTTGATTAACAATATTTTGAAGAATTTTTTTGAATCTGTCTTAGTAGTATCAAATATATATTTTTATACAGGGTATTAATAAAAAGTGATCTGAAATTTTAAGAGCGTATAGTACTAATCAAAATGAGTGAAAAAAGCTTTATCAACATGGTCCACAAACCAACCGTTTCAAAGATATAAGATATTTTCAGCAATGTACTATTTATGAAACAAAACAGTGTGTCGTGTCAAATAAATACGTTCCCCAATTTCGGGAGTTAAAATGGTCCTAGATCAGCCGCTGTCATTGATACGTAAAGCAAAAAAAGGAAACGTCAAGTAGCCGTTGATGTAATTTACTAAATAATTTATTAGAAGTAATTATTCGATCGGGTTATGCTTTGGTGTGCGATGATGTGGTTCATAGGCATATCCGTTGGTGCGGCCATATAATAATAATAATAATATATTTATTTTTGTGAAGTGATGAATTACATTTATGGAAAGTGTCTAGGTGATGCAATAGATGATTAATGAAAATTACACATAAAAAATTTAATTATATATTACAAATTAACTTCATGAATGTCAGTAATTTAAATATTTTCCATCCAGAAATTCACTGAAACAATAATATGGATTTTCAAGCAACATTTTGATATGATACTTACTTACTTACTTAATCCTTAGCCTCGCTACCTTTCGGAATGAGGCTTGCACGACTTTGATTTTAATTTTTTTTAATTTTTTATTTTTCCAAATGTTTTCCCACCCCTTCCTGTACTGCGTTAGAAATTTCACTTTGCTTGCCCTTCTCTTCCATTGCGCGTTACAAGATGCACGCGAAGGGACCTTACATAAAACAAGCAAGGTTCTTTTTAGGTTTTTGTAGGTATAACCAAAAATCCTTATAACGTCATTCATGTGTCTGTCTGTACGGTAGAAATTGTAGCCAAACGGCTGAACATCAGTAAATTGAAAACTTGGCGTATTTTTACAACTCTGACCCACATATAAGGTGGGTTCGGGAAGCAAGCTCGGAGTGCTCCGAGTCACTCTGTTTAACTCCAGAGCGATTGAGAAAAGGGCTAAACGTGATCTGGAGTTAAACAGAGTGACTCGGAGCACTCCGAGCTAGCTTCCCGAACCCTCCTAGAGGAAAACTATAGAAAGTTCAAAAAACACATCACAAGAAAAATATAAATATATATTTATTAAAATTTTTGATTGGGCTTATCTAATGAAACCTCTTAATGTATGTATAAACCAACAAATATTTATTTTTGACAAATCACATTTTTTTATGAGCTTTTCACAAATTTCAAAAATACGTACTTAGGTCATACAATAATAAAATTTATAAAAACACGTTGCAAAATACATTTACATTTTTAAGTTAAAAATTACCATGTTATTGTCTTAAAATTAAAATTAGTAAAATCTTCGTTTATAAAAAGGATGCTGTATTAGAAAATGTTTAATTTTATTTTTAAATATTTCTGTGGAGTTTGATTTGATTTCTGTTGGTAACACATTTGAGAATTTATTTGAGTAATAGTTGCTACAATTTCTTGTTTTTGTTAATCTAGTATAAACAGGGTAGATTTTTGTTTTATTTCTTGTAAGAATGTAACTGCTCAACAGTAGTGTACGATCCAACATTTTTAAATTCATAGAGGAGACACTGATAAATATATTGGGATGGCAGTCATTATATTTAGACCAGGGGCGGCTCGTGCATAGGCACTCCGGAACTGCAGCACCCCCTATTTTTGTCGATATATAAATATATTTTTTAATTTATTCATATTTGCTTGTAATAATAAATTTTATCATCAACAATTGTTTATACTCTTTATATTGTATAAAAAAAGATAATAATAATAAAAAATACATCTTGCAAGCAGCATGCGAATCGCCCCTGCAAGTTTCAGCACTAAGAAGAGCGAAGAACGCTAGCTGAACTGTGTTTTTCACAGTGTCATATCATATAGCAATATGACGTATATTGATGCGCGCGCAAGCTCTTACACTCGCAGTGTCAAACGTAATGCGGCACTGTGCATCAAGCAGTTCCTTTACTAAGTTTGTGGTGTAGTAATGAATCAGGATAGGTTAAACACACTTGCAATGATTTCAACTGAGAACAAATCACGAGTCTAAATTTTAGACTGATAAAATGTTCCCTGCATTCTGCTTTGTAGGATATTCCCGTGATTATCCTTATCAAGGGTCTTAACAATTTGCAAAGGAAGGTAATGCTGATAACCTCAAGCCAGAATATGCATAATAGTCTATGCTAGCAAGCACATGTTGACGAAAACATTATGACATACACTCTTAAAATTTCCGACCAATAATTTAAAAAAAGTTAAATATTAAAAATAAAATATGAAAATACAGTTTCATTTCCTCGTACCATAAGTTAAAATGAAATTATTTGCTTGCAAAGCTAATTTTTTATTTTAAAAAGCTTTGCATTTTTAGGGAAACCCTTTAATAATTATTATTTTAATCATTTTAAAATCATCGAATCATCATCGCTCGACATATATTAGTTTAATTTCATTGCATTGTTAGAAGTTGCGTTGCAAAAGCCTTGTTATAACCTCACATAAGAGGAAAGGCTCTAACAAAATCAATCTTCAACTTTACACGAAGAGGATACCAGCAAATATATTTACGTTTCAAATTACTGCTTAATTATAAGCTATTAGGTTACGTTTTATTCATTTCAAGCAAGAATTTCATTGGATTGCATGGGTTGTTAAAACAGTATATTTGCTTCGTAGAATTATGTGTCTTTTGTCAAAATGTGGAATTATAATATAGATAAACCGACATAATTTGTTAAATAGTTATATAAGTAGAGGTGGCGCAATATAAGAAAACCCACGTGACCTGTGTGAAGTACGCGTTTTGGTATGCTCATGATTTTGGTTTCAAATGCTCACTTATAATATTCACGGACTCTCGTTCGCGCATCAGTTGATGAACAACTCAACCCGATAATCGTAGGGTAAACTTATAAAATTGATTGTACCTAAAAATAATGAAGTAAGTAGACATAGTATTTTTCGGAACTGTTACATGTTAAGCATTGTTAATTTCTTTATTGTAAGATATGCGAAGGAGATTAAATTAGAAAAGATGAAATATTTTACTCTGCAAACAAGAATTTTAAATTGGAAAAACAATTGAACATCAAATAAGAACTATTAAAAAAAAAAAATGAATCCGTGTGTATTTTTTTAATCTTTTGTCTGTGTATTTTAAATTTATTTTTCTTTAATAAATAATGCCACAATGGGCCTAAACCCAGTATTAAAAAAAGTTATTATGACTTGATTAAAAAAGTAAAACAATTATAATTCCAATGTTTTTTGATAATCAAAATTATCGTCCACAGTTTATTCATGTTAATTTATAGCGTATTCGATTGGGTGCTCTACTATGCACTCAGGTCACTCGGCGAGCAAGTTTCGTATTCGATTGGGTGAGCTGTTGCTCTAGAGTTGGTAAAATTTGTATTCAATTGGGAAAGGTAACTGCTCTGAGAGTGCACTGCGAACACTTTTTCTTGCTCTGGCTACAGAGTCAGAGCAGCGTCGAGCAATGTGGCGCGTAACGGTATTTCAAAGCTAGTATGTTTATTAGAACTAATTGAATCTTTATAAAGTAGTGATGTATATTTTGTATAATAAATCAAATTAGGAAATTAAAAGACAAAATAATTTTAAAAAAAGTAACATTTTGTGAATATAAATAAACAGAAAACAAATAAATTATTGCAATCATAAAAATAAAATAATAGAAATTATAATAGAAATAAGTATTATCCTGCACTGTTTACGCAAGGAAATCACTGTATTTTTAAATAATTAATAATAACAATAATGAAAACGTATTTGATTGGGAGTTATTCTGGCGCGCTTGCTAGCTAAACTCGGATAGAGTGTGACGTCATTGGCTCGCTCGCAGAGCAATTCTAGAGTGGTCCAATGGAATAGGCCATTATACTGAATAAACTAAAGAAGATAATTTTGACTATTCAAACCGGTTTTTATTCGATCATTGTTAGATTTATTTTATGACATATTTCCCGAAAAATTAGTTAAATAATAAATAATTTTTAAATTTTAATAATAAAATACACTACTCATACTGGTAAGAACAAGCTAGAAAGGTTTTTAAAATAATTTTTGTACCTTTGTAATGTATCGCACGTTATTAGGCAAAAATATTGTTGTTGAAAATATTCGTGATCCACTCAATATATCAAATTACACAATTTTGGGTCGCGAACCATAGATTAGGAAGACTGTAGAGTATGTTTAAGTTTTATTCTCTTTTAAATTTGTCTCATTCGCGCACTATTAGCCATAGTTCATCTGTATATGATTTGCACAATGTGGGCTTAGTGTTGCTACTGCGTATTTCTCCAGAAGTTGCTTCATTGCAGGTACCCTCTAAATTATAATGCTGGTTATCTACATTATACTTCCATGGATAGCCTAATATTAACTGTTTGATTTTCGTTCAGTTACACACTTCGACAATAAAATACTTATTCTACTAATTTATTTTACACAATCTCATTCTCAATACTCAATCACCACGCTCTTAGTACAACGGGACACATCTCACACTCGTTTTAGAACACTTTTTATTATACACAGTTACAATCATACACGAACATATTTAAAGCAGAACTGTACTGTTATTCTTATTATTATTTTTATTATAATATGATGTTTCTCAGGCGAATTCAACTTAACCGTTGCATAATTCTACATTTTAAATTATTTTTTGTCTCATTGAAATTTTATCAAGTATTTTTTGTGCACGATGAAATTATTTTTATACGTAACGAGTCAGAATATTCATCTCTTTAATTGGAGAAAAAGAGGAGCTATATTACGATAATTGCCTATGGAATAGAAGGGCGCAGGATCATTCTTCTTTGGTTTCATTTCACATTTTCAGTTTCCGAAACGATGCAACACAACCCAGAAGTTGTATAACCGCGAGTAATTAATACTTTAAAATGAGTTAATACTTGAGGAGCTTATCGCCAAAACGTCTCTTGTCCATTTTTCGAAAGATGAGAGTAACCACGGAAAACGTAGTTACTCGTTAAAACGTGGAGTATTAATTGCAATTATAAATTACTTCAAATCACTTCTTGTTTAAAATTAACTATATATTTAAGGTTTCTAGGTTGGTTTGGAAAGAAATTATGGCTGAAGACTAATAATATTAACGTGGCAATATTAATGCCACTTTAATATTGCCAACAAAACAATAAAACTAATTTTATTCAAATTGGACAAGAGAAGTTTTGGAAATAAGCTCGTCACTTGTTTATTGTCAAGCTGATCACGTTTTTGTCACGAGAAAATAACTTCTCTGCCTATATGCCTCTTAGGCGTTTACCAAACCAACTGCCGAAAACTCAAATCGAATTATATATCGATGAATAAAATAGTGATGGAGAATTAAATCAATTTTACTACTACAGCATGCATCAGACTACTCGTCCATCTCTTATTTTCTCGAAAATACGATTTGTGAACAAGGAAAGAAAAATTTAATAAGCAAAGTCTACCCAAAGAATCAAATGGAAATTTCCGGAACAAACTGGAAGTACAGGATATCAAGAACAAGTTTAATTTTTTAAATGATAACGCTTGTCGATAATCTTTGACTAGAGCTGCTTAAAATTTTTTACTTAAACATTTTTTTAATATCTTTTACAGTTAACTAAAAAAATGTATTCTCTATAACGTCTTGAAAGTAAAATATTTTTATTTGCAAGTGTTCAAAGTGCCTTCTATTTTGATTTAAACACTTTCGAATCCTTACTCTTGGGTAGGGTGACCATTTTCTTAAGAAGGCAATGCGGGACAAAGCAAAAAAAAGGTCCTCACCTCCCAAATCCGAGCGAAAAGCAAAAAAAGGTCCTCACCTCCCAAATCCGAGCGAAGAGCAAAAAAAAAGGTCCACAAATACAAGTCAAGATACGAAAAATTAGAATGCGGGACGTGTCTTAATGCGGGACACCCGATCAAAATGCGGGACGAATGGTCACCCTACTCTTGGGCTATCTGTATAGCTTGAAGCATAATATAAAAATAATAATTAAAAATATTTCATCTTCAAGTCGTTCTTTTGAGTTGTACTTTCAAGATTGACTCGACTTATGTTAGCCAGCGGGTTGCACACTTATATGACATGTTGCATGTATTTTTGTTTACAACGTGTTTAAGACACATGTCGTATGAAGATGTTGTAAACAAAAATCTGTACCTTGCACAACAGTACGACATGACATGTTGTCGGATGGAGATGGTCTGTGCTATAGCGAAGAAAAAAAAAATTGGGTACATCCGTATAGTACAGTTAATCCAAGATTATTAAAGTAAAGGTTGTCTCGTAACTTGTAGTGGTGGAGGTAAATAGCGAAGCTACATGTCATCTGCCTGCTAACGAGACGTCAGCCTTTGTTTATCGTATATGTTATATACACGTGAAGTTTGAATTTTGTCTATAAATATAAAAATATCGTTTAAGTTTTTGATTTTCTTCTTGTTTTAATTTCTTTTTTCTTCGAAAGGAATGTTTCTTCGTTCTGAATAAATTTTCTTATATTCATTTTTGATGTGAAGAGAATAATAAGTGAAATATTTCAATATTTTAGTTTTAGGGTGTCCCCCCCGTAACTACCTTAATATTCATCAAATTGAAAAAATGCAGAGAACAAATAAAATTTGTTTTCTTATAAACAACATTTATTATATAGTTTTTTCTGTTTATAAATGAAATATTTAAAATTTTTTAGTACCAGTTTTAACCCAGAAACACCCCCTAAGAGAGAAAAATTTGAGATACCATGCCTATATTTGAATCCTGGTTCTACTCTGTTGTACCAAATTTCGTTAAAATACGTCCAGCCGATCTTAAAAACAGATATAACCTCCAACTTTATTAATCTCTATATTATTATAGCAATTTGTTTATCTATTTTTATTTAAATATACCTAAAATTATATTTGTATTTGATGTTATTGTTATCTATTAACTATAATACAAATACACATCACCTTAAATTTTATATAAATCAGTATAAAATTTCCTTAGGGATTTATTTATAATTTATTCGGTAAAACTGTCTTGAAATAAATATCTATTATGAATATAGTCAGTAAAAATATTTAAAAACCTGCAACATCTATATTAATTTTGTGAGCTAGTTTGAACTAAGCAGACATGTGACGTATTCCCTCTCACGCTCTGATTGGTCAGAAGTTACGAGACAATCTTTACTTTAATAATCTTGCAGCTAATCTGCATCGAAGTATAGTCAAAAGTAGTACTGGTGAAGAAATGATTGAAGATCCAGTAAATTTTCAGTCATTCTATTGAATGTTTCAGGACAAATTTAAAGTATTTTTGGACAGAGTGGGTCCTTCTATTAAAAAATCTGACATGTCTGCGACGTGTCTGCTTTGTGTGCAAGTCGTCATAAAAGTACGTGTGCTGGAAATGGAGCGATAAGTCGTCGACGTGTCGTAAACAAATATCGTATAAGTGTGCAACCCGCCTTAAGTTGTCCTTGATATCCTGTACTTCCGGTTTGTTCCGGAAAATATCTATACTATCATTCGATTCTTTGGGTAGATTTTGATCAGCATATTTTCCCAACTTGCTCACACATCGCGTTTTCGAGAAAAAGGAGTGGACAAATGGTCTCATACACCCTGAGTACCGAATAATAGTGTTCTGTTTAAAATATGGAAATATATAAACGTAAATGACTAAGTTGAATTCGTTCTGATTTAGATTTTTCTTTTTTAAATATGTGTGCTTATATTTTGCCATGCAATCCAACAGCAATTATAATAGGCTTCTTATAACAAAAAGAACTTAAGTTCCACATTAAACAGTGGCTACTAAAATACAATAGTCATTTCGCATTCATTAAAATACCTGAAAATACAAATTTTTGTGTCAAATTCTAAATTAATGAAAATTCTATGCTGTTAAATATGTGCCAAAAAAATTGTATTAATATAAGTATTAAAATGGCTATTGTATGACATATTGCACGAATTATGGTGTTGCACTTACAAAATATATATTTAGAGTCAATATGGCATGTTTAGGAAAAGTATTATGTTATGTTAAATAAGTAATATTTGAATTAGTAGACACGGTAAACAAATTGTTAATATCTTCCGAAAAACTGGTGATAATTCTCTTAACGGTTAGAATATCTTTTATGTAATATCTCGAATCAAAAGTTACTTTAGGAATAACAAATTTAGCATTAGTACAACTGGGGAGTGTAATGGAAAAAGTTGCAAGCGCTTAATAAATATACTTTTATGTTGTGTTAACGTTATTTTATTTGTTAAATTATTTTTATTTGTTACTGTTACTATTTATTGTTTTTTTTATATTTTTAATTAATACTAATTTGGATGAATACTCTCATTTTTGTAATTTATTCGTCTGGGCAGCGTTATTATTTATTTAATTTTAATTTCGACGTTATATTAGGGTTGTCAGAAGCCCCTTTTTACACGGATTGTCCCAATTTGAGGCCTCGATTCTTGATATTCTGACAAGTCTTTTCGGGACTGTCCGATATCCCGGTTTATCAATACTACACTTATGCCAGGTAGCAAAAAGGTCTTAAAACTAGATGTAAGCTAAAACTCGATATAAAACGCAAAATTACCTAGCAACGCAATGCGTTTTAAGAGTGGCGGTGCTAGCTCTTATAATCTGGAGGGGCCAGGAAATATTAAACGAGAGCATCATCTTTTATCGTTATTAATGGACAGGTGAAAATACAACTGATGACCCAAAAAAATAGAATTTCTAGCCCTTTTAGGTCCATCTTGAGTTAGCTTTTCCTTTCTCCTCTTCTCAGACATGGTATTTGTTTTACTGTACCCTTTTGTACATGGGTATGCAAAATTTTACAGAAACAAATAAACTAATTTAATTACGAATAATTAAACTAGATATACGCCAAACGTAAAGAAGAATACTTATACGCGATGATACTGGAGCGCCGTCTAGTCCAGTTGTCGCGGTACTTTCCCGATCAGATCGGGGACTCCCAGACGTACGATAGTTAATTCAGCGCAGGCGTAAATGTGAATCGGCGTATATCGAACTGGCGTAAATCGAGTTCTACCTGTACTGGTAGTTTCGGAAATAAATTTTGAGATTAAAAAAGAGGTTATTCGATCTGAAACTGTCCCGGTTTGACTGACAATATATCTGACAACTCTAAGTTATATGAACAATTTAGTAATCCTACGACTAGTTAGCTGCCGCGACCCTTTTATATGTGTACTTGACGACCCCTAACGCATTAGTGCGATCAGCCGCTAAAGCTCTTAGAGTTATTCGATGAAATGTAATTGCTTCCACTAATTCATTAGCAACAACGGCCAGGTAATACTAGTTAATTTTGAGGAATAATTTTCGGCAGATAAGTTTTTTAGCTGCAATGAAAATATTACTTAATTTTTACGTAACAAAAGCACTTTATTCTAAAGAAATATAGTACATACTTATACTAATTAATGAAATATATATATATATATTAAATGTGGTAAAATAGTCTATTTGACGGCTTATAAATGCATGTTATGTGAAGAAAAAAATATGTCTGATAACCATACGTAGTGAAAAGTATTATTTTATATTTTTTATTATATTCTTATATATTAAGGTGTGAATGCGAGTGAATGATATAAGCTGGTTAAAGGGTAAATAACATGTAATAGAACTGAATTTGGGTGAAATTGAAAGTGTGGTTGTGTTTTATAAAACTTTGTTGATAATTTTTTTATACGATGTTGTTTTCTATTTGTGATATTAGATAATAGGGATGTGTTTTACTATAACAATATACACTGTTGTACCCTAATAACACATGATAATTAAATAATGCACAATAATTTTTGAGTAGTATATATTAACAGAGCAAAATATCTTTTAACTGATATGCCTTACGCAAATAATATCTTCCTATTTCACGGAGCAATGGGATTTGTCTATTAATCACCCACTTGCTTATTTCAGCTCAATTATCATATAAATCATCTAATCTAAAGTCATTGGTTGATATTATATATAAAATGTTACATATATGTCTTTGTTTGTTATCTAGAAACAGTAAATTTGGTGGCTGCGATAATACAACTGCTTTATTATGCATGCCAGGTGACGGATGTGCTCAGTTAGTTTATTTAGGAGCGTGCCTTTGCATGCTGGCTCTTAGACATGTCTTCAGGGTTGTATACGATATTATTAATATGGCGGTTTTAATATAATTTGGCTGCTTTATGGTGCTCTCTTGGAAAATAGACAAAATCCATTGGTTTTCAATAAAGTTTATGCTCAAATCTTAAAAGCACAATATCTATTAGGGCAAATATTGAATATCCTACTTAGTCACACATATCGATTTTTTATTTATGAATGTATTATAAGCAATTTATCAAATACATATATGATGTATTCTTTCGTGATATATATATTGAATATATACATTGTAGTACTATTAAAGTTTGTAAGGTTTGTGCTCAACAAATAGTAAATGTTTACTACACAAACATAAATAAACACGTTGTATTTAGTAAATATGTTTTTTATTTAGCTCCTGTTCTTATTCTAGTTATTGTCTTCTTCATTCTGTCATATATCTATCCCAGAAGTGGGATTTTTTACCATGGAAAACCACTTGTCATTTCGGAGATGTGTAACAAGCCAGGACCTGTAACTGAATTTATTTAGGTTCAGGTTCAATATTTTAATCTTGGTTAGGTTTTAGGTTCAATAACATATTTTTTAAGGTTCAAGAACCTATAATCCGTTTAAATGTTAGAATGCAGTATTGCTCTTATGGGAAATGGGAGCTGTGTTAATGAACCCAAAATATTCTGCAGAATTTTATGTTTATTTTGTTGTAAATTCATTGAAACTAAATGGAAAAAGTATCGGAGACTCGTATGATTTTCAGATAACACGGAACAAAAATTAATAAATATTTGTAGAATACCATGCTTTCACATTTCAGCGCGTTTTACACCCGGCAACGTTACCAGGAAATGGTAGCGTTATTGGGACAACTCATTAGAGAGTATGAAAAAAAAAAACTACTCCATTTGCTATGTACTGCATTCTAACGTTTGGACGGATGTGATGAGTAAAAAAAAGAAAATCTAGGTTCCTTCGGAGCCCTAGGCACGAGCCTACTTGGCCTATACGTAAATCGGGTATTGACTGGAGGTTCTATAACAAGTTTGTTTTGCACAAACTGTAGGTTATGAAAAAGCAGATCATAATAAATGTTCCCTTCGTCGTTGTCTTTATTGTTCCCCTACGCCATTTAACTGTTTCCTATTCCCCATTAGGACTTGTCTACCCTGGAGCAACATAGTCATAGAACACTGTCGCGCGACCAAGTCCCGAGACAATGTTGTTGAACAAACACTTGTCTATACCGTGATTGACTTTGCGCAACTTTTCATTGTTGCAATATTTGTTTTTTCTAATAAATCCGGGTGGCATGATTAAGTCTTTTGTCTTTACCGATAGTTACTGGAAACGAGAAACACTTGTCCCCCGACATATTTATGTCCTTGAAACTAAAGTGTTGATCAACTATTGTTCCATGGCTATATTTCCTCAATGTAGACATGGTTTACAAATTATAAGAAAAGCTTGATAAAGCAGGATGTAAAGGTAGGTACTGCATACCATTAAATTTTATACATAGTTTTTTTAAGTATAAAAATAAAAATATTGAACAAAGTAACACAGAAATTCGAAAACAAATATTTAGTTTTACATAATATATTATTCAAAATTATTGATTTACAATCTAAATAATGATTGTATTATGTAATTATACGAAAACATGGACATTAATAAATAAACATATTGAATAATTAATAAAATAGATTTTCAAAACAGTTTAATGATATTGTAGTTATGATAGAGTGTTCCATGGCCTGTATTAATGAAGGAGAGTGATATGGTATCAAATAAACAATTGAATTTCATTTGTTTTTATTTAAAACAAATTTAAAAATCTAGTGAACTTGGTATAAACTTAGTTGGTCTTGGTATACAGTGAAAGTTGATAGACGCCATGATGTAAAATTATTGTTAGTTCGTATTAAAAATATGCAACATTCAACGGAAAAAGGTACAAAACAAATAATAATAACATACACAACAAGAAATTACTGTAAATTTAAGTTCATAATTTAATAAAAATATCATTTTTACTGTAATCGTTCGAATACAAGTTAATTTATTCATATTAAAATAGCGTGGGTGCTTTACTTACTACGAAATGTCAAATATTTTGTGAAAAAATGTTATTTTTTGGTCTTATAATTGTGGTCTGTGGTGTTTTTGTGAAAATATTGGGTTTTAGGCTGTTTTGTGCAAGATTTTAAACCGGCTGTTTAGGTTAAAAAAAAGTCTGTATCGCTGCAGTAATATAAACACATTTTTTGTTTATTCTGAGAACTAAAACACAAATTAAATTAATGTTTATTTTAAGTTTTTGTTATTTTATATTGCTTCCTAAATGAGTTTTAATAAAGAAATGTATAAAAATAATTATAGTGGGTAGTTTTGCAATGTTTAAGTGCAAACTTTTAAACAAAAGCACAACAAAAAATTATCTTTTGTTTACTATTGATATGCTAATTGTTTATCGTTTATATTGTTTATAAACGGTCCACAATCTACAAATTAATTATGAAACAATACTTTGATTGGTACTTGTTAATTACATTATTTAATTAATTTAACAACATAGTTAATTTTGACAGATTGTGTTCTTAACAGGTGTCAGTTACTCAATTGTTTTGTTAATTTGTTTTTTCATTTGTTTCATGCTGACTACTCTCTTGTACACTGTTGCACATATTGTGTTACCAGAAAAATTATTGTTTTTTAAAATTTATAAACAATACTTTGCATTAAAAATATTGCAATAGGGGTAGGAATATAACAATGAGTTTTTAACAGTTGTTAATATTTTGATGCCCAGACACATTTGGAACATTTTTAGGATTTCATTGGGTAAATTAGAAATCCTTGTACTGTCTCTCATTTATTTATTTATTTATTTATAAAATAGGATACACAACAGGAGGAATCCCAATAATAATGTAGCACAGAAAATATATAAAATTAAATTCAATATTCGAATCGGTAATACATCAAACAATTCAAGTACAATAAATTATAAAACAATTACAAATTATTCGGTTAAGTGTATACAAGTTAGATAAATTCATAATACAATACAAATCAAAAATATAATAATTTAAAAGATTTTATTTAGCGATTTCTTAAAAACATACTATAGTCTGTTCAACTGGTAGAATGCAGTACAGGGCAAATAGAGTAGTTCTTTTTCATACTCTCTAATGCAGCGATGGCGAATCTTTTTCCTCGGATGGGTCAAAATTGAATATGAAATTTTGTAGATTCAAATCTTGGGTTAAATATATAATGCGTAAAAAAAATCTGCCACTTTAGGGTGTAAATAATTTTGTGAAATCTCCTACTAGTCTCGTTAACTCTACCTGAGCTAGCGGCCTTGTATTTGAATTATTATTTCGCTATTATCATCATATTTGTCGATTTCCCTACTTTAGGTATCTTAGAATCTCTCTTTAAAATCTTCAGAAGTACAAAGATCTTCTGTACGGGTCATTTGAAAGCGTCACACAGGTCACTGTGTGACCTACGGTTCATATGTTCGCCATTACTGCTCTAATGGGTTCTCCCAATAACGATATATTTTCAATACGCCGATCTGAGAAGACGCTTTCTACAGATGGTTATTCACTTTTGTTCTATGATATTTGTTTTTTGTAGAGTTGATTTTTGTAAATCAATTCTTATAAAATTCCGTATGATATTTTGGGTTCATTGACATATTTGACACTTTTATAATATTTGTCAACACCGCTCCCATTTCCCATAAGAGTAAGAATTTACTCTTTCATTAGAATCCAATAGGATTCTAACGTTTGAACGGATTATAGTGCCAAAAATATCGGGAAAGAGTTCGGAAGTTTGTTGAACATAAAACATATTTTATTAACAGGAGAATTAAAAGCATAATTTGTCCTACTAAATGGTAAACAAAATAGATCATTACTTCTGTTGCATAAGGTGGATCATGAAAACTTAGCAAGGGAAGTAGAACAGGGCAGTCAATTGTATTATTAACAATTTTATAAAAAAACGTCATGTCAAATAATGTACGTCTGTTCTCTAGAGACAGTAACGAATGGTTATTGTTATTAGGAAATTTAAAATCTCAGTATTTTATGAATTTGGTTTGAATTTTTACAATAAGATTTATATATGTGAAACTATGTACTCAGTAAAGTAAAGAGAGAATTATTTTTCAATAGACAAATTCTGGACCAAAAGAGTTGAAAAATTCTAAATAGTATATATTGTTTTGAATCGCAATAGTTCCAATGGAAATTTTTATTATAAATTTTTTCAAAAATTTATAAAAATTTATAAGTAATATATATTTTTTTTAATTTCACATAGAGCACTAAATGTAATTACTTAATACTTAGATTGGCAGGCAAAAAGATAGTTTTCAAAAAGTATTGTTTTTAAAGCGATTACAGCAAAAAATTTGCCTAAAAAAACACTTCACTCTTTGCTGGCCTGCTTAGGGATGAAATGATACTATAGATACTATTAAGATATCAGTACTACTTGTCTTTTGATTCTAGTATTTTAGTACTCAATACTTTTTAGTTCGTTATGTTACTGGCATCGATTCTTTTTTACTGGTGTAAATACTTTTTTTTTTACTAGTATCCATTATAATTATTATCGGTAATATTTGTATAATAATGTGAGTCAGTGACCCTAGCAGGGAATCCTGTTATTTGGTATTAAGTAATGTTGTAATAGTTTTGGCTAAAATCAACTACCGCAGATAGCATCGCGAAATGAAATGTGTCACGCCCGAATTAGTCGCCAATCGGTAAATTATTATTTTGGTAATTTACTGCAACTTACAACAAAACATAATAGCAAAATTAAAATTATGCAATGGTAACAAATATTTTAATTTGATGATCCTAATATAAGTCGGTATTTTCATTAAAAACACCCAAAAAGACTTGTCTTTTCTGTCTCAGTTAAGCTCAAGCCTGTCCAAAAATATTTGCCTTTTTAAAGAATTTTTTTATACTCTTTGTTTACTGGTAGATACGTTAATCGATACCACGAAATATTGATATTTGTTTATGATGCAGATATTACGTGAAACACTATCAATATAAAGTATCTTTTTTTTTACTAATGAGTGTCCAAATTTGACCTTCCGATTTAAAATTAATAATAAAACACACAAAATACTTCAATGTTATTTTAAAGCACAAATGTTGCGATTAATAATGAAAAATAAAATAAAAAAATCATAATGAGCTTTGTCACTAAAGATTATTTTGTGAAAAAGAATCGTAACTTTTTTGACTTTTTTCTAAGACCCAATTAACAAAGGTTCGACGTGACAAGTGTTCGTTTGCCTTTAATTCTTGAGCCAACTGTATCTTATAAGCTTTTAAATGAAGATCTTTCTTTAAAATGTTATGCAAACTCGATTTTTTAATATTTACTTGCTGTGAACGTTTTGTAACATTTTCGGGTTTGTAGCAATATCCTTGTCTTGTGTTTTTTTCTTATCGGGCAGGACGATTGAAAACATCTTGTATGTTAGCTTCTACTGACCCAGACTGTTGAAATTTTTTCATAAAATTCTCAGTGACTTTAATCTTTATCTACCAAAAGTCTCAAATATGAGTCGGGGCTGGTATTTATTGTTGACCGAAAGACTTGTATTTGAGTCCCTGAAAAATTCTCTTTCATTTCGTTTTTGTTTCATAATTCTAGTGTATATAGAACGGGCGCTAGCAATTTTTAAACAAATATTTGCGATTTCGTGCACTGGAGTCAAAAAATAAATTCCGGCTAGCAGAGAATACTACCGAAAATTAATGCCGGACGTTTAAGGTTAAAAGTTGGTGCAACATTCAGACTGAAAAAAAAATAATTGTAATAAGTTTTTACAACAAATATGTGGTCTTCAATGGAATATCATTCCATAATAAACAAGACACAACTAATCGCAAAGCTTTTACAAATGGCGGCCTATTTAAATCGGAAGGTTAAATTTGGACACCCTTTAGTAAAGAAATTGTAGAATCGATAATATTTTTTGATACCAACACCTGTATCAATACTATGAAACAGTACCGATACCAATACAAAGTATAAGGCCTACTCGCTGCTACAAAACCCAAAAATCTGTGAAAATTCACACTTCTCATCAATTTTTAGATTGACTGTATGTGATGTATGATGCAGATGTTTGTATGTACGTAGGTCACTAGGAAAGTTTTGAGATACGAGCTTAGTTTTTAAACTTCGAGTTACTTCTTACATGTTCAATATGTTTAAGTATAAACAATGTGTTAAAATTGGCTTTCATCAGTCAATTGGTATTTCTGCACAGGAATATCTTTGATGAAATGTAAGAGGCTAAAATTATAAGGATCAAGATTCGGACTACATGGAGGATGTTCTAACACCTGTAGTCCAGAATTATTTAAAAATTCTTGTCTTAGTTGAACTCGGTATGCAGGAACGTTCTAGTGATGCAAATGCCAAGTGTACCATAGCGTAGTTCATAATTCCTAGTGACCTATGTACATTTTGTTAAACTCAAAAATGAATAGACATCAAAAGATAATAAATATTCAATTATAATTATATTTAATTCATGTTCGGGTAATGGCAGATAATTTTTTGACTGTGTTGTGTCTGAAATTTTAGAAGAGCCGACGGAAGCTGTGTGTGCAGGCTGTTTGAATATTGTCGATGATGAAGAGTTTATATCAGCTCTGGGCCAGGAATGGCACATGGAATGTTTCAGGTAGGATATATTTTTTTTCAAGCATTGGACAAATATTTTATTATTTTATCATAAAACTTACTAATAACATTTTTCAATGGAGTTTCATTCGTTCACTGTTGCAAGCAGACTTGAGTCAAAACTTTTTAATATTATTAATTTGTTTATAAAAAATGGGAAACATATAAAAAAGGGTCTGTAGTAGGTGCTGAACCAGGGGGGGAGAAGCACTAAAAAATGTTTTTGTTCGTTTTGACTGTTTTTACATCACTAAACACGAACATTCACGGGCTATTTGCGGCCTTAATCTTGAAAATTTCGAATTTTTAAAGGTGTTTTTAAAAAAACATTATTTTTTTTGCTTTCTCTACCCCGCCTAAAAATAAATTTTAGGTGGCGTGTCTGGTCTGTAGTTTACAGAAAAATTTGCTGAATACAATCGTATAAAACAGCGTTTCCCAAACGGGGCGCCGCGAAGACCCAGGACCTTTTTTTTTGTGTCATCACTTTGTAGTTTAGAAGTGAGGACCTTTTTATTATGTATTGACTTGGGGCGCCGCGGGAAAATTTTAATACATTAAGGGCGCTCGGAATCGAATAAGTTTGGGAACCACTGGTATAAAATATAAAGTTTTACGATTATCAGAAGATGCACTGAAGCATGGTTTGGGCGAATAACTGAATACCGAATATTCGGTTTACATTTTCGCCGAATATTCGGCCGAAGCATATAAAATTTTGTAGGTAAAACATTAAAATTTAAAGTCCGGATAATATACTCAAAAATAGATTTATTATAACAAAAAAAAAAAAAAATTACAAAAAAAAAAATATTTATTTTAACCAAATAAAATTACATAGAATATTTTATAATAATGAAGAATAATTATTGTAAATTTAATAATTGAAATTAAGTTTTGCTAAATTATGATGTTTGAAAAGTAATTGTTCAGCATTTTTTGGCAGCAACCTATTTCTCTTTTTTTCATAAGTATTTCAAGCCTCTGAAAAAACTCTTTCACGCTAGTAGCTGGTGCCGAAATAAATTTTCTTGCCATTTTACTTAAAATGGGTAACGGGGATTGCCATTCTTTCCACCACAATAACGGGACATCGGTTCTTTTTAATAATTGCTTATCAAAATAGATACCTACTGATTATCATATTAATGTTTTTCTGCGGCTTATTTTCATTTTGGCATAGAGGCGACGGAATAGTAGAAACGATGTCATCAAAACACTGCCAGAATTGACTGGGATTTAGTATTTCTTCTTGATTATTTTTAGATATTTTCATATTTTTTTATAGAGACGTTTTATCTTCATCACTATCATCCGATTCAGATTCAGACCTTTTATTAACTAGAATATTTTTAGCATAATCCAAATCAACTTTATTTGGCTTGAAAAATGCTGGCTTAAACCTCGGATCTAACATCGTAGAAATAATATAATATTTATTTTCAAATATAGTATCATATCTTCTATTAATTTCTTAGAATTTTTCGCTTAAGCCGGCCGAATACCGAATATTGTTACTGCTTCGGCCGAAGCCGAATATTAAAAAAAATACGCCGAATACCGAAGCGAACCCGAAGCTTCGGTGCATCTTTAATTAAGAGTTTTTATCATTTATATTTTTAATTAATTAAATAACCTGTGTTTAATACAACTCTTTGGTTTTTATTTATTTTTGATAAAAATTCAGGGGCCTTTGTAAGCATAAAAATATTACGAGAAACGATGCCCTGAACATATGGGTGAAATTTCCTCTTATTCTGTCATGGTGGCTTGAGGCTCAAAGCGGGACTCTCAAACAAAAAATATTTAAATTTACATTGTTTATATTCACATATTTTTTAGACTATAGTTCGTTTGATATTGTCGCTATAAAATGTTGAGATACACTGGTTTTAAATGACTCATTTTTAATAAGAGATAAGGTTTTAATGATTCATTAGCATATTTTTAGTTGTTCATAAACCGTACCTTTACGTAGCTATTGTTTATCTTTTATTGTTTATTGGTTCTATGTAATACAGGTGTATCTGAATACATTTTTAAGTGTCGTAATGTTTTTCAGATGCTCTGCTTGTGACGCGGCATTGTCAAATTGGTATTTTGAAAAAGATGGATTACTTTTTTGCAAAGATGATTATTGGGCCAAATATGGAGAAGCATGCCAACAATGTGGACAGGTAAGGATATAAATTAGGGGACAAATGTTAGTTTCTTTCTTTCAAATTACAAGATAAGGAAATTAATGTTTGAACTCAATATTTAGTTTCATTTAAATGTATGCATATGAATGTATGTATACAGGTGTATATTTAAGCATGCATACATATATGTGTGTATATATATGCAGGTGTTTACGTGTGAATGCAGGTATTGTTACGCATTATCATAAAATTTGGTGAATGTAATATTTAGCCCTTTATTATAGGATCATTGGACCGTTATCTTAACGATTAAAAAAAATATAGAGACCCACGATTCTCATTTTTGGAACACGGTTCTAAATGTCTGTAAAACATATTTTGAAGTACATTTAGAACTTTTTTTTTTTTTTAATTGAGGATTTATGTTTTTTTACATATCTTTAGAACGGTAAAATATAGAGACCTGTGATAAGAATATGTGGAATCCTGTGATCTTAGATGGCCTCAGCTCAAAGATTAAAGCAAATCACTAACAAAAAAATTTGTTTTGAAGTTACTAAATTTTATCGAAAATCTTAAAATTAATATACCTAGAGAATGAAAATCAGTCGAAAAATTCATTGTCATTGTAACGTCAAATATATTTTATTTTCCATTTATAAATTAAGGAACGTATTGGAAACGTCAAATATGATTAGAACTTTTCCAAAAACTCTTTATCCAAGGTGCGTTCGGCATAATTGTGCAGTGTTAACTCTGTGGCGTGCAAGTTTTTTTGTGTACACTGTTCCAGAAAGTGAAAGACGAACGATTTGTTATGATTGTGCAGTTATTCTCGTTAGAATAATCTATTCTTTTTTATAAACAAATGAATCATATGTGTTATATGTTTTAAGCAATATAAAATAATATATTTGATGGGGAAAACAATTCAAATGAGGAACAAGGAAATATTTTGGCAAAAGTGTTTGAATATGCAGAGAGTACTGTTCCAAACATGACTACAAATCAATTTAAAGTCCGCTTGTATCCAGAAAATTTTAGTCTTGCAGAAAATGCAGGCTTGTAAAATAAAACATTATTATAAAGGAAAAGACCCAGTTCCTTTAGAGAAGGAATTAATGATCATGATGTCTGTACTATTTATTTGGCAAATGCTGCAGTCATAAACAATGATATCTTGATTGTTTTGGCTCATTTTGTTTTGCAGAAAAAATAATAACTTATATATTTACTGCGAAAAACACTATTGCACAGATTGCCGCACGCTCTATGCTTGGGACAAGTGTGCAGCACAAACTGCACTGCACGATATTTGCCGAACGATCTTCGTGTGGCACGGAGCATACAGAAACCTTATGCCCAACGTTTCTTGTGTAAATTATGAAAAATGTGATTATTAGCGTATGCCGAACGCATCTCCAGTTAAAATATTTTATATTTATATACAAGTTATTTTTCTACATATTTTCCCTAAACTTCTAAGTACTTGCGTAACTAAATTGGCAACTTTTTCACCCCCATGTCATAAAAAGAAGTGGGACTTGCATACAAACGCTTCCACCTGTCCGTTATTTTCAAATTGTTCTCCCAACGCTTCTTCTACTGGCCCAAACAAATGGTAATTGCATGGGGACAAGTCGGGGTTGTAAGGGGGATGTTTAACGGTAGTCCAATGCAATTGGATCAGCCTCTCTTGGGTTACGGCGGCAGTTAAGTCTCGCGTTGTTGAGAAGCAACACATTGCGATTTGGACTGTTGCGTCTTTGGGATCGATAAGCTGCTTTGACTGTTCTCTATGACTTATTCGTCTATGATCCTACAAAAAAAGGTGACAAGAATCTTGCCTGCAGCCAACTGCGTTTTCATCTTCATTGTACCTGCTTTATCTGTCTGTTTCCACTCTATATTGGCTAGCTTCGTTTCGAAGGTGTAGTGACGCAACCACTTCTCGTCATAGATTAGATTATGGTTTAAAAATACGTCACTTTTTGCTTCATAGTGATTCAAAAGTCTATGTGCAAGTGGTTTCTGATACGTCCTATTTCTTTTTATGACACAGAAATGGAAAGCTGCCAATTCGGTGTTCGTAAGTGCTTAGATGTTAGGGAAATCTATGTAGCAAAATAATTTGTGTGCACATTAAAAATATTTTAACTCATTGGAAAAGGTAAGTTTATATTTGGTTGGCCCTCGTATATTACAGTTAAAATATGAAAATCAGGATCACTAAAAATTCGGACTTTTCGAAAACTTTTTTTAACACTTTAAATTTAGCGGAAATAATTTGTATAAAATATGTATCTTGTACTTTCATTTCATATACCTTATTTTTCTTTTATATTGTTCATTTTTAAACACAAGTTGAGGAATTACTCGCTCTTTTTGTGGTGAAATTTGTATGTTTAATTTTTTGTCAAGTGTTGACTTAATCAACATGTCAAAATTTATCTGCTCTTCTCTATTCCATTTAAAATTTGAATTTTAACAGTACAGTAAACTCTCTATTTAACACACCTAAACTTAACGTACTTGGCTGTCAGTTTTCACCGGTATATGAACACTTACTACCGGCGCTGATAGTTCATTTCTGTATCATTTATTTTTCCATTAAACAAAATAGGAAAAATATATAAACAGTATACTCTCGTTAATCATTATGCCCTTCGCTATTCCGTCCAGTAAAAAATAAAAAATCGCATAAAATTGTAAATCGCAAAGAAGATACATTTGGAAATGAATACGTTCGATCCGTTTAATAATAAAAGCGGATACCGCTGCCACATACATGTGAAACTTGTGAGCCTAGAATAGGGGACCATTCGTCCCGCATTTTGATTTGGTGTCCCCAGGGCCGAATTTTGCTCTGTACTTATATTTGGGAGGGGAATACCTTTTTTTTTGCTCTTTACTTATATTTGGGAGGTGAGGACCTTTTTTTTGTTTGCTCTTCACTTATATTTCGGAAGTGACGACCTTTTTTTTGCTCCGTCCCGGATTGCCTTCTCCAAGAAAATGTCCTAGAATAACCAGCACTTATAACTGGAATAAATTATAATGAAATCCAACTTAAAGCTAAAGAACTATTAAATAAATTAAGTATTTGGTTTGCAACAAACAAATTATAATTCATGTTTCAAAACGGTTTTAATGAAATTCCGTCCCATTCAAAAACAAGATGTTCCAAATATTATACTTGAATACAATAATGCCACGATAGATAATGTTAGCACAACAAAATTTCTTGGTCTTTTTATAGATGACAATCTTACCTGGACTGCTCATTGTCAAGATGTCATCACAAAACTAAATCGGATTTGTTATGTGATTAGAAATATAAAATATAATGTGAGCATATCTACTGTACTAAAATATTATTATGGGCAGATATATTCGACGTTGCTGTATGGCATTTGTTTCTGGGGTTGCTCGAAAACTTTCGCCGATGTTTTTAAGGCACAAAAAAAATAAAAAATAATCGCGTATGGTGGGAATTAGAGCAGCATCATCTTGTAAAGAGCATTTTGTGTCATTGCAATTGCTTACATTGCCTAGTATATACATTCAAGAATCTTTATGTAATATATATAAAAATAGAAGCAATTTTGAATGTAACTCAATAAATCATGCGTACAACACCCGACATCGAGAAGATTTTCGAGCTCCCTTACATAAAATCGAATTGAACAGAAACACGCACGAATCAGTAGCACTATTTTTTTTTAACAAATTACCAGTGACCTATAAAATGGTTCCTACACTCGCCAAATTTAGAGCTAAACTAAAAAAATTACTCTTGATTCATGCTGTTTATTCTCTGGATGAATTTTGATCTATTTTAACGCAACTTTAGCATAATTTAAATTTTTTATACCTCAGACTACATTAATTTTCTTAATGTTTTACTCAATGACTTTAATAATAATTTCTTATGTAACGGATTAAATTTTATGTACTTGACGTGTCCAATATTATTTGTATAATCTACTGGATAAAATAAATTATTATAATTTGGGTTTTTATCAGAGAGAACATTGTTAGTTGAGCCGGAATAAGTGTAATAAAGGTTTAATATTATATTTGATATTCCTTTAATAATTTCCCGCTTTTATTGCACTTATTCCGTCTCACCTAGCAATGCCCGCACGTTTATTTTATTTTTTTGCTGAATTTTATCATTATTTATGTAGGGTAATTATTTATTAATTTCCCTATATTTCTAAAAACTTGTCGCCCCAAAAATCTGCGTTGCGGCGACCCTGACTATTCTAGTTTAGTACTGTCAGCAATGACATACGTCCCAAATAAAGGTGCCCGCATCCTTTATATTGTTTCTGTATATGTTATATTAACTACAGCCCTTAAATACGCATTTAAGTTACATACATTTTTCATTTATTGACTTACGAATGTCTTCTTGGTTGTTGAAAATGAGGGCCTGTAATTTGACGAACATTTATATTTAACAACCACCTCCTTCCCATATTAGTTCGTTAAATTGAGAGGTTACTGTACTGCCGAATAATCCATAAAATTCGTATATTTGGGTCGATTCAATGTACGGAGCAGTCCAGAATTTCGGTCTTTTATTGTATACTATTAAAAGAAAAAGGAACTGGCATTGAATTTAATCACGAACTATTAAGTTGTTTTATATGAGAATGCAGATACTTAGTGTCGTATTTTTGCAGGTAATCACTGGACCTGTAATGGTCGCTGGAGAACACAAATTTCATCCCGAGTGTTTCTGTTGTGCATCGTGTTCTGCTTTTATTGGTGATGGAGACTCGTATGCACTCGTTGAGAGATCTAAATTGTATTGGTAAGTAAAAACAGCATGATCTTTGCGTAGAATGTGACAGATTGAATCGGAGAGTACAAGAACAGTACTAGTCCAAAAAGTCAATTCACAGTTAATTAAAAAAAGTTAATAACTTACGATAAACTATCTATAGCTCTTTTTTGGAAACTCTCTCGTCATCTAATTCGAATTATCTGCCAAATACTTTTTTTTTATGAAGATCTGGAGTTTTTGGAAGTTCTTTTTTGTTTCCTTTCTGGGCTCTCGGAACTTCGGTTCACGAACTGTTCCTGGATCCTGGTCACAAAGCGAAATGGTCGTGAACCGATACAATTTTTCCCATTGAAATTAATGTAAATACAATTAATCAGTTCCAGACTCTGAAACTTGGTATTTTTTAAGTGTATTTTTAGGGTTTTGTAGGTATGACTGTCTGTCCGGTAAAAATTGTAGCCAAACGGCTAAACCTAGAGAGGTGAAATTTGGCATGCTTATACAACTCTATGACTCGCACATAGGAAAAATACTAAAACATCTAAAAAACATATCCCCCTAAAAATATAAACAAATATGTGCTCATCGAAAAAAAAATATTTTTTTTTTAAATTCTGAGTAGGGTATCAAATGATAAGCCCTCGTATGTGGATTAACGATCAAAATTTTATTTTTGCAAAATAAATTATTGCGATTTTTTCCAAAATTGTGTAAAAAAAATTGCCCCACACCCTGTAGCCCAGATGGTTTACTCTAAAAATCTGAAAAAATTCTAAGTAATGTATATTGGTGTGAACCGGAATAGTACAACAGGAATTTTTGATCAGATTATGTTTTCGGAAAATAACGCATTTTTTGTGTTTTTTTGTTGATGTACAAAAGTTTTACTTATGTAACACACTATACTAGAAGGCGTATCCTGGTCTAAGGGTTAGCTTGCTCGATTGTTATTATAATTTTATTTTTTGTTTTTTTTTTTTTCGTTTTTATTTTGTTTAAATTATTTTGTCAAAATTCTAGTTATATTTTGGCAAATGTTGCATTTAATTTTTAAGAGCATAAATTTAATAACCAGTTGGAAATGTTGGAATTATATTTTCATTCTGTGTCATGTATACGAAACCAGAGGGATGAAGCATATGATTTAAAACAACCAATGGAAGCTATTGGCGCAATTTTCAAAATCTTAATGAACATTACTATATATATAAAAAAAAAAATACTCCACATATTTAAAAACCTAAATAATGGTATTGGGTATTCGAATTAAAATTAACAAAAAAATATTTTAACATAAAATTTGTTTTTAAAGCTCTTAGATTAACAGAGGATAAATTATTTTAAAAATATCGTTCATTTTGCCGTGATTACTACAAAGCAAAATTTGTCCTACACACTCAGCATGCCGGCTTCACTTATAATATACCATCGAAACCCTGCAATGTGTGAAAATTCACACTTCACATCAATTTTTTTTTTTAATGCACGTAAATTACATGTAACATTAATTATGGAAAAATAAAAAATAAATTACAAAGTATTCCGAGAAACACCATTACGCCACGCTTGACCAACAACAACTGAGTTATGTAGGGGCTGCCAACTGAACTGGTCGGCAGCCGAGTTATTGTATGCCAACCGAGTCAAAATTTGGTCTCCAAAGCTGGTCGTAAACCGATTTGATCGTGAACAAAGGCGGTCGTGAACCGAGGATCACTGTATAATAGATTTGTATAGATTGTATGTGTTTTAATAAAGTTAAGTTATATATAAATATTAATAATGTTGACTATATGTTGACAAATAATATTTTTGTTTATAGTTTCAAAATGGTCCTCGTTTTACATATTCTTTTTTATAGTGGTCAGTGTTACAAAAGACAGATGCAACCTCTTCGAAGAACAACTAGGTGTCCGTTTATTCGTAAGCCACATTCCATTCGACTAGTTGAAGTTCCAGGAGGTCACAAAGGGATTAAACTAAGTGCGGAACCAGATACAACGTATCATGGACTTACAATTTCAGAGTAATGATTTTATAATCATAATTTTGCTTATTAACTTGACTAACACACGCTTTTGGTCTTTAGAATTGTTTACAGACTACAAGGGAAATTAATCGAAGTAATATTTTCAATGCTTACTACTACTTACAACTACTGTTGCTTTTTCAACCCTTGCAGGTAATTAATGTTTTGTGTTTAATGCTTTATGTTACGTATACAGATTGAATAATTTAAACGGCTAAAGCTGCAATATGTGTACAGATTGAGACAGTTTTTATAACATGCCGCTGTACAAGACCAGGGATGAAACGATACTATAGTCTTTTGAAATGTTAGAATGCAGTACAGGGCAAATGGAGTAGTTCTTTTTCATACTTTCTAATGAGTTCTCTCAATAACGCTATCCTTTCCTCTCTTGACGACGTTCCCGGCGGTAAAACGCGCTGTGTTGCAAAGACACGGTATTCTATAAATGGTTATTCATTTTTGTTCTGTGCTACTTGATTTTTGTGCAGAGTTAATTTTTGTAAATCAGCTCTCATAAAATTCCGCATAATATTTTGGGTTCATTGACATTTTTGACACTTTTGTAACATTTGACAATACTGCATTCTAACATTTCAACAGCTAAGTAAGGTACTGATACTTTTCTTTCGATATTAGTATTTTACAACTCAATACTTTTTATTTCGATATATTTTATTGGTATTGATACTTTTGTAACTAGTATCGGTTATAATTATTATCAATAATTTTTGTATAGTAATGTGAATCAGCGATTCTACCAGTGTTTTATAATTGGACCCCCTAAACACTATATAATACAAGTGATGTCCTAAAAATTATTATGTCCTCGCTCAAATATACTTATTATGCCAATATTTTCCTTTCTGGGTCCTTCTTCGATCTGGGCCCCGGGCCTGTGCCCCTGTTGCCCCTACCTAGTTACGACACTGATGGTATTTGATATTAATTGTTAATATTGTAATTGTTTTGATGTTAGGGTAACCGGAAACTCTACTCCTAAAATCAACTACTAGAGATAATAGCACCAAATGAAAAGTTTTACGCGTGAATTTAAATAATCAGGTACCAATAACAAATCGGTAAATTATTATTTTGGTATTTTACTGCAACTCACAACACTATATAATACTAAATTTCGAATTATTTATTAGTCACCAATATTTTAATTTGGTATCGAGTTGCTATTTTCATGAAAAATACCAAAAAAGACTTGTTTATTCTTTCTCAATAAGGCATGAGCTTATCCGAATTTTTGCCTTTGTTATTTGCCTTGTTAATAAAGAATTTTTTTCTTAGTACGTTAACCGGTACAATGAAATATTGATATTCTTTTCCGATACTGATGTTACTAGACAATACTGATATATACTCAAAGTAACGGTACACGCATAGTGAAAGCAGGTTACTGGGTTGGGTTAATGATGCAGCTAGTTACGCTGGGAAATCAGAGCCTGCCTCCCTATGTGCAGTATTATTGGTAACACATAGCATATTCCCCATCGTAGGTTATCTTCGCTATCTTCCACTAAGCGTGTACCCTAAGATACCTCAGCGCTGACTGCACAATACTTTTTTTTACTAGTAAATAAATCTATACCACATAGTATCGATCCTTTTTTTCTGATACCAATACCGGTTTGATAATACAAAGTGATACCGATAAAAGTATTGATTCCTGCAATCTATATTTACGTTTCAATACAAGACAACAGTGAAATGTAGACACATCTTCGTTTCACTCGAGACAATGTGGTCTACCTCTTCACTATCGTTGACAAGTACATTCTTTATTTAAATCGGCAACATGGTCTTTTTTTCATAACATTAATTGCAATAACTGTTCAACTTGTTCAATCTGTATAGTGCTGAAAATGAAAGAATGACTATAGTTTGTTACCTGGACGTTAAATTTTAAGGCACAAATTTTAATAAGCTTGGTGGGTTTTATATTTATTGTTGGTCCTTCTTTTATTTTCTGTACTGTTATATGCACTGAAAGAAAATTTGATAATGACTTCTTAGTTATCATAAAAGCATGATTTATGATCTAAAATAGTCGTACCCCATCTACGCCCCATGAGTTTTTTATCTAGCTCGCAATATTTATCTTGCGGGCAGCTTCGAGTAAATGTTTTTTTGTTATAATAATCGAATAAATCCAAGCTGTTTTCTATACTAACCAACTTTTAAAATGTTTTAAATTTTTAGACTTGACGTTAACAATGACTTAATGTCTCTACACATCGGGGACCGAATTCTAGAAGTAAACGGAACACCAGTTAAAGATACTTCATTAGAAAATATAGAGAACTTGATTCGATATTCAGATACTGTGCTACAAGTAAGTATTTATAGTAGTAAAGTCTATTCCAAATGTCTAAGCAAAACTAAATGGAATTTTTATTTTCTTAAGTTATCGTAACCTTACTTTTTAATTATTGGAGTGTGTTTTTGCTAAACAAAATGATCCAAAACCTCCAATTATCTGTTAAATGTTACCACAATTCAAAATCTAGTGCTGCATAAACCAAAGGAACAGACTATTTCTCTATATATATATATAAAAATCAACGTCTCTATTTGTCTGTCCGTCCGTATGTGCGCTTTTCACTCGAGAACTGCTCATCTGATTTTCATGCGATTTATTTCTATCTGTAGCTACTTCATTTGGTCAGGTTTTCGGCTACGTTTTTTTAAAATCGGTCCAGTAGTTTCAAATAATGAAATTTGTGCGCGCGGATTAAAGGAAATTAATGTCCTCCGTTCATATCTAACGCATTTACTTCAAATAATTAGCGACAACATAGATTTCGTCAGCGGGTTTGGTACACGACCTATACACTTAATTGAAAGAATTTTTAAAATCTGTTCTTTAATTCCAAAGATATGATTTTTATTATTTCCGTTCGAGGCTAATACAAAACCATGTTTTCTGTTTATATTCAACGTATTTTTCTTGAAACTATTTTGTACACGATTTATGCTATAACCCGAATTGAAAGAATTTTTAAAATTGGTGTAATAGTTTCAAAGTTACGACAAGTTTTTAGTCGTAAATAAGAAATAGTTATTGGGAAATCCGTATTCTTATGTACATAGGTATATATTTATTTACATTTTCTTGAAATCTTTAGTGATAATATGTATTTTGTCTAAAAAAGAATATTACACATTAGTCACACCGAGCCGTAGTTTTTACTACCGTATTGCTACTTTATATTGGGCACGGGCCTTTCAGAAGAGTGACGTTTCAGTTGACTTCCACGGTGACGTAATCCGGGTTGGGAGTGGTAATAAATTTATGATGGAATATCCATGCTCTGACCGAGATTCGAACCCGGGAACTTTAACAAGAGAAGCAGAGGAGCTATCGAGGTCGGCAAATTTTCACTTACACTGTAAAATTAACATCAAATAAATAAATAAAAATGCAATTTATATACATTTTTTTTGACATATATTCATATAGTGATTTAATACATTGGATTTTGTACAGACTTAGTCTCTTTTAAAGAGATTTTAATGCACTGGAAATTTACTGAAAACAACAACTATTTTTAGTAGAACAGTTCGATAAGGGGATTATCTTTTATGATAGGTATTTTCTTAGATTCATAATTGAGTTTCTCGTACAGCATAATGCCAATCAGGTCCGGAAGGTAATCTTTTTCGAGTTGTTTCTCGACAAGTTCTTTCAGGAGTTTACATGTTTTATATTGGTGGTAAATAAATTCAGACTCCAAACTGTCGTTATCTTCAGGTTCTTGAAGGTCGTTATTTTGAAGAATTGCTTCTAGACTTTCTCTAGAAGCAGGTATTAAATTTTTTGTTATAAGTATACGTACCATTTCAGTCATTAGTTTGAACAATTTATACTTGTAGTATATCTTGGTTTTTATAATAAAACTCTCTCGTCTAAACTTATGTTCAGGTGTTTCTTCTGATTGGGTTGATTCATCGCCTGTAATAAAACCTGTTGTCGATAACTCACTCTCACTAGTACTACTTTCAGATAATAGCAGTGACAGATCGTCATCTATAAATTTAATTTTCATTTGGGCTAAATTTTCTTCGCTGACATGTTTTAGCAGTGCTAGGTCAGCCTGCAAAACATCTTGCTGCGATAATTCTTCGACAGCAATAGCATGTAGCTCTGGTAATATCTTCTGGGTAATGTCAGTTTCTAGTTGCTGCAAACCATCTTCGTTAATTGCTTGCAGCTGCAGCAAGATATCATCTTCCAGTTGTGATAAACTGTCTCCGGTGAAATTTCCGTCTAGCTGTGGTAAGTTATCAGGCTGTAGCTCCGGTAGGTCTTCGTCGGTATTATCCTGTAATTCAGGTAATATGTCAGATGCGATAGCTTCAAGTTGTGGTAAGCTATCATCTGTCGTATGTTCATCTTGTTGGGATAATTCATCATCTGTCAAATCCGTGTCTAATTGAGGTACCACATCATAAGTATTATGCTTCTCAAGTTGCGGTAAGATGTTGTGCAAGATCTCTTTCTCTAAACGAGCTAAGTGGTTACGAAGAGTATTTTCCTCTAGAGGTGGCAAGTCATCATCGGTAGTCTGGATCTCTAGCTGAGGTAAACATTCATCGGCAGTATCTGCCTCTTTCTGATTATTGCCATCGTCAGTATCAGTTTCTTCTTGTGACACATCTGTACTACTTGCCAGCGATGTGTCCTTATTAAAACACTCCGTGGATTCTTTTATTTCGAGAAGAACGTTTTTTGCTACCATAAGATCTAGCATCGTTATTTTCTGGATTTTTTTCTTCAGATCTTTTTTAGTTTGCGGCAATTTAATAGAAGCTTGTGTACTTTTCTCGTCGGTTTTTGGTTTCTCTTTTTGTATTTGTGGCATTACGTAGAGTTCATTTTCGTAACGAAGGTTTAAATTTTCTTTCGTTTCAGGGATAAAATCCTCCGGCCGGTGAGCCATAACAGCGTACAACTCACTTTGATCCTTTCTAACTTCTTCATCTAAAAAGGTTATAACGTCCGATTTCTGTGAACAGATAGAAGGACATATTAAATGATGTATTTGTTTAATAAACTAAAAGTCTTTGTTACAAATTCTCATTGCTAATAGTTTATAAAAGTTTAAAAGTATAGAGAGGTAAAGTACATTTATTGAATATATTGAATTTCTCACATTTTAACATTGTGAAATTCACTTTGAGATAAATGGTTATTAGAAAAAACTGTTTTGTTATGCTTCATCCGTTTCTTTTGTAACTTTGACAATGGTGAGAGCCAAAACTGCAGTTAGTGAAATAAAGAAATTAATGAAACATAACAAAATAGTTTTATTTTAATAACGTATTTTAATATCGTGGTGGAATTCAGCTGGTTCGCACCGATTACTAGAACCATTTCCTAATTGTTTTTTTTAGTTTAGTGAACCGGTTATTAATATTGTATTTGTAATAATTATTTAGAGAATTTATTTTATTAAACTATATTTTCTTTTCTCTATTGTTCTTATAAATAATTATTAGAAATTAACTTATTCAAATAATACATTTATTATTGCCTTTTGCCAAGAAAATTAAAATTTTTTAGGCAATATTCTTATAACCCTTTTTTGTTATATTAATTAATATTATTTGCTACGCTTTTATTGATTTTATTTAAGTATTAACTAATTTTGGTACTGTTTTATTTTAAATACTTAAAATAGTTACTAGTGTAGCGAACCAGTTAAATTATTTAAATGCCACCATTGCTTTTATCTATGAATTTGTTGACTCATATTAGAATGTGAGTGGAAGTAAGATGATGAACTATAAAAGGATGTATTAAAATAAACTATTATGCTAACGGTGATGAGGCAGAAGTTATGATCGTTAAAGCAATTTTGAAGAATGGTTTTAATGCATTTTTGTTAAATGTGCATAATTAACTTACCATTCCTAGTAAGTGTGGCTCGGGTAGATCAGAATCCAGGTTGTAGTAGAATCCATGAACTCTACGTACAACAATCCAGTGTCTTTGTGATGTATATGGGTATTCTCCACCTTCGAAAGTCATCAGAAATGCAAAAATATCTGCGTAATTAAAGTATTCTACATCATGTGCCTTGTCATAGGGAACCAGTTTCAAACCATACACTGGGAGTATTCTTTTAATGGAATCAATTTCTTTAAAACCAAGAACAGATTTGAAAACGGATTTTAGTAAGGTTAACCACGTTCGGGGTTTCAAAACGTGACCTTTGAAACCTTCTCTAATGCTGTTATTTTCGCTTCTTTGTAATATGTTGTTACATAATATCTGTACAGTTGATAATCCACTTCTTTTTTCGTGATATATAGGGTCAAACCATTGATCCCAGCTATGTCCAGTTATCTCGTATATATATCTTCGTTGATATGGTATCCAGTTAGAAGTGTCGATGTACTTTAAGGTATCACCTCCGACGCCTGTTTCTGTGTATTTGCTGAAGCTCGGTCGTTCATCGTCTAATGCATACCTTTTTTTCATATTTGGATTGTCTGGCGTAGTTATGATCTCAAAGACGGGTTGCATTATGATCGGAGTGTCATCACCAGATCCTATCTGTTTACTATTGCAAGGTTGTTCATCATCCGATGCATACTTTTTCTTCATGTTTGGATCATCCGGTGTTGTAAGTATCTCAAACAGATACTTCATTTCGATGATGGTATTATCACCCGATCCGATACCTTTACTGCTCCCGGGTTCTTCATCGTCCGAGGCATACCTTTTTATCATATATGGATCATTTGGTCTTGTAATAATTTCGAATGTGGGTCTTGTATTGTTCAAGTTGTCAGGCTCCGAATCTTTACTGTTACATGGCTTCTCATTGTCGAATGCATACTTTTTTTTCATTTTTGGATCATCCGGGAGGTTTAGTGTCTCAAATATGGGTTTTGTTTCTTCCTTTTTTTGCTTCATTTTTAAAGATTTTTTTTCCATCTTATGCATGTTCTTCTGAAAAAGTCGTTTAAAAAAATAGATACTACTTTTCCGAAAATATCGATGTGTACAAAAAGAAATTTTTTGTAGTTTTCTGCATGGAACTTGTAACTGTTCCATTATTGTCGCATCTGAAAAATTTTAAAAAATAATTAGTACAATGTATTATTTAAACTTAAATAAACACTTACCGTAGGTGTTTCTTATTAAATGTTACGTAAATTATTATATTTTTTGAGAAAAACTGAGAGTTTTTCCAAGTAGATGCGTGCTTTTTTAATAAAAAAAAGCAAACTAATGTAATTATTTAATAAACAATTAATATTAGGTTTGGTTGCCTAGGTTACTTTATTCAATTGTTTTTTTAAATAGTCATGACCTACTATATAATATTTAATAATTTTAATATTTTACAAATCAACCGTGATTTTAGATAATTCTCCGTAATTTAATCACGGATCACCAATTTAAAATTTATTGTTCAACCTTCCTTTTTTTTTTTTTCTGTAATACTAGATGCAAATCTATAATAATATTTATTAAAAACTCCGTAGTTTATAAATATTTATTTGAATGGCACATTTTTTGACTGGAATATGGTAGGCATGGACAAACTATTGCCCGCGTGACAGATAAGGCCCGCGTATCCATGATTTTTTTTCGCTTCGTCGTTCGGAATGCCCTTTTTTTCGCTTGGTCTCTCGGAATGTATATATATTCCCACCATTCTTATGTAGAACATAAGGTTTCCACAACTTCGTATATTTAATACCAATGTTATGGCCGTGCTTCTGTATGGCTGTGAAACTTGGTAGACCGCTACGGTAATCTACAAACTACAGGTGTTTGTAAATAAATGTCTCAGGAAAATACTACGTATATGCTGAGATATTCTTGCCAAATACAATCCCCAACGTCGAACTCTTGGAAAAGACAACTAGGAGACATATATCGACAGATTAAAAACCGTAAGTGAAAGTGGATTGGCCGCACACTCAGAGGCTTCAACAAAATAACTAAAGTGCCTCTAAATTAGATTCCAGAATCCTCAGGGAAGTTGACCAAGGGGAAGACTGCGCTTTAGTTGGAAAAGAACTGTTCTGAAAGAAGTGGAGAGAGTGGGGAACTCCTGGAATGAAGTAAGAGCGCTAGCAGGGAAGCACGTCCGTCGGACGAGTTTTGTGGATACTATGCTCCTTGTACGAATATAAGGATTAATATATATGGTCCATGCGCTACAAGTGCCAGCAATCTTTCTACGTGTCCGGGTACATTTGAAAGCATAACGATATTTGTCCTTGTAGGTCGGAGGTGGCAACTATCTACGTGTTGGTACCTTTAGTGATTTTAAATAGTAAAATGCATTGTTGTAATTTCGTTCTCGTTTTGCGATTTTCTGTTTTCTACAACAAATATTTTTTTCCAGCTTACAATTGAGCATGATCCAGATGCAATATCACGCCGTAGACCATCATTTCCACTTCCTTTATCAGCAAATGCTTTAACTACAACATCTAGTGATACAAATATACCCCAAATTCATACAGCTTTTGGTTCAAATAAATCATTGAGCAGTCCATATAACTCGAATCAGAATTTATCAGTTCCTAGCCCAGAAAATAAAAAAACTAGTATTTCTCCTAATGTTTCACCGAACAGACCAGATAAGGAAAGACTTTTTAAAAGACGAGATGAAGGATATATGAGCGGAACAAGAAGTAGACAGTTACGGAGGAAAAATAATTTGCTCGAAACAAAACAGAGTTTAGATAAGGAAAGAAGTAGTTCCATGAGTAGACTTCTTGATGAGTAAGTATCAATATAAATACATGTTACTTATAGCTTGCATATTTCTGGATGAGAAAGAATTAATTTTTTTATTACTTTGTAGACTCCCACCATCAAAACGATGTCTTGATCTTTCTCGAACACATTCCTTCTTGGAGCCTAGACCGCAACAACGAGTTTTTCGAGCTTCCGATTTGGTCAAAGGTGAACTTTTAGGGAAGGGATTTTTTGGACAGGTTTACAAGGTAACCACAAGGGATACGGCTGAAGTTATGGTACTTAAAGAATTATATAGGTAAGTTAATTTACTACATATTACAATAAAATTCTTGTAGCTGTAATTGTTACCGTGGCTCCGTAGTAAGACAGTTGTCTACGAAGCACAAGAACGTGGTTTTTTTTTTTTTTTGAAAATTTATTGAATTTAATGATTTTTAATATGTACCCACAATTGGTTGTCACTTATTAAATACATAAAAAACCCTGAAATGTGTGAAAATTCACACTACACAAATTTTTATATTTTCTAACCTAGAATTATTTTATAGGGTAGATGAAGAGGCACAAAAGAATTTCTTGAAAGAGGTAGCTGTGTTAAGAAGCCTACACCACACAAATGTCTTACGATTTATTGGTGTGCTTTACAAAGAGAAGAAACTTCATTTAGTAACGGAATATATTGCGGGAGGAACTCTTAGAGAATTGATACATGATATCGGACAACCATTGCCTTGGGAGCAACGAGTATCATTCGCTAAGGATATTGCTGCAGGAATGGCTTATTTACATTCTATGAATATAATACATCGGGACTTGAATTCTCACAACTGTTTAGTCAGAGAGGTGTGTATATTTAATGATTTCATTGTTTATCGTCCTTGCTTTTATGCTTGGTTACGGAACAGTGTTGGAACGTAAGTCAAAGTATAGTCTTGATTTAGCTTAAAAATGTATTTAGGTTATCAGAAAAACTAAATAATAATAATAATACTATAACGCACAACAGAACACTTGCAAGTGCATGCAAAACTTAAATGGATGTGGGGGTATACAGTCCGTTAGCCATATTATTAATCGCATCTTGATTTTTAAATAAGATTCAGTTTTTTTAATTTGTTTTATCTGCCGCATATTTGCTTTTTATACGTTTTAAATGGTATTCGCAAAAAAAAACCCTTTTTTCGAGATTCACACAAAAACCGCTAGACATATTTTTAGGTTATTTGGTACGATGATAAGATGTAAAAGCAGGATTCGAACACAGGCTATATGGCATCTAAAAATTGGCATTCTAAGGGGGAATTTCGGAGTTAAAACTATTTATTAAAAAACTTAAAATATATCTCTTACTATTGACTTAACAGAAAATATGACAAAAAAAGTTTATAGTAAGAAAACAAATCTTTTTTGTTCAATGAATTTTTTCATTTGATGAATATTTGGGGAATTAGGGGGGGGACCCTTAAATTAAAATCTACATATATCTCCCTTATTATTGACTTAACAGCAAAATCATATATGACAAAAATTGTTTATAAGAAGAATGTAAGAAAACAAATCTTTTGTTCTATGCATTTTTTCAGTTGGATGAATATTTGGGGAGTTACTGGGGCACATCCTAAAACAAAACTTTTGAAATATCTCTCTTAATACTGATTTAACAGCAAAAATGTACATGACAAAAATTGTTTATTATAAGTAACCAAATCTTTTATTTTTATGCACTCTTTCGATTGGGTGAATATTTAGAGGGTTACGGGGGGGCTAAAACTAAAATCTTAAAATATCTCGTTTATTATTTACTTTGCATCAGAAATATATTTGGTTAAATGTATTTATATTGAGGAAACAATTCTTTTCTGTTTAGTGCAGTTTTTAATAAGAATTATTTAGGGGGTAAGGGGAGTGTTACCTTAAATTGAAATATCTCATTTATTATTTGCTTAACAGAAAAAATGTATATAAGAAAAGTTGTTAAGAATGAAGAAACAATTCGTCTGTGTTCAATATAGAATAAGGTATATATTTGGGAAGCTATAAGGAGCACTACCTACGCAGTTGAACTTATTATTTACTTAACAGCAGAATTGTTGGGGTAAACCATCGTTTCCGCACTCTTCGCGCACTTTTAATTGGTTACATTGGCTAAACCTTAAGAGATATGTTGATATAATTAATTATACTTACGATTTCTATTATTTGCAGGACAAAACGGTGATAGTAGCTGACTTTGGTTTAGCAAGGATCATTTCTCAGCCTTCTTATATTAATAGTCCTCGAAGATTGTCTTCTCCCAGAGGTAATGGTAGTCCTTTAAACTCATCAGGTCGTAGACAAGAACGTAAAAAGAGGTATACAGTGGTAGGAAATCCTTATTGGATGGCACCAGAAATGATGAAAGGAAATAAATACGATGAAAAAGTTGATATATTCAGCTTTGGAATAGTGCTGTGTGAGGTAAGGAACAATTTTATAATAGCTTTGTTCCAGCAGGGTTTCTGCTGGTACATATCTATTATCAGACAAATCTTTCTGTAATAATAATAATAATAATAATAATAAATAATAATTATAATCATCCTTTATTCAACTTAAGATATATACAAGTTATGTCAAAAGAAAAGTATATGGAAAACAGAGTTTACAAGTAAATAATTATTTAGCGATACAATAATTACAATGCTTATTCATTTAAATATTCTTGAAGAGAATAGTAGGCTTTTTGGACAAGAATTTTTTTAAAAAGTTGTTTAATTTCCTTCTTAGGGGAAGCCGCGGCATAACGGGCTCCCGGGGTATAACGGGCTCCCCTCTTTTTGGCTGTTAAAGCATGCCGCCATGTTAGGGTGCATTCCAATCACGTTCAGTACTTCGCTAGTGTCTTCCGAGAGTGGTTGTATGACTGAGAGCTGGCGTTTACATTTTGTAAATTGTTGAAACGTGTTTTTTGCTGTGTTGATATATTTTTCACACATATCCAGACGTTGATTGCTCCAGTGCAGAGCATGTGGCAAGTGGGCACATCGTTCTTGTGCTAGAGAAGATGATAACGATGAGGAATGCACTCGCGTGTGTCCATTCTGTGCCAGATTTTAGCTGATTGCCCATTACTTACATTCTTACCACGCCCGTGCTCATTTTGCCCCGATACCGGGGCAAAATGAGCGCTAGGAAGCTTTTTTTTATATCATTATAACTTTTATTTTTGTTTTTTTTTTACTGTCTGTAATAATTAAACAATAAATCATCTTACGAATAAAAGTATTTCGATTTTTTTTTTTTTTTGATATTCCTTAAGATTTTATTAAAGACAATCCATAAGGTGCCCGCTATGCCCCGGCTTCCCCTATGTATAGTACTATCAAGGACGGGAATTCTGTTGAAAATGTTGAACCCAATATTTATCCTTCTCGTTAAGTCCAGTCGTGATTGAGGCACAGTTAGATTTTCTTTGGATCGTACGTTGTAAATATGAGATTCTTTGCGCATACAAAGAACGAGATGAAAACATACAAAGAAAGAGATATTGAAAATGTCTTGAAACAATCTGAGGTTAAAATGTATTTATTGAGTATTTCTTTATACAGATTATTGGACGAGTTCAAGCAGATCCAGATTTCCTACCAAGATCAGCAGATTTTGGACTCAATCAAAACTTGTTTAGGGAAAAATTCTGTACACTGTGTCCAGAACCATTCTACAAAATAGCTTTTTTATGTACTGATTTAAACCCTGATAAAAGGTAAGAAAATAACACTTATTACGCTTGATTCAAGATTAATTGTGAACATGTGTTAATAGCTTTGATACGGATGAAGTTCCTTAAAGATTGGTGTTCCACGTGCCTGCGCAATTTCTTTTTAGCGTTCGTGGATGAAATTGTCACTAATTCTGGCAAGATGATTGTTGTTCGCAGTAGCCTTCAGACAATTACGTAACTTGTCCGTAGCAAGCGTGTTTGTAGATTAGAGTGAGAACTCCTTGTCAGACATAGTTTATCCAAAATGTTTAAGCAGAACTAAACGGAATTTTTATTTCTCAAGTTGTCACGAGTTCATTTTTATTGATTGGATTTTTTTGTTGAACAAAATGATCATAAGACTCATTCAATCATTAAATGTTACTAGATCTTAAAATTTAGTTCCGCTTAAATTAAAGAAACATACTATACAAGCGCGTTGTTAATTTTTTTGATAGTGGTTAATAAACTTTGTTCCCATTTAAATTTACTACACCATTGTAACAATCTTCTTAACCAGTAATATTTAACAGATCACAAGTCGGATATAGTCTATAGCGGGGTTCGGTAAGTAAGGTCGGAGAGTTCGGAGTCACTCATTTTAACTACAGACCGCTCAAGGAAATACGTTTAGGTCTTTTCTCGAACGCTCTGGAGTTAAACATAGTGACTTGGAGCACTCCGATATTGCTTTCCGAACCCAGCTAATAAAACTGTATATGAAAACCGTAACTGTTGGTACCTTTTTAGAAACTTCATTCGTGAACAAAGCTATTAACATCTAGATAAAAGGTTATTAAATGAAACTGTTTTGTTTTGTATCACTGCAGTTTTAGCTCTCACCATTTTTAAAGTTGCAATAAATACTGTACAGCAGAAATAAGAATTCAACTTCGGTCAGATATCAATAAGAGAATTAAACGAAAGTAAATAAATACTAAATGAACCATCGAAAAATCCATTTGCACACTTGCATTTTGCGATTAGTATTATCATCATAACATATATCGGGGTACTATTGGCTACTAGAATTGTACTAAATTATTACATGAAGTAATTAGTGCTAGTATATAACAAAACAGTTTCATTTAATCAAGTTAATACTTTGAGTGTAATACTTACACTGTAAGTGAGTTTCACAAAGTTAAATTGTAGACAGCTCAATATATTAATAACATACATTTCCTTAGGCCTCCGTTTGAAGTGATGGAAGTATGGCTGGAAAGTTTATCTATGCATCTTTCTGTTTGCATGCCGATACCTTCTGATTTACTTTTCGACATCTACAATTATCGTGGTAGTAGCCCAAGTTCCTCAGGTTCAACGACTCCTGAAAGTTTACCTTCTGAACGTAGTCCAAATCTCAAAACAATAAAGGAAGGTAAAAAAATGGATACAACGGATTCAATAAAAAAGAGCCTAGACTACTCAGAGATAGAGAAAACTAAACAACCTGAAAAGAATACTAGTGATTGTAACGTTGAGGCTAAAGCCGACAATAATGACGCAAAAGATAATAGTAGACTTGTAGATCATAGTAATAAATATAATTTAGCAAACATACATAGACATACAGAAGACTCGAGAAGTAATCTACGTAAAGTACCAAAAACATTTACTCGAAATAGATTTAGACATTGTCAAGAAATTAATCAAGTACCTGAGCTCAATAACATGATTAGAAGTAAATTAACACCTAAATTCACGAAAAATAACGAAAATATTGTTCAAAATACAGATAAATACACAAAAAGTGATAAATTTTCTACTAGTGATTACACAAAAAAGATAAGTAGCTCAAATTATTCTAAAAGTAATGATTTTACAAAAAATACTAAAGATTTTGCTCATAGTAAATCAGATAGTCATATCTCTAGAAACTTGGAATCTAAAAAATACGAAGATTTTTCTAGAAGTTATAGTGTACCGGATACACAAATGTCAAAAATTGGAGCAAAATGTGATTATTTAAGAAGTTACAGTACTTCAGATACTCAAAATAAAGACTCGAAAGGTAGGAATTACGATAATAGATTATCTCCTATAGAAAATTATGCTGTCGATTCAAAAATTCTTCGAATTCCCACAGTAGAAGTAACACAAAATTATTCAGACACAAGACAACATTTTGAACCTGATCTAAATAAAATGCCAGATATAGTATCATCTTGTACTATTAAAAAATCACCTTCAGCAAATATTATTAATGTAAGTACTCGAAAATTTCATATTGCGAGTCCAGATGGACCAAAAACTAGTGATTTTAGTCCGTGTGCCTCAAGTTCAAAATCTAGCAGTCTTGTTAGGAATATCGTAGAAAATTTTAATAAGAACGACAGGGTTAAACAGGAAATTTTGACAAGAAGTAGGCATATAGACTCGAAGAATGAATCGAAAAATAGAAGTAGTAGCCCAATTGAAAGTACTGCTCTTTAGTATTTTTAATGTATAGAATTGAGCTCAAAAGTAGAATTTATATGAGAGATTTTATTTTTGGAATATTGGAAAACTATAGTTTTTTCTTGACGGTTAAAATTTAAAAAAGCAATATTAATTTTTAATGTTAGTGCAAACTTAAGTAATTGAAATACATTCTTTAAATAATTCTAAGCTTTCATACAATATATTTCAATATTCCATTGATAAAAAATACACTTAAAAATTTTGGAGAACATGTATATTTTTATGGTTACGTAATTGAACCATAAAATTAACTAATAAGTATTTGTTTTGATCGATGATTTTACAAAGATTGTTCCGTACAATTTGTTTTTTGTTGACTAAAAACTATTTTACTAGTTAGAACCAAGTTTTACCAACACTTTTATAGATCTTAAAGTAAGTGTAATAAATTCTGTTTTAAACATTAAAATGTGACAATCTAAATAAAAACAGAGCAATACTTTATACATCGACTTAGGCACAACTTCATCGATCAAAATGATAGATTACGGTTTTTACCGACGAATTGTTAAATTCGGTGAATGTTCCACAGTTTGTGACACAGTATTGAACATGATTTAGAAAAGCAGTATTAACTACTTTTTACACTTGTTATAACAGGAATGCAGTTATAAGCAGCAATAATAGAAATATTTTGCCTGAAAACGAATTTATTGAAACTATACTTAATTCATTCCAACCCACTAAATAATACATGTCTTTCCAATAATGCAGTTAATAGTAAGTTAAAGTTGATTTTCAGTTAGTTATGTAAGATTAAATTTACAAAATCTGGTAACAACTATTGATGAGGTTGTTTCATAATCCTTATTTGGGAATTAAGACAAATATACAGCTGACGCGATTTAAGTTTGCTCAATGTTGGCATAATTGATGTCTTTCTGCACAACCTTGACCCGTGCACTGACGTTACAAAATGGTATAAGCAGAGTTTCCTGGCTAGCTAAGGTACGATCACATCTCCTTTTGCATCGCAGCACATAAAAAAGTCTAGGGTTGCATTATGCAAACGCCAATTCAATCCTTAAAGCATCTTATTGCTCCCTGCAGCATTAATTTGCAACCTCGGGTGTAAAAAATTACTTGTCTGAACAGGTAAATTTCAAAGTAGCAGCTACTAATAAAATATTAGTCTGACTAAAACGTTTACAGCAGGTTGCGCGCATGTTGAAATAGGAGTCATGACTTCTTGATGAATTGGTGTTGTGAACAAATAGTTAAGTTAATTGAATTTATGGAAGCTAAGGTACATTAATATTTTTTTAAAAACTGATTTAAACCCAGGGGTGTGCGAACATAATCTTAACTTTTGCAACTGCAACTCGAAATACTGTGCAGCAAAAGTACACTTTAGGAGGGTTCGGGAAGCAAGCTCGAAGTGTTTCGAGTCACTGTTTAACTCCAGAGCATTCGAAAAAGGCTTAAACGAGTTTCCTCGAGCTGTCTGGAGTTAAACAGAGTGACTCGTAACACTCCGAGCTTGCTTCCTGAACCCATTCTTAGTTTTACGTAGATTCACTTACTGCGCAAGTCGCACTTGAACAAACTTAAAATGAGCCTACTGTACTGTGTCTTATCTTATTTTAATAACTGAAAATCGATTTTTGGCTAGTTTATAAATTAGTTGAATAATACACGTTCTTATTTGCATTATTTTTGCTCATTAAAAATGTTTCCCTCGTAATACTTGACAATCTTATTAAATACTTGTTAAATCTAAGAGATTTCTTAAACTTGAATCTCCATGTCAAATGTATTGACAAAAGCTAAATGCAGTAAAAGATATATAAATGGAAAATGAGCTTTTAAGTTTAGCGGTAATAGTATAAAATATTCTTTAGACAATATTTTAGTTCATAATTGCCTTAATGGCTTCAAAAAATATCAAAAATTTTATATTTAACCCCGTTTGTGCAATATTTTCCTAATTATATAACAGGAAAATAAAATTTGTATATTCAAATATATAGAGTATAAAAATCTTAAATGCTCAGTTTTCATAAATAAAAATGGATTGCAGAACATGGGATGTACAATGGCTTACTCAGAAGTAGAAATGGACGCGGACTGTGAATTTTAACGGGTCACAACGTTACACGTGAACGTAAACAAAAATGACACTTCGTGCCGTGAACGTGAGTACAAAATTATACATCTTCGTGAGTGGGCGTGATTAACAAAACAAAACAAAAATGACTCATTTTTTTTACAAGGCAGAATGGTAAAATTTCGAAAATATAAATTGTATACAGTAGAGTTAATTTGGTTTTTGAATTTCAGTGGGTCACGATGGCGTGAACGTGAACCAAAATTACACTTCGGGCCGTGAGAATGTGCGACGTGAAATTTTATTAATCCAACGTGATAGGGCGTACTTTAACATTTCATTCTCGTGAGCGGGCGTGATCATAACACTAAAATCGTTTACGCGCCCTTTTCTACTCTGGAGTATGTTTAGTACATTGACGGATGGGGGACAGTGAAAATAATGGAATCAATGTGGGCAATAGTTCACGCACGTATCAGTGCCGGTTAGTTGGAACTTAAATGGAGGAGCTGAAAACTAAGCGTTGGGCTGTTGTAATTACAGTCTAATTAGTGGCCGAATCACGCGTTAACCTCACTCACTGGTTATCGTCGCTTAGTATGTTCTATGCTAACAGATTTGGGCTGCGATTAGTACAGCACTTGGCCTCATTGCATATTGCAATTCGTAAACTATCGAGCTGAGCTGTGATTAATGTGGCCTTGTGCTGGGTTTTACGCTAAACTTGACGGTTTTTAATTACTTTGGTGTAAACGAATGTAATTTTGGTTAGCAACATACAAAGTGATTTTAAGAGATTGAATTATCTGTATTAATAAAATTGGAGTTTATATTTGTTTTTTATTTATTCGGTTTTATATTTGGTTTCTAGCTACAGAAAATCAAATTGTCTGTCAGTCTGTTTGTCTGTCCGAGATTCACGTGTAAACAGCTGGATATATTTGCACGTAATTTGGTAAAATTTTCATTCCAAGAGGGTTTTCCGGGTTAAAACTGTTTACTAAAAACTTAAAATATCTCCCCTATTATTAACTTAACGCCCAAATGGCCATCGTTGCTGTGCGCCAAAATTTTTAACTAACTAACTTTTATTTCTATGCACCTTTTCGATTGGATGAATATTTTAAGTTATGGAGTGATACTCTAAAACTAAAATCTACATATATCTCCCTTATAATTAACTTAACAACAAAATCGTGTATAACAAAATTGTTTATAATAAGGAAACAAATCTTTTATTTTCATGGAAATTTTCGATTGGATGAGTATTTTGGGAGTTATGGGGGCACACTCTTACATTTTTTAAACTAAAACCAAAACGAAATGAATTTAAAACTAAAACCTTGAATTATCTCTTTTATTATTAACTTAACAGCAAAATCGTATATGACAAAAATTGTTTAAAATAAGATTAAGATTTTTTTTATTTACTATCTTATTCGTCCCACCAAAGAACGCGTTTACTTTAATTTTATTAAAATTGTAAGTAATAGTGTGTTTTTGTGTTATAACATATCAATGACTCTTCAAAAGTAAAGAATGCAGTTTACGACTTTTTGGCTCTTATATCCTGTCTTGCCAACCTCTGTACTAAATATTTCATTCACTGTTTCAACATCTTATGTCCTGCTGTTAGCTAATTCATTCCATATATCTTAATATGTATACGTTATTTTAAGAAACGTCTATAACGCTGATCTAAAATTACTGCTGGCAGTAATAGATGGCTCTTTAAAATACAGAGCACCTTATCAACTCACCACAATAATTTGTAGTTGAGTACTTTGACCCTGTTCTGTTTTGGGCAAAATATGTAGCAACAATTGTCTATTGGCAAGCTTGTTGATAATCACACGTTTTTAATAAATGTAGATATTTAATTATTTAAAAACGTTTCCAAATATTTAGTTTTTATTTTGTAATTTAGAATAACAGACTGACTTTAATTTTATGATTTTTATTTATTAAAAAAGCAAAATTTTTTACTAATATTACTGTGATATACAATTTTAGAATTCTTTTTAAAATATAGTCAGCACACTCGTATTATCTTGAATTCACAATTAACTTGTGTTAAAACACAAGATAACAACATAACATACAATAAACACTAAATGTATACTCCTTGAGCTGTCGTACATATAACAGCTGTCTTTATGTTATGTAGTTACGATTGTTAATTCGAACTGTTCTACGTTACTTAAATCGCAGAGTGTAATGGCTTAGTTGTGGTAATTAATCATTTTAGTGCAATTTTGCCATATGTAATAGTTTTTACATTCCAGTATATTTTTATATGTATTATTTAAGTATTAATTTCTGTACTTAATTTCTTGTATTATATATTTTAGAATTTAAGGTTTAACAACAATGTACAGGTGAGACAAAAAAACAGCCAAATATATAATACAGTAGATTCGCATTTGTGTGAACACCCACAAATATGACCTATTACGTAACTTGAACAGCAAAATGTATCTATTTACTACTCTGTAGTGTGAACAAGTTGATCTTTCCATTATATGAACAATTAATAATTTGACTTGTTGAATCTTGCTTAAACATGCAAATAACAGCTTTATTCGCGGGTGAAGTTTCTAACAAGGTACCAACATTTAAAGAATAAGTTCTTGAACAGACTTGATGCGCAAGACCTACTTGAGACGTGTTAGATATTCTTTTCACCGCGAATACTGAATTTGTTGCTCCAATCTACAAATATGTGTGACTTGCTACGAACAGATTGCGCAAATATCCGAAGGTTACCGCGAATAACAAACATAATGATAGAAATAGTGACTAATAGCATTTTTATGGACGAAGTTTCTTGCAGATTAAAGCAACACAAGCGTGCGTAATATTTCTTTTAGTATTCACTGATGAAATAGTTACTTTTTCAGACAAGATGTTTGTTATTCGCGGTATACTTCAGATAGCTACATAATGTGTTTAAGATTAGAGGAAAAACTTAGTCACAATTAATAAACAGTTCTTCCACTGAAATTTACTAAAGGTCGTTCGGTATTAAAAAACACAGGGTATCATAAATTATGTCATCATTTCTACGCGAGAAAACAGCTGAACACATTGACATACATAAAGAATTTAAATAAATGTTGTGCATACCGAACAAATAAAATTATGTACTTAAAATTAATTTTTGCTTGTTTTAATACATAGTATACTTGAAAACGTACGAGAAATAAATAATAATAACGGAAATAAACAAACAAAACAAGTGACGCCACTGAAATGTGTTAAACTATCTGTTTATAACGTAATGGACGATATTTGGTTTTTGCGCAGGGGAACCAGTAATATTCGCCTGTATCTTTCTTATGCCGAATGAGGTTAACACTGTGATTACAATCTTATCAGTCAAACAAGCGCATTAAATCTGTTCATTAACTTATTCCTTAATTGTTGGTACTTTATTAGAAACATCATCCGCAAAAAAAGCTAATATTTGTGGGTAAAACCTTCTTATTTGCAGTTTGTGCAGTTATGTACGGCTAAAATGGCTAAAAATAAAGTGTTTAACTTTATATGATAAATGTAGAATCATAGAAGACCGAAATTAGGCTTGAGTGTCACCGCGTTGTCTAGGAAATATGGAGTAACTAAATGTAACTGTTCCATTGAAAATAGATTAAAGGAAATTATAGCAGCTGTCAGCCAAAGTTTAACTCCAAGTAAAATTCATAAGTGTACTTTAAGAATTGCCGAAAACCCCAGAATGAAAAGTTGTTAATTTTAAATAAATACACATAGTGGAATATGTATACAAGGACTGTACACATCAGGGTTGTATTATTTCGTGATTCAATATTGTGAACAATCTCGCATATGTGAACTAGCTCGATTTTTCATGTTCACACTAACGCGAGTCTACTGTACTTTCAAAAACTAATATTTGAAATAAGTTTTATGTCTTACGAGCAAAAATTCAGCATGACTAGCATTATAAAAATGATTTTTGTAACCCTGTATATTCATTTTGTTCTCAAGTTTTAAAGGAATATCTGTCTAAAACAATGATGAGCAATTTTATTCGCCGTGAGCCAAATCTTTAAATATACTCATGTACTTGCTTCTATTACAACCCTAGGTAATAGATAATACGCCCCTGCTATTCATAAAATAAATAAATTTTATGATTTATGGATCTTCAAGCGCTCAATTTTGTTCTAATATTCAGAATACATTTTGAATAGACGATATTCATTTTAAAATCGATAGTAATGACAGTGGCCATCAGTCGAACTATTCTGACAAACAGTAGCTTTCCTAATACTGTTTACATATTAATTGTTCGTAAACTATAGACCGTTCATTTTCGAAACAACACAATGAGTCATCAAATCGACGCGAATTTCAGCTATTTTATCAGTGGCGGTCGGAAACACAAACAAGATACCAAACAAACATCTGATCAATAAAATAAAAAGTCTGCCTTATTTCCTGTTTAATTTTTGAGTAGAATGATTTTCTATTTTAACATATTTTAATTTTGCACCCGGTACGTCATCTTCGTTGAAAATAAAGTTATTCATTATACTCCGGCAATGAATTCTAAGCAAAAATGAGATATTTGTAAGATTAGTTTGACAAAAGCAAACTGGCGTTAGTGTTGCTGACGTCACTTTGTATATCATCTATTCCCACTACAATCAAAATTGTTCTTAGCACTCAACCTGTATTTTTTTTTAATGTTATTTTTTATAATATATAAATACAGATACAATATAACAGATTTTATTGAAATTAAATTTTATACTAAATAATAAATTAAAAATGTAACCGTTTGAAAATTTATTAATTAATAAAACGTTTGTCTCATTCTCGTTTACTGCTTTTTCCACGTATGTACAATCTGTAATAATACTTAAGATTGTTTCTCGGGGACGGGGGGTTTCACACCCAAATCTCCCTTAGCTACGCCCTTGCTCAATAATGTTTTAAAAAAAAAATTGCTGTCTTCTCTTCAATCAGATTAGTTTTTCGAAAAATATCGAATTTTTTATATGGAAAAAAATTATATTTTTATTAAATTTATTTTGTGCTAAAAGAAAGTTATTAAGGAACGAAAAGTAGTTTTTTAAAATTCATTTACTTTAACATGCTCCGTAACCCAGGGGGGTACAAAAATCTTAGTAATGCACATTAATGTAACCCTGAATAATTCAATAGGAAATTTTTATCCGATTATTTTTATGAAAGTTAACGATTTTTTTTTGCAATACCTTGCTAACATTGCTAATTTAACAACTAGCACGATGCGCGCGCTCCTCTTAATTAAATACACTTGTAGGTTGATAGAAGCATTATCGAATTTTATGATTTCTAATATGTTAATAATTTTAATTTCTAATAATTTCTTATCATTTACTAGATGGGTAAACGGCTTTTAAATGATATACTTTGTAAAGTTTCACAATATGTTTTCTTGGACATACTGACTGCAGTTTCGGTGTTTACTACCATTAACTGCAGTAAGCATGTCCAATAAAACATTTTGTGTAACTTTACCAAGTGTATCATTTAAAAACTGTTTACCTATATTCGAGTTTCACCAAGTAAAACTATCAACTATTCAATACATTTACTAGATACCTACAAAACCCTGAAATATATGAATGTTCACACTTCACATGAATTTTTTATGTCTGTTTTCATGTGGGCGTTTTTATCAAAGTGTAAACTCTAGGCTCACGGTGGATCAAACAGAGACTTATGCAGGTTACATGCGACCCACAAGTCTCATATTGCTCATGATTGGTCTAAAAAATACTCTAAATGCAACTGTGTATTTTAGATTTCATTAAATTTTGCATAAATTTTGTATTGGCTGATTGTAACCTATATTTAACAGTAACAATAGTCATTTTAATCATATGTGCAATTAAAAAATCACTGTGAAAAATTATATTAAAGCATTTTAAATTGCATTTATTTAAAGTGAAGATTTTTATTTTTTTGTAGATTATTTATGAATGTAATTCATATAAAATACAATTTTTATTTTTATTGGTACTTAATATGTGTTCATTGCTGTTATATAGCTTTTATTTTTTATATTTTCATTGCCAGAATTTGCCCAAATAAATAGTATTTTTAAGTTAACAATCAAATGTTATAATGTTTTAACAATAATATATCATGAAACTAAACATTGTTTTATTTCCTTATATTACCTAAACTATTGAAAAGTGATACGCTTGAATACGCTAACTGTTGGCAAAATTATTATACTAAATACTGCAGTACAGTTTGCTGTATATCATATTTTCGGACAAGAAAACAATCAAAATATATACCATATTTTTGGACGCAGGGAGTGTATTTTAGTGTTGAATTTATTACAATGACACAGAAGTTGTGAAAAACTATAAAAGCAAAACAAATTGTAGTGTTTTTGGCTGTCATTCAAGAAAAGACAAAGATAGACACCTTAGTTTTTTTATTTTTCCTTAGAAAAATGGAGGGAATGTTTTTTTTGTATTGTGGATTTTTCTGCGATCATTTTGACGCGATTTTTGTCAAAATGTACAAAAAAGAAAATTGTCCCACACCCTGTAGCCCAGATGGTTTAAACTAAAAATCTGAAAAAATTCTGAGTAATGTACATTGGTGTGGACCGGAATAGTACAACAGGAATTTTTGATCAGATTATGTTTTCGGAAAATAACGTATTTTTTGTGTTTTTTTGTTGACGACGTAAATATTTAATATGTTATGTAAGACAGTAAACCAGTATGCCTTCATGGTGTAGTGGTTAGACATGTTGCTTCCTAAGTTGCAACCTACGTTTCGCTTCCTGTCACAATTTTATTTTTTTCATTTTTATTTTGTTTAAATTATTTTGTCAAAATTCTAGTTGATTTTTGGCAAATGTTGCATTTAATATTTAAAGGCGTAAATTTAATAACCAGTGGGAAGTGTTGAAATTATAATTTAATTCTATGTTTCAATGTATACGAAATCAGAGGGGCGGAACTTATGACTTAAAACAACCAATGGAAGCCATAGGCGCAATTTTCAAAATCTTAATGAACCTTGCTATATAAAAAAAAAAACTGCATATATTTAGAAACCTAAATAATAGTATTAGGCATTCGAATTAAAATTAACAAAAAAATATTTTAACATAAAATTTGTTTTGGCATCCCAAAGTCATTCATTTACTAAATACCTGCGAAACCCTGAAATGTGTGAAAATTCACACTTCACATTATTTATTTACAAACATTCGCCTTGAATCTTAGGGGCGGTCTGGACCCACTGGACCACCCCCTGTGTGCGCCCTTGTAAAACGTAGATTAAGGAACGAAAAGGATTTTTTTTTATCACGATTTTTAAACTTACTAAATACCTACAAAATCTTGAAATGTGTGAAAATTCACACTTCACAATTTTTTCTTTAATTATTTTAATATTGTTATCGCTTGGAAAGTTTATTTTCGCGTGGTTTTAGTAATCTTGATAAGATAAAAATAAGACTTTGGAATTGTGAGTATTTATGAAATTTTTAGTTGGGACACCACTGGATTGTATTCATTTCGTACCTAAGAGATGTCAGCACGTATTATTTTTAAAAATTGTAAATTTGTAATAGTTTTCTATTAATTTGCAGGGCCGGATTTTAATTTAGGCAGACTAAACAACTGTCTAGGATAGCGATGGCGAACTTTTTCCCCAGACGGGTCAAAATTTGAAATTTTGTAGAATCAAATCACGGGTCAAATATATATGTAAATAAAAGTCTGCCGCTTTAGGCTGGAAATATGTGCAAGGCAAGCTTATATGAAAACCAATTCGAATTTATCTATATGATATCCGTTTAAGATCCTCCTTGGAAGAACGGATACGGGTTTTTATTTTATACGAATTATCCGCGGATAAGGATATGGATATCCGGCACACCGCTACTAGCCACGCTCACGCATGCGCATGAAAATTCAGGTACAAAAAAATGCTTGAGTGAAACTACTGTATATACTGTGGAACTAGTTTATAAATCCAGAAAATTAAAAATAAAATGGGTGAGTTAATACTTATGAGAGGTTGTGTAAATACTAAAAAGCAAATGATACATCAACTTTTGTCTAAACCTATAATGGTTCGGTTTGACGTTCGCTGATTGATCGGACCCGCTAAAAATTTTACTAATCAGTTCATATATTTTCCAGAGCTTCTGTTTAACAGATTAAAGTTTGAGATTAAAATTTTACTGCTACCAACTTTCTCATGGAAATTTTTAAATAATAATCAAATACCAGCAATTGTTACATTTATAACAATTTAATAAACAAAAAATATCAAAATCATAAATATAAGTATAATATTGGCAATAAAATAAATATTTATATCTGTATACAAACATATTTCTGTAGATTTTGATTGTTTTAATTATTATTGCAAATATTGTTTATAATTTTTCTAGGGAGGTTCGTGTTTTACTTATTTTATTATTTAGGCATTAAATTTTCCCCCAAAATTGAAATTTTCACCAAAATTCCAGATTTTCAACAATTTCACACTAAATATCTTGGAACTGCGTTCAGAGTGTTGTCGAAGAAAATCGATTCTTTAGTTAGGAACACAAATTTGCTCGTTTTATTATTATTTTAAAGTTATTTTCATTAAAAGAAACTTAAATATTTGAAAAGGAGTACGGAAAAACAGGTAAAGCATTATTTTTTATAATGAGGAGCACGTTAAATATTGTATCATTTTGAAAATCACTTTGCAAATTGTATATTAAAAATAGCTTATTGATTTAATAGTATAAAAAATTGTGATTTTTTGAAAAAAATTAATGGTTTTTTGAGGAAATAAAAATTAATTTTGTTTTATAATTGGTGTTTTTTTATTTGGTTAATTTGGTGAGAAAGGCTAAGTAAATAAGGTTAAGATATTAAATTGATAAGCCTCATATTATTGCATGTCTCACTGTTTATTTGTTCATTTTTATAATGTTTGAGTGGATATTCTTGTTGCTTTTAGCTATCTCGCCTACCACCCACCTCTCATGAGTAATCGCAGTTCTATAAAAGCAACTTTTTCTGAGAATATTAAATTGAACATACATTGGTAACAAAATTGCATATTTTTATGCATGTCAATCAAAAGAAAAATCTGTTAAATTTGGCTTTTACAAATATAGCGCGTTTTATATTGAAAAGAGCATGTGATATATTTCGCAACAGGTTTTTGCATGCATTCAAAACCGCATTGCGGAAAATATCGATTTTTTTTAGATGATTTTAAAAAATGTAGAGTAATTTGTTTTTTTCCAAAACATTAATAATTTGTACTGCTGGAGATACGACAAATTTAATTCTTGGGCACAATTATTGCATCTTTCAAATATCTTTAATGGCAATTCATTCATTATGTCCCTATACTAACTACCCTTTCTTTAGTGTCTAGTAATTCTGTAATTGTTGGTTTAATCAAAATGGATGGTATATTAAACCCTTGACCTGTTAATTATTCTGTAATTTCTTTGTAATCCATCATTTGTAATTTCAAGTAATTTTAGAATATTTCGGTTTGAAAATAATTGTAAAAATAAACATAATGCATAATGTATTTTAGTTTTAATGTAATACTATTTAAATTTGTTATTTTCGTTCATCAAAATTAGGAAAAATTATATATATATATAATCTACTTAAAATATAGTAGACGCTTGTAATTTTTGCAGTTCATATTACTAACAATAAACTTCTATGTGTTTTTTTTTTATGATTTAAATAAAATTAAAGTAGTTTTCTTTAGTTAACAAATAGTGAATAAGTTAAATTATTGTTTTTATTTTAATTTTGTGCCCAGTTGATATCTACGCTTATGGAATCGAATGATGGTATACGTTGTTGTTATGCGCATGTACTAATATTTGTGCAGAAGTCTCTGCCAGAAGACTCTGAAATTGGACCAATCAGCTAGCTCATATATAGCTGTCTTGTGTATAATTTGTCCGCCAAGAAGGAAGACAGTCAAAAAATTGAAAGTCGAATTGATTTAACAAAATACTATTTTGGGTATTAACATTTGATAGAGTTTTACTGTAACAATTCTTTAAGGATTTTCGTTGCCGCTAGTTAAATTTTACGTAAGTTATATTATTATTTTCAATATATTTTTTGATATTGCAATATAGGTTTAGGTCATATTTATTCCATATTTCCGATATTATTGATAAAACTAGTGATAGGTACTACCAGTTTATATTATTCTTATGGCAGAGATAATAGCTAAAGCCACTGTTCGCGTTAAAAAAGATTTTTTAACTAAAAAATATGATACCGAAATAAGGTGTAACACCGCCCTAATATTTTAAAATACGCACATTTTATTCACAATTTAAATATGTTGTTAATCAATTTTTAAAAATCCTTCCAAGTGGGCACCAATATGAACCGTATCTTTACCTATCAAGACACTACAAATTTTTGCATGACACATTTTGTAACTTCACAGTAAAGTACAGGTAGATATTACTCTAGATTTTATATTTTAGATAGATAATTTGTAAATAAATACTAGATTTTATGTAGCACTTTGTAAATATACATTACGTAGCATTTCGGTTAGCATATGTCAAATCGTAGAACTGTAGAACATCTTTCCGTTTACAATTGAACGTAACAATTTAGAAAAGAGTTTAATCAGTCTGTTATACATTATTACAAGTTCTTCACGTATGGAGTTTTTATTAGAAAATGTTAAATGTCAAACTTGTTATCGTAATTATTATAATGACTTCCGTTGTTACTGTCATCGAAGTACAGAGCTTGTATATAAATGTATAGTAGACCCAAAAATTTAATTAAACATTTATAGGCCTTGTAATATTACAACATATATTTAAATATACATCAACAGTTTATTAATTAAAAATAGCTTTTATTTTATTTTAAACATTTATACTGCTGCACAATAGTTAAATATTTTAGAATATGCTAATTATTATATGTTCTCGTAAACTTAAAAAATGTATATGATAAAATATTTTCTTAAGAACAATAAAATTGGGAGGTAAATTGGTAAGCGATAAAAAATTATATTTTCCGGCGCGAATCAAACATGTTAATATGTAGGTACATTTTATGTTTTTGAATAGGTTTACATTATTTCATAATTGTAAATACTTCATATGATAGTGTTTTAGAGCTATTGTAGCACTAATATTTTGGAAAATTTAAATTAATGACAAACATCTGTGTATTTATATTTTAATTATTTGTAAAATGCTTTAGGAATGTGTATTAAATTTCAATTATTGATATTAAATAGGAGCTGTAGTGGGATATACTCGTTTGATCTATTGCTTTTTGTAAATTCTGCAGTAGTTTGTTACAAAGTGAATAGTAAAATGCAATTCGTTTTCAAGAATATTAAATCCTCTTTGTAAAAATATTAGATTAACTCCTGCAGTGATGGTTCGCTTCAGCGCTATACTTCGGAGAACTTATGATTATATATTAAAAAAAAAAAAAAAAATGCGACATCAAAAGCAATAACATATCTCTATATCGATATTTATAAAATACAACGTCTCTCTGTGTGTCCGTATGTGCGCTATTCACTTGAGAACTGCCGATCCGATTTATATGCGTTTTTTTTTCTATCTCTAGCTACATCAAAATTGGTTCAGTAGTTTCGAAGTATTGACATTTCTGCGCTTGAGTAATACAAAATCTATGTTTTTCGTCCATATTAAAGGTTTTTTTTTTTAATTATCAGCGACAACATAGGTTTCGTCAGCGGCAAAGTTGTTACATGATTTATACACTAATCAGAATTGAAAGGATTTTGAAAATCTGTTTATTAGTTCCTTAGATATAATGATATATGTGTCCGCGGTTATGCAATATCCGTTTTTTTTTTTTTTTGTTTTATTTAACGCATTCTCGAGAACTGTTGATCTGATTTTCATGCGGTTTTTTTCTATCTGTAGCTACATCTGTTCAGATTTGAGGCTGTATTTTTTTTATTAAGTCGGTTCAGTAGTTCTAAAATTGTAACGACCTAATTACAAATAGGTATATTGTAAGTTCCAAAAAAAGTAGGTCACTAATAACGAATTGTCCCCGAGCGAAGTCGAACTAGGCAACTATTAAGTTGATGCAAAATTAACGACGATTTTACTTTTTTCCCGGCCCTTTGGTGTCTATTGCTGTATGGAGACGATCGAGTTGAGCCAAATAGACGTCGCTGTTGATGTTGAATTGCCGTTTTCCGTTTTTGTCCGGAATCCACCTCTGTTGACACTCATCATCTTCATTACATTAAAAGCAAATGCCGTTTGCAGTGATCTCCCAATGGATGAATCCGTTTCTGTCTCACCAGAAGCACCATATTACCTCCTTACTGTGGGTACATTTTGCTATTCCTTTCGGTGTTTCACTCGGAGATACACAAACTTTCTTTCTTTTGACGTTTTTGAAGATCAACCACGATTCATCACCAGTGACAAGATTCTTCAAAAATGACGATTGCTTGTTTCTCTGCAACAATTTGGTGAAACGATCGGCTTTGTTGTTGTCGGAGAGTCCGCGAGGCACCCATCAAGCTAATTTCCACACCTTTTCCAAGCTTTCTTACGCGACGGATGATCGTGGATGGTCAACATTGAAGTCTTCGGCCAGTTGCCGGGTTGTCATGCTATCGTCCTCTTCCACGGTTGACAAAAGTGCCTGATCGTCGAAATCTGATCGTCCTTTTCTATCATCATCCTTAAGACTTGTGACACGATTTGAACTTGTGGAACCATCTTTCAACTTGTTTTTGACTGATTGTTCCTTTGCCGAAAAGCTCGTTGAGATCGCGAAATGACGTCGCTTTCCATCCTTTCTCAAACTATGATGAACATGAATATGATTTTCGATACGCATTTTTTTTCACCTATAAACAGAAGATATTTTTATAATTACTACATAAAGCGAGCGCCATTTTTCAACGTAAAATAAAAACTCCAAAAAAATCGTCGTTAATTTTTTATCAACCCAATAGTATACAATATGATCAAGAAAAAAAGCGTCTAGATAGCCACGAAATTCATTTAATTCTAAATTAGCACAATTGCCCATTTAATATTTAATTTAATTAAAATAAATTAGATTCATATTGTTCTAGATGTTTGTTTTTCGATATGTACAAATATATGTACAAAGCGACTCATTTCTCACAAGTTCACGAAATACTGGTTAAGAACTACTGGTCTACATCCTCTCCCAATCAAATTTATGGACATATTTGCACATAATTTGGTGTGATGACATAACAAAACCAGGATTCGAACATCATATTTATTATTTCTCCCCATGTTGCAGACAGTATATACATCTATTTATTATTATCATCTGTTATTTGATCAATAAACACCCGAAAATCACGAAATTTTGGGCTCACGTCAATATTGTAACTCCTTGTATTGCGTGTGTATAACGTGAAAGCATTGTTAACATACAAATATATACATTTAAGATAAATATGTACATAGTTTTTACCTGTAATCTATTTTACTATTTACTTATTTATTTCAGAAATTTTTGTTGTATGTAAATCAAATCAAATTGAACATATAATTTATTTGTAAAAATTGCAAGTTGTAAAATGCTTTTGCTATTTAGTTAATTTTGAATTTGTCATTTTGAGTATTCAGACCCCGATCTACGTAGCACCAATGTACGTTTTTGATTAATAAGAAACATTAAGTGGAAGCACAACGGTATAGTTCTTAAAAGTTTCTTATAATAAACTGACAATTTGAAATAAATTTAGTACCAATCTATGCATCAAAATTTACACTGTATTTTTATGTCTAATTAAATATTTTTAATTGCAAACAAAATTGTTATGTTAACTGTAAACAAATTGTATTATAGAAGCTATTTTGTAATCCAATCAACGCATATTTGCGTACGATGCGGCAAATTGTAACTAAAGATTCTAAAAACGTGTTTTGAGCTATTTTGTTCTATTGTGAAAATTACTTACAGTTATTGTCAGGTCTTGAGAGAGTTTCAATGGGGCCCGGGCCAAACAACATTTCGGGGGCCCCATACCCCTTCCTTTATTTATGTAATTTATGTAAAATATAAATTATTTTCGGGGCCCGGGCCATATGGCCCTCTTAGCCCCCTCTCTATCTGATATTGTATTATACTTGGTGTTCTATTTTTGCCACTATCTTGAATATGCCGCGGTTCTCAATGTAGGTACTACGGTTAATTTAATTTTCTTAAAGAACACGTGTTCCAAGTAGTATTTTATTCAGTATTTTTTTATGAAGGTTTTGAGTTGTAAATCATGCTGACAAAATGTTGACCTATTATTTGAATATTTCTATGCAAAATTATATAAATATAAGTTATTTGAAACCCACAAATGTACTTAAAAAATACAGAAAATTGTCTGATATCTATTATTAATTATTGATCGATAACATTTTTACATTTTTTTCTACAATTAAAATTATTCTGTTAGATAAAAGTTCGCTGCAAATTTTGATGTACAGATTGTTTTTATTTTATTTTTTTAGAATTTTAATTTTGTGTATGAAACGTATAATATATAGGGGTTATAACGAGTGATCATTTGAAAAAAACTGGCAGTTGGCTATGGAAATATTTAGCATGTGTTTTATTATACAATACGATGTAAATAACTATAAAAATATTATTTAATAAACAGCAAATTAAATAGATGATGGATTTATTTTCAATTGTTTTCAGTACAAGTCACTGCTGCGCAGCCTTCGCATTAGGGGCTGGCGCTGAATCTTGCTGATATCAGCAGTACTGACCAGCAAAGAGAGAGTTGTTTAGTTCTATATCAACTTCAACACAGTATTCTAGTAGACCTTGGTCGATGTTTTTATCCCTTTTTCGTAAAAATTAAGTTTAGTGGTACCGTCGGACTGGTAACGTCGGACTGTGGTAACGTCGGACTGTAGTAACGTCGGACTGTAGTAACGTCGGACTGTAGTAATGTCGGACCGTGTTACTGTCGGACTGTGGTAACGTCGGACCATGTTACCGTGGTTAGCGCTACCGCCGCATCAAACTATAACTGAAGCAGGGTAGTGGCTCGTCTGGATCGTCGCCGCTTTCTCACAAGCTTCTCTTGAACTTGTAACATTTAAGTCGTTCTTATTAAGATTCTTTTCATGTAAATCTTTTCAAGAAACCCTTCGTAATTCTATTGACGAATGACCATAGAGACTTGAGAGCTGTGTACCGGCCAGAGGTGTTCATTTTGAAAAGTGATTAGCTTTTTTTGTTTAAGATGCATGTATTATGTACTAAAAAAAAATTAAAATATCTACCCGCGAGTAATACGTTCGCCATCCCTGTCATAGTACTCAAATTAAGAGACAATAAATGATTTCAGAGGTTCGCCATTACTGATCTAGAGTCTAGACCCCTCATAACATCATTATCTACCAGCTGAATTCTTCCATTGCGGAACACAGGCATCCCCTTTACTTATCCAAACATTTCTGTCTCGGGCTAACAATAATTAATTTCCGGAAATTCTCTTAATATCACCCATACATTTGGTAGTTAGTCTAGCTCTATTCCAAGTCTCGGGGTGCCCATTCCAGAATTTTTTGATCCACATACCATCAGCTAATCTCGTCACATGTCCGGTTCATTTCGACAAGTTTGCTACTCGGTCTATTATATTACATACACCTGTTTTTGTTATCTATGAATTTGATGAAAACTTAATATCGCCCTCTCCAAGGTATTTGTCACGTAGTTTCTTCGTCGATTTTAATGTTGATGTGCAAACTCGATATACATCAAATTTAATTGCACTTACGTGGTACTCATACGTATCGTACTATTTATATCTAAGTATTAATAATGTGTTATGAGAATAAATAAATAAAATAAATTACAACGTATATCGAGGAGCTATATATTCGTTTCATAATATTATAGCAATAAAATAAGACCCCGTTTAACGGTGTCTCGTTATAATATGCTTCTGCCAACTATCGACTTCAAAGTTTCTCAGCAGCCATCCAAATTATGGTCCAATTCGTAGAAAATGACCCAGATTACAAGAGTTCTAAAGCTTGGCGGGGTGTATAAAATAATATTCTGCTATCGAAAGATATTATGTGTACTGGGTGTCCCAGAAAAAATTTGCCGCAGCATTTTCAAGCCGCGTCTACATTATTGAACTGATTCTGCAATGTATCCCGTAAGGTAACACGCCATAACATTTCGGGGGGCCCATACTCTTCCGTTTATTTATGAAATTTATGTAAAATATAAATAATTTTTGAAGCGCCTGGGCCCCCCCTCTGTCTGGGCCTGCAGATATTAAATGTTAGTTAATAAATTTTAATTATTTTTCGACCTGTTGCGCCAGCAGTTTAGCTTCTTCTAGATTTTTTGTGTGTTGTATATACATATGAAGTTTTAACAGAAAGTTAGTAAAATAATTATGTTAAGTTTATTCTATACTAACGGCACCCCCCTGGAAAATGAAATTCTTTGTGCTTTTTTATGATACGATTTCATTTTGAAACAATTGAATTATTTCTCGAATTTTAAGATGGATCTCATGAAGATCAACCAACTAGTAACTTTTCATCAAAAAATTGTGCCTCTTTTTCCAATTCTGGCGCCCCTCTTTGCGAGCTAAGTGCCTTACTCTCCACACTCTCGCTCTGGCCCTGCTAGAGTCCGTTTCAATAAAGAAATAGCCCGTGACGTATATGCGGAGAAAGGGATATTTAAAACGTTTGTTCATTGCTAGGTTACCGGTCGGCTAGCTGCCATTTCAGTATCGTCTAGTTTGGGAATTAAAACAGCGTTGTTTTTTTGTAATAATGTAATGTTATAGAGCGTTCAAAGGTGAGTTTGTAGTATAGCTCTTATGGCAAATGGGAGCGGTGTTGCCAAATGTTGTAAAAGTGTCAAATGTGTCAATTATAATAATATGAAAAACTCGTGTCATTTACAAAAATCAACTCTTATAAAACTCAAAATAACACTCAACAAAAACAAATGGCCATTTGTAGAATACTGCGTCTTCACAGATCAGCGCGTTTTAGAGCAGGCAACGTCCACAAGCAAGAAAAGGATAGTGTCATTGTGTAAACCCATTAGAGAGTATGAAAAAGAACTACTCCATATGCCCTGTACTGCAAACTCACCTTTGAACGCACTATAGCTGTATACAAGCTGTAGGATAAACTAAAAATTAGTAATACAAGCGCGCATGAGCCCTCCCCCATTATAAAATAAAATACCTACTCGTAATTAGGTGACCTGACAGAAGACACTACTATAAACATGACAAAGGTCAGGATTAAACCGAACAGGATTATTATCTTAGAGTTTCTTTATAATCAATGTTTTAAGGCGCCAACAAGTAAAGGTTCTTGCTAGAACAGACACGTGGACACCTTACAAATAATCATCCATGCTAGAAGCATGGACTCTGCAAAACAATACCAACTATCTTTAGGGTTTAACCCTTCGACATATTAATAGTCCTCGCAAAACAAACCCTGTCAGGAAATTGGATGCGTTTGAACTGAAATGGTAAAATTGTAAGAATCATCTGTATTCTAGGGATTAAGGTGCCTGTCCACTTGAGATTACTCGCCAGAGTAACTCTCGATAGCAACTCTCACGGGCTGGTCCACTAGAGAGCTGATTTCGACCGTATGTACTATCGAGAGTACTCGGCTATTTTTTTAAAAATGTATTGTTTGGTATCAAAAGGATAAATTAAAAGGAAGACGTAGATTAAGTAACGAAAAGTTGTTTTTTAAATTTGTTTCTTTTAACACGATTTTGGCCAAAAATCTGAAAAAATTATAGGTAATTATAGGTGATCTGAGCTAGAAACGTACGAGAGAAATTAATTATTTTTTTTATTTATGGCTAAATTATGGCTTAGTATTTTAATTTAGGTTAAAAATAATTAAATGGAAGCTCTTAGTACCCAAATAATGAATAAAAATGTTCTAAAAATGTTTATCAAAAAATTATTTTTAGACATCCAGCATTTTGTTGGCTTTTTACACTTATTAAATACCTACAAAACCCTGACATGTGGGAAAATTCACACTTCACAATTTTGCTATATTTACTTTTCATTTTTATATATTAACCCTTTACCGCATAGTGTGCCATATATGGCACATTCCGATTTTTATTTTTTATTTTACTTTTAAAACTGAATCAGAACGTTACTTCATGAATGTTCATATATGGCACATACACAGCAATGGATCCTGCAGTATCTCAAGTAATTGGCTGCAATAGATTTGAGGATATCAAGCGGAATTTGCACTTCAACGATAACTCTGAATTTATTGAGAAAGGACAACTAGAAGATACGACCTTTTCTTTAAAAAATTCAAGAGCGACTGCTTTTAATCCCTAATGTAGAACACCTAGCAAATGACGAGCAAATAATACGGAATAATTTTCGTTTGTAACATAATGTAGAATCATAATGTTCCATGTATGGCACAAACCCTATTTTCATAAAAATAATAATTAATATATTAAATATATTTTTTTAATTAATTTTTCTATCAATAAGAACTAATTCCTAATGCCCATGAATTATTTCAGCCAAAAATAAAAATTCATGCAGTAAAGGGTTAACGGGTAGCGGGTAATTAACGGGTAAGGGTTAATATCCGGGTAATTGTTGCGGGTACCCAGTTCCATAAATTTCTAATTCTCGTCATTTCTAGTCTCCACAGATCAATTAATAATATCTAAGTTTTTTTGGTTCTTATAACTTGAATTTATTAAGCTACATTACTTTGTTTATTATTTTTTATTATATTTTAAATCATCAGTAAATATAAAATTAGTATGATAAGATATGAATTTAAAATAGATTTTTAATTTGAAATTAGATTTGTTTTGACATTTTTTTTAGTCTTTGTAATTTATTGCGCTGTATTTAAGCTGTCAGATAATTAGTTTGGTAAATAATACACGAGCTTTCAACAGGTGGGACATGGCACATTACGTATAGTATTTCCAAAATGAAATGGCCACTCTTGTTAAGAAGCTTAACAATGCTGTAATGGGTTTATGGCAGTAATCCTAAGACTCGTTGCTGTAAAAAGAATATAAGAGGTATTAAGCGAATTTTAAATTTAAATCAAATAGATGTAACACTAGTTCAATTGAAGTTTCTTAAAAACCATTAAGGATATTTTCCAAATTTATAATCCTATTGTTTCTAAATTTTTGTTGTTATACTTGTTTGTTAGTTAATTTTCAACTTTCATAGCTTGCATACATTAACAATATGGCTCTTTGGCGACCATTTGATTTTGAAGAAATTCCTAATTTCTGTAGTGAAAATAGTGAATCTGTACAAGGTGATTTGGAGTGCGACAATGTGGACGTTGACGTGGAATGCGAAAATGACGTGGCTACTAATGAAAAATGTCATTTGTCAGGAGATTGCAAAGTTCTTATACCGAACGTTTATAAAAAGTTAGTTTCGGAAGGTAATGACAAACCTATACTTAAGGTACCTGTACACTGTAGAGAATTATCTAGCTAGAGTGGGCATTATCTATCTAGACTACTCTAGTATTGTGTATACACTGTAGAGCGATTTTACTCTATTAGAGCAACGGTAGAGCAGTTTAGAGCAAATCTAGCTAGAGGAAATCTAGATGCTACATAAACGCGTGTATACTGTCCTTAGAGATAGAGCTGGATAGAGCAGATTTGCTAGAGCAAGTCTATATGCATGTCGTGCGCGTGTACACCTATAGAGATTATTTAGTCTAGCTTCTGTCTAGCTAGTGTTTGAAAAATCTACAATCAAATTATTTACATACGTAGTTTGCATACTTGCATGATGCGTTCCCGGCAAAAAGAACTTGCTGTTGCTCTGGTAATATATTCTTGGTAAAAAAAAAAAAAGCATAAAAATAAGAGGTTGTGGGTAAGGGAGTGGATATCAAAAAGAGAACAAGAGGGAGTACATGCAAAGTTATTACAAGAAATAAGTTCTCAAGACATAGCTTCATATGAAAATTTTATACGAATGTCACAAAGTGATTTTGAGTATTTGTTGGAACGAATTACTCCAAAAATTAAAAAACAAGACACTCATCTTCGAAATGCGATATCACCGTCGGAGCGGCTTACACTTACATTAAGATTTCTATTTTTATATGCTATCAAACTACAATCCCATAGTTAACGGCACTGTTTCAGACAAAGATTCATCCATTTTGATTTAAATTAAACAAAAGTTAAATCAAATTAAACAAAATACATTCAAAATATCACAACAACTACCAATTTAATTGTTACTAGAGAAAAAAATTATTCAACCTGTTGAATAGAGCTAGAGCAGTCTATCTAGAGCGTCCTTAGTAAACTGACAAGTGTACACAGCACGCCATTTGTCTAGCTAGATCCTCTACCTAGAGTCTCCAGTCATGGTTGCTAGAGTACTCTAGCGAGAGCGTCTTGCCACTTGTGTACATTACTAGAGCTAGACGCTCTACCTAGATCCTAGAGTGGTTCTCGCTAGAGCGCTCTAGCAGCTGTTTACACTTGTAGACTCAAAATAGAACCCTCTAGCTAGATCAACTCTAGCTAAAAAATCTACAGTGTACAGGTACCTTTAGAACTGCGGAATTAACTAGTGTTCTATACAGAACAATTCAACGTATCATTGTTCGTGGCAAAAGTCAGCACCGAAAACGACCTGATTTACAAGTTTTCAAGAAAATAGATAGTTTTATGTCTAAAACAATAATATATAAAATATCCGATTTTTATTCTAAAAATATAGTACCGACTGTGCATCTTTTAATAAAAAAGTTGGAAGAAGACTGAAAAGAATTTCCATACAAATTTAGCCATATGTATAATTATTTGAAGTTGCTAGGATTTAGATATAGAACGTTAAATAAACGTTTACACATTATGGAATCAGATAAGTAAGGGCGAGAACGCAATATTTGGACCAATCACACAAATACAGAGAAGAAGGTAGACTCATTGCGTATTTAGATGAAACACAGCCCTGGTAACTATTGTGAACAGAACCATAAACTCAACAGGTGTAATGGTTTTACTGTCAGTCATTATTGGAATCAATAAGTGAGAATGGCCAATTCCTTTTAGAAATACTATACAGTGCTACTGCCTAAGAAAATGTTACGCATTTTAAAAAAAAAAATAAGTATTGCCCTGTTTTACTACCCCTGTAATCCTCTTTAAATCCCACCCGCTATGAAGGTCAGATTAATTAATTCTCTTGTAAGTTGAGACAAATTATACAGGTTGTTGTAAAAAGATTGCATGTCATGTGACTAAGAAATATCGTTATTCTTAAAAGAGAATTTACTTCTTTTACTCTTATATGAATACGGTTGTTTTCTATTACTTTAATAAGTTTCATTTTAGGGTTTTGTAGATATTACCAAAAATCCCTTATAACGTCACTCATGTGTCTGTCTGTCTGTTCTGTAGAAATTGTAGCTAAACGGCTGAACATAGAAAATTCAAATTTGGCATGCTTGTACAACTCTTTGACCCTCATATAGGAAAATTAGAGTTCAAAAAACACATCGCGGGATAAATATAAACAAATACGTATTTAATGAAAAAATTAATATTTGTTTTTTTAATTTTGACAGCGGTATCAAATGAAACCTCTTAATGTTTGAATAAACAATTTTTTTTTATTACCCTGTTTTACTACCCCTATAATCCTCTTTAAATCCCACCCGCTATAAAGGTCAGATTAAGTAATTTTCTTGTAATTTGAGACAAACTATACCTACCCTATTTCTCAGAGATGTTCATCTAAATCTGAAAAAAATATCAATAATGTACATTAATGGGAATCGTAATAGTTTAACAGAAATTTTATATCAGATGGGTTTTTCGAAAAATTTAGAATTTGTTGTGTCGTTGGAAATAATTATTATTTTTTAAATTTTTGTGTGGTATCAAAAGAAAGCTCTTCAACGTAGATTAAGGAACGAAAAGTTTTTTTGAAATTTCTGCCATCTGGCCATTTCTGGCAACGATTTGTGCCAAAAATAATTTTATGGCTTTTTTGTATTTATGGCTAAGGTAGTGTACATCGTCTTTCGAAATAAAAAATATAATAAAAAATTTGTAATAGCTGAGAATTGAGCTATATTTTTTCCGCAAGCTACCTTATGTAATGCAAGTTGCGTAGCGTTTATGTGTGAAAGTTCCGTCTTTAGTTTTTAAAGTATTTAAGAGAATAAATCATTTATAGTAGTGTAATACTTCCTTATAAATCGAATAATTGTTTATTTTGCAAAAGTGGCGGCCCAAGCCCTTAAAATGTGGGGTGGGGCGGGCGGAAATATTTAAGGAGGGCACAATTTTTTTATCGTTACTAATAGTTATGAAGATAAATGAACAAAAAGAAAAACGTCCCTACTTTTAAAATATAAGTACAGCCGGACAGACCTCTCGTGGTCGGGCGGAGCTTATAGTGCGCATAGAGAGGGCACTATGAAAGACAGTGTCAGATACAGAGGACAGTCAGAGAAACAAGTTCACATTCTTACACGTGTACATTATATTTATCAGTTAGGTACGTCTACAAACACAAGTTCCTCCCATCACAGTCACACAACAAAACTATAGAAACGCAGCTGTTTGATTTAAGTGATTACTGCATTTGACGTTCACTTTGTCGACTTGTTTATTGGCCAGAGCACCCCCGTCCCGCGTCTTTTTCCAAACTCCAGCGATTTCAAGTAGATTGTAAATAATAAAGGCTTACAAAAATCAAGAACATTGCTAATTATTTCTCGACTTTGACTATTAATAGCAAGTGTACCTAGTTTGCTTTTTATCTCCATGATTTTAAATATTTAATATATTTTGAATGTTGCGCTTATGCACTTGACTGTAATAGCGTGTGTAGGAAATAATGTAATTCGCCAAAGTTATAATCCCCACTACAAATTTCACGCGCATGTTTCACGCCCGGCCACGAGAGATCTGTCCGGCTGTACAATATATAAGTGATGACCTAAAAAAAAGGTCCTCACTTTTAAAATATAAATAATGATGACCTAAAAAAAGTCCTCACTTCTAAAATACAGGGTGTTTGTTTGAAACGCTGCACGTCGAATAAGTCCTTTATTTTAAGAGATACAAAAAATTCTTCAGAAGAAAAGTGAAACTAGACAAAAGGGCCCACTTAAGGATTATAATAAGAATTCTGCATCACTTCCGGTTTCAGCAGAAATTGTTTGAACTTTTTATCTAGCATAGGGAATCGGTACTTTTTTTCGGTACTTTTTTTCTTGAAAGTACATCAGCTTTACAAGGATATCACAATATCATACTTTAATTTTAACCATTTCAAAATGGCGACCATTTATTTACAAAATAATAAATACTATGACTAAAGTGATGACCTAAAAAAAAGGTTCCTCGCCCTCTAAACCACAAGTCATAAGTGTTAACAAAAACAAAAATCTGGGGGGGACCCTCGCTAGCGCCGTCACTGGTCATCAGTATATTACATATAACTTTAATGAAGACTTTTTAAGTACAAATCAATTTGCAGAAAAACTATCTGGGATATTTTAATTTAAATTTTATTGTGAATTTTCGCAAATGATATAAATTCATTAAAAAAATATATAAATAAATGTAAGCTCTTAGTACTCAAATAACAAATAAATGTAATTATCAAAAAACTGTTAATTTTGATGTAATTCAGCATTTTATTGGCTACTTACCTTATTAAATTCCTACAAAACCCTGAAATGTGTTAATATTCACACTTCAAATTCATTTTTTTTTAACACGCTGACTACTTATAGATCTCCCCAATTGTACGAGGGTTGCCATTTATATTTCGGGATTTGAGATCAAAAACAATTATTTATCAACAAAAGTGGCTCTATTGTTTTTCAAAATATTCTCCATGAAGATCAATACACTTTTGCATGCGTTTGAACCAATTTTCGAAGCACTTTTCCCACTCCGATTGAGGCTTTTTCCACTGCGATTGGCAAATTATGTGGGATCCAACGCGAATTAATCTTTTTGAGGGCCAAATGTTCATGCAATAGTGAATGTGTGCTGGTCTCACTATAGGCCTTACATTTTCGAAACAACACACTGCGCAGAAACGAGTTTTTTACTGAGAGCTTAGTGCGTCTGCGCGCACGAAAATCAGTGACGTGGTGTATTACTTATTATTTTATTAGGCAGCTGTTTGTCTGGTACCTTGTTTGTGATTCGTTATTTTATTAAAATTGTGTTAAAACAATCAGTTCTTTATGGAATTTGTGCAGAAAGAAGCTAAGGAATGTGTGTAAATTCCACAAAGTAAAAACAGTGTGGACCGCCACTGGTAAAACAGCTGAAGTTCGCGTCGATTTGATGATTCATTGTGTTGTTTCCAAAATGAACGGCCTATAATGCCCAAGGATACATCAATTTCACGATAAGTCACATGACGATCTTCCAGTATCAGTTCACGCTCAGCATCAATGTTTTCCAGAACAACCGATTTTGGACGATCTTCACGAAATTCGTCCTAAAACGAGGTACGGCCACGATTGAAGTCGGCAAACCATCGATAAACAGTAGTCCTTGATGGTGCTTCATCACCAAAAGTCAAATTAAGTTCATCTATGCACTTTTGTTGGGTTAATCCACGAAAGTTATAAAAAATAATCGCTCGAAAATGTTCACGATTTAATTCCATTTTGAGCCAAGATGATTTTTCAAGTTACTGTAAACAACACAAATAGCGCTGCTACGTCAAAACGTTCTGAGTACGTATACCGTCAAAAATGTCAACCTTTACGATAGAAGCATCAGTTGCCAGATGACAGCACAGTTTAGCGCAATCCCAAAATATAAGAGGCAAGCCTCGTAATAAGACCTTAAAAGAAACAAAAAATTGTTTAACTGCTCTGAACTATAAACCAGTGTTTCGCAACCGCCAATGTGTGGTAAAATCTAACCAGGCCGTAAATATTTTAATTGATAGCTAATAATATTTTTATAAAACATTTAACGGCTAGTAATGTATATAAATTATAAATTTTTATGTGTACTAAAAATAAAATTTATTGTATTCCTTACAGTAAATTTGCAGCTGTTTTGCAACAAGTTAATAAAATAAAAATTATTTTATTGATTTGAGGTTGTTTGTGTTCAGTTGTGAAGTGATCGTGTTCATTTTTACTTGCCGTTTTATAAAAAAGCAAAATTTTAATTTGTTTTATAGTTTTGTTGTGCAATGGTTGTGTAAGTAGTTCTGACGAACAAATTTATTCAGACATATACGTGATTTTTGTCTACTCTGACGATTATTATTATTTTATTTTGTAGATACGCGCTTGTATTAGCATATAAGTATGTCAAGGGGGTGGGGCACCCCTTCGTTAGGTGCCTTTGTGGGGTGCACATCCTGCACACCCACACGAGACGGCTCTGTGTGGAACAGAGTTCTTAGGTGTTTGGTCAGCCAAATTTCTTTTTAATTTAAATGTTTACGTGCAATTTTTCTTCATGTATTACTCACTTAAATTACCTTCATTTTAAATTCTCTTTACTGCACGTTGCTATAACAATTTTCTTACATGCAAAGATAATGAAGAGATGCATTTCCATTTGATCTCTAATGGCGTAACAGCAATAATTACAGTACTACATTAAAATCTAGAGCTATTAATGGTACGTACTGGAAATTTTAGTCAACTTAAAAAGCTTTTATGGCAGTCAATTAAATGCCATCACAACAGGGCATAATTTATTTAAATTCATTAGTGTACCGACAGAAATATAACAGTGAAAATATCCAAAAGACACACAATATCTTTTAGATGAAACAGTGTCATATTCAATACAGTTTACTCTGACATTTAAATATAACCTATAAAGTATTACATTCGAGTTTACCCACAGGCGTAGAAAAACTTTGCTCTATTGCTAAGAGTGGGTGTATCATCTAGTTTTTGAATTCAGGGTGTCTATTCTACATGTTAAGCGACTAAACTTGGCGACATTTATCCCAAGCTTATACCCTTTTCACACTAGAACTTTAAGATCCGATGTTAAACTCAAGGTGTCTTAAAGTGCTAGTGAGAAAGCGCGTGACCTCGACTACACTCAAGCTAACTTTAATACGGAGGTCTGCGTCCTAAAGATAGAACGCATTGTCAACATAATTTCTAATATAAAAAAATACTGTTCGCATTTGTCCTGTCAACATTTTATATTATCATAAACAAGAATACTGTATATCGACCTTATAAGAAGTTTAAACTTATTATAATTAAATTATTTATTTTAATAATGTATTTAATACAATACAAAGCTACAATAATTAAAGTATAATGTATCGATTTATATGGTAATACAGGAGTAATATATTCTTTATTGTAGAATGGAAACAAATATCCATATGTATTTAAAATGGCCGCCGGTCCCTAACGTTTATGACGAGTTTAGTTTACATTTAGCTGTAGCTTTAGTCCTATGTATTAATTTTAACCTTAAAAGATACATCTATCATATTGTTACAAGTAAGTTTATACAATACTTTGTGTTAGTTTTAGTCTTAACGATCTTAAAACCGACTTTGAAAGTTAACTATCTTTTATCTTTTCTTACGGCTTAAACTAAAACCACACAAATGCGCGTGCGCACACACCGATGAAAAATGTGCAGGTTATACATTACGAACTGTGCACAATTTCATTATTGTTTTTACTCCGGTACATCTTTACTCACAGTGTTTGTTTTTAATCGTTGTTTGTTACCAAAAATTTTGTCTTTTGATGTTTAAAATTTCAGTTGGCATTGCAAACACTAAATGTCTATCAAGAGTCTATGCGCGTGCGTAAAACTCGACGTTTTATTGGATATTTGTTAAAATTAAATCCTTGTATAAACTCGTATTCATTTAATTGCGCATAAGACAAAAACTAAAACTAACACTGAAACCAACGTTAAGACTAAGATTAAATGTTGACTAAACCCACCATTAGAATTGACACCCAGTTCCAAATAACCTCGAGTGCTGTCGGCAGCACGTAAGAGCAAGGAATATTTTGGTGACTTGTCTGTACCATATTAAATTATTTAAAAAGAAAATAATGTCATATATACAATAATGCGTCTACACTGCAGCGAAGTATTCCTACAGCATTGTCGAGCCACCCTTTTCTAAAACAATTTCATTGGACAAGCACTTCTTCGCCGTGGTTGAAGTCGGGTGACTTTGTCAGTATGGAGATATATCTCGTCGAATATGTTGGATGACATGGTGTTGACTATTCAACAACCTGTTTACCTGTTGAACTCATTGGACTGAGTAACTAACTCAAACTATTATGACTTACAGAAACGTTACAATATGAAACGTTTTATATTAAATATATTAAACTTTAATTTGTCATACACGTTGTACTTTGGGGCGCTTTTTTCTTGTGAATAATAATTAATATAAAGTGCCACAGAGTGTGCAAATTTATGTATACCATGCACCTCTTACATATTATGATGCATTATCACTTCGGACAAGTATTCCGGGAGGCTTAATATTTGCTTTTGATTATTTTCATAATCTAACAAAGACAAATTTTTCAGTTAAGATTTGCCCTAAATGTTAAAGATCTAAAAACTATGTGTTAAACTTATTATTTTTCATTTGTTAAATTTTGCTTTAATAGTTTATATGTATAAATATTTTTTAAATATATTTTGTAGGGCTGTGTTGGATGGTACATTTGTTGTAGCAATTGTTCAAAATAATCACATACAAAATTATTTTTGAGTAGTAGGTTGTTGAGCAATTGTTTGTTGGTTACTAATTGTTATAAATGGTAAACTTATCAAAAGTTATATCTGTTCAATTAATTGCATCAATCTTTAAGCCTCATTTGTAATGGATACAATTCAGGCATAACATAAGAATCAGAAGACTGTCTTTTACCTTTTTATTAGAAACAGATGTCCAGAAGAGTGATATGCCATTGTACTAATCTCTATGCACGTGCTATGCTTGTGCTATGTATCTTTTATAAATGAGACTTTAAACTTCTTAAGAAGTGCAACTGTTATTGTTTGTACCACAATCAAGCTTTTATTTATTCTAGATCAGTGTTTTTCAACCCAAGGGTCTTGACCCAAACCTATAACAACTAATGAATATTATAATAGACTATGAGATGTGCTGTTATGGGTTCGCACCGGTTCTATAGAACCGGATACAATAATATTAATTCATAGTTAGTTCCTAAGTACTGTAACGAAAAATAATAGTAACGTGCAACTAGGCTACTTATCACTATTATTTCAATCAATACAATAAAGTGATCAGTATCCTAGTTACATTCTGTCGCCCTACGTTGGGCGCCAGAATGTAATCTCGGAGTGAGACAGTACTCTTCTAGTATTCGTCAGCATAAATTCTGATTAATACAAATGAACTGTAGCTTGTTTTTATTTTAGTTTTACGGACTTGACAACAGTTAAAAGAATAAAATCTCAACACACCTGAAATCTCTTAAGAACACAGTTTGGCAGACATTGCACTACAATAATCTTTCCAAGTGGAATTGAAAATTACATTTAGCATTTATTACTCGTATATTTATCAAAATATATTTATTAAAATATATATTTTTATATTGCACAAAATAAAAAAGGATTGCCACCCGTTTAATTAAATTTTATCAGCACATCACTGGTTGTGGGACAAAAATGTTAAGAAACACTGTTCTAGATGCTGTTATATATAATTGCGTGCAATTTTAAGTTTATATTTTCATAATTGCTGCAACAATTGTATCATTCTTTTGTTTATTGTGATTTTTTTTTTTGTGTAATAAAATACTGATGAATACTTTTTACGCAGGTCCAAAAAGGCAGAAAAAATGACGGACCGTAAAGCAGTTATTAAAAACGCCGACATGAGCGAAGAAATGCAACAAGATGCAGTAGATTGCGCTACAGCTGCCCTGGAAAAGTATAATATTGAGAAAGTAAGTACATGTTTCAAGAATTATTTGTTAAAACTGTTTTAAATAAGAGGTAAATTATTATTCTCTTATGCTTTAAAATTTGTCGTAGTTTTTGTAACCAATACCATAGTTAGATTTAATTTGCTTGCTGAAAAAAAAAAACAACATATATATATATTGTGAAAAAAGTTCTATTGTGGAAAAGCTTCTTGGGGCCTTAGGAGCTAGAGCGCGCGAGCTGTTTTTATCCGCAAGGCATTCTGGGTTTTTTGTTTTTTTTTTTTGATAAAACTTATTGTCTACAGTAAGTATGGGTGCACAAGCGTTCTGCCATCTGAAAATTAAACAAATGCGAATAAATGAAGGCGCGGACGAGGGGTTAAATAGTGATTTTATTCATTTTCTTATTGTCTTAATTTTAATTTCTTAATTTACATTGTACATGCCACTTAATTATAACGAATAAATTTAACGAACAAATTTTATTTTTGATTTATAATCTTGACATTGTGAATGTACATTAACGTTAAGTTTAAAATTATTCATGACAGTGTTGCCAGTTGTCATAATTTTCGTAGTTATAAGTTTAGTTTTTAACCCTCCGTCGGTCGTATGTGTATCAAAATGTTGCAAGTCCGCCCTTTTTTAGTGGGTGCGTTTTGTTGTGCCAGTTCTGATTTCAGTTTAATCAGTACATGTACTCGTTTTATTGCAACAATATTCTCTGTTTATTCCTTCTTTTAATCCGACGGTTTCAGGTCGAACCAGTGGAATGAATAAGTGTAGTGTGGGCGAAAAGGAATATTTGAATGCAGTTCTGTTAGTTTTCATACCAGATTCTTTTTTATGGCGTAAAATTGTCATCTTTTCAAATAATCCAAAATAAATTCAGTATCATTGCTTTCATTCGACGATGAACCAGTTAAAAGTATCTCGTTTAATAAATATTGTTGATACATATTTACATATATATATGTAATGTGCAGAACACCACAGAATACAGTGGAACCTCGCGTAACGAGCATAATTTGTTCCAGAATCTTAGTCGTAACGCGAAACATTCGTTAAGCGAAACAATTTTTCTCATATAAATTAATGTAAAATACCTTTATGCGTTCTAGCCGAAAAAAATACTCAAATAATTTTTTGTATAACGTTTATTCAAAGAAAATTATGTATACATTGTTAAAGAGCGTGAATCATCTTCATTTTTTCTTCTATCGCGGAATGAACCAACTTGAAATGCGAATTCGATTAGCATAAATTGAAAAAAAAAAAAAATAATTAAATAATTTGTTTATTATTTATGATACATATCTAATTCTTTTTTACTAGAAAGCTGTCTAGGGATATTTGTTTCTGCCGACGCTTTAAAATTTGGTGGAAATGCGACACACCATTACCATTAAATAAATTTGTAGCGCGCATAGCCATTGCTTTATTAGAGTGATGCTTCTCAATATACGATGGAACAGCTTTCCATGCTTTCAGCATTTCTCGTATTGTACCAGAAGATTGTTGCTTTGCTGTTACCTCCTCCTCCTCCTCCTCCTCTGACAAACTTTCCTCCACAACTTCTTGCTGTGAAACACAATGCAACTCCATGCTCTGCGGTGGTCAGCTCTTGGTTGTGCTCTTCCACAAGCTCATCGATATCATTGTTATCCGTCTCCAGTCCCATGATCTTGATGATGATCCCCCAAAGACACAATCTCGTTGACTGTAGGCTCCACAGGTACTTTCTCAAACCCTTCAAAGTCACATTCGACAACGCTTGCCTGCCAAAGCTTCTTCCAAGCAGAAGTGCGGGTTCATCACTCGTTATGCAAAACGTCGCTAGTTAAGCAAGTCATTTTTTTGCAATTTGTTTTGCTCGTTATGCGAATTACTTGTTATGAGAGGTACTCGTTTAGCAAGGTTCCAGAGTATTGAGGTTATAATTTTAAACAGAACTGTAATTTGAATAAAGTGTTCCTTAAATCATCAACTACCAACAAAAGTAATTTTTAATCTCAACCAAATATTTGGTGACAGTGCAAAGTGGCTATGACCCATATTTTAAATACGTACGTTTGGTTTCATAAAATTATCATCTGCTCAATATACTCTATTCATTAACTTATCTACGTGGAACACATCATAAGAAATATTTCAATCAGTTGTTTACGTCCGGTGCTGATATCATGTGTTGAATAAGGGCTCTCTTTGTTTTAATTATCTGACCTCGAACGAGTTACGTGTGAGAATGAATATATGCTTAAAAATACAGTAATCCCTTCATTTACGCGGGCAATTGGTTCAACAAAAAACCGCGTAAATGGAGCAATAGAAAACCATGTAAAAATAGGCATCTGTTCAATATTCTTAAATATTTTACTCTTGGTGAAATAGAATCATAAAAATAAAACATCTTATGTATCATTTACATGGTGGAGTCACAGGCATGACAGAGGCGAGAAGCGTGGTGTTATATTTGAAAGTTTGAATTTCATGGTGGCGTTAGAAGCGTGATAAGTGCGCGTTGTCAACTCTGACAGCAGTTGTATCTAACTTAAAAGTTTATATAATTATTCGGAGTAAACGGTTATTCAATTTCATTAAATATGTCATCAAATCGAAGTAGACGTCTAGCTCTTTTATATACATATTTAAATTTACTACGATATGAAGAAAGACAGCAATGGTGGGTACGTCCCATATATATATATATATATATATAGAAACAGAAGGCAACAGGGAGATTATTTTAACTTGTTACAAGATATGAGGCACAGAAAACAGACACAGACAGTTACTTCAATTACAAGAGAAGAATTAAATACACAGTATTTTTTACTTAACATCACAGTTTAGAATGAAGATTCTGTTTGCCCTTGCGGGGGTTTATTACTATTGTACTTGGGGTGTATTACCAGTATTACCCACTGCATGACAGTTCTGCAGACCAGATGTTTGAAACCGAATCCATAATAATAAACTTTATTACTATCGACAACATTGTACAAGTCGATATTTTGCTGTATCAATTTAAGTTTTTTTTTTTTTTTTGTAGTAAATATAAGTGCCTCATTTCAGATGTCACCATTCCGAAAAAAATATATTTGACCCCCATGGTTTCATGATAAACCGTTTCCACTGTATGTGTTTATAAATATGGTGGTTATAGGTTAGGTTGTTTACAATTTTGACGTGAAAGGTAGCGAAATGCACATGCCCGATGGTGCGGCCAGTGCTCGGAGTTGAAATTTCCGAACTTTTCGCTAGTGACATTTCGCCTACCACACCATGGTACGGTTTTTTTCAAAATGGTGCAATCCTATTGGTTGAATTTCTTCTTCCACGTTTCCAACACCAGCATGAAAATGATATATTACTGTTACATATTTATTAAAAATCAATCAAATTTTAAATCACTGAAATTCGCTGTTTTCTCGATGTTGATGGCATAAAGAACCTCTCCAGAGCCTGCTGCTTACTCGTTTTACGGTGCCATTTGAGCTTTCAATCCCCTGCAGCTTGAGCCACTTCTTTCTCCATCACGATCTATGTTTTCAATATAATCAATAGCTTTTTGACCCATAGGTATGGAATCCTTAATGGTTTGGGTTAAACCGGTAAGGTGATTCTCTTCATCATCTTCTTGCTCTTCTTCTTGGTTTAATTTAATAAGATCATTAGATTTCAATTCAGCATAGTGTGAGTGTAAAAGTTCTTCAGTATCAAAAGCATTCTAATCATTAAATCTTTCTCGAGCTGTCTGTTGTATTCTCCATTTAAAGTGCATCTAAAAATTCATACAATAATTGAGATAAAATGTATCGACTTACATGTTAATACAGGTGTAATATATTCTTTATTGTAGTGTCTTTATAGTAGAATGAAATGAAATATCCATATTTGTTTATAATAATTCAAAATGTGCGTCTGCGCAGACAGTTCAAAACTGGTAATTTCATGACGGTAACTTAAGGACAAAATTACTGTAGTATAATATCCAGCGCCATAACTAAAAGATTTTACGTAAAAAGCAACAAAAATAAAATTTCCATAAAAAATACACATTTTAAATCACACTATCCTACAAATATATTCAAACTTATGTAAACAATAAGTACAAATGTCAAAAAACAATATCACTTTTCAAAGAGAACACGTTCGTAGGTCTCCTCTCAAGAGCGACACAACACTGTTAAAAGTGTGCTATCAATGACTTACAGAATACCAACACGAGGTGTTGAAAATCGGAACGTTTAACAGGATACTGTAAAAACGATTGTTGAAATGCTTACAGAATACCCCCAGGTATCTAGTAGGTTAGTGAAAAATTTAAACTTTTTCAACAGCGTTAATGTAAATTCGCGTTAATGGAGACCGCTTAAATCAGTATTTCCCAACCTTTTTTTTAGCATGCCCCACCTAAGTCTCTAAAATTCTGATTCCTCTCTATGTAACATATACATATTTTTTTATATTAAAAAATTTAATTATTCCGTAAATGAAGCCTAATTACACAAGACTTAGGTCGAATTGCCCCCCTGTGGGGCTTGGGACCCACGTTGGAAACACCGGCGTAAATGGAAAGCTTACTGTATACAATACTAATTATAATAATTTGCAATAATATTTAAAAAATTTATAAGCCAAGGGCGTACCCTTTTCTCTCTTATATTTATGGTACATACTATATTCAAACATTTTATAAATAAAAATTTCGTATATATTCTGTTTTAGGGTTGTGTAGGTATGACCAAAAAACCCTTATACCGTCATTTTGTCGTCTGTCTGTCTGTCTGTCTGTTCGGTAAAAATTGTAGCCAAACGGCTAAACCTAGAGAGTTGAAATTTGGCATGCTTATACAACTCTTTGACCCGCACATAGGAAAAATACTAAAACATCTAAAAAACATATCCCCCTAAAAATATAAACAAATATGTGCTCATCGAAAAAAAAAATTTTTTTTAAATTCTGAGTAGGATATCAAATGAAAGCCCTTGGTACGTGGATTAACGATCAAATTTTTATTTTTGCAAAATAAATTATTTTGAAGCGATTTTTGCAAAAATTGTGCTAAAAAAAATTTATCCCACACCCTGTAGCTCAGATGGTTTAAACTAAAAATCTGAAAAAATTCTAAGTAATGTACATTGGTGTGAACCGGAATAGTACCGGAATTTTTGATCAGATTATGTTTTTGGAAAAAAAAGCATTTTTTGTGTTTGTTTGCTAATAATGTTGAAAACTTATAGTTATATAACACGCCAAACAGTAACGTGTATCTTGGTGCAGTGGCTAAGATACTGGCATTCTGCCCAAGAAAATGAGTTCGAATCCTACGAGAGGAGACAATATTATTTTTATTTTTTTTTTTGCATTTTTATATTGTTTAAATTATTTTTTCAAAATTCTAGTTATATTTTGGCAATTGTTGCATTTAATTTTTAAAAGCGTAAATTTAATAACCAGTGGAAATTGTTGAAATTATAATTTAATTCTATATTTGAATGTACACGAAATCAAAGGGGAGGAGCTATGACTAAAAACAACCAATGGAAGCCATGGGCGCAATTTTCAAAATCTTAATGAACCTTGATATAAAATACTGCAAATCTTTAGAAACTTAAATAATGGTAATAGGCATTCGAATTAAAATTCATAAAAAAATATTTTGACATAAAATTTGTTTTGGTATCCCAAATAATCATCATTCACTTACTAAATACCTGCAAAACCCTGAAATGTGTGAAAATTCACACTTCACATCAATTTTTTTTTGTAATTGTGGCAATAACTGTAAACGTAGAGTACGTATACGTTTTTATTTTCAACTCATAATAACTGATTGGGTAGAGATGCATGATTTTAATGAGTGCAGCAAAAATCGATGTAGATGATTTTTGCAACAAACAACAGAACTGAATATGTGTTTCTCAAAATATATGGAAGCTATGTAAATGGATACTATGCCAATCGATGCGTCTATTTTTTTTTATACCTGAAATATTATATATGTAAATCAATTTTATTATAAATGTTACGTAGTCGGTTTTTATACCAAGCCCTTCAGTTCTAATCTAATCATCTTTATTGCTAAATTCTTTCTATTTCATCTTGAAACAAAGATTAGAACTAGTATTGAAATATCTATTATCTTAACGCAGCGAGCGGAATTTCGTTCTTTGGAAAAAATTTTCAATTTCAGTAACAAAGTAATTTTTTTATTTGAAAGAAATCTGAAAAAAATTACAAAAGCTGAGTCATATCACGCTTAATTTGAGAGTATTGAATGATAATTCTATGGTAACATTTATTTGTAAGTGCAAAACAACAATAATCCCAATAAAAATTGTAATTGCTACTATTAGTATGGAACGGAGGGAGTGTATTTTATGATACTATTGTAATATTCTTATTATTATTTATAATTCCATACAGCAACATTTTATATAGGTAAATAAATTGGTTTCTTGTGGCATGCATATATTGAAAATTAGAATCATTATAAATAAATGATGTTTCCATTTACCATTTATTTTACAAGTAGATAATGTTACAAAATTGGATTTTTTACTGGGCGTGCGAGAACACATTTTGAGATTTTAAGGGGTGCGCGCAGTTGTAAAGGTTAAGAACCATTGCATTACAGGATCGGTTTGCTAATCTAGACACAGCTTAACTATTCACAAACTTGTGAATGTACCAATCTGGCCACCTCTGTAAAGTGAAAACTTAGTTATGGCATTTTGATATGTTATATTTGGTTGTATACTTGGCATCTCGACCGGTGCATGCGAGTGTCGCGTTGCGGCGTTTCGGCGCTAGCGCGCGCCTCGTCCGTTTGGTTGGGTGCTCGCGGTTTTTACTGCCGGCGTACAAAATAATCTAAAGCCTGGAACAGAATGCACAGCGCGCTACGGCGTCAGCGCGGCGTCATTTGCGACAGCGTTGCGTAGCGCCGTTGAGAAATTTCGCCTGAACACAATGCAATAATTTTTAACGCCGTCAAGTGTCACTTGACAACCTATATCTGTATTTATACGTGCGCTTTCTTTTATTAAAAGTATAATGGATGATGAAGACTTGTGAATGATGTTATTTATGTTGTATGCAAGTTATTTATACATACAAACACTTTATTATTCAGTAAAAACTGAGGTTAGGTGTTCGGCGTCAACGTTCAACAGCGTCAAAAGTTGGAAGTTGACGAACATTCAGTATCAACGGCGGTCGAACGGAGTAGGACGTTGTCCATTCTGTGCACTTGCGTACGACAGCTTGGGTTTAACTTTCTCCTGACAGATAGCGCCGTACGAACGGCGTTAACGCGTCGTAGAACTCGGTGCATTCTGTTTCCCACTTTAGAGGGACACGTGACTCCTAGCCGCACGAGATTGAGCAATACTGTATGGGTATGGTGCATTCTAGAAGGTCATAAAACTTAAGCGATGTTATTGGTTTGGATGGTGCGAAAGAACTATCGTCTTGTTTCGTTCACTCCACTCAAAGCTGAAATAAAAGCACTCCATATGCAAAAACACACACGTTTCGCTGAATATAACAAACGAAGATAAAAACTACGGACGTACGTTGGGTATAAGAAGCTCATATACGTCATTAAATTTTACATAAAACTGTCTGAAATAGATATATATTTGTGTATCGGTTCTCTGTACATCAATCGGCATGTAAAGCCTCGTGAACTATATCAAGATTTTGTTTGGTAAGCACATGTCCTTGCATAATTTATGAAACTAACTTTTAATTAATTCTATAGTCCGTTCAAACGTTAAAATGCAGTATTGCTCTTATGGCAAATGGGAACGGTGTTACCAAATGTTGTAAAAGTGTCCTATTTTATGTTTTTTTTTGTTGTTAATTCATTGAAACTAAATGGAAAAAATATCGGAGACTCGCATAATTTACAAAAATTAGGTAACACGGTACGAATGTGAATAACCATTTGTAGCATACCGTGTATTTCCATATTAGCACCTTTTGAAGCCGGTAACGTCGCCAAGACAAAGGACAGAGACATTGGGAGAAGCCATTAGAGAGTATGAAACAGAACTACTCCATTTGTTCTGTACTGCATTCTAACGTTTGAACGGACTATAGCTAGTTAAAGGATGCACCCACAACTTCTTCGTTTTCAAAAAACAGTTCATGCACTCTAGCACTAATGCTTGATTTGTGAGCTAGAGGATTTTGCCTACTCCGAATCACGTAGAGTGGTCTGCGGTGATCATGACACCTAAAGATTGCTTTTCGATTTTATGATCTTACATATCTCAAATTGTACGAAATTAGGTAGCTCTTGCTTATTAAATTAGTGTATCACGCAGTGTTTTGCTTATTTTTGACTCTCTTTTACTTGGTCCTCGGGATATACTTTCGGTTTATATCTCCAAAATGGATAGATAATCAGAAAAAAACATATTAGTCTTTCTTAATGAGAGGAGTAAACTGTCTAAAAGGTCAAAAAGATTTCATCCAACAGTGGCGTACGGTGAATTTATGAACGGGTAGGCGCTATAATTTTATATATTAAACCTACATTTTATTAAACTGAAAATTTTATTAATTATTTTTTTTACCGTTTCTACAATAACATTTGAATATTATTCTCTTCATGTTTTATACTTCAAGTTTAATATTAATGACCTTTTGAATGAAATCAATTCCATATTTGACATCATTAAATTCGCCCTTGAAATTGAAAAATATGGCAAGCTCCCTTTCTTGACACCATGATAATAAGAAATACTAATAAATTAGAAATTGATGTTAATGATAAACAAAGTAGCACTAAAAATGTGTCACATTTGACTCAAATCATTGTTTTTAGCACAAAATTGCGGACTTTCATTATTCCATGATTCATAAATTGGTTAATTTTCCAGTTAATAAAGAAAGGTTTAATGTAGAAATTAAATATATCGAGGAAGAGTCTGATTTAAAAAAAATAGTATTAATTATCTACTAAGAAAACAGAATGTATTAACTTAAAAATTGTATATTGTGCAACTACCGCGGATTGCCATATGTTTCGCATGAGAATAAAGATTGCTGAACGAACCGCAGGTGATTAAAGCAATTCATTCGAGTGCGGAATGTGCATTCTACGAGTGTTGCACTCTATAATTTTCCTATGATTATTATTTATCAGTAAAATAAATGTTTTAATCAAGGAAATATAATGTAAATATTGTTGACAACAATGAATGCGCGCGCATCCAGAACGGGAATGACTATTCTCTCACAATTGCACATGCGCATTGGTGCGAATTAATACATTCTCAAACACTGCACATGCGCTTTCGTGCGATTTTGTTCATTTCCGCACAACATGCGCGCGAATGATGTGACGTATGGAATTAAGTTAATTTGTTGTCAACTAACAATATCGAAAGAGACAATTCCATAGCAGTCGTAGGAAAAATATATTTAAACGTCAGAATTTACATTTAAATATATTGATCTTCTTTCCTTTTTGCAAATTCTCTTCGTCTATTACATTAGAATAAAAATCGAATAAAATAAAATAAAATAAAGCTTTATTAAAATTCTTTGACTGTCTACAATAAAAAGAAAATCATAAATTTTTGATTCGAATTTTGACATTATGACTTAATATGAGGTAAAAATTAAAAAAAAAGACCTTAACATTGCAAATAAAAAATATATTGTTGTAATTCTTTTTCAAACTGTTTCAAATTAATGCTCTGCCCTATCTATACCACTGCTGGCTAGCGATTTGATACGCGTTATACCTCATCGTACCATATGTCGCTGAACGCTGATACACTCGAAGGTCGTCGGTATTACACAGGTTGTATACAAGTAGAAGCTAGCGACGGATACCGCGCTAGACATGACTTAATATAATAGACAAACCTCAGCACGAGCAATCAAGAGCATATTTTCAGTACGAAACTACTTACGCAATATAAAATTGTATAAATTACTGTGTTTAATAAAAAAAATACAGAAAATAATGTTTTTCGTAAATACTGAATTATTTTTTTATACAGTGTATTAAAGTTTTATTGAAATAAATTAAATGTATTGCGATATCGAGTAGGTATGCGGCACATACCCCGCATAGCCAGACCACACGCCACTGTCATCCAATCGTCTTCTATAAATTTTCATCAGAGGTGAATGAATGAGTATAAAACAAAATTAAACTACGTTGTATACGTATGCTAGCTTCAGTTTCATTTTTATACTAACTGTATCTGTATATTTGTCTAACACAGCGGTGGAGATCACAGCGGGTAAGCGCTGTAGTAGAACACAACACGTAGACACTTTAGGACTTTTAGTGCTTCTCTCCAACAACACAAACACAAATATTTTCTTTATAAAATTATTTTTGATGCAATTTCATGCAAACTAAGTGTTAAGACATCTCATAAGTAAAATATTTTTAAACATACAAAACATTTTTTCCAAAGATCATTAAATTTATTTAACCCTTAGTTAACCCAGTTAGTCCTTAACCTTAACAGACTCTTGAAAATGACGTAACTGTCGAAATACTACTATCGGTTGAAATAAAATTAATATTAGTGAAATTTATCGCGAATTTGTTTTATTTATACTTCTATTATATAATGAACTTTAGGCTGTTTCGATGTAGTCGGACTACCTGGACTAGACTATCGAACTAGAGCATAACTTGTTTCAGATACTTCTTTTAAAACACTAATTATGTTTTTAAGAATAACCTTACTGCAATCATAATTTTTTAACGCTACGAACAACCCCCAGAGATTACCAGTTTCTTATACAAAACTAACAATCTGAAATAAATTTAACAATGTACACATTAAATTTTTTGCAGCGAATTTTTAACTATCTAATAGGATATTTTTAATTTTAGAAAAAATTATAATATCGCTCAATAACTTAATAATAGATATCAAACAACAATGTTTTTAACTTTTAAATATATTTATGGGTTTCAAATAACTTTTACATTTATATAGTTTTGTATAGAAATGTTCAGATAATACGTTTTTTTCGACACAATTGTTTATAGTTTAGAACCTTCATCGAAAAATATACTTGATGATAATGCCACTTGGTACACGTATTATTTACGAAAATTAAATCAGTTTTACCCACAACACCTATTTTAAGAACGATATCAGAGAATTTACGTCATCTATAAAAGTTACTAAAACAATGACGTCCCTTTCAACTACGTTTACATGTGTAACAAGTTTATTTTATTATCATGCGGTTTGTCTGTATAATTACTTATATTTCAATGTTAGCGGCAACTCAGAGTACACCAGTTTCACACAAAACCCTGATACAAAACCCTGAAATATGTGAAAAGTCACACTATTTTTTACTATGTAATTTGTTTATGTTATATAATTTATTAATTATTTGTTTTTTTTTTTTTTTTTTCTGTAAGCAAATGTTCGTAAATAAATAAAACCTTAATTTTTACTTAATAACAGTTAGAGTACGTTCATCTTAACTTCATCACAGGCAGGGCCGGATTATCCCCTTAGACAAAAAAGACATTTGTCTAGGGCCCGTAATTTTCAAGGGCCCGGATTTGGTAGGTGATGTCTTTTTTTTTTTTTTGCTCTTCACTTGGATTTGGGAGGTGAAGTCCTTTTTTTTTAAATTAAAAATCAAAAATGTCTTGGGCCCGGCGAAGGCTTAGTCCGCCACTGATCACAGGGTATCATAAATTACGTCACCAATTCTGCGCGAAAAAACAGCTGATCACATTGACGTACATTAGGGTTTTAAGCAATTGTTGTGCAAACCAAACACACAAAATCATGTACTTCAAATACATTTTTACTCATTTTAGTACACGGTATACCTTGAAACGTACGAAAAATAAATAATAATAACGGAAATAAACAAACAACATCGCACAATACGCGTAGTTAAACACAAATAAAAGTAAGTGACGCCACTGAAATGTGTTAAGCTAGCTGTTGGTAATGTAATGGACGAAATTTGGTTTCTGCGCAAGGGACTGGCAATATTCGCCTGTGATGAAGTTAACTTGAACGTACTCTAAAACTAGTCACAACTTTTTATAAATAAAATAATAATATAATATAATTTTTGTTTTTCATTAATAATAGACTTTTCTCATACTTAGACTTAACAAAAAAAATAAAAAAATCGTGTATTAATTTAATGAAAATATTTCAGGTTTTTAACTAGCTAAAATGCTCTGATATCGTGAGTCACCTATATAACAGTAATAAACAGAATATTACTTTTATTTATTTATTTATTTATTATTTTTTTTTTTTCAAAAATAAATGATTATTTATGAGATGATCTAAATACTTTAATGCATTACTCTTTTCAAGGTTCTTGTTAAACATAGAAATAATTATGATGTTTCTTTTTTTTCAGGATATAGCAGCCTACATTAAAAAAGAATTTGACAAGAAATACAACCCAACATGGCATTGTATTGTAGGTCGAAACTTTGGTTCATATGTAACACATGAAACTCGTCACTTCATATACTTCTACCTTGGACAAGTTGCAATTCTCCTGTTTAAGAGCGGTTAAATTATCAGGTTCAATATTTAAAACTAATCCGATAACACAAAATTTATGTTTTTGAAATTGGAGCTTTAAAATTCCGTTTCTATAATTCTTGACCTAATTTTGGTTAATCCTAAAATTCGACGTTAATTCATCGTCGTTATTAATAAATTAATATTAACTCTATGCTGGGTGTATTAATTTTATTTTATTGGGACTTGAAAATATCTTATATAATTTTTACAAATTTATCTTGCGGACTGAAAATTTATTATAATTTACACTAGAATTTATTATAATATATACTTGAATAATCCTGATTATATTGTTTTTTTTTTCTTTTTTTTTTCAAATAAATTATCATTTATATACAGTACAATATAAAGATATTGTTTTGATTTTTTTTGTACTTAACGGTTCTGAAAATAGCAACTCTCACCTTCAATTCGCAGACAAGAATTTTATTTTTTAACGTTTAATCAAGTTTATTTATAAGTTGCCGATACTCTGCAACGGAAACATCAAGTATACAATGTTGTCAATATTTTACGATATACAAAATATATTTTCAGTTTATATTACTGTCTACTGCTCTGAAAATGTTCTTCCACTTTTTCCAAAACTGTGCGCAACAAGTAATATTAGACAGATTATATAAATGAAATTATATTTTGAAAATTGTTAAAATTGCCCCTGCGAAATATATGTCTATACTCTATTGTATAAAAAACCAGTATTTCCCAATCTGTGTGGTGCGGGCACCCCGGAGATATAAGCAGACAAAAAAATATTGCCCAGCAAAATATATGCTAAGCAAAAGAGTTGTAAGTAATTTTTAATTATATTTTCTTGTCTAAAATATTGGGTATTTTTTCCTTCTAAAGGTGTCCTTTTGAAGTATGATTGGGAACATCTGATTTAAATCGTAGTTAAGTTTAGTTTTAATTTCAATTAATAGTCAATTCTAAAATAAAATTTGATTAAAATTAAACTTAACTAAGTGAGGGTTACTGTTTTCTAGAGTCTTAGCTAAATATAATGAAAGGATTAAGCGATTTTTTAAATCGCTTGTAAGCTTACTCTGTAATTTTTATATTATTTTAACAGGCCGTGTATGTACAATTCTTATATCAGATTTGTTAACTCTTTTTATAAAAAATTGTTAGTATGTTATAGTTGAAATAACGATTCTGAACTTTTTGGTAATATTGGTAATTTGTTGTTTGAAAAATATACAATGAAATTTTTAACAATTATAAAAATCCTGACCATTGAAATAATTACAATATCCAAGAATATAATATCGTACAGTCAGTAGTGTATCTAGGTGTTTGCATCGGGGCAGTTGCCAAGGGTGCTGGCACTTGAGGGTGGCGTACGCCCCACTTCAACTACCTATTTATTCCCCCTTATAAAAAAAGACGCGAAGCTATTTGCCAAAAGCGCAAAAATCCTAGTTACGCCTCTGCGTACAGTAATAACAATAGTTATTGAATAATATTGAAACTATTTCAATGATCACGAATACAAAACAAGCAAGAAAATGCAGTTTTATTTTAGAAGTACTATTGAAATCAAAACATTTTACCATTTTTTAATGTACTACAACAGTGTTTCTCAAAATATTTGTGTGTTACTGCTGTTCCGTGATAATTTGATGGTTTACACCAGGTATGGGCAGACTTTTGTTAGGCATAGGCTATATCTAAATTTCTCCAAGTGTTGCGGTCCACCTATTAATATACTTAGCTGACAAATAGCACTTACCTGAGAGTTTTATAAAATAGTACGTCAGGATAAAACCTTCCCGGAAACGGGAGTTAAGAAAAGAGACCAAAAATAATAATATGAGTCTGCTACCTCTCTAATTTGCAGTATACAGAAAGCGGTATTATTCGGGTCTCTTCGAAATGTGCGCTGGATTTCGTATACTTTTCGTGACTGCATACTGCCAGAGTTTGGGACGCAACCGTGTGTATTCAGCTCTGGTCTATGTGTCGACTGAACTGTGAGATCGGTGGACGCTTGTCAGGATCTGACAAACCCCTTAATAATAAATTGTGCCTAATTTAATGCTAAAAAATCTACAGCAACTGCCCGGAAGGCATCATGTATTGGCACTACAGCAAACAGCATTGTGCGGAAGAGCGCATAATCTGCGCAGTCATCATCAGAAAACAATACAACATAATTTGTCTTCTTCCAGTCCTACCTTAGGCGTCGGGTAGAGTCTCGGTAGGGACTGAGGGATATTTTATTGAAAGAGTAAATAATAATAATAATAATAATATTGTCAGGTCTGGACGCTTGTCAAGACCTGATAAGCGCCATAATAATAAGGAGCCACGCCGCGCATTTACTTGAAAAAAAGACGTGATCCGTGATAAAATGATAATACTTACAATTTCTCTTTTTGTCAGACTGGTCAGTGGCGAGCGACTGAGCATATTCAATGCAGCAAGCTTACTTGAGCCTATGAATGTGTAATCGATGGCATTACGCGTCTTCATGCACTTCAAACGAAGGCACGAGCGTCATCTACATATTTATTGACTCGCTTGCTCAGGTACGCACAGCCGCCTCGGTTGTGAAGAGACGATTCGCGCTTCTACCGACCGTAGGTGTGCGGGAAATGTGTTTCTTTTACGTTTAACCACCTTTTTCAGTGGCAGTCCAAATCAAACTTGTCCGATGTAGATGCGGACCATAATTTTTAGGGATTATAAATTTTAAAAAAAGACAAAAGAAGATTAAATTTCATTTTTAAATTATTGATTTATTTATTTCGATATTTATTATTTCAATATTCGATAATTTCTTAATCAGTGGACCGCGACGTCTTGCTCATCACTGGTCTGCACTATTTCAAGATAAATGCGACATTTAGTGATTCACAGATAATTTTGAGGATTTCTGTACTAGACGGTACTGTATGAATGTTATATGAAAATTATGTTCAGATGATTCTAAAGAGATTAGGTATATGAATTTTTAAGTCATATAACATTTAATACTTATATCATAAGTTTATTTCCGCAAATTGTTTGATGTTTTATGTAACTTAAATTAATATTTTTGCAGTATGACGTGAGCATTTTATTTTAAATAATCAGTCATTATATATTTGTAGACATTAAAAGTTGTACAAAGGTATTTTTGAACTCGTTTATTTTTTTCTGGTGTTCATAAAACATACTGTGATTCAAATTATCAATTAATATTGAAGTATCAAAAAAATTTGGAAAGTTTATTGCACTGATGAGAATAAATTTAGTAAATATTTTATTCATACGTGCAATTTATTCCAATTTTAAAAATAGTTACAAAATCTATATGTGATATACAGGTTTGTCCAATTGAGTTTTTTAGATTTTTGAACTTTGATGCTATGTTCAAATTTTAGAAAATACATATTTTATGGTGTATTTTTCAAACAACTTCTCAAAATCAACTTAATTTTTTTAAATTTGCATTTATATAGTTAAATGCTTGATAATTACAAAAAAAAATGTATGTTTATATGTTTTTTTATAAGTTGTAAGTGGAATAGATTTTTGTTTCTATTTATTTTATTTTATTTTATTTATTTACCCCCTCCCCCCAATCACAAATCTAGTTGTGGAAATTTTAACATGCCTGGTAGTTACAGTATTAAAGAAACTGATAAAATTGTAGCATTTTTAATGAAAAAATAAGTATTCAAATTATTTTTAAATATTAAAAATGTGAACATTTTGAGCCAAGTCCAAAGACACAGCTCTAAACTTTTAAAAATAATTTGTTTTTAAGTATATTAAAACTAAATTCAAAGGCTTTTCTAGGTCTTTCTGGACTTAAGTCAGAAAATCTTGCTTTTAATTAATTCTATGTCAACTTGATAAATGTTTTATTAGTATGAATACTCAAATATTTTAACTTGTTCTGAAAACATCAAAAAAAACTTTCTTTAGAAACATTGATTTTGCTGGAATTTGTCGGTTTCTTCGAGCTTGATTTAATAAATATATATTTTTGATTAAATTTCAAAATGTATTTAAATATGTACAACTTACTGTGCCACATACTAAGTTGTGTTGCTAAGAGTTATGTCCAGTTGCAAAAGAAATTGCAGCCAATATATTAAGAAAGCGTTGTGTTAATGGGTATTCACACTTATAAAACAACTGTAGTAATAAGTGTTCATATTTATTGTGAACACTCACATTACGTAACATAGTTTATAGTTCTGTACAACAAATGTACAGAACTATAAACTGTAACTTAAATACACTGTAACATAAGCAGCATAAAATAATTACAAATGTTTGTATAAAACAACGTTGTCTTATGTTTTTACTTATGTTGCAGTTGTATTGTTTTACGTATTTTACATTTAGTGTACTAGATGTCGCCCGCCCTGTTTTTAAGCGCACGAATTAAATTCGTCCATTAAGAGCGTCATATGAAATAGTAGCGGTATTTTAACCGCTGAGTTTTTCTTATTTTGCGCATATAAAACTGGGGTGGTGTATTACTTATTTAGGGTAAAATAGTAGCAGGTTTCGGTTCATATATTGGATAATATTATATAAGTCTCGGAACTTGATTTATTGAGCATATATCGATCAGTCGTAACTTTGGAACCTGATTACTGTGAGTTAACAGAAAACTGGGTTTGAACCTACTCTGCTATGATTTTGCACTAAATGTTTAAGCAATACTTTGAACTGTTCTATACGGACTGTTTTGTGATCTTCAATGTATCCGAATGAGGTCGTTCAGAACGGTGCCAAAACACTGATTGCTGATGGTACGGGGCTATCATTGATCTGGTAATATATGTAGTTGACCAGTTTTCTACTGTCTATAGATTAGATTGTTGAAAATAGAAATAATTTACTGGACAACTTCATAATTTGTTTTGACAGTGTAGCCAAAAACCATCAGCGAGCAGAATTTGCGATCAAAATTATTACGTATGGTTGAGACGTTCTCTTGTTGTGATGTAAAACAAATTAAAATGTTTTGCATAATTTAATCATAATATTCACATTATATGTGAATGATAAATACTTTTAAAAAAATCTATTAATTCATATTGTAGTTTTATATTAAGAAGTTTTTATAAACTTTTAAATACAGTTGTCCATATGATATGAATAGTTATATTTAAAAGTATAAAGAATCTTTCTGATTGTTTTATAAGTGTGAACACTCGTATTACATCCTATATACATGTATGAGTGGTTTTCCACAAAAAAAAAACTATATTCTGTATGCTTCCAACACTGTTATATTAATTTGAATGCAATCGCAGTATAGCAATTTAGTTTTTTTAAATTTTCAAAAATTTGCGGTTGCTATTTTTAAACACTGCCCCTTAAGACAGCTGAAAAAGTGCAATTTTAGTGATTTTTAGTGTGAAAATAAAGGCACTCAGAATATAGTATAGTCACGAAAAATTTTTGGAATGCTCTAAAAATGTTCGGTTAGGTTTCCACATGATGTATTATTTTCGTTTTCAGATAATCTTCACAATTTCTACAATTAATGTAATAAACTAAACGTTAAATCTTAAAAATAGCCTTTAAATGTTCCATGGGAAGACGTTTTAAGTTTATTTGAGTTTTTTTATTTTTCGTGAGATAGTTCTTATATTTGAAAATTCAAAAAAGCTTAGCTATGAAGAATACAAGGTAGGTAGTTTGAAAATTGCAGGGAAACTCTAGATAGAACAACTGGAAACGACATCGTCCCAAGACTATATAAAATACAAGGTAGGTCTAATCCCTTATTTGCTTGTGACAAACGTTGCAAATTTACGATACAACTTGTAATTCACTGAGATGTCACCTCGCCGTTGCTGTTTAAACTCGTACTAGAGATTGTTTTAGTCTGGAAAACGACCAACTTACAAATTAATGGTACTGTAGAATACCTAGGCACCATGGTAAATTTCAAATCTGATACAGCAGGAAATCAGAAACAAAATTCGAGCTGGTAATGTATCTTATTTTGCACTCGGCCCCAGTAGCAGTTTTTCTTTCCTTTGCAAGTTTGCGCAACTCCGAAAAAAGTCAACGAAAAAATACATTTTTCATAATAGCGTAATATAATTAACCAAAAATACCGAGCGCTTTCATTTAATTCTAACCGTAACATAAAGTTTTAAGAAGCGAGATCGACAACACCTCGCAGTTTTCGAAAATAAAATATTGCGCCGAATCTTTGATCCCTTTCAAACTAAAGGTAAATGGAGAATCCGCAAGAATGAATATATCTGAGAACAGCACTTAAGGCCGAGCATCGTACAAATACATAGAAGTAGACGGTTACAGTAGATAAGACACGTGATGTGGATGAAATAATACAGAATGGTAAAGAAGGTCTGGAAAGGAAATTGATCCCTTGTTGGCTAGTGATCTGAGAGTCTCCTTATGAACAATGTTTTTATTTGTACCTTTAAGCGCTAGCAGGTAAAGCTTGTTGCTAGAACTGCTAACACGCTACATATAATTACCCATGCGAGAAGTATGTACTCCGCAAATCAATGCCAACTATCTTGTTAACTTATTAAGAGTCATCGCAAAACGAACCCTGACAGGAAATTTGAGGCACTTGAACTAAAATGGTAAAATTATATCATCGATATACTAGGAATTACCACCTTTTCAACTGTACCGCAACTATACTCTATCTCTGAAAGCCTGATAGTAATATAATTTATTATATTACTATCATAATGGTTGCCTCTTAAACTGTTCACCTGTAAGTGTATTCCAATTACATAATTTTGGCAGATTTATGTCCCTCAGCAACATTGGTGCACATATGTTCAAACTAAAAGCGTGGGGAGGTAATCCTGATAGGTTAAAAAAATCAGGGCTTCGAACCGGAACTGAACCGAAAAAAAACGTTATTTTTGTCGGATCGAAAACCAGAACTGAACCGAAAAAAAATATCGGTTTATTTCGGTTCAGATAATGGTTATATGAGTGAAAATAAATTACATTTTATTTAAGATTATTTTTTAAACTGATGAGCAGAAAAAAATCGTAATTTTTCTGACAAGTAAAAAAGAAATTGCGATTCTTTTATTTCAGGGGCGGGGGGGAACGCTCAGAACCCCCCCCCTGGCAGCGGCCTTGGTATGATTATTACAAAATAAAGAATAAAATGTTTAAAGAATAAAAATTTATCACTCGGAACTGAACCGAAAACCGAAAAAAAAACGTTATTTTTGCCGGAACCGAACTGATATATATTTTTTTAATTGAACCGAAACGAAAAAAATAACGGTTCGAAGCCCTGTAATAAATTTTAAAAAACATTTTTATATTTAAAAATGCTGTGCTCTGTCGGGGTCCATTTATTGTTAAAATACAGAACTACGCAAAAGCAATTTAGTTCCGCGTAAACGTTTAGAATAACCTATAATGCTAATACTGGTTAACAAAATTATTATAAATTTAAAAAATTATTTTTAAATTTTTATATTTAAATTGCTTTGCACTGTCGTGGACCATTTATTGTTTACGCAATACAGAACTACGCAAAAAAATCCACATTAAAATTTTCATTAGCGAAACTAATTAAGAGGATTAATTTCTTTACTAAGCCTTTAGTTTTAGATAATTTTGTTAGACATTACGTCATTAATACTTCCAAATATTTCTCATTCACAGTCTTTTATGATCTTCGATAAGTAACAACATATGTTGACCAGTGCATTTTTTGTATAAAATACCCTTAAATTAATAACTACCTTAAGCGCTAGTAGCCATAAATGCTGTGTGTACACATTTTTACTAGTTTTATAAAAAGGAAAATTTGAAAAAGTGCAATAGTGATTAAACAAGTTGAGTGTCTATTGAAGGGTTAAGAAGGGACATCCTATACTGAGTCGACATCCCTTGGGAGCTAATAGCCAAAGATGCTGCATACCATTTTCTCAAAATTCAAAAAATTCTGTGGATTTTAAATTTTTTGTAAGTATTGTACAGGTAAATTTTATGTTTTTTCGATTGAATATTTTTAATAGCTCTAAGTATGTATGTTCCTTGGGCGCTAATAGCAGAAAATGCTACACACCATTTTCTTAAATTTACAAAAATTCTGTGGATTTTAAATTTTTTGTAAGTATTGTGAATTTTTGGAATGTTTTTACGTCAGAATATTTTTAACAGCTCTAAGTAAGTTTGTATGTTCGTTGGGTGCTAATAGCCCAAACTGCTGTACACCATTATTTCAAATCTCAAAAAATTCTGTGGATTTTAAGATTTTTGTAAATATTGTGCAGAAAAATGGTTTTGAAAATGTTTTTTCGATTCAATATTTTTAATAGCTCTACTAGCCAAAGACGCAGCAAACCATTTTTTTTAAATTTAAAAAAAATCTGGATTTTAAATATTGTTCTACACCATTTTTCCAGTTATAGAAAAATGAATGCGATTTTTTTACGCCAAGATTTGTTAGTATATAATAAGTGATTATTTTTGCACATTTTTTTGTCAAGAAATTTCTTGACAATCTTGACTACGAATCGTCGCTACTAATTTCAAGAAAATGCGTTAAAAATGAAATTTGTTTTAACCTTTCGCACAAAATCCTTATAACTTAAAGAACTACTGAACCGATTTTAATAAAACACAGCCGAAAACCTGACCAGATTATGTAGCTGCATATAGAAAAATACTGCATGAAAATCGGTTCTGCAATTCTCGAGTGAAAAGCGCACATATGGACAGAGAGACGTTGCCTTTTATATAGATAAAGATATTTTTGGTCGCACAATAGTTTTGTAAAAGCCATATTAAAAGTAGCGTTTCGGTTCGTGAAATTTCAAACTATGGTCACGTAACGTACAATTTGATTGAAACACTGGGTAATTCGACGCATGGAAAATTATTGGCAAGGTTGAAAATGTTCTTAATGATAAGATATAAACGAGATAAATAATTATAATAATATTTATTTGACAATATATTCAGTATAACAAATACATACCTAATTTTTTGTTTATAATATAGTTAAACAGATTAAAATAAATGTAGCTTAATACAATTGTTATTTAAATTTTTATCACAGATAAAAATATACATTTACACAAAATATATGTTAGAAATAAAAGTACTGTATTGATATGATATTGTTCATACAAAGATTGTACTACAAAAGCAACTCTAAGTACAGCTTACAAGTGTTCGTATCAAAAATTTGATCAATTTTAAGTGAACAGCAGTTATTGATTGATTGAAATCTGAAAACAACCACAAAAATCGTTCTAGCCAACTATGGTTTGAAATTGTGTACACAAATATCTCGTGATGGTTGGATTTACGCTAAAAATATAATTAAGAAATATACAAAAACTAAAATATTTATTAACTAAATGACAAGTAAGGTCGAATCCAATCAAATACTGGATTGGTGAACGTATAATATTAAATTATAATATTAATTAATAAGTAAAAGCATTGTCTGCTTGGGATCGCTATCGATGACAAGTATTAAATTAAGTGAAAATAAAACGATGTCTAATTTTTAAGAAGCTCTGCCTACAAAACACCTCTAGAGGCAGTACATGTTTCCAGTTAATAAAAAATGAACAGTACCAGCCCAAGAAATTCTTGCGCAACGGGCACAGACTAATTGTGCATTTCACGAGAATCTCCATCGGTCGATCGACGAAGAACCGATAAACAAATATATATCTACTTCAAACATTTGTATGTAATTTACTAATAATGTATGTGAATTACTCGTACCAACGTACGTCCGTAGTATTTATCTTCGTTTGTTATATTTAAATATATTCACATAAACCTATATTTTATAGATGTATCCCTTCCACTGCGGCAGTGGGACGAGCGACTGAAACAGCCATATTTATTTCTCAATAACAGAACGAATAGCATCGCTTAATTTTGATATCTTCTCAGTTGAACCATATGCTTTAACTGTCACCGTCCCATTAACTTCTCCTGAAGTATATATATATTTTTCGACAAATAGGATTAAAATTTACTCGCATGCCCACTTTTGTAAGTTTAAAGTAATAAATCTGTAAGGAATAAAATAGACATTTCATATACAATTCATATTTATGTGGGATTTACAGGTTGTTTAGTAAAGCGTAACACTTAAATTTAAAAGAACTATGCTATATTAATAATTAGTATTTACAGATCTTATTTAATTTCACATCAAGATAACTTTTCACCTAACATAAATCACGCTTCAACCATCTTCATATCACACTATCTCTATCTCTCTCTTCCTTCTCTGTGCTCGCGTTCGTACTTTCAGTGTTGGCAAAATTAAATAAGATTTGTAAATACTAATTATTAATAAAGCCTAGTTCTTTAAAATTTAAGTGTTATGCTTTATTGGACAACCTGTAAATCCCACAGGAATTTTGGGGGCTCGTCCGGGATTAGATTCTACATTTATATCATCAAAAGTTATAAGTTTACTAAAACGTCAAAAGTGAAGTTGAGAGAAATTCATAATTTTTCTTATATCATATTTTTAATATCGTTTGTAGAAAAAGCATTGTTTACAACGCTTGAATAAAGTAGAACTTTACTCCCCTGAAATGATGTTTTCCTCTGCTGCGCTAAAACCATCACACGGAAGTAAAACAACTTTATTCCCTTGCTACATAAATAATTATTAATATATCGTTTATTTAGACGCCCTCTGTATTCAGGTGTTTCGATCTGGTGCCCGGCCAGGGGTAATTTGGGCTGGCACTGTACATAAGTTTTCCATAGTGTTTCTTTCTAGTACGATTTTTGGTTTCTAAAATTAGCTCGCTCATAGGCTAAGTTTTTGAAATGCAATGGACAAAAAGTATCTTTGCACTCGTTCAAAAGTATACTTGTGCAAGGTATATACACTTGTTCTCAACTTTTTGACTGTAAAGTTCAAAAATATTTTCTGTGTATTCTTCTGTCAAAAGAAAATATACAATCAAAGAATTAAAGGTATTTTTTTTTCTTTACCACTACCAATATTTTAAAATATACAGACTGCTCTAAAATACAATTGGCTCTAGAATTAACAGCAAAATTAGATCTTTTTTTCTAACAAAACCTATGGCACACCGTTTCAACATTTATTATTAAAATTTAAAAAGATATAATTATGTTTTGTTAAAATTTAAACTATTTCTCTTAAGGATGGTTTCCAATAGATGTAGACGTAGAATTTAGAAGTGTAGCGCAGAACGCAGATTCAGTTGCCAATAAACTTAGAATATCGTGTAAAAACTCTTTAAATTAACCTCTTTGTAAAAGAAGTTTCTTAAAAAGTATAAAATAACAGGTATTCACCAAATTGTTTAGACGATGATTTAGCAATACAAGCAATTTTGATTGCTACTGTAATGCTAGTTATTCGTAAACACAGAATATCTAAAGCACGATGGTAGCTTAGACCAACTTTGCAACCAGAGCCGACAATAGGGGATACGCATAAAATTTATATTTCCTTAAAACTACATTTTTTTTGATATTTTAATGTTAGTTATGTCACCTAACACAACAAAAATCACATTTTAATTAATATTATAGCCAAATTTTTTAATTAAAATATTGTAAATTTGAAATAAGCCGACCACGCCGCGAAGGTTGCCGAGTAGATACGACTGAGACTGTAAGAGTTTGACGTCACAGATACAGACAAAACATAATGTTTACGTGTTTATATTGCATTTGTTATTAAAATAATTTATAAAATATATGTACTCACATTAAAATGGTCTTCACAAACATAAAGTTTACTTTTTTCTGAAATATCGGTTTTATTTCGCCTCATAGCTTTTCTGTTGTTTTTCGTCATCAGGTAATGATATAAATTATTTTTTTGGATTTCTAATTGAACTATTTGTGCACATTGGTACTAAACAATATTTTCGACTATGTTTCGAAGTACTGGGGCCTGGATCTTCCATATTTTATATATTTTAATATAAAATTTAATTCGGTAAACATGTATAAATTGTTTTTATAGAATTAAACTTTATTTTAATTAAAATCACTCTAACTTTACATAACCTATAAAAGTTATACAAACAAATAAGTTCAGAACAGACTATGTACGCTGGGTAGACTAGTAGTGTCATGTGTCAGTTAGGAGGGTATGACGTCACACGCCGTTTTCGCGCGCTACATACATTTATGATTTTTTTAAGCCTTCAAATTAAAAAAAATAAAATAAAAACTGTTTTTTATGTTTATATGCAACAAGAGGAATATAATAAAAAAAATTAAAAAAATCATGCCTATCCCCTATTGGTGTCAGCCCCCGTGTGTAAACATCCATAAGACCGGTATTCCTAGAATCGAACCCAAATGTAGCCCGTGCGCAAGCTTCATCGTCGGTCATAAAACCGCCCTCTACTAGTAGGATTCTATAGAATCGACTCCAAATTCTGCCCATTTTTAACGTCGCCGCGTGCCTATATTCAGACCTTGTAACGACGAAGAGTTTCCACATTTAGTACGAGTTTTCTTTCCAAATTCATTATTAAACAATAATCTAATCTACCCACGGCAATTATTTATTTCCCTTATTTCAATACCTTTTACCCAACAAATGTTGACCGATTCTATCTATCTACATACTTACCAGACGTCCGTTATTAGTACGGAAAGTCCGTATTTTGAAGGTCTTGTTCGGTAATTTTTATTCATTTTCCCCGTGTTTTTCTCTTTTTTATAACGTATTTTATGATTGCAAAATCTGGTAACCCTATACATACGACATATTGGTATATGTCTTGTCTTTTTATATCATTATTTCTTATTGGGCAGACGTGAAATAAAAATATCAATTGTTGAATATCAATATTCAACGTTTCTACGTCCATCTACGTCTGGCTATAAAGCTTTTTAAATTTTAATGATAAATGGTGAAAAGGCGTGCCAAGAAACGTAAATTGTACACAGCTTAAATGTTTTATATGTAAGATTAAATTTTGTGTCTATTGTCCATTTTATGTGATTACATTTTTTATTAAATTACTTATTTAATCGTTGAGCCCGTCACTATCTCTGGTGCTATTTTATTAAATACAGTTGAAATATTAGTAAATTTTGAATAAACTTAATATCTAGTGTATAATAGTTTTAATTTTTAGTACAAACCCATTTAACGAAAGTCGTGATAAAGGTGTAACCTGAAATTTGTACTTTGTTCCATGTTTCTTGGCTTTGCGTCACACTACTGGCAAATAAATGTCAATAATTATAATGCATAGGACAATTTCTCTGTAATCTTAAATGTAATAGAAAGCGCACATGCTGCAATTTTAATGCCGGAATTTTAGAACAGACCGTATATTGGTTAAATCTGCTGTTTTAAAACATTTCTTTGATCAATATTGTTCAATAACTTTGATCAATTTTACAAATCTTTGAATGCACTATTCTCTACACATATAAAGTATCTTTTTAGGGTTTTGTAGGTATGACCAAAAAACCCTTATACCGTCATTTTGTCGTCTGTCTGTCTGTCTGTCTGTCTGTCTGTCTGTCTGTCTGTCTGTCTGTTCGGTAAAAATTGTAGTCAAACGGCTAAACCTAGAGAGTTGAAATTTGGCATGATTGTACAACTTTTTGACCCGCACATAGGAAAAATACTAAAACATCTAAAAAACATATCCCCCTAAAAATATAAACAAATATGTGCTCATCGAAAAAAAAAATATTTTTTTTTAATTCTGAGTAGGGTATCAAATGAAAGCCCTTAGTACGTGGATTAACGATCAAAATTTTATTTTTGCAAAATAAAGTATTTTGACGAGATTTTTGCAAAATTGTGCAAAAAAATTTTTGTCCCACACCCTGTAGCCCAGATGGATTAAACTAAAAATGTGAAAAAATTCTAAGTAATGTATATTGGTGTGAACCGGAATAGTACAACAGGAATTTTTGATCAGATTATGTTTTCGGAAAATAATACATTTTTTGTGTTTTTAACCAAAATATGTTAAATATTTAATTCGCTATGTAACCAAGTTCAGACGTCAGCGCTGATAGCGATGTGTGTTTAGTCATTGGTTTTCTAATTTGCTAAACACAGTTAACTTGCAAACTAGAGTTCGAATCCTGTCAATTTTAATTTTTTTTTTTTTTTGCAATTTTCTTTTGTTTAAATTATTTAATATTAAAAATTAAAAAATTTAACAGTAAAAATTCTAGCTATATTTTGGCAAATGTTGCATATAATTTTTAAAAGCGTAAATTTAATAACCAGTGGGAAGTGTTGAAATTATAATTTAATTCTGTTTGATGTATACGAAATCAGAGGGCGTGGCTAATGATTTAAGCAACCAATAGAAGCCATAGGCGCAATTTTCAAAATCTTAATGAACCTTGCTATGTAAAAAAAATACTGCACATATTTAGAAACTTAAATAATGGTATTAGGCATTCGAATTAAAATTCATAAAAAAATATTTTGACATAAAATTTGTTTTGGCATCCCAAATAATCATCATTCAGTTATTAAATACCTGCAAAACCCTGCAATGTGTGAAAATTCACACTTCACATCAATTTTTTAAAAAGACACATACTCTTATATTTTTGTAGTTTTTAAAATAAAATATTAAATAAAAATTTTCAGTATAAAAAATTTAGGAATCTGATCAGCGTTTGGCATTAGTACATTAATTAGCATTTAATTTGGGGGGGGGATAAGGGTTAATAATACAGTTATATATTTACATTTTCTTAAAATAAAGTTAAAAGATTGTTAATACTCAGTGCGCTTATTAAAAAGACTCATTAGTGATACTTTTTCTTCACAAGAGGCCGTTATAAGATAAATCGGTTCTCTTTGGAACTTCCCTTAAAAATGAAGGAAAAAATTGTACCTTAATATTACAATCCTAATTATCCGGGCCATTTGTTAGTTTTTTTTTATTTATTTTTAACTGTATTATTTCCCAGAATTCATGTAAACATATTTTAATTTTAAAAATTCCTATTTTTTTGGGCCTACCTAACTGTATCTGTTCCCATTTACAACTTTCTTACAAATATCTTAATTTCTGCACTTTGGTTTAGCTAGCCAGTATAATACAGGTTCAAGCTTCTATACAAGGTTGCTTTAATTGGACATATTATCAAAATTTGACGTATGCGTTACAGCCGCAATAAAAGTATAAGTAAATCAGAGCCCATTCAGTACTAGAAAAGGTCGGGCAGGGGGCAGGACTTATTTGCTCCCGTGCGCAGAATCCAAATTTCGTTAATAATGTCATCAACAATTAGACTTCGTTCAACATAAGAAAAACAGGGGCGGATGTTAGCGGTTCCCGTGCGCAGAAACCAAATTTCGTCCATTACATTATCAACAGTTAATTTAACACATTTCAGTGTGTCACTTGCTTTTATTTGTTTTTGATTACGCGTATTTTGCGATGTTGTTTGATTATTTCCGTTCGTCCGTTTCGTATACCGTGTACTAAAATGAGTACAACTGTATTTGAAATACATGATTTTGTTTGTTTGATATCCACAACAATTGTTTAAAACCCTTAAGTACGACAATGTATCAGGATAATTCCGTGACGCCCCAAGTCAAAACATTGGTCTAACTAACACAGTTTGAGGAATATTGGAATATTTTCGCGGTGCCCCAGGGCGCCGCACTGTTGGGAATCGCTGTGATATCCTGTGTATTCCTTAGGTTGCGGTTACAGTGGAAGCGTGTTCACCCGAAGCACATTTGTACTTCTACACGCTTGAATCAGTCGACCGAATGCGGCTGAGTACGAGCATAGTTTCTCGCAATTGATAAGCTGCTACAGTAACCAACATGTGTACTTCTACACGCGTGAATCAGTCGATTACGCGCGACTTACAGTTCGGGCGAACACGCTTCCACTGTAACCGCAGCTTTATGTTGAACGTAGTCTACTTATAAGTCACTTCAGTGGTTTAGCTGTTTACTCGTGCAGGATTGATAACGGCCCTTGCCTTTTTTAATACCGAACAGAGTTTAGCCCATTAAGAACTAGAGCACACGAATGATTGCGGTTCTTCAGTCGCCTTGAATTAGGGTTGTCCTTGTTTACCGAGATTGTCCCGATTTCAGGCCTTGGGACCCGACTAGATTTTTCGGGACCGTCCGATAAGCCGGTTTATCAACAACACACTGAATATTATAAAATAATTCTTACTTTTTCGTTTTCTACCAACGATTAATAGTTAATAGTTTTGTGTTTTTTTAATGTTAGATTGTTTTAGTTCTTAATACATACTTATGCACCTATTATTTATATTTAAGAATCACGAACTGGCAATTAACAGTACAATTGTAAGATTTTTGTAGATTCCAAGCCAGAAAATGCATGAATAATAAACTATCTATCTACATACGTATTTATGTATACGTATTGTAGTACTTTCGACAATGAATTTAGCGACTAAAAATTACCGTATTTTTCGGACCATGAGACGCACTCCAAATTTATGAGACAATTTTTAGAAAAAATATTTATTATTACGATAACTTGTACCAGCACCATTCTGTTCATCTTCACTCTCTGTACTATCGCTTGCGCGTGTAAAATTGCGTTTGTCTGTTTTATTAACACATTCAAATCACATGCGCCCCAACACTAAAAAAAAAAACCTTTCAGACCTTTGAAGAAAGCGTCTGTGTGTAAAGGCCGCTTACAACCACGTGCTAAAACAAAAAAAACAGGGCGTGCGCGCTACCTCTTAAACACTTTGCAGTCAGAGCTATGCTGAATGTCAGTCAACGATCTCTTGCTTCAGGTTAAAAGTTGAAAGGTTGCTAAAGGAAGCTTAAATAATAACTTACGATTTCAGCTTTCGGCGCCTTTCTTGCCTCAGGTACTAAAATGGTTCAGCATGACTCTGACAGAAATACAAATATGAATTCTTAATTAGACACAGGTCTTAAAAGAGACCATATATTCCATAAAATTTTCTAAAACAAATGCCAAAAAAATATTCCAAGTAATAATAGTATAAATAAAAGTTACTCGGCTTTTTGGACAAAAGTATTTATTTTAGAAAGACGACGTTTCGCTAATTAGCTTCTTCAGGTGCTGTAAATTATTATGCATATGCAGTTTACAAATACAATAAATGTTCATTTTTAGCACGTAAAATTAAATTAATGAAAATAAGTGGCGGTTTTCAAAAGAAGGCAATAGACGCCCCATTCTTCGCCCGGCCCCTGGGAAAACAATAATTTCACCCTACCTCCGGAAAACAATTATTACGAGCCAGTGGCGCACTCAAGATTTTTTTTTGGGGCCTGGAAGGCAAAATTATTTAAATTATGAATAATGTTCTTTTAAATTTCAAGTGATGATCTAAAAAAAGGTTCTCGCTCCTGAAATACAAGTGATGATCTAAAAAAGGTCCTTACTTCTAAAATACAAGTCATGACCTAAAAAAAGGGCCTCACTTCTGAAATCCAAGTGATGAACTAAAAAAAACCTACCGATAAAGAAATTAAGCAACAAAATCACATATAATAAAATTCGATAGTGAGCCTGCACACTGTCCGGGCCCCGGTAAATTGTCCTGCTTCCTCCGTTTCTTGAAACCCCGCTTCCTCAAACAAAAATTAAAAATAAACACGCAAATTTTAAATTAATTCGAAGCAAATATTCATTTATTTATTTATTTAAAATAAAATATTCGTATTCGTATAATTTATAGTACGAATATAAATGCACTATTAAAATATTTATTAAGTAATAAAAAGCTTAGAAGTGAGGAAGCTTTTAAAAGTTAGGCACAGAAGGCCTCAATTTTATATCCACAGACCGTTGAGCAAATATAAGATACATACAAGGTACGTCTTACCACTGGACTGGTCCGTCACGGAAAGTGGGAGTCAGGCATGTCATTCCCTTACTACTCAAAATGTATTACCACTGCTCGCTTGCATCCCCACTTCTTACCTGAATGTTACGTAAAAAACGATTCTGGACTTTTATAAATAGGTAAATAATAACAAGTTATTTTATTTAAACATTGTATATAAGTGTATCATAATTTACAGCACCTGAAGAAGCTAACTATATATTAGCGAAACGTTGTGTTTCTAAAATAAATACTTTTGTACAAAAATCCAGTGATTTCCATTTATACACCATATTACATTGGACGTCATCTATTTTACTTATATAATAATAATAATACTAATAAATGTATGGTTCTGAGATTTGTATTTTTATTTTAATTCGTCTTTTCTGTCGTAATTGTTGTAATAATCTCACAAATTGTCAAATAAATGATAATATGTTCAATAATTTTGTATCCCTTGTATTTAATAAAGATAAAGTATAATTTTACCACACCTCACATTTGTTTTTAGGATTCATAAGACTTCCCAAAGGACATTTAAATTCCGCGCTAAATTCTTTTAAGTTACTCAAACTACCAATGACTCGATATTTAGCTGGACTATGTGGATCTTTTTCAATTTGTAAATTGGTGGCCTCTTGAGTTACTGTTGAACACCAGACCTGAGCGAATGAAACGAAGAATAATTTACGATGGGATAAAAACGGAAGTCCTGGTAATGGAGGAAGAAGGCCATTTTTCTTCTCGTTTTCTACGAAAGCATGGTAGGCTGCCTTTAAACCACCATTATCAGCAATATTCTCACCTAGGGTCTGCTTGCCGTTAATACTTCTATTATTTATCTTGTAGTTTGCTGCAAACAATAATTAATTTTATAAGTTATTCTGGACAAATACGATAATCAATAAAAAGGATCCTAACGGAATCACTCTTCTACAGATAGAAATGCAATTTCTATTGGTTCTTATCATGTGGGATTTCCTAATCCCTTCGTGAGAAGGGATTAGGTGATTCTATACCTAGTATACTGTCTAACCCGTTCATCAAAATATGCTCCTTAATTTCTGAATTCCAAACTTCCATTAAACTAAACGTCTAACATCCTCACATCATCCTCGTATTGCTAAGCGCTGGCGGACTGGCTTTAAGCCGAAGCCAACTAATTGAAAAGAAGAAGAAAATAGTTATCGAACGGACAATGAGACTGACGTATTGAATTTACTGATTGGTATTGACATTTATTCAGCAAATAAAGTTCCAGATAACCTTATCTGTCAGATAGTTACCTAGAGGTTTTCTTGAAGGTGGAAAGATCGGGTCTTAATAAAATATTTTGTGGAATATTACAAGTATGTTATTTGCTATTTATTCATCATGTTCCATCTAGAGTTAAAAGCTTCATCTATTATTTATACTTACAATATTGTTTCTCTACACATTCAGTCCTTTGTTTAAATTTATCTATAGTTTGATTATTCCACCATTGGTGTAGATTTCCTTCCTTGTCATATTCTCTTCCCTGGTCATCAAAGGCATGGGTTAATTCATGTCCCATCACTACGCCCATGGCTCCAAAATTCAGACTGGGAGGATATTTGGGTTCGTAGAACGGGGATTGTAGAATACCCGCTGGAAACACCATTTGGTTTTTGGTAGGGGTATAGTAAGCATTTACAGTTGGTGGAGTCATGCCCCATCTGAAAAAATTATATGGAGAAATATTTTTTCTGATACATCGCGAAAAAATGCCCAAAATATTTTCAAATAAGCATGAAAAATACCCCCCACCCCCTCGGTTTAAAAAGGCGGTATGATAATTTAAAATTTAGTACAGAGAGTGTATTAAGTTGGGACTACATTAGCGCACCGAGCCTTTAATGTATTGCGTAAGGTAATTCTCGCTTGAAATCTACGTGTCGCGAATGTACTGCAATCTTCCTGTGAACCGTCCGAAAGTAGAGCATGCTATGTGCATAAACAAAAAAATAAAATTTTATTTAGGAAGTATTCTGTATACATTTGAGGATCGGTTCGCCAATTCAAACCCAGCTTTACATTTCTCACAATGCGGAAAATGTTTGAATGATTAAATTTACAACAAATGAAAACGAATTACAAAAGTACGTGCTGTACTAGCGTACCCAAAATATGAATTTTAGACGATCTTTTGTTGGTCTGTCTATAGTTTGTCTATGTAGAGCACGTGTCACGAATTATTCTAGTTTTTGTTGTATGACCAACCTTAAAGTTATTGACCATTGTTTAAAGAAAATTTAGAAGAAAAAAAATCTAGACAAGTACATGAAATATTTCAAACAGTTTGAAGTGTAGTTATATATTTGAAACCGCCCACTATACACAGTATGGTCCACAAATTTTAGAATAAAAATTATAATAAATAAAAAGCAAGAGACAGAAAAAATATGTATTTCATAAAATATATGATTCATTCGCATTAATAAAATATGCCATCCTATAGTTTTTAGAGACCCGTAAAAAATAACTTTGTTTGATGGTCTTTAATTTGCCAGTAGATAAACAGGGCCGATTCCCGACCTCCAGTTCAAGCTTTGTTCGCTAGAGTGTAGTCGGCACCTCAACTTATGCAGCCAAGTGTACGGCACGGTATTGTGGGTTGCCTCAGCGCCTTAACTTATGCAGCCAAGCATACGGCACGGTATTGCCTGACATGGTAGGCGCATGGCCGTGTGACAGGTGACGCATGACCGTGTGACAGGTGTCGCCGCCACACTCTAGCAGACAAACCTTGAACTTGTGGTCGGGAATCGGCCCTGTTTATCCCTACTAACTACTTTCGTTTTGGAAACCTAAAATTATCGAGTAGCCCATTGGCTAAAATCTACCCTTTACATTCGCGCTTTTTTTATGCGTGTGTTTTTAGCTATAAATCGTTTACTAGATCTATGAGAGTAGAGTAAAGTCTGTTCTACAATATACTTTTCTACTTAGCAATACGGTTTTTTTTGTGTAGTACTAACGTACAAAGTATAATCTGAAATACAATACTTCCTTCAAACTTTCAATGCTATCCAACATCCAACTTAACTTCTGAAACTACCTCCAATCAGATTTTGTTTGAAATTTCAACACTTTTTCAGACGTACCAACTTTACGTTTATTTTTATGCTGTACTGTTATACTTTTTCTGACACTTTTAATAATTCAGATTGAGATTTGGTCTTGTAAATAAAAAATATACTGGCTAATAGTTACTATAATTAAATATAAACTAGCATAATTCAACGATATTTATAAATTGGTTATTATAACCAAACTTTTATCACTTCAGATTGTGAAGTTGGTAGTGTGAAATAACATAAGACAGAAGGTATGTTATATATATATATATATATATATATATATATATATGTTCTACTTTGATAAAACGAATGTTTTGTTTTTCTATTTCGTGTTTTTCATTTTTTTTTTTATAAATTTTGTCTTAAAACTTATGGATCGCACTGTGTTTAAGCTAATTGTAATAATTCTAAAGGTTTTTTTAGAAATAATAATAAAATGGATTCCGCTAAATAAGAACAAACTACTTTTGTGCAAAATAAAGTTATGTGCATTTATAAAATAATGGGTTCAACCTTGAGTAGTCTTGTTCCAACTTACGATTCCAAATCAGTCCTGAAATCAGAGAAAGTAGCGTAATTAAAACTGCAGAATTTGTTTTACTGGGGTCTCTATTATCCAACAAATTCTAAAATTTACTTGGCGCTACGTTGTCGGATTCCAGAACCGTATCTTCTTGGTGCTTTTCTTTATACTTTAAAAAATGGACCTTTTTCAATCTAACAACCATGTTGTCATTTAAAAAATCTATTAACTTTTAATAATAAACTAAATCAAATTTGTTCTTGATCTGTTATTTAATTAAAAGAAAAGTAAAATATTCAGTTTTTTTCTAGCCAAAAACAGAGTTTCTAAAAACTGAACATCTGCGATCATTTTAGAGTTAGATAAACTACTCGCGGAAAACCATTTAAAAATTGGAGAATACAATTATTAAAAATAATAAAATGGGAAAATATTCCAGGCTTTGAATTCATATTGTTGCTATCAGATTCGGATTTGCTTCATTCATGCCATTAGGAAGAAAATATTTCTGAATCTCTATCCACAAAACATTTACTAAAGAAGTGACATTTACATACACTATGAACTCGCCGGAAATTAAAAACCGTTATAATATATCTTAACAAAACCAGTTAAATTTTAACCAATATAAATTTCCGTTTTCAGTTCTGGTTATGAGCAATGCGGTCAACATGCTGAAAATTTTTGTAAGTTTTCGTTGGCTGGCAATGTATGCGTTCTTTTAGAGTTTGTTTTATTTTATTTATTTATTTATTATTATTATTATTTTTTTTTTTTTTTTTCACCTGAACTGATCTATTTTAATGCTTAACAGCGACTTTGGACTATTTGGTTTTTACACGTTTCAGATGATTATAAGACGGTTTCCGCAAAAAAACAATTTTTGTCTGTCTGTCTGTCTATTTGTTTTGTCCGAGATGCACGAAAACCGGCTGGACATATTTTAACGAAATTTAGTATGATGATAGAGTAGAACCAGTATTCAGACACAGGCTACATGGCATTTCAAAATTTGTATTCTAAAGGGCTGTTTCGGGGTTAAAACTGTTACTTAACGGAAATATCTTTACAACAAAAATTGTTAATAATACGAAAACAAATATTATTTGTTGGTTTTTTTCAATTAGATGAACATTTGGAAACTTAAGTAGGGACACAAGAAATATTTTTTTTGAAATATCTCCATTACTGTTGACTTAACAGCAAAAACGTATATAACAAACATTTTTTATAATGAGAAAACAAATCTATTCTGATCTATACATTTTTTCAATTGGATGAATATTGGGAGATTTACGGGGGGGGACCCTAAAACAAATTTTTTGACATCTCCCTTAGTGTTGACTTAACAGCAAAAACGTACTTATATGAAAAACATTGTTTATAATAAGAAAACAAATCTATTCTGTTGAATACATTTTTTCAATTTTCTGAATATTTGGGGAGTTGGTGTACCCCCCCCCCCCCAAAACTAAAATATTGAAATATTTCACTCAGCATAGGGAGCGCTTCCTATGCATTTGAAATATTTCACTTATTTACTTACTAGCAAAGTATATATAATAAAAGTAATTTAGACTGAAGAAACGATTCTTTTTTGTTCAATGCAGTTTTTAATAAGATTAATATTTGAGGGGTCATGGGGAGCGCTACCTATACACTTGAATTATTTCAGTTATCATAAGTACTTATCAATAAAAATGTATTTAACAAAAACCGTATGATGTACGGAAATGTCACCTACTCATTAATATAAAAGTTATAAAACGTTTATTTTTATTGCATTTTAACATATGAAAAAGGTCCATAATAATCACGATAGTATTTTAGAATTGTTTTTACAATAAAAATGACCTAATAATGAGAAAATAGGATTTGCTTAGCTTATCAAAAGACGCAGCCTATTTTGTTTTCGATAAACTAATCTAACCCAAAAATTAGCACAATTAATATAAAAAGAAAATTGAAGTTTACCGTTTAGTGAACTTTTGTAGCACGTATTATGTATAATGAGTTAATAAGAGATTAAAAAAGAAATTAAATAAGTGTTTTTCTAACATTATGTGCTAACTTCAATGTTCTTTCAGATTTTCCGAGGGATGTCAACAATATTTAATACACAGTAAAGATTATAAATAATAAATACGAAAAGAAAGTTAATTTTATTGCTGAATAGTGAAAAAATAAATACAAAATTGATGTAAAGTGTGAATTTTCACACATTTCCGGGTCTTGTAGGTATTTAGTAAATTAACAAATTGTGGATACATATTAAAAAATCATAAATTTCGATAAACTTTACAATAATAAGCCACGTGCTTTCATCGAAAGAAAACAACCATACTGAAGAGGCGCTTTTATCAACACCCAGCTACAGCTATCCAGTTTTAGTCAGTCAGATAAATATTGCAAGCACATTATTGTAAAAATTTCGTTAACTTTCGAAATAATTCTCAGATAAAAAATTCTTGAGTACTATTCTGGTTCACATAAATACAGACAAATAGACCGACAAACACATGAGTGACGTTATAAGGGGTTTTTGGTCATACCTACAAAACTCTAAAAATAACGGTAATAATATAATTAGTATTATTTTGTATTTCATTGATCGTCCCTCGAAATAGGTAAGAAATTTTGGGACACTGGCTAATTTATATTAGAATTATGAAACACAAGCTTTCGTCAGTATCACGAAATATTGATTTTCATATTTAAATATTACTTTAAATAAATTTAAACTTACCTAGTCTTGTTCACTGGTTCATCCAGTTTCTCCAAATTTTTCCTCAGATTGTATTTACTTAACTTAATGTTGTTGTAGAAATATTCATTAGTCTTAACCTGTAAATAAAAATTTAATGAGATACTGGTAGGTATGCAACCCACTATACATATATGTTTTGCAATTAATATACAAACTCGGAAGAATGCAGGAAAAAGAAAAAATCAGTTAAGACGTCTTTAGAACAACGGAAGAAAAGAACAGATGATAAAAACGAATATCTACTAAAAGAAATAAAGGAATACAGAGAAATGTGTAAAATCAATAAACATAACAAATAGAGGCAAGAAGAATTAGAAATACAGGAAATCAAGACCGATACAAAATCATGGAAGCCAATGGCGGATCTACATACGGGCTAATAGGGCTTAAGCCCTGGGCCCCGGATCCGCAAGGGGCCCCCAACCTCTCGGACAGATACCTTTTTTTTTTGCTCTTCACTTAGATTTGGGAGATGAGGACCTTTTTTTTTAGCTCTTCACTTAGATCTGGGAGGTGAGGACCTTTTTTTTAGCTCTTCAATTAGATCTGGGAGGTGAGGACCTTTTTTTTGCTCTTCACTTAGATTTGGGAGGCGAGGAACTTTTTTTTTTGCTCTTCACTTAGATCTGGGAGGTGAGGACCTTTTTTTTTAGCTCTTCACTTAGATTTGGGAGATGAGGACCTTTTTTTTTAGCTCTTCACTTAGATCTGGGAGGTGAGGACCTTTTTTTGCTCTTCACTTAGATTTGGGAGGTGAGGAACTTTTTTTTTTGCTCTTTACTTATATTTGGGAGGTGAGGAACTTTTTTTTTGCTCTTCACTTAGATTTGGGAGGTGAGGAACTTTTTTTTTTGCTCTTCACTTAGATTTGGGAGGTGAGGAACTTTTTTTTTGCTCTTCACTTATAAAGAATATTCAACATAAGTGAAGAGCATGTGTAGAGCCCCTTGGCATTTTTAAGCCCTGGGCTCCCAAAAAGCTAGATCCGCCACTGATGGAAGCACATCAATAAAGATAGAAGAAACAAAGTTGATATGTCGCAACATATAAAGATTGAAGAGTGAAAAAGACACTTCTGTCAACTATTGAGAAGAACAAACAAAAACGGTTCTAGAATTAGGGGAGGTAGGGGTGAGCTGTCATTATAAAATGTCATTTTCATTATAACTTGTTTGTTAACGTTTTTGTGTCATTCTTAATACAAGTTTTTGAATATATTAGTTATATACTTGATTTTTCATGTCACTTTTTCCGTTTGACATTTATATTTTGGCTACCAATATGAATCATGAAATAACCATAGAACTCATTATAACTTACAATCAAAATCTCGTTTAGTTCCGCTTGAACATAACAAACAGAACTTACAGAAAAAGATAAAAATGGATATGTGTAAATACAAAAAATCTTGACTGCTTCATCGTATTAATCTGTTAATACAAGTAGTGTTAATCAAATTATAAACTGGGGAGTTTTCGTTGCTGAACTATAAAGAAAATATTGTTTCCGTTCGAAATCAAAAATCCAAAAAGATTTTGTTAGTTTATGAGTTTGCCGAGGTAACGAAGTTGAGATTTTTTTTTTATGTTTTTTTTTTTATTTAACAATCACAAATATACTCATTTTTAGGTTTTTTTAGGGGGAATTAATTTTTTTTGTCTTCTAAGTAACGCTAAAAACTGAAAAATCATTTTAAAAATAAAAACTCAACGTCATTACCTCGGCAAACTCATAAACTAACAAAATCTTTTTGGATTTTTGATTTCAGATGATCCAGTGACGAGTTATGCTGGTCACCGCAAAATCAAATTTTTTTCCCGGAGTCTGAGAAGATTTGCCACAGCTGGCTCATTTCGCCATATTTTGCCTTCAAAATTTTTTTGTATCTTCTTCAAAACATACTTTATATATGTACTTAGTTTGAAAATGAATAAATTTAACCATAGATTTGAAAAAAAATCACAAAAATATGCTTAAAATGTGGTTATCAGACCCTACCCCCCCCTTAAGCCCAACTTTGTTTTCCATATACGTTTCAGATTTAGAAGAAGTTTTTCAAAGAGAGCAAACAAGAGGACTGGCAGTGGGCACCACAAAATTAATTTCTCTGTTGTATACAGACGATATTGCTATTGTAGCAAAAAAACAGAAAAACAAATGAAAAAGTTTGAGTTCATGTAATTGCATTATTAAATTTGCATTATAAATTTATAAAGACTTAATACCTCGAGTTTTTCGTATTTCTTATCCAATTCACTTGGGTTCAAAATAAAATCTGGGAATCCAATCATATCAGATATAGCATCAGCTTTAATGATTGCAGCTTGTCTGGTTTCTTCGTCCATCCATTTCAAATTCTTCAGATTTCTCTTGAAGGCTTCTCTAACATCGTTGATCATGGTTTCAGCTTGTTGTTTTGAGTCACCATGGAACACCTACATAAATTTATTTGAAATATGACATAATCTTACTTGTTTATTTATGGGTTAGATTTTAAGTGATAGTTAAATAAATAATATAATTACCTCTCTGACGAACATAGCCCCAATAGCAAATCCAATCATGTTGTTGGTATCTGTAATGCAATATCTCCAGGGTTCTTCACCACCTTCCGATCCGATAAGTGCTTTTCTTAGTCCCTTATAGGCATCTCTGAAAGCTTTGCTCAAGCAAGCAGTCAAGCTTCGCACCATTTGCCAGACAAGGTAATTGTTTAAAATACTGCAACACAAAATTAGATAGACGTTGATCATTGTAATTCAGGGATGTTAGTTAGAACTATAAGAAATCAAAAACTTGGTACTCCGCGAGCGTTTACCCGTGCTCCGCGATCTACTAGTGTTGTTTATATATATATATATACAGCAATGATAGTGCTCCGCGACGAATTCTTCTCGTGAAAAGTGCTCCGCGGCTCAAGCAGTTTGGGAAACTCTGATCTAATCTAACCAATTTCGGCGCTTTCATACCTGAGGTGCTTGGAGCGATCGTTCCATTGCTCCATGTCACCGCATGGCCCTGATCTTTCCCAAAGCGCCAAAAACTCTCGCTAAGCCATTATAAGTTCCCTCTTTAATCAACTATTAACTTACATTTTCTTTTCATCAGTAGTCTGGTATTCTTTTAACAGTACAGTCAATTTCTTCAAATATTCTGGAGCATAAACAACGACATTCTCTTTCCATGTTATTTTTCTGTTCACCAATCTCATCGCATCATCAAAATATTCTCGCCAGTCTATCTGTTGATAGAATTAACATCAGATTTCTTGAATTAAAAAATAAAGGAGAAAAAGTAGATTGCATAATAAGGAAATAGGAAATAGGTTAGACATATGTTGCGGGTTGTGGTTTAAGAAAAAAAAAAAAAATGTTGAAGTAAAATCTAAGATAGGATTTCATTTATATATCAGAAAATGTACAGTTTATTCAATATTTTTTCTTGAGAAAGATGACTCAAGAAATATCACTCTAATCAGAACAATGACGTGATTTATATCAATATTATATGATAAGAGTTTTGATAACTCACTGTAAATAATTATTTGAACAAAAATTTCCTGGTAATTGAATCGTAAAAAAATTAATACAATAAACTCGTCTCAAGTCGGTCATTTGTCAACAAAAAAAGGTTGACTTAGACAGAGATTTCTATAACATACTAAATACCTATGTATTATGAACAGATTTAAAAATTATGAAATTACTTAAATGTCATTACCTAGTGGCTTTAAAAAATGTTTTAAAGATGGGTTGGAAGCTGTTTTTTTCTCGAAATAAAAAAACGTCAAGAACATTTATCAGGGACAATTTTATCAAGTTCTAGCCCACCGCGTAAAATCTTTAATGCAGACTGTATTTCAAAATATTTCGGTGGAGAAATTCTTAGATCCATGCTAGATTAAACAACAATACACTAGCAATTTTGCAACCGTCCGTTTTAAGGGAACCGAATCGAAGAGTTTCTACGTAAGCGAAAGGGTACACCAAGATTGATATTATCGCCCCTACTCTTTAATATATATGGCGAGTGAGGCGAGACAAGGAGAACTACGATGTAGGAGTTTTAATTCAACGGTTGAAAGATCAAAGATCAATAATCTAAGGTACACCGACGAAACCGTTTTACTAGCCAAGTCAGAAGAAAAATTAGAAGTATTGGTCAATAAGTTGGCTTTAGAGAACAGACAGCTTAGTAATGGGGAGATTATGAAGTGACCAAGGCAAATAAGGTCATTCACTCTCTCCAAAAATCGTTCCCGGTGGAAAAATATTGTGATTATAGCGGTCACCTCATCCATTCCAAAGGAGTCGGATTAGAAGAAAAAGCTATATTTACCTTCACTTGATTTAAAATTTACCTCAGACCGAACACTTTCAAAATGTTAGGTTCACTCAAAACAACAGCCATTGAAACTTTGGACGCCTGGGAAAAGCAGCTAATAAAATAAGAGGTCGACTTGGACAGAGAATATTCTATAAAATGTATTACCCTATGAGTACTAAAATAGTACAATTAAGAGGACATTTTGTCTTAGAAAAAAGCATTTAAGCATATTTAATGTTGCAAATGCTAAGCCACAAAAAATATACTTAGAGGAAGGTCCAAGTTAGGGAAAGGTTGACTTAGAGATAGTTGATTGTACTTACAAAAGGCGCGATGTCTTTTAAATCACTAACACTCATCAGATGATATAAAGTCTCTTCATCTCTTCTATCTTCAGTTGGGGTGGTAATTTCTGCTAATTTCGTTTCAAAATCTATCACAGCTTCCATTTGTTCTTTTGATGTGTTTTTCTCACCCCCTAATAGTACGCCAACTTTGGTCATATAATCAAGGTACGCAGCTAATACTTTGGCATGTGCTGTTTTGTTAAGATAATTATCACGGGTTGGAAGAGTGAGACCACTTTGATCAATCTGAATAATATGGCGGCTGGAATTTTTATCATCTTCACCAACAGCCCAAGAGAATAAACCTCCCATGTTATACCTTTAAAAGAAAAGAATGTTATGTCCAAAGAAAAACACGAGGAAATTTGATTCAATAAGGGCAATTAATTTATTTCTTAAATTACAAAAGCGAAATAAAAACTAAAGTAGTGTCACTTTTCAATATAGCCACCTAGCTTATCAACACAAGTCCACACACCAATCTACAAGCTTTCGAATATCTTCTGCAAATAGATTCATTGGTTACTGATGTACCGCATTTTTAACTTCATCTTCATCATCATTATCAAGAGCGTGGACAAATTGTCAATAATGAACGTTATTGCGATAAGAGCAGGGGTGTCGAGAGATGGGAGAAGCCGGTACAAATTACCAGAACCTCAGAAAATGGCAGGAACTTTCTACAAATCACTATATTTTATTATTAGCGATTCCATTGTGGCGTTTCTATCGATAGCTTCAGCGTGGATAATGGGCAATGGACAATTACAGAAAAAATAATCATATCTATCTACGTGCAGTTTTTTATTTATCATCGTGTCTGTAATTATCTTTTTCCGAGGCCTGGGCCTGGAATTATAGTTTTACCAGGGACCGACCCTACTCTCAACGCCCCTGGAGATGCTTACAGAGAAGTTAAAGCCTTCCAGCCACACTAAACAAAGAGGAATATTGTCGAAAGGCGTATTTTTGCATTGCGTTAACGCACGAATCCATACTGCAGCTAAAACGGCGGACATCATTAATAAACTGAATTTCAAGTTGCTTTCTCATTCTCCAGTCCAGACTTGGTCCCGTTTGATAACCATTTTTTCGGACCACTTAAAAATACTTTACGTGGACAATGATTTACCTCAGACGATGAAGTTAAACTTGTGGTGCATTAATGGTTTAGCGCGCACGCATATTTTTTTTTTTTGCGGAAGGTATTTAAAAGTTTTTTTGGATCAAACAGGGAGATCTAGGCAGATCTCTTTGTTTGCTCTCTTAAAAACATTTAAAAAAAATACATTGGGAAGAAAAAGGAACTGTTATTGATGGAAATTACTTGATCAACTTACGCTTCGCGGTTGATATTGCTTTGTTTGCTCAATCTTACGCTGAAATCAATTCCGTGATAAAAGAACTAAGGGACTAATAGGACTAATTATGTAGAGAGGAAAGACAAATGTAATGACGAACTCAAGCAACCGTACAAAAATCATACTTGGAGACCAAGACTTAAAATATGTGGAAGAGTACGTGTCTTTAGGCCAACAAATAATCCGTGGATGAAAATAAGAGAAAATATTTAAACAGCAAATTGCTAAAACATGGATGAAGTTCTGTACAGTCCCTTTCTTAAGAGACAATAAAATTCCTCTGCCGCTTATGAAGAAAATAATCGATTCATGCGTTACTCTTGTGCTAAACTACGGTTGTCAAACGTGGACTTTGTCCAAAGCAGATTTAAAAGACCTTAAAATCTACCAAAGATCTATAAAACGAAAAATTTTAAAATGAAATACAAAAGTATAACCTTAAGATAAGGTACAAAAGGATAAAGTTAGAAATTCATAAATGAGAAAAAAAAAAAAACAAGATCAAAGATACTGAGAGACTAATCAAATCTCTGAAATGGAAATGGCCATGGCACACGATGATTAAAACCAGAGATAACTGGAGTAAAAGAATAATTGAATGGATCCGTACACCAGAAAGAGGAAGAAAGGAAAATCAAACATACGTTGGAGGGACTAACTCTCAAAGTTTGCGAAATGTTGGCCTGCAGTAGTTTTAAGTGAGGCCTTTGCCCAAAGTTGGAATTAAAAGGCTACTATTATTAATATTATTATTTAAAAGTTTGTGGACTACTGTGTGTTGACAAGCTAGGTAACTATACTGAAAAATTACATTAATTTAGATTTTGTATCGCTCTTGTAATTTAAGAATAGATATTTAAATAAGAAATAGATTAATTGCCTTTACTTAATTTAATATCCTCGTACGTGTTTTCATCAAATAAAAATTTTATCACATGAAAATTTGATCATATTTCATCATATGACAATTCTCTTACATGATTTAACCAAAAGAAAATTCACAATTCCTTACTTATTTTGTAGTATTTGAAGAGATTTTTGCAAACTCCAGGTAGAAACATTGAAACCGCTTTCTGTTACGTTCCAACCTCCAACATCTTTTAATAATTTGATCATGGGTTTGGCTCCAAGTTCTTCGATAGTGTCATTTGCATCCAAGCAAGATTCATAATAGATTTTAGCTTTCTTTTCTGCTTTAGATTTCAATTCTTGGAAATCCTTTTCTGAAAAGAAAATCGAATTCATAATATAAAAGTTACATTTGGAATAATATCAACTAGTTTTTAAATATGTATTTCAATAATTGAAAATTGAATTTCATACTGCAGAGTGTCTCAGGAAGATTCTGACAAACTTCAGGGGTGTATTCTTCATTAATTCGAAAAAACGATTGAATAAAATTGTGACTTATTGATGTGTATTATCATTTTCTAAAAAATGAATTTCCAAGTTATTTAGAAGACGTTCCCTTGATAACTTGCAGTGATGTATCAACAAGGGGTGTTTTGGATTGATTATTTATTGATTTGTGACCTCTTTCGGATGTTCTGGGTGCTTAGCATTATTTGAGCTCGTACGACCACACCAAAATTCTGTGAACCACTTCTGAAACATTCCATGCGATGGAACAAAGCACCCATAATAGTTTTCAGCTTTGCTTCAATTTCTTTAATGGGTTTTCCACGCAAAAAGTAGTACTTTATCAACACATCGAATTCACTTTTTTCTATTGTAGCAAATAAACACAAACTTATCCGTTTCCGAACGCTGTTAAAAATGTATTATTTCACAGATCTACTTGAAACTTAGTGTGTATATCTACAAAGAATAGCAAGTGTCAAAAATAATATCAAACTTGCGATCCGAGCATCAGCTCTGATCAAAATCACTAACTTATCAAACACCCCTCGTTTTACAACCCCAAACCTGAGAGAATGACTTTAGTAGAAGTGTGGTTGTGATCACTATTCTGGTTCAATGAGGCTACTGTGGGGCGTTTATGGACTATATTGTAAAATATCTTACCTAGAACATGTTTTATTATCAGTTGATTTTGTTGTTCTAGTTTCCCAAATGTAGACCAAAGACTTTTTCCATCTGGAACAGGGTTTCTTTTAATCCATCCATTGCAAGCATAAGAATAGAAATCATTGCATGGATCCACTGAGGTGTCCATAGCTACCATGATGTCACTGGCAGCATGCACGCATGGTTCTGTTAGACATGGTGCATTAGGTGCCTCAATATGGAGCACCTAAAAAGATAAAATCAATAAGATATTGTTACGAACACGATTGCCAATAAAAAATGTTGAAACAAATAAATATGTACAATTAAATGTAGTATATAATATAACTTTAAACTGTTACATTATTTTTTACTCCAGACATAATCTGTTCAGTTTTCACAATTTTACGCGCCCTCTTGTATCTCACTTGTAGTTTCAACAATTAGAGAAAAACGTCCATATTTATTCAACTGAAAAGGAATAATTTTTCATGATGACAATGGGTGCGTTTTGTTTTGCTAATTCTGGTTTCGGATTGATCAGAATATGCGTTTTATTGGGACAATATTCTTATTCTATTCATTCTATTCATTCGATGATTTGAGGTCGAACGACTGGAATGAATAAGTGTGGTGGGGATGAAAAGTAATATTTGAATGCAGTTGTTTTCGTTTGGTTTTTAAATGTATTAGAAATCTTGGTATTACTGCTTCAAAATAATTTTCAGTTTTAGGTATTTTCTCTATTTTGTGTCTTAAAATAAATATATACCTGTATGATTTTAATATAGTATTGTTAAATCTATACTTAAAATGTATGAACAATTCAATTATTCGTTCTAAAACATTACGTTCTAGAATATTTGCTTTTAATATAAAGTTTTCCTATTCTGCATTTATTATTTAGATTATCATAATTATTTAAATTAAAATTCATAAATTCTTCATATGAATAAAAAATACGACTTATCATAAAAAAATTAAAACACGTTTGAAGTTTGCTGAAGGTAAAGCTTTGAAAAAATCTGACAACTTATTATAATATTTGAATGCGTAATAATCGGGGGCAGACTTTAGCCTAAGCAGACTAGGCAACTGCCTAGGGTCCGTATTTTTTGGAGGCCCATAATTCGGTTTTATTATACATTTTTTACATTATTTTATGATTTCTTTAACTAGTAGGGCCTGCAATGAAAACCTTGCCTAGGGCCTTGATTTTCCTTAGTCCGTCACTGCTAATAATTATTATATTGTCTGGATTTTTGGAGTCTAGTACATGGACAGTAAATATTCTTTTTGTTCCTAGTGTCGTAATGGTGGATATTCTCATGAGTCGTCAGATTATCACGATTATTGTGTTCTCGTAGCAAGCACTGATAAATATAAATTGAATGTAAAGTCAGCTTGATAGCTAACCCCCCTTAATGATTCTAAGAGCACGCCGCTGCAAAGAGAAGATTTTATTAACAGAGGCAGAGTAGCCCCAGGCTAAAAGAGCACATAGTATATGGGAATTAAAAGGAGAGTATTAAGTCAGAAGCAAAATTTCAGGTGTTACAGAATGCCTTAGGCTTCTGAAGAGAAATATAGTTTTGCACAACTTATTGGACAAGTTGTGAGTGTGCTGATCCCATTTTAAGTGTGGATCAATACGTACATCCTAGACTTGAACATCAGAGACATTGTCAAAGTTGTGTTTTTTAGAAGTTATTAGAAGTTTCTATGTTTTGTTCACATTCAGGGATAGTTGATTAACCAGGAACCTTTGATTTATATCGGCGGCTATGTTCGTGCTACTTCTCAAAAGAGTGTTGAAGCATTCGGATCTATTTAACAAGGTGGTGTCATCAGCATAAATTACCGAATTTGCACTTATGTTTGCTGGAAGATCATTTATGAGAAAAAGGATTGGGCCTAGTACAGATCCTTGAGGTACTCCACAGTGGACGCTTTTATATTGAGATTTTCCCGACTTTAGAGACACGTACTGTTTTGTACCTTTCAGATATGATTTAATTAAAGCGCAGCTATTCTCACCGAAAAATTATTTTATATTTACTTTATTAATTATTTTGTACTCTAAAATAATGGATTTCTTTCCGGTGCCCCTAAGTATTTAGTACACAATATGTAAAATAGTTGTCCTTACCTTTTCTTTGCTTCCAGCTACTGACAGAAGAATGACCAATACAAACACAACAAAAAGCAGTGATCCGATTATCAGTAAAAGGGCCTTTTCTAAGGCTGTCCGCCTCTTCCATAACGAACTCCCGGTGTGATATCTTATGTGCGTCGCACTGGCGGACACACCACCCGTCAGCTGCACACTTCCTATACTGCTTAAGTCATCGTCAGCGAATTCTGTGTGTTTATACCTTGTCATCTGCAAAGACATAATAATTAATAAAGTTAAGAAAAAGTTAAAGAAATATTCTGTGGCAATTGTAGTAAAAATATTGTATTATATACCACAAATAAGAAGGCCAATGTCTTATCAAAGTTATTAATTATTTTTATTTATAGGTATATAAATTTTCTTAACACCTGTTGCTATACGAAAACGGAATGTAGCTTTTGACTTCAAAGATTATAGAACGATATATTGTTGGTAACTGGTAGTCCAGAACCAAAAGTTTTCGGCCTAAGTATATTTCAGGGGTGATAGAAATAAAACAATTGTCTGTGTCAGATTGTGTTATTTTTATGAAATATTACTTTTTCAGTGTAAAATTAACACTACTTTAACACTATTTATTTTCTAAAACTATAATTTAACCAGTATGTATGAGGTATGTAAATTAAGTAACCGGACTGGCAACATAGCGTTTGATTTAGCAACATTTGGGACGCCGGACTTGGAGGGGCGGCAGGTGATAATGTGATACGCCTTCAGTACGAGTTTGAACTCGCTAGAGTAATTTTGTTGTCCGTAGCGATTTTTTTCGGGAAACAATTTTTTCTAGTGCGTTCTAAAAATAAGTGACATTCATTTCGAGCAACGGTGTGCTATCAGGTTTTGCTTCAGACTTGGGCACAGTGCAACGGAAACTTTTGCAAAATTTCAGTAGGCCTACGGAGACAGTATTTTGTCAAGGACCCAGGTTTTTTTGATGGTTTAAGACATTTTCAGAAGGAATAGAGTTGATTGAAGATGAATCACGCAGCGGAAGGCCTTCATCTTCAAGAACCGATGAAAATATCGACAGAATCTGGGATCTTGTGCGTTCAGATCGTCGGTTGACAGTCAGAATGATCGGAGAAGAGTTGAATTTGACTCATTCTACCGTTCATCAGATTTTGACCAATGAATTTGGGATGAAAAAAATGCGCCTTGTCACACAGAAATTTCAATATACGAGTTTTTGGCCAGTAAAAACATTCCTGTGGCTTCTCAGCCTCCGTATTCGCCTGACTTGAGTCCTTATGACTTTTTCCTTTTCCCAAGATTGAAAAATCACCTCAAGGGACGTTATTTTGGGACACTCGAAAACATTTAAAAGTCCGTAACCGACCAGCTGAAAGCTATTCCAGTATCCGAGTTCCAGCACTGCTATAAGGATTAGAAGAACCGTCTCTAGCGCTGTGTGGCTTCCTAAGGAAATTATTTTGAGGGAGACAATATTGAATTGTAATTCTATTCGAATAAAAAATAAATATATAAAATCAGTCCGGTTACTTCATTTACGTACCTTGTAAGTGTAAACTTTATACTAAATTTAATCAAAAAAGAAGTGAAAATAATTAAAACGAAATCAAGGGACTTCATGGTACCCTAAAAGTTCATTTTTAGAATACCATGATGTCCCTTTAACACTACTTTTTTTAGAGTGTTTAGAAAATATATTTTACTAGACATCAGTATTCTGTCGACTTCTTACACTTATCAAATACCTACAAAACCCTGAAATGTCAAATGTCAAAAAAATATATATATATTTTAGATAAAGCATAACTCGATTTGTTGAAAAATTTATATCAAAATGAACCTGCTGTTCTTTAAAACCTTTTTTAGTTAATCAAATAATATCCTAAATATTTGATTAGAGTTATCTATGTTAATATTTTAACATCAGAGAAGATAAACATTCAACTCAAACAAAAAACTATTTTTGCAATATATAAACAAATTGAAAAAATTATAGGTTTTTGAAAGTGTAGAACATCTATTTTTACACGTGCAAGAACATATGTATTATTTATTTATTTGTTTACACTGGTCGTAATTACTGATTTATTTTGCGTCATAACAGACAGTACCAAAGGCGTAGTAAGAATTATTCTTTTCAAAATAAAATGTAAAGAAAATATTGTGAATAAAATGATATTTTCACTATTAGGTTAAATCAATATTAATAAAATTGGAGGCTATATTTGTTCTTTTATTTATTCGTCCTCATATTTGGTTTCTATTGAGAACTGACAGGCTCGAATACACAGTCTGGTGGTCAAATATTGTACTAGGCGCTCTAGTATTGTTTAAACTTATTACATATGTTCTAATGTTGAATTTTCGTTAGAATGTCGATAGACGTTGTGAAAAACTATAAAAGTAGAACAAATTGTAGTGTTTTTGGCTGTCATTCAAGACAGGACAAAGATAGGCATCTTAGTTTTTTCTTTTCTTAAGAAAAATTGAGGGAAAGTTAATATTAAGTCCAGATTGGGAAAAGATTTGGTAATGGACAGGAGGAAGGGAATATATACATGGGAATATATTTTGAGTTAAAAAGTAATTGATACTATGCGATTTTGTTCATTACATTTGTCGCAGCCCCCCCCCATAAATAGGGTACCACAGGGCTCCATACTGAGCGTTACGCTATTTTTGATTGCCATTAACGGTGCAGCTTCATGTATTCGATTACCTGTACAGAGTTCGATATTTGTCGACGACATTGGTATCTTTGTCTCCGGACAAAAGACTAGTACAATCGAACGTCAGCTCTAGCTGACCATCAATCGTCTCGATACATGGGCAACCGAAAATGGCTTCAAATTCTCGACCAGCAAAACTGTGTGTGTCCATTTTTGTAGGAAAAGGGGTGTTCATCCCAACCCTACACTCACGCTAAATGGAGCACAGTTAACATTTGCCAATACTGCCAGATTTATGGGTCTCGTGTTCGATAGTCGTCTAACTTGGCGGGCACATTTTTTGTCCGTCAAGAAAAAATGCCAAAAGTTGCTCAATTTGTTGCGGGTCATCAGTCACAAGACATGGGGTGTAGACCGCACTATCATGTTACGTTTATATCGTCCTCTAGTGCGCTCTAAGCTGGACTATGGATGTCTAGCTTATGGGTCAGCTAAACACCAAGAGATTAGAATTCTTGACACTGTATATCACACTGGGGTTAGATTGGCCACAGGTGCATTTCGAACCAGCCCAATACCAAGCCTGCTGTGTGAAGCAGGTGAACCGTCACTGTACAGTCGTCGTAAAATTCTATCCCTGCGGTATATGGCTGCACCCAGTTCCACGCCAGATCATCCCGCGTATGACCCTATTCTTCAAAATAGGCATACAGAGATTTATGACAGAAAACCAAGAGCCAATAGGCCTTTTGGTTTGAGGACTTTCGACATTTTGAGTGACATTGATTTTAATATGCCCAAAATGGCAAGTTTCGTTTTGTGTGCTGTTCCACCATGGACGCTACCGCGTCCACTTGTGAACCGCACATTAACTAGGTTTGATAAAGATACTACGTTGCCTATCGAATACCAGCATGAGTTACAAAGAGCACTGGTCCCTAGCTTCGAGGATACTGTCATTTTTACTGACGGATCAAAATCCGGAACCAGGGTTGGGTGTGCGTTCGTTGTCCTGAACCCACGTCAACAGTTTCAGTACCGTCTGCACTCTGTAACGAGTGTATACACTGCTGAGCTGTACGCTATTTTCAAGGCCCTGTGTTTTGTTTCGTCAGAGCAAAGTCGGTCAAGTGTTATCTTGACGGACTCGCTGAGCACTCTGAACAGTACTAAGATTCAGATCCAGTGCATCCTCTTGTACTAAAGATCCGGTTGCTACTCCACAATCTGAATGCTCAGAATGTGAGGGTAGAGCTGTTTTAGATACCGGGACATGTTGGTATTAAAGGCAACAAAGCGGCAGATGCAGCTGCAAAAGCCGCCTCACACAGACCTATGATTGATGTGAGTTTCATTTTTCCAGATGACGCAAAGAGTCATCTGAAACACCTGGTTTTAGACATGTGGCAACATGAGTGGAGCCGCACACAGAACGTTAAGTTGCGACAGATTAAGGGAGACGTTAAATCATGGGGTTCTTCCTGCAGGATTAACCGCAGGGAGGAAACCGCCATCACACGCCTCTGTATAGGCCACTGTTGGTGGACCCATGGACACCTCCTTCGAGGTGAAGAGTCCCCTATCTGTGAAACGTGTAACACAGATTTGTCTGTGTTACACATTTTAACTGAATGTGTACAGTTCGAGGATGTCAGGGAGAGGTTAGGCCTATGCTACGACCTGTCAGTTGCTTTAGGTGACGACAGAGTACTCATGGACAGGCTGATCCTCTTCCTGAGAGAATCGAACTTGCTGTTTTATGTGTGAAGTCACCTTATTTTAATGTGTTCTATTTCTTAACTGTGATATTCGATTGTAATTGGCCCATTCATAGCCTCTTACCATCACCCTGAGTCTGTTCAAATTATCGAACCAATTTTTTTCTTATTTATTTGTATTTGTCTGTGCAAGATTTCTTTTATTGAGTATTCGTAATTTTATTGATTTTATCTTTTTATTGATTGTTTAATTTATTGTTTTTAATATGTAGTATAGTCATTTAAATGGGCTGCGTTAGGCGCAAATAGGCTTCGTTGCTGTGCGCCAAAAATTTTAACTAACTAACTAACTATAACTTCCCAAATATTCACCCAATTAAAAAAATGTATTCAACAAAAAGTTTGTTTTCTCATAATAAACAATTTTTGTCATATACGATTTTGTTGTTAAGTAAATAATAAGAGAGATATTTCAAGATTTTAGTTTTAGGATATCCCCCCGTAACCCCAAATATTCATCAAATTGAAAAAAAAATATTCAACAAAAAAGATTTGTTGTTTTATTATAAACAATTTTGTCATATACGATGTTGCTGTTAAGTAAATAAGAGATATTTCAAGATTTTAATATTACGATGTCCCCCCGTAAGTCCCCAAACATTCATCCAATTGAAAAAATGTATTCACCAAAAAAAATTGTTTTCTTATTATAAACATTTTTTGACATATACGATTTTCTTGTTAAGTAAATTATAAGGGAGATATTTCAAGATTTTAGTATTAGGATGTTTTTTTTTTTTTTTTAGTACAGTTTTAACCCCGAAACAGCCCTTTAGAGTAAAAATTTTGAGATACGTTTAGCCTATGTTCGAATTCTGGTTCTATTCTATCATCATACCAAATTTCGTTAAAACATGTCCAGTCGTTTTTGTGTAAATCTCAGACAAACAGACCGACACCAATTGATTTTTTGCGGATATTGTTTTATAATCACCCGAAATTTGTAGAAACCAAATAAAAGGACAAAAAAATAATTAAAAAAAAAAATATATATAGCCTCCAATTTTATTAATGTACTCGTAGATGTCCACCGTTTTAGCTACAGTATGGGATCGTGCGTTATCATGATTAAAATTATTAAATTACACCTTTCGACAGCATTCCTCTTCGTTTAGTACCGATGGCAAGCGTTAACTTTCTGTAAACATCTCACAACAACGTTTACTATTGACAATTTGCCAATGTTTTTGATAGTGTTGATGAAGATAAAGTTCAAGATGCGGTTCATCAGTCACTTTGTGCGAAATCAAAGAGTATTTTGCGGAAGGTATTCGAAAGATTGTGGCTCGGAGTGCTAATTGTTATTATAAACTAGGTGGCTATGTTAAAAAGTGATATTCATTTAGTTTTTTTGTCGCTCTTGTATTTTAATTCTTTCTTATTAATATTATGCGTTATGCGCATAGTCGTCGCTGACATGTAAGACGCCTTAGTGAAAAAAGATTTAGGGGGGCGCCCCCCTTGATTGTTTTAAAAAGTAAAATGAATTAAATGCATTCAACTGTAATGAATACTAATATAATAAAGACAAAGTTTTGTTAGAATTTAAAATCTCAGAAATTACCGCACCGATCTGAAAATTCTGTCAAAGACAAAAATCTGCAATATTTTCCGAAAACGTAATATAATCAAACGCATGCAAAATAAATCTTAAATGCGAATATTTTGCAAAGCAATAAAACAGTTTGTTCCAAAAAAAAAAATTTTTTTCTTTCTTAGTTTTTGTAAAAGCCCTCGTATAGCACGCGCGCCGTCGATATGAAATCCTCTATCGATGCGCCGCAATCGGACAGATTCTATTCTATTTCAAAATGCGTTCGAAAAAACTTTTTCAAATCCAACATGTGCAACAGCGCAATTAGCTAAAACCCTTCAAAAGATTTTTTTATTGCTGGCAATATTTTTGTCTCACAATGCCCTTCTTCTTTTTCACCTATGAGGTGCACAATTTGTACACGTACTTGCGGCGCCCCTGGTTAGACGCCTATAGCCTGAAAAGTTGCGCGCCATATTAAATACATAAAACTTTAAATACTATTGAAATAAAATTAAAAACTTCTTACTCCACTTTTCTAAAAATAATCATCAACTAAAATAACTTCGAACAATCACAATAACCATATCACTATTAAATAAACCACATTCAAACACATATTACCCAAATATAAATATAGGATTATTTGGCACCATTTGAAATTATAATTTAATTACATATTAAATACTAAATAAAAATGTACAGCGCACTATCGCGAATCACGTCATAATGAATTTATGAGTAGTGATTTATAAATTTTGATCTAATAAGGAAGTGAATGAATGTGCAGGATGTCCGCTAATAAACTTTATTAGCAAAGTAATTTCACTTACAAGACTATCTTCGTCTGACATTGGACGTAAACTGAAATTTATAAATTGTTTTGTAAAAGATATATCAACAGACATGCGTTTTGGTGTAAATATGACGTAATTCGGTATGAAAATACATTGGCGGAGAATGCGCGCGCTTATTAATTCAAAAACTGATAGTTATAGGCTAGATTAGCTCTAAAACCGTAAAAAAAACATTAAGCGTACTAGTTAAGTACAGCTCACTGAGTACCACAAGATTTTATAGTATGTAGATGACCTAATTAATATTTCAAATAAGGTTGGACAAGAAGTGCGCTTTTCCGTAGCCAGACGATTTTCAAATTACGAAAAACGGTTGATGTACTCAATTTTCAGTATAACGAAGACATAACTAACGAGAAAGATGGGCGAACGAAGCGACCGCCCTGTGCCCCGCGCTGTCACAATGCACAATACAATGAAGTACAATCAGCGCTCACTTACACAGACACGCAAAGTCTGCAGCCGGCTCTGAATGAATATAAAGAAAACGGAACGAGACAATTATTTACAATTTGGGAGGCAACTAGCTGACTTCAGTGTTTAATATTGTGTGCCTTGCATTATTTATTTGCGCCAACACTCGATAAACTTACTAGTTAGTTCTTTGTGCAGTTTTCGAGATACGAAATGTAGCCTTATGAAAGCTTTTATGAACGATTTAAACGGAGGGAAAAGTATATCCAATGGTGTTTCGCCCGGTCCACGCGAGCCGATTTTTAAATTATCATGAATTTTGCAAGATGGTTGTTAAATTTTCAAGTATTTTGCGAGTCGATTGATAAACTCATTATTAAGCGGTGGACAATATAATACAAATCATTAAAATATAATTCATTGTCTTTATCAACAGTGCGCAGAAGCTAACTTCTGTCTGATCCATGATTTATTTAATAATTACTAGCCCCAATACAACACCTCTCGCGGCTATTTTTCATACTTCTGAAGAAGCTAGCTCTTTGGAATAGTCGCTTATAAGAGGAAGACATAGAAGCACTTCGTGTCTCAGAAACAACTCTGCAGCCACGTATATCAAATTTTCTAACAAAGAAGCAGATGCAGATCTCGCACTAAAAATTGTAATTATATAACTGTATACGATATACCTATAGAATAATAAAATACTATATATATTTGTGTCTTAGCTTTTAGCCGGTCCGCGAAATATTTGCCCTATTTTCACCGGTCCGCCGGGGCAAAAATGTTGAAGAACACTGCGCTAGACCACAGTGACTGGCTGAATTTCAATATTAATCACTTCCAGAGATAATGATAAGATACTGTATATAATGAGTTTTGCCTAAAATGTCCGCGCTTTACTCATTATTAGAGAGAGGACAATTTAGGTATTAATACGTTTTAATTCTATTAAATCAGGGGTGTCAAACTCATTTCAGCCCGGGCCATTTTTCTGACAAGTTAAATTTTACGCGGGCCGCACGATATGTATTTATATTTTCATTTTGCACCATTTTTCTTTTAGTTTGATCATTATTTTTCTGGATCGCGCGATTAAATGTGAGACATTTAATTTTTTTATATATATAACCATATAAGTATTTAATTAAAGCGACTTTCTGAATCTCTGCACCCTGCAAGTGATATTTTGCATTTGACCCACCGTTCTTCAAGTGATTTGCCGAATTTCTGCCGTTCGTTCGTCAAGTGACTTTTGTGAGACCCAAATTTTTGTTTTTACCGGTTCAGACTGAGGTGCTGAATGCGCTTACTTGTCAACCTTATTTTAATATATGTATTAGGGTGAGTCGCGAATAAATATTATAAAACATACCGGGCCTTTGACTGCAAAATTTGGGAAACGCTGCAATAGCTTAACGAAATGGCCAAAATCCTGACTTAATCATTAAAAGTTTGTAGATTTCAAAATCTGCTTCCGCTTAAATGTTTGGAGTAGACTATATTTACAGATACATGTACCGTATTTTTCGGACCATAAGACGCACCTTTTTACGCAGAAAAATCGTCTTAAAATTGGGGTGCGTCTTATGGTCCGAATATATAGGTACGTTTAAAAATTGTGTGTTGTTAGTGTGGAATTAATTCAGAGCGCATAAAACAGAATCAACCAAGAAAATATAATAGAAATAAATACAGAATCAGCTGTCGTTTCTGGAAGACTTACAAGTCAACGACAACCCTTTGTCGATTAATAAACCATTTAATAATTTTATGCGGGAAGAGTGGAACAGATGAGTGATAAAGCCAAATCACGATGTTAGCAAAAAGACGTACGAAGCGGACAATTTAGAAGTACCTGGGTAAAAAATTCTTGGGAAGTTGTAACAGAAAAGACGATTATAAAGTCTTTTAAGAAATGCGGTATAAGCAACGCATTGGATAGTATCGAAGATGACTTGGTTTTTGAAGAGATTGACAATAGTTCAGACGAAAATAATACGAACAGTGACATTAACGAGACGAGTGATAGTACAGAGAGTGAAGATGAACAGAATGTTGCTGGTACAAGTTATCTTAATAATAAATAGTTTTTCTAAAAATTGTCTCCTAAATTTGGGGTGCGTCTTATCGTCCGCACCGGACGATAAGATATGGTCCGAAAAATATGGTAATTTTTTTTTTTCATTATACATTTTATTTATTGACAACAAATTATAACTTGGTTGTGTTTTTTCTGATTATGAACCCGAACCCGAAACTAAAAAAAAAATAGGTTCTTGACCCTAAAAAAATATGTGTTATTGAATCTAAACCCGAAACCGAAACGAAAATAACATATTGAATTTTTTACATAATTGAGAAATCAAATATCTATTTGTGTACGGCACTGTGCGAGCAAATACATTCGCTGATAAAGCTTTTTATCAATCTGTATTAGTTACACATTAACGACCGGACTGGCTTGATTGATTCAATTTGACCTTATTATTTCCAAACCCTGCGATCAAATTACATGCGTATTATTTTTTAATTAAAATTCATAAAAAAAAGAGATAAATTCAGCAAATGTCTTTACATTTGTACGCATACACACATAAACAAAAATCAGATGTGGCCGAGGTAACTCCCCAAATAATCATCTAATTAAAAAAATTGATGTGAAGTGTGAATTTTCACACATTTCAGGGTTTCGCAGGTATTTAGTAAGTTAAAATATATTATGTTAAAATATTTTTTTTCGTTAATTTTAATTCGAATGCCTAATATCATTATTTAGGTTTCTAAATATATGCAGTATTTTTTTTTATATAGCAAGGTTCATTAATATTTTGAAAATTGCGCCTATGGCTTGGTTGCTTTAAGTCATAACTCCGCCCCACTGATTTCGTGTATTCCATTTCAACAATTTCCACTGGTTATTAAAATTACGTTTTTAAAAATTAAATGCAACATTTGCCCAAATATAACTAGAATTTCGAAAAAATAACCCTAGTTTACAAATTAAAACGCCAGAATGCTAACCATTACGCCATGAAAACATGCTGGTTTACTGTGTTACATAAGATATTAAATATTTTACATGGTCAAGCAAAAAACACAAAAAATGCGTTATTTTCCGAAAACATAATCTGATCAAAAATTCCTGTTGTACTATTCCGGTTCACATAAATGTACATTACTTAGAATTTTTTCAGATTTTTAGTTTAAGACATCTGGGCTACAGGGTGTGGGACAAAAATTTGTTTGCATAATTTTGGCAAAAAACGCGTCAAATAATTTATTTTGCAAAAATAAAATTTTGATCGTTAATCCACGTACTAAGGACTTTTATTTGATACCCTACTCAGAATTATAAAATATTATTTTTTTTCGATGTGCAGATATTTTTAGGGGGATATGTTTTTTAGATGTTTTAGTATGTTTCCTATGTGCAGGTCAAAGAATTGTATAGGTATGCCAAATTCCAACTTTCTAGGTTTAGCCGTTTGGCTACAATTTTTACCGAACAGACAGACAGACGACAAAATGACGGTATAAGGGTTTTTTGGGCATACCTACAAAACCCTAAAAATGCATTGAACAAAAAAAAAAAAAAATGATTTCTTACTATAAAGAATTTTTGTTGTATATATTTTTCTGTTAATCAATGATAAGGGAGATATTTTAAGTTTTTTAATAAACAGTTTTAACCCGGAAACACGGCTAAGTATGGCTACGATTTATAGATAAACAGTTCTAAATCTGCGTTTTACTTTTTACCTTTGATTTGTTTTGCAATTTTTAAAGCAAATATTGTCTGCGTGTTAGGACATGTAATTTTTTTTCTAGATTGTTGTCTGAACATTATCGTTTCTGTCAGCGAAACCATAAAATATGTTATAAACTAAATATTTACACCACAGTTTTATGTGATCATAAACTGCTCGTGTTTGTAGTTATGTCGATAGACTGTTTACAAGTTTTCGATTGAAAATTAATGTAATGCTTAATAATAGAAACACTCAATGATATTTGTTACCATGTTTTACGTCATTCAATCGAATTAATATCAATTGCTGTTCAAAAATAACTTGAAGATATTTTTCAGTTCGTAACCCTTGTATAGAAAAAATACTAAAGCCTAGGGTGACCATTTTCTTAAGAAGGCAATGCGGGACAAAGCTAAACAAAAGGTCGTCACTATCCAAATATAAGTGAAAAGCAAAAAAAAAGGTCCTCACCTCCCAAATCCAAGTGAAGAGCAAAAAAAAGGTCCTCACCTCCCAAATTCAAGTGAAGATAAAAAAAAAGGTCCTCATTTCCTCAAATACAAGTTAAGAAATCAAAAGAAAATGCGGAACAAAATGTTAGAATGCCGGATGTATCTTAATGCGGGATGCCCAATCAAAATGCGGGACAGTCCCGTAAAAAGCGGGACGAATGGTCACCCTACTAAAGCCTATATTCAACTTCGGGCTGTCAACTTTTCATTTTTCAATATCCGAAGATAAAGGGGTCTTTTTAGGATTTTGTGAGTATGACCAAAAAACCCTTATAACCAGTGGCGGTCGGTGAAACATGTTTGGGTGTGCAATTATTATGATCGGACAAGCTCGTACTATATCGCTCAACAGCAGTATAGCAACGACAAAGCACGAGCGTGTGTATTCCTTGTAATTGCACACCCAAAAATGGTTCACCGACCGCCACTGCTTATAACAGTCACTCATGTGTGTCTGTCTCTTCGATAAAAATTGTGGCCAATGGCTGAACATGGAAAGTTGAAATTTGGCATGCATGTACAATTCTTTGACCCACATATAGGAAATCTATAGGCTAAAAAAAAACATATGGCGGGATGTAAACAAATATGTATTCAACGAAAAAATAAATGTTTGAGTGGGGTATCAAATAAATCCTCTTAATGCGTGAATAAACCAACCAATTTTTATTTTTGGAAAATCACATTTTTTTATGGGATTTTCGCCCAAAATGTCTCTAAAAATTTTTGTCCCCCACCCTATTTCCCAGATGGTTTGATCTAAAAATCTGAAAAAAATCTTAACAATATACATTGATGGGAACTGGAATAGTTCAACAGGAATTTTTGATGAGATTAGTTTTTCGAAAAATATCGAATTTTTTGTATCATTGAAAAAAAAAAACATTTTTTTAAAATTTATTTGGTGGTATCAAAAGAAAGCTCTTAAGACGTACATTAAGGAACGAAAAGTAGATTTTTAAAATTTCGTTATTCTAACATGGTTAAAAATGTACAAAACAAAAGATATTCAAGTAGAAAATAATCGTTTCTTTGTTCTAAACAATCCTTTGTATATATTTTTGATGTTAAGTAAATAATAAGTGAGATACTTGGTTTATAGGTAGCTCTCACCATACCTTCCCAAATATATATCTTATTAAAAACTGTACTGAACAGAGAGGAATAGAATAGAATCTTTTCTCATATTCATTTTAGTTGTTAAGTAAATGATAAATGATATATTTTAACCTTATAAGTATCACTCCCCTTGTCCCCTAAATAATCTTCTTATTAAAAACTGAATTAAAGAAAAACTTGAATATGTCCTCATATACATTTTTGATGTAAAGTAAATAATAAGTGAGATATTTCAAGATTTATTTTTTTGGTAAACCATGTAACTCAACTCGCTAAACCATGGCTGCGTTTAACCCCCGGAGGTTACTAGTTTCTAATACAAAACTAACAATCTGAAATAAAATTAGTATCAACCTATACAACAAATTTTGCACCGAATTTTTTTCTATCTAATATGATTGTTTTAATTGTAGAAACATTTATTGTAAAAATATTATGGCTCAATAACTTAAAAATAGACATCAGCGATATTGTTCTGTAATTTTTTAAATCTATTTGTGGTTTTCGAATAATTTTTATATTTATATAGTTTTGTGTAGAAATGTTCGAATAATACGTCAATTTTTTTTCGACTTGATTACTTATAGTTTAGAGCCTTCGTCGAAAAATATTATACTTAAAGATAATAGAATGCCACTTGGTACACGTATTCTTCACGAAAAATAAATCATTTTTACCCGCAACACCAATTTTGAAAACCGCGGCAGATTCAAGAGGGCGGCAAAAATAGATTACCAAGTACAATAACTATGAATAATTTTCACAATACAACAAAATAGCTACAATCATATTTGTAGAATGAAGCTTTAGGTACAATTTGCCGTATCGTACGCAAATATGCGTCGATTGGTTTACAAGATGGCGTCTATAATGCAATTTGCTTATTTACAATTACCTAACAGTTTTTTCTACAATTAAAAATATCCTATTAGATAGATAAAAATTCGCTGCAAATTTTGATATATAGATTGTTATTCATTTTATTTCCGATTATTAGTTTTGTATAAGAAACTATTGAGGACTATAGGGTTGTGCGCCGCCTTAATATCCATTAACCTTCAAGCGGGCGCGCGGCGTTGAATCGACCACACTTGATGCATTTTTGTTTATAATTTTGATTATTTCCGCCACAATTATTTCTCGTCTCAAGTTCACTACAAACAAAAACAACTATATACCCGTCTTCCCCGCGCATCCTGTGTTGGCCAAATATTTTTTGTTTCCTACGCGGCGGAAGCGTCGAAAAGACTACACGCGCCCGTCGTCGAAAGGGGAAAGACGAAAGTTTTTTCTTGCTTTTTCTACTAAGTTGATATTTTTTATAAAAAATAGCTCGTAGACCTATTAGTGATTCCGAGATAATTGCGCAAATACAAGAAGAAGATATAGAGAGTGAATTAGTGCTCAGTGACGTAGGTTCAGAAGTTTCCGACCACCTTTCTAATGTAGAAAGTACCGAAGGAATTCAATAAGTAGAAGAAGCAAGCAGCTCGAGTTCGGACGAAGAAGATGTGCCCTTATCCCTTATCAGAGATAAACAGTTTTTTACGGGACATGATAAGGTGACAAAATGGCAAAAATCTAATAATAACAGGGTGAGAAGCAATGAACCAGGCACAAGTTCCACTGCATGCAGAAGAAGCTGCAAAATATGTCCAGCTAAAAAAAGGAGACAATCTAGGACACAATGCACATCTTGTCAGGGACCAGAAATATTGGCAGGGACCACACTACATTTGTTTGCAATGAATGTTACCATGACAAAGCGACAGATGAGGAAGAAAACTAAACTATAAGTAGTATATACTAGATTTTTGATTTTATAATTTTGATTTCTAATTATAAGGCTTTATCATGCCAAATTTATTTATAATCCAAAGATAAATATTGTATAACTTTTTTGTTTTTATAATTTTGATTTTGTTTTATAATTAGGTATATTCATCTTACGAAATTGTTTTATAATCCAAAGAGATATGTGTTGGTTTTTAATTTTTTTAAATTTGGATTTTATCCTCATGAAAAAATCAGATTTATGTTGTCAAAATGTGACCTAATCCAAAGGCAATGTGTTTTTTTTAAAATTATCATTTTAATTGCAATTACTTAGATTAGAGTATTTTTTTATAACTAAATAGTTTCCTAACCGAAAGATAATTGTTTAAATTATAAAAAATAAATGATTATTTAATTATTTGGTGTTTTAAATCCCTAAAATCTCCAATAGGTCTTATAGGTTACGCGCGACCACTGCCGTTCCAAATGACCACGCGCCTCCTTTAAGGTTAAATCAAAAAGTATATACAACAAAAAAGATTTGTTTTCTTACTATAAACAATGTTTGTTATACACGTTTTTGCAGTTAAATCAATAATAAGGAAGATATGTCAAAAGTTTAGCTTTAGGGTCCCCCCGTAACTCCCCAAATTTTCATCTAAATGAAAAAATGCACAGAAATAAAGGTTTTCTTATTATTAACTATTTTTGTTATATAACACTTCATTCAATAAGTCTCCGGTCTGGCATATATATGGCAACACTGTTGATAGAGACCAATATGATTTATGGATAGTACCATCCTTCAAATGATACGTGTGAAAATTTCATGACATTCTGACAATTAGTTTAGAGGTTACAGTGGTTTTAGTGACTCTAGTTTTGTAATTTTCAAAAGAATGGATAAAAAAGAATTTCATGTGTTGATTAAACATTGGTTTTTGATGGGAAAAAATACTGTTGAAGCCAAACAGTAGTTTGATAAGCGTTATAGAGACTCTGCACCAGGCAAATCAACTATTACTGATTGGTATACTGAATGTAAATTAATTAATTAATTTAATTTTTTTAATTTTAGGTGCGTTGTAATGAATGTATCACTCTTAAAGGAGAATATGTTGATGAATACAGTCGAACTTCTAAAAAAAAATCGTTTTTCTTCGTTAAACCGGAGACTTACTGAGCGACGTGGTAATAATGTTGCTGTTAGGTCAATAATAAGGGAGATGTATGTAAATTTTAGTTTCAGGTAACCTCACCGTAACTCCCCAAATATTCATCTAATTGAAAAAATGAACTTAACTACCTTTTTTCACACTATAAACAATTTTCGTAACATATATTTTCTGTTAAGTGAATAGTAACGGAGATATTTTACGTTTTCTAATAAATTTTTTGTGGATATTGTCTTATAATCATCTGAAACGTGTTGAAACCAAATATGAGGCCAAAAAAAAACAGATGTAGCGTCCAATTTTATTAATATCGATTAATTCTACGAAGATCGCGGCATCCCTTTTATATATCTAGGACACCTTGGTTGGGAATATTTGAAATAAAGTATTTCAAATACTTTCTGGTATTTGATATATTGTATTTCAAATACTTCAATAAATGCTCTTGGTATTTGGATCTGCAAATACTTTCTCCGTGGTTTTTGTATTTGATATTTGCTGTCTGAAAATGTCAGTATTTGAAAATACTTAGAGAGGTATTTCAAATATTTACTACACTCTATCTCCGAAAGACTGATAGTAATAAAATTTATTATTTGTAAAAAGTTATTGTATTTTCACACAGAACCGGTAAAACAAAAGCGACAAAATATGAATAGTTCGAAACGAAATATTGTTAAAAACAACCGAGTGTGCTGCACATAGTATATGGGAATACGAACTAGGGTTAAACACAATAGGCCATAAAAATTTGACCCTAAAATTTTGAGGATAAATATCGTCACAGGGGTGTGTTTAATGATATGATAAATATGGTCACAGGCGTGCGTTTAATAAAATGATAAATAGTAATATAGAAATACACAAAACCAATTTAAAAGTGTTTAAAATGTGCACGCCATTGGTAACTGCCTGACGAAATGATTTATTACTATCAGTCTTTCAGAGAGAGAGTATAGTACTTCAAATGAATTTAAATTATTTGAAATAATATTTCAAATATTACCTAAAATTTCAAATAATTCTTGTATTTCAAATACATTCAAATTAATTGAAATACAATATTTCAAATATTTCCGAGTATTTCAAATAATTCTAGTATTTCAAATACATACATTTAAATTATTTAAAATACATTATTTCAAATATTTTTAAAAAGTATTTGCTATTTCAAGTACTTTGATCGCTATTTGGTATTTGAAATACTTTTACTGAGTATTTGGCATAGCTCTGGGTGAGAACCACAAGTATAGACAGACAGACATGTGAGTGGCGGTTTAAAGGTTTTTGGTTATACCAACGAAACTTTAAAAGGTAATATGCACTAATAAATTTTGTTTTCTTTATCCAGTGACTAAAAAGTAAATTATAGTAATTATTATAAATGTTAGTATTTATTTCCATAATAATTACACCTGCAGGTTATGTGATTTGATTGTCAATAATGTAATGTGGGTAATTTATAAACAGGGGCACGTCAATTACAGAAAATTTTAGCTAAATTACATTCCGCAGAGGAGCGATATAAATAAAATTCTTTAGTGAAGAATAATTAAATATAAATATAGATACCAAAATTTAAGTATACATTTATTATAAAAAATATATACAGCTTTCATGTTCAAATATAAAACCAAATATTATTTCATACATTACTTATACTAATGTAAACAGATAGTGTATATTTCTTGTGGTATTTATTTAATGAAGCCAGAAATATTTATTTTAATTTTCTTAATATATTTTAAGTGATTGGCATATAAATTAATATTTAAAATAAAATCACTTACTTATTGCCGAAGTTACTTGTTTTACGTGTTTGTTTATACCATGAGTTCAAAAAAAAATACATAATGGTTGGCTATGGAAAATAAAAGTAATGTCACCAGCAAGCTTAATTAACTATCATCACTGATGCTGTTGTCATAAGTTTATATTGAAAATTCAATTAAGCTACAATTATAATGGTTTTTACAATAGAACACAAAAAATGTATGATTGAATCATATTTTCTAACTGGTGTTCGAGACAACGGCGAATGGATTTATAGTGCGGTGTCGTGTTTAGAGGAATTCAGGCTACAATTTCCAGATATTGCTTTCCTTGAAAGAGATTTTTACAGCGCACTTAGAAGATGTGTTGCTTTATTCCGAGATACAGGGAGCATTACTCATAGAGATAGAACTGGAAGGCCAAGAGTTCGTACTCAAAATACAGTTGATGATGTTCGTTAACGTATCGACGAGCAACCCACTACATTAATACGTACACTTTCGCAAGGGACTGGTTTATCATTAGGAACTTGTCAAAAAAGATTTAAAGCTGTTCCCATACAAAATTCTTGCTTTACATGAGTTGCTGCCAGCAGATCACAATAGGTGAATTTATTGCCACTGGTTCCAACAAAAATGATTTGTTAAATTTAACGTTTTTTTCTGACGAAAGGGTGAACCACCTTTCGGGGTATATAAATTTTTCAAATATGAGGTTATGCAGTGTCAAAATCTCATACTTTTCGCGAAACTCCCCTTCACCCGTTAAATGTTGGTGTTTGGATTGCTATGTCTCGAAGACGTACTATCGGACGCATATTTTTCCACGAAACTGTTACTGCTCACAGTGGCGGATCTACATACGGGCTTAAGCCCTGGGCCCCAGATCCGCAAGGGGCCCCCAACCTGTCGGACATATACCTATTATATTTTATACCAAGCACGGCTTATAAGAGAAAAAATCAAAACAAAAATATTACTTCAAAAAACAACACAAAAAAATTAAAAACACAAATTTACTAATATTTATTAAAAATCAACATAAGTGAAGCGCCAGCTAATAAAAAAATAATATCCAACATTAATAAAAATGTAATAAATAATAATTAACCTTTAATACTGTCTTTTATTTTTTTATTTTTTTTATTGAAACATGTGCAGGGCCCCTTGGTATTTATAAGCCCTGGGCCCCCAAAAAGCTAGATCCGCCAATGACTGCTCAGAGATACCGGAATACTGTACGTGAATTTATTAATCAGCTTCATGAGGATGAGGTCCAGCAAGGCTACTTCCAAGAGTATGGCGCGACTGTCCACATCGCTCAAGAGACAATCAATTACCTTCTTGAATTTTTTGACGATCGAATAATTAGTTTACGTTCAAATCTACAATTTCCACCTAGATCACCAGACTTGACTATTTTAGATTACTTTATATTCTCTTATCTGGAAAATAATTTATACAAGACCCCTATTAACAATATCGAGGAACTGCAAAACAGAATTAACGAACAGTGTGCCAATATAACTGTTCAAATTCTTATAAATGCTTTGAATAGTATGAAAACACGAGTAAATTTGTGTCTGCAGGAAAACGGTGGTCATTTTGAACAGCTTCTTTAATTTTTTATGTTTTTTTTTTTTCTGTACCTGTGAAATCAAAAAATTATAATTTCCAATTTTAATTATTATAAAGGCTGTGCCTAAACGTTAGTCAATTGTTATATAAAGCTTGCAGTAGACATTATTTTATTTTTCCATAGTCAACCCTTGTGTAATTTCATTTTGAACTCATGGTATTAGATCGTGCTAAACAATTTTTTGTGGTAATGTTTTTAAACATAAATACATTGTAATGGTATCCATTATATGAATAATAATTGATATATAAAATATTTTATTGTCAGGCAATTATAGTACAATTATAAAAATAAAATTACATCGTGCTTATACATATACCTAATTGTATTATTATGTATTCCAGTATAAATATATTTAATTATCTTAAAACAGTGTTTAAACCATGTTCAGCTCCACGTGCCCTCTGGTAGGTTATCAATGTAGTAGAGGTGTGACCACCGGAGGACACTCGGGGTTTAAAATGTTAAAACCATATTACCAACAAAGCCGATGCTAGCTCTTTTGGCGCGCAGGGCAAACCCACCAAACTGCGCCCTTTTGTGAGAATATGCATTGGCGTACCAAAGAGGGGGGGTGCTCGCAATCTTATTTTAAAGACATTCTTTTGATTGAGATGGTTATAATTTAAATATTTTAACTTTTTAAATATTTTAACTTTTTAAATATTTTAACTTTTTAAATATTTTAACATTTTAACCGAATACTAGTTATGGCTGCCGACTAGTTAAGTAATGTTGCTAATACAGTGGCACTTGCCTTACGAACCTCTCGACATACGAACTTTTCGAGGTACAAACTATTTTCGTATCCTATTTTGACCTCTCGATACGAACCGTTATGTTTTTATTTTCAAATGATTTAAAGCCTGTTTTACATTATACTTTTTTTAACTTTTTTATTTAATTATTATTACTATTCTAATATTGTTTTGTTCTATGTTCTGTCTTAAAACTCTGATAATTTTTTGACGTTTCAGCATGTTTACACTATCCTAAAGTAAAACTGAAATTATTCAATTGTAAGAAGAACACTTTTTTGATTATCAAATCATTTCAAAATCTTTTGATTTTTACAATTTACCGTACAAAATGAAAACATTTAATTTATAAAAAAAGTCGTTTTTCTATTAATTTTAATACTTCATTTTACAAAGAAAATATAACAGCATATCAATTAATTAGAAAAAGAACTAGAAAAGATATGCACAAAACGAATAATAATACCTTAGATTTCCCAAAACTAAACACAAAAATGATACGCTACATGCCATCGGTAGATCCAGAATATTATATTGAAATAGTTTTATCATTTTCCTGAATATATTTTCTGCTCTAGTTTCTAATTAATTAAATTAATAAAAGCACTATGAATATTTGAATTTTGTAATATCTACAGAAGTCTTGTCGAAGAAATAACTAATATCGCCATTGAAATTTTAGCTTCCGTACAATATTTTCTTTACAGAAAATTTAACGAACAAAAAATGTTTATTTTTTTAGGAATTTAAATCAGAATTTGTTATTTTCATGTTTAAAATTATTCTATAAACATTTCTTCCTGTGGCTATTTTTACACGAAAATATCAACAAGTTTTTCGAAGCAGTATTTGGAAATTTATGAATCAATATTTCGCAAAATTTAGCCAGCATATCTTGTTAAAGATTTAATTAGCCCTGGAAACCCGGTTCTAGGCTTGGGTTAACCCTGAACAGGTTCTTTTCTTTGAACAGATTCCGGCTTGGTCGATTTTTGACAGCACTAATTTAAACTTTTATCCTCATAGGTTCACGGACCGTGAATCTTTATTAATCAAGAATTACCGTTTGCGGTGGACTCCACATACTTTAAGTTGGGAATATCCTTAAACTACCCTCAAACACATTGGAAACAAATTTTATTTCCTCGCTAAGTAACGCATTATTATGAAACTACATGCAACAAGTTAGAGGGCGCAAAGCGGGTCCATAATTGTGCCACTGGATCGTGGAGCAAATTAAATTGATTAAAATACAGTGTTGTAATAGATACATTTAAAACAATATCTAGATACAGATACAGAATTATAAAAAAATATCTGGATACAGATACATGCCAAAAAAGATTGTATCTAGATACAACTAAATACTTTTGAAAAAAACACTGAAAAATTAAAATGCCATATTTTTCACCAAACAAACAGTGGATATTAATCAGTATTATACAGACTATTCAAAAATGACCGCAACGTCACAAAAAGCCCACCAAATTCAAAGTTAAACACTATTCTACGGAATAATTTTGTACTAAATAATGTATTTATTATGTTAGTCATATGTGCCAACGTATAAGACTAATGTTAGTCTTATAGATACGCAGCTATGTTCTTGTTAAAGGGTTCCTTTCAATCAAATTTTAGCCAAATTAGAGCCAGGCCTTCAGTGAAATGCCTCAAAGTGTACTTTCAAACACTGGATATTTTTGAAAGGCCTTTGTATTGCCCAAGGCCTCACAAAACCAAGGTCCACTCTCAAACCACTTGTGTGGATATAATTTTTCATATGTTTTTAGTAAATTGGTCATTAAAATAGCATCAATATTTATTCAAAAAGTTAGTTTTCATTTATAATGACCCATTTTCTTAAGTGTTGTATATAATACCTACTATTTTTACGGCCGTTCAAAAGCTACGAAAAAGTAGTGAGAATAACATTTTTTTTGACATTCCATATAAATTTAATTTGTAAACGTCAGAATTTCAATTGTTTTCTGTATTTTGTTTGTAGCAAAAATAAAATATTCAAAATTACAATTTATAATTAAACTATTTTATCAGCTCAGTATTACGGTATAAAAATAAAGTAACGAGCAAAGTAATGAAGTAAAGATACTTTATACTGTATACTGAAATACAGATACCAGATACTTACATTTATATATAGATGCAAATACAGATACGTATTTCAAAAAGTATCTAATTTGTATCCTTAAACAAATTTCTAGTTACTGTATCTAGATACTTGTAACTAGATCCATTACAACACTGTTAAAATACTTAAAATATCTCCCTTATTATTGACTTATTAAATGTACATAATAAAAAGGATAAAACTAAAATCTTTAAATATTTCGCTTATTACTTTACTTTACATCAAAAATGTGTATGAGGACACATTTTTTTCTTCACAATGCCGTTTTTAATAAGATATTTATTTGGGGATTATTGGGAGAGCTACCTATAAAAGAAGTATCTCACTTATTATTTACTCAACATAGACAATATATACAAAAGAGTGGTTTAGAAAAAACAAACGATTATTTTGTGTTCTACTCGAAATTGAAATATCTCTCTTATCATTTACGTTACAGCAAAAATGTACACAAAAACAGTACGAAGTACGGGTACCTCAGCTAGTAAGATGTATATTTGAGGAGCAATATTTGAGCAGCAATATTTGAGCAGCAAAAATGTATATAAGAAAAATTGTTTACTTCTAGCCAATATTTTCTTCATTCAAGAAACGATTATTTTTTGTTCAAATCACTTTTTTAATGAAATGACTATTTGGGGAGCAACAGGGAACGGTACTTAAAATTGAAATACTTCGCTTAGTATTTATATTATAGCAAAGATGTATATAACAAAAAAGTTACTCAGCTATTAAATATAAAAGAAATCATAATTTGGCTTCATATTTTAGAGTTAAATTTCAGTTTACCGTCATATATTGTTTGAAAGAAAAATGAAATAAACAGCTGTAAATAAAATCAGTGTTGAAAAGTATTGAAATTTATTGATAATAATTTTTTTATTGGTATTGGGTACTAAAAATGGTTCTGAATTAAGTGACTGAGATATTAACAGCAAATAGATTTATAAAATATATTTATTTTTAATTGAATTTCAAATTAAATTATTTATTATTAGTTTTACTTGTGTAGTTGTATTTTAATGCACTCTGAGGTAACTGTCCCAAACATTAAGCGACATATTGAAATGAAAATTGATTAGCACCCACACATTTAAATTACCATTTTTTTATATTTCCACTTAAAAGATCCACTTTCACTGTTAACCTTCACTTATCTTGGCACTTTATCAATAATTTGAATTCAACATTGGAACATAGCACTTGATTTTACCACCATAAATGATATATTTGTAATGTTAAATAAAAACTTACCTTTACTGACATTTTGGATAGTATTATTTTATATTTACAACATATCTGAGTTTATTTTTTCTTAGTCGACGCCCTATATACAAATATAATTTTGGACGCGGTAGAAGCGACGCTTTATTGATTTTTGTTAGTTTACACTGGCGCTAGTGGACGCACAACGTTATATAGAGGTATAAAACTGAAGAGCTGGTGATTGAAACGCCAGATGTCCTTTGAAAAATAAAATGTTGCCGGCACATGGTTTCCAAAATACAAACAATATAATTAAAGTTAATTTCATTTTTTTTCAAACCAGGACCTTATGCCTAGGCAACAAGGCATTTACTTAAGGCCCGTAAATTTGTAGGACCTTTATACAACTGTAGTATAGGTGCTCGTTCGGAATACCATGTTTCATTTTTACCGACCGCCAACATATATAAGGGAGGTATTGTGATCATACCGATTTTGACAATTCAAGATTTCGATGGATCTCCACGAATTGAGGTCCCTACATAACGTTTTGACTATTTTTATGTCTGTCTGTCGGTCCGTGTACACTTGCAGAGCAAATTCGGCTAAAAGGATTTTTGTGAAACTTCATATTTAAGCTTTTGACATCAATGGCACGAGTTGATCAAATTTTTGGTAAAAATCGGTTAACTAGAAATGGAGTTAATAGAGTTAACTCATGTCGGTTTTAAGATTTTTGCGAATATTTCACAACAAAGAAATATTTCGAAAAAAATTATTTAACAAAAGTTGTTATAAAAGCAATAACTAACAACTTTTATTTGAGACATTTTTTAATAAAGCAGCATAAATTAAACAAGTGTTTAGTGATGGCGGTCGGTCCTGTGCTGGCCACATCTGATTTTTTGTTTTGTTTTGGTTGCACGGTCACTATTTTTTTTTTAAATTTTGTTGTTCAGTCAATAGAATTTATTTATTTTATTTTTTTTGTTTGCTTGGTAACTAAAATTTATTTATTCATTTTTTTTTTTTGTTGCTCAGTCACTAAAATTTATTTATTCATTATTATTATTTTTTTTTTGGTTGCTTGGTCACTAAAATTTATTTCTTTTTGGGTTGCTCAGTCTCTAAAATTTATTTATTTATTTTTTTGGTTGCTTGTACACTAAAATTTATTTATTTATTTGTTTGGTTGCTTGTACACTAAAATTTATTTATTTATTTTTTTTGTTGCTTGATCACCAAAATTTATTTATTTATTTATTTGGTTGCTTGGTTACTAAAATTTATTTATTAATTTCTTTTTGGGTTGCTCAGTCTTTAAAATGTATTTATTATTATTTTTTTTTGCTGCTCCGTTACTAAAATTTATTTATTGATTTATTTATTATTTTTCTTTTGTTGCTCGGTCACTAATTTTTTTTTTGCTCTGCTACTACAGTTAATTTGTTTATATATTTTTGGTTGCTCAGTCACTAAAATTTATTTATTTATTATTTTTTGGATGCTTGATAACTAAAATTTATTTATTTATTATTTTTTGGATGCTTGATAACTAAAATTTATTTATTTTTTTATTTGTTTGTTACTCGGTTTGCTTATATTTGGTCGTTTGGTTGTCTTACTTGTAAGGACAGTGGCGGATTTACCACAAAACTTAGTAGGCTATAGCCTAGAGCGGCAAATTTTAAGGGGCTGCAATTTATAGGAGAAACATATAATATGTATAAACAGGAAAAAAACAGTTCAAAACATTTTTAATTTAATGGATAAATATATTTGTTTTATAAGTAATAAACAAAATATCAGCTACACAGTGATTTTTTAATATCTCAACATTTAATCGTGATAAAAAATTTTGAAATTATATTCGAATTTAGCGTTCTAAAATTAGTTACAAAATATGGTTTTGTTTTGTGAGATTTTTTTTTATAAAAATGTGTACACTAATACATGTGCGCCCACAATAAGAAGCTAGAAGGGGCGCTTGTCTCCTACTGAGGATCTACTTTTAATAATAATAATAATAATAATAATAATAATAATAATAATAATAATAATATTTATTTATTTTCCACATACAATACATAATCATTAATAGACACTCAATCAGATAAATTACAATAACATGACAAATGATAATAGATACACAGAAATTATTAATTAAGTTCAAAAAATTCCTTAAAACTATACATAGGGTTTTCAGTCAATAAGTTTTTAATTGTTTTAGTGTTTTTAAGTGTTTTCTTCCAAAACGTTATTCTTTTTTTGTTCAAATTTATTTATTTTTTATTCGTCTATTTTATATTTAACATATAGCTCATGTGTGTTTACTCATTTCAAGTTTGCATTAAGGGGCCTTGCGACATTGGAGCACCTCGGGCATCGGAAAGGGTAAGCAGGGGCACCGAGGGACGGCCCGGGAAGATAATAATTCCACCCCACCCCCCAGAAAACAATAATTACGGATTTGTTGATTTATGGACCCTGATGACAGATAAAAAACTATGCGTAGATGGAAATTGTACTTTATTTTTACTGTAATATAATATATGTCTATATAACGTGTTCTTTTTCCACTCAGAAGATTAAAGAATAACAAAGGTGCAGGAATAGGTCGGTTACAACATAACAATCCCATAAGTAACCATAGCAACCATTTTCTGACTTTTTGGTTACAGTTAACTAGGCTTTCAGAAACCGGCCCTCAATGATCCTCTTTTGATGGTATGGGGGAAAGAAAAGCTCCCCGAAGAATGGAAAATAGCTGTGATATGTTCAATCATAGAGGAGATAAACTGGATTGTGGAAATTTTCGTGGAATCTCACTTCTATGTACACAATATAAGATCCTCTCAAATATTGTTCTGCATCGACTTGCACCATACTCAGAAAAACTTATTGGTGACTACCAAGCGAGTTTTCGATCTAGCAGATCGACAACAAATTTTCTCATTAAAACAAACTCATGAAAAATATTAAGAACATAGCATCGACGTTCATTATGTTTTTATTTATTTCAGGAAATCCTATGACAGCATTATGCGTGACAAACTCTGGGACATCATGGAAGAATTTAGTATTCCCAGTAAACTAATCAAGATGACACTGGTGTGTGTGTGTTGGGAACCATAAGCAGAGGGAAAATATGAAACCTTTTGTTCACAGCCTTTTGAAATTCATACTGGAGTCAAACAAGAGGATGCCACCTTACCTTTGCTGTTTAACCTCGTGCTGGAGATGGTATTACGAAAAGCCTAAGTTACCAAACACCGTGGTCTACAGCTCTATGGGTACGACAGGATTTTAGGGTATGCAGATGACCTGGATATTATTTAAAATAAGATTTAAGACGTTATATAACTCAATGATCTTATTGATGTCGAAGCTTGTAAAGTAGGACTCATCATTAGTGATGAAAAAAACAAGTATCTCATTGATAGTAGACGCAGTCATGTGACACGACCAACTTAAAAATTAATGACACTTTTGAGAGAGTTTATATTTTCAAATACTAGGGCACCAATCAGGTGAATCTGATACAGCAGGAAATTACGAACAGAATTACAGCTGTTAATGCATCGTATTTCTTACAAAGCTGCAACATTTAAACATAGCTTCTCATTTGATATTTGCGCTAAATATAATATTATTTCTGAAAACCTTAAATCTTTTAGCTAAATCTCTTTTAAAAAACATATAAAGAAGCTCAACTGGGATAAAAGTTTATAATAATGTATTAAAGTTTATAAAAGTCTTAAAAAAGTCTTAAAAAACTTCTAATAGGTTCATCTTGCCCTTTTAATTTCATGTTCTTTTCAATGTTCTTTTCAGACTTGATTCTGCCTAAGTTAGGGAATGTTACATATTTACATGCTTCAATGTTGGTTATGACAATTGTGGAATTGTCAATAGCAAAGAACCCTGGTTATTTATGTTAGTTAATATGTGCTATATTTATATTTTTATACTTTTTAAGGACTCATGAGGAAGAACAGTCCTTGTGTTCATCCAAGGACTGATCATGGGCCTTTATCCATTGTACAAACTATTATTATTATTATTATTATTTGTAAAAAATCTAATTATTTTATCTTGTACCTTGGATATAAATAGACAAATTAAAATTAAAATAAAATTATGCACTCTTCAAAACGTAACTCATATCTAGGAACACCAAGATCAGGTTATACCAAGGTATAGTACGTCTCATACTTCTTCCGTATGGCTCCGAAATATGGACCTTAACAAAACGAGATCAACAACACCACATAGGATTCGAAAATAAAATGTTATGCTGAATCTTTTTTTCCATTCAAATTAATGTTGAATGAAAAATCCATAAGAACAAAAATATCCGAGAACTGTACTCAAGACCAAGTATCACTCAAGAACTGAGGGAGACGAATACAGTGGATAGGACACGTGATGATGATCAAGGAGAACAGAATGGTTAGGAGGATATGGGAAGGAATATTACATACCCGTTGACCAGTGGGAAGATCTCTCTTGTGATAGAGATCAGCTAACCATAGATCTAACAAGTATTGGTATACAGGGCACGTAAAAAATCCTGAAAATTAATAAATCAAGATGGAAGACTTATGTGACTGAGGTCAAAAGTCAATCCGATTGACAGTACCTAAAGAAAAATAAAAAAGAAGAATTAGAGCTCAAAATTAATTTTCATGCAGAACCCGAAATTTTATCGGCGAATGCCTATGGTTCCATGGAACACAGACTGAAAATTCCTGACCTAGATGATGCGAACCTTTTATTATTATTATTATCAAAATTTCCTGCCAACATTGTAATCATTTTTCCAGGATATAGAGTATATTAATTGTTCATATTGTCCAACTTATATTTAAGTTTTTTGTGTGTGAGTACTAATTGTAGTTAACACAAAAATGTCAATAAATATCAATATACAGCATCTTTATAATTAGCTAATAAAGACCAATTGCTTTTTTGTCTTTAAATTGCTACCAAGAATAATTTTAGTATTCAACATGTAAACATATTAATTTTATAGTAAATTTCATGACGCCTGATATATATGCAACCTTTTTATTTATATCTCTATATACAAGATGTTTCAAGATAGAAGGAATACGATTTTTCTCAAAAACGCTACGTAAATTTGATGACCAATGTTTATTTAAAGTATCAAATGGTAGTATTGAAAATTTCCGGAAAAAACCGGAAATACAGGATATCAAAGACAACTTTAATTTTTTAAGAGAGAAAGTACGTCGTTTTGAGTATTCTTGGATAGAGCTTTTGAAAAGAATCAACTTTTACTTAAACTTTTTTAATATCTTTTACGGTTTATGAAAAATTGTATTGTTTATAACGACTTTAAAGTAAAATATTTTTATTTACAAGTGTTCAACATCCTAATGGCCCGGTTACACGATGCCAGTAACTTGTGCAAGTACTGGCACAAGTACTTGTGCCAGTACTTGCACAAGTCGTTTTGTCGTTTACACGTATTCCAGTATCTTATTTAAGTAACGTTGCAAAGAACCCGAAACACACTGCAAAATGTAGATGCTTCCAATTATTTTTTATGCGTAAAACCGTCTTTTTAACGCGCTAATTTTCGATGTTTAACCTAATTTTATGTATTTTATGCGTATGTCTTTCTAAACAAAAATGAATCGGCGCCAAAAACTACATTTATTAAAAAAAGGTGTGGAAAAGTTTATTTTGTAACCGCGAAAATACATCAGCTGTTTATGGCGGCCATTTTTAAGTCACTGGCACGGCTACTTGTGCCAGTAAATAGGAACGGCTTCTATTCACTTGACTTGCATGAGATACTTGTGCCAGTACTGGCACCAGTACTGTATGTACGTTTACACGATGCCAGTGACTGGTGCAAGTACTTACTGGTGCAAGTTACTTGCATCGTGTAACTGAGCCATTACTCTTGAGCTACCTATAGCTCGGAGCGTACTTTCAAGTAGGCACAACTTGAAAGTGCAATATTTATTATTATTATTTCATTATACTCCTTTTTGGTTTTTATTTAACGCATTTTCATAAAATTATTTGCAAAAATAGAAGTTTCGTCTGCGGCAAATTTCGTAAACGATTTATATATTAATCAGATTACAAGAAATTTTTTAAATTTATTCAGTAGTTCAAAAGATTATGGGCGTGGGTGATATTAAATCTATTTTTTCGGTTTATACGAGGGCTATCTTTTAAGTTTTTACAAAAACTAAGAAAGAAACATTTTTTTTTTGAGCAAACTGTTTTATTTCTTTTCAAAATATTCGCCTTTTACAAACTTTTGCACGCGTTCAAACCAATTCTCGAAACATGTTTTCCACTCTGAAGTTGGTATCTCAAAAGCATGGTTTTCGAAGGCTTCAACAGCCTCTTGAGATGATGAAAATCACTGTCCCCGCATTTTTTGCTTGATATTGGGGAACAAAAAAAAGTCGTTAGGGGATAACTCAGGTGAATACGGGCAATGAGACTTTAATTCGATGTTTTTCTCCTTCAAATAATCAATTGTTTGACGTGCTGTGTGGGAGCTTTCATTATCATGATGAAGAATGATGCGCCGTTTTTGGTTTTTCTGATTTGTCGATGACTTCTGGCAAACAAATTGTTGAACACCTTTCAGCATTAACTGTTCTCCGATCCTCTAAAGGAATGGTTGCAACATGTCCAGTACAACCGAAAAAACAAGTGATCATTTTCTTGGAAGTGCCTTGTGAACGAACAACTTTTGTGGGTTTCGGTTCATCTTGGAAGACCCAAACAATGGATTGTTGCTTGCAGTGGAAAGTTTCGTCACCTGTAACGATGTTGTATACGTATGGCTAAAATTACGATGAACTTTGTACGTCCGAGTAAACTGAAATCCATGTGTTCCATTAAAATTTAATGCATATTCTTGAAATTAGGAGCAACAACATAGATTTTATCAGCGGCAAGGTTGGCAAGGAACAATTATCTAAAAATTGACTATTTTTGATATTTTTAAAAATATGTATTTTTACAATGATTTTTTAATTTGTCCGATGCAGACTGATGCCATTTTTAAAGTTTTAAAAAAGACAAAATTTTATCTTTGGATAAATTTATTTCAAAAACGAAATGAGATACAGATTTATATTTAGAATTTGTTAAATCCTGAGTTCTAAAATACCGTTAAGAATAATTTTAAAGCAAATGCCAAAAACCTTTCTTGTAAAATATTGATTTTTCTAAAAAGTTGTCATATTTATGTATTAAATAAATTTTGGCTTGAGCTATTTTTTGCCGCCTTTTTGTATTCTTTCATTTGGCAAAGCTGGATTTTGTTTGACATTACATAATTCTGTATTATCGACAAAGAAATAAATATGATGAAAATTATATAACCTAAAAATTGTTTTGCAAAATTTTAATTTTGCGTGCATTATAAAAGGTGTCTTATTTCAAATATTTAGAGGTCATGCAACGTAAAAAGTGTAGAATAGACAGTCGCACAAATGATTATTTGTCGACAAAAAAAAACAACAACTTTGATGTAATCTCAAATTATCTTACATGATATTTAATTTTAATACCCCAGGTTTAGTTAAAGCTTTTTCATTTATTAGTTAAATAATATTTGAACAATCAAGATGCAACGTTGGTTAAAAATCAGTTTGTTGCTTTCAACTTTTGGATTCTTTAAAGAATTCAGACCTTCGGAACATTATATATTTGATTTTTTGACTGGACCATGGAGAAATTTTACAGCAGGGCAAATTAATCAAGATGTTTATCCGGTGGCTACGTACAGTTACCTCGCACAACTTTTTATAGTATTTTTAATAACTGATTTGTGTCGTTACAAACCACTTATTATCGTACTGGGATGCTCTGGTATCGTTGTGTTTTCTATGCTACTATGGACAACCAGTTTATTTGCTTTACAAGTTGTAGAGGTAAGAATCATATTTTTTTCATGCATACTACTGTAACATTAGTTGTAATTAATGATTTTGCCATTAGCGTAGCTCAAGAACATAAATCCTTAACTGTAATAATATTTTCTTATTAGCTGCAGTACCCGTACTTCGAACGGTTCTTGTTATGTACATTTTTAATGTAACGTAAATGATAAGTGAGATATTCCAATTTTAAGTAAAACAGAATATAATCATTTCTTTATTCTAAATCACTTTTTTGTATATATTTTCAATGTTTCAATCCCGCTCCTCCCGTAATATCCCTAATATTCATCCAATCAAAAAAATATATAACAAAAAAATTTGTTATAAATTTATCTTATGTATAAAAATGAATTTCTGTTTGTTTGTTTGTTCTTTATGCAAAGCCAAACGGATAGACTAATTTTCACCAAATTTAGTACAAGGGGGGTAAAATTATCCGAGAAAGGTTTTTAACTTCGCCTATGTCCGCCTAGGGGGCGTTATGGGGGTAAACCATACTGATGGTTTACCCCCATAACCGTTTACTCCGTGCAGTTTTAATTCATTACGTAGGCTAAACCTTAAGAGATATATTGACATAATGTAGACAAAAAATGTAGATCTTAACTATATCTAAAAAAATCTGCGAGAGCATATACCTATTGTGCACCAATATCGTGTATTGGCCAATTTTCTGGTTTTAAACATAATAGTATTATACAGTTTGTGGGTGCATAATATCAGAGTTTTATGTGATGTATCAATTATTTTAGAATAATAAATTAGAGCATTTCATGCATAATCATAAAGTATTTTACACTAAACACCAAAGATGGATAATAACGGAGTTATCACAGTGTAAAGTGTAAGCATGCACAAAAATGTTGAAAGTTGTACATGTATGTCGCTATTTGGAGTTTAAATACCTGTGAAACCCTGAAGTATGTGATAATGCACACTTTACTTCAATTTTTTATTTTTAGGCTGTTTATGGCACACTGATGGCAACCGAAGTAGCATACTATACATATATGTATGCAAAAGTGCCTAAAATTAATTACGGACAAGTAACTAGTCATACAAGATCTGGTATTTTGATTGGACGGTTTATGTCTGGGATCGTAGCACAATTGTTAATTTCTTATGAAATTATGAATGCTCGAGACTTAACATATATTTCTCTGGGAGGTGAGTTGAAATTTTTTATTATTTATATCAGGGAATGAGAACTGAACGAAAACGAAATAATGATTTTAACGGAAATTTTTTAAAGAATTGACACTAGAGCAAAAACCACATTTTTTTTTCAAAAACAAAATTGATAATATTTAATACCAATTTTAATTATATAGTAGTTCATAAATAATACATAAGAATTATAAACACAGTTTAATTTTCTATTTGTTAATAATATGTATTAAAACCGGTTTGTTCTTTTGGTTAAAATTTGTTCCAGAGGAATATAATAGGCGAGAACGTAAAGAATGGAAATAATATTTTCCTACGACTACTATGGAACTGTCTCATTTCGTTACTGTTAGTTGACAGGAAATTAGCTTAATTCACATGTTACCATCGTGCGCGCGTAGGTGATGCGGGAATAATAAATTCGCAGCAATGCGCATGTGCAGTTTCCAAGAATTTTCATTCCCGTACTGGCTGCGCGCGCATTAATGGCTGTTAACCATATTTGTATTGTATTTTCTTGATTATATTTATTGAAAAATGGTAATCGGAGGAAAAGTATAGTGAGCAACACGCGCAGAATACATATTCCGCACTAGTTATTCAATATACTATTTTCGTTTTCATTCCGGCTGGAACCAAACGTTATTATTTTCTTTCTCAGGCTCTGATTTATATAGATAGCAAGAAGTTGCAAAATAATTTGCAAAAAAATGCTCTTCTGAATTGAATAAAACTAGTGGTATGTTGTGACAATAGCCCCAATCTATATGTAATAAGCTTACTATAGTACCACTGTATATAATATATTTTAAGTATAAGCAGAGGCACTATCTTGGCCTTGCTAACTTGTTGCCTTCATTTCCATATTAATATCTGAGAGAGCTTTCATGTAATATGCCACGTATGGTTGCTAACGTCGTAAAGAGAATTGGTGCATGGGAATTTTGAGGATTTACTGGAAGGGATATTAGCTTTAGCCGACTAGCGTCGTTCAAGGCCATGTCTTTCTGACCATTATTTTTGGCTAGCGCCCGCGCACCTTTGTTCCCGCTTCGCTCCACACCACAATGCATTTATTATAATTAGCCTTTAATTATTATTTTTTTGGAATGATTTTATTTTTGTCGACATCCTGGGACCCAGCTCTTTCATTCAAGCCATCATGCAACAGACCTGGTTTAGTGGTTTTCGAATATTTTTTATTACACTACGGAACTATATATAAAGAAAATGTTTAAATCTAAGCTGTTCTCTCATGTTAACACTTATCCTTTGTCATAGCTCTTATAATAGGCACAATTTGGGCGTTATTTCTACCATCAGTGCCTCAAAGTATTTACTTTCATCGGGTGGACACTGAAAATCAACAACTTACAATCAAACAAAAGTGGATTAATGCCTTTAAGCTGCTTTACAAACATTTCATTAGTTCTTATTCAATGGGACATGTCATCAAATGGTCCATTTGGTGGGCGATGGCTACTTGTGGTTTTATATTAGTACAAACCTACATGCAGCCTTTGTGGTCTGAAATTAAACCAGATGGTGGAACTGGTCGATACAATGGTAAGTCATTTTTTAAAATATATACACCCAGACTCCACTTTGCGTTGTTTCGCTTTGCGTTATTTTTGAAGATGCGTTATAAAACAATTAAGCTAGTGGTCGGCGTACTTTTTTCGGAATTAATCAAAATCCATTTTGTCTATAAATTACTATATTACTTTGATTTTTTGTTTATAATGATTTCTAATAAATGCAATAAATAAGTAAGATTCAAAACGACATATCGCTATTCATTCGATTCAATTTTAATTTATAATTTAATTTTTAGCATTATTTAAAAAGTAAAATAGCAACATTTAGAAAATATAGAAATATAGTCAGCTATAAAATATCAATTTTGATCAAGACTAAATTCAATAGTATACATCTAAATTATTATTTTAAAACTACAATCGTTTGATCTTTAATCGTTTGATTGTTATAATATAATCGTTTGATCTTAAAATTAAAAAAAGACAGCCTATTGTGACTTTTTGCCTTGGGGTTCTAAAGAAATACTTCCTCCGTTCCAAAATAAGTGTCCGATTTTAGTTTTTTTAATGGATTATTGAAATAATGAAATTAAATGTATCAGTAGTTATTTATTTAAATTAGTCCTCGATTTGGGTTTCTTTAACGCCATTCAATCATTACAACACAAAGAGTCCCCGTCCAGTATTGATGAACTCATTGCGGCCGTGCATAAAACATGGGATGAAATAACCGCGAAAAACTAGACAATTGTTTCATTACACTGTAGAAGTGTATGGAATTGACCATACTTCATAGAGGAGGCAACGATTACAAGCTTCCTCACATTTAGTTTAGTTGTGAAAATATACCTTATACGTATATCCCTTTGCATATTGTTATGAAATTGGACACTTATTTTGGAACAAATAAAATTCCTAAATCGGACACTTATTTTGGAACGGAGGAAGTAGCATTTAAACTGTAGGGTTCCGCAAATGTAAGAAGGTTGAAGACCACTGCCCTATGGTAAACATTTTACTTAAATGCCACAGAATTCGGAAAATGCAGTGCACACCCTGCACATATAACAGCACGCCGCTGTTTTTTTCTTTATTTTAAATTAGTTTTTACTTAGGTTTAATTTATATTTTCTTTTTATATTTCCATTATTAAAATGTTTAATGATCATCATTTTTTTTCATTTAAATAAAAATGATAACCTGATCTCTATATTTCAATGATTATTTCGGAAAATTATATTTCGATTTACGTATTTTTAATATGCGTCCGGATTTTCAAGAAAGTATCCCCGACGAAAAGTGGGATCTGGGTGTTAAATTAATATACTGGATATGTATTTTAAAATTGTTTTTTTTTTTTTTTTTCTAAATGGGTGAGAATGACGCTGTCAAACACATTTTAGTCCAACTAATTACAAATTAACATAATTTAAAATTTTCAATAATCCTTTCAGGGGCGGTAGAAGCAATGTTAACCCTGCTAGGTACTGCGGGTGCTCTCCTAGCAGGTTTTATAAAAACCGATTGGAAAGTAAAAGCCGAATTAACATTAGCAGTATGTTCACTGATTGAAGGAGCTGTATTGGTAATTGCTTCTCAAACAACAGAAATATTCGTCTGTTATGCTTGCTATATAGTGTTCGGTGCATTGTATCATTTCATGATTACAATTGCTACAACAGAAGTAGCTAAACATATTTTAGAAGATAGTTATGGGTTAGTGTTTGGTTTAAATACTTTCCTAGCCTTGGTTTTACAGACTATCCTTATTATTATAGTTATATCAGAAGAGGGCTTAGGGTACGGAAATTTCGCAAGAAAACAGTTTATGGTTTGGGGTGGGTATTTTATTGTTATTGGGTTTTTCTTTGTAATTATGGCTGCTTGGGAGATCAGGAAAGTACTTAAAAAACCCGCTGTACCCAAAAATGAAGACAATACAAATTACGGTGAAATTTAAGTCTAGATGTTTATTCTAAATGCCAAGCGACCAGTTGTTTTATTTAATCAGATAAATCTCGGGTAGTAAAAACGAGTCGTTTGTTACTGTTCGTTTAAACAAATCAATTTTAAAGATTTTTCTGTTAGGTATGCTTTCACTTATAAGAAATATTCCTTTTAGTAACCAAGGATGAAATAGTTACTGTTTCTAATAAGATGTTTGTTATTCGCGGTAATGGCGCGTGTACATTAGGCTAGTAAATGATCTAGTGACTATGATAGTCACTATCCTAATGTAAATGCTTGAGATTCAACTGGCGCTAGTATTCGCGCTAGTAGTTTGAATAGGATAGTGTTTGTAGACAATATAGTCACTATCTCACTATCTTATCCCTACTACTAAATTTTTCATTGCTCGGAGTTCTCTCACCAATGTAAACAACAAGTGCAGAGGTTTTTTTAGTTATTTATATTAAAAAAATTGATGTGAAGTGTGAATTTACACACATTTCAGGGTTTTGTAGGTATTTAAAAAGTGTAAGAAGCCAACATAATACTGGATGTCTAGGAATATTTGTTCTATAATCACATTAAAGTCAACAGATTTTTGATAATCATTTTTATTCGTTATTGGAGTACTAAGAGCTTCTATTTAATTTTACTAAACAATATTTAAATAAATTGTCAAAAATCCCAGCGTTTTTTTCTGCATTTGCTTTTTATTCAAGTCTTTATTAGATTAATAAGAAATATATTAATAATGGCTTCAGTTTTTCAATTTCAGAAACGCATTTCTCACTATTAAGAATGTGTTACTTGATTTATATGTATTTCATTAGTATAAATGATTTATTCCTCTTTGATACCTTAAAAACAAAAATCTAAAGTAATTTAAACAATAGGCTGAATCACAACGTATAATATAAATCCTTGATGGGTAGATTTTATACGTTGCTCCCCCTAAAAAAAAAGTGATATGGTAAAAATCGCGTATCCCAGAAAATTCAAAACTACCCCAAGGCGGTAGAAAAAATCAGGAAAAAAGTATTCTGCGACCTTCGGCGGCCTTCCTTCTATCCCTAAACTATCGAGATTTGCTCGTTGCAACGCCTAAAAATCGCGATTATTCAGAAAACTTATGCGTTAAGGAAAATTCGAAAAAAAAGTGATCAGCCATATTTGAATGGGTCGGCCCCTTCTCCTGAGGGTAAACATTTTTTGCTTCTTTCCTTAATGCGACTGGGCAAAATTGTGAAAAAATAAATCGTGGAAAATCAACTTTCCCGACGTCGGAGAAAAATAAAAATGAGCTTAACCCATTAGAGCCCGTAATTCTGTGGATGCTATTTTCAAGATATTTTTATCAAAATCATTCGAAAATATCAGTATACAACTAGTAAAGACAATTTCATTTTCATACCCCTTACGAAATATTAGCCGGCAACTTTAGTGGCCACGCACTTTCAAGTCCAATTTTGAACATATCAAAACCAAAATATTTAAAAACTTTCCCAAGCAACATTCTAAAGCAACGTTTTTCTTTATATTTTGACATATAACAAAATATGTTCATGCATAGAAAATAAAATTATAATTACAATTTTTCCATAATGCACCAGTGGTAAATATTTAACGTGACGCTGCTTTCTTTAAACTGAGACTATTTTGATTGTATGCACTTGAAGTGGTTTATTTATGTTATGGGCCATAAATAAAGCTACAGATAATAAGTGTTTACGTGCGCATTGCCCTATGATTCAAATCATCAGAGTTTTAGGTAATAAAACCGTTGGCAACTTTAGTTGCCGAGGGGCTCTAATGGGTTAAACGCTGAAGGAATCAGATCTGCTTCCTACGCCGTTGATATCAGTGAATCCATATAAGGGTAGTGCCACTTTGTGTGTATGCGCCTTTTGTCTTGATTTAAGCTACTTAAATCGACGGGACAGTTTGCTGTACAGTGTTGTGTGTAAACACCTACTGTCTTAGTTACGACACAGTCTAGTGAACAGGATATCCACTAGGCCTGGTAGCTATCCTGTTAGTGAACGTTTATCCACGTAGTGAACGTGAAGTTATTGTGTTAGCTTCATGTAAACCCGGCATAACCTTCAGAGAATTGCGTAATCTGTTCATAGCAAATCAATCGTGTTTGTAGAGATTACAGCAAAAACTCTTAGTTAGAACATGCGCTTTGTTAGTTTCGTTGAATTTAATTAATAAACCGAATTCTTCCACTTTAATTTACTACACCGTGATTACAATGATATCAGCCAGATAATTTTAGCATTTGCGGTGACAAGAATAACTAACACGTCTCAAGTTAGACACGCGCATTAAATCTCTTCATGATCTTATTCCTTAACTGTTGGTACCTTATTAGAAACTTCATCCCCGAACAAAGCTATTGACTACTTTATAAGCAACTGAGTAAAATGGCAGCCTGTCGCTAACGTTTAGAATCGACAGTTTGGTTTTTAAAACACGTCTAGGAGCAGCGGTGGGTAAACCGCGGGCTGCATGTGGCCCTTGATAATTTTACATGCGTTAGTATAGTAATAACGCATGTAAAGTTATCACATGCATCTCCATGAATTATTATATTAATAAAAACTTATCTTTATTGTAGTCAAGCAGTTCTACGGAATGTGCTCAAGTGACTGTATTATATACTATCGTTGATTTCGGCGAAATAGTTGATCTGTTTATGACTATTAGATTATTGCAACTCAAAGTAGTACCGTACTTTGTAATAGCTGGAGCGATTATTATTATTTCTTTATTTTTATTTATTTTTTTTAGTGCGGCCCTTTTTGTCACTATTTGCACAAACTGGCCCTGTTTAAAAATTTTTTTCCCACCACTGTTTTAGAGACTACTTACTTTACATTTTAATATTTTGTTAAACGTTTAAAAGTTTTAATGAAAAGGAAAAACGTCGTGAAACGGATAAGACTAGTATTGTTAAGTCATGAGGTAACTTAAAAATGTATATTTTTATGTAACTTAAAAAGGCAACACTAAAGACAAGATAATTTAAAATGTTTGTGTTCAATTATTTGAATAATGTTCAATTTCACAATATTTAAAATAAAAATGTGATTTTTGTTGTGTCTAAAATCGAGGAAATGTTATGTTAAATAGTTTACTTTAGAACCAAGTGTTTGGACGATTTTTTAACCGCGCTTTTATTTTGCCTCAGCGGCGAAAAAATCGCTAGTGTTAATTGAGCGTACGCACGAGCGACAGAATAACCGCAAATAATGTAAACAGCAACAATCAGGTACAAGCAAGTCAATAAATAGTTGACAATGAATTTGGAAAGCAGTAGTTTTTACTCTTTTGGTTCCTATTCGTAAAAAGCGAAGGGAAAAATTGTGGATACACGTCTTCTACTAAATTATACTTTTTCTAACCTAACTTAACCTAATAAATCTTTGATTATCTAAAGAAGTCCAGTCAAGGTTATATGATTGAAATGATAATTAACGTATAAATTGTCCAACATAAGGAGATCTTTTTACTGTCAGATGGGCGGGCACTCTTACCCTCTACAGGCCGTCGTTTTGAACCGGGAAACTCAGTGGTGTTCGTAATATAAACTCTGAATTGAAACTATTAATTTGATTTACGAATCTCAAACAGCAAATAATTTAATACTTTAAACAGCAGATAATTTATAACTTTGAAATTGGCTCAGCTTACGCTGGACAACTTATACTGATGTGTTACATTCTGACTCACATTGGCAAACTAGTAGGAGAAATACAAACGTGTACCGTAGGTTATCCTACCTCAGGGTTTGTCTGAGATTACTAATGTTTTCTAGTGTCATTCGTACTGAACCAGTAGCGTCTAAAACTCTGTTTTGCTATTTATTTCATCGTATTTTTCATTAAATCTGTCCTTTTCAGGACAGTATTTGTATTTTAAATAATCGATTTCTTTTATTTAAAACAATATGAGTGTAAAAAGTAAATCGTTAAGAAAGCAGTGCCATGAATTGGTTTATAACCTATACGAATATTTCCTACGAGAGCAAGAAAAACAGTAGACCTTTGTTAACTGTACATGCAGTTCTGCAGATAAATAAATATGAATTAATATCTATTTTGATTAAGATTAGGCTCCGGAGTAATATAAATTCACGCTCAATTTGCATTATTTCCATTTTTTTGTAGAGACATCTTTCTTAGATAATAATAAATTATATTAGGTATGGAAATTGTTAGTTTTTTAAACAGTTTTCATTATTTTTCACTTTTATAACATGCAATTTTAGGTTAGATTTTCCAATAGATCAGCGTAAATTTGACGTCTGTCGCAGCGCTAGGTTCGGTGAGGTTGGTAGAATGCGAGCAGAGCGAGCTAGCTACTTTCTAGTTTAATGACAAAACGTTATCTTAGGTTAGGAAAGTATCAGGTTAGCAGAACCGAGAAAAGCGAGCTAATTAAAGTTATTTAACGAACTAAATCAGCAACAAAGAATTAATCACATTAGGGAAACCAATAATTAAAATAAAGAAGGTTAAATGCTTCTGAATTAAAAGCCCTCAAGATAAAAATTTATGCTACGCCAATGGCCTGAATTTATAAGCGTGGCTATAATCTTAGTTCACCATTTTTAGACTTCTGTTTAGACACTAAAAAATGTTTAGTTTAGAAACTTGATTTAGTTACTTGATTACATCTACCGTGCGATCATAATTTCTTGTCAGTTACATAATAGTAAACAATGAGTTTAAAAATATCAAAACTGTATTCTGATCCACAGCTGAAACTCCCAATTTAACAAAGAACCAATCAGATTACTTCGTTTGCCTAACTCGCCCGAGAAACAACGAAAATATGTGTTCCTAACTTAATACCTGTTGTCAAGTCATTTGCGTGTAGAGAAAAATAGTGTTCTTTTAATAATCAATTCGTATAAGGTAATAAAAATAGAATGTACGCTTATGTGTACATGCCCTTGGAAATAAGTTTGATAACTAAATGTTTCTGTCAAGTATTGCATAACTGACAAGATTTGTTGATCGCTCTGTATATCGTAAGCAATAAATCCTGTTTTTTATTCTCATGCTATTACTTAGGAATAACTGCCAAAAAAAGCAATATATTGTTATGATATATCATTGTTTTCCCTTAAGTTACCTTATTGTTATATTTTCCATTAGGTATCATAAATTAGTATACTTTGCTATTCATTTTAAGTTAAGTTATTAGTATTGTTCTTGGATGCAGTCCCTGACTAGTTGGAGAGCGACGCGCATGCGTATTATTCTTTATGTGATTGCGATTACGATTCTGATTGGATGTTTGGTTTTCAGAAGTCATAAAATTTACGCGCCTTGTTCTCTAACCTGTCAGGAATAGACCATATTAGTGTGACGTCACATACATGTTCTACCATCTGACAGCGGTTTCCTTTGGAAGTTTTCAATTTTGGAACAAAAAATATGTATTTTTGATAAGTATATACTAATATATACAGTCCAGATACTTTATATTATAGAATAATGTTTTTATAAACATATAAATAAGGATTCGAAGATATATTTATAGGTTACGTTTTTAAATAATATGAAAAACGAAATATCTTTAGAATTTATTTAATTAACACTAAGTAATCTTTAATATTTTCTTTCAGAATACATAATGGTGTATTGTTTTGCTCCAAATTGTAATCATTACATCCACATTCTTAATTGCAATTTTTGTCGTTTTTTTGATAGATGAAAATGAAAAACAATAATGGATAAAATAAGAACAGCATATTGTTCCTTCAAACATTTAGATATGGCACACACACTTATTGCCATAATAACGATTATTAACATACATTTTTCAAAATTAACCTGCAAAATTGTTCTGCAAAAATAATGACGTATTAAATTGTATAAAATAAGAATTTTAATAAATAAATATTAACTTGTAGTTTTGATACAAAATTTGATACAAATTTTGTACCAAAATACAATTTAAAATAAAACTACATGCTAAATTCAAATTAAAGGAAACCAACCACGAGGCGGCAGCACTGAATCCCATTTTGTGACGTAGTTACTAATATGGTCTATTTTATCCAGGAACAGATAGAACGTTGCATATTATTTTTTTAAATAGCTATAAAATTTTATCGTCGCATTTTATTATTTTGCGATTATATTTCAAAGACACGAGAGAGTAAATACCTTACTCTTTACAACTCTGACAATAAGATTTATTGTAATTTTATAGGGATCTATTGTTATTTTACGAGTTTATTAATGATAATGATACAATTTTTAAAAGTAATATACAACGTTCTTTACATATTGTAATTAACTCTGTTCGTAGAGCCATTTCTAACGGTTTATTACCACCAGATGCAAGCGCAGTGTTATTTTAACGCACTCCTGCGAACTCTACGCTTGCGTCTGACGATAATAAACCGTTAGAAATCGTTCTACCAACAGACGTATTAATAGTGCGGTTTTATAACTGTATTTTTGAATTAAGACTGTAAGGTAGAATATAACTTTTATCTAGTATTAATAATTGTAGATCAGTTTGCCAAAACTGTATGAAAAGTGCAATTTTTACAAGAAAATTTTACCACAGGGTATGAACCTCGTTTAATGCTATTCCGTTTTGCATTTTTGCCGCAATTCTAACGTTTTTATTCTAACCGTTTCTCAACCATTTTTCCTCACGGCCCATTATAATATTAACTAACTGTTCAGTGAACATATGGGGTTATACAGATTGAAGAAGTTGCATTAAGTCGCACTGAGCCGCACCGTACGCATCACAGTCAATGCATAAAATTATTCCTTATTGTGTTTTTAATGAGAGTGCGTCTAGCAGTTTGCACATCGCATACCCAAAAATGCGGGTAGCATTCTCGATTAATAATACTTTTGCAGGTACTGAGTTGAGGCGTCACAATCACATTTGCCTTGGTTTATGTGTAGTAGCATCGTCCAAACTGATGCGAATGTAAACAAAACACAGTTCATATGTCTGTAGTGCGTTCACTGCGAGTCAGCGGATGCACTCAATGTAAAACATGCGATTACTGCATTGCCTGTTGTGTCTGTGGTGCGGATCAGTGGACGCTTACCTTAATGCGACTATTTTTTTTTACGTTTATGGCGTTTGCTACTAATGCAATTAGCCAGGACAGTTCTAACCTTTCATGTTGAAAATTCTATGCCTGAATAAGATTTGTACCCGAGACCTTAGCAACGCAGGACACCTGTGTTACCACTAAGCTACGCCGGTTGGCACTAACTTTATTGAAAAGTAGACCATGCTGCCGTGTCAAATGTACAGTGAGATCATTAATTCCTGAGCGTTACATAACGGTAAACAATGAGTTTAAAATATCAAAGCTCTATTCTAATTCACAGCTGAAAATCCCAACTTAAGAAAGAATCAATCAGATTACTTCGTTGGCCCGAACTCACCCGAGGAACAACGAAAATCTGTTGCGAACTTAATATCTGCTATCAACTCATTGGCGCGTAGTGAAAAACTGTGTTCATTTAATAATTAATTCGTATAGGGTAGTAAAAATCAAATCTACGCCTATGTGTACATGTTCTTGGAAATAAGTTTGTGACTAAATGTTTCTGTTAAGTACTACATAACGCTCAGGAATTAATGATCTAACTGTAGATGCAGTCGAATTCGCATGTGCTTGTTAACGGTAGTGAAAGGATAGGCAACTTAGGTAGGTAACTTACAAGTGTACGTAAGTACGATATGCGCGAGTATTAAGACAGTTGTCCAGTTTTCCAGATAGTCAGATAAGTGTTGCAAAAAAATTGTTATTATGCTCCGAGATACAGATAGCTCAAGAGTAAGGATACGAAAGTGTTTAAATTAAAATGAAAGGCACTTTGAACACTTATCAAAAAAATAGTTTAATAAAAATAGTAACATTCATTCTTCTGAAGATGGCATAACAAGCCGAAATATATATCAAGTTAATTTGATTCTCTATTTTTTTAATACATGTACGAACTATTAGGTTTTAGCTATTACATTTGTTCAATCTGTATATGCTAAGAAATCCCATAGCGATTTTTTTAAAATCGTTTCAAACTAATTTTGGGTCATGAAATAAAGGTTGAGAAATACTACTGTAAACTATCTATAGCGCAATATAATGTACAAACTCAGATTTTTCTGGGCTGGAACTCAGGCATAATGTCATAATGCCAATCAGTTTTTTTATGTTTTTATTCTTAGTTTTATCTGCAATATTTTAGGAAGACCTGTAAATTAATCATTTTTATATAGTTTATATATAGTCTGATATTATTTTATTAAAAGACAATTTTTAATTTTATAATTTTTGGTAATTACGAGTGTTTGATAAGTCAGTGACTTCGATTTTTTTTTCCAATATGCGTCTTATTTTTCAGTATAATATTCTTTTAGCTCGATACATTTTGCCCAACGATATTTCAGCTTTAAGCTTTTGAAAAAGTACAGTTTCTGTAACTCTGCAACATAGGCGTGTGTTTCAGCGATCATCTATTCGTTTGATGCCAATATTTTTCCAGCGTGCCATTTCTTCATGTTTGGAAAGAGAATGAAGTCTCAGGGGGCCAAATCTGGAGAATAGGGTGGATGAGGGAGCAGTTGGTAGTGCAATTCGACCAATTTGGCTGTGGGAAATAAGGACGAGTGAGCTGATGCATTGTCCTGGTGGAAAAGAATCATTTTCTTCGCCAAATGGGGCCGCTTTTTCATCAATTCAGCGCGTAATCAATCCAATAAAGCGGCATAATATTGTCTTGTGATCGTTTTCCTTTTTCCAGAAAGTCGTTGAAAATTATGACTTGAGTATCTCAGAAAATTGTGGCCGTGACCTTTCCGGCCGAAGGAACCCTTTTTGTCTTCTTTGGATGGCGATCGCCAGGAATAATCCACTGTTTTGATTGTTCTTTCATGCCTGGTGTGTAGTGATGGATTCATGTTTCATTAACGGTTATGAAACTCTGCAAAAACTCACTTGGATTGTGCTTATACTATATCCAAACATTGCTTCGAAATAGTCACGCGATTCCGTGTTTGATCCACTGTGAGCAGACGCGGTCTTGCCAATAGTTTTTCATGTTCAATTGTTCGTGTAGGACATGACACACACGTTCGTCTGAGATGTTTACCATCTTGGCTCGCGTATCTACTCTCGCTGGTCGTTCAATACGGTAGCAGAAATTTTACTAATCATCTCTTCAGATGTCACTTCCTTCGGACTTCCCAGGTGCTTGGCATTATTCATGCTCGTGCTCACGACCACAACAGAATTCAATGAACCACTTGTGAATCATTTCATACGTCAGAGCAGAGTTGCCGTAATATTTTTTTAACTTTGATTCAGTTTCCTTAATGGGTTTTCGCAAAAAGTAGTGCTTTATCAACACGCGGAAATCAATTTCCATTGTAGTAAATAAACACAAACTTATCTGCTTTCGAACGCTGTTGAAAATGTACTATTTCATCTACTTAAAACTTAGTGTGTATGTCTACAAAGTATGGAAAATGTCAGAAATAATACCAAACTTACGATCTGAGCGCCGTCTCTTATCAAAGTCACTGACTTATCAAACACCCTTCGTAATCTAGCACAACATTCACACATGCATTTTGTACTTCATTCATAAAAATTCTTAAAAGTGTATAATGTTATAGATTGAAAGATAAAACACTGAATCCTTCGATTCTTGAATGTATTTTTAAAATGATAAAGCTCTTATTTTGATAAAGGTTATCTACGGATATAAATTGTTTAAAATATCTAATCGTTAAAGAATCAAATTTTAAATATTTTGTGATAATGATCATACATACATACATATATTGCAAGTTGCTATAGATTAAGGATTTTATTGTCAATTTATGTTTATTGTTTTTGTTTTTAACACCTGGCTATTGAAAAATCCTGTGATACATGTACTATTTTTATCAATAAACATTTTTAACAAAAAACGTTTTAGTTAATGTTGAAATTAAACGAAAATTTCAATTACTGACATTTGATATAAGGTAAACATATTGACAGTTGTGGTTCGTTCCCTGCCCCCCAATTTGCTCTACCCCCCGTTACCCCCCCCCCCACACACAGAAATGCTTGGAGAAAAAAGTGCGCGCAATAAGGTTCTGTTTTTTAAAGGAAATCATCACTTGTATTTTAGAAGTGAGGACCTTTTTTTTTAGGTTATCACTTGTCTAGGGTGACCATTCGTCCCGCATTTTAACATTTTGTCCCGCATTTGGATTTGGGAGGTGAGGACTTTTTTTTTGCTCTTCACTTGGATTTGGGAGGTGAAGATCTTTTTTTTCTCTTCACTTGGATTTGGGAGATGAGGACCTTTTTTTTGCTCCGTCCCGCATTGCCTTCTGAAGAAAATGGTCACCCTACACTTGTCCATTAATAACGATAAAAAATGATGCCCTGCTCAAATATTTCCTGGCCCCTCCAGATTTTAAGTGGTAGCGCCGCCAATGCATTTATTCTTAAGGCCCATTTATTGATGGCATCAGATGGAAGGATAAATGTCTGGCGAAAACTGAATGAAGAATTTAAAATGAAAAAAATTGCAGGCCACGGTAAAACATGGAGGTGATTCTGTAATGGTTTAGGGCTGTATGTTTTGGTATGGGGTTGATAATTTATGCTTTATAGAAGGAAACATGAATAAATATATGTACAGACACGTCAATAAAAAATAAACTTAGGACTAAATTGTAGTTTAAAATCTGGAAAGTACTTGTGTGTAACCAGTGTTATTGTCAAAACAATAATTAATCAAGACGCCAGCCTGTCGCGGCTTAACAAAAACTCACAATGGCACAAATAAGTTTTTAGTTTATTTAAAGGATTAGAATAAGCAAATAAAGTTCATATGCAGATAAACTAAAAATAATGTTTAATTCAGTTTCATTTAAAATTACAAATTATGTCTTCTACATAAAAAAAAAAATCTGTCAAGCCATTTTGTAGAAAATTCAGTTCCAATTTTGTCATAGGTCCATTGACTTTTTTTAACTTTTAAAGAATATAGAATTGGGGTCGTATCAGCAGGTCAGAAATTTATAAAGCGTCTGATTAAAGTTTAGAAAATATTCCCAAATACGTCATTGGTGTTATAATGTACTAGAAAGAGATAGAAACAGGAATCTGGAAACGTCAAATATTTTAGGTTAGCTGTCAAATTGCTTGCAAAAACCTGTTTTATTGCATTACTTTTATATGAATGTGCAATTTTACCGTATTTTTTAACGAGACTTTATTTAAAGTGTACCCGTTATTCTGTGAAGTTCATAATTTTATAAAAAAGTAAGTACAATGATGTAATATTTTGAATGTATTTTTTCTGAATTATTATATTTTACAATTATTTACATTAAATATAATATAAGAATTTGAAAAGTTTGTTGTACGATTAATTCAATTTTGTATTTACAATATCTAAGCCTAAACATTATAGTGTTCACGATATTAATGTTCCAATACAGGTCTTTCAGTTCATGATTTATTCAAACATGTTAATTTTCCCCAATCTTCACTGGTGCATATATCTGTCTTTTTTTCTTTCGAATATGTGGAGTTTTTACCCGTTTGCTGATTGCCTTGTTTCAGACATATATAGAACACAGAAAGATTGAGAAAAACTGATCTAGCAGGATTAGTTGGAATAAGTATGTAAACTTATATAATTCTACAGCGTTGATGATATTTATATCTTGATACAGTCTTTCATTTTGTGATTCTGTCCAATATGCTAATTTTCCCCAATCTTCCCTGGTCCATATATTTTTCTTGGTATTTTTCTTTTGAATATATGGAGCCTTTCCTCGTCCATTTTAGAGAGTACCTATGTTTCAGAACCATATAAAACTACTGGTACGATGTATGTTACATAGAATTATTTTTGTTTTCTGTTATATATTCCTAGATCTTCACAGTTTTTCTATGCTATGGTAGCTACGTTAGTCAATAAAAGATGCTTTCCAGGCTATATGTAATTCGCACTGTGCTTCAAAATTGTGCTCACTAAGCACCAACGCAACTTTAAAATTACCTGGTACGTAGGTATATGCTTTTGTCTTTTGCGAGTTTTTCAGATGCCAACTATCAACTTCAATTATTTAGGATTAAGTTTTTATATTGAACCAAAGGGTAAATAACTACTAAATTTTAATTCTAGTCCTCTATTCACATTTTGACAAGCAGTTGAGACATCTGCGCTTTTAAAACCAATTAATATGCTGGAGCTTGAGGTGGCAAGGGTCGGTAAATATGTGTTAAAACGCCGTAGCTGGAAAGCGCGGTTAATATTCTCGAATACTCAACTGCTTGGTTCAGTACTGAATTAGTTCAGTTAAAATATGCCTTTTAATTTCTACAGGTTCACTATGTGGTCAGTTTAAGTTAGCCCCGAGATAAATGAAGTTACCATTTTATATTTCTATCCTATTTTTATTTCGGTTTATTCAGTTCCACATTTTCAGTTTTAGCTGTTTAGGTATCTATTAATAATTCTCCAATTAAATTGTTCCATGTCTCAGCTCCTTAAAGAAGAATACTTAAATAATATATAATTAAAATAAATACTGATGTGACCTTCCCATACTGGAGTCTTATAGTAACTACATAAAACCATCCTATCAGCAGACGGATTGGACAAGTTTGGAATTCGTCAATTATTCTAAATATTAGAAAATACAATGACAGTTCTTAGTAGATATATCAATGTATCAGCTATCTGGACCAATAAGTGTGAAACGTTTTGTCAAAACATAAAACACTTCCGAATCAACACTTGTTATTAGATTTAAGTAACCTACTAAGCACACTACACATTTGCTAAATACATCCAGTAGTGGACTGGCACAATAAACCAGCCTGAAATTTTTTTTATAGACCAGACACATTAAAAAAAATATATATATATCTAAAATATTTTCAATTTACAAAACCACAACAAAAAATCAATCAGAACAACTCTATTAAAATAATAGAAATCATATAAAAAGAAATAAACAAATAAACTTAGAAACAGTAGAGTTGGCAAATTTTGAAGGAATATCGGGAATAATAAAAAACTAAAAAAAAGGGCACCCGAGAATGATGATATTACAAATACAAATTTAAAATACTGGCAAAAAAAAAACAATATTTTACGTTACAAAAAAGTGCGATCATTAAATCCTGGCCGGTACATAATGGTAAACAATGGAGATTTTTTTTAGTACCAGAACGAACTCTCTAAGTTAAACCGAAATAGTTCAAGAAGAATTTTTGATTAGATTAGTTTTTCGAAAAATTTTGTTGTCTGAAAAAATAATACTTTCTTTAATTTTTTTTGTGTGGTATTAAAAGAAATCTCTTAAGAGGTAGATTAAAGAACGGAAAATAGTTTTTTATTTTATTTTTTTCTTATTTTAACAGGTTTTTTTCAATAGTTAATAGTGAGAAATACATTTCTAAAATTGAAAAAAATGATTCCATTTATAAGTATATTTGTTATTAATTTAATGAAGACTTAGATATGAAGCAAATACAGAAAAAAATGTCTGGAATTTTTTAATTTAAATTTTATTGTGACGAAATTTTTGCAAATTATTTACATTTATTTTAAAAAATTAAAAGAAAGCTCTTAGTACTCAAATAACGAATAAAAATAATTATCAAAAAACTGTTGATTTTGATGTGATTATAGAAAAAATATTATCTAAGACAACCAGCATTCTGTAGACTTCACAACTTCATTAAATACCTACAAAATCCTGCAATGTGTGAAAATTCACACTTCATATTAATTGTTTATTAGAAAATATAAAAAAAAAACCCGAGTTTTTTTGGTTTACCCCGTGGAGAGCCAACCCTGCCTGGAACGGGTTGTGTAGTTCAAGAGTCCACTGTAATTTCTGATATTTACATTTTATTCATCCCAATAGCTGAGTACCTCGATACAAGAATTTAGTTCAATTTCAAGGCAATAAAAAATCAATTCTAGTAACATTTAACATTTATATGACTTTCAAAAGTACTTAATAAGATATGTGACAACAATCCATTTATCAAAATCATACAATTGTAGCAATTGCAGTTATAAGTACAAAGACAGATTAGATACTAATTACTTATTATTAGATTATTGATTATTTAATAATAACACAAAGACTTGAGAATTATTATATTAAAATTATATATATCTACAAGTCGATGTATCATTTTATAAAGATCATTTTCTTTTATGTTTTCTCTAATTTTGTTTAGACAATTTCCGTTAATTTCACAGCATTATTAATAATAGTATTTCTATCAATCTTGAAAAGAGGATAAGTCACCTAGAAAAAAATATCTGTGCTGAACAGAAATAGAAAGAAAAGAGGTCCAAAAAAGAGAAAACCCATATGGGTAGAAAAAAAAAAAAAGAAAAGGTTTGAATATAATGACTACTCAACAAGGGAGATATCAGTAAAGAGGTCGGGAGGATAAGATGTGACGCACGAAATAATAAATAGAATAAGGGAGATGCAAAGACAACAGAAAAATGAGAGGCTAACAAATTCGAGGTATAACAATAAATACTTAGATCAGCGGTCCCCAACTTGGAGTACGCGGAGAACCAGTTGGGGGTACGCGAAAATAATATAGATAATGGCGAAAAACACCAGAGTTTTACAGACTTACGTTAAAGTAGAAAAAGCATAATTGATTGAACTGTCGACTGATTCTTCTTTTGAATCTGATTTCAAAAAAATAAATCTCATTGACTTTTGGGCAGTAGTGAAAGAGTAATACCTAAGCAATAAAATATTTATTACCTTTTACGAACAGAGAGCTAGTCGAAAGAGCATAAGACGAGAGTCTTATGCGTACATTAAGAATAAATATCGCAATAAGCTTGACGCAGCTCCTGATTTCCGGTTACATTTGTCTTCATTTGAACCTGGTTTTAAGAAACTCGGCTCCATGAAACAAGCTCAAGGGTCGCATTATAATTTTTAAAACAACGATGTAAGTTAATGTGGGTAAAAATTATTTTAATGCTGTTTTTATTTGTTTTGATCTTCGGTATAAAAAAAAATAGAAGCATATAAATGACATTGTCTAATATAACCTAACCTATGAAAAAAAAATAAGTAATTAAGGGATTGGTGCGGGTATTAAAGACGGGGGTACTCATAAGTGAAAAGTCTAATCAAGGGGTACGTGAGAGAAAAAAGGTTGGGAACCGCTGACTTAGACGATGCAAATACCTAACTATCTAAAAACAAAATGTAAGGGAGAGATGAAGAAAATAATAGCAAGATTTAGGTGCGGAAATGAGTAAAGAGAAAACGAATACTGGAGAAAGGATGAACAAATAATGTGCAGGATGTGTTAAGAGGAAAGAGAACCTTGGAACACATTCTGAAGAATTTCGGAGAAATGAAATTTAAAGAAGAAACAAGACTTCTCTTGTTTCTTCTTTAATGTGTCAATCAGGTCAAGGATGGAAATGGATGGAGGAGGTCTTGGAGAGAAGAAAGGATCTGAGACGAAGACACCAAATTGTACGACTTGAAGGGAAAGAAGTCGTTGAACATAAGGTGCAAAGGCAGATTATGCTCATAATCTTGCTTATGCTTATAATGGTGTTTTTTTTTAGAGGTATAGAACTTTAAATTGCAATAAAACAACGATGGATTATTCGATTGACATGAATTTTTTTTTATTCGAAAGATAATCTTGTGGCATTACATTTTAAATATGATTTCTGGCATATGACCGCCACGGCTGGCTCGGATGTAGTCCAATCTGGACGTCCAATTTTCGATGACTTTTTCCAACATTTGTGGCCGTATATCGGCAATAACACGGCGAATGTTGTCTTCCAAATGGTCAAGCGTTTGTGGCTTATCCGCATAGACCAATGACTTTACATAGCCCCACAGAAAGTAGTCCAGCGGTGTTAAATCACAAGATATTGGAGGCCAATTCACAGGTCCAAAACGTGAAATTAGGCGGTCACCAAACGTGTCTTTCAATAAATCGATTGTGGCACGAGCTGTGTGACATGTTGCGCCGTCTTGTTGGTATGATTTAATGTAATGCCACAAGATTATCCTTCGAATAAAAAAAAATTCATGTCAATCGAATAATCCATCGTTGTTTTATTGCAATTTAAAGTTCAATACCTCATAAAAAAAAAACACCCGTTATTATTGTTATTAGAATTGTATTGTATTTTTTCTCAGTACTATGTAACTGGACTTCTGCACTACTGTACAAATCTGTATAGTTACTGGTTAAATAAATAAATAAATAACTATTAGCCATTATTTTTTTTATTGCGAAAATTTGGAAAAAATCGAGGGTTCACTGTACTAAAGTAGTTGGGCGCTATAAATCATACATACTGTATATATGCTTTGCCAATATACTGATAAAATTATAATGATAAGATTCCAAAGTCACATTGACCTGATATTATTTATTGTTCTATGATATTTTCTTTGATAATACTGATTAATTTTATCTTCTGTGGTTGTTTCAGATTTTATATAAAAGAAAAACACTTACTTTACTTATCATGTGTGAGTGCAAAAGTACCATGGCTAATTCAAACGAAAAGTAAGTTATTTAATATTCAATTATCTGTTTAAAAAATAAATAAATAAAAAATGTGTGTGTGCTTAGGACCACACAGTAGCAGTGAAACTTATATAAAAAACATTTTCTGACATTAAAACGATATTTAAATAACGCGGGTAATTTACCTCGTAATTAAGGCAAAACTCAATGTCAAAAATTATTTTCTTACATTAAAAACTATTGTTAAAACAATATGAAACAGCATATATGAAAAATATATTAAAGTTCTCTGTTCTAAACTTAACTAAAATAAATTTTAGCAGATTGTATTTGAAATAATTTTGAATTAATTAATTAATTTAATTAATTTATTAATTATATTCATTGTTGATTCTCTAATTTGTATAATTCTGTAGAGAAAAATGTTATGTAGAATTTACAAAAAATAAAATCTATTTAAAATTTTAAATTTGAACTATTAAAAAATCATTTTGAAAATAAATAAACATAAATAAAAATCATGAAATGTTTACACAACAAATGTATAAATACATTAAAGCAATATTATAAAACTGGAGGCTATATATGTTATTTATTTTCTCGGCCTCATATTTGTTTTTTAAACATTTAAGATTATTATAAAACGATTTCCGTAAATAAATCAATTTGTCTGTCTGTCTGAGATTCACACAAAAATGGCTGGAAATATTTTAACGAAATTTGGTAAAGATCATAATCAGGATTAAAATATAGGCTATATGGCATTCCAAATTTATCATTGTAGGGGGTGTTACGGGGTTAAAACTATATACTAAAAAACTTAAAATATCTCCTTTATTATTGACTCAACTGAAAAATCTATATCACAAAAATTGTTTATAATAAGAAAACCTTATTTGTTCCATGCATAATTTCAATTAGATGAATATTTGGGGAGTTACGAGAACAGCCTAAAACTAATCTTTTAAAATATCACCCTTAGTGTATGACAAAAATTGGTTATAATAAGAAAACAAATATTTTTTATTTTATGCATTGATGAGAGTTACGGGAGGATCCCAAAACTAAAATTTGAAAATATTTCACGTATTATCCACTTTGCATCAAAAATGTGTAAAAGAAAATTTGTTTAGAACGAAGTAACATTTCTTTTAAGTTCAATAAGATTAATACTGGGGGGGCAGCGCTACCTATACACAGTGGCGGTGCTAGCGAGGGGTCCGGGGGCTCCGGGTCCCCCTAAAAGTTGCTCTGGCCCCCAGCTGGCCCCCTAGAATTGCTTGGAAAAAAATATATTTTAGAAGTGAGGACCTTTTTTTTATGTCGTTACTTGTATTTTCATATGTAAATGATAAAAAAAAATTTCCTGGCCCGCCCAAATTTTACTCAAATTTTTTTTGCGAGCGAGATTTTAAGAGCTAGTGCCGCCATTGCCTATACACTTGAAATATCTTACTTATTATTTGCTTAACAACAAAAATATATATAAGAAAAGTGATTTAATACGATAACATTAATATTTAGGGGTTATGAGGAGCGCTACCTATACACTAGAAATAAATCAGATATCATTGGCACTTATCAACAAACAGTAGCGTACGCAAGGGAGGGATTAGGGGGGATAAATCCCCTCCCGAAAATTCGAAAACAACTAAAATTATAACTACCGCATTTCAAAATTGCGCGTATTTTCAATACGTATAAATTCCGATGTTGTGAAAAATCCCCCCCTGAAATATTTTTCTGCGTACGCCACTGTCAACAAAAATGTATTTAACAAAAACCGTAGGAAGTACGAGCTTGTCAGCTAGTTTGTTATATTTATTGTAGCTTATATTAAAACTATTAACTTCACACAACAAGTTTAAATAACACAAGTTCCACAAATTGTTTATTGATCATGCTGAAGTACGTACAGCCTTCCTCTGTCTGTGCTCAGATCACCCGAAGTGTAGCAACCATAGAATATACAGATCATGGTGATGATCGGTGAGAGGAGTACATTTCCGTAACGCCTTTCCGTCACTGCACGATTGACAAACGTGCAAACAAAAATTGAAGTATTTCACTTCAAAAATTAAATTATGTCATGTTCAATAAGAATAATTTATGTTTCAGATGTGGCGGATACTTGAGCATGGGTGAACATACTCATAAAGTACCCCTAAGTCTCTTCTTTGATAATCGAGAACGTTTATGCAATGCACTCAAGAAATCAAATGCTCCGGAAGGATCTTTCATTTTACTTCAAGGCGGAGATAATATTAGTCTTTATGATACCGATGTGGACTATGTTTTTAGACAGGTATATTAATATATTAAAAAAAAAAATAAGTTATTCATTTCAATTTGTTTTTGTTTTTAGGAATCATATTTCATGTGGGCTTTCGGAGTATTGGAACCAGGCTGTTATGGTTTAATTGATATCGCAACTGGAAAATCGACCTTATTCGTACCACATTTAACTGCTGATTACGCAATTTGGATGGGACCACTCTTATCGAAGGATGATTTCAGGAAAAAATACTGCGTTGGTGAAGTAGCACATGTACATGAAGTAAGTAATTTTAACTTTTAAAAAACTATTAAGTTTTTCATTGTTCTATTTATAAGTTGTGAACTTTATTTTATAATAACGAGGTTTTACCTTATTACCGTAAAAAGGATGTGAAAGTATTTAAATTAAAAGAGAAGGCACACTCTAACACAATTCAACATTTCTAAATAAAAATATTTTACTTTCGACTTGAAAGTAGAGAATATATTATAAAATATTTCGTAAACCATAAAAGATACTAAAATGGTACAAAGAATTATATAGAATTCCATATACAGTATGTCCTTTTTCGACTTGCAACATAGAGCTTTCCTATGTTAAATTTTCCATTGCATATTCTATCTCTACTATGAGTTTTAGACAAAAACCTGAAACGGCCTTTAGACAAAAACTTTAAACGTGCCTTTTTTCAAACAAATTGGGATTTTTTTGATTAAAAATTAGGCAGAATGTGTTGGGACTAAAATACTGAACAATTTTTATTGATAAAGTTTTTGTCTAAAACTCATAGTAGAGATAGAATATGCTATGGAAAATTTAACATGGGACAGCTCTATGTTGAAAGTCGAAAAAGGACATACGGTATAGAACAGGGGTCCCCAAACTTTTTTGACCGTCGACCCCCAGAAGAGTTTCTCGACTTCTTATCGACCCCCTCTATTTTACAATTACGTTATTATAATAGAACAAGCAAAAAATACGCTTATGTGATTTCTTATATCGTTTATTGTACAGTGTTTTATTTATATTACATTTATCTAATATATCTAATCAGATGCAATACAATATTATTAAATAAAATTTACTGTCATTGTCAATGTGACGGGTGTGTTTGGTGACTCTTTGCAAGTTTAGCAATGTCTGGTTCAAAATGATTTAATTTCAGCCTTAAACCGCCACGGAATTCTACATCTAACTGGTTTCTCTGTTTTGCCAGGATGGAATTAACATGGCTAAAAACAGCCTCAACCATATACGAGTTTGGAAATGCTAGCAAAAAGTGAACTACCATTTCCGAAAGTTTTGGATATTTCTGTATAACATTTACATTTGTCCAAAAGTAACTTAAAATGACATTTTTAAAAAGCGTTTTAGATTCAAGATCAACCGATAATTCAATAAGTTCATCTTGTATAGTACTTTCGATGTTTTCAACATCTGCAGAAAAAGGCGCGATAATCCAATCTGGGATGTGCATTTTCTCTAGATCCTCAAAACGTAATTTAAAATCCACGCTCAATTTTTGAAGATGCTTTGTATATATTTCCAAGTCTTCATCTTTTACTTCCAATTGTCGCAAATTCGAAAAATACTGAAAATCTCTTCGTAACAATGAAGATCTAAATAAATCTATTTTAACTTCACTTATATTTATATATAACTGTGTAGTTATTATACTAGTAGTTTTTAACTTTTTTTCATCGACCCCCAATCGACCCCCGAGCCAGAATCTACTACTTTGGGGACCCCTGGTATAGAAGTTCCTCAATAAGAGGCTTTATGTAGTTATTTGGAAAACTAAAGTTGTGTTTGGCATATTTTAAGAATGATAAATAAATAATAATATTTTTAAAAAATAATAAATAAAGTAATTTAAATATATTTTTCTTAATAAACATTCATTCAAACAAGATTTTATTCTTGTTTTATCCATTTAAACATACATCTGTCCACTAAGTTCATTCAAAACGTGATTTGTACAAATTCAAATAATCGATTTTTCGTATTTTTGCTCATTAAAATTTTAATGACATGTTGGAATTCAATGTTTGGGATTTTAAAAATAAGTGGGGCGAAAAATTTGGTTCCCAGCCTATTGCAAATATCTCAAAATTGCATTACTGTGACAAATCAGTTTAAATGTTACCTCCTCATATAATAATAATTATTATTGATGTTATTCATTTATTAATTGTTTTTTTATTTTTTTAGATTGCTGATATTTTGGCCAAAAAAAATCTTAGCATGCTTTTAACTCTGGTATGTAACATTCATAAAATTAAAATATTGTATATGAAAGTAATTTTTTGTTGCGTATATTTTTGTTTATTATTTTGTGTTTTCAGAAAGGTGTGAATACCGATAGTGGTCTAACAGCACAGGAAGCAACATTCAAAGGAATTGAAAAGTAATTTTTATGAAACATAAATTAATAACCATGATATTTATGATTTTTTTTTTTCAGTTTCAAAGTCAACAATGAAATTTTATTCCCTATAATTGCTGAATTGTGAGTATATTTGATAGGTTTTTTATCTTCAAATGTTATATTTTAAATATTTTACTTTAAGGCGAGTGTTTAAAACTGATAAGGAATTGGCAGTGCTCAGATACGTTGCTCGTTTGTCTTCGGAGGCTCACAGAAAAGTTATGCGTGAAGCTAAACCTGGTTGTACAGAATATCAATGCGAAGCTGTATTCTTAGAACACTGCTATCGTGTTGGTGGTGCGAGACATTGTTCTTATACCTGTATCTGTGGTACTGGACCTAACAGTGCTATATTACATTATGGACATGCTGCTGCACCTAATGATAGAAACATTAAATGTGGCGATATGTGTTTGTTCGACATGGGTGCAAATTATTTCGGGTAAGTTACTATTTATCATTCAATTCCTATATCTCCTCTCTCGAGCAAAAGTCTTGCTATCTGGGTTTGCTATTTGATAGGGTTTTAATTAAATTACAGGATTTACCAAATTTTTTCAGTTTCTGGAGGAATGTTCTGCATGGCGCAGAGACCTGCCATGTATTGGCAGGTCTCTGTGTTGGTTCCCTTGCGGGTGCTATTCCAGGGCTCTCCTAGTGACATCTGCTGGGTTTCTCCGCAAAATATGGCCATTCAAATCTAATTCTTTATTGTTTTTAATAATCATGAAACAAGATGACAAATAACTCTTTACTTTTAAAAAAATTTAGAATACAAGTGATGACCTAAAAAAACAAGGTCCTCACTTCTAAAATACAAGTGATGACCTAACTGAAAAGGTCGTTACCTCTAAACCACAAGTGGTAATTCTCCAAGCATTTCTGCTGGAGGCCCCCCCGGTAGCCCCGCCACTGGTGTATTTGCTTACATAATATTTCTGTTTTAGTTATGCAGCAGATATAACTTGTTCCTTCCCAGTTAACGGAAAATTCACCCCAGACCAACGGATTATTTACGAAGCTGTATTACGTGCAAATGAAGCAGTAAAGAAAGCAGCTAAACCTGGCGTAAGCTGGGTAGATATGCACAGATTAGCCAACAAAGAAATGTTGCAAGCTCTTAAAGAAGGTGGTTTATTAAAGGGTGATGTTGAAGCCATGTTAGAAGCAGGATTAGGAGCAATATTCCAGCCGCACGGTTTAGGACATTTAATGGGTTTAGATGTCCATGATGTTGGAGGTTATTTGTCTGGACAACCCATGAGACCAACTAAACCTGGAATTAACAAACTGCGTACAGCACGTACGTTGCAGGCTAGGATGGTTTTGACTGTGGAACCTGGATGCTATTTCATTGATCCAGTAAGACAGTTTTTTAGCTAATTCGTTAAATAAAGTTGTTATGCAATTGAAATTATATTGAAAATATTTTCAGTTATTGGAGAAAGCCTTTAAAGATCCAAACATGTCCCAGTTCTTGGTACCAGAAGTTCTTAACCGCTTTAGAAACTTCGGAGGAGTCCGAATTGAGGATGATGTTGAAATAACTGAGGAAGGTGTTTGTGATATGACTCGCGTACCAAGAACGTAAGTTCTTTTACATGTACAGTAAACTCTCGATTTAACGGACTAATAGAGGGAAGAGGGTGTTTGTTAAATACGAATGTCCGTTAAATCCGATGTCCCCATTTTTGTCAACCAAGAACACATTCGTAAGTCAGAAAATGAAAAATTTCACTTTAATGCGTATGGGCAGTAGTTATGGTATGGGCGCTTCTGAGATATTATGCTAGTAATTCCACCAGGCTAGTTTTTACTGGGGAAGAACCGATTTAAAGCTGCTGTGCTTATGTTAGAGACGTGCGTGGGCTGTGAATGTTAGTGGGTCACGATGGGTCGCAACAGGACCCGCGTGAACGTGAACAGAAATGATACTTCGGATACTTCGTCGACGCGAGTACAAAATTATGCATCGTGCGTGATCGTGAAAAAGATAAAATATAATTGTTTTAAAAAGGTTAAACTTTCAGATATACAAATTGCATATATAACCCCAGGAAATTGTCAGGTTCCAGTTAATTTGTTCATTATATTAAGTGCTTTTTTTAAAAAATTCTTTTAGTATAATAGTGAACTGCTCGTTAGAGGCGTTTTAATGAATGTTAATTTGTGAAAAAGTCATGTTTTTGGGTTTCGTTGGACCATATTTTGCCAATTCGTGAATATAATCACGACGTGACCCGCCGTAGAAATAGTCAGGAAGTGGCCTGTGCATCAAAAGAAATTTTACTTTTGTGAGCGTAGGTGATTGGGCGTGAGTTAACACATCACTCTCATGAGCGGGCGTGATCGTGACACAAAATCACACACGCGTGTATCTCTAATTCAGGTACAATCGAAAAGCGGCAGCATTTTTTCTTTAAAGAATTATGATCGGTTGAATATTAATAATTGACCAATAGTATCGCCATTATATTGAGAGTTACTGTATTGAAATTGTTCTTAAGTTAATAAATAAAATAAATATATAATTAAATATGAATTTTTTTTCAGATGTGACCAGATTGAACGTTGGATGGCTGGCCATGATGATGATAAATATTAATTATAAAAGTTATATTTTTATATTTTTCCAATTACTTTCTGTGGAATTTTAAATTTAAATTTGCTTTATTTTTGTGTGTATATAAGTACTTCCTTTTACAACACATCTATGTTATATTGTGCTATATTTGTACTGATAATTATTAAATGAATATAATATATTATACAAATTTGATTTATTTATTTTTTTTTAGACCACCACACTTATTAGCAGGGAGTGGATTTTTTAGATCGGTTGGAATATTGAGAAGTGACATTACAGTTGGCGGCGCTGTTTTTCAAGGCAATATGGCTGAATTGTCTAGTATTCAGCTGTCAATATGCTAACAGCGAACAGGTTAATTTAAGCACAGTACATTTTTATTTAATGTAAATGTATCTATCGACATTCTAACAAAAAATCAACACTAGAAAATATGTAATAATTTCAAACAGTACTACAGTCGCGTAGTACAATATTTGACCACCAGACTGCGTATCCGAGCGTGTCAGTTCTCAATATGTAAATAATATGGCAAATCATATATAATGTATTAGCTATTGTGACCCCTAGGGAAAACTCTAAATATGGTCCTGCCGTGACGGCCTCTCGGCAAAATCCATATCCTCTACTTATCCTTCCATGCTCATAATTGCAGTTAATATAGTTTATATACAAATATTGTAAACATCTAGCACAGTTATTTTCGTAAACACCTATATATTGGTTCTTAATTCGATACATAAAATAATAATTCTAGTATTCTCTCATATACTCCCGTAGCCAAAACGACTGTTTTAAACCGTATTAACACCTAGAGTTGCCGGTCTGATGATTAAAGAGCGGCCAATCTAGGCCCTGATCGGCATCCGAACCCAGAACCTTTAACATGAGAAGCACGGTCACTACTTAGAGATTTGATCCGAGATTGCCCTGAAATCAATCTGTGACGTCATGCTCTGAACTAGAGCGATCTAATAGAGAGTATATCTGATTGTTTACCTGATTGTCGGTGTAATTATGCACAAAATTTTCCACATAATTTTTTACTCCTATTATTTTGTATTTTACGAATATATGTCTCACGTAATCAATAACTTCATCATCCTCCGATTCACTAAAATATAATAATTCTTCCAATGCAATTATTTTTTAGTAGTCTTACCCAGCAATTTCCTAACTGTGCGCCGCGGCGCCTCAGCTGGGCTACAGAGGCACCGCGAAAATATTGCAATATTCCTCCAACTGCGTTAGTTAGACCAATGTTTTAACATGAGGCGCCGCGGAAAAATCCTGATACATCAAGGGAGCCGGGAACCACTGGCCTAACCCACAACGCTAAGAAATCATGTTGAAAACAACCGAAAATCAAATATCTAACAAAACGGCGAGCCAAGGCACTCGCCTCAGGCGCAAAAATCATTCCGGCACCTTTTTTTGTCATCATTTCGAGCCGTCATTCTTTTTTATTTAGTTAGGGCCAAGGATGGGAGCGCCAGACTGGTACTTTGCCTCGGGCGCAGTAATACTATGTCAGGCTCTGGTCGTGAGACAGATCAAACTGAGCGCTCCGAAAACACTCGCATTACGAATCAATCGAGTAAATCGAAAATTAATTTGCGAGCGCTTCAACTGCTATACCAAATCGAAAACGTTTTTTGCTCTGAAAGTACTCTTAGAGGAATTTCTTTGCGTCCACCAATTTCTATTCCTTTACAGTGACAGTCTTTCAATTTTTGTTTTGTTTTTATATCACTCCTGAAAATTATACTACTAAATTACCTTCATACTTTGGGTTCCATGGTAGTCCATACTGTGAAAGAAAATAATATTTGAAATATAAGAGAGTATTTGAAATACTGGGGAAGATTTTAAATACTAGGGAAGGTTTGAAATACTAGGGAAATATTTAAAATACCAGAGAAATATTTAAAATACTAGGAAAATATTTAAAATACTGGGAAATATTTGAAATATGGACGTTTTCAGAATAGGCGCCCGCAAGGGGGGCAAGATGAGTCAGTTGCCCCCCTGGATTTCGGAATCAATTACCAATTCGTATCTTAGAAAAAAAATATATTATTTAAATATAAAATTCATAAAAAAAAAACGATTGTTTATTATTATATTTTTGCTCTAGCAACTTTGGCTATTAGCCCGGATAGTTCTTATGTATTAAATCGATGATTTTTAACTACAGTAATACCCCGCCACTCGACGTTAATTCGTTCTGAAAAAGCGTCGAGTAGCGATTACGTCGAGTGGCGAGTCGAATTTCTCCATAGGAAATAAAGGGAATCATATGTACATATATACATATCCATATAAGGAAATACATATATGTATATGTTTTCCTTTTAGCTATGCTTGCATTTCTATCCCTTGGACCCATAATTATAAATATAAATCACTTATTTTAGCAAGAAACAAAAACTTCATAGCTGCACCACGGTTGGTTATACGGATGTACACATTTAAAAATTAGATTGACGTACCACGATTGGTTGCACGGATGTACACACTTAATAATTTGATTGACGTGCCATGGTTGGTTACACGGATGAACACATGTAAAAATTAGATTGACATACCACGGTTGGCTGCATGGATGTACACATTTAAAAATTAGATTGACGTACCACGGTTGGTTGCATGGATGTACACATTAAAAAATTTCATTGACGTGCAACGGTTGGATACAGGGATGTACACATTTAAAAATTAGATTGACGTGCCACGGTTGGTTGCACGGATGTACACATAAAAAAATTAGATTGACGTGCCATGGTTGGTAACACGGATGTACAAATAAAAAAATTATATTGACGTGCCACGGTTGGTTGCATGGATGTACACATTTAAAAATTAGATTGACGTGCACCGGTTGGTTACACGGATGTACACATTTAAAAATTAGATTGACGTACCACGGTTGGTTGCATGGATGTACACATTTAAAAATTTGATTGACGTACCACGGTTGATTGCATGGACGAAGACACTTAATAATTTGATTGACGTGCCATGGTTGGTTACACGGATGAACACATGTAAAAATTAGATTGGCATACCACGGTTGGCTGCATGGATGTACACATTTCAATATTTGATTGACGTACCACGGTTGGTTACATGGATGTACTAATTTAAATATTAGATTGACGTGCAATGGTTGGTTACATGGATGTACACATTTAAAAATTAGATTGACGTGCAACGGTTGGTTACATGGATGTACACATTTAAAAATTTGATTGACGTGCAACGGTTGGTTACACAGATGTACACATGTAAAAATTAGATTGACGTACCACGGTTGGCTGCATGGATGTACACATGTAAAAATTTGATTGACGTGCAACGGTTGGTTACATGGATGTACACATTTAAAAATTAGATTGACGTGTCACGGTTGGTTACATGGATGTACACATTTAAAAATTAGATTGACGTGCAATGGTTGGTTGCATGGATGTACACATTTAAAAATTAGATTGACGTACCACGGTTGATTGCATGGACGTACACACTTAATAATTTGATTGACGTGCCATGGTTGGTTACATGGATGAACAGATGTAAAAATTAGATTGACGTACCACAGTTGGTTACATGGATGCACTAATTTAAATATTAGATTGACGTGCAACGGTTGGTTACATGGATGTACACATTTAAAAATTAGATTGACGTGCAACGGTTGGTTACATGGATGTACACTTTTAAAAATTTGATTGACGTGCAACGGTTGGTTACATGGATGTACACATTTAAAAATTAGATTGACGTGCAACGGTTGGTTACATGGATGTACACAGTTAAAAATTTGATTGACGTGCAACGGTTGGTTGCATGGATGTACACATTTAAAAAATTAGATTGACGTGCCACGGTTGGTTACATGGATGTACACATTTAAAAATTAGATTGACGTGCCACGGTTGGTTACATGGATGTACACATTTAAAAATTAGATTGACGTGCAATGGTTGCTTACATGGATGTACTAATTTAAATATTAGATTGACGTGTAACGGTTGGTTACATGGATGTACACATTTAAAAATTAGATTGACGTGCAATGGTAGCTTACATGGATGTACACATTTAAAAATTAGGTTGACGTACCACGGTTGGTTACATGGATGTACTAATTTAAAAATTAGATTGACGTGCAACGGTTGGTTACATGGATGTACACATTTAAAAATTAGATTGACGTGCAACGGTTGGTTACATGGATGTATACGATTAAAATGTGAACATCCGTGTAACCAACCGTGGCACGTCATACAAATTTTTAAATGTGTTCATCCATTAAACCAGCCGTGGCACGTCAAATTTTTAAATGTGTACATCCATGTAACCAACCGTGGCACGTTAATCTAAATTTTAAATGTGTTCATACATGTAACCAACCGTTGCACGTCAATCTAATTTTTAAATATGTACATCCATGTAACCAACCGTGGCACGTCAATCTAATTTTTAAATGTGTACATCCGTGTAACCAACCGTTGCACGTCAATCTAATTTTTAAATGTGTACATCCATGTAACCAGCCGTGGCACGTCAATCTAATTTTTTAAATGTGTACATCCATGTAACCAACCGTTGCACGTCAATCAAATTTTTAAATGTGTACATCCATGTAACCAACCGTGGCACGTCAATCTAATTTTTAAATGTGTACATCCATGTAACCAACCGTGGCACGTCAATATAATTTTTTAAATGTGTACATCCGTGTAACCAACCGTTGCACGTCAATCAAATTTTTAAATGTGTACATCCATGCAACCAACCGTGGTACGTCAATCTAATTTTTAAATGTGTACATCCGTGTAACCAACCGTTGCACGTCAATCTAATTTTTAAATGTGTACATCCATGTAACCAACCGTGGCACGTCAATCTAATTTTTTAAATGTGTACATCCGTGTAACCAACCGTTGCACGTCAATCCAATTTTTAAATGTGTACATCCATGTAACCAACCGTGGCACGTCAATCTAATTTTTAAATGTGTACATCCATGTAACCAACCGTGGCACGTCAATCTAATTTTTTAAATGTGTACATCCGTGTAACCAACCGTTGCACGTCAATCAAATTTTTAAATGTGTACATCCATGCAACCAACCGTGGTACGTCAATCTAATTTTTAAATGTGTACATCCGTGTAACCAACCGTTGCACGTCAATCTAATTTTTAAATGTGTGCATCCATTTAACCAACCGTTGCACGTCAATCTAATTTTTAAATTAGTACATCCATGTAACCAACCGTTGCACGTCAATCTAATTTTTAAATGTGTACATCCGTGTAACCAACAGTTGCACGTCAATCTAATTTTTAAATTAGTACATCCATGTAACCAACCGTTGCACGTCAATCTAATTTTAAAATGTGTACATCCGTGTAACCAACCGTTGCACGTCAATCAAATTTTTAAATGTGTACATCCGTGTAACCAGTCGTTGCACGTCAATCTAATTTTGAAATGTGTACATCCATGTAACCAGCCGTTGCACGTCAATCTTATTTTTAAATGTGTACATCCATGTAACCAACCGTTGCACGTCAATCTAATTTTTAAATGTGTACATCCGTGTAACCAACCGTTGCACGTCAATCAAATTTTTAAATGTGTACATCCGTGTAACCAGTCGTTGCACGTCAATCTAATTTTGAAATGTGTACATCCATGTAACCAGCCGTTGCACGTCAATCTTATTTTTAAATGTGTACATCCATGTAACCAACCGTTGCACGTCAATCTAATTTTTAAATGTGTACATCCGTGTAACCAACCGTTGCACGTCAATCAAATTTTTAAATGTGTACATCCGTGTAACCAGTCGTTGCACGTCAATCTAATTTTGAAATGTGTACATCCATGTAACCAGCCGTTGCACGTCAATCTTATTTTTAAATGTGTACATCCATGTAACCAACCGTTGCACGTCAATCTAATTTTTAAATGTGTACATCCATGTTACCAACCTTTGCACGTCAATCTAATTTTTAAATGTGTACATCCGTGTAACCAGTCGTTGCACGTCAATCTAATTTTGAAATGTGTACATCCATGTAACCAGCCGTTGCACGTCAATCTTATTTTTAAATGTGTACATCCATGTAACCAACCGTTGCACGTCAATCTAATTTTTAACTTAGTACATCCATGTAACCAACCGTTGCACGTCAATCTAATTTTTAAATGTGTACATCCATGTTACCAACCTTTGCACGTCAATCTAATTTTTAAATGTGTACATCCGTGTAACCAGTCGTTGCACGTCAATCTAATTTTGAAATGTGTACATCCATGTAACCAACCGTGGCACGTCAATCTAATTTTTAAATGTGTACATCCATGTAACCAACCGTGGCACGTCAATATAATTTTTTAAATGTGTACATCCGTGTAACCAACCGTTGCACGTCAATCAAATTTTTAAATGTGTACATCCATGCAACCAACCGTGGTACGTCAATCTAATTTTTAAATGTGTACATCCGTGTAACCAACCGTTGCACGTCAATCTAATTTTTAAATGTGTACATCCATGTAACCAACCGTGGCACGTCAATCTAATTTTTTAAATGTGTACATCCGTGTAACCAACCGTTGCACGTCAATCCAATTTTTAAATGTGTACATCCGTGTAACCAACAGTTGCACGTCAATCTAATTTTTAAATTAGTACATCCATGTAACCAACCGTTGCACGTCAATCTAATTTTAAAATGTGTACATCCGTGTAACCAACCGTTGCACGTCAATCAAATTTTTAAATGTGTACATCCGTGCAACTAACCGTGGTACGTCAATCTAATTTTTAAATGTGTACATCCGTGTAACCAACCGTTGCACGTCAATCTAATTTTTAAATGTGTGCATCCATTTAACCAACCGTTGCACGTCAATCTAATATTTAAATTAGTACATCCATGTAACCAACCGTTGCACGTCAATCTAATTTTTAAATGTGTACATCTGTATAACCAGCTGTTGCACGTCAATCTCATTTTTAATTGAGTACATCCATGTAACCAGCCGTTGCACGTCAATCTTATTTTTAAATGTGTACATCCATGTAACCAACCGTTGCACGTCAATCTAATTTTTAAATTAGTACATCCATGTAACCAACCGTTGCACGTCAATCTAATTTTTAAATGTGTACATCCATGTTACCAACCTTTGCACGTCAATCTAATTTTTAAATGTGTACATCCGTGTAACCAGTCGTTGCACGTCAATCTAATTTTGAAATGTGTACATCCATGTAACCAACTGTTGCACGTCAATCTTATTTTTAAATGTGTACATCCGTGTAACCAAACGTTGCACGTCAATCAAATTTTAAAATTAGTACATCCATGTAACCAACCGTTGCACGTCAATCTAATTTTTAAATGTGTACATCCGTGTAACCAACCGTTGCACGTCAATCTAATTTTTAAATGTGTACATCCATGTAACCAACCGTTGCACGTCAATCTTATTTTTAAATGTGTACATCCGTGTAACCAAACGTTGCACGTCAATCAAATTTTAAAATTAGTACATCCATGTAACCAACCGTTGCACGTCAATCTAATTTTTAAATGTGTACATCCATGTAACCAACCGTTGCACGTCAATCTAATTTTTAAATGTGTACATCCGTGTAACCAACCGTTGCACGTCAATCTAATTTTTAAATATGTACATCCATGTAACCAACCGTTGTACGTCAATCTAATTTTTAAATATGTACATCTATGTAACCAACCGTTGCACGTCAATCTAATTTTTAAATTAGTACAGCCATGTAACCAACCGTTGCACGTCAATCTAATTTTTAAATGTGAACATCCGTGTAACCAACCGTTGCACGTCAATCTAATTTTTAAATGTGTACATCCGTGTAACCAACCGTTGCACGTCAATCTAATTTTTAAATATGTACATCCATGTAACCAACCGTTGTACGTCAATCTAATTTTTAAATATGTACATCTATGTAACCAACCGTTGCACGTCAATCTAATTTTTAAATTAGTACAGCCATGTAACCAACCGTTGCACGTCAATCTAATTTTTAAATGTGTACATCCGTGTAACCAACAGTTGCACGTCAATCTAATTTTTAAATTAGTACATCCATGTAACCAACCGTTGCACGTCAATCTAATTTTAAAATGTGTACATCCGTGTAACCAACCGTTGCACGTCAATCAAATTTTTAAATGTGTACATGCATGCAACTAACCGTGGTACGTCAATCTAATTTTTAAATGTGTACATCCGTGTAACCAACCGTTGCACGTCAATCTAATTTTTAAATGTGTGCATCCATTTAACCAACCGTTGCACGTCAATCTAATTTTTAAATTAGTACATCCATGTAACCAACCGTTGCACGTCAATCTAATTTTTAAATGTGTACATCTGTATAACCAGCTGTTGCACGTCAATCTCATTTTTAATTGAGTACATCCATGTAACCAGCCGTTGCACGTCAATCTTATTTTTAAATGTGTACATCCATGTAACCAACCGTTGCACGTCAATCTAATTTTTAAATTAGTACATCCATGTAACCAACCGTTGCACGTCAATCTAATTTTTAAATGTGTACATCCATGTTACCAACCTTTGCACGTCAATCTAATTTTTAAATGTGTACATCCGTGTAACCAGTCGTTGCACGTCAATCTAATTTTGAAATGTGTACATCCATGTAACCAACCGTTGCACGTCAATCTAATTTTTAAATGTGTACATCCATGTAACCAACCGTTGCACGTCAATCTAATTTTTAAATTAGTACATCCATGTAACCAACCGTTGCACGTCAATCTAATTTTTAAATGTGTACATCCATGTTACTAACCTTTGCACGTCAATCTAATTTTTAAATGTGTACATCCGTGTAACCAGTCGTTGCACGTCAATCTAATTTTGAAATGTGTACATCCATGTAACCAACCGTTGCACGTCAATCTTATTTTTAAATGTGTACATCCGTGTAACCAAACGTTGCACGTCAATCAAATTTTAAAATTAGTACATCCATGTAACCAACCGTTGCACGTCAATCTAATTTTTAAATGTGTACATCCGTGTAACCAACCGTTGCACGTCGATCTAATTTTTAAATGTGTACATCCATGTAACCAACCGTTGCACGTCAATCTTATTTTTAAATGTGTACATCCGTGTAACCAAACGTTGCACGTCAATCAAATTTTAAAATTAGTACATCCATGTAACCAACCGTTGCACGTCAATCTAATTTTTAAATGTGTACATCCATGTAACCAACCGTTGCACGTCAATCTAATTTTTAAGTGTGTACATCCGTGTAACCAACCGTTGCACGTCAATCTAATTTTTAAATATGTACATCCATGTAACCAACCGTTGTACGTCAATCTAATTTTTAAATATGTACATCTATGTAACCAACCGTTGCACGTCAATCTAATTTTTAAATTAGTACAGCCATGTAACCAACCGTTGCACGTCAATCTAATTTTTAAATGTGTACATCCGTGTAACCAACCGTTGCACGTCAATCTAATTTTTAAATGTGTACATCCATGTAACCAACCGTTGCACGTCAATCTTATTTTTAAATGTGTACATCCGTGTAACCAAACGTTGCACGTCAATCAAATTTTAAAATTAGTACATCCATGTAACCAACCGTTGCACGTCAATCTAATTTTTAAATGTGTACATCCATGTAACCAACCGTTGCACGTCAATCTCATTTTTAAATGTGTATTTCCGTGTAACCAACCGTTGCACGTCAATCTAATTTTTAAATGTGTACATCCGTGTAACCAACCGTTGCACGTCAATCTAATTTTTAAATGTGTACATCCATGTAACCAACCGTTGTACGTCAATCTAAATTTTAAATGTGTACATCCATGTAAACAGCCGTTGCACGTCAATCTAATTTTTAAATGTGTACATCCATGTAACCAACCGTTGCACGTCAATCTAATTTTTAAATGTGTACATCCATGTTACCAACCTTTGCACGTCAATCTAATTTTTAAATGTGTACATCCGTGTAACCAGTCGTTGCACGTCAATCTAATTTTGAAATGTGTACATCCATGTAACCAACCGTTGCACGTCAATCTAATTTTTAAATTAGTACATCCATGTAACCAACCGTTGCACGTCAATCTAATTTTTAAATGTGTACATCCATGTTACCAACCTTTGCACGTCAATCTAATTTTTAAATGTGTACATCCTTGTAACCAGTCGTTGCACGTCAATCTAATTTTGAAATGTGTACATCCATGTAACCAACCGTGGCACGTCAATCTAATTTTTAAATGTGTACATCCATGTAACCAACCGTGGCACGTCAATATAATTTTTTAAATGTGTACATCCGTGTAACCAACCGTTGCACGTCAATCAAATTTTTAAATGTGTACATCCATGCAACCAACCGTGGTACGTCAATCTAATTTTTAAATGTGTACATCCGTGTAACCAACCGTTGCACGTCAATCTAATTTTTAAATGTGTACATCCATGTAACCAACCGTGGCACGTCAATCTAATTTTTTAAATGTGTACATCCGTGTAACCAACCGTTGCACGTCAATCCAATTTTTAAATGTGTACATCCGTGTAACCAACAGTTGCACGTCAATCTAATTTTTAAATTAGTACATCCATGTAACCAACCGTTGCACGTCAATCTAATTTTAAAATGTGTACATCCGTGTAACCAACCGTTGCACGTCAATCCAATTTTTAAATGTGTACATCCGTGCAACTAACCGTGGTACGTCAATCTAATTTTTAAATGTGTACATCCGTGTAACCAACCGTTGCACGTCAATCTAATTTTTAAATGTGTGCATCCATTTAACCAACCGTTGCACGTCAATCTAATATTTAAATTAGTACATCCATGTAACCAACCGTTGCACGTCAATCTAATTTTTAAATGTGTACATCTGTATAACCAGCTGTTGCACGTCAATCTCATTTTTAATTGAGTACATCCATGTAACCAGCCGTTGCACGTCAATCTTATTTTTAAATGTGTACATCCATGTAACCAACCGTTGCACGTCAATCTAATTTTTAAATTAGTACATCCATGTAACCAACCGTTGCACGTCAATCTAATTTTTAAATGTGTACATCCATGTTACCAACCTTTGCACGTCAATCTAATTTTTAAATGTGTACATCCGTGTAACCAGTCGTTGCACGTCAATCTAATTTTGAAATGTGTACATCCATGTAACCAACCGTTGCACGTCAATCTTATTTTTAAATGTGTACATCCGTGTAACCAAACGTTGCACGTCAATCAAATTTTAAAATTAGTACATCCATGTAACCAACCGTTGCACGTCAATCTAATTTTTAAATGTGTACATCCGTGTAACCAACCGTTGCACGTCAATCTAATTTTTAAATGTGTACATCCATGTAACCAACCGTTGCACGTCAATCTTATTTTTAAATGTGTACATCCGTGTAACCAAACGTTGCACGTCAATCAAATTTTAAAATTAGTACATCCATGTAACCAACCGTTGCACGTCAATCTAATTTTTAAATGTGTACATCCATGTAACCAACCGTTGCACGTCAATCTAATTTTTAAATGTGTACATCCGTGTAACCAACCGTTGCACGTCAATCTAATTTTTAAATATGTACATCCATGTAACCAACCGTTGTACGTCAATCTAATTTTTAAATATGTACATCTATGTAACCAACCGTTGCACGTCAATCTAATTTTTAAATTAGTACAGCCATGTAACCAACCGTTGCACGTCAATCTAATTTTTAAATGTGAACATCCGTGTAACCAACCGTTGCACGTCAATCTAATTTTTAAATGTGTACATCCGTGTAACCAACCGTTGCACGTCAATCTAATTTTTAAATATGTACATCCATGTAACCAACCGTTGTACGTCAATCTAATTTTTAAATATGTACATCTATGTAACCAACCGTTGCACGTCAATCTAATTTTTAAATTAGTACAGCCATGTAACCAACCGTTGCACGTCAATCTAATTTTTAAATGTGTACATCCGTGTAACCAACAGTTGCACGTCAATCTAATTTTTAAATTAGTACATCCATGTAACCAACCGTTGCACGTCAATCTAATTTTAAAATGTGTACATCCGTGTAACCAACCGTTGCACGTCAATCAAATTTTTAAATGTGTACATGCATGCAACTAACCGTGGTACGTCAATCTAATTTTTAAATGTGTACATCCGTGTAACCAACCGTTGCACGTCAATCTAATTTTTAAATGTGTGCATCCATTTAACCAACCGTTGCACGTCAATCTAATTTTTAAATTAGTACATCCATGTAACCAACCGTTGCACGTCAATCTAATTTTTAAATGTGTACATCTGTATAACCAGCTGTTGCACGTCAATCTCATTTTTAATTGAGTACATCCATGTAACCAGCCGTTGCACGTCAATCTTATTTTTAAATGTGTACATCCATGTAACCAACCGTTGCACGTCAATCTAATTTTTAAATTAGTACATCCATGTAACCAACCGTTGCACGTCAATCTAATTTTTAAATTAGTACATCCATGTAACCAACCGTTGCACGTCAATCTAATTTTTAAATGTGTACATCCATGTTACTAACCTTTGCACGTCAATCTAATTTTTAAATGTGTACATCCGTGTAACCAGTCGTTGCACGTCAATCTAATTTTGAAATGTGTACATCCATGTAACCAACCGTGTCACGTCAATCTTATTTTTAAATGTGTACATCCGTGTAACCAAACGTTGCACGTCAATCAAATTTTAAAATTAGTACATCCATGTAACCAACCGTTGCACGTCAATCTAATTTTTAAATGTGTACATCCGTGTAACCAACCGTTGCACGTCAATCTAATTTTTAAATGTGTACATCCATGTAACCAACCGTTGCACGTCAATCTTATTTTTAAATGTGTACATCCGTGTAACCAAACGTTGCACGTCAATCAAATTTTAAAATTAGTACATCCATGTAACCAACCGTTGCACGTCAATCTAATTTTTAAATGTGTACATCCATGTAACCAACCGTTGCACGTCAATCTAATTTTTAAATGTGTACATCCGTGTAACCAACCGTTGCACGTCAATCTAATTTTTAAATATGTACATCCATGTAACCAACCGTTGTACGTCAATCTAATTTTTAAATATGTACATCTATGTAACCAACCGTTGCACGTCAATCTAATTTTTAAATTAGTACAGCCATGTAACCAACCGTTGCACGTCAATCTAATTTTTAAATGTGTACATCCGTGTAACCAACCATTGCACGTCAATCTAATTTTTAAATGTGTACATCCATGTAACCAACCGTTGCACGTCAATCTTATTTTTAAATGTGTACATCCGTGTAACCAAACGTTGCACGTCAATCAAATTTTAAAATTAGTACATCCATGTAACCAACCGTTGCACGTCAATCTAATTTTTAAATGTGTACATCCATGTAACCAACCGTTGCACGTCAATCTCATTTTTAAATGTGTATTTCCGTGTAACCAACCGTTGCACGTCAATCTAATTTTTAAATGTGTACATCCGTGTAACCAACCGTTGCACGTCAATCTAATTTTTAAATGTGTACATCCATGTAACCAACCGTTGTACGTCAATCTAAATTTTAAATGTGTACATCCATGTAAACAGCCGTTGCACGTCAATCTAATTTTTAAATGTGTACATCCATGTAACCAACCGTTGCACGTCAATCTAATTTTTAAATGTGTACATCCATGTTACCAACCTTTGCACGTCAATCTAATTTTTAAATGTGTACATCCGTGTAACCAGTCGTTGCACGTCAATCTAATTTTGAAATGTGTACATCCATGTAACCAACCGTTGCACGTCAATCTAATTTTTAAATGTGTACATCCATGTAACCAACCGTTGCACGTCAATCTAATTTTTAAATTAGTACATCCATGTAACCAACCGTTGCACGTCAATCTAATTTTTAAATGTGTACATCCATGTTACCAACCTTTGCACGTCAATCTAATTTTTAAATGTGTACATCCGTGTAACCAGTCGTTGCACGTCAATCTAATTTTGAAATGTGTACATCCATGTAACCAACCGTTGCACGTCAATCTTATTTTTAAATGTGTACATCCGTGTAACCAAACGTTGCACGTCAATCAAATTTTAAAATTAGTACATCCATGTAACCAACCGTTGCACGTCAATCTAATTTTTAAATGTGTACATCCGTGTAACCAACCGTTGCACGTCAATCTAATTTTTAAATGTGTACATCCATGTAACCAACCGTTGCACGTCAATCTTATTTTTAAATTTGTACATCCGTGTAACCAAACGTTGCACGTCAATCAAATTTTAAAATTAGTACATCCATGTAACCAACCGTTGCACGTCAATCTAATTTTTAAATGTGTACATCCATGTAACCAACCGTTGCACGTCAATCTAATTTTTAAATGTGTACATCCGTGTAACCAACCGTTGCACGTCAATCTAATTTTTAAATATGTACATCCATGTAACCAACCGTTGTACGTCAATCTAATTTTTAAATATGTACATCTATGTAACCAACCGTTGCACGTCAATCTAATTTTTAAATTAGTACAGCCATGTAACCAACCGTTGCACGTCAATCTAATTTTTAAATGTGTACATCCATTTAACCAACCGTTGCACGTCAATCTAATTTTTAAATGTGTACATCCGTGTAACCAACAGTTGCACGTCAATCTAATTTTTAAATTAGTACATCCATGTAACCAACCGTTGCACGTCAATCTAATTTTAAAATGTGTACATCCATGTAACCAACCGTTGCACGTCAATCTAATTTTTAAATGTGTACATCCGTGTAACCAACCGTTGCAAATCTGAGTTGTTGTCGTCAAGATATCTAGGCGCGAACTGCTGGCCATGCGTTCATTTTGCTTTGTTTACCAAAATATGTATCACGTGATCGGTACTCGATCACGCGTCGGATAGCGATGCTTCCGTCGACTCTCAGTCTCGACATTTACGTCGAGTGGCGAAAACGTCTAGCTAAGAGGCAGTCGAGTAACGGGGTATTACTGTATAGAGAACACATTTTTAATTAGAAAATAAATGTTTATCCTCAGCGGGGATCGTTCCCAGACCCACCACGTGGAAAGCATTGTTCGAATACGACATCTATATATATGTTTTGGTCTTGCCCACCCTAGAATAATTTCTGCGGGCGCCTATGGTTTTCAGACAACAAATGTCAAATACCAAGACCACTTCTTTGAAGTATTTGAAATAGTGTACTTCAAATACCAAAAAGTAATTGGAATACTTTTTTAAGTACTTTATTTCAAATATTCCCAGCTCTACCTCTAGCTACCAAGGACGGCAAAGGGTTAAATAAAAGAATCTGGAATTATTTATGAGGGATTTAAGACCAACAAATAAGTAAATTAAATTAATTTATTATTGTATACAAACACAGCATAAAATTTATAATATAACCAACAAATATTTAACAAAATGGAATGATATGATTATCAGAGTAATACTTAATAAATAATTTATAATATTTAAGTAATAACAACAAGATAATCAGGAACTTTCAGTCACTACAGGAAGTATTCAATTACTATTGTAAAAGGTCACAACATTTACTGTAAGTTGTAATATCATTTGATAAAAACTTTTACGAGAAAGTAGGGAATTATTTTTTTTACCATTGACAGATCTAAAGATATTCGATTCAACATCGAATATATGAATAAACTATTTTATTGGTGGATCTAAAAATATTAATGACAGTTAAAAATGAAACAATGAAAACAGTTTGTAAATTTCAAATTATCTGATAATGGTAAGCGACAACTCGGCGACGGTCAACTCGGTGATGAGAACTCAGCGAGAAAAAATATTACTTATTTTATTTGGACATCCTACAGGATAGATCCTAATAACAGGATGTCACTACAACATCTACATATATAAAAGACAACGTCTCTCTGTCTGTTTCTCCGTATGTGCGCTTTTCCCTCGGGAACTGCTGAACCGATTTTTATGCGGTTTTTCTATTTGTAGCTACATCATTTGGTCGGGTTTTCTGCTGATTTATAAAAATCGATTCAGTAGTTTCAAAGTTATAATGATATTTGTAAGCGCGGGTAAATCGAAATCCATGTTTTTCGTTCATATTTAACGCATTTCCTTGAAATTATCGGCGAAAACATAGGTTTCGTTAACAACAAAATTGGTACACGATTTATACACTAATCAGAATTGAAAGAATTTCTAAAATCTGTTAAAAAGAATTGCTGCTATATCTCATCTCATCAAATATCTCATTTAATAAAAATCCTACATGGTCAGGACTTTTTGTATTTGTTGTTACCTAACTAGTTATTAACATAACTAAACAATAATTAGGAAAAATTTTATTATTTTTTTTCAATTGCAAATTATTTACAGAAATCATATTATAATAAGATCTATTTTGACCAAGAAATGTTTGTATGAGCTTAACATATTATAATTTGTAATTTTTCTAATTCTTTTTACTACCATTTTTATTTATTTTATGTTTTTTTATTCGTAATGTTAAAAAAAATGTTCATCTCTAATATCTCATAAATGCGCAAGACCATTTATTAAATTAACCAGCGATACATTTTTACCAATATTTATTATAACGTAGTGCCTATGAGATAATTGAGCCAGAAATTAAGTCTCAAGAACGATGTAAAATGCCAAGAGTAGAGATAGATTCCGCAAAAAAAAAATTGTTCAAGAGGGGGTCCTCGGACTACATAAGTTTAAGAACCCTTGTTCTAGGCCATCATCAGAATTTTTAATACATTTTTCAAACAATAACAGAGTGTTTTTATTATTTCTTATTCACCATGTTTCAACGAGGCCTACAACGGATTCAAATAATATTATGAAAAGTTGAGTTGGAAACATTGAAAGTTTGAAGGAAGTATTGTGTTTCACATTATACTTTTTACGTCAATACCACGCAAAAAATTCGTAGTGCTAAGGAGAAAAGCATAATGTAGAACAGACTTTACAAAGCTTTAATTTACAATATCAAAGCTCAGACATTAAAAAATTTTGTATTATTTTTTTGTACATTTTTTTTATACATGTTGTAGTGAAATTATTGGGATCTATACTGTAGGATGTACAAATAAAACAAATAATATATTTTCTCGCTGAGTTAATCATCGTCGAGTTAACCTGTTCCGTCTAATAAATATAGAAATATTTTACATACGTATGTTAAAAAGCAGAAAAGTAAGACCTAGTTCGACTAAGTTACTAGTTCCTAATTATACAGATATCGGCAACAAATTGAGAATCAGTTGTAAATAAGAGAGTATTGTCTAATAGTATATATTAAAACAAGAAATGTAAGTATATTGTTGTGTAGATCAATTTCACCTAAAATTATATTACGGTAATATATTTAGATATTTATAATGAAGTTTAGTAACTGTTTGTAATTATAATTTGTGACTTTAGAATTACACTATTGTCTATTTACGTTTAAAAAGAAGCTTACGTTAAGAATTCTGTACTGAATATTTGTATGTATAAGAACCCGAACCACTTTTTAAGCAATCCGAACAAGGCTGCTATCCGTGCTGTTCTTTTCACCGTAAGGTCTGAGTAAAGTAATATCTTGTAAAATATGATATATACATTAATACTGTTAATTAGAAATAAGTGCTAAATAAAATATTTAGAATATGTGCAAAAAAGTTATATTAAATAAGATACTTTGCCAAATGAAAAAAATATTCTATACAAATTACTTTTGCGAAATTGTTTTCATAATTACTATATTTTTATTAACTAACTACTTAAAAAATAATACCAATTTCGTGTTCTATACTTTTAATTAATTTGATTTTAACAAAATAACTGACAATATCTTCAGATAAATCTTTTCAGTTGTTTCTACCTCATTTCTATTGACCAAAAATATATCTGATGAATTTCTATACATATAATACAAGAATTTCTAAGGAGAATTTGCCACAAGAATCTGAAACAAATAAAATATTTAACAATTAATTAAATGAAACTAGTAACAGAAATGATTTTTTCTTTTAAATGACAATGCTACTGACACTATCTATTTTAAGTAAATTGTATTTGGCCCTTCTACGTATTGTATACAATAGACCAGCGGTTCTTAACCGGGGGGTACCGAAATTAAAAAAAAAAAATAATTTTCACCAGTTTTTGCTTTTAAAATTACTATAAACTTAATTATTAAACAATAAATTATTAAGAACATTTAAAATATTATTTCAAAATTTTTCTTGGGGGGTCCAGAAAATATTTTAGGCTAGTTAAAAGGTTAAAAACCGCTGCAATAGACCATATTAGCGTGACCTCACATACATGTGCTGCCATCTGACAACTGTTTCCTTTGGCATTTTTTGGGAGATTTAAAATACATGTGTCATTACTTTTGTTAACTTAATTTTATGAATATTTTCAATTTAGAAGCAAAAAATATATATCTTTGATAAGTATATACTAATATATGCAGTTTAGGTGAAGAATTTAGAATCATGACACTACCATCACTTTTTATCTATCACTGTTTAGTATATGCCCATCAAAACCTAAATTCTTTTGTCTCTTATGAAGACGTTCACAACTACAACACGCGTAATAAATCAAATATTTATCTCAATTTTACACGAAAAAATAAATCAAGATATAGTATTAACTATTATTCCATAAGTTTATGAATTTGTTACTAGTTTCTACTAAATAATTAAGTTCAGTACAATTTAAAAAAACAATTAAAAACTTGACTGAAAACCCAATGTATAGTTTTAAGGAATTTTTTGAATTTAATTTATAACTTCTGTGTATCAATTATCATTTGTCATGTTATTGTAATATATCTGATTAGACTGTCCATTAATGATTATGTATTGTATGTGGACAATAAATAAATATTATTATTATTATTATTATAGAATAATGTTTTTATAAACATATAAATAAGAATTCGAAGATATATTTAACCTAAATATTTATTATATAGAAGCACAATACTTTATTTTCCCCCCAATTTGCCCATTTAAAATTGTGTATCATTGTGCATACATTTATAATGTGCATTCACTATGAGCTCTAGTGGGTATGTGTGTGGAATTTGAGCCTTGAAATCATTTAAATGTGAATTTAATTGTATAAATACTGAAATTTCAATATTAAACTTTTTCTTCAAATTTTCTTTAAATAATATATGAGCTAAATGTTAACAAACACTTGTCAAATAAATACTTAGATTTCAGAATGTATATTTATTAAATACCTATACTTATTTAAATTTCAGTTTCGAATAAAAATTTTGGGTAGGATAAGGCAGAATCCTGAATGTTATGTTTTGAAAGAAAAGAGTGTGGCTTCGCCAAGGTCAAATCTCATTCTAACTAGTTTGCGCTTTTTCTCTAACTAGTTGGATCTAGTGGGAGCATAAGGAGCATTAACCGAAGAGACTAACGGAGTCGTAGCTGTGACTCGATGAGTTTGCAATTGGTTCTTGTATGAGTTATCAGCTAAAATTATATGTAAACAGACCAGTCCGTTCATGTCTTAGTTTTCGTGACAGCCTGGTCAAGAGTATATCTCCCGCGAGAGAGGATCTAGAGCTAAATCTCATTGGGATCCAAATATATTATCAAAGATCTCATGACGAGGAAGTATTGTATAAGTAAAATTTCTTACCTATAATTACAATAGAAGAAATCTAATATGGGATTTGATTCTGGTAATACTGAATCATGTCATACGTTCTTGTTCTAAAATTAAGGAAGGAATTACGTATAACGGATAACATATATGCAGCGGCTTCTTTCTCTGAAGAATTAGGTGCAAAACGTGCACGTAAAAGTTTTATAGTTTGTCCACGGAAGCATGGTAATCCTGTATCCAACATCAGGGACACTAAAGAAATAATCGCTTCACGATACGGTCTGCAAAATAAAATAAATAAATATTATCTTTTTGACTATTATTGTTGCATTATTAAATTTATGAAAAATGTTTCTTTATCGATACAGTACCTGACAGCTAGATAAGCTTGAACACAGAGTACGCAGAACCATCTGAAAGGTTGTGCTTCCATTTTTCCTCCCATCACCATAACCATTTCATCTGTTAACTTAATATCAGGTTCAAACCCAAGATTTCCTCCTGGTGAACTCTCAAACATAAAGCTGTAAACAGAAATTAGAAGTCAATAAGTTTTACAAAGTAATGAATTTAAAAATAATTTACCCGAAATCAATATGTATAATGTGTCCTTCGGTATCCAACATGATGTTTCCATTGTGTCTATCCTTTATTTGTAGCAGAAATCCAATAACACTGTAAGCAGCCATTGAAACTACAAAGTTATGACGCGCTTGTTGAAATTCGCGAGAATCTTCATCACCATAGGTTTTTATGAAATACTCATACATTCCAATATCTGTCTGTCTTCCTAACTGATCTCTACTCTTAGCTTGAGGTACACATTCTATCACACCACACTGAAACAATATTACAATGAAAATATATCTTAAAAAATGGTGTGTGCTTAGGGCTACAAGGAGAAGTGAAACATATGTGGGAAAGAAATCTACTACTTATTCCATATGATTCAACCCTTTAGGTTTAGGGGAAAAATCAAATCGGAGTAAAATTCACTGTAGTTTATTTGAGGTAGTAAATATTCGATTGATGCAAAATAAACGACGATTTTTTTGGAGTTTTTATTTTGTGTTGAAAAATGACGCTTGCTTTTTGTAATAATTATAAAAATATTCTTGTTTTTAGGTGAAAAAAAATGCGTGTCGAAAATCATATTCATGTTCGTCATGCTATACCACTTGAGAAAGGATGGAAAGCGGCAGTCATTTCGCGATCTCAACGAGCTTTTCGGCAAAGTAACAATCAGTCAAAAATAAGCTGAAAGATGATTCCATAAGTTCAAATCGGGTGACACAAGTTTTAAGGATGATGAAGGAAGAGGACGGCCATCGGATTTCGACGATCAGGCACTTTTGTCAGCCATGGAAGAAGACGATAGCACGACAACCCGGCTACTGACCGACGACTTCAATGTCGAACAATCCACGATCGTCCGTCACCTAAAAAAGCTTGGAAAGGTGTTGAAATTCGCTGGATACGTGCCTCGCGAAGTCTTCAACAAAGCCGATCAGTGTTCGAATTTTCACCGAATTGCTGCAGAGAAACGAGCAATCATCATTTTTGAAGATTCACTGGTGATGAATCGTGGTTGCTCTTCAAAAACGTCAAAAGAAAGAAAGTTTGTGTATCTCCGAGTGAAACACCGAAAGGAATAGCAAAAGTGCCCACAGTATGAAGGCAATGTGGTGTGTATGGTGGGACAGAAGCGGAATCATCAATTGGGAGATCATTGCAAACGGCATTTGCTTTTGGTGGAATGAGCGTCAACAGTGGCAGATTTCGGACAAAAACGGCAAATGGCAATTCAACATCAACAGCGACGTATATTTTCCCACCACGTTGCAAAGTGTCATGTTGGAGTGCGATCGGATGTGATGGTCGGTGAGAGGCGTACAGATTCGTAACGCGGCTACCATCACAGCCCGATTCACAATCACGACCATAAAAGTGTATAACTTCAAAAAATGTTGTTAACAGTACTTACCCCTGGTGCAGTGGCCACAACTCTATAAGGGAACAAATAAAGATCCAGACCAACTTGTTGGAACACGTGTTTGAATATGCCAATAACTTGGAGGGCTAGCATATCCTGTCTAACATCATCTCCTACTTTGAAAATAGCAGCTTGCCATGTCTCAGGACCAAGAGAACAAATCTGGTCTTTCAGAGCAGTCTGTCGATAATAAAACAAAATGTTTATAAAAATTACAGAACAAATTTTAAATTTGCTCTTCAGCAAGTTTAAAATTTATAATAAAACCAGTGACGTGGCGTCTTTCTGATCAAGAGATGCATTGAAAATAAATGCATCTCTTGCTTCCATTGACGTCACGCCACTGAATAAAACAATTTATAACATACATTTACCTGATTCGTGCCATTTGCTGACACGGCCATAGCTAATTTCTCCAGTTCTGATATACCACAGCGGACAACTTTAAATCTAGCCAAATATGGAGCTTTTGCAGCACTTTGCATAGGAGTGCCACTCTTATAATCAATATCTAGTACCATTGCTTCTGGATTACTGGGTAAATAGCAACCTGGTTGTACCTAAAATTATATAATTTTAGGTAAATTGCCATTTTATTCATTAATTTTACTTTACACTATACCTTAATTTTGCTAAGGGCTTCCAAACAAGCTTTCTTTCTCTCTGGTCCTTTGGGGAAAGGTCTAATTTCACCACTTATATTTGTGATTTTATCAAAGAAATCAAACTCTCTTTCATAAAATTGTTTAGCAGGTCCACCCAAGGAAGTAAAAATATTTTTCATTAATGCGTCTAATATATCGTACAAATCACGATCTTTCTGAGTTCCTTCTTCATCAATAAACATATTAGTTTGCATATTCCAAGTTAATTGATGTGCTACGACTTGGGAACGTTGAGCGATCATTTTAATAAATTCCACTAAATAACCCATCTAAAAAAATAATAATAAAACTGCAATGAGAACTTACGTTTTAACAAAGGAGTGTTATAACGTAAGCACAAAATAATAATAATAAATAATATCTAAGTGGCGTATAAGGACAGAGAAAGTAAGTACGCGAAACGAAAGAAAATTTAATAAGACTGCTAATGACTTCATTACGCATAAACTGCAGTAGTGGTACTATATGAGGGGTCTGGAGAACAAGGAGTATAAGTACAATTTAAATAAAACAGAGTTAAGTGCAGCAATGGTAAGAATGTAGTTCTTTACCATATTTGTACATAGTCATTTATAAAATCCATATCACAGAAGGATTATTAGATTTCTTTTAGAATTTTCGTCTTACTGAATTTTGAACTCAATTTTCTGGAAAGGGCATTCATGTCTCTTATACCCAGTGACGGCTTTTACTTTGGTTGCAGGTTGGCGTAACTCTCAAAAAAGACAACGAAAAATATTTAATTTTTACTAATAATAATAAATGCAATATATTCGTTATCTATATTAATAAAATTTGAGGCTATATTTATTTGTTTTTTTTCGGCATCATAGTTAATTTCTAAACGTTTTAGATAATATAAATAATACTTACAGTATCATGTCGAATAGCTTGAACAAGTTGTGGTATATAGAATAACACTGCCTCTGCTGGGTAACTAGCTAAGCACCTAACAGCATACTGAGCGCTTATAGGATGGTGAGGGAATCGTCTGCTGAAGAAACTTAATGCCTGTACAGGCGACACTCGCGCCCATGTCAGCATGTGAACTAATTCTCCACTATCTTTAAGTAAAGACTCCGTAGTTACTAAGTACTGCAATGCTTCAGGTACGTGACAAACAGATTGTGGTGAAGCGCATATATACTGTTTAATTTCACTTATAATTATTTCGTTGTTTTTTAATCTAAAACAAGGAAAAGTTAGTACACGTGACCAAAAAAATCTGATAAAATTTATTCGTTCTTACCTGACTGGTAAGTAAACTGCCAAAACCGGTGAAATTTCCCAAGCGATGCGTGTATATTCTCTCCAAGCTTTGGCAGTAATGGTTTTAGATCGCCAGTTAGCAATATTATCCTCTCCCTGCACCCTGAGCTCAGCAAGTGAAGTAGGATTGTGCCAAACAATCAAAAACTCAATTTCAACAGCTAATAGTTCTAAAATAAGGTTCCTCTTCTTCAAGTATGATCTAACGAACACATCTGTGTTGGCTTTAGGTTTAATTCGAGCTGATCTCTTGCTAAGAGTAGCGCTAGTTGGTGCTGCTAACGGTACTGTATTGATCCAACCTGCAGCAGGTCGGGAGAATTCCCCAGGTCGAGTTATTTCTGATTGTTGTGAGGTTGGAGGGAGTGACATTTGTGGACGATATACATCAAAATCACCAACAATACTTTCGCGCAGGTATTTCTTGTCTGAATGCATATTCTGCCAGAATTTTACAAGGATGTTTATATTTTCACGTAAATCTGAATCATTTGTTGGACAACGTTGAGGTTGGCAGAAATAATCGAGACAACAACTGTAAATACGTTCTCGGAGAACATTTTTCGCTAAACCTTTTGGTAAAATGTCACCTTGTAAAAGAGATAGTCCACAGGTTAAAATCCTAAAATGTTAAATGATTGAGTAAAGTTATATTAGGTTGTAGTTAGATAGTTAAAGTTCACTTACTTGAATCTAACTCCAACTGCTTCAACATGGCGAGTTTGCTGTGGTCTTTCTGCCCCAACGTTCATATCCAATGACCGATGTAGCAAAGTAGCTATCATCTCAACTTTCTCTGCGCTGCAATATTTCGCAGTATCAACAAGTTCACAAATAAACTGGACCCAAATACCATGTGGTTGTACAAATGGCGGTTTTGGCTTTAGGTCACAACCTGTAACGTAAAAGCATCATGGTAAACAATGGTGTACACCACATTTTGTTATCATTAGTTCACCTTCATGAGTAGCCAGTGGGCTATCTTCATCACAGTCTATAGAGAAAATTCCTAATCTTTTGTGTATAGTACACGACCATGCAAAACACATTTCTTGAAGAAAACGTAGTTCTAATTCTGGTCTAGAAGTAATAAGCCACTGCCAACATTCAACTGCAGTGCTCATTGCCTCAGTAGTAAATAACTCAACCTAGAAGAAAAATTATGAATTATACAAAACTATATTTAAGAGCAATAAATGGTAGTATCTGTTACTATTTAATATTTGTTACCTGCGATGAAGCAATGCAATGAAGAAGTTTTCTATTAAGTGTTGGCATTTCAATGAGCATTCCAGTAGCTCTCCATAAAGCTCCACGATGCATAGCATCATTTTTTAGATTACAGGCAGTGCTGACTTCATTCATGAATTGTTCTATAAGATCTTCTTTTTTATCTTGAGTCTGTGCCGACAATATACCTTGCACCTAAAATATAGCACGATAAAAAATGTTTTTATAAACTCAAACAATTTTACTTGGTAGATGGTTTCATGACGCATTCAGTCGGTATTTTCAATAGGATCATCAAATACAAAATCTTAATTTCCAATACCTTTCAAAATTCAGTTGTTGAAGCAATACAATATTTCCAAATTCTATTAACTTATTTTTACAACTCTAATTTAGCTATTCAAATTCAGTTTTCAATTTGTTATTTCCAAAAACTGTACCACAGCCCAACAGGCAGGCACGGTTGGTGCTCGGATTTTCCCTTAACGTCATTAAACCATTCTACCGCCTGTCATGCCCTTTTACGCTAACCGTTGGGGTTATCAACCGATCTTCAGACCGTCAACATTAAATATGATATTATAAACACTAACACTGATCTTTTACTTCAATTACTGCATCCGTAACATTTTTATTTTATTTTATTGGACATAACAGACCAAAGTCCTTAATTGTGCCCATACATATAAAAATAACAATATATTCTGGGTTGATTGTACAACACAGAATTAACTTGGAGGTACAAACATGTATGAAATTTTGCAAGAGATATAATTTTGCTATTGCTTCAGAAATAAAATTTCATAAATTAATTCAGTATAATTATTCAGTAAAAATAATCTATTTCTTAGAAAGGGACACTTAAGTGCAGACATGTTTATTAGTGCAGCTTGAGACCTATGTATTTTAACATGAACAGGAACTCGTAAATTCTATTTATCTTAAAAATAGGTATAATCAAGAAACGTTTTTGTTTTGTTAATATAATAATACAATAATTGATTCCTGCTTATATTGATTTTTATTCGATATCAGTTTGCCAACATCGTTGGCAAGGGGTCTAGTAGATATTAAATATTATACAAAAGTAACAGTAAAACCAAATCCCTTCTCGCAGCTAATATTTTAACATTAAACTCCATCAAATTAACACCAGCGGACGTATTATTCAATTAGCATCCCACATACAATTCATAAACAAATGTAACCTAACTTAAAAAGTTTATATTTACCTCTCCAGCATACTTGCTCTTTAAATTAAGCAGATTAACAAATTTGCTATCAGTCTTAACGCACCGAGGTCTTTTCTCAAGAGTATTTGCAGATAATGCAAGAGAATGAAGGTTCAGACCTGTGTCCTTCAGTACACAATCTGTAGCTAAGGCCACTCCAGTATGATGTTGGGTTCCTGAGGGTATCTGATTAAGATATTCTTGTATATGAGACCTGTAATTAAAAATTTAAATATAGAAAAAATAAATAGTACTATTTTCAATAATTGTGTAAATGAAAAATCTGAATTTAATACAGTTTGATTTGATTGAATCACAGTTTAATGTGTTCAGTACCTTGTTGGTTGAGGAGCCCATTTCATGGCTTCTTCAACGATTCCTTGACAACGATCTGCAAAATCTCTCACTATAGTTTCTCTTGCTTCTAATGTATCCATAAGCTGTAACGTATACGGAGTGTTGAGAATACGTAATTCCGGAGAGCCTTTGTTTGGATCTAATTGTAAAGAACATGCTAGAACTTGCAAGATGTCCAACATTGACCAAAGAACCCTAAAAATGAATACAGAATATATTGTTTGTTGATTGAATATTATATTGCTATCCCCTACCTGCAGTTCCAGAGTAAATGTGGGAATCTATCAACCATTCCACTGAGAAATCTGTCAGCAACACGTCGAATTTGTTTGTGGGTGTTATTAAAATTAACTAATAGAAATTGCGCATGTCTTTCTAAATCACGTTCTCTAGCTTCATCTCTAGGTTTATTAGTCATAACTTGTAAAAACCTGCAAATAAATACAATTATTACTATTTGCTGAAGGGTTTGATTTTGGGTTTAACGTACTTTTCAAAGACACGGTCAGCGACAGCGTTTACACACTGCCACATTCCAGATTTATCTTTTAGAAGAGCATTATCACTTAAGTACTCCATAATGGGTTGTAAACTTGGTTCAGGAGCGTGAGAAACACGTAATGTTTCAACCCAGTACACACTCAACAAAAACATGCACTGAGCAAAACTTAATTTATTAACAAGTGTCACCTAAAAGATGATTATTAGAAAAGAATTGATACAAGCCATATTATAATACTTACGACTTCAGGTGGGTGATTCAAAAGTCCATTAATTTGTGTGCGTAATTCTTGTAGTTCTACTGTACTAACACTTTCATTACGTACGGCACTTGTATACTGTAGCTCTCTCATTTCGGAAGTCCGTGAACTTCGTGATACTAGCCAAGGAGATTTTACAGCTATTTCTTTTACACCTGCGTACCATTCAGCTGGCCACAAACCTATAATTTTATTACAGTTTAATTCAACTATTTCTGAGCTAGTGTTTCGTCAGAATTTCGAATTGGTTAAAGAAATTGTTACAATATTAATGAAACTAGGGGATTCTCGAAAACTAGGACGTTCTCATTTAAAAAATCAAAGTTGTCCGTGACATCTTGTGTTTCCAGTTCACTCCGAAAAAATTTTATACAACCATTCGATTCTTTGGGTAAACTTTGGTCATCAAAATTTTGCCCAACTTGCTCACACATCGCACTTTCGAGATAAATCGTTTATCTTTAAAATTCCTCTATCTTGATACACTATATAATTACTTTTTTACCTTTAAAAATTCTTAATATGATATTTTCACTTACCAGAATCTTGAGAGGTGAAACCCAAAACAACGCAATACAGCCAGAAGTCCTTGAATAGTTTATGAAGTCTTGGTTTAGGATTTCTGATTGGCGGTAATCTTCTTACAAGAACTGCTATTACTGGAATTAATACACCAAGATTGCCAGCTGAACTGGAAGCTTTTAAAGCTGCTGGTGCTTTCTCCGAAGCTCTTTTACCTATAAGAAAAAAACATTATATACTAACAAAATTATTAATAACTATGCTTCTGAAAAAACGAGAAAAAAAACAAATTCATTGAAAACATGGCAAAGAAACACAACTAGGCAAAAGAGCGACTTAACCATCTAGCAATTTTGCTGATGCTAAAAGGGCTGTAATGCTAACTATGATGATGACATTTTAACGGGTCTGTTCTCTAAGCAAGATGTTAAAATCTTAACGACAAAACCTAACACAATTTTAAACATAAATGCTACTCGCTGAGCATATTTGTGTTAAAATTTTAACGCGGTGGTGTTATAATAGCCTGTTAACGTTCTACAATAAGCGCCTACCAAAACGGTGGTTTTAAAAGTTAACGCTAGTGTTTAGTTTACAAAAATGGTTGATCATATGTTAGTAAATGTCATGTTATCAAAAGAAATTGAATAAAATACACGATGATAAGAATATTAATTATTATAAGACAAAATTAAAACTTTATATTACTTGTGTGAATTCTTTACAGTAAAGCTAAGAATGGCCCTTCGTCGTTTTTGTGATACAGGTAACCCTTTTCAGTTACCAGATGTGAGTTCAAGAAATTGTATATAAATGAAGTAAATGGAGTATTGAAGAGCAGTTTTGGTTTTTGTTGGGACGCAGTACTTAAAATTATAATCCTATGAAAGCTACAAAAATCACTTATGCCTCAGCCGTGCTTCACAATATCATAGTACATTTTAATGGTGTATTATTTTAAGAAATAATTGATGAACATGATAATGAAGATCACAACAATGTTATTCCATGTAATCCAGGTTGTAACAATTTGTTTATGTTTTGAATAACTTACGATTAAAAATGTTTTCTTTCAGGCATTTAAACAAATGGTAACTGGTTACAAGAGATGCGAATTAGAAATAGCGTAATAAATCAATTAATTATTTATAATTAATGTTACCAAATTTTTATAAAAATAAAATAAATTCACATTTTATTCAAAAATGTGATAAACTGTTACAAAGTAGTATATAAATTGATTAAATAAAAGTTGAATATAGCTATATTTTTATTTAATGCACTGTGGAAACCAGTTATAATGAGTATCACAGGACCAAACATTTCTGTACCATTTTTAAAATAAATTTCGTCACGGTGAATATTTCAATTTACACCGAATTATTGGGTTAAGATTTTCTTGGCATTCGACACTTGTCAAAAAGGTCAAAACTCAACGTAGTAGCGCATGCGCTTGCAAATTGTAACCTCTCCATAAGGTATTTTAGCACCTCGCGTTAACAAATATGATATTAACGCTCACCTTAACAAATGTTCTTACAGAATATTATTTTTCAATAAAGGCGTTAGACATGGTATTAAATGTTCTGATTCTACGTAAAGACGACTAAAAGTTTAAGTCCAGTATTAACAAAAGATTCTTACCTTCAAGGCCTAATTGTACGAAAAGTTCAAGAAGACGCACAAGTAATTCTTGCTGAGCAGCGTCTCCTTCCATATTAGCAGCTATGTTGGCAAGAGCATTTATAACTGCAGCTGACACATGTCTAAAATTTTAAAGAATCATTTAATATATTCTCAAATAACTTTAGTAAGTATCTGACAAAATGCAAATTCAGATATAAGATTATTAGTTTACCTATATTGTTTCTTTTCATCCTGTGCACCTTGAACATAAGCAGCGCTTCCCGCTTCTACAGTTATCATTACAAACATTCTCATAATTTCTTCATAAACAGGAGCTGAACACTGAGCAATCATCATACAGCCCAACTGATCAACAATTAAAGTATCTAACGCACTGGGCACTCGACAGAAACGCTGTTGGAAGAACTGTAGAATAGTATCTGTAGTTTTAGGAGTATCTTTGAGAGAAACAGCTACATGGCCCAACATTATCACAATGTTCGTTGAAATTAAAGTTGACTCACTAAAAATAAATTTGTTATTAATTCTGGAAATGCTGGAAACAGATTAAGTATGGATTTTGTTCAAAGTGTACATATAAGGCGCTTTCCAGGTTGCTGTAAAGAGTAACTCGGGGTTATTCCGAATAGTTCATTAGTGTTCAAAGTTAAAGTACTCCAAACTCCCAAACTACGATAGAACTATCTTCCCTCTTACCCTGTAGGACTACCCTATTTTAGAACGTCGAGTTCGATTGGAGTGGAAGTAAACGGTTAAATTCAAGTATCATTTAAATCGCGTCTTTCTGAACTAAACGATATTCCAAGTGTAATAATTTCAGAATAGTTCGGAGCAGAACAGTTCAGAGTAGTTCGGAGTGTTTCACACCTAACTGGAAAGCACTTATAATGTTAAATAAGTTGTATATGACAAACCTGTCACTTTTCTCGGCTGTGAATAGCCTGTTGGAAACACTGGCAACCAACGCAGGTACACAATATGGGTCTACGGAATGAGCTGCTTCGAGAGCAATACACAAATTCTCAATAGCGGCATCTCTCAATTTTTCAAAAGCTGTTTGTGTATGTCCTTGAGGTTTATTGTCCAAAACTTTCAGTTCAGATCCTTCCACTGTCAAACACATATTTGTTAATAAATAAATTAAACATTTGCAACATCGGTGAGCTACACGACAGCTGGGTGAGTATAGCATGGCATGTAGTATGTATTTAACATAGCAAAATATAAATCTTATTTTTTTTTAACTTATCTTATTTTTAACAGAATTTTTTTTCTTTCGATAGCAATATTTATTAGCAAAATTATTTTTGTTTAATGCATGATAATATTAGCAAATTATATTATATCCGTAGCAAATTTATTATTTTTTGTATTAGTTTATTTTTATTTATTTTTCAACGGCCTATTTCTACAATGAGGCTAGTCGCCGATCCCAGTGGGCGAGCTCCTACACCTGGATGAGGAGTGAATGATTGTGAAAATGGGAGTAATGTTAACATATTATTCTCGCCCGAATAATGTTACCAACGGGGAATTGAACCAGCAACCTCACAATTCAGACTGTTTTAATCAGTCAGAACTTCCTGATTTAACGAGCTCGGCTACTCCGTTGGCAAACACTTATTTAAAACATATAAAATACATACCAGTAATACAAAGATTATCTCTTGCCGTATTCGCTTTTGATTCAACATTATGTTTATGCAATTTTAACAATATAGGAGATGGAGCAACTAGAAAATCTCTCAAGCAATAAATAGATGTCGAAGCAATATTTGGGAATTTTTGCGCTAATTTCCCCAAACCTTCCAAACACACCATAAGTAATGGCATATGTGCCAAAACTAAACGTTGTCCATGATTTGATGTTATTTTTTCTGTCAAGCGACTGCATAAACTGTCCGCTCCTAAAACAAAACCACATTAAAATCTTGCAGAGAATTTATTGAATAATCGGAGAGTCTTAAGCTCCATTATATGGTTTAATGAATGTTAAATCACAAACACAAAATTAGAAATTCAAAAAAATATTTTAGTATATGGGAAATCATGCTATTGCCAGATTCACATTATAAACAAAATTCAATTTTTGTTTTATAACACTATAAAATGATCTTAAAAAGATATGAAAAGTGAAATTTCTTTAAAAGCACCACTGTTGGGAGCCAAATTCTTCCTCTTTATAAAACAGATTGTTAAGCTGCGTCTACTGGACACACCTCACTGTTAAAGCATACTTTAAGACACACACACACACACACCCACACAGTATGATCACCTATCATAATACATAAGCCATACGCGACTGAAGCTACATTGTATTCATCGTCCACTGAAAACATCAGACACATGAGATACATCAAAACAGGTGCAAGTTATCATACAAGACGTTAAAAATGATTCTACTGATATCGAATAACACATTTATGACTTAAGGTACGTTCACATCAACAAGCATGAAACGTTTCTCGCACGTAGTGTTTCCTGCATGAGCATTTGTAGTGTTGATACGCTGCGTCATCGTGTATCAGTCCTGTTATACAGTCGCTCAAAAAAATCTGGTTACAGACCGTGGACCAGCAAAAGTTTCAAAAATGCTTCAAAATACGAAGAAACTATTATTTGAACATAGCAATTTAAAATTAAAAGCGCTTATCTGTCCATGAAATACTTAAAAAGGAAGACAGTAAACGAATATTGGACATTATTCAAAGAAAAATATCAATATTTTCGTTTGTCACTTCAATGCATTATCGAAAAAGTGAAGATAGAAATTATTCCTGAATAAAAAGTAGCTGCTAATTAATTTTTTACCATCCATAGTTAAAGGAATAGTAACACAAATATATAACTCTTCAAAAAATCTGCACACCGATGCCTGAACGAGATGGAGAATACTGAACGTATTCTCGGCAAAAATACTGGACGGATGCGGACGATTTCGGAGAATGCTAGAACACATATGCTACGCTGTGAATGAACTAGGGTTGCATCTATAAGCAAATTGGCCAATAAATAACCGATTAATCGGTCTTTTTTTATCAGACGATACCGACTAATCAGCTACCGATTATTTATAATATATATGGAATCTTCCGTGCCATACATGTATAGCACCTCTGACTATATGGTTTGTACGATTGTATGATTTATTGCTATATACCATGAGCAAATGCCGGTCCGCGGACGGCATACTGCCTGCGAATGCATTTTCTACGGCCCACACATATTTAAGATTTTCGCAATTTTATTAACAAAAGTGACAAATAAATTATCGGTGCATGCGATCTTTTAGAGAACATAACTAAAAAGTAAACTGAAATTTTTTAATCACAAAATGATTTTTTATCAAGACAGACTCTTGCGTTTTATATGATCAGGTGGAAATATAGTGAGATTATTTATTCCTGAGCGTTATGTAATACTTGACAAATACATTTAGTTATCAAACTTATTTCCAAGGACTTGTACACACAGGCGAAGATTCGTGTTTTATTACCGTATACGAATTAATTATTAAATGAACACTGTTTTTCTCTACAAGCCAATGAGTTAAGAACAAATATTATGTTAGCAACAGATTTTCGTTGTTCCTCAGGTGAGTTCTGGTCAACGAAGTAATCTGATTGGTTCTTTGTTAAGTTGGGAATTTTAGCTGTGAATTGGATTACAGTTTTGATATTTTTAAACCCATTGTTGACCGTTATGTACCGCTCAGGAATTAATGATCTCACTGTACATATAGAAAATATTTTGGGAGGATTGTGGTTCAATTTAAAGGATTTCATTATGGATGCCCCACGATTTTGTTTTTCGTCGCATGACCAAGATTTGATAAGCGAAAAAATATATTTTTTACTTTTTAGTGCATTTTTAAATGAAATTGTGTAATTTGATTTTTTTTTTATATAGATTAATTATATGTTGAACCAATGTTTTACAAATTTCTCAGTCACCCATGGTTTTCTTGTTCCAGCATACGATTAATCGGCAAAAAGACCGATTACCGATTATCTGCCGATTAATCGGTGCAACCCTAGTACGAACAATGCTATAAAAAAATTACTAAATATATCCCATGCAGGAAACGTTAAGTGCGAGAAACGTTTGATGTATAATATGAACGTATCTTTAAATTAAAAATAATGTTAATTAATAACGTTAATTTCGAAAACAATTTGGTATTTTGTTTTCCAAAAACTTTTCTGTGCATTCTTCTAATATTACTAGAATCATATTTTTCATCTTGTACCGTAAACTACAATATATAGTGGAAATTCTTGACCGTTTTTAATTTATTTTGAATTAGTAATTAAATAAATCTCAGGTGGATAGGCCACGTAGAGACTACCAGAAAGCAATCTTATAAAATTGATTTTTCAAAAAACACCGTGAAGTAGACGCAAAGCAGGCCAGCCGAAGAAGAGATGCTTAGGAGATATTAAGAGAAACATGAAAAGGCTGAAAGTACGTAAATAACCAGAGCTGGAAAAAAAATAAAAGATGAAAGGAAATGTTGAAGATGAAGATTAAGTAATAAATTAAATATTAATTTGTAATAACGCCCTTCCTATTTCCTCCGCCACCGGTTACGAACACCGTAACCAGGGTAACTCAAAACATGTAATAATGTCAAGTTGTAATTAATTTTTTTGACATAATATAATTAGTAGAATAAAGTGTAATTTTTTATAACTCTCTTCTACAAATTGTGTTTTGAAGTTTTAAATATTTAATAATGACACTGCAACTTTCCTTCAATTTAAGGAAAGTTTCAGTGTCACTATTTAAAAAGTAATAAATTATAAAATTGCCACTATATACTGAACTTCCTATAGGAAATAATAAATGTAAAACCTACCAGTTTCATCTCCAATTGCCCAGACAAGTAAATCAACACAAGCTGCATTCGCCATTACGTTTACTTTAAACTTATTCACGGTCGAATAATTATTTTCGCGGTCTTCTCGTTCGCTGGCATCATGATTTCGACTTTGTAATTCTGTCTGGCCACTTAAGAACAAGCCCTTTACGAATTCCTATAAAAAATAATATAAATAAGCACAATGATGTATATTTAAATAGCTATACAAATATACAACGAATGGGAGATGAAAACTAAAATAACTTTTATCATAACCACCAAGAGGGAGGAGAAAAAATTAAGTAAACAGAAAAAGCTGGATAGAAGGAATCTGAAAAGAGATGAACGAAAGAGGACTGGTCGAAGAGCAATTCCAAAATACACAACAGTGGAAATTGGAAAGTGGAAAACGTCATAGAACATATAAACATCATTCCACCGAAATGAATAAACCGTTCCACATTTAATCAATTAAGCTTCGTTAGCATTTCTTGAATTGGTGTGCGAAGGAGTCTTTATAGAACTAGTGTTCAACATACCTGAACATCTTTGGTAAAGGGTGTTGGCAGATCTTTTTGTGGCTGCAACAACTCTCTCAGCAACGTAACCATTACAAGATTTATTGTTTCAGAGAAACTTATATAAGGATATATCATGATTTTTCCACTTGCATACGCTTCTGAACTTTGCTCGTCAAGATATTGCTGTAAAAAAAAAAACACTGTATAGCAAACACTCTATGATAAACACTATATAATATAGTTCTCATCAATTCGCGACTAAAATTACTAAAACGGCGCCTCTATCACCTTCTGAACTTTTGACACGAAAATGGATACTTATCTGTCAACGTATGTAAACAGTATTGGTTTATAATCAGTTCAAATTTGTCTTCTTGCTGTATACAGTATATCTGAGTTATAACTGAGTATTAAAAAAAGTGTACAAATATATGTAAATCCATTTTATTATAAAATTTTCCGTTTGTAAATGAATATTTTCAGAAATTATAATGCTAGTGCTAGGTTATAGCATCAGAATAAATAAAATATTATATTTAAATTTAAACCATTTATTTGAATACTTAAAATCTACACATTCCTCTAGAAATTTTATAGAAAGAGAACTATTAATTTATTCCACACAAGAAAATTGCCAAATATTTGCAAATAAACACACTTTAGGAACATCCAAAAGAAATAACAGGGTTTTAATTATATTACCAATAGTTTAGTCAACATTAAACGACTTTTTTGCATGTATGAGGTAAGGAAAAGTGAAAAATTCAACGTTAACAGATTGTTTAAAAACATCTGTACAGCATAAATTCCCTTCAATAAATAGGAGCAAAATTTTAAAAACACTAATAAAGAATATTTCTTCTTCAGTAGCAAAGCGGAAGTATAAATGGTACACTTATTAATTTTGAACGCATTATTCTCGTTGGTATTAAAATTAAATTGCAGAACTAAAATTGATGAGGAAACTTTCTCATAAACAATAACTTTTCTAATAAAATTAATCCAATATTGGAAGATTTTTTTTCCTTTTAGTCCTCTTTTCTTAAAGTGATCCCTTTACTCATTGCAAACACGGAATGAGAATCAATAGGAAGATGAAAGTTATTAGACGAATGGAAAGTGGGGGAAAACATCCCGATGTCTGCAGGATAATGAATTTATCGCCTTCAACTGTTACTACCATTATGAAAAATGTAAATAAAATCAAACAATCTGCTCAGTAAACGCTAAGCACGAGTCAACGAGTACTAAGTCAAATAAAATAGCGTTATAGATACCCTTTATATCTATTGTTTATTTACTTGGAACCTAACCCTATACCCTCACTATAAGTTAAGTTCATTTTACGCCAGTTTGGTTTACGCCGGTTCTCCTAGGAACGAAACTGCGGCGTGATCGAGTTCTATCGGTATATATATGCTGAACCATTCGTAAACAAAGACAATATGCCTTCATCAAGTTTTCGCCTGACAGCCGCTAGAGAGATAATCGCTAATTTGAATCACCAATATGCTTGGATACTTTGTCCTACTGTATCAAATTTATTTATAAGTATCAAATTTTCAAATAACTAATACTTACCAACATATCTTTTGTTAACAACTTCTTAGCAAGTGCTAGAATAGATTGTAGGTGTGCTATTGGAAACAGCATAAGTGCTTTCTTTTCTGGACTCTCTGAAAAACGCATATGTGGAAACTGATTGAATGATGATCCACACCTTGAGAAATAATATGTTGTTGGATCGTATGGCTGAGAGTTATAAGATGCTATCTTTTTCGGATTAGAGTGATTGCTTGAAGGTGAATCTGTAGTGTCTGGCAGCTCTGGAGTGTTTAAATTTCCTGTTAAAAATTACAATATAAACATATATCAAGGTTTCGTTAGAATTAAAAAGTGTTGAATGGATTATTTTCAATTACAGACTAATGTGTGCGGAACCCTGAAGCCGCGGATAAAATTACCACTCGAGCCGTAAATGAGTTTTGTAAATATTTGAGTGTAATATGGCTACTGTACTAAAGCGGAACCCTACAAATTAAATGCTATTTCTTTGGAACCCCAAGGCAAAAAGTCACAATAGGCTACCTTTTTTTGATTTTAAGGTCAAACGTTTTAAAATAATAATTTAGATGTATACTATTGAATTTAATCTTGATCAAAATTGATATTTTATAGCTGACTATAATTCTATATTTTTTAAATGTATGTATAATATACTATTTTACTTTTTAAATAAAGCAATACCTACTGAATATAATATTTAATGCAAAATATAAATAAAAATTGATTCGAATAATTAGCGATATGCTGCTTTGAATCTTAGTTATTTATTTATTATAAACATTTATTAGCAATCATTAGAAACATAAAATCAAAGTAATACAGTAATTTATAAACATAAAATCCAATAACACAGTACAAAGCACATATTTAAATGGTAGGTGATATAAGAAGTAAATAATCATCACTACTCAACAAATTTGAACTTTTTGTCGATAAGTAAAATTAGCTGTTTTGGATTAAATATAACCTACTGATGACGGAAATGGTGATTAAAATTTTTGTAGCACCCTCAGATTTAAAGTTATTCAATTTAAAAAGCAGTCTTAAAAAAAAACAAAAAAAAACGGAATAAAACCATTTAATTAAAATTGCAGAACCCCTGAAAACGTTCCACAGAACCCCAGGATTCCACGGAACACAGATTAAAATCACTGGACTAGTTTATTGATAGATTTTGTCCCACTATATTCCCCAACAATACTATAACAACTCTTGAACTACTTTTATATACATTTTTAATTCAATCGCTCAACAATAAATGGTTAGATATAACGAGTAAATGACTTACCTGACAATGATCGTGGAATTATGGATCTAAAATGAGTGAAACTCCGTTGTTTATTGAGTGGTTTCTCTAAATATGTATTATTGACTCCTTTTGGTGGTTCTGGTTTTGGAAATAATCGACAGAGCAATGGTGGATCGTGAGTACTAAATCTACCAACAGCTCTAGCACAACCTAAAATCAAATATAAACATTAAAACATTAAATAATAATAATAATAGAACAATTAAAAAAATCAGAAAACACTCTACTCACCAATTAGAACTGGTACTGTGCATTTACATAATTGAATTCTTCCGTTGACTGATGTTGTTTCTTTTTTATCTTTGTGACTTCTGATTGAATTTGTTAGTGATGTCAAACATTCTACTTGGCAAGTAATAATATCTTCTCGACTTTTTGGACATTTTGTTGCAACATCGCTGAGTAATGTGTGAATGCAAAAACTAAATCTTTCAGCAACTGGGATTCCTACAAATGAATATATGTGTTACAGAGTAAAACTAAGAAATCAACAAATTATTATGTATACACCTAGACTCCACTTTACGTTATTTTCAAAGTTGCGTTGTAATACAATTAAGCAGCATAAGAAAACTTTAAGTTTTTAATCGTAAAACTCTTTGCGTCCTATAAGTTGTAATTTTCAAGAATGTATTTAAGTCACAAGTGGGGTCTGGGTGTATATAGAATAGTAAAACTATATTTTTATTTTAATACTGACTGTCTGTAGGTTGTTTTCGAACTTCATCTATCCACACTGCTTTGTATAAATTCTTAGCCAATTTCATTAAATATGGTAAAATTTTGTCCTTGTGTTGAAGTCCGGATTCTAGAAAATATATTCCAAGTGCAAGCACTGCATCCTGATCTCTGTTGTCTAAACGGAAGGTAGAACATCCTGTATCGTGTGGACACAGTGAGAATAATGTATGCACCTAAAACAAGATTATTACAGTTTACATTATTTCTTATGGGAAAAATAGTTTTGGTTCTCGAACACCTTTTTGGAACAGACTAAGTTAGAATAATAAAAAAATAAATAAAGAAAAAATAAATAATTTTATGCTGCATAAACGTAACATAAGATCAAAGATCTTGAAGTATTTTGTTATTAACATTGAAAATTATTGCAATTAATAGTATGTTAATATGGTAAACCTTCAAATCGCTCTACGAAGTAGATAAAATAAGGATAAAAGATACGAAGAGTAATAAAATATGAAGAACAGATGAAAAACCATGGTTTCTTGGCTTACAGTCTTTTTATCGGTTCTTGTTTTAACTGTCAAATTTTTGACAGTTGCAATGATGAGTTAATAAATTATTTACGTAATGTAACGACTATTTGCACTTAAAATTAATTCTGTGGCACTGAAATATCGTACTAGTATATTTATTTGAAGTCTAAAGATTCAAAAAACACCCAAAAAGTAAATATTTATCAAAACTAAATATCCAGAAACTTGGTTATATCTGTTATTTTGTTTGTTATGGTCTGACATAATATTATAGATAAATAAATTACCTTTTCCCATGGTGTAGGTTTAATAGAAGCTAAAGATCTAGCTAAATGTTGCACGGTTTTATAAAAAAATAACTTCTCGTCGCCTGCCATTGCTACGATTCACCTTTGACAGACAGCTGATTAATTACATTATCATGACAGGGTTGCACATAATATGAAAATTATATTTTTATTTGAAATTCTAAATTATGTAACAGCTTAAATTGAACACTAAATATTAAAAAGAAAAAAATAATTTAAATTTAAAATGCATATTTTATCAAGAATATATTAAAAATAGTTAATATCTGAAAATAAGGAAAATAATAATTTTATATATTTTTGCAGTTTGACAACCTTCCTATATTTTTGTTCTATTGGATACAACAATGCCCGATGGCGGCGCTACAAGCGCTATGAACAGCTGATTGAAACGAGTAATGTGAAAGTTGTCCATATTTGTTTACATGTTAAATCATCGATTTGCAATGGATAATAAACAGCTATCTTTATAAAATTATTTTAATTTTTTAAGTGCAACACCTTCTTCTAGGTGTGTAGTTGAAGGAGAAGAGTTGTTAAACGCCGGAAATCTTATGTTGTGCGGAATTTTGGACAAAAATGATGAGCATGTCGACATATGTGGGTTATGTTTACAAACAAGCAGTTTGAGAACACCACCTCACGAAGTCACTGGGAAATTAAAATTTAGTAATGATGTTGAAGTTTTAAATATGTCCTGCACATGTAAAGCAGGAACTACATGCAAACACATTTCAGCTATCCTATTATTTTGTGCCAGGTGGTTAACAAACTAAAATGAAAGAAGCCAAGATCAGGGCTTTGATTGATTGTGAAATATTTGATTTATCTTTTTTTTGTGTGGTTTCTGTTGGTTTTACTTTTTGTTCCAGAAACAATATATTGAGTATGGAAATATTAACCAGCACAGATTTAAAATGCCTGTGGTCTACTTTTAAGAAACCTGTCTTACAACAGTATGAACCGAAACCTCTGTTAGAAACTCCTTGCCTAAATAAATTGATTAAAAACAAAAGCAGGCACTGAAAGTTCAGTGAAAATGTATTAGAAAAGCTGCGTACAGAATTTTAGACCGCTTGCCCTAATTCTGCATTAAAATTACCCGGGTAGATATTTAATTATGTTCGAGAAGGATTTTTATAATTTAGTGTTTGTTTTTTATTTAATTTGTTTAATAAATACTAGTTTGTTATTATCACTTCCACAGCACCAAATTTATTAACAGTTCACAAATTGTTTCTCATTTGGAAAATAGTGGAAGTAAATATTTTTGTTACTTCCTTTTCTAGAGTGACAGCCAAACACACACCAATTTGTGTTATAATAACTCATTATAACATAAAGTAATATAAAAAAGAATAATAATTGCTATCAAAAGTTAATATAACAAACAAACTGCAACACTAACTTTTAAAAGCAATACAAACTACACGAGAAAACACATGTAAACCAGATGTAAACAATAAACTATTACTCGTTTCGCTAAGTTCAGTTATAGTCCGCTTGGCGTCACTTCATAGCGCTGTTGAGCCCAATTATGTGACAGGTGACAGATGAACCACCTATCTGTCAAGTAAAATAATTTTTAAAATATATAGGATGACATAACCCAACAAGTTTTTAAATTAAAATTAAAAATGCATATAGCAAGAACGTCTTTAATCAATAAATTAAATGTCAAATATTTTTCTGTAAGTAGTTATAATTTTAGAAGTCACTATGATTCTTTAGGAATCACTCCAAAAGCTACACAAAGTGATATTAAATCAGCTTATTATAAATTATCAAAAGTTTATCATCCTGACAAAAATAAGGGCTGTGCTGATGCTTCGAAAAAATTTCAAGATATTTCGAATGCTTATGAAGTGCTAGGAAATTTTAAACTTAGGAGATTATACGATAAAGGTACATGTAAATGAATTTTAAATTATAATAAATTGTGCTGTGGTTTGTTAAAATGTTCAGTCAATTATTGCTGACATTTATCATTTTCATTTATTTATTGCTCTGAACAAATTTTGAGGTTATAAATATTGTTAAAATAATTTTTTCGAAGCTTAGAGACTGCGATAAAATAAAATTTGTATTAATAAAATTGGAAGCTATATTTATTTTTTTGGTTATGAGACCATCAAATGAGAAATCAAATATGAATTTGATTTCTCTTAATCATAAAAAAAAAATCTGTCTTATCAGAGATTCACGTCAAAACGGGTGTATATATTTTCATGAAATTTGGTACAATGATATAGTAAAACCAGGATTCGAATATAGGCTATATGGCATCTCCAAATTTTTATTCTAAGGGGGTCTTTCGGGGTTAAAACTGTTTACTAAAAAATTTAAAATATCTCCCTCATTATTGACTTAACAGAAAAATGTAATAAGAAAACAAATCTTTTTTATTCAACACATTTTTTTCACTTGGATGAATATTTTGGGAGTTATGGGGGACACTCTAAAACTAAACTTTTGAAATACCTCCCTTATTATTGACTTAACAGAAAAATGTATAAGACAAAAAATATGTATAAGAAAATAAATAAATTTTGTTCTATGCACTTTTTCAATTGAATGAATATTTGGAGAGTTACGGGGGTACACCCTAAAACTAAACTTTTGAAATATTTAACTTATTATTTACGTTACTAATCTGTAACCATTTATTTAAAATTTATGTGAGAAAATGTGTTTAGAATGAGGAAACATTTTTTTCTTCTGTTCAATGCAGTTTAAAAAAAGGGGGTTAAATGCCGCAGGTGTTGATGGAAGTTTGCACACCTGCGCAATTTAGGTTCGATTCTACTGGAGGGCGGTCTTCTGAATGTTGGCGTACGCGCGGCAGCCCTGTTTACTTGCTATTAGTGGGTTTTTTATGGGGTAACAAATGAACATTATTTTCTTGATTTCATTGGGTATTTCATAGAATATCCTCGAACCATTTTGATGAGTGTATTTCATTTGATTTGCATTATAATAATTTAATTAGAGTGTTAAATTTAGTGTAGCAACAAATTAATTTAAAAATATATTTCAGGTCTATTGCACACAGCAGGAGCTACATATGCCCCAGAACCAACTGAGGTATGTATAATCTTTAATTGTATTGTGCACTAGCTGGTGTGCCCATTGTAGGTAAAGAATAGAGATGGGTCGTTCATGAACGAACCGGCTCACTGAGCCGGCTCAGTACACTGTCCGAAGTGACACGGTTCACCAAATTGAAATGAGCCGGCTCACGGCTCACTGTATAGTTTCAAGTTTCAAGGATACGATTGGTCGGGCGATTGTGAACAGTGACCGGTGTGATCAGGATCTGGATCGATGTCATGTTGAACTTCGCGAGAACTTGGCTTGTAATGTATTATCATAAAGTGTATTTTGTCATCAATTTGTAGGGCAGTTTATTTGAAACTAATAGGGTTAGTCTGTATTTTCTTACAACCATACTATATAAAAATATTAAAAATATTGCCCAAATCCCAGATGTCCGATTTATAAGGGCAATAAACATCGCCATAAACTTAACACATCTGGTTTAAAATACAGTAGCTACATAAAGTGAATTGCTTGTTTCAAAAATGTTAGATAAGAGTCGGGGCTAAGCGACGTTCTACCTACGACCGGACGACCGGCAACTGACTGACCTGTGTCTCGGGATCATGTTTAAAAGAACCGGCTCTAAGCAAGAGTCGGCTCTAAGCGACGTTCTACCTCTAAGCTCTAAGCGACGTTCTACCGAACGACCGACCGACCTGTGTCTCGGGATCATGTTTACAAGAACCGGCTCTGAGCAAGAGTCGGTTCTAAGCGACGTTGTACCTACGACCGAACGACCGACCGACCTGCGTCTCGGGATCATGTTTACAGTTCATATATTGCAAGAATCGGCTCTAAGCAAGAGCCGGCTGTAAACGACGTTCTACCTACGACCGAACAACCGACCGACCTGTGTCTCGGGATCATATTTACAGTTTATATATTGCAAGAACCGGCTCTAAGCGGCTTTCTACCTACGAACTAACGACCGTCCTGTGTTTCGGAGACATGTTTACTTAACCGGATCACTGAGCCGGATCAATGAACCGGCTCAACAAACTGAACGACCTCCACTGATCCGGTTCCGCAAACTGAGCCGAAATTCCCATCTCTAGTAAAGAATCTCTCCTTTTGTCTCTCTGCTTTCCTTCGTCTATCAACAGGCCATAGAGCGCCCGAGTTTTTTAGTTTGTTTAAAAAAATTATGAAGTTATAAAGCATCAAAAGAGGTTTCATCCTGTGGAAAGATTTTCTGAAGACGTTGGTGCAAACCAGACTGTTGTACGATAATTAAATACGGAGTTCTTACCCTTAATGTTTTTATTTCCATAGATACAGGTCGGGAATCGTTAGTTGAGCTTTTGACAGAATGCGCAGGGTAGTATTTATGGCTAGGGTAGTGTGTCTTCTTTTGAAATAAAAAATATAATAAAAAATTTGTAACAGATGAGAATCGAGTTTATGTTTGTAAGGACCCTATAGGCAGAACGCCTACTGTTATACGTCCATGATTCAGCCTATTATTTGAATTATTTTAGTTTTTTGTTTTTAAGTTATCAAAGAGAAATAAATTATGTGTAGTAGTGAAATACTTACAAAACAAATAACACATTGTTAATAGTGAAAAATACGTTTCTGAAATTGAAAATTAAGCTATTTATCAATATATTTCTTATTAATTTAATGAAGACTTAGATATGAAGCAAATGCAGAAAATATCGTTGGGACTTTTTATTTAAATTTTATTGTGACGATATTTTCGCAAATTATTTAAATTTTGTTTTAGATAAATGAAATTAAAGCTGCGTTCAGATCTCTTAAATTAGTCGACTCTAGACTATGACTTATGCACTGTTGATTGTCAGTAACAAGTTTGTCATATGATAACGCGAACAATCGTTCAGAGCTCTAAATTTAATGCGTTATACGTTTTCGGTTGTAGACAGTTTTCCAAACTTTGTAGTTAGTGAGTTGTTTTAACGAGACAGACACATAAACACATTGGCTATCTCTGTCTACATCGTACAGAACGTTTACATTATATGCCTTTACATATCTTAACAATATGTCCATCAAGCCAAATCTCCCCAAAATTACAAAGCCGAACAGTAAATATGATCAATTTAGATAATTAACAGTTTACTAAGCCGCCGTAGTTGCTTTACAGATATATAGAAGTCGCACTTTTCGTAACTCACTTATTTCGATAGCTGTAAACGCTGCCTTGAACATTAAAACTATCTACTAAACATATCCACAACGCACAGTGAATAGTACTAATTTAAAGAGCTCTGAACATAGTTTAAAGCTCTTAAAACTCAAATAACATATGAAAATGATCAAAATTGTTGATTTTGATGTGATTATAGATAAAAATATTGTAGCCAACGGAGTGGCCGAGCGCATTAAGTCGTGCAGTTTCGACTGGTGGAAACAGTCTGGACTGTGCGGTTGGTGATTCGATTCTGCTCCGTTGGTGATATTAATCGGGCGAAAATATGTTTACATTACTCCCATTTTCACAATCATTCACCCCTCATCCAGGCGTAGGAGCTCGCCCCCTGGCATCGGCGATTAACCTCGTTGCAGAAATAGGCCGATGTAAAATAAATAAATAAAAATATTGTCCTAGACCAGTGTTTTTCAACCAAAAACGCACCGCGTACCAGTATAATATATAATTTTCTAACGCGGACTACCAATAATAATAATTGTTGTTTAATTTTTTGCAAGAAAAAAATATATTTATTTTCTACTAAATACATTTATTTTATTTGTAGAAAATCACAGAAAGTTTACAGAGAATTAACCAAATATAAATTATTTACATAAAAAATGTGCATAAAAAATTAAAAGAAAACTGCAAAAAATACACAAAAAAACTTTCGCGGACCACTAAAATTTTTCTGGGGACCACCTGTTGAGAAACACTGTTCTAGACATGCAGCATTCTGTTGGCTTCTTGCAGTTATTAAATACCTACAAAACACTAAAATGTGTGAAAATTCATACTTCACATAATTTTTTTTTATTATGTTGTAGGTATATCCAGAACATCCACAAGCAAAATTCTACGAATCTCGGCAAAGTGGTACAACACCAGTGTATGATTTCGATGAATGGTCAAAAGCGCACTATGGAGCAACGTTTGAACGTTCACAACGAATAAAGCGACGGTGGGAAGAGAAGCAGCACAAAATCAAGCAAGACACTCAAGACGTCAAAAGCGAAAAGGCCATCTTGAGCATTGTTACACTTATGTTTATATTTTTATGCTACTCCTACATGGCAGCAGACAGCAATATTGATACTGTAGAAAGTCCTAGAAACTAATCTTGTTATATATGAAACATGTAAATAGATAATTTATATTTCTAAATTTTGACTGTAGTTATTTAATTTATATGTAGTTTTTATTACAGATTAGACTTAAGAAAGGTAAGTATATGAAATTTTGACGGCTTTCTTTTAAAAAAACATTTTTCTACTTCTGTTAAAAAAACAGTACTATATTTCATTTGTTTCAATGCATAAAAAGTGAAAAAAAGTAAAAAGCGTGAAAAAAGTTCCGTAACGTGTCATTTTTTCACTCTTGTCATAAGAACAATACAAATTAATGTGGTTTACACAAGTTCTTCCACGACTGAAAGTTAGGGTGACCATTCGTCCCGCATTCTAACATTTTATCCCGCATTAAGATGCGTCCCGCAAAAGTCCCGCATTTTAACATTTTGTCCCGCAACTTGTATTTGAGGAAATGAGAACTTTTTTTTTGCTCTTCAATTGGATTTGGGAGGTGAGGACCTTTTTTTTGCTCTTCACTTGGATTTGGGAGGTGAGGACCTTTTTTTTGCTCTTCACTTGGATTTGGGAGATGAGGACCTTTTTTTTTGCTCCGTCCCGCATTGCCTTCTTAAGGAAATGGTCACCCTACTGAAAGTACGTACGTCATATACTATAGACCAGCGTTTCTCAACCGAAAACCTACCACGGGCCAGTAAAATATTTAATTTTTTACCGCGGACCACAAAAAATAAATGTACTAATAAACAAATTTATTCTATATAATATCTCGGTAATAATAACTGAAAAATGAACAAAAAACACAGAAAATGAACCAATGATCATAAAAAAATTAACAAAAAACTCTAAATAATAATTTATAAGCATTTCGCTGATTTTATTCCAATATTTAATGTATACTAGACCAGCGTTTCCCAACCGCCGGTCCGTGAGATTTTTTTGCCGGTCCGCGAGATTTTGTTACAAAATCTCCGGGTTTGTAGTTTGGAGGGGAGAACCTTTTTTTTGCTCATCACTTACATTTAGGAGGTGAAGGGTGAAGACCTTTTTTTTGCTCATCAATTACATTTAGGAGGTAAAGGGTGAAGACTTTTTTTGCTCATCACTTACATTTTGAAGGTGAAGACCTTCTTGTTTTTTTTTTTTTTTTTGCTCATCACATCACTTGTAACTAGGGTTTCCAATTATCCGACATTAATGAATATCCGAATATCGAATACAGAAAATTCAGAATATTCGGATAACAAATAAGAAATTAAAGATAATAGAATCCAATATTTATGGTGTTTTATAACTCATTTATTTAATTTAATTTAAGTATTTTAATTATATACATTCAAGCATTGGCGCACCCAGGGGAGGGGCCCGGGGGCCCGTACCCCCCCTTAGAAGGAAGGAAATAAAAATAAAAACACACAAAGACACTAGAAAATTTTAAAAAAGAGATGAGGACCTTTTTTTTAGATCGAGGTCGTCACTTGTATTTTAGAAGTGAGGACCTTTTTGTTTTTAGGTCATCATCACTTTGGATTTTCAAAGCGAGGACCTTCTTTTTGTCTTCCGGCCCCCCCTAATAAAAATTTCTGGGTGCGCCACTGCATTCAAGGTACTGTTACATGAAAATCCCTTGAATATCTTTGTAAATTTCATAAAATAAATTAAAATTAATTATGAGAACAGATGTATGATTCATCAGTGTTTATCAATCAAGGGTCCGCGATTTTATTATATTGTTCATACAACCCAAATGGCAGTGATTACCGATTGAGAATAAAATAATAAAAAAAATTGAGAGACACTGAGGTGCAATATATATATTAGGTCTGTTCGTAGAGATTCCTATTACTATTTTCAACGGTTTATTATCGTCAGCAGCAAGCGCAAAATTCGTCTAAGTGCATATAAATTAACTGGTATTTAATTGATCCGGGATTAATTCAGTTTTGATAAATTTTTTTTGTAATACAGATCAGAAGTATGTGATCAGTTATGAATTATATTTTGATCAGAAGAAAATAATGACTTGACCAGAAGAAAATAGTGACTTGACCAGCAAAAAATAAATTCACAAATAATAAAAAATATATAATTAAATTTATTTCATTTTTAAAAATGAGTATTTAAAAAAAATAATAGCATTGAAAGTTTCAAAATTCAAGCGAGTTCTAATTTTTGTCCTAGTCAGGCCGCTATTGAAAGCACGCGCTCTGTTGCAGTAGATGTTGGTTTTATTGTAAGAAGTGCATTAAATAATATATTTAGATTATCTGTCCGTGTTTTTGTGTTTGTTAAAATCATGAAATCTTTTTTTCAACAATGTAGTCATAACGTTGCTCTGCTCTTCAACATGGGTAATTGAAGAAATTGCCGCTTCCAGTTGTTGCTGTAGAGAAATTGCAGCGTTTTGACTTTTAAACACACTTTCACTTGCGATTCCTTCAACTACTTCCTCCACGTCATTGTGCTTAGTACTGTTATTGGCGTTAAAGCGAAAAGGTATAAAAAAAGTACCAGGTAAATTGAAAAAATTGTTAAAAAAAAAAATTATTTATTATCCGGATTATAGGATATTCAATGAAAATTATCCGGAGTATCGGATATTCAATGAAAATTATCCGGATTATCGAATAGTCCATATTGGTCGGATAATCCGGATATCCGGATTGGAAACGTATTGTGATGCTCGACTAAATATGAATTTAAACGTCAGAGTAAAATTTACTCCTCCTTGAGCAATTTTTAGACGCAAGCTTATATTATAACTCGTTAAAATGTTTCTATATGAGATCCGTTTAAGATCCGCCTTGGAGATACGGATACGGACCCGGATAATTTTTTACGGATCATTCGCGGATATGGATATGGCACTCCACTAATTACGACTGATCGTAAAATGGGATATGTGTAAGGGCTATATAATTTATTTTGCGATATTTTAAATATTTATTCATCTATTTAAATAACAAATATTATATTTGTGAGTTACATAGGGGAGACAGTACGATTTGACAACAATATTTCACTCGGTTGACTATACTAAAAATCGCCAAGTCGTACTGTCTCACCTGTGTTGTAAAATTACAATTAAATTACTAAAATTAATCAAGAACCAAATGTTATTGATGCTGTAAATCAACGAACAATAATTACTGACATCAACAACAATCAGAACTTTTTGACTACATAACAAGATAAAAAATATGGTGACATAGTCAGTCAAGATATTAAAAATAGCTATCTAAATCTAGCAAAGTGTAAATAAAATCTGCTTTTTAAGGTACTGTTACATGAAAATCCCTTGAATATCTTTGTAAAATTCGTAAAATAAATTAAAATTAATTATGAAAACAGATGTATGATTCATCAGTGTTTATCAATCAAGGGTCCGCGATTTTATTATATTGTTCATACAACCCAAATGGCAGTGATTACCGATTGAGGATAACATAATAAAAAAGAATGAGAGACACTGAGGTGCAATATATACATTAGGTCTGTTCGTAGAGATTCCTATTACTATTTTCAACGGTTTATTATCGTCAGCAGCAAGCGCAAAATTTGTCTAAGTGCATATAAATTGGCTGGTATTTAACTGATCAGGGATTAATTCAGTTTTGATCAATTTTTTTTGTAATACTGATCAGAAGTATGTGATCAGTTATAAATTATTTTTGAACCAGAAGAAAATAATGACTTGACCAGAAGAAAATAGTGACTTGACCAGAAAAAAATGTTGACTTGATCAAATATATATATATATATATATATATATATATATATTTGGATATTTGGTTCTTGACGAGTATTATATGAAATAAAACGCAGGTTCTCTTTTTATTCGTCAGTTTATTAAAATGTTCTTGTCGATTTATAAAATATGAAACGTTTCGTGCATGGGTAGTATGCACATCTTCAGTCAGTCAATCAGATAAAATAAAATTACCACGTAGTCAACTCGAAGTTAAAAACTGTGTGAACATAGTTTATAACTGTGTGAACACAGTTATATATATATATATATTGTCAGTAAAAATATTTTAGAAAATAAAAATAAAGATATATTTTATTATAAATATTCATTTCTTTTTAAGATTTTATAGGTATGATTAAGAAACCCCTATATAGAGATGGCAACAATTTATCGACTGATTGAAATAATCCATTATTTTGCTTCAGTTAATAGATTAATCATATGATATTTTTGGTTTTGATTAATTAATAATTAATCGATTATTTTATTAATAATCGGTAACTTTCTTTTATTTTAAAGAAATTACTTAGTTGTATTGTTGAAACACTGGTCGGTAGATGACTTTGCTCTCTTCTTTTCAATAAAGTCCCTAGATTACTAGGCCTTTAGAACATTCGTTCTCGCCCAACTGGAGAATTAAAATCAACCGCTACTCATTTTTGCACAATATATTTCTATAGTTTGCGTCCAGCCATTTCCGTCTTTTCCATACGGGCACATGGGGCACGAGCCCAGGGCCCCCGGCTTGATGGGGGGGGTTTGCTTAATGGTAAAAAATTGTAGTGGAGAGCGCTCATTTTCACGGCTAAAAAGAATAAAAACGACTATGTTACAAGAACGACTTACTAATTTGTCAATCATGTGCATAGAAAGTGATATCCTTCAAAAATTAGACTTTGAGGACATAATAGCAATAGATTTTGCGCAACAGAAATCCCGAAAGAAACCATCATCATTAACGTAAGTCCAATTCTCAAAATAGTAATCACTTCACTTATATATGATTTGTATAAAGCTAACCATAATATCCAATAAAGTACATACTGATGTTTTCATTCACTTTTTTTTTTACTTTCTAAAAGGGCCCCAAAATCTGTGTGCCCAAGGGCTCTTGCATGGCCTAAGAAGGCCTGCGTCCAGCCAATTCATATGCTCACGAGCAAAACGCAATTTTTCAACTCGATAATTTGCGAGAAAAGCCTGGCAAGTTACAGGTCTTCTGGATACAAGCCCTTGTTTCCTTAATCGTCTTTGGATAGTTCGTGACGAAATTGCCAAATTTCGACCTTGCCAAAATTACCTTCTTCGAAATAACGTACGAGAAAATCGCGATCCGCAGAAAAATTAGGGCAAGAAATGAGTACGTTGTAATTTCCACACAAATATTATGTAATCATATAGAATATTTCAAAAATAGTCAATAATTGTCATCTTTAATTTGTTGCAAAAATATGTAGTGTGGTTTCAGCTTCACTTGTCTCACATGACGAGCCTACACCGTCATAGTAATTTCCCACAGCTTATTACTATCAACCGCCAGTGCAAAGTAATTTTAACATACTCCTACAAAAACAGGGCAACAAATTGTTAGAACAGACCTAATATTTGAAAAAATCTTACGCTTTTCGTAGTATTAATAATTTGAATTTCCAATTTTAAATAACTTTAATTCCAGAAGTCTATAATTTTATTTAACTCTTTAAAAACGCTTTGGTAACATGTATCAGATAAATGAGATCGTGGTAATTACCTTACAGAGTTATAAGTTGTCTAGCGTAACCTGAGTCAATTTAAAAGTTATAAATTGTCTTTAAATTATTTGCTGTTTGAGATTCGTAAATCAAATTAATAGTTTCAATTCAGAGTTTATATTACGAACGCCACTGAGTCTCCCGATTCAAAACGGCGGCCTGCGGATTCAAACAGCAAAAAGATCTCCTTATGTTGGACAATTTACACATTCCATTAATTTAGCCATAGAATCGTGTCATTTATCAATAAGTTAAAAGAAAATTATAAACTCTTGCGTAGTCTTTAAAATTGGTTTTTCTTTTTAATTTACACTAAATCTTAATTTTATGTTAGTTTCTGTTATAGTGTCAAGTGAAGAAAATATCAAAAAACGATCTATAAAGCTATATGTAAATTTATAAAGCAAGGACAAAATATATATTTATAAATAATGGCTAAACAGCTTATTTATTCATAATAAACTCGGGTAAGCGTTATAATGGCATTGTAAGTCACTTATTTTTTTAAAACTATTACAGATGTAAGGAGAAAATATAACGGCTCGTCAGAATGTTTAATTAGTAACAGAACGACAAATTAATCATTATAGCGATAAATTATTTCACGACAAATTAGTTTTTTTGAACGACAGAAGATGACATTTGAACTACAAATACCGTAATGTTAGTGCGTACGCCTAGAAAAGTTGCAGTTAGCATTAAATTAAATCTTAACGATATCTTAGTGGTATTAATATATAAAAATACTAGCCGAGTACCCGTGCTTCGCTACGGTTTATTGACGGTTTGCCAGCATCGTGCAATTATAATAAGTCATAGTTCTTTATAGATCACATTGCTGACTCTCTCCTCAGGTGTAGATTCACCCCGTTAGAGGTTCATACTAATGACAAATAAAATTCGTAGTTTGTTTCTAAACATGTGCACGGGTAACTTTTATAAGTAAAAACCTAGTCGATATCTCATCTGTCCTAAGAGATACTGAGGAATACGTGAAAAAAAAAAATTACTCCTTTTCACCTCATATGGGTCGAAAAATCCTTTCTTAGTGCGTTCTTACGTTATATCGAGAAATGTACTCTTGGAATTTCTTATTTCTAATAAAAAATTCTTTAGGAATGAAATTTAAAAAACTGTTAGAACACTATCGAAAGATTTTAAAAAGTCACCTATATGCCAGAAAGGAATGTTATAACTCAAGAAGCACAGGAGATATAAAGGGTTCGATGCTTACGTTATGGAAGGAATATGTTCTCGGAATTCCATGTATCTAATCAAAAATATACCTATTTACCCCTTTATAGATAAAAAAAAAAAAAAACGTTTAAAACACTTTCTAAAGATTAGAATATATATATATATATATATATATATATATATATATATATATATATATACCAAAAAGGGATGTTATAACTCAACAAACAAATAAGTTACGAAACATTTTATAAGTCGCCCTGATTTAATGTAGATTCGCCCCGTTAAGCGTAAAATTCTAAGTTACATTTTTATACATGCGTACGGGTAACTATATTAAGTAAAAAGCAAGTCGTTATTTCATCAAGAGATATTAAGAAATCCGTTTTCACCCCCTAGGGGTCGAATTTTTCTCGAGAAATCTCTTCTTAGTGGTTGCTTCCGTCATGGAAGAAATATAGTCCCCGAATTTCAATTGTCTACTAAAAAATACCAATGTACCAATGAAATTTAGGGAAATATAAAAAATGCAATTTAGGGTTGAAATATAAAAAAAACGGTCAAAATGAAATGATCTTGAAACTAATGATATTAAAATGACACCTAAATGCGAAAAAGCACAACATAGTTATAGTACAACAAAGACAGAAGCTATAAAGGGTTCTATAATTCACCCAAAATCTAGAATCGCCCCTTTAGGGATTGATGATTAGAGCAAAATCCTGAATTTAATTTTTAAACACATATACGGATAACATTGTAAGCAAAATCCAAATCAATATAATGAAGAATCCGAGGAAAAACATTTTATCACTTTTCGTCCCCTGGGTGCTTGCGACATGGAGGGAATATATTTCCTAAATTTCATATCTCGATGTCAAGGGACGTTCTTTCAAATAAAAAATACCAATTTACCCCTTTAGGGATGAAATGTAAAAAACTTTCAAAATGCTTTCTAAATATTTTAAATAGAAAATTATGTACCAAAATGGAATGTTATAACTCAGGAAATACAAAGGTTTCTATAATTCACCCCAAATGTAGATTTACCACTTTAGGGATTGATAAGAGCAAAATCCTGAATTACTGTTTCAAAAATTTGTATGGCTAACCTTTCATCACGGAAGGAATATACTTCCGGAATTTCATGTCTCTATAGCCAAGGGAAGTTCTATCGAATATAAATACCCATTTATACTCCCCCCCCCCATTTACATTTAGAGGTGAAATTTTAAAAGACTGTCAAAACTGTCTCGAGATATTTAAAAAAGACACCGGTGTGCCAAAATGAATGTTATAACGTAATAAACACAGGAAATACGACGGGTTGTATAATTCACCCCGATTATAGATTTACCCCTTTAGGGGTTGATTAGGAAAGAATACAGGAATCAAATTTTCGGCATTTGTATGGTTAATCATTATAAGTAAAAGCCAAGTCTATATCTTATTGGTACTAAGAAATATTAAGGAATCCTTGATATCACATTTCAGCCCTTAGGGGTTGAATTTCGAAAAATACCGTCTTAGTGGGAACTTATGTCATACAGGGAATATACTTTACGAATGTCATGTATCTTGTCCAGAGGACGTTCAATCGAAAAATATCCATTTACCCAGTAGGGTGAAATTTTAAAAACTGTCAATACCATTTCAGGATATTTTGTAGACACCTATATGCCGAAAGGAATTTTATAACTCAACAAACACAGGGAATATGATGGGTTGTATAATTAACCCTGTTCGGAAATTCACCACTTTAAGGGTGATTAGAACAAAATCCTGAAATAGGTTTTTCAACATTTATATGGGTAATCTTTGTAAGAAAAACCAAGACGATATCTTATTGGTCCGTAGAGATATTTAAGAATCCTTGAAATTACATTTCACCCTTTAGGGGTTGAATTTCGAAAAATCCCGTCTTAGTGTATGCTTACCTCATGGAGGGAATATACTTTGCAAATATCATGTATCTATGCCCAAGGGATGATCTATCAAATAAAAAATATCCTTTTACCTCTTTAGGGGTGAAATTTTGAAAAACTGTCAAAACCATTTCGAGATATTTTAAAAAGACATCTATATGCCAAATAGGAATTTAATAACTCAACAAACACAGGAAATACGTCGGGTTTTATAATTCTCCCTGATTGTAGATTCACCCTTTTAGGGGATGAATAGGACAAAATCCTGAAATAAGTTTTTCAACATTTATATGGATAATATTTAGAGCAAAAATGAAGGCGATATATTATTGGACCTGTGAGATATTGAGGAAGACATTTTACCCCATTTCACCCCTTAGGGGTTGAATTTCCAAAAATCATTTCTTAGGGGGGTGTGAAGTCATAAAAGGGATATACTCCCCGAATTTTATGTTTCTCTGTCTAGACGACATTCTACCGAATATAAAATACCAAGTTACCCCTTTAGGGGTGAAATTTAAAAAAAAGGTCAATACACTTTTTAAATATTTTAAAAACACACCTATATGCCTAAAAGAAATGTTATAACACAACAAACACAGAAGATGCGAAGGGTTCCATAATTCACCCTGATTGTATATTCACCCCTTTAGGGGTTGATTAGTACAAAATCCTGAAAATGTTCCCCACATAAATGTTGAAAAACGGTTTTTCAACATTTATGTGGGTAGTCTTTGTAAGCAAAAGTAAGGCGATATATTCTTGACCTAAAATATACTGAGGAATCCGTGAAAACACATTTCACCCCTTTTCAGCCCTGAGAGGTCGAATTTCAAAAATCATTTCTTAGGGGGTTCTTAAGTCATAAAAGGGATATACTCCCCGAATTTTATGTTTCTTTGTCTAGACGAAATTCTATCGAATAAAAAATACCAATTTATCCCTTTAGGGGTGAAATTTAAAAAAACGGTCAAAACACTTTCTAAATATTTTAAAAAGACACCTATATGCCAAAAATGAATGTTATAACACAATAAACACAGAAGATGCGAAGGGTTTTATAATTCACCCTGATTGTAGATTCACCCCTTTAGAGGTCGATTAGAACAAAATCCTGAAATAAGTTTTTTAATATTTACATGAGTAATATTTGTAAGCAAAAACCAAGTCGATATCTTATTGGACCTAAGAGATATTAAGGAAACCGTGAAGCCACATTTTACCCCTTTTAACCCTCGTTTCACCCGCTTAGAGGATGAGTTTCGAAAAATCCGTTCTTAGTGGGTGCTTACGTCATGGAGGGAATATACTCGCCGAATTTCATGATTGTAGGTTCAGTGGTTTGGGCTGGGCGTTGATTATGAGTAGGTAGCTTAGTTACGATTTTATATATATAGATATATATATATGATGTGAAGTGTGAATTTTCACACATTTCAGGGTTTTGCAGGTATTTAGTAAATGAATGATGATAATTTGGGATGCCAAAACAAATTTCATGTTAAAATATTTTTTTTGTTAATTTTAATTCGAATTCCTAACACCATTATTTAGGTTTCTAAATATGTGCAGTATTTTTTTTAAATAACAAGGTTCATTAAGATTTTGAAAATTGCACCTATGGCTTCCATTGGTTGTTTTACGTCATAACTCCGCCCCTCTGATTTCGTGTATTTAATTTCAACAATTTCCACTGGTTATTAAATTTATGCTTTTAAAAATTAAATGCAACATTTGCCCAAATATAACTAGAATTTTGAAAAAATAATTTAAACAAAATAAAAATGAAAAAAAAAAACAAAATTAAAATTGTGTCGGCCTCGAACCTTAGTTTGCAAATTAGAACACGAAAACGCTAACCATTACACTATCAAAGCATGCTGGTTTAGTGTGTTACATAAGTTATTAAATATTTTACATGGTCAAGCAAAAAACACAACAAATGCGTTATTTTCCGAAAACATAATCTGATCAAAAATTCCTGTTGTACTATTCCGGTTCACACAAATGTACATTACTTTTTTTAGATTTTTAGGTTAAACCATCTGGGCTACAGGGTGTGGGACAAAATTTTTTTTGCACAATTGTGGCAAAAATCGCGTCAAAATTATTTATTTTGCAAAAATAAAATTTTGATCGTTAATCCACGTACTAAGGGCTTTTATTTGATACCCTACTCAGAATTTTAAAAAAATATATATTTTTTTTCGATGAGCTATTATTTGTTTATATTTTTAGGGGAGGATATGTTTTTCAACTGTTTTAGTATTTTTCCCATGTGCGGGTCAAAGAGTTGTATAAGCATGCCAAATTTCAACTCTCTAGGTTTAGCCGTTTGGCTATAATTTTTACCGAACAGACAGACAGATGACAAAATGACGGTATAAGGGTTTTTTGGTCATACCTACAAAACCCTAAAAATGGAATATGTGTTTTTAATCTGGACGATTAAAGCTTTCTTAGCCTCATCAATGCTGCAGAGAAGCAAACAAACTCGTCATTTTGCGTTACCATCACCGAAATGCAGGCGCGCACACAAGAAGGGGATCATCATATTTCTTTGAATTTTTCAACATGACAGACAACATAACCTTTCTTTCCATATGACGTTAGTTTTTAGACGGGTTCATAGATGGCACAGGATTTGTCGTTCACCTGCATATTCTGTCATTCAATTATATATTTTGTCGTGATTTAAATATTTTATCGCTACTAGAATAATCTGTAATGCATTATTTTGTCTGTCGTTCTGAAAATCTAATCTGTTGTTAATAAACCCTATTTTGACGGGCCGAATACTGTAACACCCCAGATGTAACAGGTCTTAGTTTGCCTAAAAATTATGTCAAAATATCTACAACTCAAATCTTATCTAGATTTAAAAACAATTAAAGATATATATAAAAAATGTCAACATTAATTTTTGCGAGAAAATTTTGGAACAAATGGCCCAGCCAGTGTTACTTTTTGGATCATTATAAACGTTACACAAGAATTTTGTATATAAAGTTTAAATACGATCATTTTTTAGTAATAAAACTATCTTATATTTTATTAAAAACTTTGTTTCTAAGTGTGGATTTATGCGCAAATAATTAATAATTATCAAATATTATCAATTACGAAATATCAATTAATAAGTATAGCACAGAGTAGCAATTACTATTAAGTTCATTCACAATAACTATGAAGTGACATCTACTTGGTTAATTTAGTTGCCAAAGTTAGAATGTAATGTAACTAACATGTAAGCAATTGTTTTTTGTTTAATGTGATATCTTTGTACAAATGTGTTTTTGTTTTATTTCTTTTTTTATGTATAACATTTTTTTGGCCTTTGGGCTGTTGAATAAATGAAATGAAATGAAATTCTCAGACGTTAAATTTGGACCTCAAAGGTTGGTAGCCCTTTTCTACGTTGCAACATCTTAAACAGCAATTAAAAGTTAAAGTATTATATCGTGTGATTTAAAAAAAGCTAGAAAGCAGTGGACTTTGTGGAGTAGTATTTATGGAAACAAAATTACCAATTAATATTTTTAATTAGACAGAAGTTTGTGTAAAGAATGATGTTCACGTTTGTTTATTATTTATTTGAACGAACGTAACAAGAGCAAAATCCATGTGTTTTATTTATTTTTTTCTGAAACATGTATGTTTTAATAGTTCATGGACAATGATGACATATAACTTAATAACCAATAAGAGCATAGATGCGTACTTGTTGCGCAGTACTGTTAAAAAAACGTAAACAGGGTAAAATTTGGGAAACTTTTAATTATAAATTGATAATCGATAATTGTATCCATGAATGCGCCTATAAGAAAACATGAGTTAATGATATAATTTAAAATTGCTAATTCAAAATTATTAATTGCTTATGCATAAATCCACACTAACATATCGTTGATGGGGGCGAAAATGGAGATAAGTCTTATCAAGACTTAACACCTTTTTCACGCCCATCAGCGATATGTACCTTTTATTCATAAAATTTTATACCATTGGTTAATCAATTTCAAAATACTTCTAAAACCTTTTGGTCCGATGAGTCACCATTCATAAACACTTCCATTACTTTCTTAATTTGTGACGAAAGTAATGGAAATTCAAGTTTACATAGAGACGTAACAAATTTTCAGTGAAGCAAATTATGAAGCTATTTGATATTGTTGCATTTTCTTATTACAATAAGCATGATTGTAGTAGCGGCTCGAGGGTGTTTGTAAGTGGTGAAGCGCCAAACAGTCAGTACCGTAGCTATGGCCAAGTACTTCAAATAAGTTACTCCCTCTGTCCGAAAATATGGTATACATTACTTAAAAAAATGTGGGACTAACGAGATTAATAGTGTTTTGATCATTTTGTTTTTATTTCTAAATAAGTAGTTGATAGGCAACTAACTATTAAACAAATGGCGCGCAAATAGTTTTTCAAGCCGAAATTCACAGAAGAAAAAAAAAAAAAAAACGCGTATTTCAGACAAATTAAAGGGACACCCGCTGTTCTAACAAAATGGCGAATTTTGATCAAAATTGTGTTAAAATGCAAAGAAGTTCCAAATCGACTTAAATCACAACCGCCAAATAGTCCAGATTTTAATGTATTGAATCTTGGCTTTTTCAATTCTGTACAATCCTTACAACATACAGCTTCGCCGAATACAATCGACGAACTGATTGAATGCGTACAAAATACATTTAATGCATTAAGGGGGGGTCTGATAACCACATTTTAAGCATATTTTTGTGAATTTTTTTCAAATCTATGGTTAAATTTATTCATTTTCAAACTAAGTACATATATAAAGTATGTTTTGAAGAAGATACAAAAAAATTTTGAAGGCAAAATGACCCAGCTGTGGCAAATCTTCTCAGATTCCGGGAAAAAATTTATATTTTGCGGTGACCAGCATAACTCGTCACTGGATCATCTGAAATCAAAAATCCAAAAAGATTTTGTTAGTTTATGAGTTTGCCAAGGTAATGACGTTGAGTTTTTATTTTTAAAATGATTTTTCAGTTTTTAGCGTTACTTAGAAGACAAAAAAAATTAATTCCCCCTAAAAAAACCTAAAACTGAGTATATTTGTGATTGTTAAATAAAAAAAAAACCATGAAAAAAAAAAATCTCAACGTCGTTACCTCGGCAAATTCATAAACTAACAAAATCTTTTTGGATTTTTGATTTCAGATGATCCAGTGACGAGTTATGCTGGTCACCGCAAAATCATTTTTTTTTTCCCGGAGTCTGAGAAGATTTGCCACAGCTGGCTCATTTCGCCATCTTTTGCCTTCAAATTTTTTTTGTATCTTCTTCAAAATCTACTTTATATATGTACTTAGTTTGAAAATGAATAAATTTAACCATAGATTTGAAAAAAAATCACAAAAATATGCTTAAAATGTGTGTGTATCAGACCCCACCCCCCTTAAACATACAAACCCTTGATAATGTTTTTCTAACATTCTAAACTTATCTAGAAGCAACCATGTTAGCAAAAGGAGGGAATTCCTATAAGATTCCACACATTAATAAGGCAAAATTTCATCGTAAGGAACGATTACAAACAACATTATCATGTTCCATAAAAGCTGTGGAGACAGCCACGGCATTTTAATATATTTTTTTTTTTTTTTGGTATTATTCTTTGTTTTGCTAGATATTTGTAACTATATCATAAATAAAATCATTCTAATTGATTAAAATTGTAACTGTATATCATATTTTCGGATAAGAAAAAAATCAAAATGTATACCATATTTTCGGATGGAGCAAGTATTAAAATTTTCAATCGGAAATGAACTTTGATAGGAAGAATACTGTTAAACCAATTATAAATTTTTAGAGTGTAACTGTTTGTGTTGCGTTGTAAAAATATGTAATGTGGCTCAGCCTCACTTACTTCACCTGACGAGTCGCCACTGCATGATTGTATATGTGTTGGTATTTATAAAACCAAACATTAGCTGTGTCCAGGGATACAGACCCTGGTCAGTTGGAAAATCACGCGCTTGCGCATTATTGCTTGTGATTTTGATTTGTTGTTAGGAAGGAATAATGTGCAAGCGCCTGGTGTTTCAACCTTTAGGAATTTCACCCGCAAAAACAACTATTATCATACAATTATAAAAGAAAATATTTTAGTTTCAATATCACTATAATTTAGATTATAAGTTAAAATACAAAATTGGTAATGTCATACAATAATTTGTGTGGCAGCATATTCTCAGGGCACCATCGAAATGTAACAACTGTTCTACAAAATAATATTTTCTTATAATACGCGATAAGGTCAACTCGTGTTAGGTGAATTTAGCATCAAAATAATTATAGCTAGTGCTATTTTTGATGGCTCTTATCGCATATTAAATATATTACTTTGTAAAACATAAACTTTTTTTTACATAAAGTTATTTGAAAAATATTGCCTCGGCATAGGTTGAGGCATAATTGGAGGATAGCTAGGGTATGGAGCTTGGTTCATATTAGGTATCCCCGGAAAATAATTAGAATTTATGTTAACAGGTGGCGCATTGATATAATTGGGGACATTACTAGGTTTTCTGGATATGATTTCGATCATTTTATCAGCTTTAACCTTGCGTAAGTGCATCATTTTGCGTGTTTCAGTAAACTGTTGAAGAAAATCTTCTATTTCTAATGAACCGTCAAGGAATTTTGAAGCTATCTTCTCACTATCCTCCTCCATTTCAGCAGCTGCAGCTTGTAAGAGAGCTAGGGCAGTTTCGACAGACATATCACCATTTTTATTTTCTGTAAAAATAACAAAAACACGAATGTAACGAAATAAACAGATTACAAAGACGTACAGTAGAACCCCGATTATACGAGTTGAAGCATAAATATTAAGATGCTTTTAACAATGTAATAATATACATACAGTAGACTACCGTTTGGGTGAACACCCGCAAATATTAACTGTTTACTAACGTGAACGGCAAAATGTATTAATTAACTATGAACAGTAATTTGAATTTTTGAAACTTGCATTCTTACAGGTTAAAGCAGTGTTTCCCAAAGGGTGTGCCGCGACACGTTAATGTGCCGCAATATTTTCCAAATGTGCCCCTAAATCTTAAAAAAAAAAACCAGCGTCGTTTTTATTTTAAAATTATTGTCCGAATATACGTACAATACCATTAAGAAGAATAAAGTACACGAAGGATCATTTTATGACGAATTGAAATTGACATATTATTTATTTCCCCTGAATACAGCGGCGTGTGTATTCAAAATTTCTTCTTCTATGACAGTGGTGCGCAAACCGTGGGTCGCGACCCCCAAAGGGGTCGCGAGGTAAATTTTCGGGGTCGCCAAATTCAAAGAAATTTATATGACAATAAAAAATATAAGGCTTTTCTTCAACACGTATCAGGTATTAGTAAAATAGGAAAATGAAATTTTATCCTTTATAAAAATAGAACAATATTTTTTAACGAAAATAATTGTCTGTATTAATATCTAATCTAAATTTTCAGATAATGAATTAGGTTGGATCCGTGATCCATTTTAGTTTGATATTATTAATTCCAATATCCCTTTCAATGAAAAAGAACAGTTCGAAACACTACGCATTCAATTTAAGTTTCTGACTTGCCAAAAATTTTGGTTATCGATTGGAAACGAATATGCCGATTTGAAAAGAAAGGTAATCAATATTTTGATTTAGTTTGCATCGACCTACTTATGTGAATCCGGCTTTTTAAAATTAGTTGCCATTAAAACAAAATATAGATCGACTGGATCCGTAAGACATCCTACTTACGGCTTGCGATTTCCAATACAGATCCAATCATGAACTCTTTGCAAGCGCAAACCTCACATTGAATTCTTATGATGTAACGTTTTTTAAAAGTACTTTTCATTAAAAAAATTTTGCGACTTTTTTCGTCATTTTTATGGTGTTACAACTTTTATTGCATTTTGATGACGGTCAGTGGCCCAGCCGACGGGCCTGCCCCCCCCCCCCCCCTCAAAGGAAGAGTAAAATCGTTTTTATATATGTTTTGTTTTATATTTAAAAATAGAGATGAGGACTTTTTTTTGTCATCACTTGTATCTTAGAAGTGAGGACCTTTTTTTTGGTCATCACTTGTATTTTAGAAGCGAGGATCAAAAGTGAGAACATTATTCATAATTTAGTCTTCCGGGCCCCCTCCAACAAAAACATCCTGACTGCGTCACTGATGATGGTTTATAAGTTTGGTGCGCTATTTTAAAAAGGCGGTATTTTAATCGATGATGTCACCGACCTTCTTTTAAAAACACCCTGTAAGTGCAAATCCCAGAAAAAATTTCACTTTAACTACGTTGACGATTAAAAAAACGTCTTTTGTCTATCCAGGGGTCGCGACAAAATTTTACACAAAATGGGGGGTCGGAAATGAAAATAGTTTGCGCACCACTGTTCTATGATAACGTAGGTATGCCGCGAAATTTTTCCTCTTTGGAAAATGTGCCACAAGAGTATAAAGATTGGGAAACACTGGGTTAGAGGAATAGACGCGTACACGATAAAAAACGTTGTTTACAAAAATTTTACAAAAAGTTATACAATGTTTTAAAAACAAATAAATAATATTAAAAAATATAACAAAAATATAATAAATTTTGCAAAATAGTTAGTAATGAGCCGAGTATCTTTTATTCTTTATTACTTCCGCGCATCTACTCTTCATAGATAGTAATAACACATCTATTTTGTCATGATTTAAATTTTGCCATGTGTTCTTTAGTGCCAAAAATAATTCGTCTTTATTTTTGTATTTTTTTATCAACGTCATCCCAGAGGTTCTCTATGGGATTTAAATCAGGGCTTTGAGCTGGCCACTTCAACACATTAATTTTATTGACTTTAAATCTTTGACAACTCCGAAGGTATGTTTCAGGTAGTTGTCATGTTGGAAAATTCACTTTAGGGATATGTTTTCTTTGGCGAATGGTAAAATTATCACATCCCAATATATTTATATAATAAAATTTGTCAATTATGTCACTGGTTTTAATTAATAGGCCCATACCGAAACCCGAGAAACATTCCCACACAATCACACTACCCCCACAGTCTTTTATAGTTGGTTTACAATGTTTGGATCCATTCTTTTGTTGCTAGGACGTCGAACCCACTTCATACTATCGGAACTGAACAAATTAAATTTGCTCTCATCCAAAAGAGGACTGTTTTCCATTTTTTAACGGACCAGTTTATAAGTTTTTTTGCAAATTATAATCTAGCCTTTTGATTCTTGGCAGATGTTAAAGGCTTCTTGACAGGTCTGCATACTTGTGAGCCGGCTTCTCTAAGACGACGTTTGATTGTAGTTAAAGAAATGTTTGGTCTATTTCCTTCATTTAATAATTTTTTTTTTTATATCCGATGATAACACAAATGGTTCTTTATCGACACCATTTTAATTTTATTATCAACAATTGAGTCAGTTTTTCTAGATTTACCTGGTTTTGATAGTGCTATTACACTATTTCTTTCATTAAAATTATGAACAGTTGTACTTACTACTGAACGGTGCAAATTTAATTGTTCCTTAATCAATTTTTTTACACCGTCATTATATTTTTTTATTATTAATTCTTTGATATCACTGCTTAAATATACACCCCTTGGCATTTTTAATTTTCAAAATTATTACCCAGAACACACAACAAAATTATATCAAGCTTCCTGAAGTTATACTGAATAAAAATAATGTGTCTTTATTTATGGACAAACAGGTTTCATTAAGTCTGTTAACAGTTTAACAACAAATATTTTAAAGAGCAGGTTCTAATTTATAATTTATTGTTGTTATACCAGAAATATAATTCAATAACATTTGTTGTACTCAAATCGGGATTTATGAAAATAATTTAAAAAATCGTTTTGTTCTCTACTTATGGCCGATAGTGTATATTACATATTATAAAAAATAAATTTTAACAATTATAAGTTTCTGATTACCTGAGATAGTTCTGGTCCATATTAGATCAGTTTGGAGAGCCATTTTTAACAATTTATTATCATCAGACGCAAGCGCAGCGTTCATAGAAGTGCGTTAAAATAGCTCTGCCCTTGCATCTTATGTTAATAAACCGTTAGAAATTGCTCTATGAACAAAGCTAATACCTCAGAAAAATGGGGTTCTGCAGTAATATGAATAAGAAAATACTTACTTAATTCTTGCATTTTTTCTTCGACAATCTTTGATAATTCTTCACCCTTTTCCGATGACTCTTTAACTTTTTGTTTCCCTTCCAACAGTTGAGGTTCTCTGGTTAAATTACATTCTGCTAAAGAACTAATTTGAACCAATAACATTTCTTTTTCTGACTCCAAACTTTTAAGCTAAAAATTGTTAACAATAACATTGTGTAAGGATGACATATTATAAAAATTCTTACTTGATTCGTATCTTTTAACATGTTTTCAAATTTTGTGTCGTCATTTAACATTTCTTTCAAATCATCGTTGCTTAGATGTGATATTAATCCTAACGCAACTGAAAAATCGGGTTGATACATTGTGGATGTCATTATTACAAACAAATATTTTCTAATGTCAAAGTGACAACTAACATAACCTTACATTTTTTTAAATCATGTTTACCAACTAGAGAAATTATCTACTTATATACTAGTGGCGTTCTACAGGTTACAGCAATGGAATTTAAATTTATGCCTTATCTTATTTAATTTTTTTCGTAATAATTAGCAATGCTGATAAAACGTGAGCGTAAAGACTGTGCGTAGTATTGTTTTGCACTTACGGTTGTTGGTGCAAAAAAGCCCCGTTAAACCACGATATTGTTAAGTGTTCACAAGAAAACAATTTTTAAAATGTTCAGTTTTTACCATTCCGAAATGTTCTTCGTGTACTTGAATAGATCCTGTTGAGAGCTTCAAAACAATATGATGTACAGTGGTTTTGTGCTCACGGTTGCCGAGAGAGACTAAAGTATTGCATTTAAACGCAGTGGCTCACCTAGAATTATTGTACAATTTCCACCGTGCACCAGGAGCATCGCACGCACGTTATATTACGCAGTACGCGAATTGGAATTAATTTACGAATAGGCTAACACGATTAATGTGCAACACGTAGTTTTAACGATTTCAATTGGGAACTCTTTTCAGTTAGATTGGAGTCTTAATTACTGCACTTTTTCAACAGTTAGAAATTGCCAAACAAAATTCTTATAAATGGTAACAATCATAAGGGGTATAGAGAGTCGGGGATTGTTTTATTTAAGATCCTATGCAGAAAATATCCCCCACCATGCTAGTAGTAAAAAAATAAATATGTATAGTTTATATCTTTGATTAAAGCGGAACTAGATTTTGAAATATAATCATTTTTAACGCTTAAATAAGACTTTTCATCAATTTGTTTAGCAAAAGCCCATTTCAATCTTCAAAAGGTGAGTTCGTGACAAGCTACGAAAATAAAAAGTCCATTAAGTTTTGCTTAATCGTTCGGAATAGTCTATATTTTTATGATTTATGGAACTTCAACCCATATGTTTAATACTTCTATATTGCTCATCATAGACAAGAATACTGCATCGCCAAACGGAGATACCTTCGCATGTAATGCGATACGTGCATGCATTAGTTTAGACTATAACAAGAATTATTACCAAATAATAAATACAATTTGAAATATTATTTTTAATAATTAACACTTAAAAATGAACTTGCTATTTTAGGAAACAGATTTTAATCAATATTTGTAGGTTAAAATATACATTTTCATTTCCTTTTGTTGACAATGTTTTCATAACACTAAAATTTGATCATGCGCATCCATACATTCGTGAGGGTTGGAACTGAGACGCCTAAGGGGAAGCTTTTTAAGATCGCAGCGTCATATGCGGCAAAAGCTGGAACACTCGAGAGTGACATTAAACTGTTGCTTGTGTATTTGTTTACATGGTGAAAATGAACAAGAGTTGTATTTTTCTATTTTTCGAGCTTTTTTTATTTAAAGGTAATCTACAATTTACAATATATGTCACGAAATTTTTAGTTTTTCCCTGTATTTTAAATTATTTTTGACTGTCAATATAATATCAACAAAAATATGGTAAATATATTAGCAAAAAATAAAAAGGGCCTTTTAATATATTAACTGATGATTTAGGCAAATTTTCGATGGGGTAAGTTCCTTTTTTGTCTTTTCTTAGACGTAAAAAATCACTCTCCATAAAATACAACGAGCAAACGCGCATGCATGGGTTTGGATTTTTGCTCATTTTTAGTTTTTGGATCCATAGAGACCTACGATCCACTTTCTCTCTACCTCCAAACGTCGTTTCAATTGATATTGAGAACTGACACGCTCGAATACGCATTCTGCTGATCAAATATTGTACTAGACACTCCAGTACTGTTTGAACTTATTACGTGTTTTAATTATGAAATTTTGTTAGAATGTCGACAGAAGTTGTGAAAAACTATAAAAGCAGAATATATTGTAGTGTTTTTGGCTGTCATTCAAGACAGGTCAAAGCATATTGACAGCTGGGTACTAGAGTCAACAGCCATATTGCCTTGGATTACAGCGCCGCCATCGGTAATGTCACTTCTCAATTGTTTCGAATTAAGGAAAATGATAGAATCATATATATATAAACAAGTATATGGCGCATGAACGCTGGCTAGATGTTCCATGATAGAAGGATGGAGCTATGTATTGTCGTGCCCCTTTATGCCCGGTGAATTGTTTGCGCATGTCTAAATTGCGACCTTGCTATTGGTCGAAAAAATTACAGTTACGTAGCGGGAGTTAAGAGAAGGAGCTAGGCATGTGGACATGTGGCGTCATTCTTTCTGTTAGAAATATTATACGAAGTTTTGTCTGTATTAAATTGTGAAAAGAGTTCGAATTTATAACGAAAATGCCAGCAAATTGTGTATTAAAACTCTAAATGTAATTTTAAAGTAAAGAAGTGTGTTGTTCCTTTTAAATAATCAGTCAATATTCTCAGTAAATATTATATTAGCCATTTAAACGGGTACAGCTACGTCTTTTTTACCAAATAATTAGGGTTTTTGTTTGATAACTTCTAATCTTTTTTTTTTAAATGTAAATGTCATTTCATCTGATTTTATCCTGCTTTTTCAAAATGAATTGAACTACCCGAGCATGCGCATTGTGTTTTACGGTCACCAAAAGAGACAGACATATGTATATCTTACTCTCTATGTTGGAACATTTTAATTTACATTGAGAGATAGGCCAGGCGCCATTTACTAGTTTATATATATATGGATAGAATATTAAAGCGAAATTCTTCTTTATGCACAATTTACATTGCGGCACACGACAAAATGAATTGTTTTTACGATTCACAAAAAAAAAAAAAAAAACAGGTATTTCTCCATTGAACAAAACAAAGTCACTATCGTATCTTCCGAAAATCGCCACCAGATATCAGGGTGCTTAGGAACTTCCTCCTATTTCTTCAGTTTTGTTCATGTAGTAAGATAGACATGCGCTATATAGGAGTATTAAATATATGGTTCAAACGTCCTAAGACACTTACCTAAGTTTGCCGGTGAAAAAACTAGATTTTTGATGAGAAATTTGTCGTTCCATTATTAGCTACATATTCATCAAACACACAATATGTTTTAAGAAATGTATGGATTTTCTGAAGAATTTGTCTTAATAAAGAAAAAACTCTAATTTATTTTACTTAATTTTATTAACTTTCCTGAGTACTTTTATAAAATATAAATAATTAAAAATGTAAATGATAATTGATCATTAAATAACAATTTTGTTTTAACTTAAAAACTGCATTCATACAAAAAAGGAAGAAATAGAGTGAAAATAAAACTCATATATACTGTAAAAGATGTTATTTCATAGAATTTTTTTTCATTTTCACTTTTTCAGAAATATTTACAAGAAATGATCTATGCACTACAGTATAAAATCAATTTCCTTATAAAAGAAACAAAAAAAGAAAATATTTAACTGTGTTTGCCAAATGACAATGATTATCGATATTCACAAAAATATGCTTTTATATTATATAATACAGACGACACAAAAATATGTTCCAATAAAATAATTGCACAGATTATTGTGCCTTCTGATACTGGACACTATTTTGAAATCTATACTATACGATTTGAAATATGTGTCTATAATGATTAATATCAAAAATGGAAAAAAAAAATCACAGAAAGAAGCTTTCCTTGCACTTATAAATTAAAAATAGATTATTTTCTACTTATTTAGTACGAAGATTAAAGCAAAACCAGCATAATGTTTGAAATTAGAAGTTTACCCGTTAAATACAATTTAAAGCCCTTTTTAAATATCCACTTACCCACTTTGACAATGCACATTTAATCAATAAATGCGATTGAATATTCAGCAATTCAGATTCTCGGATTAACAAAATAATATTTTAAGGGTGCTATACACGATAAACAATTTGCACAAAAAAGCCGTTGTGCAAACAATTTGCACAACAAAGGCAAATAATTGAGTATGTATAACATTTTGAACTAAATCAAACGTGTTTATTTGTGTAACACGTATTGTTGTACAAGGTGGAACGTGTATGGCAGTGTTTGACAAACCGCAGTTCAGTGCAATGATTCCAGGTTTCTGAGTGACGGTATTTTGAGAACATTGCGTCAATTAATGTTAATAAAGAATTTTGGCGAGAATTGGTTGAACTGTATCGTTCATGAAGTTAGCCGAATTAAAATTACACTTTTCTTCAGCCAACTTTCATTCAAACTCTGTTTTTTTTTGTTTTGAAGATTTTTTCATTTTCCTAGCACACGCAATTAGAAAAGCTTAACACTATACAGTAAATATTACAACTGAACTGAAGTTTGTCCAAATAGATGTATCGTATACGACTAAAGGTGCCTACAGACGGTGTGCCAGCGCTAATTTTGACGCTGGCCGTAACATTTAGCACTGGCGGACACTTGTACTTGTGTACCCTACAGACGATGTGTCAATGCTGGCAAAGTAAAAAATTAGCGAACATGGGCCAACGCTTTTAAAATGGCGTCTGACAGTGAAAGTGAGGATATGGTCACAGCTTCAACTTTGCTTTTGATATTTAAATTAGTTTAAAAGTACAAAAAATTACTTTTTACTTTAAGTTGACTTCATAATTACGCAAAAATGTTAATAACCTTCTTTTTGAGCACAACACTCTCGACTGATGTGATGACAAGTGTGTGCGCGTCGTGTGTACGGTGCTAACATGTATATACCAGTCTGCACCGATGTTGGTCAATCTCCTTTGACTTGTGATAAGAATACCGCTTCGGAAGCGAACATCGGCCAGCGGGAAGCCCAGCCTACGCTAACTGTGACTTGTTGCCCCTACACACTATCCGCGGAACTAGACAAGTATAAACATTGGCCGTGACTTGCTATGTCATCTGTAGGCACCTTAAGCACAAGTTTGGATCGTGATGGGACCCTTTACGAACCAGAACGACAGTCTATTTTGTACAATACTTAATAATCTTAAAAATTCCTCCATATCTATTAACCTTGTGATAATCAATTAGAATTAATAATTAATTTTTCTTTCCTTCAAAATTATTTACTATTATTTATAATAAATAAGTAGTTTATGAACCTAGTGGTTCAGTATTGGCAGTGGGGATGTAGGTATGAGAACAATTTAAACAGTTTTGTATGTGGCGACAAGTTTGTAATATTTAGTAATATCGAGCCTGCATGGGAAACACATATCCAGTACACTGATTAAACAGTAAATCAAATTTTTGAAATAGTGTGAAATTATGGTATACAATATAAAACCACAACTATGAGGTTATGTGTAACTTCACGCGTATTAACACATAACCTCACAATATCCAGATATGAACTTTGTTAGTTTCACCCTATTTCATAAGGTTTGTACAAAAATTGAATTTACTATATACACTCAGTGTATTGATATGTATTTCACACACAGACTCGATAATGAATACTAGATATACCCAACTAGTCGTCATATACCAAACTGTTTAAATTATTCTCACAACTACACCCCCCCTCAGCCAATACTGAACCACTAGGTTCATATACTACTTACTACATTTAGTGGTACACAATGGAATTTTCAAACTTCTATAATAAATTTTAAGAAAAGAAAACGTTATTAATTCTAATTATTATACCACCATTAAGTTTAACTTCAATTATACATGTGATATTAAATCGTATTGATATAACTTAATTATTTATAAAATAATATAATTACGGAGGAATGTGCGACATGCATGAAATAAAGTATAACATATGTATCAATTTATCTATTATCTTAGTATATCAAAGATATTTGACTGTATACCTATAATGATTTGTATGATAATAATTATTAGCGCATAACGTAATCTGTAATGAATACAAACACGAGCAAACGTTTGGGGTGAATACGAACAAGTAATAATGAACAATGAATAGCAAGTACCGAAAGTATTGCACGCTTTGTTTGTGTAATATGAAGCATAAAATAGTATTTTAGCAACATTGACTCACAGTATTATAAAACAAATATTTCAAATCGTTTTGTATATAAAACAAATTTAGTTTTCCGATGATTCTACAACACACAAACATAAAAGAAATATTTGGAAAATTATGTATTATGATTTATTGCTTTCCAGTCTAATACTGCTCATCTATGAATTGGCAGTATACTGCAATTTTTTTTTTTGATTAATAAAATAAATATTGAGCTGCTAATATCCAGTCCTTAGTTGTACATAAAAATGATGAACAATATTTGACTGTACTAATTAAATCATAGAAAGTAGACCAGAGAAATAATTGTCAAATATGCTCTTTTAAACTGCTCTATTAATCTTAGACCAATTCTATTCATATCAACTTGGACCATGAGATGATTTTTATACAATGTTATAATCATATCGCAGTCCATGTTAACAGAAAGAATAAAAAGAACTTAATTTTATTAGTGGTGAATTTCTCAAATTAACCTAAAATAAAACTAATATTTAAAACTAACAAAATTGATCTTTTAAGCTGGGATTGTGTATACTGTTATCATCAATGCCTGAATCGCAATCCTATTTTTTTTTTTCCATACGAAGCATTCATTCATACAATTATAATTAAAATTCCTATTCCATCCTTTATTTTCTGATTTTATTATTCGTAAGTTCAGGATGAAACAAACCTAGGTTTGATGGAAATCGGACAATTAACATTAAGTGATCCAAAAGTATTGGCTGAAGTATAAATTTTATTGCAAAAAGTTCTCCATAAAAATAAAAGGGATGTTATTCAATACATTAAACGCGGCCATTTGTTTTTTCCCGTTTAGTTTACAGGACACCGGACTTAGGTTCCGTTTTGTGACACCCAATTTCAAGTTTCTATCTTTAGAACTGTTCGTTTTCAAGTTAGACAGTGCGATAATAATTAGAGCTTTAACGAGCCAACAATATGCGGCAGATGAGAATTAAGCTTAGGTGCACTTCGAAAGAGATATTCGAGCTTAGCTAAATTGTTTGTCCAGCAAATATATAAATAGTCCATAACTTGATAATGAACAGGTCTAAAGATTGTTGCTTGGTGAGTAAAAAAGTGAAACAACTCTTAAAAGAAGCAAGAAAGCATCTAGATTGTTGCTGTTGGAACAGTCCAAATGTTTCAAAATACTAATACTATAATTCTTCAAGAGATTACGTAATCTTTTACTCACCATTGCATACAATATTTTTTTTTTTATATATTTAAATACATTTTTTAAAATGTAGTGTGCTTGTGATGTTATGCATTTAAATATTTCAGGCAATTTTTCTAAAGTCTACTAAAAAATATCAAATTTGGAAAAATGTTTTTTATTTGGACATGTTGCTTGTAAATACAAATAAAAAAATATACTTGTATCAACAAATAAGCCAAAAATTTTATAATATAGAAAATAAAAATACACAAAAAAAATTTTGCTGTTCGTTTAAATATTGAATATTTTTAAAGGAACAGCAATATGAGAATTGGAGGATATTATGGCCTAAACTAATCAAATATTATACTTAATTACAGTTGGAAATAATATTACATTATATTTTTTTGCACTTAAAACTATAAAATAAGTTAAAATTTGAAATTACTGATGCAGACATAATTATAAGTAGCGTCTATGTTTTCACAGGTTTATTTCAGAACAGTTTAAGCTCGAAATAATCATATTTATATAAATAAAATTGACAATTTTGTCAATGATTTGAGTAGCATAACCATTTTATAAATAACTAAATAAAACAAAAACTACATTATTGATTTCATTCGAGGTAATATGATTCATTAATGCCATATTTAACAAAATTCTTACCTAAATAAAGTAAAACATTGTAAAACCTAAGTAGAAGTACAGTTTTTAGTTATAATAATGTGTAAATTGCATAACATAAAACTGTTTTTAAAATATTTCGATCGTATAACCTAAGTTCACACACAGACAAAAAAGTTTGGCTCGCAATAAAACAAATTAAAATACAGTTTAATATATAAATGTTTCGTTGCCACAGAACTTAGGCTTTACAAAATTTTAAAATCATATGTACAAATAAAATTAATATAATATAAAACATACCACAGCGGTTAGTATATTACCCGAATTGCATTACAAGAAACAATAATAGAGTATTAATTTACGGTAGTCACTGCCTTAACTAACGTTGTAGATCAGCAACAAAATGGATACTTAACTTAATTTTTGTCTCATAACTATTGAAAACACTGAAAACTGGAATAATATTCTGTTTAGTTTACCTAGTTTTCAATTCGGACAGTTCTGGCTAACCGATGTAGCATATACAGTGGTGAAAAAAATATAAAAAATTCTTTACCTGTTTAAGTGTAAAATATAATATTTGATTAGGTCTTACACGAAGCAAATCTAACTCAATTAAGTAGTTTGACAATTAAAAAAAAAAATTAATAAATAGTTGAAAACTCCACTGGAATAACTCATTTAAAGAAGAAAAACACTGTCGTTAAATTCACTATTAACATCTTTTATGAAGCCGATTTACCCGCCCAAAACTTGAAAATTATTGATTTTTTAAGATGTAAACTGCAATTATTTAAAACACAGTCGAATCTAAGTGCGCATCTGTTTTTTTTTTTTTTTTTTTTGTTTAAAATTGGTTGTTAATTATTTTTTTTTCATTATTATATTCCTTTAATTAATAGTAAATATTGAATAATTGTAATAGTCCAGACTCTACAAACACTCCTCTTGGCTTTTCCTAACACATCTTGCTACTTTTCTTTTAAATTCTGAATATGACTCCCTCCACTCTTTCTGTAACAATAAATACATAAACTTTAAAATACTTCACAATAAAACCTAAAAGTTATGGTAGGTTTAGTCAACAATTAACCTTAGTCCTATACCCTTTTCACACTAGATCTTTAAGACGAGTGAACTTAAAGTTCACCGATGTTTAAGATCGGTATGCTTTCACACTTGATGTTTAAATCTCTGGTGCTGTCATCAGCTACAGTAATTTTGTCCTTAAGTTACCGTCATGAAATTACCAGTTTTGAACTGTCTGCGCAGACGCACATTTTGAATTATTATAAACAAATATGTATATTTCATTTCATTCTACAATAAAGACACTACAATAAAGAATATATTACACCTGTATTAACATGTAAGTTGATACATTTTATCTCAATTATTGTAGCGCTGTATTTTATTAAACACATTATTAAAATAAATAATTTTACTATAACAACAAGTATAAACTTCTTATAACGTCGATATAATACAGTATTCTTGTTTATTATAATATAAAATGTTGACAGCACAAATTCAAGGAGTATTTTTTTATAATAGAAATTAAGTTGGCAATGCGGACGAAGTTTAAGACGCAGATCTCTGTCTTAAACATCGCTTGTATTTAGACGAGGCCATACGGTTTCACATTAGCGTTTAAAGATACATTCACTTTAACATCCGATCTTAAAGATCTAGTGTGAAAAGGGTATTAACGTTAGTTTTAATTTTAGTGTTAGTTTTTGTCTTAAGCGTAATAAATGAGTACGAGTTTATACAATGATTTAGTTTTAACAAATAACCAATGAAACGCCGAGTTTAACACACGCGCATAGTGTCCTCGTTCAGTGTTGCCGAATAAAACTAATATTTGAAACGTCAAAATCTTTGGTTATAGATAACGATTAAAGAAATATACATTGTGAATAAAGATGTTCCGGAATAAAAACATTAATAAAATTGTTAATAGTTCGTAATATATGCACATTTTGTCAGTGTGAGCGCACGCGCATTTGTTTATTTATTTATTTATTTATTTGGACACTACAGACATAGTCCTTTTTGTGTCCGTAGACAAACATACAATATACATACATACTAACATACTCAATCATAAACAATACTTTTTTTAAAAAAAATGTACAATTTCATATAAACAAACATTAACTTGCTCTACTCATTCAATTTACAAAACATATTTAAGACATTCACAAAATACAATCAAGGCCAGACGTACTATACAGATTACAACGGCAGCCTGAATCTACTTGCAGTTTTACAAATCAACTGTTAACATTAGATTTTATTCTGTACACAATCAAGTTACAAGGCTTAATACAACTTTGCGGAACTTGGAGTAACTCATATTGAATAAATCTAAAGATCTGTCTTTACCGAGAACACTATTATATAATGATGTCATACGGAGCAACGGACTCATTTCATAATGCATGGTAGTCGGTCTTTTACATGTAAAGAGTGTGTCTCTGATTCTGAAACCCCGGGAAGGCACTTTTAGAAAAATTTTGGATAAGATGTCAGGACAGTCAATGTAGTTGTTAAACATTTTAAATAAAAATACCATCGATGTCGTATCTCTCCTCCCAGACAGGGTTCTAACATTATACTTTGATAAAATACTGCTCGTTGATATGTATTTAGGATAAACTCCTGTCATACGCAATTCAACAACACAATAATATCGCGATTGGACAGTCTCAATGCTATTAATATATTTACCCGATTTTTTTCATAGCATTATTCACAACATGTTTAATATGGTGCTGAAAAGTCATCTGGGAGTCAAATATAACACCAAGATCTCTAATCGTATCTGTTCGTGATACAGTGCAGCCATTCATGGTATAACTGTATTCAATAGCCTCACGTTTTCTCGTATAGCTCACAACTTTGCATTTTGAGGTATTGAATGCTAAACCAGTGGCCTCACTCCACTCGCATATTTTGGCAAGATCGTTTTGCAGCTCATTGCAGTGCGACATGTTAGTAATTTTGCTATATATTTTTATGTCATCAGCAAACATTTCACACTCGCAACTGTTCACAATGTTTGGAATGTTATTGACCACAAGAAGAAACAGTAAAGGCCCTAAATTACTTCCCTGTGGCACGCCACTGGTGGACGAGTAATTATTTGACCTGCAACCACCAAATTCAACATATTGTAAACGGCCACGCAAGTAGGTGTCGAACCAAGTGCAAGTATTGGCAGAAAGTCCAAACTTATTTAATTCTTTGAGCAGATGATCGTACTTTATTTTGTCAAACACTTTAGTCATGTCAAGATACACAGCATCCACCTGAACCCCCTGATCTAGACAAGAAGCTATATAGTCAGTTACAGATAGCAAGTTTGTAACTGTTGATCGTCGCGGCATAAAACCATGCTGTTTACTGCTGATGGCAGATGACACATGTTCAAACAGATATTTGTAAATAATTTGTTCAAATACCTTGGCTGGGGCAGAGAGAATAGACACAGGTCTGTAATTTTTTACTATTTTTTTATCACCACTCTTATGGATAGGGCATATTTTGGACATCTTCCACCTCGAGGGAAAAGTATTCATATCTAAAGATTTTTGAAAGATTATTCGAAGTGGATGAGCCAAAATATCACCACAACCCTTTAGTACATAGGGCGGTAATTGATCAGGTCCAGAAGATTTCTTTGGTTTTAACTTCTTTATTGACCACTCAACATCAGCCAATGTAACTCTTTTGATGTTCAAGCTACCAAGATTATACATTACATCCACACTTCCTACGTTCTCACAATCGACATCATCACTATAAACCGAGGAAAAATAGGATGCAAAAGCCTGAGCTATCTGTGAACTATCATCAAGAATAGTATTGTCATCTTTAACAATACATGAGACCACTTCTGATCAATTTCTACTTTTTACATAAGACCAAAAATTTTTAGAATCGGTAGAAATAGAATCTTCCATGCCCTCAATATATTTCTGATGTTCCTGTTTAATTAAATGTTTTAAAGATTTTCGTTTTTCAGAAAACATAATTTTGTGGTAGTTCACATCACCATGGCCTTGTTTTATTTTTTTATGGTGATACCTCTTTGCTTTTATAAGTGACTTTATCTCAGGTGTGAACCAAGAAGGGTAGTATTTCCTGCGCGGTTTCATAACAGGAACGCACTCATCAAGAACATTATACAATACGTCATAAAATTTATCCACCGCAATGTCGACATCATTACAGTTATCTAGGAAACCCCAATTTATACTACTAAGTGTAGTGTAAAGTTTTAAAAAATCTGCGCTTTTAAAATTATATTTTTTATTAGTTTCCTGTCCCTGTTTAACTGTAATTAAGGTAAAATGGTTGCAAAGTAGTAGTGCTGGATGATAAATGTCTTCAGCTAATATTGGATCTGTACTCTTTTCTACCGTTAAACTAGAAATATTGGTCAAGACAAGATCTAAAGTTTTATTGTATGGGTTACAAATATTATTCAAACTCCTCAGGTTGTAAAAGTTGATATTATATTTAACTTGTAATGTAGCATTATCACAATGTACAGTGCCAGTGAGTAATTCTGGGTTTACATCTAGATTGAAATCGCCCACTATTACTATATCATTTGTGATAACATCTGAATAAGAATCTAATATATCAAAAAAGAGTTTATACTGATCACATGTAGTTCTTGGCGGAAAGTAAACACAACAAATAAACATTGTTTTCCTATCATTGTACAATTTAATCAGTATATACTCGATCGGGGAAACAGGTCTAGTAATATCAACAGACTTCCAACGTGTATGGACAGCGACCAGCACACCTCCGCCCCTTCTCCCGTCTTGTCTATCGGAACGATGACATATGTATCTATTGTCGAATAATTCTGAATTATAAATATTTTCGTGTAACCATGTCTCTGTAAACGCGATTACGTCATAGTTATTAGTCAAGACGTTAGAATGGAGCAAATGTGTCTTGGTGCGCAGTCCGCGTACATTCTGGTAATAGATTGACATTATTTTACACATTTACACTAGACAATACATCTCTTGCTTTCTTCTGACATTTTAATTCAATTTCCCGCACATCACTTTCTTTTCTCACATTCACAACCGGTGATCTTTCATTTTCTCGCACAAATATGTTGCCATTCCTTGTCCATACATACATGACGTTGCAGGAGGTCCTCAGCTTCCGGGCGGCTGACAATAACGCGCGACGGTACTGCGTCAGGTTCTCGTTCACGTAGATGTTGGTTACTGGCGTCGGTAGTCCTAGGTCCTTGGTACTCAAATTCCGCTTTACTTTCCGGCATCGCAGGAAGTTTGATTTGTCAAAATTACGTACAAATTTGACAATAATTCCCCTATTAGCCGGAGAAGTATCGCTGTTGCGACCTAGTCTGTGACAGTTATCTATCATTTCCGGCTTGATGTCCATGCCTATTGCACGACCGATCTTAACTACCTCCGTCACCGTGCTTTCTCCACGTGTTTCAGGTAAACCGTGAATTTCAATACAGTTCCGCCGACTGTACTGCTCCTGGTCGTCTAACTTAATTCTTAATTCCTCATTCTCACTTTTTAATTTTTTGTTTTCATTTTCCAACTCGTTCAGTCTTACTATCACGCTATCCAATCGCTCGGTCTGGTCCATAATTTTTTTATTTGTCTCAGTGATCGTCCTGTTTAATACCAGATTTGACTCTGTCAGGGACTTCAAGGAGTTGATTATCTCTGACAGTGTCAAGGAGTCCGGTTCAGATCGGCTTACCTTCTTGCAAGCATCACAGGTCCATGTCGGTAGTATACTATTTACCTTCATGTCCGTGTACTCGGTGACCGTCACGTTCACGCACGGGAGATGAAAGGTACCCTTGCAGCTCCCGGAACACAGCAGCTTGTCATCGTGGCGGGTGATTTTTTTGAGACACACATTGCAAGAAGACATATTTAGATTGGTACTATCTGATTGGCTGCACACAAGAAGTTACGTGACGTAGGTGATGACACGTAAAATGTTCAGATAAACCACTTTAAACCTCTTTAAACAGGATTGTCTCTGTTTTAACCGTTTTAACGAATTTTTTGATAAAAAAATGTCAGTTATTATTAATATTTAAGAACTTTATTAACCAATATCTCGTCAGCGTTAACAGATAGATCACTTAATTTTTCAACACTGATTTATTACCACTCAATTTAGCACACTATAAAAACTGGTGAAAATTTTCGTAGAATATCTCAGATTTTGATGAAAAAATTGTAGGAGCAAACTATTGCATCTGCACTGTACAACTCATACACAACTCATTTGTGCGGATTTAATCTTAGTGTTAAGAAAAGTTGAATGTTAGTCATCTTTCAAGGTTGGTTTTAAGAATGTTAAGACTAAAACTAAATCAATGTGTTGTATAAACTTGCTCTTAGCGATATGATAGTTCATCTTTTAAGGTTAAAACTAAAATATAAGTTTAAAACTAAGACTAAAACTAAATGTTAACTAAACCCACCATTAATCATCAGCTATATAGAAAAATAATAAGTGAATGTTGGGAAGAAAGAATAAAGGAAGAACAAAAAGACAAATTGTCGGTATGGGGAAAGACAAGAAAATAGTTCTTTAGTTAGTTAGTTAAAATTTTTGGCACACAGCAACAAAGGCTATTTGCGCCTAACGCAGCCCATCTAAATGACTAGACTATATATTAAAAACAATAAATAAATAAAATCATTAAAAATACGCATACTCAATAAAAGAAATCTTGTACTGACAAAAAAAGAATACTTTCGGAGGTGTGGAATGGACATAAGAGAAGCAGAGAGAAAGAGAAACGGAGGTACAGGAACAGAAAAAAACAAATAGAATATACAAATCTCCGAGTGTGAAAAGATATAAAGAGTTAAGAGTGACCGGAATACCGTGATGCTTGAAGGGGGTAAGAGGAAGATCAGGGGGTAGTCTGGAGGATAGCGAGGCTAAGATGGAGCAACGAAGAGAGGAACATCAGCTACGGAGCAAAATCAGAGGACAGGCTCTGTAAAATATGCAAAGAAGAAGACGAAATATTGGAACATTTAACGCAGAGATGCAGAGAGATGACAGTCTGGGAGGCAAGGGAGAAAGATGGACGAGGGAACTGGAGGCAAGAAGGAAGGAGATAGGAGGGAAGGCGGAAAGAGAATAGGAAGAAAGAGAGGGACACTGGAGGAAGAACGAGGGACAATGGAGGAAAAAATATACCTGTAAATAGTATATAAGTTTATTAGTAAATAATGTTATCTCATTGCTTTGAAAATGGCTAAACTAGTAAAATGGCCGAAACTAGTAAGCAGTTGTTCAATAAAAAATACTGCATGTTTTTTTTATTCAAAGCATTATCTATGCTAATATATAAATTAGTTTGTTTGTGTGTATGTATGTCCCCTAAAAACAAAAGAATGGCTGCAGATGTGTTCATAGCATCGTTTATGATAAAATAAGCCTTTTTATAATACTCAGGGTCCCTGATTATTTTTTTTTAAATAATTAAAATCGAGCAAAATGTTTAAAATCATATAGTAATAATTCCCTAAAAACATAAATGCTTAAAACTCTGTAACTATTGATCCTACCAATGTCTAGTTTGCACTAGCGTACTTAGAAAATGTTTTCGCAGACTTAAGTCTCTTTTTTATGCCTTAAAACTTCAGAATTTTTATAAACTAAAAACACTGAAACCTACAGTGGACTGTGCATTACGTTCTCTGCTCTGTGATAGTGCGTTGATAGGCAGGGAGCGACGAAAGGCAGAGAGATATGGTTTATTTGTAGTGGGGATAACATGTACCGTTGATTTATTGTTTATGGTAATAGGCCTATTTTTATGACTCTAAGTGTCCCTGAATTTTTTGAAAATAATTTCCTAAATATATAAATGCTTACAACTTTGTTTTTAATTATCGCACGAGAGTCTGGTTTGCACCAACGTGTTCAGAAATTTTTTCTGCAGGTTAAAGCCAATTTTTAATGCGTTAAAACTAAATATTTTTTACAAATTTAAAAATACTCTGGCGCTTTTTATCACAAAGGGTACGAGGCGAGCGTACAAGTATGTTGACAGCTGTGATGGTGATAACATGCGATGTTAATCCATAGATTTCACAAAAGCAGTAGGTTATAAGATAAATCATAGCCGACAAATGTATCATACGTTTTAAACACGAATCTTTCTTCGTTATTATTTTTTTAAGATAGGTTTTGCATTTTTTCATTATTCTTCACTCGCAGAAAATCTATACAAATATGTAAATTAGTTATTATGTCGAAAGTAAAGAACGCCTTCACATATAAAAAAAATAATAATACACCAGCGTGTCAGTGCCTTCGTTTATGGTAAAACAGACCTGATCTTATGACTCTTAGGGCGCCCGAATACTTTTAAACAATTACAATCAAGCGAAAATGTTAAAATTATATGGAAAAAATCAGTAAAAACATCAAGGCTAGGAACTCTGTACCTAATTATCATAGCAGCAGTTGATACGCAAGGGAAGTAGAGCAGCCGAGGGAGAGGCAACTTAGCTAGCGGTAATATAAATTTTGTATACTTACGGCAGCATCGACATTAGCCGGTGATTCATCATTAGGATCGGCGAGCATTGAAATAACAGATATAAGTATTGTTTCGACTGTATGAACTGGTAACCACCTTTCTGATGCTTTTTCATAACCAAATTTGTCATCTCCAGGCTCATGTAAGATGGATATACACACATCACCATTTTTATCAACTGAAAAGCAACATTTTAATTACTAGATAAACAAAGTAAATTATCAGTCAGTTTTTAAATTAAGATCAACCCTTACTTACAAAAAATATTAAATTAAATAACGAAATACTGACACTCCTAAAAAGGATTAAGAAACATATCTGAAAATGATGTAGCTCAATTTGAACTTGTAAACTGGTTAAATAATTGAATGCAATGAACATTATTTGAATAAATAGCTAATAGTATGTACCGTAAATATGAGAAAGTAACCAGATATTTGGTTGTGGTTGCGTATATACCAATAGTTTCACTTGTTGTCGGCTTGTTTGATGTTGATGGGGCAAATTTTCGTGACCTTGGTCCGTTCAGGAAAGTTAAGACGATATAGACCAGGGGTTCTTAAACTTATGTAGTCCGAGGACCCCCTCTTGGACATTTTTTTTTGCGGACCCCATCCCAACCCTACGCATTTTACGACGTTCTTGATACTTAATTTCAGGCTCAATAATAGGCACTACATTATAATAAATATTGGTAAAAATATATTGTTGGTTATTTTAATAAATGGTCTTGCGCATTTATAGAGATGAACATTTTTATTCGCATATAGAATAAAAAACATGAAATGAATAAAAATAGTAGTAAAAAGAATTAAAATATTGGTCAAAATAGACCTTATTATAATATGTTTTCTGTAAATAATTTGCAGTTGAATAAAAATAATTATATTTTTATTAATTATTGTTTAGTTATGTCAATAACTAGTTAAGTAACAACAAAAAGTCTTGACAATGTAGGATTTTTATTAAATGAGTTGTTTGAATAAAAGCGAAAAGTTAGGGGATTTAAAGTAATGTATAAATTGTTTAAATACCAAAGATTATAAGAGAACTTTTATAATCTTTGAGAATACTAAAACTATTGCAGTAATACAATAATAAAGTAGGAAAATTATTTAAGGGTAGCTAGATTTTTCTTTTCATTTAATTATCAAGTATATATATGTTTATACAGTGCGATAATTATTTCTTGAACGTTATGCAATACTTGACAGAAACATTTAGTTATCAAACTTATTTCCAGGGACATGTACTCATAGCCGTACATTCTATTTTTGTTACCTTATACGAATTGATTATTAAATGAACACTATTTTTCTCTACACGCCTATGAATTGATAACAAACATTAAGTTAGAAACACAATCCTTGGGCGAGTTCTGACCAACGAAGTAATCTGATTTGTTCTTTGTTTAATTGGTATTTTCACCTGTGAATTAGAATACAGTTTTGATATTTTAAAACGCATTGTTTACCATTATGTAACGGCCAGGATTTAATGATCGCACTGTATAATAAAAAACTGTTCCAGGTGTAAGGGTTAAAAAATGGAATAATTAAAGAAACATATGTTTAATTAATTTTTATTTATAAATTCGACAATATAATTAATTTTCCTTTTTTTTTGCAATTGAGCTTCGTTAATTAATATATTTGTAATAACATTTTCATACTAATATTTGTACTTGAAAATCGTTAAAAAAAAGAGCAAAATTTTATGTTAACCCTGTGGTTTCCAAACTTTTTCGGTTCACGGCGCCCTTAATGTATCAGAATTATTCTGCGGCGCCCCAAGTCAAAACATTAGACTAATTAACGCAGTTGGAGGAATATTGGAATATTTTCGCGGCGCCCCTGTAGCCCAGCCACCTCAGGGCGCCGCGGTGCACATTTTGGAAATCGCCGTTAACCTATGTTACCACTACGCTACGTCGGTCGTCTATTTCAATATTAATTATATGATGTAAATTATTTTATTACTAGAATAAATGCTTCCTTAGACACATTTGACAACAAGCAATGATTTATTTAGTTTTATCAATAAACGTAATTTATAAGGCCTTAACCCTTGTATTAAATTTCATTAAAAATCTAAATAAATATTAAAAACAATCATACGAAATAATCAAATAATATATCCATCGACAAAACATCTGCGAAAAAACCGCAGAGGCCGATGGAGTAATTATTCGTACCCATCAGCGTCGTTGCCGATACATCGGGCAAGCCCTATTGTCAACTGACAATAACTGAAGCACCTCTAGTGAGATTTTGAGAAACTGACAGGTGGAGGATAGTCGAGTTTGTTTACTGTTGTTTTCATAGCGAGTTTTTAAAAAATGTCTTTAAAATTGCAAGAAAAATTTAAATGCAACGTGAATTTTTGTGTTTATCTTTGCAATGCAAAAGTAGGTCGTGATAGAGACGTAAGTTTTCATCGTGTTCCGAAACGTGGCAAAAAAGCCTTATTACCTTCAATTATAACCCTAGAGGTTACTTGGGCACTGAGAAAACGGAAAATTTCATTTAACGCAACTCTCATATTGAATAATAAATTAATTTCAATAAATATCACATGAAGATACCATTGAACCTGTCAAAAATATCCTATATAGTACAATGCATCCTCTATCGGCGTCTCTATCGGTAGTGTCAGATGACAATTGTTTGGGTTAGTAATCAATCTATCAAACTTGAGCACCCGCGTTCCGTAAATTAATTTTATTTAGCAAATTTGTATTTTCGGAACGAAAAATCGTATTCTTGGTTGAAATCTGGTATTTTAAAATACATACTATTAGTTCATAATTTTGCTGTGAATTTATACACAGTGTTGAATAAAATTTGGGACACAGGTGTTTAGTACGTAAATCATTAATTGCAAATATTGACTCCCCTGATTATTTTAGAGCAAAAAAGTGATAGTAAATTATGCAACGAGCATGGAATGATGTATGGAACGAGTATGAAAGTTGCGCCACGAGCCGCAGGCGAGTAGCGCTATTCATTCAAGTGAGAAATAACTATTCCATGCAAGTTTCATACTATGCTTTTTCCACGACTATAACTTTATAACTTATTTAATTTTTATTTAGTTCCCTTTAAAAACTAACAATAATTTCACATTTGCTTTCAGCCTATTTATTAATTTACCAAGCCAAGGTCAGCCATTACTGCTTAAACCTGTAATGGCTGTAACTTATAACTTTTCTTGTTATAAGCTGTCATTTTAGGAAATCTACAAATAAATATTAATTTGAGTAACTTTATTTTTGCTGAATATAAAATACAATATTTGTACAGTTAACTATTTTTAGGGAATTTTTACTTGTAAAAGTTTCAGTTAATGTTACATTATTTCGATTTTCTAAATCTACTCTAAAATGATTTAATTGATTTACATACACTTTGCTTTCAATAGCAACTATTTATGTTGCCTAGCGACAGTCGGCCATTGCTGCTTGAACCTGTTACGTAATGAGCTCAACCTGTTATGTAATGAGTTCATTACGTAACAGGTCAGCGGTGTGTAACAAAAAGGAGTGGGGAATGTGCTACATTTACTAATCACTAGCACGCCTGTAATGAACGTGTATCTTTATAGTCGTGGAAAAATACATTATTTGTTCAGAATTAAAAATTATAGAATATATGTAATTTTCAATTAATAAAAAATCAAAAATAACGCATTTAAAATTACAATATTCATAATTGATTAAACAAATTTGGTGGTGACAAGGAAAACTGTATTGAGTTAATTTATTTGATTATTGAGGAGACGCATTTAAAGTATATGTTAGTCTTAAAATTACTGTCAAGGCTTACATCCAATTGCATGGTATAATTTTCTGATCATGGGATGCAATGAAAATAAATGAGTGTAGGCAAAAATATTTTCGCGAATGGCAAGGGTTGACTGTACTCCAGTTTTTATGGCTTTTAAGGTTCAGGTTATTAATTAATATTATTAAGGTCAAGGTCTATTTTTGTCAATAAGTAATTATTTATTTTCAAAATTTTAAATAACAAAAGTTTTTGTTAATTCATAAATCACGCCTGGATTATCTGAAGTCATTTCTGAAACCCTGAAATTAATAAATAAGGATAAAAACTATTTTTTATTCGAATTCGGAGATCTTACCACAAAAAAAATAGATATATGAAAACTCAAAAATAACCTGTACTTGTGTAAAAAACGCTTCTTAGCGACCGTAGATATGTAGAAGACACTGAGACCCACCCGGACAGCCATAAACACCGCTGGTGAACTCAAATAAGCACACTTTCAAAGTGCATCCAAACTGGCTTATATCACACACCCTGACGTTGCTGCGTACTCGACGTAACCCGTTCTACCGCGGAAACATTCTCCCTGTCTTATAGCATTAAATAATGCTATATCCAGCAGTTTTATATCAGCCTTATTTTAATATTAGACATATTTTATACTAACTTAAATTTACTAATAAATAAAAATTAAAACTACTAATTTTATAATAATTTAAACATTCAACTAATTTAAAATAATTATTATAAATATATTCTACTGTAACAGATACGAAATGAATTGATAAATTATTTTTTAGCTAAAGAATTATCGCAAAAAAAATATTACCGTCTGATTGAGCAAGGGATGCAGTGCATCACTTGCTTCCATGGATGCCACACCACTGTTTAAATCTATTTAATAACAGAATATTTGTTTATATAATTATTAAATAGATTTGCATGTAAGTCTTTAGTTATTTTAAGATTAATATGTTCTTTAAATGCGTGTGCTCAATAACTAAGTAAATTAACATAACACCCTTTCCTTGTCACCGAAGAAATATTTTCTTAAATTAAATGTTCGTATAAATCCCATGCTACGGCTAGAAAGATACCTAATCAGTTCTTACTGAAATATTTCCTCATCATTAACAGCCTGAGGTGAGTTTAGGCCTCCTGTTACCAGGTTTCATGACCATATTTTCATTCAGAGTAGTATGGACAGTATTAGGTCTATTTTAACGTACATGAAAAGGCACCTACAGTTTATAGCCGGTTGCAAACAGCTAAGCACAATCTGTAATTTGTATAAATATTTTTTACACAAATTATCTATGTTAGTAAGTTAAACTTTTTGGCGCATAGCAACAATGGCATTTTGCGCCTAACACAGCCCATTTAAATCACTAGAATATATATTTTAAAAAGATTAAAATAAACACAAAATAAATAAATAAAATCCTCTACACATACTCAACAAGAGAAATTTTGCACGGACAAATACAAATAAATTAGAATAAAAGTCTGTTTGAAAAATTGAACAGATGCATGATGATGGTACGAGGATGTAAAGGAGTCAGTTACCATCAGATATTAAAGATCAAGATAAGTAACACTTAAAATAAATTGAAAAATGTATTAGCTTGTCAACGAGTACCCTGTCATTTAAAGCATCTGACAGATCATAGCACACGCCTCTCTTCCTGACATCCTCGAAGGGTACACATTAAGTACAATTATTAGACATAAGCAGGTGTTGAACCCTTGTCAGTGATCAAACAGCAAATGCAGCCACAGATTTACTTTAAATATTCGCTAACAAGTAATTAATTTTTTTATCGCCATAGTTATAAAGCAACAACTTGGTTTTAGTAAAAAAATCTCCAATTTTCAAAAACTGTCATTGTAATTGCATAACTAGTGTATGCATTAAATAGGGATTTTATTTCTGAAGTAATAATGTATTTACAATTTTGCTCTTAAGTAATTATGGGAGTCAATATTTGCAATTAATAATTTTTACACGCTAAGAGCCTATGTGCCAAATTTCATTCAACACTGTATGTATTAAAGTACGGTTAATATATTAATCTAAATGAAGGTAATAGAGTTGTACGTACTATTTGGATGCCATATTTCTGTGATGAATTTCATTCTTGGGGGTCTAAGAGGATATTCTTTAGGGAAATGTAGGTGACATTTGAAAAAACCACCCTCACTGGAAAAGAAAGATAGTTTTAATAATAGATTCATTGTTGAATTATTAATGTATCTTACTATAATGTATCTGGAGGACCAATGATGAGGACTTCCCATCTATAAATGTCATTGTCGTCTATAAGGCCGGCAGAAAACCCTTCAACTGGGTTTTTGTTCAACTCTGTAAAGATAATTTAACATAATTTCATACAAAGCACATGTATATTTCACATAAAAATTCAAAAACAAAACAAGAATATATCCTATCGATTTTAATGCGTAATTTAATCAAGAAAAAAAATATTATAATCAACAACACAAAAATGAATCATAAGCACGTGCTTTTTAAAAAGTTATTTTTGGAAGCTACAAATATATAAAGATATAAAGGAAATTCTTTTGACGAGGTCGTTCGTGAAAAACTAGTATCTCTCTTAGTTCGCTATATTAATATATCATCTTCTAGGTGTATATAATACTTTTTATAACACAATACCTGCAAGTTGTTTCCTCAACAAGAGAGCTGATTGTGGTTCTGACATTAATAACAATATTAATTAAGCTAAATCCCACAAAACAAAACCTTTGTAGTATAAAGATGGCCGGCACTTTCTACCGTGTGCACCACACTGAACATATGTTGTTTCCGTTTAGGTCTGTGCTACGAGAAAGAAGAAGATAACCTCTACACAATGTCGCCAACTGTATTAATTACAAATAGCCCATTTTATCACAAAAATCCTCTTAAAATTCACATTAATAAAGCCAAATATATTATATAACAAACACAAATATAACAGAACTTAAATTATTGGGATATTTCAATATAAATTTAATTATATGAATATTGCGGGAAATTTAAAACAATACCATTTACAAACAAATATTACTAGATTTTAAAAATCCTTTATATATTTAGTAATACATTTTTCCTGTAGTTATTTGTGGATTATTTATATAATTATTTATTTTTTCCCTTGTAAAAAATACAAAAATTAAAAGATTGATTGGTTGGCAACGACAAAGTAATGGTACTATATCCTGTTTGGTTTTGGCACCGGATATTGAGAACTATCTGTTAATTTCTAGCATGTAAGTATTTTTATTTATTATTTTAATAATTTTATAGTAAAATAGGCAATCCTATTGCAGAATAGTGCCCTGAGAATGATTTTCATGGGTTAGTGTGAATCCTAAACAATGATTTACTTTAAAAGCACTATTTTAGGTTATAGTTACACGTGGGGCTCAAAGTATTAAAGTTAATTGAAAAATGCAAAACAGGGCGCTATTGTGCAGGATTACCCTTTTTATTAATCTAACCATATTACATTTTGTAGTACAAAATAATAAATAGGTAAATTTTAATATTAATTTATGTGTTTTGCTTAATTTTTTTTTTTGTATCTATACTCATGGGGTTTATTATTATTAAAGGACTTAGGTCAGACAACGGATTCTTGATTTTTTTTTGTGTATTTTGCTTAAGAATTGTTTATAGATGGTTTAAAATGTAAAGGGAATCTCGCGCAGCTAAAATGGTGGGGAAGCATTGTACTAAGCGTTATGAAAATTTATACTCTATTTTGAAGTTTCTATATATTTTCCAAAAACATTATACAAAGTTATAAGAAAATAAATTATCTAGAAAAAACATGTATTATAATTTGTTATTATAATTTTAAAACACAAATTTTCCTTTTAAACCATCTGTAACATTGACTAATGATTTTGTTTCCGGTCTGTTTATCTCGACACAGTCGCCGTATCCAACAAGACTTTGAAAACGTAACACCTTTAATTAATAGTCATCAAGATATAAATTATCTCAAATTCAAACTTAACTTAAAATACCCAGAAACATTAAGCCATGTTATATGCAAAACTTAAAGATAAATTGTAATTGCAATAAAATATTTTAAATAATTAATTGAATCTGTTAGGTCATAAACTCGCTGAGTCCCAACCACTAGCCTATGGAACTATTGAAGACGACAAAACATAAATTAAGAACTAAAGATTTAAGTAAAAAAATCAGGATTTTTGCAGAAACCACAAAACTTATTACCACTAAAATCCTTTTGTTTCAAAGTTTTAAACTGTAACTTTTAAGTATAGAACTAATCTTTCTCCCTTTACGGCTTCTTCTTTCGATGACTGGTAGTAATAGCATTATGTGCACCCAGGCCCGACAAGAGGGGGGTAGTCGGGGAAAATTCCCGACGCCCCCGGGTGTTTGGGGCTCCGGAGTCATGGGAAGAGCCCTAGGAACGGTCTGGCAGTGCTAGAGGCGCGTGGCCGTCACGCTCTTGTATTTTGGAAGTGAGGACATTTTTTTTTGCTCATCACTTGTATTTTTGGAAGTGAGGACCTTTTTTTGTTTGGATCATCAGTTGTATTTTCAACAGTTTCTCCCCGGGGCCCCAGAAGTCCTCTCGGCGGCCCTGTGTGCACCCAAACCACACTCAGAGTTTCTTCAGCAATGAAGTTGTAAGAACTACGCTTCTTTTGCCTAAGATTTTTTCCTCAATAAGTTGTTGTAACTCAATGAAACTAATAACATTTCTTTTTCAGTTTTCTCCTGTTAGCTCCAAACGTTCCTCCACCACCAGTCGACGAATAGTAATAACTTGAAGGAGTCAAGAGTATTGTTAAGAATTATTTAATTAATTAGTAAGTATTATTTCATATACATATTACAAATACATTATTTTTTCTGAAAATGAACGAGAAATAATATTGCTGGTGCCCTATCTCTTTTTGTACATTAACAACAAAATAATAAGCCCAACATCTTAGGCCATAAACTTGCTGAGCCTCAACTAATAGCTTATGGAACCGTAGGGGATCACGGACCATAAATTAAGAACTCCCAATCTGGCAAAAAACATGATTTTTACGGAAATAACAGAACTTTTAGTACCCCTTGTTTCAAGGCTTTAAGCTGAAACTTTTAATCTTTCTATTTCTACGCTTGTTTCGATGATTGATAATTATATTTATTATATCTTTTGATATAACAAATCGAAATCGCTGTATAAATGTGTACCGGAAACCTAGTTTTTTCAGCCATGAAGTTGTAAGACCTATGCTTCTTTTGCCAAAGATCTTTTCTTGAGTAAGTTGTTGTAGCGCAATGAAATTTATAAAATTTCTTTTTTAGCTTTGTCCTGTCAGTGCCTGAAACTCTCCCACCACCAGTCACCGAACAGGAATAACTTGAAGGAGTCAAGATTATCATAGTAATTTAATTAAAGACCTATTTAATTAATAAGTAAGTATTATATTATATACATTTTATAAACACGTTATTTTTTCTAAAAACGAATGTGAAATAAATTGATGAGACCTTCGGCATGTCCCTATATGTTTATTTACATTGACAACAAGAGCTGTGCCAAATACTTATAGTCTATCTCAGAAAGACTGATAGTAATAAATCTTTTTGTCAGGTAGTTACCAGTGGCGTGCATATTTTAAACACGTTTAAATTGGTTTTGTGTATTTCTATATTACTATTTATTATTTTATTAAATGCACGCCTGTGACCATATTTATCATATCATTAAACGCACGTCTGTCACCATATTTTTCCTCAAAATTTTAGGGTCATATTTTTATGATCTATTGTGTTTAACCCTAGTTCGTATTCCCATATAATATGTGCGGCACACTTGGTTGTTTTTAACAATATTTCGTTTCGAACTATTCATATTTTGTGGGCCGCTTCTGTGTGAAAAAACAATAACTTTTTACAAATTATAAATTTTATTACTATCAGTCTTTCTGAGATAGACTATAGTAATTAAATTTCAAATACCAATCAAAGTATTTGAAATAACAAATACTATTAATTATCACTGATAGAAAGTATTTGAAATGTCAAATAATTTTAAAAGTAATTGAAACATCCAAAATATATGAAATATCAAAATATTTCAAATATCGAAAGTATATGAAATAGGAAAGACGACGGGTGCCCTGGTACCCGCTACCCGTTATCTACCCATTACCGGTTAACTACAGTGTAATTAACGGGTATCGGGTAATTAGCGGGTAGTTAACGGGTTTCAGATTACTAACGGGTATGGATAATTAGCGGGTATCGTGTAATTAACAGGTAGCGGATAGTTAACAGGTACCTGTGTGAAGTATTTTGATTATTTAGTTATCTGTTTTGTTCTCGATTACAGTAGTAGGAATTAAGCATGCGTATTCCATAATGCACCTGCGATTATTTTTAGGATTTTGTAGGTACGACCACCAAAACCCCCTTATAACGTCACTCATGTGTCTGTCTGTCTGTCTGTACGGTAGATATTGTAGCCAAACGGCTTAACATAGAAAGTTAAAATTTGGCATGCTTATATAACTCTTTGACCCACATATAGGAAAAATATTGAGAGTTCAAAAAACACAACACGAAATAAATATAAACAAATATGTATTTAATGAACATATAAATATTTTTTAAAAACTTTGAGTGGCATGTGAAATGAAATCTCTGAATGCGTAGATCAACAAGCAAATATTTATTTTTGAAAAACCAATTATTTATGGGATTTTTGCCAAATATATGCCAAAAAACTTTTGTTCCCCACCCTATATCCCAGAGGAGTTAATCTAAAAACAAAAATAAATTATGCAACAAAAATACAAATAAATTAAATTGAATAATGTTTTGTAAAATAAAGAATTCAGTCCCAGGCTCGGTATTTAGCCCGAGCTCTGGTAGCTTGTATCGGTTTCCTTATTCTCACTACGCCCTTTGTCATATCCACTTGGCTGCCTCTTATGTCTAATACACAGTTTTTTTTTCAGTTTTTACTATGGAACCTCAAGAAACAAACGTAAGTTCATCAGGTTGTGCTTTGGAAGGTGAAGGGGAAAAGGCTACTTCGTCAGGTTCCCCTATGAACACTCAAGAAAAACAAGTAACTATGTCAGGCCCGTGTAAGAAAAGCCAAGGGGAAAACGCAACTAGGGCAGGTCCGTCTAGAACAATCCCCGAGGAGGAAGTAACTACGTCAGGCCTGTCTCAGAAAACCGTAGAAGAAAATATAACTACGTCAGGTCCTTCTAAGAACAGTCAAGACGAAACAGCAATTACTTCCAGTAACCTTCCTTCGTGGTACTAACATGGATCTCAAATACACAGGGGTTATCAAGGTTATTAAGAAACTTCTAGACTAGTTGGTTAAAAAAAACTGTGCCATTTCGATGTCTCCAATGTCTGGGACGTTATAAATAGGGTTGCCACCTCTTCGGATCTGACCCGGAGGTTCCGGGTTTTACAGGTTTGTGTCCGGGTTCCGGGTTTGATCTGTATTTCTCCGGGTCGCACGAAATATAAACATTCAACTTTTTTTTTATATAATACTGACGGTTTGTTACATGTTTTCTGCAATTCCTACACTTCAAGTATTTTCTGAATTTCTGACCCCCGACCTTCAAGTCATTTCTGAATATCTGCGCCCCCTTTTATCGCTTTTTTGATTTTCTTTTCTTATTTTATGAAACATATATTGTATTATTATTATATATAATAAATATTTACTTAAAATCCATTCACGATGTTTCTTTACCTAAGTAGGCTATAGTAGGGTAGCAGTTTTGTTGGTAGCCACGAAAAATAACTAAACATGTGAAAATAAAATATCAACAAAATAGAATTGTTGCTATTTAATAGATTTTATTTAATATGAGTTGATAATATGTTCAAGTATATTAATTGAACATAAAAAATATACAAATAAGATTGGATGAATGTCATTATTTTTTAATGCCAAATTTTATGCAACCAAACAAAAAAAAAAAAATATCATGGCTTACTCAGATGAGCAACGGATTATATTAAAAACTAGTGGTGTGCCGGCTATCCGAATCCGCGGATCATTTGCAAAAAATAAAAATTCATACTCGGGTCCGTATCCGTTTTTCTAAGGCGGAATTTAAACAAATATCTAAACAAATATATAAGCTTGCATCTAAAAATGCCCAAGGTGGAGTAAATTTTATTTTGGCGTTTAGACTGATATTAAGTCGAGCGTCACATAATTTACTGGTGATTTCGAAACTACACTTAACCTGTACTGCATTCTAACAATTGAACGGTCTATAGGAACAGCGCCATATATCAAACAATCACTTCAAGGTCTCTGTACTTACATGGAAGATCCGTATCCGTATCCACGGATCGGAAAACAAATAATCCCTATCCGTATCTGTATCCGCAGATCTGGATTTTATGTGATCCGGCACATCTCTATTTAAAACACAACTTTTTTTTTGCTCCGGGTCATAGTAAGGCGTAAGGTGGCAACCCTAGTTATAAAAAAAATGCATATCTAAAAATATGCATTTAACACAATACTATTAATGTAATTAGCATTCTAAATTAAAAATGTAAATTTTTGCAAATAAACAGAAAGTATTAAATTTGATGTTTTTATTTATTATCGTTTTAAAATATAAAAAACATATTTTCAAAAAAAGTGTCTTCACCTTATAATATACAAGTGATGACAAAAAAAAATGTCCACACTTTTATTTTAACAAAAATGCGTAACAACTGCGTGTTTTTGAAGCTCTTGGGAAGGGTCATCACTTATATTTTGACAAAAACACGTAAAAACCAAGTGTTTTTGAAGTTCTGATGTGGGGGGGGTCAAGCCCCTGAGCCCCCCTCTGGGTGCGCGCCTGCTGGGTTTAATCCCGTCGGTGCTCCAATTATGGAAAATAAATAAATATAGGTTGTGCATGCAGTGCTGAAGACAGGATCGTGCTGGTAAAATTTGGCACCTGAGGTTGAATCATCCTAAAAAGTTAAAATAAATAATAGGTCTTCAACGCCTAGCTAGGAATTTAGGGGCAGAGAAGGTAAGTTCTCCGTTTCTAGACCGTCGGCCATAGATATGAAAGTCACGTGGTCAGTGTGACATTTTGACCGGTTCTATTATCCCTGTATAAACAGGTACTCATTTTAAGTATTAAATACTTGATGCTGAGTCGAACCTAGACCTGAGTAAACACAAGATAAATATTTGGTGTTTTTATTTATTATTGCTTTAAAATATAGCTTCTGCTACCTGTGCTTGCAATGCAAACCAAATTTGAGTAACCCTAAAGAATTTGCTGAAGAGATGTCTTGTGGTGCTACTCACATTCACATTAGGCGCATTACTCAGATTTTTACATTAAACGCCCTGGCTTATAAGGTGTGGGACAAGAGTTTTTTTTAGCACATTTTTGGCTGAAATCGTGTTAACATTAAAAAATCAGCTGTGGCAACCACAGGACCGACCGCCATCACAAAGTACTTGTATAAAATACATTGTAGCAGCAGAGTAGTTATTGTTGTAAAAGACAATAACGTATTATATTACGTTGATAATTTCATAATGTGTATTTATAATTTACGATAACCATGGAAACGTACCTGCATACATACAAAAAAAAAGTCTCAAATAAAAGTTGTTTGTTATTGCTTTTATAGCAACTTTTGTTAAATAATTTTTCTCTTGTACTAAAGATCCGGTTGTTACTCCACAATCTGAATGCTCAGAATGTGAGGGTAGAGCTGTTTTGGATACCGGGACATGTTGGTATTAAAGGCGGCTGATGTAGCTGCAAGAACAGCCTCACACAGACCTATGATTGTTGTAAGTTTCACATTTCCAGATGACGCAAACAGTCATCTGAAACATCTGGCATTAGCCAGGTGGCAGCATGAGTGAGTATACAGAACGTTAAGTTCAGACAGATTAAGGGAGACGTTAAACCATGGGGGTTCTTCCTGCAGGATTAACCGCAGGGAGGAAACCGCCATCACACGTGTCCGTATAGGTCACTTTTGGTGGATCCATGGACACACCTTCGAGTTGAAGACTACCCTCTATGTGAGACGTGTAACACAGATTTGTTAGTGTTACACTTTTTAACTGAGTGTGTACAGTTCGAGGATGTCAGGGAGAGGTTAGGCCTGTGCTATGACCTATTAGTTGCTTTAGGTGACGACAGAGTACTCATGGACAGCCTGATACTCTTCCTGAGAGAATCGAACTTACTGTTTTATTTGTGAAATCTTGCACCTTACTTTAATGTGTTCTATTTCTAGACTGTGATATTCGATGGTAATTGGTCCCTTTACAGCCTCTTATCATCACCCCGCATCTGTTCAATTTTTCGAACAGACTTATTTATTTGTATTTGTCCGTGCAAGATTTCTTTTACTGAGTATGCGTATTTTTATCGATTTTATTTATTTATTTATTGTTTTTTAGTATGTAGTGTAGTTATTTAGATAGGTTGCGTTAGACGCAAATAGCCTTTGTTGCGGTGCGCCAAAAATTTTTACTAACTAATTGTGTTCAACCGTTTGGCGACAATTTCTACCGAACAGAGGGACAGATATACGGACGGACATCAGGCACACACATAGACTGACAGACAGGCAGACAGATGGGCAGACAGACAGACAGACAGTCAGGCAGCTAGACAGACAGACAGACAGACAGAGAGGCAGACATATAGACAGAAAGACAGACAGGCAGATAGGCAGACATACAGACAGACACATAAGACGTTATAAGGGTTTTTTTAGGTCATATTTACAAAATCCTACGTGGCACTTTTTCATGATAGTAACATTTAAAAATTATTAACATGGGAGGAACATGTTGCAAATTGCGAATTCTAAAATAAATATTAACAATTTAATGTTAATTTACGTATTTTGCTTAAAAAAATACATATATTTGTTGCTTATATGTAAATTATTATTTCAAATATTTTTTCCCATTGTAAAAAGTACCAAAAACAAAAAATTGGTTGCTTGGCAACGAAGAAAATAAGATAAAATATTACTTATTAATCTACTTGTTTGGTCACCGGACGTACAAAGAAGTAACAGTTTTTTTTTAAAGAAATTTAAAGTTTTGGATTACATTTCACAAAGTAAGTGATTATATTTATTATTTTAATAATTTTAAGTAAAATTTATGCTTTTAACAGCTTAAATATTGTAAATGTGTGCAGTGCCTTTTTCATTTTGCACACGGCACCTTCCTATCAAAGTACATTTTTTAAATTATGCTGAATATTGGGATTTCTAAAATAAATGTTAATCTTAATGTTAATTTACGTATTTTGTTTAAAAAAAAATTGTATTTGTAGCTTATATTTAGATAATGAGTCAAAATTATTATTATTAATATTCAAAATTAGTTTTCTATTGTAAAAAGTACCAAACCAAAAGATTGGTTGCTTAGCAACGAAAGTAAATAAGATAAATTGTCAGTTATTAATCTATTCCTTTACGTCACCGGACGTGTAAAGAATTACCAGTTTTTTTTTCAAAAACTTTGAAATTTTGGATTCTGTTTCACAAAGTAAGCACTTTAATTTATTATTTTGATAATTTTAAGTGAAATTTGTGCTTTTAACAGCTTAAATATTGTCATATTTTCCATGTTGTATTCGGTACCTTTTTACCAATGTAAGTTTGGAACTGAAATTTGCAATTTCTAAAGTAGATACTAACAATTTAGTGTTAATTTGCTTATTTTACTTAAAAATATTGTATTTGTCAATTAATCAACTTGTAAGCATGGTTATTATTGCAAATAACTTTTGGCCATTGTAAATGGGACCAAAAAATAAAAGGTTGCTTGGCAACGAATACAAATAATAAAAATTGCCACTTATTAATCTACTTTCTTGGTCGTTGGACTTGTGTAGAATTCTCCGTTTTTTTTTCAAAAATTATTATTTTTTGGACTCGTTATAAAAATGTAAGCATTTCAATTTATTATTTTAATAATTTTATATCAAAATTATGTATTTTTGAACAACGTTTGTATAAATTTCTGTAGTGTTTTTTCAACTTAACATTTTATTCCATCTCATCATTGTAATAATTAAAATAAATGATTTTTGAACTAAATGCTAACAATTCATTTTATTTGACAAATTTTGGGAATTTGATAGTTTTTATGTATTTTTATATATTTTATAATATTCTAATACACTTGTTTCAGTTTTTGTAAGTTGCTGCTGGTTTTCTACCAATTTGTGGAAACACAAATATTGGTAAGTTCATATTTTACTATTTCTTACTTTGTGTTATAGGCGGCGTAATTATTTAAAAAAAATGACATTCCTTGTTTTTTTCAAAGTACACCACAGGTGGCTTCGGGAAGCAAGTTCGGAGTGCTCCGAGTCACTCTTTTTAACAGAGCGTTCGAGAAAAGGCCTAAACGCGTTTCCTCATGCAGTCTAGAGTTAAACAGAGTGACTCGGATCACTTCGAGCTAAATTCCCGAACCCACTGCATGTTTCATTAAATAGAACAGAACAGGTGCACACCCATGGGGGGGGGGGGCTGTATTGACCCCCCAAGCACTCAAAAAACTTTTAACGGACACGTTTTTCTTGTAATTGACCATGCACCCGCCCCAGGAAGAAATAGTGCTTCTGAGCCCCTCTACGATTTTTGTGTGTGTTTTGACCCCCCCCCCCCTCCAATCTAGGGTGTGCTCCTGCAATGGAATTATGGTGTATTTCTAGTCTAAAGCAAGTAAATATTCACCCTGGGCTTAAAGTCAATATTGGTTAACTTTTCTCATTTCTTCCTTGCAAATAAAAGTAGTGCAGAGTAAAATACTATCCTGTGTACACCAGTGCGACATTATGCTTTGTTATCAATGTCAAAAGACGTCTCTAAAAATGTTGTGGTCGCAGTAAAATTAAGAGATATGGTATAAATATATGTATTCTGCTCACAACAATTAACTGGTCGAAAGCAAGGTCGAAAAGCAATACATTTTTCGATGATGTTCTTAAAGGTTGAACGACTGTCGTGCTAATGTGAACGGGATTTCAGTTCACATTAGGGAAGTCCAAAACATTACAGATAGAACCATATCCTATTTACCACACTATTTCCCCCTTTTACAATGTTTTGAGTATTTTATTGTACCTTCAAAAGTCTTCTTTTACAACATCTTGGTGTTCAAAGTTCAATTTAAACATATACTCTGTTCAAAATCAAGAAGTAGTAATCATGCAATGTTCACGGGATAATTTTGTCGAATTCTCGTCGTTTGTTGGTTGTTGAGCCGTTAAATTTGTGCGACAGCCAATAGGGTAGCGACTTCTTTCACGTGATTTTATTATTACTTCTTGATTTTGAATAGGGTACAGCACCGCATCCTGGATGATGAAAACTGTTATGTAACATAGGCTATAACGATAGGCAATTAAATTATCCTGTTCAAAGTAATTCTCTAGCATAATTTTCTAATATTTGATCATACATAGTATGGAACTTTGGAGTAAAATTTGGAAGCCAATATTAATAATATTAACGCATTTTTCAGATTTTTGGACTTGTTTTATGAACGTGAAGAAACAAGATGAGTTATTTTGAGCCAAGAGAAGATCCACCGTAAGTATACTTATTTCTATACATATACAGGACGTATCACGATCGAAAACGCTATGTTTGAGCAAATTGAAAAAAAAAAAACAAACTTTTGAAAAGAAGCAACTTTTATTTATTTATTTTTTAATATATCTTATATTTTACGATTTGTATTCTCCATAACGACTTGAAAGTGAAGTATAGTTACTCACAAGCGCTTTTCATTTTTATTTTTTTCGTAAACCGTAAGAGATATTAAAAAGTGTTTTAGTAAAAGTTTTTTTTTTTTTTTTTAAACTCTATCCACAGATACCTAAGGTGGGCTCGGAAATCAAGCTCGGAGTGTTCCAAGTCACTCTGTTTAATTCCAGACCGCTCGAGGAAACGCGTTTAAGCCTTTTTTCGAACGCTCTGGAGATAAACAGAGTGACTTGGAGCACTCGGAACTTGCTTCCCGAACCCATCTCTAATACGATATACGTTCCTATTTTAAAAATCAAAGTTGGCCTTGTTATCCTATACTTCCGGTTTGTTCCGGAAAATTTTAATATTACCATTTTATTTTCTGGGTAAATTTTGGTTATATTTTTTTCCACAACTTGCTCACGCATCGCGTTTTCGACAAAAAACGTGTTTTCCATACATATATTTTTTTTCTGGGGAAAAATTGTGGAAAGGGACTTAAGTGCCCTGGCTACTAGGATAGATGGTTGTCTATAGAGCACATTCGCGGGTTCAAATCCCGGACACCTTTTCGGAATAATCACTTTTCGATGCAATTAGCTCAGGGGCGACTATTATTAACATATAGAAAATCTTGACGAAAGATTGCTTCAGGGGGTCTATTCTGTAACTTGTCGACAGTCATTTGCACACTGATCTGTCTCCGTACACAGTCCTCTGTGATGTTGTTTTGTATTCAGCATTATCGAAAATAAGTGGCACAATTTTGAAATTTTGACATATGTATTGTGTTAGTCAGAATATATTTCTAACAGGGGGTTATTTTGAATAGTAATGGTAAAAGTCTTACAAAATATTAATAATAATTCCGGAAATATATCGAATTAACAGTAAAGGCTCGCGCACATTAGGACGGATCGCAGCGCATTGCATTGAAATACAAAAATCCGCACGGATCGATTTCATACATTTTATATGAGCATTGTTGACGGGAAGGATCGGGTCGCAGCGGAGCGCATTAACGGAACGCTTGGCAGGCGTATTGTTGCGCCTAGCCCGCTGCGGTCCGTCTCCTCACTCCACAGTGTGCGACGACAGGCGGTAAAATCTTGTGTTGCAATGAGATGCGTTGCAACCCGGTCCGTTCCTAATGTGCGTTACAACATTTTTGTGATGTGATGCACTGCGGCCCGATCCGTCTCTAATGTGCGCTAGCCTTAAGATAACAGCATCACTGGGATCAATTGAGAGGATTGTGATACCATTGGAGCAATTGTGCAAAACAGCTTATTTAGATTAATTAAATTTTATTAAAAGTATCTTATATGTTGAATATAAATAAGTTAAATAACACATAAATAATTATAAAAAATAAATGATATTCTCACTGAATTACTGAGCTGTTTTGTCTTCTTTACTTCAAGTACATCTAAAAATTCATAAAATATGTATACCTGCGCCATAACTAAAACATTTTACGTAAAAAGCAACAAAAATATATATTTCCATGTATAAAACACACTTTAAATCGCACTAGCCTACAAATATATTCAAACTTATGTAAACAAGTACAAATGTCAAAAAACAATATCACTTTTCACAAAGGACACGTTCCTAGGTGTCCTCTCAAGAGCGACAAAACTCTGTTAAAAGTGCACTATCAATGGGTTACAGAATACCAACACGAGGTGTTGAAAATCAGAACTTTCAACAGGATACCGTAGCAATGATTGTCGAAAAGCTTACAAAGTAGACCCCTAGGTCTGTTGGATATTGACACAGTCGCCGTATCCACCAATACGTTGAAATCGCCTTTATTTGCAGAGTCATCAAGATATATTTTTTTTCAAATTTAAATCCTCAGAAACATTAAACCTACATGCAAAACTTAAAGCTAAATTGTAATTGCAATAAAATATTTTAAATAATTAATTCAATCTGTTAGGCCATAAACTCGCTGAGTTCCACCCACTAGCTTACGAGACCATAAAAGACCACCGACCATAAATTAAGAACGAAAGATCTAAGTAAAAAATCTCAGGATTTTTGCAGAAACCACAAAACTTTTACTATCACTAAAATCCTTTTGTTTCTAAGTTTTAAACTGTCACTTTTAAATATAAAATGAATTCTTCTCCATTTACGGCTTGTCCTTTCGATGACTATGTGCACCCAAACTACACTCAGAGTTTCTTCAGCAATGAAGTTGTAAGAACTACGTTTCTTTTGCCTAAGATCTTTCCCTGAATAAGTTGTTCTAGTTCAATGAAACTAATAACATTTCTCTTTCAGTATTGTCCTGTCAGGTCCCGAAGTTCCTCCACCACCAGTCGAAGAATAGTAATAACTTGAAGGAGTCAACAGTATCGTTAAGAGTTATTTAATTCATTAGTAAGTATTATTTCATATACATATTATAATTACATTATATTTTTTGAAAATGAATTAATAATAATATTGGTGGTGCCGTATCTCTTTTTGTACATAACAACAGAGCTGTGCCAAATACTGAGTTAAAGTATTTCAAATAGTTTCCCCCTTCTCTCGACACTTCTTGTAGTATCTAATTGTCTACTTCTTATATCTAATATACATTTTTTTTCAGTTACCACGATGGAACCTCAAAATAATCAAGCAACTACATCAGGATCTTCTATGAAACCCCAAGAGAGAAAAGCGTCTACGTCTGGTACCTCTAAAAAGATCCCAGAGAAAAAAATAACCACGTCCAGTTTCCTTCGTGGATCTAATTTGGATATAGAACACCCAGACTTCATCAAGTTTATCAGAAAACTTCAGGACAAGATGGTTTAAAAACCCTTTGCTTTTACATATTGCTCTCTCCAATTGTAGGGACGCTATCAATTAAACTGAGGTTTAAACCTCAGACACAAAACAGAAATGGCATATCTAAAAATAACCACTAAACACAACTAGCAGCAATGATAACATAACAATTCTAAATTAAAAATGTAAATATTCGCAAATAAATTCAAAACAGTAAATTTGGTGTTTTTATTTATTATCGTTTTAAAATAAAATTAATTTGTAGAGTTAGGCAAACCAAATTTGCGCCAGCTTAAATAATTGACTGAAAAATAAAAATAATAATGTGCGCGACCATCGTGCAGGAAATATTACTTCGTTTATCCGTGGAGAACTGTCAATACCATCTTGGTTATCAAAGGGGGCGTACAGTATTAATCCCCAAAAAAAGGTAAATCACCAACTCGAAGAACTATAGACCTATTACCTGTCTCAATACGTTGTATAAATCTTCACCAGCATACTAAATAGGATACTAAGCTCCATTGCTTTTGTTTGGTCCGACATCTACGAGGTGGTCGCAGAGGGGTCGAGCAAGTTGCAAATAAAATCTTATAACTGACCAGTTAGTTTGTCATGACGCTACGTATTTTAAACGCAACCTGTCGATGGCTTGGGTGGACTACGCAAAGGCATATGACACCACGTCTTATGCTGTTATTCTTACATTTTTGCGAGTCCACCCCGAGATAGTGAAATGCATTGAACAACTTATGTCCCTTTGGAAAAGACAGTTCTATATTCCAAGTCGATCAACTACTGTGTGGATAAGTTTCAAGCGTTGCGTTTTCTATGGAGATTCCTTAACCCCTCTAGTATTTTGCATCTCGATTCTTTCTCTATCAGTCGAGTTTAGGCGGCAGTGGCTATATGGTGGGTCGCCCGTCGAAACGTAAGCACAAAATTACTCATCTCTTCTACATGGATTATTTGAAGCTGTACGTCTCGAATGAAATTCGGGTTGGAAAAATGCACTGTTTTTCATGTCTACAGAGGAAAAGGTTTAGACAACGGTGAAGATGTTCCCTTGGTTGATGGAACCATTATAAAACATCTTAATGTTGAAGGGTCTTACACATTTTTGGGTATCAATGAGAGGGGTGTCCAGGATGTCACTCACATTAAGCAGGTCCTTCGCAGTAAGTATATAGCACGACTACGGCAGATTTGAAGATCTTGTCTGTCAGGCAAGAACAAGATTGCTGTCACAATCATGCTCGCTGTCCCATTAATTTCATACACCTTTGGTGCAATGAAATGGAATGTTGATGATCTTAAGAATCTCAACAGGATCTTAAGGATGAACATCAACCGAAGTCTTCAGTCGAAATCCTCTTTGCAGTGCACTTACCTCCTTCGTCAGAACGGGGGTCGGAGATTACTTAATCTGGAGAGTTTGCACGATCGACTCGTCCTGGCTACAGCTAACAATATCCTTAGAGGTCAGAACCCACTATTATAATTCGTTAGTGAGCACGAGTTTAGTGGCAAAGGGGCGTTTCTTTACCAGGCAGCGCGAAGAGCAGCAACGGGATTCAACCTGGCAGACTTGAGTCCCGTCAGGAAAAACGCTAGAGTACAACTTTCGTGGAAAGAGTACAAAAGAACACATGTGTAAAAGTATGCACTCTGTGTTCTTCCAACATATTAAAAGTCTAGAGCTGTCCACCGAACTTACGTTCTCGTTTGTTAAGTATGCTGGTTTGAGATCGGAAACGGAAGGTTTTGTGTTTGCGTGTCAGGATGGTGTTATAAATACTTTGGCGTACAGGGCCCACATATTCCAAACAGAGGAGTTCACACTCTGTAGATTGTGCCACCGCCAAACTGAAACCATCATGCACATTCTGTCTGCTTGTCAATCTCTTACTGCGTCGAGCTACGTGTCTCGACATAATGCTGCCCGTCGCGTGCTCTACTTCCATCTTAGATATTTCGTATTGATCCAATACCGGTTATACCGCACGTCTCTTCTGACATAGAATCGGTGATGGAAAATTCCAAGTGCAGCATTTATTGAAATTACTTCTTCTCTCAACTAGTTAAATGGAAAGAGCTGATGAAAATATGTAAGAGGTTTAAGAAGATGAAGATCAATCTTGCAAGATTGATATATTCTGTTATTATTTAGTTGTTTCTTAAAATGCATATTAGTCAGTATATGCATTCAATATGCAGTCTGCATATTTCTCCCATTATCCCGTGCTCTCCTACAAGATTTTTTTTTTTTTTTTTCGTTGATCCGACCAACCTGAGGCTCGTCACATTAGAAAGGGTCCGCGTATTTCTAGCAGAAAAGCCCGTCATTCGACGGGGTAAAGGTAACCAAATTAAAAAGAAACTCTGGGTACAATATTACGGCAGTGGTGGCGTTTATTGATGAATCATATACCGAGTTTTTTTTTAAATATAATAAATTGTCAAATAAATGCCCAGTTAGGCAAAGGAAATAAACTGATAAAAAAAGAAACTATAAATATATATAAAACAATTATAAAAGGTAGAGAATATTTAAGCCATCTTCGTCACAGATTGCAGAAACAGAAGTATGGAGCTACTGCTCATGTTAAACAGCAACTTAGGTAATTCATATTTAATAATTACAGGAAAAAATTGATAATAATAATTTTAAAAAAAATTCAGTTGTGTTAATTTGTTGGCAAGCACACCACAAAACTTCTTTAAAAACTACATTTTTTGTAAAAAAAAAAGATTCAGACTGCTCTAGGAGTTTCCCATTAGTACCCTCATTGGTTATGCCCTTCGCCTTAAGCCTGGAACAGAATGCACAGCGCGCTAGCGGCGTGCCGTCAGCACGCCGTCATTTGCGCCGCTGAGAACGGCGTTGAATTTTCGCCTGCACACAATGCAATAATTTTTAACGCCGTCAAAGTGACAAGTGACCTATATCTGTGTTCATATGTGCGCTTTCTTTTATTAAAATTATAATGGATGAAGAAGACTTGTGTGTGATGTTATTTATGTTGTATGCAAGTTATTTATACATACAAACACTTTACCATTCCGTAAAAACTGGGGTTGGTGTTCTACGTCAACGTTTAACGGCATCAAAAGTAGAAAGTTGACGAACATTCAATATCAACGGCGTAGAACGCCGTTCAGACGTTCTGTGCACATGCACATGCATGTTCATTCTGTGCACTTGCGTACTACAGCTTGATTTTAACTTTGTATTGACAGAAAGGGCCGTCCAAACGCCGTCAACGCGTCGTCGAATTCGTTGCATTCCGCACTTAAACGTCCGTCGCAAGGCGTACCCGTGAAAAGGCAACTTAGCACTCCCATGGCAGAACACTGCATTGAGCAGGTAAACTCCCACCTTGTCCACGGTTTTACCTTGTGATCTATTAATCGTGGTGGAAAATACCAGTTTGACTGGAAACTGCCTTCGGCTTAAAATGAAGGGCAAGTCGGGAACGGTGGGAACTAAATCAATCCTAGAAATGAAAGCTGGATTTCCTTGGGAAGATCCAGTTAAAACAGTGCGGTGCAGTTAAAATGTGCCATTACAAAGGCCCTTTTTTGTGTTGAAGTTTTGTAACAATATAATTATTGCCCCTACTTTAAAATTTAATTTGTGAGGTGACATCCCTGAGGGGGTAAGACTATTCAAAAATTCTATTAGATAGTTTTCTGTTCCTGAGGCGTCCTCACAGTCGATTGAATCGATGCTAAGATATGTTGCAGACTCGCCCTTTATAAGGTTCAGAACCTCTTCGTTGATGCTTGCAGCATCTTCATTTCGGGAGCAAAGGATGGCTGCATTGGAATAGTTAAGGACATCACTGTCAGTCAAACTGCTCCCAAATGTAGCCATCACTATTGATTCATTGATGTTGAACTTAACTGGAATATCAATGGAATCCTCTCCTAGACACGCGGGGCTCATAGGCGGCTGCCTACTCTGCCTATTAGGTAATCCGACACTGGTGAAAACTCCCTGGTACTGGAAGACATGCATGCGAAACCTTAAAAATCGAATTTTGTAAAGGAATAGCCTTTATTACAGCTGTACAAAATTTCGGAAAATTGATCATGTCTAGGAGTCTAGAACAGTGTTTCTTAACAGGTGGCCCGCGGACCACTGGTGGTCCGCCTGTCAGTTCTTGGTGGTCTGCACACACAAAATTTCATTAGTATTAATAATGGGCCTTATACGCAAAAAAAAATGTTTTTCTTGATGTTGATGGTCCGCGGATAGTATGGAATTCTGAAAGTGGTCCGCAACTGTCGAAGGTTTGAGAAACACTGGTCTAGAACACACCCAGATATTGACATTAAACGTAATCAAACAAACTTTATTTTCTTGTCCCATTTTCCGAGCCTTCTGGGATATAAAGTGCGGGACAAAAGTTTTTGGACACATTTTAGTAAAAAAATCGTAAAGATATTTTTTTTTCAAAAACAAAATTTTGTTTGTTAATCTACGTGCTAATAGTATTCATTTGATACCCCGCTCATATTTTTATATAATATACCAGTGGTTCTTAACTTTTTTTAGATGACGGCACTCTAATGTAAAATATGAAAAATGCAAGGCGCCCTACCCTCTATTTCTCTGTATGACATTCATATTAATTCTACGGAGTTCGCCTTTCATATATCTATGGCAGTGTGCAGCGACACCCTGGTTGATAACCACTGGTGCAGGTAGATAGGCATATGAAACCCTAAAAACCGGATTGTGTTCGTCAGTAAAAAAACATCCCAACAAAAGTAAACCAGTGGCCTCCGCTAGACTTGCCCTCCTATAAAAAAAAAAAAAAGTGGTGAAGAGAGACCTCCGCTAGACTTGCCCTCCCATAAAAAAATAATAATTAAAAAAAAATATTTTTTAAAAAATTAATTTTTTTTTTAAACAAAAAAAATTTAAAAAGTTTTAGGTAAATCTTCAAAAATACATCAAATTATGTTCCATACAAATTTTGTCCAAGGCTTGGTTTACTAGTTACGAATTTTTTTAATTTTTAAAGTTTAATTCTGTTTCCCGTTTCGGATTTTCATAAAAAAACAATAGGGTTCTTCCCAATTATTAGGAGAATTTTTTATAACCAGAACGAACTCTCTAAGTTAAATCGTTCGTGAGTTATCGTGTATACACACAAACACTCACACACAGGGTTGGACTGGGATTAAAATGTGTACCGGGAAATCTGGAGGAAGTCGGGCCACTATATATATATATTTTTATCATTTTGATTTTCGGGCCACCAGGAAATTCCCGGTATCACGCCGGGCCAATCCAACCCTGCTCACACACACACACACACAGACACACACACACACACACACACACAGACACACACACATACACACAGACACACACACATACGGACGGCACTTCGAAAATAAGTTTTTTGTATTCCCTGAACCATGAAACGTGGTCATCAGTCAAAATCTCGACATCGAAAATTTTCGCGATTACAATACTTGCCCCTTATATATTAAGGTCGGGCAAGTAAAAACGATTTTGAAATTTTAAGCTATCATTCGGGTATCGATTTCGGAGTAGATTATCAAAATTTTGGAAAACTAATAACAGGGTCGTATTTAGGAGTTTCCAACACCCCCAGATATTGAATTTCAACGCAATCGAATAAACCTTATTTTTTGTCCCATTAAAATAACATGGGAACTTTTTTGGGTTGCAGGCTCGCCCCCTTTTTGAATTTTCAAGGTTTCATAATCTTAAGAATGTTCTCAGGAAACCGCATGCCAAATTTCAACTCTCTAGGTCACCGGGATATACGCAAAAAGGACATCTGACAGACACCTCAGCGATTTTATATAGATAGATGGTTTATTTAGGAAAATTTGAAGCGGATGCTAGTGGTTTTCAATATCTCACAAGCTCAGACGAGCGCCAATTTGACGTTTGTGTTGAAGATTTGGACTCTTGCAAGTTGTAGGGTAAGAGATTAAATCACCAAACTTCGCCAAAACGTCTTCCACGCAAGGAAATACGTTTTAAATAAGCTGTACAAGAAAGATTCAGAAAAATCCAATTCAAGAAAGGGAGAAAATTTCGTGTAGTAGTATTGTTGTGATAATGTAGTATTCCCTTCGTATTTGCGACTCTCTTTCTCCCAATATATTTTTATTTAATATTTATTTAATATTTTCAAACCGAGGTTTATGAAACAGCAGACAAGAAGCCAGGGCCGGCACTATGTTTTGCGAGGCCCAGTGCAAAATAAATAAATGGGGCCCCTCTCAAATAAACAAATTATAGGTATTTACAAAATTGACACATGGTATTAATTTATTTAATGCTTTAATTTTTATACGTTCATATAAATATTATATAAAAAAATATAGTTTTTTCTATATGTAAGTAACAAGATCCAATACATTAGTACTGATTTATAATAAAAAATAAAAATTAAAACAATTGTAAATTTTACTAAAATTTGCAATTGTTTTACTCTGATTCGTCTATTTACAAAATTATCTACTACATTATCGTAATTAATATTCTTTCCGATTTCATGTTCAATTGAAATAACGGCGAGCGATGTTATGCGCTCTTGAGACATGGAGGACCGCATGTAGTTCTTTATTAATTTCAATTTAAAGAATGATCTCTTTGCTGTTGCTACCGTAATAGGGTTGGTCAATAAAATTTTGTATGTTTAGTTACTTTTTTGTACAATAGTTACATTTGGGTATATACCAGTTAAATTATTTGTGATTAAATATTTCAGGATATTAAGTGGAGAATATTCCTCTAGCACAATATGCCGCAATATAAATAATTCGGTATATAAATCAGTTTCATCAATATCTGTATTTAATTTGGCATATATTAATTTGCAACATGTCTCCAATTGTTTTTTTTTTCATTTCGCGTAAAATTTTCATGTTGTAAAGAAAACCAATTGATTTTTCGGTAACTTCGTATAATTCGAAACGTTTTTTTTATAGATTATAAAGCAACATCAATAATAACAAAAAAGAAATGTATTTTAAAATGTTCTTTCTTGTCACTTACGTCAGACTCGTCAGGACTTTCATAATCGAAGAATCGTCGTTTTCAACTTTCTAAAACATAATTGCTCATATGCTTTTCGATTGATAACTGTTTCGGTGAGACCTCTCCACGCGAGGTCCAAACCGCGCGAGGCCCTGAGCCAGCGCACCGCTCGCACACCCAGTCCGCCGGTCCTGCAAGGAGCCATACTGTATTATATTTACTTTCTCACCTAACATAGTGTTTATTCAGGATTTATCAGGATTAAGGAGTCAGGATTTATTTATCATTTGTAATTTTATTATTATTATATTTACTTTCATTTTTAATGGTTTATTGGTAAATTTAAAAAATAATAAAATTATGATGACGTCACAAACAAAATAATAAAACAAATGATTTTTTCATAAGTAGTAGGCTATGAAATATAAACAATTTAGATGTTTATCTCCACGTACAAGTCTTCTGATTTTCGTTTTGGAGTAAAATCATATTTATAGAAGAAAATATGGAACCCTCAACATCAAAATCTTTGAATCATACTAGTAGATCTAATCCTATGCAAGTCGAAGAATACAATCCCTCAAGACCACGGGGCAGTTTCAAAATACATAAAATGAAGGGAGAAGAATTCAAGCTGAAGGAAAAACTGAAATCATTAAAACATGACATAACAATAGTAAGTATTTAATAGTAATTTTAATTTTAAGTACTACGTAAACAAAAAAAATTCACTTCGATGCTATAAATTTTGTTCTAAATTCAAATCAAATATTTGTAATATTGCAATGCAATATGGCGTAAGTCCTAGTAATTTCTCGTGTTGAGGGACAAAGATATAATCTGGGTTGAATCTGCTGAAACATTAAAACTGTTTCTCATTCTTTTGAGGTATATATACATTTCGAATTTTAAAAAGGTCCCAATTAACGGTTATATATGTAGAAAAGTACATATGAGAAAACATAACCTCATTTTTAAAACAAATAAATCAACAACTTGCCACTTTTTTAAAAATATTTTGTCTGCGGAATTAAATCAAAGTATTGCTTTTAAAACTGTCAAAACTAGTATTTAAAACTTATTTAGTTTAGTAGATCTTATTAAATTTTTTGATTTTTCTGTTCATTAACTAGTTTTTTTCAATGTTCCTCTGCGATGTTGGCTGATTTGTAGTTATATGTAAACAAACCCTGTGGTTTGAACATATGCTGGGATCCGAAAATGAATGTTTGGGTATCCGGTTCCGGTTTTCGGAGAAAACCGGTTATGTAATCTTCGAGCAACCGGATTTCATATACTCGGTTTCGGATACCCGTCTTCGGAGAGCCGAAAACCTGGTTCCTAATGTAAAACCGTTTTCCGTTTTTGTTTATGTTTTGTTATGCTCACCACTTCAATTTAGACCCGTTTTTCTTTTGTAGGGTTTTGTAGGTATTACCACCAAAAAACCCTTATAATATCACTCATTTGTTTGTCTGTCTGTACGGTAGAAATTGTAGCCAAACGGCTTGACATAGAAAGTTGGAATTTGGCATGTTTATACAACTCTTTGACCCACATATAGGAAAAATACTGAGAGTTCAAAAAAACAGATCCCGAGATAAATATAAATAATTATGTATTTAAATTTTGAGTGGCATACCAAATGAAACTTCTTAATGCGTGGATCAACAAACAAATTTATATTTTTGAAAAATCAATTTTTTTATGGGATTTTTGCCAAAAATGTTTCAAAAAACTTTTGTCCCCACCCTATCTATCAGAGGGGTTTATCTGAAAAAAATCTCCGTAATGAACATTGATGGAAACCGAAATATTTCAACAAGAATTTTTGATCAGATAAGTTTTTCGAAAAATGTATTTTTTTGTGTCGTTAATAAAAAAAATATGTATTTCTAAAAAATTTATTGTGTGGTATCAAAAGAAAGCTCTTAAGACGTAGATTAAGGAACGAAAAGTAGTTTTTTAAATGTATTTATTTTAACATGATTTTTACTAATAATGTGCCAGGAAGTTGCTAACAAATATAAATAACATATCAAGTTCCACAAATTTTGTTTATTCGACATAATGAAGGCCGTAACCCACACCTGAAGTAAGGCAACCGTATAGTCTACGGACCGTAATATGTACCCGCAATTTATCACTTACAAAATACCTACAACATTTTGAAATGTGTGAAAATTCACACTTCACATCAATTTTTTTAACTGTGCCCTTGTGATTTACCTTAAAGTTTACAAATACATTTTTTTATAGGCTGAAGTAGAAATAGCCAGGCGAAAGACTATGCTGAGCAGTTACAACAGTAAAATTGAGGAGGCTATGAAAGTATGGACCTATATTCTGGATCAATCTCATAGATGTCTTTCTTTCACCACTTTACAATTCGATGAAATGTCAGAAATAATGCGAAACAATCAGGATACTATAAGTGCGCTCACTAATTTTATAAATGGTGAAGAGTAAAGTAAGTACCACATAAAAGATATTGATCAAGAATCAGCTATAAACGCTTTCGTTAAAATTGAAAAGTATCTACTAATTTTATCCACAATGCATAGTCTATAGTCGACTAATTTAAGAGTTGTGAACGCAGCTTTATGTACGCTAGGAGGAGTGGTTAGGATATTTTTCGTTAGTCCTAAGTAGCTTTATAATATTACATCTCCCGTAATCTAGGAAGTTACACACTGCGTTAAAATGTGTAACACAAACAAATCTGTCTGTGCAATCGTCTCACATATAGGAGACTCTTCACTTCGAAGGAGGTGTCCATGGGTCCACCAACAGTGGCCTATACGGAGGCGTGTGATGGCGGTTTGGTCCTATGGTTATTCCTATACATTTAAAAAAATTGCGAAATATACTAAACTCTGAAAAATTAAAAACCCTTTATTTTGGACTTTTTCAGTATATTATTTAGTATGGTATTCTAGCCTGGGGTGGAACACATAAAACTCACACTAAACAGCTTATTGTACTTCAGTAAACATTTGTAAAAATAATGTGCAACAAACATACAAGATTCCCAACAAATCTATTATTTAGTGTATCCCAAATATTAGATTTTAATCAATTGTATTTATTTGCCGTAAATTCACATATTGTAGGGTGACCATTCGTCCCGCATTTTGCGGGACAGTCCCGCATTTTGACTCTGCGTCCCGCATTGTTACTTGCTCGCAAAATGTCCCGCATTTTGATATTTGTCCCGCAAAATGTCCCGCATTTTGATATTTGTCCCGCAAAATGTCCCGCATTTTTAATTCTAACTAACTTTACATCAATTTAACTGTCAGTGCTCTACTTTTCCTATAGTTTGATAATGATAATTTTTGAATTTTGATATTAAAATGTGTATATTTACATTATACCATGAGTCCTGAAAGAAATTACATAAGGGTTGGCTATGGAAAATAAAAGTAATGTCATCAGCAAGCTTTAGAATTAATTAACTGTCATGACTTTTGTTGTTGTCATAAGTTTATATTGTTATATAAAGCCTGCAGTAGACATTATTTTATTTTTCCATAGCCAACCCTTATGTTATTTCTTTTTGAGCTCGTGGTATATATAGTTATCAGTGTAATTTATTTTTTTGTGATATTTTTTATTCAATTGTTAATTTTTTTTGTCGCGGTAATTAAATTATACTAGCCACATTTGTTAAATCGTTTAATACATTTTTGATATCTTTTGTACTCCTTTCCTCTCATGTACGCAGAGCCGTGTTTTGGCGCCCTTAGCAAATAAAAACAAGGTTCTCACCTCCCAAAATCCAAGTGACGAGCAAAAAAAAAAAAACGGTCCTCAACCTGGACCGTCCCGCATTGCCTTCTCAAGAAAATGGTCAGCCTAATTGTAAAAAATCCTACTTCTGTTTCCTTTATAAATCACACGTATCCCACCAGACTTATGTCTAATCATCAATCTGTGCCTAAAATATATCGCAAATCAAAATCAAAATGTTATTATAAATTTTTTATCAACAAAATATTTAATAACCTAAATAACTATTTAAAATTTGAATTTGAATGACATAAATTTAAATATTGTTAATTATAAAAAAATATTGAAAAACTGGATTTCTTTATTAAATTATGATGATACCACAGTACTATTGGATAATTCCTAAATATTTCCCTTATTATTTGACTGAGTGATATTATTTTTTTCATGTACTTTGTTAAGCTCAAATCAAATTGTACACTTCAAAAATATGTCTATATATGTTATCGCCACGCACTGAAATTGTTTCATTGTGGTGTGTCCTTATGGATATAAATATTTATTTTGACATGACTGTATTATTATTATTATTTTTTGTAAGAGTGTACTCATCAATATTGAAATAAATATTATATTATTATTATTATTCCTGCAGGAAAACCCCCATGGTTTAATGTCTCCCTTAATCTATCACAACTTCACATCCTGTATGCTGCTCCTCCTCAATTTTAAGTCTGGTCACAATCGGTCAATATTTGTATCGGTCAATATCTGGTCACAAGTAACAATATTTTCTTTTTTTTTTCAGATTAATCCTAATATAAGCAGTAATATATAAGTATAACTTTTGGAAATACGTATAAATACATATAACAGAGAAACACAATGCACACACACACATACACACACACGCACACACCCATACACACGCTCCCAAAATTTCTGTTTGTCAAAATATAATACATTTCATAATAAAAAAAAATAAAATATGTATATAAGTCTGTAATTATTTGAAATGTTTTTTTTTTTTTATATATATACAGTAGTACGTCGTTATCCGCTGGGGATAGGTTCCAAGCCACCCCGCGGATAACAAAATCCGCGGATAAGAGAGATTACCCTGTACGTACCTGTACTCAGGGGCGGATCGACCTATCGGGCGATCGGCCATCGATCGATGGGCCGATGCAACGGCTGCTATCCACTCAAATACCTATAATCAATTCTATGATATTATTAGAAAATTATATAGAAATCACTTACTTTTTTTGTTTGTATTTCTAACATTTCTTCATTATTTTAGAGACTGAATTTTTATTTTCGATATTAATATTAAAAATATAAATTAAATAAGTTTATTTAAATATACTTTGGTTTTCATTTATACCCGGGACTCGAGCCTCTTAAAACATCCCTATAAATGATCAATAAGTCCCGTGAGCCCGGGACGAATCATCCAAATCGCCCGGGCCGATTCAATTTCTCGATCCGCCCCTGCCTGTACTGTAATAGTTTTTTTCTGCTAGTGAATTGGATAAAGTATAATTAATAAATAGTGTTCATTATTAAACAAACTAGTGTCCACCAGCGGCCCGGTAAACAATTCGTTGAGACTCGTGATGCCTGAGGAAAAGATACAAAAACAGATTATTAAATATATTTTTGTATATAAAAGTAAAATTGAAAAATACTAGCCCCCCTCACCCGTTGAGAAACACAGATATAGCATATGTTACTCAGGAAGCTCTACGCTATATACCACTAAAATAATTTTTAGGGCAACCATATCAAAACAGTTCTTTTTTATCATCTAGTACAGTGATTCTCAACCTTTTCTGGCATGGGACCCCCCAAAATAACTTAAATATTGTCTGCGGCCCCCCTATATATATATATATATATATTGGGACAAGAACAGGAAAAAATTTAACCACAAAAAATGTTTTATTATTAAGTCTTACAAAAGAAATATGCAGATGGTCTGCTGCAGCAGAAAGTTAATTATTTTATTTATTGTACCAGTACAACAAATATTTTTAAGAGCAGGTTCTAACTTATAAATTGTTGCTGCTATACCAATATAATTCAATATTCATTTAGTCAATAATCGGGATTTATGAAAATGATTTAAAAAATAGTTTTGTTTCTCTAGTTATAGCCAATAGTGTATGCATGTATGTGTTTCTATATTGTCCATAGAAGCACATTCTACATAACAATGACTTACATTATAAAATTAACAAAAATTTCTACAAATACCTTTCCAGTCGCTCCAATTTTGGTCTGCATGGTATCCAAACACTAAAGTCCACACTATAACACAACTATTTCAAGTATTTTCTGAACTTTTATCACTTAAAAATAACTAAAAACGTCAGAAAAAAATGAAGACGCCACTTGCAAAAATCACGTATCACTACATATCAAGATGGTTAATCCTGATAAAGCTCATTAAGGAATATAGTCATTAACAATTAATACATAAGTAACAGAATTGCTTAAAATAATTCTTTATGAGAATAAACACATATATTAATATTTTATCAATAGGATACAGGTGGTTGAAATTGAACTACCGGGCCCAATACACTATTTTCTATTATTGAAGATGAAGTATAACGTTAAATTTGGAAGTTACTTGGTACTACATGATCTAAAATAGTTTATATTTTGTTACTTTGTATCTTTATATAAATAGTTATACATTTTGATTGAGGATTTATTAAAATTTCAGAGCTATAGCGTTGGAGACACGGCCTATATGGTAAAATGGGAGGACAGAGGTGATAATAGAATGACTTTTGGGCTATCAATGATAATTCTGAGATCTCAGAAAGGGATGAAAATTACTATTGAAAGTATAATGGAGTTATCTCTTGAGAATTTTATACAGGTTAATTTTTTTATTTACGGGTTCATTTGCAGGGCTAAGGTGTGTCCCCCCCCCCGGGCATTATGACCTTAAGGCCCGGTCTTTCCACCTTCATTTAAACCACTAGGTAACTATCCGACAGATAATGTTATCTGGAACTTTATCTTCTGAATAAATGTCATTACCAAGTAGTGAATTCAATACATCAGTGTCATTATCCGTTAGATAACTATCCGATAGATACATTTGTATTGAAAGACGGGATGACATTTATTCAGCACAGAAAGTATCATATAACCTGGATCAGTGTTTCCCAACCGCCGGTCCTGTATATATATACATACATATATATATATATATATATATATATATATATATATATATATATATGGAAGATGGTTTAAGACCTAAACCAATACCACCAATACCACCAATACCACCTATATATATATATATATATAGGGGGAGGAGGGATCTCAAGGTGTATCAAGATAGAGGAAACACGATGTGTATTTTTCTCGGAAAGACGATGTGTGAGCAAGTTGGGAAAAAAATTTGGTGACCAGAGTTTACCCAAATAATTGGATGGTAGTATTTAAATTTTCGGAATAAACCGGAAGTACAGGATATCAAAGACAACTTCGATTTTTTATATAGGAACGTATGGCGTGTTGGGTATAATTTGATAAAACTTTTGAAAAAAAACAACTTTTACATAAACATGTTTTTAATATCTGTTACGATAATGGTAATATGGTCTTATGGTTCTCTCCAAACCATTGGTATTTCCAAAACGCATTTTACGATTTGCGTCTTTCAACGAACCTGTTAATAACCTTACACAAGTATTACATATAACTTCGAAATAAAGTGCGTAAGCTTTTCGTACAAGCGCGGTAAAATTATGTTTTTGCGTTTTAAAAGTCAACTCTCCGCATATATAACAAAAAGTGTTGGCACTATTTACGCACTGCCTAGACATTATACTTAAAATTAAGCAAAATCAAAGTAAAAGAAAAAAAAAACAAATTACTTAGAACTCAAAGAGTTACCAGACGCGATTAAAAAAAAAAAAAAAATTCAACTGATAAGGATACCTGTAGGTTACTTAAGCATACATTTAGACCTGGTAAGTAGGAATAAACTGATCTTAACCAGTTGTGAGTTGACGCATTATAAAAATGTTGCATATTGCGAAATATAAAGTTGCATGTTACAGAAAACCTATGGGTAATAGAATAATTCTGTTTTCAGTGTATCAAAATACTTAAAAATTGCCATGTCACAAATAGCGTGTTTATCAGTGTAATCAGGGCTCGACAAATTTAGCCGCCCGATCGCCAGTGGTAACTAGATTTTTTTCATATGGCGATTAAAAACATAGCAGCGAGTCCAATTTGAGTAACTTTATTACCGAGAGCGAGTAACTTTTTGTCCGAAAACTACGATTCATAGCAATTTGTCAAGTTCTGTAAATAATTATACAATTGATTATTTTGGGGGAAATGTAACAATACTTCCGTGATGAAATGAAGCGAGATGAATGACGCAGGCTGTAAGCGTTGACTAATCCTGACCTTTCATGACACGTCAGCAGAGCTTGAAAGAGTTCCGGTTCGTGAAATTATGGAAAATATTGTTCTGGTTCATAAAATTATTGTTAATGTTGTTGTATTGTTTATTCTCACAATAATTGTGAAGTGGCAAAAAACGTTTGGTATCGCAAAAGTTTCCTTTTCGAGCCTTGCACGTCAAAAAAATCTACTTTCGGTGATTTTCACGTGAGGTCAACTGCGGACATAGATCTTGCGGATAACGAGGGACTACTGTACATAGGTATTTTAAAGTTTTTAATTTTCTGCTAGAATTGGTTTTAAGAAAAGACGTGTTTACCAACTTTAGCTCAATAGATGTCAAAAGATTTTAATTTTTATTGAAAGTACGAGGGCTACCTTTTAAGTTTTTACAAAAACTATTTTGGAACAAACTGTTTTATTGCTTTTCAAAATATTCGCCTTTAAGATTTATACACTTTTGCATGCGTTTAAACCAATTCTCGAAACATTTTTTCCACTCTGAAGTTGGTATCTCAAAAAAACATGGTTTTCAAAGGCTTCAACTGCTTCTTGAGGTGATAAAAATCGCTGTCCACGCATTTTTTGTTTGACATTGGGGAACAAAAAAAGTCGTTAGGGGATAAATCAGGTGAATACGGGCAATGAGACATTAATTCGATGTTTTTCTCCTTCAAATATTCAATTGTTTGACGTGCTGTGTGGGAGCTTGCATTGTCAAGATGAAGAATGATGCGATGTTTTTGGTTGTTTTTCCTGATTTTGTAGATGACTTCTGGCAAACAAATTGTTGTATACAATTCAGCATTAACTATTCTCCGATCTTCTTAAGGAATGATTGCGACATGTCCAGTACAACCGAAGAAACAAGTGATCATTTTCTTGGAAGTGCTTCGTGAACGAACAATTTTTGTGGGTTTCGGTTCATCTTGGAAGACCCAAATAGTGGATTTGTTGCTTAATAATCGGTTCATATGAATAAATCCAAATTTCGTCACCTATAACGATGTTGTATACGGATTTTGCAGTGCCTAGGTTTTTTTAGCATTCCCTTACACCAATAAACACGAGCCTTTTTTGAGCTTGGGTCATATAATGCGGAATCCATCGGGAACATTTTTTTCACAACTAAATGTTCATTGAATTTTCATGGAATTTCAAATGTGTCGACAAACGCCTACCGGAGTGGATGAAAAGGAGCATCGTTGGATCTACGATCATGGAGGTTCAGCATCGTTGGCTAAAGACATAAGTTGAATTGGTGATCGCTTAGGGAATCTAGATATTCTAATATACAATTAACCGAATCGGGAATTTGAATTTGCACTACCCCTAGTATAGCTAGACTAAACTGAAAAGTAAAACTCTGCTGTTAAATTAAAAAACTTTCTCTGTCTGACTGACCAATTAATTAAAAAAAACCATAGTACAGTTGATATCGGATATCTATGTTTTTATATTTTTTAAAGCGGAGTTCTTAGGAGTGCAATTTTTTTTTTTTTTTTTATTTATAACGTTTAACGGCACTTCAGTTACACGACTATTAGTGCCCAAGTCCTATAGTATTACATAATGTGCATATTGATATATTTATAATTGATTATATAATTTGGTGGATTTTATATAGTTCAAAACATTTTTTACTGCGTCATAAGAATTTTATAGAGTTTTTTTGTAGATTATCCTGGATCTTACACTGTTGTCTCTGAGCACTGTATTTAGTACACTGTAATAGGATGTGTTCCACTGTAATTGGCACGTTACACTGATCGCAGATTTCTTGGTTTATTCTTTCGAATAAGTACTTATGGGTTAAGCGGGTATGTCCAATCCGTAGGCGAGTGATGACGATCTGGTCTTTTCTGTTTCCGAAGTGTTTCCAGTTTGTTGTTTCCTGTTTAATTGTTCTTAATTTGTTATTAGTTGTAAGTCGCCAATCTGTGTTCCATTTTGTAGCGAAGGCGGATTTAATATGGCTCCGGATATCGTAGTGAGGAATTTTTACTGTCAGTAGTATGTCGGCTTCTCGTGCTGCTTGGTCAGCTTTTTCATTCCCCATTATGCCAATATGCGAGGGAATCCACATTAAAATGACTATTTTTTCTTTTAAGATATTGTCACGTGGGTGGTTTGATTCAGACACAACTCCTGGTTTCAACATAACAAATTTATTAAATAATTATATAACAATTACAAAATAATGTTGGAATTGGTCCATGGAGTTGGGGAAGTCTTCGGTCCACCCCGTGTTGGCCAGGATCGGCTTGGACCTATCTCCGAGGTGGGGGCTACCCATCCGGGAGTCGAGGAGCCTGGAGAAGTCTTCTCCCACTCACATGGTCACTACTTGCTTTGGCGTCACTCTCGATACTAGGTTCCGGCGTCGGTGTCGTGGTCGTCACCTTCGGGACTAATACGTGCAGTAGAGTTGGCTATGTTCTACTGCCTCAATATTCTCGACATCCATCTATTAAGTACCGAAAGTTAACCCAGTTCCAATATTCATTTGTCATGACAAATGTTTCCTCATTATGAAATTGTGATGATCTGCAATTTCTTAATCAGGTCACATACGTCAGACGCTGACGAATAGTTTTTTAATCAGACAGCTGACCGTCACAATGTCTAGATGTCGTAATCCTGACCTAGGATTACCTATGTGACATTACCCCCTTCCCCATCAGCATGGCGCCCCGACATGCAACAAAATAAACAAAAATTAAAAAAAAAAAAATCAAAATAATAAAATCAATGGCAGAAAATAAAAAGTTTTGAAGTTAATAAAGACTTAGAAACTTGTCAGGTATTTCTACGCTGTTGGCTCATGTGACGTCTCCAGATGGCCACCAAAGTGCGTAGACACAGCTCCCCAATACCTGACTGGCGGCTAAGGGCTCCTTGGTACATGGCTCATGAACCTTAGGAAATTTGGAAAATTTGAATTTTGATCGACATTTGTGATTCAGCCATCTGTTTAAAAATGGAACTTCTGAAACTAATACCCAACGTATTAAAAAAATAAACATAACGAAAAACGTGTAGTGTTGTATTTTACGTGTTCTAAAACTCAAAATATATCATACTCGAAACCTGTAAAAATACAGTACATCTGGTTTTTACATAACTATTTACATACAATTGATTAATTTCCAGATGACTTGTATTCTTACTGGGTTGTGGTACTTGCAAAAAGGAAACGAAAAAAAAAAAAAAAATAATAAATAATAATAGATTAAAATTTGGATACCCGTTACGTTGGTTATCTGTTCACCAAGCATGCAGTTGCCTTGGGTAGTTGCTTGCCCTCGCGAACACTTCACTGCGCATCAGTGTTTAGTGGGTCCTTCTTCATCCTTGGGAGGAATCACTGCTGCACGGCATCCCTCCAAGGGGTCTTCAGCATCCCGCTGGCCCCTTCACTGGCTCTACAGCATCCCGCTGAGGCCCAATATTGCGCGACTTATAATTTTGCAGCAGCTTTTTCCACGGCAGACGTCAGGACGGTCTCCACCTATAGGGCACAGTAAACTTACGGGGTTTATCCTATAGGGCTGACGTCTGGGATTGCTCCAACGGACCTGACAGCGCTATCATTCCGCTCCGGGCCGTCAATCTTAGTCAGGCGTACTGCTACCTGTGCCCCATTTGGCATGAGCAGTATCGCGGACTCTTCATTATTTTCAGCAATAACTTCAATGTTCACCTGACCCAGGTCTCCATCCTCTCTTCCCGCATTTGATTTCCGACGCTTCAAGTATTGGGTGAGAAGATGGTAGAGCAAGCAACTCCCGCAGCCAATTCCTATAATTAAAACCGTCTACATTAACAGTGACACAACAGTCTGACACGAGTCATCCTGTTGTGCTCTGACGACTGGTACAGGTGTTAAAAAAGCACCTCGTCCTAGTAATAATTTTCCTACTATTATTGTCAGTATGATGTTCCATATGAAGAATAGCGCATCACTGTGCAGTCCAAATCTTGAGGCATACGAACTGTAGGTGTCGTTGACAGCGTCTGTCCAAGTTGTCTCCGGCGTTGTGTCATCAGATCTCAGGGATAAATTTAGATGTGGAACATGGAGCGTCCAATTTTTGTTTAATAATTCTGTTAAATTTTCAAAGTCCAAATTATTCTTACTCACTGGGTGTAACTTGAAGCTCCGCAGATTTGACCAAGCCGCTGGCAGCACATGGATGGCGTTGAAACTAGTCTCTACATCGCTTGCACAAGGGAAACGTTCAGGGATCAGCCGCCGACCAGCCACGTTGAGCGAGCAGTTGCATGGTAGTTTTATCTGTAGTGCTCCAGGTAAACCCAGGAATTTTTCATCCATTTTCCTATCTTCCCCCGGACATCTGATGATGGTGTCTTTCTGTGGGTGTGTAATTATATAAGTATCTTCACTTACTTCGGTCACCACCAACGCCGTAGAACTAAGACATTGGAATGAACAGTGACGGCTTAATTCTTCAATCGTTGCACCCTTGTACATTTTGAAGGGACATTGTGATCCGTATGTAGCTATGTTGGTGAATCTTGGTAGGTAACACAGTCGGTCCTGATATGGTCTGCACTGATGAAGGCCGGCCCCCGTGATGTATCGCATCTCCTGTCCACTCACCGCCAGGAATATTGGGTCGTGCATTATTCGGCAAGTCTCGTTGTACCAGGCAAATGGAGAGGAAAGTAGTTCAATAATCTTCCAGCTGGATTCGTTTTGAATTATTGGAATTTTAATATGAACGGTTATGTGCTTGTTACTGATTGCACAATCGGTGAGGGGTAGTTTGAAGTAATGGGAGAGGTCAGTGATGGGAACGGCTAATTTTAATCCAAGAGGTTTCAATTTTTTAGATAATTGGATAAGGTCGGTTTTTAGGACGGATGGCGAAATAACAGGTATGGGAATGTTTTTGTTACGACAGGAACTTAGGATTTCTGTTTGCCTGATTAGTCCAAGTAATTGTATGCCTTGCCTTACTTGACGTTGTTGCTCCATCATCAGTCCTTGTGCTACCCGTAATTCTGAACTGTCTCCATGTGTCAACTGGGCCGTCATTTTCTCGACTTGCATTAATCTTTGGTCCACTTCGCTAAATGTTTCTCTCACTTGTTTGTCGTAATCCGTGAAGTGGTCCGTGATGGTGGATAAATGTTCGAAATCTCGGTGTAATCCCATTTTTAATTGGCTAACCTTTGCTTCCAGCTGATGTTCCTGGAGGATGTAAGCATCGACCTTCTCTTGGGTTGCGACTCCGCAACACCAATTAAATGCTCCGCCTATGAAGTCTAGAGCTCTTCTGCGCCTTTTGTTACTACCATTTTGTGGATGGTCGTTCTTAGTATGTTGTAAAAAAGCCATTGGGTCCATAGTAGATTGGTAGTCGTTTATTGCTACTGAAAATTTTTGGATCAGTTCCTCAATCTCGGCCGCTAGAAGACACGTTGATTGGGTGACACTTGATTTCTCCTTCAAGCCGCAGATTTTTTCGAAGGGATGACTACTCAGAATTCTATCTGATGTTGGGATCCAGGTCCCCGTATATGTCAACGGTATAGTAGCTTCATACGTAATTGTATCAGGCAGTGTTTTCCAATACGCCCCTGGAACTACTCTTACCGGTACCTCAGCGTTTATTTTGGCTAACATCACTATTATTACTATTCGTATCCTAAAAAAAAATTAAAAATATATATAGCGTTTCTTAGAATTATTTCCTAATAGTATTTGTATGACGTCAGGGCGTATCATGTGCATTTTTTATCATTTGCTGTACTCAGCATTTCCATGGTTCTGTAAATAGTTTAAGTCTGTTGACATGGACAGTGTCGTATTTAGCAGTTTTTTCGTTTAGGCATATTTTGTAGTTTACATCATTATGTTTCCTCACTATTCTATACGGTCCCATCCATTTCATTAATAGTTTTTCGCTTTTTCCCACTTGTCTGTTAGGGACGTATAGTTTCACTAAGTTACCTACTTGATATTCGACGGGACGATGCTTCGAATCGTACCTCAGTTTGTCCTTAGTTTGTTTGCATTCTATATTTTTCTTGGCATCTCCCCGAATTTTTGAAACTTCACTGGATGATTGTAATAACTTATTACTTGCTAATAATTGTGCCTCTGTTGGTAACACTGGATCTCTTCCGTACACCAGCTTGAAAGGTGAATATTTCATCGAGTCCTGCTCTGCTGTGTTATATGCAAAAACGACGTGTGATAAGTACTGATCCCAATCTGTCTGGGCTGAGTTGGTGTACATGCTCAACATGTTAGCTAGCGTCCTGTTGAACCTTTCTGTCAGTCCATTACATTGGGGATGGTACGCCGTGGTAAAGTGTCTCTCTGTACCCATATTTCTTAAAATTTCATTAATTAAATTAGATTGAAACACTTTACCTCTATCGCTCAGCATGATCCGGGGTGCTCCGTGGCGGCAGATAACTTGTTCCACGATGAACTGTCCTACTGGCTCTGCTTTCCCGTTTGGGAGGGCCCGTGCTTCAACCCATCGAGTTGCGTAATCTGTAGCCACTACTACCATTGTGTTTGAATCTTTGCTTCTTCTAAAAGGACCCAGAAGGTCTATACCAATCCTTTCGAATGGCGCCCCGATAGGAATAGGTTGTAGAGCTCCTGCTGGTTGACGGTTGGAAGGTCCTTTTCGAGCTTGACAATCTGTGCACCCCTTCACATAGCGTTCTACATCTCTTTGCATATTAATCCAGAAGTAGCGGTCTCGTATTTTGGCGTAAGTTTTGGCAAATCCTAAATGACCTGAAAGAGGATCGTCATGATGTAAATGCATTATTTCATACCTCAGCTGCGTTGGCACAACGAGTAGCATGTCGTTTCCTTCTACCCTTGTGTTAATCTTGTATAGTATATCTTGGTTGATAACAAAATTTTTTGCCTGCTTCCTGAGGCCGATGTTTCCAAAATTCGGATCGTTGATTGCCTTTTTTAGTTCTGATAATGATTCATCTTCTTCCTGTAGTTCTGTAATATCTGCTGGTTCTAGTAGGAACGTGGGTACAGAAGTAGTATTATCTTCATCAGATTGCGTTGCCTCTCGACATGGATATCTCGACAGACAATCCGCATCCGTGTGGATGGCTCCACTCTTGTGTACTATGCTGTATGTAAAATCTTGTAATTTTATGCTCCAGCGTGCTAGACGTCCTGTAGGGTCCTTTATAGAACGTAGCCAACATAGAGCATGATGATCTGTAACAATTTTCACAGGTCTCCCCCATATTAAATGTCTTAAGTACGCCAGTGCCCATACCGCTGTAAGGCATTCCTTCTCTGAGATACTGTAGTTCCGTTCAGCCGTAGTGAGTCCCCGCGATATATATGAAATAGGATGCCACTCATTATTTAGTTCTTGTAAGAGAACTGCGCCGATTCCATGGTCGCACGCGTCTATTCTTAATTCTTTAGGGGCATTTGGATGAAAATGAGCGAGTACTGGGGCGGTCGTTAATTTTAATTTTAAATTTTCGAAAGCATTTTGCTGCTCTGACGTCCAAATAAAATCTATGTTTTTCTTCGCTAAGTTTGTTAAGGGTTTTGCCAAACTTGAAAAATTTAAAATAAATTTTCTATAATAATTACAAAGACCTAAAAAACTTTGGATATCTTTCAGTTTTTTAGGAGGCGGAAAATTTTGAATAGCTTCTAATTTTGATTTGTCGGGAGAAATGCCGTTTCCGGATATTTTATGGCCTAAAATTGATAAAGTACCGTAAACATAAGAACATTTAGATGGTTTTAATGTTAATTTAGCTTTACGTAATTTTTCAAAAACGTGTTCTAATCTGAGTAAGTGTTCTTCAAATGTTTTACTAAAGACAATTACGTCATCTAAATAAATAAGGACTTCCTTCCATTTTATGTCTTTAAAAATTATGTCCGCCATTTGTTGGAAGGTCGCGGGTGCGGAACATAGTCCAAAACTAAGTACGTTAAACTCATAATGCCCATCCGGGGTCACAAATGCAGATTTTTCCTTGCTTTGTTCTGACAATGGAATCTGCCAATAGCCGCTAAAAAGATCTAGGCTTGTAAAAAATTTAGCATCCCCCAGATAGCTCAAAATATCCTCAATTAAAGGCAAAGGGTAAGCGTCTTTATGCGTTACAGCGTTTACCTTTCTATAATCGACACAGAATCTCCAAGAACCATCCTTCTTTTTGACTAATACCACCGGGGAACTCCATGGACTGAAGGAAGGACGAATGATGTTGTCTGCTAGCATCTCAGAGACTTGCTGTTGAATTATTTCTCTCTCCCTATGAGATACCCGGTATGGACGCTGGTGTACTGGTTCTGCATCTTTCGTATCTATGACATGCTCGGTTATGTTTGTAAGACCAATCTGTTTAGAATTAAATGCAAAAATATCTTGATATTTTTGCAACAGCTGGTACAAGTCTTCTTTTTGTTCTTTGGATAAATCTGGATTTATGTCGGGCTTAAAATTCTCAAAATTTTCAATGCAATCTAATAAAAAGATAATCTTACCCTGCATGATGTATCCCAAGGTTGTGCCTTTGAAAATCTTCACTGCCTGTCTTCCAATATTTCTAATTTTAAATGCACATGATCCCTCCGTATGGTCCACAATTTCTAGTTTTTTCCTCATCAAAAAATCGCTATTTGGTGTAAAACTAGCTTTTAAAAATTCTGTTGGAATCTTTACAGGACAATCTCGCTCTCCATTGGGCTCTACCGTTATATTTTCCGTACATTTTATTTTGAACTTTGTACCTGCGTCGGAAGTACAAGATTCAGTATTTGGCAGTTCTTCCCACGTGGATCCGTGGCTTTTACGTTCTTCCGTAATTTTGATTTTCTTATTCCGGAATGGAATTATCTGCTCTCTCTCGTTATTTTTTAAACTAATTACTTCATCCTCAAAGTTTATGACTGCCTGATTTTCTATTAAAAATTTTGTGCCCAATAGTACTGGTACTGGGAGTTTCTGGACGACTAGAAATTCTACATTATAATTTATGTTATTATTAAATGTTATTCTCACCCATTTTTTTCCTAATACTGGTATGAGATGTCCTCCTGCTGCTTTAAGGGCTTCTGTCCGTGCCTCACTGAGCGATCCCTTGACAAATCTTCTCTCTAGTACATTGTCAGTCGCTCCAGTATCTACGACAAAAGTTACCTCTTTTTGTTCTAGTTGTCCGTCTACCGTCAGCACCGAGTACTCTGCTGTGGAAAGCTCCTTGTCCAGTATGTTCACGACGGCAGGGCTCTCGTCTACCGCCGCTGTCTTCCGTTTCCCGGACCATACGGAGACGCCTGACCTCTAGCATGTCCGTTATTTGAGTGGCCCGCGCGTCTTATGTTAGGACACGACTTCCCAAAATGTCCTACACGGCCACATTCATAACACGTTGGATGGCCGTTACTAGTTCTTGGGTAGCGCGAATGATTTCCTCTTTGATTTTGTACAGGATGTGAGTTTTTCTCATAATATGTGGAATTTCCTGATCTCTGAGTAGATACTCTCATACTGGATAACTCTCTTTTCATATCATGTATAGCGTCTAATAATTTGTCTTCCCTTGAGTCCTGGGATGATCTTGATTGACTTCCCCAGTATTTGTTGTCACTGGAATCACGTCGTCTATCGTAAGCTCTTCTCTCTTCTTCTTCACTACATATCTCTACCAGTTCTTGTAGATGGTCCAAGTTTCGGGGTAGATGTAGTATTACTCTTTCTCGGTACCGTGGTAACATACCCAAATATATGTGGTCCATTCGCTCTTCCTCGCTCATATTCAAGTCTACCTCATCACACATCCTTAGAACCGAAAAATAATAAGACTTTAAATCCTCGTTGTGCCTCTGAATTCTCTCTCGGAGGGCTCGTTTGATGTCCATACGGTAGCTCCGTGGGAAGAAAGCTTTTTTGAACGCCTCTACTACATCCGACCAGTTAGAAGTGGGGTTCTGACTAGCAAATGTCTCGTACCAGGTTGCTGCTCTTCCTTTTAACTGACCTCGAAAGTGTATAAGGCTCTTCCTATTATCCCAGTTGTTCGCTCGGGCTGCATTCTTGTAACTGGTCAGAAATTCCCTAGCTGTGCAATCTCTCTGATGTTCTGGGTCGAACGTGTCTGGTTTTACGTAAGTTGGATTTACAGGCTTACCTGGTTTTTCTCCTATACCTGCAATTGTATCATCCCTTGATCTATTATCGAAGAGATCTCCTGTCTCAGCTTGGTCCTCGTAATCCGACATGTTGTTCTCAGCTATGGGCCTGGATGATGGAGCCCTCCTTGATTTGTTGGCTTCTATCACGGTTTCGGATGCGTTAATATCTGACTCCGAGAGAGATTCTTCTCCGATGGTAGGATCAATTTGTACCCTGCGTGGTGTTATTGGTCTAATTGGACTCTGTGATGGGCTCCTGGGAGTGAGCGTGCTATTCTGAAAAACTTCACGATCAAGTGCAGCTGTGAAATTAGTACCTACTGCCGGTGATATCGCTGTACTGTTTTGAATTCTCGTTGATCTTCTCGGTACGGACATGCTAGATCACCATTTCTTCCTATCCTAATTCCCTACGACTAGCCTTGGTTCCTGGTAGACGACGCAGCGCGACGCCTCCACGACTTATCCTGGCTCCTCGAGGTCCAAGCAACACGGCGCCTCCACCACTTGTCACGTGGGTGGTTTGATTCAGACACAACTCCTGGTTTCAACATAACAAATTTATTAAATAATTATATAACAATTACAAAATAATGTTGGAATTGGTCCATGGAGTTGGGGAAGTCTTCGGTCCACCCCGTGTTGGCCAGGATCGGCTTGGACCTATCTCCGAGGTGGGGGCTACCCATCCGGGAGTCGAGGAGCCTGGAGAAGTCTTCTCCCACTCACATGGTCACTACTTGCTTTGGCGTCACTCTCGATACTAGGTTCCGGCGTCGGTGTCGTGGTCGTCACCTTCGGGACTAATACGTGCAGTAGAGTTGGCTATGTTCTACTGCCTCAATATTCTCGACATCCATCTATTAAGTACCGAAAGTTAACCCAGTTCCAATATTCATTTGTCATGACAAATGTTTCCTCATTATGAAATTGTGATGATCTGCAATTTCTTAATCAGGTCACATACGTCAGACGCTGACGAATAGTTTTTTAATCAGACAGCTGACCGTCACAATGTCTAGATGTCGTAATCCTGACCTAGGATTACCTATGTGACAATATTATGGAGTTTGATCTGGATGTCTTGAATGAGAGGATCGGTGCTGAACGGTGTTGAAATTTTCTTAATACTGCTTAAGGAATCTGTACAGATGACATATTGCCGTGATTGGTCTTGTTCAATGTGCTCAAGCGCAAGTAGAATGCCGTAGAGCTCAGCCGTGAAGTTACTAATTAGGTCTGGAAGGCGATATTTAATGGTCGAATCTTCTGTGTACACTGCTGCTCCGGTTTTCTCTTCTGTTCTTGATCCATCCGTATATAAGAGTTTATGGTTTTTATATTTATTACACATTTCTCTAAACAGAACCTGATACTCCGCGGAAAGGAGATGCAGGAGCCAAGGAGGTGTTGGGCTGGTATTCGGAGTGCAATTTACTCTGCGTTTACGGATGATATTAATAAACCGTTGAAAAAAACTCGAACGAAAAACTCGTTGCGAACAGACATGTTATCGTTAGATTCACAGTCCAACAGACATTTTGGTGCCTGCGATTTTTTAACTGTTTCTATGTAATTTTTAGGTGCAGAATCCAAAATAGCCGTCAGATTTGGTCTATCACATCTAGTTTTTGAGATACGCTATATTGGCCTTTTTTAGAATAAAATTATCTTATTTTTTAATTTATGTACATTTCACGTTAGTACTACTAATATTTGCTCCAAAAAAAAAAAAAAAAACAATAAATACAAAGTAAGGTATTTATTTAACAAAGCAGATAAATATATATTCATCATTTATCACTTAAAAATTTTCTTTTACACGATTTCTAGCATGAGGTTTACCAGGGCAGTCTCGCTGAAGACTCCAACAGTAGTCGTCCATCATGTGGCTATCCCATCTTCCTTGATATCGATCTTGCATAGTTATGCTCTGATGGAATCTTTCCTCCTGTTCTTCACTAAAATCACCTAGGTTTTCTGGAAACCGATCTAAGTGGTTGTAGAGGTAGTAAACTTTTATGCTCATGTTACAACCGAGAATATTAAAGTAGGAAAGTATATTTTGCACTAATTCTATGTAATTCTCTGCTTTCTGATTTCGAAGAAAATTTTGTACTTCTTGAACAAATGGACACCAAGAATTATATTCAAACTAGTTCATTGATGCGGTAAATTTTGTCTTGTCAAAATCTTTAATAAGCTGCTTTTTCTGAGGACCATCAAATATTTAGGTTTTCAGTTTTTCCGTGATAATCCCAGGAAATTTACGTGTCAAGTAGCCAAAACAAAGTCCATCTTGATTTAAAGCCTCGAATTCAGCACAAAAAATACTATTAGATTCACCTACTTTCACTTTTGGGATAAAAATATGAAAATTTTTGTTAACCAATGTTATTGATGCACTTGGGATTTAACAGGTTATAACTCAGGTGTCTCTCTGGTGGTAAAAAAAAGAAAACACACACTTTTTCAATAATTTCGATATATTAAACGCATTTGTACAGGTGTACACAAACACTTATCTATACATTAAATCAATCTATTATTATTGTGAATGATAAAAAATTGAAATAATCGCACTTACATTATATATACAGTATTCATTCTCATTGGCTATTTCTTGCCATTTCATTCATAATATTTTTTTAAACACGAACATATGTAGGTAGATGGTACATACAAATATTTCATAATATTAATTACAATACAATTTTCTAATTTCTTTTATATCGACGAAAGTCATACATTTTTTTTATAACTATCAATAGAAACAGTTTAGTTGGAAAATCTGAAAATATTTGTATTTCAATTCACACAGTTTATTACAGAGTCTCCTTTGCTTGTCTAATATACAATTTAAAAAGGTTTCAGGAAAAGTTTGCTTTTTATTAAATTAAAATCAATATTGTACATCATAAAAAAATGACAATGAAAAATCTTTTGACTAGCTCACGACTCTGCCTATAATTGAACTTGTGAATAATAGGATGCTATATACATTCCATTCTCCTCTATGTTGTAGAAACATACACTGTTGGGTAAAGTAATGTAAAGGAAGTCTTCTAAATGTGCGTTTATCGACATTTATTGTAGACATCGTGGACAGATCAGATATAAAAAAAAATTAGGCCTTGCAAAGAACGGAAAAACCTCGACAACTGTTTTATCATCCCATCTCTAGAACACCCGGTATAAAAAGTTTAAGTAACATGCTTTGCTTACGAGATGAGGTCAGTACGTCGCCTGCGCAGAAACCAGAATTCGTACAGCCACTTAGTTGCTAAGCAACGGACGTAGAATCGGCTGCAAACTGTTTTACGGTTTTACATCATTGTTTGGCGCATATACGATAACGCCCCTGGCCTCAACTCCTGAGAAAAACACTCTACCTGCAAGCGTTTATCACTCCTGTGATCGCTGAAGACAGAAATTGTTGAACAGTTTCCAAAACGTCCGAATTTTATATTTTATGAAGTATTATATTTCTTTGATCTTAATACTCAATATATTGTATTATTCTAGACTAGTACTATCAGCAATGGCAAACGTCCAAAATAATGGTGTCCGCATTTATACTAGACCAGGGTTCAGCAATTATTTTTACGTCACGGACCGTCTTCAGTAACAATTATATGAGCCATACTTTTGTATTTTCTATTTTTTGCGATCTTAAATTCTTGTTTATGCCCGTTTACACGTATTTACGTCGGCATAAATACGCTTTGACTGTAAAAAGCCTAAATCAGCAACTAAATCATAACAAAAGTAAACATTGTATTTTCTTATTGGTGGGCCACATAAAATTGTCCGGTAGGACGTACTACCACCAGCCGACGTTTGCCGATCCCTGTACTAGCCTATTATAAAATAATTTCAAAGATATTAACTGTTTTACACCATCAAGAAGCAATGAAGTATCTGGGCCATGAGAGGAAGGTAGCATGAACTGCAGAAACTTATCGTTCCGGGAAGCCCGAGGCAAAATAAGTATAAGTCGTAGAAATACTTCATAGCTCTTCTGGTCTAGATCTATAGATTTATTACGAGCTGCTGTATCAAAAGACAAAATAATTGTGATGATTGGCAGCACTTGAAAGGAGATAACGTAGAAGAGCGTAAAGCTGAAAGGTGGATAGCTCACGCTGAAGGAATGGAAGAGGTCCTATAAAAATAATCATGATGCAAAAACTTTATGGAAAAAGTTTATCCAGAAAATCCAAAAGCATCAAATAAATTTGTTAGCATAGGATCAGTTGAGATGGAGAAGAATACATGGGAAGTCCAAGACCTATCCAGGGCTATCCAGCAATGATAAATGTAACTATATTATCATTAATAGTTTTGAATAAGAGTTCTGAATAGTTCGGAACGGTTATGGGCACAAGATAACTGCTTTAACGGCATGCGTAGAACCGTTTCAAATGGTTCAGAACTATTTTCCATTACAACATTGAAATTTCATATTGAAATAGATTTATCTTCAGACATTCTTGAAAGGAGATAGGAGAGGATATTTTGAAAGTCTTGAAATCTTGAAACGCACGGTCTTATTACTTAAAATATAATTATACATTATAAATATATAGACAAAGAACTTAATTATTTTTAATAATTTTGTTGCACTGGAAAAGATATAAGATTGGAAAAACTGAGAGAAGGAATCTTTGTTGCTTGCCAAACTTTAGTTCAGCATCATAGTAGTTATACTCCTCGAGAATTAAGATGCCCGATTGGTGGACTGAGAACCAATAAACTATATCTCTATTTCACACAGTTCAATGTAAACTACTGTTTGGTTATCTTAAGCCGGTCGGTGGTAGACTGCACTGCGCAGAGTGCGACAGTATTATGAGTGAATGAGATATAATTTGTGCTACCGGAATACAGTCGAAAAAAACGTTTTTAACGCATGACTGTTTCCCAATTTGCTCTGAAAATTCATTTTTGTGCGATTGTACCGTACGACTGCTATAGGAATATTAACAACCCACCAGCTTAAGTTAGCCAGGCAGTACCAATATCGTATTTGCTCCGGACTTACGTCGTCCGTAGTTTTTATCTTCGTTTGTTATATATGAATATATTCACATAAACGTAAGGGTTTTTATATATGTACATCTCCCACTCCAAGAGAGATTGAAACGATATTTCTTTCTCAATCTACGAACGAATGACATCGTTTCCTTTTGATAATCTCGTTTGAACTAAACACTTCTTTTAACAGTCATGGATCATCTGAATTCTCGCCGAGTATAGTAGTGTTTATCCATTTCGCTAGGTTCTACTAAAAGACAGCTCCTTGCGTCCATGGAGGTCTAAACCACACGCAGGATCCGATGGTAACAAGCTCCGAAGGACAAAAAATCCTTTTTGAGCCATATAAAAATTAGTTAAATTTGAATAATGGTTCTTAATGTACACATTTTCCATTAATGTAACAATAAATTTAATTTTAAACTAATTGATTTCAAGATTTCATCTAGGATTAATATTCAATTAGGTAGTTCGTAGGTTTTATAAAATTTTACAAAGATATATGTACAGACACTAAATGTACACACCTCATCTTAAAGAAACAACAATGAAAATTATTGAAAAAATACACATATGGACGGAAAAATAACTATTTCTTTCAACATAAAACCATGTTATAAATAACTTCAGAACATCCCAAAAATGATTTTACAGTTAAATACAAAAATATAATGTACAGAAATAACATCTACAGAAAACAAAAAGTTTCATTGTTTCAAAACGTTGCAATAAAACTAAAATTTGCCAAACTTGTGGTTTCATTTTGCTATGGTAACACTTATATATTAACTAACAATATGTTACCTTAAAGAGCATACATTTAATATATTTATTAGAGAATTAACACTTTATTTTTAAAATTTGTGCAGTTCACATTTGTAATATTTTTGGGATGGCCTACTAAAATTGACTTAAATCACAGTTGCAAAAACCAGATATGTCAACCATAGTTTAATTTGTATAATTGTATTGTATTACAATCATTGTGAATGATTCGACAATAGGTGCACATCCAGATTTTTTTATGAGGGACTCATATACAAAGTTAATAAATATATGCATAATTTTTGTGTACCTCAACTGCTTCAGGAATCAATCTTTTCACATATTTGTGAACTATTAGTGCAGTGGTACTTAAACTAGGGTCAGTGGGTTTATGGGTCGGCGACCACCTTAATATTCAAATAGAAATAAATTAATTTTAATGACATTTCATTATAGCTGGAACGACAACCCGAGATGAGCCTAGGCCTCCTGTTTCCAGATTTCATGACCCTATTTTCAATCTGTGTACATTCAGGAGTAATATGGTCTGTATAGGGAAGTAGTTCAATATTATTGTTACGTAGCTGTCAAACTAAAAATATAGGAATAAATATTATTAACAATATTTTCTGAACCTGTTTTACTATCTTATCAACAATTAAGTGTACACAAATGTTTAGAAAGCCATTTGTATGAAAGACTTCTCGTCTTTAAAAAAATTAAAAACTATATTTTTTTATCGTTATACATTTTGGCCATAAAATTTTCTATAGTAGATTATTTCACTTATATGCATTTCCAGATAAGAGAAATTCTAAGTGGTGAACGTTTAATGACTTACTTCAAAGTAGAAGTCACTGGCATTAGTCATACTGTTTAAGTTTGTTTAAATTGATTTGTTTTTGCGAAGTCCACTAAAACGGATACATCTTATTGTTGTGTACCTAAATCAACGAAAAAGAGGAACCCTGCATTATCGTTCCACAGATTTCCATCTACTTTAGATAATGTTAAATTAATAACAAAACTTGGAATCGAGGAAATTTTAAAATGTCGTAAAGCTTGGATTAGAAAAGTAAAATTTGGAAAAAAAGTGGGCCATTAGTTTAAAATTTTCTTACATTTCCTCTCCTTCATATACAACGCATGTATTTTAATTTCCATCTACATACTTAAAATAACCCACTACAAAATTTTATCACCATAACCTACATCACAAAATATAGTTTTTAATTTTTTTTAGAGACGTATCATGTAAATAAATGGCTTTATAAAAATATGTGTATATTTACTTGTTGATAAAATAGTAAAATAAGTAAAATAGTAAAACAAAATATTGTAAAATATATTCCTACAATTTTAATTTCACAGCTATGTAACAGTAACATTGAACATCCTCTACCTACCTTTTAAAATTGACCACCGCAGCGCTACGATCTTAAATTTATTTCCCTATTACGTCCATTTTTTAGCGAACACAGAAAGACACCTACAATTTATAGCCGGTTGCGAGCGACTAAGCAGAACCTGTAATTTGTATAAATATTTTTACACAAATAATTTGACTTAGATAGGAGTTGAACTCACATCCATACCCTTGCTGAGCTGTTAAATAGAAAGTGCAGACAATTTAACGCTTGCGGTCACAGGCTTGCTGTAATAATATTTAAATAATTAAATTTAAGTTATATGACCAAATTGGTGTATGTATAAATCCTCCATATTTAAAAATTGTTTAATAAAAAAATCATTTATCTGTTGGAGAATGACCATATAAAAATTATGGGGGCCGCTAAGACATTTTTTATCTCAAAGGGGTCTTCATGTCCTACAAGATTAAGAACCGCTGTACTAGAGGATGAGTAGGGATTTTATTTTTACAAAATACCCATTTTCATCGCGATCGTATGCGCTTATCTGGATGAAACTGTCCCAAACAGATGGTCTGGACGAAGCGGCAGTGTTGAATATCCTCCGCGTTCATCAGATTTAACGCTCATTGTTTTTATTTGTGGGGATATCTCAAAAAGACCTCAAAGGCCCTCCACTCATCGAGCCTCAAATTTCGCCCACTGGTGTAAATTTTCTCTTTCGGCCCTTTATATTTAAATAACTATTTTTATAATTGTAACTTTTTTCTGCTGCTTCCACCATTAAAGTAAGAAGAATTCTTTGAGCAACAACAACGTTTGGAAATAAGTATTCAAAATAATTTTCATAAACAATGTGATAATAACCTATGGCCCACGGACTAGATGCGGCCTGACAATAAGTTTCAAACGGCCCGCGGACTGAATCCGGCCCAACAATAAATTTCAAATGATGTGATTTTTGGGATTATTACCTCCATGTTCCCCCTCACCACCGTTCACAACTGATTTTAAAGATTTCTTGCCCCCAATGTCGTGATTTTTGGAAATGCTACTTCCCGTTCTCAAGTGATTTTTAAATATCTAGCCCAAGGTCTAACTTAAACCGGCCTGTGAAACATATCTAGATTTACATATGGCCCTACTATGGGAAAAGGTTGGATACTACTGATATAAAACATAGATTGATATCTGGGCATTCAGTGTCTGAGGCGGTTGCCTCGCCACTTTACCTATAGGACCGGCCCTAATAAAGAATTTCCTCCATTTTACCCGGCTTTGAGCAGTCGTTCTTAAATTCTTCCCATTCAGTCTTTATAGATCTTTCACAACCTTGCCCATGCTCCATGTCTAGATGATCTTTTTTCTAGTGGATGTTATTTGCATACCTTGGTTGAATCAATATCTGCCATACATATTCTATCCATTCTATTCATCGTAAGCATATTATAGCAAACGTAAAATAAAATCATATGCATAGTACTATTTAGTAGTACTAGTTAATAGTGGGTTACTAACCGCTGTGGGTATTTAGGCTAAATTGATGTTTCTATGGATTTTGTAAAAAAAATATAGAAACACCCCTTTTTTTAAAGTACCCGTTCTGTCCAAAACTAGTCTTCTGCAGAGTTTCGTTTCATCTTGTGTTAGCTATACAATACAATTGAAATGATTAAAAAGTGAATCAAATATTTAAAACGAGTTTTTCTGTTAAATTTTAATTATCCTTTAACTTAAAAAGTGTTTGATTAAGATCGTAATATCAATCTAACGAATGTTTTACTCTTATTCCTTTGTTAGATTATTATTTTACTAAAATTAAACTTAAAGTACTTTATTTCCAAACAATTACATTTCTGGTTTTTGCATTAAATTTATTTTCACACTTATATTTAATAAATCAGAACAGTCCATTTATTTACTTTCAAAAAGAAAAGTATTTTGAAAGTTGAAAATGTTTGAAACTAACATGACGCGCGCGCATCACGGGTTGCCTAATCAATAGTGTAGTGGAAGAATACATTTTTAGTATCTTAGAAAATTTCAAACTTTTCCGCCATATAATATAATAATAACAATAATAATAATAGGTCAATTTTAATGTCTCTTCGACCCATTGTCAAAGGAAAAAATGGCATTAATAGTAAATTATATATTTAAAGATTTCTGTAACTTCGTGAACTTTGTTAGTAAATCAATAGATGTCAGCACTCATACCGCATTTTCAAATTGTTTTCCTGAAGTTGGAAAATATTTGTGGATACCAGAAATCTGTGGTCCACTGGTTGGCCCTGTACTAATTTTTAACTGAAAAAATTGTAAATATATCTTTTACCAGCGGTACGAATTTTCTGGTTATAAAAAGACGGTTTATACAATGAAACTTCCAGACTAAGTACCAAACTACCCAAACTAAGGAAAGTAAAAAGTTTTTAAATGAGACATTTGGTAAAGTTTCACAAAAACGTTTATTAATCACTGCAGTTTCGTCCTTAACTATTGTTAATGCTACAATATTATAAGCTACACTGTAGCTTAAAAAATGTGTTAACACCAAAATTATAGGTAGTATGAAGAATTAATATTTTTGGGAAACTTCACCAAGTGTTTCATTTAAGATCCTTTTATCTATACCAGGATTCAGCAAATTTTGTACGTCGCGGGCCGCATTCTGTATTTTTTTTTATATATACATCGTGTGTCACTTCTCCGTGTGCAAACATTATTAATACCGCTTTCTACAATAGGCCGTTCAAACGTGTTTTTTTAAATTTTATTTATTTTACATTGGCCTATTTCTGCAACGAGGCTAATCACCGATGCTAGGGCGCGAGCTCCTACACCTGGATGAGGGGTGAATGATTGTGAAAATGGGAGTAATGTTAACATATTATTTTCACCCGAATATTATCACCAACGGAAAATCGAACCAGCAACATCACAATTCAGACTGTTTTTACCAGTCAGAACTGCATGATTTTACGAGCTCGGCCACTCCGTTGGCATTCAGACGTTAGAATGCAGTATTGCTGTTATGGGAAATAGGAGCGGAGTTCCCAAATATTGTAAAAGCAGCGCCAGCGAGTAGTCCGAAGGTGCCCCCCCCTAAAAATTGTTATGGCCCTTAGCTGCTCCCTCCTAGATATGCTTGAAAAAACCCCATTTTGAATTATGGAAGATGGAAGTGGGCCAAAGGGCATGTACAAATATCTATATCAATAAAAAAAAATGTGTCCCTCCCAGTTAATATTTCCTGGTGGCCGCTGGCCCCCAAATTTTAAAAGTTAGCGCCGCCACTGTTTAAATGTATCAAATATGTCAATGAACCCAAATATTATGCGGAATTTTATGTTCTTTTGTTGCTAATTCATTGAAATTAAATGGAAAAAGTATGGGAGACTCGTATAACTTACAAAAATCAGGTAACACGGAACAAAAATGAATGACCATTTGTAAAATGTCGTGTTTTTAGAGACCGGACGCTTTTTACAGCCAGCAATGTCGTCGAGGAAGGAAAGGATAGCCTATTGGGAGAATCCATTAGAGAGTATGAAAAATAACTATTCCATTTGCCTTGCAGAATTCGATATACGCCGGTTCGATGTACGCCGATTCACTTTTACGCCTGCGCTGAATTAACTATCGTACGCCTGAGATTATCCGATATGATAACCGTGACAACTGGACTAGACGCCGCTCCAGTATCATCGCGTATAAGTATCCTTCTTCACGTCTGGCATATATCTAGTTTAGTTATTCGTAATTAAATTAGTTTATTTGTTTCTATAAATTTTTGCATACGCATATACAAAAGGGTACAGTAAAACAAATATTATGTCTGAGATGAGGAGAAATGAAATGTTAACTCAAGATGGACCTAAAAGAGCTAAAATTTCTATCTCCCTTGAGAAGAAGATGGAAGTTATTAGACGAATGGAAAGTGGGGTGGAACGTCCCGATGTCTGCAGGATAAATTTACAGCCTTCAGCTGTTACTACCATTATGAAAAATGCAGATAAAATCAAACAATCTGCTCAGCAAACTACAGAAGTAAACGCTAAGTATGACTCAACGAGTACTAAGTCAAATAAAATAGCGTTACAGATACCCTTTATGTCTATTGTTTATTTACTTGGAACCTAACCCTATACCCTCACTATAAATTAGGTTCATTTTACGCCAGTTCGGTTTACGCCGGTTCTTATAGAAACGAAACTGCGGTGTAAATCGAGTTCTACCTGTACTGGATTCTAACGTTTGAACGGACTATAGCAGTGTTTCTCAATCGGTGGTCCGCGGGCCACTGGTGGTCCTTAGCAAAATTTTAGTGGTCCGCGAAAGGCTTATAAATTATTATTTTTGTTCATTTTCTGTGTATTTTGTTTATTTTTTAATGATTTTTTATTACTAAGATATATGTAGAGTTTACATACACAATTTGTTTAATAGTACATTTACTTTTAGGGGTCCGCGGTAAAAAATTAAATATTTGACTGGTCCGCGGTACGTTTTCAGTTGAGAAACGCTGGACTATGGAATCAAACCCAAGTACCAGTGTTCCAGCTTTCATAAAACCGGCCTCTACTAGTAGGATTTTACTAAAAACGGGCTTAAAACGTCGCCCCATTATTGAGCCGCCCGTATTTGATGCACACGCGTACGGGGTAACCTTGGTGATATGAACCAAATATGTGTAAGAATAGTAACTGCAATAAGTTCTGCAGTGAATTAATTCTTAACACATTATCGCAATTTAAATTTGTTGAAGTATGAAATTGAATATATCATCATAATTATTCTGTCAGAAGTAAGTTTATACCTCACATTTGCAAGCTATCATACACAAATGTTGAATATATAAATGATATAAACGCGATTAGAAGTTTCGTGCAGCTGAGACATGTATTGAAGTTAGACAGTTCAAGAGAGCGTGATAAACTATTGCTGTATCTCTTTACAATTCTATGAACATTAAACTTGTTACAGTTTTAAAAGAATTCTCTAAAGAATTCTACTTTTACTAATCTATGTTTGTTAGTGGGTCAAGAAGTTAAAAAACATCCAAAATTTTGTGGTTTATTTGTCCGCAAAAGCATATTCTTTAATGCTCCGGGGCTTGTAGGATCGGTATACGAGGGTTGTTTCATAAGTCAGTGACTTTGATAAGAGATGGCAATGTTTCAAGTAGATCTGTGACAGTACACTTTTAACAGCATTCGGAAGCGGATAAGTTTGTGTATATTTGCTACAATGAAAAAATGAGAATTCCGTGTGTTGATAAACCACAACTTCTTGCGTGGAAAAAACTATTGAGGAAAGCTAAAAAAGGATTATGTGAACTCTGCTCCTTCGCATGGAGTGGTTCACAAATGTTTCACGAAATTTCGTTGTGGTTAGGTCAAAACTGAAGATACCGAGATAACCAACATATAAGACGAACGTTATTAATATCCTGCACGAAAATTTGGGCTTGAAAAAGCTATCAGCAAGATAGGTGTCGCGTCTTCGCACACGGAATCACGTCACCATTTCGAAGCAATGTTTGGACACGTACAAGCGCCATCCAAATGAGTTTTTGAGGTGTTTTATAATCGTTGATGAAACATGAATCCATCATTACACAGCAGAAATGAAAGAACGGCCGAAACAGTAGATTTCTCCTAGCGAAAGTGCTTCGAAGGCAAAAATGATTCCCTCGGCCGGAAAGGTCATGACCGCGATTTTCTGGTATTTACAAGGCATGCGTCTGCTCACAGTGGATAATTTAGAATAAAAATCTCTTAGTAAATAGGACGATAGGACCAGGACCCGATTAAAATCTTGGGCAATAATGATTTTTGCCACCATTTATATCTAATTATTAATATTAATGAATTAATAATTTATAATTAAATTTGATATAAAATTCAAACATGAATAATCTCAGACGCGTACCCAGGATTAATTCTTAGGGCAGGGTGGCTTAGACGACAGATATTTTCTCTTGAAAACACCTTTAAAAATTCGCAAATTTAAAAACGTAAAGATGTAAGCCAGTCGCGAATCGCCCTTGTCCCGCTCTCATCTTTGAAAGATCATCTTTCTTCGTGTTTAGTAATAATAAAAAAGTGAATATGAACAAAAAAAAAAAAAAAAACAAAATTTTAGTGTTTCTTAGGTGGTGAGTGGTGGCCTGTATTACTTACTTTTTTACCGGTTTTCAAAAAGGTTTACTTTTTTATTGGTTTTAATTTTCTCTTTCTACCAATTTTGGCGTCCTCTAAATTTGACGTGGCAGTTGCCCTGCTTACGCCCCCCCTAGATCTGGCCCTGGATAGAACTGTACGTAATTGGTTTCGTAGATTTCCTACATGCCCGACATCAAGCCCAACTCATGCTCCAACTTGTGCTACACACACTCATGCAATTCTGTCAGTCTAGTCCAGAGGTCTCTAAAATGGTCGGTATGGACCTCCATGGGTCGATATGACATTGTTAGAGGTTGATTCCGGTTCGGCGGTCGATGAAAAAAAGGTGGGCCATTGTTGTCCGAGGGCCGAAAAGTGTTGCTGGGGTCGTGGTCAGTATATTTGCTATTATTTTGGATTTCTCGTCTCCTTTGGTCATCTTTTAAAATTTTTGGATCCCCCTCGGTTATTGCTTGAAAAATATGGATTCCCCAGTCATCAATTGAACATTTTGGATTCCTACCCTCAAGCTATAACTTGAAAAATTTGAATTTCTTCTCCCGCCCCCCTCCATTGCTATTTTTGTTTTAGTTGCCCGACCTTAATATATAAGGGGAAAATATTGTAATTACGAAAATTTTCAATGTCGAGATTTTGACTGATGACTACGTTTCATAGTCCAGGAAAACTAAAAAGAAATCTTTTTTTAGAGTACTGTCCGCACGTGTGTGTGTGTTTCTGTGTGTGTATTTGTGTGTGTGTGTCTGTGTGTGTATACACGATAACTCAAGAACGGTTCAACTTAGAGAGTTCGTTCTGGTACTTAAAAATTCTCCTATTAATTGGGAAAAACCCTATTGTTTATTATGAAGCTTTGAAACCGGAAACGGAAGTTATTAAAGTTTAAAATAAAAAAAAAAAAAATCATTACTAGTAAACCAAGCCTTGAACAAAAATGTTTATAGAACATAATTTGATATATTTTTAAAGATTAACCTAAATATCTTTTTTCGGTTTTTATGGTCGGGCAAGTCTAGCGGAGATCTCATATCACCACTGGTTTAATCCGGTACAAAAAGTTTGAGGACTAAGATCTAGTCTGTTGAGCGACCGTCTTGCATGTATGTGTATGTAGCGAGCTTAATAAGACAGAATTTTCTCAAAAATCTGATATTTTTATTGGTATAATAAATATTGATTAATAATAATATGAAATTCATGATTGATACCAGAATTAAAAAAAAAAACAATATACTCTCCTGTAAATTTTATATGTGAGTTAATCAACTTTTATTTTAACAAAGATAGTATCGTGTCCTCATTTATGATATACATGCAGTAAATGTAAAATACGAAGCGGCGCGTTGAATGTTTTTGAAACACTGTAGATAGTGTTTAACTGCAAGAAGGTTTACACCCAAACGAGGACTGAAACAATTAAAATTGAAATAGTATTGGTAAGAAAGTTCCATTCAAAAATTGTCTTTTTTAATTTTGAACTTAGTTATTTAGACGTTAATATTTACGAAAGACTACCACTGAATTTACTCGAACCGATGAGTAAACTTCTAAATTCAAGAATTATTTCAAATGACTTCACCCAATCAATGAACACAAACACAAGGTGTATAATCAGAGATTTAATGTCAGTTAAACATTAGACATATGTAGTAGTGCTTTCATCATTCTATGTTCACAAAAGCTTAAACTGACATACAACAATATTATCGAACACTAAAATGAAAATCATGTTCTATGGGTTGAAGCTCAATTAACGATATTACATCAAGTGGAGATCCATCCACTGATTTACTAAATGTCAAGCGTATAATTTGTTATAAAATAATTGTTAGAAATTTAACATTTATTGCAAATACGTAAGGCTTTACAATCTGTTCTGATTTATTATTATCAAGGGTTGAAATTTTGGGGCAACTGTTAAATAACTATACATATAAAACACATATGTACCTATTTTACATTTTTACAGCTATTCAATATAGTTACCAGCGATGTGTAAACCCATTGCCAGTGATGTGGAAGCCGTACGATGGCAGTAACACCTGTTTAATCGTTCGAATTTAGCGGTCTACAGCATTATAAATGTCTCGGATAGGTCTGATGCCTGGTTTATAATAAATACATAACATAGCCATAGCATAAAGATCACAATAAACTCTTTGTTCTGCTCATTACAAACAGACGTTCAAAGCAATAAAACATGTTGTGAATTCCTATGGATATGCCTATGCGTTAGAATAGACTTAATGCCTAGCATATTAATACAAAGAGGTATGTTGTTCTGAACATCTGTTTATAATAAAGAGAGCAAAAAGAATACTGTGATTTTTATATTATAGATGTGTTATGGATATATTATAAATGAGACTTTATCCAAGTGCATGCCATAACCCTACACCAGAGTATTACTATGTTACAATCTGAGACCAATTTTGAAGAAGAAGCGGAGACACTTTCGGCAGAACCCCACCATTTTGCATGATCAGGCTCTCGAATTTTTTATTGGGTTGGGAAGTACTGTACCACCCACCGTACTCTCCTGACTTAAGCCCTTGTGGTTTCAACTTGATTCTTAAGGCTGATCGTCCACTGGATGCGTTTTCATCCTAACCGATTTGTCCAAATTCGGACGAATTTAGTTCGTCAGATTTCGCATACGTAGTATCGTTCACTGGACACGAATTGTGGCAGATGCAAATCGAACTAGAGAAGTCATTTGCTTCAACTAGCCTTGAAAATAGGTCGTGAAATGGATAACTTTATTTTTTTGGAAAGGGCTTATTTAGTGAGACGCATATTGAAACTTAAGAGGAAAATATATTGAACCAATAATACATTAGTGAAATGAAATAGTTTGGGAGAATTTAATTGACTGTTTAACAATTTAAAAAAAGATGAAAGATTTTTTTTTTACTATTACCGAATGAATTAAGATACTTTTCAATATATTTTGAATACTATTAATCCATCAATAAGGAAATTCTTATTTTCCATGAAACAATTTCACAAGAAGAACGTCTCAGTGTGACTCTATACAATAAGGTAAATTATACAATAGTTACAATTATATACTTTTGATTGTCTCTGAAGTTGTTACTTAGAAAACGTATTACAGTGCGACAAGTATCACTTTTTGTTGTTAAATGTAGAATAGCCATTAAATTTTTATAAAAGAAATTTGCAGGACCGGCTGAGGATTTTGCAGGGCCTTGAGCAAAAACAAACTTGCAGGATCCAAAAGAGTTTTGAGCAATTTTTTAGGATAAAAAAACGTATGATTCGATGTACATGAAATGATATTAAAGTACAGATAACTACATAAATAAATCTGAAATCCGTCACTCATTCGGACCAATTTGTGCGAACGATTACATCGGAATGAGACCGTTCGCAATTCGAATGTTTTCGGATGAAAACACACGAATAACTTCGTATGCACTGAACGACCTTAAGTTCGTTTTGTTGAAATTGGATCACTATTCATCCAAGTTTTGACGAAAATAATTCGTATAAACACACGTCTACTGGACGAGCAGCCTAAAACGATGGAATTATTTCGCGGCATTTGATTAAAAACTATCCGAGACATTCGTGACATAGGGTACGTTCGGTGGTCAGTCAGAAGTAAATGATGCGCAAGAAAACGATAATTTTGATCGTGAATTTAACATAAGAATGACATTTGTATAGAGGTTACGTCATATGGTCGTAGAACATCCTGGAATCTGTCTGCGTGTGGAAACCAACGTATTTCTCCTAAATGGATAGTCAAAATATTGTTCTTGCAATAATTATTGATGCGCTAATCAATGCAGAAGTGAAAAACTTTACATTAGAGCAATTTTGAACGAAATGTTTTAAAGAAAATAATTTAATTGTACGCACATTTTAACAATACAATACAATACTGTATTAAAATTATATAGGTATTTATTTTAGAACACAAAATGAAAAAATACCTAATAGTAAAAATTATTTTGAAGCAGTAAGATCAAGGTTTAATTATAATGCATTTAAAAACCAAATGAAAATTGACAGAACTGCATTCAAATATTACTTTTCACCCCTACCACACTTATTCATTCCAGTTGTTCGATCTGAAATAATCGAATTAGTAGAAGGAATAGATGAGAATATTGTAGCAATAAAACGCGTATTCTGATTAAACTGAAACCAGAACTGGCACAACAAAACGCACCAGTAGTAGGTCGCTTTTGTTACAGAACGCTGGTGATTATATTGCAGAACTGTAAAAATTTGTGATTGTATCTGGTTATTACATAGCTGCCATTAATATAATTCCAACTCTCGTGTAAGTAGTGTCATAGATATACATGAATTACATAATTAACGAAAACTAAGTATATTAACTAGAATAACAAAATTTAGATCTGTTATTTACAGTGTTATAGTAATAAACTAAATAATGACGACCTTAAAATGGAAAATTGAGGTTTATATCCACATTTATCACAAATTCTACCAATCAGTCAAATATGATATGTTAAACTACAACTCTAAAAATTACATTTCAGTATTTTCTTCTTCATTTGCTTCATTTTCTGGTTCTTCAGGAAGGGTATAAACACCAGTCATGACAGGTCCTTCAAGAACCTCTGGAATTTTGCAATTAACAGCCACCATTTCAACATGCCCGATATCAACAAAAGATGTCGGCGTCTCAGAAGACAACAATGTCTCTTCTGTCATATTCCTGCTATACAGGTTATGCTTTCCAACTGGGGTGTGGAATTGTCATGAAGTCATATTATAAGCAATGTTCTCATGGTCGTCAACGGAAAATGAAGTTGAGTTTGTCTTTTTTATAGAATTGTTACTCCTTTCTTGATGTTTTAACCTATGAATCAATTCATCGTGTACAACATTAAAACACATTGCTGTTAAAGCCATACCGGATAAAATATACATTGAACAAAACCAAATTGTTCCGGTATTTTCATATTTTTTGTAAGGTTCACTCCCAGGTATTAAATCTCCAAATCCAATAGTGGTTAAACTCATGAAACAGAAATAGAAACCATCCAAAATACCCCAATTTTCTAACTTATAAAGGGCAAATGCACCGAGGCAAATATAAGCAAACATGATAATCAAACATAGCAATATAGGAGCCAAGATACTTAGACCATGCATGCTAGTTTTAGATTCAGTTTCTGTGCAACTTAGAGAATCCTTTTCAACATCTTTAACAGGGGAATGCAAATTATTACTCTGACTAAATCCAGAATTAGGGTGTACGTAGAATGGTTCTTGCAATGCAAGCTGCTGTTGCATTTCTAATTGTTGACGTTTCTTTCTCATTTTTCTTTCTTTCTCTGCCATTCGTTTCTCATCATAGCAGCAGTATCCACAGTTTGAACAGAGGCAGCAACATAGTGCACGGGAAAATACGCCGCGAGCGACGCGACTCAGTAGACTACCTACGCTTGATAGGTAGAGAAGTGTTAAGGGTATTCCTAAAATGGCGTAGCCCATTGTCACTGCTTTTCCGATACTTGTTCGTGGGGCAATGTTGCCGTAACCTGAAAAAGAAAGAATACAAGTTATTTTAAACAGTAAACACTACAAGCAGTATCAGAGTTGTTAAATAAAAGTGGACTAATTTTTGTTAAAATCCATGTACAAATATTTTTATTTTATATCTAAAATAACTCTTGAAGATCAGTATTGGATATTAGGGCTCGAGTTTTGCGCAATTATGAGTTGGAACGACAGATAAGCATTTTGAATAATATTTTAAATTACATATGTATTAATTACATGTAGTGTCAAAACACCAGTAGTGTCAATATTTTTCCATAGGGAAAACTTCCTAAGCGCCCTGACATCAGGTGGCGATTTGCGGAAGATACGAAAGTGACATTGTTTTGTTTTGTTCTTTGGAGAAATACGTGTTTTTTTGTTGTTCGTGTTTTATTTTTGTTAGTCATGAAAAAAAAAAACAATCAATTTTCTTGTGTGCCGCAATGTAAATCGTGAATAAGGAAGAATCCCTCTTAAATATTCCATAATTTACCTAAATCGAAAAAAATATCATCACGTTTGGAGGCAGAGAGAAAGTGGATCGTAGGTTTTTATGGACCCAAAAACTAAAGATGGGCAATAATCCAAGCCCATGCATGCACGTTTTATGGAAAGTGATTTTTTACGTCCAAGAAAAGACTGAAAAAAGCAATTACCCCACCCAAAATTTGCCTAAATCATCAATTGATATACTAAAAGGTACAATGTGCCGCAAGCAGTGGCAGCTCGAATTGCTTATGGTAACGCGGCGATTGACATTGAGTGGAGGTAATGGCTGCTTATACACTTTTGATGCTGCAGTCATTTGCAGTAAAAGCTTGCGAAGTGCATGTTTGATTACAGATATTTTAGTATTTTTAAAGAACAAACAATTTAAAGAATAAATAAGAACGCAGGATATCTGTACAGCACATAAAATATTAATTTTCTTCTACTTGTCTAATACATTGCAAATCATAAAATTGTTTCCATATTTTATATGATTTTATTTTTAAACTATATATGTATCTGTATATGTAGTTAAACTTTTTATAAACATCTTAATAATAATTTATTTTCCCGAAAAAAAAATCTCAATTTTACGTCTGGTTGCAGTAGCTCCATTAGATGTTTCCGTGGGCCACCAGAGGTCGCGACACATGAAAAATTGGAACGAAATGCCATGTTCAATCAACTTGAAACACCCTGTACTAACATTTCTTCATTTCTAACAAAAAAATAAGTTAACAACTTAAGAATTATGCAACATTTGCAATAAACAAGTAACTTAATGTTAAATTTCTTTGCAAGATATTCGATTAAATATTTTTATGAGTTGTAGTTATCCATTTAAGAGAAAATATGCTTCATCAGAGATAATTAAACAATTAGCATTCCATTATGAACGCATATGAACGTTATTTTATATTAAATGAAGGCGCCACCACACCGCACCATTCCATATTACGTTAAGTGTAAATTATTCAGTCTGTTGGACCAGAGCTCTAAATTAAGTTATCAAGCAGACAATTTATAGTCACCTTATCAGTACGCTGGAATCCCTTCTCTAAATCATGTAAGATTATAATGATTTAATTTATTTTCTAGCACAAACTGGCTGGTTTCTCTACTACCTAGCCTAGAACTTAGCAAATTATATAAGGACTATTTTAACTTGAATTTTAGATATTGCCAAAACAAAACAATTATGTTTTGTGAAGCAACTTTTGAAGATTGCTCTTAGCGCGCCCATTAAAGTAACACTGATAGTGATATGACTACGAAGTAACGAGATTTGAACACAGCACTCATTATATATATAAAATCCCTAATTTCTGTGTGTCATCGTAACGCTAAGTTGCGTGGTGTGAATAGGTTTTGCGGGGTGTGGGCGGTAACGAAGTGAGTAGAAGGGGGCGACGTATACGACGAAACAGATAGCTTACCAGACACTAGAGCAGAGCATTGCAGTACATACGGTGGCTCGAGCGAAGGTTGTTGTGTCAGGGGCATGTTTTGAATTGATGTTACGCAACGTATAATGACCCGCGGGCCGTCTCCAGCCCGATACTAAATTTTTAAACTTTAAACGACATGCATTAAGCGGCTTTTTAGGATTTCCTAGGTATAATCAGAAACAGCTATACCACTGTTGTCCAGCATATGGCCCGCGGGCTGTATCCAGTCCGATACCAATTTTTAAATTACACGCATTAAACGGCTTTTTAGGATTTCGTAAGTATAATCAATAACAGCTGTAACATTGATGTCCAGCATATGGCCCGCGGGCCGTATCCAGCCCGATACTAATTTTTAAACTTTAAACGACATGCATTGAGCGGCTTTTTAGGATTTCCTAGGTATAATCACAAACAGATATACTATTGATGTCCAGTATATGGCCCGCGGGCCGTATTCAGCCCGATACTGTTTTTTAAACGACACGCATTAAGCGGCTTTTTAGGATTTTCTAGGTATAATCAGAAACAGGTATAACATTGATATCCAGCATATGGCCCGCGGGCTGTATCCAGTCCGATATCAATTTTTAAATTACACGCATTAAACGGCTTTTTAGGATTTCGTAAGTATAATCCATAACAACTGTAACATTGATGTCCAGAAAATGGCCCGCGGGCCGTATCCAGCCCGTTACTAATTTTGAAACGACACGCATTAAGCGGTTTTTAGGATTTTCTAGGTTTAATCCAGGAACGTTTTTATTTTGTTAAAATACACAGAATCATGCAAATTTTAATAATTAATTCCTGCTTATATTGATTTTTATTCGATATCAGTTTGCCAACGTTGTTGGCATCGGGGTCTGCTAGTTACTATGATAAAGTTTAGTAACAATCATATCCTCGGACGAAGAAGACTTATTTTCTTGTCCCATTTTCCGACCTTTCTGGGAAATAAAGTACGGGACAAAAGTTCTTAGACACATTTTAGGCAAAAATATCGTAAAAATTAGTTTATTTTAGCAAAAACTTCACGTTAACTCAACAATTAATATCTATAAAATTGAATTTAAAATATGCAAATCCAGATACCAAGAGCATGATTTTTACGTAAAAAGTATTTGAAATAATTAAAATACTTTTTCAAGTACTTCACTTCAAATATTCCCAGTTCTGATCCTTTTTTAAGGTGGTCTGAGAACGATTTATAAAAATGTCTTCAAGATGTGCTTTCAAAAGTGGAAAAGGCGTTGGTAGTATTGTGTAGTTGCTTCAAAGGACTATTTCAAAGGGTTTAGATCTTTTTTATTTGAAATTATTTTTTATTAATATCGTTAGTTTGGTTAGTTTTTGGTATCTGTATCTTAACCTCATATCTGAATATTTTAAGTAAGAAAACTTACTTTTTGCATATCAGAAAAAGAGTAACCAAAGTAAGAAGATCGAAAATAACAAACAAAACTTTTCTCCGCTTGAATTATTGCATAGAAGAGTATATTTTAAACATAAAACTTTGCAAGAAATACGTTTTTGACAACGGTTTCCTTGTGACTTAGAAGAAAACTCAGGTTTGTTATTCTGTCGACAGGCTTTTTCTTGCACTTTATAAATGAATTAAAAGTTTACTTCCACAAAACTTTTAAATATATGCATATTGTTACAATTAAAACAAACAAAACAAAATGGACGCCTTAGACACATAAATTAATAAGATCTACTTATGCATACTTAAGAAATTTACATTTTTATTTCCAGTTTCTCGGCGACTGTTTATTTTGAACTTATAAAAGATGGGGGAACACCCAGATTATTTTATTGTGCAGTTCTAACTGTTTGCGCATCTCTTATTTGAGAATTTGCAATTATAAGTTATTACATCTGATTTCTTAAACAAAGTTTTGTAATACAGATGCAAAAAATAAAAAAAATAAAATAAAATAAAAAAATTAAAATAAATACAATGAATAAAGGCGAAAATAAATGTTACGATTAAATAATACAATGGAATTTTCAGGATAACACGCAAGATATTCATCAGATTCAACCCGGGACTAGGACTAGGATTCAAATCCTGTATCATTCAAATATAACTGTTTAGTTTTAGGTTGTCCCTTCGTAATTCCCGTAATAACTATCTAATTGAAAAAAAATCATTAACCAAAAAATAGTTGTTTTAATATTTTTCACGATTATTCTGTTAAGTCTACGTCTTAAGTGATACTATTTTTTAAAATTTAGATTTTCGACTTTCTTCGTTATATTGACTGCATTTCTTACCTATACATATACCAAATTTCAACTCGGTACACACAGATTTTCTGTTTTGTATAATATATAAAAGATTTTACTATTATATTTCAATATTTAAATAAAAGAATAGAAAAAAAAATAAATAAATAAAAATATCAAAGTTCATAAAAATGCGCAAAAATAAAAAACCAGAAAAAAGGTGTTCGACTTAAGTCTCGCTCTATACACACAAATCATAAAATTTATTAAATAACTGAATAAATAAATATTATCAGTGGTTACCCAGCAAACATTTTTATCCGGACCAGTACTGGTAAAGCACATACTCGCCGGCATTGAAAGTAATGGGCCAGTGCTGGCATTTCGTACTGGGCCAGTACCCCGGTGTCCCGTGGCCCTTAGCTGGTCCATTGATGTATCAGTTGCTGGCCCAGCAACGGTAAAGTGCATTGAAAGTAATGGGCCAGTGCTGGCATTTCGCACTGGGCCAGTGCTGGCATTTCGCATTGGTCCAGTGCTGGCATTTTGCACTGGGCCAGTACCCCGGTGTCCCCGTGGCCGTTAGCTGGCCCATTGATGTATCAGTTGCTGGCTCAGCAACGGTAAAGTGCAAAATAATCGCATTAGTTGCAAGATTTATTTCTGACAGACTAGTGCTTATATTATACCCACTCTCTAGTGTTTCAAATGTAATATATGTGTACTTACCCAGTATTAAAATAAATTAATGGTTAGGTGCAAAATAAATACTCATTTGGCCATTTTCACCATCGTTGAATAAATTTATTTAACAAGTAAAGTTGACAATATCGCATCGGTTTTAAACTATTAATGAAGAAATTAACATTGCTGTCAATAGAATGATGCGATATTGTTAACTTAAGTTGTTAAATAAATTTATTCAACGATGGTAAAACTAGCCGATTGTAAATTGAATTAACAGTTATAATTTATTGATTTATTTATAAATATTAAATAAATATAATTTCAGGAATAACAGGAATTAGTTTCTTTAATTTATTAATTTAATGAAGAATTTTAAGAAAATGGTTTTCTGCCATTTCGGTCAAACCAATTTCATCCTAAAGATAAGGGGTGACTAATAATTTTCGCCAATATTCGTCTTGTATTATCTACCACATCTTTTCCCCCTGACTTGAAGAGTGCCAACCTAAAGAAATCATACTTGTTAAAATAAATTCAATAAACAAATTTTATAAGCATTAATGCTATAAGCTGTTCACTTTTGTAAGAACAAACTAGATCTGGTTATTTTGGTGATTTTTATAGTGTATTACTGACTTATTAATAGTTAATAGTTGTATCAGATTTATTAATAATTGAAAATTTTATTACATGAAAAAACTATGATTGAACTAAACTAAAAATTAAACAATTTAATATGAAATAGTTTGTGTAAACTACGTCCTTAAATCTAACAAAACACACACAAATCACAATAAAAAACTGTATAATGCTCACAATCAATAACTATTCAAATACACATAAACTGTTCACCAACACGTCCCAACTTGAACTCACAGAATATCACTTGTACCGACCCTCGAAGGCCACGCCATTAGGGTGTTTTATGACTAAGAACGGTCAGACTTTTCAAATTATTACATTCAAAAAAAGTTATAAACATAAGCACTGGCCCGCTAGAAATAACCTTGGATTAATACAAATAAGGAATGCTTATAAAATGCTGGTAAAGTACTTCGTATAGGCAGAGTGCGAAATACAAATGTGAAGTACATTATTAATACTGGCGTTGCACTTACTTCTGGTGCCAGCAATGTACCAGCGTAAAAGCAGTTTGCCGGCGTTCGGCCGTTAGTTCAATGTTTGCTGGGTAACCTTATCAGCTATAGCAAAGCAATGTTGATTCGCCGAATGAACGATATTGGTCGAAGATTCCACGAAGTACCGTATTTTTCGGACCATAAGACGCACCTTTTTATACAGAAAAATCGACTCGGGGTGCGTCTTATGGTCCGAAGATACAGGTGCGTTGTTTCAGAAGTGTGCGATATTAGTGTGGAATCAATTCGGAGCGCATAAAACAGAATCAACCAAAAAAATATAATAGAAGTGAATACAGAATTAGTAATTTCTGGAGGCCTTACAAGTCAACGACAACCCTTGGGTCGATTATAAACCATTTAATAATGAATTTATGCGGGAAGAGTGGAACAAACGAATGATAAAGCCAAATCTCGATGTTACAGCAACGAATGAAACGGACGACAATTTCAAAAGTACCTGGGTAAAAAAATCATGGAAAGCTGTAAATGAAAAGACGATTATAAAGTCTTTTAAGAAATTCGGTATAAACAACGCATTGGATAGTATCGAAGATCACTTGGTTTTTGAAGAGATTGACTACAATAGTTCAGACGAAAATAATACGAACAATGACATTAACGAGAAGAGTAATAGTACAGAGAGTGAAGATGAACAGAATGTTGCTGGTACAAGTTATTGTAATAATAAATATTCTTTTTAAAAATTGTCTCATAAATTTGGGGTGCATCTTATCGTCCGGTACGTCTTATGGTCTGAAAAATACGGTAACTATAGTCATCCAAACAACTATTGAAATGAATTTCCCGCGTTAATTGTTAATTTCTGGTTTCTGATGGGACTTTTTTGAGAATTTTCTCGTTATGTTGACGGCATTTCCTACCTGTATGCCAAATTTCAACTCGGTACCATTACTGAAAGTGGGTTAGAAGTTCCGGACATACACACAAATTTTCAGTTTTATATATATATAGATATATATCATGTATATAAAACTGAGTGTGGGCTTATAACCATGGCAGCTGAAGCACCCCTAAATAAACTAATTAACAAAAAAAAAAAAAAATACAGATACCTTTTTTTTTATTTTTTCATTCAAATTCTGATAAATTTGTTTAAGATTCGTACGTGATATACAGAGAGAGGGCAACCAAATATATACATATATATATATATATTGATACAACCGACGTGGTCAGACCAATGATATCCAACAGGCGACCTAAGACCTACCGTTATTTAAAGGATTTCGCGTGTATATATGCCAGATATAGAATCTACCAGATATAACTCTCAGGGCACACTGAGAGGGGTAAGAAAATCTCAAAAAAAAAATTCGCTATGTTTAATAAACATTATTAGACCCAGTATATGGAACCGCTTTTTCAGTATCACCTGTATAAAATAGTGTTGTTCAATCGACATTGTCAGGCCTTGCGACGTTGCCAATTTTATCATAGTGTATAATATGATTTGTAAAGTTGAAAACATTCAAACCGACTCATTCAGTCCTACTGTTCAGGAGTATGTTTACACTCAAGAGTGCATTTTAAATAAATAATAATAATATTATATGTGAAAAAATACTTGTTGATAATTCATATACGTATTTGCAATGTAACATGTGGATCAAAATGTCCTTTCTTCGGGCGGCTATGTTTTATATAAGAAAATCTCCTTTTTTTTCGACAAATGACACGTGCATTTTGTATACTCAATTAACAAAAGAAGATCTGCGATTTATAATACATAAGCCATCTGAGACTGAAAGACTTTTTGATCATAAGTTATTAATTACATTTAATATATGCCGATTATTATTTTATACATAAAATATATTCGGGGGATCCTCCTGTGCTGTTTTTTTCACGTGTTTTTGAAAATGATTACACTTCAAATTAAATAATTTTGTTACTCAATAAAATGAAGAAATATTAGTCAATACTGTCGCATACCTGACCCGAAAAGCACAGCCACTAGGTTGTACTGCGCATTAAAATATATTTTTACAAATTGTATCTTGGTTTTAATTATATTGGCGTATTATTTACGTATTTTGTTATTAAGGACATTTATTACTGTATAAATTCAGTAAACTATTACTGTCGTGATAATAAAAGGTAATATTTACAATTATATTTCTCATATGAAAAATAAAGAGAAGTCATCATCATCATTGACGCGACAGCGCGAGATGAGTCTAGATCTCTTAATTTCAAGTTTTGTGACCACATTTTCAATCTGTGTACATGTAGGAGTAATATAGACAGGATTACGTCTATTTTTTAGCGCAAACAGAAATGCCCGTACAGCTTATAGCCGGTTGCTAAGCAGAGCCCGTAATTTGTCTAAATATTTTTTACACAAATTATTTTAACAATTTAATTATTATCTATTTGCGAGCGTTCAACGGCAAGCACAAACGATTTATTGCTGGCAGCCACAGGCTTGCTTGTGATAAGTAAAATTAAACAAGATCCTTAGAATCACCGATAAACTAAATTCTATACACCAAAAAGAAGTATGCGTGTCAGGTGGATCATAAACGAGAAAAAAATAATATTTGTAAAAGGTTTAATTAGACCTTTTTGTTATATCTCACTGTTTTTTTTTTTTTTTTGAGTGCAGTTTCGGCTCTGGCAATTCTCAAATTTACGGTGAGCCGAAACTACAGTCAGTGAACGAATCTGTGAAACGTAACAACAAGCATCATTTAACAACCTTTTATCTTCTAAGTGAAATTTACAAAGTTGTGGAAAATTTACATATATAAATAAAATTGGAGGTTAAATCTGTTCTTTTTTAGGGTTTTGTAAAACCCTTATACCGTCATTTTGTCATCTGTCTGTCTGTCTGTCTGTCTGTCTGTCTGTACGGTAAAAATTGTAGCCAAACGGCTAAACCTAGAGAGTTGAAATTTGACATGCTTATACAACTCTTTGACCCGCACATAGGAAAAATACTAAAACATATTCCCCTAAAAATATAAGCAAATATATGCTCATCGAAAAAAAAAAAAAATTTACAATTCTGTGTATGGTATCAAATGAAAGCCCTTGAAACCTGAATTAACGATCAAAATTTTATTTTTGCCAAATAAATTATTTTGACGCGATTTTTGCGAGAATTGTGCAAAATTTTGTCCCACACCCTGTAGCCCAGATGGTTTAAACTAAAAATCTGAAAAAATTCTAAGTAATGTACATTGGTGTGAACCGGAATAGCAAAACAGGAATTTTTGATCAGATTATGTTTTCGGAAAATAACGCATTTTTTGTGTTTTTAACTAAAATATGTAAAATATTTAATCCGCTATTTAACACAGTAAAGGAGTGAACGTTCGTAGATCAGTGGTAACGTTCTCGCTTCGTAAGTTGCAAACTACTGTTCAACTCCCGCCAATTTTTATTTTTTCTGTTTTTTTTTGCATTTTTATTTTGTTTAAATTATTTTGTCAAAATTCTAGTTATATTTTGGCAAATGTTGCATTTAATTTTTAAAAGCGTAAATTTAATAACCAGTGGGAAGTGTTGATATTATAATTTAATTCTATGTTTGAATGTATACGAAATCAGAGGGGCGGAGTTTATGACTTAAACAACCAATGGAAGCCGTAGGCGCAATTTTCAAAATATTAATGAACCTTGCTATATAAAAAAAAATACTGCAAATTTTTAGAAACCCAAATAATGGTATTAGGCATTCGAATTAAAATTAATAAAAAAATATTTTAACATAAAATTTGTTTTGGCTTCCCAAATAATCATCATTCACTAAATACCTGCGAAACCTTAAAACGTATGAAAATTCACACTTCACATAATTTTTTCTTGGTACCCATTTTTCGTTTCTACATGTTCCAAGTGAATGTAAGACAAAATTCACAAAAAAAATCTCTCTGTCTGTCTGATATGCTTTTTTTCTATGGGTTTATTTATCTGACATTCAAAAAACAAGAGCTATATATATTTTCTCGTAATTTAATGTCATGACAGAGTGAAACCAGGTTTCGAGCCTATGATATGGCATCTTAAAATTTGAAGTTAAGAGGCGAATGTAGCCACCTCCAAAGTCCATCGTTGCACGCGGGGTGCGGTGGCGAGAAGTCGTATTACGTCATTGGGGGAGTGACCAAAGTGGAAGTAGCTTACAGGGAGAGGGAAAAGTGCTAATATTTATAAATCAACCTGTATTTTTGGGAATCATAAAATATAGATTAAATATATTCGAATCAATTTGATTTTTTTTTTTTTTAATTTCAAGATATGAAAGAAAATATCAAAATTTTAATAAGTAAATATGTAAATAAATTTTAATAAAAAATAAAGTAAATAAATTAAATATTTTAATAAGTTTAAATTTGTATTTTGATTTATTTTTAATTTTCAATTTTACAGTGCTATACTTTTTTCAATTTCACATGACTGTTACTCAGTAAATGAATAAAAATTACACATGTTAACACTTAACCACTCTATATTGTAATTTTATCTTTAAAATAAGCTCTTGTATGTGAAAAGTGATGAATATTTATTACCAATTCTGATTTTACAGATAATTTTGTGGAAATAATAGTTTTTTTTTTTTTATCATCAAAAAATTATGTTAATAATCATAGATTCACCCCTTTAGGGGTTGATTTAATCTTTTGGTTAAACTCGATTACAGTATAACAATCCCATACGTTACCATAACAACCATGTTCTGACCATTTGGTTATAGTTAACTAAGCTTTCAGAAGCCGGCCATAATTATTTAACGCAATTTTTGGGACCATTTTTTTGTGTCAATATGAATTTGTATTCTACCACGGAAAGTCTAAAATAAAACAGGTAAATTTGACGTCACAAACTGTTTTATTCCAAAGATCTTCTGTTACCCATTTCAACCAAATTCAAAGATATGTGTAGGAAACGAAGGCGGAGCTTAAGACTCCCTCTACTATGATTAGATTAGTTTAAAACCACGCTACCAGATGGATACATCTCTGGATGCTTGTAAATGCCAGTATTTCATATAAATAGTGTTTCGGTGTGGGCCAAAAAATTGGTGCTAAATATTAATTAATTTTCATAAATAAGGGCTCATTTTAAAGATAAAAGTACAATCTATAGGATTCTAGCTATGGAATTTGCAATTGTTATTGATTTACGGAGGAACAGTGATGTGAAGTTAGACAAAGTTTAGGACATTGTAAAACTGAAAATTAAAAATAAAACCAAATTTTAACTCTTAAATCCAACAGAGCCAATCTTTATCTTCAAATTAAAAAAAAAATCAAATTGATCCGACAACATTTGGTTCAAATTCTTTGGCCCTTTCAAATGCACGTATCTGTTGAGCGTAACCCAGGTACAGTACGCTCTTAAACGTACACATAAATGTTCAATACTCAAAATGAAATGGGAACTTTTGTTTTTTACAAATTTTAATTTTTTACAATTAAGAAAAGTAATTGTTCAAACGAGTTATTTGTAATTTGAAACCTTTTGTGTTCTTCTTTGGAATTAAGAATAAATTATGGACATTGATGTCCGTATTAGAATAATTTTCTGTGAAATATATGAACAAAGTTCAAACTTATTAAAATGTACATTTATTTGGGATTCTAATAAAAATATTAAATAAATTTAACGTCTCATTTGAAGCAGTAACATTCAGCACGCTTTAAAAAATCTATAAACTATAAAAATGTAATTATTTCTAAATTGGAAAAAAAAGAAGAATTTCATGGCGCAAATACCAAAATTTTAATTTGAACAAATTTGATACAAATCGGTTATATGCATTGTTTTCAAGTATCTACGAGTCTGCCTAAACTAAATTTGAGTTTAAAGTTTTTCTGTAAGACAAATTGAAAGAAAATATTTAAGTTCTTACAATGAACTAAAATTATCATGACTGGAATGTTTATCTAGCTCATTCTATACAGTGTTGCCAGATTTAAGGCTTGACAACGTCGACTGAATTGTGCTTGTCTGACAAAGTCGGAATCGTACATTTTTTGTATAAAAAGTTATATACAAAAACTACTGGCGCGCACTCTTCACGACAAATCAGTGAACTAAATTTGTATATAAATATACGATCTACCCTCGTATTCAGACCATTTGTGAAATTTTCTCTGTCATTGCTGCTATATAATCAGGGTGCAAGAGCTCCAAAAAACATGAAAAACGTTTTCAGACCATTCCCCTGGTCTGAAAACGTCAATTTTGGTTTGACACCGTCCATTGAGTACATAGAATTGGCTTGCATAAGCGGTAAAACAAATATATATATATATATATATATATATATATATATATATATATATATATATATATATATATATATATATTTGTTTTACCGCTTATGCAAGCCAATTCTATGTACTCAATGGACGGTGTCAAACCAAAATTGACGTTTTCAGACCAGGGGAATGGTCTGAAAACGTTTTTCATGTTTTTTGGAGCTCTTGCACCCTGATTATATAGCAGCGATGACAGAGAAAATTTCACAAATGGTCTGAATACGAGGGTAGATCGTATATTTATATACAAATTTAGTTCACTGATTTGTCGTGAAGAGCGCGCGCCAGTAGTTTTTGTATATAACTTTTTATACAAAAAATGTACGATTCCAACTTTGTCAGACCAGCACAATTCAGTCGACGTTGTCAAGCCTTAAATCTGGCAACACTGTATAGAATGAGCTAGATAAACATTCCAGTCATGATAATTTTAGTTCATTGTAAGAACTTAAACATTTTCTTTCAATTTGTCTAACAGAAAAACTTTAAACTCAAATTTAGTTTTGGCAGACTCGTAGATACTTGAAAACAATGCATATAACCGATTTGTATCAAATTTGTTCAAATTAAAATTTTGGTATTTGTGCCATGAAATTCTTCTTTTTTTCCAATTTAGAAATAATTACATTTTTATAGTTTATAGATTTTTTAAAGCGTGCTGAATGTTACTGCTTCAAATGAGACGTTAAATTTATTTAATATTTTTATTAGAATCCCAAATAAATGTACATTTTAATAAGTTTGAACTTTGTTCATATATTTCACAGAAAATTATTCTAATACGGACATCAATGTCCATAATTTATTCTTAATTCCAAAGAAGAACACAAAAGCTTTCAAATTACAAATAACTCGTTTGAACAATTACTTTTCTTAATTGTAAAAAATAAAAATAATTGTAAAAAACCAAAGTTCCCATTTCATTTTGAGTATTGAACATTTATGTGTACGTTTAAGAGCGTACTGTACCTGGGTTACGCTCAACGGATACGTGCATTTGAAAGGGCCAAAGAATTTGAACCAAATGTTGTCGGATCAATTTGATTTTTTTTTAATTTGAAGATAAAGATTGGCTCCGTTGGATTTAAAAGTTATAATTTGCTTTTATTTTTAATTTTCAGTTTTACAATGTCCTAAACTTTGTCTAAATTCACATCACTCTTCCTCCGCAAATCAATAACAATTGCAAATTCCATAGCTAGAATCCTATAGATTGTACTTTTATCTTTAAAATGAGCCCTTATTTATGAAAATTAATTAATATTTAGTACCAATTCTTTGGCCCACACCGGAACACTATTTATATGAAATACTGGCATTTACAAGCATCGAGAGATGTATCCATCTGGTAGCGTGGTTTTAAACTAATCTAATCATAGTAGAGGGAGTCTTAATTTCCGCCTTCGTTTCCTACACATATCTTTGAATTCGGTTGAAATGGGTAACAGAAGATCTTTGGAATAAAACAGTTTGTGACGTCAAATTTACCTGTTTTATTTTAGACTTTCCGTGGTAGAATACAAATTCACATTGACACAAAAAAATGGTCCCAAAAATTAAGTTAAATAATTATGGCCGGCTTCTGAAAGCTTAGTTAACTATAACCAAATGGTCAGAACATGGTTGTTATGGTAACGTATGGGATTGTTATACTGTAATCGAGTTTAACGAAAAGGTTAAATCAACCCCTAAAGGGGTGAATCTATGATTATTAACATAATTTTTTGATGATAAAAAAAAACTATTATTTCTACAAAATTATCTGTAAAATCAGAATTGGTAATAAATATTAATCACTTTTCACATACAAGAGCTTATTTTAAAGACAAAATTACAATATAGAGTGGTTAAGTGTTAACATTTGTAATTTTTATTCATTTACTGAGTAACAGTCATGTGAAATTGAAAAAAGTATAGCACTGTAAAATTGAAAATTAAAAATAAATCAAAATACAAATTTAAACTTATTAAAATATTTAATTTATTTACTTTATTTTTTATTAAAATTTATTTACTTATTTACTTATTAAAATTTTGATATTTTCTTTCATATCTTGAAATTAAAAAAAAAAAATCAAATTGATTCGAATATATTTAATCTATATTTTATGATTCCCAAAAATACAGGTTGATTTATAAATATTAGCACTTTTCCCTCTCCCTGTAAGCTACTTCCACTTCGGTCACTCCCCCAATGACGTAATACGACTTCTCGCCACCGCACCCCGCGTGCAACGATGGACTTTGGAGGTGGCTACATTCGCCTCTTAACTTCAAATTTTAAGATGCCATATCATAGGCTCGAAACCTGGTTTCACTCTGTCATGACATTAAATTACGAGAAAATATATATAGCTCTTGTTTTTTGAATGTCAGATAAATAAACCCATAGAAAAAAAGCATATCAGACAGACAGAGAGATTTTTTTTGTGAATTTTGTCTTACATTCACATGGAACATGTAGAAACGAAAAATGGGTACCAAGAAAAAATTATGTGAAGTGTGAATTTTCACACGTTTCAGGGTTCGCAGGTATTTAGTGAATGATGATTATTTGGGAAGCCAAAACAAATTTTATGTTAAAATATTTTTTTATTAATTTTAATTCGAATGCCCAATACCATTATTTGGGTTTCTCTACAATTTGCAGTATTTTTTTTTATATAGCAAGGTTCATTAATATTTTGAAAATTGCGCCTACGGCTTCCATTGGTTGTTTAAGTCATAAACTCCGCCCCTCTGATTTCGTATACATTCAAACATAGAATTAAATTATAATATCAACACTTCCCACTGGTTATTAAATTTACGCTTTTAAAAATTAAATGCAACATTTGCCAAAATATAACTAGAATTTTGACAAAATAATTTAAACAAAATAAAAATGCAAGAAAAAAACAGAAAAAATAAAAATTGACGGGAGTTGAACAGTAGTTTGCAACTTACGAAGCGAGAACGTTACCACTGATCTACGAACGTTCACTCCTTTACTGTGTTAAATAGCGGATTAAATATTTTACATATTTTAGTTAAAAACACAAAAAATGCGTTATTTTCCGAAAACATAATCTGATCAAAAATTCCTGTTTTACTATTCCGGTTCACACCAATGTACATTACTTAGAATTTTTTCAGAGTTTTAGTTTAAACCATCTGGGCTACAGGGTGTGGGACAAAATTTTGCACAATTCTCGCAAATCGCGTCAAAATAATTTATTTTGCAAAAATAAAATTTTATACATATACAGAATTGTAATTTATTTATTTTTTTTCGATGAGCATATATTTGCTTATATTTTTAGGGGAATATGTTTTTAGATGTTTTAGTATTTTTCCTATGTGCGGGTCAAAGAGTTGTATAAGCATGTCAAATTTCAACTCTCTAGGTTTAGCCGTTTGGCTACAATTTTTACCGAACAGACAGACAGACAGACAGATAGACGACAAAATGACGGTATAAGGGTTTTACAAAACCCTAAAAAAGAACAGATTTAACCTCCAATTTTATTTATATATGTAAATTTTCCACAATTTTGTAAATTTCACTTAGAAGATAAAAGGTTGTTAAATGATGCTTATTGTTACGTTTCACAGATTAGTTCACTGACTGTAGTTTCGGCTCACCGTAAATTTGAGAATTGCCAGAGCCGAAACTGCACTCAAAAAAAAAAAAAAAAATAGTGAGATATAACAAAAAGGTCTAATTAAACAACCTTTTACAAATATTATTTTTTTCTCGTTTATGATCCACCTGACACGCATACTTCTTTTTGGTGTATAGAATTTCGTTTATCGGTGATTCTAAGGATCTTGCTTAATTTTACTTATCACAAGCAAGCCTGTGGCTGCCAGCAATAAATCGTTTGTGCTTTCCGTTGACCGCGTAGATAATAATTAAATTGTTAAAATAATTTGTTTAAAAAATATTTAGACAAATTACGGGCTCTGCTTAGCAACCGGCTATAAGCTGTACGGGCATTTCTGTGTGCGCTAAAAAATAGACGTAATCCTGTCTATATTACTCCTACATGTACACAGATTGAAAATGTGGTCACAAAACTTGAAATCAAGAGATCTAGACTCATCTCGCGCTGTCGCGTCAATGATGATGATGACTTCTCTTTATTTTTCATATGAGAAATATAATTGTAAATATTACCTTTTATTATCACGACAGTAATAGTTTACTGAATTTATACAGTAATAAATGTCCTTAATAACAAAATACGTAAATAATACGACAATATAATTAAAACCAAGATACAATTTGTAAAAATATATTTTAATGCGCAGTACAACCTAGTTGCTGTGCTTTTCGGGTCAGGTATGCGACAGTATTGACTAATATTTCTTCATTTTATTGAGTAACAAAATTATTTAATTTGAAGTGTAATAATTTTCAAAAACGCGTGAAAAAAACAGCACAGGAGGATCCCCCGAATATATTTTATGTATAAAATAATAATCGGCATATATTAAATGTAATTACTAACTTATGATCAAAAAGTCTTTCAGTCTCAGATGGCTTATGTATTATAAATCGCAGATCTTCTTTTGTTAATTGAGTATTCATAATGCACGTGTCATTTGTCGAAAAAAAAGGAGATTTTCTTATATAAAACATAGCCACCTGAAGAAAGGACATTTTGATCCACATGTTACATTGCAAATACGTATATGAATTATCAACAAGTGTTTTTTCACATATAATATTATTATTATTTATTTAAAATGCACTCTTGAGTGTAAACATACTCCTGAACAGTAGGACTGAATGAGTCGGTTTGAATGTTTTCAACTTTACAAATCATATTATACACTATGATAAAATTGGCAACGTCGCAAGGCCTGACAATGTCGATTGAACAACACTATTTTATACAGGTGATACTGAAAAAGCGGTTCCATATACTGGGTCTAATAATGTTTATTAAACATAGCGATTTTTTTTTTTTGAGATTTTCTTACCCCTCTCAGTGTGCCCTGAGAGTTATAACTGGTAGATTCTATATCTGGCATATATACACGCGAAATCCTTTAAATAACGGTAGGTCTTAGGTCGCCTGTTGGATATCATTGGTCTGACCACGTCGGTTGTATCAATATATATATATATATATATATATATATATATATATATATATATATATATATATATATATATATATTTGGATTGTTGTTCTTGACGAAAAATGTAGGAGGAAATAAAAATTCTTGAATACTCGTCAAAAGTTTATTATAAAATATTAAGAGACGTTTCGACTGGTAAATCCAGTCATCCTCAGTCTAGAGTACGTTGTCAATATTTAAAAAAAAAGTATATTCTTATAAAAAAATATATGGAAATGAAAATGAAAAAACCATCCCAAACACATACAGAGTAGACAGGCAGTGTAGAACAGGACGGCTCGAGATTGTCTGGTATATATATATATATATATATATATATATATATATATATATATATATAGTTATTAAATAAAATTCTTATGTTATACTCGTCATATATTTATTAAAAAATGTTCATCGAGACGTTTCGATTGGTAATCCAATCATCCTCAGTCTATAAATAAGGATACACATTGAAATATAACAAAATCGAAATTATTAGTCTTGTATGAAAGAATATTTGTGATGAAGAAATGTAAAAGTAAAAGAAATAACTAGAAAACTAACAATGAAACCAAAATATGAAAAACAAAACCAAGATGGCGCGAACTCCATTTTGTATTACGTACGGTTAATAATATATGTGCTAAACACGTAAACTGAAAATATGACATGAAAATATGACAAACAATATTCTATTCTATTCTATATATATATATATATATATATATATATATATATATATATATATATATATATATTTGTTGAATGTAGTTCTTGACGAAAATCGTATAAGGAGAAATAAAAATTCTTATTTACTCGTCAAAATTTATTAATTAAAATATACTAAGAGACGTTTCGACTGTGAAATCCAGTCATCTTCAGTCTATAAATAAAATACAAGGTTTTACAATTTTTATAAAAACAGTCATAAAAATAAAATGAAACATTAAATGTGAAAATATATAAAAAATCAAGTTAAAAAATATAAAAAAGAACATACTAAGTAAACAAAGAAGAATTTGAAACAATAATTATAAACAATAAATAGATAACAACTTGAAATTATAAAAAAATTTAAAAAATTTTTTTTTTATGTAAAACCTTGTATTTTATTTATAGACTGAAGATGACTGGATTTCACAGTCGAAACGTCTCTTAGTATATTTTAATTAATAAATTTTGACGAGTAAATAAGAATTTTTATTTCTCCTTATATATATATATATATATATATATATATATATATATATATATTTGAAAATTGTTTCATAATTTTCCGCTTTTATTGCCCTACCTAATATTATCATAATACAATAAAATATATGCGTTATTGAATATATTATTTATCTTTTCATTTATAGTTTTGAAGACACTGCAAAGAGAGCGTTGTGTTAATGGTATGTTTTATGATATTCTTCTTATGAGTTATATTTTAATATTTTGAAGGTAATTTTTTTTTTCATGTATATAATTAATTAAATTGAAAGTTATTTTTAAATTTTAATCAAAATCCTTCTTAAAGAACAATAAAATGTAATATTTCGTAACGCGACTATGTACTTTTGGTTTTTCTAAATTTTTATGCGGGTACAAAATTTTAGGGCGGTACAAAAATTTGCACCCGGGGGGGGGGTCTACTTTTCAGTTCTTGCATCATACATAGCCTTGGGCACAGTTCTCAGTCTCAATCTGCAAAAATATTTATAGTTTTGCAGATTCTTCTTTTACCATTAATTTGAATAGGATTACATATTCGGCGTAATATTTTGTTTTCAAAAAGTGTGAGGTGTGTCGATCTGCTTTGTTAAGGCAAAATGAGTATCTGAAAGACTGGCTACTTTTTAAATCCATGTCCTTAAAGTCTAAGTGACCTCTTGGTTGATAACCGATAACGATACTAGGCGGGGCGAGAGGAGACTAGACTGGCCAGACAGACTAGGTTTATCTCGCTTAAAATTTCAACTGAGATTATCTGCTCGCTTGGTGTAACGGTCAGCGGGCGAGATTGTCGCCAGTTCGATTCTCAGTGCGATCATCGACATATTTTAAGGAGAGTATAATTTTACCCCACAGGGTTGAACTCCGCGAGAGTTGCAGATGATGTTTTTTGTTAAATACTAATCGTTAGTTTTCATAGAAGTAGTTTGCAAATAATCTTTAAATACTTATATTTAAATTAAATGCACTTATTTGTTACACAGAACGTTTCCATGGTTTTCAGTGCACATACTCCTATAAATAAAGGCGCGTAGCTGACATGTAAGGCGCTTTTGTGCCTAAAGTTTTAGCCCCCCTTTTTTTAGGGTTTTGTAGGTATGACCAAAAAACCCTTATACCGTCATTTTGTCGTCTGTCTGTCTGTCTGTGTGTCTGTTCGGTAAAAATTGTAGCCAAACGGCTAAACCTAGAGAGTTGAAATTTGGCATGCTTATACAACTCTTTGACCCGCACATAGGAAAAATACTAAAACATCTAAAAAACATGTCCCCCTAAAAATATAAACAAATATGTGCTCATCGAAAAAAAAAATATTTTTTTTTAATTCTGAGTAGGGTATTAAATGAAAGCCCTTGGTACGTGGATTAACGATCAAATTTTTATTTTTCCAAAATAAATTATTTTGAAGCGATTTTTGCCAATATTGTGCAAAAAAAATTTTGTCCCACACCCTGTAGCCCAGATGGTTTAAACTAAAAATCTGAAAAAATTCTAAGTAATGTACATTGGTGTGAACCGGAATAGTTCAACAGGAATTTTTGATCAGATTATGTTGTTGGAAAAAAAAGCATTTTTTGTGTTTTCTTGCTAATAATGTTGACAACTTATAGTTATATAATACGCTAAATAGTAACGTGTTTCTTGGTGTAGAGGCTAAGATACTTGCGTTCTGTCCAAGAATTCATAACCGAACTCATGTTCGAGTCCTACGTGAGGAGACAATATTATTTTTTATTTTTTTTTTGCATTTTTATATTGTTTAAATTATTTTTTCAAAATTTTAATTATATTTTGGCAATTGTTGCATTTAATTTTTAATAGCGTAAATTTAATAACCAGTGGAAATTGTTGAAATTATAATTTAATTATATATTTGAATGTACACGAAATCAAAGGGGAGGAGCTATGACTAAAAACAACCAATGGAAGCCATAGGCGCAATTTTCAAAATCTTAATGAACCTTGATATATAAAAAAAAAATACTGCACATCTTTAAAAACTTAAATAATGGTAATAGGCATTCGAATTAAAATTCATAAAAAAATATTTTGTCATAAAATTTGTTTTGGCATCCCAAATAATCATCATTCACTTACTAAATACCTGCAAAACCCTAAAATGTGTGAAAATTCACACTTCACATCAATTTTTTTTAGTAACAGTACAATTAGACAGGTAATCAATATAAAAGACATCTTTTGTTCCATTATATTTATTATTACTACTATTAAAATAACATTTAGAATTATAAATTCTATAAAATCGCATTTGGTAGTAGTAAATTTTAAGTGCTATATTTTTGTTTTTAATTGTAACAAATTAAAAACTAGACGAGTACTGTAATAAATTTATTTATCTACGACCATTAAATAATAAATGCATTATGTGATCAATTGTAAATACATAATGCTGTTAATATTGTTATATAAAATTATTGGCGCTCAGCAATGATGGCGCTTCACACAGCCAATCTTTATAACTAGAATATTATTTATTAAGTTAGAATAAATAAAACAATAAATATTATTATTTTAAACATTGTTGTGTAATACAATCGGTTGATGGTTCGGTAACCATCTTGATGACGTGGGTTCTGAAGTTAAATAATTGACTCTCAGAATTTCTGTGTTTTAAAATTAAATTAATTGATTTTTTATTGATAAAACTATATAGTTGTAGATAAAATATTGTATTTCACTCACATATAATGGCTATATTTCCCTCGGTTGATTATAACCCTCGCTTTCGGCTCGGGTGAGAAACTTGATCCTCGTGAAATGTAATCCCCATTATATGCTTGTTAAATAAAATACTATTATTTTATTGATTACAAAAAATAACTTTCCTAGCTTTTAAGCTTGTAAATTTTTAGGGTTTTGTAGGTATAACCACCAAAAAACCCTCATAACGTCACTCATGTATTTGTCTGTCTGTCCGGTAAAAATTGTAGCCAAACGGCTGAACATAAATTTGGTTGAAATTAGTTGAAATTTGGTATGCTTTACAACTCTTTGACCCATATATAGGAAAAGTACTGAGAGAAAAAAATAACTGTCTTAGCTTTTAAGCTTGTAAATTTTTTAATGATGATTCCACTTTGGATGTGTGCGCGCCGATAACTATTTCTAATGTACTCTTTAAGTTTTGAATTCACAGTGAACATAAGTTTAAATGTACCATAATAATAATAATAATAATAATAATAATAATGTTTATTGACTAAATACTATTACATGGTAACGTTACTAGTCATTAGGGCTTACAATACCGAACTAAAATCTGAATACCGGTATTTGATATTTGAAATTTGAAATATCGGGATACCGGTATTAAACCGGTATTATTAATAAAAAATTTACTAGTTATATTTTTACTTACCTCAGTTGTTATATTGACTTGTTAACAAATAATATATGAAATACAATAAATATTGTTCTGAAATGAGTAGATATTATTTATTTTATTACAAAGAGAGTAGGAGTAGATAGATACAAAAAAACGTGCAAGTAAAAAAAAGTACATATTAAATTCTATGTTACATTTTACATATAATAGGCTCGTATGGCATTATATAATTAAAGAAGCAAAAAATATAATTAAATTGAAAGTATTTATGAAATAATATTAATAACTTGCGTTTTGTTTATTAAAGTATGCTCTTAAAAAACATAAACAATCAATCGTTTCATCATCAAGCGAGGACCGAATTTTCGTACAAATATAACCAGCCGCCGAAAAAGCTCTTTCTGATTCTACACTTGTCGGCACTATTGTCATTAAGAAATCATACACATTTTGTAAATACGTTCCTTTTGTTCCTGTTTTTTCAAAAAAAGTAATTTCATTTTTTATTTTTTGTTCCAGACCTGGAATTTTTTTAAATGCAGGCACGGGTGAAATATTTAGTGTTTCGTCTATTGCTGCCTGTATTTTCTTTAATGCGTTTACGTTTACCTTGTCAGATTCTAATACTGTTTCATTACTAATTTGGGAAGATATTGGAAGGGATGTTTCTTGCACAACTTCCATATCTTCTGTATCTTCTAGATTTTCATGTGTGAGCCGTTTAGTTAAGCTTACAATTTTTTTAATGATTGTAATTTTGGATATGCGTTTAAATACTTCTCCAACATCTTGTGAGCCCTTTTGCAGATACTGAAGTATTTGTGATAATTCAGTTCGTCGCAGTAAAATTCGAGATTTTAATGCTTCCAATAATTCTAATGCAATTGTAGATTTTTGCTGGGCAAGAGTATCTAACATAAATGTTAAAGAAGCGTCAGCCGTCAAAAGATTTGCATCTTTTCGGCATAATGCATCTACTGTTAATTTTACAGGAGTAAGAGCAGCAATAATTGAAGATAATAAATTAAATTCTTCGTCAGAAAAATGAATATCGGAACTAATGTCAATAAGCGCTTTTTGAATACAAAATTTAATTTCTTCAAATTTTTCTAACATAAATAACATACTCAGAGATAAGCATATGCTTATCTCTGAGTTCAATAACCGGACAATATGATGTATTCTCTATTAATTTTAAAATTGTTATTTTATATCGTGACTATTAACTAACCTCTGATGAAGATTTAAATTAAATCGAAACGTTAGCGAAGTTAATAAATTTGTTTTTATTTTCTGACTGGTCCGAATCCCGTTACCTTCAACTATAATTACTAACTTACGGACGTAACTCATCTAATCAAGATTAGATTTATATTGTGCATAAATTCAATTTTTATCAACTAATTTAATACCAAAATACCGGTATTTTTACATAAATACCGGTTTTTAATAACGGACAAAAATCGTCCGGGATTCCGGTATTCGGGATCCCGGAATCCCGGTATTGTAAGCCCTACTAGTCATTTACATAAAAATATAAGTTATTTAAAACTAAAGTTCTCGAACTCATCAAAGCTATACATAGGATTTACAGTCAGAATAGCTTTGATTTTTTCGTGGAAATTTTTGGGTGGTAGTTCTTTAATTTCCGCAGGTATCAGGTTAAAAAATTTAATTGAAAAATAATTGATGGAGTTCCTCGATTTGTTACGGCGTAAGAAGTTACTACGAATATTGTTTTTTAACCGAGTATTATGGTAGTGGGTTTTACTGCAAGTTGGGAAATTTTTTAGATTTTGGGGAATATGGAGTACGCAGTAAAAGATGAAAAGGGAAGGTAGGGACATTATATTGAGTTTTACAAAAAGATCACGACAGTCGGCTTGAAAAGTAACAGAAGCAATAATTCTTACAACCTTACGCTGTAGGGCAAAGATTCTTTTGGCTGCTGGTGAATGTCCCCAGATTAATAAACCATAGCTTAACTGGGAGTTCAAAAGGGAATAGTAAGCTTTTAGAACCACATCTAACCATGCGAAACAGTCCAGTTAACTACAACACTGTGAAATATTTTTATGTTTCTGACAATATTTTTATCTCATCGCGCCCCTCTTGTACGGCGCCTTTGTGCGGAGCACAACTTGTATACCTCCTTACAGTTAAAACCGAGAAAATTAAAAACCTATCAGATCTTAATTTGTATTTCTAAATGGGTTCCCAATAATACATTCGTGTTTATGATCGGACTCAATACTTAGTGTGACATTGTATTTTGCGTTAGTTTTATTAGCTCTAGAATTTAGGTACCATAATCACCATCTATTGCACATTTACTACCGAAAGCTATCAACTGTAGAATATCAAAATCAAATGACATGTTCAATAAATATTGACAGTTATGTGCTAGTTATTTGATGCACCTTGTCGCGTAAACATGATCAAAGGGATACTATTATATTGCACATTTCAGAAGTTTCACTTTTACACTGATGATATTGTACTGCAAATATACAAATATCATAACATAACACGCTAGAATTATTAAGAATAAGAAAATCAGGTAGCTCGTGAAATACAAAAGTAACACTATCATTTTATGTAGATATTTACCTATCATTTGAAAATAAGTTGTAAAAGGTAGGTTAGTTAGAACTAGATAGAACTTAGATATTTAAATTTAAGTATCTTGTATCTGTATTTCAGATACTTTGATCGTTACTTTATTTTTATACCGTGATACCGATCAGATATAATATTATAAATTATCTTTTTAAATATTCTATTTTTACTATAAACAAAATTCAGAAAACAACTGAATTCTGACATTTACAAATTAAATTTATATGGAATGTAAAAAAAAATATATTCTCACTCGTTTTTCGTAGCTTTTGAACGGCCGTAAAAATAGTAGGTATTTAGGTACCACAATAGTAGGTACAACACTTAAGGAAAATGGGTCATTATTAATGACAACTAAGTTTTTGAATAACTAGTGTAGCTATTTTGATGAGCAATTTACTAAAAACATATGAAAAATTATATCCTCACAAGTGGTTTGGGAGTGGACCATGGTTTTGTGAGGCCTTGGACAAGACAAATAAAGGCCCTTCAAAAGTATCCAGTGATTGAAAATACACTTTGATAATTTTTTTGAGGCATTTCTTCATTTGAGACCGGGCTCTAGTCCGCCTCACCCAAGGGCCGGCGATGCTAGTGTGGATATTAGTCCATTTCCTAATGGAAATCAATAAGTAGGTGTGTTTCCTAAAGAACGTAAAATTGAATAAATTATTAAACGTTCATATAAATTTAATTTGTAAGCGTGCGAACGTCAACTCAAATTTTGTTTATAAATTAAATTTGTATGGAATGAGGAAAAAAATCACATATTTCTTATCAGTAATTTTTTATTATTGATCCAAAATGATCGTAACATTACACGAATTCCACTTCAATTAGGGCTAAAATTTGATTGAAAGGAACATCCTCTTAACAAGAACATAGTTGCGTATCTATAAGACTAACATTAGTCTTGTAGATACGCAGCTCATACGTCAGCACATATGGCTAACATAATTAATACGTTATTTAGTACAAATTTATTCCGTGGAATACTGTTTTACCTTGAATTTAGTGGACTTTTTGTGACGTCACGGTCATTTTTGAACAGCCTTCTAGCTGTATCTATGTACAAGGTCGTCTAGCTGTATCTAGATCAAATATTTTTGGCATGTATCTGTATCGATATTTTTTATAATTCTGTATCTGTATCTGCATCTAGATACAATTTTTCTAGTGTTACCCTTGTACGTATATTAATAACAACATTTTTATAGAAATATCGATGTTTTTAAACGATATTTTCTCAATAAGGATCCGATGTTACCATTAATGTCAATGTCTTGTGAACCGAAAACCAGCACTAGTTGATATAGTTTGGTTGCTATATGTACCCTAAATTATTTGTCATGTAATTAAATTTCTCTTGTTTTATTTGCGCGGACTGGGACTATAATTAATTTCTCCTCTAAGAAAATTTAAATTTTATTGACATTTTTCACGGGTTACTTACCAAGAAATTTAATTTTGAAAGACAAGATTTGTGACGCGTTGAGAAAGTTCAAAAGAATTACTAGAATTTAAAGAAGGGTTGCTTTCGAGATAGCTGTATTCAAAATATTCAACTTAATAAAATTTTTATCTTTATGAATTTGTCTCCGTACTTTTTTTTATATATTTGATTTTTCATATATTCACACATTCGTTGTATTCTTTATTGGAGAGGTAAAAATAACATTACATTTCATTCAGTTACAGACATAAAAAACTGAAATAAAAATCTGCGTTTTACTTATTTGCTAGCATGTGCTTCGTAAACTGAGTTACCAGAACAATAAAACGCAAGTTTAAAAGGCCAATATACCATTTCATTTTGTAATTTTACGACATACGCCATTTTATTTTATCTTCGATTTCCGGTTTCGTTTAACAAATAAAGGCGTAGAAATTTCAAAAATCCTCGCGATTTTTTATCAGAAATTGTATTTTTCGACGTTATTTACATTCTAATCGTTGCTCTAGTTGTTATTTCTTGTTTAAAAGTGCTGTTAAAAAGTGTTCTAAATAGAAATTTCGATTGTTCTAAATAGAAAATCTTTTTCTGTCCCGGAGTATTCATTGTTCACGTGCCTACATATTGCACATTAGGCATCGAACCCAAAGCTCGCCCCTTTGATCTTGTAAAAAACAACCGTGACAAGACATGCAAGCTGCATCATCATCATCCGGACTTTTTTGCCCTACCTCATCAACGTCCATGTCGTCGTTCTTGCCCATTCTTATAACAACAACTTACCTTAATAAAAGAATCAAAATTAAGCAAACACATTTACTGTTATTCGTTTCTAACGGAACAAGAACTTAACTGCACTAAATTTGTAAAATTGTTGAACGAAAGATAAGTGTGTTTTAAGCTGTTGTCGAAAAATGGTGTTAGTTATATTAGTAGATTTTCTTTAGGGGCCCATATTAAATGTAGGGCCCATATTAGGACCTTCTCCTCTACTTATTATTTTATAAAAAGATAAATCAATAAATTAATAAATAAATAAACAAGATTTATTTTTAAGAAAATCTAACTGTCTTAAGTAAAATTTATGCCGCGTTTACATTGGTAGAGTAAAAGAGCTAGTAACTAGCGCAAATACTATACTTTACTCTACTATCTTATTTTCGGGATAGTAGGTGTTCGTACACAATTGGCATACTATCTTATTTTCTGGATAGTAAGTGTCAAAACACATTTGACATATTCACTGTGATTTTGTTGTGCAATTATCTTTTTGCAAAAAATAGTTTATGAATATGAATATACATCGTCGCCGGCGTGATGCCATAACAAATTTTCCAAATTTTTCCATAATAGTTTTAGGTCATTACGGGCCAAACATTATTTTTTTATAGACAAAATAAGATATGAGAATTCCAAAAATTTAAACCTCAAGTCTCTATCTCTTACCTTTTTTGAGATAAGATTTTTTTAAATTCCATTAAAATCAAAATTTTCCCTAATAGTTTTAGGTCATTACGGATCAAACATTATATTTTTCTAGACAAAACAAGGTGTGAGAATTCCAAAAATTCAAACCTCAAGTCTCTATTTCTTACCTTTTATGATATGAATTTTTTAAAATTCCAAAAAAAAAAAAAAAAACTAAATTTTCCCTAATAGTTTTAGGTCATAACGGACCAAACATTATTTTTTTCTAGACAAAACAAGGTGTGAGAATTCCAAAAATTCAAACCTCAAGTCTCTATCTCTTACCTTTTTTGAGATAAGATTTTTTTAAATTCCATTAAAATCAAAATTTTCCCTAATAGTTTTAGGTCATTACGGACCAAACATTAATTTTTTCTAGGCAAAACAGGGTGTGAGAATTCCAAAAATTCAAACCTCAAGTCTATATTTCTTACCTTTTTTGAGATATGAATTTTTAAAATTACAAAAAAATCAAAATTTTCAATAGTTTTAGGTCATTACGGACCAAACATTAATTTTTTATAGACAAAACAAGGTGTAAGAATTCCAAAAATTCAAACCTCAAGTCCCTACCTCTTACCATTTTTGAGATATGAATTTTTGAAATTTACAAAATAAAATCAACATTTTACAAATTAGTTTTAGGTCATTACGGACCAAATATTACAGAAAAAACATCGTAAAACTAAATTTTTTAAACATTTAAACCTTAGGTCTCTATTTCTTACCATTTTTGAGATATAGTTTTTGATTTAATACCCAAATTTCCAAAAATAACTACACTTTCACGAGACCCAATACATTAAATGTTAAAATACGTACAAAAAATAACTTGGAATTTATAAGAAAGACATTTTAATGTTATCTCGATGTTTTGTTAACCACAAATGAATTAGTATGGGATTAAAAAAATAATTAATCCTCTTAAATAAGTTGATAAGGAAATTTTATTTTTATATCATTAGCAGGAATTACGTAAACATTTATGCGACGAAACATGTTTATCTGAAAAATATATAAACTGTGAATTTTCATAGTTTACAGGATTTCGTAGGCAGGGCTGATATTAAAAATATTTGAGAAGATAACATTCAAAATATGATTTATCACAGTAATACAGTTTTGAAATTATTGTAGAAAACATTACAAACCAATTTGCAACAAGTTTGGAACCTTATTTTACGACCTACTTATTTTTAAGGTCCCAAGCAATTAATTCAAATATGTTATTAAAATTTTAAAGCACTAAATTACAAAAAATCGATATTTAAATTTGACAAAAATCACGTTTTGCATGAACTAATTGGACAAATAATAGTTTAAATTGACAAAATAAGGATTAAATTTGATTTGAATGTTTATTATAATGTTTATATGTTTATGTTTGTAAATATGGATCTTACTAGCATTAGCTAAATAAATAAACTATTATTATTATTATTATTATTATTATTATTATTATTATTATTATTATTATTAACAAACATAGGTTTACATTATTTTATTTATTATTTTTTTAATATTATTATGTATTTATCATTTTTTTAAGTATGGAAATGCCAACTTTAATTTTCCAAACAATCATATCTCAAAAACGGTAAGAGATAGAGACCTGCGGTTTAAATTTTTGAAATCCTCAGACTTTAAATAGTTTAGAAAAAAATTGAAGATTTAGTGGCTAGCACACAACTTTATTAATAGGCCATCAAATAAAATTGTCGAAAAGTACCAAAAATTGAAAATTAAAAAATTGATGTGAAGTGTGAATTTTCACACATTTCAGGGTTTCGCAGGTTTTAGTAAGTAAATGATGATTATTTGGGATGCCAAAATAAATTTTATGTTAAAATATTTTATTAATTTTAATTCGAATGGCTAATACCAGTATTTAGGTTTCTAAATATGTGCAGTATTTTTTCTTTTTTTTTATATAGCAAGGTTCATTAAGATTTTGAAAATTGCATAACCTCGCCCAGCCTGTCTCAATTTTTTATACTTACATGTAACGTTTCCATGGTCATGATAAATAATATCTCTGTTAGAAAATATTAGGCCAAGTTATATCTACTCTGCTGCTAGAATGTATTTTATACAAGTACTTTATGATGGCGGTCGGTATGTGGTGGCCACAGCTGATTTTTTATTAATGGGCTGGTAACATTTTTTCCACACAAAAATTTTAGGGCCAGTCCGCCCCTGGCCACAGGAAATAGTTATCGTAGTCTACAACATTTTTTTCGTGCATCAAAGGCAGCTATTTCACAGATGATTTCAGAAATCATCAATTAATAAATCAATGTTACGCAAATTATGTAAATAATTTATAACTTACCTGATATGGTTTTTTTTTCTATTTGTTATGATAGGTTACCGCTTGCCGCCAATTTAAAATAAATCAATTTTGCATAGTGGGGGAAAAGATAGTAGCTAGTAAATACGTCGACGAGCTAGCTGCTATCCCAACCCAACTACTAGAAGCTAGTACTCTACTAGTCACATTGTCAACTGTGTACACAGGTATAGAAACTAGTTTCTAGTTACTTGCGCTAGTTACTAGCTCTTTTACTATACCAATGTAAACCCGGCATTAAGTTTGCTCAATATTTTTGTAGTGTCAAAGGTTATGTGAGTAGTTGTAGAGTTCCAAAGTTATTCAAAGACATACCTGACTGTTTTATCGGCCTAGGCTGAGTTTTTTTTTTTTTTTTTTTGAACCACACTTTATAATTAACGTTATTCGTAGCTCTGTGCCAATATATGTCTTTCAACATCCTTTATTTATATTTCCGGGGTAGTTTAGTTCCTTATTGAATTGTTTTGATAAGCATAACCCTGTTACGAAATATAGCCTGTGTATTTCGTAAATACATTCTGCTTATTAAGACGCTGACAGATAGTTTTTGTTAGTGATGCAATCCCTGACCTATGGTAGCCACCTTCGTAACAATATAATAATTTTTTATTACGCTTTGCATAATGACATAAAGCAGTCTTTCATACTGGTATAGTCGTGAAGATCTTTAAAGGAAGATAAGTTTATTTCATTGAAAAAGAAATTCTCTCTATTCAGTAGGTGAAGTAACGAGAGAATGTCCTTTTCACAAGTATTACCCTTTGTAATAAACAATAAGAAATATGAGCAAGGAAATATTTGCGAGTACGCAATAAATATTTCATTACGATTATAAATGTCTTTGCAATAAGTTACTGTTGCATAACGTTATGCGAATAAAAAAAATCTGGAATAAAGCCCCCTGTAGACGAATATTACATTATAAACAGAAAATTTAATTTAGCCCGCGAACAATGTTAGAAGACGTAAAAGTTAAAAGAAACGCATCTCTTTGAAATAATAAAGTTAACAATGCTACTTTTGATAGAAATTTAGAGGTAAAAATTCAATTTAAGTTCTTTTTTTCCCGTCTCTAATATAAAATTATATTTCTCGGTTCGCTAAGTGTAAAATCAAGACGGTACATGGTTTTTAAGTTAAAATTATTATCTTTTATTTTATATTCTTTGATACGAATGGATTGATATGAACAAACAGATAAAAATTATTTTAGTCTTCGACGTTTTTTAATATACACATGAACAGTATTAAAATGGAAGAGTAGAGACTGGAAAATAATTGAAATAAAAATGAATTCTGACAACCGTACAAGAGTATTTGCGGAATTAAATAAAAAGAAGTATTAAGTATGGTAGAATTGGTGTATGTCAACTGTAGATAAATTGGTGACAGCAGAGTGTCACTCTATCAGAGCATGAGATTATTTGGACATAAAAATTTGTAATATTGAAATTTAATTGAAGAAAAAAATATTAAAAACATAAATTATCGTACTAAGTACTCCGTGACAATTCTCGCAACGTGTGGAGGAGCGTTATCTTGCATGTATATGAAATCTTGACCTAGAAATGTAGCAAATGGTACAATATACTCGGCTAAATATTTCTGAATATACCGGGAAGCCGTCATAGTCCCATTTACGACCAAAACTAGTTCCGTCAGCATCTTGAGAAATGCCAGCCCACACCATTACACTACCACCGCCAAATGGCTGTTTGGGAGAAACACAGCAGGCTGTGAATCGTTCCTTTGGCCTTCTCCACACTCGCTCGCGTCCATCAGGTGATCGGAGACAAAAACTGGACTCATCTGAAAACAAAATGTTGCTCCATTCCTATAACATATAACTACGAGCGAACTGTATTCTTGCAGTCCGATGAGTTGCGAGCAACAATGGGCCATATGCAGGTCTGTGTGACGTTAGTACCTTCTCTGTTATTCTTCTACGTACTATTTTCGCAGAAACTGCTGTTCCCGTAGAATTTTACAAATCTTGAGCGACGGTAGTTGCTCGGAATGCTCTGGCACGGAGTACAGATGTTATAAAAAAATGATCTTCTCGATAGCTGATGGCTCGTGGTCGACCTGGTCCGGGCTTTCTGAGATAAAGTCCTATCTCCTGATTTCGTCTGATAGCATCAGCAACGGTACTTCGCGGAATATACACGGCACTTGCGATATAATGTAAGCTGCATATTTATTTTTAAGTTTAAATTTACTTCTGCAATCAATAAATGTTGTTAAAAGACTAAATAAAACAACATTTTTGAGAATTTTCATTGAATAAATATGATTAAATACTCCTGTTAGGTCTTGAGTTTTACCACATTTATTTCAAACATTTCTTTAAAGACTTGCCTATTACTTTTAAGAAAAGCTTGCATGCTTTATTTTGTTTAAAATATATTATACTATCTTTGTTTTATCATAAATGGGTAAGGAAAACTATATATCTCACTAGACACTAATAAAGTAAAAATATTGAAGTGTTCGTTTCTTTCTGTCCCTGAGTGTATATTCAATCATAAAATGTAATATTTCTATATTTTATTTGATTTTATCTGTAAACGTGTATGTAGTTAAAAAGGTCCATTTTAATAATGAAGAATTATTAATGGAAATCTTAATAATGAATTCTTTCTCAAAAATAAATTTCAATTATACTTCTGGTTGCAGAACCTCCATTATACGTTTCCGCAACTGTATTGGGTCTATTCTGTATCTTTTGTGGTTAAAAAGATTAGGTTAAAAATGAGGGTTAAAAAGTAACATTTTAACTAGGCGTTAAAATTTTAACCTTGTTTCTTATTCTGTATCTCAGGTTATAACCCAAGCGTTAAGTTCTAACTTTTTAAACTTATGGTTAAAATTGTGTTGTGAAATTATCTACAAGGGAAGGTATTTGGCTTGTGTAATTGTGGATTTAATGTAAACATGTGTTATGGTTGAATCGTGAATCAACAACGATCAAATATAATAAATCTATACTGCGCAAATGTACAATATTTGCGCGTTTTTATTTATTTTTTTTTATACATAAATAATTATGGGTGCAGAAAGTAAATAATATAATATTACCATAACATGCAAATGCATCAATATTTTTTATCTCTTTTCTTTCTTCTGTATTAAGATATATATTCTTCGGTTCTTCTCGGATTTTCAAACAACATTTGTAAAACGAGATATTCCGTACAAGTTTTAACCAAATGAAAATATTTTAAAATGTTTCTTCAGGTAAATTAAAAGGGTCTCTCATATCACGCAGTTGTCTTTCTTTAATTCGAACTGATCTCCTAAAAAGCATTTTTATATTTTTTTTATTCACCTATATTAATTTTTTATTTATTAACCTCTTGATGTTCAATTTGTTCTAGTAATAATTGGTTTAAAATAAACAGACTTGCCATGATTAATTCTAAAAATGCATTTTTTTCTGGCTATTTGACGTTTAGAGGTTAAAATTACAGCTGGTTAAAAGTTAACGCCAAGAATTTGGCTGGAGTTAAAATTCCGATTATAACCTACTGAATTAACCACACCGAGGTTAAAATTTAAACGTCATAGAGTTACAGAATAACAAAATATTGTAAAGCGTGGTTAAAATTTTTTTACTTCGACCATGAGGTAAATTTTTAACTTTTTAAGATACAGAATAGACCCGTATATAAGCTAATGTTTTGACCAAGTCAAATATGGCGGCTGCCTGTATTCCCCGCTGCACTGTGCTTCACTTACCACGTCAATAAATGCTGTTTACGTTATCTCTATGGCTCTAATGCATATATATAGAACACAGTGTTGTTCAAAAATGTAATTTGATAAAGAAGTGAAAGTTAAAATCTTTAACCAAATAAAAAAGAAACCAAAAATAACAGGAGAATATTTTCTTGGCGACGTTTTAACAAGTTTGATAAAAAAATCTACTATTATACCGGATACAAGTAATTCGGAAACGCGATACGGTCGACATCGTCAAAGAAAGTACCACATCCGGTCGACAGTGTAATTCAAGAAACAACTTGGAAAGAAATGAAAATACTGACTGTTATTAACTTTTCCTTTAGCTTTTAGCGAACGCTATGAATGATGTAAGTAATAATAATGAAAATGAAAATAAGGTAAAAATTAGATTTCACTGAAGAAAAAGGACTCAACTAATTTCGGCTAAATTTGGTGTATATTTACACATTTATTTTCTATTTAATGGTAGCTTTAACATCCACAGATAATAAGTTTCTCAAAATTAATAATAATCTATACATTTTTAACTGTCAAAACATTTGTTATAAAAATGTTATCATTCAATAACTTATTGACAGGTATTAGACTAATTTTCTTTATTTTTTTAAGTAGGTATATTTGTAATATTTTGTATATTCATGTAACATTTATATTTAGATAATCATGTGTAGAAATATCCAAATAATAGGTAATTTTTAGGGTTTTGTAGGTATGACCAAATAGTATTTTATTTAAGAAGCATATAATGGAGGCTATATTACACGAAAATCCGCGAGAATATCGCATCCGAGTATAATTATAGCCATTATATGCGAGTAAAATGCAGTATTTTATCTACAACTATATATCATTAAAAAAATAGTAAATTTAATTTAGGAACACAAAAATTCTAAGCGTCTATTGTAAAACTTCAGAACGAAACATCATCAAGATGGCTACGGCCCGATCAGCTGATTGTAACGTACAACATAACGTACGTACAAGTATAACAATGTTTAAAACACTATTATTTATTGCTTTATTTATTTTAACTTATAAATAATATTATAGTTATAAAGATGGTCTGTGTGAGGTGTAAATAGCCATCGTTGTTGAGTGCCAAACATTTTAACTAATTCTTAATAAATTAAAACTTGCAGTGAAAAACAAAACGTTCACTATGCACGGATGAGCACGCTTTCGCGTCACATTTTACACTGCTTGTCTTGTTTCTTAAAAATTGTTCCAGTGATCGAAATAAGTGATAGTTGGAAGGTGCAATGTCTGGTGAGTAGGGTGGGTGTAGTAGAACCTTTCAACCAAGCCCGGAAAGTTTTTCACGTGTCTTTTTTGATGAAGGAAGTCGGGCATTGTTGTGTTGAAGAATAATTCCTCTTCTATTCACAATTTCTGGGCGTTTTTTGGTAAAGTTCTGATTCAGTCGATCCAATTGTTCACAGTAGAGATCAGAATTAACACTTTGCCCCGGTTTTAACATCTCATAATAAATGATTCCTTTCAGATCGGGGTTCATCATACAAGCATAAATTTGCTGATCTAAATTTTTTAAACCACCTTTGACATGTGCTTACACTTAGTTTATCACCATAAAAAGTGCAAATGTTTTTTGTAGCAACTGTAGCAGATTTTTTTTGTATGGTACTAATGAAACATTAAACAGCGTAAAAAATGTTTTGATGGAAATTCTTGAGCCATTTTAAAATGTATGGGTTTAAAATTAAACGAAAACAATAATTAGATACTCAAAGGTACAGAGGTTAACCAAAACGCAAAAGACCTCTGTTCAATTCAGCGACCAAGTCGTGAATAGTTCGCATACTGCACTAATAATAAAAACGAAAGAACTTTCCAGTACACCTAATATTTACAGTTGAACACAGAATTTATTATTTGACGGTCGTAGAAAAAAGGACTTAATGGTACACTAAAAAATGAACTTTTAGTGTACCATGAAATCCCTCACTTTTTGTGTTAATTATTTACACTTTTTTTTGTTTTATTTACACATACTGGTTAAATTATAGTATTAGAAAATAAATAGTGTTAAAGTAGTGTTAATTTTAACACTGAAAAAGTAATATTTCATAAAAATGACACAAATAAATGAAGATTTACACGATGAATTGGTTAAAAATAGTGAACTTTTTACTTCTTTTAAATGAAAATTTTAACCAAACTGAGAATGAACTTTACACATTTGCTGTGCATGTAAAATAACTAAATGTAATTTTTACAATAGAACAAAAAAGTATTTTTTAAAATTTCATTTGAGTAATTAAATGACAGTTAACAGATGAAAATTATAAAATAATTAATTTTGATGCGATTATGGTTAAGAATATACCCAAAAATTGTTACCTAGTTACCCACGAAGCCATGAAATGTTTCATAATTCACATTTTATAATTTTTTTTTACTGTAATACAGTAATTTAATAACACATAAAACTATTTTTGAGTGAAAAGACTTGAATAATTTAATTAATCTTTGAAAACAGTTCATCTCTGTTGTTCCATATTTGTTGTCTGCAATCTTTGTATATCTTCCTGTTCTTTTTACTTTATTTTTCATAACTTTTCACTATTTCCACCTAGTTTCTGAATCTCTTGTGCTCTAATAGAAAAGTGTTATTTAAAAATATGCATGTGACGCTTCGCTACATAAACTTCTATTATTTCAGAACTTTAACAAAAATTTTCTTTCTTCAACAAAAATAAAAAATTTTATAAAGAACTTGCCTAGAAATAGTTTCCTTAAAAACTATAATTTCTGACAAAATTTCACAAGTTCTACCTACGTGTATTAAATAACAAATTCTTTTTGAAATTAATAAAAACTTTCACACCAAAAGAACAAAAGAAAATTGTAGACTTTAAAAATGTTATATTTTAACTTACTTATGTTCACGTGCCCATTAAAAAAAAAATTATGTGAAGTGTGAATATTCACACATTTCAGGGTTTCGCAGGTATATAATAAGTGAAGGCGGTATGCTGAGTGTGTAGGACAAATTTTACTTTGTAGTAATCACGGCAAAATGAACGATATTTTTAAAATAATTTATCGTCTGTTAATCATATAATAAGACTGGTTATTAAATTTACGCTCTTAAAAATTAAATACAACATTTGTCAAAATATAACTAGAATTTTGACAAAATAATTTCAACATAATAAAAATGCAAAAAAAAAACAGACAAAATAAAATTCACTCCGTACTCGAACTCGAAACCCTTCGTTTCCAGCGCATTTTAGCTTACGACACCAGTGCTCTAACCCATTACGCAATCGCACGCCTTGCATGTGAGTGTCTTACATTGGTATAACTTTTGTACTTTGTGAACCAAAAACCACAAAAAATACGTTATTTTCCGAAAACATAATCTGATCAAAAATTCCTGTTGTACTATTTCGGTTCACACCAATATACATTACTTAGATTTTTTTTAGATTTTTAGTTTAAACCATCTGGGCTACAGGGTGTGGGAAAAAAATTTTTTTTCACAATTTTGGCAAAAATCGCATCAAAATAATTTATTTTGCAAAAATAAAAATTTGATCGTTAATCCACGTACTAAGGGCTTTCATTTGATACCCTACTCAAAATTTAAAAAAAATATTTTTGTTTCCGATGAGCACATGTTTGTTTATATTTTTAGGGGGGTATGTTTTTTAGATGTTTTAGTATTTTTCCTATGTGCGGGTCAAAGAGTTGTATAAGCATGCCAAATTTCAACTCTCTAGGTTTAGCCGTTTGGCTACAATTTTAACCGAACAGACAGACAGACAGACAGACAGACAGACAGACAGACAGACAGACAGACAGACAGACAGACGATAAAATGACGGTATAAGGGTTTTTAGGTCATACCTACAAAACCCTAAAAAGAAATGATTGTAGAGTGTATTATGACACATTTCAGGGTTTCGTGTGTATTTAGTAATAGCTTTTTCACACTAGAACTTTAAGATCCGATGTTAAACTCAATGGTATCAAGTGCTAGCGTTAAAACGCGTGACCTCGACTAAACTAAAGCTAACTTTAACACGGAGATCTGAGTCCTAAAGATAGAACGCATTGCCAACATATTATCTAATATAAAACATACTGTTTGAATTTGTGCTGTCAACATTTTATATTATCATAAACAAGAATGCTGTATTATATCGACGTTATAAGAAGTTTATACTTATTGTTATAATTAAATTAGTTAATTTAATAATGCATTTAATACAATACAATAATTAAGGTAAAATGTATCGACTTTTATGTTAATACAGGTGTAATATATTCTTTATTGTAGTTTCTTTTTTATTTTGTATTTATTATAGAATGGAATCAAATATCCATATGTGTTTTTAATAATAATTCAAAATGTGCGTCTGCGTAGACAGTTCAAAACTAGTGATTTCTTGACGCTAAGACTTAAGAACAAAATTATCGTAGCAGATGGCAGCACCGGAGATTTATACATCTAGTGTAGGGCTGCCATAATTGTCGGACTACCGACCGGGACCCCCCCCAAAAAACCTTAAAAAAAACTTTTATCGACAATAATACCTTTATTATAAAAAATTGCACAATATTTTAAAAAAATAAAAAATTTTAAAGACAAAAAAAAATAATTAAAGTAGAGATTGATAATAGGTATTCCAAGAGAAAAACGTTGGGATCAATGGTGAATCATTTTGGAACACTCAGTTCGACTGGAAAAATTTGATGTTTTTTTTTGTGGATGCGTCTTTATCAAATCTAAAATAATATAATATAAATTAATGGGCGATTCAATTTAATAAAACCAAATAGAACCTTACATTCCATTCTTTTCTCGCCTTTACTCTCCCCATTCCCCGACTTCGGTGGCTTCTTTATCATCGCTCTTCTTTGCCCAATCATACTTCTCCGATGTTTTCGTTTTTTGGAGCAGTTCTTTTTCCCCTTTTATATAATTATAGAATTCAATGCATGACATTTTATAATTTAAAACACATTGAATTATGCTTTTCCCGGTGTCAATAGAAAGCGAATTGCGCTCATCTGTCAGTACCAGTCAGCTAGTGACTAGCTGACTGGTACTCGGCATTATTCCGGAACATTTCGGACCTCGAATCTGTTAATTTATATATAGTATGTATATATGTATATGTACAATATTATCGAAAAATAATTTTTTAATATGCATAAATTTTAAATCGACCGGGACAAATGACTATTGGACCGGGACACTGGGACACAAACCTCAAAACCGGGACATGTCCCGGTGTACCGGGACGTATGGCAGCCCTAATCTAGTGTTGCACATGCCTGATATAGACCATAGAACTATATGTATAGGATTGTCAATTTTTAATTCTCTAGGTCCAGCCATTTGGCCACAATTTCTATTGTACAGACTCATACATGAGTGACGGTATAAGGATTTGTTAGTTATACTTGTAAAATTTAAAATTGGAATTAACAAAACAAAATAAGAACTGTAAATTGGTTGGCTTAGGGCAACAAGTTTTGAAGCATATTAAAACAAAAACATTTAAAACAATTTTTCTTTTTTCAATTCTTCATTTCTTTTTAACAAAAGTTTTATTTTTCCTTTTTCTCTTTTACATTTTATCACGGGTGTTGTCAGTTGTTAATCACCTCATTATGAGACATCTTCAATTCCATTTTCATTTTTCGCTTCAATTAAATACAACAAAAGGGAACGGGTAAATATACTGCATTGTCTCATCAAAAAGAACGTGAAAAGGGGAACAAAACTTTACGGCAAGGCCAGCAGTATTCAACCTGTGGCATGAATGGTAATAAATGGTCTACAACAGAAAATTCACAATAGTCATAATTGTATAGTTTCACTGACGAAGATACGTGGATTTAAAAAGACAACTATCACAAATAAAATAACTCTTTTTCTCCCTTTCTCTTTTTCTCTTTTTCTCCCTTTCTCCTTTTCTCGCTCGCTTGCTCTCTCTTTCTCTCTCACTGTCTGTCTTCTGTTTATCTATTCTTGGGTCAATATTGTAAGTAATTGCCAGTCGAGACTTGAAAGAGTACGAGTCTACCACAGTGGCCTATAAGTATGTGAAAAACTATGGGGTCCGCGCGTATTATCAGGCTCGTAACGAGGGCGTGGCGAAAGAGGCGCCCGCCTCGGGCGCAATTAAGTTTGGAGCACAAAACTAAATTTCCATAACCATCCATGTTTTTTTTTTTTGCATAGCTGGGATATTTGTTTTTAGTTTGATAAACCTAAGTGCGACATATATGTCGCACTTAGGCTGTACTACTGTAGGCGCGCTACTGTAGTAGCGCGCCGTTAAAAATATTCTTTGGGTTATTGCGTGTGTATCTATTATTTTGTATTAACTTCTATGTCTATGTGTCAACTCCGCCTCTAAGTACGTGTGTTTGTTATTGTCTGGCCTGTATATTAGACTACGTGAATATAATATATTTTGCTACGAAAATATATAATATCTCGATTTTAACATAAAATTCCTTTCGACAAAGTAAAGACTTTTTGTCTCAAGTATGTTTTACTTGAAAAGACAGTAGTTACTTTTGTTTATTGTACAACATACTGGCATGCTGCGTAAGTAGTATAAATTATTATATTAATAAAAAGAAAAGATTAAATTAAAAAAAAAAATATGCCACCATAAAAAACATTCCGGTTCACAATTGAAACACCGGAGAAAAGAAAATTGAAAATATAAAGAAAAATGTAACTTCAATTGATAAGTTTGTAAGACAATCATATACATCTCTATCTCATTGAACTGAATTAAATATTTCTTCTACAAGCAGTCGTGTTTCATGGGAAATTGAAACAGAAGAGAAAAATATAACTGAAACTCAAAGCCGATGCAAGATGAGCGCGATGCAAGTTGATAATGATAATTATATGATCCATATTAAGTAAGAAAATATGTATTCATCATCTTCGGCCCATAAACGTCCCACAGTAGTCTCACCGAGCCATAGTGTTCACTATCGTACTGCTACATTATGTTGGGCACGGGCCTTTCACTCCGAAGAGTAAAGTTTTGGGTCTACAACTCCCACGGTGACCTAATCCGGGTTAGGAGCGGTGATATATTTATGTTATGATGCTTTTTTTTGTATTTTTATTTAGGATTTGAACCCGGGACCCAGCACGAGAAGCAGGGTCGCTACCTCTGCGCTACTGAGGTCGGCAAAATATGTATTACTAATAGCAAAATAATTGATTTTAATGGTATGTTGCTGTGGAAAGATTAATAGAAAAATGAATGTTAATGTATACTGTTTTAATTCAAGTTAGGTATAACTTATTCATCTTTGGGCTATAATGGCTCAAGTTAGACACTTGCCACAGGCGCTTCATATCCTCGTTACGGCTCTGCGTATTACACAATACTTAGTAATCAGAGAGGGAGAATTGCGACTTGATTGATGCAGTTTGCGATTTGATTTGTATGTTGACTGTCATTTATTTTGCTTCTTTACTTTGGCGATTTTTAAGATGGAACTTACCGAAGAGCAGCGTGTCTGTGTGAAATTTTGTTTTAAACCAGGAAATACAGCGACAGAAACACTAGAACTTCAACATCTTGTGGAGAAGATGCTTTGATCTGACCTGCTTTAAAGCAACAACGGTATAGTTCTCACATTTCTTATACAAAACTGGCAATCTGAAATAAAATTAATGACAATCTATTCATCAAATTTGTAGCAAATTTTATATATCTAATAGGATGTAAAAAATTCAAATGTAGATCCCGACGTCATGGTGATGCATAAGAGCAGAAAATGTAAGTTCTCCATAACAAAATTAAATTATTTAATTTAATTAAAATCCTAGTTACATATTTACATCAGTTTTAGTCATGATTGCTTGGCATGTTTATCATTAGCAACCCACATGACGTTAAAGTATTGTGGGATTGCAAACATTCAGGCGCATTACAAAAATTCTTATTAAAATTCAGGGGTGCATATAGGGGGTGGGGGTGGTTCAGTGGATCCGGACCACCCCTTAGATTCAAGGAGAATGTTTGTAATTACTATAATAAGTAAAAAAGTTGAAAATATAGTGGATATATAAACATACGAAAATTATTTTTAAGAAACGTCATAACATCAGTTTCTTTTATTTTAAGAATTTCTACTGCATTTATCAAAATGTAGTAGTAAAATGTTTCAATATTTAATAAAAGAGGAGCTCAAAAATGTTTGTAAGTGACTAAAAACTTTATACTTTTTGCTTTTCGTCAAATAAATAAGTGTTTTACAAGCCCAGTTTTACGGTCGCTAAAAAAAAAAAAAAATATGTGTACGCCCCTGTTAAAGGTATACACGATATAGTTCCCACTAGTTTCACAAACAAAATTACAATCTGTAATAAAATTAATAACAATCTATACATAAAAATTTGTAGCGAAATTTTACCTATCTAATAGGGTGTAAAAAAATTGACTGTAGATCGCCTTGGTGATGCATAAAATAAGGAAATGTAAGTTCTCCAAGATAAAATTAAATTAATTAACATAATTATAAGCCTAGTTACAAATTTATATCAGTTTTAGTAATGATTTCTTGGAACATATAACTTTAGCAAGCCACATGACGTTCGTGTATTGCGGAGTTGTATACATTCAGGCGTATTACTAAAATCCTTATTTAGGGAATACACAACGGTATAGTTTTCGCTAGTTTATTATACAAAACTAGCAATCTGAAATAAAATTAATAACAATCTATACATTAAAATTTGTAGTGAAATTTTATCTATCTAGTAGGATAAAAAAAAATGATAGTAGATCCCGACGTCTCGGTGAATCATAAGGGCAGAAAATAAATAAATTAATATAATTAAAAGCTAGTAACATATTTATATTAGTTTTAATAATGATTGCTTGGCATTTATAACTTTAGCAACCCACATGACACTAAAGTATGGCGGAATTGCATACATTCTGGCGCATTACAAAAATTCTTATTAAGGCGGCGCACAACCCTATAGTTCTCAATATTTTCTTATACAAAACAAATAATCTGAAATAAAAATAATAACAATCTATATATCAAAATTTGCAGTGAATTCTATCTAATTATCTATCTAATAGGATGATTTAAATTGTAGAAAAAACTGTTATGTAATTGTAAATAAGCAATTGCATAACAGGACGTCATCTTGTAAACCAATCGATGCATATTTGCGTACGATGCGGCAAATTGTAGCTAAAGCTTCATTCTACAAAAAGGTTTTTAGCCATTTTGTTCGATTGAAAAAGCTACTTATAGTTATTGTAGTTAGTAGTGTATATTTGTCGCCATCTTGAATCTGCCGCGGTTCTCAGAATAGGGGTAAAAATGATTTAATTTTTGTGAAGAATACGTGTACCAAGTGGCATTCCATTATCATCAAGTATAATATTTTTCGACGAGGGTTCTAAACTATAACTCATCAAGTCGAAAAAAATGGTGACATATTATTTGAACATTTCTACACAAAGCTATATCAATATAAAAGTTATTTGACACCCATAAATAGATTTAAAAAATTACAGAACTTTGTTGCTGATGTCAATTATTAAGTTATTGAGCGATAATATTTTTACAATAAATGCCTCTGTAATTAAAAATATCCTATTAGATAGATAAAAATTTGGTGCAAAATTTGATGTATAGATTAATACTAATTTTATTTCAGAAAGTTAGTTTTGTATAAGAAATTGGTAACCTCTGGGGGTTATACGCAGCATTAACGCTGCGTAAAAGTTACTTTTTCTGAAAAAATTTATTTCGTCCACCTTTAAGCTGTCGGCCGTATGCCTTGTATTGTGTCAAATCTATTATTTGTCCTAAAAAGTTTATTATTGTTAAAAGTGAAAATTAGTATTTCAAATATACTGGGTATGGAATTGACCAAGTACATATAGGGATTTAACATGTTAAAACAAATATATGAGATTTCCTGCTTTCTTGTTTATTTATTTATTTATTTATTTATTTATTTATTTATTTATTTATTTATTTATTTATTTATTTATTTATTTATTTATTTATTTATTTATTTATTTATTTATTTATTTATTTATTTATTTATTTATTTATTTATTTATTTATTTATTTATTTATTTATTTATTTATTTATTTATTTATTTAATTAATTATTTATTTATTTATTTATTTATTTATTTATTTATTTATTTATTTATTTATTTATTTATTTATTTATTTATTTATTTATTTATTTATTTATTTATTTATTTATTTATTTATTTATTTATTTATTTATTTATTTATTTATTTATTTATTTATTTATTGAGAATTAGGGGATTCAACAACAGACTTTAAAGTCCCAAAAGTGTCTCGACATTAAGTATGTTGGTTATACAGAAAAAAATTTAATACAAAAATTGTTCAGAATTTTATTTTGAATTTAATAAATTCATAAAAACTAAATTTAATACTCATTTACAGTAAATATTTTAATTTAAAGCTAATTTTTTTTTGCTAAATTTTAACCATGGTTTGCCATGGCATTGGAACTTTTTTTATCAACTGTGATAGTATTTGAAAATTTGAGCTTGCTTCTACGTTGAATCTGATATATTAAACATAAAAAAATAACTATAAACAATTTCAATTTATTTTTATTGAAAGATTAATATTTCACAAAAATTGATCAAATAAACCAGCATTTATAGCTAAACAATAACCTAGTCTATTATAAAAATTATATTAAACAATGGCATCATGGCACACTATTTTTAATTATTTGTTAATTTTTGTAGAAAAAAATAAATATAAAAAATTAAATATTTAATTCAAATGAGTATTAAATTTAGTTTTTATAAATATATTAAATTCAAAATAAAATTCTGAACAATTTTTAACTTTTTTTTTTCTGTATAACCAACGAGGAAGCCGGAAATCTCATATATCTGTTTTCACATGTTAAATGTGAAATCAAATATTTGTATAAGAAACTAGTGGAAACTGTATCGTTGTGTATACCTTTAATAAGAATTTTTGTAATGCGCCTGAATGTTTGCAATTCCGCAATACTTTAACGTCATGTGGGTTGCTAAAGTTACACATGCCACGCAATCACTACTAAAAATATGTACCTAGTCAATTCAATACCCTGTATACAGACCCGCCGAGAGGACTTCTGGGGCCCCGGGGAGAAACTTTCTTTGCGAGCCCCGGGTAATGAGTAATTATATACATGGGGCTGTCAAGAGCGTGAAAACTTATTCTTTCAGCTCGGACTATGGACCATATACAAATGAAGCGGTAATTTTTTTATTATAATACAGGTGAAAAAACAACTGATGACCTAAAAACAAGGTCTCACTTCCAGAATACAAGTGAGTGAAGGCCACGCGCCCGTGGCACTTGCCCCGATGGCAGACCGTTCTTACGGCCCATGACCCCGGGGCACTGAGAATTTTCCCCGGCAACCCCCGTCTCTTATCGGGTCTGCCTGTATATATATGCTGGGAACAGTGAAAAATCCAGAATCTTTAAATGCAGAGCGATATGAGTCTCTATTTATCAAATTTGCTAGAATTTTAAGAGCTCGCTTTTGTACGACGAAAACTCTTTGGAGTAAGGACGATTTTTCCCAATCCATTTCATATCTAAGTAAGGAAAAAAATAGCTGTGTATAAGTTTTTAAGAACAAAATTACTGCATTTGAAGGCCATCACCCTCATTCTATAGATTGTTTTATCAAGTTTTTTACATAGCTCGTTTATATGTTCCGTCCATTTGGCCTCGTGCGACGTTTTTGTATAGGGATGAAGGATTAAAAGAACGCCGTTTTCAAACGACTGAATAGATTAAAAATGGAAACAGATCTAAAAGCGATTTCAAAAAGTGTTTACTAAATGAATTTCTAGAAATAGAAAAGGCACTGGCACCAGAATGTAGCCATAAAAAGTGTTAATTTCAATAAAAAATATTTTTTTATTAATAAAGTATTATGGTGATAGTCCGCCATAATTTTTGAGCAAACCAAGTATATAGTTATGTGACAGTGGTTCCTTCTCTACCGTTGTCCCTACAGGATGCCTGATAATCTGTCTCTTTCTTTTAGTGTAAAGTTTACATTTTGCAGTGGAGCATCGTATGCAAGTATGACATCAAAACAATAGTAAAAGAATGTTATTTTAAAAAGTTTTCCTCTCCCAACCATACGTCTTATAATAATTTTAAAAGCACTCGCTTATTCCATACACCAATCTCATGGGGTGAATACAACTTCATTCTTTGCAATATATCAAAAGTTAAAAGTTAGCTTTGAGATATAAGAACATCTTTGAAACAAATGAAGGATAAATCTTAATTTCACTTTATTATTTTTTTATCTACAGCGTGCTACCTTAATGTTACGTTTTGCCTTAACGTGATTTAACTTGTTATTTTTGTGCAACATTAGCTTTTACGGAAACTGGAACTAAGGTAATTTGGCCAACTTCGATGCTTTATAATGATTTAAAATCTTTCAAATTTTGTTTTTAATTTTAAACGATTTATTGTTTAATAAAAAGTTTTAGATATTATATAAAATAATTATATTTTATTATTACTTTATAAAAAATATGTGGAGAACGAAATACTCATACGTCCAATTATTTTATTTTAATTCATTCTAACCATATATATGTAATATTTAATTGGCAATTAATTTTAAAAAATAACTTCAAATTCAATAAATGCAAAAACACAGATATTCAAAACAAACTTTACTACGGTTTTATTTAAAAAATTTATACAATTTTTTACGTACAAAGGACTTTCGCCCTGTATTTAAGTCAGTCATAAAGAGTTTATTTTAATTGAAAACTATTTTGTTTTGCAGGTAAGTGTTGGTTAGCCTATGGTGTTCTCCAGTGGCGCACCCAGGAATTTTTGTTGGGGGGGGGAAGACAAAATTATTTAAATTATGAATAAGGCTCACACTTCTAAATTTCAATTGATGAGCTAAAAAAAGGTCCTCATTTCGGAAATTCAAAGTGATGACCTAAAAAAAAGGTCCTCGCTTCTAAAATACAAGTGACGACTTAAAAAAAGATCTTGATCTCTATTTTTAAAATTTTTTAGTGTGTTTTTATTTCCTTTCTTCTTAGAAGGGGGTCCGGGCCCCCGAACCCGTCCCCTGGGTGCGCCACTGGTGTTCTCATTGACAATTAGACCAGACCTCGCGCTCATTCAAGTTCCTAACCCAGTTTATTGTACATTAAGGTACCTACAGATGGAGTGGCTAGTGATGACCAATGTTTACATTTGTCTAACTCCATGTATCGTGTGTACGGACAACACATCACAAGTCACAGCCAATGTACGTTGAGCTTGGCATTGGCCTTTTTTCGCTTGCGAGGCAGTATACTTATCACTCATCAAAGGGGTTTGACCATCATCAAGTTATTATCATTGTTATTTAATTATGAAGTCTACTTTAACTAAGAAGTTATTTTTTATACCTTTAATCTAAGTTAAATGATAACAGTAAGGCCAAATCTGCTATTAGAACCTCACTTTTATCGTCAGACTTCATTTTAAAAACCTTTGCCCATGTTTTTTGCTCTGTCGTTGACGCTTAATCGACATATCGTCTATATGCTACTTATATACAAATGTTTACCAATGCGAAATGATACGTCCAATGTTGGTAAATGTTAGACACATCTGTAGGCGCCTTGAGAATATACTAATTTCCCAAATGATCAACCATCCAACTTATGTCCCAAGCCAACTTCGATGATCGCAGATCCAACGATGCTTCTCGTCGTCCATTCGAGTGGACGTTTGTCAGCATATTTGAAATTGCTTTATTATCCTCTGCCCCCATGTTCCTATTAATGGATCCTAGATAGCAGAAACTATCTACCCCTTTGTATTTAGATAAATAATCTTTTGTTTTTAAATATTAATGACACTATTATTGCATATGCGGACGATAGTTATTTTTTTAGAAGGTGAAATCCGGGAATATGTATTTTCGAATATGTCAAAAAAATAAAAATTACTACGGTAAATACTTGGTTAAATGTAAACTTATTGACCCTAAACCTTTCAAAAAATTTCTTAGTTCCTTTTATATGCTGTAAAAATAAATTAACCGCTAGAAGACTGTTGCTTAAAACACTGTATGCTAAATAAAACAAATTATTGTCAGTATAACATCAAGATGGTAATTGTGCACGCTTTCGGATATTTAGGTGTGTATTTCGATAGTAACATGAACTGGAGAGAGAATGTCTGAATGGTAGATTGCACTAAAAATGTACTTTTTTTTAAATAAAAAATGCACTTTTTTTATTTAAAAGTCTTCGACACTACTTCAACATTGATAGCCTAAGAATTATTTACTTTGGTTTAGTGCTGTCTATTCTAAAGTATGGCTTGGGGCATTGCATCAAAGACTACATAATATCGACAGTTAAAATTTCTCACAAACTTATACTTAAAATAATCTTAAAAAAACCCTTTAGATACTCAACATCCAGGTTATTTGTACTTGCTAATGTACGCGATCTCTCTGTGTAGTTCGTATTATCTTTGGATCAATTTATCTTTAAAGTGAGCTTGCTCATGAAAGGCTTATTGCTTCCACCAGATCATGTTTAGAGCACAAGAGGCAGAATTTATAAATTATATTAAATATTAAAATAAAAAAAAAGCAATTACTTCTAGAACATTGCCAATAATGGGACAAAAACTGATTATGCATTTCCACTACAATTAAAAGATCTTTTGTATTACTATAGCCAACCTTATATTATTTTATTATAGGCATGTTAAACAGTAGTTAGCTCCACTGACTAGTGATTTAAGATTGTCATTTTAAATACCTTCTAATTTTATTTATGTCTTTGCTATGTAAATTTATGTGTATTAACTAAAATATATACAACAATATTAATACATGTATATTTTAGCTACAATATACATACATGTATATTGTTGTATTTACTTATTTTCTTCTCATGACTATTTTACTATGATAAATTTACACTACGCATATTAATAAGGTGACCGGGACAGTCCCGGTTTTGCATCATTTGTCCCGGCATCCCGAAAGGTACCCTTTGTGTCCCGGTTTAGAATTCCAAAAAAATAAACTTCACGAACTCTATTTTTTTAATATCTAGCAAGCCCTCAAAATATTACTTTATTTAAAAATATGTTTATCAAATATTTTACAAGCTAGATAAACGAAATTTCAAATAAAAAGAAAGATATTTAAATATTAAGAAGTAAAATTTATCGGTTTTAAATTATCGGATATGATCGATCATCTTGTTGAGGAGGGTTTACTAGATTCAAATACATTCTATCAGATGGTTGATGAATTTTTTGGCACATCTTTAAATTATTTAGAAGAATGGACAAATTGTTTACAAATTGGATCCATATTTCAATGGGTTTTACTGAAAGTAATACCAACATGGAATGATGTTACAAAATCAAGAGGCTTGGTGAATAAATATGTGGATATTTCAGCGCATAAATTCTCCGCAATTGATGAAGAATTGCTATTTATGGAAATTACGAGGATAAAGAATTTTTTGGAAGAAAAATCAAATGAGGACGAATTTAAAACTGACAGCGCAACAAGTAAGTGGAAATAAGTTTTCAGTCATTTTGATGAGAATTCTATACCTTTTCAGTATACAAAGCTAATCGTCGAATTTGCTTTCAGTGTTCCAGCAACTAATAGTCCAATTGAAAGAGTATTCAGTCTTGTAAATTCTTTTTGTACAGAAGAAAAAAGTAGCATGTCAATACATTAAAAGCAGTCATCTCAATAAAAGTAAATTCGAAAGTTGTTTGGATTTCTACGATAAAATATCCAAGAATAAAGTTTTGCTGGAAAAAATTCACAAATTCAAAAAGTATTCGTATAAGTAAAATTTATTTCTTGTAATATTGTTTGTAATTATTAATTTTTTTATCTGTTGCTTATGAACAAATAATTTGATAAAACGATTTTTTTTATTTGTCCCGGTTTATGATTTTCAAAATCTGGTCACCTTACATATTAAACTAAATCACCCCAAGCTACTTAGTATCTTTTGTGATAATGGTCTGTTTCAGCATATATTTTTTTCTGCGTTATTTACATAAAAATGTTATTGTTGTTGTTGTTGTTGTTGTTGTTGTTGTTGTTGTTGTTGTTGTTGTGTTTGTTGTTGTTGTTGTTGTTGTTGTTGTTGTTGTTGTTGTTGTTGTTGTTGTTGTAGTTGTTGTTATTGTTGTCTTCTTTTTGGTAACCGATATAGAAACGCGAAAATTACCAATAAGATGGCAGAAGATAAAGACAAATATTTTGATGATTGAACTGAATTATATATGAAAATTTTAGACATAAAAAGCAAAAGACAAAGCTCTAGAAATATAAAATAATACAAACAATTTTTGCAAAGAATAAAAAGCCACAAACAAAACTAGTGTTTTAAAAGGTTTCCCTTTGAGAGAATTTTAAACAAATGCATTTAGAGTAATCCTTTTTCTTTTCATATTCATTATAATATTTTTATTTTATAATAAAAAACATCTCTCGCATCAAAGGATAACAATATTTAACGTCAAATTTAAACAGATTATATTGTTGACAGTTTTACAAAGAATGGAAAAGTAAAATGTGAAAAAAATTTCAAGCCTACCCTGTGCTAAGACCAGAAGTTTGTTACGCTGTCACCACAAACTGTGAGAGTTAATTTGCATTTTATTTTAACCCGAGTTTCCTTTCTTTTCCTTTACAATTGTTTTCTTCAATTTTCCACAGTACATTGGCGATTATACGAATTTTTCATAAAAGAAAATATATAGTAAAATTTTAAGGTCATACGAGGTCATATCAAAGTTACTTTTTGGCAATAAAACTGCTATTTTAAAAACTAAATTTATAGAGTTCGAGTATGGAACACAAAAGAAAATGTAGTAAAAGACTGCAGTTATATCCAACATGAATCTTCAGTTTTTTAGCACTGTGACTTATCTGGCGTTGCTCATGATTTTGGAGGACTTAGGCCAGGTTATTTTGTGTTTTGAAACCCCTAAAAAAGGATAAAGATAATTCTAAATATGTAAATTATGATTTCCAGGACAAAAATAATAGAACAGTCTTACGATTATTCTTGAAAGCTGATAAAAACGAGAATTTATATTGTTATATAAACTATCGTTAGTTTGCATAAACAAAAATTTCATCTTGCTAACTAAGCCAGCTGTAACAATAAATAATATCCGATTGAACGAAGACTATATAGAAAGATAGATAGATAGTTATTTTATATATACCTTTTGGTTAAAATCTACATATTATTTACATAGTTTTATTTTAATTTATTTTCAAATACATATTCTAATTATTGTTGAATCTTCGTCTCAAATCTTCTCTTCTCTCTAAAACGTCTTCCATCCATTATCATCCTTGCCCTAATTCGCACATCGTGCCTTCTCTTGTTCCTTCTTTAAATTTAATTTCCACAATTTTTGCTCCAAGGTCTCTCTTTCCTTTCCACACATCCTGCACATTCTTTGTTCATCCGTTCTCCAGTACTCGCTTTTTTTTTCTCATCTCCGCACCTAAATCTAGCTATTACATTCTTTTTGCTCCATTACTTTAGATTTTGAGGTATTTGGGTATTTGCGTCGTCCAAGTTTTCTTGTATTTGCCTCAAAATTTTTAACCACTTATTTATTTCTTATCCTTGGATGTCCCTCATTCTATCTGTTATTTTTAGTGTCATATCTTCTCCTTTCAAACTCTTTCTTGATATTTCCATAGTTGAGTAGCCATTATACTCAACTATTTTCCTTCTTTTTGCTTCCAATCTGGATTGCATCTCTCCTTGTATCTCTTTTCTCTCTATTTCTGTCCAGCATTGATATGACAATTTTTGTAGCTTTTGTAGCTTCTATTCTAATGTTGTCTAATTTCATTTCATTTCCTCTTATAAAATATACTCCGGTGTGCATTTGTCTAGGCCCAACTTACATTTGATATATTTATTTTGCACCACTTCTAATTTTTCCTGGTCTTCCCACCCCCACATTTAAGCGGCATACATCATTATGGTCTTGATTATGGAATTGAACATAAGCATCCTTATTTTGATATCTCCTTTAAATTTCCTCTCACCTATTCCACACACTTGTGGCAAGGCTAGCATTGTTTTTCTTGTTAGAGTCCGAATACGTTCTTCTGGGTCCCTGCTGCTTTTAAACACGTATCCTAGATATTTGTATTAATTCGTTTGTTTTATTTTTTCCTCTCCCCAATTCCTCCTCCTTTTTTAAAGAACATTATCTGTGATTTCGCTACGTTTAGTTTTAGGTTATTATTATTATTTACGCCACAGCCCAAGGTGGGCCTAGGTCTCCCGTTTCCAGGTCTTGTGACCATCTTTTAAATCTGTGTATATTCAGGAGTAATATGGTCAATATTACGTCCATTTTTTAGCTTACACAGAAAAACACCTACAGGTTAGAGCCGGTTGCGAACGGCTAAGCAGAGCCTGTTATTTGTATAAATATTAAAAAGGTTAAATACTGTTTTATCAGCCTTTAAAGTATAATAAGACTGCCCATTGTATTTTTTTTTTTGTTGTAGAGTGTGTTTTTTAGTAAAATATAAGCTCTGCATACATTTTTTGCGCGATATATTTGTCCGAAGTTTTTAAGCATATAGGAAAAATTGTAAGTTTGCTATTTGCAGGTCAATGAATTGTATATAAATGCCAAATATCGACTCTCTAGGTTCAGATGTTTGACCACAATTTCACTCAGGCAGATGGATAAACAAACAGAAACTTGAACCAGTATAAGGGTTTCTTGATTGTGCCTAGGAAGTCCTAAAAATGAAATAAATTTTTAAATTAAGATTTATTAAAAATATTTGAAAAGTTTTCATCGTAAAAATTATCAACTTTCTTAATAAGGGGTTAAACAATTAAAACTTTGAAGTGATTTATACTAAAAATAAAATAAAGCGATAAAATGAAAGAGTGGGATAGGATGATTGCAGGTAAAGGACGGTGGTTTTGTGAGAAAAGGCCACTTCAATTTTTATATTAATTCAATCGGGCGACTTCAAAACGGCCGCTAGAATAGATATCGCTGTCAAGTGGAAGTATTTCAAGTGATATCCGCACCATTGAACATTGATTTTGTGGACTACATTTATATTTAGCTTTATTATAAGACAGAACACTGGATTTTCACTCTTTCTCATTTCTTCTTTGAATAAAAGTAAAGGAATAAGGAAGATATAAAGAATAAATGAACTAAAAAAAGTATGAATGTTGAATAAGATATAAATTTTATATAAAATTTGGACAATGATACGACTCACATAAAAAGAATGTCTTTGTTAAGGGATTATACAGTTAGCTAAAATCTCATATACCTATATAATCTCTCTTTATGGGCACTATTAGTTAGTATTTCTAGGTATCTTCTTGTGCTAACGTTAATACTCGCTAAAACTAGTGTTCGCTAATTGCTCCATCTTTTGCATCTGTAAGGCAGGTAATTTTGATATAGTTTCAGAAATAAAATTTTCTAAATAAATTCAGGTAGACCTAGATTGGACTACATTGGACAGCTAATTGAGGAGTTAAGCTGCTTCTCTTACGTCCAACTGAAAAGACTGACCCAGGATCGACACGCGTGGAGAGCTGCTTCCAACCAGTCATTGAAACAGCAGAAAAAGAAATAAATTTCACAACGAAATTCGTCTCTTCCAGTCTATTAATTGTTTTTGACACGGAAATATGGAATTGACACCAATACCTGTCTTATCTTACACCTCTACTGATATTGAAGTAGTAACAGAAAATTCCAGATGTCGAATTTTCTGGAATTATACATTTTCTACCACCGAGCTTCTCTCAGCCAATCATCCAGTCAAAATAATCGTCAAGCTGAAGTTCGATAGAAAAGACATTTTGGTCATCGAATTGTCATGTCAAGCTAAGAAGAACATCACTCTCAAGGAGGACTAGCAGAAGACCAAGTACCTGGACCTCTTCTCTGAGCTAAGAAAGATGCATAGGTTATTCTGTGAAGCTCGTAGTTCTGATTTTAGGTGTATTGCGTAGCCTTAAAGCTGCTTTCAATGAAATCGTGATTATTCCCGTTTGCAGACCATTTGCTAACTCTCTGGTCTGTAGAATTCAGAAAGCTGTGCTGCTCGGATCGCTTCGAATTGTGCGAGTGGATTTTGTGTGAGCTCATCGGTAACATATCATCAAGATTTGGGACCCTCTCTGTGGAGGTTAGAGGTTGAGCAAATCGTCTGCGCTTAATACATTGCGGGCAAACCTGGACGATATTGGCAGGACTTCAACCGCCCCTAATAATAATTATTATTATACCAATATTTATGCCCAGTTGGGACTTAAGTTTATAGACATAACTGAAATTTAAAAAAACATTTTTTTTTTGTAAGCGTCGTATTCTTAATTAAGGAGTCAACGGCAGGTGATTAGAGCATTCATAGCTTAGAAAAACTATCCTGGATTTTAACTAAGTTTATTAAAAGTAATTTTTGTAAGTGTAACTTGTCATATTGGAGATAAAATTAGTAAGTTTAGGACAGATGACATTTCGTAAGTTATGCATCACTTAAGTATATAATGTTATAAGTTGCGAACTTGTTCTCACCGGTAAAGTGCATAGTTGCATCTTTTACATTACCTATTCTAGGTACATTGTGTGTCTCATTACCTCGGCTTTTAGTTGCAACTGGTGTAGCAAAATGGAGACAATGTACTACTAGTGCCACTGCGGATAACATGTGCATTATGTAATTAAACTCGAGAGATATATAAGTAGGGTTAGACTATATTAGACAATTAACGAAAACAATTTAGGTCTATTATACTATTAAGGAAAATAAGTAAAAGTAATTCACGTGACCAGCACATAAATTGCGCATAAGTTTATATTATACAGTTGTTAATTTCACGAATATATTGTGACATAAACAATTAAATAAAACATAATGAAAGCTCTGTCATGACTACCAAACAGTGCACTTTTTTAACGCTTTTATTCAGTTGAATTTTCCAATATACTAATCTTTTTAAAAAGTCCGGTCAATCAAGGTCAATTATGAATTGTGTGGAGTAAGATTTTAGTTACGCCTATAAGGGTTCATACCATTGGTTTAACTAGAATAATGCTAGAATTTTAAGACAAAACCACACAGTGAATATGCACGTTTTTTGTAGTTAGGCTTAAACAATGAACTAATTTGATAGACAAACTACGATCTTGTAATACTTTTACTAGCTGCCAGTAGAGACGTTGAGAGACGGAGGAAGCCGGTACAAATTTCCGGGGCCCAGGCAATCTGCAGGGCTCGGGGACTAGATTCCTTTTTTGTTACAAATCACCATCCAATTTTATTATATGTAATTTTGTTGCATAATTTCTTCAATTTCTTTGTCGGTAATTTTAATACGTAATAAAATTGGAATAATAGTGGTTATAGGACTAGAACTGCATACTTTGTTTATGTATTTATCTGTCATCAGTTATATGTATTTTGGATCCCTTTGTGGCGATTCGATTGAAAGCTTCAGCACGGATAATGAGCACATCACGGAAACATATCTTGTATAAATATTACAGAAAAAATAAAGAACAATTTCTATCTACGCTTATTTTTCTATTGGCCATCAGGCTTATTGTTATCGTTTTTCGGGAATGGGGCGGAATTATTGTTTTCCCAGGGTGCGGGCCCGGAATTAATATTTTATTGGGCCCCAGGCCCGTTCGTGGCACCCCTGACTATCAGTCAGGTCGATACTTTAAGCAAGACGTTAAAATACTAACGTCAAAACTTGACGTTATTTTTTTTAACACCCCTTCAAACATAAATACGACGCTAAGCATAGTTATGTTAAAATATTAACGCGATAGCGTTGATTGCAAGTTAACAATAATCAGCGTTCTACAAAAAGCGCCTAAAAAAATGACTTTGAAAGTTAATGGATGGCTTCTATTTTAGTTAATGTCATTTTACTATAAAAAATTGAATAAAATGAAAGATGGTAGGTATATTAATTATTGTAAGATAGAAAACAAACCTTATATTACTCTTTAAAGTGATTTCTTTAGAGAAGAACTGAGAATGATCCGTCGTCATCTTTGAAATACAAGTCTTTTGAGTTACCAGACGTAAGATCAAGAAATTCTATAATAAGGAAGTAAATGGAGTATTGAAGAGCACATTTGGTTATTGCTGAGACACAACTTAAAATTATAATCTTGTGAAAGCTATAAAAATTACTAATGCCTATGCCGTGTTTCATAACATCGCAATACATTTTAATAATGTATTAATTGAATATACTTTAACTGTCATTTTCAATAATTTCACGAACCGAAATAATATTTTCCATAACTTCTCGAACCGGAACACTATCCCAGTTTCCTCCGGTATATTTTGAGCCCCGGACCCCGGGCCTTAGATACACGTAGAATGATGCTATATCTGCGCGAAGTCGTCTTCAGTCTTACGGTTTATCTATTATATTTTCTATTGACTTCGACGGTAAATTGTTTTCAAAGATTGTGAGGTACCAATCTTGTTTCGTCTTCTTCAGAATTCCTTTGGTTCTTTTTAGAAAATAAGACTAAAAATCATAAGTCTACATCAAATCTTTCAAGTTTTCCTTAGTCATTACAACAATATATTACAAAATTCCAGAATCGAAAAAGAGTTTTGCGTTGGTCCAAATAAAACTTTGAAAAGTTAAAATGGACAATAAATAAATCACTGAACTATCGACATTTTCTCTATAAATTTATGATTTCTGATAAGTTATCAATGTGAAAACAACATTAATGTATTTTCGAACAATCTAATTTCATACTGTAGACGACTGCATTTTCAAACTAGAAAATTTTAAATTATGCTGACCAAGGGATACTTTTCTTATGAGATTTTCCTTCAGTTTTCCAAGAGATGAACTTCCCTTAGGCTGATAACAGAGGCGACTCGTGAAAATGATTCTGTGATAAAAAAAATATATCCATAAAAGAATAAAGTGATATATCATGATATAGACTGTAGATAGTTTTAAAGAATAATTATAAAGTTTCTTTGGATGAATTGGATAAATCACAAGTATACCCTACAGCAGTGCTTCTCAACCTTTTATGGCCTGGGACCCCCCAAATTATATAAATATTGTCTGCGGCCCCCTATATATATATATATATATATATATATATATATATATATATATATATATATATATATAAAAGGCGGCGTTGCTCACACGTCAAGAATTTTGAACTAAAATTTATCCACAGAATTGAATGGTAGTATTGAAATTTTCCGGAAAAAACGGAATTACATGATATCAAGGACAATTTCGAATTTTTAAATGGGAACTTATGTCATATTTTTGATATCTTTGGATGGAGCTTGTCAACAACTTTTCCTTAAACATTTTTTTAATACCTTTTACGGTTGACAAAAAAAACTGTGATATTTTTAAATGACGATTATATTCCCTATAACGACTTGAAAGTGAAGTATTTTTATTTACAAGTGTTCAAAGTGCCTTCCATTTTAATTTAAACACATTCGCATTCTTACTCTTGAGTTACCTGAAGTTCGGAGAGCAATTAAAAAAATATATAATAACAAATATTGCACTTTCAAATCGTACTTCAAAGCACAACTTAAAAATACTTGAAGTACCTCCAACGCGAACTGTTGTCACAGACACCCATTAACCGACACATACAATTTATTTGACCTTGATGTAGTCTACTTATAGTCGGTTTCTTTTGTTAAAGCGGAACTAGATTTTCAAGTCTAGTATTTTTATCGATTAAATGAAGCTTTTGATCATTTTGTTTAGTAAAAGCCTATTTACTCATTATAAAGTTAGCTAGTGACAACTTAAACATTTGAAATAGCCTGTAGTTTAAATTAGTTGTCAAAATAAGTATATTAAGTATAAAAATAAATAGAATATTTATTTTATTTATGTTGTGAAAGGTATATTTTTATGAATATCAATATAAGATACTCGAATTTATAAATATGAATAAAATTTATATCTTGTAAGATTGAGTGCATTTTTATTATATTTTCATGTTTCGATCTTGTATGACTTCGCGGCCCCCCGACGTAGCCTTTACGGCCCCCCGGTTGAGAAACGCTGCCCTACAGTACTTTTTCTCAACCTTTCTAGTATCACGAACTATCCATACGTCCATATATAATATACAGGGTAATATATATATTATAAAAAATAGAGGGAACAATTCGCTAATTTCAGGACATAAGGTGATAAGTCCATTTTTTCAGTGTTGAGATTGGAACAGTTTTGAAAACAGTTTTGCCTTAGAAAAAGGACACAACTGAATTATTCCTATAATAGTAAATTTTAGTAATTCCAATTGCAAAAAAATGTAACTGTGTATATAACTATATACATTTAATCTTAAATAATATTTTTAAAACGTACTTGTTTTCTTATGTCCTGACTTGATGACGAAAAAAATGATGACCAAAATCTACCCAAATAACTGAATTGAAATTTTCTAGAACAAACAGGAAGTAAAGGAAGTCAAGAACAATTTTGATTTTTTAAATGGGAATGTATGTTGTATTGAGTATGTTTGGATAGAGATTTTAAAAATAAATAACTTTTACTCAAACATTTGTTTTATATTTTTACGGTTTACGAAAAATTGTATTCTCTCAATCCACTAAAATTATGTTAATTGACAGAGTTGTCATCTGTTTAAGAATTTACGTTTCTCTTTCCATGTTAATTTCAAAGTAATTATTTTTGTTTTTTTATTTACTTAGTAATTAAGCTTGTATTTTTATTTACAAGTATTCAAAGTGTCTTATAGTTTGGTTTAAACACTTTCGTATCCTTACTCTTGATCTATCTGTAGTTCGGAGCATAATAAAAATAAAAATAATTAAAAATATTTCCCTTTCAAGTACTTTCAAGTGAAAGTGAAATATTTTTATTTTTATTATGATCCAAGCACGAGTTAACTTTGCAACTTTAACAATCAGAGAGAGCCGAAATTGCAGTCAGTACATCAATAAAAGATTTTGTGAAACACAGCACAATGTTTTTATTTGACAAACTCTTATCTATAAGTGAGTTTCGCAAAGTTAAACTGTCGACTATTTAATATACGTATAATAAATATTTTTATCTACGACCATCAAATAATAAATGCATATTATGTCCAATTGTAAATACATAAAGCTGTTCATCTTGAAGGTAGTGTCAAAAAGTAGTTTGCTAAATTAGCTCAAATTATAGTGCCGCGCATGCGTGCTCACCCGTGAAAAAAAAAGATTTTTTTACATTGCAAGTTAGTTAAAATGTTTGGCGTTAAGCAACGATGGCTATTTGCTTCTCATACGGTCCATCTTTATAACTAGAATATAATTTATACGTTAAAATAAATAAAACAATAAATAATAGTATTTTAAACCTTGTTTTTATAACACAATCAGCTGATGGTTCGCCAACCATCATAATGGCGTAGATTCTGAAGTTTAACAATTGGCGCTCAGAATTTCTGCAGTTTAAAATTAAGTTTACTAAATTTTTAATCATAAAACTATATAGTTGAAATGATTACAAAACTTGCCTACGGCTCGGGTGGTAAACTTTATACTCGTGAAATACAGCCTCCATTATAAGCTTGATAAATAAAATACTAATGATTTTTTGATAATATGTGTCTTTTCAACATCCTACACTTTTTTGATTGATTTTTATTTATTTAAGTAAAATTTTTGCAAGTGTCCAAAATCTCAAGATTACAAAAATTACTCGGATTTGGATACTCGGTTACGGATACCCAGTATAGAATATCGGATTCTGGATATCCAGTTCCGAATAGCGGGTTCCGGATACCCGATCCCGGATACACGATTTTGGATACAAGGTTCCGAAAACCCGGTTCTGAGGCGAGTATTCGAAACCAGTAAAACCCGGAATCGGTTCTAGTTCCGGCATGATCGATTTCTGATAGCACCATTAATTACACTAGCTTTCATATCACAGATAGAAAGATAGATACAAACCCGCTTAACATACATGCAATGTGGGTTGCATATTTTGAACTTTAGGATTGAATTAACTGAATAAATACTTTGTTTCTGACTCTCTTCTGGGGTACTGTCTGTTAAGTTTTGACCACACTCACATGATCTTATCCATGATCGATCCTTAATCAAATCTTGATCGTTAGTTTTAAATGTTTAAAATACAATGTAGGGTATTTAATGAAAGAATTCAATAAACACTTCAACAAAATACTAAGCGAAAAAGTTTTTCAAAATTTCTTGATTTGCCATTAAAATCCTGAAATGTGTGAAAATTCATACTTCATATTAAAAAATGTTCATGTCGATGCATGTGTTGTGTTATAATACGAAGGGTTCAATTCCGGAATTTTATTGTAACAAATAGTAACTAAAGTTTGGGATGAACGAATTTTTCCGATTTATTCCGACCCTAATACTTTCTGTACTTGTTTGATCACGAGTATGTTAATACAGCTTGTACAAAGATTGTACTAAAAAATAGTTTGCACTTTACAAAGTTGACTTTGTGTTTGGCACACAAGTTCTACCAACTTTGCAGAAAATGTGTTGTCTGCATCTTATCTTAGGATTTTAATTTTGTAAGTAAAACCAGTATTCTGCGAAAAATAAAATAAAAATTTAAGACTTTTAAGGAAAATATAACTTTGAAAGTAAAGTATAAAGAATTAAATAACTTTTCTAACACACATTCAGACAATTTTAATCTAATAAAAAGTTTTAACTTTGTATCTTTAATTTTCTAGAAAAAAAAAAGAATGAGGAAAAAATTATATTTAAAAATAAGTAGGTGGTTAAAACTCTAAAAATACATTAAGCGTTCTTTCACACGAGCCACATTTTGCAATTGTAGTCCACCACTAAAAGTACTTGGTACAGAGATCGTCAAACTTTAAGGTCATATTAGCTACTTTAAAAAAATCTGATCAAACTTTTAAGTATACTATTCTGATTTATGTAATTGTACATTACACAAATTTTTTAAATTAGACTTTTGGTCTTAATATGACTGAGTTTCCAAGACTTGCGAGTGGATCAAATCTGGACCGTCCCAGGTTCGCTGACTGGCTGCTATGATTCTTAGGAAGGACTTCAGAGTTGTTGAATTAAAGTTCTCATTTTAACTAACCTAGTTTAATTACAATACGGGTTTTAATATTTACATTATTTACACTAGACTTACAAATAAACGATGACAGCTAAATCCAAATTAGACACACATTCACAAACAGTAAGCACTCGAGAGACTCTTTAACACTTACACAAATTTGCCATTTGTCTAAAACCATTTGTCTCTCATATATTTCTGAATATTGTCTCTCCATTATTTAGCTGACGACTACACTAACTAACATACGGACACGACAATTTAAATACGGAATTATTTGTTGTACGACTAAACACTCTAAATATCTCTAACCCATGATGAACAAATTCTCACTCCCTTAAATGCGTCTTAATCTCTTCACTCTTGAAACTAAACTTCACATGATGACTGCCTTAACTCAACTTTCTTAAACATGACTTAACTTTATGACGGTTTACATTGCTCAAATGTAAAATATCGTATCACACCCTCTTAAACTCACAAAATTCACAATTTATTGGTCATAACTCAGATAAATACCTCATTAGAAAATGAACCCAAAACAAATATTAATTTTTCAAGATAGATTAATAGACCATATTAGTAACTACGTCACAAAATGGGATTCAGTGCTGCCGTCTCGCGGTTGGATTCCTTTTATTTGAATTTAGCATGTTGTTTTTTTGTTAAATTGTATTTTGGAAATATAAATTAAGTTTTCAAAGTAAGAGAGTGCTTCACATCAAAACTACAAGTCAATATTTATTTATTAAAATTCTTATTTTATACATAATAATAAATAAAAATAATGACATATTAAATTATAATATGTCATTATTTTTGCAGAACAATATTATTTTGCAGGTTAATTTTGAAAAATTTACTTTAATAATCGTTATTATGACAAGTAAGATAGCAATAAGTGTGTGTGCCATATCTAAATGGTTTAAAGGAATAATATGTTGTTTTTAATTTTCCATTATTGTTTTTCATTTTCATCTGTCAAGAAACGAAAAAATTTGCAATTAATAATGTAGATGTAATTGTTACAATTTGGAGCAAAACAATACACCAATATGCATTCTAAAACAAAATATTAATGATTACTTAGTGTTAATTAAATAAATACTAAAGATATTTCGATTTTCATATTATTTAAAAACGTAACCTATAAATATATCTTCGAATCCTTATTTATATATTTATAAAATCATTATTCTATTATATAAAGTGTCTGGACTGTATATATTTGTATATATTTATCAGAAATACATATTTTTTGCTCCAAAATTGAAAATATTTATAAAATTAAGGGAACAAAAGTAATGTCCCATGTATTTTAAACTTTAAAAGGAATTAGCTCTCAGATGGCAGCACATGTATGTGACGACACACTAATATGGTCTATTGTTTTCCCATATGGTCCCAATACCTCTAATCTGTTAATTGACAGAGTTGTCATCTGTTTAAAATTTACAATTCTCTTTTCATGTTAATTTCAAAAAGGTCTCAAGTTACAGTAATAAATATGTCTGCCCTTAAGTGTCTTTTATAAGGAATAGATTATATTTTATCATTTAACATTTTCAATATTTTACTCTAATTGTATGATTATATCAAATTTATTTATGAAATTTTATTTCTGTAACAATACCAAAATTACCTCCCATACTCGTACAATCTGCTTATATGTTATATGGCGATTTTTTTGATTTTTTTTAACTGCAGTTACATTTTCTAGAATTATCACTTCCTCAGGTCGCCCAAAACATGGATCATCTTCTAATTCAAAATCACCTTGTTGAACATTTTTATACCACCGCTAAATAGTCTTTAAGGATGGACACTTGTCATGGAATATACCAAACATTTCTTCATAGCACTTTTAAGTCGTTAAATTATTTCTAAAATTATGTAAAATAAAATTATGGCTGTTTGTACAAACTATTAAAAAGCGCACGAAAATATTAGTGCACGACAAAACGTTCTTAGCGCTCTCTGTAATTGTTACACGATGGAGGTTGAAAATTGACTTCCATTTTATTTTTTTCTGAACATAATTGAAAAGGTTTTGTATTCGTAAGAGTAGATATGTTTGCTAATGCCATTAATAATTACAACTTATCTGTATCAACTGTCAATTTAAATAACGATGTCGTCCAACGATTTTTCAAATTATGTTGCACAGTGTGTAATTATTAAATTTCGTTTTAATAACGTGTGAAAGCGACTGAGATTCGTCAGAGACTTCAAAAATAGTTTGCAGAAGAGCGTTCATCAGTCAAAACAGACTTTATTTGTGGAAGGATGGACATGAGCGTCAAACTTGCGGCATGCTACCCGTCCAGTGAGTTATGGGAACAATAAAAATGTTGGCTAGCTCATCCGGAGAAATAGACAAATATGTATGAAGGAAAGAACTGGTATTTTAAACATTAGTAGCATTATTTCTTGGGAGGCAAGTGATTAGACTCTAATGAGGAAGTGCAAAACTGAAAACCAAAAGATGTTTTTTCGACGGGAATACGAAATTATCGGAGCGATGGGACAAGAGAATTTTAAACCGGGTGGTTACATACAAAAATTATGTATGATATATGCTCACGATTGTGTCCTCTATTGCACGCGGTTAACATCCAGTGAAGAAGGTCGTGTGGTTCAGGTGGACCGAAAAAGAAATATTTAATTTAAGGGGGCTGGGCGATCTGTTAATGAAAAGTCGGCAGCAAGGCCGCCACATCCCACCGTTACAAATTTCCTAGTAAAACTAGCTAAAACCTTGCTCTAACTCAAAGAAGTATACACCCAGCTAGATCAGCCCATAAAATCGGCGCAAGATCTACCAACCCCGCAGAGGTCTGGAGATTCCAATAATAATTCAAAATAACCAGCGTACTTACGAGTCTTCTCCGCAAACAGTTGCTGAATTTAAAAACCACACTAAATTGTCTCACTGTATTACGCGTGGCTACTCATTGACAATGCCCGCTAGCTAATGAATAATGCCTGTAGTGTTCTGTATGGGCCCGATATTTTGATATTTTGCGTGTCTTTGCTGATTACCATCAGTTTATGCCGAGAACATAAGCATTTTCGGACACAACACTCTTCAAACATACATATCAAATAAAATCACCCGTAACAAATCAATGTTTGTATCATATTTCAAGGAAAATCATAATTTGTTACGACCAAAAACAAATTAAATGAGGGTCAAATATGAACCGCCCTCGTACATGGTCTATATACATAAATACACACAAAACAATAATTTTATACATGAATAGAAATAATATTACGCAGAACAGCAATGTTTTATACTTATTTCATATTTTTTTTTACTCTTATAAATGTTTTTTCAGTAGACTTAAATTCTTTTATGTTTTCAATGGCTTTGATGTCATCTGACAAGTTGATACATGCTTGCAAGCCTTTAACTATATGTTAAAGTTTAACATACATATAGTGACATCTGCCCAAACTTTTCTAGTACGACTAATTCTAAAAGAAGTTTTTATTCTGGTATTGTAATTATGTATTTTTAAATTACATAAACACATAGGTTATTCATTTAATAATATCTTGTGAATAAATATTATAATTATAATAATTACAATTCTGACAAAAAGTTGTTTTCCATGTACTGACAAATTAACTTTTCGTAAACAAATTTATATTTTTTAATATAATTTCATAGATAATTTATTATTATTTTTATAAAAATTCTATGTGCAATAAAACCTAACTCTATTAAAACTTTTATATTTCCAGTTTTTTGTAGTGCTTGATATTTAATCTCCTTTTTAATTCTTGAGTAGAATGATCTTTTATTTTAACATATATTTCGCGCCCGGTACGTCATATTCGTTGAAAATAAAGTTATTCAGTATTCTCCAGCAATGTACAAATGAGATATTTGTAACAGTAGTTTGAGAAAAGCACATTGGCGCTAGTGTTGCTGACGTCACTTTGGATATCGTCTATTATACGTGTCAGATTGACTTGTGATATTCTTTATTCGTAAAGCTTTGGATTTCGTATTTATAACCAAACTATTAACACAATGTTTGAAATTTCAATTCATGCTTGATATTGTATGATACTTGATAATACTGAGTAGGTGGCAGTTTGCTGTATTTACAAAAAAAATTAACTTTCGCATATAACCGTACTAAAATGTGTCATTGTTTTAGTAACTTTTATTGATGTCGTAAATTCTCACATATCATGGACGACCTTTCATGACTAATTTGTACATATAATAAATATATGCTAATGTTCCTCTAATTATTGCTATTATTTAAATAAAAGGCTACAAACTTTTAAAGTGAAAAAAGTTAGATAGAACAGTAAAACTCTCAGGTGACGATATGTATTTACAAAATGAAAACGAATTTGCATTATGAACTATGTTATATTAGATTGTTGCAAAAGTTCATTTGTTCGTATATAGATGACTATACGTATGCTTTAGAATGACTGTTTGTGCAGAAAAGTTTTTAGTTTTTGTATGTTGGCTATTTTGCATTTAAAATAATACATTACAAGTAATAAATGTGAGTTTAACACAAATTGTCCGAAGTTGCGATATAAAATCGGTACAATATTTTCATTGGCAGAAAAAAAGAGTTGTTTCTGGCCTGTTGTTACGAGCGATAAAAAGATTTATTACGACAATCCTAAGACGCTAAAACATTGGGTGGACTCTGGCCAACCAAGCACAATGATCCAACGACACAACATTCACGGCCATAAGATTTTGCTACGTATCTGGGTGGAGCAAGCAGTAGTAGTCTACTATGATGCTACAACCAGATCAAACGGGGACAGGTGATCGCTACAGTAAGCAACTAAGGCAACCGAACAGAGAACAGATCAAAAAGTGACCTCAAATAGCCGCAAATCATCCTTCTCCAGGACAACGCCAGACTCAATGTTTCCAAAAAGTTCAAGAAGGCGCTGTTAGACATGGAATGGCAAGTCCTCCTTCACCCTGATCACTCACCAAACATTTTCCCTTCTGATTACTATCTTTTAAGATCAGTGCAGCATGCGTTGTCTGGTGAGCGGTTCTCGAATACCAAAGATGTTCGAAAATTGGTGGATGATTGAATTACGTCAAAAGATGACACGGTCTTTCAACGCGGGATTTGTTTTCTGCCTGACAGATGACAAAAGTTCATAGATTTAGATGGCCAATATGTTGATTAAATACAATGTATTTATACGGGTATTTATTATCAGAACTCTCACATTACATTTGGAACAGTTTAGTAAGGAGTTAGATAATGCGTTCACTAGCAAGAAGTTCCAATAACACAGATAAGACTTACTGAATTCCTTCTAGAACTATTTTATTTAGTTTTAAATTAGTGGGTCCTTAATTTATGTTGTCATTAAGGTAAAGTTTCTTAAATGATATTAATAATAAACTAAAGTTTAACTGAAATAGTGTAAAACTTGTAGGTAAGTTCTCTTTAATTTATAAATTCTGTACAAACTTAAGTTGCTGAATAGTTTTGTTGTAGTGTGCTTGTAGAGTAGTGTAAGAAAATTAGAAAATTTTAATAATTAAAATGGGGTTTTTAAAAGAGTTCGAGTGAAATGATTTTCTGGTGTTTTCTCTAATAATGCATTTTAATGATCTGAACGCGAGTTTTCAGCGCGGATTTCCACTTCATTAGTTTTGTACGAGAAACTCATACGTAATGACAATGATGAACTATTTTACTTATTAAGTGTTTTAAAAGCTCCTAAATTAAGAACCAGAACCGTAATGAAATATTCCATGCTAGAGCATTAAAGCTGTATTTTATAACAAGTTTTAATTTGCAGGTAAATGATAAAACCTTTGAGAGAGTTTATACTTTAAAATATTTGGATACCACGATAAATCGGATTTAATTCAGCATGAAGACATACACAGAATTCAAGTTGTAATTACTGGTGTACTGGATATTCGTTGCCGTATCCAGGATAATCCGCAAAAAATGAAAATCCGTATCCGGGTCCATATCCGTTTAAATAATTTTGAAGTAGTTTTCATAAAACCTTGCGTTTAAAAATGCTCAAGGTGGAGTAAATTTTACTCTGACGTTAAATTGATGTTTAGTCGAGCATCACATTACTGGCCGGTGGGGTTTGAACAGTCTAGTGTACATTAAATATTACAGTAAATTTAATTTAATCCAAGACAATGAGTGAGTGATTTTGAACTCTAAACTCACTAAATTAAGTGCTAGTTGTCATATGTTTGTTTATAAGAACTGCCCGACAAATCAGACTATCGCTTCAAGGTTCTTCGTGTTTCATTTTGAATGCAATATCCATATCCGCGGATCAGCATGTAAGTAATCCGTCTCCGTATATGTATTCGCGGATCTGGCTTTTATTGATCCGGCACATCACTACATTTAACCAGGACTTTTTGGAATATATGTAGGTATGACAAAAAAACCCTTATAACGTCATTCAAGTGTCAGTCTGTCTGTTTGGAAGAAATTGTAGCCAAACGGCTGAACATAGTTGAAATTTAGCATGCCTATACAACTCTTTGACCCGCATATAGAAACACTATAAGGAGTTTTAAAAAACACATAGAGGGATGAATATAAAAAATAAATATATATTTTTTAAAATTTGGATTGGGTTATAAAATGAAATCTAATGCGTGGTTGTTTTTTTCGCCAAAAATGCGTCTATTTTGTCCCCCCCCCCCTCTATTTCTCAGAGGGGTTAATCTAAATATCTGAAAAATAAAATCAATTATGTACACTGATGAGAACCAAAATAGTTCAACAGATAATTTTAATTAATTAATGATCAATAAATTATCCGATAAATATTCCATAGCGAACTATAGCGTTAAAAAAATTATTACTTTTTTAAAAATTCATTGTGTGGATTTAAAAGAAAGTTCTTAAAACGTAGATTAAGGAATGAAAAGTTTTTTTTTTTTTTATTTCTTTATATTAACTAGATTTTTGCCCAAAATGTGCTAAAAAAAACTCTTGTCCCACACTTTATAACCCATGGGGGTTATTCTAAAAATCTGAAAAAATTCTGAGCAATGCACATTAATGTGAATCGGAATAGTACAACAGGAATTCTTGATTAGATTATATTTTCGGAAGATATGGCATTTTTTTTGTTTTTGACAAAATTTATTATATTAAAAATAGAATAAATTTATCACAATATAAATATAATAAATAAATCATGGCTAAATTATGGCTAATAATGTTATATTTTTGTTTTATTTGTGGTTAAGGTAGTTTATGTCTTCTTTTGAAATTAAAAACATAAATTAAAATTTTTAACACAAAAACACTTGAGAACTGACTACTTTATGCAATGTAAGTTGCATAGCATTAACTTTATAAAGCTCGTCCACAATTATACGCCATGATGCGACATACTATTTAAATTATTTTAGTTTTTTATTTTTAAGAAGAATAAACCATTTATAGTAGTGAAATGTTATAAATCAAATAATACATTGTAAATAGTGAGAAATACGTTTCTTCTATTTACATATAAGGACAACATTTCTTCTTCATAATTATTGTCAGCTTCATCGGAAGAAATCTTATTAAGAATTATATTATTTACAAAAAACATTTCAAAATTATGCCTCCACATTTAGGATCCATCCTAAAATAGTGGTTATTAAAGAAAAGGCATTACTGTTTTCTACAGAGAATAATGTAGGTACATAAAAATATATATGTACATGTTAATTAATAATTGATTTAAATTTTGCCACTTTTTACCCTGCGCGTCCAGAAGACTAAGTAAAACCTACTGACCCGACGATTACTTTGTGACGTATGCACTATACCCTGGGTAAATGTTTTGGTACGCCGTCCTGCATTTATAGTCTTCCTATCAAGGAAGAAATTTACAACAATTGGGCAGTGAATATCCCAAAAATAAAGCAGCCATCACTTTGCTGACGGTATAGTTTTAATATACGACACGTAGCCATATCGTTAGTTGATTAGGATTGAATAGACCTGAATGTTCCTTTTTGTATCAGCTAAATAGTGGTATAAATCGAAAGGCGATGAAAGCTGGACTTAGGTAACCCTAAACTCGATCAGTTACATAACCTTGACCGAGTGTCATCCTCGCACATCAAACAATACTATAGCTGTACACTAAACCCTTCGGATGTTAAATATATGAAGGCAAACCCTTGAATGTGAATTGAAACTTAGTAAATTGAAACTAATTAATGACAAGAGTTCCTCGAAGCTCCACTAGGTATCTCCGAATTAATATTCTGTCTCGTAATTGAAAACGTTGTTAGCTAGGTAGCTAAGGTTACTAGATAAATTAAACCTACTTCTTGCCCATTACGCAATAGCTTTTTTACCAGATTTTTTATTAATATTGTTTACGATTAGATTATGGAATAAATTAAGTAGTTCTTGCATTCAATAAACAAATGACACCTTTTTTACTTAGTAATAAAATTTTACTCACCAGGATTACAATCCAAACACCGAAGCACAAATTTACATGTTTGTTTGCAAGATGACCAATGGACAAAAAGGATGCGCATATTCATGTGACCGAAGCGAACAACTGTTATCCTGTCAAAAATATTTTAAAGGTTATTTACTGTCAATTTTAGCTATATTTTTTCTGATTTTGGTTAATATAAATTCGGATTGGCTACCCACATTCTTAGGAAATTTTTATATGCGTTTGGATTTATTCAACATGTAACGAATCGTTTAGTCCACTCGGACAATGTCTGTAAAACTTATAAAACCAGCAGTCGTGTTAAGAATTTCAATGACAGGAGCTGCAGCTTTTTTTTTAGAAATTTAGTGAATTTTAAAAGGTTCATTGTTCAAAGTGACATTTGTTCAAAGTTACTGTCTAATAATTTTGACTATTCCTTGAACAATTTTTGACCCTTATTCCTGGAATTGCTAGTAGAACCCTTATTTAAACACCCGTCTCTCTGAAGACGGGGTCAAAAGTATTCAGTCCGGTTAGAGAAAACATCTAGAACGTTGAATTCTTAGAGGCACTTTGTCGGCATTTTGGTGGTCTATCCAATTATGTGTATTTTATTTTTGTCACATATATGGTATATTACTTTGCTCAGTTACAAAATGACCGTTTTGACTGCAGTTTTTTTAACAACTTTTAACGTGTTTTCAAATTTTTTTTATTAAATAATTTCGTATTATAACTACATACAATTGTGAAAGTACCATGTGTTTGCAACATCAAACCGTTTTAACATCCTTGCGACATGCTTAAATATTTTGGTAAACTGTTTTATGTTTGATTTTGCAATATGGACTTAACATGTGCTCTTGGTTCTAGATATCCTTGAACAAAGTTTATGAAGAATAAACGAAATATCTGTTTTATCCCATATATATATATATATAAATACTAAGGAAATACTGTTTGAAATAATTCTAAAGTATCTCAAATATTCACGTTTTCAGACAACAAATAACAAATACAAATACCATGGAGAAAGTGTATGCAAATCCAAATACCAAGTATTTGACATACAATATTTCAAATACCAGAAAGCAAATGAAATACTTTTTCAAATACTTTACTTAAAATATTTCCAGTTCTATTTGCTATTTGCGCGAACAGTTATTATTCCATAGTTTAAAAATAGATATTTGAGTCTTTTTATCATGCGAGCCGACCCTGTTTGTTTTGGTGACACTTATAAACTAAAAGGAAACGCTGCAGAGCTGTTTTACCGGTCTTATTTTCCATTAGTTTTGTCAGAGAGCACTATATAAATTTATAAAACAAAGTTTTCTAAATTTTGGTCTCCTTTATTGACTTAAAATCTTCTTAATATATTATAAATGAACATAATGGCTTAGGGTGTATAACACTCTTTCTCGTTTGTTCTTGCTTGTTTGTTGAAAGTGTATATTTGCGAGAGCGGAAATTGCGTAAAGAATCCGGAAAGCAGTGGTTGCATGTTGACGATAACCCTCAAAGGTCACACTTATTCATATTACATTTTCACTGTCAACACTTTAACTTTGCTTACATAATCTCTTTTATAGACTTTTGATGACATTTTAAAAATATTGATGTTTATATACATGTTTTATCATTCTGCGAAAATGTATCTAAGGAAACTGATGATGCCAGTGATCACGTTTATGTAATTACGAAAGAAAAGTGAATTATTTGATAGTAAAAACCAGGGACTGAGAACGAACAAAATACTGTACGTTTGCGTTCGAAAACGAAAAATACAATTTCAGTTCTTTACTTTCTCGTCTATTATATCCATCTAAAACCGGTTTTAACCATAATAAAATACCAGTTTCACTACATATAATTATCAACAATTAGAAATTTATATATAAAAACAAATGTCTGTCTATTTGTTTGTTATACACTCCGCCCTTTGACCGATCTGGACCAAATTTGGTACAGGGGGCGAAATAATACAAGAAAGAATTTGATGAGAGTCCCGACGTCGTTAGTGTCCCCCTAGGGGGCGTTATGGATGGTAAACTATCAGATTCGCACTCTTTGTGCCCTTTTAATTGGTTACATTGGCTAAACCTTAACCTCTTATGGACTACGCCCGAGTATACTCGGGCAGCTATTATGTGCGAAAATTCCTACATCTGAGATAACTCGGGCAAGCTTTACCTAAAGAAAAGATTACTCCCGAATGTACTCAGGCGAAAATAAATACGATTCATGGTTTGTGGAAGCGAGACAAAAGGCAACTACGACCCACACTATGCACCATAATTTCAACTTTCAATCCCATTTTGGGCCCTAAATGGCTTTTATGAAGGATATATATGTTCAGTAAATAATATATTGATCTAAAGTAGACAAAAATGTAGATCTTAACTAGACCTAAAAAAAGAGTCTGAGAGAGCATATGAAGCATATGAGCATACGAGATGAGAGGGAAACACTTGATAAGACCAGCATACAATAAAGTAAGTAGTGCAAGATACTCAATTAATTATTATTGCACTAAATTTTACAACATCTTACATGTGAATGTTCAAGGTTTGCCTCTCCACTCATTTAGAAATATTTTAAAGTAATTTTTTAAGGAAAATGCGTTTTATAATTATGACGAGTTCCTTGCAAATGATTTCAGTAATGTAAGTTGTTAGATATAAGTATTAATGTAACCAATTTGTAAAGACGTGTGTAAAAATGTAAATTTTAAAACACCAATAAATATTATTATGAGGTTTGTCAGGTCTTGACAAGCGTTCACTAATCGCAAACTTCAGCAACCTTTTGATCCACGTCATACTAGAGACTAGTGGAGCTAAATACACACGACTGTATCCCAAACCCTGGCGATACGCAACCGCGGAAATTACATGGCTGTACTTGAGATGCGTTCGCATCAAGACCCAGCAATAGCTATTTAGTTCTAGTCAGTCAGATAAATGTCAGTAAAAAAAAAATCTGTAATTTTCGAAATAATTATCAGATCAAAAACTTCTGTGACGCTATTCTGGTTGACATTAATGTGCATTACTCGGAATTTTAGATTGACCCTTCTGGGTTATAAGGGGTGGACAAGAGTTTTTTAGCACATTTTTGTTAAAATAAAGAAATTAAAAAACTTCTTTTCGTTATTTAATCTACGTCTTAAGAGCTTTCTTTTGATACCACAAAATAAAATTTAAAAAATAATTTTTTTAGCGACCAAAAAATTTATATTTTTCAAAATAATAATCTGATCAGAAATTGCTGTAGACCTATTCCGGTTCCAATCAATGTGCATTATCGAATTTTATTTTCAGATTTTTAGACCAATCCCTCTGGGAAATTGGCTGGGAGACAAAAGTTTTTTGACACATTTTAAGTAAAAATTTCATAATAATATTTGATTTTTCAAAAATAAAATTTTGTTGGTTTATCTGTGCATTAAATGAGTTCATGTGATACCCCAATATAATAAAATAAAATTTCTTGACGATTGGTAAATAAATAAAACAATATTCTCTTGGTATTCGTCAGTTTATATTGTCAATAAAATAAAATGAATCGTTTCGTGTACATCCAATTTACACATCATCAGTCTAAAAAATAAATATAATACATTACAATCATTGAAACAATTCATAATTATTTGAACAGAGAATTATACAAACAAGGTAGCATTCCAAAATCAGAAAATAGAGACAAACTTACCAATTTCTTAAAAAAATAAATGCTAATTGCATATGTCATGTTAATAAAATGAAACACATGATTCCTCTACGATGGTTTGTACAGGTATGAAAAAACTAGACAAGATACGTCACCAGCTGATTGAGTGCATTGACCTACAGAGATAAGACAATTGCAAGTCAAATCCATGTCAGTGATTATAAAACAATGTAATATTTTTATAATAAAATTTGGTAGGCAGTGTTCAGCTCATTCGTGTCCGTTTTTTTATTGACAACTTGATTTTTAGCTGTTTGAATGTGGAGCATCTCGGAGATGAGTCTTTTGTCCAAATTTTTTTCCTTATCAAGTATGCTTACTCCTTCATAATTAAATACATGACCGGTATTATTGGTATGGATTGCTAACGCAGTGCTATTGGGTTTTAGCCTTGTGTCAGAGCGATGTTGGGTTAGCCTTTTCCTCAAAATTGGATGTACACGAAACGTTTCATTTTATTTTATTTTATTTTATTTTATTGACAATATAAACTGACGAATACCAAGAGAATATGGTTTTATATATATATATATATATATTTATTTTTTCATTAAATACAAATTTATTTATATTTTTTTTCGCTATGTGTTTTCTTAAACTTTCATTAGTTTTCCAATATGTGGGTCAAAGAGTTTTATAAGCATGTCAAATTTCAACTTTCTATGTTCAGCTGTTTGGCTACAATTTCTACCGTATAAACAGACTCATGAGCGACGTTATAAGAGCTTTTTGGTCATACCTACAAAACCCTAAAAACTAGAAAAGAAAAATGATATCATCACAACCCGCACCGGTATCAAAGACCGAAACTATAATTAACTATTTAAATGTAACACGTATAAAAGTGTAACTGCATACTAAACTTCTTCAGTCCAATATAGGAATGCATTGAGACTCGCATTAAAGATGCTCATATGCATAATAAAATATACAATTAGGAATTAGGTCGGTCTCACAGAGAGACAAACGGCAGACATACAGACATACACACAAACAATCAGAGTGACGTTATAAGAGTTATTTGGTCATACCTACAAAACCCTAAAAATATAGATTTGACTAAAGTTTATAATAATTTTGTTTTAAAAGTCCGTGAAAAGCAGATTAAGACATTGTTGTCATATTTTCAATTAGGAGTTGAACATAAAAACTGTGGGAAGAAATGAAGTAAGTAAAAACTTCGTTTAATTCTACCCATGACTGAACACAACTCTAGCTATTGACAAAACAATAAAAGATTAATTTATTTTTTATTAAAAAGAATTCTATATTTTTTCTTTCTTTTACTTTGTTCAGTAAAACGTCGACGATAAAAATACTTAAAATATCGTAATTCTTTAATGGCGTTTAAATAAACAATCTACATTTCATCGGAGGTCGAAAATAATATTAAAACGGAAGACTTTTTGTTTCTCATACTCTGCTTTGTTCACTACATCTAAACCCGATTTAAAAACAGCGAATTCAGTATGTGTAAACAGTAAAGCAGCGTTCAGAGCTCTTTAAATTAGTTGACTGTGCATTGTGGATAAGTTTAGTAGATAGTTTTAACGTTAAAGGCACCGTTTACAGCTAAGGAAATGAGTGCATTACGAATAGTGCGACATATGTGTCTTTAAACCAACTACGGTGGCTTCGTAAAATGTTTATTATCTATTATCGTTTTCCTAATTTTGCTGTCCTAGATTTTTACTAACTAAGCCTTACCTAATTACCTTAATTGATCACATTTACTGTTCGTCTTTGTAATATTGGGCCAGATTTGTTGTAATCGACTCGATGACATTTTGTTAGGTTATGTAAAGACATACAATGTGAATGTTCTCTACGATGTAGATTGAGATAGCTAATGTGTGTTTATATGTCTGTCTTATTACAACAACTCACTAATTATAAGTTTGGAAAACTATCCACAATCGACAACGTATAACCTATTAAATTTAGAGGTATGAACGGTTGCTCGCGTTACCATATGACAAAACTGTAAGTGACAATCAACAGTGCACAAGTCATAGCCTATAGTCGACTAATTTAGGAGCTCTGAACGCAGCTTTAGTGTGATATTTTGGTAATTTAAAAAGTACTCTAGGTCTGGTAGATTTAACGGGAGCTAAAAAGTGGAAATTTGAACTAAATATTTAAGAATCAATTTGGTTATTAAGTATTTTAAAAAGAAATACCATATCGATCTGGTGTCTTCTGTTTTGCAAAGATCCATTATTAAGTAGCTACAAAGAATTTAAGGAGGTAGAGTGGCTAATATTTAATTTATAACAAACTATAGACATGATTTTTTTCTGAATAGATTTTAAAAATTTATTGTTTTTGTCATACACTAGATTCCAAATCACTCAGCAATATAGTGCCACCAAGCAAACAAGAACCCCGGAAAATATGTGAACTAATTTGAAAATTTTTAGGCGTGTTTCCTTCTGACCAATTAGGAATCACCTTAGGCAATGTGCTATAATTAGGCAATAATTTGTGCTTTAGTATTTGTGTTTGATATAATTCAAGTTGATTTGAATTTATAACTCAAAATTGATTTGTATCTATAGTGCGTTCAAAGGTGAGTTTGCAGTACAGGGCATATGGAGTAGTTCTTTTTCATACTCTCTAATGGGTTTACACAATGACACTATCCTTTTCTTGCTTGTCGACGTTGCCAGCTCTAAAACGCGCTGATCTGTGAAGACGCAGTATTCTACAAATGGCCATTTGTTTTTGTTGAGTGTTATTTTGAGTTTTATAAGAGTTGATTTTTGTAAATCATACCGGTTTTTTCATATTATTATAATTGACACATTTGACACTTTTACAACATTTGGCAACACCGCTCCCATTTGCCATAAGAGCTATACTGCAAACTCACCTTCGAACGCACTATATAACTATTATTAATATTTATATATAAGCTAGTGTAATATGCCGTTGAGTGTACTTGATAAATACATGCGCTCTATGCCACGCCTACCCAGGGACTTTGTTTGCTTCGACAGACTATATTCTAGTTGAGATCTAACTATTTATATATTTATTTATTTATTTGTTTATTTATTTATTTATTTATGTATTTATTTATTTACTTATTTATTTTATTCAAATTTACTTAAAAGATTAGGGTTATCTATTAAGTTATTGAAAATCTTATTGAAAGTAAGAAAAACTGATATCTAAAATAATTCTTCTATTTTCTAATGAGAGAAATCTTAAGTTAATATTGGTGAATCTGAAATTGATATATTTCAAAAACCTTTTTTGTACCTTTTCAATGCGATTAATGTACACAAGATACTGTGGAGACCAACTAACTGAGCAAAATTCCAACTGACTTCTAAGTAAAGAAAAATAGAGAGAAACAGAGCCGCAGTAAGGTAAACTTGCGCTAGGGGCAGAACCGTGTTTTGGCGCCCTTGGTAAATAAAAATAAGGTTCTTACCTCTCAAAATTTAAGTGATGAGCAAAAAAAAGGTCTTCACCTTTCAAAATCCAAGTGACGAGCAAAAAAAAAGGTCCTCATGCTTCGCCATGGCGCCCCTTAACAAACCCGTCAGCGCCCTTTTCCTTAGTGCGCTAGGGCCCGTACCCCCCTCCGCCACCCCTTACTGCGGCTCTGGAGAGAAATTAGTGTATTATCCGATTTAATTTTTTTTTTAAATTCTGGTGACACCGTAACATTTTGTAAGCTTTTTAATAATATTGTCAATATGTGTGTCAAATATCAATTTCTGATCAAATGTTATTCCCAGATCTTTAACAAAATTAACATTAGAGATGAGATCTGCATTAATATTATAATTAAAATCTATTATGTTTCTGTTTCTAGTAAATGATATTTCTGAACATTTTGAAATATTTATTTTCAATTTATTTAGCTATAAGTACTCGGACAGTCTATTTAAATCAGATTGAATTTCGTTACAATCATTGAAATTTAAAATTTTCAGAAATATGTTTAAATAGTCGGCATAAAGAAGAAATTACATTTATTAAAGCACATATTTATATCAATTATAAAAACATTAAACAAAAGTGGGCCTAGGTGTCTACCTCGGGGTACACCGTCAGTTATTTGGTTATAAGGTACGTTTTAAACCAATTTAACACATTACCATGGACGCCTATTCTATTTAACTTATTTAGCAATATGTCATAATCTATTGTATCGAACCATTTATCTAAATCCGAGGAAATGGCATCGACTTGTATGCGCTGGTCCATTGAGTTGAAAATAAAGTTGGTGTATATGGTTAAATTGGTATCCACTGACCTACCAGGATAAAAACCATGTTGTTGAACAATAATATCATTTTTTACAAAAGAAAATACAATTTTATATATAATACGTTCAAATATTTTTTCAAAATTACATATTTAAGAAATCGGTCTATAATTTTCACCCAAGTTTTTGTTACCCTTTTTAACTATTGAATTAAATAATAGTGTTAATGCTTCATCGTGTGTAAGGGCTATTTAAAAATAAAATAGTTAAAAAGCTACTCACCAATTGTAGTCAGAACAGTCAGACTGTATAAAAAGGCTTTCGCAAAAGTCCACTCGTACTCCTGCCTGACGACCTTGGAGACTTCTTTGTTTTCTTTAACAGGTTCCAACTGGCTGATCATTTGTTCGGTAAGTCTTTTGATAATTTGGTCCTGAAACCTTAAAATTTCCTGGGCTGCAAGTCTAGTCCAGTTATCCTTATACAATATATTCAAGGATTCAGTCATATTCCAAATATTTTCAACAGTTCTAGCTCTTGCTTCTGCATTGAGCTGACGTATTTCTATACTTGTATTTGCAATACTTATTTTCTTTAATTTCTGATTTTGTGTTGTTGCAAGTATTTGTTGTTCAACATTGTTACCACCTTCAATTGCTAGAAATATAAATGATCCAACAAGTGTGTACATGAATAATAACATACATATGCCTATGTTGGTAGCACATCCTTGTAGGAAATTTGATCTTCTGCTTTTCTTGTTACCAAGACATTTGCAACAGCCAGTGGCTTGTTTAGCGTCTTTTCCTTCTCGCTTTAGGGAGTTTGTGTTGCCATTGTTTTGTTTGGCAACACTGGGGTAGGGTTCGTAGCGATAACGCCCTGAGTCCTTCTCCATAATTAAAATTATTTTTAGACGTTTGTCTGAAGTAGTGTGTGGTATTTAAACATATTTCGCGTATCTTACAACAATATTAATTTAATTTATTTACAGAATGTTATTACTTTCACTCAATATATTCACTTAAATATAAATTTAAACTATTGAAAAGTTTTTGTTTTCTAAATTGATTTATGAATTTTAGGCAGTGTTTAATTTACTTTGTAAAGTCTTAAATTTACTTTCCAGTAATGAGTTCTTAAAGTCAATCAATGATGTTATCTTAATTTTTAAAAATAAAATATTTTGTCACAATAAAATAAAAATTAGAAAACCTCATGCAAGAAAATGACACTCATTATTAGTCAAAAGTTTCACTTTTTGTCATAACCGTCATTTTTTGATTTATATTTTACTATCACGATATGTTATGCACTAATTAACACTGTTTTTCTTTGTCTTTACACTTTTATTTAAACTTTTTTTTTAATAATTATTTTGAAATGTAATTTTAAAATCCAAGTTCCTGAAGAATTTCCTTCCTTAAATTTTCTTCCGTGTAATGAAGTTTTGCCCGTACTCTGAAAATGAAAATAAATGTTAGAATTCAATTATTATAATGTAAATTTACATTACATTTTATAGGATACATGACTATGGAGTGCAGTTTTAGAGATATTTTAAAATTTGAGACGTGAAATTGTTGTACTGATGAAAAATGCAATAGTGGTAATTACATTGAATTTTCTAACCTACACATGAACTCGATTTAGGTTAAGGAAGTTTTAGGTTTAAAGTTTTTCTCGTAAATTTATACAATGTAAAAGCAACAGTATTACAAAAGGTTGCTGTAAAAGAATTGGGGTGAGAATTATTTACCACCTTTTTAAAAAAATATATATAAAGGATAGTAAAAAGTCTTGCATCATCCTCAGTGACGAATTAAGGATGTAGTAATCTCATGGGCTACAAATCATATGGCTATTTGTATACCATGGCCAAAAAGTGGATTTTTTTCGTAAGCATCTAAATTTGATGGCCGAGGCAGAGCCGAGGCATACAAACAGATGAGGACGGAGAAGAACAAAGGTGCACATTATATTTTTTGGGCGACCAAAAGTAATTTTAATTAGAAAAATTAAACTTATTTATTTTAATTAGCTACATAATATTAAACATTCACTTGTAATTGTTAACAAACATCATTATTGTACATGGCGTTGGCATCCAGCGGCCTAAAAATTAGGCGAATAGGCCTAGGTCGAAAAAGATTTACTTTTTGTCTAGTACTAGATGATAAAAAAGAACTGTTTTTGAAATGATCACCTAAAAAAACATTTTTCTCTGTTTAATGCAGTTTTTATCCCCATATATATTTGGGGAGCTATGGGGAGAGGTAGCTATAAACGAAGTATCTCACTTATTATTTACTTAACATAAAAAATATATAAAAAAGAGTGATAGAGAATAAAGCAATGATTATTTTGTGTTCTACTTTAAATTGAAATATCTTGCTTATCATTTACAGCAAAAATATACATTATAAAAATCGTACTAAGTACAGGTACTCTAACTAGGTATCGTTGAACGCGTTTTGAGATTACGACATTTTTTTTAAATTGTATTATTTTCATTATTTGTGAAAATTGTGAATTAAAAAAAATCACAACTTAAAAACGGTTAGACAAAACGACCTGAGGTTAGAATTTTTGGATTCCTCGTAGTGTATTTAGTCTAGAAAAAATTTAAGGCTTTATTTTTTTGTGTATTTTATGGCGTGATTTATAGAAATTTTCATCTTCGCATGTATGTATCTCAAAAACGAAATGCGATAAAGACTTGCGGCTGAAATTTTTGATATCTTGAGGGCCTAATTGACTTATGGCCATATTTTGAAACAAAAACATTTTTTGAAAATTTTTCATTTTGTTTTAAATATTTTTAAAATTTTGATAAATCCTAACTAAAAAATGTTTAGGGATAGAAATCTACGGTTTAATTCTTAATATTACTATATATTGTTTAGTCCAAAAAAAATTTGAACTTTAATAAACCAATTATTAAGTTTTGTATAGGCAGAAATCCAAAATCCTTGAAAATGACCAAAAATCGTAAGGGGTAGACCTTAAAAAATCGTGATTTTTAAGCAAGAAATGTTTGTCTCCAATTTTGTTGAAAATTAGCATAAGTATGTATTTTTGGTCATAGATCAACAAAATTGGTCCATTTTGAAGTTTGGGCAAAAGTTTTGGAATTATAGGCAAAAAATTGACCCAAATCGTTTTTTAAAATATTTTTTTATAATCCTCAGCCCAAAATTAGCTTAAAACTTTATTTTGGCTAAAATCGTAGTCAAAAATTTTTTTTTTGATCAAAATAACAAAATTTCTGGGATTTCTTTTTTAAATTCTTTTGGAAAATTGGTATACTTATGCATGTTTAGCCTGAGATCACAAATATATGACCATTTTTGAGTTACGGTCTAAAATTTAGACATTTGCGGCAAAAAAAGTGAATAAAAGACCACAAAAAAAACATTTACATTACAGCAAAATATACATTAAAAGAATCGTACGAAGTAGGGGTACTCCAGCTAGTTATGAAATAACAGTACTTATTGGTATACTTGGGGAGGATTTACTTGGCCGACGCCCAATAGTAATGAAACTTGGCAGACGCATAAAGTAATGAAACAAAACAAGAATGTTTAACTGTTATCATTCATAGCGCTCTTGTTTCAACGAGATTTCAATGAAATTCAAATAAAATCAATTTGCGTTTTCTCGATTATTTTGTGATGTAAGTCTATGACATATTTATATCATTGGAATCAGAATAGAATACTCTATCGAATAAGAAAAAATAAAATGTATATTCCTATTTAGAATAAAAAAGTTGCACAACGTACTTTGAGAACCATTGGTCGAAATAAAAAATTGTTTCACTCATTGATATTTTCCTGTAAAATAGTATTTGTTGTCCAATTTAAGAAACCTCGTAGCTCTTATAGTTCTCGAGATAGCAAAGGTGAGCAATTTAAAATGAACACCCTGTATATAAAAGTGGAGAAATCGTTATTTTCTGTTCTACTTCTTCTTCTTCTATGTTTGTTGGCTTGGGTTCTGTTTTACTTGAGACTGAAAATGTACATAACAAAAACCGTACGAAGTACTGATATGTCAGCTAGTGTTAAATATTCGTTCGTCGTTAAATATAGTTCGTCTTTATTTCGTTTAATATTTTCACATTTGGTTTTCCTTTATAACTGAGATACGTATCTTGAGGAAGTTGTATAACAGGGCGTTCAAGTGAAGATTAAATAAGAAAAAAACTTTAAAAATTTTTAAAATGCACAAACATAAAAAGCTGGATGGTTTCCAGCATGCCAGCATGCTAGGGCGCCATTACTGCTGTATCGGTCAAAGACGTATCTCTTGTGAGTGAGCTGAACCATTTTAGAGAGTGCATTTGCCACGATTTGTTCCGAAAGCCGGGACATAACGTCCAAAGCTTTAGTCTCTAATGATAACCCGTCGATTTAACTCAGAACTCACGAATCTTGCCCGCGAACAATTTATAAGATAACATCTTGAACACAGCTTTTGAGACTAACAAGTATTACTTCAATAAATAGCTCAAGGAAAAAAATATATTTTATACAGGAAGTCATGAATCCAGACCGTTTTATATGAGGGAGGAATTAGTTCAGAAATAAAATTTCATTACTAATTAAAATAAAATTATTCAATTAGATAAACATTTAATTAAAAACACTAGGTAGGTTTCACTAATATATTTATTTTCTCGACATATATTTCGGCAATTACGACATTTTCAAGAGTATACAAAATAAGTATAATACGTAGAACAGATTTTATATACTATGTCATTCTATTTATTAGTTCTATGTATTATATTTAGTTATTTTGTAAACTCTTGAAAATAACGTAATAGCTGAAGTGCGAGGGTTACCTTTTATGTTTTTACAAACGACCACTAGATGGCAATATTGGAATGTGCCATTACTATATTCGTAAAATTTGACATGCTTTATTGTGAAATCAGTTCCAGCTTATAAATTGATCGAATAGTTTGTCGACAGTGAGCGTTAAAAAATAACTTTGTGAAAAAATGGATATTACCCGTGAAGGTTTTCGTTGGATGATTTTTTACGATTTTAGTATAGGCCTAGCTCAATAATAATGCATAAATTCGCTTTGTTCAACTTTTGGTAATAAAGCACCATCAGAAAAGACTGTTTACAATTGGTTTGAAGAATTTCGTCGTGGTCGTGCATCCGTCAGTGATGAATCTCGTGAAGGTCGACCAAAATCGGTTGTGATTCAGAAAAACATCGATGCTGTGCGCAAAATGATAGAAGAAGATCGGCATGTGACTAACCGTGAGATAGAGGCATCCTTTAGCATATCGCAGACTACAATACATTCCATTTTGTATGAACATTTAGCTGTGAAAAAGATCTTTTCACGATGGATTTCGCATAATTTGACCGAAACCCAAAAAAAGGCTCGTATTGATTAGTGTAAGGGAATGCTAAAAAAATTCAACCTAGGCACTGCAAAATCCGGATACAACATCGTTACAGTTGACGAAACTTGTTTTCAATTTATTCAAATGAACCGGAAATTAAGCAGCAATCCACAAAAGTTGTTCATTCACAAAGCATTTCCAAGAAAATGATTCGGAACCATTCCTTTAGAGGATCGGAGAACAGTTAATGCTGAATGGTATACAATAATCTGTTTGCAGAAATCATCGACAAAATCAGGAAAAACAACCAAAAACAAAATTATTTGAAGGAGAAAAACATCGAATTAATGTCTCATTGCCCGTATTCACCTGATTTATCCCCTAACAACTTTTTTTTGTTCCCCAATGTCAAACAAAAATGAGGAGAGCGATTTTCATCACCTTAAGAAGCCGTTGAAGCCTTCGAAAACCATCTTTTTGAGATACCAACTTCAGAGTAGAAAAAATGTTTCGAGAATTGGATTGAACGCATGCAAAAGTGTATATATCTTAAAGGCGAGACAGTAAATGGTAAGAACTTAATAATCATAGTCCAGATCCGAATTTGGAGTCAGAAATAAACAACGACGAAGTTGAAATGGAAGAAACAATCGAGTTCCAAACACATACTATAAAGCAGCGGTTCCCAAAGTGTGGGTCGCAACCGCACCGCGTCGCAGAAAAATTTTGCCGGCTCGCGAAAAAAATTGTAAAAATAAAAAAGAATTTTTTTGTACATATTATTTTTTTTTATGTCAGTTAATCACTAGAATAGTGTGTATTTGTGCTCTTTTTACCATACTATATTCTTTATTACTATACTCTTTATTACAATACTATACTCTTTATTACTATTTATTACTCTTAATTACTATAAAGCTACTGCTTTAAAATAAAATTTCTTTTGTAAATAAATGTTTTTTTTTTTCATAAGGTGGGTCGCGAAAAATTTTCAAACCTCGTACCGGGTCGCGGCCAAAAAAGTTTGGGAACCACTGCTATAAAGGATTCATTTTCAGCAGTTGAAACAATTCAGCATTTTTTCACGTATAATCAAAACATATTGAAAAAAGTTTTTAGAAAACCAAAAATCACAAAAACAAACCATAATGAAGATTTTTTTGTTAAAATTAAAATATGTATACATACATACATACGTATGTATACATTAATTATGCAAATGTTTGTAAAATAAGTTGGATTGTTTTTTTTTTTATGTTTTGTAAAACTTGAATATTGTTTTTGTTGCTTAAGCTTCTTGCACTCATATAAATGTACTCTTTTCTAACATAAATAAAATGTACATATTTTTCAACATTGTGTTTATAGTGTTTGGGTATAGCGACCTACGGTTATAACGACCGAATTTCATTGGTCCCTTCAACGTCGTTATAAACGATATCCACTGTATACAGATTTATGAAATTTTCAATAACGTGAATTAGCGCCATTTAGTCGGAGTCGGAGTTGGTACTTTTTTACCGTCTACAACTCCAGCTCAGCTAAACCAAAATTGCTATCGATTCTGAATCGAAGTCCATGACTCCGACTCCGATTCCACAGCCTTGTTTTATATGATATTAGTCGTATCACTTTATATTAATGGAATAAGCACGTAAATAATAATAAATTGAACGAGGTAATAAATATTTAATGAAAATATAAATTAATTAATTAAGTAACGATGTTTTTGTTTAGTTTGGAATTAATAATGTGAAGGTTATGTGCCATTAAATTACCTTTTTATCGGTTCCTGTTGATTTCCTTTGACCTTATTCAGAATGTAAACACTAATATTGGCTGAATATTTACGGATTACGGAAATACAAGACTCAGATACTAAAATATTTATATTATTAAGTCCCTAAAAAGTTATTTCAAGTATTATAATACGACTTGAATTCAAGATTTAGATGCTTGGAATATTTATTTATAAAATAATATTCTACAGCACTCAAATAAATAAATCCAGATAAATATTTTGAGAAAAAATGTTTATAATTATTTATTTCCCATCAGAAACTTCTTGAAACTTTTCGTTTAGATTCCAATTGTTTTTAACAAGTGTACATGAAAAAAGCAAGGGCAGATAAGTTCGACAAAGTTCGTATTTCTCCGCAGTAAATTCATTAGTTGTGTAACGACTCAGCTATGAACCATGTACATTAGGGAAAGATCCTTCGCACATCACCGCAAAGTTAACGCAGGGTACTATTCAGTATCCAGACCTAACCTAACCAACACGTCAATAATTTCCAACATTTAAGGCGACTGAAAACAAATACGACTTTAATGTAGTTCCAAAAAGGACATGTTTACACCTGTCCGTGGTTTTCTGAACTACAGAAAAGGAAAATCATTACTAACTATCTTTAAACTAAATTACCCATCCTGCAGCGCCGGATAAAGCTAGTGCGAACCTGTAGCAGGGGCTTTAAATTAAAAATTACACAAAAATACGATGGTACTAACAGTGGCGCCTCGCAGTGGTTTGCAAGTAATGAGACGCCAAATAATCATGTCATTAGCTATAGCCAAAGAAGACCCTGCAGTGCAGCGTAGGGGGAAGTTTTGGGGCCTATGTTATAAAAATTCATGTATATTTGCGTGTCGCTGTATGAAATTTGCGAGGGAGGGGAGGATAGCGAAATTTGAAGCTACTGCAAACAATTTTTTGGGTTAGATTTATGTATATAACTGTTATGTATCAAGAAAATATACCAGAAGAATAAAGTTCAAATAAAAATAGAAGTAGGTAGCATTCTTGAAATCGGAAGAGGTGTAAAACAAAGCGATTCTCTACCTCCGGCTCTTTATTACCTAGAGTACATCTTCCAAAAACTTGATTGGTCAAAATTTGGTATTGGAATAGATGGTAAAAGACTCAAAAAACTAAAATTTGCAGATGATATAGTCATTTTTGCTCCAAATGAAAACGAAATTAGCATGATTCTTAAAGATTTCCAGACGGAAAGTTTAAAAGCAGGACTACGATAAAACAAAAGTAATGACGAATGGAGAACAAAAACAAAATGGTTATGAATGATATAGAAATACAATACGTAGAAAATTTCATCTATTTAGGACAATTACTATCATTCAACAATAAAACAGAAAAAGAAATAAACAGAAGAATTACAAAAGGATGGAAAAACTTCTGGAGCCTAAAAAGAATAATGAAGGAAAAAAATACATCCAAAGTATCAATGAAAAAGGTTTTTAACAGCTTGATCTTGTTGACTCTCCACTACGGTGCGGAAACTTGGGCTACTAACACAAAAAGGAAAAATCTGGTAACACAGAGAAAAATGGAAAGAATCACATTAAATGTAAAACTAAGTAATCAAATCCCTAACACAGAAATATAACAGGTTTTACGAACGGGGTAATAGCACGTAATAAGAAAAAATGGGAATGGGTTGGCCATTTACTTAGAAGAAATGATGACAGGTGGACAAAACAAAAACTGTTTGGTGCCCCCGTAACTCAAAAAGAAGAAGAGAAAGACAGAAGATAAGGTCAGACGACATAAAGGATATAGCTGGGCCAACATGGGTAAGAACAGCATTGAACAGAGAAAAGTGGCTGGAACTGGAATACGACTATACAAAAACTGAGATGTAACCAAAGTATAATTGTGAAGTGTAAGTAGACTAAGAAACTGTAAAGAAAATTTCTTGAAAGAGGCCCATGCCCTACAGAGTCCTAAACGGGCTATTATTATTATTATATTATTATTACTGAAAACATTAATAACTTTTTACAGCTTTTCATTACTAATGCTCATTATAGAAATATTGTTTCATTATTGCAATCTGTTTTGACAAATTATCCTCTTTAGTTCATTTTTAATCGCTTTTAGATTTGAAAATGACTTTTTTCTTTCACAGTTGATAAGAATATGAAACAAATATATGCGAAAGACAGTTTCTACATTTGGAAAACAATATTCCACAGAATTGTTAGTTATCAAACGATATAACTCAACAAAGTCTTTCAAAGCGCCAATAAGAGAAGCAAGATCACTTTTTAGCAGTTCAATAAATTGTAAAAATTCATCACTGAAGGCCCCCGCACACAAGAAATATCATTGATCAATAATTTTGACCGTGTGAGGATATATATTATCAATAAATGGGACGTTCAATATATTGAGAGCTGTTCAATAACAATTGATTTGGTTTAAAATTTATTGACTAGTCATCAATGTCGGGACAACGTATGATGAGAATTTGAGGTATTCGAAACTGTCTCCAGTTAAAAGGTAGCGTAGGGTGAGGCTTAGCCTCTCGTTTGGCGAAATGTCTGTCCTCATTGGTCTATATTTCTTCTCTATTAGTGGTTCAACCATGTCCAATAGCTAATTAAACACCTCTTGATTCATCCTCAAGAAATTCCGTTAATCTGCTGACTCCTCACTGAGTTCTCAAAGCAAGTTACCATGACCATGTGTGACCGCCTCCTTAACCATTTCTTGATCCATAATCTCCTCTTCTTCGTCAATTTATTCTTGAAATCTGCACATAAAGCAACCAGTATACCTGCGAATTCTGCCGGCGGGTGACAGGTTGTTTGCCACTATGGCAGAGTACAGTACGGCGCGATGAGCATACATACTCACCTTGAAAGCAGAGTCAATACTAATATATTAAACTATAATTGTCTGTAGCATGGTTTATAAATTAATTAACCGCGTTTGATTTGTGTACAGAGCTCGCATAAATAGTTAGCTGTGATTTTGTATACAAATTAATATGAGACGGATAGTAGGCGGTGATAAGCAACAGACATATGAAGCTAGCATATTGTTAGCATTTTTTGGGTCAAATTTATTTCTACTTGAAGCTGAAGTATCCTGAGTTTGAACGAGTTTTTTACAGTCCACACTTCTGATCCATCGACCCGCTAATAATATTGATCAATAATATTGGCGTTGATGAAGTTGATGAAGATATCTAAAAAGTCACCTTTTGATTAGGTTTCCTGCAAAGTTTTGATAAGTTGCGCGTGAACACCCCGCAAAGACTTGGAAAAGCTCGGCGAGCAGACGGTGAGAAAAAGAAAAATGATACCGAACTGTCAAAATGATGGATAAGAAATGGTATGTGGACGACGTACGTCTTGCTCAAACATTCCACGGTGCACAAACATAGCTAAATGCATTAATTAATTGCAAACTACTCAAGGCTATACATCAACACCTAGAAAATTACAGCGATATGAGAATCAATGAATGAACCGAGATCAGTCGAATGGAAGAGTTCCGTTACTTAGGTAATACAGTAAGCAAAACTGAAGAAACAGACGTTCATATAAATGTTAGAATAGGTATATAAGTCTAGTGAAGCTTTTAATCACCTCTGTTGTTCTACATTTAATTACCATATCTACAAACAAAAATGCGTTAGAAACAAGAAATATCGTAGAGAAAGAAAAAATGGGCACGTGAAAGCTGGAACCAAACAAAAGCACAAGCGATAAACTATTCTAGATGGCCGAATTTCGTGAAGCCCTTTTGTATCACCTGATGGGCTGGAATGGATAGGTCTATTTTAAATGAAGAGAAAAAAAAAAAAAAAAAAAAACAGTTGGCAAAAGAAAGAAATCCTTCTCGGATATTTGAATTAAAAAGAAGAGGAAAAAAATAAATAAAAGAGGAGAAAATCTACAGAAAACAGCTTTTTAAGCTCAATTGAATAAATATATATTCCTGTAGTTCCTAAGTGGAGCAAAGGGTTTCTACGAAGTATCTCTACTGGTTATATTCTTTGCAAGGGCCTTAGTTTCCGGTCAAGATTTTCCTATCCGTTCAATTTTTTGAGAAATGGACCTGCGCCAGATAATTTCAAGTCTTCTGCGTGTTCCCTGAGGATTCCATTCAAGTGCCTGTTTGGAGGTAGTATTTTCAGCTTTCGTCAGTGGGTGTCTTATCCACTTCCATTTTCTGGTAAAATACCACCGAGCAATCAAAGACATACGATCATACATAGTATTCCCTTAACACGTTCACGGACAGTTTTGTACAATGAGATGTATCCAAAATGTCACTTTTTTAGATTTTTGTTTATAATAGGACATTTACTGTGTTTGGTATGTTCCTAATAGGACAGTTTATACTAATTTTCATATACTTAAATGGAATTAAAACCTGCCTCAGCCGTCATTTGTATATTTCAATAAAAAAGTAGGACGGTTTAGACCGTCATGACCTGAGCTAGGAAAAATATTCGACGGCTATAGCTGTACTGTCCGCGAACGTGTTAAATCAGTGTTTCCCAAAGGGTGTGCCGCGGCACATTAGTGTTCCGCGAAATCTTAAAGAAAAAAAAGTCCCTATTTTAAAATGAGCGGTTCTCGGTTATCTAAGAAATAAAACGTTTCTAAGTGCCTTAGTATACATTCGGCAAGAAAAAATAAATAATGCTCCTATTTAACTGTATTATATGTATTTATATTAAGTATTTGTATATTTTATGTAAAGGTAACAGACAATTACTTGTGAAGTTATTGTCTTTATAAAAACCTGATCTGACGTCTGGGTGATGCATAAGATCAGAAAATTTAAGTTCTCCGTTATAAAATTAAAATAATTAATATATGTGAAAACCTAGTTACATATTTACTTTAGTTTTAGTAATGATTGCTTGACTGGTATGAATGTTGCAACCCACATAACATCAGCGTGTTGCGGGATTGCATACATTCAGGCGCATTACAAAAAAAAAAATTATTAATGGAAGGCACAACGGTATAGTTTACACTAGTTTCATATACAAAAAACTTAAATTAAATTAATAACAATCTATACATCAAAATTTATAGTGAAATTTTATTTATCTAATAGGATTTTAAAATCAGACTGTATATCCCGAAGAGTTGGTAATACATAAAAGCAGAAACTGTAAGTTCTCAGTAATAAAATTAAATTATTTAATATAATTATAAACCTAGTTACATATTTACATCAGTTTTAGTCATGATTGCTTGGCATGTGTAACTTTAGCAACCCACATGACGTTAAAGTATTGCGGAATTGCAAACATTCAGGCGTACTACAAAAGTTTTACTAAAGGAATGCACAACGGTAAAAAGCCAGTAGTTTATATAAAACTGACAATCTGAAATAAAATTAATAACAATATTTACATCAAGATTTGCAGTTAGTTTTTATCTATCTAATAGGATACTTTTAATTGTAAAAGAAATGTTATGTTAATAAACAAATTTCATTATTGCCGTCATCTTGTAAACCAGTCGATGGATATTTGTGCATGACGTGGGAAATTGTAGATAAAGTTTCATTCTACAAATATGTTTTTAGCTATTTTGTTCTACTATGAAAATTACTTATAGTTTTTGTACTTGGTATTCTATTTTTGTACCTATCTCGAATCTGCTGCGGTTTTTAACCCATTGCAACACTAATGAAAAGACATAATTTGCTCATACATACGATTATAATCAATAACAACCTTGGGTTTTTGCAATGCATTCCCAGTCTCAAAAACAAACTGGCGAATCGCCGGCTGAGTGGCTCAATGCTAAAATGATATTGGCCGGAGATTCGCAGGCTTTGTGTTGCAATAGGTTAATCTTTTTTCCATTTTTATAAATGATATATCGTCCATTTTTTATTCATTTAATTTGAAATTTTTATTATTCGCAGACGACTTGAAAATATTTACTACAATTAACAATTTGAACGACTCCTTAGTGTTACAACAGTCTCTCGATGCTTTGAATAAATGGTGCTGTGATAATTTACTGGAATTGAACATTCAAAAATGTAAAGTAATGCGATTTTCACGTAAAAGAGAAAATACAATATACAATTATACCATTAATAACATAATATTAGAAACTACAATTTCGCATCGAGATTTAGGAGTTATCTTTGATCCGGCATTAAATTTCAATCTGCATATAGAAAATATTTTGAAAAAATCTTATAAAATGTGTGGTTTTGTCATAAGGCAAACTAAAGAATTTACAAACATTAATGCAATTATATATCTCTATAATTCACTTGTACGCAGTAACCTTGAATATTGCAGTATTGTATGGTCTCCACATCAGACATATTATGTAGATCGAATTGAGAGAGTCCAAAAAAAAATTGTAAATTATATATTTTTTAAATTAAAAATAAATAAAAATGAATATGTATATTTGGATAGATTGTGTATGTTAAACTTTGAAAGTCTCTGCAGCAGACGAAACAAGTCCCAACTTTGTTTTACACATAAAATCTTAACAGGTTATATTGATGCACCTGATGTACTGAAATTATTTAAATTTAGAATACCTGGATACAGTACCAGATTACATCAATTTTTACATCTAGATACTAGTCACACTATGTATGGACAAAATTCAATATTAAATAGACTCACTAGAAGTTTTAATAAGCTACCTGATTTTGTTGATATATTTTGTCTAACACCTCAACAATTTAAATCACTTATTAAAAAAATGTCATTATAATTGCTTCCTTTTTTTATTATTTTTTTTTTTTTTATTATTTTTTATTATTGTTGTTTATTTTTCATAGTTAATCGTAGAATTTAAAATATAATTATTTCATATTGAAATTTGGTCTTTTCTTTTTATTTGTATTTTATTATCTTGTACATAATATTTAAATTGTCATATTCACTAATTAATATATTTGTTTTATATAAGTGTCATGTATATAATATTTTTTCATGTACCATTTAGGCATTGGCCTGTAGTGTACTTAAGCCAAATAAATAAATCTAGATGTTGTGGGTGAAAATGATTTAATTTTTGCAAAGAACATGTGTACCAAGTAGCATTCCATTATCATCAAATATAGTATTTGTAACTAAAAACATGATGAAATAAATGTTGACGTATTATTTGAACATTTTTACACAAAACTATATCAGCACATCAAAGGTAAATTGTATTAAGTCGCAAATGATAAATAGCCCAGAAAAGACGATTTAAGATTATTTACCACCATGCGTTGATCGACTTAATATAGTTTTAGAAAAACGAATATCGAAACTGGCTAGAAATTCAGCTCCAAATTATATTCCACTTGACAGACCATAAAGTATTAAGTCACCTGGCACTAAATTGTCATTTCTAATAAAAATGTGACTTGATACAGTTTACCTCTAAGGTGCTGATATCACAAAAGTTATTTGAAACCCACAAACCTATTTAAAAAAATACAGAACATTGTTGTCTGACATCTATTATTAAGTTATTGAACGATAACGTTTTTACAACAATTTTTTCTGCAATAAAAATGTCCTATTAGATAAATAGAAATAATTCATTGCAAATTTTGATGCAGAGTGCACTAATTTTATTTCAGATTGCTAGTTAAAAAAAAAAAAAACTTGGAATCTATTAGTAGAGTAATACCAGAACACAAAAATATATAGAATTCAACACTTGAGATCGCTAGGAACACTGTCTTCTCTGTTTTTTTTTGATTTGGCGTTGGTAACATATATGTATATTACTAGTGTATTAATATTATATTTATTTCTGTTATCCGACAATAGATGGATACACTGTTTTCAGTAATTGTATTGAGTTAAATCCTTGTATATTATCTACTTTGGTGGTATTACCTTACTTAACTAAATTTCTACTTTTGAAATAAATCTTGTTACGCTGCATACTGCTAAAATTACTCTATTATACTCTTAAACTACACCTTTGAGGCTATGTATGTCTTATTATACACAAAGTAGCTCGGTATTATTTCGAAATTTGATCATAATTGTTACGGATTTTGAGAAAAACGTGTCTATGTTTTTGCAGTAGTGATTATGTTTATTATGATATTTAGTTTACAGTCAAAAACGTGGAGCTATAGAAAGACAATTTCTGAACACAATAACAGCAGAATACACATTCGTGCTCGTGTATTCGTGAATTTAGAAGAAGGAAACACAGAAATTTAAGAAAAAACGAAAGTCTGAAAATCATTTTCTTGAGTATATATAATTCGTGTTCATCCGAAAAAATGCCAATAAACTTATATGATCACATAAATTGTAAAATATTGAAATAAAAAAGTAAATCATGTGAGAAATAAGCAATTCTGTACCTTTATGTTATGCAGCTTTCTGTCAGGGATTTTGTATGAAAAGCAAGTTCGACTCTGCGACTCTTAGGGTCTTTTACTGTGACGCAGACCGAGACGCTTAAAAGACGTCGGTAGTTCATTGAATGGCCACTGCACAGCGCCATAAAAGTCGAATGCTGAAATTTATTATAACTCCTTTAAATAAAAGTATTATACCCAAGATAAATAGATAAAATTATTAGAATAATAAATTAGAAATATTAATTACACTACAGGACAATGAAATAAGAATTTCAATGAGAACAACTGAAAATATTATAGATCTATTCACATTATTAATTTTTTTAAATTAATATTTAAGTACGGTTGTCAGAAGTTCAAAATATGTAAAGATAACATTTGAATTTAAAAAAGAGAACATTCAGAAAAACTTAATGATTTGTGTTATACAATATAGTTCTGACGGGACCGAAAAGAAATCCATTACTTTAGAGTACAAAATACAATCGAACTTAGTCCCTAAGTCGAATCATCATAGTTCACTGAAAAATTCGAGATATGGAAAATTCGAGTTACAGAAATAACTACAAAATGAGTAAAATAACGCTTTGATTTGAATTTATTGAAACTAAATACATATGTGACTAAATGAAATCAAATAACTTTGTCGAAGTCCTCGTAAGTACAGATTTTAAAATGTTTGCGATCATTGGTTACATCATTTTCGGCTCTTTTCAGAATTTCTTCGCGGTTTTTTTATAATTGTAGAAAGTGTACGTGGAGGAATACCAAAGCCTGCGGCAATCTCCTTTTTCATTTTTTAGGGTTTTGTAGGTATGACCAACAAACCCTTATACCGTCATTTTGTCGTCTGTCTGTCTGTCTGTCTGTCTTTTCGGTAAAAATTATAGCCAAACGGCTAAACCTAGAGAGTTGAAATTTGGCATGCTTATACAACTCTTTGACCCGCACATAGGCAAAAAACTCAAACATCTAAAAAACATATCCCCCTAAAAATATAAACAAATATGTGCTCATCGAAAAAAAAAATATTTTTTTATAATTCTGAGTAGGGTATCAAATGAAAGCCCTTGGTACGTGGATTAACGATCAAATTTTTATTTTTGCAAAATAAATTATTTTGATGCGTATTTGCCAAAATTGTGCAAAAAAAAATTTGTCCCACACCCTGTAGCCCAGATGGTTTAAACTAAAAATCTGAAAAAAAATTAAATAATGTACATTTGTGTGAACCGGAATAGTACAACAGGAATTTTTGATCAGATTACGTTTTTGGAAAAAAACGCATTTTTTGTGATTTTTGGCTAATAATGTACACAAGTTATAGCTTTGTAACACGCTACACTGGAACGTGTATGCTGGTGTAGTGGTTCTGATGTTGGCTTTTCACCCAAGTAACTCGATCCGAAAGGGATCGAACCCTGCGAGAAGAGACAATATTATTTTTTGTTTTTTATTTTTAAATTTTTATATTGTTTAAATTATTTTTTCAAAATACTAGTTATATTTTGGCAAATGTTGCATTTAATTTTTAAAAGCGTAAATTTAATAACCAGTGGAAATTGTTAAAATTATAATTTAATTCTGTTTCAATGTACACGAAATCAGAGGGGCGGAACTTATAACAACCAATGGAAGCCATAGGCGCAATTTTTAAAATTCTTAATGAAACTTGCTATATTAAAATAAAAAAAAAATACTGCACATATTTAGAAACCTAAATAATGGTATTAGGCGTTCGAATTAAAATTAACAAAAAATAAATTTTTAATATAAAATTTGTTTTGGCATCCCAAATAATCATCATTCACTTACTAAATACCTGCAAAACCCTGAAATGTGTGAAAATTCACACTTCACATCATTTTTTTATACCTTTGTCAATTTCACTTATCACTCTCACTTTGTCAGCGGTAATTATCAGTAACTACAGCCTAGTACAGTGATGGCGAACGTATGACTCGCGGGTCACACAGTGTCCCGTATGACGATTTCAGATGACCCGTTTAAAAGAAGATCTTTGTAGTTCTGAAGATTCTAAAGAGATATTCTAAGATAACCAATGTTGAGTCTAAGCAAGCGCATTCACGCGATAGGGTATAGAAATTGACAAATATGATAATAATAGCGAGATGACTCTGAACTATTACCTATTATACCTGTATTATACATACACGTCAAATACAAGGCCGCTAACTCAGGTAGAGATAACGAGGAACAAGGATTCCGCACAAATATTTATACCCTAAGGCAGAAAATTTTTATTTACACATTATATATTTCACCAACGATTTGAATCTACAAAATTCCAAATTCAATTTTGACCCGTCTGGGGAAAAAGTTCGCCATCGCTGGCCTAGCGCATATATACAGTAGGGATGGGAAAAAAACATCGATGTATCGAAAACATCGATGTTTGTTGTAAAAACATCGATGTTTTTACCATCGATGGTCAGCTGGCGATAGTATCGATAAAACATCGATGTGTACTACCGATGTCGATGTTTAAACTTTGAAATTCAGAAACTACCGCTAGAGGCGCTGGAATCTTAAAAATTTAATTTTTATTAAAATTAGTACACAAAATATAAGCGCCATCTATTGTGATATTACAATACTAATAGTGTTAGTTCTTATACTTCTTAGCAGTTAGCAGAATACGAAAAAATAAGAACAAACTTCTAATTATTGCAAACAATGCGAACGACCAACGACACCAACACACTTTTTCTTTTTGAGTCTTGTTGACACTTTCCCATTTGTTATTCCTCCAATCCCTGGATTTTTGTAAGTTGTCATTAGCTATTTTTTTATATATTGAAGTTGGCTTTTCCTGAACAAAATGATCAAAAGCTTCAATTAATCGGTAAAAGTAACTATAATTGAAAATCTAGTTCCGCCTAAACCAAAGGAACAGACTTTATTTCAACTTAAAAAAGTATAAAAATAATTGTGTATGACAGTGTTATTTTTATGTCAAATAATATAAAATTAACATTAAGATTACTAAATTAGTTTTGTAATAAAATCCAATATTTCATTTTAGAAATGTAAAAATAGTAAGGTCTGTTCCTTTGGTTTAGGCGGAACTAGATTTTCAATTCTAGTTACTTTTACTGATTGATTGAAGCTTTTGATCATTTTGTTCAGGAAAAGTCAACTTCAATATATAAAAAAATATCTAATGACAAATTACAAAAATGAAAATTGCGGTTAGTTCCGCCTAATCGTTTGGAATAGACTGTAGGTACAAATTAGAATTATTATATTGGGTATAATAATGTTAATGTGAAATTAATTACTATTAAAAAGGAATATTTCTATTTCAAAATCTAATAAATGCTTTTTGTGTATTATATGTTACTTTGTTCGTATTTTACATTACTAAATTACCATTATTAAATAAAACCTATATAATATAAATAAATAGCTTTTTTTAATATTAATAAAACATCGATGTTTCCGATACATCGCTGTTTTTCCTTCGATGTTTTTTCAACATCGATGGTAAGCGCCGATGTTAACATCGATGTTAAACATCGATGTTTTGCCTTCGATGTACAACCCTAATATACAGGCATAACTTGATATACGCAGGTTCGATTTAAGCCGATTTACTTTTACGCCTGAATTAATCAATACGGAGAAAATATGCATTACAAAAATTCGAGTTTTGGAAGTTTATCGTCTTCAAAAATTCCAAATTTTACTTCGAGTTCTAGAAAAATTTGACAGAAAATCGGGATATAGAAACAATTTTTTATGTAAAATGCGATTTTGACGCAAAATTATTCGAAAAAATTCGAGATATAGATTTTGACTTGAAGTTCGAGTTGTGGAAGTTCGACTGTATTTTTTTCCAGAAATTTGTATTATGCATAATTACAAAATATAATTTTCATCATCATTTATTACGGCTTTCCAACGTTGTACTAAATTTTCGATACCCTCTCTATAGAAGTTTTCTGGTGTTGACTTAAAATAACTGATCAGGTGATTTTCTACATTGGTGATATTTTGAAATTTTTTATCTTTCAGTGTATGTTCCATACACCGAAAAAGGTGAAAATCTGAAGGCGCGAGATCGAGTGAATACGGTAGATGTGGAATAATTTCCCAGTTTAAGTTCTGAATTTGTTCGCGGGTTATTTTTGTTGAGTGAGAATTTATATTGTCATGATGAAAAATTATTCCTGTTCGGTTTAATAAATTTGCGCGTTCTTCCTTTAGTTTCGGATTTAGTTTCAACAATTAGTGAGACTATAGGCAGTTCCAAACAAAGTTGTCATAAGCTGTCTTTGTAAAGTTTGAAGTTGGCTTTTGCTAAACAAAATGATCAAAAGCCTCACTTAATAGGTAAGAGTTACTAAAATTAAAAATATAGTTCCGCTTAAACCAAAGAAACATTCGGAGAAATAAATGAAAAAATAACCCCTCTTATAAATGAACTCAACAACTGGTTCCTGTTTAATAAATTATACTTAAATGCCTCCAAAACTAACTATATGACCTTTAGAACCTTGCAAAGTAATAATCAAATCAATTTAACTATTAAAATAAATAATGAATATCTAAAATCAGAAAATGAAACAAAATTTTTAGGCCTGTACATAGATGAACATTTAAGTTGGAAAGCCCACTGTCAAAAACTACTAAAATCATTAAATTCAGTTCACTTTCAAATAAAAAATTTAAAAAATATTGTAGGTCGTGAGACAATTATTAAATTTTATTACGCACAATTTTATAGCAGGCTTAAGTATGGAATATGCTTCTGGGGATCATCAACTAAGGCAGATGACATATTTATTTCCCAGAAAAAAATAATACGTTGTATAGCAAACAAAAGACGCACTGAATTATGCAGACCACTTTTTGTAAAATACAAATTATTAACAGTTCCTGGTATTTACATCTTAGAGTTGCTGGTCTATGTATTTAAAAATCAAATATACTTTGTTCGCCATTTGAACCAGCATTCATATAACACCAGAGGAAAAGATTGTTTCAGAACTCCAGCAAACATGCTGGAACTGACAAAAAAATCACCCAAAACTGATGGTATTAAATTATTTAATTCACTGCCATTTCATGTCAGAAATGAAACGCAGTTTGCTATATTTAAGAGGAAGATTAAGGTATTTCTTATAGAGCATTGTGTATACTCAACGAATGAATTTTTGAAAATTTGTAAGAACTGGTGTCATGCCAATGGGGAAAATTAATTTTGGGTAATTTAATATATGATTTTGTTGTTTTATTAATTGCATAACTTGTATTACTGATCAAGATCTGTGTAAAATTGTAAACTCATGTACTGACATATCCTACATGCAGTCCTGCATTTAAAGGATTAATAAATATTATTATTATAAATCATGTATTTGTTAATACTAAAATTGCTTGATTAATTTTTTTTTCTTGTTAGAACTTTCTCTTATTTCAGAAAGGTTTCCTATCCTTGCTATTGCTAGATCAAGACAAAAGGGTTAAAACAACCCCCATCAATTACTCTTATGCTGTAGCTAATCACCATCTAACTCGATGTCATAATATAAGACTTGGGAGTAGTGTTTGATGAAAAGCTCACATTTGATCTACACATAGATCATATGTGCGCCTCATCGTTTAAAATGCTTGTCTTTTACTAACATTGCTGCCATCTTTACTTTGTATTATTCCTTTATTCGATCCAAACTTGAATATTGCTCAGTAGTCTGGGATCCAATATATGACGTCCAGAAGAATTCTTTGGAAAAGATCCAGCATAAATTCCTTAAATTCATTTATTTTAAAGTCATGGGATCTTACCCTCCTCCTGAACTTCCTTATGACTCCCTGCTTCAAATATTTTCATCCAAACCATTATACAAACACTGAGATATCAATTCATTGTCATTCTTAAAAAAATGTATATCTAATAAAATTGATGATCCTGCACTTCTTCAACTTTTAAGTTTCCATGCCCCCCATATCTACCGCATGCGCGTACTAATCTCTTTCTTAAGTCCCCAATTAACCGCATGTGTTCATATCATCATACAGATATTGAACATATTGATCTATTTTAGTATTAATTCTTAATTTTCTTATTTTGATTTTTAAGCGTCTCAGTTCCTACGGTGCTCAGTTGGCCTTTGAACTATTTCTACTTTTATTTTTACATTTTTATCTTATTTTATACTTTTTTTAAATTTTGTATCCAATTTTATTATTTACATTATTGTTTTATGAACTTTATGTTATTGCCATATTATTTATGTTTTACATTTTATTGTTTTATATTTTATTTTATATGTATGTTCTTTTTTGTATTATGTATATGTATTAGACTTAGAGTACTACTTAAATATATATATTACACTGTAAATTTAAATAAATAAAAAGGGTTGAAAGTTATGGGAAGGTATGTTCAGCTATTTTAAGCAATGAACGAAATCTGGTGGTAGTTAATGATGATAATGATAATGATAATGTACACAACATATTAGAAATTTGAGACACACGACTACAGTGACCAGAACACAGGATAAAGATAAAAACAATCTATGAGGAAAAATTGGTCATCTTTTTCGTGGATAGTCAGCAAAATAATATTTAACCAATGGTATACAAAAGTCCTGAAAAGACCACTTTGAATAGAGTATGAGTATGAATCTGCCCAAATGTCAACCCAATAGACAGTGCCCAAAAAAGAGAAGATTTATTTTGAAGCAGGTATGTGTTGACAATATTAAGTGTAGATAATAAAGACATTTTGACATAATATAGTCTACATATCATTTTTGAGAAATAAATTCCTGTATTTCATTTCCATTTAATAAATTTTTATCGTTGAATCGTCTGAATCAAGATAAATTATTAAAATTTCTTCGACAAATTATCTGGGGAAATAAGGGAAAACGTTGACAGTTATCTGGGGAATGGAACAGTTTTACTAGCAACTCGCTACAGTTCCGTAGTTGTAGAAATTGAATAAATCATATGTAGAGGCAGCAACACTTTGTTACCACCGTACGCAGAAATATTCTGAATAGGGGTCATGCCATTCTGGAATTCAATGAAATTTATCTATTTTTTTCAACCTATCAGAATATCAGGTCAACCAACTATCAGGAGCTTTTTATTAATGGGGGTCCGAGTACGAATTAGAATGAATTAGCAGCTGCTTTTGATTTATTGTTAAACCAAAATTACGTGATTTTGCATGATTCTCAGATATTTAAAAGAAAAAACTTTCTAAAAAGTGTTATCATTCTTCAGCTGCAATTTTTATTTATTTATTCCACTAGCCTTTGTTATTTGGTATCAGTCTGTGTTGGAGAAAGAATATCTGCTTAATTTGGTAGTTAATATTAAAATTTTTTTTGTGACTTTTCGAATACATTGAATAGTTCTTTTATCTAACTGAGTACATTAATATTAATATAAAATGCAATTATCATCATGAATCATGTTGCTTCTCATCGTCCTTGCTACTGCCTTTATCCACCTGAAATCCGCCTGGCTTCGTGAAGTATGGACTACGCTGACTTTGTATTCTTCAATTCTAGAACAGTCTCTTTCTAAGTGTTCTAACGTGTTTTTCCAGCATTGCAGAGCATTCACCTCCTTTTCTTCACAAGGAGTCATTATAGTGTTCTTCGTTCCTCATTCCGAATCTTGCTCTAGTTCTCATGTTTTTATTTTCTGAAACGAGATATAAATGGATGTTTAAAGTTATTATACGCTTGTAGCGGGGGTTGGACTTAGATATTGTAATCTTCTATTTTCCTTTCTGTATTTCGATATCTTCATGGCGTTTGAATAGCTCGTCTGTCATATTATGTCCTAGTGTTCGTTGGTTTTTAACTTCTGTTGAACTTGATAAATTTTTCCATAGCTCAATCTGTTCTTCGTCAAGCCTTTAGAGTTCATCCGCTCTATTCTTATTTTCAACCGCATTCTTCACTTCTTCGCTCCATTTATTCGTGTTCCTCTATTACTTCTTTTGGATGTTTTCGCTTCCATAACTATTTTTGCTTTCCTGTTATTATTCATCCTATTTACATGCCGATACCTTCGTAATCGTTCTTCTACTGTTTGCTCCGCTAGTATCGTACCTAGTTTTTTTTTCTTAAAGTTGAATTCCTGATTTGATTAAATTAATTTTTTCGATTTTTCTCATGAACCACAGTTTAATGCTTCTTACTTTGCTTTGCATTGTGGTAGTATTGTGGCATTGTAAGGGAGGTAATTTTGTCATTGTCAGAAATTAAATTTCATAACTAAATTCAATATAATTATCCAGTTAGAGTTACATTTTTAAAACTATTAACTGATATAAATAATATATTTCTTATAAAAGATATTTAAAGATAAGTGCAGACATGTATATCAATGTAACTTGAACTCCTAATATTATAACATGTGAAGGGCATCGTAAATTCTATATTTGCTCACAAAACTATCAAATTATTATTTTAGATGTATTTGAATCATATGTGGGAAACAATTAATTCCTGTCTTGACAATATAAATATAATATAAAATACAATATAAAATGATCAATATATTAGTGTTGGTTATCATTCTAGGGAGGTTATTCAAATTATTATCTACAATTGTTGTCTCAGTTTTGAGATAGACCAGATGGCCGAAGTCACGGACTGTAAACTTGTCATTTTTTTAGTTAAACAGTGTCAGGCTCTCAGGAGTTTGTCCAACATGGTTTAACACATCACTAAGAGTGTTCGGTCGAGTTAAGTTAATAGTAAAAAGTAATTCCGAACAAAAAGTAAAAACTTCTGAGGGACAATTGGATTTTGGAGACGGTAGTCGAACAATTTAGTATCCAGTTAATTACTGAGTGAACGTGTAAAAAAAATCCCTCATAGATTTGAGGGACGGTGAATATTTTAAGTCAGTATCAATACCAAACCGTAATCGTAATTAAAGTAGTTTAGTTAACATGTTGGTTTAATTGAAAGAACAATCCATCCTATGAATCAATGCAACCAGTCAGCGAATCCGGAGAATATATAACCGAAACCACTCGAGGATTTAGGACTCGGGGGTATGTTCGGACTGTAGGTATATGCAGAGTGTTGGCGTCGGCATACCGCACGGTGTCAACAGTGCTGACGATGTCGACTGAGGAAAGGCGGGACGTTTTCGAGGCCGGCGGAGAGAGCGATGCGTGAAACGTAGCCAAGGCACGAGCTATGGAGAAATGGAAAAAGAAATAGGACAGGAAAATGGACAAGGGACAATATACCAAAAGATTAATACCGGATTTAACAGAATGGTTGACGTGAAACCACAGGAACCTTGAGTATCACGTGACGCAGGCGTTGACAGCGCACGGGTGCTTCAAAGCATACACAAAGAGGATTGGAAAGAAGCTGGATGACATCTGCACATACTGCCGCGCCGTTGATACAGCGGAATGTACACTGTTCGAATGTGGCAGATGGGACGTAGCCAGGACGGAGCAAATGCCACCCTATGCGTTGTACTTACCCCGGACAACGTGGTGGGAGAAATGATGAGGTGCAAGAAAAACTAGCCTATCCGCGGTGAAGTCCTGACAGGATATTTCCGCCGTGGAAGAAGAGGCAAAACAGGAGTTTTAGTCGGTAGGCCTGGCCCTTGACTACCAGGGGGTATGTCAAGGGCCCTACCGGTGCCTATAAAAGGTTTCCCCTGAGAAAAAAAAAGGTATATGCATAGTAAGTACAATTGAAGTATATTAATATTATATTCAAATAAATTAGAGAACTGTGACACTTCATTCATGTGTAAACCAGGCCTTCATACCGTGGAGATTTGTACTTCACTTCTTTCGGTATCTTTCTTTTATTGGGGGAACTTTCCATCTTGTGAGAAGTTTTCCCAGGTATTTGAATCTATCCACTTGTTCTATTAGTCTTTTAGTTAAAATGTAATTCTAAATTCAAATACGTCTGCTTTAGAAATGCGTAGTATCCTGTTTTCCAACTTTATTTCAACTTCATTATTTTAAGCTCATTTAAATTTTGCATTTTTTTTCATTTTGAAACATCCGAGTTTCTTGTATTCTTGCGGTTAACCTCAGAAATGTAAGGTATGAATGAAATTTGACATACAAGAGAGATGTTAAGTAAAGTTTAGTCCGTCGACCGTCCTCGCTAACTTTTAATGGCAAAATTATGTTATTCGGAGCTTAAAAACATTGTATATTCATTTCTGAAGTGTCTTAATCTTATGATGTATAAGTTAGTTGAAATGGAATTGTATACATGTAATCTAAGTGTTAAACTATTACTAGTCCTTTCAAAACTATAAGCTTCATGGATGGGGAATACATTTATCTAGAGAACATTTGATTGTTTCAGATTATTTAGAGTTTGCGAATGGCTTAAAAGAATAAGATTATAGTCACTGAATATAACTTAACAAGAACCACTGCATGGGTCTAAGCGTATAGGATATAGAAGCCAGGGCGGATTCAGGGAAGGGGAGATGGGGCGATCGCCCCATTCTTATTTAAAATACCTGCATTTTGTCCATTTAATCGAATCTCTATCTATAATAATAACCAATATAGCAGTGGTGAGCCACTTGGATGGTACACACTGTATAAATCTATATCTATTAATAAAATTGGAGGCTGTATCTGTTTTTAGGGTTTTGTAGGTATGACCAAAAAACCCTTATACCGTCATTTTGTCGTCTGTCGTCTGTTCGGTAAAAATTGTAGCCAAACGGCTAAACCTAGAGAGTTGAAATTTGGCATGCTTATATAACTCTTTGACCCGCACATATGAAAAATACTAAAACATCTAAAAAACATATCCCCCTAAAAATATAAACAAATATATGCTCATCGAAAAAAAAAAAATATTTTTTTACAATTCTGTCTAGGGTATCAAATGAAAGCCCTTGGTACGTGGATTAACGATCCAAATTTTATTTTTGCAAAATAAATTATTTTGAGGCGATTTTTGCCAAATTTGTGCAAAAAAGTTTTGTCCCACACCCTGTTGCCCAGATGGTTTAAACTAAAAATATGAAAAAATTCTCAGTAATGTACATTGGTGTGAACCGGAATAGTACAACAGGAATTTTTGATCAGATTATGTTTTCGGAAAATAACGCATTTTTTGTATTTTTAACTAAAATATGTAATATATTTAATCCGCTATTTAACATAGTGAACAAGTGAACCTTCGTAGTACAGTGGTAGCTTTCTCGCTTAGTGAGCTGTAACTACCGAAGAAAATAGTGTTCGAATCCCATCAATTTTTATTTTTTTTGTTTTTTTTTTTGCATTTTTATTTAATTTAAATTATTTTGTCAAAATTCTAGTTATATTTTGGTAAATGTTGCATTTAATTTTTGAAAGCGTAAATTTAATAACCAGTGGGAAGTGTTGAAATTATAATTTAATTCTGTTTGAATGCATACGAAATCAGAGGGCGGGGCTAATGATTTAAGCAACCAATGGAAACCATAGGCGCAATTTACAAAATATTAATGAAACTTGCTATATAAAAAAAAATACTGCACATATTTAGAAACTTAAATAATGGTATTAGGCATTCGAATTAAAATTCATAAAAAAATATATTGACAAATTTTTTTTGGCATCCCAAATAGTCATTATACAGTTACTAAATACCTGCGAAACCCTGAAATGTGTGAAAATTCACACTTCACATCAATTTTTTATTATTCCGGACACATATTTGGTTTCTACGCGTTTCAGAATTGTAAGACGATATCTGCAAAAAAATCAATTTTTCTTGGTCTGTCTGTTCGAGATTCACGCAAAAACGGCTGGACATATTTTCACGTAGTTTTCTATGATGATAAAGTAAAACCAGGATTTGATATATGGTATCTCTGAATTTTCATTCTAAGGGGGTGTTTAGCGGTTAAACTGTTTATTGGGAAACCTAAAACATCTTTCTTATTATTGACAACAGAAAAATTAATTTTACAAATATCTGTATATATATAAAAAACCTGAGGTGTTTGTCAGATGTCCTTCCAGAGGTTCTTTGCGTACTTTCCGATGGCCTAGAAAGTTGTAATTTGGCATGTGGTTTCCAGGAAACATTCTTAAGATGAGAACAATCCTAAACCTAGAAAATTTAAAAAGAGGACGAGCCTGCGACCCAAAAAAATCCCATATTATTTTAATGGGACAAAAAATGAAGATTGTTCGATTGCGTTGAAATTCAATATCTGGGACGGCATGTTCGAGACTCCTAAACACGGCTATGTTATTAGTTTTCCGAAATTTTGATTATCTACTCCGAAATCGGTACCCGAATGATAGCTTAAAATTCCTAAATCGTTTTTTTTCTTTTGTTGGGGGTGTTTTTTACTGACAAACACAATCCGGTTTTTAGGGCTTCGTATGTCTATCTGCCTGTGCCAGTGGTTTCCAACCAGGGTGTCGCCGCACCCTGTCGTAGGTGTACGGAAAACGAACTCCGTAGAATTGATATGTATGTCATACAGTAAAATCAGGGTAGGGCGCCTTCAATTTTTCATACTTTAAATTCAAGTGCCGTCAGCTAAAAAAGGTTAAGAACCACTGGTATATTATTTAAAAATATGAGTGGGGTATCAAATGAAAGCTATTGAAACGTAGATTAACAAACAACATTTTGTTTTTGCGAAAAAATAATTTTATGAGATTTTTGCCCTCAAATGTATCTAAAAATTTTGACCCGCACTTTATTTACCAGAAGTGTCGGAAAACGGGACAAGAATATAAAGTTTGTTTGATACGTTTAATTTAAATATCTAGGTGTGTTCTACGCTCCTAAACTTAAATTCTCCGTCCTGAAATTCATCCTACCCAGGTATGACTTCAACGCAGGAAAGAGATGATAATCACTGCGTGTGTGTGTGACGTTATCCCACCCAAATTGGCTGATGAGATCGGTTGTTGCACGAGTGGTGTGGGGAGAAATTTCAGGACCAACAAGGAATTGAAAGAAGAAGCCAAGAGAAGATACTTGGGAGGCTTTGGGGAGCGTTTCCTATGTACTTGAAATATCTTACTTATTATTTACTTAACAGCAAAAAAATATATAAAAAATTGGTGTAGAATGAAGAAACGATTTCTTGTTCAATGTAATTTTTAATATAATTTAACAAAAACCATACGCAGTACTGGTAATCAGCTAGTTATTATATAAATTACGTAAATTATTAGGTTGGTTTAATAAGATTACAGGTGGGGGCCAACCCCTCTGGTCTCCAATGACCACTCTTCAATAGGTTTTAGAATGTAACTAGGAAAGTTTTTAGCAGGTTGATTGTAAAACTACTGAAACCTACTCTGTGAATTGAGCAGAGTTGTTGTTCAGACCGTGCATTCTGTTATTAGATTATCAATTAGAGAAATTATTCCCTACAAATAAATTGGATTTATGTTCTCTTGATTAAAATATGATTGTCGTAATAAAGCGTTCTACGGGTATTTGCACAGTGCTCTTTTACTACCACATTTAAATTATTGTATATGTACATATGTGTATATACAATTTGAATTTCAGTTACCAAATTTCCAACAATTATAACAGATGTCATTAAAGGCAGCTTTTGTTAAGATTTAAGCCTGATTTATAATAGGTCCATAACATGGATGTATCGCATATGTTTAAGACGAATATGCATACTCAATGGTGTATCACTGTTCTGATTATAGTACGAGCTCATATATAGTATAACACAGGGCAACAAAATGAAACATTTTTTTTTTCTCATCATAAACAAAAATACATTTTTCTAGATCAATTTTTCATGCTGATTCCAAATATGTATTCAGTTTTGTTGTATCAAATCAGGTTTATAAAATACGACCATCCTTTCATCATCATCAAGCCTTGTCCATCATCGGGTGATTTTGGACTGCCTCTAAAAAGAGCATAGGCTGTCAATAAAATTTCTCCATCTAACTCGTCTATCTGCCATAGGCTTCAAGTCGGTGATGTTGTTATAAAGTCTTTTGTCTTGGTTTTGAGAGCTCCATGCATTTATTTCTAGCAGGGTTGAGCGACGCCAGGTGTTCTTGGGTCGCCCTCTACGCCTACTGCCCTGAGGGTTGAATGCTAGTGCATATCGACACACTTCGCTAGGAGCCCTTCGAAGAGTGTGCCCTAACCAACCATACTTTCTTCTTTTTATTTGCAAATTAATGTCCATTTGACCAGTTCTTTCCCCCAATTCTACGTTTGATATTCTACGTGGCCAATAAATGCGAAGAATTCTTCGAAGACATCGATTTACAAATACTCGCACTCTTCTCTTGATAGCTTCTGTTACGAACCAAGTCTCGCAGCCGTACAGAAGAACTGACGTCACGCATGCCCTGAATATGGTAATTTTCGTGGAAATACTATAGATCGCAGAATTCCATACACGGATAAGTTGGATAAATGCGCCTCTCGCTTTGCGTATTATGCTTTCCACATCTAAATCCGCGCCACCGTCCACAGACTCAACACTCCCCAAGAACTGGAAATCATCCACACGCTCGATTTGATGGTTACCGAGCAGTAAAGGTCTATCGGTTTCTGCATTTATCCGCATTTCTTTTGTCTTGGAGCTATTAATTTTCAATCCAACTTTTGCAGATTTAATCGTGAGGTCATTCAGTTTTTGCTGCATGTCTCCATGTTTATGCGACAACTCACATTTATCGTCTGCAAAATCCAGTGACTCCAGTCTGACTGTTGGTGTTAGCGGATTCCAAATGATTCCTCTGGGTTTGTTAGCTGTTGATCGTCTAGCCACGGCGTCTAAAACTATCAAAAAAAGAAGCGGTGACATCACACAACCTTGTCTAACACCTGTAATGGTTGGAAAGGGTTCTAACAAGCTACCATTGTGTGGAACTCTACACGTGAAGCCGTTGTAGCTATTTCTAACCAGAGATATTATTTTGTCAGGCACTCCAATATTCTGCATTTCAGCCCAAATGCATTCTCTATCGACAGAGTCGAATGCTTTTTCATAGTCGACGAAAAGAAGATACAAGTGGGAACGGAACTCGACTGCTTGTTCGATGATAATCCTGAGGGTATTAATTTGATCTATACAAGACCTGCCTGTTCTGAAACCGGCCTGTTCAGGTCGCAATTTCTTGTCGATAGCTGTGACCATTCTTTCAAGGATTATCTTGCAAAAAATCTTCATTACTGAGCATAAGATGTTAATGCCACGCCAATTATTGCAGTCCGTCAGGTCCCCTTTCTTGGCAATTTTAATCACAATGCCTTCTTGCCAGTCCGAAGGAAATGAAACCATCCTTTGGGTTTGATAAATTTTATATATATTTCATAGATGTGCAGGGAACAGAATTATATCAAAATGCATATACATATATATGTATATTTACTTATATTATATACAGTATTACATCATTTTTACAAAACAAAATATCAAAATCGTTGCGAATATGATTTTTTTTTTGTATACTTTGTCACGATACAGCATCCAGCAGTTATTTCCCATCCTGATTTCATTCCAAAAACCTTGTTAGCCCTTTTCCATCAGTTGAATATCTCCACCTTGCTCTTCACTCAGTGTTCCAAGATTTTCAGGAAAAAAAATTGAGGTGCGAATGCAATTATAAAGACATACGTCACCCCATTTTTTGAACACCAGCTTCATACATTGAAGACTTATAGTTGCCCAGAAAGTTTTCACAAATCCATGTGAAGGTGGGGGGCCTTCTTTTTCTTCAACGTTGCGAGAATCTTTAAAGTTTGTGTCTTGCAAGACTTCCCGACTTTGCGGCCCAACGAATATTCCTTCCTTCAATTTTGCTGCATTGATCTTTGGAAATTTATTTACCAAGTACTGAAATCCTGCAGAATTAGCTTTCCCCATTGCTTTCACAAAGTTCTTCATTAAGCCAAGCTTAATATGAAGAGGTGTTAAGAAATTTTTTTGCAGATTAACCAAAGGAATATTTTGGACACTGTTCTTTCCTGGTTCATATTCACTTTCTTGATGTCAATCGCGTTTGACTTAATGATCCGTAATAGCACGGCTGTCCCATAAACATAGGGAACAACAGAGTTTTGTGAGCTTGCATGCGTATCAGCTTCCCAATGACCGCAGATATTCCTCTGAGTTTTAAAATCTATTAACAAAATCACAAATAATGCTGAAATGAGCCTCATTACAAAAACTAGACGTGCTACGAAAAAACTAAAAACAGATTTGAAATCAGCAACCAAAAATCTACCTAGTCCACCTAAAATCATGTCTGATAAAAAAAGTTTGTTGACCAGTGTAATAAGACTTTAAAATCACCATGTACTATTCGAATTACTGTATAAATACATTGTACTATTATTACAAAAATTAGTCTGATAATTGGTATAATTAAATAACTACAACACTTTGATTCCGAAACTTCTTTAGCAATACTTTCCTATTCAAACTGAAGAATCACAGCTCAGTCGCTTCAGCGGAAATTATGGCCATTTATCTGTGTCTTTATCACATCAAAAATACATACACAAATGCACAAAATTTTATAATCTTTAGTGATGCCAAATCGGTTATACAAAAATTAAAACATCCTAATTTCAGCAATAAAAATCCGGAAATAATATACAAAATACTAAACACCATAAAAAACTTAGAGCATCAAAATATGAATGTAAAAGTAATATGGGTCAAAGGCCACTCTGGAATAATACATAATAATCAAGTTGACGCCTTAGCTAAAGAAGCCATAACCAAAGGGACACCTCTGGACAGTTATTTTATCCCTAATGACGAGACATCACAATACAAACGAATACTGAGAAAGGAATGGAATACAGAATATCAAAATTCTATACAACATAAAGGCAGACACTATGGTCTGATCCATCCACAGTTACCTACCTCGTTATGGTTTACACCTGATTTAAAAAGAGGATTAATAACAACTATCTGTAGACTAAAATTTAATCACAACCTTTCAAAACAACACTTACATAAAATTAACATGTCTGATACCGATAAATGCATATGTGATAACGAGTCGACCCAGGACGCCCATCACTTATTACTATCCTGCCCCAAATATGACAATAGCCGAAGAGTGTTACTTCAAAAACTTCTCCAAAACAATTTGACGTTTCCAATAATATACCCTTCAATCTAAATCTTAACAACATAAAAATATATACATTAATCTACAAATTTATAATTGAAAATAATATAAAAATATGAACTCTCAAAAAATAATACAATACTGGTTAAGGGCAAAAATGTCAAGACCAAAAAAAACAAAAAAAAAAAAAAAAATACTTTCCTAAGCTGGATCTTGGTATAATCATATAAATATCTTTATTTCTCAGCTAGAGACACCAAATGAGTATTAAAATTTTGTTACAATCGTGGTCGTCTTTCATAATGTTACAAACTAACACCTGAATGACACTGACAAAAATAAAGCATGCGTTATTTTGTAAACATGACAAAACTTGTAGGTAACACAGATGTGACGATGGAAGTGATTTGCAAGTACAGTGAAGGCTGTGTAATTTATTCAAATTGGTTTTAAACATATGATGCGTCCTTTGAAAAATACTTGTCATATTATCTATCATTTCATATGTAATATTAGTTTGATGAAAGCTCCGCTTAAAACTAATATCTTGAAGTATCTCAGTTATTTACTATTTCATTATTTTGTAATAAATTTAATATGTTTATAATAAAGAACATATGAAGTACTGGTAAGTCTGCTAATTTTTAATATAAAACAACTAAGTGTATAGAATGTAAAAAATGTAATACTAAATTAATATGTTTTATAGTTTTATTAAAAATTAAAATTTTTAATTTATTTTTAATTTAAATTTTTTTAATTTTATTTAAATTTTTCAATATTGTTTAAAGTGTATTTTAATATGTTTTTAATGGTTTTAATATATTTAATATGGTTGTTCTTTGAAACTTTTTTAAACTTGCTAAAAAGCTATTTTGCTATTTTACCTCTATCTCTGTTTCTCGTAGTTTTTGTACCTTTTTAGCAAATTTATATGTTTTTTAAAAAATAAAAAACGTTTATTTAAAATACCAAAGGTAAATAAATATTTCTTTTACATATTTAATTATTTTTTAATCATTAACAATGTTTGTAAAATTGACATGGTTAACCCCCGTAAAATAACGATAATTAATTAAAACTAATATATTGTAACGTTTTCTTCAAACAAAAACGCAGAATGTTCTAGAAGGTAAACACAAAAGGAAGACACACGAAGGTTGACACTTAAAATATTACACTTATATTTTTTCCTACGACTACTATGAAACTGTCTCATTTCAATACTGTTAGTTGACAGAAAATTAGCTTAATTTCGCATGTTACCCTCATGCACGCGCAGGCGATGCGGGAATGATAAATGCGCCCCAGTGCGCATGTGCGTTGTGCGGGAAAGAATAAATTCGCAGCAATGCGCATATGCAGTTTCCGAGAATTTTCATTCCCGTACTGGCTGCGTGCGCATTAATGGCTGTTAATCATATTAATATTGTATTTTTTTGATTATTTATTTATTAAAATGGTAATCGGGGGAAAAGCGTAGTGAATAACACGCTCAGAATACATATTCCGCGCTAGTTGCACAATATACTATTGTAGTATACGGAATACTAACAACACTTTTCGCCCGGAGGTACAATCTGTCAGTATCTTGCCTGGACAAGACTTACAAATCGACTACCTACATAAAAACATCTCGTTACCAAGTAAACTCGGTTTGATTGGTACAATGTTCCATGTTTTTCTAGGGACTTCTCGATTATTCCATGATTTTCATTGATATCACTTACTAGATTTATCCAGAATATTCCACGGAATTATACCATAGGCGTCCCATGAGGGAAATCAAGAAAAATTCGTGACAATATTGACGCTAAAAGGAGAATTTTTATTTATTCTCTACCTACACCCAAGCGCGCCGAGAACACACACCAATAGTTTAATAAATATAATTCCTTTCATATCATTTTTACATTTTGATACTACTTATTACCGGTTGAGGTAAAATAGTCCACAAACAACTATTCAGGAATATCTGCAATCGATACGTAATAATCTGTGATAGTTTAATTTTTTATACAAAATACCAGAAATAAATTCCAATCATACCGTGTCTATATTCTGATATTTGTTAATAGTTGTGGTAAAATACTATGCTAATAATTGTTCTGGAAGACCTGCAAGGCGTAATAATCTATTAATAGATTTATTTTGTATTTTATAATACGAATAATCAATTCCTTCCATACCATGACTTTGGTATTATTTGTTGTAACGGAAATTATAATTGAGATATTTCAAGTTTTACATATACCTACAACAAAAATACGTGTTTTTTATTTTAAATATTTTTTTATATACATTTCTGCTGTAAACAATGAATGCTGTGTTTATTTATTATTTTTTTCAAGTAACGCCCACTAGTGCCGGATCAAGGTATTTTTGTGCCCGAGGTAATTTACCAGTCTTACACTCCAATCCTTGGTGATGACTCAAAAGGATGACAAAATAATACAATCTTTAACCTTGTTCGCCTCTAGATTCGACCTTTACGCCCACCATAGTTCCTCAAATAGGATGAATTCTATTTAAAAACGGGGGGAGATTCTCTTCGTTGGAGAGGTCCGAGAGGAGTTGGGAGTAGAATTTACTTTGATGACATTCGTGATGTTGGTTGTTAGCTTATTTTGCATGTTCGACGATCGTAAATGCTGCACACATGACTCAACTCGTTATCAAGAAATTATTTCGTACATTCTTTGTTGACCACTAGATACTTCGACTGATAAAAAGTGGTCATTTCTGAAACAGCCAACGAACCTTGCGCAGACGACCGCTGGTTTATCGAGCATGTTTGAGAGCATTGAGACGACATTGTCGAAGGTGTCGTACACGTTGAAGGTTTCTCTACGGATTTTCTGGGTCAATACTCTCGGACAAGCTCAGCTCTGATTAAAGAGAACTTAGGGGTCTGAGTAATTTCAGCTTGTACTAAAGCCTTCAGTTTGCCGTACTCTCTCATGCGTTTAGGAGTATTGTTCTTAGGCGTGGTGAAACTCGGAGATATTCATCGTTACTTTTAGGCACCTTGCAACACTTAAGTTTTTTCTTGCACTCAACCTGGAGTAAAGTAATATATTCTCTATCAAACAAAATAAACCCGAACTTTTTACGACATCTGTACACTGTTCGAAATGCAGAAATAGTATTAAAATCACAAGATTGAAGTCGCTAACCTATTGGCTCTCGCATAAAATTAATAGCTCAACAGCCAACCAACGACGAAATTATCACGTGAACATTGCATTATTACTACTTCTTGATTCTGAATAGTGTATAATTCGAGAGTTGAGTACGGAATTTCGCACCGAGCTCCGATTTCAAACATCTACTTCAATTCCCTTAGTTCGCGTTAGCAAACGCTGCACGTGTATGATACGTATATTGTTGTATGCAGCCATCGTTGCTCTTTCAAATCGCATATAACTTCTGTAAATTGTATATTGTTATGAACGATGGCGAGCAAGTTCTTGTGTAACGCCAAAACGTAGCATGCATTTTCTCAAGTGTCAGCCAAGTAAAGGATAACAAAGGCGTACATTCTACGTCAAAATGTATTGAACAAAAATAGTTTCGCCAAAACTGTAGCATTTTTTTAAGCAAAAATTGCTATTTGACCCGGGAAAATAAATGATAATACTGGGCGCAAGGGCGAAACTGTATGATGGATAAGGAAAAGTATCCCAGAGAACTTCGGCAAGAAAAGTGACAATATTATATTTTTATGTATGCCGGCCCAGATGGCCATATGGCCAGAGGGTTAGGAGGGCTATATAGCCCGAGCCCCGGAGGCACCAGGGGCCCCGGCGCCTCGAAAATGAGTTATATTTTACATAAATTACATACAATAATTTTTACAATAATTTTTACACCTGTCCGACTCCCATAAACTCAATTATTATATTATTTACGGACATAATTCATCAACATATATATTCATCAACATATATAAATTACTTACATAAACGGAGAAGTATGGGGCACCCGAAATGTTGTTTGGCCCGGGCCCCATTGAACCTCTCTTAGCGCCTGGATGTATGTATATATGGACCCCCTGGATAGGGGTCCACCAACTTTAAAATATGTTACAGGGGTCTGTGACGCCAAAAATGTTGGGAAACTCAGCAATAGATGATCGCTCGTACTGCTAAAATTCTAAATGCAGCCCATGCAGCTTTAGAACAACAGACTGTATATTACGAGTTTATATGAATCTATAAAATTAATAAACCTTGATTAAACAAAGGCTCAGTTGTGTTTGTGATAGAGGTCGTGAACCGATAATATCTAAATCAACACAGTGGATATAATACCAAGGTTTATCTAACCTAATATTTCTGGGTTTTAAATTATTTTTACGCTATTTCTTTCAGTCTCGCCATACGCGTCTCATATAAAATCCCTTAACGTTATAGATTTTTATATTTTTCTTTATGTTGGCAGTACGTGCTTATATTACCATTTCTGGTATATACCGGATATGTTTAGAAGCGGAAGTCATAGCCTGCTTTCTGTTTGCTCTACTACTGACCTATGTTATAGATCGGATATGATCTTACATGCCAAATAGAATTTTAAATTCTTATCCGTGAGTTACACGATTTAAATATTACATTTTCCAAAATGGAAATGGAGTTGTATCTAGATATATATTTACAGAATTTTAGTTTTTTGACATTCAGAAAACATATATAAGAACTATTTTATATCAATGATTTTCACATTGATCAACCACTCTAACAAAGATTTAGGAACTGTTTTAGAGTTATCTAAGAATAGTAGATAAGTTCTTTACTATTTTAAAGCATTTTTCCTTTAGTACAGGGGTGGGTAAGACTAGCGGCACCGCTGACATGTAAGCCGCATTTGTGCAAAAATTTGGACAATTGTTTAAAAGGAAGTAAATGAATAATTTTATTACATTACATTTACTGGCAGATTTATCTCCAGATTGGCAAAAACACGTGGTCTGATGGCATCTGGAGATTTTAAACTGAACCATGGATCATTTGTTTAAAAGACTAGAGCAGTATCTAGTCTGCGTCGAGTCAGTCCAAAGGCTCTAGAGCGAACCACAGTCAAGCAAAGATGGGCACTTTCCCATCTTGCAAGTTTTTTTTTAATTTTGTAAAACCTGTAACTTTACAGGTCTTCTGGATACAAGCCCTTGTTACCTCAATATTTTTTGGACAGTTAGTTGTGTAATTGCCAAATTTCGATTTTCTGCGAGACGACGTGCGAGAAAAGTTGAGGGAAAGTATTGATAAAAAAACCTTAAAAGATAAAACTATGATATTGCTACAAGCAAGTTCAAACAATACGCGGTCTGTTCAAAAAATAACCGAATATTTTGACTTACGCGCCAACGTGGATACAGAGATATGCGGTTGGCAGCATTGCGTTGCGCATAACTTCCTCTGTAACCATTTATTCTTGGATTGTTGATATCTCGTTTAGTTTTCGTGATATTGTTATTTGAGAGCAACGTATTAAACTGTTAGTGGCGATGCTTGAAATGTGCGATTTTCTGGAGCAACGATGCAACGTAAAATTTTGCGTAAAACTAGGGAAAACTTTGAAATGTTTCATCGTCATTGGCTTGTTCAAGGAATTGACGAGAAATGTCCACTCGATTTTTTTTCCGGTCTTTAGTCATCAAACGAGGAACAAGTTTTGCATGTTCAATTTTTCAGTCAAAATTTCATGCCATGATCCAGTTGAGTTACTAACCTCTTCTGCAATTTCTTCGACAGTCAATCGGCGATTTGCACGCACCAGATCGTTGATTTTCTGAACGCGGGAGGCATAAGTTGAAGTCGAAGGCCTTCCTGGTGGAGGCCTTAATTGAATCTTTAATTGACTAACGACTAATTTTAAATTATGAAAACCATTACATTATGTACGACCCAGAGCATCATCTCCGTAAGCTTGTTTCAAAAGTTGAAACGTTTCTATGAAAGTTTTCCCCAGTTTCTCGCAAAATTTTACATTGCATCGTGGCTCCAGAAAATTTCAAAAATAGCCACTAACACTTAAACACGTTGCACTCAAATAACAATATCACGAAAACTAAACGAGATATCAACAATCCAAGAACATGTGATTACAGACCTCGTACTTTGTCTTAGTTTTAGTTTTAACGATCTTAAAACCGACCTTGTAAGTTAACTATCTTTTATCTTTTCTTACGGCTAAAACTAAAACCACACAAATGTGCGTGCGCATGCACCAACGTAAAATGTGCAGATTATACATTACGAACTGTTCACAATTGCATTTTTATTTTTATTCTGGTACATTATCACTCACAATGCCTGTTTTTTTAATCGCTGTTTGTGACGAAAAATTTTAAGTTTTGACGTTTAGAATGTCACCTCTAAACGAGGACTCTACGCGAATGTGTAAAACTCGGCGTATTATTGGATATTTGTTAAAATCAAATCCTTGTATAATAATAATAATAATAATAATAAATTTATTTTTCAAAAATATTTACAAGCTATTTACATGTATTATTGTTTTAAATATAATAAATTATCTACGACTAATATAATACCCCATATAAACACTTAAGGTGTTTGTGAATGGGGACAGAGTTTGTTTATATAAATTTTACATATTAAATTTTAAGTGGTAATAATAATTATAATAATCAAGGCAAAATTTAAATGAAATTTGAAGTTTAACAGTAAATCTATATATGGAAAAGCTGTGAAATAGTATCAATATCCATATTTATTAACCAGTCAGTCATTTTTGATTTGAAATGTTTGGGGTACGTAACAGATGTAATACTACTGGGAAGCAGATTATAAACTTTGGCAGCAAACTCCTATTCATTTAATTACGCATAAAGCAAAAACTAAAACTAAATACTAAGACTAAATGTTGGATACACCCACCATTAGAGAAAATTAGAAGAAGTTCGTGCCCAGAAAAAGTCAGCCTATGCCTGCTTTAGTATCCTAAATTTGAGAAGTGTTGAAATATAGCGACATCTAGGTGAGAATTTATTAAGTTACAATCAACTACTCGTTATCCTAACAACCATTTTTCATTAGCAATGTGTATAGCGTTAATTTAACCATTTAACTTTAGTAAACGTGAGAAAATGGTCGTATTTCATCGCATATATTCTCGCTTTTTCAGTGACATCTATGTAATTAAAACAGTACTAACAACTTGACGACTTTACACCGGTGGGTGCGTATATATATATTTTCCAGATGTAATTAACAGTCATGCGATGCAGACACTTTCTTAATCGTTTCTAATAAATGACGGTGATTTTTAAAAACATATATAAAATATTCTGATTTTATTTACTCTAGTTTAAATTAGCAGTAAAGGTTTATTAATCATGTTACAATAATAAACAATAGCACTAAAATAAAAAATGCTCCAGTTTCCGCGAAACAAAGAACGACCACAGAAATAATAAAATTCTCTAGTTTCCTCGAAACTAGAGCACGACACAGTAATAAAAAAAATGATACAGTATTGCCATGTGTTTTTTTTTTTTTATATTTATTCAAAGGATTTTTCGTAAAAATTCAAAAGACCTTTGACAATGTTCATCATCATACTCTTATTGCAAAACTTGACAATTTTGGCTAAGCTGGTAATTTATTGTGATGGATAAAATATTATATTAGTGATCGTTCTCAGTTTGTTGCCATCTGTAGTTCCACAAGGTTCCTATCTTGGCACTCTACTTTTTTCTATATTTATTTATGATATCGGAAATTGTTTCAAAACCTCTAATTTTCTTTTATTCGTATAAAAATAAAAATCGTCTACATAGACGATCTTATTGAAATATTATTTATAAGTTAGAATAAATAAAGCAATAAAAAATAATATTTTAAACATTGTTTTACGTTACAATATACGTTTCTTTATACGTTACAATATACCTTTTCATTTCCTCTCTCACAATATATCCTGTGGCCATTCTGTCCCCTTTCCATCATCTCCCATTTCTTCCATCCCCAAATCTCCACTCCGTACATAAGGATACTCTTCACTATTGCATCGAATATCTGCATCCTCCACTTGATATCGTCATTAAACCTTCTCTCCCGTATGCTTCATAGCTTGCCCATAACCAGCCTTACTTTCTTCACTCTTTCCCTAACGTATTGCTCTGCCCTGTTGTTCCTCGTTAGCACGTATCACAGGTACTTTATATTCTTCACTTCTTCGATTTCTCGTCCTGAACATTCCAATCTTTCTTTCTTTCTCCTTCCTCCTCCTTTTCCGAAAACCATCACCTTCGTTTTGTCTCTGTTTACTTCCAATTTATTTTTTTGACTCAAATATAATGGCTATATTACACGCGGATGATTTGGATGATTCAGCACTCGCCTATGGCTCGGGGTGTAAACTTCATCCTCTTGCAATATAGCCTCCTTTATTTGCTTGATAAATAAAATGCAATATTTTTCATTTTTTTCATTTAATTTTCATTTTCTCTAGAATATTAATTTTATTTTAGACTAAATCGATAAAATTTAAAAAACTTGGGTTCTCCGAACAAAGATACTATAAAATAATATGTAAGCCACAACTTTATCGGTTCTTTTTCCGTCTCTTCACCCTTTGACAGAAGGCAACATACGTTGTAACTTCTTCTTAAGGAGCAACAGTTACATAAACAATATTTGTCACCCTAAAGTTTTTAGAACACTTCTTATAACGTTATAAATCGATTTTTAAGAAGCTTACGTTTTTTTGTTAAAATGTCGTATGTTCTAATCCTTATTTAGACTTAAAAAATGTAAGAGAACATCTTTAGACTTGGTAAAATGTCATACTATACCAGTATATCTTCATAGCACTGTACCTAAGACTTTAAGAACACTACATTGTCATTGTCATGACACTTCAACACTCTACAGTATCAAGTAGTCTCGAAAGAAGTAGGGCAGATGTGTACGCAAAAATAACACGAATTATTATGCAACTTAAGGATCATTTTTGCAGGAATATTATTTAAGAATTGTTGCATATTCTAAATGCAAGAATTTAAAGTTGTTGGTGATTTTTAGAATTGTCACTTTCGAAGAAAGAAAAAAGAAATGGTGTTATAAAGGGTAAGCATTCAGTGAAATAGGGGTTAAAACACTTAAAACGAGGGGTGTTGCACGACAAATGACAATTATTCAATTATTATCATTCATAGCACTCTTATAACGAGTAAAAATTAATATAATTTTAAATTGCATTTTTCTCAACTATTTTATGCTGTCAGACTAAAACTTGTTTACATCGTTGAATTCAGAAGAAAATTCTCTATCAAATAAGCGAAATAAAATTGTGTGTTCCTAATTAAATAAGAAAGCTGCACACAGTATTTTGAGAGCCACTGGTTGAAACAAAAAAATTATGTCTCTCGTTGAAATTCTCTTATAAAATGGCAAATGTTGACTAATTTAACCAACCTTGTAAATACTATAGTTCTCGAATTCCAATAGTGGACAAATTGAATGAACACCGTATAATTGATATAAGTTTTAATTGAATATTTTGTCGTAATTCTAACTTCGGATATCTATTTTTTCGCATACGAGAGGCGTTTGATGCCAGTGACTTTTTTGACTTATTTTTCAATATTGTCTTATTTTAGTTCGATACATTTTGCCCAATGGTATTCCAATTTCTCTAAGCCCTCCAAAAATTACGATTTATCGAACACTGCAAAATAGGCGTATATTTTCTAAGGAAACGGAAGTTTTGTGTTTGCGTGTCATGATGATATTATAAATACTTTGGCGTACAGGGCCCGAATATTCCAAATGGCGGAGTCCACACTCTGTAGGTTGTGCCACCACCAAACTGAAACCATTATGCACATTCTGTCTGCTTGTCCATCTCTTGCAGCGTCGAGCTACGTGTCTCGACATAATGCTGCTCTCCGCGTGCTCTACTCCCATCTTAGACATGCCTATGGTATTGACCAAATACCGGTTATACCGTACGTTCCTTCTGACATAGAATCGGTGGTGAAAAATTCCAAGTGCCGCATTTATTGGAATTACTCCTTCCCCACCTCGAGGTTACAGACAGCCACTAAACTGGACAAAACCCTCCTGGATATTGAGATCAAACAGATGTTTGTGATCGAATTCTCAAATCTGAGAAGAATATCTCTCTCAAGGAGGAGGAAAAAAGGAACAAGTATATAGATCTCTTGTCCGAGTTTAGAAAGCTGTATCCAGGGTATAAAATTAAGCTTGTAGTTCTGATAGCTGGTGTTATGGATGGTATGAAAGCTTCCTATCGAAGGGAAATCGAGTCCATTCCCGCCTGCAGATCTTCTGCCACCTCTTTGATCTGCAGAATGCAGAAAGTAGCGCTGCTCGGGTCACTCCGCATTGTGTGGGCACTGGATCTGACGTAACACCCGCGTCTGCATATCGCCAGGGTTTGGGATGCAGCCGTGTGTCTTTAGCTCCACTAGTCACTAGTATGACGCGGCTCAAAAGTCAAAGTTCTACAGAGTAGGAACATTTTAATTATAAATACAAATAAAATAATGATTAGTTTCAAATTATAAAATTTAGCAACAAATATAACAAAATTTTAAGACACTTTTGTTTTTGCAAGAAGTATTAGATAAATGTTTGGAAAGCTTTAATACCTGCATTGAAAGAAAACTTCAACCGAATATAAGGTATTTTTCAGCAAAATAGTTTTTATTTTTTTCTAAATGATGTGATATTGCTTATAAGTTTTAAAGCAATAGGTAACTAATTATAAAATTTACAGGCATAGTAACTAATGCTTTTTTCAAATAAGCTAGTATGGTGTTGATCTGCTCTAATATGATTTTTTTGTCTAGTATTATGAATGTGCGAAGAATTGTTTGCAGTCAATAAGTGTAAGTTTTTAAAAGTAAAAAGTAAAATTTCAAAAATATAAATACTTGGAGCAGTTAGTTTTTCCAAAGATTTAAAACCTGGCCGGCAAGAGTCTCTATTTTTTAGATTAGCCAACATTCTTATAGCTCTTTTTAGTAATATGAACACTCTCTGGAATTCGAGCGATCTTCCCCAGTACATAATTCCATATCGTAGTAACGAGTGGAAATTGGAAAAGTAAAGAGTTCTAAAAACAAATTTATTACATTTAGCATTCATCACCCTCATTCCATAGAGTATCCTATTTAGCTTTATACAAAGCTCATGAATATGCACTGACCATTGAAGGTGACAACCAATGTGCACACCGAGAATCTTGGTTGAAGGATTTTCTGGAAGAATTTCTATTGAATAGTGATAAGTTTTCGAACGACTAGTTTTAAAAATCATAACTGACTTGAAATTTTATATTGTTAATTTATTTTTCTGTGTCCACACAAGAAGAGTATTATAAATTTGACTGACATGATCATTTAAGTTTAAATTGTTGGATTTGTAAATTTTTATCAAAAAATATTTATCATCGGCATAAGACATTTATTCCAACCGAAATGGAAGAGCATCAAGGGGAAATAGTCAACATAAATGTTAAAAATTGATGGTCCGGTGATGGATCCTTGCGGAATTCCAGTGTTGAGAACAGTGACATCCGAAATAACATAATGTGACTGATCTGACTGAATTTTGACTGTTTAAGTTCTACAGGACAAATAGGAATCGAACCAAGCTAATGCCTCTCCTCTAATTCTGTACCTTTTTAATTTTGCCAGAAGAATTTGGTGATCCACGCAGTCGAAAGCTTTATTAAGTGTAGATGGGGGAGCAGTTCTTAGCGTTATTCGATCAATATGGCCGTTGCAATTGCGAAAGGGTGAGCTGATATTATGTGATGGTAAAATAAAATTTTCTTCTTCGCCAAATGGAGCAGCTTTTTCATCGATGGAGCTTGTAATCGATCCAATAAAGCGACATTAAATTGTCCTGTGACCGTTTTTTCATTTTACAGATAGTCGATGAAGATTAAGCCTTCTTCGGAGCAAGTTTGCCAGGAAAAAAAAACCCTGTTTTGACTGTTCTTTCATTTCTGGTGTGTAGTACTGGATACAAGTTTCAGCAATGGTTATGCAACGGCGCCAAACTCACTTGGATTTCGCTTGTATATGTCCAAACATTGCTTCGAAATGGTCACGCAATTTCGTTTTTGATTCGCTGTCAACAGATGCAGCATCCAAAAAATGATAAAGCTATCGGCAATGTTTTTTTTTGCAACATTTTTTCAATCAATTTGACAATGATCGCAGACGCATTCAATTTCTGTTTAAATAGTGTTCTGTATTAATGAAAGTTTATATAATATATTACTATTTATATTTTCAATAATATGACATCATATTTTGCCACCCCCCCTTAACAATATTCTGCGGGTGCCAATGAATAAGGGTGCAATGTTCTTTAGACATCTGAGTGCCTTATTATTTTTATTTCCGGACAAAAGATGTATACACTGTTTTATTTTATTTTTTTTCTGCGTTACATCAAGTTAATTTTCTTTATGTTTTGTAGTCTTGCGATAGAACATAAATTCAAATCAAGTTTTGTTCAGTTACATTCGCTTCTTTGAAAGTTTGGATTCGGTTCAAAATCGTTTGTAATTATCGATTAACAAGAAACATTGAACATTTCCAGACGCTATTAGAAGCTTATTAAGTTTTTCATTAACGTTTCGTAAAATGTCGTAACGAGGTGAAAAATTCAATGTCAGATATTGATGGATCTTTATGTTTTTAACACAAAGTTTTCAGTAATTCGTTATAAAATGGCTTTAAAAACTTTCAAATTGTACTGATTTTAACAGTATATATAAAAAGTTAATATTTACAAAAGGAATGAGAAGATTTTTTTATGCGTAGGACTTGAAATAAAATTTTGTTTCATCTGTACTTTGTAAGTATAAAAATAAAAACTTAAATATAAGAAAATAAATATTATTTCGTTTAATCCATCTGTTACAAACGTAATATTATAAAACACACGGAAAGTTAGCATTTACCCCTTGTATTCCATTTATGTATATACGTATACATTCAGCCACTGTACAAATGTTTAATCTGTACAAACGTCACATGAGAGTGAAGAAGTCACCCCCTTCATAGGATCCTCCGCGCGACCTACGACTCCGCATCACTGATTCTCAAACTGTTCAGATCCAAGATTTCAAGAATATTGAAGTGTGGAATATTTTGGTGACATATTTTAACATAATTAATATTTCACAAATGAACACCATGGGAATGTTTTATGAGTACAGATAGACCTATCAGATGGACTGATGACTATTAAGAAAATTGCCTATCATCTGCTAATTTTGGCATTACATATCACCCATTTGTGACAACAGTATCACATCTCAAAATTTGGAATTTTTGATTTATTGGTGTAGAAGGAATCTTCCCGAAGAAAGTGTACTTTTAACTGGTACAACATTCTAAGATATTCAACAGAACAAACCGGAAAAGGGTGTCCCACGAGGATCGGGTTATCTAGAATTTGTTTCTATTAATAACTAGCGATCTCAATTGGCTTTGCTCAGCAAAAATTCGTTATTATCGATCTACATTTTCTTGGAACTTACATACAACATACCTACTCGTAATTAGGGTAGACAAAAGACAATACTATAAACATGTGAAAGGCCAGGATAAACTGAACAGGATTACTTAGCTGAGAATCTTCTTGTACGCAATGTTTTTAGTTTTACCAATAGGAGCTAGCAGGCAAAGGTTGTTTCTAAAACTAACACTCGAATACGCTACATATAACTGCCCATTCGAGAATCATAAACTCTGCAAATCAACGCCAGCTATCTTCAGGGTTTGATCCTGAGACTTATTAATGGTCATCGCAAAACAAAACTTAACAGAAAATTGGAGGCGCTCGAACTGAAATAGTAAAATTGTAAGAATCACAACGAAAGATTACCAACTTTTCTCCTTTATCGAAACTAGCCATAATGGTTGCCTCTACTACATAGTCTCTTAAACTGTTCACCTGTAAGCTTGTTCCATTGCATAATTTTGGCAGGTGTACGTTCCTCGACAACATTATTGGTGCATCTACTTTCAAAATAAGAGCGTGAGGAGATAATCCTGATGGGTTAAGAAAATTCAGGGATACGACTGGATAGTAAGTGCCATCTTACACATCTACAATCGTGTCGACAGATATGTAAATACGGGAGAGAGATTCACACTGATCCAAGATTTGTATAAACAGTCGTAACTTTGGAACTACTGAACCGATTTTAAAAATTATTTTAATTCTGATTATTGTATAAATCGTGTATTAAGTTTGCTGCGGACAAAATATATATTGTCGCAGATAATTCTAAGAAAATGTGTTAAATAGAGATCGTTAAGATGGATTTTCTATTACTCGCGTACACATATCATTATTTCAAATCTTCTCTAGTATTTCAAATCTTCCCATGTATTTTAAATCTCCCCTATTATTTCAAATATTTTCCTACTATTTCATATACTCTCTTATATTTGAAATAATTTTGTCACAGTTTGAACTGCCAGGGGACCCAAAGTATGAAGCTAATTATTATATCTTTGGAATTTCTAAACAGATTTTAAAAATTCTTATAATTCTGAAGTGTATAAATTGTGTATCAAATTAAAAATTTAACGTAATCTTGATTAATTACTATAGTTACGTTATGTTATAAATAAATGTTGTGTTTTCTACTCATTCAGTGACAATTTATTTGATAGAAACCAGTTGTTTGTTTTAGATAACTAATCATTTGAAACATTGCAAGTATTTTAGGGACAATGATCTGCTTGCAAAGGTCGTATCTCAATAGCAGAAGAGAAATCGTTATAGTAAAAAAATATAGTAATGGACCCAAAATTCAAATTCAAATGGCGTCATTTAGTTTTTGTTTGACAGTCATTGAAACCGAACCACTTTTGCATTTTTACAAAAATAAATAAAATCGAATATCGTGCAATCGAACGATGAGATCAACACTGAATTGAATGATGTTTATGGGGACTCCGCACCTTCGATATCAACAATTCAATATTGAATAGCTGAATTTAAACGCGATCGTAAGAGTATTTTTGATGATGAATGTTCTGGCTGTCCAAAAGAGGTCACCACGCCAGAAATGGTCGATAAAATCCATGGAATGATAATCGACGATCAACGAGTAACTAAGCGCGAGATAGCTAAGGCTACGAGCATCTCAACCGAATGGGTGCTCAACATGTTGCGTGAATATTTGGGAATGAGGAAGCTCTCTGCCAGATTGGCGCCGCATTTGCTCTCAGTCCACAACAAACACGATAGTCTGTCCATTTTGAAGGAATGTTTGGCAATGTTCAACCGCGATAAGCAGGACTTTTTGCACCGTTTCGTAACCGTGGATGAAACATGGATCCATCACAACACACCAGAGACCAAGGAACAGTTGAAACAGTGGATTGCTGCTGGCGAATCGAAACCGAAGAAGGCCAAGGTGGGTTTGTCGCCCAACAAACTCATGGCCACCGTTTTTTGGGATGCGTACGGTATCATTTACATTGACTACCTGGAAAAGGGCAAAACGATCAGGGGCATATATTATGTAGAGCTGTTGGACCGATTCGACACCAATTTGAAGCGCAAGCGGCCGCATTTGGCGAAGAAAAAAGTATTGTTCCACCAGCACAACGCACCGATCTACAATTGCGTAGTCGCAATGGCAAAAAACCATGAATTGTGCTACGAATTGGTTCCTCATCCATCATATTCACCATATTTGCTCCCTGCGACTATTATTTATTTCCAAACTTAAAGAATCGTATTATTCGGAGGGCATCAAAAAATTGGAGAATCGTTGGACGAAGTGTATAGTTCTAAAACCTAGTCTCCATGTTGAAAAATAAATTGAGTTTTGCCAAAAAACTTGTTTTTTTTTTGCCTAGGCTGATTACTTTTCAACCGCCCTTCGTGTTATATTGCATGCAGGAAAAGAAGATGCTTTCAATGGTTAGCCATGTCGCTTCCGAGAGCAATATTGGCTATGTTTTAAGCTGGGATTATCTTTAGATTACCCTTAAGATAAACAGAGAGACGTTTAATTTCGTCGGTTTTAATATATTTGTGAAAAACTGTTTGTTGTATTTGTGTATCCATGTCAACTGGACGGTTAAACATTGTTAGGGAATTAACAAGAATCCCGAATAATATAGAGGATCTCTGGTAGTCAGTTTGAGAAATACTGTATAGTTGAGAATACTCAGGGCTCCAGTAATTTAATTTAATCCGTTGATGCAGAGGGTTTAATTATTTTCACGTTGGCAATACCTGTTTTCTGTTGCAAAACATCTGCATACCCTAACGTCATGCAATACTGCTGTAATTATTAACGGGGGACAATTTGATAAAATAAGAGAAAGGGGACGAATTAATTTATGGTAGGAGGTTACTGAATTCTCAAGATAAATTTATGTATGATACATCTACATTTGTATCTTACAGCAATATTAAATGTCACTTCCCAACATACAGAGTTTAACAAAGAAGGATACTACTGGGTGACCAAATATTAACTTTACAATTCATATCGGCCGCCATTTTGGTTTGGGTACATTTTCACAGCTAAAATTTGATAGTCGAGCGGTGTTAGATTTAGGCGCCGTTGGTTATCCGTGAATATCCGTAAATTTTTTGCAGATGCGGATAATTTATTACCTAAATTGTACGGATGAGGTTCGGATGTGGATTTTGGATGTGTGGTTGTGGATCGGATACTGAACTTATCTGAAAGTCTTATCCGCTCATCCAAACCTTACACTTTGTAAAGTTTAATAGAAGAGAGAAATAATTTTTTATTTCAACCAGTGGTTTTCAAAATACGTTGTGCAACTTTCTTATTTAAATTGGTTTTGTAGGTATTTAGTTAGTGTAGGTATTTTTTAGAATTTTGGATCAACCCCTCTGGGAAATAGGGCTTTAAATGATATTTGCATATTTTTAGCGAAAAACCATAAAAAGATATTTTTCAAAAATAAAAATTTCCTACTTCATCCACGAATTAAAAGGTTTCATTTGATACCCTACTCAAAATTATTTTTTTTTTATACGATCATCCAGTAATAAATGCATTATATGTCCAGCTTTAAATACATAAAGTTGCTCATATTGCACGCCGTGCACAATGTGACGCGCACGCCTTCTCATCCGTGAATAATGTACGTTTTATACACGGCAAGTTTATTTTAGTAAGTTAGTTAAAACGTTTGGCGCTCAGCAACGATGGATATTTGCGCTTCACTCAGCCTATCTTTAAGGCTAGAAAATTGTTTATAAGTTAGGATACATAAAACAATAAATAATAGTATTTTAAATGTTGTTGTACGCAACAATCCAGTGATGGTTCCGTAGCCAACTTGATGACGTAGGTTCTGAAGTTTTACAATTGACGCTCAGAATTTGTGTTTTTAAATTCACTATTTTTTTGACTAAAATATTGTATTTAACTCGCATATAATATTACACTCGGATGATTACATATAACAGCGGCACCAGCGGAAGTCCTAGAGAGCCAGGTCCCATAAAAATTGCTGCGGCCCCCAACTGCCCCCTTCCAGATATGCTTAGAGAAAATTTAAAATTTTAGATAAAAAATTATACCCCCATAAAATATTTTTTGGTATGCGCTGGCCCCTTAAATTTTAAAAGCTCGAGCCGCCACTGATTATAATCCTCATCTACAGCTCGGATTGTAAATCTCATCCCTCGTGCAATAAGGGTTCCATTAAATGCTTGTTAAATAACATACTAGGTATTATTTCTTCATTGAATACATTTTTTTTCCTACCGTGTATTTTTTGGACTCGCAATACTTCTCTTAAATGTGGATCAAAGAGTTGTACAAGCATGCCAAATTTCAACTATCTAGGTCCAACCATTTGGCCTATATTTCTATTGTACAGACAGACAGACACATGAGTGACGTTATAAGGGCGTGACGTCATACCTACAAAACCCTAAAAAAGGTTTAACAACTTTAGTTCGTTTCTAAACGAACTATAAATCAACCTTGGTATTCGATTAGAAATCAACTAGAAATCGAAAACAGAATTCAAGTTACTAATGCATCTTATTTTGAAGTAGGTCCTCTTTTCAAAAGCAGCTTAAATTTTAGACAGACATATGGGTGACGTTATAAGGGTTTTCTGGTCATCCCTACAAAACCCTCAAAACCAACTATTTTGGTCATACCTACAAAACCCTAAAAAATATCTTGAGACACAGGGAGTACATATTTTGATTTTTTTTTTTTTTAATGAAGGTTGTAATACAACATTTTTATTAACAGAAATAGCGATTAATGAATAACCATTTAATCGCCTTATAAAATTTTAATACATTGAGACACAATCATAAAAAGAAATCTCAATTATTTATTCACATCTGATTAGTGCCGAGACCTCTGAGACAAAAAAACGATAGCTCCCTCTCAACTCAGTCGTCTGAAATATAATACGAAACAGTTTTAGTTAATTATATTTTTAATTATAAAATTAATTACATATACCACTATTCAAGTCATGGTTGTATTAAGGTAGAGTATTATATAATTCTAACCACTGAGGACTTCTGTAACATATATTAAACTAGTATATTGTACTTATATATGAAACAGTACTAAAACATGAAGTTGCAAGCAAGGTCGGACTAGACCACTTTATGTAACCCTCTGGGCTACCTGGGACAATAAATTTTGGCATGGTTTAATCAAAAGACTCTATTAATTCCAAGACTAGAGGCTTAATATACCTCTACACAGAATATAAACACTAATACAACAGTTTGTATAGTACAATATGTTTAACAGGGGTGGGTCGACAATTTTTTTTTCTCAGTGGATTAACAGGGATAAGGAGAAAGCGCTCATCTACCTGTGTAGATGTAATGGAATGTAGACACTGTGGCAGTGGCGGATGTAAACAGCGGTAATTTCAGAAATAACATTTTATTATTATCTATACTAATATATAAATTAGTTCGTTTGTGTGTATTACGCCGGGGTCACCAATTGTAAGTCTTGAAAGTTGTCACGTGTAATTTTGGAAGTTTAGATAAATTTGTAATAAGATTATTAAAGTTACTATGGAACCGGTTTTGACAGGGGCGATAAATAAAACAAAACGAATCTGTTTGAAAGGGTTTTGTATTATTTGTTTTGGGGAGATATTAATTATTAAAGAAAAACTGAATCTATGTAATTTTGAAGAAAAGATTGCCTATTTAGAAGGGACTTTTATAAATTGATTCAGCCGCATTGTGCGAAGTTTATAATTAATATAAGGAACCGTAAGACGGAAATTATCCCCATTTTAAATAATAAAAATATATAATTGTAATAAACGCCGTATTGTCAAACGGCTATCAAATTATATCTTCATAAATAATATTACGTTTAAATAATTATTTTTTCCTAATTACAGCGTTTTTGGTATTGGTTATATACAGTTATTTTATTTCTGGAACCCAAACAGCAAAATTTAATTTGAGGAATTTGGATGACGTATTTGGTCTAACGTATTGGTCTATTTGGATTTCTTCTTTAAGTTAGTTTTAAGTTGTTCTTATTGTAAATTGCGTTAGCTTTAATTGTGGCCACAAATTTGCATTAGTTATTTTATTTATACTATTTTTTTTTACTGTAAATATGTTACAATAATTGGCCGAGAAAATAAATTACCCCATCATTTATAATTTCAATTTTAGTATTTTTTTTTTGTTATTGTATCTAAAGTTCTCCCACTTTTTTTTGGTTAGAGGAATGGCGCCCTAAAAAAAATTAGACCTTGATAGTTTCACCCCACATCCTCCAAGTCTCAAACCTCGTACTGGGTTAGTGGCACCAAGGAAAAGTAACATCCAGAAATTCAATTATTCCTCGTTTGATTTTCTAAGGGAAATTGATAAAATTTAAATATTTTCCAGGAACCGTGACAATTTATTTATTTTGTAACAAGATTGGAATGAGAAAATTTGATGCGAGTTGAACATTACGAGAGCGAGCCGCAGGCGAACGTCAGGAATCACGAGCATCGAATTTTCTCTTCCAACCGAGTCACAGACTCTACTTTCTCCACGACCACCAGAAAAAAAATTAAAATAATTATCTTAACAAATTTTAACAATTAATTTACATTATATAACAAATTAATTAATTATTTAAACTTATTTTTTGTTTAATTTTAGTTTAATTTGCAGCACATTGGCCACTATTTTATAACTTTTTAGTAAGTTATGTTAGTTAATTTTTTTTAAAAAAACCTGCATTTGTTTAATGTATTTATACGCCATAGCAGTGGCGGTCGGTGAATCATTATTGGGTAAGCAATTACAAAGAATACACACGCTCGTGCTTTGTCGTTGCTATACTGCTGTTGAGCGATATAGTACGAGCTAGTCCGATCGTACTAATTGCATACCCAAACATGTTTCACCGACCGCCACTGCGCCATAGATACCGTCCGCGCTAATTTTCAGCGTGGAAGAATACAATACCTTATAGTGAACAATATCATCTGACAACGAGCATGGAATAATTATTCCTCACTAGTGAAGGAATGAAATACACGCAAAATTCATAAGAAGATAAGTGCTTTAGGATAACATTCCAACTCTTGTGTTAGAATATTAACTTTCTGTAGTCAAAACTGATTTTAGGATTGGTAAATTCTATAGCGGTCGTGGAGAAAATATAATATTTTATATTAAGTTTATAGTTTATACAAAAACATAATAATAATAATAATAATAATGCATTGTGCGGGCACTGGATCTGGCGTAATTTCCGCGGCTGCATATCGCCAGGGTTTGGGATGCAGTCGTGTGTATTTAGCTCCACTAGTCTAAATATATATATATATATATATATATATATAGCAAGTTTTTTATATATTTATAAATATTTAGCAAGCCTGTAGCTGCAAACGTTAAATCGTCTGTACCTGCTACTTGAGCGCAGAGCAAGGGCACGGACGTGAGTTCAGTTCCTGCTTATGTCAAATAATTTGTGTGAAAAATATTTATACAAATTATAGGTTCTGCTTAGCCGTTCGCAACCGGCTATAAACTGTAGGTGTCTTTCTGTGTACGCAAAAAAATGAACGTAATACTGACAAGATTACTCCTGAATGTACATAGATTGAAAACATGGTCATGAAACCTGGAAACAGCAGGTCTAGGCTCACCTCGGGCTGTCGCGCCAATGATGATGCTGAATGAATATATTTTTTTGGTAACCAAGTAACTTCCTAAAATTTAGAAAGCTATTTGATAACTTATGTATGTATGTATGAATGTTATCTCGAAACTTAAGACCATGGTGTTCTTCTTGCAGGATTTACCGCAGGGAGGAAACAGCCATCAGACTACTTCGAGGTAAAGAGCCTTTTATTTGCGAGACGTGCAACACAGATGTGTCTGTGTTACGGGAGTTTCAGTTAGTTTCAAATAAAATTATTTATTTTTTTTGCAAAAATCCAAATTAATTAAATATAAAAACTAATAGTATTTTAAGATAGACACCCTCAGAGATTAGTTGAGTTATCAGTAACCATTTTAGTTTAAAGTTTGAAGACAGGGGTCTAATTTACGATCGTAAATTTTATGATTTGTTTAAAATATTGTCACTGTATACTTCAAGTACATGACCGAATGTTTATGCAAATGTTGATATACGGCTACATATTTTCAGTGATATAAACTCAATAGCTATTCAGAGTAAAAAATATTTATTTGGGTTTATAACTTATGAGGGAGCAGACTTTCCTTTTTACAGATAAATGATAAAAGGTTTCTGTTTGTTAATTGGAGAGCCGATTATATTTATCACATTATAATCAACAACACTTTAACAACAAAAGAGGGTCCAGGGTTCAAATTGTTAGGTTTAAGAAAAGGGCTGAGAAAATCTTGTGAGAGACAGAAGAGTCGGGTATAAATATCTGAAGAGGAGTTGTTTTTTGGACGCCAAATTAGTTGGACAAACTTTCCAAGAATTTCGTAGGTAAACCTGGAAAAATAAATAAAAATATAAATAAATAAAGTTAAATAAATACAAGGTGTCTCAAAAGAAATTTTATATTTAGTGGATCGATTAAAAAAAAAGTAAGCCGTATATAGAAAAAATGTTTATTAATTATTAAAATACACTTTTTGGGGATTTATTTCTTAAAAATAATATCGTCTAAATGTAGACCCTCGCGTTCTCGGCACTCATTTAATCGAACAGTAAAATTACTTATGACGTCTCGGCAGGTGGACTCAGGGATGGCTGCCATTTCGTGACGGATATTTTCTTTCAAATGCGCCAGTGAAGTCGGTTTATTGGCGTAAACTTTAGATTTAGGATAACCCCATAGGAAAAAGTCCATAGGGGTTAAATCTGGACTGCGTGGAGGCCAATTTATGCCACCTCTCCGGGAGATCAATTTGCCTGAGAATTAAGCCTCTGACTGGCATCTTGGGGCTTTAATTCTTGCACCAATTGAATTTTGTAGGGGTGCAGCTTTAGGTCTTTGTGCATAATGCGATGTAATGATGATCTATGCACATTTAAAGCACTTGCGCGCTTCCGAATTGAAAGGTTCGGGTCGTCACGAACAGACTGATTAACATTCTCCATGTTTTCTACCGTTCTTGATGACCTAGGTCGCCCGGATTTTGATTTATCCAGCGTTGTACCAGTCTCTTCACACTTTTTAACCCAATGTCGAATGAGAGGAATGCTTGGCGCATCATTTAAGTGGCGAAAACCTCGAATACTGCAGAATTTTCTACGCGCTACAGTCGCCGAATCACCGTTTTTGTAAAACTCTCGCATGCATAACGCGCGGTCTGCTCCCGAGAAACGCTCCATAGCGACTGAATTCCCAAGAGCCAGGCTACCGATTGACATAACCCCCGCGCCCCTCGGATACGTTGCGTTCACGCAGTAAGCTAAATAAATATAAAATTTCTTTTGAGACACCTTGTACTTCCATTTGAACTTAATAATTTCTTGTCGAATTATAAAATTGATGTACAAATTAAGAAACGAAACGTTCCCTGAAACTTACAATATGCAAGATATCGTAAGATAGAAACAACGAAGAACACGAGCATGGAATGAATACATAAATATAATGCAGAGTATCATATTCATCAGAAATAAACTAAAAAGATTTCTAGAGAAAAATACAACCTGATGAAAAATGATGAATCCATATCGCAAGAAAATGTTAGCAATGAGATACCTTAAGGTCTAAATTAAGAAGAAGAAGAGGAATTATTGAATGGCAAAATTTGCATCGTCGCCTTCTTTTTCAAGTGCTGAATGTCATTATAGTAATCCACATCTTGTTCGCTACCAGCCGAAATAGTCTTGTGGATATCACACAAAACCATTTCGTCAGGTTAGGCAGACATAAGATCCTTTGTCTTCTAAGGCCTCCTCTCCTTTCAGACTGTCCCTGTACAATATTCTGTAGGATACGGTATTTATGCTCATTCATCATCACTTGTTTACGATAAATTGAAGAAAGATTAACGTCTAATGTAGTAATTTGGGTAAATAAAGATTCATTCAGTTTTATTGGACAATTTTGTATTATTACTAGAAATGCTCAACTTTTTGCCAAAGGAACATTGGCTTCCCCAGGACCTATTTTAGTGTAATTTCTAACTTATGTACAACAAATGTTGCATCAGTCATATGTGGATTTTACTTAATTGTCCAAGATATTCTTCCATAACTTTATGATCTACATAATCACAGGCAACTTATTTTTTAGATGATTTCATTGCTTGTGTCCCTGTTTACCACAGAAGATTCTAAGTATATCCACGTTTGAAAGGACTTTCTTTTAAATAACTATATTTTGCATCATATTTTAGCTATTTAGTCATGTGTAGGTATGTAGGTAAAATGGATCAATTGTAATTTAAATATTTCTAGAATTCGAAAGAGTAATAGCAGTTGCTAAAGCTGCCTTCAAGAAATTTTATTTGCCCTAGTTTGCAGAATCCTATAGTGAACCTCTATTATAGAAGTTCTTTGAGAACGATCGTGGTTTTATAATTGCTTTATATGTGCGCAATCATGTTGTTGCCAGGGAAACCTTAGATTTTAAGATATATTATGTGGTTTTCATCTATTTATTGATATTTTATCAAACAAATGACTGAGAAAGCAATGAGTAATATGCAATCAATTCACCAGTCGAAACAGGTTACATTTTATATAAAATTTTATTTAAAGTGTCTTGTAATGGGTGTTTTTTTTAGAGGTATAGAACTTTAAATTGCAATAAAACAACGATGGATTATTCGATTGACATGAATTTTTTTTTATTCGAAAGATAATCTTGTGGCATTACATTTTAAATATGATTTCTGGCATATGACCGCCACGGCTGGCTCGGATGTAGTCCAATCTGGACGTCCAATTTTCGATGACTTTTTCCAACATTTGTGGCCGTATATCGGCAATAACACGGCGAATGTTGTCTTCCAAATGGTCAAGCGTTTGTGGCTTATCCGCATAGACCAATGACTTTACATAGCCCCACAGAAAGTAGTCCAGCGGTGTTAAATCACAAGATCTTGGAGGCCAATTCACAGGTCCAAAACGTGAAATTAGGCGGTCACCAAACGTGTCTTTCAATAAATCGATTGTGGCACGAGCTGTGTGACATGTTGCGCCGTCTTGTTGGTATGATTTAATGTAATGCCACAAGATTATCTTTCGAATAAAAAAAAATTCATGTCAATCGAATAATCCATCGTTGTTTTATTGCAATTTAAAGTTCTATACCTCTAAAAAAAACACCCGTTATTTAGTTGAAGTAATTTTTCATGACATGATGAAATACCGTCAAAACGATGTTCATTTTATTCACTTAATTAACTATTGTTCCTAAAAAGGCTGTGAGATAATATTGTATAAAATTCCACATTTTTCCTTTTGTATAATGAAAATATATACTTACATATAATGACAGGAGTACGTGTAGGAACAAAATGCGTGACGTATGCCTTAGGGAGCGTTCAGTGTTACAATAAAGTAGGAGAAGACAATTGGAAATTCCACGTCAGCACAGAACGCACATTCGCAAATAACAGAGATAGACAATAACAGAGAAAGAGCACTAGCTTTACGATATGGTCCCGAGGAATATAAGGAAACGAAGATATTTCACAAAAAAGAAAACTATAGAAGTTGGGAATAATGAATTACGGAAAAAGATTCTGAAACAATACGGAAATCTAACGTTTGCTGGACAGAGCAGTCACACGTCTATTCAATTTAATACAGTAGTCGGGAATCGGTGACTCTATAGCCGCATGATACTCTTAGCTGGAATATGTGTGGCACTTTTGATTTTGGCAATTTTGATTATAAAAATACAGATCTTTTTACAATTTTCTGTAATTTCCAACAAATTAGTAGCTTATTAGCAAAAGAAGTTAGATGCACATGACTATTTTTTTGTGAGCTAAAAAACTTCTTTATACCCTATGTTTTTAGTTTTACCATTAGGCGCTAGCAGGTAAAGGTTTTCCTGATACGCGAACACGCCACATGGACTCCGCAAATCAGCGCCAGCTATCTTCAGGTTTTGACACTGCGACCCTTTAATTATCATTGGAAAACAAACCCTGACAGAAACTTTTGAACTGAAATGGTAAAATTGTAGGTGCCAACAGTATTCTAGAGATTGCTGTTCACCTCTAAGAGTGTTTCATTACATAATTTTGGCGGGTTTATGTTCCTCAGCAACATTATTGATGCACCTACTTTCAAAGCGCATGAGGAAGTAATCCTGATGGGTTAAACATATTAAAAAATTCGACTGGATAGTGGATGGCATTTTGCTCATCTACAACTGTGTCGACAGACATATAAGTATGGGACAGATATTCAAAATGACTCTAAATTATTTTACCAGTTAAATTATCATAACTTTGGAACTACTCAACTAATTTAAAACTGATGTTTGCCACTGATTAAATATATGTGGTCACTAATAATTTCAAAAAAATACGTTAAATATAAACAGAAATGATGGGTTTTGTGTTATCTTCAGCAAATATAATGTTATCTTTGAAACTAATGAACAGATTTTAAAAATTCTTTCAATTCTGATTAGTGTATAAATGGTGTATCAAATTTGCCGCTGACGAAACGTATGCTGTTGATGATAATTGCAGGAAAATGCGTTAAATATGAACGGAAAACGTGGATTTTGTTTTACCCACACGCACAAATCAGGACATAAGGTGATAAGTCCACTTTTTTCAGTATTCAGATTCAAATAGATTTGCCTTACATAAAGGATATAAGTGAATTATTCCTATAATATGCCATGTGCAAATGTGATTAAATAGGTATAATAGCAAATTTTAAAAATTACGTTTGCTTAAATAAGTGTTTTTAAATCGTACTTGTTATCTTATGTCTTAACAGTAGTGAAATATTGTCATAAAGGTAATCCAAGGTCAGGATTGCGACACTAGACAATGTGACGTTCAGCTGTTTGATTAAAAAACTATTTGTCAGCGTCTAGCATATGTTACCTGATTACTGGAACTAGGTCAATCACAGGTATAAGTAAATGGATGTCCGGGCAGACGAACCTAGCCATCTCCGCTACAAGTTCTACTCGACAAGGTGACAACCAAGAGAACGACTCCATATGCCAATACATCTGGTGAACCAAGCAACAGTCTGGGAGAAGGCTTCTCCAGGTTCCTTGACTCCCTGATGGGTAACCCCCGCCCTGGAGGGGGTGTACTTCCCCAAATATCTTGGACGAATTCAATCATATAATAACACTGTAATTATTTGATAATTATTTAATATATTGTATTGTTAAATGGTACTACAGAATCGATTTAAATAAAACAGAGCCGAAAACTTGACTAGATGATGTAACTATAAGCATAAAAAAACTGCATTAAAATCGGAACAGCAGTTCTAAGAGTGAAAAGTAGGGATCGGAAAAAAGAATCGATGTATCGAAAACATCGATGTTTGTTTTGAAAACATCGATGTTTTTACCATCGATGGTCAGATGGCGATAGTATCGATAAAACATCGATGTCTACTACCGATGTCGATGTTTAAACTTTGAAATTCAGAAAATACTGCTAGAGCGCTGGAATCTTAAAAATTTAATTTTTATTAATATTAGTACACAAAATATAAGCGCCATCTATTGTGATATAACAATACTAATAGTGTTAGTTCTTATTCTTCTTAGCAGTTAGCAGAATAAGAAAAAAATTAGAAGAAACTTCTAATTTTTGCAAACAGTGCCAACAACCAACGACGCCAACAAACTTATTGATTTTTGAGTTTTGTTGACACTTTTCCAGTTGTTATCCCTCCAATCCCTGGAATTAACGTATTGGGAAATATAATTATAATTTATTTATTAATAAAACTATTATTAGGATTATTATATTGTAATGTTAGTGTAAAATTAATATTAGGATTGCTATATTAGTGTTAGAAAACAATGTAATATGTACAGTCTATTCCAAACGATTAGGCGGAACTAATTGGAATTTTTATTTTTGTAAGTTGTAATTAACTATTATTTTATATATTGATTTTGTCTTTTCCTGAACAAAATAATCAATAACTTCAATCAATCGGTAAAAGTAACTAGAACTGAAAATCTAGTTCCGCCTAAACTAAAGGAATAGACTTAATATCAACTTAAAAAAGTAAAAAAAAAAAATGTGTAGGACAGTATGTTATTTTTATGTTAAATAATATAAAATTAACAGATTACTATATTAGCATTACAATAAAATGCAATATTTCATTTTAGAAATATAAAAATAGTAGGTACAAATTAGGATTATTATATTGGGTATAATAATGTTAATGTGAAATTAATTACTATTAAAAAAGAATATTCCTATTTAAAAATCTAATAAATGCTTTTTGTGTATTATATATTACTTTTTTTCGTATTTTATCTTTACATTATTAAATAAAACCTATATAATATAAATAAATAGCTTTTTTTAATATTAATAAAACATCGATGTTTTTCCTTCGATATTTCAGCGCCGATGTTAATATCGATGTTAAACATCGATGTTTTGTCTTCGATGTACAACCCTAGTGAAAAGCGCTTACGGACATACAGACGGAAAGACAAACAGAGAGACGTTACCTTTTATATGCATGTAGACTGATGTAATTGTTTTAAGTTTTAAAGGTTTACTTTGTAATATGTAAAACCAAACAGAAATTGGAGATTATCTAATATTTTTTTCTTATAATATAATACACCAGGGACAATATTTAATTGTTTACCTCAAGGCTTGCTCTAATTTGTTGACAGCTCTGCAAATATTACTAATTATATAATTAATACAAATACATATTTTTGTAATTGGAAGCGAGTTGTAATGCCTGACGATATATGCCGTTTGATTACAATGAAAACTTACAAAAAAAAATATATATTTTTTTTGTACCTACAAACAACAAAATAACCATGCAAACATCACAGAGTTTCTGGTATATTACGCTCGTAAAATTGGTGTCTTTGTCAATATTGAAATAATTAAATTGGTTGCTAGGTAACTTTTTGAAAATTTTTCAGACACCAGAATAACTTGTATTAACGTTGCGGCTCCTTAAAATTTATTTTTATTAGGGTTGTTGAATGTCTCTTTTTTTATAAAGGTTCTCAGTTTCTGTTCTAGTATGCTAAAAGTTTGAAGAGCACATAATTATTTAACAAAATAATGAATTTGTTTTGTTTACGTTTAACTATTAATAGAATTATTATTTATTTAACTGAGTGCCATAATATGTGTAAGAGACAGCTTTATTTACAATCCAATAACTAAATTTGATCAAAGCTCTAAATTAAACGGACAATTTGATTAATCATTCTAAACAAAGCGTTATTAGTGTACAACAATATTTAAGTAGTTTTATATAGAAACGCGATTCATGACTCGGACTAAACAAGTAAAACCGCAATGTGGAATTGCGTTAACCACCATTGCATGCATGTAATGCGGTGCAACATAACATACAGGCGCACATGTACTATTTATAAACAGAAATGAAAATTAGTATTGTTTATTTTATTATTATTATAAGACTATTAATTTAATTTGGCCTTGTTTGATTAGTGGTAGCAATTCTGCTTCGCATGCCAATGGTCCTGGATTCGAATCCCAGGACATGGATATTTGAATTCGTCCTTATCACACAATTAACATATTGAAAAAAAAATTAAATGTGTTAATTGTATTATTCTGTAATAACAAATGGTAGTTGGCTTCTTTATAGCCTTCTTCCCATCATTCTGAGTCTGTTCATTTTTTTTTTAACAGTCGTTATATGTAATCTATTGTTGTTTGTCCGTTCAGTGTTAATTTCAACGTACGTCTCAGCACAGGATTACCTCATCACTTCTCGGAGAGCAGCGTCAAGCATGTCGTTCCCCTCCCAGTTAACATGTATGACCACCACATGTTTGCACCCCCGCACGTTTACACCCCTGCTCCAGACTTTGAACGTTACGGAAAGTCAAGCACAGGGCTTTTATATATATATATATATATATAGTAGAATCGATACATATTAGGCTAATTGACGTAACCATCAAATCCAAAAAAATTAGATAAACAACATTTTTGAATTCTACTCATTGTTTGCCACATTCCAATTCAAAATTGTAAATCTGCTTAATAGAAATGAAATATAAATTCATTTAAATGAAAATAAAACATTTATGCAATTTTTTTCCCGTTCCATTGTATCCTGGACAATTGGTGTACACAGTCGTAAGTCACGGTAGAATATAATAATTAATAATTTCATATTTCTCAGTTTTACTCTCTAAAACAAAATTAAATAATTTTCCAAAAAACGTAAGTAGTAAAATTAATTTTTTACAAGTCTACTTACGTCTACTTAATTGCGAGATGGTCGCGTATCGAGCTGGTTTTCCTGTTACCCAGTTAAACTATGTTGACACGATATTGTAAATAACATCCGAAAAAATAATGAGATTAAAAATTCCTGTTGAACTACTTCGGTTTAGTTCAATGTGCACTACTAAGATTTTTTTCAGAAATAACGATTAACCCCCCCCCCCACCGTTACAGATGGGATAAGTCTTATATTTTTGGAAAAAATCGTATTCAAATAAATTTTAAAAAACTTTCGTTTCTTAATGTACGCTGTAGCGCCCGCTCCTGGCCCAGGTAGGGTAGGAGTACACGACGACACACAAGGGTTGACTTTGAAATGTCAAAAATATAAAGGCGCGGTGCGCGGATCGGAGAATTTATTATAATAAATAAGGTCAGGTTCTTGGTGCCAATGCGTTGTCAATAAATTGAATAAAAGAGAGAAAAAGTTTTGGGGATCGCTAATATGTTATTAACGATCGAAATATGGGAAATTTACAGTGTAAAAATAATAATGACAGGTGGTGTAGCGTTGCCAGGAATAATAATAATAAAATATTATCAAAAAAATAGTTGAATAAAAAAACTTTACGCAAAATGTTGAGAAATGGGTACAGATCTACTAGTAAATTTATAACAAATATATTTGGCTAAATTAAACAAAAGAAAAATTATTTAAGCAGAACGAACGACAGGTAGAAACGGTGAAACACGCGTTCGTTCTGAATTGCAGCGACTTAATGACGTCACTCCATAAAATGACAAATTTTGAAATAAATTTAAAATAGACAGCTTATATAAATAAAATTTAGAACATTATTAATAACCTTTCTCTCTGGTCTCACAAAAATGCAGTAATTAATTAATTACTGCCACAATGACTCATTTTAAACACACAAGAAATCTGGAGGGAAAACTCTAGACAAAATAACTATAACAAAATATAAATTTAATAATTAATATACCCTGATATATTAATTTACAATCTACACAAATCAGGGGATCCTGATTAAATTGAAACTGATATTAAACTATTACTTCAATATAAAAATCAAAAACACGTCTGCTCATCTTGGTAAAAAATTATTAATGAAATAAAAATGCATGGTTTTTGGCTAGCAAAAATCTTACCAGCGGCTCTAAACATGTTTTATTTTAAGGAAAACAAAATGTTATTTTAAAGAAATTAAATTTTAATTTAGTTTTAAATTAATACAATAATAAATTATTATACTATTATATAATATTATATAAAATATTATTGTATCGGGTAAAGTATATGGAAAATATATTTGTATTTTAGGAATAAAATATAGCGAGATCCTAAACATGTTTTTTCTATAAAATTAATATTTATTTAAATTAAGTAAAATTGATAACTAAACGGAAATAAAAATATAATTTGGAATATAAAATAAAAATACAAGGTGCAACGCCCTAAGCGGGCGCTTCATACGCCTTAGCAGTTTTCTTTATTTTATAATTAAATATTAATTTTTTACCGACACTTATTAAAAAACTAATCTGATCAAAAATTGAAATATTTCGGTTCTCATCAATGAACCTTGTTGCGAATTTTTTTGAGAATTTAGTGAAATGTCGTATATTTGTATATATAAGTTTATTTATAATATATATTATACAATTTATGTTTCACTAAATATAAAAAAAAACCAAAATATAAATTGACATTTGACAGTTAATTAATTTTCAATTTTTTTGTGCCGTTGCTAGGCAAAAATGTCCAGTTCATAAAACTCAAATATCAAGTAGTCGCCATAAGAACATTTTTGACAATAGACTAACGAGACAGTTTTTGACTACAAAACCATGGATTCATGGTAAGGTCAAAGATTAACTAGACTGAAATTGCCAAAAGAGAGCAAAACCTTTGTAAAGAATGATAAATTTCTCCCTGAATACCTTAAAACGAATTGTTCTGGATTTCGTCATGAAGGAAACTAACTTCACCTGTACAATTGAGGATACTTTTTGCATTTGATGCAAAAGAAATTGAAAATCAATAATATGCTAAAGTTAAATATGATTTCTCCATTTCTGTTGGCTTCCGCTTAGTCTCACGAAAGGTTAAATTCTAACATCCTTAATAAACAGCTGTTTTAAATACTCGTTTGTAACGTGACCTATTTTTAATGAAAAAAGGACTATGTTGGAAAATCCAGAAGGACATTGAGAGGGAGCTTCCTGGATCTCTACACCAAAGATTGTTTTTGTAATGGGAACATTTTTAGGGACATAATTATTCGTAAGAAATATCCCTCAAAGTACAAAAGTAGTGGTTATTTATCCACTAATAATATAATAAAAATTTTAATTTTAAAAGAATTTTATTTAACAAGCTTGTGCTTTTAAATTTATGACACATTTGATTTTACTGACACGGTAGCAGCGATTTTACCTATACTTGACAAAATATATGTTTGTTAGGATTTCATAGGTATGACCACCAAAAAACCCTTATAACGTCACTCGTGTGTCTGTCTGTCGGTCTGTACGGCAGAAATTGTAGCCAAACGGTTATAGAATGTTGAAATTTGGCATACTTGTACAACTTTTTGACCCACATATAAGAAAACTATAGAGAGTTCAAAAAAATATATGCGGGATAAATATAAACAAATATGTATTTAATAAAAAATTAAAACCTCTTAACGCGTGGATGCACAAACAAATTTTTATTTTTGAAAAATCTTTTTTTTATATGGGATTTTTGTCAATATAACGGCAAAAAACTTTTGTTGCCCCACCCTATCTCCCAGAGGGGTGGAACTAAAAATCTGAAAAAATCTCGATAATGTACATTGATGGGAACCGGAATAGTTCAACAGGAAATTTTGATCAAATTGGTTTTTCGCAAAATATTGATTTTTTTGTGTCGTCGAAAAAATAATTCTTTTTTTAGCTAGTTATTGTGTGGTATCAAAAGAAAGCTCTTAAGGCGGCGCACAACCCTATAGTCGTCAATAGTTTCTTATACAAAACTTATAATCGGAAATAAAATTAATAACAATCTATATATCAAAATTTGCAGCGAATTTTTATCTATCTAATAGGATATTTTTAATTGTAGAAAAAACTGTTAGATAGTTGTAAATAAGCAAATTGCCTTATAGGCGCCATCTTGTAAACCAATCGACGCATATTTGCGTACGATGCGGCAAATTGTACCTAAAGCTTCATTCTACCAATATGATTGTTGCTATTTTGTTGTATTGTGAAAATTACTTATAGTTATTGTACTTGGTAATCTATTTTTGCCGCCCTCTTGAATCTGCCGCGGTTTTCAAAATTGGTGTTACGGGTAAAAATGATTTATTTTTCGTGAAGAATACGTGTACCAAGTGGCATTCTATTATCTTTAAGTATAATATTTTTCGACGATGGCTCTAAACTACAAGTAATCAAGTCGAAAAAAAAATTGACGTAATTATTTGAACATTTTTACACAAAACTATATAAATATAAAAGTTATCGAAACCCACAAATAGATTTAAAAAATACAGAAAAATATCGCTGATGTCTATTTTTAAGTTATTGAGCGATAATATTTTTACAATAAATGTTTCTACAATTAAAACTATCATATTAGATAGATACAAATTCGGTGGAAAATTTGATGTATAGGTTGATACTAATTTTATGTCAGACTGTTAGTTTTATATAAGAAACTAGTAACCTCCGGGGGTTATACGCAGCCTTAAGACGTAGATAAAGAAACGGAAAGTAGTTTTTTATTTTAATTTTTTATTTTAATTCGATTTTTTCCAAAAAAGTACTAAAAAATCAGTGTCCCGCACCTTCTAACCCTAAGGGGTTAAATTAAAAATCCGAAAAAAATTCTAAGCAATGCATATTGCTATGAACCGGAAACGGTTTGGAAAATATTACAGTTTTTGTGTTATTGAATTTTTTTATTTTTTTTATTTATGTTTATTGTGAGGATATTAAATGGAAGCTCTTTAAGTGCAGATTAAGGAACGGTAATTGATTTTTGAAATACATTTCATTTTGACTAAATTTTGCCAAGTATTAAGATTTTCGTTTAATATCTTAACCATTCTCTAAGAAAGAATTTTTCGAAGTTCGAACCCTAAATGGATGAAAATGGATAAAATGTTTTCCACGGATTCTTCAATAACTCTTAGGTATGATATCGACTTGGTTTTTGCTTACAAAGGTTGCCCTTACACATATTTAGAATCATAACTGAGGATTTTACACTAATCAGTCCCTAATGGGGCGAATCTAGGTTCAGAGTACAAAATAGACTTGTAGGAGGACTGATTCTTACGTGGTCAATTCTACGTGGCCTGCTCCAGAGTGTGTTCATCAAGCAGCCTGGTGATCCTAGCACCTGAAGAGAGAGTCGCCAACGTGATCTATAAGGAATCATGACTTTTAATAATTGCAGGATGACAGCAGATCGTTAATATATGGCAGCGAAGCATGGTTCTCAGCTAGTATATATATATATAAATATATATATATATATATATATATATATATATATATATATAAATATCAAAATAATCAATACTTTCGAAAACATTTATGCTTTTTAGAATAGTCAATTTAAACTATTATTACGTATAATAATAAATTTAATAATTAAATGAGAATTAATAGAGACGATAAAATTTGCAAAGCGAACTAGGCAACAAAAATCCGCGACTGGCGTCTGAAAAGTCATTATAGGAGTACAACAGAATTTGTCATTAAAAGCCATTATGGTCCAGTTGAATAATTTAATATGATTTTATTCACTTCATTCGAGCTGACGCGGAGACTAGGGTTACTAGGTGTCCTACTTTTAATAAAACAGTCCAACAATTACAAGTACGTGTCCTACGTCCTACATTTAGGCTTAAATGTCCCATATTTATATGTTGAAATTACAAAAAATTAAAATGTGTATTCTGTGCAATTTCGTTTTCCATCAAAGTATAATATATCTATACAAATCGAGGTAAAATATCTCATTGGCTTTACTCATTTTAAAAATTGTCCCCGATGGCGAAATTTGTGCACCCCCTTCCCATTCAAAACGCTGTCCTACTTTGGGATTTTCAAAACCTAACTGAGACTCAAAAAGAGCACAAGAAAGTATAAGCGAGGGCAAAGGAGTACGGTTGTTAAACGGAGTAGGGGAGACCGAGGATAGTCTCACTTTTCACATTTCTGTTTTTTTGGACGGCCATATTTTAATGAATTTTGCTCCATTTAAAAGTTTGTAGTTTTTGGTATGATGGAGGCATGGAATTAATTTTTCTAATAACCAGGAAAATATTTAATTAAAAATTTACAAATGGCTCTATCATGGGGTTTGTTATCATATGTATTTTAAATGGGGAATCATGTTACATATAAAACATTGACCATTTGCAATCTGTAAGGTTAAGTGATAAAAAATCAGCACATTCATTCACGAAGCCTGGTAATTTTTATTGACATGATTTTGTTTTTACATAAAATACTAAATAAATAATAAATAAATAGTTTAATAATTTTTGAACATAGTTATCTTAAGTTTTTTCTCCTACATTGCCTTTTTATCTTCTTCTATTTGTTTTTTGACTGGGGTGTCAGTCAAAATAGCAGTTCGCCTTTTACGACTGTTGTTCCTGTTTTTTGTTGTTACAAGCGACAAATAACTCAGACCAATTTGTGACAAATAATATCGCGTTATATTGAAAAAACAATGTCGTAAAATCTCTTCTTTTAATTTTATTTAAACTACTGAAAGAGGTATTATAGTGTTTGGGATTTACAATTATAGATAAAATTAGTTAAAATTTTTGACGCACAGCCACAAAGACTATTATGCGCCCAGTTATAGATATAGATATAGATATGTCTACGTTATGCTCGACATGAAGTAAAGTAAGTAAGAAAATTTTACTTACCACTAAAAAAATCACATAAAACAGAATAAAATCTGTTACATTGCTTGTGCAAAACCAGAACTACACAAAACTACTGTAATTGGTAGAGAATACAGCTGATGAGATAAACAGTGCGTAGAGCCGTTTGATATAAGAATTATGAAACTTGTGACAACTATCCCCATTCTCTCCTACAGTTACTTTAAAACAAATACGGTTGGTCACTTTATTGTTTGATAATATTATTTTGTTTTCTTGTTTTGATGTTTTAAAAATTGCGGAATGTAAATCAGAAAGAAGATTCAAATTGCAATTGTACTTTTTTGTTGTGCGAATACCAGACAAATTCACTTATTCAATCCAACGATAACAATTGTAGTGTTGATTTTTCATGAATTGCATCAAAGAATCAAGACGCCTGTACTGTTTCGAACTCGTCTCACCAGAGGGACATAGCTGTTTACAGTTTATTGCAAATGCCTCGCGAAGTTTGTCGTCTTGGCGAGAAAATGGAAAACCATTGTTGCTTAGTGTAAATTCCAAGACGTTAGATGGTATGTATTATTTCCTTTAAAATACAGGCCTGTACTGACAACAAATCACCAAGGGGCTGAATTTATTTGAATATATTTACCAAAATGAAATAACTGAATTGTAAATTTTCTGTTTGAAGAACGGGTATATTGGAAAACTAAAGAAATTCTAAGATTTTTTGATTTATTTCGATTCTATGACACTAAACCCGAGAAACCCACATCAGAGATTTTTTAAATTTACCTCGACCATAAAAAAAGAAGTATCCACACCTGAAAACATTAAATTCATCTTGATATAGTTGACATATTAAAGACTTTGTATCTATTAAATGGAAAATTGACGAAATGTGCTCTGGTAGTTATAATTACAGTGAATAGGACACATGATAGGATGTAAGAGGATATAATAGCAGAGAAAATCCGAGTAGGAAGATTAAACATACGTTTGCTCATGAAAAGATCTTGCAAAGATGGAAAGATCAAATGAAAGAAGATTTAGCGAGTATAATGGCAGAAATTGATATGATTACGAACGCAGGACGGGACACTGAAAACAGAAACAAATTAATATGTCCAGCAAATTAATATACAAAATTAATTTATAAAATACAGTACAGATACTATAGAATAAGTTTGTTTTTAATTAATTAAAATATTTTATTATAAATATTAATTTTATATTAACAATTCGAAAGGTTAACAGAGTTAACGTTAAATATGCCATATTGTACCATGCTCATTTTTTCGTTTTATTTTTTATAAATACAAGCAGTTGAAAACAATTTTTATATATTTAGTCATTTTCAGGAGAAAAATGACGACTAAATATCTGAAATTGACCTGAACTTCAAACATATTACACACTGATGTATAATATGACGTGCACACGGGCTTATGCGTGAATAATAAACGTTTTATACACGGCAAGTTTATTTTTGTTAAGTTATTTAGTTAGTTAAAATGTTTTCCACTTAGCAACGATGGCTATTTGCGCCTTACATAGTCCATCTTTATAACAAAAATTTAAAAAAAATATACATAACTTAATTTTTTGAGTTGCATATTAAAAGAAACCCCTTAATCTGTGGATGAATCAACAAATTTTTATTTTTTAATGATCAAATTATTTTATGGTATTGTAAAAATGTGTAAAAAAACTTTTATCCCCCACCCTATTTCCCAGAGGGGTTCATCTAAATCTCTGAAAAAAATCTCAATAATGTTCAACCGATTTTTTTTTTATATTATCAAATTTTTGTGTCGTTGAAATAACGATTTTTAAAAAATTATTATGTGGTATCAGAAGAAACCTCTAAAGGGGACGCACAACCGTATAGTTTCTTATACAAAACTAACAATCTGTACATCAAAATTTACAGCGAATTTTTATCTAACTAATAGGATATTTGTAATTCTAATAAGAACGTAATTGTTAATAAATAAATTGCATTATAGACACTTCTAAACCATTTGAGGTATATTTCTATACTATGCGGCAAATTGTAGCTAAAGCTTCATTCTACAAATATATTGTGTTCTATTGTGAACACTACTTGTAGTTATTATAGTTGGTAATCTATTTTTACACCATCTCGAATCTGGCACGGTTCTCAATATAGTTGCTGCAGGTAAAAAAATTATTTTTTGTAAAAAATAAGTATAATATTTTTTAACGAAGGTTCTAAACTATAAACATCATGTCGAAAAAAATGTTGACGTATTATTTGAACATTTATACACTAAAGTTTAGTGTACTTTAGTGACTAAACTATAAAAATATAAAAGTTATTTGAAACCCACAAATATATTTAAAAATTACAGAACATTGCTGTGTGATATCTATTACTAATTTATTGAACGATAACATTTTATCAATAATTTTTTCGACAGTCAAATTATCCTATTAGATAGATAAAAATACGGTGCAAAATTTGATGTATAGATTGTATCTAATTTTGTTTCAGTTTGTTAGTTTTTTATAAGAATCTAATAAGCTCTGGGGATTATACGTAGTATTTCTTCTCGAGAATTCTTTCTTGAGAAGAAAAAGTTAAACGCATTGTGCTTTTAAAAAACTATTTAAAAAAAATATAATATTTAGTGAGTCACTGATTATTATTTAATTTTGATAAAATTTGTCTTCTGTCTCCCGCAACTTAACTGTGGCAACAGATAAGAAATAATTTATAATAATAAGATAATTAGCATTTATTGTTACAATATTTTATTTTAATTTAGTGTATTATTTATTATAATCAATTACATTTCATTTTTTGTTCAGTTATGTAAAACTGTTATGTAAAAGATTACCTATAAAATAATTATTACTATTATTATTAATTTCTTAATTTTTTGAAAATTCTTTATACATATGCATTTTCAATTAATATACAATTACGTGCCGTTTTCGTAATAATTTTTAAAGCCCCGTTATCCATTTGTTCTAATGTTATTTATATGAATACTTTAGTACTTTAAAGTTGACTATAATTTTAACATGTTTTTATCCTCTACAATATCTTCAACATTAAAAAAAGATGTATATTCTAATAATTATTTTTCTCGACATTTCTCGGCAATTCTCGAGAAAATAAGTTCAATTTTTCATTTCTCGAGAAATGAAAATTGTCGAGAAATCAGAAACACTAAGTTATACGTAGTGTTAAGACGTGGTTTAAGGAACAAGAAATAGTTCTTTACAATTTTTTGAAATTAGAATTGGAAGACGCTACTTAAGATCAAGATCTATAAAAGGTCATCGAGTCATGGTTGAGGATAATTATGACGTTAATTTATTTTACTGTTTGTTAAAATCATTTTTTCGTTTTTGTGTATGAAGCTTTATATTTGAAATAAATTATAGTTGAAAAATGAGAGAATGGAAGGGTGTGGCGTTTATAAAAAGCGCTGGGTAAAGCTAAGTAAACACGTCCTGTATGTTTAAAATTTGGAGTATTTAGTCGCTATTTTATTTAACAAGCTTGATCACGTCACATCTCACGTAGGTGTAATAAAATCAAGCATGTTTAAACTAATTTATGACGCATAATTATCGAACACCGGATTCATACATTAATAATTAAAATTCAAGCAGCTATTTCCTGTTGCTGACTGCTGTGAGTAGCGACGATTACATAAATGAGATTTAACACGAGTTTTCTTATGAATTATTCATAGGCACGCAAACAGAATTGTTTTACAGTCATGTGTGGCACAACAATCACAGCAGGGATAATAAGACTTGACCGCATCCCTTCATGTACTTTTCAATATTACCCGGAACTAACACTGCGGTTCAGAGGATTAAATTTATTCAATATACTGAAAAAATTACTCCCCTAAAGGATAATGAATAGGAGGGGTATTTCTGAAGAATGGTGGGGTGGGTTTACAGCATAAAAAATAACATGATATCATCTACTGCATATTATAAGTTTTACAGTCACGTGACATTGTACAATTAACACTGTAACAGGAGTGGAGCGTAAGATATATATCGCATATATAACAAACACCACTTTTAACCTAGATTTAGATATCAGTATCACACAAGATTATCTTATGTCACCCGAGTTTGGATCTTGATTTTATATTTTATGACAGCTTTATCATTATCAGTCAGTCATTGACGTCTACTGCTGGACATAGGCCCTTTTGATTCCCTACTCTCTTTATTCTGTGTCACTTGCAACCAATAGCAAACCAATCTTTTTAATATATACGTATTTGAAATTTAGAAAATTAAATAAATTTAAACCAAATATGTGTTTTTTTTTTTTAAATATATACGTCTCAATATTAAGACGAGGAGTTGCTACTATCTGTATCCTCATTATACTATTGACAACCAGTAATATTTGTTTTGTAGAGACAAAAAATTGAAAAATAATGTCGAAATGACCATGTAGTGAACCACGTCACAAGATACTAGAATTTTTGGCATCAACAAAGGTAGAAAAAAATTGATGTGAAGTGTGAATATTCACACATTTCAGGGTTTCGCAGGTATATAATAAGTGAAGGCGGTATGCAGAGTGTGTAGGACAAATTTTACTTTGTAGTAATCACGGAAAAATGAACGATATTTTTAAAATAATTTATCGTCTGTTAATCATATAATAAGACTGGTTATTAAATTTACGCTCATAAAAATTAAATACAACATTTGTCAAAATATAACTAGAATTTTGACAAAATAATTTCAACATAATAAAAATGAAAAAACAGAAAAAATAAAATTCACTCCGTACTCGAACTCGAAACCCTTCGTTTTCCAGCCAGTTTAAGAGCGCTCTAACGCATGTAGCCATCGCACGCTATGCATGTGAGTGTCTTACATTGGTATAACTTTTGTACTTTGTGAACCAAAAACCACAAAAAATGCGTTATTTTCCAAAAACATAATCTGATCAAAAATTCATGTTGTACTATTTCGGTTCACACCAATATACATTACTTAGAATTTTTTTAGATTTTTAGTTTAAACCATCTGGGCTACAGGGTGTGGGAAAAAATTTTTTTTGCACATTTTTGGCAAAAATCGCATCAAAATAATTTATTTTGCAAAAATACAAAATTTGATCGTTAATCCACGTACTAAGGGCTTTCATTTGATACCCTACTCAGAATTTAAAAAAAATATTTTTGTTTTCGATGAGCACATATTTGTTTATATTTTTAGGGGGGTATGTTTTTTAGATGTTTTAGTATTTTTCCTATGTGCGGGTCAAAGAGTTGTATAAGCATGCCAAATTTCAACTCTCTAGGTTTAGCCGTTTGGCTACAATTTTTACCGAACAGACAGACAGACAGACAGACAGACAGACAGACAGACAGACGACAAAATGACGGTATAAAGGTTTTTTGGTCATACCTACAAACCCTAAAAATGGATGAAAATAAGAAATCATTTTATTCCGCCGAGATAATTTAGCGATATTGTCACAAGGCTGTAACGAATCGGTAAGTCCGCCAGAACAACAAGAACTAACTTTCACAAACCACCCGTCACGAGAATTTCTTTGAAAGAGATTTTTAAAAGGGTACACATTTTTAAGAATTGAGATAATAAAATAAAATTAGTAACCTTACGTTACAACAGGTATCTTTGGAAATATATTTTTAAATGGTTCATTGTTCAAGGAGACATTTGTTCAGAGTTATTGTTTAATAACTTTGACACTAGCATCTCCTCGAACAATATTTTTACCCTTCTTCCTAGAAATGCCTAGAAATGCTTTATAAAAACACACGTCTCTCTGAAGACGAGATCAGATAGTATTCTGGTGGTCCATCGAATTTTATTTGTTTTAATCATTTTTATTATTGTTACCTATATTTTAAACTTTTAAACTAATCCTTCACCTTTAAGAACTTAAGTGAACAGCTAAGTCCAGCCTGATTACAAAATGCCTGTTCAGTCGGTTGGTAAGTACAAATACATATCATTTAATTCACATATCGTAATGATGAACCCTGGATAACACTCACGCCTAGTACCCGAACTCCTTTAGTCAGGAATCTCATTTTAGATTGAGATCAGACTTATAATTATATCACAGGCTCTCTACCTAGTTGATAATAAATGGTACGTTGTAAAGTAACGTACCGGGCTCGCTACAAGGCCATGGTTAGAGGTAGCGTACATCACGGTTGCTGATGTTACGCATTGTGAAATATAGAATGTGCCACTTGGTTATTGAATGTCAACTGTTGTATATTGAACTACTAAACGTCTTGATAAATATTATTCGTTTATGTGTTATTAATGCCAAACAATTGCCTAAACGAGTAATGTTTCCTAAACATGGAAGTAGAACTGTCCTTGGTTCACAGATATAAAATGGTCTAGAGTGATAGAGCAGAGGTGGTCAAGTAGTACTCAAAAGGTAGGCCGTAACCACGCTACCAGAGTGACCTGCGCTATCAGTACCGGCCCAGTTGCGTAAATTACCAAGACGAGATGTGAATGCGGATGACGGGGCTTCTGCCGGTATTCGTTCAACGCGGTTCAACCGGTCCCGAGGACGTCGCTGGAAAGGATCTACCAGCAACACATCAAGCCTTCTACGCTGCAACATCAGTCAAATTGAATATATGTACGATGAAACGACAGACACGAAATTAATTGTTATAGAAACTACCATGTTTATCTTCCACCCCGTGACAATATTATAAAAAAGGGGGCACCACATAAGGAGTCATGGCGTGGGGGTGAAATTATCTTGTTTCAGCTCTGTATGTAACCAGAGGTCAATAGTTTGAACGCAAAATACATATCGTTGATATTTTGCAACAAGAAATACTTTAGTTTAATGATACGTCTCAACAATAACAAAAAGAAGAATAATTAAGGAGTGGAAGAATTCATCTGGTAGATGTGATGATGATACGTTCACAACGTCGTGATCCACAACATATACTAACTATGGAAAAGTTACGTAAAATAATCATGAGGTGTGTCCAAAGGATCCGACCTTCTACTACATCACGAAAAAGAGTTAATCTTCGTCAATAGCGACGATGTCCGCTTCAAGGTACTCCCTCTTTAAACCTACAAGCCTCCTCCATCGATCCTGCCATTTCCAGAAGCACTCTTCAAAGTCAGCTTTCGGAATAGTCAACAGATGCCTCGTCGAATTCTGTTTTATGTTCTTTATATCTTAAAATATTTTTCATTTCAGAGGATTTTTCAATTTAGAGAACAGATAGAAGTCGCATGGAGCCAGATCAGGACTATACGGAGGCTGACGAAGTTACTGCCGTGTTTCACCAAAAATTGCTCAATAAGTAACGATAAATGGGCAAAATTTGGGAAAAATTTGGAATTCCAAGATCTTCTATGTTTCTCGCATAGTCGACAATTTTCATTGCATACCTTCCGTATTTTCGAGTGTTTTAGTCGTTGGAGCCCTGCCAGAACAAGGATCAATTTCCACTGAAGTATAACTACTTTTGAATCGTAGTACTTATAGATTCATCACCATAAACTTACATGAATCATACCAATGGTTTCAGAAAAGAGTAGCCAAGTTTTGGCAAAATTTTATAAAGACTCTTTGCTGGAAGCATTTAGACATTGTGAAATGCGACACTCACGATTTGTAACACTGACATATCAGCATACCGTTGTCAATTAAAGATCAGCAGGGCCATGCCGCTAGGCAGATGCGCTAAAAAAGGTCTCCTATACACGGTGTAAACGTGTTCTTGGCAAAAGTACACTAAGATGGAAAGATATATCCACAGATTCTTTCCGGACACAATTCCAGTATTTTGTTTCGGGTAATATAAATTTTTAAAACTTTATAAGAAAGTAAAGGGAAAGAACCTTCACCCGTAGTAATACCTAATCGTAACCGTAATCTTAGATTAGCTATTTCATAATATAATATTTAAAACTTTGATAAACCGTAATTTAAATTTAAATACCTATTTGATTCTGTAATTATTGTACTTCAATTAACTTTAAGTATTCAACTTAAATTGAAAGTTATCCAAGAAAGTATTGAACATCATCACAAAGAGATAATGAACAACAAATGCTTGGTAAAACTGTAAAAATGTCCTCCTTATATGTTTATCTTAATTATACAAGGATCTTGTGTGATTACTAATTAAGAAATGAAAGAATATGGTACTTTAAACTCAAAGGACTTTTGAAATAAAAGGAATATTTTAAATGTCGCATGATAAAATTTTTAATGACGTTAAAAGCATTAGCGTACGCTTTGCTTTTACAGAAATTATATGAAATATTGTCGATTACGTCAAATCAAACTTTTCCACTTTAATTTTTCTATGAAAATTATTTGCAACCAAAATCGTTTATTTAACGTAGATATTAACAACAGCTTAATGTAGCAGGGTGATTAAATTAGGGTTGGTTAAGGCCATTCTAAAAATTATATTTTACTCAACCATTTTTAGGATTTTGTAGGTATGATAAAAAACATTTATAACTATAAGAATTATTTACTGAAAAATCCAATATATTCTTTTGATGATTTTACACAAGTCAAATATATAGACAATATGCTTTAGGTTTGCTATCAAATAAATATGTGCTCTATTGCATGCTTACAATATTTTATTTTTACTGTATTTGAACTGTTTGTATATTTAAGTATTTTCCATGTTGGGTGACATTTCTATAATGTACTTTTATCTTATTCTGTATATTGTGTTTGTATATTTTAAAAGGTTTTGTAATTTGTACTGTGACTGTATGTGAGTATATTAGTAAAATCTGTTCTATTTACATTTGTCACGTTCATTTTTTTCTTCTAATTTTAACCTATATGTCTGTTACGTAGAGACGAAATGGTTTATTATCATCAGACGCAAGCGAAAAGTAATTTTAGCGTACTCGCGAAATCTAGCTTGCAGCTAGGGGTTATAAACTGTTGGAACTGGCAATAATATTTGAATATTCATTATTCGAAGTAAAATTGTATCGAACATCTGAAATTCAAATATTCAAAAATTTCTATTCGAATAATAAAATATTTGACTCTTTATCATTGCTTTCCGATCTCTTTAGGTGGGTTCGGGAAGCAGGATCGGAGCGTTCGAGAAAAGGTCTAAACCTGTTTTCTCGAGCGGTCTGGAGTTAAACAGAGTTAATCGGAAGACTCCGAATTTGCTTCCAGAACCCACTGTGACTATGTGGCACCAGGCGAAAAATTAAAGTAAATTGTATAAAAAGGTTGAAAAGAACACGACAAATATTTAAAAACAATTATTTCTGATGATTCTTATACACTGAAATTTTAATCTATTTAGTACTGCATTATACACTTAATATAATTTAAATCATAAATTTCGCGACTAATTGGTTGGAAAGAACTGCTCTGCATCATATTTCACATTAATTCCTTTCTTCCATAAGAAATATAGGTTTTCAATCTCTTTTTAGAAGTAGTTCGATATAATCTAACTTTTTTGACAATTACCGAAGTTGCAACAAGGGGGTTCCCACTGTGACGTCATCTTATTGTTATGGTAAATGGACCTTTGCTAGTATTCTCTCCCTGTAAACTCTTTGTTGATTACCCATATAACCATTTTTGTTTAAAATTGTTCGACAAACACTTCTTTTAGGTTTGTCAGATTCCTACTGAATCACCCTGTATAAGTTATTTTGTTTTGAAGGACCATGAGCTGGTTTGCTCCAAGTCGTACGATTCTTTCATCCGGCATTAATACAGGCCTATTAAGAATAACAGCTTCCACAGCCTGCTAAAAATAAAAACGTTTCTTTTTTTTTGAAAGCAAAATAGAGATTAAATTGGCAATGCTAATTTTGTATTATGTAGCCTCGAGGTGTAAATATGATTTTGAACACAAATATAAATAATTATCAGGGACCAATAAATGTAAAAACGAATGTGTAAAAGAGAATTGAATTTTGTATAAAATTGCAAGTGTTCAGTCCATTTATTCTAAAACATATTAACTAAAAATTCGATAGAATATAACGTTTTATTCGTTTTACCATTCATGTGAACTGAGAGAGAATTTCATATTTATATGACTACACGCTCTGATTAAATTATCAATTATTATTCGTAAAATATATTTTTTACGAGTTTATTTTTCGAATCCGACATCATGATGTTAAATAAAAACAGTTCCATTTAATATTAAAACTTATTAGTCACAGTTAAATCTGCTACACCAGAAGTGGGAGGTTGTGCATTGTCGTGACGAAATATCAATGATCTATTTTATCAGTTATCAGGTCGTTATACGAGGTCTGTTCAAAAAGTATCGCGAATTTTGAATGCGGAAATTCAAAATTACGTATATTCGATTTTCGATTTTTTTGTGGGTTTATGTTGGTACTCATGTCTCTCACTTATGCCGACAAGTTCGGCCATTTTGAATGTTCAGTTAATTTTTGACAGTTGCTTTGCTTGCACGTGTTTTTTGCTCGTCTTCGATTTTTGCCTATACCAAAAAATGGATCAAAGAATCTGTATCAAATTTTGCGTGAAAAACAAAATTAAGTGCGCGGACGCATTCCGAATGTTGACTGTGGCATATGGTGAAGCTACCGTGGACCGAAGCAACGTTTATCGGTGGTACAAAATGTTCTCAGAGGGCCGAGAAGATGTGAACGACGAAGAGCGTGCCGGACGCCCGAGCACGTCAACAACAGACGAAAATATTGATGAAGTGAAGATAGTATTGGCCAATCGTCGAATCACCGTTAGAGAAGTTGCTGAGGACCTAAACATATCGATTGGCTCGTGCCATTCGATTTTTACCAATGATTTGGACATGAGACGGTCCCTGCCCACTTATCGTTGCTTGTGCGCGAAGTTTTGGCCAAAAACAACACACTAATAATGCCGCAGCCACCGTATTCCCGAGATCTGCCCAAAGAAAATGCTGCGGTAGGGGAGGGGACAAAATATGAAGTTCCGCCAATGCACAGCCCCAACTATACAAGGTAATTCAGAAGGAATCTGTCAAATTTAAAAAGCGTGTTTCTCGATCAATTTTAAACAAAAAACGTTAAATCAACTTAGGTTCAATCCGAAAAAATTAAAAAGTTATAGTATCCTAAAGAAACAGCTCTCTCCAACGGAAAGAGCTCCCCCCCCGATTTTTATTTTTTGAATAAATCGATTTTTTGCGGCTTACATTAATGCTATCTCACTAAATTGTCCTCTTGAGGGATAAATTAATGAGCAAAAATAATGGATTCTGGAAAAACATTGACGGTAAATTGCTAAAAAATGTACCAAAAATTTTGGTTGTCACCCTGTTACCCAAAGTTGACCATATGTATATCTATCCTTCTATAAACTACGTGAAATATCCTTACTGATGAAAGTGTATCTAGCAGCAGTTTCTACTTTAAAGTACATAAGACTTGCCTTGAAATCTAGTATGAGGGTGAAATTATCCTATAATTCGTGTGTTTATTTTCGCTCTGTTCAGGTACAGAAAATCAACACATTTGCTGTTTCTCTGAAAAGTAAATAAAGTCGACTTGATCAACAAAACTAAACTGAACCTGAAATATTTGTTTTATTTAACCGTCCTTCATATCAGATTTCCAACATTTTCTTGTTATTAAGAAGGAAATTAGAAATGTATTTATATTTTGTGTAATGAAATGAAATCTCGCTAATTAACTACTGAGTTTCAGAAAATAACAAGACTAATCCTGTAAAATGCAATGTACAGACAAGCTTCGATTTTGTAAGAATAATTCGTATAAAATTTTTACTAACCAAGGATTCTAGTTGTAATATTTAGTCTTGTCTTTCTGCTTCGAATTCGAAGAATTTAGAGAACTTGCTCTTGCGGACGATCGAACATTGGGATTTCCCAGGATCTTTAGAGAACTTCGTAACGCGGCTATGTATTTTTTAAAGAACTTGCTCTTGAGCACGATTGAATATTTGGTATTTCTAAGACCATTAAAGAACTTTACCTAGCGAATAAATGTTTTTAGAGAACTTGCTCTTGCGGACGATTGAACATTGGGATTTTCCTGGGTCTTTATAGAACTTAAAGGCACGTGTTTAAATGTATGTTAAAGAACCTGCCCTTGCGAACGACTGAATATTTGGTATTTCCAAGTTCTTTAGAGAACTTAGTCCCGCGAATAACTGTTTTTAGAGAACTTGGTCTTACGGATAATTAACATTGGGATTTTCCAGGGTCTTTAGAGAACTTGGGCACGCGCCTATGTATATTTTGGAGAACTTATCATTGCGAATGACTGAATATTTGGTATTTCGAAGATCTTTAGAGAACTAAGTCTTACGCATAAGTGTTTTTAGAGAACATGCTTTTGCGGACGATTGCACACTGGGATTTTCAAGGGTTTTTAGAGAACTAAGGCACGCGTTTAATTGTATTTTAGAGAACGCTCTTGCAACCGACTGAATATTGGGTATTTCCAAGACCTTTAGAGAACTTAGTCTCGCAAATAAGTGTTTTTACAGAACTTGCTTTTGTGGACGATTGCAAACTGGGATTTACAAGGGTTTTTAGAAAACAAAGGCACGTGTTTATTTGTATTTTAGAGAACGCTCTTGCAACCGCCTGAATATTGGGTATTTCCAAGACCTTTAGAGAACTTAATCTCGCAGAACTTAGTCTCGCAAATAAGTGCTTTTAGAGAACTTGCTCTTGCAAACAATTGAACACTGCTTTTTTCAGAGTCTTTAGAGAATTTCTTCTCACAGCTAAGTATTTTTACAAGTTGCTCTTGCGGATATTTGCATACTGAATTTTTCTGACTTATTTCTGAACGCATATGTTCACAATACATATGATTAACCCAAGCAACTCAATACGTAAGCGGTTATCTAAACGTAGTTTAATGGTTTGCCGCCCACGGCGTTGTAGTACACCTTACTCCATCAATATGTTTTAAAAGCTGTATAAAAATGAAATAAAAATCGATTGGCTTTGTATGTTGCGAATGTATGTATCGACTTTAAATATGCATTAGTTATATAACACAGTTCATGGAGCTATATAATCTGTACATACATATTTACCACGTTAATTTGAGTCTAGTTTACTATTCATAGAGTTTGTATTAGATTGGAACGTACATAGAGCTTAAAGAAACAAATGAACCATGAATAGTCACATTTAGTTATCTCATAGATGTTTAATCTATTGAGAATACATGTGTCAATAAACATTAGGACTTATCTGATTTATGGTTAAGTCTCAGGACATTTTGCATAGAATATAAAATCAGTGAAGCCAATAATACAAATCTAGATATATTGTTTCAAAATAAAAACATTTTTCGGGTTTTCTATGTTTAATTAATAAATACTTCTGTCACCGTTGTGTCTGACTGTACGGTAGCAATTGTGACTAAACGGTTGGATCTAGAGAAATGATATTTGGCGTGCATATACGACTCAACTCGCACGCAGAAAAAATACTTACAAAATTTTATAATTGAAAAAATATATATTTTCTTTAATTTTCGACAGAAACTTTAATTCCAACGCCTCGCGGTGGAACTTCTCACCTTGTGTATTACTTACTGCTCTAAAATATCTGGAGCAAAATCCAGGATGATGCGTAAAAAATAAATATTTAAGCTTATTTGCAGCTAAGGCGCTTAAATCCCATCAGTTTATTAGAAAACCTGAGCAAATTAGCCGAAAAGACATATTTGAAGAAAATTATTGATCACTTTACAGCCAACAATTTAATGATCCCAGTACAGCCCGGGTTTTAAAGGAGGACACCCGACTGTTACTCAACTAGCAAGATTAGTGGACAGTATCATCGACGGACTTCTAAAGAAGCATACTGAAATGGTACTATTAGATACAGAAAAAAACTTTAGACACACTTTGGCACAAATATTTAATTTTAACACATTTAGTCCCACGTGTCCTCTGGCGGATTATCAATGTAGCAGAGGTGTCCCACTGGAGAACATGTGGGGCTCAAAGTGTTAAAACTAATCAAAATACATTTTCTTAGCTGCGTCAAAGTAGGGAAGATACTCTCTTCAAAGTTCCCTGTAACGAACAGACTCAGACAAGGCTGCACTCTAGCTCCCAAACTCTTTAAGAAATATATTGAAGAGACGTTGAAGACATGGAGGCGCAAATGCCGTAATATTGGTATAGATATAGACAGGAGATCCACTTTACACCCTATTATTCGCAGATGACCAGGTGACGAAGATGACTCCAGCTATATGGTGAGGAAGCCAATAGAGGAATATAAAAAATGGGGTTTAGAAATGAATTCATAAATAACTCGCTGTCGGTGAGCAGGGGAGATACTTCAGAATATATGATGACATCATCAGAGACTGTCAGTTATTCAAATACCTAGGCACCACCCTATTAAATAGGGGGAAGAGTGAGGATGATAATTATAATATAGGGTAAGGAAAGCGTGCAATCAGGCAATTAAACCCATCTTGTAGAGCGACAATATAACCACAAAGACGAAAGCAGTTATCAACAAGACTATAGTCGAAAGTATCTGTACCCACGGTTCAGAAACATGGGAGGTGAATAAATCCCGATTGAGCACCGTGGAACTGGACTTTTGGAGAAGGAGTTGCGGCATCACTAAAATTGAGCATGTTCGTAATGATACCATAGAGCAACTATGAACGTTGACATAGAATCGATAGAGAACAAACAGCATCTGCATAGAAAAATCTGTACGTGATAAGAACAAAGAAATGCTCATTTGGCAACTCGGAGTAACACAAAAAGTTGCATGCCTTAATTGATCCAATGCTTGGTGGCAAATGTCTTGTGTAGCAATATTTTGAAATTGCTTACCTACATAAAATCTAAAGGATAAATTTGTTGACAAGCTGGTTGGTTAAACATTTTACTGTCAGCAATAAGTCCAAGTGACATATAAAACATAGTTTTTACACAAGTAGAATCGACGAATGACTAAAACGTATCTTTTGTCTTATTTGTTGTAACTTTTTCTGTTTCCTTCATTTTAATTTATAACCCAATAAATATTATTAAATTTAATTATAATCCTCGTTGAAAATTCCCGTAATTAAGTTATAATAAACGATGGTAGTCGTACATTAAAAAGGCCTACAATGTTAAATTTATGTTTTCTAGCAGGTAAAAACGTCGTTAAGTTTTCACATAAAATGCAAGTAAACGAATGTCACACTTCGGAAAAAAGATATAAAACTTCTTTATGTCCCTTTGTTATTTATGTTACTGGTAACGGGAACTTTAGCTTGCATTTAAACTTTACAAGTATGATAGTACTGTTGTTTTTCTTCTCTTCTCAACATTCCGCGTTGTTGCACCCAAAGGAAGATCGTTATAAATTTATATTCTACATGTAATAGGTTTGATTTTATTTTATCAGAAACCGAGAAAGTTCGTGCGGAAATATAACACATAATCTCTAGAAAAAGGAAAATGGAAGAATTGCTACTCACAACTTTCTAAACAAAATGAAAATGGAAAAAACTTTTCAATTTTTCGAATTACATATTTTGAATTAAAATAAATTATTTTTATTTAATAACAAAAATTGATGTGGAGTGTGAATTTTCACATATTTCAGGATACATAGTCATTCAACATCTAATTGGAATGTTTATCAACAAAAATTGATTTAAATTATTTTATTTATTACTAGCAAACATACCCGACGATGCTCGGGAGTTTTCAATCAAAAATATTTTAATTAGGAAAAATAAATAATTGCTGCACAATCAATTTTTTTAAATTATTTCAATGATGGGTTAAATACCAACATACGTAACCTTCGATTTTAATTTTTTAATTTAAGAACGTTTAAATTATCAAAATAATTTTATGTAGGGTTTGAACAATGTACGATCTCTCATCAATCGGTACGTGTAACATATAGCACTCATTCGGCTGTAACAATATTTTTACTTTTAACGGTTTGATTGTTGCTAAGGCGGCAATTCTATTGCGCATGTCAAAAACAAATATGAGAATTGATAAGCAAAAGATCTAGTGTAATAAAACACAATATTGAAGTAAAGTCTCGATGTTAGCATTTAATATAATCAATACAATAATAGACAAATAACAAATAATCAAAACACAATTTAAAATTTACTTCCACTAAGCACAACTTGAATTTTGGAACCAGCAATATTGTTAAGCCACCGGCACCCCGCATTACGGCCTAACGATCAGACTGACCAGCGTAGCGTCTACAAATACACGCACCAGAATAATTTATTTACTATGGTATTCTTTCTGTAATTATTTCTGTTCTATAAACGATAGGTACATGGGTCAAGGGGCTTTTTTTTCGTTAGTAAATACTATTGCCATTAAAGTAACTACGATATTCCACAGTAAACTGATCATTATAATTTGCGACGAAAATGAAAACTTATAAATGGTGTGAGTTATCTATTGACTTGCGATATATGGTCTCCAGGACTTTTTTGTAGTAACATTAAACCTTAAACTCTGTCATATATATTTATAATATATTTCTTACGGATTTTTCCGTCAAAGTAAACCATTTAAATACCGATTATTTATTAGTACCGTTAGTTCTGCAGGGTCCTAAACAGTAACTGTGCAAAATTTGGTCTCAATCGGTTAAATGGCCTAGGAATGTATAGCGAACAAACAAACAAACAAACAAACAAACAAACAAACAATTTTTCTCTTTTATATGTATACATAGAGGAATAAGTACAAATTATTATTTTTTATTTATTTATTGTTGCAATCAATTTTATTATTATTACTTTTTGAATGATACTGGAGAAGTGACAACGCCAACCTAATTTAAAAATAAGTAATTTATATTACTGTCTAGATCAGTGGTTCTCAACCTTTTTTAGGTGAAGGCACCCCTATGCAAAATGTGAGATCTTCGCGGCACCCTACTATTAAATATGTCACTATTTAGTCAATTTAAAGTATAATCAATCAAAAGTATAATTGTGATGTTGGAAAAAAAAAACAATAATATTACAATTACATAATATGTATTTAAAGATCATTCGAAAATTTCTTCGATTCGGTCTTCGGTCTTCGATTTCGAGAATAGCGGCGAATTTATTTTGAAAAGCTCGCGGCACCCTTTTCATGTGCTTGCGGCACCCCAGGGTTCCGCGGCACCTTGGTTGAGAACCACTGGTCTAGATCATATGTAAGAACACTAATAGTCCTTGTTCTTATCTACTTTTTTTTTTTTTGTTAATGTTTGTTTTGAATAAGAAGGTCAAAAGCAGAACGAAAAAGTAGATAAAACCGTATTTTAATCATAAGATTAAATTAAAAATAAGATCTCGTACAATTGTAGATATAATTCAGAAGGCATTACACAAAAGCTAATACGAAATATCCTATGTCCTTTATCGCATATTTCAACGATAAAATTAATGAATGACCCTACTTTAAGGATTATCAAAAGTACTTTTAAACGAACAAATGACATTATTTAATTATCCGATTTTATCGAACAAGATTAATTAAAAGTTAAATCTGAGTTCAAAACGCTCGCTAGATTTAACAATCAACTTTTACCTACATCTTACGTTTGTAGATAACAATTTTACAAAAAAACGAACTTAATGAAAAGTATGAAATGCGGAAACTAAAAGATTAAGAGAGTTTTCAAATCGCTGTATCTGACAAAAAAGAAAAACTCGGGATAAAAAGAAAACTTTATGGCATACTAATAAGGAAATAAATGGATTTATAAGGTTTTCTTATTAATGCTCGAATTAATGCTTCATTACCTCCGTGGTAATTGAGGCATTGAGGTTCACTAACTTTTCAATGAACACCGACAACGAAAAATGCATTATCGTTAATGTTATTGTGTTTCTTATTTCTCTTAGTTCTTATTTGCATTATACACATATCAAATTCTTTGTTTTTTTTATTAAATTTGATGAATATTTGGGGACATACGACGGAGTACCATAGACTAAAGTCTAGAAATATCTGACTTATTATTTATTTTAGCTCAAAAATATATATAATAAAATTTGTTAAAATAATAAAAAGATTATTTTCTAAGTTGCGCAGTTTTTAATAAAATTAATATTTGGGGACGTGGGTTATGGTGTCGCTACCTATATTTAAACTTGTAAAATACGAGAACAAGCAGACAACATTTGGCAAAATATACAACTTAATAAACTAAGAACAATAAAATCCGACACGAAGAAATGACCATTCTCGGGAACAAGAAGAGAGCAAACTTACACTACCAGAATATGGACACACAAGAATAACACACAGCTATAAAAACAAGGAAGAAGATCCCCCATTGTGTAAGAACTGCAACACAATCATTACAGTAAAACACCTTATTACAGAATGCACCAAATATGACACAATAAGACAGACACACCAAATACCTGACACACTACAAGAAGCACTTAACGACAGTAACAAAAAATCCTACATAAATTTCTAACAGACACAAAACTATACAGACAAATATAGACTACCACCAACAGAGCTAATACCCACACAATGAAATATAATCAACAATATCTTATAAAATACAATACCGGGTACTAATAACCCAAGATGTTGATGTACCTTTAATTACTTTAAATATATATATATATATATATATATATATATATATATATATATATATATATATATATATATATATATATAGGTGGTATTGGTTTAGGTCTTAAACCATCCTCCGCTAGGTACTGCACTTCAGGCTTACCACAAGGTAGCACGTCATACGCGAATACCTGACGGGGAAAATACACACTGCCGCATCCCAGACCCTGGAGATGTGTGGTAGCGGCTAGTGCACTACGCCGTGCGTCTTCAAAGTGCGTAAGGAACCAAGCAAACATGCTTTTTGCACTCTGCAGACCAAAGAGCTGGAAACTGATCTGCAGGCAGGAATGATGTTAAGTTCCTGCTCGAAGGACGCCTTCGTTCCGCCTAAAACGCCCATAATGAGAACCATAAGCTTGATTCTGTGTTCCGGGTACATTTGACGAAGCTCAGACAAAAGGTCGGAGTATTTCTCTCGCTTTTCGACCTCCTTTAGAGACATATCTCTCTTGTTTCGTGGTTATATATATATATATATATATATATATATATATATATATATAAGTGAATGATCTTGACGAGTCAGGATAATAATTGTGTTTCTTCTTTAATCGTCAATTAGATTGACATTCTAAATTGACGATTAAAGAAGAAACACAATTATTATTATTATATATATATATATATATATATATATATATATATATAACTTATTATCTTATTTTATTATTATTACTTATTTTCTTATTATATTATAAAACAGCTCATTTGTTTGTATTTTTGGGGTAATCTTAGAAACTACCTAACCGATTTATAAAATTCTTTCAGTGGTGTATAGCTTAGACCTTCCTGAATGTTACATATCTACTAGATCAGTGTTACTTAACTGGAGAAACGTGACCCTCTGGTGTGTCGCGAAAGCAAATTACTGCATAAATTTAAAAAATTCTTTCAGTGGTAGATATTTTAGACCTTCTTGAGTGAAATAGGTTAGCGCGAACTTCTGGTGTGCCGCAAAATTAAATTAATGAACCAACTTAAAAATGCTTTCAGTGGTGGATATATTAGACCATCTTAAGTGATACAGCCACTTGTGTACCGCGTAAGTAAATTAATGAACCGAATTGTTAAATACTTTCAGTGTTATATAGCCTAGAGCTTCCTGAAATAGCATAGGTTACAAACAATAATTTTTTTTGTATATTTCCGTCAGGTTCCGCGGGCCGCTGTGGCTTATAGGTCACTAGTTTTATTTAAGTTTTCTGTGTCTGTGTAGTAGTTAAAGGTATTGTATTATTGTAAATGTAACATTTCACTAAGGAGGCGTTTTTTTATGGATAGGTTCCCTGTCAAGTACCTTTACGGAGATCCAGTCAAATTTGTGCTTAAGATTGTGATGGTGAAATGCTAAAGCTGTCATACTAGTTTTGCTGATATTTTGCGGTTTGCAGTCTTGAACGTTGTGACGCATCTCGTTTAATGTTCACTGTTTCGTTTGGCCTACGTATACTTAATTACAGGTTTTACAAGGAATCTTGTATACAATATCGCTATTAATTGCTAAGTTGTGTTCCGTTTTAGGTTAGTAAATAGGATGTCGGCTGTCTTGGGATTGTACAATGCAATTATAATTATGCTTCAATATTTCGAAACTGATCAGTTAGATCCAGTTGCATTATTTATTCCCGCAACCCGTACACCCTTCCTTACTGACCTTTTTCCGGACACGACCAACTTTACATACGTTTCGAATAGTGTCATGAATGTGTCAATGTCCGTCCTAGGTTATGGATTACGACATTTATACATTGTGACATACAGCAAAAAAACTTGTCAGCGTCTTGATAATCAGAATATACTTGCATAACTAGAATGCACCGTATTATTAATATTTTACCACACCAATAATTTCTCAATTGTATATTTTTAAAATGCGCTAATTGTACCCCATAGTTAGGAATGTAACTACGGACATGTTTTGTTAATAGGTTTTCTTTGAAATTTCTTTTTTATTTCAGTATAAAAATTAATAAATCTTTGTGCGGTAGTGAAGGGATTCCTAATAGAAAATTAAACGAGAAGCAGTATGCATGAAGCCTATTAAAAATCCCTTTCTTTATCATGTCATGCATGGCTTAGCTTTATCCGAGACTAGCGAGTGTAGCACAGCACAGCAATGTTGGAAGTTGGAAGATCCTTATTACTTATAACTAGCTGTACATATGTTCCCAGTTCGTGAGAGCGTTGACAAAGTTTCGTCAAGGGCCAATCCGTTATTACTAAACTTAGTGTCACGAAACGCTTCTCGCTTCTTGTCAGGCGACTGTTTGTCGCTTATACAAACTTTCACAACACGTTATCATGTGAATTAGGCTTTTTAGGGATCTAATATCCTTTTAAATGCTCCAAGTAGATTTTCAGACTTTCGTACATGATTAATATGTTATTTCTTACTTCTACAACAGATGCCAACGTGAGAATTCAACAGTACAAAACCGGACATGCCGAATTTATATTTAATTTATCATCAGTATTTATTCTTACTTACTATTAGTCGATTGTAGAATCATTTTTACCTGAAACAAAGAAAATACTTATGTTAGAACATTCATGATAGTATAAAATAAGCACACGTTTTTAACATCAAGGCTCCCTATGCAATGGTGTCTAGTCACCGGAACAAGCACTGCTTAGTGAATGTGGCAGTATTAAAATGGATTTGAAGGAAGTCACTGTTATTCTTGTATAATCGTTTTAAAAAATGTCAGAAAAATAAGAAATATTGGGTGCACCCTTTATTACAAGAACGTGCTAAAATAATGTTTACTTTATTCTTTAATGAGGCAAAAAATTATGTAAGAATGTCGGTAAAATCGTCTAACGAATTGTTAGTTTTATTAATAGCTGGTTGCTAAAGAAAGTCTTATGCCTAAATTGAGATAAAGAATATAGAATACATATCATTTTAACTTGAGTTAGGGATATCTCGAATTGATTGATTAACTGATTGATCTATCTGTATAAATAAATGTGAAACTTTGTCTGAATGTCTGTCTATACGGACATCACGCCAAAATGGCTGGACCGATTTTCACGAGATTTTCAACACACCTTTAGGTGAATCCAGGGCAAGTTATAGACCATATTTTATATTAGATTTTTAAGTTGGTAGTTCTGGGGTGTGATAAAGAAAACAAAAAATAGTTTTTACAAGCATAAAACTATTCATTATAATCACTTCAGGATTTTTTATTTTAAGAGCATTAAAAGCTGAAGAAAAGCTACACTTACAGGCGCGTTCGGCATAATTTAATAATCTACACATTCTGCATAATTTATACAAGAAACGTTCGGCATAAGGTTTCTGTGTGCTCCGTGCCGCACGGAATTCGTTCGGCAAATATCGTGCAGTGTAATTTGTGCTGTATGTCGTGCCAATTGCAATTTAAAACCGAAGGGGCCAAAGACGTCACACGTGTTAAGTTTTAAGTGTTAAGTCATTTGATATAAAACATTTCGATGAGTACGTCGGAAAAAAATGTTATTTGGTAATGTTTGTTATACTTTGTTAAGCATTGTAAATGGCAGAAAATAAGGAGCATTTTCGACATATTATGCTTTTTTACTTCCGAAAAGACAAGAATACTTCGCAGGCGCAAAAAAAAAAGATTTGTGTTGTGTGCGGTGAGGGTATCGTTGACGATTCTACGTAAGTGGTTCAGAAAATTCTGTAAGAACAATTTTAATCTTAGTGAATCACCACGTTTTGGGCGACCTGCTAAGGCTGATGACGACGAAATATTAGCGTTAGCTGAAAGTGATCGTCATAGAACAACTCGAGAGATCGGAGAAATTCTTGGAATCAACCAGTCAACAGTGTCAAGGCGATTATGCCAACTTGGATTGGTTAGTAAGGCCGATGTACGGGTGCCACGTAAATTAAAGGAGAAAAATGTGCTAGACAGAGTTTTTTTTTTTTATAAAAAAAAAAATTATGTGAAATCATTACAAAACCTATCACCGCTAGAGAATACTTGTTGAATCGCTAGAAAAAAATTTGGTTACTGCGGGGTTTCAACTTTCGGAATTATATTTATATAATATTTAAACATAATTAAACAAATGTTTTTTCATTGATATATACTTTAAACTGTATTCTGAATAACTACATTATATTTATGTTATAAGATGTTTGTTTATTTAAGAATGATAGTTGTGGTCGTACGGGTGCAGCCATACTCCGATTTGCAATGATATTGCCGGCCGTACGGGTACAGCCATACTACTTTAGAGGTTAAATGTAACCTTTAGTAAATAAAATATTTCTACAATTTTTGTGAAAAAAACGGAACGAACTTTTGAATCAACCCAATAGTAATTTAAGAATAATGCTAGTATGTTTATGGTAGTTCAGAAAGTTATCTCAAAAGTATATTTCAAAACGTGCTTATCCAACAAAATCTCATATATATATATATATATATATATATATATATATATATACATACTTAATTACACAACCTTTGTTATATTGATTTCCATTCTCTTTGATATTGAAATGGTTTGAAGTTTTGCCGAAACTCGCAACAAAATGTCTTGTTCACATATGAATGATAAATATTCGCATCATATATTAAGACCGAAATATGTCTACATAAAATTTAAAATAAAAGGTAGCAATATATACATGTCAGGTGAAATTTTCCGATATATTTATCAAACGTTGATATTGTGTGCGCTTCTATTCAATAAAAATATGAATAATGTATTTTCAATATATAAATTATCAATGGATATTACAAGGATCAGGTTCAGGGAAATATTTTGAATGGGTTTGGATGTTGGAGAGCTACTTTCAAGAAATATTTCAACAAACAAAGAAAATCATACAAAAAATCTATAAATGATAATTTCAGGAACATTTGAACAGTGGCTCTAGGAATAAGCAACTGGAGGGGCAAACAAAGTTTAAATCAAAAAATACAAAAACTTTGTTCGCGCTACGTTCCGGTGCGAATCCTATATCTATAAGTGGGGGGTTTTTTAGCTTTAAATATTTTTTCTATATAGTATCGAACAAGCTCGCTCCGAGAGCAGCTCGTTTATAGTATCGTTAATGTCGACAATTCTGGCTATTACAGCCTTGTCTTACGGTAAAACCCCGTTTTCGGGCTCTACAGAAGACGACCCCGTCTTCTGTTTATTTGCGATTGTGGACTTATTGTGTGTGTATCAACGTGGTTGTGTGTCCCATCTCTTCTCTCTCCAGAGTGGACCAAACTACTGCAGTTCAAAGGGCCCTTTGATCCGACCGCACATCAGTACGAGGTAAGTCCATTAAACCGCTATTTCTCCCATCCTATCTTCTACATTCTACAATCGCGTGGATTACGCATGATACGGTCCACCCGCTTATTTTTAGTGCTCCTCAGAGCAGGGTTCTGGTCAGTGTCCCCATCCGGGAACACCACCAGATCACGCACTTAACAAACTTAGTTATACAGTTTTAGGAAAAAGAAAAAATCTTCGGTTCAGATACACAAACAACTAATATATAACATTATTTTAATACTTGTCTTTACCTCCTGTTGAAATAATTAACACACAAAACCTATAGTTGAAGATTTATTTATCGATTATAAAGATGAGACAAGAGTTTCAAACAAGAATATTCTAAAATTTTAATTAATATTTCGTGCATTTTTGTACTTTATCTTCAAGATATTAGATAGTTCAATATAGGAAAGAAGTCTTGTTTCTATCTGGAACTATCTAATATAAAACTTTAAAGTATCGTATGAGTTTCCTTTGACAAGTTACCTCATATTCATATACTTATAACCTATATTTATATGCTTTCAACATAATATTGATTTTTCGTAAAGGTATATCATCAATTTACAATGTTGCATTAAGGTATAATACAATTTATGGACAAAATTATGTCACCACAAAATGCAGTAAGGTGTCTAAAGCCGAGCGTGTTAGACCTGTACAGGAGGGAAGATATATTGTCTGTTTAGGAATTCCAGTTTTCAGTAAAACGTCTTTGAACAATTAGAATGTTTGTTAACATTAATTTTAACAAGAATGACATTAATAAATAACGCATTCTAATATTCATTTGTTTATAAGAGAAAGTTCTCAAAAACACTATGCCGCGAGGATTTGTTTAGAAGTCTAAAGGCCTTATCACACTAGAGTTGTTATTCAAGTCTAAACTTGGAAAATTAAAGCCTTTGCATTCGAATCGAAGTCTTGTGTGTGTGATAGCATGACAAAAAACCTAGATCTTTAAGTCTGAGCAAATACATCGAGATATATTTCCCCTGTCTCTAGAAGACAGACGAAATCCAAGTCTTCAAATGCGCGTGCGCCGTCTCGCCCTCTCAGTCAGATCAAGTGAGATGGGTGTATTGTACATACGTTATGTACGCAGACGCAAGTTACTTTTCCGTGTGATAACTGAAGACTTGAATCCTGGAAGAAGACTTACAAAATAAAACTTGGATAGTGTGATACGCACTTTAGAAGAGCAAGTTCTCTAAAAATATTTTACCTTTAAAGGTCTTTAAAGGCCATTCTCTAAATAATCTAGTATTCAGTTACAATGAAATAATTCATTTAAATGGTTGGTATAGCAATCAACACCATAACGTAGTGGTTAGAGCTGCTGGAAAAAACTTTGTTCACTCATCTGCAAAACCAAAACACTTAACCACGCGACTAAGTTCACTGAAGGTCCGTGTAAAACCAATATTCAATCACTCAAATAAGTAAGTTCTCTAAAAACACTTAATCGCGAGAACAAGTTAAAGACTTTGTATAAACCCAACATTTAGATACAAAATACCATTATTCAAATTTATTCTTTGCACCATCTTGAAGAATTGACACGATCATAAATATACGGCAGCAAGCTATAGAAAAGATGATCAACTACACGAAACTTTGGAAAATAAAAATAAATTAAACTAAAACAGAAAAAAATTTTGTTCACCAAAAGGAGATAGAAAATAACGCTGAATACAAATATAAAAGAAGTCGAAATAGAGTGGTGGCTCGTAGTAAAGTACCTAGGCGTGAATCTTGGCCAGAGGCTGGACTTTATTGTAAGAAGAGATACCAACTAGCAACTGCTAAATTGGGAATCCTATATCCTCGTTTCAACAAAAAATCAATGTAAAGTCCGAAGAACAAGATCCTACTATTTCAGTTATACTAAAACCGACGCTTATGTACGCATGCTCAGCTTGGAGTAACACGTCGAAACTCAACATCTAAAAGATACAAGTTACATAAAATAAGTACTTAAGATTAGCCTGAGACTTCCCTAAATATACACGGATCAGCAAAATGCACGTAAAACTGAAAATAAAAATGTTAAAAACAACGGATCAAAGGGTCTATGGAGTGATTTCCCAATAATACGTGAGATCGGAAACCACCTTAATAAATAATTATGAAATCCTGACAATTTTACTTCTTTATCGTTGAGCTTATTTACCATCTCTGGCATTGGGCATGTTTGGATCTGAATTTGACTTCTTTTTATTTTCTTCTTTAGCGGTGAAGGCCGCAACAGTTTTTTCTATTTATTTCTGTGTTGTGTCCTTCCTCGTGCTTCATTCCAGGGGATTTATATTTTCTCTAACGCTTTTCTAATGTCATCACTATATTTGTTCCTAGGTCTTCTTCCGCGTTTTCTTTTAAATACTCTGGCACCGTATGGGAAGCCGGGGCATAACTGACTCCCGGGGTATAACGGGCTTCCTTTTTTTAGAACATGCCACCATGTTTGGGTGCATTCCAATCACGTTCAGTACTTCGGTAGTGTCTTCCGAGAGTGGTTGTATGACTGAGAGCCGGCGTTTACATTTTGTAAATTGGTGAAACATGTTTTTTGCTGTGTTGATATATTTTTCACACATACCCAGACGTTAATTGCTCCAGTCCAGAACAGGTGGCAAGTGGGCACATTTTTCTTGCGCTGGAGAAGATGATAACGATTAGGAATGCATTCACGTGTGTTCATTCTGCGCCAGATTTTAGCTGATTGTCCATTATACCCCGCTCGTGCTCTTTCTGTCCCGACACCGGGGCAAAATGAACACAAGGAAGCTTTTTTTTAATACCGTATTAAATTTTATTTTTGTATTTTTCTAAGTTTTTTTACTGTCTGTAATAATTAAATAATAAATCATCTTACGAATAGAAGTATTTCGAACTTTTTTACGATATTCCTTAAAATTTTATTAAAGATATTCCTTAAGGTGCCAGTTATACCCCGGCTTCCCCCATATTTTCGTATCTATCTTCACTTATCCTTTGGATATGACCATTTGAATGTTGAAAATTCGATGAGTACATAGAGTGACAAACGAAGAAGTATTGCGGCAAATTGGAGAAGAACCATGTCTGTGGAAAATGTTGCAGAAGAGAAGAGATGTTTGGATTGGACATATTATAAGACACACAGGCCTGGTGAGAACGATACTGGAAGGAGCAGTCGAGGGAAAGAACAGTAGAGGTAGACCAAGGCTAGAGTACATGAAACAGATAACTAAAAAATTGACTGAGAACAGGGAAGCATGGAGAAATGCTGTAAAACAACCTATAGGTTGAAAACTTACGGAGGTAAGATGATGACCATACCATCTCAACTGACCTTCTATCATTTCTTCTACTGAGTTTGTTCCTAACAATTTTTACTGATTATTAATATAAACCAATAAAACCAAAAATCAAATATTATTTATAGAAAATACAGTAAAAAGATTATTAATGGAAAAGTAAATATTATTCATTAAAATTGGTAATTTATGTAAAGGATTAAACTTCTTGTCTTTCAATATTCTATCAAAATTTGATTTACTTGTGGACAGCTGAATTTTAATATCAGGAGTGGCATCCTATTTACTTCTGCATTTTGTTTTAAAAATTACTCCAGTGTGACTATAAAATCGAATGGTGGGCTCCATTGGGAATTTCTTGAAGTCGAATATAAAATTATAAGATTATTTTAAATTATATTTTTATAAAATGATTTACAAATCTAAATGAAAATGATAAAGATTCATATTCCAGACAAGTTCGTTTAAGATAAATTGTCACAATTCTTTTCCTTAATTTCTAAGAGAAGAATTTGTCACGTATTCTTTTTAAAATTTTGTATTCTAGTTGTCATACAACAGCAGTAGAGTAGAGTAGAGTATCATCTAACATGCACTTGTTTTTAATTTGTTTCGCCTTCATTTATTTGAGAGAATTCCATTGTTTTTCATTCTTTTTCCAAGCTTCACACTTTTTCTTAAATGAATTGTGACACTTTATTTCACTAGTATTTTATTCCGCAAAGGAACAAAATATTGCCAGTAAAACTCGTTTGTGAAATTCATAAAAGTATTTTGCCTTAGGAAACAAATGTAAAGAAGGAAAATTTATAATTAAAATGGAAAACAGATACCTTTAACCAATATTTGCCTTGGTAGCATAGAGGTAGCAAACATATTTCGCGTACCAAAGATCTCGGGTTTAAAACAATAGAGCAATGGTCTCTACTTATTAACGTGTGTACACACGTTAATACTTGTGGATACGCGAAGAAAAAATAATATTTTGCATTCTCTTTTTAGGGTTTTGTATGTATGACCACCATAAGACTTTTATAACGTCACACAAGTAAAATAAACAAAGGTAGAAAAAAATAGATTATATTATATAAGGTGTAATTAATGAAGTTAATATTGAAAAATTCGTCCGAATTGTAAAGACAATTCTCAATAAGTGTTTTTTGAGCTTGAACTTAAATAATCTAATTGACAATTTTTTTAAAGAATCTGGTAGGTAATTAAAGAAGGTGGCTGCCAAAAAAATACCATTCCTAGATTTAGACAATCTAAGTCTTGGTAGTCTGATGTTGCCAGCAGAGCGACCATTGTAATCATGTCTAAAGGATACAGTTACATACTTGTTCGGGATTTCTTTACCGTATACCAGACAAACATAAACAAATAAACTATAAAAATACAAAATACTGCATTTCCTTAAACTCTCGGCAATGGTGCCTGTTAGGAACATTATTCAAATAAAATAGGACTTTTTTATATTGTTGAATAGCAAGAAGAAAGCTCTATTTAAAATTATCATAACCTACTATAAGCTCCATATGAAAAATTAAAGAGGAAAAGATTGTTTCAGAACTCCAGCAAACATGCTGGAACTGACAAAAAAATCACCAAAAACTGTTGGTATTAAATTACTTAATTCACTGCCAATCCATGTCAGAAATGAAACGCAGTTTGCTGTATTTAAGCGGAAGATTAAGGTATGTCTTATAGAGCATTGTGTATACTCAATGAATGAATTCTTGAAATTTTGTAAGGACTGGTGTTGTCATGCCAATGGGGAACATTGATTTTGGGTAATTTAATATATGATTTTATTGTTTTATCAATTGCATAACTTTTTATATTATTATTATTATCATAGAAAGTTGAAATTTGGCACGCTTGTATAAATCTTTGACCCACATATAGGAAAACTATAGTTAAAAAAATTTATATCGTAATATAAATGTAAAAAAATATGTATTTAATGAAAAAATAAATAGTTCTTTTTAAATTTCGTATAATAATTTGTTGTATATGTGAAAAGAAAAACATTTGAAGATATATTTAATTAGGTAGTATATTATTCATGTGGACAAAATTATGAAGTATTTACTGGTTCTTTTTACGCCATTTTGAGCCTTCACATAAGAAAATTTAACAAGATTTTCTATGCGAGCCACTTGAAATATTTTAAGAAGTCAGTTTTTTTCCTCTCTATTCATATGAGTTGAAGTTAATAGGGATTTTTTTATTCGAAAACGAAACTTGCGGGTAAACTTAAACCAAATATTTTCTTGCGTAAATTTTCAAACATTTGCTTCTTGTGGGTCAGAAAGTTTTCTTCTTTTAGGATAAGAATGAGTTGTAAAGTTTACAAAAGTCCCGATATCACAGCATAGGTGTATCTTAGATACTTGAATTGGTTCGAGATCCCCTTCACAAAAACTCACGATCTTGAAAAAACTTTAGATACGTTCACTGGCTTCAGAGAACAGTTCAAAATTGCGGAAGTACGAGTAAATAACACTTTAATGAAGCATTTCGTCAACTCCTTTAAAACGCTAAGCAATATTTAATCGTAAGCTGCGTACTATCTGGAATAATATTGCTAAAGTTTTCTAAAGCAGTTAAAAATTTCTAAAATCATCCCAGTATTCAAAAGCGGAAGTAAAACTAATGTGAATAATAATAGATCCATCGTAATTCAATCTTGTTTCTCAAAGAAATATTATTTCTTCGTAGACTCGTAGTTATCTTTCATCAACAAATATACAATCTTTACTCCATTTCAACATGGTTTAGTTAAATCTAAATCGACTGCAACAGCCATTTTTTCATTTCTTAGTTCCATACATAAAAACTTAGAGGCAAAATCACATTGCTTAGGCTTGTTTTACGATTTTTTTAAAGACTTTGATTTAGTCAATCACTACATTATGGCAAACAAATTAAATGGTATCGTATTGCAGGTCCGCTGCAATCGTAGCTCTTATCATTTTTGTATAATAGAGAACAAGTTGTTTCTATTAGCCAAAACCGTAATAATTTCGGGTCTCAGAAGCGACAGTGTAACACAGGAGTCTCACAAGGTTCTATGCTTAGCCCAGTTTTATTTATCTTGTATGTAAATTATTTGCCTTCATTATTTCCAAATAATGCTATTAATCGCATACAGGCTATTAATCTGTATGCGGATGATACTTCACACTTAATGTAGACGCATCGTCACTAGCTCTCGATTTTAAAATTATTTTAGAATTTTATTTCAACTGTGCTTGAAAAATAAACTCATTCTAAATACCAAAAAAGGCAAGCTCTGCTCTTTCATGGACACAAAAATGTACCAATTACCAGGTCATATATTCACTTACAAGGGCAAAAAAGTATTCAGTGTTTCCAATATATAAACTTTTTAGGTATAACTTGTTTGCAAATCTTGTTTTATATTGAAAAAGCCTAAGGATATGATTTCTATAGATATACTCAGAGCTGCTTACTTTGAGACGTTGCACGCAACCATGTACTGTAGCATTTTGTTTTGGGGTAGTTCCTATGTATCGCCAGAGGTTTTCCTAGTTCAAAAACGTGCTATTCTCTTAACGTAATATCTTAACTGCACTGTTTGTTAAATTTATATGTATTGTATGTAAAACTATTTTATTAACACATATGTTTTTTTTTTCTTTTTAATTTAAAGAGCTACTTCCGCTACTGTGGCTATTAGCATCTGTGTTTAAATACATATTGACAATATTTATTTTATTTTACATACATAGATTATAAATATATTTAAGATAATTAAATTTTATTGTATGGATTTACTTGTGTAATAATGTTGAGTATGTCTGTCGTTGTAAATGTGTCGTTTGCTATGACTTGTTTCATTGTGTTTGGGATGTTGTTTCTTACTTTTTCTTGTTGGTATTTTGTGCAGTGTAGTATGATGTGTTTGACGGTGAGTGGTGTGTCGTTGTCAGTTGTTGTGTTTTTTTGAAGATGTGTTCATGTGTTAACAGGTGTGCCCTATTCTGAGTCTTGTTAGTGTGACCTGGTCTTTTCTTCTGTTTGTAGATGTCCAATTTTGGGTAGTTTCTTTTATGTTACTTAATTTGTTGGTAATATTTGTGTTGGTATGATCATTTTTCCACAGTGTTATTGTTCCACGCTTCTTTGATTCTTGTTTTGATTATTTTCTTTTGGTCTTCAGGTTGTATTGTTATTTTGAGTCGATTTTCCATTCACCCAAAAGTGACTGTATTTTTGTAGTATTTAATGGCACGTTTTCTTGTCCTTTTTTGATGTGAAGATGTGTGTTTTCAATTTATATTATATATTTCATCTTGAATAAACCTCAACATTTATCTAATGTGCTATTGGTTAAATACATTTATTATTATTTCCATAGTCTATTTTGGAAGAAGGAGGAGTAAATTCAAAGTCATATTTACACTATAACCAATCACCAGAAATTTCACTAGATTTCTTTTTCCGGAAAATTGCTTTTCGGCTTTATAAACGTCAATAATTGCAGACGAATCTATAATATTTTTTACCAGTAAAATGTAATTTTATTTCTTGTATCAGTCTGAAAGGGAGACACAAGCAAATAAACTCATCAAAATGGTCCAAGGATATTCAATGAAATACCAAATGAAATCAAGAAAAGAATATTCATTTATAACCCCATAAATAGCATGTAAACCGGGCCGAGTGCATCAACCACCCATGTGTAAACATTCACAATACAGCTCCCCACTAAAATCGGACCTTAGCCACGTAGGTGTAAAACTTTCATCAACATCTGCGGCATCTGGACTTGAAGTCTGGCCTACACAATTAAAAAATCTTTATAAAAAAAAACTTTCCTTATCAAATACTTCATCAAATATCACTAGACTATTTTAATGAGAATAATTGAGAAATATGCAATTTAAATTTATATTATTTTAATTGAAATTTCGTTGTAATAGCTGTGCTTTGAATGATACCAATTGAACATACTTTTTGTCAATGTTGTTAATCAGATTTTGCACGCATTTATATTTTAATACCGCAATGTAATCGCGGAGTTAATTTCAGTTTTCGAAAATGGCAGGGAACATCTCTGGCAAGGTATCGTACTCTATACATATTTACCACAGCAGGAGTATTCTAACGACATAATGTACAGCACAAACATATCATTATCTTCGTCAAGGATAGATTAATTTTCTTGTTAAAATATTAATTCAACGAATAGTCTTATTAAATTACAGATGAGAACTAATAACAAGTAATGATACGAAATAAGAGTGTACAATTATTTGAGGAGAAGCTCCTGGCCCACCAAAGAAAATCTACTAATATAGCTAACACCATCTTTCGGCAATAGCTTAAAACACACCTACCTTTCGTTCAACAATTTTACAAATTTAACGCAGTTGAGTTTTTGTTCCGTTAGAAACGAATTACAGTAAATGTGTTTGCTTAATTTTGATTCTTTTATTAAGGTAAATTGTTGTTATAAGAATAGGCAAGATTTTTATTCAATCTTCTTGTGATATATACTTGAAGCTGTTGTATTGTGATCGAGGTATATTGTGTTACTAGGAGCTACTGCCTCACTTAATCTCAAAAAAGTCAAACATTAATTTAGGTTGCCATGTGTTATGTTGGAAATATGGGCTCCCCGCAATGTCGAAATATGGGTCAGGGCATATTCAACAATTTTTTCCAGCTGACGACGACATGGACGTTGATGAAGTAGGGCAACAAAGTCCGGATGATGAAGATGCTGTTTGCATCAAACGGGCGAGCTTTGGGTTTGGTGCAATATGTGGGCACATGAACAAGGAATGCTCCGGGACAGAAAAATTTTGATATGAATGTGATTTTTGTCAGTAATCAATTGTTAAACTGTTACTTTGAGTTTAAATCTTAAACAAAAATAATATTTATTTTGAACTTTTTCATTGAGGCCCATATTTCATACGCTCGTTGTTGGCTTTGAATCACATTATTTTTCTATTTTTCGAAACAATGCAATTTTGAATATTGTATACAAGTCTTTGGGCTAGATGTATGCCAATTCGAAGATAATTTCTTCGAAAACTTAAAAGACTATCGAAAAACACAAAAGTTGGGGGCCATATTAAGATCTTCTCATCTACTATTTGTCACTTTTGTATTCATTTTCGTGGTATGCATCAATTTTCTGGTGGTAATAAAAAATCAATAAATTTCCATGTTTAATAAAGCAAACCACAAAATTTGATTGAGGTACACTGTTTTAATAATGCTACCACATATTATCCACAGTGTATAATGTTGTATATTTTCCGCATATTGCTCTTACTACCAATATTAATTTAATTAATGCATCAACGTAATTATACTCCGCGCCTCAGTATTAAATACAATATCGGTATTAACAATATATAGTTTACAAATTATTATATTACACTCTGTTAACTCCAAGTTTATTTTACATCACAGCATTATAGCGTGAACTTATTAAAACTAAATTACTAATAATTACTTTGAACACCGATATTTTATCAGGATTGGACAAAGTAAATCGTTTTGTGAGTCACCTTGATAAACTAACAATATTCCTGGACCACATATAAAATAAAACAAAATTTTAAAGATAAATAATGAAAAGATGGAGTGAATAGGACACGCGATGAAAGAGAAATTGTAAAGAGAATCTGAGCAGGAATATTGAACATGTACGTCAACCAGTGCGCACTCCTTGCAAGATGGAAAGATCAATTAACAGATGATTTAACGAGTTTTGGTATACAAAATATTTAAAAAATTGATTTGAAGTGTGAATTTTCACACATTTTTACAAACCTTCACTTATAGAGATGGAAGTATTGTAATCATATTAACTTTGAGATTTTTACAAGCACAAATTAGGCTTTTTGTAACACGAATCAACTGTTTTTAGCGTAATATCGGTCTGTCGGATTGTCTCTTGTAGGTCTGTGGACATGCAAATTAAGTTAAACAGATTTTTAAGAAAGTTCATATACGAGGGCTACCTTTTAAGTTTTTACAAAAACTAAGAAAAAACATTTTTTTGGAACAAACTGTTTTATTGCTTTTCAAAAATATTAGCCTTTAAGATTTATACACTTTTGCATGCGTTCAAACTAATTCTCGAAACATTTTTTCACTCTGAAGTTGGTATCACAAAAACATGGTTTTCGATGGCTTTAACAGCTTCTTGAGGTGATGAAAATCGCTGTCCACGCATTTTTCGTTATGGGATAAATTAGGTGAATACGGGCAATTCTCCTTCAAATAATCTTTTCTCCTTTTTCTCCTTCAAATTATTAATTGTTTAACCCGCTGTGTGGGAGCTTGTATTGTCATGGTGAAGAATGGTGCGACGTTTTTGGTTGTTTTTATTGATTTTGTTGATGACTTCTGGCAAACAAATTGTTCTATACCATTCAGCATGAATTGTTCTCCGATCCTCTAAAGGAATGGTTGCGACATGTCCAGTGCAACCGAAGAAACAAGCGATCATTTTCTTGGAAGTGTTTCGTGAACGAACAACTTTTGTGGGTTTCGGTTGATCTTGGAAGACCCAAACAGTGGATTGTTGCTTAGTTTCCGGTTCATATGAATAAATCCAAGTTTCGTTACCTGTAACAATGTTGCACACGGATTTTTCAGTGCCTAGGTTTATTTTTTATAGCATTCTCTTACGCCAATCAACACGAGTCTTTTTTTGAACTTCGGTCAAATTATCCGGAATCCATCGGGAACAGATCTTTTTCACAGCTAAATGTTCATGCAAAGTCGAATGTATTGCAGTCTGCATTATGCCAAAGGATGCCTCTATCTCACAGTAAATCACATCCCGATCTTCTTCAATCAATTTGTGCACAGCATCATTTTTTTTGACTCACAACCGATTTCGGTGGACCTTCACGAGATTCATCACTGACGGATGCACGACCACAACGAAATTCTGCAAACCAATTGTCTTTTCTGATGGTGCTTCTTTACCAAAAGTTGAACGAAGCAAATCTGTGCATTGTTGCTGCCATTACTAAAATCGTAAAAAATCATTCAGTTTATTTTGCATATCATGGAAATAATTCTTTCAGAATTTAGGGAAAGTAGAAGCGAGGTGACTGACACCTTTATAGAAATTCAGGCCACACTTAGGTGTGTGGTAATTTTCAGAACCCTCCTGTATAGTCACTTCTACCTCTAGCTCCAAAGAAGACTCCAATTTTAGTAAACATTTACTTGACACTGGACACATCCCTCCACAATTAACAGATATGAAAGTGTTACATTTATGTAATAAGGGCGAAAAACTTTCATTATTTGAAACCATAGAAATGAATAAATTTAAACATAACCATCCAGATAACATTTTAAATGAACAACTAAACCTAAATACTTCCCACTTCTTGAACTTAAAATTGTAATATACACCCCCATTGTTATCCTTATCCTAGTAGAGTATATATACGATAACTTTGTAAATATTACACTTGTTAATGTCCTAATAAGACGAAACTAGTTGTGTTGTTAATTATATAAGTTAGTAAAGTGAAATAAAAACATAGTTATTGTATTATTATTAAAATATTATATAGTGAAATGTTGAAGAGAAAAGAAGTCGTGGAAGACCAAGGATCTCCTGGCACGATAACCTGAGGGAATGGTTTGGAGTTCCATATGTTGAACTATTACGGATAGTAGCCAGTATAGATAATAATAATAATAATAATAAACCCATTTATTATAATTCATTGAATCATACATGAAAAGAAAAAGGTACAAAGTACAAGTGAATATAACAAATGTATCAATACAACAAAATAAATATTACAGTATTAATATGTAGATGACATGCATATATATAAAGAAATTATTACTAAGTTTCGATGAAACTTGTCGTAATATTATTATGTATAATCGATAGTAAATGTAATTACACGTGTCAAATTATATATATTAATATAAATATATACTTGCAAATATACATATATATTTATATTTAAATTGAAAATTAGCCCAATTACTCAAATAATTTGTTTAAATCAATTAAGTCAATATCACTGACGATTTTTTTAATTTTGTTAACGTACGATGTGTACGAACAGACATTGGCAAAATTAACATTATAAATGCTTAAGAAAAAGTTAAAAATTTTAGGTATGTAATGCAAGAAATATTTTTGACCTTTTGTTTTTGAAGTTATATTATTATAAGAAAACTTATTACTTTTAATTCTAGTAGAATAAGAATGGTTTGGTAGATATATATTGTTAGTAAAATCGTTTTTAAACATATATTTTAAAATTGAAAGTAAATAGTTTTTTTATGGAATGAACATTTAAGTCCGAGAATAAAAGTTGGCTAGAATATCTTTTATTTTTATATAACATGATTTTGAGAATAAGTTTTTGAGTTACTTCTAGCTTATTTAGATGAGACTGGGGCGCGGCTCCCCAAACTAATATTCCATAGTTTATTAGTGACTGTATGTAACTAAAAGATGTAAGATGATAGCAAACATTTGGAATGGATGCGGCAAATGAAGAAGAAGATAGGCACGGCGTCATTTATTGTATATAGGTTACATTATAGCTAGTTGTCAGGCACGTGAGCAATAAGAGCTTCGCCGCCCCTGATTTACTAAATGCTTACAGAACCCTGAAATGTGTGTATATTCACATAATTTTTTTAATCCTAGTATTAAAAGTTTGAAGACCACTGTAGCACTTAATTTTCAATGCCCAGTCTCACTAATCATCTATAAGAAGACAGAGATATTTTAAAATCGCAATTATATTCTCAACATGTTGATAATTACAGCAACATTTCGGTACATCCACCGTTCAAAACTCTTGAAATGCCCCAATTTGAATGAAACCACATTCCCTAGGGTTGAGATGTAGCCCCCGCCTCATTTCCTTGTATTCTCTGACCAGGTAACAAGTCTACTCCGTATGCGTTCTAGTGGAGTATATACCACAGCGTTTCCCCCTGTTCAGAACTTAGTAATTAACAATAGTCCAGCTCTCAAGACGCCTGGCGCCAAACATCCACTGTAATTGATTTCCTCTCAAACCACTGAACATACCAAAATTGAGCAGGATTTAAAAATAATTAAAACTGAGTAATTAGGAAGATGTTTTCTCTTCAAATGAGTCCAGTTCACATCATAAAGTGATTAAAATTTTTAATAATTAAAATGTTTTATAAGTACACAGCAGATTCCAAAATGATGTAAAGCGGCAATTTTTATAAATTTCAAGCTTCATAGGTATTTAGTAAGTGAAAGAAATTCACAGAATGCTCTATACTCTTTTTTATAAAGAGCGAAGTATAGAACTGCTATCGCGGAGTGTTTTACATATTTTTATTTTAGATCATCACTTGAAATTTAGAAGTGATTTATAATACAAATCTCGACGTCGTTGTCTTTATAAAAAATCCGACTGTAGATCCCGACGCCTCGGTAATATATAAGATCTGAAAGTTCTCCGCAGTTAAATTAAATTAATTAATATAATTATAAACCTAGTTACATATTTACATCAGTTTTAGTAGTGATTGCTTGGCATGTGTAACTTTAGCAACCCACATGACGTTAGAGTATTGCGGGATTGCATACATACAGGAGCATTAAAAAAATTCTTATTAAGGGAATACACAACGTTATAGTTCCCATTAGTTTATGTACAAAAATAATCTTAAATAAAATTAATAACAATCGATACATCAAAGTTGCGCTAATTTTTATCTATCTAATAGGATAATAATAATAATAAAAAAAAATCACGTTATTTTAAATAACCAAATTGCATTATAGACGCCATCTAGTTAACTAATTGACGCATATTTGCGTACGATATGGTAAACTGTTGCTAAAGCTTCACTCCACAAATATGTTTGTAGCTATTTAGTTCTATTGTGAAACCTACTTATAGATATTATACTTGGTAGTCTATTTTTCCCATCGACTTGAATCTACCGCGATTCTCAATATAGGTAAAAACGATTACATTTTTGTAAAGGACATGTGTGTACCAAATGGCATTCCATTAGCATCAAATGTAATATTTTTCGACGAGGCTTGTAAACTATAAACAATTATGTAGAAAAAAATGTTGACCTATTATTTGAACATTTTTACACTAAACTAAATAAATATGAAAGTTATAATCCACAAATTTATTTAAAAAATTACAGAACATTATTGTCTGATATCTATTATCAATTTATTGAACGATAACATTTTTATAATAATTTTTTCTTCAGTTAAAAATATTTTTTTAGACAGATAATAATTCCCTACAAATTTTGATTTTTAGATTGTTACTAATTTTATTTCAGATTGCTAGTTTTGTATAAGAAACTTGTAATCTCTAGGGTATCGGTTCCCAACCTGTGCTCCGCGTGCACTTCTCAGGGGCAGCCGGAAATAAAGTAACTAAAAATTCAATAAGATCAAAAGAATTAGAAATAAAAAACAGAATCAAAACGAGAAAATTTGCCAAGTTGAATGTATGTCTGAGTCATTTCTGACTCTAGCCGATTTATGACTTTAGCCGGAATGTGATCGGCGAAATGCATTGTTGTTGAATCTGCGTGTGTTTTGAATATTTGCTTCATTTTATAAAATCTGTCTATCTATCAATAAGTGAGCTGTGAAAGAGAAAAGCAAATTTATAGTGAAATTTATTGTGAAAATATCTACCCTCTGCCCCATAACATTACTGCTAAATACTATTAATTTGTAAGACATAGGGTAGGGCTAAGCGGCTTCGCCAAATTGATTCTAAAAAGGGCTCCGCAAGTCAAAAAGATTGGAAACCACTGCTCTAGGGGTTATACGTAGCGTTAAATACTTCTACACATGGACTGAGAACGAAAAAAATATTTCCGTTCGGAACGAGAACGAAATATATCGTTTCCGTTCTTTTCGTTCTCACTTATACTATTCCTCCGAAAGCAGTTTTACCGAAATGCAATACCGGTTAAGACCGGCTTGACTGTAGTTAAACCGGTAAATATTATTAATAATTAGACAATAAACTGTTTTTTACAAAAATTCTCTATTTCCTTTTTATACCAAAAATTCTGAAAAAATAGGAAAATTCAAAAAACTTTTGTTCCTCACTCTATAGGAATGTACTTAATAGGAATGTAAAGTCCAGCCTTCTGGCCACAATTACTACCGAACAGATAAACAGATGAGTGACGAGTAGGAATTTTTGAACATACCTACAAAACCCTAAAAATTGATGGTCAACTCTGTGATATTATATATCCATTAGATGAAATAAGAAAAATTCTTTTGAGTTCGGTTTGCAGAACGTGCAGAACTCCTAAATAGTATACACAGGCGAGTGGTATTTACATGATACAGATAACATTGTTGTTTGCTAATAGATAAACTAATCATCAAAAGCTTTTGCGAAAACTGAAACCCTTTATGTAATATGATGTGGGTAACTTTAATATAATTAAACTTTTGTTGAGTTATGTCAGTGTTAATAGTTTAAATTGTATTAAAAATTTGCCATTAAAAGTTTTGTCACAGAAAACATTTAAAAAAATAAAAAATCAGTATTTCAATTAAGGTCTTTAAAGTACACCTGAGAAAGCTTCTAAGCTCCAAAACGTTTTAAATGTAGCAGAATAAATAGCGCAGCATTTAAGGTTTAAAATCGTTTCAACCCGTTATTTGAGTCGTTAGTGGTTTTGGCATTGCTCTAATTGAAACTTTGCTACGCGATTTTAAACTTTATTTACTTAATATCAAGGTAGTTGCCGAAAATCCGATTTCAAACTTATTAACAATTTTTACAGTTGAAGTGAGTTTTTTGTGATTTCAAGCAAGTTTCAAAATTGGATTATGGTACCAAGGATAATTAGGATGATATTAAACTTTGTTTTAATTATTAAGGTCTGCGTTCACTGTGCTTTTGATTTTCAGATGGTACACCATTAGCAACTTATAAGTAATAATTAGAAACAACTATACAAATAAGCTGCTTATATTCAACAGAATATAACCACTAACAAATTTTCTATTTTGAATTCATAAGAGAGTAATTATTATATAGAGGTGGGCACGGACCGTAAATTTTGGCGGGTCACGATGAGGCACGACGTCAAAAATTTGGTGAAATGCCCACACAGAAGACGGCGTGATGCCCACACAAAAGAATGCGTAATGACCACACAAAAGACTGTGTAAAACCCACTCAAAAGAAGGCGTAACGCTCATTCAAAAGAGGGAGTAATGCCCACAAAGAAGATGACGTAAAACCCACTCAAAAGAAGGCGTAACGCCCATTCAAAAGACGGAAAATACCCACACAAAAGACCGAGTAAAACCCACTCAAAAGACGGCATAATGCCCACTCAAAAGACGGCATAATGCCCACTCAAAAGACGGCATAATGCCCATTCAAAAAACGGTGTAAAATTCACTCAAAAGACGGCGTTATGCCCACACAAAAAAAACGGCGTAATAACCACATAAAAGAAGACGTAAAAGAAACATAAAATACGGTGTAAAACCAACTCAAAAGACGGCGTAATACCCATTCAAAAGACGGAATAATGCCCACACAAAAGATGGCGTGAAATCCACTCAAATGACGCAATACTGCCCATTAAAAAGACGGCGTAATACCCATACAAAACTGCTTAAAATTCAGTCAAAAGACGGCATAATGCTCACACAAAAGAAGGCGTAATGCCCACATAAAAGAAGACGTAAAACGCACAAATATACAGCGTAAAACCCACTCAAAAGACGCAGTACTGTCCATTCAAAAGACGGCGTAATACCCAGACAAAAAATGGCGTAATATCCACACAAAAGACGGCGTAAAATCCACTTAAAATACGGCTTAATGCTCACAAAAAAAAATAGCGGAATGCCCAAACAAAACACGGCTTAGTGCCCACATAAAGACGTAAAACCCACTTAAAAGACGGCGTAAAACCTACTCAAAAGACGGCGTAATACCCACACAAAAGACGGCTTGAAATTCACTCAAAAGACGGCATAATGCCCACAAAAAAATGGTGTAATGTCCACACAAAAGACGGCATAATGCCCACACAAAAGACGGCATAATATCCACACAAAAGAGGGCGTAATGTTGACATAAAAGAAGACGTAAAAACACATATATTACGACCTAAAACCCACTCAAAAGACGCAGTAATGCCCATTCAAAAGATGGCGAAATACCCACACAAAAGACGGTGTAATACCCACACAAAAGACGGCGTCAAATCCATTTAAATACGGCGTAATGCCCACACAAAAATGGCGTAATGCCCACACAAAAATGGCGTAATGCCCATACAAAAGACGGTGTAATGCCCACACAAAAATGGCGTAATGCCCATACAAAAGACGGTGTAATGCCCACACAAAAATGACGTAATGCCCACACAAAAGACGGTGTAATGCCCACATAAAAGAAATCGTAAAACCCACTCAAAAGACGGCATAATACCCATTCAAAACACGGCGTAATTCCCACCAAAGCTATTTTGAAAGTTCTTTTTGGATCAAACAAGTTATTCGAGTTTGTTGCTCCTGGGGTTGAATTTTTCATCACTTGCCATCCTGTGTTCGAATCTGAGTCCAAGTAAGTAATACAAAAAATACAGAACATAACGTATTTAAAATATGGGTCCTAGCTTCTTTGTATTTTTACATTATATTATGTGAAATATTATATGGACTCTTTCAAGCCGCATGGTTATAAATAGAATATTTACAATTGTTTATTATAAAGTTTGTAATTTTTATTTGTTGGACGTTTGAATGGAGAGCGAAATACAGGATGTTTGGTATAATAAATATAAAACAAGGTGACAAAAATAACTAGTTAATTAAAGTGGTGATTATTTTTGAAATAAATCAGCTATCTCATTTAAAAAATTCATATTTTCTGGACTCTTAATTGTGAAAAAATCCAACATTACGGATTTAGCTCTTGTTTAAACGTCACATTAAAAAGAAAATTATACGTTTATGACGACATCCCATTTTTTTATCTTTTTAAATATGACTATTATTGTTGTTAATTAAAATTATATAGTGCACTTTTATGAATTTTATTCATGAGTTGTTGCGCAGTACGGCTTACCGTCATGAAAAACAGTTATTCCCCGTTAAACTTTAAATACATGTTTTTTGTTTCACCTTTGTAACATAGTACGACCATCGTCCTACGTTTCCAAGATCGCTACTGTAAGGGTTGCCATTTATAAATAAAATATCAGAAACTGCGAACAACAGAAAATATTTACTTGTACTTTTGAACTTAAGAATTGATATTATTTTGGTTCAGAAAATTGTTAAGAGTATATCTCTTTGTTGTTTTGGAAGTGTACTGAATTTTGTCATCAAAGGATAGGTGTTGCCCTGGTAACGTGTAAAAAAAACAGTGTGCATATACAGAAGAAATTATTAGTAACTTCCCGTTGAGTTTTCGACCCAGTAGATCAGTATAATGCCTGTAGTACACGATGCGATTTCTCGTTTTGAATCTCGTACGATTTACAGTACACAAATTATTGTATCGTGTACTACAGGATTTTCGTACGAGATCTTGTATGATATTGAAAACCAACCAATATTTATTGTCTCGACCTAAAATATTGGACAGAATGAACCAATAATGCGCAAATTCATGTTCTGTGCGAACAACCGTTCATCTGTCAAACATATTTCGAGGTTATTTAGTATCAACTTTAGCAATATTTTTTCTTATTTTGTTTAAAATAAATTTGATTTAGCTGTTCACATTCTTATGACATTTATATATATGTTTGGATTTTTTCAACATCTTGTTATCCAACATACGTAACTAGTGACTTATCTAAGGTGTCCATTAAACATTCCAATCCAGGAAAAAAGTATCGGGGGAATTATTATTTTTTTTTTTTTGATAATTTTTTTTTAAACATTTCTTATCCACAAACTACTCTTGATTACATTTTCTATACTTCTATACTTTATTGTTAACGCCTTATTCGTTTTGCGTATTTTAAAATTTTAACAAATTTTAATATGGCGTGATTTAAAGAAATTTTCATCTTTGCATGGACGTATCTCAAAAACGAAATGCGATAAAGAACTGCGGATGAAATTTTAGAAATCTTGAGGTCCCAATTGACCTGTAACCATATTTTGAAACAAACAAATTTTTGAAAATTTTTCCTTTCTTTTTAAAAATTTTGAAAATTTTGATAAATCCTAAAACTAAAAAATGGTTAGGGATAGAAAACTGCGGTTTGGATTTTTTAAATTCTACTACATCGTTTATTTTAAAAAAATGGGCTTTAATAAACCAATTAAGTTTTATATGGGCATTAATCCAAAACTCTTGAAAACGCCAAAAAATTGAAAAAATCGTAAGGGGTAGACCTTAAAAAAGTCGTGATTTTCAAGCAAAAAATTTTTGTCTCCGATTTTATTGAAAATTGGTATAAATATGTATTTTTGGTCATAGATCAACAAAATCTGGTCTATTTTGAAGTTTTGGCAAAAGTTTTGGAATCATAGGCACAAATCTGACCCAAATCGGCTCTAACTAAAAAACTAGGAAAGCGTGATTTTTTTAAATATTTTTTTCATATCTCCACTACAAAATTAGCTTTGGCTAAAATCGGAGCCAAAAAATTTTTGATCCATATTTCAAAATTTTAGGGAAGAAAAAATTGGAATGATTGTTGGACAATACTTATACATTTTTGTTTTTAGATCACAAATATATGGTCACTTTTGAGTTACGGTCAAAAATTTTGATATTTGCGGCAAAAAAAAGACTGCCCACAAAAAGGTTCAGAGCCGATGAAATACAAGCCTGCCCCCTTTTTTAAACTATCTTAATAAAATAATACTTCTTATCTATTACCTATATTAATAAAATTCGAGGCTAAATCTGATTTTTTTAAATTTTCGGCCTCTTATTTGGTTTTTACACGTTTCAGACGATTATCAGACAATATCCGCAAAAAATTAAAGTTTTGTCTCTGTCCAAGATTCACACAAAAACGGCTAGACATATTTTCACGAAATTTAGGACGATGATATAGCAAAAATAGGCTATAACTAGAGTTACCATAATATTTTTTTCTCAAACCGGGACAATTTTAAGATTTTGTTAAAGGAGCTGTTTGTCCTTGTTTCGGATTGGTTTAGATTGTCATCCCTATTACACTGTTAAAATATTGTTTTTAGTCCAAGTTGACAGATGTTCAGTGTCGTACATTGGAAATATATATTATTTATATTATTTAATTTTTTTCATATATTTTGTTATTATTTACATATTTAGACTTTTATTTATATTCTTGGCGTAGATTTTATGCAGAAAATTCTCCATGCAATTTGTTTTTACGCAGTTATATATTTTTTATGTTATCTGACATATAAATATTTTTTGACAATTAACAGATCAAGAAAGAGGACTAATGTGAGGCCAAAAGACAGCCCAGCTGATTGTGCCCAAAGAAGAAGTTATTGATATAATTTTTAGATCTTTATATATACATATATTTTTAATTTTTATTTACAATAATTATTTAAATAAGAAACTTTAGCTCTGAACATATACTGTTTGTTTTATTGCTTTATTTAAATTCTTTTAGCCAAATATCTCTTTTTATATGTAGTACATAATTTTTAAAATTAATATTTTTTTAACTTTTTCAAATTCCCCATTAAACTGAATTTATGTCGTATAAATAACGTAAGTGTATTATCTGCCTTGTTTATTTCTATCTTATTAACCTTTTTTAAAAAAAAAAAAAAAATCACTTGCTAACCCAGTTACTACGCCCATGCTCTAGTTGTAACTTATTTTAAATTTTCCGCTATACTGTATATGTTCAGTGTAAATCGTACCCGGTTCGCAGCGCTATCTACTTTTTTTAAATTTGAAATAGACCATAGTTTGTCATTACAAAATTGAACTCTTATACTAACATTATTTAAATATTTTTGATACTAAATAGGTTTTAATTATTCCCAAAAATTTATTTCAAGTTAAAACTAAACTAATTTTTAGACAAATCCCGCAAAAATGTGGTTATATCGGTACACGCGTATATAGGCTATTCGAAACGTTTAAGCGGAACTAAATGGAATTTTCATTTTTATAAATTGTCATGAGTTCTCTTTTTAGGGTTTGAAAAGGGCTTTTGCTAAACAAAACCCTTACTTAATCGGTAAAACTTACTAGAATTAAAAATATAATTCCGCTTAAACCAAAGAAACGGGCTATATATTTCAGTAATACCCATATGTTTAATACAAAAGTATTAAATATATAGTAATACCTCTTTGGGTGTCTTTCCCCAATACCCATTGAAAGTTTAACCCCAAAAAACTTTGAGTAAAACTCTTATTAGGGCGTTAAAAAAATACCGGCAAACGCGTTTATTTTCTGATATATTTGAGTAATACCCCTTTTGGGATCTTCCCCCAATACTATTTTAATATTTAACCCCAAGAAACTTTGAATAAAAGTCTATTGGGGCGTTAAAATACTTACATTTTTTGAATAGTCCACAAAAACAATTTTGTAAATATTTTTCGCCTCGCATTTTGTTAAAGTTGAATTATTGGGCACTCGAAAAATAAAACTGCTGTCTTCCAACATCCTTCAAGTCGTAGGGATGACCCAAAAGGCACTTATAACACTAAAAATATATTTAAAAAATCTTCAAAAACTGTTTTTCATTTAAAATCAAACTACGTCTTGTTTAAACTGATAACGAGCAAAGAATGACCATTAGGTAGATTAAAATCCTTATCAAATTAATCCTGTTACATAAAAAGATTAGATTTATTTTATTTCTAATTGATTTTTTGATTTGATATTTTAAACTACAAATAAATTATTTAATGAATAAATTTATAAAATTTATGTGGGATGGATTTTTATTTGTCAAATAAAATTATAGTTAGATTTAAATACTGATTACTAAATTTTAGGCCAAAATTACGTACTATCGGTAACTGAGGCGCCAGTTTCGGTCAAAGCCATCCATTACCGCATTATTTTATAACAAAATAATAAATAACAAAGTGGAATATAGGGTTCTTATTAGTATGGGTCTGACGTACTTATGCTTTGAAAATGGCGAAAGCCGAGACTATGGTCTATTTCAAAGTAGAAAAATGTGTGTAAGAAGATAGGAGCTGTTTGTCCTTGCTTCGGATTGGTTTAGATCGTCATTCCTATTACACTGTTCAAATATTGTTTTTAGTCCAAGTTGACAGATGTTCAGTGTCGTACACTGGAAATATATATTATTTATATTATTTAATTTTTTTCATATATTCTTGGCGTAGATTTTATGGAAAAAAATCTCCATGTAATTTGTTTTTACGCAGTTATATATTTTTTAGGTTTTCTGACATATAAATATTTTTTGACACTTGACAATTAACAGATCAAGATACAGGACTAATGTGAGGCCAAAAGACAGCCCAGCTGATTGTGCCCAAAGAAGAAGTTATTGATATAATTTTTAGACCTTCATATATACATATATTTTTAATTTTTATTTACAATAATTATTTAAATAAGAAACTTTAGCACTGGCCGGACGCCGGGACCATACCTTCATACCGGGACAGTCCTGGTCAAACCGGGACGTATGGTAAGCCTAGTTATAAGGCATGTCAAAATTTTAATTCTAAGAGGGTGTTTCGGGGTAAAAACTATTTACTAAAAAACTTATATATATATATCTTATTAAAATATCTCCCTTATTATTGACTTTAAATAGAAAAATGTAAATAACGTAAATTTTTGCAATAAGATGAATAATATTTTTTATTTTTTTCAAAATTTTAACACAAAAATTTCTTGATAAGGGTGTAAAAAAAATATCGTGGGACGGAATTTTTTGTTCATGACCGCTAACGCCTGATGTATCATTTTTGTCCACGTTCACGGGAGTCACGTCGTGATCCATCGTGAACCAATAAAATTCAGGGCCTGTGCCCATCTCTAATCAGTATCTGCCAAACTTTTTATCTCGCGACAAACTAAGGAAAGGATTTTTCGTGGCAGACAATTAAAATTTGAAAAATATTTAAATCAAAATTTATTTATTTATACAATTTATAGGTAATTTAATTTGCAACAAAACAGAAGAAAAAAACAGTATTTCATTAAAATTAATGGAAAGGATGCAATTGTTTTTGCGAACATAATAAAACATAAAAACCTCCAAACGTGGTTCTAAAGATGACAAGCATACACGTAACTTCTCATCGGACGAAAACTGGAAAGGTTTCAGGTAAAATTTTAATCAGATTAATGATCATGAACTGATAATTATATATGAAAGTGTGTGGTATGTGGCGACGAATTCGATATAGTTTATTAATGTGATATCATCCCCATATACTGTAATCTCTGTGATTAAATCATATATTCGACACATATAAACAATCACAAATGTTAACATTGCCATTAGGTAATGGTGAAGTAATCATTTTAATACTCAAGAGTGCAATTATAATATCGGTGTTCATGACAGAAAATACAGGCGTCAGTACTCGTTAATTAATATTGTTATGAACTAGTAACACTAGTAATATATGTTCAATTATCCATGTTTACTGCAAATACAATTTATATTATTGTTGATATAAGCAAAAATTAATATTTACCCAATAAAATATTTCATTATATTATGCACATTCATTGTTTTACACGTAAACATCATTCTATTGTTTATTGTTTTCGCATTTTTAGCTTTTCATTGGTATAAACAATTAACTCTTATACCGTCATACATGTAGCTATACAGCAGAAATTCCCAACCGCTGGATCTACATAACTCAATTTTAACATGCAAATACAAGGCTTGTTTGATAAGTCAATGACTTATCAATGACGAAAATGAAAGATTTTTTTACCAAAATGCGAATTATTTTTCAACATAAGTCTCCTTTTAACTCAATACATTTTGTCCAGCGATATACCAACTTCTTTTTTTTAAACATATATAGTTAGGGGTGCTTCAACTTGGTTATTAGCACCCCGAAATATCTGTTTTACAAATTTAGTATAATTACATAAACAATATAATATATAAATATTTAATACTCCCTCCGTTCCAAAATAAGTGTCCGATTTAGGAATTTTATTTGTTCCAAAATAAGTGTCCAATTTCATAACAATATGCAAAGGGATATATGTATAACGTATATTTTCACAACTAAACTAAATGTGAGGAAGCTTGTAATCGTTGCCTCCTCTATGAAGCCTGGTCAATTCCATACACTTTTGCAGAGTAATGAAACAATTGTCTAGTTTTTCCGCGGTTATTTCATCCCATGTTTTATGCACGGCCGCAATGAGTTCATCAATACTGGACGGGGACTCTTTGTGTTGTAATGATTGAATGGCGTTAAAGAAACCCAAATCGAGGACTAATTTAAATAAATAACTACTGATACATTTAATTTCATTATTTCAATAATCCATTAAAAAAAAAAAAAAAAACTAAAATCGGACACTTATTTTGGAACGGAGGCAGTATAATAAATTAAGATTATTAGAAACTATGTGAAATTTTGTATGTTGTCGAGTAGGTTTATATCTTCTAGAAATTTTAAAATGTGTGCTTTTTTTATATAAGTATTGGTTGAAATTTGTCTGTTGGAAGTTTGTGTTTGATTCTTTCTATTGTATATTGTGGAGATTTTAGAATTACGTGTTCCACCGTAAGTTGTGTGTTGCAGGTGGGGCATATTGGTGGTGTCTTTTTATCGAATATGTATTGATGTGTGAGTCGTGTGTGTCCAATTTTGAATCTTGTTAGAATTATTTGTTCATGTCTTGATGTGTACTTTTGCGGACTTTGAATTTTATGGCGGATGTTATTCCATTCTTCTTGCAGTTTTCTCTTGAAAACCTCTTCGCATCATATGTTGGGGTGGACATTTGAGTTATTTCTTGGTGTATGGCCTCCTTGGCAGCTTCATCTACTTTTTCATTTCCTGGGATGTTGCGATGTGATGAAATGCATAATACTTTGCTTTTCTTCCCCTGGTCAATACAGTAGTGGATGTTGTCTTGAATTTTTTGAATGATGGTGTCTTTTGAATAGCTTTATTTTATTGCTGCAATGGTACTGAAGGAATCAATATGTATTATGAGGTTTTCTTTATTTGAAATGCTTTTTATATATTCTGTTGCTTGGAGTAAAGCATACGCTTCGACAGAGAACTTCTTTAAGCCTTCCAAAAAGGACGATTTCTCGAATGTTTCAGCGATGATATCCTCGTTTGATGTGAATCCTTTTTCAACGAGCTATTTCTTCATGTTTAAAAATAGAAAGAAGTACACGGGGCCAAATCTGAAGAATAGGGTGGATGAGGAAGCAGATCGTAGCGCAAGTCGATCAATTTGGCCGTTGCAATTGAGAACGAGCGAGATGATGCATTGTCATGGTGGAACAGAACTTTTTCTTCGCCAAATGGGACCACTTTTTCATCCGTTCAACGTATAATTGATCCAATAAAGTGGCATAATATTGTCTTGTGGTCGTTTTTCCACTTTCCAGATGGTTGATGAAGATTATGCCTTGCGAATCCCAGAAAATAGTGGCCATGAACTTTCTGACCAAGGAAACCCTTTTTGCCTCCTTCAGAGCGCGTTCACGAGGAGAAATCTACTGTTTTAACTGTTCTTTTATTTATTATATGTAGTGATGGTTCCATGTTTCATCCACGGTTTTGAAACGCCGCAATAACTAACTTGGATTCCGCTTGTACATGACCAAATATTGCTTTGAAATGATCACGTGATTTCGTTTTTGATTCAATGTCAGTAGACGCGGCACCCATCTTATTGATAGCCAAAGAGATAGTTTTCATGCCCAAATGTTCGTGTAGGCTATGAATCACACGTTCGTTTGAGATGTTTAACATTTTGGCTATCTCTTGTATCCGATATACGCTCACGCAAGAACAAATGAAAGAATAACGTACAAATTACGATTACAATTCATCTGGTTAACCAATTTTGATGCACTAATATCCATCGAAGTCTACTCTATTTCAACTACAAAACAATTTTCGTTCAGCAACTCGACCATAAGGTTTTGCTACTTTCAATCAAATTAAAATCTATACTTTTATTGTGTTTAATTTTTTATTACTTTTACTTATTCATGTTGTTATCTCGTACTCGGCGGTCATCCAACATGATATCATGAATTTTATTAAACATCTCTTCAGGTGTACAGTAGACAGATTTGTTTACAGATTGTATGTGTAGATATTTATATGCAATATTTAGGAACAAAAAAAAGAAGAATAGTAGGTACTCAAACGCATAAGAAACCAAATAATAATATTTGTTTTAGTAAAATAATACAAAATAAATTGCAAAATGCAATATTTAAATTAACAAAATAATGTCCCAATGCCCCTCACTGAAGAGAGTGAGGTTGGAGATTCGTTAAAGGACTCTTGGGACAATTATATATTTATAATGCTACACTACATTTTTATCGAATATTTTTATAAATAACAAAGTTATGATCGAAATAAAAATTTACATAGTAAATATTTGAAATGTATTTTTTAAGTTTCATCGTTGAAGAAAGGTTTTATTAGCTTAACAAAAGTTCCTCAGTCACTCTGGAATATCTTTTACATCAGGGAAATAAAATTCTTTATGTTTTGGCTCTCTAAAAATTTTGGCTTCTAAAAATTTGACTTCGTATGCGATATTAGTTTGCAGTAACATTTTCGCAAAACAGTGCATCAACTCGAATTTTCTAGCATCATCTAAAACTTTCCCAAGATATGTTTTTCCCGTTTCAATACTTGTCTTTAAAATATACAAGTTCTGCTAATTCTTCATCACGTGATAAATACATTCTTATATAGTGGTCCATTTTAGTATCATCACATACAGTTTTAATATCAGGTTCAGGCTCAGAACTACAATACTGAGGATTTTACCAGTAAGGTTATTGTCTTCTAAACTAGATTTCACCAAAATTCTGTTTATTGTAACTTTTCATTTATAAACAAATAACAATTAACGATCGGCACGGGCCCCCTCAGGCTCCCGGGCCCGGTTACATTACATACACCCCTCTCTAATCGGGTCTAAGTGGCGGTATAAATATTCCTTGGATATAATTACAAAACCCTAAAATTAAGTAAAAACAAATATATAGTCGCCACCATCAAAGAGTTAGATAGGCGGGTCATATCTTTCCACATGAATCTCCACTTTAATCAACCTCAAATTAAAAAATTATGTCTTTTCAACATCTAACACAACGGCGCCACCTGTCATGCAATTGAAATGTATTAATTAATATTATCTCCCTTCATTATACTTTTATAAGGACTTTAACCTCATATTCATATTACCGAAATCCTGGTGCCATTTCTCGAATTTTCCGAAGTGCATATATAATAAAAATGTATGCTGGGTATTTTATGTTAAAATCCCAGCAAAACAGGTTGAAAAACATTCTCTATTCAAGAATGAAATATGTAGAATGGCGGATGGTAGCATAGAGAAGGTACTTACTTGCATTATTTCACTATTTGTACGTCGTTCCATCTAGTAGAGCGCAAACAGACTGCACTAACACAATCTATTTCCTAGCACTAAAACTACCAGCATCAACAATTCACTTGTCAAACTTCAATATTTAAAATAGAATTTTTGAACTGCATACATATAAAATTGCATTTGGTTCTTTGGAATAATTGAGATGTTTTACATTATTAATACTATTTTGACAGCCAGTGCCAAGAGTATTCTATAAAATTATTTTATTATCAGATGTAGTGCATGTATAACGCCGTGGAGTCCGGCTTGTGAAATTCCAATACTTGATTTGAAAATTTAAAAAATTGGTTTTCAGGTAAGTTAAGTGGTTTGTTAATTTTATCAAAAAGACTATTATTATTATTTTGAGATTATTATGCAGAATATAACAAAGAGAAGGTTGACGATATCACAGTTAGTTATTTTTTAGCGTATAGCAACAATATACAGTCTACATTGTAGAGTGTAGTGTGTAGTGTTCAGTTATTTTATTATACTAATACACGTTGTGATTAAATCTATTGCTTGAATAGGCGACAGCCCCTAGCGCACTAAGGAAAAGGGCGCCGATGAGCTTGACTAAGGGGCGCCACATTGCGAAAGTGAGGAACTTTTTTTTTTGCTCTTCACTTGGATTTTGGGAGGTGAGGACCTTTTTTTTGCTCTTCACTTGGAATTTGCGAGGTGATGACCTTTTTTTATGCTCATCATGGAATTTAGGAGGCGAGGATCTTTTTTTTGCTCTTCACTTGGAATTTGCGAGGCGAGGACCTTTTTTTTGCTCATCATCTAGATTTTGGGAGGTGAGAAGCGTGTTTTTGCTTATCACTTACATTTTTTTGCCAAGGGCGCCAAAACGCAGTTTTGCACCTAGTGCAAGTTTTCCTTACTGCGGCTCTGCTGCTAATAGTGAGAGATACGTTCCTAAATTGAAAAAAATTAAGCCATTTCTCAATATATTTCTTATTAATATAATGAAGACTGGAATAGGAAGCAAATGCGGAAAATAACGATTTTTGTCAAATTACTTCATTTTTGAAGAAAAAAAAAAAATAAATAATAATAATAATAATAATGATGATAAATGGAATCTCTTAGAACTCAAATAACGAATAAAAGTAATTATCAAAAAATATTGATTTTAATGTGATTATAGAACAAATATTTCAAGACATCCAGTATTATGTTGGCTTCTTCCTATTAAATACCTACAAAACCCTGAAAGGTTTCAATCACATCAATTTTTTAATGATAAAACTATACAGTCGTAGATAAAATATTGTATTTGACTTGCATATAATGGTTATATCACACTTGGATGATTACAACCCTCACCTATGGCTCAGGTAGTAAACTTCATCCTCGTTAAATAAAGTCTCCATTATGTGCTTGTTAAATATACTCTTTTTTGTTTTAAATACATATCTGTCTGTACATTTTTTGCGCGATGTGATTTTAGGAACAAAGAACTGAATGAAGAGTCTAACAAATTTGTTAGATTCAATAATTAAGAGAATTCTTAACCGGATTTAAATCTACAGTTTTACGTCTGTAAGCGTCTTATCATTACTCAGATTTTGCTGAGATTCATTTTTTAAAATAATAAAATCTTTGAAGATAAATATAATAAATTAAATTAATTAGAACAGTAAGCTAGAAGCCAAGACAAGTTCTGGAGTCTGTTAATCTCTTCGGACTTCAAAGATCGCACTGCAGAGACATATTCAAACAATTATATTCCAACACGCATTTGCTGACAAAGTAACTAACTCTAAGATGCTCGTCTTCAAACAGGTCTCTAAGAGATTATGAGAATATTATCTTTGGTATTATATACTAGAAACTGTATTATCATAAAAAAAAAATTATGTGAAGTGTGAATTTTCACACATTTTAGGATTTTGTAGGTATTTAATAAACGTAAGAAGACAACAGGAATCAAGCATTCTGTTTCTAAGATAATTTTAAGACAAAATGAACGGATTTTTTTTAACAATAATAATCTTTATTTAATGACGCTTCAATAACATGATTTTTAGCGTCAGTTATTGGTTATTACATTTATTATAATAATACATATATACATATATCTTTTATATTTCATTTGTAAGTTTTTCTTCATTTAGGAAGTTGATCAGGTTGGTGGTTGAAGTGTTGTTGTTCTGGAGTGCTTCTTTAAAGGTGTTTGGTATCTTGTATTTGATTCGACTGGTGCAATATTTAGGACAGTTTATCACTATGTGTTCCACTGTTATAGGTGTATTACACTGTGTGCAGATTTTGGGTTCACTTCCTGCAAGTAGGTGTTCGTGTGTGATTTTAGTGTGCCCAATTCTTAGTCTAGTGAGCATGGTTTGTTGTTTTCTGTTTCTGTCCAAGTTCGATACATTTGTATCTTCTTTAACTTGACGCAGTTTATTGTGGAAGGCATTTGTCCATAAACAGTTTTGATGTATTTTTGCCTTTTCTCTAATTATTTTTTGGAAGTCTTTTGCGGGCGCTGTTATGTTCCTGAGTGGAGCGTTTTTGCTGTTTTTTGCCGTGCTGTCTGCAAGTTCATTGCCTGGAATTCCAGCGTGACTGGGAATCCAAACAATTGTTACGTTCACGTCTCGTGTGGATTTGGTATGGTGGACCATTTCCTGAATTGTTCGCACACTCTCCAATCTGCTTTTTGGATTTCGTATCTCGGTTGCTGCTACCAGAGAATCAGTGCAGATGGCAAAATGGGTATTTTCTGCAGATTTTTGATAATCATTTTTATTCAATATTTGAGTACTAAGAGCTTTATTTAATTTGTTTAAACTAAATTTAAATAATTTACGAATATTACATCATAAGAAATTATTAATTAAAAAATCCTAGCGATATTTTTTGCATTTACTTCGTAACTAAGTCTTTATTAAATTAATAAGAAATATATTGATAAATTCCATAGCGTGTTCATATTAAATATACGCTCTCTATAAAGATGTAAGTTCATATTATTATTCGACCACTAACAAATTACAGAAAACGATAAATATATATATTCACTTAGATTTAACTAAATAACAATTTTGGTTATAAAGTGATATAGTGTCTCTCAACACTGATTCTTAAGTCACATTGGCGGAGGGATACTATTGACGTAGATCATCTTCCGCGCCAAAATATACTCATGTTACACTTCATATTTTTTCAATTTCAGAAACGTATTTCACTATTAACAATATGCTATTTGATTTATAAGTATTTTAGTACTATAAATGATTTATTTCTCTTTGATACCTTTAAAACAAGACGTATAACGATAGGCGTTCCGCCTAATGATCGGGTTTATGAGTGCAAGCTCTTTAAGAAGGCAATTCGTTGTCAGCTGTTATTATATTTTTAATATAAAAAAAGACATTCCCTACCTTAGTCATGAATACAAAAAAATCCATAATATTATTAGCCATTATTTAGCCATAAATTAAAAAAATAATTAATTTTTTCAAAAACTCATAAACTGCAATATTTTTCAAAAACGCAATCTAATCAAAAATTTCTCTCGTACGTTTCCGCCTCAGATGTACACTACGTATAATTTTTCAGATTTTTAGTTTAACCCCCTGGGGTAAAAAGGGGCAGGACAAGAACCTTTTTGGCATATTTTTGACTATCGTTTAAAAAAAACGAATTTTTAGAAACTACTTTTTGTTCCTTGATCTACGTTTTAGGAGCTTTCTTTTGATACCACATAATATTTTTTTTTAAATAATTATTTTTTTCAACGACACAAAATTCGAAAAACTAATCTGACCAAAAATTCCTGTTGAACTATTCTAGTTCCCATCAATTTTCATTATAGAGTTTTTTTTATATCTACCCCTCTGAGAGATAGGGTGGGGCACAAATGTTTTCTGACATATTTTTGGCAAAAATCCTATAAAAAAAAAGATTTTTCAAAAACAAAAATTTGTTGGTTTGTCCTCGTATTAAGAGGTTTAATTTGGTACGCCACTTTTTTTTGATTGCCACAAATTTTAAAAAAATGTTTATTTTTTTATTAAATATATAGTTGTTTATATTTATCTCGGGATGTTTTTTTTTGAATTCTCATTATTTTTCCTGTATGTGGGTCAAAGAGTTGCATAGTCATGCCAAATTTCAACTTTGTATGTTAAGCCGTTTGGCTATAATTTCTACCGTACAGACAGACAGACACAGGAGTGACGTTAGAAGGGTTTTTTGGTGGCCATACCTACAAAACCCTAAAAACCAACCAGAATAATGAAAATTTACATTTTTGATTTTAATTTTTCAAAAATTAATTAGCAAGAATTAATTATTAAACTATATTTATGTAAATTAACATTTTTATACTAAAAAAAATGTGTAATTATTACAATATGGCATGAAAATTTTAGCTATATGAAACATATATTCGTCCACCTCACCAAATATTAATATAAATTTACTATACACAAGTTCGATGGAACGTAATAAATATTAATTCGACGTTTCAAAATGAGTTCATAATATCAATGAATTAAATTTAATAGTTAATTGACTTTAAACACCACCGTTCTATTATTAATTCAAAGGGGATGAGTATATAGAGAATTACAAAAAAAAAAAATAATAATAAAAAATAAATGTGAGCCAGCTGAAAATTTGCACACATTACAGGGTTTTCTAGGTATTTAATAAGTGTAAAAAGCCAACAGAATGTTGGAAGTCTAGAACAATATTTTTTTTACTAGTGCACCCGTTGCCAATTGTGTTGGCAAACACATCATTACCTTAATGTGGAACTTGCTCGACAAATTGAATCAACTCTTCGCCCATTATTAAAAACTGGACAAATAATGAGTATTATTCCGAATTATTTATTCATTAACTTTTTAAGATGGGAAAACGATTCATTTTCACTCAGTGCATTACATTTATAATGTTAAACCTAAAAATGATTTGAGACGTTAAATTTAAAATATATTTATTAAAATAATTTTTTCAATTTCTTATATAATACAAAAATACGCACACGGAAAAAACGCACACGAAAAAAAGCGCACATAAAAAAATACACACACGGAAAAAAGCGCACACGAAAAATACACACACGGAATAAAGTGTACTTATACTATATCTCAAATCAGTTTGAAATAAATCCTGACAAACTATTACGCAGTCAAATTTAATTGTTTGCCCGCTTTAATATATTGCGTTCACATTTGTAAGGTCAAACCAGATCTGGTTATTTTGGTTACTTTTATAGTGTAGTTCTGACTTTAAATGTAAATTTGTCATTTCAAAATATTCCTTACGCTGTAAAACCTACTTCAGATTTGTTGGTTATGATCATTATAACTAAGATATCATTTATCTTTATGACATATGTCAAATGGAATGGTATTTTAAGAAAGTGAATTTTTTACCATGTTTTAATACCAACATGACATACAATTTAAATGGTGCAAACTATTAAATGTATCAGTTTGTAATTTTTACCAAAATATTTTAAATATTTCGAACCAATTTTAAATTTACACAAATTAGTTGTCACTTAGTGGCGCTACTATGAATGACCAAACTCGGCCGGTAATTTTTGGTAAAAATTATTAATTTTATATTGAGAAGTGACATTACCGTTGGCGGCGCTGTTTTTCAAGGCAATATGGCTGAATTGTCTAGTATTCAGCTGTCAATATGCTAACAGCGAACAGGTTAATTTAAGCACAGTACATTTTTATTCTATGAAAATGTATCTATCGACATTCTAACAAAAAATCAACACTAGAAAATATGTAATAATTTCAAACAGTACTACAGTTGCGTAGTACAATATTTGACCACCAGACTGCGTATCCGAGCGTGTCAGTTCTCAATACCAAAGCATGTTTTACTCATTGCATTATATTTACATTTTTGAAAATTTAAAACGTTAGATAATTTAAAACGTTAATCGTAGAAATTAAAAAATAATAAAGCATTGAAAAAATAATAATAAAGAAAAGAAAATCACATTTTTCTTATATTCGTACTTTCATCAAAACCAAATATTTTTTAAAATAATTATTTTTCTGCTAATAATAATTATAATTTATTTTATTTTTGTGTAAACATATCAATTAACAACTATTATTATCACGCGTTATATGTCAATATACACTTCGGTGAGCTTCGGAATATTTCGTTACATTTCGGAATCTCGCTTCAAATTTGTTTTTGACGTCATAGCACGCACCTACGCAGGGACACACGTTGGCGTATTATATAATAGATAATCACATCAAAATCAAAACAGTTTTTTGATAATCATCATTATTTGTTATTTGAGTACTAAGAGCTTTCATTTAATGTTTTAAAACAAAATTTAAATAATTTCATCACATTGAAATTTAAATAAAAAAATTCCAGTTATTTTTTCTGAATTTATTTCGTAGCTAAGTATTCATTGAATTAATAAGAAATATATTGATAAATTAATTAATTTTTTCAATTTCAGAAACGTATTTTTCACTATTAACAATGTGTTATTCAGTTTATAAGTATTACACAACTAACAATGATTTATTAATCTTTGATACCTTTAAAACAAAAAACTCAAATAATAGTTAATGTTTCTTTGGTCGAATCTACTAAACCTTAAAAATGTGTTTCGCCGATTTCCGAAAACTAGAAAATGTACCACTGAAAATATAACTTTGGAAAGCTCTCGTAGTGTATTTTTCAGTTTGTTCTTACCTAATGTATCTACCAGCTTAACTTCTACAAAAGGTCAGTCAACCACAACGTAGGGCAGCAAACTAGCGTGCAGTTACAAAGTAACAAATCTCCAAGGGGCTATTTTAAATTTTCAACATAAGTAGTTTTGAGCTTCACTATTTTTGAAATAAATCACTATGTATTTTTTTTAAGAATTAGCACAGTCTTGGAAGCTGCAAGAAAGGACTAAAAATTTAAATTTTCTTTAAATGTTGTTGATCTTAAACTGTACATTTTCTGTGATATGAAATTGAAAATTACTAATTCTCTCAACAGTTAATATCACATTTTATTTATGTCTACTAAAATTACAGCGTCAAAATCCTGAATTACATGGTTTATAGGAGTAATCATTTATGTCAAATTTAAGTCACGAAAGGAAACTGAAACAAAAATTACAGTTATTTTGTACAACACCTCTTCATTAAATCTAAATGGAAACAAACTGTGGATTGATTATGTCTGAAATAATAATAGCCAGTTAGTTTATAACATGTTGCGCTCGGAATTTAGACATTTAATGTAGCGATATAAATTCTATAGACATAAAAGGCAACGTCTCTATGTCTGTCTGTCCGTATGTATGCTTTTCTCGAGAACTGTTGATCTGATTTTCTTACTTTTCTTCTATCTGTAATCACATTATATGCTCAGGTTTTCGACTGTGTTTCAATAACATCGATTCAGTAGTTCCAAAGTTTGAATGAAATGTGTGCGCGCGGGTAAAACGAAATCCATGTTTTCCTTTAATATTTAACTATTTTCCTGAAATTATCAGCAATAACATAGGTTTCGTCAGCGTAAGGTTGGTACACGACGTATACATTTCATAATTGAAAGAATTTCCAAAATATGTTCAGTAGCTCGAAAGATATAATGATGTTAGTGCTCGCGGGTAATAAAAAGTTCATCGTTTTGGTTTATATTTAAAGCATTTTTTTTAAATTATCAGTGACAACATATATTTCTTCACTGGCATAATCGCCACACGATTTATAGTTTAATCAGAATTGAAAGAATTATTGTTCGCGCCAGTCGCAAGAATTATTAATATTTATGTGTGGGGGGGGGTCCGTACAACATTATTTTTAGTTTAGTTACCGAATAACATTCAAACTATCTGTGTCGTGTTAATTTTTGTACTCAGTTCTGAATGTACGCGATCGCCTGTCAGCTTACCTGCTTTATTGCAGTTCACGAATGTATGTTATATACATTCGTCTCGTGTCTTAGTGTATTTTAGTCGCTCATTTCGGTCTCCGAATCATCTGAGCTCTTAGTATCGTGCGTCTTTAAGCAGAGGTAGAATTAGTCTTTTTCTACATCACTTCCTTCACTCTGCTTTGTTGTTGTGAATGCATTTTACACATACTTTCACATTTGTGTGTGTTGGTATATTTCGCGAATATACGGTGTGGACCTATGACATCGATCGTGGTTGTGTGTCCAAACTCTTCATTCCACACCTGGTGTATTACGAGGACTACAGCATCTCAAAGGCCCTTTGCTACGTGACGTTTCAACCACTAGGTAAATCCATCAACCTGTATATATCCAATCCCATCTTCAGCATTCTACAATCGCGTGAGAATGTGCCCAATAACGTCCATTCGCTTTATTTGCGTGTTTTATCCAGATCGTGAGTCCTGCCTCACGATCGTCGCGAACGTGCTCCTCAGAGCAGGAACCTGGTCAATGTCTCCGTCTAGGAACATTGCAGGTTTCCGCATTTAACAATTATAAAAATCTGTTCAGTAGTTCCGAGGATACGACAGTTTTTACTGGGAAAGTAATCTTGGGTCAGTTAGTTTCCTACTCTCGTACTTACATGTCTGTCGACACGGTTGTAGAACAGCAAGATGCAATTCACTATTGCATCACTATGCTTTAAATATAGACAAAAAAATGGATTCCGTAATATGCGCACAAATATCATTATATTAGAACTGCAGAACATATTTCATAAATTCTTTCAATTCTGAAGTGCATAAATCGTTTACTAACTTCACCGCCAAAGAAACCTATGTTGTCGCTGATAATTTCAAGAAAATGCGTTAAATATGAACGGAAAAAATTGATTTCGTTTTACCCGCTCGCACAAATATAGTTATAACTTTGGAACTAGTGAACTGATTTTAATAAAACATAGCCGAAAACCTAATCAGTTGATGTAGTTACAGAACGAAACAAAAAACGTATGAAAATCGGATTAGTAGGTCTAGAGTGAAAAGCGTACAGACAGATAGATAGATAGATAGACAGACGGACGGACAGACAGATAGACAGCCAGACGGACAGGCAGAGAAACGTCGACTTTTATAGATATAAAGATATACATTATGTACACAATAAATATTTAACAAAAAAAGTCACGAACAATCGACGAGCGAAAGACAGATATTCAGAAAATCACGTGAACAACAAGCTGCAGAAATTTGTCACTTGAAGAGGAAGGGACAGAAAGTCACTTGCAGATCGAGGGATAAAAAATCACGCAAATACCAAAGTACCTAATGCAAAAAGGAAATATAGATAGTTTTAAAAGACACGCGATCAGGATGGATAGGGAAGAATGAAATTTCACAGAGAAGAACTTTCATTCAAGAAAGACACAGCGGCGGAACAAAGTAAAAAGAAATGAAATGAAAATATAGCAAAATATATCGATGTAGATAAAATCATTTGAAAAAATACTAGCAATATTATATAAAAATAATTTAGATTTTTTATATTTCGCGCGACACGGAGAAAAATATAACCAAACCCGAAACCCGGACGGAAGCTATCAAAACCCAAAATCATCGGGTCTAACCCGAAGAAGTGGTAACCTTATCGTTAACTGCTCCATCATTCAATATTACATCGAACCAATGGAATTCGAAATATACTCTTCCAACTATTTTGTTGGATGGTTCTATATTGATTATTTTGAGTTGTAAAACACCAACCTTAGCTACAGAATGGAAGGTAAAAACTTCTATTCTAATCCAACGTTGTTAATAAATGGCACAAAAAAATCTCAATTTCTTATTCAAAAGACGTATGTTATATGTAGAGCAAAGGGTATCCGACCTCTGAATCTAATCAGTTAGTAGAATTGTTTTAGCAAGTAATCTACGATGGTAGTAGATATATGAAGATACTATAACTTTCTCGAGGGCCAGCTTTTAATCATTTATTCGTTATAAAGGCTCCTGTTTCTCGTGAGATATGAGGGTTGAATATCCCCAGAGTGCCAGCGAGTACGCACCTATGTCGTGCCTCGAGTGGTGCGTGGTTATTTTGAATCATAAGAAACAGAAGAGAATTCACTAGGATATTTCATTTTTATTATCTCCATTAGAAATGGAAGAATGGAAACTTGGATAAGGGTCTTGATATGTGATATTTTTAATAATGTGTCAATAAATTTACTTCCACAAAGTTAATTTCATGAGGATCAAAATTCAAAATCACTAAAAGAATAGATAAGAGTGAATTTATTCTATTATTTTATTCCTCTTCTTTTAAATCATATTTAAAGTTAGGAAGGCAAAGTTAAGAGAGATTTAAATTTTTTTATAGGAATCTATAAGTATCGACTGATTGTTTCCTATCTTGAACTCATTCACCCACCGGCAAGTAGTTGCATACGAAGGGGCATGTCCACTCAATGTAGTAACGATAGCGCCCTGAATTTCCTTTGTCAACAACTCGATATTTAAAATTTTCGTTTTCTAGCAAACTAAATGCCAGTACGGAATAAAATTTTGCTGACAATATTCTCACATGTGTCAGAACATAACCACACGTATCATTTTACCAGTATCGTCTACACCTAGGAGTTAGCACAACTTTTTATCCTAACCTCGTATACCAATTTTTATCCAAATCCATTTTACTACATGTTGTGTTTTATTATCTTATAAGACGTCTGTCTTACACATTTGACGGCATCAGACATATCATTTGTAGTTATTTTTAAAAATGTTCTGGTCAGTTTTACACAGTTTTTTTCTTAATTTTTTTGGGATTTTTTTAGTTTAATTTACCTCGTTTATCAACGCTGACCCGATTTTCGTGATCTACGATAAAAAATGTTTCTTTTCAAAAGCTCAATCCATAGATATCCAACTCAAAATATAATAATAGCCCTCCATATAGGTACCCTTTCAGGCATAGGCATCCCCTAATTTTTACATATCCCCTAAATTTATAATAAAAATTCCTCGAAGTTGTCCTTGATATCTTGTATTTCCGGTTTCTTCCGGAAAATTTCAATAACACTATCCGAATCTTTGGGTAGACTTTGATGAGTAATTTTTTTCCCAACTTGCTTACACATCGCGTTTTCGAATAAAAAGAAGGTGGACGGGTAGTTTGATACATCCTGCATATAATTTTATAATTACTTTATATCCATTTTATTTTCTTTGTATTTATTTTGTAAATATCTGTTCGGCAATTTATTCTGAAATTGATTTTTTGTATCGTAATTTAAATACAAAATTTTAAAATATTCAGAAACACGTCTGAACAATTTTCTCTGTCCTAAATATATTTTATAAGAAACACAAAATTTGCATACACACGTTTTTCATAGAACTCTTGGAAATAAAGAAAGAATTTTGCGAGCATTCACAATCGGTCTATATTTATGGTAAATAGCGATTTTATGTTGAAGCTATTTTGAATACATCACTGTTTATGTTTATAGATCTATGTTCAATATATTATTAGGGTGTTCTCATCCATGTTTGACTCTAAGGTACACACAAATTTGTGTTAAATGTCTTTAAAATACAATGATCAATATATAAGGCGCCCAAGAGAGGTGGTCTAAAATGGGAAAAAAAAAGAAAATCAATTTTTTCTTTCGTCGGCAGTCTGTAAAAGAACTCAAATCATGTTGCGAGCTACATTGTTTGGTCGGGAGTGTAAATCTCTTAGCTTATGAAATGATGAGATCAACAAATGAGCTAGTGTTTCTCAATCTTCAAAGCAAGACCCAAACAGCGTAGAGAACATAAACGTCAAGTTTCAAATGAAGATGTCGAAATTAACAGGTTGGCTACAATGAGATATATACAGAGCCATTGCGATATACTCTGGTATACTCGCGGGTTCATTCTAGTAGCGAAGCAAGATCTAGATATACGTTTATTTATTTATTTATTTATTTATTTTTTTTTTGTAAACTGGAATATTTGACATTTATAAATTATATCCGAAAAATGATGTCATCCAAATGTTGTCCATTTTTGTGTATTTATTCGTGAAGCCTGTCCGTGGAGCCCTGCATAACTCACTGAAATATTTTTCTTGGTATCATGTCGATTTTTCTGATTTCTGATCGATGATCCAAATCTATCAAAACAATGTGTTGCCGCTGGAAACTCGGCCATGTCGATCAATATAATAATGTTGTCTAAATCTTCACTGCATAACCCCTATAGAGGTTTAAGACAAGTCCCTACGCCAAACGTCCGATGCATAGTGTTCCACTGCTTCATGGCTACTAAAATGACTAGACCCTCATCATTCCGATGATCCACATGCAGGGTTTAAGTTAAAAAGTATAGACAAGAAATAATTCAATAAGAAACCTTGCCCGAACATCTTGAGGCGCTGATGCACAAACACTACGTATAGCAGCTTTGGCTATGGCTTACTCTGCAGCAGAATACTGTTCATCTACATGCAGCTCACACACAAACAAAATTGACTTGCAACTTAATGAGGTAATGCAATACAATATTAATTCCTGGCACATTAAAATCTTCTCCAAACGCTTGGCTACCAGTTCTCTGCTAGATTCACCCACCAGCGATCAGAAGACGAACAGCTGTAGCTCGAATGTGGACAAATATTCATGGTCGGACGCACACTCTAAGCAATTACGCATTTACCAAGATCTTAAATGACGGCTCACTTCTCTTCACAAATCCCGTCACCCAATCTGGATAGACCACAGGGAAAATTAGTTAATTTTTGATCCCATAGCAGCATGGACGGAGACCTGGCAGGGAAATATTCTTAAATGAGGTCAGTATATAATAAAAAACCAAGAAGCAGCTCTGCCAGGTTTAGACCTCCCAAAGAAAACTGGTGCAAATTAAACCGTCTGAAAACAGGCCATGCCAGGACCAACCACATGCTCAAAAAATGAAGCATCCTTATCAAGCACATCATTCAAAATTGTCCTATCTCTGCTTTTGAGTGCGAACAAAATGAACTCTTTTTCGCAACGCCTGCTGCCCTTGAATGGTTTCGATATTGTCTACGATCGTCATCTCGATTTGTCTCTCATATAAAGTCTTTCTTTTTTCTATTCGATTGCTTGCTTTTACCCTACGATATGTGTTCATCGTTTAAATAAAATGAATATGTTACTATTATTTTTTGAATACTGTACTAACCATGTAGCTATATGAAATAAATAAAAATAAATACCGACGACGCCTCGAACGTTGTTGGCGAAGTTATAGCCAAAACAAAAAACAACAAATCTTTTTGCCGGACCATATATTTATTAATAACTGGCCGTTGATCTTGCAGTTTATCAACATTCGGAAATGGGAGAGATTTTCCAAACTAAAATTGTACGGATTTTACACCTAAATGTTTTCCATAAATCTTGGTATGTACTCATTTTCCCATTTTTTACTCCATGATCTCCATGTTCCATATTGGTACATATATATCTGGAACGACTTAATACTGAACATGATTGGCGTGAGTCCAAAATTTGACTTGATTAACAATGTTCTGAAAACATAATATTTTCATCATAAATTTCATATTAAATTCGTAATTATAAGTATTACCCACAACTGTTCTTCTTGAATAAGACTTGATATCCAGTTCTTTCTTATTACATTCTATTCATTCGTAGTATTATATTCTCCATCGTCCAGTCTGTAAACTTCATTACAACAAACACAACAATGATAAATAAAGATGTTTCGCCACTGCTTTTATTACTGGAATAAAAACCTTTTTTATCATAGTTTCCGCTATGTTTTATGTCTTCTCATAAAGAGTACTTTAGCATGTACATAGGAATAACATAAAATCAACCTATTCTAACTTATATCGGTGAATAAAATAGAAAAGTGTAATAATACTTTATTACATACAGTAATAAACAAGTATTATTGTAATTTAGAATCATAATTACACAATACCTATACATATAGGTCAGAACATATTATGGTATGTGTTAAAATGTATGTGTATGGTTCTGTGACCTATATACCGTATTTTTTGGACCATAAGACCACCTTTTTACGCAAAAAAATCGACCTAATATTTGGGTGCGTCTTATGGTACGAAAGTATAAGTACGTTGTTTTAAAAGTGTGCGATGTTAGTGTGGAATCAATTCAGAGCTCATAAAACAGAATCAACCAAGAAAATATAATAGAAATGAAAACAGAATTAGCTATCAATTCTGGAGGCCTTACAAGTCAACGACAACCCTTGGATGTGTCGATTAATAAGCCATTTAATAATTTTATACGGGAAGAGTGGAACAAACGAATGATCACGAAAGCATAATCACGATTTTTCAGCAAAGTATGAAATGGACGACAATTTCAGAAGTCAAGGGAATCAAGGGAATCAAGGGAAGCTGTAAAAGAAAAGACTATTATAAAGTCTTTTAAGAAATTCGGTATAAACAACGCATTGGAAAATATCGAAGATGACTTTTGAAGAGAATAACAACAATAGTTCAGACGAAAATAATACGAACAGGGACATTAACAAGACGACTGATGGTACAGAGAGTGAAGATGAACAGAATATTGCTGGTACAAGTTATCGTAATAATAAATATTTTTTCTAAAAATTGTTTTATAAAATTGTGGAGCATCTTATCGTCCGGTGAGTCCGTTATGGTCCGAAAAATACGGTACCTACGATTCATAGGTTAAGAATAATCACGGAAAGAACATAATTTAGGCATTTTTATTTTAGAATCATATTTAGGAATTATAATCCAACTTCTGGCAACACTTAGTAATGAGCAAAAAGAATGAGAATGAAACGGAAAGTAGAAACGAGTTCAGAAATGAATAAAAATCTTCTAGAATCTCCATAAAACGATTCGTACCAAGCCACACTTGAACTCATTTCAACATGGCCATGAATTGAGCCGGCTACGATTGTTTGTTCCGATGGCGAAGGAGCGCTAATACTGCTACTCCCAGGTATACACTACTACAATTAATCATACAAAGGAAGATAGATGAACAAAATGATCTGGAAATACAGAAGTTGGAAGAAGCGAATCATCTCTGGGACTGGTATGAAGAAATCACTATTTCCCTGTTTTGTGCAGCTGTATCGAAGTTCAATATAGCCCTAATAATAACCAAAAAAAGAGGACGAAGAAGTAGAAATATAAATAAGACTTAACCTTAACTCTAACTGATCAGAGTTGTTCAAAGTCCCTTGGAAGATCAGTTGTTCAATGAAATTTGAACATTGATTCGTGATATCTAATCTTACTTAATTCAGTCTTACGGATATTCCCTTAGTGAGTATTTTTGCTGAACTTAATCGAGCATTCTTCATTTTCATTTTAGCATGTTTAATGCTTGGCTTTCATTACATTGATTAAATTATGACACAAACTCCATCTAGTTGACAATTTGCCAAATTAAATTCGATGTGTGATATCAACGAATGTTATTTTGTAATTAAAAAAGGTTGGTTTTTAATTAGTGTTAAAAAATAACGTGTGATGGAATCTTGATAGTCACAATCGATAAATCAAATAATGTAGGTTTAATTAAATTTCCCAGTTTTGAATATAAATTAACACATTAAAGATATAATAGTTACTTGTACTTTTAATGTGGGAGGCACTGTTATGTTTAAAGGAAACTGGAGTTTATTAACAATATTGTTTTTTAGATAAAATCATCTTTCCTTTAGGAAAATGGTTTGCTAATTTTCTACCTTAGGGTACGCGCTTAATGGATGCAGATTCTTGCTTGCTGGTTACCAGCGCCGACAACACTTGTTTCTGACGTGTTTATTTTGTGCCGGTAAAGTGCGAACAGTACATGCCAAGTACCTGCTAGTTACAGTCAATTCAAGCTCATTTACAGACAAAAAGATGAGTTCTAGTTAGGAAGATTTATTTCTCGCGTAATACATTTGGAAGATACATATCCGAGAATAAATATAGAGGAGAAGCACATCGCTACAGAAGAATTGGAGAAGACATTATATAAATTAAAAATTGGAAAGGCACCAGGACACGATAACATTACACCAGAAACGATAAAACACTCAGGAGAAATAGGACGAGAAAAACTAATGGAGGTAATGAATGAAGCCATCAAAGAGAGATAAACACCGGAAGACTGGCAATTAGGAGTTATATACAGAAACACCCATATACAAAAACGGAGACAGTAAAGAATGTAAAAATTATAGAGGAATAACACTACTTAGCGTACCAGGTAAGCTATATGCCAAAATCTTGGAAACAAGAATTAGAGAAAAATTGTAAAACACGATGGAGGACACTCAATGTGGATTAAGAACCAACAGAGGGATCCAGGACCACATATTTACAATAACACAAATATGTGAAAAAGCAAGGCAACGAGGGAAAGAAATACACATCTGTTTCATTGACTTAGAGAAAGCTTTTGACCAGATAAACAGAGAGAGAATGTTTGGAAATGTCTAGAGAAAAAAGGTATAGACACAGAAACAATCAACCACGTGAAAAGCCTGTATTATTGTAGCAAAAGCTATGTTGGAACGAGGAACGAAACTTCCAAAACATTCACTAGGGAATAGGCCTCAGGCAAGGATGTGTTCTAAGTCCACTCCTTTTTGCAGTAGTGCTTGATGACGTGGTGAAACAGTCTAAAAAGAGAATAAAATCAGACATGGTAGGAATTGGAAGATGAAAGAAGTAAAAGACACAGAATTATGTTATGCAGATGACATGATAGTAGTACCAGAAAACGAACAAGAATTACAACATAACATAGAAAAGTATTATAAAGAACTAAAGAAAAAGAATATGGTGATAAACAAAAATAAGACAATGATAATAAATGGGAAGAATAAAACATGCTGTATAAAAATAGAAAACATAAATTTGGGACAAGTGAACAGCTACAAATACTTAGGAGCAACAATAAACACTGACAGTGACCTAAATGATGAAATAATGGAAAAAATGGGAAGAACGGGATAGTTTAATGCTATCAAAAGTAAATTCCTGGAAAATAAACAAATCCCCACAGAGGTGAAAGTAGAGGTGTTCAAAACGGTGACAGTACCAATACTCCTGCCTGGTAGTCGCCAATAAGTTCCTCTGCGTATGGTGCAAGTTGATGCAGAACAATATTTGAAAGGATTTTTTTTTTTTTTTTTGTTATGGAGAAAAGAAGAGCTTCTCGAAGAATGCAAAATAGCTGTGTGCCCGATCCATAAGAAATGAGATAAACTGGATTGTGGGATCTCACTTCTGTGTACATCATATAAGATCCTTTCAAATAAAATTAATTATTATTTTTATTTATATTTTGGAGCCTTCAAGCCATTAGCTTCTGCTCTGTAATCAGCTAAATAATAATAATAATAATAATAATAATTCTGTTCATTACACCCATTAAGGTACAGTTTTTTTCTTTATGTGTGAAGATTCATTTCTGGTAGTAAACTAAATAATATCTTTATTTATATGGTGCTATAATATAGAATATTGGTAATATTTGTGTCGAAGAAGTTATTTTTGTTAAAAATGCCATCTAGATAATACTTTACGAACATTCTCGACATTTATAAACGTGAGTGACCAAAGAAGGCGTTACCAACATTCACATTGTTACCATTAGGCGAGCTCTGACTTGTTTATAGTTGATTTAACGTTTGTTTTAGGCCCTTAAAGTTGGTAGCTCGTTATTTTTATAACCGCAATAAAGATCGGAAGTTTTTATAGGAAATGATGTCTGTTATCTGTGAGTTATGTGAAATGCGCATGAATGCAAAATGGCGCTGTATTCACTAAACCAAATGTTTGTATTCAGTTTTAACGATGCTTCAAATGACCTGCATCAAAAACGGACATTATTTCTTTTTTAAACGGGGGGAAGGGGTGGGTTATTTGCTAACCACACATCAGATTTAGATTTTGAGATATTGCGAAACCAAACTACAAAGTATTAAAGTGGTTAAAATCGTCATTTTTATTTCTAGCTACGAAGTAAGCAAAGTAGACACATAAATATAATTTAAACATTGATGTGAAGTATGAATTTTAACAAATTTCAAGTATTGTAGATAAGTAATAAGTGTAAGAAGCCAACAGAATGGATGTCTGGGACAATGTTTCTTCTATAATCACATCAAATTTTCCTAAAAACGCAATCTAATCAGAAATTCCTCTCGTACGTTTTTGGCTCAGATCAATGTATATAACATATATTTTTTTCAGATTTTTAGTTTAACCCCTTTAGGTTAAAGGGTGCTGCACACAAACTTTTTTAGGACATTTTTGACTTAATTTGTGTTAAAAAAATGAATTTAAAAAAACTACATTTTGTATTTTAATCTACGTTTTAAGAGCTTTCTTCTGATAAAACACAAAACAAAAATTTAAATAATTATTTTATATTAATTAATACAAAAAAGTTGATATTTTTCGAAAAACTAATCTGATCAAAAATTCCTGTTGTACTTTTCTGGTTCCCATCATTATACATTATTTAAAAAAAATAGATTTTTAGATCAACCTTCTTGGGAAATAGGGTAGGGACAAAAGTTTTTTGACTTATTTTCGGTGAAAATCCCATAAAAAAATGATTTTTCAATAATAAAAATATGTTCGCTTATCCACGTATTAAGAGGTTTCATGTGATCATCATCATCATCATCAATCAGCCGTTTCGATCCACTGCTGGATATAGGCCTCCCTTAGTATTTCCCATCTTGTTCGGTCTTGGACTTCGTGCATCCAATTCGTAGCGATGCGTTTAATGTCGTCAGTCCAGCGAGTAGATGGTCTTCCTCGACTCCGTCTATCGACCCAAGGTCTCCATTGGAGTATACATTTATTCCATCTTTTATTCTGGCAAGGTGTCCTGCCCATCTCCATTTTATTGTAGTTATTTTCACAAGGATGTCAGTTACTTTGGTTTTGCTGCGAATTTCTGCATGAGGTATTCTGTCTCTTAAGGTGATGCCCAACATGATTCGCCCCATGGCTCTTTAAGCTATTTGAAGTTTTTTAGCTGCAGCTTTTGTTAGAGTTAGGGTCTCAGCACCGTAAGTCAGAACAAGCGCGACGCATAGTTCAAAAGCTTTCCTTTTAAGGCATAATGAGAACTTACCAAATGCTGTCCATCCTTCTGAAATTCTTCTGAAAAATGTTTGATTGTCTCTGCCAATTTTTATTTCGTGACCCAAATATTTATATGGAACGACCTGGTCTATTTCGACGTAGTCAATATTTTGTCTCCTACTGAGGACGAGATTTGTTATTATTTTCGCCTTTTGGATGTTTATCTTGAGACCAACTTTTTTCGATGCTTCGTTTAGGTCTTCTAACATTTTGGCAGCATCTCCGAGAAAATTTGATATGAGAACGATATCATCAGCGAATCTTAAGTGATTTAGCCTTTCACCATCTATTAAGACACATATGATTCATGTAATTCATATTTTTTTAAATTTTTTCAATAAATACCTATTTGTTTATATTTATCCCGCGTACTTTTTGAACTCTCTATATTTTTCCTGTATGTGGGTCAAAGAGTTGTACAAGCCTACCAAATTTCAACATTCAGCCGATTGGCTAAAATTTCTACTATACAGACAGACAGACACATGAGGTGGTCATACCTACAAAACCCTAAAAATGTGTTCATGTTAGCTCGTGATTCATACACACATGTTCAAACTATCCCGACCGTACTATATTTCTAAGTGGTGTCATCGATTGTCAGCGATTGAACCTGCTTCCCTTGTTTTGTAGGCCATCGTGTTACCACAGAGCTATGGCGGCTTAGAAGATAGTATGAGGTGAAAAAGTGCATTGGGTATGGTATGTAATTGTATTAGGTTGAGTTGATATCTGGCAGGTCACAGTAACAGGTTTTGTTGCTAGTGGTTGTTTCAATTTCAGTTGGTTTTGCCAGATATCAAGTCTAATACTACGGATATACTGTACTGAATTTACCATTTGCGGTAACACTCCCTGCCGCAATCAGAAATGATACGAGAAATAACTAAATGGTCTGTAAAATACAACGTTCTGTTTCTTGCAGGGAAGTTTAATTTTCGTTTTTATATGGTGGTATTATTGTTATTATAATTAACACGAGGATAAGGGTTGTTTTGTATAGGGATATTTTCCGGAATAATCTTTTTTATGTCTTTTACTTTAAGGGTAAAATAGACGCAATTTTATTCCTCAAAGTTTGGGGTTGAGTTTTTTTGTTATTAAGGTTCGTGTCATAGCATAAGAAAAACATTCTTAAAAAATCATTTCTTGTGCACACATAATCAAAATTTTAAATTTGGTTGGTTCTAGGATAGATAAAAACAGATATGTTTAAAATATCTCCTCAGTTTCAAAATAACCACAGATTTGTTCAAAATAACTCAGTTAATGGTTGTGACCAAAGGTTTTCTAAATAGTAACAAGGTTTTTAATGAAAATTTGATATTTTGGAATCAAATTTGTAAATAGAATAAATGATAAAAAGAAAGATCCATTGATCAATACTGTAAGGTAAAAAGACAAAAGTAGGTCAGACTATTTTAGATCCCAATTGGTTTACTAGAAAATATTTAATAAGTTGATTGAACCATAGAGTTCAGTATTCTCTGGATAGTTTCAAAACTTAAAAAATTGGCTAGGAAGAAAAATATGAAGAGTATGCAAGAACATCGTTTCTATCTCTCATGGGTATACTAACGGTTGGTAAATTTTAATGATGCTCCCATGTGGATTTGTTAATAGTAGTTTTAAGGAAAGAGTTTCAGATATCCTGATTTAAGAGGAGAATTTCCCTCAGACCTACTACCTGTTAATACATCAAGCCAACCGCTACTTGTCATACAAGAAAACTACATTTTTTATATTTCTTAATTTAATCCGTCTCCTTTTACCATTATTGGTGATTTGAGTCTTATTATTATCATTATTATTGGGGTTTGTCAGATCTTAACAAGTATTCACTAGTCGCAAACTTCAACATTATTTTCAGCTACGTCATACTAGAAACTAGGGGAGATATGCAAACGTAGAAGTTACGCCAGATCTAGTGCCCGTATAATGTGGAGTGACCCGAGCAACACTGCTTTATGCATCCTGCTGATCAAAGAGGTGGCAGAAGACCTACAGGCGGAAAAGGGCTAGATTTTCCTTCAATAGGACGCTTTCATACCACCCAAATCACCAACTATCAAGGCCACAAGCTTAACTTTATACCCAGGATATAGCTTTCTAAGCTCGGACAAGAGATACATATACTTGGACCAATTTTCCTCGTCCTTGAGAGAGATATTCTTCTCAGCTGGACTTGAGAATTCTATCAGAAATATATGTTTGGTCTCGATATCCAGGAGGGTCATGTCCGGCTTCGTGGTTATCAGTAACCTCGAGGTGTTCCAAGAAATTCCAATAAATGCAGTACTTCGAATTTTCCACCACCAATTCTCTGACAGAAGGGACGTTCAGTATAACCAGTATCACGTCAACACCATAGGCATGTCTAAGATGACAGTAGAGCACGAGAAAAGCCGCATTATTTCGAAACACGCAGCTGAACGCTCCTAGAGATGGACAAGCAGACAGAATGTACATAATGATTTCAGGATGGTGGTGGTACAACCTACAGAGTGTGGACTCCACCATTTGGAATATGTGGGTCCAGTACACCAAAGTATTTATAACGCCATCATTACACGCAAACATAAAACCTTCCGTTTCTGATCTCAAACCGGACGACTTAAGATTATAATTATTAGGAGACTAAACACGAGCTGCCTTAAGACAAAGTGACGTATAAGATCTATATTGTCAGTCTTCTTATGGATTGCCTTATGGATTGAGTTCCAAACTTTTAATTTTACCCCTTTGGGTAAAACGGGCCGGAAAAAAAAAATGGGCACATTTTTGGTTAAAATCGTGTTTAAAAAAACGAATTTTAAGAAACTACCTTTTGTTGCTTAATCTATGTTCTGAGAGCTTTCTTTTGATACCACACAATAAATATATTTAAAAAAAAAATTATCGACAACACTTAAAAATCAATATTTTTCGAATAACCAATCTGATCAAAAATTCCTTTTGAATCTTTTCGATTCCCATTAATCTACATTATGGATTTTTTTTCAGATTTTTAGATCAACCCGTCTGCAAGCTAAGGTGGGGGACAATTTTTTTTTATATATTTTTAGCGAAAGTTCCATAAAACAAAAGATTTTTCAAAAATTAAAGGGAGTGATTTAAATTTTTAATTTTTAACCCCAAAAATTAAAAATTAAAATTACTCCTTTATTATTGGCTTAATAGCAACGATTTATATAACAAATATTGTTAAGAATAAGAAGACAAATATTTTATCCAAATGCATTTTTTTGATTAGATAAATATTTGGAGAGTTATGGCGGAAAAACCCCAAAAATAAAAAACTTGGTATCTCTTTTATTATAAAACTTTTACAAAGGTATTTTAAGATTTTTCGCCTTCTTTTGACTTGTAGTACTACCCATTCAAAAAGAAATAAGAAGACCATAAAACCCCTGTATATCACTCAATAAAATTAATAGATTCACATTAATACGATATACATAAATTCGTCAAAATTAAAAATATTAAAACCGAGTACATTAAAACTGCGCACTGACCAAAGAGGTTTGTTCTAAATATATATTTTTTTAGATTCACCACTCCAAAATTAGTCTACATAATTTGGTATAAATTAAAAATTTTTGGTAGAATTTGAAAGTTATGGAAGATCATTTAGTAGAACAGGCTCAATAGCCAAATTTAACTCTCCAGAATGGATATTGAACTCAAGGTTGACCATCCAATCTTTTAAACACCAATTAATTACGAAAATTCTAGTAATTGCAAAATAAATCATTTGAATTTTGCGCGATTTTATTGAAACAAATGAACAACCAATCATAATTCAGTTACATAACTTCAGTTATGTAATAATGTAAATTTAATATGTTTTTATCATTCGATATTTTTTTTTGTAAGCTTCAACATGTATCCGTTTAAATTTCTGTTCTTATGCTTATTCAAAACCTATGTATTTCTTCTCATAATAATTTACATCTGGTTCTTAATCTGGTAAGTATTAGAATAAACATTTTATTTGATTTTATAATATTTTTTTAAATATTATTTAGGTTAATTCATAATGATGAGCCAGTACGATCTATAGCTCAAGATTATTTACGAGATGAAGCAGACCGACGAGTGCTCCAGTATGAATTCGGGTAAGATATGTTAAAAAATGCGTAAAGATTTTAATTAAAGTTTGTCTTTATATGTATTATGAGTGCTTATATATTCCTTATTGTTTGTAGGTATATGGATCAGCATAATATACAATATTTATAAACAAGTCCTATCAAACACAAGCAACAAAACTTTTGGTGATATCATTTCCTAAAACTATATTAAACAAATTAGTAAGTAATTAATGATATTAAAATACAAACATGTATGTATATGTTTTTTTCAGATTACGCCAAGCAGACAGGCCAATAAGAATCTAGCCTCTACAGTCGGAGTTATAAACATGTAACACTAAATTATTTATGGGTACAAATAACTTTGTATCGCATACAATAAAATGAAAATTAAACTTATTTCTTTATTATTTATAACATATAACTTATATTTATAACATATTATTTATAATTTATAACATAAAATTTATTCATATACACAATGCATATTTTCAATACTATGTTCAGATTTCTATTAATAATTCTTGAGTTATGACAATATTTACGTCAAATCTATTTAATCATTGCAACATATAATGATTAATCCAAAATGAATTGCTAAATATTCGTAAAAATATCCATACTATGACATTTAAAAGTGAGGTTATGTTCAAAATTTAACTAAATTATAATAAATACATGACTCAAATACGAAAATTATTGTTATAAATGGTTTATTATGCTTCAATCTTCATATAAAAAAGTATAAAATAAGGAATGTCAGGAAAAAAAGTTAAATTCAAATTAGTGCTGAACCAGCAATATTGCCAGAAAAATGACCAATACCTCAAAATATATAATAAATGACATATTTTCTTAACAATTAAATCTTCGAAAAGGCTATCACAAACAGTTTTATTGTAACTGATCATAATTTGCTATTCTAAAACTCAAAAATCAAGCGGCATAATCATAGACATTTTCAAATTGGTTTGTAATAGATTATTTGACGTTTATCAATTAGAAATAATAATTTAATGTATTTAACAATCAGGCAAATTGTCGGCATGGGGAGACACAAGAAAAGAGTAGTTTTGGAGGTGTGGAATTGACATAAGAGAAGCAGAGGGAAAGAGAAACGGAGGAACAGATATAGTAAAAGAATTGAGAAGGAGGGATAGTGAGGTAAATGATCAGGGAAGAATAGACAAATCTCGGATTGTGAAAAGATATAAAGAGATAAGAGTGATCGGACAACCGTGATACTTGAAGCGAGGTTAAGATGCGGCAACGAGGAGAGGACCAACAGGTACTGGGCAAAGCCAGAGGAGAAGTTCTGTAGAATGTGCAAGGATGAAGAGGAAACCTTGGCGCATTTAGCGAAAAGATGCAGAGAGATGGCAGTCTGGGAGGAAGAGATGAAAGAACTGATGAGTGAGGAAGGCAAGGGAGAAAGATGGGCGAGAGAACTGGAGGCAAGAAGGAAGGAGATAGGAGAAGGAAGCCGGAAAGGGAATGGGAGACAAAACGGGACACTGGAAGAAGAACAAAGATATGAAATAAAAAATATTGTAAAATATCCATTGTATGTTATTTAATTTTTCATTTCTTTGGAGTTCAAATTTAGGACTGTTTTCATACTTTGTCCTTGTATGAAAACAGTCCAAATCTTATGCGGCGATAAACGGTTCGCATCCCAATAGGCCTTCCATGTTCTGTATACTATTGGTCCGCGATCACCCTTGTGGAAGTGAAGCGGCCCCTTAGAGCCAAAAGTCTAAGGCGGCGATCTTCTCGTCCTGTGTTTTTTCGGCGACGTCCTATACATCCTGTTCTTCATGTTCGGCTTTCCTGGAACCATTCCCGACAACAACGCACCACAGTATTGAGACTATTCATCCTAGTGGCAATTTCTCTAAAGAATAAACCGGCCTCTCGCAGACAAACTAATCGACTCCTATCAAACTCGCTAAGTTGATGAAAATTTGCGTGTCTTCTCACTCGAGGCATAATGAACCGATCAAAGAAACTCTTACTGTACTGCAAAGAAATATACTGCAAGAAAATCAAATGCTCACTGTAGCTACAAAAGTCCATTGTAGCCTATTATGTTTTAAAAACAAAAACGTGTTAAGACTAAAACCAGTGTATCGATATGTTTGAAAAACTCATCGTTTCTTGTCTTAACCTAAACAAACCTCTAAGAAAATTGCTGCGATATATTTATAAATACTGGGTGTCCTTTTTTAATGCCAGACAGTATATTTGAAACTATAAAGTTATACATTGATTATCCAAGTAAAATGAATTTACTTTTAAATAGAAACATGCTATGCCTATTAAACTTACTGCTTTTAACCTGTATTGTTGCATTGTTGTTTGGATTTCATTTATTATAGAGCAACATTTAAAAAACTTCGTTCTAATAAATGCAAATGAAATGAATGTAACTTATATAAATAAATGTTTGACTTTCATTAAGTTCTTATTACCCATTATCCTCATTTATCCAGGGTAATCCGGCTGTCTTTCATTTTTGAAATAAAATAAATAAATCATTTCAATTCTATGAAATTATAGCATTCGGAACTACGTATTGCTGAGGGCTCCTTAGCAGGAGCCATCCGAGCCTAATAGATAATCCGGCACTGACAAGAGAGCAGTTCTTACTCAAGTATAGGGCCAGGCTCGTTATCCAAACTTGACTCTCCAGAATGGATATTGAGCTCAAGGTTGACCATCCAATCTTTTAAAATACTTCTAACTATAATTCAATTACTTGAATCTTGTATTTATGATAATGTGTAATAATTCAGAGACAATTAAAAAATATCCTCACTCTTGTACAATTACACAGTCGTATAAATCTAGATATTAGGCAGAACTCTCCTTGAGACATGGAAGACAATTAATATAGTAGTAGAAGATTCGAAAATTCAACCAGTGATCCTCCAGAATGGAGACTAAGCTAAGGGTTTGTCAACTAATTTTGAAAACTCAGTTAATTAGAAAATCTCTAGAAATTACAGATACAACATTCAAATTTGGCGCAATTTGAATGAAACAGCACAACAACCAATAATAATTCAGTTTCCATGGTTTCATAAATTCAATTGTTATTAATACTTTATTAATTTAATTTTTTTTGTAATCAGTTGACAAATTTTTTTTGGCAGCATGTATCCCTTTATACATTGCATATTAAGAACCCTGTTCAAAGGGTATATACTCCTGGTCTTTGTAATCAGACTAGTTTCAATAATCAGGTAAAGTATCAAACTACATATTAGTGTTTTTAATTATATTTTATATTATTTAGGAATCCTCATAACTTTGAGATAAAGTCTTCGGCTGCCCAGGAATATCTCCAACAAGAGGCGAAGCGACGTGTAATCTTACACGATATGGGGTAAGTATTAAAAATTCGTAAATAATTCGATTCATATTTGGTTTTATGTTTTACGAGTGCTTATATATTTCTTATACTTTGTAGTTACATGGGGCAGTTGTTCAATATAGACTTCTTTTAGAAAACTTCAAACAAATACAAGCTTTTTCACAAAATTAAACTGAGCCGTTTTTAGTAAGTTATCAGTGTTACTAAAATACAAACAGTTGTATTCATACATGTATGTGTATTTTACAGGACACGCCAGTAGGATTGGACAATTAGAATCCAGCTACTACAATCTGAAATATCTTACACTTAAGTGCATACATAAATGTATTACATAAATAGATAAAAAAAAATTAAATTTGACTTCTTTATTAACATTAAATTCAATGATATGAACATGCAAATTTTCAATATTGTTTTCAGATTTCTGTCTGAAATTCTTGAGATATGAAAAAAGTTACGTTAAATCAATCTAAGCATTTAAAATATAACGATTAATTAAAATATAAAGACTAGATATTCGTCAGAATTTGAATTTGAAAATGATGGTCAAAAGTTGGGTTATGTTCAATTTTTTACAGATTATCTAAAATTATCATAAATAAATAACTAAACTACGAAAAATATTGTTAGAAATGGTTTATTTTGCTTAAATCTACCTAAAAAAATGTAGAATAAAGGGATATCTGGAAAAAGTTATAAATTCAAATTACACCAAAATTAACAATGTGTCCAGATAAAATAATTAATACCTCAAAATATGCCATATAAGATAAAATTTCTTTAAAATTACATCGTGGAAGAGGTTATTACAATAGATTTTATTGATACGGATAAAATTTTGCTATTAAAAAAATTAATAATGAGAGGCATGGACATGGACAATTGAGAAATTAAAGATCACAATCTAGTTTTTATCGACTATTTTATTGTAGTCTGGTTGCTATAAACTGTTTTATGTAGATCAATAAGTATTAGTGCTATTTAATGCTATTTAACGATGATATTTTACCAAAATTATAAAATTTTTAGCATATTTGTTCGGGGAAAATATGAAGATATCACCGAATGATAATTCTTTCGCTGCAAAGCGACGATTTCAGCCACTGGATAAGTATCTTATATCATTCTATTTGTGTGGGGTAACATGAATTTTACAATAAAATAATTTAAGTAACTAAAATAAATCATTAGTTACAGAATCCATACATAAAAACAAATTTGAATCTGGCGCGTCAATCTGAACGGTTTTTCTACCAACATAAAATTTGCAAATATAGAATAAGAAGAACCACAAGGACTGGAAAAAATCATAATTTCAAATTAGAGCTAAAGCATCAATATTTTCAGATACATTATTAAACATATTTTATTTACTACTAAATCATGGAAAAGATTATTACAATATATTTTATTCAAACATATAATTAGATTTTTCTTTAAATCTACGTAAAAACAATCTTGTTTTAAAATCTTTGCTCAATGCTTACTGAATTTATAACATTTATCATATCTTGTTGCATTCTATTTGTGTGGGGTAACATAAATTTTACAATAAAACAATTTAAGTAACTAAAATAATTCATTAGTAACAGAATTCATATATATAAATATGTTTGAATTTGGTGCGTCAATCTGAACGGTTGCTACCAATATAAAAATTGCAAATATAGAATAAGAAGAATCACAAGGACTGGAATAATTCAAATTCAAATTAGAGCTATTGCCAAGTATACGCCGTTCACTTTTGTAAGGACAAACCAGATCTAGTTATTTTGGTTACTTTTATAGTGTATTACGGACTTTAAATGTCAATTAAAAATATTAATTACGCTGAAAAACCGACTTTAGATTTATTGGTTATGATCATTATTAAGAAAGCGAAATTTTTTATAGTTTTTTAATACCAACATGACATACAATGTCAACTATTGAAATCAAAATTTTCCCTTATAGTTTGTTCTTACAAGTGAACAGCATATAAAAACAATCTTCTTTTACGTAATCTATGCTCAATGCTTACTGAATCTTACGTAAATCTATGCTCAGTGCTTACTGAATTTATTGTATTTAGCCTATCTTGTTGCATTGTTGTTCGATTTTCATTTTTTATGGAGAGCAGTTTAAAAAAACTTTGTTCTAATAGATGTAAATGATGTGGATGGTACCAATATAAATAAATGTTCATAAGGTTCTGTTCATCCACAGTAATCTAAGCCCGTCTTTCATTTTAGAAGCAAAATAAATAAATGATTTAAATTATTATAAAGCCATGACATTTGGAGCTACATATTCCTGGGGTCCCCCAGACACGTGCCTTCGGACCCTAATGGATAATTCGGCATTGGGAAGAGCGCAGATTTTTCTTAAGCCTGGGGCTTGGGACAAATGCCCTGGTTGCTCGAGACTAACATAACAATAATTCATGTACATAGTTGAGCCATGCATTTATGATAATGTATGATAGTTCAGTAAAATTAGAACATATCCTCACTTTTGTACAATTATACAGTTGTATTAATCCAGATATTAGGCAGAACTTTCGTCGAGATATGGAAGACAATTAAATTAGTAAAAGCAGGTTCGAAAATTCTACCCGTGATCGTCTAGAATGTAGCACAGAGTTAGTCAACTAATTTTGAAAAATACAATTAATTAGGAATTCTCTAGAAATTGATTTGACATTCAAATTTGGCGCGATTTTAATGAAACAATAGAACAACCAATCATAATTCAGTTGCCATGGTTTCAATAAATTCCGTTGATATTAATTTACACTTTATTCATTAATTATTTTTTTGGCAATCAGTTGATATTTCTTTTTTTTTTTTTTATTTGGCATCATGTATAATTTTATAAAACAATTATTAAAAAATTGTCTGAAACTGTATCTCTTCTTGGTCATTTCAGCCCAAATCGTAATGTTAATATGGTAAAGAATTATAATATACATACTGTTTGAGTTTTTAATAATTTTTTATATGAATTAGGATGCCTGATATTGAGCCCATGACATCGGCTGCACAAGAGTACCTTGAAGACGAGGCAGAGCGACGTGCAATCTTATACGAGCTGGGGTATGTTAAAAATTTCGTAATTAATTGAATTAAATTTTACCTTTATCTGTATTACGAGTGCTCATATATTTCTTATACTTTATAGTTATATGGAGCAGGTGCTAAATATCCGTATATTATAGAGAAATCAAATCAAACAACAGCTTAATGTCCACTAAACCCACTTCTTAAGGCTACCTAGAACCATTTACAGTAAGTTATCAGTGCTACTAAAATAAAAGCAGTTGTATTCATATGTGTATGTGTATTTTACAGGACATATCATCGGACACGACGATAAGAATCCCTCCATTACAATCTGAATTACCAGCATGTTATACTAAATTACTAATGTACTATATGAATAAAATACAAATACTCCAGTACAAAAAAAAAAAATACTTCTTTATTGACATAAAATTCAATGATACATACTAGAGATGGGAATTTCGGCTCAGTTTGGGGAACCAGATCAGTGGAGGTCGTTCAATTTGCTGAGCTGGCTCATTGATTCGGCTCAGTGATCCGGCTAAGTAAACATGTTCCAGAGACACAGGCCGGTCAGTTGTCGGTCGTTCGTTCAATACGGTTGTTGGTTTGCAATATGTCGGTAGAACGTCGCTCAGACACAGGTCGGTCAGCTGTCGGTCGTTCGTTCAATACGGTTGTTGGTTTGCAATATGTCGGTAGAATGTCGCTAAGACACAGGTCGGTCAGCTGTCGGTCGTTCATTCAATACGGTTGTTGGTTTGCAATATGTCGGTAGAACGTCGCTCAGACACAGGTCGGTCAGCTGTTGGTCGTTCGTTCAATACGGTTGTTGGTTTGCAATATGTAGGTAGAACGTCGCTCAGTTAAATAAATAAAACTCTATAGAAGTGAATTATCTAACAATTTTGCCGTGTTAATAGTAAACAAACAATTCACTTTATGTAGCAATTGTATTTTAAACCAGATGTGTTAAGTTTATGGTGATGTTTATTGCCCTTATAAATCGGACATCTTGGATTTGGGCAATATTTTTAATATTTTTATACAGTAAGGTTGTAAGAAAGTACAGACTAAGCCTATTAGTTTCAAATAGACTGCCCTAAAAATTGATGACAAAATACACGTTATGATAATACATTACAAGCTGAGTTCTCGCGCAGTTCAACATGACATCGATCCAGATCCAGATCACTCCGGTCACTGCTCACAATCGCCCGATCAATCCTTGCAACTTGAAACTATGCAGTGAGCCGTGAGCCGGCTCATTTCAATTTGGATAACCCTGTCACTTCAGTCAGTGAACTGAGCCGGCTCAGTGAGCGACCCATGGGTCATGGGTTATGAACGACCCATCTCTTATATGTACCTACATGCATATTATCAATATTTCTTTCAGATTTCTGCCCGAAATTCTTGAGATATGACAATAGTTACGTTAAATCGATTTTAGCATTCAAAATATAATGATTAATTCAAAATTAAGCCCTAGATATTCATCGAAATACCCGTCCTGGAAATATAACGTTCAAAAGTGTTCAAATTTTTACTGAATTATCAAGAATTATTCTAAATACATCAATGAACTACAGAAATATTGTTTGAAATGGTTTATTATACTTCAATCTTCCTCAAAAAATGTATAAAAAAGAAGGGAACGTGTTTTCCCGTATTCTTTAAATTAAATTATAATACATTACAACTAAACCATCAATATTGTCAATTAAAATGGACAATACCTCAAAATATACAATGTAAGATATATTTTCTTTCAATTAAATCATGGAAGAAGTTATAACTATCAAATTTATTGACATTGATCAAAATTTGCTACCCAAAACCTCAAAAATCAAGGGGCATTATTATTTAAATTTTAAGAGTTGGTTGGAATATTATTTAAATGCTATTTAACGATCAACTTGTACCGAAAATATAAAAAAAAAAATTCAGGGAAAAATTGAAGATATCAGCGATCGGTGATTTAGTCGCTGCATAACGACAATTTCAGCCCCTCGACGTGCACTTTATATCGTTCTTTTTGTATGGGGTAATATAAATTTTACATTAAAATAATTAAAATAATTAGTCACAAAATCCATACCTACAAACCAGTTTGAATTTGGCGCGTGAAACTGAACGGATATTCTACCAACATAACATTTGCAAATATGAATAAGAAGAATCAGGAAGTCTGGAAAAAATGCTTACATTGAAATTAGAGCTAAACCATACATATCAATACAATATTTCAAAATATACAAAATAAAACATATTTTTTTACTACTAAATCATGGAAATTATTATTAAAATCAATTTTATTGAGTCTTGCATTTATGATAATGCATAATAGTTCAGTGACAATTAGAATATATCCACACTTTTGAACACTTACATAGTAGTATAAATCCAGATATAAGGCAGAACATTCAACCCGTGATCGTATAGAAAGTAGCTCAGAATTAGTCAACTAATTTTGAAAAATTTCAATTAATTATGATATCTCTAGAAATTATAAAATACGACATTCAAATTTGGCGCGATTTTAATGAAACAGCAGAACAACCAATCATAGTTCAGTTGCCATAGTTTCATAAATTCAATTGTTTTTAATAAAAACTTTATAAATCAAATTTTCTTGTAGTCAGTTGACATTTTTTTCATCATGTATCGCCTCATTAAATTGATATTAAGTAATTTACTAAAAACGTATGTCCTCTTGGTAATTGCTATGCGAATTGTAACGTTCATAAGGTAAAATATTAAAATATACATATTGTTTGAGTTTTTAATTATTTTTTATATTATTTAGGAATCCTAATAATATTGAAGTATTAAACATGCCAGCCCAAGATTATTTACGAAACGGCGCAGAGCGCCGTGTCATTTTATACGAACTGTGGTAAGTGTTAAAAATTTCGTAAATAATTGAATTAAAATTTACCTTTATAGATATTATGAGTGCTAATATATTTCTTATACTTTCCAGTTACATGGAGCAGTTATTTAGGGGCGTATAGAGAATTAAAATCAAAAACCAGCATCAAAATAATTACTGAATGAATTTTTCAAAATTATAAAAATAGTAAGTTATCAATGCTACTAAAATACAAATAGTGTATTCATATATGTATGTGTATTTTACAGGATATGCCACGCAGAATTCCAGTGAGAATCAGTCTCACTGCATTACAGAAAGGATACACCAAGTTAATAGCTTATGTGTACAAAATATTTTGTATTACATAATTAAATTATAAAAAATTAAATTTGACTTCTTTATTAACATAATATTCAATGATATGTACATGCATAATTTCAATATTGCTTTTAGAGTTCTGTATAAAATTCTTGAGATATAACAATGGTTACGTTAAATTGATTTAAGCTTTTAAAATATAATGATTAATACAAAATTAAATGCTAGATATTCGTCAAAATATCTGTACTAAAAATATGACTTTCAAAAGTAAGGTTATGTTTCAATTTTTACTGAATTATCATCAATTATCATAAATAAATGTCTTAACTAGAAAAATTATTGTTAGAAATGCTCTTTTATGCTTCAATCTTCCTCAAAAAATGTATAAAATAGGAAATGTCGGGAAAAAAGTAATAAATTCAAATTAAAGTTCAACCATCAAAATTGCCAGACGAAATGACCAATACCTCAAAATGTACAATATAAAACTTATTTTCTTTACAATTAAATCATGGAAGAGGTTATTACAATCGATTTTATTGACACTGATCAAATTTTTCTATTCAAAAACTTAATAATGAAGGGACATAAACAAGGACAATCCAGAAATTAGAGTTCAAAATCTGGTTGTAATAGACTATTTTATATAGATCAATTAGTATTAGTGTTAATTTAATACTATTTAACGATGAAATTTTAACAAAACTATAAAATAATTAGCATAATTTGTTTCGGGAAAATATGAAGATATCAGCGATTGATAATTCTCTCGTTGCAAAGCGAGATAAGTATCCACTAGATAAGTATTTAGTGGATACTTAATTAGAGATTTTAACCACTAGATAAGTATCTTATATCGTTTTACTTATGTGGGATAACATAAATTTTACTATAAAACAACTTAAGTAACTAAAATAATCCATTAGTCACAGAATCCATACATATAAACAATTTTGAATTTGGTGCGTCAATCTGGACAGAGCTCTACCAACATAAAAATTGCAAATATAGAATAAGAAGAATCACAACGACTGAGATAATTCAAATTCAAATTAGAGCTATTGCTATATACAATTATCAATATCTACATATATAAGGGAGGTATTGTGATCATACCGATTTTGACATTTCGAGATTTCGATGGATCTCGACGAATTGAGGTCCCTACATAACGTTTTGAATATTTTTAGCATGATGTCTGTCTATCTGTCTGTCTGTCTGTCTGTGTGTCTGTCTGTCTGTCTGTGTACACGTGCAAATTCAGCTAAAAGGATTTTTATGAAACTTCATATTTAAGCTTTTGACAGCAATGGCACAAGTTGATCAACTTTTGGTAAAAGTTAGTTAACTAAAAATGGGAGTTTACTCGTGATTTTTGCGAATATTTCACAACAGAGTAATATGCCGAAAACATGTATTTACCAAAAATTGCTATAAAAGTAATAACTAACAACTTTTATTTGAGACATTTTTTGATAAAGTAGCGTAAATTAAACAAGTACTTTTTGATGGCGGTGGGTCCTGTGGTAACCACATCAGCTGTGGTGGCCATAGCTGATTTTTAATTTAAAGATTAAAAACTTATTTTATGGCTGAATATCAATATTCTTTAATAATCCGTGCTCAATGCTAATTAAACTTACTGCATTTAGCCTATCTTGAAGCATTATTGTTTTGTTTTGAATTTTTTTATGGAGGAAAGTTTACAAAAATGTTGTTCTAATCAGAGCCGGCGCGAAGGTCTGCGACGCCCGTAGGCAAGATTTAATAGAGCGCCCCTAATTAGGGCGCAACTAGCTTTTTTCGAGGTCTTCCCTTCTAAATTTCAAGTGAAGACCTAAAAAAAAGGTCACTTCTAAAATTACATTTCACTAAATTACTTTTACATTCATTTGGCATTTGGCGCCCTTTTGAATTTCACGTCAGCGCCCCCCTCGCAGCGGCGCCCATATGCACCGCATGCCTCGCCTGCTGTGCTCCGCAGGCTCTGGCTCTAATAATGTAAATGAAATAATCTAAGGCCACCAGCAAAATAAATAAATTATTTCATTTATTATTAAATTATGACAATTGGAGCTATTTATTTTTGGGGGGCCACAGGCACGTGTCTTCTGGGCGGTACTGACAAATGCGCAGATTTTCCTCGAACGTAAGGCTTCGGCCACAAGGGAACTAGCCCTGTTGTTTGAGCCTAACGGTGGCAATGCGCAAAATATATAATTAATAACAATAATTCATATGGTTGAGTCACGTATTTATGATAATTTATGATAATTCAGTAAAAATTAGAACATTTCCTCACTTTTTTAACATCACACAATAATATAAATTTAGATATTAGGCAGTACTGTCCTTGAGATATGGAAGGCATTTAATTTACTAGAAGTTCCTAAAATTCAACCTGTGGTCCTCCAGAATGGAGATTTGGTCAACTTATTTTGGAAAACACAGTTAATTAGGAAATCTCTAGAAATTACAAAACACGATATTCAAATTTGGCGCGATTTTAATGAAACAGCAGAACAACCAATCATAATTCAGTTGCCATGGTTTCATAAATTCAATTGTCATTAATAAACACTTTATTAATTTACTTTCTTTTTTAGTAATCAGTTGATAATTTTTTTTTTTTTTGGCAGCATGAATCCATTTATAAAATCCTTATTGAGAACACTGTTCAAAGTGTATCTCGTCATGATAATTGCAATCCGAATCTTATTATTAATAAAGTAAAGTATTAGAATGTACATATTGTATGAGTTTTTTAATTATATTTTGTATTATTTAGGAATCCTCATAAATTTGAGATACTGTCATCGCCTGCACAGGATTACCTCCGAGAAGAGGCAGTGCGACGTGTAAACTTATACATGATGGGGTAAGTGTTAAAAAATTCGTAAATAGTTAAATTAAAATTTGTTTTCATATTTAAAACGAGTGCTTATATATTTCTTATACTTTGTAGTTACAAGGAGCAGTAGTTGAATATCGAAAACACAAATCAAACAAAAGATTCAAAATTATCACAGAATCTATTTCACAAAATTTTCCAAACCATACAGTAAGTTATCAATGCTGCTAAAATACAAATAGTTGTATTCATATATGTATGTGTATTTTACAGGACATGCCATCAAATATAACAACAAGAATCAAGCTACAGCAATCTGAAAAATAAACATGGAACACTAAATTGTATAAGTGTACAAAATACTTGATATTACATACATAAATAAAATTAAAAAATCACAATTGATTTCTTTATTAAAATAAAATTCAATGATATGCAGGCACACACATATTATCAATATTGCTTTCAGATTTATGTGTAAAATTCTTGAGATATGACGATAGTTACCTTAAATCGGTTTAAGCATTTAAGGTATAATGATTAATATAGAATTAAAGACATGATATTCGTCAAAATATTCATACTAAAAATATGAAGTTCAAACATGAGGTTATGTAAAATTTTTACTGAATTATCAAAAAATATTATTAGAAACGGTTTATTTTGCTTCAATATTCCTCAAAAAATGTGTAAAAAATGGAATATGTGGAAAAAAGTCATAATTTCAAATTAGACCTAAATCAACTATTAGGTCGTCAAGGATGAAATTTGGGCACTATTCTACTTTAGCAAACCCACTAGACAATGTTGCCAACTATAGTAAAATTAAAACACGTAAATTTAAAATCAAAATAGAATTAAAATTATTTGTATAATAATGCTTAACTTTCAGTTAAATAAATCTAATTAAATTATTATTCCGGTATTTATAATAAGAATAAATAATTATGTTACATTCACAGCCGATTAAAGATTAAAGAAGGGGGAACATAATTTGGTGCACCTAAAAACTGGGTGATTAGGTTAGTAAAAGTCTAGGACAGCAGAAGCCGAAAAGCTCAAAGTAAGCTTAAAAAAGTTTGTGTAAAAAACGTTTGTGAGGTGTAGGATGTAATTCAGTAGTTATACCTTTATCTTGTTGTTGTTATATTTTGTAAAGTGTATACATTTATTATATATATATATATATATATTTTTTTTTTCACATGAACTCCTTTGCGGTTACTCTGAGTCTTTCGGCTTCTATTGCCTTAGATTTTTACTAACTAAACCTAACCTAATTACCTTGTTTTTAGGTGCACAGTACTTAATTTCCCCCCCACATTAGCCTAATTAAAATTGTGTATCATTGTGCATACGTTAATAACATGGTGGTGCAGAGGGCCAGTTCATTTTCCACCTGAATTAATTTTTTTTTTAAATATCGATACAATGCTTAATAAATCACTACAACAGAAAAAAGTGAAAATAAATAATATTAAATTAAATTTAAACTACATTTATATATTAAAACTCTAATCACAGTAGAAATTAAGGGAATATTACTTATTTCTATATTTCTTATAAATAAACTCATTTAATAAATTGATATTAAATTTAAATTATTAAAATTGATATATTACATTTTACTATTGCCAACACTGCACGCATGCGCAGTAAGGTGGGTTTGCTAAAGTAGAATAGTACCTTTTTTTTTTTGTTGGAAAGTTACACATCTCGCCTGTTTAAAGAAATCATTGTATGATCTAAAAAAATTCAAAAACTTTTTTTTAAAATAAATTTTGTTGAAAATGGAACGGTCGGAAATTCGCACTATTATGATGTATGAGTTCTTATGTGGAACTACGGCATCGCAGACTGCGCGAAACATTAATAGTGTATTTGGCTCTAGTGTTACTAGGTAGCAGACAATCAGACCAATTCTGTAACTCTGTTACTATGATAATTGTAACTAAATTTGTCTCTATGAGCAAGGTCAGTTACTATCATGAATGAAAGGCATTATACTTTTTCTAACATTTTATCTTGTAGTGACGTTATTACACAGTAATTTTTTACAGAATTGATCTGATTATCAAACTGGTTCGACAAATTTCGAACAAGTAACTTAAAGACCAAATAAAAAAAAAAAAAAAAAACTGGCTCATCGATCATAGCAGAAATATACTGCAACCAACTGGACGAAATGATGCAAAAACTTAAAGAAAAACAGCCTAGATTGGTCAACAGATCGACTCCTATCTTATTGCATGATAACGCTTGACCACACACTGCACAAATGACTGTCGCAAAACTACAGGAATTGGAGTTGGAACTTCTTCATCATCCTCCCACTTTGGACAAATTTTTAATAGCAAAAGAGATTCCAACAATGCTGTAAAATTGGCCTTCCAGGAATACATTGACTGTCGTCCGCCAGGGTTTTACACCACCGGCCTGAACAACCTGCCGCTTAAATGGCATAAATGTATAGACAATATGGGTGCATACTTTGATGAATGAAATAATTCCTTATATTTGTAAGTTATCAACCAACTTTGCCTTTTTTTTCTACAAATTTCATCCTTGACAACCTAATATATTGCCAAATAGAATGATACCTCAAAATATACAAGAATATATTTAATTTCTTTGCAATTAAATCATGGAAGAGGTATTAACAATCGATTTTATTGACACTGATTAAATTTTGCTGCTCAAAAACCCAAAAATCAAAACAAATAATTATAGACATTTTGAAAAATTAGAGTTCAAAATTTGGTTGTATTAGATCATTTTATGAAAATTAATTAATAATTTACTAATTTTATGCTATTAAACAACCAAATTTTACCAAAAATGTTAAATTATTGATAAAATGTATCTGGGGAATTTTTAAAGATATCAGCCAAGCGAGTTATACCTTAAATCGTTCTATTTGTATGTGGTTATATAAATTATACATTAACTGTTTAACTAAAATAATCCATTAGTCACAGAATCCAAACATATAAACAAGTTTGAATTTGGCGCGTCAATCTGACCGGATGTCTAACAAATTAAAAACTGTAAATATAGACTAAACAGAATCACAAAGACACGGAAAAAGTTAAATTAGAACTAAACCAACAATATTGCCAGATAATATTATAAACTTATATAAACTTATTTAAGATATAACGTTTAACATAAAATTAAATGTAGTTAAATACTGTATTTATAATTATTTGCGATAATTCAGTAAAAATTAGAACGTATATTTACTTTTGTGCAACTACACAGTAGTATAAATCCAGATATTAGGCAAAACTCTCCCTGAGACATGGAAGAGAATCAATTTAGAAGAAGAAAATTAGAAACTTCAACCAGTAGTCCTCCAGTATGGAAATTGGGCTTAGCAATGGTCATTTAATTTTGGGGAAAAAAATATTTAGAAAATTTCTATAAATTACAAAATACATTCGAATTTGGCGCGATTTTATTGAAACAACAGAACAACCAATCATAATTCAGTTGCCATGGTTTCAATAAATTCAGTTGTTATTATTAATTTACATTTCATTCATTAATTATTTTTTTTGGCAATCAGTTGATATATATTTTTTTTGGCATCATGCATTATTTTATTAAAAAAATATTAAAAAATTGTCTGAAACTGTATCTCTTCTTGGTCGTTGCAGTCCAAATCGTAATGTTAATATGGTAAGAATTAAAATATACATACTTTTTGAGTTTTTAATTATTTTTTATATTAATTAGGATGCCTGATATCGAGCCCATGACATCGGCTGCACAAGAGTACCTCGAAGAAGAGGCAGAGCGACGTGCAATCTTATACGAGTTGGGGTAAGTTAAAAAAATTCGTAATTAATTGAATTAAATTTTATCTTTATCTGTATTAGGAGTACTCATATTTTTCTTATGCTTTGTAGTTATCTGGAGCAATTGCTTAATATCCATATATTATAGAGAACTCAAATCAACACCAGTTTAAAAATGTCTACTGAATCCACTTCTTAAAACTACAAAGAACCATTTACAGTAAGTTATGAATGCTACTAAAATAAAAGCAATTGTATTCATATGTATATGTGTATTTTACAGGGCATACCATCGGACACGACGATAAGAATCCCGCCATTACAATCTGAATTACCAGCATGTTATACTAAATTACTTATGTACTATGTGAATAAAATACAAATACACCTATACAAAAAAAATTGACTTCTTTATTAACAATGATACGTACCTATATGCAAATTATCAATATTGCTTTCAGATTTCTGACAAAAATTCTTGAGATATAACAATAGTTACGTTAAATCGATTTAGGCATTATAAAATATAATGATTAATACAAAATTAAGCGCTACATATTCGTCGAAATATCCTTCCTGAAAATATGACGTTCAAAAGTGAGGTTATGTTCAATTTTTTTTTCAATTATTAAAAATTATACTAAATACATTAATGAACTACAAAAATCTTGTTTAAAATGGTTCATCATGTTTCAATCTTCCTCAAAAAAAAAAAAAAAAGAGAATGTGGGAAAATACGTTATTAAATTACATTACAGCTAAACCATCAATAAAGCGGCTGATGTAGCTACAAAATCCGCCTTCCACAGACCTATGACTGATGTGAGTTTCATATTTCCAGATGACGCAAAGAGTCATCTGAAACATCTGGTTTTAGCCATGTGGCAACATGAGTGAAGCAGCATACAGAACGTTAAGTTAAGACAGATTAAGGGAGACGTTAATCCATAGGGTTCGTCCTGCAGGATTAACCGCAAGGAGGAAACCGCCATCACACGCCTCCGGTCACTGTTGATGGACCCATGGACATCTTCTTCGAGGTGAAGACTCCCATCTGTGTGAAACGTGTAACACAGATTTGTCTGTGTTACACATTTTAACTGAATGTATACAGTTCGAGGATGTCAGAGAGAGGTTAGGCCTGTGCTATGACCTGTCAGTTGCTTTAGGTGACGACAGAGTACTCACGGACAGGCTGATACTCTTCCTGAGAGAATCGAACTAACTGTTATGTGTATGAAGTCTTGCACCTTATTTTAATGTGTTCTAGTTTTTGACTGTGATATTAGGTGGTAATTGGGTCCTTTACAGCCTCTTACCATCACCCTGAGTCTGTTCAAATTTTATCTTAATTATTTGTGTTTGTCTGTGCAAGATTTCTTTTATTGAGTATGCGTAAATTTATTCATTTTATCTATTTATTTATTGTTTGTAATATGTAGTGTAGTCATGTAGATGGGCTGCGTTAGGCGCAAATAGTCTTTGTTGCTCTGCGCCAAAAATTTTAACTAACTAACTAACTAACTAAACCATCAATATCGTCATATATAATACCTCAAAATATACAATAAAAGACATATTTTCTTTATAATTAAATCACAGAAGAAGTTATAACAATCGCCATCTAATATAAGTTTCAAAATTAATAATGTACCACAGTAATTTCAGACACTAATAGCCAAGCAGCTGAAGTGCTTTTAATATATATATATATATATATATATATATATATATATATATATATATATATATATATATATATATATATATATATATATATATATATATATATATATATTTACCTTAACTGAACTAAATTGAACTTATCCCGTGCGAAGAACGGGGACTCTGATCCTGAGCCTTAAAATAAAAATGTAAGTTTATGAAAAAGCAAAAAAAAAAAAAAAATGAGTTAATACACTTTTATTCAGGGGAACGTATATGAAGATAAGATCATTTCTTTTAATGTAATTTATATTTGATGCTACAAGTCAGTAGTATCTATAATACATTAATTATATTATAAAATTATTTACTAAGCAATGTATTTTTTAGGTCCATTTCACTGGCAATTTAATTGCAAGTTATTCTTGGTCTAACGTCTATTGGGGTTGATGAAATTGGCTCCTTGAACTCAGTACCAGGTCAGAACATGAACAGGAGTTGAGAAGCAAAGGACGACCTGCTATAATATTTACTATCATGCGGAGATGTGACGTCATGGATTACGTCATTGCAGAGATACAGGTGTTTTTTGATTATGAAGTTAACATCAAAAACTGATTTAATCTTTATCTAGAAACATCATATGGTTTTGTAAATATTTAATATAATACAAGGCAATAATGTGGCTTAACACAAAATAAATTAAACAGAAAAGTATTAGTTCTGATTCCGATAAATTTTTATAAACAATACCGGGTTATCCACAAAGCAGAGCAGCACTTATTCCAGGGCCTAAGTGTGCAGTTACACTGGATGGGGAAACGTGCGATTTTTTGAACGCACGAGAACTGACAACAAAACAAACGCACGAAGTTAAATTAGCATGGTTACAGTACATACATACTTGCGTGTGGTAACTTGCGAATACGCACAAACATGTTTGTTTTTGATGCGTCCAGCAGGCCAAAATATAAGTTTTGATCCAAAGGTGTATTTTACAAAATCAGAAGAATAATAGAATTGTTAATATGCTGCTGCATTACAATAGGGATTTTTTATTTATTTATTTCATTATTTATCTGTTTATTTATTTATTTTGTTTACTTCACTTCTTTGGAGTTCTACAGAAACAAATAGGTTTGTTTCTGTCCGACGAAATCAACAAAAAATCCATTTCTGTCTGTCTCTTTTTTCCGACATTCACGTTAAAATTATTATTCATCCAGATGAAAAAGTACTTCGGGCAAGAATATTTGTTTTTTATTCTAAACAATTTTTGTCATACAAGTTTTTGCTGTTAACAATAAAGGAGATATTTCAAGATCTTAGTTTTAGTGTGTTCCCAACTCCCCAAATATTCATCTAGAAATGCATAGAACAAAAGTATATATTTTTTTACTATAAATAATGTTTTATATGTTTTTGCTGTTCAGTAACTGAAATATTTAAAATGAAATAGTTTAATTTGAATGAGTCCGCACGCAAGTCGCACGTATGTACTGAAACCACCAATCCCCGGATCAGGACAAGAACGTTCAGGGTAAAGGCTCGTTACCGCACGGATACAGTGTAACCGTAGCCTAAGAGCTATTGAGAACTGACACGCTCGAATACGCTGTCTGGCGGTCAAATATTGTACTAGCTACTCTAGTACTGTTTGAACTTATTACGTATGTTTTAGAGTTGAATTTTCGTTAGAATGTCGACAGGAGTTGTAAAAACTACAATAGCAGAACAAATTGTAGTGTTTTTGGCTGTCATTCAAGACAAGAAAAGATCGACATCTTGGTTTTTTCTTAAGAAAACCGGAGGGAAAGTTAATATTAAGTCCAAATTGGGAAAAGATTTGGTTATGGACAGGAGGAAGGCGTGGGAATATTTTTTGAGTACGCCAAAAAAGTAACTGATACCTACTATGCGAGTCTGTACATTGCATTTGTCGCAAAAAAACAAAACTGCACTAATATGCTTGCACCTGCTTTACAGCTGCAAGTTGCATATTTAACTTTTAGCTACCCCTGCCCAACTAAAATTATTTTATTTCGTGAGGCATTGACCTTAATGCACTTGTTTGCAAACAGAATGCATATATGTATTATAAATTCAGATGACTGACACCCAACTTTTAATGTACTACATAAAATCACGTGCCCGGCATTTAATACCTGCTCTCCTACAAATTACACTTCAATAAATCTACTGAGAGCAGTGGCGAATTAAGTTGCTTGGGGGCCCTGGGCGGTAAAACTAAAATGGGCCCTCTATTATCTTAAATAGAATGGAAATATTTGTATATAGGCCTCAGTGGCCCCCCGGCTTCGTGAGCCCCGGGCGGCCGCCCACCGCTTAATTCACCTCTGACTGAGATTAAACTTTAAATTAGAGGTCTGCACGGGCTCGGGCTTGGCCCGTGGGCCGGGTCGGGCCGACTGACATGTATTATATTCGGGCTCGGGCCGGATCAGAACAATAATACCTTTTTTCCACACCTGTTTAATTATATTGCAATTATTAGCACTGTTTTCGTGAAAAATAGTACCCATAAATAACAACAGTGAATTATCATTTCATAATTAACTGCTTACGGCCAATCACAAACCTACTTATCCATAAATCACTCTCGCTGATCCAATCATATTTGACAATGGCAATGGGGGCGGGGCAAAACTGCCGTGAACTGCAGTGGTAGCAGGGCAACATGGATGAAGCTATCACTTGCATTAAAATTATCAAATTTGAGTCTAATTTATTTGTTTAATAGGTGTGGAAAAAGTATTGTATTACATTCGCGATTATGGCCATTATTCACTCAGATGATTTGCGCCACTCGCCTGCGGCTCGTGGGCTCAAACGTCATCTTCGTGAATAATGGCTGTCATAATCGCTCATGTAATAATATACTATAAATAATATATTTTTAAACCTTCGTTAAAAAATATATATTTTTTTAAATTTCTAGTTTTATAATTATTACAAATTGTAAGCAATTTTTGTATCATAATATTTTTTTAACGAGGTTTATTCGGGCCGAATTTAAAATTTTGTCGGGTTCAGGTGGGTAGATGCAATAATTGTATTAATATTTTCGGGCTCGGGCCGGGCCGGATTGGAAACATAACGGGCCGGGCCGGGTAAAGGTGGTCCAAAATAGGCCCGTGCAGACCTTTACTTTAAATACTGTACTTTGATGCCCACCTTCTGTTATACACCTCGATACATGTGTAGCGCTTAAAAATTCAAAAATAACACAAATATTTACTCGTATTTTAATAAAATAAAAATGTACTGTGCTTAAATTAACAACTTTTTACAAGTGCATTATGAGCAACTTTTGATAAGTGCCAAATTTCAGTAAGGTTATTTTGACGAGCATTTAATGATTTTTTTCACACTTTTCCCTTTTTATACATATTTTCAGAAAGAATGAATCATAATAAACCATCTGTAACAATAATTTATGTAAAGAAATCAGGCATTAAGGATAATTTGAGATAGTAAAAAGTTTTAATTTTTACTATAACCTCACTTTTGACAAAGGTAAAATTTTCTGTACGGATGATTTGGCGAGTAATTGGTGTTAAATTTCGTATTACTTAATCATTATATTTCATAATTCTTAAAAGAATTTAACGTAAATATTGTTATATCTTAAGAATTTTGAAAAGAAATCTGAAAACCATTTCAAATTATGTGTTCATATCATTGAATTTTATGTTAATAAAAAAATTATTATTTGTTTTAGTAGGTTTTTTATTAAATCAGTTTAGTAATTTGTGTGTGATTAAGTTCATCGTATAATTATTCTTAGATATATAACTGCGTGTGGATTGTTGTTGTTGCTTCATTGTATAAGACCTGTAAAATACACATACATATATACAACCGCTTACATTTTAGTACCATTGATTACTTACTGATAATTTGTGACTGATGAAATTTTATACTGATTCCATGAATGATTTTTAAGATGGGGCTTAATAAGTGTCCTCTACAGCATTCTCATGTGTAACAGTTGTTCGACGTAACTACAAAGTGTAAGAAATATATAAGTTAAAACTCATAATTCATATAAAGGCAAATTTTGATCAAATTCTTTTTAAGCACTAACTTCATTTCATATAAGTAAACACGACGCTCGCCCTCATTTTCTAGAATATCCCGAGGTTCAAAATTGATGTGTTCTAATATGGTGAACCTAAATCACATAAAAAATAATTAAAAACTGAAAAAATATATACATTCTAATACTTTACCATACGAGCAATCCAAAGCAAATCACTAGGAATGTGCTTAAAGCAATTCGTAAAAAATATATCAAGAACCATTTCAAAATGAAATACATGTTTCCGAAAAAAAAAAAAACTCGACTGATCGCAAAAATAAATTTATATGTATGTTGATAAAAATTTGTTTTATGAAACCATGGCAACTGAATTATGATTGGTTGTTCTTTTGACTCAATAAAATCGCGCCAAATTCGAATGCTGTATTTTGCGATTTTCAGAATTTTTTAAAACTAATTATATTTTCCATAATTTGTTGACCATTTCTTAGCTCAATCTTTATTCTAGAGGACCAAGGGTTGAATTTTTAATATTTCTTCAACTATATTTATTATGTTCCATATCTTAATGACAATTCTGCCTAATATCTGGATTTATATTATTGTGTAAATGTACAGAAGTGAGGTTATGTTCTAATTTTTACTGTAGTAGTAGTAGTAGTAGTAGTAATCATTTTATTCGTGCCTTTCGGTCTTGAATTATTTACATTTCCTTACATTATTTTAGTGTGATATATCTATTTATACATTTTAAAATAACTCTAAATCTATAAATTTACAGATTCTAATATTAGTCTTTAGAAAAAGAAACATTATAAATCTTTTACTGCCTAATACTCTGACGTTTTCTTCCATTATTTTTGCTCTTCTTTCGAGGACCTCCTCCATCCATAGGTACTAACTGCCTGCCTCATCCAGCACTCTGCGCATTGAACGAAGTTCGTCTCCTACTCCGCTACATGACAATAGGTGTTGGATTGTGTCTGTGACTTCTCTGCAAGTTCTGCAGGTTCTTCGGCATTCTGGTTTCCAGAACCAGTTAGCCCCTTCTTCGTCCTCGCACCGGAATCTAGCGATGATCTTTTGATTCTTCCCTTTTAGCTTCGCGAGGTATAGTGGCACCGCGGGAACTTGTATGCGTTTATATCCCTGGTTATACCGTGATCTTTCTATTCTATTTTGTTGCTCCTGTTTCTGTACCTCTCTGTCCCGATCCTCCATTGTATATTCTAATTCTTTTCCTTCTTCTTGTCTTCTTCTTACCTCCTGTATGCTATATCCATTTCTTTCAAAATATTTTCTTCTGTCTTCTCCCCAGCTGGTTCTATAGTTTTTTACTTTTCCTTTTCGACATTCTTGTATTAATGCGTCGCTGGTTGTTCTGATCTTCTTTTCGAATCTCACCACCGTGCTTCCGGTTCTTATCCTTAATTTATCTCTTTTCGTTTCTTCAAGTATTATATAGCTCGGTGTTCTTTTGTCCAATTCCAGTGTCCATCTAATGAAGGTTTCTTGGATTTTTTCTAGCTCATCGTGTTTTTTCCATCCCCATATCTCGGCTCCGTATAATAATATACTTCTTACTAGCGAGTCGAATAGGAACATTCTTTTTTGGAAGCCCTTTCCAAATTTTCTCTCCCCCATACTCCATACCTGGCATAATATGCTCCTGGATTTCTTGAACCTCTCTCTTATGTGAACGCTGTCTCCGTTACTTTTCTAGAAGATGTAACCTAGGTATCTGATTTCTTTAACCTGTTCTATATCTTGGTCTTTCCATTTCCAGTTTTCTTTCTTCTCTCTTCCGCCACCCTTCCTGAATTCAATGATTTTAGATTTTCCTGTGTTTAACATTTTCTTAAAATCATGTCTCTCAATTCTTCGGGCTTTTTTGCTATTAAGGCAATGTCGTCTGCATAAGAGAGAGTCCATATATTCTTTTTTTCCTATTGTGATTCCTCCTGACTGCCATTTCGCCATAATTTCTTCCAGATCAGACATGTAGATCGAGAACAGAATGAGACTCGGTGGACAACCCCTGCCTTAGACCTTTTTCAGTCCAAAAGATTGAGCTTGTTTGGTCTTCTACTCTGACAACGTTTGCAGTTTCGGTAATTTTTACTGAATTATCACAAATTATCATAAATTTATGATTCATCTACGTGAATTATTGTTATTAATAATTTATCAAGCTCAGGGCAGGCGTTAGGCTCCAGAAACCGAGGCTCTTGCTCCGGGCCCTACGCTTGTGAAAAATCTGTGCCCTTATCGGTGCCGGATTATCCATTAGAAATATAAGGCACGTACCCTGGAAGCCCCAGGAATAGGGTGCCCTAAAACTCATACAACTTTATAATGATTGAAATAATTTTTCTATTTTGATTAAAAAATATAAGACGGCTTTAGATTACATTGGATAAACAGAATCTAATGAAAGACAAACTTGTATTTGTATTGGTTACTTTTATTTCATTTACATTATTATGATAGAAAGGAATTTTTCTAAACTTTCCTCAATAAAAGCAGCAACAATGCAACAAGTAGTGTAAATGCATTAAGTTTAATAAGCATTGAGCATGAACTTTTAATGAAAAATTTACTAGGATAATAAATAAGTTTGCAGCAACAAAATAAGAAAAATGTACCTAATTATAACAAAACAATAAAATACTGCCACTGGCTCTGGGCAATGGACCTTGTCTCTCAGGCTTCACGCTAGCCCTGTGACTTGTTAACTGCAGAGCCCCAAAAAATGTATTAATTATTTGTGGTAATTCAGTAAAAATTAGAACATATCCTTTTGTACAATTACACAGTAATATAAATTGAGATACTGGACTAAACTCTCGTTGAGACACGGAAGCTAATTATTTAGTAGAAAAAGGCTCAAAAATTCAACCCATGTCCTCCAGAATGAAGAATGAACTCAGAGTTGGTTAATTTATATTAGAAAACACAACTACGTATGAAATTTTAAAAAAATACAAAATACGGTATTCGTATTTGGCGGGATTTTATTGAAACAATTGAACAACCAATCATGTTTCAGTTAGCATGGTTTCATAAATTCAATAGTTATTAATATACACTTCATATTTAGACTTTTTTGTGATCAGTTGCCTTTTTTTTGGAACCATGTATACAATCAGGTTTTTGTTCTTAACTTTCCTGCAAATATATTTCAGCTTGGTTTGTGCAGCCCGGATCGGAATGCTTTTTTGGTAAATTATTAGAATATAGATATAGTTTAAGCTATTAATTATTTTTTATATTATTTAGGCTTCCTCATATTTTTGAGCCACGGTTTGTAGAAGTTGACGATGATCTCCGATACGAGGCAAAGCGTCTTGTCAACTTGTATGATCTCGGGTAAGTGTTTATAATCGGAAAATATTAAATTTAAATTTGCCTTTATTTGTATTTGAATGTTTATATATTTCTTATACTTTGTAGGTACTTGGGGCAGCAGGCGAATATCAACGTTTTATAAAGAACTCAAATCAAACCGCACCTACAAATTATTAGTCAAGTCATATCAATCATATCAAATTTAAAATTAATAGTAAGTTATAAATGCTACTAAAATACAACCGGTTTTATATATGTATCTGTATTTTACAGGAGATGCAGAAAGAAATATCCACAACAATCCGGACGCAAGAACATAAATTATGTACACAAATGACATTAAATTAATAAAGAGACAACCAAATTAAATTTTGTATTAACATAAAATTCAATAATAGATATTTTGAATATTATTTTCAGATTTCTCTATAAAATCCTTGAGATATAACAAAAGTTACGTTAAATCGATTACAAATTCTACCGAAAATATACAAATTTTGTTAATTTTTATCCAGTTCGACAGAATGTTTCCAAATATAATGTATTTCATTTTGTTACGTTACTAAATCTGGTGACTTTGGTATTTGTTGTGTTGTAAATGGATTTTTATGGAACCATGAGAAATTTTTGGTTAAGTTACATTGTATTAAGTTTATATTCATTCAAAAATTACATATGTCAGATAGTCAGATTCCAAATTAACATGTCAAAATTATGAAACCAAAGCTTAATGTCGAGTAATTGTCAAATATTTTGACAATCAAAGAAAATCAAAGACAAATAGAGAATTAAAGAAAATTATTATACATGTCAAAAAAATTGATTATAATCTGTTCTATGATTAAGTAGTAAAGAAAATATGTTGTAAATTTTTAGGAATTGTTCGTTTTATCTGGCAATATTTATGGTTTAGCTTTAATTTGAATTCATGACTTTTTTCTAGTCCTTGTGATTCTTCTTAATGTATATTTGCAATTTTTCTATTGGTGGAACATCCGATCAGATTGACGCGCCAAATTCAAAATTGTTTCTATCTATGGATTCTGTAACTAATGGATTATTTTAGTTATTTAAATTGTTTAAATGTTATACTACCCCCATACAAATAGAACGATTTATAGTAGAACAAGCCGAGGCAAAACGGGCACCTTAAGGATTATCTTTAATAAAATCTTAAGGAATATCGTAAAAAATTTCGAAATACTTTTATCCGTGAGATGATTTTTTGTTTAATTATTACAGACAGTAAAAAAACTTACAAAATGAAAAATACAAAAATAAAAGTTCTGACGATACAAAAAAAAAGCTTGCTTGTGCTCATTTTGCCTCAGTGTCGGGGCATAACGAGTACGGGCGGGGTATAATGGGCAATCAGCTCAAATCTGGCGCAGAATGAACACACGTGAGCGCATTCCTTATCGTTATCATCTTCTCCAGCGCAAGAACAACGTGCTCACTTGCCACATGCTCTGCACTTGACAAATCAACGTCTGGATATGTGTGAAAAATATATCAACATAGCAAAAAATACGTTTCACCAATTTACAAAATGCAAACGCCAGCTCTCAGTCATACAACCACTCTCGAAAGACACTAGAGAAGTACTGAACGTGATTGGAATGCACCCAAACATGACGGCATGCTATAACAGCCAAAAAGAAGGGAGCCCGTTATACTCGGGAGCCCGTTATGCCCCGGCTTCCCCTACACTTCACTTGGTTAAAATCGTCATTATGCAATGACTGAAGCAGAGATCGTTGCAGATCTCCAAATTTTCCCCTAACAGATTTTGCAAAAAAAATTATATTTTTGGTAAAATTTGGTCTTTAAATAACAAATCAATACAATTATTGATTGATCTACATAAAGTAAACTATTACAAGAAAATTTTGAACTCTAATTTCTCAAAATGTTTCTACTTATTCCTTTTGTTTTTTGGGTTTTTGAATAGCAAATTTTGATCACTGTCAATAAAATCGTTTGTAATTACCTCTTCGATGATTTAATTGTAAAGAAAATATGTCATATTGTATATTTTGAGGCCATTGATCATTTTCTCTGGCAATATTGATGATTTAGGTCTTATTTGAAATTATGATTTTTTTTCCACACATTCCTTTCTTTTATACATTTTTTGAGAAATATTGAAGCAAAATTAACCGTAACTAACAAAATTTTTTGATAATTCGGTGATAATTTGACATAACCTCACTTTTGAACCTCATATTTTCAGTATGGATATTTTACGAATATCTAGTCTTTGATTTTATATTAATCATTATATCTTAATTGCTTAAATTGATTTAACGTAACTATTGTAATATCTCAAGAATTTTGGACAGAAATCTGAAAGCAAAATTGAAAATATGCATGTACCTGCATATCATTGAATTTTATTTTATTAAAAAAAGTAAATTTTGATTATTTAAATTTTATTTGTTATACAAAATATTTTGTACACTATACACTTAAGTGTTACATATTTTTACTTCAGGTTGCTGTGGTTTTATTCTTATTGTCGCATCTGATGGCATTTCCTGTAAAATACATATACACATATAAATACCACAGTTCGTATTTTATCAGCATTGATAACTTACTATAAATCATGTAATAAATTTTTGAAATGGATTCTGTGATAAGTTTGATGCTTGTGTTCGATTAGGGTCCTCTATAATTCGTATAATTCACGGTTAATTAACACTTGCTGCATGTAGCTACAAAGTATAAGAAATACATAAGCCATCGTAATACATATAAGGACAAATTTTAATTGGATTATTTACGAAATTTTTAGCACTTACGCCTTCGTGTGTAAAATTACACGTCGCTCAGCTTCACGAAGTAGGTAATCTTGAGCAGGCGAGGTCCGAACATGAAGATTATATGGGTCCCTAAATAATATAAAATATATTTAAAAATTCAAACAATATATATATTCTAGTACATTACCTCATAAATCTTATGAATCGGGTTGCGAGAAGGAAGAAAAGATACGTTTTAAAAAAATTTCTACGCAAAAAATTTAGAAAAGAAGGCATTGTGAAAAAAAAAAAATCAACTGGTTTCAACAAGAAAATGTATATTAATGAAGTGTGTATTAAAACTATTGAATTTATGAAACCATGGCAACTGAATTATGATTGGTTATTCTGCTGTTTCATTAAAATCGCGCCAAATTTGAATTTCGTATTTTGCAATTTTTTAAAAGATTTTTTAAGTAACTCAGTTTTCCAAAATTGTATTTCTCAATCTGTATTCTGGAGAATCACGGGTTGAATTTTCGAACCTTCTTTTACTACATTAATTGTCTTCAATGTCTCAAGTAAAGTTCAGCCCAGTATCTGGATTTATACTACTGTGTAATTGTACAAGAGTGAGGATATATTTTAATTGTCATTGAATTTTTATACATTAATATAAATACATGATTCAACTACATAAATTATGGTTAGTAGTGAGTTATTGTGCTCAGTGCCACCGTTCAGCTCTAGCAACATGTAGTCCGGGGCCCAATGATTGAGGAAGAACTCTTGTCAGCGCCGGAAAATCCATCAGGCTCAAATAGCACATACCAAGGGGCCTTCAGCAATATGTAGCTCCAAATGTCATAACTTTATAATAATTGGAATAATTTATTTATTTTGATTAAAAAATGTCAGACGGCCTCAAATAACACTGGATTAACAGAACCTAATGAAAGCCAAACATTCATTTATATATTATAGATTACATTTATTTCATTTATATTTATTAGAAAGAAGTTTTTCTAAACCTTCCTCTATAAAAAAATAGATCCTAGCAACAATACAACAAGATAGACAAAATGCAGTAGGTTTAGCAAACTTTGCACAAGGATTTCAAAAAAAAAAAAAAATTGCTACAAAATATATCATATTGCTGCTCCAGAAATAAAGAAATAGATACGAACAACAATACAACAAAATAGATTAAATGCAATAGGTTTAGCAAACTTCGCGCATGGATTAAAAATAAAAGATTTTTTTAATTTTATTTATAATTAGAGACGCACCAGCGTGCTGCTATTAGCGTCTTTCTAACAAATACATTTGTTTACAATTCTTTAGTTTCACATTAATTACTTTTTGAAATGAGTACATTTATTTGCTGTTTAAATATATATATCTAATTTTGTGGCTATCAAAAAAAAAAAGATTTTAATTAGAAAATATATCAGTTTGCAGTTTCAAAAATAAAGAAGAAGTCTAGTTATAAGTAAGAATCATAGATTGTAACAATCTATTCCTTGATTTAGTATTTAAAAAAGTCTGTTTTATATTGTATATTTTGAAGTATCAATCATTTTATCTTGCAATATTGATGGTTTAGCTCTAATTTGAATTTTTACTTTTTTTCAGTCCTTGTGATTCTACTTATTTTATATTTGCAATATTTATGTTGGTAGAACATCTGCTCAGATTGACGCGCCAAATTCAAACTTGTTTATAAGTATGGATTCTGTGATTAACTGATTATTTTATTTATTAAATTGTTTAAATGTACAGTATATATTACTCCATACAAATAGAATAATTTAAGGTACATATCGCGTGGCTGAAATCGCGTCATACAATGAATGAAATAGAGATATGCTCAAATTTTTCTAACATCTTTTTGCCAAAATATTTATCATTTTGGTAAAAATTGATCGTTAAATAGCATTAAATTAATAGTACTACTAATTGATACATAAAATAATCTATTGCAATCAAATTTTAAACTCAAATTTCTCAAAATGTATATAATTATTCTTTGATTTTGAGTTTTTGAACAGAAAATTTTGATCCGTGTAAATAAAATCGATTGTATTAACCCTTCCATGATTTAAGTAAGAAAATATGTATTATATGGTATATTTTGAGGTACTGATCATTTTATCTGGTGACATTGACGATTTTGGTCTAATTTGAATTTTTGAATTTTTTCCAGGTTTTCTTTTTTTATAGCATTTTTGACGTAGATTTAAACAAAATAAACCATTTCGAAGAATATTTTTGTAGTTAAAATATGTATTTACCTCTAACAAATTTTGCCAAAAATTTTATAATTTTGGTAAAATTTGATCTTTAAATAGCATTAAATTAATACAATAATGAATTGCTCTACATAAAATAAACTATTACAAGAAAATTTTGAACTCGAATTTCTCAAAATGTTTATTGTAATTCCTTTTGATTTTTGGGTTTTTGAATAGCAAATTTGATCAATGTCAATAAAATTATATGTAATTACCTCTTCGATGATTTAATTGTAAAGAAAATATGTCATATTGTATATTTTGAGGCACTGATCATATTCTCTGGCAATATTGATGAGTTAGGTCTAATTTGAAATTATGATTTTTTTCCACATATTCCTTTCTTTTACACATTTTTTGAGAAATATTGAAGCAAAATAAACCGTAACTAACAATATTTTTTGATAATTCGGTGATAATTTGACATAACCTCACTTTTGAACCTCATATTTTCAGAATGGATATTTTGACGAATATAGTCTTTGATTTTATATTAATCATTATATCTTAATTGCTTAAATTGATTTAACGTAACTATTGTAATATCTCAAGAATTTTGGACAGAAATCTGAAAGCAAAATGGAAAATATGCATGTACCTGCATATCATTGAATTTTATTTTAATAAAAAAAGTCAATTTTGATTATTTAAATTTTATTTGTTATACAAAATATTTTGTACACTATACACTTAAGTGTTACATATTTTTACTTCAGGTTGCTGTGGTTTTATTCTTATTGTCGCATCTGATGGCTTTTCCTGTAAAATACATATACACATATAAATACAACAGTTCGTATTTTATCAGCATTGATAACTTACTATAAATCATGTAATAAATTTTTGAAATGGATTCTGTGATAAGTTTGATGCTTGTGTTTGATTAGGGTCCTCTATAATTCGTATAATTCACGGTTAATTAACACTTGCTGCATGTAGCTACAAAGTATAAGAAATATATAAGCCATCGTAATACATATAAGAACAAATTTTAATTGGATTATTTACGAAATTTTTGGCACTTACGCCTTCGTGTGTAAAATTACACGTCGCTCTGCCTCACGAAGTAGGTAATCTTGAGCAGGCGAGGTCCGAACATGAAGATTGTATGGGTCCCTAAATAATATAAAATATATTTAAAAATTCAAATAATATATATATATATATTCTAATACATTACCTCATAAATCTTATGAATCGGGTTGCGAGAAGGAAGAACAGATACGTTTTGAAAAAATTTCTACGCAAAAAATTTAGAAGAGAAGGCATTGTGTAAAAAAAAAATCAACTGGTTTCAACAAGAAAAGGTATATTAATGAAGTGTGTATTAAAACTATTGAATTTATGAAACCATGGCAACTGAATTATGATTGGTTGTTCTGCTGTTTCATTAAAATCGCGCCAAATTTGAATTTCGTATTTTGCAATTACAAGATATTTTTTAAGAACTTGTCGTCAAATGTCGTTTATCAGTCGGCGGGTACACATCATCGTGTTAATCACCGTAATGTTATAATTAATTTATCCTCTGGTGTAATAGCCTCCCGAAATTTGGTGTTAGAAGGACCAACTCTGTCCAAAAGTACATGAAATATCCGGTCATTCTATAGAATGACTAAAATTTTACTGGATCTTCAATCATTTCTTCACCAGTACTACTTTTTTAAGTCCAGTATTTCCGTTTTATTATTTATTTATTTTTTCTTCGCAGTAACACAGACTACCAGGCTCGACAAGAGGGGGAGGATAGCCGGGGAAATTTCCCGGGACCTGGGGTTTTTGGGGCCCCGGGAGAGCCGTAGGAATTACCTGGCATCGGGGCAAGTGCCAGGGGCGCGTGGCCGTCACTTGTATTTTGGAAGTGATGACCTTTTTTTTAAACATCAGTTGTAGTTTTACCTGTATTATAATAAAAATCCTCGCCCTCATGTATATGGTTCAGAGTTCGAGCTGAAAGAATTAGTTTTCACGATATTGACGGCCCTGAGTATAGAATTGATCATTACCCGGAGCTCGCAAAGAAAGTTTCTCCCCGGGGCCCCAGAATTCCTCTTGGCGGCCCTGCAGACAACATAAATAAACATCCAACGGCATGTCGTACTGATGTGGAAGGTACAGATATTTGTTTACAACATCTTCATAAGACATGTGTCGTAAACAGGCCGTAAACAAAAAAACATGCGATATGTCGTATGAGTGTGCAACCTGACTAAAGAAGTCATATTTGATTATTTAAATTTTATTTATATTATACAGAGTATTACGTACACAAATACAATTTTGTTTGTACAACATATTTGTAGTTCAGATTGAACTGGCTGAATTCTCATTGGCGTTTCTGATTGGTATATCCTGTAAAATACATATAAGTACACGAATACAACCGTTTATATTTAAGCAACATTGATAACTTACTGTAAATTGTTTGGTATCATTTTGTGAAATTGATTCAGTGATAATTTTGAAGCTGGTATTTCAATTGATTTCTCTATAATAATTTGATATTGAACAACTGCTCCATATAACTACAAAGTACCAGAAATATTTAAGCACTCGTAATACATATGAAGATAAATTTTAATTCAATTATTTACGAATTTTTTAAGTCCTACCCCATTTCGTATAAGATTACACGTCGCTCTGCCTCGTTTTGGAGGTACTCATCTGCAGACGAACCCATTGTCTCAACATTATGAGGATTCCTAAATAATACAAATTATAATTAAATACTCAAACAATATGTATATTCTAATACTTTACCTTATTAACGATACGATTCGGACTGCTACGATCATGAAATACACTTTGAAGAGATTTTTTAATAAAAATTTGATAGAGGGATACATGTTGCCAAAAAAAAAAAAAATATAAATCAACTGATTATGAAAAAAGTAAGTTAATAAAATGTACATTGATAACAATTGAATTTATGAAACCATGACCACTGAATTATAATTGGTTGTTCTGTTGTTTCAATAAAATCCCGCCAAATTCGAATACCGTATTTTGTATTTTCTTAAGTTTTTCTAAATAAATATATTTTCCAAAATAACTCTGAGCTCAATCTCCATTCTGGAGGATTAGGGTTGAATTTTCAAATCTTCTTCTACTAAATTAATTGTCTTCCATGTCTCAAGCAGAGCTCTGCTTAATTTCTGAATGTATACCACTGTGTAAATGTACAGTAGTGAGAATATGTTCATTTTTTTACTGAGTTATGACAAATTATCATAAATACGTGACTAAACTACATGAATTATTATTATTAATCATTTATTTTGCTCAGGGCCACCATTAGGCTCAAGCAAAAGGGCTAGTTCCCCTTTGGCCGGGGCTTTACGTTTGAGGAAAATCTGTTCATTTTTCAATACCGGATCACCCATTTGGCCCAGAAGATACGTGCCTGTGGCCCCCCAAATATACATAGTTCCATTTGTCATAATATAATAATAATTGAGATAATTTATTTAGTTTGCTTTAAAAATGAAAAGGTAGCCTTAGATTATTTCATTTACATTTATTAGAGCAAAGTTTTTGTAAACTTTCCTCCATAAAAAAATGAAAACCGAACAACAATGCAACAAGATAATATAAATGCAGTAAATTTAATTAGCATTGAGCACGGATTATGAAAGAAAATTGATTTTACAGCGATATTAAAAAAGTTGGCATCTTTTAAAAAAATATGTATATTACATGTCAATAAAATTGATTTTAATAACATCTATGATTTAATAGTAAAAAATATGTTTGATAATGTATCTTTTCAGGTATTGATCATTTTATCGATCAATGTTGATGGTTTAAATTTAAATTCAATTTTTCCCAATCCTTGTGATTCTTCTTACTTTATATTTGCAATTTTTATGCTGGTAGATTATGCGTTCAGACTGACGCGCCAAATCCACACATGTTTATATGTATGGATTCCATGACTAATGAATTATTTTAGTTACTTTTAAAATTGTTTTATTGTAAAATTTATGTTATCCCACACAAACAGAACGATACAAGTTACTTATCTAGTGCCTAAAGTCGTCGCTTTGCAGCGGAGAAATATCAATCGCTAATATTTTCATATTTTCCCTGAAAAAATTATGCAAAAAATGTTATAATTTTGGTAAAATTTCATTGTTAAATTAACACTAATACTAATTAATCTACATAAAATAGTTTATTACAACCAGATTTTGAACTCTAATTTCTCAATTGAGCATATTTATGCCCATTATTAAGTTTTTTAATAGCAAAATTTGATCAGTATCAATAAAATTGATTGTAATAACCTCTTCCATGATTTAAATGCAAAGAAAATATGTCTTATATTATATATTTTGAGATGTTGATCATTTTATCTGGCAATATTGATTGTCAAGCTCATACTTATTTGATTTTATGACTTTTTACCCGATATTACCTATTTTATACATTTTTTGAGAAAGATTGAAGCATCGTAAACCTTTTCTAACTATAAATTTTGTAGTTGAGACATATTTATGATAATTCGTGTTAATTTATTAAAAATTTGAACATAACCTCACTTTTCAACGTCTTATTCTTATTTTAGGTATTTTTATGAATATCTAGCGGTTTTTTTTTGTATTTATCATGCTTAAATCAATTTAATTTAAACTATTGTCAGATCTTAAGAATTTGGACAGAAATCTGAAAGCAATATTGAAATCGGTGCCGTAACTAGGCAGGTGCAACAGGTGCACAGGCACAGGGCCCAAGTCGAAAGGGGGCCCGAAAAATCGTCAATGGAAGGCCAAGTCAGACTGTGGATAACCTTTTTGAGCAACCTTGCACAGGGCCCAGAAAAAGCTAATTATGGTTCTGATTGAAATTATGCATGTGCCTACAGATCAATGAATTTTATGTTAATAAAGAAGTCAAATTTTAATTTTTTAAAATTTTATTTATGCGATGCAAGTTTTTTTTACACAAGTGAAATTTTTTAAAGTATATCATGTTTCTTGGTGCCAGGTCCTGTGAAATACACATATATGTATAAACCGGTTCTATTTTTGTAACATTGATAACTTATTGTTATTTATTTATTGTGGTTTTATGAATTTGAAACATTGAAATTTCTGTGGATACTTTGTTTTTTATCCCATTATGTTAATAAGATATTAAAAATGTATTCCATAACCCTACAAAGTATAAGAAATATATAAGCACTCGTAATACATATAAAGACAAATTTTAATTTTATGCATATTTAACATACTCGAGTTCGTCCAGTTCGTCCAATAATCCCCGCTGCTCCGCTTCATCTCGCAAGTGATCTATGGAACGTACTGACTCGTCACTGAAAATCATCCTAAATAATATAAAAAAATTAATTATAAACTCAAACATTATTTATATTTCAATACTTTACCATAAAAATAGATATATGTAAATTATCAACATTGAAATTACGTAGGTTTTGAATAGGCAACACAAAATAAATTTAACAGGGTACATGTTGAAGATTACAAAAAAAAATATCGAATGATAAAAACATATTAAGTTTACATTATTTACAACAAAAGTTATGTAACCATGGCAACTAAATTATCATTGGTTGTTCATTTACTTCAATAAAAGCGCGCCAAATTCATATAATTTATTTTGCAATCACTAGAATTTTCGTAAATTTGTAGTAGTGTTAATTTAGTGCTATTGTACAATGAAATTCTATTAAAATTATAAAAATTTTGACAATTTTTTGGGGAAAATATGAAGATATCAGTGACCGATGATTTAGTCGCTGCATAACGACGATTTTAGTCACTGGATAAGTATCTTATATAATTCTATTTTATGGGGTAACATTAATTTTACATTAAAACAATTTAATTAACTAAAATAATCCATTAGTTACGGAATCCATACATATAAACATGTTTGATTTTTGTGCGTCAATCTGAACAAATGTTGTACCAACATACAAATTGCAAATATAGAATCAGAAGAATCACAAGGACTGGAAAAATCCAGATTCAAATTAGAGCTAAACCATCAATATTGCCAGATAAAATAAACAATATCTAAAAATATACACAAAATATTGTTTTTACTACTAAATCATAGAAGAAGTTATTAAAATCAATTTTATTGACTTGTATAATATATATATTTTTAAAATATAGATGCAAACTTATTTAATTACTCTGTAAAATCAATTTTTTTATTTAATAATCCGTGCTCAAGGCTTACTTAACTTACTGTATTTAACCTGCCTTGTTGCATTATTGTTCCGTTTTAATTTTTTTATGGAATTCAGGAACTTGTCTGCCTGTAACTGTGTGTGTCGTCTTCAAACAATGAATTACAATTACTCTAATTATTGACAATAAATCAGAAACTAAAGGAAAAACGTCTAAATTTATTTAACCGAAAAGTAATAATTTTTTATTATGACAATGCACGTCTTTACTCAATGAGCCTGCGTAAATTCAATATTTAACTGAGAAATTATTCTACATCCACTGTATTCACCAGATGTGAATTATACTACATAATTTGGTAAAAAATAAAAATATAAAATTTTTAGTAGAATTTTATCGTTCTGAAACAACAGAGTAGCAAAAACCGGCTCTATATCCAAACCAGACTCTCCAGAATGGATATTCAGCTCAGGCTTGGCCATTTTTTTAAATACAATTACTTAAAAAAAATTCTAGTGATTGCAAAATAAATTATTTGAATTTGGCGCGATTTTATTGAAAAAATGAACAACCAATCATAATTCAGTTACCATGGTTACATAACTTCAGTTGTAAAAAATGTAAATTTAATATGTTTTAATCATTCGATATTTTTTTTTGTAAGCTTCAACATGTATCCTTTTAAATTTATGTTTATATGCTCTTTTAAAAGTTATGTTTTACTTATGCTGACGATCTACTTCTCAATTTTTTTGTGGTAATGTATTGAAATATAAATAATGTTTGAGTTTTTAATTATTTTTTTTATATTATTTAGGATCATCTGCAGTGACGATCCAATACGCTATCTAGAACACATCCTAGATGAAGCAGAACGGCGAGGAATTATAGTTCGAGTATGTTTAAAACATGCGTAAAATTTTAAATTAAATTTTGTCTTTATATGTATAACGAGGGCTTATATATTTCTTATACTTTGTAGGATTATGAAGAACATAATTGATGTCCATATATGAGGGGAACATATAAAAGATCAGCCACATAACAACCAATAGATCAGTTTTAGAAAAATGCAATAAAATATTTCCAGTAAGTTATCAATGTTACTAAAATAGGAACGTATGTATACATGTATGGATCTGTATTTCACAGCACACACCAATAAGATACGACAATAAGAATCAAGCCACAGCAACCTGAAATCTGAACATGTAGCACCAAAGTGTCTATGTGTACACAATCTTTTGTATATTATAAATAAAACAGAAATAATCAAATTTGACTTCTTTATTAATATGAAACTCAATTATAACATGCATATTTTCAATATTGCTTTCAGATTTCTGTCCAAATTCTTGAGATATGACGATATTTATGTTAAATTAATTTAAGATATAATGATAAATACAAAACTAAGGGCTAGATATTCCTCAAAATATTCATACTGAAAATATGTAGCCAATTGTGCTATTTAATAAATATTATTATTATTATTAAAAGTGAGGTTATGTTCACATAGTGAGTTATCACAAATTAGCATAAATACAAGACTCAAATACAAAAATTATAGATAGAAATGGTTTATTATGCTTCAATCTTCCTTAAGAAATGCATAAAATAGGAAATGCCGGGAAATGTCTCAAATTCAAATTAGATCTGAACTGTCAATATTGCAAGATAAAAATATCAATACCTCAAAATATACGATTTAAGACATATTTTCTTTAAAATTAAATTATGGAAGAGTTTATTACAATCGATTTTATTGATACTTATCAAATTTTGCTGATCAAAAACTCAATAATGAAGGGGCAAAAATATGAACAAGAGAGAAATTAAGAGATCAAAATTTGGTTAAAATAAACTATTTTATGTAGATCAATTAGTATTAAATTTAATGCTATTTAACGATGAAATTTTACGAAAATTATAAAATTTTTGGCAAAATTTGTTTAGGGAAAATATGAAGATATTAACGATCGATATTACTGTCACTGCAGTTCCAATATCTGGCTGTAATAGATTATTTTTTATAGATAAATTTGTAGTAGTGTTAATTTAGTGCTATTGAACAATGAAATTATAATTTATAATTTTTGGCAAATTTGGGGAAAATATGATGATATCAGTGACTGCATAACGACGATTTTAGTCATTGAATAAGTATCTTATATCATTCTATTTTATGGGGTAACATAAATATTACATTAAAACAATTTAATTAACTAAAATAATCCATTAGTCACAGAATCCATACATATAAACATGTTTGATTCTGGCGCGTCTATCTGAACGGATGTTCTACCAACATAGTAATTGCAAATATAGAATAAAAAGAATCACAAGAACTGAAGGAGAGCTCAAGAAAGCTCTTAATATTTATCCTATATGTGGGTCAAAGAGTTGTATAAGCATACCAAATTTCAACTTTCTATGTTAAGCCGTTTAGCTACAATTTCAACCGTATAGACAAACAGACAGACAGACAGTACAGACAGACATGAGTGACGTTATAAGGGTTTTTTGGTGGTCATACTAACAAAACCCTAAAAAACATCAGTATTAAAATTATGTTCAAAAAACGATGATCCAAATAATTGTTTTCCTATAAGATCACACGAAACGTTTATTTTTTGTGAATATTGTTTTCGGCATTTAATAACCCAATGAGGATTTTCATTAGATCCCGAACACTCTGGGGGTTTGGGGTATTTGGGGGTTTGAGACAAAGCAGGAGTTTTTTGAAGAGTGATTTTTTTTCGTAAAATGTTTTCAATGTATAGTACATTTGATAATTAGTGTAAGAATCAATGAGTAAAATAAACAAATTAAACATCCCACAAATAAAGCTAATGTCTGTTCTTCGTAATGTTAGCTAAGATCCCTGAGATAAATTATTCATTTGTTGTTCCCATTCTCGCTTGTCGGGCCTAGCAGTCCAGTTGTCCGACCGTCCAGCCTCGCACCCAGCGCTTTGAAACCCTACATTGAATCATAGATGTCGGACACCAGTGAAATATTACGGACATTTGTTAATGCTAGTGTGGTAGGACCGTTATTGCTTAAAGTTAAAGGTTAAGGGTTGAGATTTTGCATATTTAGGAGGGTGTATCTTTTCTACAACCAACCTCTTTGTATGCTTAACACATGTATGGCCAGTGTTAGTTTGCATTCAGCTATAATTTGACTAAATATTAATGAAAATAATAACAGGATACAGTGTATTTCGTAGCACTTTCTACAACATTAGCAGAATTCATTAAACAAATACAGGTAGTCAAAAAATAAATTTCATTTCAAATAATTCGTATAAGATATACAAAACAAATATTATTTTTGTACAAACGAGGGGGCCGGGGCACACCCTTTTGTCCCTGCCATATATTTACTTTTTTGAGTTATAAAAATTTGGAAGTTTGCTCAAATCTTTTGACTTAAGGATGGTTTCCAATTAACATACGCGAAGTACGTAGAAATATCGATCAAGGGAGATAGGATTGTCTGCCAATCACGAGAAACTTAAGAAAAATTTACGTCACAATACTACCGAAACTACATAAAGATACTTGCTAATAATTATATATGTCAGATTCTTAGAAAATAAATCTGCAAAGTATTGTTAATATTGGTCAAAGGATATAGCAGAGTCTAGAGTTTCTTGTTTATGCCTGCGAAACCCTGTAACATTTCTGTAAATAATTATTTTTGTGGATTCTGAGAAAATTAATCTGCACAATACTGTTCATATCAGTCAAAGGATAGGTTTTTCCTCTCAATCATAAGATATAGGAGTGTTTAGAGTTTCTTGTTTATGCCTACGAAATCCTAGAAATTTCTATATGTTATTTTATTTGCAGTTTCTTAGAGAATAAATCTGCAAAATATTGTTCATATCGGTCCAATCATATAGGAGTATAGTAGAATGTAGATTTTGTTGCTTTGGTTTCCAATAAACTTAGAATATCGTTTCAAAACTCTTTATAAAAGAAGTTTCTTAAAAATTGTCGAATTACATGTATTCGTCAAATAATATGGACGGCGACTTAGCAAAGCTAGGAATATTTATTGTTACTGTTATGCTAATTATTCGTACACAACGTCGTAAACACAAAATATCTAAAGCACGATGGTAGTTTAAACCAATTTTGCAACCAGATACGCCACATTGGTATCAGCCGCCTATGTGCAAACATACATAATTACTTTTCTAGAATCGAACCGAATGTCGCCCGTGCTTAAGCTTGTAGGGTTCAATAGAATCGACCCCAAATTCCGCCCATTTGTTGCATCGCCCATATACAGCGCACGGTCGCTCCATACGCCGAAAAGTTTCCACAATTAGTTCATCTATTATATATTAAACAATATATATTCATTAGCAAACAATAATCTAACCATGGTAATTATTTGTTTCCCTTATTTCAATACCGTGAACCCAACAAATGTTGCCAGGTTCTATCTATCTACACACGACATATTGAGTATGTTTTGTCATATCATTCTTTTCTATAGGCCGGATGTAAAAAGGTAGAAGTGAAATATTAAAATATGAATTTCTATGTGAAAGTTTCTACGTCTACGTCCATCTACGTCTGATTGGAAACCGTAAAATGCATTTTTCTATTACTTATATTTTCACGTTGACGTAGAATTCTACATCTACGTCAATTGAATACCATCTTTTACCCACATTGATATTAGGATTTCGTTATAGGGCACCTTCGAGCCAACCAACACCAGTCAGACGACGGTAGGTCAATAAATTCTTACAAAACAATACAAGTACACATTATTTTGGGTTGATTCATTTTTATTTCTCAACATAGTCTCTTTTTAGCTGAATACACTTCGCCCAGCGTTTCTCCAACTTTTTCAAGCCATCCAAAGAGTAAGATTTCGGAAGGCCTTCAAAATAGACATCTGTTTCAGCGATGAGCTCCTCATTTGACGTGAGTATTTTTCCGGCGAGCCATTTCTTCATGTTTGGAAACAGGAAAAAGTCACTGGGGGATACAAATCTGGTGAATACGGTGGCTACGGCAACAATTCTAAGCGTAATTCATACATTCATCCATTCAAACTGCACAAGCGTTTATTCTCCACTGTGAGCAAATGCGGCAATCATTTTGCCAATATCTTTTTTATACCTAATTTTTGTGCAAAATTGAAACCACTGAGCCATGTGATATGCCTGTGGCTTCGACAAGTTCGCGTACTTTGACTCGTCGATCACTCAAAACCATATCGTGGATTTTGTCAATCATTTCTATCGTAGTCACATCAAGTGGACGTCTCAAACGATGTTCATCACTTGTGGATGTAAGGCGTCCTCCATCATTTCTCTGTATGACATCCGTATTAATTCTACGGAGTTGGCCTTTCATATACCTACGGCAGGGTGCGGTGATACCCTGGTTGAAACCCTAAAAACCGAATAGGGTTCGTCAGTAAAAAACACCCTGACAAAAGTAAAAAACGATTTTGGAATTCAATCATTCTGGTACCGATTTCGGAGTAGATAATCAAAATTTCGAAAAACTAATAATAGGGTCGTGTTTAGGATTCTCGAGGACTCCCAGATATTGAATTTTAACGCAATCGAACAAACTTCATTTTTTGTCACAATAAGATAGAATGGGAACTTTTTTGGGTCGCAGGATCGCCTCTTCTGCGATTTTTCTAGGTTTAGGATTTTTCTCATCCTGAGAATGTTACCTCATGCCAAATTTCAACTTTCTAGGCCACCGGGAAGTACGCAAAAAACCTCTGGAAATATGACAGACACCTCAGCGATTTTATAATTATAGATATGTTTCCATAATTTGTTATTATTTACTAAATACCTACAAAACCCTGAAATGTGCCCTGCCAACCAGTATAAATTTGCTTAGATTGCATTCATCTCTCACGTTTTAACTGAGTAAATTAAATTTAAAAAATACGGTACCTGGAACAATTTCGTTACATATTAAAGCATTTCTATTTCTCTGAAGTAATAAATAGAGAAACAAAGCGTAATTAGATGCTTGTTTAATCTGGTAACGAGAATTAACAGAGACTGGTTGGACCTTGGGAAATGTCAGGAGATTTCTAGCTAGAACATTATATAGTACATACTCATGGCCATTTAAACATTTATACTTTATTATTGTAACACGTTTCATTTAACTTTCTCCAACGTTGTAAACAGTTAGATTGTAGATAGAACAAACTAAAGTTGACAGAATTAGAACAACGGGAAGTATAAGCGACAGAGAAAAAATGTGAATTCTAACGAACGACTTTTAAAATAAAAAGATTCTTGAAACTTAAATTATAAAATATCTTCTTTTAGTTCGATTTTTAACCGTAAGATATCTGATTCAAGTATAATAATTTTTAACCATTCTTCTAGTTCAGTGTTTTCCAAACTGTGTGCTGTGAGAGATTCGAGGTGGGCTGTGTATATATTGTTTATAAATGAGATTCTAAAAATTAATAATATCCACATAGCACTGATAATACGATTTACACGTAGGATGCTAGGAAAGTTTTGAGATCAGGGCAGCCCTAACCACAGGGCTAAATAGCCCCTGGCACAAGCCTTTTGGGGGCGGCAATTTGTATTGGTGTTATATTTTTTTGTTACTATTAGTTATTTAGTTATTATTAAGAGGGGCACATTATTTCTAGTAGCCCACGGGCGCCGAATATCTTAGAACGGCCCTGTTTGAGATACGGCTGTATAAATTAACATAGCAAGTTTATACTTGCATCATTAAATATATCGCCCCAAATATATCTCTTATTAATAAATGCATTAACAAAGCCAGATCTACAACACCTCGAAAGTTTTCGAAAATAAAATATTACGCAGAATCTTTGACCCCATTCAAATCAATGGTGAATGGAGAATCCGTAAGAACAAAAATATCCGAAGACTGTACTCAAAACCGATTATCACAAAATAATTGAGAGGCAGACGATTACAGTGGATAGGATACGTTATGAGGATGAGGGCGGACAGAATGGTTAGGAAGATATGGGAAGGAAGATTAAATACCCGTCGACCAGTGGGAAGACCTCGCAAGAGATGGAGAAATCAGCTAACCGAAGATCTAACAAGAATTAGTATACAGGGCACAAGACAATACCTGACAGTGAATTTTTGTCATATATGATTTTGCTGTTAAATCAATATGGAGATTTTTAGTTTTAGCACTGAATTAGTAACTTGAATTTTATTTTTAATTTCTTATTGAATCAGATTTATCTGTTTTAACAAAGTATAAACTCTCTCAAAGGGGTCACTATAGATATTTGCATTTTACGAACAATGAAATTATTTTTAAAACAATTTAAAAATTGTTAAAAATCTGTTCTGATTTTTAACAAGCTAAAACAAGAGTAAAATAATAAAAATTCTATCTGAATAAAGGCTATAAACAACAAATCAAGATAATAAAGTTTGCAAAATAAGACCGCGTTCTGTTTAAGATTTTGACATCTAGAAATGCTTTAAACGATATATAGCTTTATACCTTGAATTATGTCTTAGAATGAATTGAGTTTTATAGTTCTACGGGAGAAGGGTTTCAATATTTCAGTTTCAGTTCTGAATTTCAGGTTAAATCTTAACAAAAAAACAAAAAACGCGCAATTAAATTAAATACAACAAAGCACAGTTATAATAATTTCCCTTTGCGCAAACACATTTATTTATCCTTACGCAAAAGTGGCCATATTATTTTAGAATTAATATTGTTGTGGGTGTTTAAGGCAGTGGCGCCTCCTCATGAAGAGCCAAGGAGCCAAGGCCCTACCTTTGTAAAATTATGGCAACACCATTACAAATTAATCATTCAAAAGATTTTATTTTCTTTAAAAATACCGATAAATAAAAATAAACATATACGTGTTTAACTACGGAACGCTGCTATTTCATTGCATTTGATGCGACAAAGCACGCCGTGTATTTATATAGGCAGGCGAGCTAAACCGAAACTGTATCCGTTTTCAGACAGTTTTTAGGCCTCCATGGAGAGTCAAGCGAAGAGCGGATGGTCAAACCATGCGCTAGAATTACATTCAAGAGTAGGCAGCTGTATTTTGGCTCGTTATTTTGAGTTACGCTTGCATATAAAAGGCACCGGGTTTTAAAGTGTGTTTTTTACTGTGTCGTGTCGTGTGTGTGTGAGTGTGTGTTGTTTTGTGTTACTATTAGAAATGAACAGTATCAGTACAACCTGTTGAAAAAAAAACATTTTCTTCGTATTCTCTCGAAATAAAACAACTGGGAAGACCGTTACCGAATTTGGACTTTTCAAACATTTAGAATGTTTCTGCCTCTGCTTCTAAAACACGGAAATATTTATTTATAGAACAATTGGATTTGCGAATGCAATAAAAAGCAAGCTGTTTTTTGTTTCCCTTGCGTTTTATTTGGTGGAGAATTAACATGGACGAAGAACGATATTACGGACTTAGTGCACATCTGAGATTTTGGTAAGTCACTTTCATTTAATTTAAGTATTCATATTTAGGTAGATAAGTACCCGCCATAAGTAGTTAACGTATTTTTCATTTTTAAATTACTTTTCAACTTGTCTACATTAAAATTTTTGTGTCGGTGTTTTTTTAATTGGTAATAAACGAGGAAAAATGCAAGTTGAGCTGATTCAAAATTATGTAAAATTGGTAAAATGCGGGGAGGTAGGGGATTGGCCCGAAATTGGCCCTACCACTCAATATTATCAAAAGAGCCACCACTGGTTTAAGCTAGAGTGACCAGACATTGTTAGATTTTTTTTTCAATATACAGCAACAATCAAATTTAATCGAAATCTTAATAACGATATCTCCGATGTAAAAAGAACTTCGATATGCGGATGTTCTATAAATGCAGTTCTTACTATTTATTTGTAATTTATCTGTACGTATTCTAAATAATAAATGTGGTAATAAATACTTAATATTTTTCTCTTCCCCTGTTCACCCGGTCGTTACTCTGTCCTGGTGAGTATCCTAAACAAAATTTGTCTCTGGGAACCATAGTCTGCTTAGTTTATAAATTTTTTGTTCTTTGCTTTGTTTTATAGTTTAATATTTACAAGAAATCTGGTTTTTCTTATTGTTTATAGCGTCTTTGAGAACATTTTTACGTAAAACATTTTAAAATGATTCAATAGTAGACCACTAAAACCCTTCAGAGAAGCTGATAAATTCCAATCTTTTTTACTCGTTACAGAAAGAGGGCAGAAGTAAGGCAGAACAGAAGGAAATAAAATATGTCCATTTATCCGGTCGATATCGTAGAATCTTTACTTGACTGGATAGGATTTTCGGACATCAGAAACAAAAATAAAGAGTAATGGATATACATTTGTCTACCTCCTTGAATACAGTTCAGGAGAGAAAGGATGGCAACTGATTGAGTGGAAGAAAAGTGTGTGAGGATTTGCCACTGGCGAAACAAGATACAGAGGCGGAGATGAAAAGGCAAGCAAGAAGGCAGAGAAAAAATGCTGCCAGACATAAGTCACTCTCAAAAATACTTACAGAACTACTAAACATTTTTTTCCAAAAGAAATATTGCGGAAAGTAAGATTTTCTTTTTGTAGGAGAGTTGCATGTCTAAAGGACACTTGAAAGACTACTTTTGTTTATATATTATTCTTTTCCAGGAAAAATGTGATACTAAAAAAGTTGAATTGGTGGAAATACAATATAAAATTGCTCGTAATATTGGAATAAGTTTAACAATAGGCAATTTAAAATAACATAAACCGTAAATAAGAATTGTAATTATTTAATATGGGTTTAAGTAAAATGCATATTACGATCTCTTAATACCTTAAAAGTAGCTACAATCGATTCGATATATCAGTTATTTTTTGCCTGTAAAGGCGACCGAATCAAATAGATAGTTTCAAATAGACAAGTGTACCGCAGCGTTTGTAACGATAGCCACTTGCATTATGATATATTTCTTCTTTGTTAATAGAGTAACTATAGTCAGGAGGAGATTATTAGAATTCTTCTACAAATACACATTCGTTTAAGAAGTTGACATGCAAATAATGTCTCTTCTTCTCAACCAAAGTTTCCACTATGAATTACTTTTTATTTTACTTTTGATACACTTTTTTGACTATTAACAAGCCAACTATCGCTATATCATCGTCATGACTAGCTGTAACGAATCGTTTAGAACACTTTTATAATACGTTAAAAAATTCAATTAAAATGTTAAAATAGTCAATTCAATATGCAATCCATTATTTAATTCCATTTGTCATGCAGGAAATATTTTAGGGTTTTAAAATTATTAGAAATGTGTATTGTTTAAAGTTAAATTTAAGATTAGATTTATTATAAATATATAATTAACTTAAAAATTTAACACTGTCATTTCCTGGAACATAGATACTTTGCGTATGAACTTTCTTTCAACTTAGAATAGAACAGATGGTTTCTATTCAGTTTCGGAATAGCACATGGGATCTCTGAAATCTTAAGGGATACTCTCAGTCGATTATCCGGTGATGTTTACGATTTGTTCTATCGTAACCTTCATCATCAACATCATTCAGTCTCTCTTGTCCATTGCTGGACATAGGCTCCACTGATCGTTTTAATTTCATTTCATCTAGTTCTTTAAGCTGCCAGTTACCGGCACTTCTTCTCAAATCATCTAGTACATCTACCATCGTCTGCCTCTGTTTCTGCCAGTGTTTCGTGGTCTCCACACTAAAATTTTCTTAGTCCACCTACTATCTTGAACTACATGTCCCAGTTTCATTTCAGCTGAGCGATTCTACTGACTACATCAAAAACCATGGTTTGCACTCTTATTCATATATTGTTTTTTTTTTGTTTTGCCAGTAAGACGTATCCCAAGCATGAACCTAACATTGTTCAGGCAGTTGATTCCTCAGTTAAAACTGTTAAATCTCATCGTCTCATAACAGAGGAAGGATTGCTATATTTCTATGAATTTTTATCTAGTACTGAGTGGAGTTTTGGAAATGATGTTCAACTGATTGTAAAACAATTGCTGACAGCTTTATAAATCAAGTTGTCACGATATTTAACAGCGCATTTTCAGATAAACGAACTTATCTGAAAATTAAAAACAATAATAAAATTAAATGGTTTAATGACGATATAAAGTCGCTTAGCCCAGTTTTTCCAAGAATATTATTTTCAGAATTCCACTCACGAAAACAAGGCATTAAGAGACAAATGCAGAAATATATACCGGAGGCAAATTAAAGCAAGTAAAATAGAAGCAAACTGTCAATTCATAAGTGACTCGAACAACAAGTCAAAAGCTCTGTGGACTGTTGTGAACAGCCATAGACCTCAAAAACCATATGTGGAATGTCTCAAATCATGTAATGAAATAAATAACTTTTTTGCAAACATCTCAGTTACCATAAATCAAAGTTTACCACCTAGTAGTATTGACCCGATTAATATTGTGAAATCAGTCACAAAAGACTTGAACATACCCTCCTTTTCTTTTAAAGAGGTTACACACAATCAAGTCAGAGATGCCATAGAAATGCTTACTAACAGCAAAAGTCTAGATGCGTAGAACCTAAGTTCATTTTTAATAAAAAAGATTAAAGATGTATTAATTGCTCCTCTATGTAAACTTTATAATATAGTATTAAAATCAAATAATTTTCCGTCAGCACTAAAATTAACAAAAGTAGTACCTATTTATAAAGGAAAGGGAAACAAAGAAGATTTGAACAACTTTAGACCCATTTCAATTACCCCTGTTTTTTCAAAAATTTTAGAGAAAATACTATTTAAGCAGTTACTCGAACATTTTGAGAAGTATGGTTTGTTCAATAGAAGTTAGTTTGGTTTTAGAAATGGAAAATCTACAACGACAGCCATCTTGGAATTAATGGATTTTGTGACAGCTGGCTTCACAAATGGATCCTATACTACGGCCACGTTTTTTGATCTTACTAAGGCCTTTGACTGTGTGCCACATGACCTTTTAATTCAAAAACTATCTTACTACAACATTTCTGCAGACAGCTGCGAATTAATCAATTCTTTTTTATCAAACCGAAGACAATACGTTTGGACAAACAATATTAAATCTAATGAGCGAGAAATTAATTTTGGAGTACCTCAAGGCTCTATACTCGGTCCCTTATTGTTTTTGGTGTACATAAATGATCTGCCACATTTTATTAACAATGCTAAAACCATATTGTATGCAGATGACACCACTCTGCTTAATCAATCCACTAGTTCTGAGCACATGAAAATAGAAAATATATCAACTAAAATTGATGCACAAAACTGGTTTTTGGCAAATAGATTAGGGCTGAATGACGCTAAAACCAAACAAATGCTATTTTCACTACGATCAGTACCTGAGAACAATAGTCAAGATCCTGTGACTTTTTTGGGGGTTACCATTGGAGCCAATCTCAGTTGGGAAAGTCATGTGGAAGCATTAGCTGTGAAATTATGTAGATCCATATATTGCATAAAAGGCCTACAATCTAATGTTCCCAGGAATATTCTAGTAACTGCCTACCACGCACTATTTGAATCTCACATCAATTATGCGTTGCTGGCATGGGGACACTCCACACATGCGCAACGAATTTTCCGTTTGCAACGACGAGTTGTTCGAATCATTTGTAATCTGAACTATAGACAAGATTGCAGAAAATATTTTATTGAACTGGGACTTTTGACGTTACCGTCGCTATATATATATTATTGCCTGAATTATATGCATCTCAACAAAGATAATTATAAATTTCAGCAAGAAATACATAATTACGGGACAAGAGGAAAACATCTAATAACGCCTACCTACACTCGTGTCAATTGTGCAAGGTACTCTAAAAATTATTATTGTATTCTCTTTTATAACGTCTTGCCCGACAAAATAAAATGTTTGTCTTATAAACTATTCAATAACAAGCTAAAGACCTACTTTAAACAAAAATCATTTTATAATTTTAATGAATATATGACAGATAATTTTAATAATTTAATTTAATATTGTAACGTATATTGTATGTTTAATGTATTGTTGTAATTCTTTTGTATTATTGTAATTTTTCAATTTATACCTATGTTGACATGTGTAAAAATGTAGATTTAAAACACTAATAAAAATTATTATTATTATTATTAAATAATATTAAATTTAAAAAAATATATATTTATATTATACAATTTGTGTCAATATACGTAAACTTAATTCTAAACCGACTTTTATTAAACGTAGTGTAACTCCTTCCATTAAATTCCAACTGTAGAATAATTTAGACCACAAGATGATCCGTCGGTTGGTAAGTACCTAAATATATCATTAAATTTGCCTATCATAACGTTGAACCATGGATAAAACTCATGCTTAGCACTCCAATTCCTGATTCCAAAATCTAATTTTATTATGGATCATTCTCATACTGGTTTTGGATTTTACTACAATATTGTTCTTGCACACTGGCTCCCAGTTTTCAAGCCCCTTCAGTCCGGAATAAAGGTGTGGCAATGGTGTGGTGATGCCATATTGTAGGCTGGATTAGAAGTTGAAGCATCATAGTTATGGAAATTAAACAGTACAAATTTCGATATGTTTACTTTATATCACAAACTCGTTACTTGTTTGATGGTAGCAACGTGACAGAAAATCTGGGCTCGATACATAGCCGACAGAAATATAAAATAAACCTTTACTCTGTGGATGTATTAGAGAATTGGGTATGCCTGCATAGTTAATAGTTATAAAAAAATACTTAATGAGTCAATGAATATTTATAAAGACAACTGCACAGACAAAAGATGAATATGGTATATAATCGGGGACTGAATTAAGTTGACAGTACCTACATTATCAAAGAAATAACAATATCTCCTTTAAATTTAGATTTTGTACATACAGAGCGATCAACAAATCTTGTCCGTTATGCAATACATGACAGAAACATTTAGTTCCAAGGACATGTATACATAGGTGTACATTCTATTTTTATTACCTTGAATTGATACTTATTATACGAATTGATTATTAAATGAACACTATTTTTCTCTACACGGCAATGAGTTGATAACAGGTATTAAGTTAGGAACAAATATTTTCGTTGTTCCTCGGGTGATTTCGGACAAACGAAGTAATCTGATTGGTTCTTTGTTAAATTGGGATTTTCAGCTGCGAATTAGAATACAGTTTTGATATTTTTAAACTGAATGTTTACTGTTATGCAACTGACAAGAAATAATGATCGCATTGGATATGTGTCTTGATATTTACGAACAAAACATATATTTAGAAAACATAAACAATATTTACTAAAAAATGCGGATCTTTTAAGATTGGAGAAATTAAGTGGTGACTCTAGTATGATTTGGGGTTGTTTTTTATAGCGTCGCGCCGGATATTTAGTATTAATTATTAACTCTAAAAAACATATAGATAATATTTCAGAAAATTTAGATGAATCAGTGCTCAAAATGGGCACAGAAGAAAATTTTGTCTTTCCGTAGGACAAGGCGTATCTTCGTAAAACAAAGAAAAACATGAAATTTTTCGATGGCAATGATATTAATTTACTGAAATGGCTTGCAAATAGCAAATTAAAAATTTGTGATCAATTTATATAATAAAATGCCCACCACCGAATGAACAAATAAAATAATATTTATAATCTATATATTAATTCTTTTGTTAGTTGTTATTTCTTCTGTTAATTTATTAAAAATACTGACTTGTTTAATATTATTTTTGTGTATCTGCAGGACTAATAAAATGTTATTATAGATATTACCTGGGATAAGTTTCTGCCTTGTTAATCATATAGTAATTTTAAAATGTTGTATGTTAATTCTTGTATGCTTCTATGCTAATTCATGTATTCATTTAAAGAAATAACTTGCAAGTTACATCCCGTTTTTCATTTTATTTCATTCTCGTGTGCTATTTTCAATTTACTTTATAATTGTTTTTAATTGGCTTCAGAAGTCTAGATTCTTTGTTAAGAAAGCAAAAATAATACAAAAAGAAGTTGTTGTATTGAAAATGTATACTCTTTCTACCAAGGAACAAAAGACTTACAATAATGTTGAGATCTTGACAGGCTGTTCAACAGCTCGAACATAAAAGAATCGACCACAAAAACAAAATCACATAAAATAAAATAGAGACATATTACACGAATCACTGTTAAAGAATTTCCAACTTTTTCTATTTGACAATTGTTAAATGCCATTTTAGCTACAAACTCTTTTCTTTCATCTATGAATTCAACCTAGAAATTATTGAAAATTTTCAATTATTTCTTTTTTTTTTTGACATTAGTAAGTGGTTGATGCCTAAAAAGTTAAAAGAATCTCCCATCTTATGGGCTTAAATTTTACATGCTAAAAGCTGATAATGTAGCGCTCAAGTATTATATCTAGTCTTACTATAAATTCTGCCACGAAGTTCTCAATGAAGTTCCACACGACGCTTAAAGATATTTTAATTTTCTTTTAGTTCATAATACATAGATGTATCTTAAATGAGAAACACCAATTAGTTTTCAAAATCACCACCTCTGTCAATTACACAGCTCTTAGATTTCTGCAGCTACTCGTCAATAGAATTACGAAGTGTTTCTACAGGAAAATTCTCCGCTGCCTGCATCAGTTTCATCAACCTCATCAGCCTCATCACCTTCATCAGCCAGAAAACTTAAAAAGCCTGCCATACCTAAAATTCAAAAGAGAAGTTAAGTCAACCTTAATTGATAATGCATTTTACAGCATACCTGAATTTTTCAATTATGAATTTGGAAAAAAAAGTAATATAATACCACGAGGCTTGCCATGCGTACGTTAATTCACATCAAATGTTTCTGTTCACATCAAATATGTATGTATATGTGTTTATTTTTGTATATATATGATGTATGTATTTACCTATATCTACAAACGCATATCGTTGCTTTTGACAATGGTAAATTATTTTGTAATAATCTCACCTAATAAAGTATTATTATTATTATTATTATCAGAGAGCACTTCAGACTAGCAATATTAGGGTGTCTCTTCTTGCAAGCCATGTCCTGAAGGACGGACCAAAATTTGTAGTCTAGAGATTGAGGCCAGAGCTACTAGATGGCCAATCAGCAAAGTAAATGAAGTCCAGTATATTGCTTTCAAGTCATTGCTGCATAGTCTACGCTGCATGAACTGGCACTGAATCTTGCTGGAAGCTTCAGTGGTGACCAACGAAGAAGGAGTTGAAAAGTTCTTTAACTATCGACTCCAACACGATTTCCTGGTAGATTCTGGCCGATGTTTACCCCATTCTCGTCAAAATTAATCTTAATGGTACAGTCATAGATGAAAAATAAGTGAGGCAAGAGAAACAAAGGCCGGTATACTGAATTCAAGCAACAGCTGAGTAGTTTTCGCCTTATGGCCTGTCGTTGAATCCTGCTGGAAGCTCCAGTGATAACTAGCGAGGAGGGAGTTAGTCATTTCTTTAACTATCGAACACGATTTTTTAGTAGACTGACCGAGGTTTTTATCCCTTTCTCGTAAAAATGAAGCTTAGTGATACTGGCATAACTCCCGCCCTATTAAGCCATAACTGAAGCAGGGTAATGGCCTCTTTGAACCGTCGGTGCTTTCTCATGAGCTTCACGTGAACTAATAGCATTCACCCTGTCGTTCTGGCGATTAAAAACCTTTTCAATATTTAAAAAAAAGTCTTTTCGAGGAACCCTTCGTAATTCTCTTAACGAATGGCCGCAAAGCTGTGTAACGGCCAGAGAACTTTTATAAACGGTTCCCTTATAGGCTCTGACCGACGTTTTTATCTCTTTCTAGTAAAAATGAAGTTTAGTGTTATCATCATAGCTTCTGCCCCATCAAATCCATTTTGAAAACTAATTGGTCTTTCTTGTTTAAAATAAACCTATGTATTATGTACTAAAAGAAAATTAAAATATCTTTAAGCATTTTGTGAAATTTCACTGAAAACTTGGTGACAGTTTATGGTAAGACTAGGTAACATTGCGTACTACAATACATTTTCTAACTTTTATAACCGGTTCACTTATAGACTCTCACCGACGTTTTTATCCATTTCTAATTTTATCCCATTAATATTATCCCCTTCATGTCATAGCTCCTGTCCCATCAAACCATAACTGCAGCAGGGTAATGACCCCTTTGGATTCTTACCGCTTCCTCAAGAGTTAACTTAGCATGTAACGTAAAAGTGAACGTAGCATACGCCCTATCGTTCTAGCCTCCTTAATATTAAAAATCTTTTAATGAATATATTTTGTAACATCCTGTGTAAGTCTGTTGATGAGCGGCCGCAGAGACTTAACAGCTATATAACGCCCAGAGGTAGTCATTTTGAAAACTAATTTGTGTTTCTTTTTTAAGATGCATCTATGCATTATGTACTAAAAAGAAATTAAAATACCTTTAAAAATCCTGTGGAATTTCACTGAAAACTTTGTAACAGTATTTATAGTAGACTAGGTAATATGATCATGCTTCGCAGGATCATTTCAGTAGTATATCTTAGCTCAATTAATCTTATTGTGTTACAAAAATTTTGCAACCCATTTATTCAAATGTTTATTTCGGAGGCAATAAACCACAGTCCACTGTTTGAGAATCCAATACAAATTCCGTAGAATTTGTAAAGTACAAACATCTTTATCATCAAGGGACACTATTATCAAGGGCTAGCCATTTCTCAAGACTACAGGGCTGAGAATAGAGGCCAATACAACTTAGATATATTTACTCTAAACTTCGAAAGTTTGTAAGCTGGACAAACGTTAGAAACCCCTATCTTTGAACATATTTCTTCTTCAAACAACCTAATCTTTTGTCTTTTTTCCAAGTTTAAACTCAGTTTCTCGTCGCTTTAATCCCCTATATTAACAACTTTGCAGGTATTTTTAACTTAGTACCTTGCGGAAATCTGAACATAATCTGTGTACTTCACAATGTTTAACAAATGTTTATCTTAGTTATAAAATAAGATTATATATAGCAGCTTTATTATTGTTGCAAGGAAATAAACTTGTAATTTTTAATAAGAACTTAAGCTGACCTTAGACAGCTTAAGTCGCGGCTTGTTATCGTTCTTTACACCATTTTTTCTAACATTAAAACCCATCTATTTCATTTTATTGATTTCAATACAATTGGGCAGCTATTTCCAAGAATTTTTTGTAAAAATCCATCATCTGAAATGCGTGATAAAGTTGTTATTGGATATTTGCACCAAGTTTTCATAACTCAACACAATTTGAATAAAAACACTAGTTAACGAATTTCAAGTTTTTGTCGGTCACAGAGACAAAAGTGGGCGATATTTACCAAATCAACCCTGCTGATATCTACAATAACAGTAATCCATCACATAATTAATACATAGAGAGTTTGGTAAAACGCTTTTAACTTGCAGTTACTTTTTCCTCTTATGTCATCTTATCTAAACAAAAACCAGCAGTAGTCACCCATCATGGTACAATCCCATCTTCCTTGATATCGCTGTACCATGGTGTGAGTGTCCTGATGCAATCTCGCTCCTTGCTCGTCACTCTTCTAAGATTATGGAAAAAAATCATAATGGGAATGTAGAAAGTGTATTTTTAGGGACATTCTACATCCAAACTTTTGATAACTGTGTAACAGTTCTTGTACGAACTGTTAGTGGTTGTCCGCTTTATTGTTACCTAAGAAACTCTTCCACATTGATTTAAACGACTTCCAGGCCGCAATTTCCACATAACTTGGTCAAAGATTTCCCCTTTTAAAAGTTTTCTAATTTGAGGTCCAACAAATATTCCTTCTTTAACCTTTGCATCGTTAAGTTTTAGGAATTGTCTCCTAACATATGCAAACCCTTCTCCGTTCTTGTCCATGATTATCATAAAATGTTTCATAAGTCCCAACTTAATATGCAAAAGGAGAAGGAGTACCTTGTCTGGATTTATTAAAGGGCGGTACTTAAAATTATGTTGTCCTGGGATGTAATTATCTCTAGATGACCAGTCTGACACAATATAGTGTGAGTCAGTTACTCTTCTGTCCCATAAACCGAGAAAACAACAGTACGTAAATCCATACAAGTCCAGTTTATATCGTGACGATTTTTAAATCTCCACTCAGTTGCCAGCCATAATTTTTGTATTGTATTGCTTCTAATTACAGTGATAATGTATTACATTTGTGTAGCTTCAAATAGCTAAAATTTCGAATAAGAAATTTATTTTTTTATGATTTTTGTTACTAAATTTAAATATGTTTATATTTTTCTTTTAAATGGTTACTGAAACTTTTTCAAGCCCAGATTTATCATTAGTACACAAAATAAGACTTGAAACAGCTATTTTCATCCATGCCATAAAAATCTTGTTAACTAGTGTAATTTATCATAAAAATAAAAATGAAAATTCAGCACTTTCATGTAATTACTATAAATATGACGGCGCAGCAAAGGTACAACGCACGAGGAAAATTAATATGGGTTGTAGTGTCATGAAGAGAACTACTACCCGTCGTCGGCTTTCATATTAGTCTGTTCCATTATATTCTATCCATGAAATTTTTTGCCAATAATTGTTGATACCCAGCTGTTGTAGGCTACATTGAACATTGTCCACCAATTTTATGCGCGGTTTGCGCTCGCTTTTAACTAAGCAAAATTCTTAAGATACATTTCTTAGCCGTTCATCTATTATCAATTCTTTATAGCAGGAAGCAGCAACTTATGACCCAGGGGTCACTAAGCGACTCGCAAGAGCTTTAGGGTGGACCACCAAAAAATTTGCACATACGTCACGTTATTTTGAATAAATATTCGAAAATAGGTATCGATGCTTTGGAAATAGAATTGATTGAATTTAAAAGTTCAATCATATGAACTAATAAATTTAAAGATATGCGAAAGGAATTTGAAAAGGATGTAAAAAATAACAATCAAATTAGAACACAATGTTGGGTATAAATTCCTTCACAATTCGTAATAATGAAAAAAAAGCAGCTGTAGCTAATTCAATCAGTATTTGGTTCCTTGTACATATGCGAACAAATATTTTCCTCTAAGAAGTCAATTAACGTACGAAAATTCTAAATGATGTGTTCGTGTTAAAGTTTATAATTATGAACCTAAATTGGATATTTTGTATAAAGATAAATAACATCAAAGAACTCATTAGAACTGTATTATATTTGGTGATTTAAATATACACAGATATTACCTTTTATTTTCAATAGTTATTCATAAGAATATTAATTTTATTTTTGGATTTAGACACAAACATTCAACCACTTTGCAGTTAGTTCGGTTGTGTGATGCTGATAAAGACGCTTTCAATCACAATAAATATACAGGTCTTTCAATTTTCGACATTGAAAAAGCTTTTGATACGATGTAGCAAAACGGGCTGAAATTTAAATTAATAAAATACAAATTTCCACAGTACGTAATAAATTTACTACACTTGTATTTACATCAGCGTGTTAATCACAGTGCATATCCGAGATTAACATTCAGGTCTAAAAATTATCAACGCAGGTGTATTGCAAGGATCAATACTAGGCCCAATTCTGTAGTTTATTTATCAATTGCTCTTTTTATGGACGACTCTGCCATATACAACAATTCCTGGAACTTGATAAAATAGTAAACAGGTTAACCACAGCCGTACATGATATAGATAAACATTTTAGTAAGTGAAAAACAAAACTTAATTCAAATTAAACCAAAGCAATTTTAATTACAAAAAAAGACACTGTATTCCAAAAATAAAATTCAAAAATGAAGAAATTAAATGGTTTAAGAATGCTAAATATTTAGGAATAAATTTAGGCAAAAATTTAATTATAGCAAATTTATAAAGGAAAAGTGCCATAAGGCACTTCAAGCAATGTATTAGCTGTTTCCTATGTTGAATAAACAATCAAAATTATGTCTTGAAAATAAACTACTGATAAATAATGTATGTGTAAGAAAGACTATGCCAGTATGGAGAAACACAAAAAGGGTTAATATTCAGTCACTTCATATCATTCAAAACAAATGCCTTAGGAACATAGGAAATATCCAAGATGGGCACATTTAAACAAAATGCACGTAGAACTGAACATCGTCTTTAATTGTGAATATATTCCAAAGACAACAAAAAAAAAAAAAAAATACAACTGTACCATTAATGACCATAACTTAATAACCAAGTTAGTAAATTACTCAAAAAGTTGTCTAAACTAAAAAAATATAAGCTCAAACGTTTCAAGAATATTTTGTTGTAACATACTATAATCATAAGTGCTGGGTTTTGCCTTTTCTTCTGGTATTACAAACTGTGCAGTGTAGAGCACTATAGTTGTTAACACTATTTTATGTTAATTAAAAACATTTAAATTTGAATGAAACTATTTCATTTAGGTATATGTATAAACACTCTATATTTTTTATATTTTTCTAATTGTACTAATTGCCTAGCAATAAAACCATTTTATATATGTATAAAAAATATTTTATGGTTATTACAATTATTATTTGTTTATTTTTTAATATTTTGATTTCGTTATAATTAATGTTTTCGTTTTTTTAAAATTATTTAGAAGAAGAATGTATGAGAATGTTTAATTTTCCATTAAATGTCGAAAATAGAGAATAAATAATATAATAAATAAAATATGGTAAAATCCTGCATAGTTTCGTTATATTTACGATAGTCCTGCTTTGCCGGTATATTTTTACAGTTGTTCTACCTTCCCAAAATTGATTATTGGATTACAAGGTGTTGAATCTTTTTTGTTTACTTGAATTGCAGAGTAGATAGGGAAATCGGTCAAACTATTAGCGTACGATCAGAAATCATTACACGTTCGACCGGTCAAGTACGTTGGACGTTATTGACATCCCAGGTATAGAAAGTCTATTCATCAGAGTCTTCACTCTGACTATTTTGACTATCGAATAGTTACTAAATTCGTCACTATGAGCAAGGTCAGTTACTATCATGAATGAAAGTCATTGTATTTTTTATAATATTTTATGTTGTAGTAACGTTATTACACAGAAAGTTTTTACAGAATTGATCTGTATATCCGGTTCTTGATATATCCTGTATATTCCATGGTTGTATCTTAGTCGCCAACCATTTCCCTCTTTCACTGATCCAAGGATGAGAGGTAGTATTTTTCTTATGACGGAGCAGATTAGTCATTAAGACAGCTTAGTTAAAATCCTGTAATTTCATACTCCCTGTATTAAAATTTTTGGAAAGAATTATTCGCACTGTTCGAATTTATTAATGAACGATAAACAGAAGAACTGTTAAAAGATTTGGACATTGTGAAAAAAATCTTAACACAGAGACTTCGATAGGCCGGTCATGTACGATGGATACCAGATGGCTGCCTTATCAAATTAGTCTGGGGCGAAGTGCCATACGGAAAACGTTCCGTAGGTCATCCATGTCTGCGGTGAAGAGACAACAACGCAAATCTAAAAACTCTTAATATCGAAAACGGTCTCGAAAAGATGGCGAACCGAGTGGAAGGGTTATAACGCTACGTAGTAAATTAGTAGTAATGGGTAAAATAAATATTATTTCTCCCTTCCTTTTGATTATATCATTGTTCATAACATTAGGTGTTTAAATTTAATGATCGTCTATTATATTTAGAAAAAAGTTCCGAAACGCGTTCAGACTCTGTAAGAAAGAACAGTAACTTAGAACAGGCGCGTTCTTGCCTGCACTTTTTTTGAAATAATTTTTGTTTCTAAATGTTTTCGATGATTCTTCTATTCATCTTTCGATAAACAGATGGAATAATACTAAATCTCTAATCCATGAACATTTTAAATGTAAAGGTAATTCCTAATTTGTCATTATGTTGTTACGAAACGAGGGCATGTACTTAACAAGTCATCAGTCGTTTAATTTAATTTTCGTTAAACAAGCAAGAGTATAAATGAAACATGATGCACCTGTATTTTATACCTTGCTGCCACCACTCTCCATAAATGTGCACTAAATTATCACCAAAACGTAAAACGACACTTAAAATTTTAAGTAATATGTTAAATAATTTATGTGTTCAATAACATTTTCCATCACCATAATTCAAATAAAGTAAATTTGAGTTTGGACGTAATACTAATTTTATTACTTCTAAGCAACACAGAGCATTAAGTTTACTCTTTCCAATTTTCTTCTTTTTATAGTTTTGTCTCCTCTAAAATCATGTCTCAGTTACCCCAATGCTCCTTATCCCAATTTCTAACCAATGTTGGAGGTAAAAATAAGCCAGTACATTCTCAGTCACCGTTGGGACTGCAGAATGTTATCTGTGTAAATTTGCGATGTCTAACTATACTACAAGAACAAGTGTCCGAACTTCAGTGTCTGGTAAGGTGTTGAAACTTGTGTTCATCAGTGGGAATTTGAGGCATTTGGGATTTAAACAAAAGTAATTCTACCGCTAAATCTGCAGTACTTAAATTATTAATGTTGTTCGAAAGAAGGATTAACTTGATCTCTCGAAAGGACTGCATTTTTTGGTAAGAATGAAATTCTGAACATTATACTCAATGTTAAATATAATACAGAATATTAGAAGCAGACGAATGCAGTGGATAGAACACGAGATGGAAATAAAGGAAGATTGGTAAACAATTTGTAGAAAGATCGATGCGCGGAAAAACCTTGACATAAAGATGCAAGGAACAAAGCTAATAGAAGTTCTATTAAGTATTGATATATGACGGGGGGAGAGTTGACATTGTTCTGTGGTAAAACGGTTGCCTACGAAGCACAGGGAAGAGGGTTCAAATCCCAGACACTATTTAGAAATTTTTACCTTCCAATACTATCGTTTCACAGGTTGACTCAACCTCAAACAATTAATGGTACGTATAACCCATACAGATTAAAAAATTCTTATTTAAAACTAACAATCTAAAATAAAATTAGTAATAATCTATATATCAAAATTTGCAGCGAATTTTTTTACTGCAGAAATTGTTGCAATATAATAATATATTTGTGGATTTCAAATAATAGTTGTGTAGAAATATTCAAAATCGTAAAAAATACGTCAAACTTTTTTCGACATGATTTTTTATACTTCAGAACCTTTGTCGAACAATACTATAGTTGCTGATAATTTGAATTTCACTTGGTACACGTGTTCTTTACGCAAATAAAATCATGTTTTCACGCAGCACCTATACTGATAACGGAGTCAGATTCAATATGGCGACAAAAATAAAGCACCAAGTGCAATACCCGTACGGGTATCATTTACAACAGAACAAAATTGCCAGAAATACATTTGTGGATGAAACTTTACCTACAATTTACCTCATCGTACGCAAATTTTCGTTGGGTAGTTTACAATATGACTTTTATAATGCAATTTGTTTAATTACAATTACACAACATTTTTTTTTATAGTAAAAATTATCCTGTTAGAAAGATAAAAATTCGCTGCAAATTTTGATGCATAGATTGCTAGTAATTTTATTTCAAATTGTTAGTTTGGTTTAAAAATCTTCTAAAAGCTATACTGTTGTGTTTCTCTTTAATTCTTAAAATGAATAACAATTAAAAAAAAAAAAAACACAAATAATTTATATAGAGTCCTCCTTAAGATTTCAACCCAAAGGTTGGTTTGCAGCATTTCTCCATGTTTCCTATTCGCAGTCAATATTTTAGTTCCATGTATGTGTTGCAATTTATGTCTTCCATTATCTGCTCCATGTTCTCTAGCCTTGGTTTTCCCTTACTGTTATTTCCCTCAACTGTTTTTTCCAATATGATTTTCACTAGTCCTTCGTATTTAATAATACGTATGTCCAATCCAAAAATCTCTTCTCTTCTGCAATATTCTTCACAGACATGGTTCCTCTTCCATTTGCCGCAATACTTCTTTATTCGTTACTCTCTCTACCTACCAAATTTTCAACTTTCTTCGATAGCAACACATTTCGAATGCTTTCATCCCCTTTTTCTCGTTCACTCCTAGTGTCCAAGTTTTTAATAAAAAGTAACGAATTTATAAAAAATACTGCAACTGAATCAATGAACAATCTATGGTCTTTTCATATATTTTTGTTAGGTTTTTATTAATTGAATTGTCTAATTATAAAATATGTTATAAAATCTTGCATGAACATTTTATACCCATGCTAGTAGTGCAGTATCCCCTTAAAAACTGCGGAAATCTACCCTTATGCGCCACCTAATCATTGGGAAAATAATTATAATTATTTTCGTTATTTTTAATCTGGATATTCTGCGATAGATTTTGACAGTTATAATCAACAAAAATCGAGCTAAAATTAATTTCCGGTGAAAATAACTTGAATTATGATGGCAAGCAGAATATTGACACCAACCAATATGTTTCAAAATGGTCAAATCATATTTGGCGCTCAATTAGTCAGCTTTTCCACCGTGAAAAATAGAAACAATTGGAATCAACAATACATCGAAAGATAAAATATTGTAATAGGGAGTGAAATTCTTTGTCCGTGTGTGTTATATGTTACAATACTATCGCTAATTGGCCGGTTAGGATGAGTTATTGTCTGACAGGATCGATCGACCATTCACTTACAGCCATTAGTAATAGTCATCAGTCATTTATCTTAATTATTGTAATTTCAGATTAAAAACTTTCGCCTATTTGCCAGACTAAACCGTTCATAGAAGATGACTTTGAAATACTGTTCAATCACACAAAAAATTCAGAACAATTAATTTATCCAACGTGTTAAATATGAAATTTTTTCATAACGTATTTTATTATGATTTATGATGCGGATTAAAATATATGACATTTGACCTGGATGAAGATCAAGCGCTTCAGATATAGATACATTAATTAATCTGATGGAGTATTTTTGTAATTTTCACATCTGGTATTGTTAACTTATCCATTCAGCCAACGCAGTCATTATAATAATAATATTAACAATAGTTATGTAGATTATGCTAACATCATCCCGAAATGCTTATTCATGTACTTTCTGCGTGTTTTGTGTTAGCTCAAAGGCACTATATATCACGACACAATCCTGCCTTTCGAGTCTTTTACATCTTTTTGAGACAGAAATATAGAATTGACAAAATACTTGTCTTACTTTACGTTCCTACCAACATTGAAGTAGTGGTGGAAAATTTCAGACGTCGTATTTACTGGAATTATGCATTTTCAACTACCAAGCTTCTCTCAGCTATTAAGCCAGGCAGCATCCTCCTTTTCAAGACAGAAGACATTTTTGTCATCGAATTATCCTGTCCAGCTGAGAAAAACATCACTCTCAAAGACGACGAAAAGAGAACCAAGTACCTGGACCTGTTGTCTGAGCTAAGAAAATTGACCCCGAGTTATTCCGTAAAGTTCGTAGTCTTGATTTTGGGTGTATTGGGTGGCCTTAAAGCTGTTTTCAAGTCCCGTCTGCAGGTCATTTGTTACCTCTCTGGCCTGCAGAATGCAAAAAGCAGTGTTGCTCGGATAGCTTCGCATTGTGCGAATGCTGGATTTGGTGTGAGCCCATCGGCCGCATATCGTCAGGGTTTTAGATGAGAAAGTTTATAGGGATAGAGCTTCCTCGACCTTTCCTATGGAGGTTTAGAGGTTGAGTGTCTCGTGTATCGCCCAGCAAACCTTCTGTCTCCCACATGTCTCCCAACTTCCATCTTTCCTTTTCATAATATGTCCTGCCCATTTCATTTTTAAGGTTTACAAGAACTACGTTAGCTACTACTGTCCTTTTTCTGATGTCTGTTAGTCTGACTATCTCGTACTCTGATTTTCATAATAGAGCGTTCTGTTTCAGGTACCAGGTTTGAGAACCATATTATAGTATAGGAATTATGTAACTATTAAATATATTGCTTTTTAATGTTGACGACAGCTTACTATGAAAAATACCTTTTAAGGACCAAATTTTTTTCCATGCTTGGGCGATTCTTCGGTCGATCTATTTCCCTGAAATAATTTAAAGAAATAATCTGTCTTAAATAGATAATTCCATCTGCATAGGCAATGTTACCCTCTTCAGTTGTGATTTTCTCCCTGTTGGTGTTGGTATAATCTTGATTTTTACGTTGTGCATAGTATGAGTATGCTGAGCAATACAGCATGGTTTGTCCAGAGTACATATCATCTGTTGAAGATTTCTAGCGGATTCAGCTATATGACGTCATCGTCAAATCAGATGATACTAATTTTGCGACTTTTATTGTTAGCCCTTTGTTTGACAAGAGATCACCCTGTTCCACTCTTCTTTTCAACATAAACGGCATTGCTGTGCTTTTCATCTTGATGCGGGTTTCGTTGTTTCGATATATCATCATATCTAGCATTAATTGATCCACCTTTGGATGTAGCTTTTGCATAATTCTCGCCATTGTTCACAATTCATTATAATTCACAGCTGGTCCCTTTTCTATATGCCGTATCTTCATCGCTTTCGTCTTTCGACGGATCTTTTACCAGTATTCGGACTTAATTTTCAAACCTTTTAGCTCCACTGGCCATTTCGATGCATTATGTGGTTCATTGCAATTTTAATTTAGTTGTGTGATGTTGAGAACTGCTTTACACTATCAATGCTAAACTAAACATAGCCTGTGTTTAACAAGTTGTGTGTTAAATCGTAATGCTGATTACATTAATCCAAAAGTACACAAATTGAATCTAAAATACTTCTGTTCGAGCAGCCTATAAATCTTGTTCTGGCTCTATATATTTTCTTCATTTTCCGTAGTGGATTATAGTAGTAACGAGACTATTGATTTTTAAAGATCTTGTTGAGAATTTTATTGTTTGTGTTATCGCAAAGTGTTGAAATTTCAAGTAGCTAAAAGCTATTAAGGATTCCCATTTTTAGTTTGGTGTTTCTAGAGTGTAAGGACATTAAAACGAAGAACAAAGTAATACATAAATTAGATTAACGGCACGCTCTCTACTGGTAACAGAAATAACTAAGTATTTGGTGGTTTCCCACAACAAATTACCCGAGGAGAAAAAAGAAAACTCGTATTTCTTTTTCATTCAGCACAATGTCACAACCATTTGACATATTATTTCTTTTGTCTGACGTCACGTACGATCAATGGCGTAGATTTTAGGTGCAGTTAGCTTTGCTCCAGTTCTGCACAGAATTGTTCACAACAATTTAAAACTCAGCGAAAATATTTAGCTTGAACACTGTTTAGATATTCTGAAAAACATTTCACTATTATTCATGACAACAAAACGTAGAGACACAGCATCTAATTAAGACTATCTGTCACAAAACGGTACGTTTAGTCGACTAAAATTAACAAAATTTAGGGTGTCATTAGATTTTTACTACTGGGTCAGTTTCAACTTTGATTTCAATTTATGACAGTCAGAAGTAAATACACTAATTTCTGTTTATATGCTTTTTTATGCGGTCATTATCATTTTCTTGTTAATGATGCCGCTTCTAAACGAGCCCTAAAATATCAATGAATGCTGAAATCTGGTATGTCCGACTACAGCGAACTGAATAAAGTGCTAATTTAACAACCACGTACGTCAGATACGTATAAGAAAAAAAAAAAAAAAAAAAAACTCAACTATGAACGAGTGTCTTCACTATCTTCTAGTGCTGAAAATGATTTTGCACCAGCCTACAAACCCAAACGAGCCACGGTATTGTCAGACAGTGACAAATAAAGGTAAAAAGTGTAAAATAATCACACAAATCTGTAAATTCAATAAATTAATCTTGTTAAAATGAAATACAAGAGTAGTTTATGTTCAGTTTATAATTTTTGCGGATTTCGCTTAAAAATTGTGAGGTTTTAAAAACAGAACAGCTATTTTAAATTGAAACGTGCTTGTAAACCAAAGCAGTCATACATCAAAGCAAATTTCTCCGTAAGAAATAATGGAAACTCAGATGATCCGTTCCACAACCCAAAAATATTCATATAAAAATGATTAATACAAAATATAACGTAAAAGTACATAAATCAAATTAACCTGCAGTTAACCTTTAGAAAGAATCGTGGCTGGTGTGAGGAAAACTAGAGGAGAAGAGGAGGATTGTTTAGGACAACTTTCACTCAAACTAACGGAATCACTGCCATCTATTGGTTCACTGCAATCTTTTTCTTTTTATGTGACTTTTACAAGGAACCTATCTGAAGGAACCAGTGAGGCCAGCCATCTGAGACCGAGCATGGGAGACGATTACCCACAATCCCGCAGCGAAAGAGAGAAGACCCATCAGCTCAGTTGTGATCAAGCGACGCTCGGCAGACAAAGTGTATACTGCTACTCGTAATGCAATCCCTCACTCGTTTATCAAATTAAAATTTATTAAAAACATTTGCTCGTTTTGCAAATCACTCGCAGATCAAGTTACAATTAAAGATTTTACTGTACAGGAAACGAAAGAAATGCTACTAAATAATACAGTTATTTTTCTAGCAAAAGCTTGAGGATAGCAATAGTTTATAGACAACACTATAGTTCATATATAACAGTTCACAGAGCAAACATAAATAAGGCAGAAAATTAACCCTCAAACGTATATAGACCCGCAAACAAATCATAGTTGACCTCACTTACATATAAATTTAGCAATAGTTTTTTGACACAATGCTGATATCGAGTTATGCTCTCATCTTTCTTTCGCATTACGTAGGTAGTGTTTGTGTAATCACTGTGTTGTCAAGTTCATATGGTGAGCCGTTTACACCAATTGTCTTTGGGATTACATATGACCCATGTTGTTCACGTATTTATTACAGATTACAATTAAAGATGAAGCTGCAACAATAAACGACCTCGTTATCTATAAAGCCAACAAGTTTAGTAATTTGTATCCGGAAGAGAGTTTTTGAAAGACCTAGGACTAAAAATTATCAAGGAACACTTCATAAAACGACTTGAAGTAAAAAATTTCCCCCTTATTTTGAGGGCATCGGTTATGGAAATTATAGGTTTGAACCAGAAACAACTGTGTGACCTTCCGTTGTGAATCTAAAAGCAAACGTTATGCCATTTGCACCATAGTTCGTGGTAAACAAGGCCGACATAAATGCATCAATTTGTCGAAGACAAGTTTGTGCAGAGCAAAGTTTTTGCCAGAATTGTAATTATATTTATTTGTGAGTTATGGTTGCTTATTCTAAGTTAAAATGTAATTTAAATTTCATTCTTAGGGTTTTGTAGGTATGACCAAAAAACCCTTATACCGTCATTTTGTCGTCTGTCTGTCTGTCTGTCTGTCTGTTCGGTAAAAATTGTAGCCAAACGGCTAAACCTAGAGAACTCTCTAGTTGAAATTTGGCATGCTTGTACAACTTTTTGACCCGCACATAGGAAAAATACTAAAACATCTAAAAAACATATCCCCCTAAAAATATAAACAAATATGTGCACAACGAAAAAAAAATATATTTTTTTAAAATTCTGAGTAGGTTATCAAATGATAGTCCTAGGTCTTAGTACGTGGATTAACGATCAAAATTTTATTTTTGCAAAATAAATTATTTTGACGCGATTTTTGTCAAAATTGTGCAAAAAAATTTTTGTCCCACACCCTGTAGCCCAGATGGTTTAAACTAAAAATCTGAAAAAAATCTAAATAATGTATATTGGTGTGCACCGGAATAGTACAACAGGAATTTTTGATCAGATTATGTTTTCGGAAAATAATGCATTTTTTGTGTTTTTAACCAAAATATGTTAAATATTTAATTCGCTATGTAACTAAGTTAATACGTCAGCACTCATAGCTATGTGCGTTTAGACATTGGTTTTCTAATTTTTAAACAGGTAACTTGCAAACTAGAGTTCGAATCCTGTCAATTTTTTTTTTTTGTTTTTTTTTTGCAGTTTTCTTTTGTTTAAATTATTTTGTCAAAATTCTAGTTATATTTTGGTAAATGTTGCATTTAATTTTTAAAAGCGTAAATTTAATAACCAGTGGAAAGTGTTGAAATTATAATTTAATTCTGTTTGATGTATACGACATCCGAGGGCGGGGCTAATGATTTAAGCAACCAATAGAAGCCATAGGCGCAATTTTCAAAATCTTAATGAACCTTGCTATGTAAAAAAAATACTGCACATATTTAGAAACTTAAATAATGGTATTAGGCATTCGAATTAAAATTCATAAAAAAATATTTTGACATAAAATTTGTTTTGGCATCCCAAATAATCATCTTTCAGTTATTAAATACCTGCAAAACCCTGAAATGTGTGAAAATTCACACTTCACATCAATTTTTATATTTTAAATAAAATTATTTTTCATTATAATTACATTTTGAAAATGGGGTCTTATATGACCTATGTTGTAGTTTTTGTTTCAAAAATTATATGTCGTCGTTCTAGGGTTACAGCACAAATGGTAGTGGATAGATTCTACGCTCAGACGAGAACCAATCAGCATTAAATTAGAATAAACGGAGAAAGGATAATAGTATGGTGACCAAGACAGACAGAACGACGAACCCTAGAGAAAGAAGAAATAAATACTGGAAAAGCTAGAGCCGAATAAAAGCCCTAGAGATAAACTATACCAAATAGTGGAATTTTAAAGGTAGCTAAGGCTTATCCCGGGCTGTATCACCGAAAATGATGAATATTTGGTTTTTAATTACCACGAGATATGTCTAGTGGTGATTTATCATTTTATATAATTTGTATTTGTATAGATATTGAGAGATAGAAATATTTTCATATTCGTTTTTGAATGCTTTTGTGGAATGCAGTTTTAGTATAGATGCAATCTGTGGTTTTCTACTGTAGTATTTTTAAAAATGAAAGGTCATAATTTTGTAGAACGAATTCTCGAGATCTCAAATTTCGTTTTGCTCCAACCCTGCTTTGTCATATCGGACTTTCCCCGTGAAGTATGACGTCACGTAGATTCCAGCCAATCATGGAATTCCTTTCACGTACCAACACAGAGACACGCATGAAGCTTCAACTATAAGATGTTCTTTTTTCTGTGCCACGCCATGCCAAGCTGCCTGTCATTTCTTTGAACGCCTATTTGGATTTATAACACACCCTTGAAACAACTGATACTCTTACACGAATATATCTTGAAAGAAAAGTTAAAAATTTAAGATGTTTTGAAGTTAAAACGCGAGAAATTTCTACAGAGAAGAAAGTTTTGTGTAAATTGATATGTGTTGAACATATTTCTGTTTATAAATGTTTTCTTGTTGAAGAAGATATTAAGTTTCAAGTAACGGTAACATACGAACGAGAATCTGGTCTCAGCTGCATTAAAAATAAAAGATACTCTGCTTGTCTTTTCCAGCAATTCATGAAGGAGGAATACGGAATGAATTTCGAAAAATTGAAAAAGTGTAAAGACACATTTTCCACTGAAAAACCGAACTGAAATCACGAGAATGGCTGTTGAGTGGAGTACACAAAGAAAACGTAAAAGAGGTCGTCCTTTCTTGTCGCCATTTCTTGACGAAAAACAATCTTGTAGGTACATGACATTTTATAATATTAATTGAATTAGTTGAAGGCACTCGTTGAAACGTTTTGAAGGAAAAAAATACTCGGTTATTGTTTCAAAAAATGTTAATGTATTGTATTAATACCTATTTTGGCTTGCTAGGTCATCTTCATCATAGAAATAGCCTTTTTAATCTCTAACGCTTTTAACAATTGTAATCCGTTAGGTTGACCATGTAATATTTTAACATTGTCGTAGGTGAACTCATGGTTTTTGTTGATCATGTGTTTGGCAACATTAAAGTAAGTTTTGTTGAGTTGCCATGCTCTTATGTGTTCTTTAATTCTAATAGTAAAGTTTATTTCAGTTCTTACAACATACATGAAATCACATTCGTTGCAACCGATTTCGTATCCACCACTACGTAGCATTAAGTTCTTATTATTGATTTTATTGTTTACAAGCAAATTTTTTAAGGTAAATTTAGAACATTTTGTTTTTAATCTTTGCGCCAGATTAAGACAAGGGCATAGCAAATCTAGATTGAAAGTATTTGGCGAAATCCTATGCTCCTGCAAGTATTTCTTTGGTGTATTACTTTGTAGTTAAAGACTGTTAGTTTTCGATTTCGTTTAATTAAGATTTGTTTCGCAGCCGTGTAAATATAGGCTGTATCCTTGGGTGGAGCCTGATCTTGGTGTTTCTTTCTTTAAGTATTGCTTTAAAAATAGGATCGAGTGTCATGTAAGAGAAATATTATGATTTCTTCTAACTGGTTCACACGATGTTACACTAATATTTGCAGGTACAAACTAGTAACTTCTTTGGGAGTAGGTATTACTATGCAAATACGAGGGTTGCTGCATAAGTTTTGCGGTTTAGCTGTTGCTTGATAAATATTGGATTCAATAAGAAGTTTTTTGAATTGTTCAAGTTTTTTATCTTAGTTTGTGTTAATAAGTCACAGAAATAACCTGTGTACGATTTTTAGAACACATTTAAATACAATCTTTTCTATTTAAAATATAACTAACACGCGAACATTTTCGAACTCTGACTCTTTATGATTTTAAAGATGGATTAACTCGGTAACAATGTTCGCAAAAATTTAAGCGATTTTTAGCGATGAAGTACCATCCTTGGCTATTGCAGAATAGTGGTTCAACGAGCTCCAGTGTGAAAGGATTCCTCTCAAAAACGAATATCGTGAAGGTAATCCTGTCAGTGTTGTCGTTCCTAAAACAATCAAAGCTGTCCGGAATATGTTGGAGGTGGATAACCGCTACACTTACAGGGATATTAATGCATCCTTGGACATATCCATGACTTGAATCAATACAATCCTAAATAAACATCTAGTCATCAGGGAGCTTTATGCTCAGTGGATGTTACACCAGCTAACTGATGTTCAAAAGAAGGCGCGTGTAGATTGGAGCAAAAAAATGTTCATTAAATGTAACAGAGGCCAATCAAAAGCTGTCTACAACATAGTAACAGGTGAGGAGATATAGATTTACTGCTACGAACCAGAAAGTAAAAGGCAGTTGGCTCAGTGAATCTTGCCAGAAGAAGATAAACCAATCAAAGTGAAACATGCGTGGAGCACTGGCAAGAAAATGGTTGCTTCAATCTTCAGATGTACGGATCTACTGCCAGTGTTCCACTGAAACATTGTCATATATAATCACTGCTGAATGCTATATGCTATACCTCATTTTTTTTTGCAGGATGTGTTCTAAAATTCATCATGACAAAGTATGACCACATTCCACAGCTAGGACTTCCTAATCGTTTCAGGAGTAGAATAAAAGGCTCATCCGCCTTACAGTCTCAACTTAGCGCCTTGTTACTTCTTCCTTTTCCCTTTTATAAAGAATGAAATGTACGGATTTAAATTTAATAGCTCTAAACTGGTGATCGAAGCCTACGAAAATCTCATTTCTGAGGTGACACCTGAACGATGGACCAGTGCTTTCAGGATTTGTTTCACCGGATTGAAAAGTAATGAACATGAAGGTGAATATTTTGAGAAACAATAAAAATATTTAAATAAACAAGTTTTGTGATTTTTTTCGTTATCCCTAAAACTTAAATAGCAACCCTGGTAATGATTATCTATAAAAGCAAATGGCAAAAGAACCTTGAGTTATAATCTTGTATGTAAGAAAAGCTGAGTGTTGTAGAGTGAAGTAGAGTATGTGCTTGGAAGTATTAGTGAATTAATCAGTAAATAACTTAACAAATTTTTCTCTGTCATTGTTTGTGTTAAAAGTAAAAATAGTAAAAAGTAAGCGGAAGCTAGAGTGGTGGTCTAAGCCCGAAGCTGGAGAGAGATACAACTGTTCTTGTTGTTGATTAAATTTTCCCTGGTCCGATTGCCTTCACTTGTCTTAAAGAAACTTTTTGTTACTTAAGAAAATAAAAATTTCTCGTTATAAAGTATTGTTTTGTAGTTTATAGTTACAGGTCATAAATACACTTGTCAAATTGTTCAAAATAAACAACCATTTTATAAATTATTAAACTTCTGGAATTTAAAGGAAACTTTTAAGAAAAAAGGTAAAAATCACTTGAATTGGAACGTTTACATAAAACGTGTGTTTTGTATTTTATATTTGATCACAATTTATTATTCTTGAATAGTTTAAAAGATATTTCAAGACATGTTGACTACCCAAGTTAAGCAAAGTTACGTTCAAGTTGTCGATGTGCTTTAGTGCCGTCTTGTGAATTGTAAGGGCCCTAGACCATGGAGATTTAACAGACACTCCAAGGTGGGGTCTCCCAATATTCCTTATAAACATATACCTATATTTAATAATATTGATATATTTAGCTGTTAACTCTTGATGGAACATGATGAATAAATAGCAAATAACATACTTGGTAATATTCCAGTATTTTTTTTTTAAAACTTGATATATAATAATAATAATAATAATAATAATTTATTTTCAATAATACAATATATTTTGGCTTGTTAGGCCATCTTCAAATGAACGAACATGTTACATGAAATGTTGACAATTTTAACTAAAATAAAGGACTAACTATTACATACAAATTGGTGTGAGAAGGGATTAGGAAATATCATTGCCCATAGTCTTAAGAATGGGTGAATTCAACAAATCCAGTTGTTCGTTGATAAGACTATGCCCTTCTCGTTCTGTAAATTTAATTTCAAATTTCCCTAAAAAGTAAATGAGTTTTCCTCTTTTATTTTCAAAATGAAAAATTTCAAAATTTTCTTCCTTACAATGGTAGCCGTTTTCTATTGGACATTTCGCTAAATTAGATGATTCAGATTTATTATATTACCACGCCCTCAAGCGTTCTTGAAATCTAACTTTAAAATTACTTAATCATTACTTTAGATTTTGTAAATTCCTGATTAAGTATTTTGTTTCTGACTTGGATTTATGTTGACTAATTTAGTCCTTAGAATATTTTTTTTTCAAGAAATTAGACATATGTGAAAATTTGGTCGGAAAGCCAAGTATTGCAATTAAAAAATATTTGCGTTACAGCACCACAATGTCCGCTCATATTCTGCTACAAAAACTGTTGAAACTTTTCAGGAACTAAACCTGGAGGTATTGCAAGATCTCCGTTAAGGCCTATTCAGCAGAACACACCGGCGCGGGGCGAATGAAAATTAAAGGGCGCCGAATTGATGAAAAATTTCAAACTACTACAAGAAAAATATAGTACGGATTTAACAAACGCATTTCCTCAGAAGATATTAAGTTTTTGATTAGTATTGTTGGACAACATTAAATTGTCGTTTGCCGTGCTCTACATTCCATTTGTGTTAAATCCCAAACCGCCATCATTAAAATTACTAATAGGACATAACAAGTTATTGAAGCTGGCAAAGAAGAAATCCATAAGCCATTAATTTGAAGAAAAGAAAAAAAACATTAAATTATGTTCCAGTACTTGAGAACTTGCCAAAATATTTTTAATAGACTATAGTACAATTTTTTCAAGTTTTTTCGAAAAAGTGACGTGTGAGCAAGTTGTGAAAAATTTTGAACTAAAATTTATCCACAAAATTGAATGATAGTATTGAAATTTTCCGGAAGTACAGGATATCAAGGACAATTTCGAATTTAAATGGGAACGTATGTCATATTGGATATCTTTGGATAGAGCTTTTCAACAACTTTTACTTAATATCTTTTTAATATTACTTAACATTTTTTTAATATCTTTTACGGTTAACAAAAAACTATGATATTTTTAAATGACGATTAAATTCCCTATAACGACTTGAAAGTAAAGTATGATATTTTTATTTACAAGTGTTCAAAGTGCCTTCCATTTTAATTTAAACACATTCGCATCCTTCCTCTTGAGTAATCTGAAGCTCGGAGAGCAATTAAAAAAATATATAATAAAAAATATTGCACTTTCAAGTCGTACTTACTTCAAAGTACAACTTGAAAATACTTGAAGTACTTCCAACGCAAACCATTGTCAGAGAAACCCATCAACCGACACATACAATTTATTTGACCCTGCTTATAGTCTACTTATAGTCTGTTTCTTTGGTTAAAGCGGAACTAGATTTTCAAATCTAGCAATTTTTATCGATTTAATGAAGCTTTTGATTTTTTTTTTTTTAGTAAAAGCCCATTTACTCATTATAAAGTTAGCTAGTGACAACTCAAACGTTTGAAATAGCCTGTAGTTTAAATTGGTTGTCAAAATAAGTATATTATGTATAAAATTAAATAGAATATTTATTTTATTTATGTTATGAAAGGTATATTTTAATACTTTTTATTTTTATTACTAAGATACTCGTATAAATATGAATAAAATTCATATCTTGCAAGATTCAGTGTATTTTTATTATATTTTCATGTTTCGATCTTGTATGACTTCGCGGGCCCCCGACGAAGCCTTCATGGCCCCCCAGAGGGCCGCGGCCTCCCGGTTCAGAAACACTTCTATAGGTCAACAGCGGTTGAGTGAATTAACATTAATCAGTGTTGAATACGACCATGTAATATCAATGAATTATGAAGATTTAATAAACATTTTGTGGAAGCTAAAAGTGGAAAAAAACTGTTTTAAACAATAAATGTATACTTATAAATCTATTGGTAAGTTTTTTAAAATTATTATCAGTGGTCTAATACATTTTATAAACATATTTCGAATCATCAATTACACCCCCATAGTAATTAACATGTTAAAACTTAATCAAATTAGTCTTTTTCTATTTTTATAATTATTTTCACAATAAAATATTTGCTTGGGTAGAAACAGTATTAAAACAATTTTTTCTCTTTAGTATATATCTCTTTTAATCTAAGTTTATTCTATTAAAGTACGAAATCCTTGTGGATAATCGTAATTCAGGACTATCGGACCATCCAGACAAATTAATAATGACCTTTCCGGTCCCCTTAATGCAGTCTGACGGTAACGGCCAACGGCAGAACGTTCTACATTGTAGTTAGGGTTGTAGGATTTTCTATTGTGACAATTTCAAATGGACATCAGTTCTGCTAGATAACTTTGTAAATGACAAAAGATAGTTTTAGTTTTTTGCTCGCGTGCATTAGTGCCTAAATTGAATACAACACAAAACTATAAAAAAAAGGTTATACGAGTTTTTGCACGAATATAATGAAAAAGGACAACAAAAAATAAGTAAAGTAATACGAGCTTCAATGAATTTCAACATTTACAGCAGCAGAATGTGATCCTTAATATTTTATTCGTACACCTCTCTCTGTCTCTCTTTCTTGAAGTGTCCATCCTCTTAAAGGGATAACGTTTTTGCTCTCCCTCTCTCTCTTATTAGAAACTGTCAGTTGATTTGACCTTTGACTTCACCAAACAAATTCTCCAATTTGTTCTGTGAGATGCCTTTCCAGATAATTTCATACACCAATACTTGTTAATTTTCTCGTTTGGTCCTTAACATACCCGACAAGAATCAATTTGGAACCAAAATACTGTAGAAAATGGCAATGGATATATCTTAAAAATCCCAACAAGCAAAATAACTGGTGGAACTCTGCCCTCAAAGGAACCGGAACCATTTGTACCATAGAACATTTTGCAAGGGTTTAGATATATTTTTAAAAATTAATAAAGAAAAAGGAAATATTAATAAAAGAAAAATTAAAAAAATAAAAAGTGCACCAGTCAACAGAGGACAAAGCAAAGTTTATTTTACATTAGTATTAAATGTTGGAAAAAAATATCTACAACAGGGTTTCCCAAACAGTGCTCCGCGGGGCGTCTACTAGTGCTCCGCGAGCAGATTAGAAAGAACAGTAAATAAAATAAATGTGATCAAATCAGTGAAAATAGTGTGTTTTTTTTCAAAACAAACGTTTCACTCAGAAATGGTACGCTACTGAAGATAACAAAAGCCAGTACAATAATATTTTATTGCTCCCAATAAATGTTAATAAAGACACTCGAATGTCAATAGTTCAACTGGTCATTGAAAATGTTTTAACCATTATGAAATACAAATATACAGCTGAGTGACTGTTCTATTACAGGGCTGATATATTACAATAGCGGCATATAATACAGTACAAATTCCTTAAAATTTGCCAAATAATAGATAATGAATGTTGTGACGTTTCATGCAATGGGAATATGAATTACGTATATTCTTTATATCTCTTATAATTCAGACAGGAAGTCAGTAAGTCATAGTGGTGCAGTGTTATTTATTTGTTTTTGCTGAAATTATTTTTCGATGGATCGCTGGCAAAAGTACGGATTGTTAGAAAAAAGCCGCTCAAGTCTCCGTCTCAGAACGTCCAGTAGACGACAAGTGTGTTCAAATATTATAAAGATAGTATTTCAATAGTTTTTTGTTACGCTTAAGACTTATGGATTAAGTTTTTACCAACCGCTACATACATATAAGGGAGGTATTGTGATCGTACCAATTTTGACATTTTTAAATTTCGGTGGATGTCCACGGATTGAGGTTCCTACATAATGTTTTTACCATTTTTAGCATGATGTCTGTCGCTCTGTCTGTATGTCTGTATGTCGGTCGGACACGTGTAAAGCGAATTTGGCTAAACGGATTTTTATAAAACTTCATTTTTAAGCTTCTCACACCAATGGCATCAGTAAAGCAACTTTTGGTAAAAAGCAGTCATCTAGAAATGGAAGATTTTTGGTGGTCAGTCCTGTGGTAGCCATAGCTGATTTAAAAAAAATATTTTTACGTTATTTTTACTTTATTTTTATTATAGTAATAATACTTATAGTAAATAATTTCTGTGTTAGAGAGTATTTTGTTTAAGTACCTATTTTGTGATGGCGTTCGGTCTTGTGGTGGACGCAGCTGATTTTTTATTAATATTTTTGCTTTTAACTAACAAAGCATTCTTACACTTTGCTCAGTTTATAATCCGTACCAGATAACTTTTCAAGATCGGCATGAAACAATTATCCTGTATCGATCAACTGAGAAATTTATTTCCAAGACATATCAGACGTCAAGATCCACTAAAATATATATAAATATATAGCCAGTGGTGTACGCATAAGGGGAATTAGGGGGATAAATCATTTCCCACCGAAAATTTTAAAAGAACTAAAATTATAACTACCCCATTTCAAGATTGCTCGCATTCTCAATACGTATAAATTCCGATTTTGTAAAAAATCCCCCCCTCCGAAATATATTTCTGCCTACGCCATTGTATATAGCAACGATAGTGCTCCGCGACGAATTATTCTCGTGAAAAGTGCTTCGCGGCTCAAAAAGTTTGGGAAACTCTGATCTACAATATGATAATTTAGAAAATATAAAAAGTGTTTCAAGGTACAACAGTGTACCTTATATCATCAACCATATCTAGACAAGGGTTATCGGGAACTTGACAGGGTGTCCAGTTCTATTCTGAGCAAGGGTCTTCCACTATCATACATTTAATATTTTTAGGTCACTTTCAACCTGATCTATACATCTGGCTTGGGCGGCCCTTTGATCTGCTACCTATTATGGTTTATAAGTTCTCCTGGTTATCTCATCCTCAGGCATTTTCTCGAAATGGACTAGGTCATCTTGGTATAATTCAAAATTGTAACGTACACGCAACTCCCCATTAACGCAAACATCTTTGAGGTCAACACATTTATTATGGCCTTTAAGTATGCCATAGAATATCGCTTGGAAATCAACATGAACACAATGAGCACGTTGCTTATTCGGTAATATCCAAGAATATTTACTCGTAGAATCTGACCTGTGTCCTCGTAGATCTTCAGCGTTTGTGAATAAAGTTTAAGAACTTCTGGAGCAGAGTATAAAGCATAAAGGATATATATCAACAATCCATGCACATTTTCAAACATTCAGCTGTTAACAGGAGAACTGAGGCAGAAACGTTGGATCGATAGTTAAGTTAGAAGCTAAATACCAACGTCCGGCATTTGTCACTCGAATAAATGGAATTAAGTTTAACAACGAGAATAGAAACGTTTTAGTTTAAAATACGGAGAATAGTTCAAAGCAAGTGCTACTTGTTTTATTAGCAATCTGTATTCTTATACCTTATATCCTTGTTTAGAAAACGATTCCTTTGTATCCAGTTCGTAATATGCGAGATAAAAACACAATATTTCAAAGATAAATTCAACAAATAGTTATTCTTACATAATTTTATATTCCAATACCTCGACAGAAAGAAATAAGTCCATATTTAGGGTTTTGTATGTATGACCAAACCGTTATACCGTTACTCATGTGTCTGTCTATCTGTGGGTCTGCATGTTCGGTAGAAATTTTGTTCAAATAGCTGAACAAATTGAAATTTGGCATGCCTGTACAACACTGACCCACATATAGGAAAACTAAGAGAATTAAAAAAAGAAAAACAGCACGGGAAAAATATAAACAAGTAACGAACAATTAAAAAGCATAAAAAAAAATTTATCCAATAAAATTTTATTTTTGAAACCTCAAGTATTTTGACATTGAATTTTCGCCAAAAATATGTCAAAAAACTTTTGTTCTCCACCCTATTTCCCAGAGGTGTTGATTTAAAAATCTGAACAAAATCTTAAAATGTACTTTGATGGAAACTGGAATAGTTCAACAAGAATAAAATATGAGATTATGGTTTCAAAAAATTACCAATAATATTTGTCTCATTGTGTCTTAAAAAATTATTATTTAAAAAAAATTTATTATGTGGTATTGTAAGAAAATTCTTAAGACGTAGTTTAAGAAACGAAAAGTAGTTCAACAGGATTTTTCCAAAAAATGTGTAACATAGTATATTATGCAACGAGAATGAAATGACTATTCCATGTAAGTTGCACACTATGCTTTTTCCACGACTATTACTTATTTAATTTTTATTCAGTTCCCTTTAAAAACTAACAATAATTTGACATTTGCTTTCAACCTATTTATTGCGTTGCCTACCAATGGTCATGTACGTGTCATACAGAATGTACATCCAGTTAAAATAACAATACTTGCTTCAGCTGATTAACTGACAGACCAAGACCAACTCTATCAAATAATATATTTTCAAAATTCAACAACTTTAACTGTTATTTAATTTTAATCCGGTTTCCTTTACAAACTAACAATAATTTGACATATGATTTCAACCTATTTATTACGTTGGCTAGCAACGGTTGACCATTGCTGCTTGAACCTGATATGTAATGAGTCCAACCTGTTACGTAATGAGCTCATTACGTAACAGGTCAGCGGTGTGTGGAAAAAGGAGTGGGGAACGTACTACATTTACTAATCACTGACACGCCTGTAATGAACGTATATCTATATAGTCGTGGAAAAAATATATTGTCCCATACGCTATAACCCAGACGAGTTAAACTAAAAATGTGAAAAAAAAATTAATTAATGTATATAGACCTGATCTGGAAAAATACAACAGGAATTTTTGATCTCATTATTTTTTCGAAAATTATCAAAATTTAGGCAATACCATGCTACAACATTTAACTGGATTTCTATATAACTGGTTAAATTGCTTGATGCAAGCGCATCTCATAATTAGGTACGCTTGTAAGTCCCTAGTGAAAGCACGTGTAATATTTTTTCAAAAGTTTCAAAATCGAATTTTATGATTTTTAGTATGTACCCACAATTGGTTTACTACATAGATAACTACAAAACCCTGAAATGTGTGAAAATTCACTCTTCACATATATTTTTTATTCTGAATTTTTGTGTTATTACTTTTTCAAAAGTTGGTAGTTGGCAAAACTGCGTTATGTACGATATAAATTTTATTCTTTTGTTTTTTATTTCATTTCCCGTACTGTAAATAATTTCTTATAGTGAGAATATTTTGAAATACACGTACATAACCTTTAAGAATTTTCGGGATTCAGTATCAAATATCATTAATGTTTATTATTAATGGATATCGTACGTGATCATAGGTCTAACTTCACTTTTATCACGAATTGTTTCTTAACACAAGGCAAAAATAACATAAAAATTCAATTGACCATCTTACCAAAGTATAACTTGAAGAAAAAGGAAAGTAAAGAGCCTTTTATAATCATGGGCTGTATTCTTTCGTTACTACATAATACATATTGTGACTTTGGAGGTTTAAGTAACTTTTAAATCTATTCAAAAGCTTAAGGTTAAAGTTGATCTTTTATAGCTAGTCTTGAAAAACTGCGTCATCGTGGGGACCATATTACGATGTTTAAAATAGTGCGTGGAATTTTTTAAATGTATTTCGTCTGAACCATCTACCCTGAATACGGACTCTACGCCTGACTACGTCTTAAAATAAAACCTGAGTAATTAAAAAAGTTTGCGCCCAGAAATTAATTAATAAATATCATCTAAAATTTCTGGCACAATATACCTATCAATTCCTTCATCTCCAGTGTAAATAATTAACAAATATATGCTATTTCCGTCTGTACTTATAATTACATCCATTTGATTTGCAGAATACAATAAACAGTGCTACTTGGATCGTTGCGCATTGTGAGGGCACTCGATCTGGTGTCTCCATGACTGTAAATCATCAAGGTTTGGGATGCAGTCGTGTGTATTTAGCGCTACTAGTCTCAAGTACAGGTATGCGCTACTTACAGCCCGCGAGTCGGATCAGGCCCGTTGCCTCATTTTGTCCAGCCAGCGATAACTATCCAACATCCCATTGAATTTGGCCTGCAAGTATATCTTTGTTTTCAGAGATCAAATGCGGTTACACGGTTGATGTTGATGTGGAACAAGCGCCACTTTCTCTGCAAATGTCTACTTGAGCTACTGGAGAACTCAGATTTGAAGTAAAAATTAAGGACATTTCACTAACTGAGTTTTATAAGAAATATTTACTAGTTGAAAATTTTCCGAAACTCACAGCTTTTGCTCAGAAGAGAAATGTGAGCAGTTATTTTCTCGGTTGAACTTCGTTAAATCAAAAACAAGGACGTGAATAACGGACTTGCACATAGAAAACACGTTGCTTGTTGCTACATCAGTTGTTTCCCCGAAAATAAATAAATAAATCTGTAGGACTGTTCTAAAAATATGTAATTCAGAAAGAACTAAAAATACGAAAGCAAGTTGAAAGGCTCTATTGAAGGAGGCCAATGCTCACAAAGAACCGTAGCACCGTTATGATGATGATAATGGTGATGAATGCGATAATACAAAAGCGTTTTATTTCTAAAACTTATGTTCAATAAGTAGAACGCATGTTTATGCTTGTTTGACAGATTTTGTAATAATTTAATCTCTGCAAAATCTGCAAATCCTCCGTCTATGGCTTGAAGGGGATTCCATGCGATCATTTTTATGTATTCCTGTCAATATATCAGATTTTTCAATAAAACCTGGTCTATTTGACACAAATATCAGTAATATATACCGCATCTGCTCAATATAGCTCACACTCCCTGTGAAAAACTTCAGGAAAGACAAGAGGAAATTTTCAATTTTTCAATAATTTGACATACGAAGGTGTCCTATATATATGCAAGTCGAATTTTATATGAACCGAACTAAATTCTGCATAGATTTTCACTGAATACTGGATGGATTCTTAAAAAGAAGATTTGATTTCCTTTCACAGAGACACAGATATTTTCCGACTGGTTTTCTCAAGAAGAATATTATTTAGATTTAGTACGAGTGGATGTATGATGAAAGATACTTCTTTGTAATTCTATTACTATATATTCTTTTATACCGCATTGCCTGTCATCTTACAACTTTCTGTAGATTTATCATTTCTAATTCCAATTATTCGGAAACTTTTCAATAGGGAATCGCTGATTTTGCGCTTGCGATTGAATAAATTTCATTTCATTTAGAAACATAACTTTTAAATAATATTTTACTTATGTGAACCAAATTTCTCTCATTTCCAGCCAAGATATGATTACAAGACAAGTCGCGAAGAAAAGTAAATAGATTATACTGTATTTTGAGAAATCTACGATATTTCTGAAAAGATCGTAATATTTTATGATATAAAATCTAGCCTGTATTAGTATACAAGTCTGACACTTAACTGAATAAGATACAGGCAGTGACGTAGCGAGACTTAGAAGTAATGTGATTTGAATACCTATACAGCGCTCCTTGCTATGATAAAGTTTAGTAAAAATTATATCCTCGGATGAAAAAGACGTCTAATTTAAAATGTTAGATGTATAGTAATTAATATTCAATGAAAGTTTATAAGTTATGCTTGGCAGAAAAAATAAATAATTTAAAAAGATCATATCATAACGCTAACATAATCTACACTTATTCTTACAAAGTTGTAAGTTATTATATAAATAGCGATACTTACGACGGCTCATATATTGTATAATAAAAATACTTTAAAACCTCCTTGCATTGTTCTACTTACTGAATAAATACTTTATATTATTACTAGCAGACATATCCGGCGATGCTCGGGAGAAAAATAATAATTTATCAAAAATATTTTAATTCGGAAAAATAAATGATTGCTGCACAATCAAAAAATGCAAATTACTCAATGATGGGTTAAATACCAACATACGTTATTTTCGATTTTAGTTATTTAATTTAAATATGTTTAATTTATCAAAGTCGATTTATGTAGGGCTTTAACGATGTACGATCTTTCATCAATTGGTACGTGTAACGTATAAACAGCATTTATTCAGCAGTAAAAATATTTTTACTTTTAACGGTTTAATTGTTGCTAAGGCGGAAATTCTATTGCGCATGTTAAAAACAAATATGAGAAATGATAAGCAAAAGATCTAGTGTAATAAAACACAGTATTGAAGGAAAGTTTCGATGTTAGTATTTAATGTAATCAATACAATAACATACAATTAACAAATAATCAAAACAAAATATAAAATTTACTTCAACTAAGCAAAACTTGAAATTTTGAATCAGCAGTATTGTTAACCCGCCAGCACCCGGCTCTACCGCCTACAGGTGTAGCGTTTACTAATACACGCACCAGATTTTTATTTACTATGATGTTCTTTCTGCGATTACTTCTGATCTATAAACGATAGGTACATGGGTCAAATAACTTTTTCTTTCGTTAATAAATACTCTTGCCAATAAAGTAATTTTTCTTCGTAGGTCTTTAAAGGTAACGACGATATTCCCCAGTAAACTGAGCGTTATAATTTTCGCGGAAAATGAAAACTAATAAATGATAATTGTAAGTTATCTATTGACCTGCGATATATGCTCTCCTGGACTTTTTTGTAGTAATATTAAACCTTAAGAGCCTGTCATATATATTTTCGATATATCTCTTACAGTTGAGCCGTCGTAGCGATTTTAATGTTCCGCACGCAAAATTTTTTCCGTCTTATTGCCGTCCGTAGGCCCAAAAACATGTACATCATTGAAAAACCGATTATTTTTTTGCACCATTAGTTCCGCAGGGTCCTAAAGAGTAACTGTGCAAAATTTGGTCTAAATCGGTTAAACGGCCTAGGAATGTATAGCGAACAAACAAACAAACAAAAAATTCTCCTCTTTTATATATATCGGTGAATCAGTTACAGAAACTTCAAAACAGGGGTTTGCGAATAATTCTTAAACTTCCCAGGTTCACTCCCCGGGAGATATTATATTCATCGCTTGGTTGGTTTTCTGTGGCTGATCGTCTTGAATTTTGTTCAATGATATTTATATATAAGCTGGTCAATGGACTGCTCCCTAGTTATCTTAATAAATACATAACATACAATAATGATGTACATAAGTACCCAACACGGGAATGTCATAATTTAAGAGTTAAATTAATAATGAGGCAAAATAACTGCAATCAGATTTTAAATAAAGGTTTTAATAGATATAATAACTTGCCTTTACATATTAAGAAATGCTCAAGTGTTAAATTATTTAAGAGTAAACTCATTACATATTTTAGGAAATGAGGTATAGCACATATTTATTTATTTATTTTATGTAATTTATTTAATATATATATATATATTTTATTTTTAATTAAGTATTTTTAGATAAGTCTGTTTTGTTACATTTTATGTCGTATTTTTAAGAATTTTCTGATTTTATCATGTACGATTTTACCAATTTGTATGTAACATGTATTTTTATCTTATTTTAATATTTTATTTTTTTTTATTTTGATGTATTTGTAATTTGCTTTTTATGTAAGATTATTTTTAACGAAATATGTATGTTTTTATCACTTTTTATACTATTTTTATATTGCTTACATGTTTTTCTAAATTTTGATTTTTAATTGTTTTTAATTTGTTTGTAATATGCATGTTTTATTACTTATGTTTGTATATTAGGCTCATCCTATTTAAATAAAGTATTATTATTATAGAGATTACAAAAATTATTCTGTAAAAATAACTGGTATAGTTAAATAACTATAAAACTTATTTGATTCTGAAACTTCTTTAGCCATTCGTTCATTTATTATTGTGTTTTGCACAAAAATAATCATATAAATACCTTTATTTCTCAACTAGTGAAACAACATGACTATTAAAATCTTCTCTGTTAATGACACTGTTAATGTTACAATGTAACACCTAAATGACACTGACAAAAATGAAGCATGTGTTATTTTAAAAACATAAAATACTTGTAAGCAACACAGATGTGATGATGGAAGTGATTTACAAGTTCACTGAGCACTGTGTAATTTACCTGTATTGGTTTTAAACATATGACACGTCATTTGGAAGTTATTTCAAGTAACTTTCAACATATCGTATATAATATCAGTTTGATGAGCAGCTTAGAGCTTTTATATAATGTCACTGGTTGCATTCCATGTCTCACACTCATAGATAAGACTTTATCTTAGATATGAGTTTAGTGTGACTCGATATACTGGAGGGGTTCCATATTTTATTGTGGATACTAAAGCATATTATGCCTTTTAAATGTTTTTATAAATGGGTCTATAAATTTATTTATCTAATCTTGATATCAAAATTTTTGACCCTTACAGAATATCGGTTTAGATAAAATATTGCTGTGTGGTCATAGATTTTGAATAATTCTGGGTGTGGCAAAGGTATTTTATTTAAGAAAGGAGACAAAAGGATGTTTTGAATTGTGCAGAATAAAAAAGTAGCCGAACCACGCGGTATACCGGTTTATTTTATTCATACATATGGAATGTGTCTAGCATAACAAAAGTTTCAGATGTAAACTTTTGTAGTTCGTAACAAAGTAAGGTATTTCATAAAATAAATACGATATGCATGTTTGAAATATAGGGGGAAATAATATGGGAATAATTCCTAAGATCACTACAATTTATCTTCCCATTTCTAGTGATGAAAATGTAAAATTATCCCTCTGGTAGAAATTTTTGTAAGCAATACGCGGAAAATTACTTAATACGAAAGGCGCTAGAAAAGTTTTGGGATACGTCTGTATAAATAAGCAAGTCTATTCTTGCATCATTAAATAGACCATTCAAAACATAATAGGAGTTGTAGGGGTTTTTTGGATTTCCACCGTATAAATATACAACGTCGTTCAATAAGTCTCCAGTCTAAGAAAAACATTTTTTTTTTTAGAAATTCGACTTTATTCATCAACATACTCTCCTTCAAGAGTGATACATTCATTCCAACGCTCCTAAAATTAAAAAAATTAAAATTAATTAATTAATTTAAATTCAGCATTCCAATCAGTAATAGTTGATTTGCCTGGTGCAGACTCTATAACGCTTATCAAGCCACTGTTTGGCTTCAACAGTACTTTTCCCATCAAAAAACAATGTTTAATCAACACACGAAATTCTTTTTTATCCATTTTTTGGAAAATTACAAAACTGGAGTCACTAAAACCACTGTAACCTCTAAACTAATTGTCAGAATGTCATGAAATTTTCATACGTATCGTTTGAAGGTTGTTACTATCCAGAAATCATATGGGTCTGTCAACAGTGTTGCTATATATATGTCAGACCGGAGACTTATTGAGTGAAGTGTTAATGTTATCAGTTCAGTATAGTCTTTATTATAGTTACAGCTAACTAGTTTCGCTCAATACGAGCAATATGAAAACGGACAGTCGAAAAAAAAAAAAATAATAAATAAATAAAAGTTTTTAATGGAGTCAAAATATGCGGTAAAACCTTGTCAGAAAATAAAATGGAGTGGTTAAGGATTGACATACTTAAGGTAAGTTAAGCAAGCATTCATCGTGCAATAATTTTATACAGTTTCCAACGTGCTTTGTCTGCGGAAGAATGTATACGATATGTTTACCATTTTTTCTGAGAATTGCCCAAGTCAGAGCACAGTGTTTCGTTGGTATAAACAATTTCAAAAAGAAATTTTTAACCTAGATGATGATTCCCGTCCCGGAAGACCCCGTGAAACAGTTACTGCTGTAAATATTGCTACGATTAAAAAATGCTCGATGAAAATAAGCGAATTACATACAGATACAGAAGTCTTTGCACATTAATGCACCAGCTATCCGTTCAATTATTTGCGACCATCTGGAAGTTAGGAAAGCTATGCGTACCCCATAACTTGACGCACAAACAGCAATAAGAGTTGAATTGTGTCGAAAAAAGTTAAAAAAATTAGAAATGGGGCACTCAAAATACGTGAACTCGTTGTGACAAGGGACGAAACATGGCTTTATTGTTATGATGGGCCATCAAAGTCAAGAAACAAGATCTCTTTGAAGAGGAAAACAATCAAGATCTGTGAAAAAAAAAAGAATGACTGTCGTTTTCTTCGGTAAGTGTTGGGTTATTACAAGAATTGTTGTAGAAGATCAAAAACCAGTTCCGGCCAAGGGGTAGGATGATTTTTGTTTGCATCAGTTGATCTTCAAAACTTACGACCACAATCACGCCTTGACACTTGGCGTTTGCATGAAGACAATGCTCACGCATCGAGCTCAACTAAAACTAAAGAATTTTTGAATAATTCTGGACTTCAAGTGTTAGAACATCTTCCTTATAGTCCAGATCTTTTTAACGCATTTTTTTTTTTTTAATTATCAGTGAAAACATATATTTCTTCAGTAGTAAACTTGGTACACGATTTATGGATTAATTAAAAATGACAGAATTTTTAAAATCAGTTCAATAGTTTTAAAGTTACGACAATTTTTACAGGGAAAGTATTCTTGGTGTAGTTTAAATCTCTCTCCCTTACTTACATCTCTGTCGACACAGTTGTAGATGAGCAAGACGACAGTCGATTTCCTGAGTTTGAAACCAACAAGATTACCTCCTCACTCACTTTGAAAGTAGGTGCACCAATAATCTTGATGAGAAATGTAACATAAATCCGCCAAAATTATGTAATGAAACATGCTTACAGGTTAACAGTTTAAGAGACTATGTAGTAGAGACAACCATTATGGCTGGTTGCATTATACGTGAAAAGATGGTTTTCCGTAGAATATTGATGATTCCTACAATTTTTTCAGTTCAAGCGCGACCAATTTCCTGTCAGGGTTTGTTTGGCGATAACTGTATATAAGTCGCAGGGTCAAACTCTGAAAAAAGCTGGCGTTGATTTGCGGAATCCATGCTTCTCGCATTGGCAATTATATGAAGTATATTCACGTATCAGTTCTAGCAACGACTTTAAACTGCTAGCGCTTAATGGTCAAACTAAAAACATTGTTTATAAAGAGGTATTTTTAACGAAGTATCCCCAGCGAAGCCGGGCGGGGCAGCCAGTACAATTTACAGTAAAAATGCTGCTTTGCTTTAGCAAATATTTCAAAGTATACGAGGGTTACAATGTATGTATAAGACAATTCTACGGGCACTTTTGGGGGCCTCATAAGGTTCCGGAGTTTGACACTGGTAGCATTATTAGCGTCATGATAAATCCGCCTCTAGCTATTTGTTACCTCAACCTTTACCCTGTGACGTATGCACTACACTGGGTTAATGTTTTGGAACACCGTCCTAGTCTGGATAATTTTTGAATTCCGAGATTTTAAAAGTGTTTCGTGATCAAATTACGCTGTTTTACATCTTTGTCGATGTGGTAAAGTTGCTATAATAAAACTTTAGATATAAAATACATTGTAAAATACTTGTCTTTAGAAAATTTAAAATTCATAGCTGTGATTTATGACAGAGTCATCTAGTAGTAAATACTATAATTTATAAGCGATACTTTAACCGAAATTGTGTTTGTTGTCTGCAGCTTACCTAAATCTCGTATAAGAAATCTCACAAGAAATGGTTCAAAAAGGTCATTAGGCCGACCAAAAACAACTTAGACACCTTGGGAATGTGCAACAGCTTTTTGCTTCAAAGTTGTAGCTTTTACTAGCTTATACGAAAAGTTATTATCATATTACGGGGGTTATGACACTTATATAATAATATTAGTTTTTTAGAAGGGGGAATTTAATACAAAAGTTAAATAAAAATGCAATAAAGAGTATAGACAATGTAGAAATTATACGATGTATAAAATTAAACTGGTTTAAAGTTAGATTAGTTTAATTTACGATTTTAAATCAAAAACAATACATTGTGTTATATTTCTGCAACTTTTACAAACTTTTCCTTAATTATCTCTCTCTTTCTTTTTGCTTAGTATCAATTAGATTAACTGTTGACTTCACCCACACAAGTTTATTTAGATTGGAGATTAATAGGCTTATTCTGAATATTCTTACACCAATGTAACCAGTAGCGGTTCTAGGACTAAGCAACTGGAGAGGCAATTAAAGTTTAAAAAATACAAAAACTTAACAGTTGTACAGACTTGTTTTTATATTAAAGAATGTTCAAATCAACTTAGTGATATTAATAGGGCTGAGTAGGTGCAAATAGCCTTTGATCCAGTGCGTGTCAACTAACTACAAAGTTTTGTGGTAGAAATTAGTTGTAATGTTAAAATTGAAACCGGCAGTGGCACTGAACTTTTTAGTTATACATCACACTTTGTAACAATTTTAAGTTTGACACAGTAAAACATATTTAATATATGAATTAGATTAAGATAATATACAAGTTCAATTTTTCTATTTTACTTCTTTTACCTAAAATACGTAAAACTATATCTTCACTTTAATCAGTATTTAGATTGTTACTTGTTTTTCACGAAAATAGCAATCTAAACTAACTAAACAAATGTAAATACTGTGAAATTATTTACATTCCAATAATGGGCACATACTCAACAAGATGCTACACTTCTTGTACAGCTAATTTTATAGCTTTAGGCCAATGTCCCAATGTATTCTTACGTAGAATATAGAACTGCAGTATCCAATAGCACCTTGCAGCTTCCAAAATATTTATCGTATTAAAAACTCTCTTCATTAAAATGTTTTTTCATTCTAACCAAATTTTTTATTAATTTTTGCTGTTAAGTAAAAAATAAGTATATATATTAAACTTCATAAAAGAAGCAGATCTAACGAGTGATACATAGCTGTGTAAATCTGGTTAAATCCGCTGTTAAATTCATAAGCCAAATGTAATAAATATGTATATATTCTGTAAACATAAATATAGATATTAATTAGCAAATAAGTAATAAAAAAAAAAAAAAAACATTTATAATATAAATTGTAATAACTTTTAGACGCTAGAGACCTAGAAGTTGAAGCGTCGGTAAATAAACAGTATGGAAAAAAAAAAGTAGGATATTTCAGTCTTATAGGTAGTGCCTCCCCATAGCCTTCCACATATTCTTTTTATTAAAAATTGCATTCAACAAAAAATAATCTTTTATTCATTTTTAGCAACTTATTATTACATACACTTTTGCTATTAAGTAAATGATAAGTGAAATATTTCAAGTTTATAGGTAACATTCCTCTTAGCCCCCTAAATATTATTAAAAATTGCATTTATAGATTAAAAAAATGTAACCAAAATATACTAAAATAATTACTATTCCACCCAAATCCCGCTCTAACCCAAAAGGGTTATACAAATATACATTTAAGTAATATACATTGATCTGAACCGGAAACGTACGAAAGGAATTTTTTATCATATAGCGTTTTTGGAAAATATTGAAGTTTTTGTGAAAAATTAATTACTTTTTTAATTCATGACAAAATTATAGCTAATAATGTTATGGCTTCTTTGTATTTATGGCTAAAATATTATTAATAGCTCAGTATCGAGTTCATGTTTTTAAGCTCCACCTACTATTGTACGTCATGATTCAACTTTCTGTTTGAATTATTTTAGTTTTTTGTTTTTAAAGCATCACATAGCAATAAAAAATTTAAAGTAGTGATATACTTATAAATCAAATAACGCATTGTTAATAGTGAGAAAAACGTACCTGAAATTGAAAAAAATGAATTATCAATATATTATATTTCTTATTAATTTAATGAAGACTTAGATACGAAGCAAATGCAGAAAAAATTAATAAAAAATTAAAAATAATAAATTAAACGAAAGCTCTTAGTACTCAAATAACGAATAAAAATAATTAAGTATCAAAAAACTGTTGATTTTGATTATAGAGAAAATATTGTCTTAGACATCTAGCATTCTGTTGACTTCATCATCATCATCATTGGCGCGACAGCCCGATGTAGAGACAATTTATGTGTACCTCAACTACTTCAGGAATCAACCTTTCCACAAATTTGTGAAATTTTAGAGCAGTGATTCTTAAACTAGGGTCCGAGGGTTTATGGGCCGGCGACCACATCAATGTTCAAAAAAAAATTAAGTTTATTTATGATGACATTTCATCATCACTAAAGCCACAGTCCGAGGTAAGCCTAAGCCTCATGTTTCCAGGTTTCATGACCATATTTTTAATCTGAACATTCAGAAAAAATATGGTCAGTATTGCGTCCATTTTTTAGCGTACACAGAAAGGCACTTACAGTTTATTGCCGGTTGCGAACAGCTAAACAGAACCTGTAATTTGTATAAATATTTTATACAAATTATTTGACATGAGCAGGAACTCATGTCCGTGCCCTTGCCTAGCGGACAAATAGCAGGCACAGACGATTTAACGTTTGCAGCTACAGGCTTGCATGTTGACTTCTTACGCTTATTAAATGTCTACAAAACCCTGAAATGTGTGAAAATTCACATTCTATTTTGAATTAAATGAAGGCCCAAGACCTTCATTTTCCAGTTTTCAGCAAGATACCCTCTTTATATCATCTATCCAAACTGGAGGGTCTTCCTCTGCTTTTGCTGATACAACGTAAATAAAAAGGTAGAAAACAGTTTAATAATAGAAATGTATATGTGGATATAAAAACAATTTTTTCCAAATAAAATATTCCGAACCAAAATAATTTTAACATGAAATTTACTTTTTACATTAATTATAACGCTTTGGAAAAATTCTTTTAGCAAAAAATTGCGAACATTCCGCAATACAAAAAAAGTAATTCCGAACAGTATAAAACAGTATCTTTTGTAAAAATTTTTAAAATGAAAAACAATGAGTCGACAATACGTATTTTAACACAATATTTAAAAATTCTGTTTACGATATAAAGGCAATATTTACCCTGGTTATTATTTTTAAACTGACAGAACAGGCAAATAAACAAATCCGAGGTAGCGACGTGTATGTAAGCATACACTGAAAATTGATGCTAATTCCAACCATGTAGTCTAATCTTGCTGTAATATTGGCATACAAATTTTAAGGCAGGTTTGTTCTCATGTGAGATTACAGATCAGGACCGAAAAGTTAGTCCACAAATTTAATATGTTTACAGAAAAAAACAATCAATTCTAGAAAACTTGATTACAAAAATTAATGAATTCTGAAAATATTGAAGTGTCAGTGACCACTTAGGTCAGGATTGCGAAACCTAGACATAGTGACATGCAGCTGTTTGATTAAAAAAATTAATTTGTCAGTAATTCGGTATATTGAATGGTGCCTTTTGGTAGAGTTATAGTGATATTTTCGATTTGACAATATCTTCCACGGAGCTCTTATTTCTTTGAAACCTGTAGCAGATATGACACTGTTGTCAGCGTCTGAGCTACTATATGATGTTTTTCATGAAAATTGACGCAACTAGGTTATGCGGAGGTATAAAGTAATGGATGTCGGAAGAAAGCCAGTCAGTGTAATCTAGACACTTCTATTCTAATGTTCCACTCAACTACGGTGACGATCACAAGTCCGACTCCACGATAACATAGTTCCAGGTAGGGTAAGCATCAGTCACGTTGTGAGTGGGAGAAAACTCCAGGCTTCTCGACTTCCTGATGGACAACGTCCACCATGGAGGAGCCCGAGGCAATCATGGTCATTACAGGGTCAAGGGGACACTTCTCCCAGCTCTCATGTCAATGTCTTTCAAATGCTATGGCTGTAATTAACTGTCTACAGTGTCGGCTCTAGAGGCCGGGAGCTCTGATGTATTTTTAGTTGAACACTCCTAAAAATTCAAATGATGTCAATACAAAGAGAAACGACCAAAAATATAAAGGCGTCCCTTAAACACGCATTTCAAAGCCTCTAGGAGAAGGCATCTCGATGCGTGGAGTCGTCTGTTTATTGTGCAGAGCCGGCCATAATAGAAGGGTGTCATAAAATCGATATAGTTTTCAAATAATTTGCGTTTAAAAATACTCAAGGTGCAGTTCATTTTACTCTGACGTTTAAATTGATGTTTAGTAGAACATACATTATTTGTAGTATTAGAGTAAAATTAATTTGATCAGGGACAATGAGTTAGTACTTTTGAGATCAACAAAATTGTGTGTCTGTTGGAATGTTTTTGTTTGTAGAAACCGCGAGACACATCAAACTATCGCTTCTGGGTAATTTTTTCCTTCTTGGCTGCAAGATCCGTATCCGTATCCGCAGATCAGGATGCAAATAATCCGTATCCGAGGATATGGCTTTTATATGAACCGGCAAATCACTATGTAGCTATTGATCTGTAAAGTATGTGCAAGATAATTATGAAATGACGTCAAATTTAATAAATATGTTGTGTTTCCAGTTGTTATATGTTTACAAATGTTAAACAAGGTTATATTCAACCACTTCTAAAAGGAGATTGAACACCTACATCTAAGCAGCAAAGAAGCTAGTGTGAATTATGATATAGAGCAGTGTTTTCCAACCAGTGTGTTGCGACTCACTAGTAAGAGTGTTGCGAAATTTATGGTTTAAATTATACTATGTATATATTATAATGCTCAATATCGTACAAATCTAAAAAAGAAATCAGTATACAAAAATCATTAATAATAATTAATAAGAGACAAAACCATCATTTGAGCGCAGCTGCTGAGAGTTTTCGACAATTTAATTATAATAATATTTTATACAATTCAAAATAAACATAAACTACACTCGTACATGTGAGAAAAACGACGGGAAATGCTGTTTAAGAAGATTGGCAACGTAAGAAAGAGCTTCCAACTTATAGAAGCCAAATGTATCAAATGAGTAAAGCTTGCATGCTAATTATATTACATTCTAATATTAGCAACTAAATTAACCAAGTATGACGTCATTTCATAGTTATCTTGAACAGACTTTATCAGTAGTATCCCGAAGTCTCCGTATACTGGAGTACATATTATATATCCTCAATGTCGACTATGTGACATTAATAATTCTGTATGACAGAACTAACCTCTAAATGCAGGTTATCCCACCTTTATTCTCCAAAGAGCGTCCAGTCAAGCGCTGCAGCACTCGCACAAAGCATTGTCAAATAGTATCTGAACGCAATTGTATTGAACTTTGGGAGATACATAGCCTTTCCACCTTTTAATCGGGCTATTATTATTCTGATGTTCAATAAAGCTCCCACAAAATATTTTAACTTTAAAACTTTGTATAAAAACATGCTCGATCATCACGTAAAGTGACTGAAATCCTGCAGATTGTAATCTTTAAAATATTGAATAAATTTTGTTCAAAAAGAAAAACAAACGTATAGTTGAATGAAAGAGGGATGATAAGATGCAGCAAAGGAGTCAACTAACACCTGGTATTAAATATCAAAACCAGATATCAAAAACAAAGTAATTCAATTCTCTTTTTTACCTAAAACGTCTAACCTTTCCCAGACATCCTCCAACTAAAACCACTTGGATAAAGATCAGATATAAGCTTTTCTAAAAACAGAACCGTCGAAAGAGATGGTAAGAGGCTTTATAGATCAACCTCGGCGTCATTTCGTATTTAGTAGCCTTTAGTATGGCCTTGGCTGGTACATAGTGAGTTTCACAAAGCATTCAGTGCGTTTTTATTGATTTTCATCATGAACAATTCCATTGAAAATCTTACCGCTTAAAGGTTATTGTGGAATATTGAGACGTCTGCGGCGTGTCATCTAAAATTAGCGTCAAGGATTTCTGTATCACAAAGTGATTCTGCTGCACAACAACGCTCGCCATCACATTGCTGCATTGATTCAAGCTCAACTTGACGAATTTCACTGGGACATTTTTCCGCATCCACACAATATCATCTTGCACTAAGTGATTATCATTTATTTTTCGGTATAAAAAGCGGCAGGTAGAAACTGGAGAATCAACTGGCTAAGGACAGAAACTATAGAAGAAAAAAGGGGAGGTCTATGTTCAGGAAGGGACAAAAACTTAAGACTGAAAGAAGAAGAAAAAGAAGATATAGGATCGTGTGTTATCTTTATGTAAAATTACGCCTTTCAACATCTTTCGCCTTTGTTTAGTGTGAATGGCAGGCTTTAACTTCATTGTAAACATCTCACAATAACGTTCGCTATTGATAGTTTGCCCATACATCTTGATAGTGTTGATGATAATGAAGTTAAAGCATGCAGTGCATCAGTCGTTGCGCTTAACTAAAGAATTTTTTTGCGAAAGCTATTCAAAAGCTTGTGAATGAACAATAAAACAGTGTTTTAATTGAAATGTATTGGCTTTTATTTGGATAATAATCAAAAGTTCTTTACTTTCTGAACGACCCTCGTATATCGCTCTGGTTTGATTTGCACAAAGATTCAAACAAAATAAGCTTTAAAATATTTCAAACATATAGTTTTAAATGTATAAAATGTTAAAACTGAAAACATCTCTTTGAGGGTAGCAGTGGTGGTATGTTAAATCAAGTACATAACAAAACAAGTGCAAATGGAAAGAATCCAGTGTTGAACTAATTATTTTTATCATTACTTCCAACTACAAACGGATCCGCTCAACTGCGCCGGTTTCGTGGTTTCCTCTGATGTTTAAAGCGGTGTTACGGTATTTGGAAATTTGGTAAATGAGAAAAGCGATGGAAAACTCTTGGAACTAGGGAAATCCTATTTAAACTTTAAATACGATTCCATTAAATTGGTTACTACCTAAATTGAGTATGACGTGGTTTTGAATATCATTGCATATTTTTAAAATAATTCCTACTGGATTTCTGCTTTTTTAGGGTACTTGTATTTTCGGGTTTAATATTATTCTGTAATAAACCTTTTACTTCTACAACAATAACGTACTCTTGCTCCTAAACGAAGCATAGGGCCTCCATAAATTTCAGCCATTTCAATCTATTTTGTGCAAAGTGCTTTAGCTCTCCAGGATTTTCCGTTTTTCTTGACAGCGACCGCAAACCCCAAATTTGGGGTTTTATTCGTTTAACACTTTTGAGAAAACCACAATTTTTTTAATGACAAAATATAAATTACGTGTGAAAATTGTAAATTAAAAAACAGCATAACTCAAAAATAGTTACAGATAGCGACATGCGGTTAGAATATTTGGATTTTTCGTTGTTTATTTAGTCTAGAAAAAAATTGGGGCTTTAATCATTCAATGTGTTTTGAGATTACGACAATTTTTTTAATAGCATTATTTATATTATTTGTGAAAATTGTGAATTGAATAAAAGCAAAAACAGTTAAAGATAGCGACCTGCTGTTCAAATTTTTGAATTTTCCGTAGTTTATTTAGTCTATAAAAAATTAGGGCATTAATTATTCAATGCGTCTTGAGATTATGGCAATTGTTTTAATGGCATAATTTACATTATTTGTGAAAATTGTGAATTAAAAAAAAATCAAAACTCAAAAAACGGTTAGAGAAAACGACCCTAGATTAGAATTTTTAGATTTCTCGTAGTTTATTTAGACTAGAAAAAATTTGAGGCCTTATTCGTGTTGCGTATTTAAAATTATGACAAATTTTAATATGGCGTGATTTATAGAAATTTTCATCTTCGCATGGACGTTTCTCAAAAACGAAATGCAATAAAGACCTGCGGATGAAATTTTTGAAACCTTGAGGTCCTAATTGACTTTGAAATTGAATTTTTTTGAAAATTTGGTAAATCCCGACTAAAAAATGGTTAGGAATGGGCATCTGCGGTTTGAGATATTAAAATTCTTCTACATAGTTTAGTCTAAAAAAAAAATGGGCTTAAATAAACCAGTTATTAGGTTTTGTATGGGCAGTAATCCGAAACTCTTGAACTTGGCCAAAAATCGAAAAAAATCATAAGGGGTAGACTTTAAAAAATCGCAATTCTTAAACAAAAAATTGTTTCCTATGACATTTAAAATTAGTACAAATATGTATTTTTGGTCATAGATCAATAAAATATGGTCCATTTTGAAGTTTGGGCAAAAGTTTTGGAATTATAGGCAAAAATCTGACCCAAATCGGCTCTTACTCAAAAACTTTGAAAGCATGAATTTTTTAAATATTTTTTCATGATCCTCAATCCCAAAATAAGCTTGAAACTATATTTTGGCTAAAATCAAAGTCAAAAAAATGTTGACCAAAATTTCAAAATTTTATTAGAATACGGTCTAAAATTTTGACATTTGCGGCAAAGGCTCAGAGCAAATGAAATGTTAGCCTGCCCCTTTTTTTAAACTATCTTTATATAATAATACTTATTTTTATGGCCTCAGATGTGGTTTCTACACGTTTTGACGGTTATAAGACAATATCCACAAAAGAATCAATTTTTGTATGTCTGTCCGAGATTCACGCAAAAACAGTTTAATATATTTTCAGGTAATTTAGTATGACGATAGAGTAAAACCAGTATTCAAACATAGGTTATAAGGCATCTCAAAATTTATATTTTATGGGGGGGCGGTCGGTGTTAAAACTGTATATTAAAAACTTAAAATATCTCCCTTATTATTCGCTTAACGGAAAAATGTATATATGTAATAAAAATAGTTTATAATACGAAGACAATTCTTTTTTGTTCAATGCATTTTTTCAATAAGATGAGTATTTGGGAAGTTACAGGGGGGTTGTAAAATTAAAATCTACATATATTTTTATTTATTATATTGTATCAAATTTCCCTAAATTTTATATTGTGCTAATTTGTAGCTCAAGAGTAAAGTTTGAAAGTGTTTAAATCCAAATGAAAGGATTTTCAACACATTTAAATAAAAATACTTAACTTTCAAGTCGTCATAGAGAATACAATATTTGGTAAACCGTAAAATATATTAAAAAAATGTTTAAGTAAAAGTTTTTTTTTCAAAAGCTCTATCCAAAAATAACCAACACTACTTACGTTCCCATCTAAGAAATCAACTTTGTGTTTGATATCACTTCTTGAAAATTTCAATACCACCATTCGATTCTTTGGGCAAGATTTTCAAGGTAATTTCTTCCCAACTTTACTCACACGTCATAATTCTAGAATAGATTGGTTCTAGAATCGAGCAAATAACATCCTGGAAAAGGGTTGTACCTTGTGAAAAAATTCTCCAACTAAAAGAACTTTTTCAAATAGTATTTTAATCTCGTAATGGACATTCAGTTAAACTGTTTTAAAATAGAATTTTAACATTTCTTATGCTTTTACATTTCAACTTTGTCACGGAAACAAAAGATTATGAGATAGACTTCGCACAATGAATCATATTGGTTTAAGGCTGCCAACATAACCGGATACATGCGAAGAGTCCCGGAATCATTTTCCCTTTTTTTCCGTTTTTCTCCAGTTTACCGAGAAAAGTAATTTTCTCCAGGAATCAACCATTGTAAAAGATACTAGAACAAGGAATGTATATCCAAAATAAAAGTATTTAGAAAAATGGTTAACCGGAATTCAAAAACAGAATTCAAGTTGATAATTCATCTTACTATCCACTCAGTCAGTCCTTTATAATTAGACTTCTATCTAGAAACACCAAGATCACACTCTATCTATATTAATAAATTAGGAGAAGAAAAAAAAAACCGGTTTGAACCTGTGTTTTTCTTTATTGTTATTATTTTTAGGCTTTATATTTGGTTTCAACACGACGATATCAGCCAAAAACAATTGTTATCTATTGGTCTATCTGTCTGTGTGTCTGTCTGTCTGTCTGTCCGAGATTCACGCAAAAACGGCTGGACATATTTTCATAGAGAGAATAATATTAATAGGTTCCCAACGCCTAGATCAGTGGTTATCAAACTTATTTGGCCTACCGCACCCTTTTCAGGAAAAAAAAAATACTCAACGCCCGCTGGAAATCTACATTCTTTAAGGCGGCGCACAACCCTATAGTCCTCAATAGTTTCTTATACAAAACTAATAATCGGAAATAAAATTAATAACAATCTATATATCAAAATTTGCAGCGAATTTTTATCTATCTAATAGGATATTTTTAATTGTAGAAAAAACTGTTAGGTAGTTGTAAATAAGCAAATTGTATTATAGACGCCATCTTGTAAACCAATCGACGCATATTTGCGTACGATGCGGCAAATTGTACCTAAAGCTTCATTCTACAAATATGATTCTAGCTATTTTGTTGTATTGTGAAAATTACTTATAGTTATTGTACTTGGGAATCTATTTTTGCCGCTCTCTTGAATCTGCCGCGGTTTTCAAAATTGGTGTTACGGGTAAAAATGATTTATTTTTCGTGAAGAATACGTGTACCAAGTGGCATTGTATTATCTTTAAGTATAATATTTTTCGACAAAGGCTCTAAACTATAAGTAATCAAGGCGAAAAAAAATTTGACGTATTATTTGAACATTTCTACACAAAACTATATAAATATAAAAGTTATTCGAAACCCGCAAATAGATTTAAAAAATTACAGAACAATATCGCTGATGTCTATTTTTAAGTTATTGAGCGATAATATTTTTACTATAAATGTTTCTACGATTAAAACTATCATATTAGATAGATACAAATTGGGTGCAAAATTTGATGTATAGGTTGATACTAATTTTATTTCCGATTGTTAGTTTTGTATAAGAAACTAGTAACCTCCGGGGGTTATACGCAGCCTTAAACGAACAAATAGAAGGATATATGTATCTATATTTATACCTATGTTCTAAAATATAGTAAAGAAAGATGTTGTGAATAAGACTCCTTGAAGCTTGAAATTAAAAATTATTTATTAAAATCATATTCTCATCTAATGAGAAAGATGAACCTGGTGCACTGCTATCAATGTATCAATCCTTGGCTTTATTTTTGTCAGCAGTATTCTTAAATCACCGCCATTAGCTATTTGCAGTCGGTTTCTTTTTTTTTGTTAATAGATTTGTGACCGCACTGAACACACGTTCCACTAAATATGACGAAGAAAATACAATTAACAACTTTTGTATTATAGCCCATAACCCAGGATAAGCTGTATGAATCTGCTTTTGCAGCAAGAACTGTTGGTAGCCGTCTTTGAATTTAAATTTCAATTCGTAATTTGTTGTTACTTCCATCAGTTCTTCTTGTAATTTTGGAGTGTTTGCACTTGAAAAAGGATCCAAAACCTAATCCTATATGTTCATTTTAAAAATATCGTCAAATCGTTGGTTTAAGTCAGAATGGAGCGCATCCAAGTGCTGACAATAGGTAAGCAAGTCTTCATCATTTTCAATGCCCCCTAAATGCACCTGAGGCTACTATCGCCCCCCTGGATCATTCCAGCGCCCCCCAGGGGGTGGTATCGCCCACTTTGAGAATCACTGGCCTAGATAGACGTATAAGAAGCAGAGTTCTCCGTTTCTAGACCGCCAGCCATAGATATGAAAGCCACATGGACAGTGTAACATTACGACTGGCCCTATTATCCCTGTATAAACAGGTATTCATTTTAAGTATTAAATACTTGACTTGGCTGAGTCGACCCCAGAGCTAGCTGCACAATATCAGAAGATACAAATCCGAAGAAGGTGGAGGATTCGAGCCCGCGTCTCTGTGCTCCGTAAACAACCGTTTTACCACGAAGCCACGGCAACTTTCAAGGAGAGGATAAGAAATTAATTTAGTTCATTGTTTTCGATTAAGAATTTTTGAAGTATAACAAAATCAAATTCTGTAAATCCGTAATTTGGTTATTTTCCTAATAATTTAATTAGATATTTTGATTAAATATACGAAACTGGAGTTTGTTCCTAATACATCTGTAATACACTTACAAGTTTGAAACTTACAAAACCTGTATCTGAATGCGTTCTTCCGGTTCAAATGTGACACAGATTCCAATCATTGGATTAATTCTGCCCGTCTCTCAATCCATCCTTCTTTACTCTACCGCCTACGTAGCCGTCAGCCTGTTCGCCACCTCAAAAATATTATAATTTTCCTTAAAACAGAGGCGCTGACAATCAATTTTTGATTTAAAAAAATACATACAGGATGAGGCAACACTTATGTTTACCTCGATTATTTCCTTAATAAAAATATTGTTCAAATAAAAATTATTTGGGGCAATGGAGGTCAGAGAATAACCGTATCAAAAAATTTGTTGGATTTGTTTTGCAAAAGGTATGACAATAAATAACTTTTCTACAAATTACAATACGTATCGTCGACGCGCGTACAATATATCCTGAGTGACATAGACATAGTTTGTCAGAAAACAAGTAAAACTACTTGCATATCAATTAATTTATTCTTTTTATAATATACTCTAGTTATTTAGATGGTCTGTGTTAGACGAAAATAACCATCGTTGGTGTGTACCAAAAATTTTAACTAACTATTAGATGATAACATACCATACACAATACAGAAACTAGCCCCATTTTATCAGAAGTATTAAATATAAAGCATTTAGATGCTTTTTTTTGCTAAGATAACTTGCCAATAGATTTTTATGTTATTATTAGGAGGTATTGCACCCGCATCGTCGATATATTATTTTACATATTACCGTATTTTTCGGACTATAAGACGCACCTTTTCACATAGAAAAATGGACTAAAATTTTGGGTGCGTCTTATGGTCCGAAGTAACATTAAAATATATTTTTCTAAAAATCATCTTATAAATTTGAGGTGCGTCTTATCGTCCGAAAAATACGGTATTATAGAACTATTCTCTATTCAACGGTCTAAAACTTGTATGTCCTTGCATAACAACATTTTTAAGAAAATCGCTTCTGGTGGCCTTCAAAATGACGACTTATTTCTGTAAATAATGGAAACATATGCATCCGATTGTTTCTACTGTAGGAAAATTAGAATAAACCAAGCGTTTTAAACAATAAATTTGGAAAATAATGCTTCTTCTATTCAAGAAGCTTTTAAAAAACGTATACAAAAGTGTATTGAACAGCAAGGTCATCATTTTGAACATTTAGTACAATAAGTAGCTTACTGTTATGAGTCACTAATCACTTGTTATTTTTAAGACCACAAAAAGTCGCTTTTCTCAATAATATTGTTATGTCAGGATATACAAGTTTTACACCGTTGAAAAGAGAAAAAAAAGCTCTATAATATTGTGTTAATTAATATGTGTAGCGTAATTTTAAAAATAGTATTAACTGCCGTACTCTTATTAGCAAAAAATAAATAATAAAAGAGACAAAAATAAACATATTTAAAGCAGATATTATACAGACCGGTACTGACTTTCGGTTATGAAACGTGGACACTTTCAAAAAGAGAAAAGAATAAAATACAAGCTGCAGAAATGAAGTTATAAGAAGAATAAAAGGAGTGCCGAAAATGGATAGAATTAGAAATTCGGAGATAAGAAAAGAACTTAACATAGAGCAAATAGATAAATTCATAGAATATAGACAACTAAGCTGGTGGGGACACATGCAAAGACTACAAGACACAAGAAAAGTGAAACCAGTCTGAGAGACAAGAACATACGGAAAGAACAAAATAGGAAGACCAAGAAACACATGGGATAAAACATTAAAAGAGAGACTAGAAGAGAGAGGAAAAACTACTACGGAAGCCAAGAAAAATGGCAAGGAATAAAAAAGAATGGGCTAAATTCGTATATAAATCCGTAACGCCATAAAACAAAGAAAAGAAAAGAGGAAGGAATGCAGCCTACACCATGTATGGTAGAAGGCTTTTAGATACATATATATATATATATGTTTGCCGTGCCTCTTGCAAAACAAATGAAAAAATATAATATATAATAATATCTTTATTTAATAGCACAGTGGCCAATCAAAATACAAAATATAAATTAAAATAGCATTTAAACTAAAATAAACTACTTCTAATTAGTATTAAAAATCAACAAAACAACTTTTTCAAAAGATGTTCACGTACTTTACTCTCAAATAATTTATATCTTTCAATATCTTTAATTTCCTTAGGAAGTTGGTTATATAAAGACAAACCTTTACAAAAAACACTGCTCTTAGTTGCTTTCTTTCTAACACAAGTTATTGAAAAATCTTCCTTATTTCTTGTGTTGTACACATGTACATCTTTATTTTGTTTTATTCTAATTCTTAGATAATCAGGTACCATATTTTTTAGTATTTTATAAATAAATGTTAATACTTTAAATTCAAGATAACTACTGATATCTAGCCAGTTCATCGCCTTTAACATAGACATAATACTTGCATACTTATCACATTTTAATATTACTCTTAGGGCCTTATTTTGACATTTCTGTAACTTATCTATATCTGTTTTATTGCACATAAAAGTGACAGTTGCACAGTATGTAAAGTGTGGCAGTATAATTGTATTATATATTAATAATCTAGTGTATCTACTTAAACTATACCTATAAGAAACTCTGCTGAAAAAGCCTATTTTTTTGCCACTTTCTTGATTACGTATTGCACGTGCTCTTTAAATTTCAACTTCCTATCTAGTACAACTCCTAAGTATTTATATTTATCAACCAATTCTAACACACAATTATTAACTTCTACTCTTTCTACCCTATTGTCTTTTATATCTAAATCGTACTCACTATTTTTACATAATATCATATATTTACATTTATCTAAGTTAAGTTTCAGTCTGTTCATTTCAAAATACTCATTCACTAAATTGAAACTGAATAAAAAATATTTTTATAAGGAAGATGAACATAAGTGTTACCTCATCCTGTATATTGAAGTTTAAACAAAACGTGTTTGACAGAATAATCTGTAAAGCATGAAGCATAAGCGGCTTTTTGACCTCGCAGTTCTTTAGCCTCATCAGCGAAAGAACCGGTGGTATTAAATGAATACGCGCACGAAAGGCAGAACAACCGCAATTCATGTAAACAGTAAAATTCAGATATGAAGTCATTAAATAGTTGATGAGGCAAGAGTCAGTTAATAGTCGAAAATTATAAGACAAAGCGAGTAATGTCGTTAAAACACAAAATTGCCTAGCAACGCATTGCGTATTAATGAACTTTTATTGTGTTTTAGCCTACATCTAGTTTTAAGACTTTTATGCAACCGGGGAATAATGTTATAGTGAGAAATATCCAATGTTCATAATCAAAAATGTAACCTGAATTAAAGAAGCACTACAAAATAATTGATATACCTACTAGCCTTAATATTACTCTGTAATTTATAAATTAATAATTAATCACCAAGATTATGAAATTACTTTGTATTTAATGTTGTACCTCTAACGAATTCCAGTAACATATGCGATTTACGCAGGCATGTCAGGGCTTGAAGTTCGCAAGCTACCGCTACGGCATTGTGTTTATCCCTTTAAGCCGTTGCGTCGTAATGGGGTATACTTTTAGCAACACGTTCGGGCATATTCGAAGCCGTTCCTGTTGCTTTCCCCGATGGTTTTACGACCATATGGCACCTGCTGCCATCTGCAAACTTAACTTTCGAGAATAATAAGGGACAAACATTGGAAGGGTGGTGCAAAAAAGATACTGACCACAAGTTTGCTGAAATTATTACAAGGGTAATTTTTATTGAAAATAGTGTTTGGAAACGGTAAACAGAGAAAGACAAATAATGAGAAATAGGGGAGACATAGAATGAAAAACAGGGAGATGTTATTAAGGTTTTTACCACGAAATGGAGACAATACAAAGTACCAAATGAATTCAATACAAATATACAGAGTGGTTGAAGTTATATTACCCAGCGCACAACGTTTTTATTATTGAAGATAGGGTATAACATTAAATTTGAAAATTGCTAGATACTGTATAGCCTCTTATAGTATATATTTAAAAAAAAATACACTTGTGAAGTGTGAATTTTCACACATTTCAAACTTTGTAGGTATTTAATAAGTGTAAGAAGTCAATAGAGTAGCAGTACGGTAGTGAAAACTATGGCTCGGTGAGAGTTGATGAAGAAGCCAATAAAATGCTGGATTACTAGGATACATTTTTCTATAATCACATCAAAATTCGCAAATTTGGTACTAAAAAAATCAACAGTATAAAATCTGCATTCCTCGCAAAACCGGAAATTCAACCAGAAACCAGGGTACAAGTTTTCAAAAAGGTGACAGATCCAATCCTAACATACTGATCCGTGGCGTGGACAATGACAAAAAAATTAAATATCAAAGTAAAAGCTACAGAAATGATATTCCTGGGAAAGATAACAGGTAAAACAAAATATGACAAATAAAAAAAAATATGAAAAATAAATAAATATGAATTAGAAATACGGTTCATAGAGAGAATCTTGGAATTGTTCCCGTAGAGCAACCAAGCCAGTTTAGAAGACTTGGACATGTGTGCAAAATGGAATGTAAAAGAGAAGCAAAAATGTTTTTTGAAGAAAGGCTAAAAGAAAGTTCAGTGAAAGGCTAAAAAGAACGTAGAAAGCTGGAATTCAAAGAACAACAGCAAGAAAAGGGATGAAATGGGAAGAAACATAGACTATGACACAAAATAAAAAGAAGTGGCAGGAAATATAGGGACACCGCAAGATTATTATTTAAACGCCAGTAGCCTGACACCAGAAAATGGTAAAAAGGCTTTAGGATTAAGTAAGTAAAATAAACCGACAAGTAATGCTGTGAAATAAACTATTTTTGTCTTTTATAATTAGGAAAACGAGATTTTTCTAAACTGATTCTTGTGTTCCACAGGTCGAATGTTAGCTGGCTATGTAGGGCAGTATATTTATGTTGTAGAAGCAGATTTTTCTGTGATGGTAGCAACAAGCGACGAGCGTTTAGAACAGTTGCCAAGCTAATTCTTATTAAAGTAAATGGTGTGAATTCCATGATAAATATCTTGACAAATTTTGATTGAGTGCGTTGAAAGAGTAATGCTATGTGAGCCATGTAGGGTGTACATGGCTCACATAGATACTGTATGATTGATGATGCACAAAAAATATAAAACATGTATCGACTGCTTTAACCCGCTCTAAAGTATGTGAAACATCGATAAAATAGATTTAAGAGCTTTCAGATATAGATACGTTTCAACGACCAGTTTCTATTCACTGTTTATTCTTCTAAACCTTTCAAATTCCTTTATATTTTGTTATACATGTTCCAGCAATTTTCTTTATTTTTACATAAAAACTACTGTCAAATCTATTTATATGAATACAAGCACAGTTGGGTATGATAGAAAACCTTAATTCGATCTAAATCTCATTCGCCATTGCATCTGGGGATTTATTCTGTAACTCATGGTCAGTCATTTGCACACTGCATGCTGTCATCATAGATTGTCTCCTATGTAATGTTATGTATTCGGCAATTGTCGAAAATAAGTGGCAAAATTTTGAAATTTTCATATATTGTGATCAGGCAGAATAAATTTGTAACACATTTGAATAGAAATGCTAGAATTCTTACAAAATATTAATAATAATTTCGAAAATATACGGAATTCCTTCGAGAATATTGACTGTAGGATGACATCGTGGGATCAATGGAGATGATTGTAGATGCCATTGGAGAAATGGTGGAACACCGTACAACAGTTTATTTAGCTTACTTAAATTTTATTAGAAGTATCTTATATATTTAATATAAATAACTTAAATAACACAAACAATTATAAAAAATTGATGTGAAGTGTGAATTTTCACACATTTCAGGTGTTTGCAGGTATTTAGTAAGTGAATGATGATTATTTGAGATGCTAAAACAAATTTTATATTAAAATATTTTTTTTTGTTTTTGTTTATTTTTAATTGGAACGCCTAATACCATTATTTAGGTACTAAATATGTGCAGTATTTTTTTTTAAATTTTATATATAGCAAGGTTCATTAAGAATTTTAAAAATTGCACCTATGGCTTCCATTGGTTTTATAAGCTCCGCCCCTCTGATTTCGTGTACATTGAAACAGAATTAAATTATAATTTAAACAATTTCCACTGGTTATTAAATTTACGCTTTTAAAAATTAAATGCAACATTTGCCGAAATATAACTAGAATTTTGAAAAAATAAGTCTAACAATATAAAAATTCAAAAAAAAAAAACATAAAATAATATTGTCTCATCTCGCAGGGTTCGATCCCTTTCGGATCGAGTTAGTTGGGTCAAAAGCCAGCGTCATAACCACTAGACCAGCATACACCTTCCAGCGTAGCGTGTTACAAAGCTATATTATAAAACTCTTCGTAAGAAACCTTACGGAAGATAAATTAAAAATCATATTTAAAAACTTTTACATATCGGATTGAAATAATCAAACGTAAATTATAACAAATAAAAACCCCGATTATTGTGTTTTGTGCTCTCAGTTTTGTTCAAGTTTGCGCTCAGTTTTGTATAGTTTGGTATAATTAATTGTATATGTATGTAAAATGTTTATAAATTTATTACTGTATATTATTATTATACTGTTCTAAGATATAGACCATTAAAGTGCAAATATCAGAATGAAACCACACACAGACCTCTAAAGGCCTCAGTGGTTGTTTGGATTGCCTTGAAATGGCACTTTGTCTTTATTTATATAATTATTGTTTAACATATATATTATTTTATGTGTAATAAGTTTATAAAAAATAAAGATTATTATTATTATTATTATTATTATTATTATTATTATTATTATTATTATAACTTGTGTACATTATTAGCCAAAAAACACAAAAAATGCGTTTTTTGCCAAAAACGAAATCTGATCGAAAATTCCTATTCCGGTTCACACCAATGTACATTACTTAGAATTTTTTCAGATTTTTAGTTTAAACCATCTGGGCTACAGGGTGTGGGACAATTTTTTTTTTTGCACAATTTTGGCGAAAATCGCTTCAAAATAATTTATTTTGCAAAAATAAAAATTTGATCGTTAATCCACGTACCAAGGGCTTTCATTTGATACCCTACTCAGAATTATATATATATTTTTTTTTGATTAGCACATATTTGTTTATATTTTTAGGGGGATATGTTTTTTAGATGTTTTAGTATGTTTCCTTGTCTTCTCCACTTTCAGTACATCTAACAATTCATAAAATATATATCCCTGCGCCATAACTAAAACATTTTACGTAAAAAACAACAAAAATATATATTTCCATATAAAAAACACATTTTAAATCACAGTAACCTGCAAATATATTCAAACGTATGTAAATAACAAGTACAAATTTCAAAAAAACAATATAATTTTTTAAAGAGGATACGTTCCTCTTTTTTAAAATCACACTATCGATAAGTTACAGAATATCAGCACGAAGTGTTGTAAGTTTCAACGAGATATTGTAAAAACGACAGTCGAAAACTTACAGAATAGGGGGTCTATTCTGTAAGTTTTAGTATACATTAAAACAAAGCCGTCTTTAGGCACTATCCTTCGAAGATTTATAGTAAGACCTCGTTCAGCACTTCCTCAATTAACGCTGATTCGACATAACGCGGTCTGCTCTAAACCTAAAAAAAGCTAAAAATTTACGCTGATTAAAACTATCGCGGTATTTCATTGTTTCGTATATAATACGATTATTCCCGAACAATCAGCGCATACACGAACCAATTACCAAAATATGGCAATTCGTCGTAGTGCTGTACTTCCCTTAAGTCTATGTTTATTTAGTTCGTTTGTTTTCGTGCATTGTAATTATAAGTACTGAAACAGTGTCCACGGGGAAGAAGGTATGGCCGGAGGTATCCAAGGATTCTCAACTAGAAGAGCCTATTGTTGGCCAAATTGTGAACCTCATTGATACAGCAGGACTAGGAGATGTAGATTAGCAAGATATTGAAGAGTTACTGCAGGTTTCGGGTGAATTCATGCAGAATTTGAAAATAGTGATTCTGAAAACGAAGAACCAATAGAACTAGCTACAGATTTACTTAATAAAAGTTTGGTAACGATAACCGAAATCGATGAATTTGATCATCGATTTCGTAGCGAATGATCCAGTTTTTGAAGGAAGTGCAAAAGCAAGACGAGGTGTTTTGGGTGCGATCTCCTGCTACAGACATTTGCTTAACGAGAGAAAAAGAAAGCGACAAATGACACTTCACGCAAAAAATCAAGAATTTCAGAAGAGCCAGAACCTTCATCACAAAAATGAACTTTATTTTTCTGTGTGCATATGTTTATGTGTTATGTAACATATATTATTATGCAAATTAATTTAAAAATAACTTAAAATTAAAGTTAAATTTGTTTATTTATGGTCGCGTGTTCCCCTTTCTCTATTTACTATGTTTTAAAATGACCTCTTTTAACGCTGTTTCATTAAACGCCTTACTATTTGGAAATAGTAATGCGTTTCCGAATAGCAACCATAGCGAAAGATGTGGTGCATAACCTCTCACAAAAAAACCAATATAACCATAGCGAATAACTTGTCATGGAACCACCATTGAACGAGTAAGCGAGTTTACTAGCTATGGACACTCACTGACTCGCGTGCGATATTTCTTACCAGCGAGTAGCTAGAAAACTCAATGTAATCCAGCCTTTAATTTAAATCCCCCATTGAGTCGGGATTCGAACTTGATCCCTCTTTGACGCCATTATTCAATTAGGCACATGATTTGAAAATCTGAGTTTTAGACAAAGCAACCGGGCCGGCGTGAGGATTCATTGTGTTCCCGGAACCTGGACTCGCGTTTTCAGTTATCCTGCGGTTTTTCCCCATTTTATATTTTTATGCGTTAACACTTTTAGATCTATCTTTTTTTGCTCATTTAGTTATCGTCTTCTTTGCCTTAATCCGATCCTTCAAAGCTACATGCCGCCCCTCCTGTAATGTAAAATATCTGCACGATAATTCCAAGGAGCTAATCGTGTTTAGGACATTATGTGGTGCCTTCCTTTTTCAGGTGTATAATAAAAGTTTTGTGTGGAGTATTTTAAACTTATGCAAGAAAAGTACTTGAATATTCTTTTTAAGTAACTTATGTTTTTCGTAATATAAAAGAACGGTATACACCTTTAAAATATTTCTTATAGTCACGTAAATTTTACTTAAGGCTGTTTTTGTGAGATAAAATTTCAGCTTGAAAATGTTGGTTCTAGAAAACGGATGGAAAATATTCTTTATTTCTTGAAGATAAGCTGTATGCTTACTTCATTTTTTGTATACTTTACGATAAAACTGAATATATATTGTCCTTGGTAATAAACGAGCAAAACTTTATTAAGATTATCCTCGGAAAAGTAGAAAACTTCTTTTCATATTTTCATGAATTAAATACGTTGAAATGGGTTGAAACGAAATATTAGCTCTGAGGTACATTTTAGCGCAAGAATTTTAAAGAAAATAATACAACATTATATATACATGCTTGCTGAAACAAATGATATTCTTTTTATATATTCCTTTTCTTCTGCAATGTAATTATTGGGTCATCTCCTCAGAAAAATTTTTTTTTTCTATTTTAGATTCATAAAAGAGTCATTTTGAAACTAAATTGAGTTGTAGGAGCGGTAATTTCAGAAATAAAATTTCATTATTATTTAAAATAAAATTAATCAATCAGTTAAAAGTAAATTATTTAAATATAAAAAATAATCTATTTCAAGATAAACATCCTCAGATATTAATTGACTTATTAACGACGGTATTTTTTTAGTTTAAAGTTGAAAGACATGGGTACAATTTACGATACTATATTATATGATTTGTTTAAAATGTTGTCACTGTTTATCTCAAGTACATTGTCAAATATATACACAGATGTTGATATACGACCATATATTTTCAGTGATATGGACTTCGTAGGTAATTAAAGTCAAAATTAATTATTTGGGTTTATGAATTATTGGGAGTAAAAATATGAGTCTTCAAGATAAGTTAAAAGGTTTTTGTAATTAATTGGAGGGCTGATTATTTTTACAATGACAAAAAATGGGGTAAAGAGATCAAATTGTTAGTTTTAAAAAAGGGCTGGGAAAATTTTGTGAGAAACAAAGAGTCGTGAGAAAACCGTCAACATAGTCGGAAGAACCTCCCAAACGTTTTGGTTGAGAAATCCGGTATTGCGTAATGGGTAAACCAGAAGTAGTCTACAATTATTGAAACCAGTTTAAATGATGTAAATGAAACTCGACAACGGATTTTCACACGGTGAGTGTTGTAAGGTATTTAGACGCAATTGTGAGGTGTTTTAAGAAGCTTATGTGGTGTACGGTGATTGTGAGGTTTTGTTGAGTGTCTCTCATGGGATTTCGTAACCATAATTTAATTGTAACTTCTAGTGCATTCTTTAATTTCAATTTTATCTAAACATTAAACGTAGATTAGATTCGACAAGACTTTTTTATCTGATGTTTTATTAGATTTCTTTTTCAAGAAATATCGTTTTTTTTGTCGTTGAAAAAAATAATATATATTTTTTTAAATTTATTTTATATCAAAAGAAAGCTCTTAGAACGTAGATGCTTGCCTCAACGACAAGTAGTTTTATTTTTTATTTTTTAAACAAGATTTTGACAAATATTTGCTACAAAATGCTCTTGTTCCACACCCTATAACCCAGCGGAAGTTAATCAAAAATATGAAAAGATTGAATAATGCATCTTAATATGTGCCGGAATAATACAATAGGAATTTATTAGCTGATAATTATTTCTAAAGTTATCTAATTTTTGCAACACTGCTTACAATATTTATTTGTCTGACTGGAGAAATTGGTAGCCTGTGTCTTGATGCCACCGCAGTACATTTTTAAGTCTTTAGATAGAACGTGGATTATTTCAAAAGGCATCGAAATTTATGAATTTTATTATGTACCCACAATTTATTATCAGTTACTAAATACAGTAAAACCTGGGATAAAAAGCCTAATTCGTTCCGGAAACTTGTTTGTAATCCAAAGCTCTCGTTTGTATCAAAGCGAAAAGATTACGCGCACTCTCAATGGTCACAATGTTACAGTAAACAGTATACGCTCGTACGTATGTTGACTATAAGAGTAAGGTATGCCAACTGAGACCGAGCATGGGAGACGATTACCCACAATCCCACAGCGAGAGAGAAAAGACCCATCAGCTCAGTTGTGATCACGCGACGATCGGCAGACAAAGCGTATACGTACTACTCGTATTGCAAGACTCGTTTATCAAGTTAAAATTTATTAATTTTTTTGTTACTCGTCTTGCAAAACACTCGCAGACCAATTTACTCGCAATCGAAATATGTGAACATTCAAACTTAGCATATTTTTTTTATTCGTGTCTAATTTGGAACAAGCTTTACACACTAAATGTGATATCTATTTTGGGACAGACGGCAGGAATTATTCATAAGGACTGTGGTTTTGAAACAACAATTTTTTGTTGATTTTATTTTGTAGTTCTATTTGTTTGTTTATGTATTTTTGTGAGTTCTGTTTGTCCATATCTGTTGGAGATCGTGATAAGAATAACTGATTAATTACTAACTAATTCCAATGCTATTGTTGTTTTGATCCATTTTCATATTTCCCCAAAATTCCAAGTTAAACAATCCATCAATTGAATATTAATGGATAAATTTAATTCTCCCCCGCATTGATTTATCCTTGCACACATAAAGAGAGATAGCCTCAAAGCAGGGTATTCTTTCTGAACCTCCATGCAGCTCTTTATGTCGAATAATTTATTATCTCTGGTGTAATTTTTGGGTAGGGTGACACAGTTGGAGGCTTGTATGTAGGTTACATGTTGTGTGTACATACTTTGAATAGCCATAGATCATATCAGGGCGTAAGTTCGTACAATAGTTTGTTTTACGCCAAAAAATAAAGAGACATTCATTAATTTACACCCTGTTTCATGTTTGTAATATTTTATAATTTGATTAAGGCCTACATGGAAAATTTACTAAATCTGAAATTTAGATTTAAGGGCCTTTAACAATGAGGAGCACAGTTATTTTACAATTAAAATGATGGCGAATCATTATGAAAGAATATATGACAAGACGAAATCTAATTTCAATTCGCATTGAGAACTGAAAGAAGAGGAAGAAAATAGCAAAGCTTCGTTCGAAGACAGAATGAAACAAGCTGAAAAGAAGAAAAAGAAAATGTTATTCTACTACTTAACTGACTTACCTATCGAAACAGTACCGTGATTTTTCATGCCACCGTAATAGCTGTCTTATTATTTCTGCTGTTTTAGTATTACCATCATTATCATTAATTAATCAGCTGAATTTGCCCACTGCTAAACGTTTACTTCTCTATTACTTAATCGTCATAATACAACAGCCATGAATTATTCTTCTAGCTATCAGGACGGTTCTTTATTACTGAGGCACGTGATAGCTGCAAAAATCATTTAAGAAATTGAAGGCCTACTCTTATCTTTTGTGGGGGCGTTTCTTGCATCGGTCAAAACGTCACATTTGGTTGAATAAATTTAAATATTTTCATTGTACTTCATGGAATTTACTTCGAAAGGCTCTTCCACATTGTGGGTTTCCCAACTTGCGAGCGGATTAAGTTTGAAACCCTAAAAAGGTCCACTGGTCGGTTGCTATGATTCTTTATGACAGGAATAAGGGTGTTTCAATCAAAATCCGTATTTGACCTGCGTTTAAGGTTTAGATAAGATTAAAATTAAAGAATACACTAGAACTTACAATTAAATGATGGCTACGAAATCCCATGAGAGACACTCAACAAAGAACCTCACGATCACCGTACACCATATAAGCTTCTTAAAACACCTCACACTTGTGCTTAAACACCACACAACACTCACCGTGTTAAAACCCGTTATCGAGTTTCGTTTACTTCATTAAAACTAGGTTCAATAATTCCAGACTACTTCTGGTTTAGTGGGTAAACCAGAAGTAGTCTACGGAAGTAGTGATACCGGGTTTCTCAATCAAAACGTTGGAGGTTCGTCCAACTACGGTGACGGTTTACTCACCACTTCTCGTCTCTCACATGATTTCACCAGCCATCTTCTTAAAACTAATAATTTGATCTCTGAACCCCAGTTTTTTGTGGTTGTAAAAATAATCAGCTATCCAATTAATTACACAAAACATCATTACAAATATATCTTGAAGACAGGTAATTCTAATCCCAACAATTCATAAACCCAAATAATTAATTTTGACTCTAATTACCTACGAAGTCCATATCACTGAAAATATATGGTCACATATCAACATCTGTATAAACATTTGACCATGTACTTGAGATAAACAGTGACAACATTTTAAACAAACCATATAATATACGATCGTAAATTGTACCCCTGTCTTTCAACTCTTAAATAAAAAAAATCAACTAATAATTCAACTACTCTCTGAGGATGCTTATATTAAAATAGATTAGTTTTTATTACGCTCCCACATTACGGTAAAAGCTAGAACTAGATAAAACGATTTGCGCAAAGCAGTACCCAAAGGAAGCATTTTATTGAAGCTCTTTGCTCCACGTAGGAGTTTCAATATAATATTATTAACAAGATTTAAAATTCCATTCAAATTTTGTCTTCCTTTGAAAACTATTGTATTATTTGTACAAAAATAAAGACAAGCTAGCACTTTTATGGTTATGTGTGACAGCCAACTTCATAAGTTGCAAAAGTGAATTATAAAGTAAATTATCAACAAGCAAAAATCCAATAAATGTTAATTGGCGATATCTTTAAACAGTAAATATTTGTGGGGCACTCTCTATGTAAACTAATCAAAAGAAATTATTTTTATATTGTAAAACAAAGATTATTTTACGTGGGGTTTTCTAAATTATCAAAAGTGTAAATCTTAATGAAAGCATAAATATTACGTGGTGTAGTGACAGTTTTAAAGTAGGTAATAAAGAAGTCAAGTTTGTTAATTATAATATAAGTAAACTTTTTACGACTCATTTATAATTTTCTCATAATTTCATCAACACTCCCTTCCCGTGCACGTGTTTCTCCTTTTACAACAAGTATTTATCATATAACAGCTGTATCTTTAGCAACCACTTTTTTAATTAAAATAATAACAATTAATTAAAAATTAATATAATACCAAAACTACACCTTAACTTTTACACCCGTACTCGAAAAATAATAACGTAAAAAATAAACAATTTACATGACACATGAAGAGTACAGGAAAAAATATCAGTCAAAAAAGATGTAATCTTAATATATATTATAGTTATTTTCATGATCATTCTATGTTGTGAATGAAGGAAGTTACGGAGGGGTTATAAATGGACGACTTTCTGCAGAAAGAAACCATACCACAAAAATTAGAAAACCAAGATAACTGCACTTAAAGTTTCATTATGTCTCTTAAATATTTCGGAAAAGATCCAACCCATTTTTTCTAGTGCCATCTGTTGCCAAAAATGAACCAATACACACTCATCAACTACTGGTATATTAATCTGTAGAATAGATCAAAGTGGGTTCGTTTCTTTCTGCAAAATTGAAAATTTATATTTGTTAAATACTGACAGTTGCTGAGAAGTGTTAATATTATATTATTATGAATCCTGCGGGGAAACCGAAACCACAATATTGACCCTAATGATGAAAACAGTATTGGAGATTCGTGTTTCTCTTCGTAAAATTTCAATCGCTTTCTTATATCAGGGCATAGCTTTTTGCATAACGATTCAGATTTTCTGATGTTGAATATAGTTTAAAACATCAGCAGAGGAATTATGTTTCAAATAATTATATTCGAAATATGAAAAAATGTAGAAAAAATACATTCCAAGTTTCAAGAATGAATTCCATTGAATTTTATGGAACAATTCAAATCAAAAAACAAATAACCAATCGAAAATTTGATATCAACAACGAATAAATAAGCTGGCTAAAAACGCGCTAGATTTATTTAGATAAAACTAAGCTTTGTTTAATTTTCCTAAAACAAAGTTTTTGGGTAGAAGCATATGCTGAGGTGGATATTAGAAAAAAAAAAGTTGGTAGACTAGCACACTCACCCTTCAAAGAACTCATCCCGATGTGGCAAGATGGTAAAAAGATTTTTCTACCAAAACTAAACAATATGAAATCCATAATGCATCAGATACCCAAATATTGCAAATATTTCTACAAAAATCTGCAAAAAAATAAGGGATAAAAAATGTCGTAGATGGATTTAGTACAAATGTGTTGAACTTTGATACCGATGAAACAAATCAAAGATAATTTTGTAAAAAACTAAGTTGTAATAAATGTATTTCAACTAAAAAATATTTTCTTATTTGCAGAAAAGAACCATAAAACCCTATTTTTTCTGTTAGCTCTAAATATAACTGTTAAATGCGGAGCCCTGCAATGTTCCCAGATGGAGACATTGGACTGAGGACGCATTCGCGACGATCGTAATGCAGGACTCACGATGTGGATAAAAAACGCGAAATAAAGCGAATGTACTTTATTGGGGGCAATTTCACGCGATTGTAGAATACTGGAGTTGGGAATGGATATATACAGGTTGATGGACTTGTACAGGTTTCTTTAGGCTTCGCAATACACCAGGTCTGGAATGGAGATTTTGGACACACAGCTACAATCGATTTCACAAGTTCACACCGTATATTCGCGAAATGTACTAACACACACGAATGTGAATGCAAGCGTAAAATGCATTCACGACAACAAAGCAGAGTAAACGAATTGAGGTAGGATAAGACTAATTCTATCTATATGATGCGATGGCCGAAATAAGCAAATAAAATACACTAAGACACAGAACTGAGTACAAAAATTAACACGACACAGATGGTTCGAATGTTATACGATAATTAAACTAAAAATAATGTTGGACTGAGAACTCCCCCACTTAAATATTAATAATTCGCGCGACTGGCGCGAACAATAACATTAAATATTATATCTAGTTATTAAAAAATAATCTTCTTGGAGCACTGTGAGTCGGGTTAACACTTGATCTGTTCATAAAAAAATAAAATAACATAAATAATAAAAATCATAATTATAAGTAGATGATAAATAGATGAATTTTTTATATAATCAAATATTGTTCGTTGATATCTCAGTTTTAACAGTGATGTGGGGAAAATTTTAAGTTAGTTCGTCCTTTTATTCAGAAAGCCGTTCAAATATTTGAATTTTTCTGTTCAATCCATTAAATCCCCCCTCGAAAAATTGTTGGAAAATATTGTTAGATAAGTGCAAGAAAGGCGGCAAATTATCAAACAAATTTAAAACATAATTTGCCGCCTTTATGGAACATATTTCGACTCCTCTAATAATGTCCTCTCTCTGATAATAAACCGACTGCTTGTTTTTATTACTTGCGTGGCACTATCGAGGGATCGGCTTTTGCAGGATGTGTTTGTGAGATTATTGAAGTTTATCTCGCAATTGGATATCTAGGTGTATTTATCAACTGGTCAGATCTCTATTACGCTAATTAAACAGCTTATTTACACAAGAGTAACACTATTTCACTTAAAACTAACAAATTCTGATATAATGGCTGCATTTAAATCTTGAATGCAATAGTAATGTTGTACGAAAATAATTGTGTGCTTTTTGCTCCTTAAAAATATAACTTGGGTGCATGGGCACCCCCCGAACTTTGTTCAAGGAGAAAGAGGGAAAATATAATGGCATACTTTCGAAAATATTTAGTACCTCAGGGCTTCGAGAACTCCTCAAAACAAATGCCTACCAACGATTATAGAACTGCAAATAGAATCCGTAACACTTTAAATACCTCGGAAGCAGTGCCGCAACAAGGGTGGTGCGAGCGGTGCCGCAGCACCAGGCGCCAAATGGCTAAAAAAAATTATTATTATTATTATTTTTTATATTAATAAACTACAATAAAAAAAAAAAAATGATTTCATAATCGAAAATTTCATATGGCAGGCAAGATCATTAATTGATGACTGCCACTTCAATGCAGTTATTAGAAGTGATCCACACTTACGATTTAAAAGATGTGTACCCTAATATTGGCATTGCGCTGCGCATATTTTTAACGCTCCCTGTAACTGTTACTTCGAATGAACGCAGTTTTAGTAAATTAAAGTTAATAAAAAATTATTTGCGTTCTACAATGGGCCAAGATAGATTGTAAAATTTAGCTTTAATATCAATAGAAAATACTATAGCGCAGTCATTAAATTATGAAGACTTAATGAACGAATTCTCACAGTTAAAAGTGAAGTTCAATTTATCTAATTTTCCATTCCGTTAAAGTAATTATATAATATATTATTAAATACCAAAATATTTATTATTTGTTGTTCAAATATCCCATTTTTTTTGTCATTAAATGTATATTTTTTTATTTATTCTGTTATTCTATTATGTAATATAATATTTCTTTAGTCCTTTTGTGTTTCATTTTAGGTGTTTTTCATTTTGTGTTTCATTGACCTAGAATCTATATTTTGTCCCTTTTTATATCAGTTGATTATCATAATTTTTGAGTTTATTAAAAGATTTGTAACATAATTTGTAAATATAATCGTTAATATTGCAATTTAAACCAAACCAAAGAAAAAGGTTAAAACTAAACTAAAAAATAATACCAACGAATGTTTTTTAAATTTTTTTTTATAAATTTATTGTTAAATTTTTTTTGTCAAGTGTGAATTTTCACACATTTCAGGGTTTTGCAGGTATTTAGTAACTGAATGATGATTATTTGGGACGCCAAAACAAATTTTGTCAAAATATTTTTTTATGAATTTTAATTCGCCTAATGCCTAATACCATTATTTAAGTTTCTAAATATGTGCAGTATTTTTTTTATATAACAAGGTTAGGTTAGGTTAGATTTTGAAAATTGCGCCTACCGCTTCCATTGGTTGCTTAAATCATAAGCCTCGCCATCTGATTTCGTATACATTCAAACGTAGAATTAAATTATAATTTCAACACTTCCCACTAGTTATTAAATTTACGCTTTTAAAAATTAAATGGAACATTTACCAAAATATAACTAGAATTTTGAAAAAATAATTTAAACAAAATAAAAATGCAAAAAAAAAAACAGAAAAATTAAAATTGACAGGATTCGAACTCTAGTTTGCAAATTACAAAAACCAACTACGCTATCAGCGCTTACTTATCTACTGTGTTACATAGCGAATTAAATATTTAACATATTTTAGTTAAAAACACAAAAAATGCGTTATTTTCCGAAAACATAATCTGATCAAAAATTCTTGTACTATTCCGGTTCACACCAATGTACATTACTTAGAATTTTCTCAGATTTTTAATTTAAACCATCTGGGCTACAGGGTGTGGGACAAACAGTTAATTGCACAATTTTGGCAAAATAGCTTCAAAATAATTTATTTTGCAAAAATAAACTTTTGATCGTTAATCCACGTACTGTCATTTATACCCAACTCATAATTTAAAAAAAATTTTTTTTTTTTTCGATGAGCACTTATTTGTTTATATTTTTAGGGGGATATGTTTTTTAGATGTTTTAGTATTTTTCCTATGTGCGGGTCAAAGAGTTGTATAAGCATGCCAAATTAGGTATATAAGCATGCTCTCTAGGTTTAGCCGTTTGGCTACAATTTTTACCGAACAGACAGACAGACAGACGACAAAATGACGGTATAAGGGTTATTTGGTCATACCTACAAAACCCTAAAAATGACTTTATAATATATATTTTTGCATGTTCCTTTACTGGTAATTAGATAGTTCCTTTATTAGGAGTAAGTGTACCTTTACTGGTGATAAGGCCAAATCATTTTACGCACCAGGCGCCAATTTATGTTGTTGCGGCACTGCTCGGAAGCACCGTGAACAGCAACTGCAACATCACGGAAAAAATAACTTTAACTATCCTTTCTGCAAATAAAGCCAACTATGCCCTTAAGAGTCTGCTCAGATCACGCTTGCTATCCCGGCACACCAAAACTAGATTATACAAGACCCTTCTTCGACCCGTGTTTACATATGGAAGTGAATCTTGGACACTCACACAAGAACAAGAACGCCGGCTAAGAATCTTTGAAGGCAAGATTCTACAGAAAAAATTCAGTCCTGTCCAAGAGGATGGAATATGGAGGATCAGAAGAAATGATGAGTTGGGCGACCTTAATAATAAACAGGATGTGATTGGTTTCATAAAAAGTTCCAGAATACGTTGGATCGGACACGTCATCAGAATGCCCAACAACTTGTCAGTGAGAAGATTATTCGATAGCGTTCCAGGTACAAACAAACCAAGAGGAAGACCTCGAATAAGATGGGTGGACAATGTGCATAAAGACCGGCAAAGAATCGATGCCCATAACAGGAGAAGATTAGCGCGTGACCGCGGAAGATGGAAGAAGTTTGTGGAGTCGGCAAAAACCCTCTAAGAAAAGCCAATTGATTGACTATACAAACTGATTAAAAATTCCTAAAAGGACTGAAGAATGCGCACTGCACAAAATGTGCATATTGTTTTGTTTATGAAACAAGGAAACTATTCAACAGATAAATATAGAATCCAAACGCCGCCATAAATTTTAACAACAGGTTTTCCGAAACCACCTTAAATTGTAACAACCGGTTTTCGGAAACCGGTGAAAATCGGCTGGGTGACACCGCTGTCTACAATTATTATTATTGAAAATTTCTAATTGAAATTTTTGTAATAAATGGACCACAGAACTTAAATAACTTTTTAACAATGTAGAAATTTGTTGTAACAACAATTATTAACAGAACTTTATAAAAAAAAAGATTATGTCAAGTAGTAGCTTTCATAATTAATTACACTATCATCATTGTTTATAAGAACAATGTATTTACTTTTAATGAATTTGCTCTAAAACCATGTATACAGTCATTTTTGACATGTAGTCAACCAACTAAGCGCTTCTGTATTGCAGTTGCATAAGCTACGGAGCTTACGTAATGAAAACGGGCGGTCAAAATCTCTCCTTCCGACAGATATTAATGATATCAGGTGACGTGCATGATGACGTCACAACTAAAATTATATAACCCTTCTATATTAGAGGAGATTTTGAATTTCACACAGTCTGTTCGAAATTAAGTTTTGTAGATTGATAAATTGTAGTATTATTTAGACGAGGGACTGTTATATTAATTTCATGAGTTATTTCCATGCGAACATTATACATATTCATCCATTTTCACACGAAGGGCATTAACGTCATTAAGAACTATCCATTTATTCTTCAAAACAAATTTTAGAGAAACAAATAAAGAACTTAGAGGTCAAAGGGTACAATGCAGAAGTAAATTTAAATTCAAAGAGTCCTCATATAATATATGAGTCCGGGCCATCGTTCTGTTAGATTTTCTAATCTTTATTTCATTTAGTTTATGAGGGGCTTTTTGGTAGGAGAAACCACATATTTTTATTTACCAGGGCAACACCATCACAAATTAATCATTGAAAAGCTTTCAGTTTCTTTAAATATACCGATAAATACAAATAAAAAAAATAAAAAACACGCGTTTAAGTACGGAACGCTGCTAGTGCCATGCATTTGATGCGACGAAACACGCTTTGTATTTATTTAGGCAGGTGAGCCAAATAGAAACTGGCTTCAGACGGTTTGATTGCCTCCGCAGAGAGCTGGCGGGTAGAGCGGGTGGTCAGATCATTGTCCCTACCAGTCAATATTGTCACGAGCCGCCACTGTCGCTGGACAAAATGTATCGAGCTACTTACCAAGTTTCGTACGGAGAATATGTTAAAAAATACTTCGTGGGTTATTGCGAAAGGTGACCAAGTCCAAATTTGAAGCAAGTCTATAAATAGAACACATTAAAATATTGTGCAGTTTTACACTTTTCGCAATAAGTGTTTATGTTTATGTGCACTAATATGTAGGCTGACCAGACGTACTATTTTTAGAGTATTATACTCTTTTTTAGGGTTTTGTAGGTATGACCAAAAAACCCTTATACCGTCATTTTGTCGTCTGTCTGTCTGTCTGTCTGTCTGTCTGTCTGTCTGTTCGGTCAAAATTGTAGCCAAACGGCTAAACCTAGAGAGTTGAAATTTGGCATGCTTATACAACTCGTTGACCCGCACATAGGAAAAATACTAAAACATCTAAAAAACATATCCCTCTAAAAATATAAACAAATATGTGCTCATCGAAAAAAAAAATATTTTTTTTAAATTCTGAGTAGGGTATCAAATGAAAGCCCTTAGTACGTGGATTAACGATCAAAATTTTATTTTTGCAAAATAAATTATTTTGATGCGATTTTTGCCAAAATTGTGCAAAAAAAATTTTGTCCCACACCCTGTAGCCCAGATGGTTTAAACTAAAAATCTGAAAAAATTCTAAGTAATGTACATTGGTGTGAACCGGAATAGTACAACAGGAATTTTTGATCAGATTATGTTTTCGGAAAATAACGCATTTTTTGTGTTTTTAACTAAAATATGTTAACTATTTAATACGTTGTGTAACATATCACAACAATAACTCTCGTGGCGTGGTTGGATTCGTCATGCGCTTAATAATATAAGTTAACTTGCAAACTAGGGTTCGAATCCTGTTGATTTTATTTTTTATTTTTTTTTTTTGCATTTTTATTTTGTTTAAATTATTTTGTTAAAATTCTAGTTATATTTGGTAAATTGTGCATTTAATTTTTAAAAGCGTAAATTTAATAACCAGTGGAAAGTGTTGAAATTATAATTTAATTGTATGTTTGACGAAATCAAAGGGCGGGACTTATGATGTAAGCAACCAATGGAAGCCATAGGTGCAATTTTCAAAATCTTAATGAACTTTGCTATATAAAAAAAATACTGCATATATTTAGAAACTCAAATAATGGTATTAGGCATTCGAATTAAAATTCATAAAAAAATATTTTGACATAAAATTTGTTTTGGCATCCCAAATAATCATCGTTCAGTTACTAAATACCTGCAAAACCCAGAAATGTGTGAAAATTCACACTTCACATCAATTTTTTAAGTAATATCATCTATACTCTTACTTTTTATAAAAAAATATACTCTTTTTTGCTCGTCACTTGTAGTTTTGTAGAATGAGACCTTTTTTTGCTCATCACTTGTATTTTTGGAGTGAGGACCTTTTTTTGTTTGCTCATCACTATCACTTATATTTCTACAGTGATGAGACCTTTTTTTAGCATATTCTGTTTCTGTAAAAAAAATCTGGTCAGCCTACTAATAAGTATAGTATAATTATTACCCCAGAGAAAAAGTCTTTCTCTCTTTATGCAACACGAATAATTTGAAACAAAAAATTAACAGAAAGAAAGGAAGGTTGGAACTTATTTATGAAATGTCAACATGTCAGTATTTTAAGATTTCATTATAACATAACAATAATAATACAGGACGTTGTCAGGACGCCTGAGGTCATTCAACGGGCTCAGGAGTTGATTTTGCAAGATCCAGGACAGTCGATTCGAAAATTGTCATCGATGGTCGGAGTCAGTGAAACAATTATGCGTCAAATCATTCAGGAGGACCTCCGCTACAAGTCATACACATTGAAAGTGAGACACTTAGTGCAAAATTGGTTGTCGGACAATGTTGACATGTTTTGGTCAAAAGAATTCTGGCCTCCCAACAGCCCTGATTTGAATCATTTGGACTTTTATGTATGGAGCGTGATTGAAAGAGTCACGAATAAGTCAATATGTAGCATCACTTCAAGCCGCTATTAAAGCAGCTTTCAATGATATGGACCTTAACGCATTACAACGTGCATGCGTACGCTTCAGACCACGATTGGAGGCGGTTATTCAAGCAAGTGGGGGATACATTGAATAAATTTCGACTCTATGACATTATTTGGCAAGAAAATTTTTGTTAACTTTTCATTTTTACAATAAAAAATATAGATTGAAAAAATTGATTAATTTGTTCGGATTTTGGCCGCGCACCCTGTACACATACGTTTAGTAACTAAAATTATTGATAGGCAGTTGTTTTTTCCTCTGGTTTAATAATTATACTTTAAAACTATTATGTAAATTCGTGGAAGCCAGTTACTTCCCCCCAAAAATAGTAAAAAAAATAAAAATAAAATAAATTTAAAAAACTTGAGGTTAACTAAAATTATATAGTTTCAAAGCAGTTTAAAAAATTCAAATTTAAATCGTTATGTTTAGCTCGTTGTAATAAATTTAATACTTACAAAAAAATTCAGTGTATATTTGGTGGACGCAGATGTTTCTGAACAAAAAATCTCCCAGACACATCTAAAACTAACCTTACAAAACTAAAATATTAAAGCCCCGACCCACGTATTGCTGTTATATCCAAAAATTTTCAAAAGAAAAAACTAACATTGAGGGTATATCTCGATATGCGTATAGAATATTCTCGAGTGGAGTTTCACGGTTGGACCATGGTTTCAATTACTTTAAATTTGACCGTACTGGGAAACCGTATGCTCTTAATCGAGTAGAAAGCTACGGAAAGCTAGCGAAAAGAGCATTCAAGAGCTGTATTCAGTATTCCAGCCGTGTGGCTTTGGTTAGGTTTAAGGATAAACTTTTGCAGCAAAAATAGCCCTATTTTAGATTTAGTTATGACGATGACTTGCTTATTACAAACAAATGCCTTTTATTTACAAACCACCAATAACAATCACACCAGGTGATTCCAATCATATTTATTACTAATAATTACTATTTAATTAACAATTAAAATTATTACTAAAACAATAATTATTGAGTTCAAAAATATTGTATTTTGTACAGTTCGAATGTATTGGATTACAATATTATACGATTTTGAACGCAGGGCCGGCTCTACAAGGTAAGCAGGCGATGTACCGTACCGCAGAGCCGGCGCTAGCTCTTTATGCGCCCGGGGCTACACCAGCCAAACTGCGTCCTTTTATTAGAATATGCAGTAGCGTACAAAAGAAGGGATCCAAATCCCAACTGAGGGTAGCCAACTACTCTCAGCCTTATTTCAAACATATTATTTTAATTTAGACCAGTGGTCTTCAACCTTCTTACATCTGCGGAACCCTACAGTTTATATGCTATTTTTTTGGAACCCCAAAGCAAAAACCTACAATAGGCTGTCTTTAGGGTTTTGTAGGTAGGACCAAAAAACCCTTATAACGTCGTTTTGTCGTCTGCCTGTCTGTCTGTCTGTTCGGTAAAAATTGTAGCCAAACAGCTAAACCTAGAAAGTTGAAATTTCGCATGCTTATACAACTCTCTGACTGGCACTTAGGAAACATACTAAAACATCTAAAGAACATACCCCCCTAAAAATATAACAAATATGTGCTCATCGAAAAAAAATATTTTTTTAAAATTCTTAGTAGGGTATCAAATCAAAGCCTGTAGCTTAGTACGTGGATTAACGATCAAAATTTTATTTCAACAAAATTATTTTTTTTATGCGTTTGTCAAGATTGTGCAAAATTTATTTTGTCCCAGCCCATATGGTAAATAGAATAAAACAATAAAATATGGAGAATGTTTTATGATAAAGGCAATTCTTAATTATTTACTTACTATTAATATTTCTCAGGGAGGAAAGCACGCCTTGTAGCCTTTCTTGTGTTTTGCGAAACTGTCATGAATGCATGATTTTTTGACGTTACCGAAGTATATGATTTCTATCATTTGGCTTCACTTTATCAACACTTCTGATGTGTAAGTATTTACATATTATAATCATTGTTTATTTATATGAAGCTTAAGACAACTGCAATATTTACATTTGGCCCTACTAAATATGAGTCATAGATAGTTAGACCTCAATTTTTAAAGTGTGGTAAAAAAATTGATACGTGATATATATATATATATATATATATATATATATATATATATATATATATATATATATATATATTTGTATTTCTAATATTCCGTTCCAATATTATAGTAGTAAAAGTTATTGGGAGTAGCTACTCCCAATAACTTTTACTACTATATATATATATATATATATATTATTTACTACTTATCTATTAAAATTACCACATATTATTAAAAGCGGCCAAACTTCGCAGCCTTGTGTTATTATTGAATTTAGTCTTGATCAAAATTGATTTATTATAGCTGACTATATTTCATAACATTTTTTAAATGAATGTATAAATTTTTATTTTTAAATAATGCAATACTTATTTGCCTTACTCTACTATATTAAAATTGCGCGTCAATCAGCTGCATGATAAAATTTTTCTTTTTTTTTTTGTTGATGATTTTAATAATCTGTACATTGCTTTTCAGGATTTGCGTCCCACCTCAGATTACTAATTGTGATCGGTTCAAAAATTCAATTATGAGTTTTCATAATTGGATTGTGATTATTGAATTTTTCATAATTGATTTTAGTAATTTCTCGATACGTATGGATGTTTATTGGTGGTAAATTTTGCGTGTTTTAGTCCGACAAACTCAGTTAAATTTAAAATTATGCTGCTCTCATCTCGGTTAGAGAAAATCTAATTTTTCAGCATATGTTGTTACTAAAAACACGTTAATTAATTTAAAAATGTAGCAAAAAAATATGAGTAAAATTTTCAAATATATTTTAAAATAAAATAAGTTATTACATGTAAAACCTTGGCTAATGAATTATCCTGTTAACAAAGTGAGCATTATCTTAAATTCCTACTGTAATATATACGCTAGCAGACTGGTTTGCATTCAGAATTCAACACAGAATCAACACACTGCCTAAATTGAACGCCTGCGCATTGGCAAGTTCACCAAAGCAATTTAAGTTTGTTTCCATAAGAGACAGCAGGTTACAGGCCAACTACAACTTAGTACGCCAGAAACTGAATAACTGTGCGTTAACAGCGTTTTTATTTTCGTGGAAATGAAATATGTGCAAAATTTAATAACGAAACCAGTTTAATTTTCGTCAAAAATATGTAAAACAATCTTTTGTCCCCCACCCTATCTCTCAGAGGGGTTAAAAAATCTGAAAAAAATCTACACTAATCAAATAATGAACACTGATAGAAACCGGAATAGTTCAACAGGAATTTTTGATTAGGTGTGTTTTTCGAAAATATTTTTTTTTTGTGTCGTCGATAAAAAAAAATATATTTTTTAAATGTATTGTGCGGTATCAAAAAAAATTTTTAGGACGCAGATTAAGGAACGGAAAGTATTTTTTTTAATTCTTTTTTTTAACAGGATTTTAGCCAAAAATATGCCAAAAAAGTTCTTACCCCGCCACCTTTTACCGAATGAGGTTAAACTAAAAATCTGAAAAAATTATAGGTAATGTACATTGGATCTGAGCCGAAAACGTACGAGAGGAATTTTTGATCCGATTACATTTTTGAAAAATATTGCAGTTTTTGTGTAATAGATCTTATTATAAAATGTTTTCTGTAAATAATTTGCAGTTGAATAAAAATAATTAAATTTTTACTAATTATTGTTTAGTTATGTTAATAACTAGTTAGATAACAACAAATACAAAAAGTCTTGACCATGTAGTATTTTTATTAAATAAGTTATTTGAATAAAAGCGAAAAGTTGGGGGATGTAAAGTTAATGTTAACATTGTTTCGCGGACTACCGGTAATGGTTACGCGGACCCCAGTTTAAGAACTGCCGATTTATAGTAATGCAATACTTATAAAATAAATAACACATTGTTAATAGTGAGAAATACGTTTCTGAAATTGAAGCCATTTATCAATATATTTCTTATTAATCTAACGAAGACTTGAATAAGAAGCAATTGCAAAAAGAAAAAAACGCTTATTTAAACTTTGTTTAAAAAAATTTAATTTAGTACTCAAATACCGAATAAAAATTATTATCAAAAATTATTAATTAATCACATCAAATGATTTTGATGTGATTATAGAACAAATATTCCTAAACAGCCAGTATTATGTTGGCCTCTTACACTCATTAATTACCTACAAAATCCTGAATTGTGCGAAAATTCACACTTCACATACATTTTTTAAGACAATAACAATGCTTGAATATGGTTTCGAACTAGTCTTCTTAGACATTAGGGAACAGTTACACATTATTAGTGACCGAAAGCAGGACTCTTCACGATGGAAGGATATTATGTCACGTTGCGACGTCGAATCATATTCGAAAATTGAGAACGTAATCTCGAACATTTATCAAGAACTTCTTAATAAATCCTTCGTAAGAGATGTCTCTAGCAACAGAGTAAGTAATCAATTTCAGCAATAAATTATATGCATATTTCCAACTAGTAGGAAATATAGTGTTGGGCAAATATTAATTTAGTAGGGTCATATCATTGAATAATCAATTATAAAAGAGATAAGCAGATATCGATAATTGTCACACTCGATCATTCATTGAAGTCTCGTTTGCCAGCGATAGATCACACAAATTCAATTCAATTCCTGAACAATTGCCCTACTATCAACTGACAGCAAATGATACAACAATATCTCAATAAGGGAAATCGGGCTTCACTATATCATTCATAGAATACTGGTCAGGACACTAAACTCCAAAACGTATTCATCGATGATGGCAAAATATTGGCCGTGAGTGACACGTTACTAGCCGATATCATTTACTGACGCCCCTCACAATAGCACAATAGACTGCTATATTCACTGCTTTATCCAAAATTTTATATCGTCGAAGATATATTTCAGTAAATTGTAACTTCAAAGGTAAGACATTTTTGTAAGTATCCATCCACTTAACTCATAATATTCAGGTAATATAATAGAGATGGGACTGCAGTTAAAAAGGAAAGAAAAATTTAAATGCTGAAGGCGTATTTCAAATTAGGTGAAAATATTTTCACTGCATAGTGAATATGTAAGAAATTTATTAGAGCAAATTCATTTACAAGAGGAATTCCATAATTTTAAAGTAAAATTTTTCAACCGACCCCTATCATTCCCTTATAAACCGGATAAACAGGTATTTTTAAACATAACTGGCGGTTGAGCTGGCCCCTGAGAAAATTTAGACAGAATCCAATGTAAAAATTCCAAAGTGGAGTTTCTATTTGTAGGTAAATGTCGTACCGCAGAGCCATGATTGCTAATACATGATATTTTTGGCGAATTTAAGTTTTACACTTTGATAAACATCACGGATGTTTCATCCACAGTGAAAGGTGTAAATATTGTTTTTATCTGAGTTTCATCCAAAGTGATCAATGAAAAAAGAGCAAGTTTCTACTTTTGATGATTCGGATTCATCCATAGGAAACGGCAGTGTCAAGTCTAAACTTGTAATTTTTGTGCATACATCCAGTAACAAGACCTGTTCAGATGACACTATTTTGCTGTATAATTAATTGTTTTGTAATTGATTGTAGCAAAGATTGAAAATGTTTTTCCGAGGAAAGATGAGCATATGGAAAGCTAACTATCAGAATCTTCTACAACAAGTTCTACCAGTAATTGTGTCGATGCTTGCAATTTTTCTCTGCGTTGAATCTTAATTTTTACCCACCACTGACGAGATCGACTTTTTTCTCGATTTTGATATATTTCGACAATCTTCTGCTAGAGCAAAAGTTAGTAATCAATCTAGGGCTAGAAACGTATCGGTGCAATCCGGAACGGTTCGCGAAATTATGGAAAATATCGTTCCGGTTCGTGAAAATATTGTTCCAATTCTTGAAAAACATGAAATTCTCGTTCGAGTCTTCCGAAAAATAATATAGTACATATGGTACTATTTTCATTTAAAAATTACGACTGCTTATTTTCAAAAATTTTATTTGAAAATGAATTAATTTATAATGTAAGATATCGTACATAATACTAATGTACTTTATATGTTTATATGGGTTGAAATAACTTCCTATTTAAAGAGAAGTGTAAGGGGTGAGATTTCAACTCACGATACTTTTTGCAGGGACGATTAAAAATTTGAGAGTAATGTTTGGAACAACGGGGAGTCCGCGATGTGCTGCCATCGAGGGCAGAACAATTACCTAACTATAAATTATAATAAAAACCCGTGAAGAACTGCCGTCAATAGCAGACCAGTTACTAATTCTAAATTAATAATAGAAAGTCTGAAAATTTTACTTGATTATTTACAGTAACGAATACTGCTGGGTTTACAGTTGTAGAATAGCACTGAAAGTTCAGTAAGTGTTTGGTTATCGGTAGTTTTGATTATTAACTACTAAAGTAGTATGGCCGTAGCCTTACGGACACAGCTATCATTCTTAAATATACAAACATCTTATAAAATAAATATAATGTAGTGACTCAGAATACAGTTTAAAGTATATATCATAGAAAAAACATAACAGGTTTGTTTATTTATGTTTAAATATTATATAAATATAATTCCGATAGTTGAAACCCTGCAGTAACCAACATTTTTTTATAGACTACATAAGTTTATTTTCTTTGTGATATTTGTCGGTGTATAGAATATTTACATTATAAATTTTAAGATTTCAAATTTTCAAAAATTTCCTGATATTTAACTAACAAAAGATTGAGAGCCACTGGTATGTTAATTTTATTTTACTCGTATTTAAAACGACGCATAAAATTGTTCGACTGGCCGCATTCATTCTACGGGCCCCTGATTGCTGACTTCTGCTCTAGAGCGACGTGAAAGTAAAATGTTTTTATTTACAAGTATTCATTCCATTTTGATTTAAATACTTTCGGATCATTGATCTATCTGTAGCTCGGAGCATAGTAAAAAATAAATAAATAAATAAATAAAAATATTTCTATTTTTATTACGCTGCAAGCTACAGATAGCTCAGTAGTAAAGATGCTAAAGTGTCTAAATCAAAATGGGAGACACTTTAAATACTTGTAAATGGGAGGCACTTTAAACACTTGTAAATAAAAATATTTTACTTTCAAACCGTTACAGAGAACACAATTTTTCGTAAGCTGTAAGATATTAAAAAAATGTTTAAGTAAAAGTTTTCTTTTCAAAAGCACAACCTAAAGATATCTAATACGACATACGTTCCCATTTAAAAAAAATCAATGTTGTCCTTGATGTCCTGTACTTCCTGTTTGTTTCGGAAAATTTCAATACTACTGTGCAAGGAGCGCTCTTGTACAGCGAAATAACTTCCCGGACAATTCTGCCGTAAAGGAAGAGTAAATTATTTAGCAATATTGCTAATTATTATTCACAGGAGTGTTTTATAAATTTCGTTTTTTTTTTTATTAAAATTTAAGTAAAGAATTGCTACTTTTTAGATACAACGCTAAGGTTTTTAATGAAATCTCCGCGGATCCACTGATTATGTTTCCTTAATACCATTTCTAGAAAAAGATTGCCTTCAATTTCAATAAATAGTAATAGAAAAAATGCATACCTTATTCAGACGAGCAGCAATTCGAACCTGCAAAATAGAACCTGAATTAAAAAAATAAAATATTTACATCTCCACTAAAAATTTTCTGTACCAGTACGTTTACTCGGGTCTATTTTCTAAGCAAGACATTAAAATCTTGAAATTAGAAAAACAGACGTTAATTTTTTTAAACAACATTTCAAACGTAAGTGTTATTCGCTAATCATATTGGCGTTGAAACTTTAACACAGCGGCGTTAAAATTGCAAGTTAACGTTCTACAATAAGCGTAGTCCCTTATTGTAGAACGCTGGATTAAAAAGTTAACGCTGGTGTTTAGTTTGCAGAAATGGTGGATCTTATTTTATGTGGAACAAAATAAAAGATGGTAAGAATTTTAATTAATATAAGACAAAATACAAACTTTATATTGCTCTTTAAAGTGAACTTTTTAGAGAAGAGCTGAGAATGATCGTCAAATTAGTGATACAAGTAGCCCTTTTGAGTTACCAGAAGTAAGTTCAAGAAATTGAATAGAAAGGAAATAAATGGAGTATTGAAGAGCAGATTTGGTTTTTATTACTACAAAGAACTCAAAATTAACATCTTGAAAATCACATTAACATAGTGAAAGCTATATAAATCACTTATACCTGTACCGTGCTTCACAATATCGTAATACATTTGAATTCAAAATAAGATGAATTATTACTTTGCAGTATATAGAAACTGACTAGATAAAAGTTAAAAATAATTATATTAAGTTTTATTAAATATTCAGTAGTAACCCATATGACTAAAAGACTCTTATAATGTGACTATCTGTCTGTCTGTTCAGTAGAAGTTGTAGCCAAACGGTTGAACATAAAAAATTGAGCCTGCTTGTGTTATTCTTTGACCCACATATAGAAAAACTATTTAGTTCAAAAAAAAACACATCGCAGGATAAATATAAACAAGTATGTATTTAATAAAAAAATGAATGGTTTGACAAATGAAACTTCTTAATGCGTGTAAAGACAAACAAATTTTTATTTTTGTAAAACTATTTTTTTATGGGATTTTCGACGAAACTGTGTCAAAAATCTTTTGTCTCCCACCCTATTTTCCAGAGGACTTGACCTAAAAATCTAAAAAAAATCTTAGTAATGTACATTGACGAAAACCGGCTCAACAGGAATTTTTGTCCAGATTAGTTTTCGATTTTTTTTTTGTTTTATTGAAAAAAATAACAATTTTTTAAATATTTATTGTGTAGTATCAAAAGAAAGCTCTTAAGACGTAGATTAAGGAACGTAAGGTATTCTATTAACATTTCTTTATTTAAACACGATTTTTACCAAAAATATGCTTAAGAAATTCTTGTCCCGCACCTTATAACCCAAGGGGTTTAACTTAAAATCTGAAAAAAAATTGAGTAATGCACATGAACCGGAATAATACAAGAGAAATTTTGGGGAGGTGAAAAGATTGTGTTAATGTGTTTTAGACGTGTTTTAGAGAGCTCCCTATTTATTCAAAAAGTAGTGTTAATTGGTGCAAAAAAAAATAAATAAAGGCTACGTTGCCCGATTGGAGAAGCGTCCTACCGCAAAAAAAGGTAACTTTTAAATCTAAAAACCCTTAAACCGCACGAATATCACTTATTTAAACTTATATTAAAAAGATCTGAACTGTCAAAGTCTCAATCGATAATATCGAGTACTAATAAATTGAAGAAGTGACATCTAGCAGCGAGTAGAAGGTTCTAGGCCAGCGCCACCTTAGTCTGCAACTTGAAAGTAGTAGGGTTGCAGTGCAGCGCGCTAAGCGGGCGACACTTGGAATATTTTGCTTGACTGCTGGAAGGCCACTGGTAATACAGAAGAGTATAGGAGGTTGCGGACTTCAAGGAGCCTAAATAAATTAATGGACCGGAGTAGAACTTATTCTACAGGCTCAATCGCAGAATTCCTAAAAAGGAAACGGGAAAATAATCAAGAAGGAGTAAACGAAGACGCAAATATATTCAACGTGAATAAGAAAACAGTACGAACCACAAAGAAAAACCAGGGCACAGAAAAAATAAGCACAGCTGAAAAGCAAGACGGCGAGATGGAGAAAAAAATGGAGGATATGGATTTCAAACTAAATAAAATCTTGGAGCAATTGGGAGGTATTATAGAAATAAAAAAAGATATAAAAGAAATCAAGGCAGATAACCAAGCTATAAGAGAAGATTTGGAAAGGATGCAAGCGGAAAATAAAAATAAAATACTAAAATTGGAGGAAGAAAACAAAACTATAAGAATGAAAATACAAAACATGGAAGAAAGATGGGAGAAAAAAGAAAAGTTTGAGAGAAAAAACAATATAATAATTAAAGGGGTTAACATAGAAAATGGTAATACAAAACAAGAAGTCGAACATTTTATAGCCAATAAACTAGGAGTACAACTGAAGGTAGAAGAGGCATATGAAATGGGAAAAAGGGGAGAAGGCAAGCCAATAGTAATGGCTAAACTTAAAACATGGGAAGATAAACAAGAAGTGATGAAAAACAAAAATAAGTTGGCCGGAGATATAATCTACATAGAACACGACTTAACCCTAAAGGAAAGAGACATACAAAAGAAATTAAGGGACATAAGAAAAACAGAGATAGAAAAAGGGAACAGAGTAAAAATAGGTTACAAGAAGATAGCTATAAATGGTAAAAACTTTGAATGGGACGACGAGAAAGAAAATATAAAGCCAAAAAACTAATCGATATGCTCAGCGGAAACCAAGGACAACACGGCAAAGAAATGGACAATGAACTGGAAAATAATAGGTTATCAACAAAAACAAAAAATATAAAAATAGGCTTTTGGAACATAGGAGGGGTAGGCAACAAGGATGAAGAGTTTTGGGAATACATAACTACATTTGATATAATAGGACTAATGGAAACATGGCTGGAAGCAAATAAATGGAATAAATTCGAAAAAACCCTACCACAAGGTTACCAATGGAAAATACAATATGCAACCAGAGAAAAGAAGAAAGGTAGAGCAAAGGGCGGAATAATAACGGGGATACGAAACGAAATCAATGAAACAGACATTACAAGTAATATACAAGGTATACAAGAACGGGAAATCAGAATTAGAAATGAAAAATGGAGAATACTTACAGTATACAACAACATAGGGATGAAGGAAATAAAAGAAAAAATTAACGAATACTTAGATGAAAAAGAGGAATACAATCTGATAATAGGCGGGGATTTTAATGCAAGGATTGGAGAATTAGGAGCAATCCAGTTAAATGGAGAAGCAGATAACAACAAAAGAGCAACTAAAGACAAATTTATAAACAAAGATGGGAAAATTTTAGTGGAATTAATAGAAGAACGAGGCTGGAACATCTTAAACGGAAACATACATGGAGACCATGAAGGAGAATATACATACCTAGGACCGCAAGGAAATACCGTAATAGACTATGTATTAACAAATGAGGAAGCAAGATACAAGTTAGAGGCATTTGAAGTAGGGGAAAGGATGGATACGGAACACCAACCAATAATAGTAAAGTTGAAAGAGAACATATTAGTAGAAACAGTAAAAAAAAAATGGGTAGAAACCAACGACTGGTCTGAAGAAGCAGTAAAAACATACAAACAAACTTTATCCAACCAAACTTTTAAAGAAACAAAAACAGAAGAAATGTTAGAAGAACTAAAAGCAGCTATAAAAGAGGCAGTAAGGAAAAAGCTAAAATACGTGGGTTACATTACTAGGAAGAACCCATGGTGGAACAAAGAATGTAAGAAGCGGAAAACAGAAGTACGAAAAACACTCAGAAAATGGAAAAAAGGCCACACAACCAAGGACAATTATCACACCAAAAAAAGAGAATACAAAGCTATGTGCAAGGCAAGGAAGAAACAACACGAAGACAATATAATCAAAACCATAGAAGCAATAAAAAACGAATCAGAAATATGGAAATTTATAAACAGAGACAAGCATACAGGAAATAAGATCAGTACAAAGATAAAAATCGAAGAATGGGAAAAACATTTTATAAGAACACTACAGGGTACCGATAAAATGACAATAAGCACACCAAAACGCCCATCTTTTACAGAAAATATAATAACAAAAGAGGAAATAGATAAACAACTAACACGAATGAAGAAAAAGAAAGCACCTGGAGAAGATAACATTCAAAATGAAGCTTGGATTTACAGCACGGAAAATATGAAATGTAAAATTGAAGAAATTTTAAATGCAGTGTGGAAAGGACAAGGATTTCCAAATGGATGGAGAAAAGGCGTTATATGTCCTATATACAAAAAAGGGGACCACGACAGCACCCAAAACTACCGAGGCATAACTCTTATGGACACCTTATATAAGTTATATGCAATGGTAATAGAGAATAGATTAACACAAGAAGTGGAAACAAAACATATCATCCCCGATAACCAAGCAGGATTCAGAAAGGGAAGAAGCACAATGGATAATATATATATATTAAAACACCTGATAGATAAAGAGATATCAAAAGGAAAAGGAAAAATCTATGCTTTCTTCACTGACCTAAAATCGGCGTTCGATTTAGTAGACAGGCAACACCTATGGAGCATAATGCGAAAGAAAGGCATCAGCGCACTTCTCATAAAAAAAATAGCAGAAATTTATGAAGAAACATATAGCGTGGTAAGAGTAGGCGAAGAAGAAAGTGGAAAGTTTTGGACAGAAAGGGGATTAAGGCAGGGCTGTCCATTAAGCCCAATATTATTTTCCCTATATATATCGGACCTTGAAGAAATACTAGAGAAATGGCAAGCCGGAGGAGTAGTGATAGGCAATATAAAAATATGGACGCTAGCTTACGCAGACGATATTGTCTTACTAGCCAAAACACCGGGAGAATTGAAGGAAATGATGAGCAGATTGGAGAGATACCTGGACAAAAAGAAGATGATCCTCAGTACGGAAAAATCCAAAGTTTTAGTTTTTAAAAAGGGAGGAGGACGACAGACCGAGAACAAATGGAGATGGAAAGGGCAGGATATAGAACAAGTAAAAGAATTCAAGTACCTAGGGTATACTTTTCAGAAGAGCAATGAAGACCAGACACACATAAAGGAGATAACAAAAAAGGCAAGAATGGTAATGGGAAGAGTTTGGAGTATGGGAGAAAGAATGTTCCAGAACAATTTCAAAAGAAGAATTTTTATGTTTGACAGTCTGGTTAAAAGCCTCTTATATGGACAGGAAATATGGGGATGGCAAGAACAGGAAAAAATAGAAAGATTGCAGGAACAATACCTGAAATGGACTTTGGGCTTGGACAGACATACCCCAAGTTACATTATTTTGGAAGAAACAAAGAGAGAAAAGCTAAGAATAATGACGGGCAAAAGAGCAATGAAGTTCGAAGAGAATATTGCGACCACCGAAAACAATATTTTAAAAGAGTGCTGGAAGGAAAAAGAAACTAATATAACAAAATGGACAACGAAGAAAAATGAATTCCTAGCAAGAAATGGCACATCAAAGGAAGATATCGAAGGAAGAAAAAGATCTGGGCTAGAAACAGTGCTAATGGTGACGGAACGAGATAAAGATGTGCAGAAACAAGAGCAATGGAGTAGAATAACCAAGTCCCGATACAATCAGCTCTACCAATACATTGCATGTACAGAAGTTCCAAGGTATCTGGCAGAGCCCAACAAACAGCAAAAGATTATTGCGAGATTTAGATGCGGAAATGAAGAGAGGGCAAACTGCTTCTGGACGAAGGAGGAGGAGCAGCTTTGCAGAACCTGCGGTACAGAGATAGAGACTCTTAATCATCTGCGATGCTGTGAAGGACTGCAGTTAGAAAGCAGGGGTCCTTTACAACTTCTGGGAGACCACGGAAAAGGAGAGGATTGGATGAGAGCAGTGCTGAAGGCCAGAAAAAATAATAATTAACACAATAATATATGTTACAATTTATGTAGATTTTAAGCCGAAAGGCAACAAATAAATTATTTTACTACTACAAGAGAAATTTTTGATTTGAAAATTTTTGCAACACCGTTCTTACAATATTTGACTGGAGTACTATAGCTGGATCTTGATGCAAGCGCATCTCAAGTACAATTGTAAATCTCTAGATGGAAGAACATTCTTTCAAAATTTATCGAAATTTATGAATTTTAATATATACCCATCACTTATTAAATACCTACTAAACACTGAATTGTGTGAAAATTCACACTTCACAGTAATATTTTAATAAATATCGCCACTGCGAATAATTAAATTGACACCAAAATATTTGGTTATATTTTTCTTGACATTTGATAGTTGTCAAAAATTCAACGTAGTAAAGCTGCGTTTAGAGCTCTAAAATTAGTCGACTATAGACTATGAATTATGCACTGTTGATTATCACTAACCAATTTTCATATGGTAAGGCGAGCTATTGTTCAGAGCTCTAAATTTAATGCGTTATACGTTGTCGGTTGTAGACAGTTTTCCAAACTTTGTAGTTAGTGAGTTGTTTTAATGAGACAAATATATAAACACATTGGCTATCTCAGTTTACATCATAGAGAAAGTGTACATTTATGCCTTTACATAATCTAACAAAATGTCATGCGCCGATTACAACAATCTTGCCCACAATTACAAAGACGAATAATAAATATGATCAATTTAGGTAATTAGGTTAGATTTAGTTAATTAGTAAGTAAAAATCTAGGACAGCAGAATTAGGAAAAAGATAATAGATAATAAACATTTTACGATGCCAGTAGTTGGTTTAAAGACATATAGATGTCACACTATTCGTAACGCACTAATTTCTATAGCTGCAAATGCTGCCTTAAACGGTAAATCTATCTACTAAACTTATCCACAACACACAGTGAACAGTCAACTAATTTAAAGAGCTCTGAAGGAGCTTTACGCATATTCGTGCAAATTTATGGCATGTTCACCAGGAATATTAACACCTCGAGTTAACATATATAATTTTAACGCTTACCTTAACAAATGCTTTTACAGAATAGCATGATACCTTAATATTATGATAGCATTAATATATATTCTTGAATATGTTAAATTTGCTGTGTGTTTATTTCGGGATTGTATTTATGTGACATAATAATGATCATAACAAATAATATATAACTCAATTATAACTCAACAGCTCAGCTCGTAATTTCTAATAAAACAATTAATACTCGGTAAGTAAATTTGATAGTATGATACGCGTTATGCACTAAATTATACAGTTTTACGGTCAGCAATTATGATTTTAAACTGAACTTTAAACAGTCGATATTTTATGCATACAATCATCTACATAACTGTTCATCTATAAACAAATTAATTATGAAATATTCCAACCGAAAGTAAATAAAAATGAATATGTACGAATGATTTTTGTGTTACATCATGTACTAATAAATTTTCGGTTGCTGATAAAAAAGGAATAAACTGAATCAGAACAATAAAAACCATTCCTGAAAATTAATCATGAAAACGTATGATGAACAATACGAACAAATAATAAATGTCAATTGACATAAAACCAAAAAATGACAGTTGTACATTGTAATTTTCCACCCTAAATCGCTGATTTTCTGTCGACCTAAACATGGAAATTCACATGTATAAAACTTTTAAACTAGTCCACATCCGGGAAAAAGCTACCGTCTACCGTCTTACAAATACCCTTCCACTATATTAAGTTTATATAAAAACAACATTTCTTTTTTAAAATAATGTACGATACTTTATAGTGTAAAACAGAAATTTCCAAACTAGATGGCGTGACACATCCGTCTGTTTTAATATGTAATTTTAATGTTTACTAAATATAAACTGCATAAAATAGTATTTTATTTAACAAACATATAATGGAGGCTATGGGAACTGGAGGTAAGATGACGACCTTAAGGTTTTATTTCCAATAAGCTAAAATTTATTATGGTTACAAACAAAATATTACTTGTGCGCGAAATTAGAACTATTCTTCATTCATACTATATTAGTTTTGAGTCCTTGTCGAGGGCCTTTTATTTAATTTTTTTTTTTTTTAAACATAGTGCAATTTTGTCATCTTACCCCAACCCCTGGATAAGATGACGAACCTTATTGAGGTAAGATGGCGGATAAAAAACCATGGCATTTTGCTAAGGAATATATTGCAAAACTATACACATAATTCATATGTGAAACATTTGATTCTTATTGTAACCCATTCTTATTGCACAGAGAACGTGACACCAACGTTTACATACTGTCCGACAAATATTTCGTGGCCGGGCGTGGTTTATTGTGCGCACAGAGAGGGCACTATGAAAACAGTGGCAGATATAGAGTACAGTCAGAGAAACAAGTTCACATTCTTACACGTGTACATTATATTTAACAGTTAAGTACGTCTACAAAGACAAGTTCCTCCCATCACAGTCGAACAACAAAACTATAGAAACGTAGCTGTTTGATTTAAGTGATTACTGCATTTGACGTTCACTTTGTCGACTTGTTTATTGGCCAGAGCACCCCCGTCCCGCGTCTTTTTCCAAACTCCAGCGATTTCAAGTAGATTGTAAATAATAAAGGCTTACATTCTATGTAATAATGTAATACAGATGTTTTCCCGCTAAATATACTTACATAACAATGTTAAATTTTTGACTATTAATAGCACGTCCACCTAGTTTGTTTTTTGTCTCCATGATTTTAAATATTTAATATATTTTGAATGTTGCACTTATGCACTTGACTGTAATAGCGTGTGTAGAAAATAATGCAATTCGCCAGAGTTATAATCCTCACTACAAATTTCACGCGAATTTTTCACGCCCGGCCACGAAATATCTGTCGGACAGTATCTGGCATATAATCCAGTCATCCCCTCTTCTTGATAGCTTGTATAACTCATTGCAATACAGGCAGGCAGCGTCATTATCATCATCAGAAGTAGAGAAATCTATACCATCTTCATCATCATCTTTGGTGACATACACATTTTGCTTATTTACTGCTGCACTGCGTTTTCTTTCCATCAATTATTCTTTCTTATCATCTGCATCATTATCATTTACAAATACTCTTCGTTTAATTGCTGCTACACGGCGTTTTCTATCTTCTAATTCATTTTGCTTTTACATTTTTTCCTCTAAAATAGTCATCACTGGAGTGCTAGAAATAACTAACGATGCCCACTGTGCCCACTTCTCACCGTCTATCGATTATAAATCCTTGGCATTGTATTGTATTTAAAACTGTTAAAGAATTTATTTATACTATTTTAAAGTCACAAAATATTATGAGAGGAAAGATAAAGAATTCGTCATCTTACCCCAGGAGACACATGCGAAAAAAACTGGTAGATATTTTTAAGGTAACTAATAGGTTAAGAATGGTAATATGCATATTGAGCTACATAGCGATGCATATTATTATTTTCTGAGACAAATACCGAGGCTGTAAACTACTGTAACTAAACAGAGCAATAGCTTAAAGTGAGCGACACAGATATTATAACAGGAAAGTAAAATAAACATTTTTCAACGGACCGCTTCTAATAACACTTATAGACACACTGACGTGATTTGGACTGGCACCTGCACTGTACATGACTCATTTTTAAAACGGCGCGTATATCTAGTAAAATGAGTAAAATACAGCCAATTCGTCGTCTTACCCTGTTCGTCAACTTACCCCCAGTTCCCCTATATTTCACGAGAATGAAGATAGTAATAGCATCCGAGTGTAATATAGCCATTATATGTGAGTCAAATACATTATTTTATCTACAACTATATAGTTTTATCATTAAAAAATTTGCTAAATTTAATTTAAAAACACGGAAATTCCTAGCGTCAATTGTAGAACTTCAGAAGTGACGTAACCAAGATCATAGCCGAATGTAATCCACAACAACGTTTAAATTCTATTATTTATTGTCTTATTTATTCTTATAAATAATATGTTTATTATAAAGATGAGCTGTGTGAGGCGCTAATATCTACCGTTGCCGAGCGCCAAACATTTTAACAAGGTTTTCAAGTTAGTTATTACTTGAAAACCGTGTATAAAACGTTCATTATTCACGGATGAGCACGCAAACGTGTCACATCACACACGGCGTACTATATGGCAGCTTTATATCTTTACAGTTGGCCACATAATGCATTTATTATTGGATGGTCGTGGATAATAGTATTGGTTGATGCAAAAGTTAGTCCCGTTTTTTTTTTTTACATAAATTGGAGAAACATTTTATTTACTAAAAGTTACATTTAATCGATAAAGTATGTGCCGTTCTGTTCGATGATCTTTCTCCATCTCTCCGGTGGTTGCATAATCTTGCGCTCTTAGAAGTTCTGCGGTTTCTGTCTAAAAAACTGATTCAGGTGATTTTTCAAATATTCCAAAGTTTTTACCATCTAAACTGTTTTGAAGCGATCTAAATAAATGGTAGTCGGAAGGTGCAAGGTCGGGAGATTATGGTGGATGAACTAAAACGTCCCAAACAAGCTGTAAAAGTTTTTGTCGCGTGGCGAAACACACGTGTGGTCTAACATTGTCCTGGTGGAACGCAATGCCCATTATGTTGGCTAATTCAGGCCGTTTCTGGCTGATTGCTCGCTTTAATTCACTCAGTTGTGAACAGTATTTCTCCAAATTAATGGTGAAATAAAAAAATAACACATTAAATTTTCTAATAACTTACGGCACGTAGAATCGTCATCAGCACCCTCACCGTATATAGCACAAATCTTTTTTGCTTCTGCGAAAACTAACCTGCGATTGTAAAATCTAAAAACTATCCCAAGGATGCAACCTCTCCCCTACTCTCTGCCAGTCTTCCAGAGTACGAATGTCCTCTTGTACTCCAACTTAATAGTGGTCTATCTTTAGTTATTATTCGTCTAGTGTAAATTTTATCTTTTAATCTCATATGATCCCAGATTAAAACACCTGTAAAGGTGCGTACTGACTTGAGCATTTGTACGCGCACGGATTATGTGTGCGCACAAATGCTCAGGTGAGTACGAGGTATAATTTGTGTGCGCGTACAGTAATCCTTCCACGAATGCTATCCGTAGCTTGTCGGTCCCACCGATAAGATCAAAGAACTTGTGCGCTCAGTGTGTACGGGTTTATACAGTCATATAATTGTGCGCGTAAATTTAAGTAAACACCCGTAAATATTCAACATGGAATGGAGTAAAAATGTATTGTATGCTGGTAAACGAATCCCCAGTTGCAAAAAACGTAGGGTTATGGATAATCGTTCTTTCGCGGGAACAGCCCTTATAAAACTTCGCTTTCTCCCAATTTTGTGACCAACTTTATTAACGAGTAGTTCAAAATCTGCCGCTGACATTCGAACAAAATTTTGAAATTTTCCACTAACCTCTTGCATTTGCAGGTCTGCTAGCAAACTTAAACTATTGTATATTTCCCTGCTTCTATATAGTTGTGTCATCCACCACCGTTTTGTTTTTACTAAGTCTACTATGGCCACATTCAGCAGACTCACCAGTGAGTTACCGGTTGGTAAATTTTTTTCCTGTATGCCTACGTTGATCTACCAGTGAGTTAGCGTACTTACTCACCGGTCGCCATTTTATTCACCGGATTTCATTAACGATTAGTTGCTCACTGGTGGACATTTTGACAGTTATATCTGTAGTAACAAAGAATCAAGCACAAAGCAAGTAAAAAATTATGGAATTGAGTGTTAAATCAGTTTACTTAGATATTGAGGAGATGTATATAAAGCACATGTACTTTTAAAATTACTGTAAAAGCTTACATTCAAAATTTACTGTCATTACAATCTGTCATTGTTTAGATATTGTAGTTTTCATATACGCCGTTCGACAACGCTGCCAAAAACTGTGCATTTAGTAAAATTCACCGGTAAGACACCGATGAGTCTGCTGACTGCGACTTATGTACGCTACACTTGTTAAGCCAACAACATTTCTTTCCGCCATCGTTGACACTACTTACTTTAAATAAATATGTGCGTGGATATAACTGAAATACGCGGAGCGAGATATTACGGGCACAAATTAGAAAGTTGTGTGTTCAAATTTTTTTACCCGCACGAAAATCCTTGCGCGCACGAAAATCCGTGCGCGTTCAAATGCTCAAGTCAGTACGCACCTTAAGATGTTAAACTAAAAATGAGAATCACAACTCTCTGATTAACCTAATAAACTGCATAGATCCTGAATAAATCTTGGTGTGAAGTTATTATAACGATCTTCATTGTGTAATAACCGGAAATTATTAGTGGTCAAGTTAGTAGATTCCAATGCAGGAGAGGACCGCAAATAGCTTATCTGACTGTGCCAAATATCATTCCATTGGGGTTATATTCCGGACCCCTTACCTCCATTCCTCACCGCATGACACCAAACCAAATCCCACTGTCTTATAGGGTGGAGGAATATCTTCGATTTTCAGTTTACAGGCTAATTAATTGTGTCATTAGAATTAGAATATAGATTTCAATATGGATTTCAAAAGATGAACTGACACGAATTATAAACTTCTTCACATGCTATCTCCTCGTCTGAGATTAGTGACTAACACTATTCTAAATTTTGAAATAGCAGTTCTGAATAGATCGGCCCAATCTCTTTTTATCTATTCTTGAACGTTGTCAGTCAGTTTACTTTTGGCGTCACTCACACAACTCGTTCTGTAGGCTAAACCAGTGCTCCCCAACCAAGGTGCTGCGTCAGAAAGGTGTGCCATGAGAGGATGCTAGATGTATCACGGCGTAATGACTTCAAGAGAAGAAAAGTGCACAAATAAATTGTCTGTAATAAATAATATTTACTTAATTAACAAACATTTAAAATAAACTCCACATCTGAGTCATGCCTGAAGGAGGCAGAATCAATGTTGCCATTATTTCGTTTCTTTTTGTAGGAAAATCTTTTTTCGTTAACACAAAACAGATTAATGCAAAAATTTAAATATTGCTACGAAACATATAGAATTTTTAAAACTTTTAATATCTGTGTATGCACTTTATAACTTCTATTTTTTATATATTTTGCTTGTGGTGTACCGCGGGACTTTCGATAGAGCTTTGGTGTATCGAAGAAGAGAAAAGTTTGCCAAGCACGGATATAAACAATGATATCTTGATTGTTTTCACTGATATTGTTTTGTAGAAATAATAACTTATATTTTTACCGCGAAAAACACTATTGCACAGATTGTCGCACGATCTGAACTTGTGACGACTGTGCAACACAAACTGCACTGCACGATATTTGCCGAACGATCTTCGTGTAGCACAGAGCACACAGAAACTTTATGCCGAACGTTTCTTGTGTAAATTATGCACAATGTGTAGATTATTATGCCGAACGCACCTTAAATAAAAACATGCGCGTCACTTTTTTACACTTATTGTAATACAAGGTGTCTCAAAAGAAATTTTATATTTATTTAGCTTACTGCGTGAACGCAACGTATCCGAGGGGCGCGGGGGTTATTTATGTCAATCGGTAGCCTGGCTCTTGGGAATTAGCTCAGACCGCGCGTTATGCGTGCGAGAGTTTTACAAAAACGGTGATTCGGCGACTGTAGCGCGTAGAAAATTCTGCAGTATTCGAGGTTTTCGCCACTTAAATGATGCGCCAAGCATTCCTCTCATTCGACATTGGGTTAAAAAGTTTGAAGAGACTGGTACAACGCTGGATAAATCAAAATCCGGGCGACCTAGGTCATCAAGAACGGTAGAAAACGTGGAGAATGTTAATCAGTCTGTTCGTGACGACCCGAACCTTTCAATTCGGAAGCGCGCAAGTGCTTTAAATGTGCATAGATCATCATTACATCGCATTATGCACAAATACCTAAAGCTGCACCCCTACAAAATTCAATTGGTGCAAGAATTAAAGCCCCAAGATGCCAGTCAGAGGCTTAATTTCGTAAATCAGGTGATTGAGCGATTTTCAACGTTTACCAACATTTTGTTTTCGGATGAAGCTCATTTTCATCTTAATGGCCACGTAAATAAGCAGAACTGCCGCTACTGGAGTGCAACGAATCCGAAACGCAAACATCAGAAACCCCTACATTTGCCTAAAGTGACCGTATGGGCTGCGATGTCGGCGCGAGGAATTATCGGCCCTTACTTTTTTGAAGACGAAAGGGAGCGTGCAGTTACAGTGAATTCAGAGCGTTATGTGGAGATGTTAGACAACTTCTTGGTACCTGAACTGCAAAACTTTCCTGGCTATAACCAAAGAACATGGTTCCAACAGGACGGAGCAACTTCACACACGTCCAATATGTCTCTGCCACGTGTTTTTTGAAATTTTCTCAGGCAAATTGATCTCCCGGAGAGGTGACATAAATTGGCATCCACGCAGTCCAGATTTAACCCCAATGGACTTTTTCCTATGGGGTTATCTTAAATCTAAAGTTTACACCAATAAACCGACTTCACTGGCGCATTTGAAAGAAAATATCCGTCACAAAATGGCAGCCATCCCTGAGTCCACCTGCCGAGACGTCATAAGTAATTTTACTGTTCGATTAAATGAGTGCCGAGAACGCGAGGGTCTACATTTAGACGATATTATTTTTAAGAAATAAATCCCCAAAAAGTGTATTTTAATAATTAATAAACATTTTTTCTATATACGGCTTACTTTTTTTTTAATCGATCCACTAAATATAAAATTTCTTTTGAGACACCTTGTATAAAAAGTATTATGTATTTATAGATACATAATAGAAATATAGTTGTAGATAAAATAAATTTATTAAAAAAGTCCAATTATTTTTGTTTTATTCCAGCATTTCTAGTCATATTATGTGGCACTGTAAACTGAAAATTTATGATATTGTTGTCTAAATTGTTTACCATTTTACGTGAGTAACAGATCTTAATTTTATCATACATATGTATGGAATTACTACCCCCTTTAAAATATAATCAGTATTATCAACTGCAGAGGAGTGGTGGGGTGTGGTAGGTATATAGGCATTTATCTGCGGGTCTGACCATATACAAGGATAAGAGGATTTAGGACGTTAACACTCAACATACACGTACAATGTTTGGAAACTAACAGTACCGAACATAGGGACATCGTCTGCCATATGTTATACCCACACACTGCTTATTATATTATGTTACTAAAATATTGTTGAGGTAATTGATGGCATAATATGGAATATTATTGAAATACAGGCCTTCATTTAAAGCTGGGTTTTGCTACATTTTAAACAGTGACTCTAAAACTTTTAATTCAGGAATTAGTCGTAAAATTTTCATAAATTTGGATTATTGTGTTATGTTGGCAGTATTGGTTCAAAGCCAATTGGATTGATGGGCCCATTTTGGGCCCATGTATATAAAATATCCGCTCAGTCCTTTTTGTACCGAAAACCATAAAAATCATCAATGTTTTTTAGGGTTTTGTAGGCATGACCAAGAAAACCTTATATAGTCACTCATATGTCTGTCTGTATGTACGGAAGAAATTGTAGCTAAACGACTGAACATTAAAAGCTGAAATTTGGCATGCTTGTACAACTTTTTGACCCATATACAAAAAACTATAGAGTTCAAAAAAACATATCGCGAGAAAATATAAAAAAATATTTATTTAATGAAAAAATAAATATAGATTTCATATTTTAGGTAGGGTACCAAATAAAATCTCTTAATGCTTGGATAAACAATTTTTTGAAAATTCATAATTTTGAAAATTAACTATTATATTTAAGGGATTTTCGTCAAAAATATGCCAAATAACTTTTTACCCCACCCCATTTTCCCAGACGGGTTAACCTAAAAATCTGAAAGAAATCTCAATTATATTCATTGATAGGAACCGGAATAGTTCAACAGGAATATTTGATCAGATTAGTTTCTCGAAAAATATCGATTTCTTTTTTTCGTAGAAAATAAAAATTATTTTTTTTATTTTTAATTTATTGTGTCGTATTAAAATAGTTTTTTTTTAAATTTCTTTATTTTAACATGCTTTTTTTTCAAAAATGTAAAAAAAATACTGACCCAAAATTAATCTAAAAATCTGAAAAAATTCTAAGTAATGTACATCTAAACCGGAAACCTACGAAATGAATCAGGTTGTGTTTTTGTAAAGTATTGCTGTTTGTGTTTTTGATAAATTAATAAGTTTTTTAATTCATGTCTAAATTATGGATAATAATGTTATAGATTTTTTTACTTATTGCTAAGGTAGTGTATACTTTTGAAATTTAAAATATAATAAACAATTTTTGACAGATGACAATAGAGTTTAAACTCGGGCTAAACTACGTTATGTAATGCTCGTTACTTGCGTTCATGTGTGTAAGTTCTGCCTACTACTACACGTCATGACCCAACCTATTGTTTGAATTATTTGTTTGTTTTTTTTTGTAAAGTATCACCAAGAGGAATAAATCATTTATAGTAGTGAAATATTTATAAAACGATTCAACATTGTTAATACTAAGAAATACGTTTTTGAAATTGAGAAAATGAATGCATCTATCAATATATTTCTTTCTAATTTAATGAAGACTTAGATACGAAACAAATGCAGACAAAATCGCTGAGATTTATTAATTTAAATTTTATTGTGACGAAATTAAATTTAATTTAAAAAAAAAATTAAATGAACACAATAACAAATAAATGTGTTCAACAAAAATTGTAAATTTTGAAGTGATTATAGAAAAATCAGCTGTGGCAACCATAGGACCGACCACCATCACAAAGTACTTGTTAAATTTATGCCGCTTTAACAAAAATTGTGTTAAATAAAAGTTGTTAGTTATTGTTTTTATATCAACTTTTATCGAAATATTTCTCTGTTGTGAAATATTGAATGGACTTTATTGACGTTTACCACACATAATATTAACAAAAACATAAATTCTCGTATTAAAAAGGTTTTTACTAGTTTGATGACGTTTAATATCGCAGACCACCCACATTAGAGTTGAAAATGTATTATTGAAATCTCTCTATTGAGTACTTTATCAAGTTATTCTTGAACTTAAAAGAGTGGGTGGAAAAGCAGGTTTCTGTATGAAGGTATTCACAGTATTATAACAAAAGTCCACGTGGTCGTTCCAACATTTGATAAAGTAGTGATATGTCTGTCGTATGCACATACAATATATCCAGCAACGAACGACAGAAAACTCTTGTTCAAAGGAGTGGAAAATAGCTAAATATAAGGGTATTTAGGTATGAAATATAGGTAAATAGAGGTGTTTTCCAATGGAAGAGATAGTGCAAATGTGCCCACCGGCCTGGAAGAACTAGGGCAGTTTTTTGTTAGTTTTGTTGAGACGTGTTCGACCGAGGTATGAAGGTACTAAACACGAACACCTCCTGAATTACGTTTCAGATACAGAGTGTGTCGCAAATATAACACAATTTATAAAATCCTTTACATTTATCTTTGCTAAAGCCAGTATTTATTGCAAACTTAGTTTAGCGGATTGTGTCACAATGATTAGATATTATTAATACCCTGGAAAGGAGAAGATTGGAAAGCTTAAACTTAACGCTGTCGGTTGCTTAGAAGTAGTAAAATTATTCCAAACTGATCCAACATTAAGGTCCAACAGTTTGACACGATTTCCAGCAAACAGGCAGACACACACATGAATGACGTTGTATAGGTTTTCTAGTCATACGAACAAAAACCTAGAAATAGTTAATAAAAAATTGTAATACTATGGAACCTAAAACGTGTGGAAGACAAAAAAAATACATTTCTTGAATTTGATTTATGAAACATTTTACAATAACCCTGAACTCGTTGATTGTAAACTTATAGTTAAAGTTATGCTAAAACACTCACATACATAATAGTTTCAAACATTCGTGGTATGGATTCAACTTGATCTGTATATTTATAATTAATTGATGGAGCAAATGTCATTGTAATTAATGAATATGTTTCATATCAAAAGTTTTAAATTATTCGGGAATGTTGATATGTTTTTCTAGTAAATTTTAATGGATTTATGCAGGTTTAATCTTGATGATCATAGATCAAATGTATTTCGTCATAAACACAGTGCTCTCCTCAACGTACAATGTATGAATATCTTCAAGGTGAAGTTAGCAACATTATTCTAATTTCTGACATTCTCTTATGCCTGCAAACTCAAAGTATATACCTTAAGAGCATGGTAAAACAATCAATCTGAAATAAAATTAGTTACAAACTACGAGGTGTGTCTGGATTCGACCTGTCGAAATATTTTTCTACCTGAGTGAGCTATTTTGAAAAATTGATTTTCACTATGTAGGAGGGTTTTTTATGATTGTCCCTACATAGCGGTATGGCTCTGCAATTCTTCAGTCAACAAAAATACGCCATTGTGTAAGTATTAAAAATTGTCAGTGTCGTATTTCACAATGACCAAATGCCTAGAGCAATTTTGACAAAAACTTGGCTATTCTAGTTTTGAAACAATTGCTTTGATTCGTAAAGTTTATGGTGACGAATCTATTAGTAATACACAAATCAAGGAGTAGTTTAAGCGATTTTAAAGTGGTCGTAATTCAATGGAAAGTGATTCTCGTTCTGGTAGGCCTTAAACGAATAGAACACCCGAAGAGAATGAGAAAGGTGTGCGAAATGCAATGAATGAAAATCTTGGAATTCCAAAAACTTTTGTTTCTGAAATTTAAGCCTAAGACGACTTTCGTAGCTGCAAAAATTATTCCACGACTGCTGTCGTATCTGTCAATTCCTTGAAATTTATCCAGCAATTTCTGGAAAAACACGGCGTTATGCAACTTAATCAACCTCCGTACAGTCCTGACCTGACTAAGGAGTTAAGGAGCTCAAGGGTGACTTTTGTCTGTTCCCGAAATTGAAAAATTCTCTAAAATGAAGGTGGATATAAAGATATAAAAAAGAAAGCGACGAGGCAGCTGTTGGCTATTCCGAAATACTAAATGGTGCTACCGGATGTGGAAAAATCGCTGAAAGCTGGTTGTAGCTTCTAAAGGGGAGTACTCTGAAGTGAATGACATCGTTTTTGACTAAGATAAACTCTTTCTCTTGCTATAACCCAAGGTCCAATTTTTTATACATCAAATTTTGCAGCAAAAAAATCAGCCAGGTCACAGCTGAGACTTAATAACCAACATTGCAATTAGTAAATTCTTAATTCATGTCTCATTACACATTACCATTGGTGCAGCCAGAGTTTTTTTTTTTTTTTGGAAGGGGCCCGGAAAAAAAGGTCGTCACCTCCAAAATCCAAGTGATGCGCAAAAAAAACTCCTCACCTCCAATATCCATGTGATGAACAAAAAAAAAAGGTCTTCACTTCCAACAAAATACAAGTGATGGCAAAAAACGGTCCTCACCTTTTCCTTGGGAGGGGGCGCCCCTCTGGCTGCGCCACTGCTCATTACTCATTACAAACTATCTTAATCTTTTTGATTCTGTTAATAATCGTTCGACGCCAACATATATGTATATGGAAAATTATTGTCTGATACCTATTAAAGTTATAGAGCGAACATTTTTCTTTTTTAGACTTAAAAATGTAGTTAGATAGATAAAAATTAACATTTTGTTGTTTAAATTGTTACTAATTTTCTTTAACATCGATAGTTTTATATGAGAAATTTGCAGTCAGTAGTTGCCCTGCCCTCAAATAAAGATGTTAATTAAATAATTTATAAAAATAATTGTCATTTAGAAGTTTGGTATCTGAAGGAAAGGGTAAAGAAGTTGACGAACTGTGGTCTGTATAAATACAGGAACAAACCAGTTAGTCTGAATGTCAATATTGGCTTGGTTTTGTATACAACTCGAATCAAACATTCTCTGTCACAACGTTATTATGATCTGTTGCTATTTTGCATGCTAATTTTCTACGTTTGATTCCCTGAATATAAATGCACGTTGCTTTTTGATTGTCCTTTTGTTTTTTTTTTTTTTTATGGAAACAAAAAATTGTTGTTGACAGTAACTGTGGCATGGTCTGGAGAAAATTATGCCAGATAACAGATTATAAAATTTGTTTTACAGAACGAATTCTGGAATAAACAAAGTTGAATACAGAGGCGGTACCAGAAAACATTTTACATTCTATTTGAAATATATACTTGGTTATCATAAAGCGTTTATTGAGATTTTAAGTAAGTGTAATTGAAGAGTTCTGGTCCATATTCACTGTTGAATCTAGACGTATTTCTCAGGGGGGAGGCTACATGAGCTGGGAGAGAACTACATGAGCACAAAGTTAAGTAGATTAGGTAGATGTTAGAGCAAAACAATCTCCTCCCCCCAGGGTATCTCCTTGGATTCAACACAGACCATATTTGACTTCAAATAAACTTATGAATTCTTCCAATAGATTTGTAAGATCTTCACATAGTCGTAAGAGCTCTTCAAATGGGCTCATGAGTTCTTCCAGTTACGCGAATGACCTATTTAGACAAGCTTATGTTCTTCAAATAGACCTATGAATTTTTGGAATGGTGTATGAAATCAGACTTACGGGCTCTTTCAGATATACACATGACTCCTTCAAAAAAGCTTTCTGAATAAACCTTCGAGGTCTTAAAAAGGGCTTATGAAATCTTCAAATAAGTTTCTGAGCTCTTTAAATAGGTTCTTTTGGTCTAGGATCATTCTATATCACCTACTAATTATGTATGAAATTAAATTTCAATCGAATGACTCTCTGTGGTTGCACCGAAATGTTGGGAACGTTCAATAATATTTTACATGGCATTTTTAAACATTTCAATAGTTATTTCATCAAGGACATTGGCGGATTGGGCCGGTTCTTGGGCCATTGATGCCAAATTTTGAAGCGATGGAACCGTTTTATTTTAATTTTACAGTCCGCCACTAACCAAAGTTACTAATATTCTCCTTTGGCTGCGAATTTTTTGATCTTTATTGGCATAGACCTTTCTCTTTATATAAACTCATAAAAATATATTTAGCACGATTAAGTCTGGCAATTTCGACATTATTTCTGTTGCAGATTTGGATGTGATTTAGCCAATATTTATCGTAGAAGATCTATTGTAACATGCGTTGTAACAGATAGCGCCATCTTGTTGGACGCCGCTTTTATATTGTTTCAATACTGTTGATCATTAACTAATATGGTGTTATCTGTAGCTTTTGCGTGGCCTTCTATCAAGCTTCTGTATGGACATTATACTTATAGTTTATTGGTTCATTGATTCATAGTGTTTTAATTTTCCATAACAACGAAATCTTTGTAGCGAACATTTAGCAAACCCTGGACAAAGTATAGCTAAATTTCTATTTAAGTACAGTTAGATATCCGTTATCCAGAGAATCAATAAATTGATTACTCTGTATTAATCTAAATCTCCACATGTGGAACACACTCTGTCATGTTGCGTAGGTTACAAAATACCCCTGCAGGTAGAGACGAACATCAAGCCACTTTTATCCGTGCCGCAAGTAACAACATTCATTCAACAGATTCTATATTTTTATTTATGTTATTTGCTTTAATAAATTGTTAAAACTGACTGTGTATTATTTCGCATCCCCGACATTGTTTAATACGAGGGTTCTTCAATAATTAAACAGACAAATGAGTATGGGTTTTATATAAATGTATTTACAAAAGTAAAATTAACGTCATTTTTCAATTTAATCCCCTTCTTTTGAAAAACATTTGGTCCACCATTCATCAAGTTTTTGTATTCCGATAGCATAGAAAGCTTTGGGTTGACCTCTAAGATATATTGGCACCGATACTTTGGCTTCATTATTTACAAATTTCTTGCCACAAACAGGTGATTTTAAGGGATTAGTTCAATGACGCAAAGTCTGAACTATATGCTGGATTCAAAAGTTGCAAACCTTATTTTTTTTTTTTATTCATTTATTTATGGGTGCTTCAATAGCTAAGATTATTAGCACCCCATCCTATAGATATACATGTTACTTGTTACAAATTACAATTACATAATGATACATTGTATATACATTTGATATATAGTACATTTTTACATTCGATATTGTGTGATAGTTGTTACATTTTGTATATAGGGTGTACATGATATACATACAAATATTAATTTAAATTTACATAGCTGCATTAAATATTTGATATAAGTTTTGTGTCTTTTAAGTACTGTATTAGGTTTTTAGTATTTCGTTCATCATTATTTAATATTTGCGCTAGAGTGTTTGGGAGGTTGTATCTTCGCCTTTCTCTGTTAAATTTTGCGCAGTAGACAAGTAGATGTTCGACAGTAATCTGAGTGTTGCACCTTTCACAGAGCGGTTGTCTCTCTTTATCTAATAGATACTTATGCGTGATACTGGTGTGCCCTATACGCAGTCTTGTGATAATTGATTGCAACTTCCTTGTTTCTGGTGAGTGCCATATTTTAATTGAATCTTTTATACTTCTTAACTTGTTGCCTGTCACTTGTTTCCACGTTGTATCCCAATTGTCTAGTATCCGAGTTTTTATTATGCTTCTGAGGTCGCTAGATGGTATGGCGGTTTCAAATATATCATTCGCTTCTGTTGCCTCTTTTGCTGCTTTGTCAGCTGCCTCATTACCGGTAATATATACATGTGATGGTATCCATACGACTGTTACTTGTTTATTGTTTGTCTTCGCTAGGTGGAAACTTTCCTGTATTTGTTTCAATGTGGTGCACTTGCTATATAATTTTTGTAGATCTTGGATTGCACTTAATGAGTCGGTGAAAATGGTAAATTTATTATCTTGGCTTTGGTTAAGATATTCGGATGCTTTAAGTAAGCTGTAGATCTCTGCTGTATACACGCTTGCATAGTTGTTGAGGCGATATTTATGTGTGCTACTTCCAGATATAACCGATGAGCCCGTTTTGTCGTTTAGCCTGGATCCATCTGTGTATATTTCTATGTGGTCCTTGTAGTTGCTTCTTATTTCTTGAAATTGCTGTTTGTACGTTGTGGGGAGGGTTTTTATTTTATTGTTATTTGAGAGTTGAAGGTTATAAACAGGTCTATGTTGGATCCATGGGGGTGTTTCGGGTAAATATAGTTCAATGATTTTGGGAATTGTTATATTTATTGAGTTTAACTGGGATGTTATTCGTCGTTGGAGAGGTGTTTTATTTTTAAGATATATCTTATTATTCCTTTTCTGGAAGACACTGTCATAAAGAGGTATAGTTGGGTTTCTAAGTAGGTTGGCTGTAAATAATAGATGAATTTGTTTCCTTCTTAATTCCAAAGGTGGTTCTCCTGCTTCGTTTAGCAGACTTAACGTTGGACTTGTTCTAAAGGCCCCAAGGCAAATTCTAACAGATGTAGTTTGGATGGAATTTAGTTTGATTAAGACACTCTTTTTTGCATTACCATAGCTTGTACAACCGTAGTCTAACTTCGATCTTATTATGCTTCTGTATAGTTTAAGAAGTATAGTTTTTTCTGAACCCCAATTATAATGACCCAGAGTTTTTAATAAGTTAATTTTTTGTGTACAATCTTTTTTTAAATAGTTGACATGATCCTTCCAAGACTAACCTTATTTTTGAATGGTATCTTGAGTTAATTTAGCGGTAAGGGGTGAGCATTATCTTGATGAAAAATAACGCCTTTACTCAATAGTCCACATCGTTTATTACGAATAGCCACTTTCAATTATGTCTCTAATAATTTCCTATAGTTCAACAGTTCGATGTTTTTCTTCAAAATTCTGTAGATACTTCCATTGATATTTTTTCGTCCTTGTTTGAACTTATAGATTCACGAATAATAACATGCTCAGTTCTAACAAATCACACCATGTATACATTTTTATGATAAATTTAGACAAGTTTAGACTATTCAGTTAGTAAAAAACGAATAAAAGAGCGCGCTCTGTGATGGCGCAACATATCTAAGACGTAAGCCCAAAGATTTTTATGCTACCAGAATAGGAAAATATTTAGAAAAATTAATCTAATGTTTCTCAAAAAAGAAAAAAAAAAGGATTTTGGCAGGGGCTGTATCAGTTTGGTGTCCGTCTTTGAGAAGAGATATAAACTTAATGTAGAAGGTTCAACGACGTGCTAAAAATTTGTGTCCAGTGATTAGACATTTGTGTTACGATGACAGATTTTGAGATAATTTTTTTTTAGAGCATCTTAGGATGAGAGGTAATGTAATTACGTTCTTTTAAATAGTGCGTGGCAATTTAAAGTACGAGTTGTCTTCACCCTCAATAGTTATAGCCGTCTACGTGGCCATGCTTTTAAATTACAGCATGTTTTAAAAAAATTAAGTCATAAGGAAGTTCAGGAGGAGGGTAGGATCCCATGACGTAAAAAAATGAGGAATTTATGTTGTTTCCAAAGAATTCTTCTGGACGTCATATATCAGATTTCAGACTATGGAGTAATATTCAAGTTTGGATCGAACAAAGTAATAAAAGAGAGATGGCAGCAATTTTAATAAAAGACCTGATATTACGAATAATAAAACCAAGCATTTTAAGCGATGTGGCACATATTTGATCTAAATGTGGATCAAATGCTAGCTTTTCATCAAACATAGCTCCCCAAAGACTTTGGGGCAAAGGTATTATGACATCGAATGACATAAGATGATTAGATACAACTTAATTCAACATAATTAATAATAGATGATGATACAACATAAGACTATTGATGGGAATTGCTTTACGGGTAAAAGACAGAATTTTCCTTTGGATAAATTTGTTTAAATTGGTTTGAATTACACCATGCACTTATACGTACAACATCATTTTGGAGTACGTTGCAATCTTCAATACAAGAAATTGTTTGGAAAATCATCAGCAAAAAGTTAATTCTCGCTAGTTATAGAGACATTAATATCGTTGATGAACTATAAGAAGAGAAGATGTCCAAGGTTAGACCATTGAGAAACACCTGATGTAACACAGATTTGCTTTGCTATTCTTTTTTTTTCTGTTGGGCTTGCTCTTAGCGTTCCTGTTGCTATGTGGATTGTGAAGTCTGGATTACGTCCATTGTTTTCAGAGAACTTTGGCCCTTCTTTCTTTGTACGCTGTCTTTTATGTATATTTTGTTTGCTGTACATATTGACGGATTTGACGAAGTTAGCTCTTCTTTGATAGAATCGTTCCTTAGCAACAGAATCCAATTCGTCTTTGTAAACAATTCCAATGTGACTTATCTTCCACTCGATATCGGTGTTCCACAAGGGTCTATTCTTGCAGCCTTACTATTTATTATATACGTGAACGACGTTCCATCCGCTGTAAATAATAAATGTGTATTATATGCTGATGACACCAACATAATAGTGACATAATTCCTTAGAAAGTACGACAAGTAAAAATAACGAAGTTGTTAATAAAGTCAAATTTTGGTTTACATCAAACGGTCTCATCTTAAATGATAGCAAAACTCAACACCTCCTATTTGCATTAAGAAACCATAATTTTGGCAACCCAGATTTCGTAAATTTCTTGGGTGTTCATCTCGACCCCACCCTCAAGTGGCATCATCACGTTAGCTCCCTATCCAATAAATTATGTAGCACAATATATCTATTAAGAAATCTTATGGCCTCAGTTTCCAAAAAAATTGTTCGCATTACTTATTGTTCCAATCGCAAATATCCTATGGCATTTTAGCCTGGGCACATTCTCCTGCGGCAAAAAGAATATCTTCTTTACAACGACAAGCTGTAAGAATTCTGGCTGAAGTCTCTGACCAAACAAAATGCAGGGTTTGTTTCCCTGAACTGGAAATTATGACTCTGTCTTCTATATTTATTTATAATTCCCTATTGTATGCGCACAAAAATTTGAATGAACTTGTAACACATGAGCAGGTACATAACTATAATAATCGAAATAAAGGCAAAATCTATCCAACCTATATAAGATTCCAAAAATCAAGAAATAGTACCAACTATTCAGTAAAGTTCATGAATTTACTGCCTGATAATTTTAAATCTGACTGTTTCAATACTTTTAAAAATAAAATTAAAACATATTTAACAGACAATCCATTTTATTCTGTCAAAGAATTCTTGTCTTATAAATTTTAACACGGTTGCTAGCTAGTATAAATCTCGCGGAACTCTTGTTTTAATATTTAGTGCTATATTTATATTTTCTTCTATTTTAAATTATTATTTTGTGTATATTATGTGTAATTACGACTGATTTTAAACAATTTATGTATTGTAACATAGTCAATAAATTATATTATTATTATATTTTGACCATAAATGACTATAATTTTGCTTTCTTAAATACATTTGTATAAAATCTATAGTCCTATGTCTGTTTAGTTATTGAAGATCTCTTGTATAATTGTGTTAACTTGAATTTTCCGTGTATTGTGGATAATATAAAAATGAGTATCACTTACAAACCTAAGTAAATAAACCATTGAATAATATTAAATTAACAAAGCTGTTGAATAGTTAATGGTTTGTCCGTAGAGGCTAGAGCGAAGCGGAGTAGAACGTCACTGGCCAATAGCAACGATGGCTCCTCGTTTTGTGGTTTGATTTGCGTTGGGCGCGCACCACTTGCATGTATTATTCAAGTGTGCTGTAGTGTCGGTATTTCCACAACAATGCCATGATATATTTACGTTTGTCGTGAATAATAAATAAGGTTAGATATACTATTAGTTGTCGTACTCACGCACAGCACGCTACGCGTTTGTGCCCGTGAGAAATGTATATACCTATGGATACGCCCTACGCTTCGCCACCAGTTACTATAAAACACCGAATCTCACTCAGCTGATACTCGTGGACCCCATAATAGTATTTCGAGACTCCTTACTTTTCTGTTATCATTTACCCCAATCTGTACAATAGGAAAATTTATAAACATAAAAAGCATGACTGTAACGTATACATTTCTCCCACAAATTACAAGTTTCTTATACAAAACTAACAATCTGAAATAAAAATAGTAACAAACTATTAATCAAAATTTACAGCGAATTTTTATCTATCTAATAGTATATTTTTAATGGTAGAAAAAATTGTTGTAAAAATGTAATCACTCAATAAATTAATTATAGTTATCAGACAATAATATTCTATTATTTTTAAATCTATTTGTGGGTTTCAAATAACTTATATTTATATAGTTTTGTGTAGAAATGTGCAAGTAATACGTCAACAATTTTTTTCGAAATGTTTGTTTATAGTTCAAAACTTCGACAAATACTCTACTGGATGATAATGGAATATCACTTGGTATAAGTATACTATATGATTTTTTATTATTATTATTATTTTTTTTTTTTTATTTAATTAATTAAAAGTACATAAACATCCTGGGTTATTAGTACCCGGTATTGTATTTTATAAGATATTGTTAATTATATTTCATTGTGTGGGTATTATGTCTGTTGGTGGTAGTCTATATTTGTCGGTATAGTTTTGTGTCTGTTAGAAATTTATGTAGGATTTTTTTGTTACTGTCGTTAAGTGCTTCTTGTAGTGTGTCAGGTATTTGGTGTGTCTGTCTTATTGTGTCATATTTGGTGCATTATGTAATAAGGTGTTCTACTGTAATGATTGTGTTGCAGTCATTACACAATGGGGGATCTTCTTCTTTCATTTTGTAGCTGTGTGTAATTATTTTGTGTCAAATTCGTAGTATGGTAGTGGAAGTTGTGTATATTGCCATATGTTTTATTTCATTTTTCATGTCATAGTCTTGTACGGTCGGGTTATTCATTGGATCCATTCTAGTGGCTTCTTTGGCTGCGGCATCTGCTTCTTCGTTACCTTTTAAGCATATATGTGAAGGTACCCAGACCAAGCTGATTACTGTGTTTTGTTCTTGTAGGCTGTGTATTTTTTCTTGTATTTCTTGGATGATTCTATTGCTAATATATATTTTGCCTATAGTGGTTAGAACGCTCAGGGAGTCTGAGTAGATGATGTATTTGAAGCTTCTTTGATCTTTTTGAGCGATGATTTCTACACTTCGTAGGATTCCTATGGCCTCGGTTGTGAAGATACTGATTGGGCTGTCGAGTTTGTATTGGTGACTGATTTCTTCTTCTATGACCGCTGCACCTACTTTGTCTTCGAATTTTGAAGCATCAGTGTATATAAGTACGTAGTCTTTGTATTTTTCTTAGATTCTGTAGAATTCCTTGAGATATACTTCTGTGCAAGTGTCTTCTTTTCGGTATTGACTTAACTGTAGGTTGATTGTTGGCTGACTAATTTTCCATAGTGGGTTTTTACTTATACAACTGCCTTGAATCTTTTGTGGGATGCAAATGTTAAGATCGTTCAGCGTTTTTATTTATATGAAAATTAAATCATTATTACCCGCAGTATCTATACTGAGAACCACTGCAGATTCAAGATGGGCCCAAATATAGCAACGATACACCAGGTACAATAGCTATTAGTAATTTTCACAACAGAATAAAATAGCTAGAAATATATTTGTCGAATGAAACTTGAATTATAATTTTCCGCGGCGTACGCAAATATGCGTCAATTGGTTTATAAGATGGCGCCTATAATTTGTTAATTAACAGTTACATAACAATTATTTTTACAATTAAAAATATCCTATTAGATAGATAAAAATTCGCTGCAAATGTTGATGGGTCTGTAGAAATGGTCGAGATTGTTACTAATTTTAATTCAAATTGTTAGTTTTGTATAAGAATTTTATGAGAACTATACTGATTAACTTAATTCAATTCTTCATGTTTATACAATGTTTCTTTGTACTAAAAATATCCATGTGAAGTGCGAATATTCCCACATTTCAGGGTTTTATAGGTATTTAGTATGTGATAATAAATTGTGGATACATATTAAGAGTCATAAATTTCAATAACTTTTGAAAGAATAAGACACGTGCTTACATCAAAAGACTAAGCATACTTAATTACAAGATACGCTCGGATCAAGACCCAGCTATAGCTACCCAGTCCTTCAGTCAGTCAGATAAATACTGTAAGTACGGTATTGTTAAATTTCAATAACTTTCGAAATAATTATCAGATCAAAAATCCTTGCTGTACTATTCCAGTTTATATTAATTTACATTAATTAGAATTATACGATAGGTTATACGATGTGAGATTTTTGCCAAAAATCGTGTTTAAATAAAGAAATGTAAAAAACTACTTTCCATTCCTTAATCTACATCTTAAGAGCATTCTTTTACCACACAATAAATAAATAAAAAAAACAAACGATACAATTACATATATTTCGAAAACTAATCTGATCAATAATTCCTGTTGAACTATTCCGATGCCCATCAATGTACATTTTTAAGATTTTTTTCAGATATTTAGATCAACCTCTCTGGGAAATACGGTGGGGGATAAAAGTTTTTGACATATTTTTGGCGAAAATCTTGAAATTTGGTAGTTTATCCACTCATTATGAGGTCCCATTTGACAACCAATCAATTTTTTTTTTTTTCATTGATTGCATTTTTGTTTTTCATTGAATGCATTTTTGTTTATATATTTCCCGTAATATATTTTTTTGTACTCCTATTGTGATAGTTTTCCTATATGTGGTAGTATTTAAATTTTTTATGTCCAGCCGTTTGGCAACAATTTCTATCATAGACAGACAAACACATGAGTGACGTTATAAGGGCTTTTTAGTCATATCTACAAAACCCTAAAAATGAATTAGATGCTATATAAAATATAATTCGATATGGATATGAAGATCAACAAAAAACAGACATCAGACATCAGACTTTACAACGATCCGCGATGGAAAAAAGGTTGAGAAACACTGTTTCGTACAGACTGATTGACTGGAAGACAGCTACATATGTGAGTAAAATTTATAAAGATTATTTGGTTATGCCTAAAAACCCTAAAAAACAAAATATACACAGCGAATTCAAATTATGTTTGCTATTTTCTTCCTAATAACGTATCCAGTGTTCGTATTAGTCGATTTCTATTTTATTTTAATAATACGAGTACACTCTCTAGATTTCATACTAATTCAGCATTTCAGTTTATTTCCAAAAATACAATATCCAGTTCCCAGATAAATTATATTTTCTATTTCCAGGAACAATAACCAGATCTAGTATTAAATAAATGTTTGGTTTAATTTCCATGAATTCATTTTCAAAAGTTCATATTAATTCAATTTTTCATCCTCTTTCCTAGAAGTTAATTTTTATGTTTTATTTTTAACTACCTTATGTACGGTTGTTGTTCATACGGTCGTTATTAAATACATTTTTGTTGATACGTGATTATGATACGCACCATCCAGGAATCACTTCATTTTCATTTCTTTTCTAGGCATATTACATCCTGAATCATCTTCGTTTTTAAGTAAAATATTTTCTAATCTCAAAATCTGCCTACATTATCGTTGTTAACAAATATCCAATGTTCTCAAATCAATCCACTGGCTCAATAATGGTATTTTCACAATAACTGCAAAACACATCAATTATTTTTTACTTTTATAATATATTTATTGAGTTCCTGTCATTTCCATTCTTGTCAGTTCCAAACTTAAACATGTACGGACAGGAAGACTAAGAAAAGCAGCGATGAATAAACAACAAAAGAAAAGAGAAGCATAGATGTGAGTGGCGGATAAAACCCATCCTTTCTTATGTTTTAAAACTGTCGCTCGACGGATCCCGAAAGGAGGGCAGATGGTAGAAATGGAACGGTAGGTGTAGATCGGTAAACTTACTGCATAAATAATATATCTTAACTTTTCCTCTATTGAACTTAGAAGTAAATAAAAGAATTTGACAAACAGGGGAAAAATCAAGACTTTATCAACGAAGAATGAAAATATAGTTTCAGTAAAGGTATAGGGATACAACGATTTATGTTGAACCCATCTTTATCTGTTACTAAATCAGTATTCCTACTTGGATAGAAAATATCTTTGGTCTCATAAGTCTTGCATCTTTCTGTGCTAAATCTGGAATATTTCCAGCTATCCTGTACATCAATAGCCGCTAGATCTTCTGTCAGATGATTGTGTCATTTGTTAATTGGGTAAACATTTCTCAGTCAATTTTTTAAGAGCTTTAATAATTTATTTCAAAAGATCATTCTACATATTTTTCTACTTCAGAGATTAGATTTTTTCCCAAGCCCAGAAATAGCTGTCGACGCTTGGATTTCTGAGCCAGGACAATCTCGGGTCAAAAGTCCCGAGGATTAAGCATTTTTTTCGTATCTCGTGATACGGGAAAAGTAAACCCGAGACTTTTTGTATAATAATTATGCAGTACTTATTTTACAAAAACAATTATTTTTTAAGTGTACACGCTTAAAAATCAAACATTTAAAATTTTTCCAAGCAAGAAGGAGAGGACGTCGCTGAGGTCTGACATCGCATGCGTATACCACTACCACTGTCTACTAGTTTACGACTTTACACTAGACGTGAGGTCTAGCGTATGAACAGAGCTACTTTCTTAGCAAACATAAACCCTGAAATATATGAGAACTAGTAAAATTTTAGGTGGGTTTCGACCAATCAACGAACATCATAGCTAACCAGTATACCTACTCTCAGATAAAAATTGATGTATTATTTGCATTTAAGTATTTATTTTTTATATATTACGTAATATATACAAGTTTAATAGTATTTATAGTTATTATAAATGAATAGATTTTGACAAAAAAAAAGTACAAATTTTTAAACATAACTTGAAACCGGTGTGGACCGTATTTATGAGTGCATTTGCAAAATAAAGACAGCGTCCTACAACTTACTCAGGGTTTTTCATGAATTCGACTGAATAGTGAATGGCATCCTGCTCATCTACAACCGTGTCAACAGACAAGTAAGTACTGGATAGAGATTCAAACTGTCCCACAAAATCGTAACTTAAGAACTCATAAAATGATTTTAAAAATTCTTTCAATTCTGATTAATGTATAAATTCTGTACCAAGATTGCCACTGAAGAAATATATGTTTTTACTGATAGTTTCAAGAAAATACTTTACACATAAAGTTAAATGTTGTATTTCGTATTACCCGTACGCACAAATATCTTTGTGAGGGACACCCGAGAAAGAAAAGTGAAATGAAATAAAAATATTGTAAAAGATTCATAATACAATGTTATTTTATTACTTTGTAATAGTAAATACCCTAAACACTTGCGGTGGAAAGCATAGGGGAAATAAGGAATATTATTATTATAAAACTTGACCAGATGATGTAGCTACAGATAGAAATAAATTCCAGGAAAATCGGATGAACGGTTCTCGTGTGAAAAGCGCACATACGGACAGACACACAGAAACGTTGCCTTTTATATATATAGAAGATATACAAGAAATTCCGAGAATTCTTGGAACTCATTTGAAAGTAAGTTTCTAGTCTCGGGAATTTAAAAATTGTCCGGACTGTGGTCGAGCCCTAGTCGATGCCTCTTGCGATATGTTCTGTCAACTTTATTTTGGCAGAATTTTACATGAATAACTTGCTGTTGGTTATGTCAGAGAGCACTACTAGCGACCTGAAAATCTCTAACACATAGGTATTATGTCATAGAAAATAATAATAATTCAGCACATGTCCTATCAGCTATGATATTCTGTCATGGTTGTTAGTTTCTTTATTTAATTCAGTGAATATTATAGTTCCCTGACTACATTCGGGAGTAAATCAGAAGTTGCGGTATAGTTCCTAGAGACTCCAGGCAAATCTGGAGTAATTTCGAGCATAGTATTACAATATGCTAGTTACAATATTAACTAAAATCTGCTTCTAACTCAATACACATTTTCGCCTTGAAGATAGTCAATAGGGAATTAAACTATCCCTGTTTAGTAATATTAATTTAGAATTAAACTGGAATTTGTAGCTAACTCTAGAGACATTATAGGGAGTGAGTGGTAAGGAGCCAGACATACTCAGTTATAATAAGTAAATATATGGGGTTTAACTATTAAGTTTGCTGTTTTTCTTGGTGTGTTTGTTTGTTTGTGCCAAATTATCTCGCTTAGAAAGTCTTTGAATGTAGAAAAGCATTTCAATTACCCCTGAATCTTCTCCAGCAGTAATGTTATATTTAGAGATTTATCTGAAAGTATATGTTCTATTGTAAACTATTAATTATATTCATATTCAATACGAGGGTCGTTCTAGAATTATTGAAAATAAGAAAATGAGTAGGAATGGGAATACAAATTAGAACTATCATTTTATGCAGTTATTTACTTGTCATTTGAAGTTAGTTTGTAAAAGTTAGAACTCAGTTAATTAACTTTTTCTCTTATCTCTTAAATATCTCTTGCTTGCAGCAAAATATCTAAAAATATGTTACGCAATGTAATGCGAAACATAAAATAAAGAATAAGATTGTGTTATTTACAATAATGGATATTTATTCGAACAAAATTTGTAACCAAAATACTTGGAAATTTTTACTTTTGTTTTTATTATATGTAAGTTTTTAATCGTACTATTTTTATTGGTTTTTAATGTTGATATCTCCGTTATTAAAAAAAAATTCATTATGAACATGTTAAGTTTTTTATAAAGACAAAAAATCGTTGTTCCAAAGGCCTAACAATATACAGGTTATTCCATTAAAAAAAATATATATTTTCAAAATATCTGGTCAACGAAACATCTAAAAATATTTTTGAGTCGGTCATGTTATCTCCTATGTAAAATACTTGAACTTTGTCTATTTAACCGAATCTCTATCTATAATATTAAGAAAGATAACAATGGTGAGCCACTTGGCTGGGAATAGAATTACAATTCAATATTGTCTCCCTCAAAATAATTTCCTTGGGAATCCACACAGCGCTGGAAACGGTTCTTGCAATCCTCATAGCAGTGCTGGAACTCGGATACTAGAATAGCTTTCAGATGGTCGGTTACGGACGTTTGAATGTTTTCGAATGTCCCAAAATGACGTCCCTTGAGGTGATTTTTCAATCTTGGGTATAGGAACAAGTCACAAGGTCCGCGTCTCTAATGTTGCCTGATAAAACGCTATGTTGCCAGTCCGGTTGCTTAATTTACACACCTCCTATGTACATTGCTAACATACACCTTGTATGTATGTTACGTCAAAACTAAAAAATAGCTGCACAGATTTAAAAATATATATATATATATATATATATACCAGCGAGTACATGGCATCGTTTATGATAAAATAGGCCTGTTTTTATGACTCTCAGAATCTTTGATTTTTTTTTTAAATTATGCAAATCAATTGGAAACTTTAAATTATTTGGAAAAAATACCTAAAAACATAAACGGTCAGAACGCAGTATTTAATTATTGTAGGACACCAACGTGTTCAGAAAATCTTTCCGCAGGCTTTGTGTGAAAAACAAAATAAGTGCGCGGACGCATTCCCAATGTTGACTGTGGTATATGGTGAAACTACCTTGGACCGAAGCAACGTTTATCGATGGTACAAAATGTTCTCAGAGGGCCGAGAAGATGTGAACGACGAAGAGCGTGCCGGACGCCCGAGCACGTCAACAACAGACGAAAACATTTATTAAGTGAAGAAAATAGTATTGGCCAATCGGCGCATCACCGTTAGAGAAGTTGCGGAGGACCTAAACATATCGATTGGCTCGTGCCATTCGATTTTTACCAATGCTTTGGGCATGAGACGGGTCGCCGCGAAATAACTTCGTTGCTTGTGCGCAAATTTTTGGCCAAAAACAACACACTAATAATGCCGCAGCCACCGTATTCCCCAGATCTGGCCCCCTGTGACTTTTTCTTGTTCCCGAAACTGAAGAGGCCCATGAAAGGACGACGGTACGCTACGAGTGAGGAGATAAAGACAGCATCGAAGGAGGAGCTGAACAAGATCACAAAAAATGATTTTTTCAAGTGCTTCGAGGATTGGAAAAAACGTTGGCATAAGTGTATCATATCTGGTGGGGATTACTTTGAAGGGGACAAAATAGATATTCATGAATAAATAAATAATTTTTGAAAAAACACAAAATTCGCGATACTTTTTGAACAGACCTCGTATATGTGCCAGATACCGCGGTATTATGGCGGAATTTTAATTTCAGTTTTAGAAAATAATGTGCTGTATCTGCATACAAGTTATCTGCAGGGCTATTCGTGGCGGAGGTGAAAAAGGTGCCCCCGCACCTGGGCCGAACCCAGAGGCGGTTGCTGACCGTTTCTTTTTTTTTATGTTTTAAACCTTCATATTTTTTATTAAAAAACTCAAGCAAGGCACCTGAGCTTCATATGATTAGTGCATGGCTCAAGGAGCGCACACAGTGTGTCGATAGCCACAGGACATAGAAACGGAAAGGGAGAGATGAAGCTTAAATGATATTTGTCCAAAAAAATATGAACCATGTACCTTATGCTCAGTAATTTTAGTGTGACCCCTCTTATTTATTTTCATTTACAGTAAAATAATTAAGATATTAAATTTGATGATGAACATGAGAGATAGAGTAGTCTTGTATCTCAATCAGGGCAATTATCAGAAAACCACATGAAAGACGACCGTCTAAAGAGACTGGAGTTAAGTGAGGTGACATCTGATGACCCTGGCTACTTTAGAAAAGCCACACAATTTGGAAATGAATTTTTGTATAAGAAAATGTATATTGGGTTGAACGAACGCAAAGTTCGTTCGAATATTTACGCTTGCGCTTTATCGTATCACCTGCATAATTCTTACCTGTTTTTATTTGTCCGATTTTGAATCATATGTGTTTCTGTTTTTCAAACAAATAGTTTTTCAGTAATATTTTTTTAAATTAACTTTTTGAAAAAATATATATCAAAATGGAGATAATAAAGTTCATTTTCCTCATCTTATGCTTCACATTGTGCGAAAGGAGAATAAAAAAAAGACGCAATCTCAAAAAAGCTATCCTGGCGGCTCGTGAGGATTGCTACTTTTATATGCAGTTTTTATAGGTTATATTTAAAAGTTACTAACTAAACATTTTTTCTAAATAAACATTTATTTTTGTTCAAGAGTATTTATAATGAAAAGAAACTTAACTAACTTTCAGATTAACCAACAAACAAGGGAGATAAAAATGTACATTTTTACATCATAATCACAAATCCTCGTGTGTTCATTATAAATATCCGGATTAAATTTTCTATTAAAGGTTCGTTTATTTTATTGGAGCCGAATTGCTTTATATTTCCCAAGTCTCCCTAATCTTTCTATTTCAACTTTATCGGTGGAAGATCGACCATTTTTCCTAAAATATTAACTTTGCTAACACAAGTGCACACGTTAACATGGTAGCTGGCGTACGAAGTTTGCAATAGCCGTGCAACCTGCTGGCTTTTATAGCAATAGTCTTTATGTATGTTGGCGGATTGCCAATACGCAGGCATTCAATGTAAGCAGTGCGTTGGTGCTGTGTTTATAATCTGAATGCAAACCAGAGGCTGGTAGTATATATTAGAGTAGGTATTTAAGAGAAATCGGTTGGTGTTTTTGGTAATTTATTATAATGAATATAGTGCGTTTATTATTATTACGAAAATTTTTATATTTTTTCCATTGGCTTTTTGGGGGTTGCGAAAACCTATAAACCAAAGCAAAAGCTGCCACTGCAGATATGAGTGTAGAAGTTCACCAAATTTAGAACAGATGATTTTTCTTTTGAAGATGCATCACGCATATTCAAGAGGAAAATCTTTCGCGGTCAAGACTGCCATCAACTCTTGATGATGAACTCATAGTGACTCATCTTCAACAATATATATAAAAAATAATTTATATGTAAAAATAAATCACAGTACGTATATAATTTAGACTTTGATATTGCATTTTTTGCTTCTAGCCATCAAGTCAATTTTAAATAGAAATAGATCCATCTATATTTTACCATATTTTGCCGTAAGCGCAAAGTTCCATGTATTTTTGTCTTTATTTGGCCCTCTATCAAAGTCTGTCTGTCGGTGTCTGTTCATCAATATATATCTAGCTATGGTAATCTGTCTCAGTCTATCGTCAGTTCTGACACTCTATCTCTACGTCTATCTCTATGTGTCTTTATTTCCTTGTATATCTTGATTTATCTCATTTACCTTGTTTGATATAGTGATATGTTTTCAGATATGTTGTGCGTCAAAATAATATTCTGTGTCGTATTCTTTTTCGTATGATTTTCTTGCTGGTGCAGAGTTCGCTTTTTGGATTTTTGAACACTACTTTTGCGACCAAACGCTTTATTCGGGTGTAGCTGGGCAGCCCTCATGTCCTCGTCGACTGTAACTTGGCATCGTTGTTTTAATCTACCGCGAGGGCGCTTGCCATGTGTATAGTTTGGAGAAATATATGGAACGGTACTAGGTGCTGCTCGTCTGACATGTCGAAACCACTGCAGGCGTTTCCTGTATTTTTTCCTAAATTAGTACCACACCAAAATCTGCTGACGAATAACATCATTCGATGTGTGCTCCAGGAAATAAATACCCATGGACCAGCAATGCATGCGCATCCACATGGAATGTAATGGACGTTCAGAGCTTGTCTACCAGCATTCAGATCCGTACAGTGAGACCGGGCGGGCTATTTTCTTGCATATTTTTTATTTCAGATGAATAAGTATACGTTTGTCGAATAGAATGCCAGTAACTTCTCGTAATTTTAACAAAACCAAGTTTATTCCTGCTCGCATCTCATCAGCGATATTAACTTCGTTTTTTATTTTCGGGCCTAAATACCGAAAATTGTTAACATCGTTAAATCCTCTTAGTTGACTCCGTTCGCCAAAATAATATCACTTACCATTTGAAAAGTTTTTAAAAGTCCTTACTTCCAATAGGTTCATTTTGTCCTTTTAATTTCATTGTTCTTTTCAGACTTAATTCTGCCCAAGTTAGGGAACGTTACATACTCGCATGCTTCAATTTTGGTTATGACAAATGCGTAATTGTCAATAGCAAAGAACCCTGGTTCTTTATGTAAATATGTGCAATATTTCCGTTTACTTTCTTACTTCTTGAGGCCTCATTTGGAAGATCAGTCCTTGTGTTCTTACAATGACTGATCATGGGCCTTTATCCACTGTACAAATTATTATTATTATTCGTAACATTATACTTGTATAATTTTGTACTATGGATATAAAATAAATAAATTAAATTAAAATTAAATTTGTCAATTAGCAATACTTACTATCCAACGGTATGTTTTCTGATCATTCCATTAAAATCATAACCACAGATAAATGTAAAAGTTCGATGTAAAAAGAGAGAAGAAATAAATAATAATAAGAAACAAAAGTAAAAATGTGTTCTATTTATTTTAAAGAGCGTCCTCATTTTAAGATATATAGAGGTAATGAAATGTGTCAAAGATGTAAGATATTTCGAGCAGAAATTCTTAGTTATTCTCAGTTTGTGTGAATGTCTGTATGTGTGTATGTGTGTGTGTAGTGGTATGATGAATGTAGAAAGTAAAAAGGCACGCGTGAAACTCACGAGTTAAAGAAGTGAGAGCCAGCCTGGATCTGAATACAAAATTAGAATAATTTAACTACAACGTCAGAGAAAGAGAAAAAAACACGAAAAATTCTAGTAATAAATATAAGGGAAGTAAAGTTTAAATTTCGACATATTTCTCTTGCCACGCACTATATCACTCATAACATATAACTTATTCTAACTTCATAATAGGCTACTAACGCCTAAGTGGCACCATAAGGCAGAAAAAGTTTTTTTCTTCTAGTTCTGTTCTAATTTTAGTCTTAGACTAGGTGAAGTACTCGTACTTCGTACGGTTTTTGTAATGTATTATATATTTTGCTGTAACGTAGGGTGACCATTCGTTCCGCATTTTAACATTTTGTCCCGCATTAAGATGCGTCCCGCAAAAGTCCCGCATTTTGGATTTGGGAGGAGAGGACTTTTTTTTTGCTCTTTACTTGGATTTTGGGAGATGAAGACCTTTTTTTTGCTCTTCACTTAGATTTGGGAGGTGAGGACCTTTTTTTTTGCTCTTCACTTGGATTTTGGGAGATGGGGACCTTTTTTTTGCTCTTCACTTGGATTTTGTGAGAAGTGGACCTTTTTTTTTTGCTCTTCACTTCGATTTGGGAGGTGAGGACCTTTTTTTTTCTCCGTCCCGCATTGCCTTCTTAAGAAAATGGTCAGTCTACTGTAACGTAAATGATAAATGTGATTTTGCAATTGCAAGTAGAACACAATATAATCGTTTCTTTATTCTTAACTACTATTTTGCATATATTTTTGATGTTAAGTAAATAATAATTGAGATACTTACAGGTAGCTCTCCACATAGCTTACAAAATAAATCTTATTAAAAACTGCGTTCAACAGAGAAAGAATAATTTCCTTTCTCATATTCATTTTTGCTGTTAAGTTAATGATTCAACCTCATAAGTAACACTCCGTATGCCCTCTAAATAATCTTCTTATTAAAAACTAGGCAGGTGAGAAAAAAAATTTTTTTTTTTCATATACCTCTTTGATGTAAAGTAAGTAATTAATGAGATATTTCAAGATTTTAGTTTTGAGAATTACCCCCGTAACTACCAGGAATAAAAGAAATTCTAACCTCACGGGCTTGAACAACCCCCCCCCCCCCCCAAGACCCCAAGAACTGAAAAAACACGCGTAACTGTAACTGTAACTGTCCATAATGTGTTTTGTCAAAATAAAGTGATGACTTTTTTTAGTCATCACTTTTAAAATAATTTTGTCTTCTGAGCCTTTTAATCATCTCTTTGGGTTATTGTACTTTAGACAGAAGTACTGAAGATAACACTGGGTACATCCCCTTTCGCCTGTCAAGTACTTGGAAGGCAATTTTTACATGCTTTTTGGAAAACTTAAAGAGGATCAGTCTAAATTATTATATTACTTCCGTACGTGTACTAATAGATTGATTTCCTTGTAGAATAATGCGAATATAGTACTTAGCTCCAGAATACTATAATGAAATCAACGAGATGCCGGCCCAACGTCCGATTTGTCGAGATCAACGTTGCATTTACCGGTGCCGACGGCCGGACCGGAAAATCTGCCGGCACCAGCACCAGTCATGCCAGTGTGTTTGAAAACGCCCTTAAGCGTACTATTTTAATGCTGTAATCAACATTCTCACTATAAAGCAAGTTATACAGTTCAAAATTATATACTTGCTTTCACATAACATTTTCTTTTGTGGCACCAGTTGTTCTCAGAATTTTCCGCTCGAAAATTTGTTTATAATTAAAAACTGATTCATAATTAATTTCCTAAAATTTTATTTTGCGGCTCTACTTGTTTATTATTTAACTTGTTTGTTGAATAACTGATTAATTACTAACTTATTCCAATGGTATTGTTGTTTTGATCCATTTTAATTTTTCTCCAAAATTCCAACTCAAAGAATACTTTGAAAATAAACAGATTATTTTAATTCTCCAGTCTTTGACTAGAAACCCATGTAAGTTCACATTCCAAGATCGTCTTAGTGACGAATATTAACGGCTGACTGAAACCTCACCATATTAGATTCAACAGAGAGTTAGTTAGTTAAATTTTTTGGCACACTGCAACAAAGGCTATTTACGCCTAACGTAGCCCATCTAAAGATTCAACAGAGAAAACCAAGAGATAATCTTCAGCGTCTTTAAAATGTGATCATATTCCAACTGTGGCGCTTAAAACCAAATCCTGAGACTTGTACGTTCCATATAAGTAATCGACTTACTAACTACACACCAAGAGTGATTTGTGCGGAGATTTTACTAAAGCACGATTCATACCCTACCTACTTAGACATCACTTTGGACCGATCATTCACGTACAAAGAACATCTAATAAAGACGTCGCAAAAAGTGAAAATCGGAAATAACTTATTCCACCAGTTGTCTGGTTTCACATGGGGGCAGATGCAGAAACTTTTAACTCTTAACAGCCACAATTGCCTTGGCGTACTCCTCAGTCGAATACTGTACCCCAGTGTGGTATCAAAGCGCACACACCAGTGGATACGGAACTCAAGTAAACCATAGGGATCCTAACAGGAACTGTAAAATCTACCTCAACTACTTGGCTCCCAGTTCTTGAACACATTGCTCAACCGGCAATCAGAAGAATAGTAGCAACAAAAAATGAATGGGACAAAGCAGTGTCAGCAATTGCGCATAATATACCCATTAGGAGATAGACAACCCTCCTAATCTACGTCTTTGATCCGGTCACCAATCTGGTCCGATCATCGCGTAAAATCCCCTATAAATACAGCTGCAGAGTGGAACACATCATGGGACGAATGTGAAAATATTCAAAACTAGCTGAGTACCCGTGCTTCGCTACGGTATATTGACGATTTACCATCATCGTGCAATTATTATAAGTCATGGTTCTCTATAGATCACATTGCTGACTCTCTCGTCAGCTGTAGATTCACCCCGTTAGAGGCTCATTAGTGTAATAGTCTGTTTGTTTCTAAACATGTGCATGGGTAACTTTTATAAGCAAAAACCTAGTCGATATTCGATATCCCATCTGTCCTAAGAGATGTTGAAGTATCCGTGAAAAAACATTTTACTCCTTTTCACCCCATAGGGGTCGAAAAATCCTTTTTTAGTAGGTTCTTACGTCATATCGAGAAATGTACTCTTGGAATTTCTTATTTCTAATAAAAAATTCTAATTTACCCTTTAGGAATGAAATTTAAAATACTATCAGAACACTATCGAAAGATTTTAAAAAGTCACCTATATGCCAGAAAGAAATGTTCTAACTCAAGAAGCACAGGAGATATAAGGGGTTCGATGCTTACGTTATGAAAGGAATATTTCCCGGAATTACATGTATCTAATCAAAAATATACCTATTTACCCCTTTATAGATAAAAACAAAAACGTTTAAAAGACTTTCTAAAGATTAGAAAAAAAAAAATTATAGGCCAAAAAGGAATGTTATAACTCTACAAACAAAGAAGTTACGAAACATTATATAACTCGCCCTGATTTAATGTAGATTCGCCACGTTAAGTGTTGATTGCAGCAAAATCCTAAATTACATTTTTATACATGCGTACGGGTAACCATAGTAAGTAATAAGAAAGTCGTTATTTCATCAAGAGATATTAAGAAATCCGTTTTTACCCCCTAGGGGTCGAATTTCGGGAAATCTCTTCTTAGTGGTTCCCTACGTCATGGAAGAAATATAGTCCCCGAATTTCAATTGTCTACTAAAAAATACAACACAGAGAGAAGATACAAAGGGTTCTATAATTCACCCCGAATCTAGAATCGCCCCTTTAGGTTGATGATTAGAGCAAAATCCTGAATTTAATTTTTAAACATATATACGGATAACATTGTAGACAAAATCTTAATCAATATATCATTGGACCTAAGAGATAATGAAGAATCCGAGGAAAAACATTTTATCACTTTTCATCCCGTAGGGGTCGAATTTCGAAAAATTCCATATAAGTGGATGCTTGCGACATGGATGGAATATGTTTCCTGAATTTCATATCTCTATGTCAAGGGACGTTCTTTCGAATAAAAAATATCAATTTACCCCTTTAGGGATGAAATTAAAAAAAAAATTCGAAATGCTTTCTAAATATTTTATGGTAAATAGAAAATTATGTACCAAAATGAAATGTTATAACTCAGGAAATACAAAGGTTTCTATAATTCACCCCAAATGTAGATTCACGGCTTTAGGGGTTGATAAGGGCAAAATCCTGAATTACTGTTTTAAAAATTTATATGGGTAACCTTTATAATCAAAAACCAAGTTAATATCTCATTGATCCTAAGGTATATTGAGGAATCCTTCAAAGCACATTTTACCCCTTAGGACTCGAATTTCGAAAAATCTCTTCTTAGTGGGTGCTTACATCACGGAAGGAATATACCCGAATTTCATGTCTCTATATCCAAGGGAAGTTCTGTCGAATAAAAATACCAATTTACCCCTTTAGAGGTGAAATTTTAAAAAACTGTCAAAACTGTTTCGAGATATTTGAAAAAGACACCGGTGTGCCAAAAAGGAATGTTATAACTCAATAAACACAGGAAATACGACGGGTTTTATAATTCACCCCAATTATAGATTTACCCCTTTAGGGGTTGATTAGGAAAGAATCCAAAAATAAGTTTTTCGGCATTTGTATGGGTAATCTTCATAAGCAAAAGCCAAGTCGATATCTTATTGGTCCTAAGAGATATTAAGGATACCTTGATATCACATTTCACCCAGTTTCACTCCTTAGGGGTTGAATTTCGAAAAATCCCGTCTTAGTGGGTACTTACGTCATACAGGGAATATACTTTACAAATATCATGTATCTTATCCAGAGGACGTTCTATCGAGTAAAAAATACCCATTTATCCCTTTAGGGGTGACATTTTTAAAAACTGTCAAAACTATTTCGAGATATTTTAAAAAGACACCGATATGCCAAAAAGGAATGTTATAACTCAATAAACACAGGAAATACGAAGGGTTGTATAATTCACCCCGATTGTAGATTCACCCCCATTGGGATTGATTTGGACAAAATCCTGAAATAAGTTTTTCGGCATTTGTATGGGTAATCTTTGTAAGCAAAATCCAAGACGATAACTTATTGGTCCTAAGAAGTATTGAGGAGTCCTTGAAATCACATTTCACCCTGTTTCACTCCTTAGGGGTTGAATTTCGAAAAATCCCGTCTTAGTGGGTGTTTATGTCATGGAAGGAATATACTTTACGAATTTTATTTATATATGTCCAAGGGATGTTCAATCGAATAAAAAATACCCATTTACCCATTTAGGGTGAAATTTTAAAAACTGTTAAATCAATTTCGAGATATTTTAAAGACACATATATGCCAAAAGGAATTTTATAACTCAACAAACACAGGATATATGACGGGTTGTATAATTTACCCTGTTCGGAAATTTACCCCTTTAGCGGTTGATTAGAACAAAATCCTGAAATGAGTTTTTTAACATTTATATGGATAACTTTATAAGCAAAAACCAAGGCGATATATTATTGGACCTATGAGATATTGAGGAATCCGTGAAAACACATTTTACCCCTTTTCACCCCTTAGGGGTTGAATTTCCAAAAACCATTTCTTAGGGGGTTGTTAAGTCATAAAAGTGATATACTCCCCGAATTTTATGTTTCTCTGTCTAGACGACATTCTATCGAATAAAAAATACCAATTTACCCCTTTAGGGGTGAAATAAAAAAATGATCAAAACACTTTTTAAATATTTTAAAAAGACACCTATATGCCAAAAAGAAATGTTATAACACAACAAACACAGAAGATGCGAAGGGTTCTATAATTCATCCTGATTGAATATCTACGATTCATCCCTTTAGGGTTGATTAGGACAAAATCCTGAAATAAGTTTTTTGGTATTTGTGTGGGTAATCCTAGTAAGCAAAATATAAGTCGATATTCCATCGGCCCTAAGAGATATTAAGGAATCCGTGAAATCACATTTTACCCCTTTTCACCCCTTAGGAGTTGAATTTCGAAAAATTCCGTCTTAGTTTATGCTCACCTCATGGAGGGAATTTACTTTGCGGATGTTATGTATCTATGTCCAAGGGATGTTCTATCAAATAAAAAATATCCTTTTACCCCTTTAGGGGTGAAATTTTGGAAAACTGTCAAAATTATATCGAGATATTTTAAAAAGACATCTATATGCCAAATAGGAATTTTATAACTCAACAAACACAGAAAATACGTCGGGCTCTATAATTCTCCCTGATTGTAGATTCACCCCTTTAGGGGTTGATTAGTACAAAATCCTCAAAAATAAGTTTTTCAACATTTATGTGGGTAGTCTTTGTAAGCAAAAGCAAGGCGATATATTATTGACCTAAAAGATATTGAGGAATCCGTTAAAACACATTTCACCCCTTTTCACCCCTGAGAGGTCGGATTTCGACAAATCATTTCTTAGGGGGTTCTTAAGTCATAAAAGGGATATACTCCCCGAATTTTATGTTTCTTTGTCTAGATGACATTCTATCGAATAAAAAATACCAATTTACCCCTTTAGGGGTGAAATTTAAAAAAACGGTCAAAACACTTTCTAAATATTTTAATAAGACACCTGTAAGCCAAAAATAAATGTTATAACACAATAAACCCAGAAGATGCGAAGGGTTCTATAATTCACCCTTATTGTAGATTCACCCCTTTAGGGGTCGATTAGGACAAAATCCTGAAATAAGTTTTTTAATATTTACATGGGTAATCTTTGTAAGCAAAAACCAAGTCGATATCTTATTAGACCTAAAAGATATTAAGGAAACCGTGAAGCCACATTTTACCCCTTTTAACCCCCTTTTCACCCACTTAGAGGATGAGTTTCGAAAAATCCGTTCTTAGTGAGTGCTTACGTCATGGAGGGAATATACTGGCCGAATTTCATGATTGTAGGTTCAGTGGTTTGGGCTGGGCGTTGATTATGAGTAGGTAGCTTAGTTACGATTTTATATATATAGATAAATCCTTAATAAAAGAGGCCAGTGCACGCCTGCTTGGCCTCGCGCTGCCTAAAGATTTGTGGAAGAAAATAATTCGGATAAGAACGGGGCATGGTAAATGTAATGCATCGCTGTTTAAATGGGGGATGGCGGACTCGGCTGCCTGTGACTGTGAAACCGTCTCACAAACAATCAGCCACATTATTGACGAGTGCCCAAACAGAAAATTTCCTGGTGGTCTAGCTGCATTGAATGACATAACTCCAGAAGCCTTAGCGTGGCTCCTACAGCTAGATATCAATATCATATCGGTTTATTAACAACGAAAACCAATACACTATCAAATTCTTTATTTAAACCATATGTGGTATTCAGCGTGCTTCATCTTTGTACAGTACTCGACTGAAACACAGTCAGGTTACAACTGATAAGTTGAGTCATAATTTCCCACATTTCAATTAGTAAATTCTTAATTCATGTCTCATTAAAAACTATCTCCATCTTTGTGATTCTCTTAATAATCCTTCGACGCTGACATATATATTCCAAAGAAAGCAACTTATGAGTTGTCCTGTGCATTTGTTAATTTTCATGGATGGTAATATTTCTTTTGCGTATAAGTATGAAAGGTAATAAAGATTAACTCGATCCGCAATAATTTTAAGCTTTGAAATATTAATTTTCAGGGCAATATTTTCCGTTCATATTATCTAAAATTACAAATTGACACATTCCGCCTTAAATCATGCTGTAGCAAATAATTCAAGATAACAAACAGGTATACCTACAATATATATCATACAATATCGGCCATTGATCAGTTATTAGTTCAATTCATATAACATATAAAGTCAGAAATAGCCTACATATATATCATGGAGGGATAATCGCTTATAGCGTAGAAACTCTGTCCATAACAGGGGGGCAGGTGCAGGGATTCTGCTAACCGATATGAGCCTGTCAAAAGCACGCTTGTTTGAGACTGCTGATATAATCAAGCTAGAAGCCCTTTGCCCTTCTGTCAGTTTGGAACTTCAGAATGTGATTTACACCTAGCTATAGAGATCGCCGGGGCCATAACCTGCATGGACGTACGCATACATTTTATTCATTGTACCGGCACGTGACAATACACAAAGGACCATCATGTGATGCTGGATCGACCACAACAAATAATGCAGCCTCCAGGTCTTACTCCAAACAAACAATAGATCAAATACTTTATAAAACACGAGCCTAGGAATAATTAGTGCACGATAGTAAAAAGAAAAATAGAATTAAGCTTGGTTTATAATAAATCCATAATATAACGCAATACGTGAGGAACAATGGGTTTCACCTTTCAAAACATCTGTTTGTCGTAAAAAAGAACAAAGAGTTTTTATGCTTATGTATCCATAGCATATCTATTATAAACCAGGCTTCAGAGACAGGGACACGTAGAGACATAAGGAATTAAGGAGACATAAGGATAGAAGTAGACAGACAAAGAGGTTGACAAAAACAGATTGATAGTGGCAGATGGCATAAAGGGACCGACACCAGAGCTGTGCCCAATAATCAATAAAAGTATTTGAAATACCAAATATCAAATACCGTTCAATGTATTTGAAATAACAAATACTATTTGTCATCACTTATAAAAAGTACTTGAAATAATATGTAATATCTAAAATTTCGGCCTCAAAAAAAAAAAAAAAAAAAATAGTTGCCTGATTCCCCTCAGTATGTGTCAGTGGGGCATTGGTAGTTAAACCGGTACGCAGTCTGGTTTCGGCATCTCCTGCACAACTGAAGCATTTCAAATACTTTGAAATACTAGGGAAGATTTGAAACACTAGGGAAATATTTGATTTACTAGGGCAGAGGTCGGCAAACCGCAGCTCGCGATCCGCATGCGGCTCTTTAGGGATATTCGTGTAGCTCTTCAAGTTGATAAGGAATAAAATTAAGATAATATTCACGCAAAAGTTCATTTTGTTTTCTTGCATTTTATGCAGCGCATCGCGCATCGGTAATACCAATGACTAAAATAAAACATATTTATGCATTACTCAAAACAAAACAAAATTATGGCTTTTTTCCAGATGCCGTAAAGGGTGAATTTGGCTCTTTAGCTTCTTAAGTTTGCCGAACCCTGTACTAGGAAAATATTTGAAATACTACGAAATATTTGGAATATGTACTAGGGAAATATTTGAAATACTAGGAAATATTTAAAACATGAACTAGAGAAATATTTTTAATAATACGGTAGATTTGAAATACTAAGGTAGATTTGAAATACTAGCATGGATCTGAAACATAGGGGAGATTTGTATTACCTACTAGGGCAATGTTTGAAATACTAAGAAATATTTGTAATATTAGGAAAATGTTTGACATACTAGGAATATATCTGTAATACTAGATAAATATTTGAAATACTAGGAAATATTTGAAATATGTAGTAGAAAAATGTTTGAAATACTAGAGAAATATTTGAAATATGTACTAGGGAAATATTTGAAATACTAGAGAAATATTTGAAATACTAGGGAAATATTTGAAATACTAGGAAATATTTTAAATACTAGGGAATTATTTGAAATATTAGGGAAATGTTTGAAATACTAGGAAATATTTTAAATACTTTCGTTTTTAGACAAGAAATATTAAATACAAATACCACTGAGAAAGTATTTGCAAATCCAAATAAAAGGATATTTTAAAGAATTTGAAATACAGTACTTCAAAGACCAGAAAGTAATTGAAATAATTTTTGAAATACTTTATTTAAAATATTCCCAGCTCTGACGGAAACAGTTAGTTAGTTAGTTAAAATATTTGCGCCTAACGCACCCCATCTAAATGAGTAAACTACATATTAAAAACAATAAATTAAACAATAAATAAATAAACAAAATCAATAAAAATACCCATACTTATTAAAAGAAATCTTGCACAAACAAAAATAAATATGATAAAAAGTCTGTTTGAAAAATTGAACAGAAGAAGTGTGATGGTAAGAGGCTGTAAGTGGCCAATTACCATCGAATATCACAGTCTAGAAATAGAACACATTAAAATAAGGTGCAAGACTTCACAAATAAAACAGTAAGTTCGATTCTCTCAGGAAGAGTAACAGCCTGTCTATGTCTCACAAATAGGAGACTCTTCACCTCTCAGGAGGTGTCCATAAGTCCACCAACAGTGACCTATACGCAGGCGTGTGATGGCGGTTTCCTCCCAGAAGTTAATCCTGCTGGAAGAACCCCATGGTTTAATATCTCCCTTAATCTTTCTTAATTTAACATTCTGTATGCTGCTCAAATCATGCTGCCACCTGGCTAAAACCAGCTGTTTCAGATGATCCTTTACGTCATCTGGAAATATGTAACTTACATCAATCATAGGTCTGTGGGAGGCGGCTTTTACAGCGACATCAGCCGCTTCGTTACCTTTAAATACCAATATGTCCCGGTATCCAAAACAGCTCTACCCTTCTGACAGAAACAGTCAGACAAATAAAGTCAAAAAAAAAAAAAAAAAAAACAAAACAGCCAAAGACAGTAAGGTAGATATACGTATACAAATAAATAAAGACAGGCAAGTAGAATAAGAAATCTGAGAAAAAACATAGAAAGACTGATGATAAGTCTGATGGACAGAAACAGACAGACAGAAATAGATATTATAGCCTACTTCACCCTTAGTCTGTATGAATGAAGTCGGGATTTTTATGACAAAGAGCCATTCCAACAAAAACCCTATACAAAATAAAATTTAAGGAACTGCAATTGCAAATAATTGAACTTTTCTAATTTTAGTTTTCGACAAAAGAAGAACTATAAGTAAACCATCATAAAATTTATGAGTAAAAATTTCCATACTAAATTTGTAGTAAAACATATTGTAATTCTGTCTTTTAACATAATTTATAATTTTACCTAAGACTGTGCCCTAAATTGAATCCTAATACATCGACCCTGAATCTATTAACCACCTAGTCACATTCTAATTTTGCCGGTGGTTATTTTAGCCACTGATATGAGTTATAGATTATCTGATAGTGATGGAGGTTACACGGATTAGGGTCATGGAGTATTAATTTATAGTGAGGAAAGGTTTAAATAATATATATTTTTAAGGGTTCCAACCCAAAATTCCCCGTAAGGTGTTGGTGACGTTTTAAAGGTTATTTTGACAATTATTTGGTAATAAAAATTGTATTTTATGGAGGAAAATATTTAACGATAATGGAAATACAATATTTTTTGTATAAATATTACAAACTCTTGTGCTTTTGAAAAGTTAAGCTCCTAGTTTTTCACATTTTATTTGTTGAAAAGTGCTGTGGCGGACAAATCTTTAATTTTATTTCAATATAAGAATAGTCTATTTTTTTGATGAGCAATTTAATTTTATCAATATTGGTAAGGTTGAGCGAGCGCTCAAGCTGATCAATATTTAACGTTATTAATCACAATTAATCTCTACAAGAAGTAAGTAAGTACGTACCCAAATGAACCTATAAAATCCTCTGGAAGCCATAAACCCTACAAAACCCAAGTTATAAGATATTTTCCTTATCTACCCTATATTCGATCTGAAATTAAATTTTCAGCATTCAGTAATGTAGTTCCATTAAGGAATAAACTGCTACTAAAATATCTTAAATTTAAAGCGATTCGTATTTAGTAAATGTTCTAATATAGAAAGTGCTACTTAATTTGATGGTACATTAACAGATCAGTCATAATTAAAATGAATTGGTCGGTCGGCAGTTTAGTAGACTTTAGTTAGACTATTAATATCTGTCAGCACAGCAAGGTTTCAATCATAATTTAACAATAATTTCTATGAAATATTTAGATACTAATTTAAGGAGTACTATGAACTTGCGTACTCACAGAATTAAACAACACAGTCTGCAGTAAGCGGCAAAATATAGAATTATTAATTTTTTTACAAACATTGAAAAAAACATTGCGACTGTTAGTATTTAGGAATGTATTTTAAAAGTAACAACAAGAGAATGGAACACATGATAAAGGTAATTAAGAAAGCAACAGTGGCATTGGAACAAACTTGGAATATAGGAGAGTAAAAACTTGCTTGGGAGAGTAAAAACTTGAGAGGGGATTTCAAAACAAGAATGCTACTTTTTAATAGCATAGTATGGCACAGAAATTACGGGTTGGGAAGAACAACAAGAGATAGAAAATTTGAGATCAATAAAATGGGTCCTAGGACCGGATAGAAATACTCTGGAAATAAAATGTTGAAGCAGGAAGAATAGATATTAAGTTTGAAGAAAAGGCAAGAATAGAGTTGAATAAAACAATATTTCATGAACGTTGTAGAGATGGAGAACAGAAAGAAAGACGGAAAAGTAAACAGTGGGAAGGAAAAAGAAAAGCACAACTTTAATATTCCAAATAATCACATAGAACCTTTTATTGAGGAACTTATATAGATAAAAGATCGTCCATTAAATCTTAGTACCGTTTTAAGTCATTTTTTTTTTTTTTTTAATGCTCGTTTTTAATGCACTCTTTCAATTTTATAATATTTTTTTGAACTTGTTTACTCGTTTTGTATAGTAACGGGTGTTTTTTTTTTTTTTTTTAGAGGAATAGAACTTTAAAATGAAATAAAACACATAAAAATCGTGGTAATCGCCATGGTATTGGCTTTATTGGAAAGATAATTTTATCCCATTAGTGTTTATATATAATTTCGGGCATATTGGCAGATTATAATCCAAAGGTTTAACACCTTTGGATTATAACTCGCACGATCTTGGAGGCCAATTCACAAGTCCATGACGTGAAATTATGCGCTCATCGAATGTTTCCTTCAATAAATCGATTGAGGCGTGCGCTGTGTGGCATGTTGCACCGTCTTTTTGAAACCATAGTTCTTCCACATTAATGCCATTCTATTGGGGAACGATAAAGTCAGTAATCATGGCTCTATAGGGGTCTCCAATGACTGTAACGTTCTGGCCGGCATCATTTTTGAAGAAATAAGGACCAATGATTCCACTAGCCCATAAAGCACACCAAACAGTGACTTTTTGTGGATGTAACGGCGTCTCAATAATAACTTGTGGATTTTCTTGACTCCAAATGCGGCAATTTTACTTGCCATTCAACCAAAAATTAGCCTCATCGCTGAATAAAATTTTGTGATGAAAATGAGAATCAAAAGCAATCTCGTTTTCGACCCATTCACTGAACGTACGACGCACATGATGACCTTTGGCTTCAACTCTTGCACGAGCTGGATCTTTTTAGCTCGTAAAGCAGGATCTTTCCGCAAAATCTTCCATAAAGTGGATGGGCACGGCTCCAATTGCTGTGCACCATGCCGAATCGACTCATTCGGGTCCTCCTCAATACTACGCTCCACAGCAGCAACAGCGTCTTCGGTGCGCACTGGACGTCTCTGCGGATTGGTATTATCAATTAGAGCATGCGTGGTGCGAAAACGATCCATGGTTATTTGAATTACTTGCTCGGATGGACGATTATATCGAGTGTAAAATGGACGTAGCGCATGGTGAGTTTCGCGAACTGAACCACAGTTTTAAAAATAAATTTGCACAATTTGCAAGCGTTGTTCTGACGTAAGTCATGGTGAAATGGCAAACCAAACTGAGCACAAATCAGCTGTCAGTTATCAAAATGACAGTTGCTGGAAATAGTGTTGCCAATTCGAAAAACAAACCTCTAAAAAAAACACACTTTACAAAACACGTTTAAGATTAATTTTATTATTTCATTCTATACATTTAACAAAGAGGAAGACACTGATGTTAATATCTCAATTCTGAATTTTGAGTGATCGTTTTTGTCAGTTATTTTTAATTCTTAAGAAGGCCGTTACTAAAGAAAGACGATACAATCATTATGGCAAAACAGCAAGTAAAACAAATTCCAATTCTTTCGTGATCTGTATCTGCTGTGACAATTTTTGTTGTGCATATCCAATCTGGTTTACAGGTTTCTTCTGTTCGGCACGAAGGTTAACAACGGTGTGGATTTTAATTCAAATACATGTTCATCTTACCCTCGACTCGATACAAAGCTGAGTGAATATATTGCACATCATCTGGAAGTCGTTTGATATTTTTTAAACAAACTGTTCTACTTGGTAATTTTAAATAGCTGTTTATACCAGCGTCGAGAAGCTGTTATTTATCGCTCCCGGTTACAGACACCCTTTTTGATTCATTATTTACTTCAAATTATTTCCAAATGAGTCAACATCATGTGGCTTGAGAGATGTTTTATTAAAATATACCCAAATATTGATTGACCCATTCTTAAATCTGCAATAACAGTGTAATCCCTGGTATGAAGCGAGTAATTGTAAACAGTGTACACATGTGTGCGAACGTTGATACAGACCGACTAACCAAACATCATATCGCACACAAACACACAGCGAGAATTTTAATGTAAATTCAGAATTAATAAACTCCTCAAACTTAATGAAAAACATCTTGAAAATTAAAATAAAACTGTTGTTTACTAAAATGATGATGTAGAAATATCGGGTAACGTTGTTTCCATACTATTTTTAATAGTATGGAAACCTGGTTCGCATTAAAAGAGAACAAAATAGTAAAGCTGACCTAGAAGAGATGAGAGGACAACCATTGGTAAAAAGACCGTTAGTTTGCTGTAATTTATCTTACTTCTCACTCGGTTTTTCAAAATAAGATCTTCTCTAATAACACCAGAATATAATACGCCTAATATATTATGTATACGAAACTTGAACTTGATCGAACGACATCAACAACAGATAATATATTATTAGTTTATAACATTTAAATTTATAAAGCTCTAGGCACACTCCTATTTCCAATCTCCATTGTTGTATATTATTGTATATATATATATATATATATATATATATATATATATATATATATATATATATATATATGAACTTAATGAAACCTTAATGAAATAATTGTGGTTACTATCGACACAATATCTTCTTTTCCCAACTATTCCAAACGTATATACTTTGTTTCAACGAGAAGAAAGAAATTCTCCGTTTCTATATATATATATATATATATATATATATATATATATATATATATATATATATATATATATATAGTCGTGATATATATATATCACGACTCTAACAAAAAGAAAACGACAAGAAGAATCCTGGAAAGAAATGACACTTTCCAAAGCAAGATGGAGGATTTATGTGAGCGAAGCAAAATTCGATTCTGATAGGTCTTTTTAGAGAAGATTTTGTTTTGAAGAGAATACCAAATGCAAAGTAAGATGAATTAATAGCTTGTTATCTGTTTCTGTTTTCTTACTCAATCAGATTTATTTGAATTATCATGGGACCTAGAAATCTGAAAGAACATAATCAAAGAAATTGCTATTTACTCACAAGCTGATCTTCCTTTCATGGCTGTATCTAATTCTGAATAATAAAAATAATTCTAAAATCAATACTGTCACAAATATAAGAAGGTCAGGATAAAATGTTGTCTTTGAGCGTAATGTAAGCCGGCCGAGCAAAAGATAATATTTTCTAAAATTTCAAAGCTAATAAATGTATAAAGAAACAAAACAAAGTTCCTAAATATATAAATTTAATTTAATAGAAATCAACCCTTTGTTTTTAGAGGGTGAAAATCTCTTTCCTTTTTTCCGCAATTCTCCGGAGAGTAAAGCAGAGAAGAGAATCCTTCCCTACCTAACCTCTGTGACAAATCATTTCATTATAATTAATGTGGGTTTAGTCTTGGTATTTTTCTAATGGCTCTCATTTTTTCTCAAGAAAGAATAGATGCATCACAGTGTTTAATCTATTTTTATCAAGAGTTGAAGCTAGAAGAGTGGTCATTTTACTTTCCGAACATCTTTCATTCAAAGTAGTTTTTAGTTAGGTTTTTACAGTTTACTTCATTTGTCACCTGTATTCTTTTGTTGCTTTACTGATTTGTTTTCTTCGTTAATTTACTTTTTTTAACAAAATTCAAGTTTTTAGACTCGATCCATAGCAATTAAATCTAACAAATGATTTGGGAATGTTGTCGATTAGAATATATAGTGTGTTGACAAAAAGGGTCACAAATTTTTAATAAATGAGTTTCTTAGTTTTGTATTCCTCCCTGTCAACGTTATTGAAAAGTAATAAAACACAATATTTTAGAGATAAAAGTATTTTATTTTTTAAATTTCTGATAATCAGAAAGGTACACAGAGATTCTGGGTTTGAATCTCAATAGCTGTATTGATATAATTTGAGTGCTGTATACAAATGACATAAATGCTAATTTCTTCATGCCAACCAAGTGAAAGTCTACGTCTATTATCTCCCATGATTATCCAATACAATTTAGGAACAGTATTAAATGGATATTATTTCGACGACGCGCGTGAAATATATCCTAAGTGACATAGACATAGTTAACCAGAAAACAACAAAAACTGTTTTACTCCCATACCAATTAATTTTTTTTATACAATATTCGATCGTTATTTAGATACGCTTTGTTAATCTCAAATAGTCATCGTTGGTGTGCGTCAAAAACTTTAACTAACGATTAAAAAATAATATACCTTACACAAAACAGAACTAGCCCCATTTTATAGGAACTATTGAAAGTATTAAATATAAAGCATTTAAATTTTTTTTCTGGATAAGATAACTTGCCCCTAGATTTTCATGTTATTTATTCAGATTTATCAAAAACGCAGTTTACCAAAAAATGTTAGTTAGGAGGTACAGTACGCGCGTCGTCGGTATGTTTGACTTAGTTTTAATGTCTAGTAGACTAATAAATGAAAAACATATACTTTGAGAAGATTTTTGTCAAAAATTGTCGCACCCTATAACCAAGAGAGGTTGGTCTAAAATATGAAATGAAAATTCTGAATAATGAACATTGATGTAAACTGGAAAAATTCAATTGGATTTTAATCTACACACACCTGCAAATTTACAGGAACAGACATAAAAATCTAATTATTTTCCCTGTAGTGTACATATTGTTGATATCTCTCAGGTAATCTTCTAGTACGATGTTTTTTTGAATAATGTTCAATCAGGTTGAGGTCAAGGGAGCACGCTGGCCAACCCATTGTTGTTATACCCACTTGATTTAAAAAGTCTGTTACACAGTGCGCGACGTGTGGGCGCGCATTATCCTGCATAAGGGTGGAATTTCTCCGATCTATTGGGCAAAAGGTACAACATGGTCTTGAATAATATCTCTGATGTACCTATCTGCAGTTAACGCTCCGCCATCAATCACCTCTAACTCTGTGCGAGCTCCTAAACATATTCCAGCCCACACCATAATTGCACATCCACCAAAAGATACAGTAGTAGCAAAATTAAATGGTGCATTTTGTTCTCCTTGGCGTCGATACAATCTTCGTCCATTGTTTAGTACAGCATTCAAAGCTATCTAGATACATGCTACAAAATAATAAAATTTAAAAAAAAAAACCTAATTTTCAATCTGTTCCTTTTAATTTGCCGGTGTGTGTATTTTAAATTTCAGGTAGGAGCCCCGTAGTCTCCGAAATATTTATCTTATTTAAAACATCATTCAACAGTAAATAATCGTTGTTTCATTCCTGACAACTTTTTTTATATACATGTTTTCTGTTAAGTAAATTAGCGAAAGTTTAGTTTCAGGATGTTTTCCTGTAACTCATATTTATTAAATTGGAATAAATTAGAAAAAAAAAACAAATATTTTTTGTTGCTAATTAAATAGGCTGTAACAATAATTAATGCCCGTTTGAAGGAAGACTATAATATCGCATATTAAGTTCGTAAATTTAAATACAAATAATTCATTATTAAATTAAAATTTTGCCATTAGTTACCCTTCTTAGAGATTTCTAAACTCCTTTTTTTGTGCAATAAAATTAAAATGTGACTGGAAGACGTTCTACGAGCTGCACCATTACATGAAGATGGCCGCAGTATTGGAATATCACTGGTGTTTTAGATGTAGCTAAAAAATTATTAATTACGCTATAAAGAGTCTTCAGCGAACAGCATCCACGAGTCAAAAGCGCTCGAAACGACTAAATTCTTACCCAAATTGTTCTACGCGATTGTGATTGGTTCTTAATTTTTCTCGCACGTCATTTCAAAGACGATTGAAATTTGGCAATTTCATCACGAACTGTCCAAAAACGATTGAGGAACAAGGGCTTGTAACCAGAAGACCTGTAACTTGCCAGGCTTTTCTCACAAATTATCGAGTTGAAAGATTGCGTTCCGCTCGTGAGTATTTGAACGGACTGGATGCAAACTATAACAGTATATTGTGCAGAAATTAGTAGCGGTTGAGTTTAATTCTCCAGATGGGCGAGAACGAGTGTCCTGAAAATCTAGTAATCTAGGGACTTTATTGAAAAGAAGAGAGCAAAGTCATCTACCGACCAGTGTTTCAACAATACAACTTAATAATTACTTGCAAATAAGATAAAGTTATCGATTAATAATAAATTAATCGATTAATAATAAATTAATCGATTCATTATTAATTAATCAAAATCAAAAATATATGATTAATCGATTAAGTGAAACAAAATAATCGATTATTTCAATAATTCGATTAATTGTTGCTATCTCTAAACCGAGCCTTTAATTGTTCTATGATTTTCCAACACGACATTACTTGAATTTTTAATTTCCACCCAGCCATCACTTTTTTCACCAACGCGCATCAGAAGGTGTGTAGACGCCGCAGGGGACTATTTCAGAAACGAGTATTTTAATTCGAAATATCTTATACTAATATTGTTTGATGGAAGGCCTGTTTTTCTTTTTATCAAACCGTATTTGGACTTATGTTTCATTCTCCTTTAATACTAATACCCTGACCAGGATTCGAGCCTAACGTTGTACACTAAATAAATATTGAATAAAACTTTAAAATAACTTATTAAATAAACATTTATTCAATTCAAAGAACTAATATTTAAATATGTGGATCAATATTTAACGTCAGCAAATATTAGAATTGAGCTTATCAAAAAACCGTAAAAAGTTATTCAAACTAAATATCACCAAAAAATTACGTTTTGTTTTTAATTCATTTATTTTCAAATTTTCTCCTTTGATATACATTAAATATCGACATATGACGTAATAAAAAATACTTTAAAAACTTCTCAATTTATTTAAATATTTTTTGTTTTGAAAAAACAAATCGCTGTGATGAGAAAATATGAAGCAAAAAAAGAGATTTGTTATGTTATTTAATCAAGACAAATGAAATGGTGCTTTTTTTATTACTTACTTTCAATTTTTTTACTGGATATAATTTTTCATATTTTAAATTTACGTCTGATATGTTTATTTTAAATCTTCTAAAAAATCTACAGATATATTTTTTGTTTTAAGTATTATAGTACAAAATCAGGCATGCACCTAGAACTTTTTTTTAACTTTTACAGGCTTACTGGTACACGTTATATATCACTATTTTGGTACCCAATACTGCACGATGACCCAAAAATTATATTTCCTCTATCCGAAAATAAGAGTCCCATTTGAAATATTAGTTTTTTTTATTTATTTGGAGTAGCAAAATATAAAAAAAGGATCAATTCTTCTTTGATAAACATATGTTCGATTTGACTTTGAAACGTCAAATAAATAAATTAATATATAAAATTAAATTAAATGAATAAATTAAGTAATTATGTAAGTAATAAAGTTTTTTTTTTTTTGCAATGGTCAGTAAAACTTTTATTTTGTTTGTTTTTAATGTCCTTCAATCCCTAGCATTGATCCTTAAGCCGCAATCAGAGCTCTTTAAATTAAGAGGTTATAGACTGTACTTTGTTAGCTGTAACTTATGTTTCTATGCATCCTTTTTAACGTTGCAAGTACCGTTCATATCAAGTTAGAAATTAATATGTTACAAATAGTCCACCATCTGTGAATTTTGAAACCAACTATTTAGCTTCGTAAAATGTTTTATATGTATTATTGTTTTTATAATTCTGTTGTCTTAGATTTTAACTACCTGATTACCAAAATTGATCATATTTACTGTTCGTCTTTGTAATTTTGAGCAAGATTTGTTAATGATGACATTATGTTAGGGTATGTAAAGGCATACGATAACTACGGTGTCACTGATAGAATGCGATAGCCAATGTGTTCATATGTCTGTCTCATTAAAACATCTCACTAGCTATAAGTTTAGAAAATTATACACAATCCACAACAAACAGCGTATTAAATTTGGAGGTCTGAACGGTTTCACGTCTTACCATATGACAAACTTTCTGGTGACAGTGAACAGTCTATAATCTACAGTGCATAAGCTATTGATTTAAGAGCTCTGAATGCGGCTTTAGTCTCGAATGACACTATTAAATTAAAATGGCACTCTTATTTTCGGACAGAGGGAGTATCATTTATTAAATCGCACTCCGTTGCTGCATGAACGCTGATAAAATGTACCACCTAGTATATAATATGTACTGATGCGTCATACAACCACTATTGTAGGTTTGAACTAATTTATTATTATTATTTTTTAAATATGTGCTGTTTGTCTGTGCCTTAAAGAGTTAAAGGAGGCTGATAAACCAGAATTTTTGACGAAAAATTTACATCTTTCCGATAGTTTACGTGGCCGATACTTTAGAAATTACATGGAACTTAGTGTTACTCTGTTAACTTACTCACCAGCGCTCATACCAAATTGAAACTTGCAAAAATTATATACGGTTTCAAAGAGCAAGGATAGAGGCCTACAACAACGTACGTGTCAAGGTCATGCGCCACTGCTAGCGCAAACGATGGGGAGGAAAATTAAACGCTCGAAATCGGAGCTCAACACAAAAATCCACGATCATAACTCGCAAATTAAATATCGTAGGAGTTCAGGTTTGTTTCTTTTGATATATAATCGGTTACTTTACTCGAGTTTGGGTGCTAGAAAAAACCTAAGTGTTGTAAGGTGCCTAAAAGTGATGATACATATCTCCGAGCTTCATCATGTCTAGGAAAAATGCTGCTGAACGCATAAGATAGTATCACAAACGAAAGGATTTGGTACAGACACAAAGTATTAAGTCCCATATAAATCTAAGATCCCCAAAACCGGATCTAAGTGTTTCCGAAAGTACAGAGCTAGAAAATCCGCAGAGCAATCTTCGTAATGTATGGATACTCCACCAATGTCATCCCAACGCTTTCAAACACGCTTGATCATCAACCAATGGTTGTCCACGTCGTCTGTGGGAAGTTCTTTGGTTGTTTCAGAAACATCCACTAGTACTGCAACTTACTAGTCAAAATCTTTCAAAGGATTTAACGGTTTCGCGACAGCGAGTTTGGTCATGGGTTCAGCATATGGGATTAACAAATTTACAAAAAATAAATAAACTAGCACATCCTCCAAAATCACGAAAGTAAATTCTACGTCCGAAATTCTCGAACCTCTCCAAAGGAAAGAGCCCACCAATTTTTCCGTAAATAATTATGCAATCACACGGGAAAAAATGTGTGCAAAAAATGAGTATTTTGAATGTTGGGGGGGGGGGTAGACCGTAACCCCCTTCCCTTTGGGTGAGCGCCTATGCAAAATAAACATCTTGTGAATCAGATAAGGTTTTTTTCTTCTTAGAGTAACTACCGAGGTAAATACGTTTTTGTAATGAATATATATTTTTAAATAGGTAGATAAAATTTTGCCGCACATCAATGGTGACTATTTGCGCTTTTTATTTGATAGAAAATCGAAGAATGAGCCTTGGATAGGTCCCAGTGATGGGCTCAAAATTCATATCCAGTCACTGCGCGATGATATTAATATAAATAAACTTACCTTTATTGAAAATCGAAGTGTCGACCATCATGGAACATCCTCATTATGGAATCTGTGGAAAGAAATACTGTTAATTTTAATATAGAAAAAATATAACGGTAGGACAAAATATGCACATGGTATGACAAATGTTGGACGGCAAAATATGTAGTGAGCACAACAAATTACGTCATTATAGCGACAAATGAAAAATTTCGGGTGCGCGACTCTTCTAAGTATCTATTTTGATATATGTACAGTATTGGCCATAAAGATTGCAACTTTTAACATTTTTCAATTTTTCAAATTTTAATAATAATATTGGAAAATAAATACTGTTAGTTCTATAATTTAATCATATTTTATCTGTTACATCAATCAATAGTCAAATAAACTGACTCACAGATTAATAATAAATTATTTCTTCATTTTTGCTTGGACAAAAATATTGCAACTAGTTAAATTTTCTTGTTCTATGCAGGTTTTATCCATAAATAATATGTTGTGCACAAGTAATATTTCAGTTTATATTTGTCAATCATGGGTCGTAGTAAAACTGTTTCAAGTGAAATTAGAAACTTAATAATTTCGGGTTTTAAATACGGGCTGCTGCAAAATGTGATTTCACAAAATTTAAATGTTTATAAATCTACTGTGTCGCGAATTATAAAACGATTTCGAGAAGAAGGTACGTTTGAAGTTTAAAAAATTCCAGGACGGCCACGAAAAACTACAAAATGAACTTAAAAAAATTATTTATTTATCTACCAATAACCCCTTTCTGTCATCGGAGAACATTTTGGACCTTTTGCCACAAATGGATCAAGAAAACATCTCAACAAGAACTATTCGCAGAAGATTAGTTAGTGAGGGTCTTGTTAGTCGCCGTCCTGCTAAAAAACCACTTCTATCCAAAAAGAATGTGAAGGCCCGATTAGAATTTGCTAAAAATTATATTGACTGGACTGTGGATCAATGGAAAAAAGTTATTTTTAGTGATGAATCTAAGTTCAATTTGTTTAAAAGTGATGGTGTAAGTTACGTTAGGAGGCCTGCTAATAAAAGATTAGTTCAAAAATACACCTTGCTAACAGTTCAACATGGCAGAGGTGGTGTGATGGTAAGAGGCTGTTTCTCGGGATATGGTATGGGTCCTCTATACCACATTGAAGGAATAATGGATCGATTTAAATATATAGACATCCTTCAGAATGTTATGGAACCTTATTCTGATGAGTTCATGCCTTTAAAAGATATTTTTCAGCATGATAATGACACAAAACATTCTTCGAAGTTGGTCAAAGAATGGTTCGAGGATTCAAAAATTAGCGTAATGACTTGGCCGTCACAGTCACCTGATTTAAATCCAATAGAAAACCTTTGGGAGATTGTCGACAGAAAGATTAGAAACAAAACGCATTAAAATATTGAAGATTTGTTTAAAGCTTTGCAGGGTGCCTGGTCTAATATTGATAATGAAATGATCACGAAATTATTAGAATCAATGCCGAAAAGATGTCGGGAAGTTATAAATACTGGTGGTTACTATACAAAATATTAAAAATTATCTGTTAATAATAATTCATTTTCTTAATTAATAAAAAAAAAAGATTTTTTTAAGAGTAGTTGCTATCTTTATGTCCAGGTAAAAATAATAAATACTATAAAAAAAAAATAGAATTTACTGTTAAAATTTAATTTTTTACTATAATATATGTAGAGGATTGTTAAAGGTAAGAATTAGATTTTTTAATTTTAAAAATATTGAATAGAATAAAAATAAAAGAGGATTATCAAAAGTTGCTATCTTTATGGCCAATACTGTATATGTAGGTACGTTGCCATGATTACGGTTAATTTAAAAACTGACAATATAATATAACACATTCGCATTTGTTTAAATAATAATGTATGTGTTAGAAAGTATTTTGTTTAAGTGTTGATGGTCAGTTCTGTGGTAGCCACAAATGATTTTTTAATATTGGATTTAGACCCATAGTTCTCTAATGATTTATTAAAGAAAAATACATGTTTTATCTGACAGCCTAAAAATATACAGATAGTTAGTTAAAATTTTTGGCGCACAGCAACAAAGGCTATTTGCGCAATACTTCACAAATAAAATAAAAATATACAATTCCATTTCAAAAGCAGAATATATTTTTTGAAATAATTCTTTTATTTGATGTCAATTGTATTAAATCATCACCATCATGGGCGCGATAGCGCGAGGTGAGCCTAGGCCTCCTGTTTCCAAGTTTTATGACCATATTTTCAATCAATATAGTTTTAGGAGTAATAGGGTTAGTATTACATCCATTTTTTTATCGTCACACAGAAATGCACGTCGAGTTTATTTATAGCCGGTTGAGAACGGCTAAGCAGAACCTGTAATTTATATAAATGTGGAGCCTATTTCCAAAACGTCTCTTGTCCATTTTTCAAAAGTTGAGAGTAACCATGAAAAACGATTAATTGCAATTATAGATTACTTAAAATCGCTTCGTTTCTTTAAATCAAATTTGAGGTTTCTAGGTCGTTTTGGAAAAATTATGTTGAATTTTTTTCAAAGAGGTGGCATCAATGTTGCCAATAAAATTAATTTTTATAAAACTGGACAAGAGGCGTTTTGGAAATAAGTTCCTCAAATATGTTTTACACAAATTATTCGACAAAGGCATGTTAAGCAGCGCGTAAAAACGAATTAAAGCTTGTAGCCACAGGCTTGCTGTTGCGTCAATTGTATTTACAATTTATTATTCTTATTTTAAGAATAAAATACTTTCCTAATTTAACCTGCTTCGTATCTTTTATAATAAAGAAGTTAGGTTCCGGATAACAATCTACTTTTTAACGGTACGACTAACATGTTTTAACCAACTCGTATTTTCAGTGAAGAGTATGGACCATGGCTAAAGTCCAGTCAATTCATGTCTATCAATCTTTTAGTTCAATGTTGGTTTATCTCAATTTCGCCTTGGTCAGAAATGCATCCTCCCAAATATAATGAGAATCCAATCAACGCACGGAATCTGTTCGGTCTGTTATTCATGTAAAGAATGTCAATATGCTATTATAACAAGGATAAGCTTGTAGATTACATGCGTAGAGAGATGCACATATAGCTGGTCGGTATGGTGATTGAAGCGTCCTGCAGAGCGGTTGGTGAGCAGTGGAACTGAGCACGAACCACGGCCCATGGCACACGGCACACAGCGGAGGGCACACGGCTCGGCGTACCCGCCAGACCGGCACTAGAAGGACGTCATGTCATTCCCAACATCCCCAGTTAATATATAGTTATTAAAGCCTGCAAAGCGAGTCCGGCCCGCATAAAATACAAATTACACCCTTGAATATACGGGCCGCGACCGCCTTTATATGGGTCAGGTGTATAACCATACAGGGACGTACTCATAACAAAACACTACCAAAAATTATTATTATTAAAATGTTAGTAAGTCAATAACAAAGTCTTAAACATCGGTTAAAGATGAACAAACTTATGACAGAGTGGACAACAAAAATTATATTACACTCGGCGAGAATTCAGATGGTCGATTGATTGAATGAGAACAGATAAACAACTCTATTTCATACAAATATATGTGAACTACCAATAATGCATCTGTTAAGGTTGTTTAACATAATACTTTTCACTGCAATACAAACTTCTGACATCATTCAAACCTGCAAACTTTTTTTCTGGAATAAAAAGCAACAGAAATGCGCTTGCAACACCTTCTGTGCTTTGTTACTTTACTCTTCCAACTAAACAATTTGATGTGATAAATGTTTGGTTCTAATAACAATAACCAATTTATAAATATCGTTGAATTATGATAGTTTATATATAATTATAGTAACCGTTGCCAGTATAGTTTTTATTTACCAAAAGGTTTTAAAGACCAAATCTCAATCAGGATTAGTAAAAATGTCAGAAAAAGTAAAACAGTAAAGCATAAAAATAAACGTAAAGTTTGTATGCCTGACAAAGTTTGGTACGTCAGACAAAAGTCTGACTGAATCTAGTTTTGAAGGAAGAAATTATTGCGTCCCACATTATACTTTTTAAATCAATACTACGCAAAAATCTGTAGTGCTACGTAGAAAAGCGTAATGTAAAACAGATTTTACTCGTACCAATGTACGAGTAGGTACATAATTTTTATTTTCGTTTATTTTATTTAAATATATTTACACAAACATTTGTGTGTGGTAACCTAACTCCCATCGTGGTCGAAGGAAGAGAAACTGGAACCAGTTGCCTAAGTTGTTGAGTAATATACTCAACTTTTTTAACTCGTCAGGTGTCTGAATTCATGTATTTTTCTTTGGCTCATCAGCTACTTTGTGTTCCTTTTTCTTGCTCATCGCTAGTTTGTGTTATTTTTTTTTTTTTGCTCGGCAGCTAGTTTGAGTCCCTTTGTCTTGCTTATCAACTGGCTTCTCTTCCATTTTCTTGCCCATAAACTTGTTTGTCTTCCTTTTTTTGCTCATCAGCTAGTTTTAGTTCCTTTGTCTAGCTTATCAGCTAGTTTGTGTTCCTTTTTCTTGCTCATCAGCTTGTTTTGTTTCTTTTTTTGTTCATAAGCTAGTGTTTGCGCCAGTCGCGCGAATTATTAATACTTATCAGGAGGGGTTCTCAGTCCAACATTATTTTTAGTTTATATACTGAATAACATTCATACCATCTGTGTCGTGTTAATTTTTGTATTCAGTTCTACCTGGACGTGACTGTCGTTCATGTTACCTGCAATGCTGCAGTTCACGAATGTATATTATATACAATCGTCTCGTGTCTTAGTGTACAGTGAGCTGCTAAAATACATTTTAGCAGCTCATTTTGGTCACCGCATTATCTTAGCTTTTAGTATCGTGCTTTTTTAAGGAGAGGTAGAATTAGTCTCGCCCTACCTCAAATCGTTTACTATGCTTTGTTGTCCTGAATGCATTTTACGCTTGCATTCACATTCTTGTGTGTTAGTATATTTCGCGAATATACGGTGTGGACTTGTGAAATTAATCGTCGCTGTGTGTCCAAACTCTCCATTCCAGACCTGGTGTATTACGCGGATGACAGCAGCTTAAAGAGCTCTTTGCTACGCGACGTTTCAACCACTTGGTAAGTCCATCAACCTGTATATATCATATCCCATCTCCAGCATTCTACAATCTTGTGAGATTGCGCTCAATAAATTTTAATTTCGAGTTTTTCATCCATTGTGAGTCCTGCCTTACGATCGTCACGAATGTGCTCCTCAGACCAGGAACCTGGTCAATGTTTCCGTCTGGGAACATTGCAGAGCTCTGTATTTAACAGCTACTTTGAATTAATTTTTCTTCTTCATCAGCTGGTTTATGTTCCCTTTTTGCTCACGACGTCTTTTGAGTTTTAATTTTGATCCCCCCTGAAAAAAAATCTTGCCTATGCCAATGATCTCAGGGTTCAGATAAAGTGAAAGGTTCCCTAGTTGTAAACCTAAAATTATGCAGATCAAAGAGAAAAGGGAGCTAGAATATCTTGTCTTGGACATATGTTGCAAACAGAATATTGGACAGGAAAAGTTCGAAGGTACAAGACGCCTCGGAAGACCAGAGATCTTTTGTTTCTCTAATCTGAGTAAATGATGTGATATAACATCTACAGGATGACAGCGACCAAGGTGTGGATTGCCATGATGTTAGCCAACGGACCGGATAAAGTAAGATAAGGAGAACTGTAAAAGGAATAATTAATTTTGTGCTAGTTTAACGAAGTATTATTAGAAACCTTAATTTGGTTAAACCGAAAATATATTTGTCAACCATTATTTGTCCATGTTATTTTCAGTTATCTTATTTTAAAGCAACCATTATAAAATGCTAAAACCAACCGTAATACATTTCAAGTAACCCGTGTTTAGTGAAAAATATATATGTTTACATGCAAAAGCCGACTTTTACAATTCAAAACATAAAGTTAATGGCCTTAAAATTTACAAATTTTCTGAGCTAATTCTTGCGAGCGGAAATAAAACCGTATATGGTAGTTAGCCTCTGTGAGGCAGACAACCCGCTAATGTCAGGTATATAACAGTAAGCCTATTTTTAAGAGAATTTTCCCAACGTAATTTTAAACTGAAAATTAAAATATGTAAATTAACGGCAAGACAAAGAGAAGTTAGTAAGAGGAAAATTTTGAAATATTTAAGTTGATCTTAAAATGAAATTGCAGTAGAAAATTACTTTTTAGACACGTTTTATTTAATTTACACTGTTTCATATTCGACTCTATTCTAGAAGTTTTATTGCTCTCAAGAATGTTACTGCTTGGAATGAAAATCGATACAAATCATTAAGGAGAGTTTACGCTGAGTACATGTATGAAACTTTTATTGGAATTTAGGACTTTGCAGCTCAAGGAATCAAGTGATTACAATTCTAAACAACAATCGGGTGGCCGTAAGTTAAATCATAATCATCATCATGAATAATGACGCCTATTCTACCCAGATCTGTCAATAACATATACAGCATTCAGAGAAGAAATGTGAAAGAAGCGGATTAGTTTTTCCTTGAGCGGATCCAGATTTTTTCAAAAGGGGTGATTTAATAAATTAAAAAGAAAAATTAAATTTTTATAACCCGTCCTCACCGAACGTTCCCAAGAAACTAATATTTCTGTTTCTACAAAACGATATTTAATCATTTTGCTCGTGTCACTGCGTTTAAATCCTTATCTACATTTTATTTAGTTTAGAAGGGGATTTTTGGTATGAGAAACCACATGTTCTATTTGTAAGAGTCATCAGTTGTCTATCTTGGATCCTCTATACTCTTAGGTTACAAGAAAAAAGTCAGTATTGGTGCACAGCGCTGTATAGTAAAATAGGTGTCCGATAGCCGATAGCCTGGTTGAAGGTAAGTTTAGAGTCAAATTAGAGTTACACTAATCGATATAAACTAAATTCCTTGTTCTTAGACTATAACTATGACAATTATTAGTTAAATTTTCAATTAAATGTGGAAAGTCAATAGTTTTACTAAATATTTTATGAAACGGTGTTAAATCCAAAGTTACGCGTTTATCTTGAAAACAGTTATTTTATATATATATAATAATATGTAATTTATAGTTTATGTAATTGTAATATGGTTATATGTAATTTATAGTTTTGTCCAAGAGTTTATAAAATAAAATTATTGAAAGAAAAATATGCATTGTTTGATTTTATGTGAAATTCGCTTAATTGGGCCAAAATGCCTAAGTCCCGATGTGTCCCAATTAAGCGGAATCGTCTGTATATATATATATATATATATATATATATATATATATATATATATATATATATATATCCATAAGATTATAATATATTTCTTTAGAGTCCATTTGCCGGGGGGTGCTCTTATCCCCTTGGATTCGCCTTTCAGTTTTGTTACCTTGGTAGTATAATCCCAAGACAAAAATTACAAAAAAATGTATGTGAAGTGTGAATTTTCACACATTTCAGGGTTTCGCAGGTATTTAGTAAGTGAATGATGATTATTTGGGATGCCAAAACCAATTTTATGTTAAAATATTTTTTTATTAATTTTAATTCGAATGCCTAATACCATTATTTGGATTTCTAAATATTCGCAGTATTTTTTTTATATAGCAAGGTTCATTAATATTTTGAAAATTGCGCCTACGGCTTCCATTGGTTGTTTAAGTCATAAACTCCGCCCCTCTGATTTCGTATACATTGAAACATAGAATTAAATTATAATTTCAACACTTCCCACTGGTTATTAACTTACGCTTTTAAAAATTAAATGTAACATTTGCCAAAATATAACTTGAGTTTGAAAAAATAATTTAAACAAAATAAAACTGCAAAAAAAAAACAGAAAAAATATAAAATTGACGGGATTCGAACCGTAGTCCGAACGTTATCGCTTCGTAAGTTGCAATACTAAGCGATAACATTACCACTGGACTATAGATGTTCACTCGCTTACCGTCTTAAATAGCGGATTAAATATTTTACATATTGTAGTTAAAAATACAAAAAATGCGTTATTTTCCGAAAACATAATCTGATCAAAAATTCCTGTTGTACTATTCCGTTTCACACCAATGTACATTACTTAGATTTTTTTCAGATTTTTAGTTTAAACCATCTGGGCTACAGGTGTGAGACAAAATATTTTTGCACAATTTTGGCAAAAATCGCGTCAAAATAATTTATTTTGCAAAAATAAAATTTTGATCGTTAATCCACGTACCAAGGGCTTTCATTTGATACCCTACACAGAATTGTAAAAAAATATTATTTTTTTTTTCGATGAGCATATATTTGTTTATATTTTTAGGGGGATATGTTTTTTAGATGTTTCAGTATTTTTCCTATGTGCGGGTCAAAGAGTTGTATAAGCATGCCACATTTCAACTCTAGGTTTAGCCGTTTGGCTACAATTTTTACCGAACAGACAGACAGACAGACAGACAGACAGAAAGAGGAGATAAAAAGAGGAGCTAGAATGGTAGCAGAGTTAGACTACGCATGATTTTGAGAAGGACTGTCGCGAAAGTGGTTGAAAATCCGGTAATTCTTGAAGAGAGTTCAAAGCACTGGCTGGAAACTGGCTTCATTGTAGATTTCATTGTAGATAAAGTACGTTCCTTGGAGGATTTATAGGAACTATATAGTACACAGTTCATTTTAATTTGTCAGTGATTCCTCAGCTAATGAATAATTCGGCTAATGAATTTATTTTTGGCATAGTTTTGCCGCGGCTAATGAAACCACTTCAAAGGAATCTTAAAGAAGAGATAAATCCAGCTAATATAGGCAACAGTGACAGGGATGGCACATAGGCCAGCGGCACCTACCATTTAAGCATAGCCATCTCTCATATGCGACTTGCAAAACTGAACATACCATCACTAGCTGATCGTAGACCTCATTCAAATATATAGGCTAGATACAGGCAAATTCTCCACTAATATGTCTTCTCTGTTTGAATCCAAACTGGACCATCGCCTTCGTGGCTACCATTTAAAGTTAAAACACAAGAAATACAGCCAACAACCGAGGCAACATTTTCTCTCCAAGAAGAAGCAGTATCTACTACCCATAAGCACCTTCAAAAATAAGATAAGCCATCTGTTCCTAAATTAATTAAACTGAATTAACATTGCATATTTGTTTCTTTTGCTTATTGTAAATTTTATTTATAATATCGTATAATGTTATACCTTTCTGCTACTTATAATAATTTTATATTATTTTCTAGTTTGTAAGTATAATTCAGTACTTGATTTCTTTTGAACATAACAAGGCTTCTGCTCTACTTTTTGTAATAATAATAACATTAGAGAGATTCTTCACATCTCCCCTGGCGGGTTCAAAATGGTTCCCCTAGAAAGAACCGAAAGAACTCATGAAGAAAAAAGAAGAAGAATCTCCTGACATTCCTACAACACCACAGAAAGTTGAACCTTCCACGGCGACAGCCTGAAGATGATTCTCCCACCAAGTGAAAACTAGGGACTGTGAACTGTTTAAAATGTAAATAATGAATTTTCAACTCTTCAGTCCTCTTTTTGGAAACGTTTTGGAATGCATTAAAAGGTTTTTGTATTAAAGCACACGGAAAATCGTGATTCAGCTAACGAATAATTCGTACTACGAATCACCTCGCAGATTTAATTAAATTCTTTAGGAAATGTATTACTGTATATTATATTACAATTCAACTGCAAACAATCATACAATCAACCAGGCGCTCACTCAGGAATTTTTCTTGGTGGCGGCTCAACAAACGAAATTGTTTTAAAGGATAGGAACTGGGAAATTATTCAGAAGTAAGTGCTGGTCAAATACACTTTATTTCTCAAAATGCAAGTGTTAGTCTAAACAGAGTCCTCCCTTTTAAACTACACCCCACTTAAAATACAACTGATGAACCGCTCATCACTTCACTTATATGCTCATCCCTTATATTTTGACAAAAACACGTGGTTTTTTGAGCTATTGGGGGAGACGGCTCAAGCCCGTGGGCCCCCTCAATCAACCATTCAATCTTCTTGGTACACCTTGTGTACACACAACTATCTTTGTTACTTAACACATACAATCACAGTTACTTAACTGTGTCCATGCCAGCATCTGCCTACGCCACTCTAATAAAGATATTCAGTTTTGCTAATAATTTTATCATATTATACTTGAATAAAAATTCAGTCACAGGTGATCTTCGTATGGGTGAAAGCACAGTTCCTAAATAAATAGTGAGTAGTGCGCCCCTGTTTGGTTTTAAAAAAGCCAACTAAGGGCGGGATCAGGTGAATTTTCCACCAGATGTTTCCAGAAGGGTGAACAGTGAATATATGAGTGATGAAATGAGGAAATTTTCATAGCAGCACCAAATGGAAAATATATTCAATATTTTACCAATTTTACACAGGATGTACAATTTATCAAATACAATTTATTGTTTTTTTGTAATTTTGTTACTAGTTAATTTATGATTTTAACTGGGGAAATACGAGGGTGATATAATGGAATTTTAAAAAGTTAAAAGGTGTACGATGTTATTTTACTAAGTAAATTTTAGAAGATAGATGCATGAAGCCAGCTGCAGCACTCGGGAAATTTGCGGTAAATGCACTATGATCAGCCAAATGTATGTTTTCCATTACTTATAAATTGAAAACTTCTAAGGGACTCTAAGAATATTTCATTTTGCATATGTAACCTAGATATAGCATAGTAAACAAGGAAAAATTAAATTAAATTTCATTGATTGATTTTGTTCACGCCAGTCTCTTCATAAATTTAGGGTTTAGTTTGAATTTTGCTTCAATACATAAGCTTACACGGGCTTGTTGTTTTGTAGTGTACGTTTTGACCAGTCGTTCATTAACGCTTGTTCATTGCGGTTCTGTCTACCCACTGGCGGTATCATTGCAAGGCAAATGAACATTCGCTCGTTCATGTGTTATTTTCATACAGTTCGTATAGTTTATACAATATTATCGATAAAAAGTCATCTAGAAAGTCATGAAATTTCTTTTATAAAAAAAATGTGTTGGTAATGTCACTGTCCAGTATCATTTTATTATCCTGACTTTTATTTAATGGCAGATTTTGAGGTTACGTTTAAAATAAACATTAGCTTACAGAAAAATATATATTTATGTGTATTTTTGTACTCGTATTATATATGTTATTATATATTTGTATCATATATATGTATTTTTACAGTTAGATTAAAATTTGGTCAAGTTATGGGGGGACACCCTAAAATTACTTTTCCTTATTATAGACTTAACATCAAAATCATATATGACGAAAATAGTTTATAATAAGAAAACAAATATTTTATTTGTATGCATATTTCATTTAGATAAATATTTGCCGAGTTACTGGGTATATTTTATATTTGGATTTTCCGTAGTTTATTTAGTCTATAAAAAATTTCGGGCTCTAATCGTTAAAAGCGTTTTAAGATTTTTTTTTTTATTTAATGACAATTTACATTATATGAGAAAATTGTGAAATAAAAAAGCTCAACTCTAAAACGGTTAGAAATAGCGACCTGTGGTGAAATTTTTGGATTCGCCGTAGTTTATTTAGTGTTGAAAAAATTTGGGGCTTTAATCGCTTGATGCGTTTTGAGATTAGACGATTTTTTTAATGGCATAATTTACATTATTTGTGAAAATTATGAATTAGAAAAAAAAAAAAAAACTCGAAAACGATCTGAGGTTAGAATTTTTGGATTTCTAGGAGTTTATTTAGTCTAAAAAAAATTAGAGACTATATTCCTTTCGCGTATTTTAAAATTATGACATATTTTGGCGTGATTTATAGAAATTTTCATCTTCGCATGGACGTTTCTCAAAAACGTAATGCGATAAACACCTGCAGTTGAAATTTTTGAAGTCTTGAGATCCTAATTAACTTGTAACCATATTTTGAAAAAAAAAATAAATTAAATGTTTGATCAAGTTTCAAAATTTTGAGAATATATATTTTTTTAATATTGTTGGAAAATTGGTATACTCATACATTATTAGCCTTATATCACAAATATATGGTCACTTTTGAGTTACTATCTAAAATCTTGACATTTCCGGCAAAAAAAGTAAGTAAAGGATAGTCCACAAAATGGGCTAAGAGCCAATGAAATGTGAGCCTGCCCTCTTTTTTAAACTATCTTCATAATCTAATACAAATGCCTGAGTTCTGCACATTACATATGTATATGTAAATATGTATCTACAACATTTATTAAACGACATATTTTTAACTGATTCTCGATTGAAAGCGATGATGATGAATTTATCAAGGATTGTTTGAACAGAGCACAGTTTCCAGACATAAAAAAGTGGAGGGGAGTAAGATCTCGATAAAAGCCAGAATTCGATCTTGGTTGTTTTGGTTGGTAATTAAGATAGTAATCATTCTATCAAATTTCAGTAACCGCTTTACGTATTTAACCAATTTTGCATCGAAAAATCGAATTCTTTGTTGAAATCTGGTATTTATGGTACATTAGGGTGACCATTTTCTTGGAGAAGGCAATGCGGGACGGAGCAAAAAAAGGTCGTCACTTCCGAAATATAAGTGAAGAGGAAACAAAAAAAAGGTCATCACCTCCCCAATATAAGTAAAGAACAAAAAAAAGGTCATCACCTCCCAAATATAAGTAAAGAGCAAAAAAAAGGTCTTCACCTCCCAAATATAAGTACAGAGCAAAATTCAGCCCTGGGGACACCAAATCAAAATGCGGGACGAATGGTCACCCTATGGTACATACTATTGTACCTGTTTCTTTGCCGATTTTAATGCTACATTATTGACACACCAGCGGTTCATTGACAGCAAACCAATTGCCGTAGTACACCAGTTGAAATTCAATACTCTAGATTAGGTGTAAAAGAGTGAGAAATGAAGAGAGAACAAGAACTTGTAAACATAATCCAGATGTTTGTCATTCAATTATAATATAACGAATCTATATTCTGTGTCAAAACATTCCCAAAATGCTATCATGAATCGCGTCACTGCCTTTATAAATTAAATTGTTCTGAAAATAATAAATTAGTTGTTGATAAATGGTGTTTTCCGTTTTAAAATTTGACAATTTTATACATGATGTACTCGGCTTAACAATTTCATGGAATTGTGTTTTATATCCATAATGAATAGAAATATTTATTGAATTATTGTACTCGATAACTAAAAACATAAATTAATATAATGGAACAAATAAAAAGAAAGAATGTACTATATTATCTGTTGTTAAATACATTATAAATAAACTAACAGGTCATTCAGTTTGAGTGCGGTGAGGGACACAGGCAGAATTTTGTTTTGTTTTTGTTCTTAATTTTTTGAACTAGGAGGGAAATACGATTAAAATAATAATGTACATAAACAAAAACTAAAAACAAAACACCGAATTCTACAAAAAAATATATAATAAGAACACATTTATACTATTATATTTATTTAATTTACGTGTATACTGTTAATATACTTTTTAGTAGAGATAATTGAAAGTGCATTTCTAGAAAACTCTGGAGAGTTTCATCTTTGTCTACCTGTCATCAAAAATAACTTTTTTAGTCCTCAAATCACAAATTCGTTAATAAATACGTCATTATCATAAAATAATCATCATTTATCAGCCATTGACGTCCACTGCTGAACATAGGCCTCCCCTTTGCATCTCGTCTCTTTTCTATGCCTCCTGCAGCCAATTACCAACTAGTCTCTTGATGTCATCCTTGATGTCAACAGGTAGGAGGTCGGCTTTCGTTTCTAGTACTGTCTCTAGACCGCCATTCCAGTACTTTCCTGATCCATCTACCATCATTGACTCCAGCAACATGGCCTGCCCATTTCCACTTCAGACGTGAAATTCTACCAATTATGATACATCTGATCCACAAATATGTTTTTCGATCTAAAAGTGTAAAGCCAATCATCGCTCTCTCCATCGATCTTTGAGCAACTTGTAATATTGTTACATAGGTAATCCTAGGTCAGGATTACGACATCTAGACATTGTGACGGTCAGCTGTCTGATTAAAAACTATTCGTCAGCGTCTGACGTATGTGGCCTGATTACGAAATGCAGACATCGCATTTTCATAATTAGGAAATATTTGTCATGACGAATGAATATTGGAACTGGGTTAATTTTCGTTGCAAAAAGGCTGGAAGTCACAAAATATGGAGGCAGTGGAACATAGCCAACTCCGCTGCACGTATTAGTCCACTAGGTGACGACCAAGACACTGTCGCCAGATTCTTGTAACGAGGGTGAAGCCAAGCAAGCAGTCACCATGTGAGTGGAAGAAGACTTCTCCAGGCTCCTCGACTCCCGGATGGGTAGCCCTCGCCTCGGAGATAGGTCCAAGCCGATCCTGGCCAACACGGGGTGGACCGAAGACTTCCCCAACTCCATGGACCAATTCAAACATTATATTGTAATTTTGATAAATGTTTAATAAATTTGTTATGTTGAAACCAGGAGTTGTGTCTCAATCAAACCACCCACGTGACAATATTTCCGCAGATTTTCGTGTGAGGGTGAGAGTCTCAGCACCATAGGTGAAGACTGGTAATACACATTGATCAAATACCTTTCTCTTGAGGCAGATAGGGAATTCACATTTTTAAATGTGCCTCAGATTTCCACAGTCTGCGCATCCTAAACCAATTCTTCTGTTTATCTCTATGGTTTGGTTGTCCCAGCCGACAGTGATTTCGTATCCCAGGTATTTGTAGTGAGAAACAGGATCAATGGGTCTACCCGCGATTGACAAATTACCACTCAGTACTAAATTTGTCATCTTGGCAATTACTCTGGTCTTTTTTGTTGATTTGGAGTCCTATGTCTTCGTCTTCACTATTTAATTCTTCCATCTTTTAGTCCATTTCTCTGTCGTCAGTACTTAAAAAAATATCGTCGGCGAAATGTTAGTGGTTTAGTCGATCTCCATTAATTTTTAAGCCTCGATCTGTCCAATTTAGTCTTTTAAAAACGCTCTCCAATGCAGTATTAAATACTTTAGAAGATATAGGGTCACCCTGGCGTACACCTTGCTCGATATTAAAACAATCTGTTTTCTTGTGGACCTTCGCAACAGTCTCTGCTTTTTATACACATGACTTATTACTCGAGAATAACTGTAGTCTCTTCGATCATCTTTCAGGGCATCGACTACTGCCCATCTTTCGATTGAATCGAATGCCTTCTCGAAATCCACGAAGGTCAAAATCAAGGGTCTATTATATTCTACGGATTTTTCGATTAAAATCTTGAGTACCAATAAATGGTCGTTGTTACTGAAGCCTTTTCTAAATCCAGCCTGTTTTCCAGTTTAGATTTGTCTCCATTTTTATACAGCAAGATTATTTCTGCTCTATTCCATTGTTCTGGTGTTGTCCCTTCGTCTAAAAATTTTTTATCACATATACATGTGACAAACAACCTTAATCCTGTCATTAAACAAGGAATCAGGTCCGTAACCATCTCATGGTCATAATCAACCGACCAATGGTAGCACACTTACCACGACATCCCATATCTACAACCCGTTTCAACCGTTCAAAATAACTTTACCAGTTATTTTGTAAACTCTTGAAAATGGCGTAATAGCCGAAATACGTATTGAGAAAAAAAATATATTAGTGAAACCTACCTAGTGTTTTTAATTGAATTTTTATTTAACATGTCTCACCTAGGATAACGGAAAACTCCATCCAATCTAAAAATATAAATCTTTTCTTAATTCATATTTTTTTCCGAATGGATAAAATAATTATATATTAATCCTTTGATAATATGAATCTTGAATTTAAAATGAAATTTTGAGCTATTTTTTGTTAGGTTTTTGTAAAATCACGTTTCCTTTGTTGACTTGTCATCAGTAACAACGTTTTCTTTATGAAAATAAAGACATTTAAAGGCGTTTTCTCTCTAATTTTTCCGCGGATCGTGGTTTTATCTTTCAGGACAATTACCCGATCACTGATCGATGAAGGAACATAAAAAGAGATAGACTAGGAGTAACCTTCCTCAATCACTGCTCTTCCACTCACTGAGGATTTACTTAGAGGGGTGTGGTGCGTACTTAATTTTTTAGAAAATCCTTTTGTTAAAAAGCCGCGTATTCCCTTCATTAGAAAAGCTTTTTAGATGAAAAATTTTGCCTTAGGATAAAACTGAGAAACTAAATTTGAATTTAAAAAATAAAAAGTTAACTTTGTAATATGAATGAACAATTAAACTAATAGAATAAGTATTTTTATTAATCTATCTAGGTTTATAAAATTTGTTTTCTCAACCAAAAGCACACCACAGACGGGTAAAATATCGAAGTTTTTTACATGAACCGGGGAAATTTTAATAAATAAAGAAAACTAATTTTCATTTTATTTATTCATGGTAAAAAACTGCAAATTCATATTAAATCCTGTCGCTCCTTCATGAAGCATAGGGCCTCAATAAATATCCTCCACTTCAATCTATCATGAACAAAAAGTTTTAGCATTTATTTTTACTTTTAAAATAGTTTTAGAATTATACCGAAAATACAAAATATTTCGTTCTCGGAAATTCGTTAAGCAAGGTACACACATAAAAAGTAATCACGATTGTATCTTGCATAAGAGAGAAACAGATAGATGGACATACATGTGTTTTTGTTGTTTAGTAGCAGATTTACAAGAGTTCATTAAAGCGGGAATTCTTTAACCGAGGTACCTAAAATTTATCATATCTTGAAAATGGCAATAATATATTCATATATGCAAAAAGCGACCAGCAGTTTTTGAGTCTTGCTTGGACAAACAGACACACATACAGACAGAAATTGGAAAAATGATCAAAGTGCTCTAAGCTAAGAATAAAGCTACCAAATCCAAAATAATAAGAAAAGTTTTAATGCAAAAACAGAGCCTTCCTTATATATATATATATATATATATATATATATATATATATATATATATATATATATATATATATATATATATATAGATATATAGAATTCTTTAGAAGATTTCGGCCGTAGATTTCATCCCTCTCTTGTTTATGTATTGACTAATAAATAGAACTGGTACATCACTCGGCAGTACTGTGGAGTTTCTATTTCATTATTTATCTGTCTCAATTTTCACACGCATTACGGCTTTAGCTATTGTATTTATTCAATCTGCATACATACGTTTCTAACAAGTGACAAAAATTTCTAATTTGACAATTGTTTTCTTCCAAACCTATATTTAATATCTCTGGATTACTATATACTTTTATTTCGATCCTTAGCTGCCGGGTTTAAGACTCTATCCATGAGGTCATTGACCAGTAAATCCACTGTTGTCAAATATGGTGTAACAAACTCAATAGAAGTCAAAATCAAGGAATTTTATCTTTCAGCACAATTGCCCTATTACAGATCGATAGAAGGTCTTTAACTGAGACCAGGAGTAACTTATCTCAATCAGAGTCATTTAGACCGTTCTACTTACACAGGATTTAGGTTAAGAAGAGAGTTTTTAGGAGTGTCATTTCGTTTAGAGTTTGCACGAAAAATTTTAAGTAATCAGAAACGAAGTAATCAGGATTGGTGAAATAGGTTTTCAGAAAACAAATCAAACGGAGATCACACACAGTTAGTTTTTAAGTAAACTACCAGATTTTGAAAATAACCCCCCCCACACACACATAGCATAACATCGTATCTAACGAATGGACTAAATCGTCGTTACACACCAACTGACACATTTAACGTCGATACATATAAGTTTTTCCAGTTCAATTAATATTACGAAATTTAACACACACAATTGTGTTTTTATACAGTCTATTTATCCGATTTTTTAACATATTCTAGAACTATGATGGAGGCACAGAGATACAGAGGCACGCGTGCCAAATATGGAACGCGACAAAATTTTGCTGGCACGCGCGTGATTTCCTAACAATTATTCATTTTTCTCCCGACCGGGTGTAAAATCATCTTTATGTACCTAGTGTTTGACACATAAAGTGTCACTTTATTCCCTAAGGAAATTTTTGGAACTTTATTCCCTCAATAAAGTGACTGAAGACAAATTCCATAATTATTTATTATTCATTGTAATACTAATATTACTATAATTCACAACATGAATATAGTCACCCTCACTTTTCAAAAAAATTTTTTTTCTAACTACATTATTAATTGACTCAAAATTTATGCTTGTTGAAGTCGAAGGCTCATTTCCAAGTAAAATAGTAACATAGAATTTCTGTGAAATTGCCTACTCTTCCTATCACACCATATTCTGAAATCTGTATGCTTTACAATGACACCAAAAAATCATATTTTTATGTTAACCATTTCAAAATGGCGACCATTTATTTACAAAATAATAATCAACATAAGTTTTATAAAGTTGAACGTAGCAAGCTTTGAAAACAATAAAAAAAGAAACAAAATATCTCTAAAATAAACTATTTGACTATTTAGAAAAACAAAAACTATTACTTTTTACAATTATCTTACAAAAAAAAAAATAATAATACAAATGTTCGATCAAACCACCATTATTGTCCACACATTTTCTCATTCTTAATAAAAACTCTTCCATCGCCCTTATAAGAGTACACGTTTTATTGTTTTCAAAGCTTGCTACGTTCAACTTTGTAAAACTTATGTTGATTATTATTTTGTAAATAAATGGTCGCCAATTTGAAATGGTTAACATAAAAATATGACTTTCTGGTGTCATTGTAAAGCTTTAAAAATTTAATGTAGTTTTAGGGAAAAAAAAATTAAAATTATCGATTCCCTATGCTAGATCAAAAGTTGACATCATTTCCGGTGAAACCGGAAGTGCCTCAGAATTCTTATAGTAACCTTTAGATGGGCCTTTTTGTCTAGTTTAACTTTTGTTCTGAAGATTTTTTATATCTTTACAAATAAAGGAGATTATCGGGGTGCCCCGTTTCAAACAAACACCCTGTATATTAAATTTAAAACACTTATTCAATATTGGCACAATCAAAGTGACATAAACAAATTATATTTTTCACTTTTGAATTGTTCATTTTTCTCGATATATTCGGTTGATTCTTGCATATTCATTGTGATTGTAAAATTAATTCTGACAATTAAATGACTAAAATCATTTGTTTTTTGTCTAAACCTATTTATTGTCATAGGCTACCAGATAGGTATAAGTATCTGTCAATTTTTACTTTTTATTTTATGTGAAGTGAAAAATAAGATCTTGTATGCATCATTGGCGTTACTGGATGATTTCCCCCGTCGAGCCACATCCATCCCTCGGGTTAGAGACCCTCGGGTTGTATTACGTCGATCTCCGGGCGTTATTATCTTAGAAACACCCTTGGTGCATAAATAGCTATTTCTTTTAACTTAAAAAGAGTAAGACATTTAGTAACAAGAAATGCACTGTTTGATTTCATAACACGTCATTTAGGTGAATTTTAGCAACAGAATTCTAGTGATTCTAATGAAAATATATAACCCGTAAATACTTGTGTGAGAAAGATCTCCGAAATTTAATTCAGAAGTTGATTCATACAAGCTGATCGTCATTGCGATGATTATTAACGGCCGATCTACACCTGTTTCCTTACGAGATTCAATTGGTAAAACTTATGTCTCACCCTATAATTATAATGTGTTGTTCTTTAAAATTGTAAGTTAATGCTATTTTTACAATATCCTTTAAAAAGTTATTAACAACCTTGATGAATTTTTAACCGACTCTTATCATTAATTTCATAACACAAACTGTATTTAGTAAATCTAGATTTATATTTAAAAAGAGAATAAAAAGTAACTAATTTACTCGTAAAAAGTATATTTTGAAAACATTTCTTTTTGTAACGTTGTTAATCTTTTTATGAAAGTCCACGTTAAAAAATCATTAATTTTTTGCTATACATACATTTTTCCATAAAAAAGTTTGAAGTGTTTATACAAGTTACATAACGGTCGTATTTAATTTTCATATTGTTTCTACTAAGTGAATTATAACCCGAGGTTAGTTTACTGTTTTACGGGATAGTTAAGAGCTTATTGCTTGTTTTGATCGATTTTACAAAAGGGTATTATTTAATTTTAAATTTTCTTTATTGACAAAAGTTACAATACATATCGAATAAATACACAATTTATAAACGGAAAAGAAAAAAGCGTATTTAGAGTTTATTTTTTTACCGTTCTTTAAATCAGAAATATGGAGTTGGAGTCGAGAATTCGGTTACTTTTTGGTGGAATCAAAGACGAAATTGGAGTTCAATTAAAATGTTTGAAGATTAGAAATCTTTCACTTTTAAGCTGTCCATTAACCACCTTTCTTATGTAGATGATTTGGTCGATGATTTGGTGATAAGAATTACGTGATGAAGCACATAATATAGTATAGAAATTTTTTATTTTATTGCCATTCAGCGTAAAATCTACATCAATAATTACATAATGTATAGTATGTCATAGCCTTTTATTTAGAATATTAGAAATATTATTTAGAAATTCCAATTCTTCACAGTATAAGCTCTTTTGCCCGTCTAATTTTGTCTCACATTGTTTCCTTTAATACGATATATCCTGGTGTATATCTGGCTAAATCTTACGTCCATTTCAGGTATTACTCCTGTAATCTTTCTATTTTGCCTGTTCCATCCACCCCCAGATTTCTCGTCCGTATAACATTATCGTTTTGACTAGCGTGTCAAACATATTTTTTTTTTTTTTTTTTGAAATTGTTGCGGAAAATTCTCTCTCCTATGCTCACACTCTTCCCATTACCTTTCTTGTTCTTTTTGTTAATTCCTTTATGTATGCTTGGCCTTCATTGCTTTTCTGGAATGTGTATCCTAAGTATTTGAAATCTTTAACTTCTTCTATGTTTTCTTCATTTCATTTCTATCCCTGTCTATTCTGTCTACCACCCCCTTTTATAAACACTCTTTGATTTTTCCGTACTAAGTATCATTTCTTTTTTACTCAGATATCTTTCTAACCGTACCATCTTATCTTTATATCGCCGCGGTTTTTTGCTATGAGTACTATGTCATCCGCGTAGGCAAGTGTCCATATCTTGGTGTCTCCTATCACTACTCCACCGGCTTGCCATTTCTTCATAGTTTCCTTCAGGTGCAATATATAAAATTGGTTTTATTAGGCCAATTTATTCTCACTACTTATATAACGTCAACAAAACCGAGTATATCGTACTCTAGCCGAAAGGTAAAAATATGTTGTGCCGATTGTGTGCCTCAATGGTGAACGTGTTAAAAAAGTTTCTTCTGTGTGTTATCTTGGCTATTTTATCAATGACGATCTCAACGACGCAGCTGACATCGACAGGCAATGTCGGTGTGTATATGTGAAAGCTAACATGCTAAATCATAGATTCTCGAAATGCAGTCTTGATGTACGTAAATATTTATTTAATGCATTTTGCGGTAGTATGTATACTTCGGCACTCTGGATATATCACAAGAAAGGTCATCTTCGTAAACTCCTTATTTGTTGAAAATGTTGCTAAAAATAATGTATGGTTGTACTAAGGAAATATGTTCATAGTTTGCGGGAAAGGCTTTGGGTGACGTGCAACGAGCTTGTACAGTAATGTCTACATAGCGATAAGAATTTTCTTACGCACTTGGCAGTACAGCTCATTCATTAACTCTTTATGTACGAGTGATCTCTCCTATGAGTTGTGAATACATTTATAATATCACTACAAATTCAAACTATGTTTGCTATAACTGTAATTTCTTGTATTAATTGTGTGTTCTGTTCGCGCCAGCTGCGCAAATTATTAATATTTAGTGGGATTCTCTGTTCAATATTTTAATTTTAGTTGATTTAAAATATAACACTCGTACCGACTGTGTCGTGTTATTATTTGTGTTTTCAGACCAGACTGTACGCGCCACTCAGGTTATGTTCACGAATGTATGATACATATACATTCGTCTCGTATCTTAGTGTATATTAGTCGCTCATTTCGGACTCCGCATCTTCTGAGCGCTTAGTTTCGTGATTCTTTAAGCAGAGGTAGAATTAAACTTGTTTTACTTTAATTCGTTATTTTGTTGTTGTCGTGAATGCATTTTACGCATGCTTTCACATTCGTGTGCCTTAGTATATTTCGCGAATATACGGTGTGGATTTGTGAAATCGATCATGGCTGTGTGTCCAAACTCTCCATTCCAAACCTGGTGTATTACAAAGCTACAACATCTCAAAAGGCCCTTTGCTATGTGACGTTTCAACCACTAGGTTAGTCCATCAACTTGTATCTATCCAATCCCATCTCCAGCATTATACAATCGCGTGAGATTGCGCCCAATAAAGTCCATTCGCTTTATTTCGAGTTTTTCATTTAGATCGTGAGTTCTGTCTTTTTTGCCAGCTCCACAACCCTGGTTTAAAACGGTCGCGAAAGTACGTTGTCTATATCGACCTTTATAGTTGCAATAATATATACATTATTCAAAATGTACGGACGTTTATATATGTATGCATGCATGTATGTATATGTATTAATTTGAGTACATGCGTATGTATATGCATTTAATAATACATGCATGTGTCAATGTCTGTGTACTTATTTGTATGTGTGACTGAATTTCTAGTTGGTAATAACTGACAAATCACAATGCAATTTCGTACTCGGGTTCAATTATGACTATGCCATGTTTAATGTTAACTCTAACGTGCTATCAATTTAAAAATTTATGAAAAAAAGCTATGTGAAAAAAACCGAACACATATTTTTTCAAAACGGATACTATTTGCAGTTCTGCAATCGCTTGTGGGCATTCATTTTGAGGTGTTCTCGATGCCCTGAGGTACTTTGTCTTTTCTGTCTTTATCACAAGCCCTTCTGCTTCTGTTGTTTCCTTCAGAGGGTTACACGATTCGACAACGTTCCCTTCAGATGTGCTTAGTACGAGGAGATCACAAGCATAGCCCAAGACTTGACTTCGGTTTCTAAATAAATAGTGGTGTTGGATCGTATTTTTCCTCATGATGGTGACTTGCACCATGTTGAAGAGCGTGGGTGAGAGTGCGTCTCCTTGTCTTAGGCCAATATTACTAGAAATGGCATCAGTCTTGCATGAACCTATTGTAATTTTGAAGGAGATGCCATTTATTGTTTCCATGATAAGGGTCTTTAGTTTTTCTGGGAAGTTAATCATCGCTTGCCACTCCGAGGAATGTCTGATACTGTCATATGCCGTGTTAAAATCTAAGAATATCTTATGCAAAGCAATTCCGTACTCGTATGCGTTTTCTATAAACTGTTGAAGACAGAAAATTTGATCTGTGATTGATTTGCCCGCTCGAAAAGCCGCTGGTACTAACCCATACCGGACCAAGACCTGCAAGGAATTGATGCCCATAATTGGAGAAGATTAGCGGCTGACCCCGGAAATTGGAAGAAGTTTGTGGAGGCAGTAATAACTCCCTAAGGATTGTTAAAGCCAATTTCGTAAGGAGTTTTTTTTTTTTATATAGTAAGATCGACAGCAAAAAATATGATTTTTAATATTTCTTAAATTTATAAATTAATAAAATAAATAATAATCATTATATATATATATATATATATATATATATATATATATATATATATATATATATTATTTAGTTTTTCGGTGATTTCGAAGGTTAAAGTTAATAAATCAATGTCAAAAGCTATAAATTATCAAAACTTTTATACAAATGCAATATCAGCTGTCAAACTATACTGAATAATTACGAATGTTGACCGTATAAATCAAAAATTTATTCACTGAATAACCATACAAAATATCGTTGTTTTTTTAGTTTTATTCTGTATTAAAATGTATCCAGAACAAGACTTTCCAATCATACAAAATTTTATAACCACACATCACTCATTGTTAATTATTAGAATGAGAATGTTACGATCCAAATTAATGGCAAAATGAGAAGTTGGAAAAATGAAAATATACGAGCTTATGTGAAACATACCAAAAGAAAATTGATATCAATTTATTTATCTTTTTATTTATATTTTTATTTGAAAACAAAGTAATATGTCACAACTGAGCACAAATCCAAATCAATGGTAAATGCAGAAGAAATAAGAATGAAAAAATTCAAGCATGTATGGATTAAACCAGGGGTTCTTAACCTATGGGTCGCAACCCAAAATTACGTCGTGAAACATATCTGTGGGTCGCGGAGAAAAAACTACATTCCATTCCGTCATTATTAAAAGTTACTTTTAAACTAAAATGAGAATTTCGTCCAAACAAAATAAATTACTCATAAAATCTTATGTTATTAAATGATGTTTACTTGATTGCAATCATTTCTTTGTTTACATAATTGTTAGGACAACTTAATTTTTAACATGTTATGTTAAAAAGAACGCACTAACTTTTATTAAATCCAAATTTCTCAGACCGAACCTTAAATTAATTTTATGAGCAATTCAACAAATTAAATACATTTTTCATTAAATAGGAAGCAAATCATTAGAATATGTATTATTTTCAATTAATATATGTTACAATAATATATTTACCTATTTCAAATTAAAATAATTTTAAGCTTTGCAAAAAATATTAAAATATAATTTAATTTAATTGTTAATATATCATACATAAGTAAAATAGTTCGATGCTCGTTGACCCTCACATGCAACGGTCTGCAAGTCTCGCCAATATATTGTTTCCCGCACTGGCAAGGAATAGAGTAGACACAGTTTTTGTTTAGCACAGATTTGGGTTTCGTACATGATAGAATAGAACCTAAAGTCGAACTCGATTTGAAGGCTATAGCGCGTTCAAAGGTGAGTTTGCAGTATAGCTCTTATGGCGAATGGAAGCGGTGTTGCCAAATGTTGTAAAAGTGTCAAATGTGTCAATTATAATAATATGAAAAACTCGTATGATTTACAAAAATCAACTCTTATAAAACTCAAAATAACACTCAACAAAAACAAATGACCATTTGTTGAATACTGCGTCTTCACAAATCAGCGCGTTTTAGAGCTGACAACGTCGATAAGTAAGAAAAGGATAGTGTCATTGTGTAAACCCATTAGAGAGTATGAAAAAGAACTACTCCATATGCCCTGTACTGCAAACTCACCTTTGAACGCAGTATACTTGAATATTATGCTTCTTTAGTATCTTACCAATTCTCTCAGATACTCCTTTATAATATGGCTTAGAGACATATCTCACTTCGTTAGTAGAAACTTCGTCACTTCGTCAGAAAATTCCTGTCATACGTTTTCAGTTCAAATCAATGTTATTTAGATTTTTTTCAGATTTATGTTTAACCCTTTTGTGTTCAAGGTTGCGGAATAGTATTTTTTAGCACATTTTATAAATCTACTTTCCATTTCTTAATCTACGTCTAAAGTTCTTAATCTACGTTCTATTGATCACTCACTCTAGTCCTCTAGTCTTTTTACTCAGTTTGAAAGTGGTGACCCAATATACACCAGTGTAGTACGTATTGCATGTACGAGAGCTATAGGAACCCTACATAGATGTACGCACTACAGAGGTGTATAATGGGTCACCACACTGAGTTCTGAGTAAAAGGACTAAAGTGAGACAAAGATTAAGAAATTTTTCCAAAAATGTTCTAAAAAAAAATAGCTACGCTGCACCTTTTAACCCAAGTTCTAAGTAATGTACATTGATCTTCACTGTAAACATAAAGCAGGAATTTTTAATCTGATAGCGTTTTTGGAAAATATTGCAGTTTTTGTGTTTTTGACAAGATTTATTCTTTATTAATTTGGTTAAATTATGGCTAATTTATGGCTAGTAATGTTATGGATATTTTGTATTTATGGTTAAGATAGTGTTCTCCTTTTGAACAGCGGAGAATCGAATCATTCTGTTGACTTGTTACACTTATTAAATACATACAAAACTCTGAAATTTGTGAAAATTCATACTTCACATATTTTTTATGTTAAGCAAGTAATAAGTCAGATATTTCAAGTTTAAAGGTAGCGTCTTTATAGCCGCCCAAAAATTCATCATTATAAAATCTGCATTAAACAGTGAGAATGGTACTTTTTTAATTTGAGAAAAACAGTATTTATTTAATGCTTGTTGCGTTGTAAACAGGACTAGCCTAATAGTAAAACAGCAACATTGATTACAAGTATTATTTTAATTGTTACAAATATCATGTTTTTTTTTTTAAATTTGGTAGTCTCGTCTTCCAATGGACACGTCTCCGTAAAATTGATTACGTACAATGATAAGCTCACCGAAATCAGCTATTTTAGTTTCATATGTACAATATTTTAATAAATGTATACTTGATTATAAATAATGAAAATTTTAAATTAAATATTAAAAAAATATTTCGAATAAAATAATTTTAAAAAAAGGGAGACGACTCCCGGACTCGAACCCGAGTCATGTGATCTCTTGTAGTCTTATGACTTTGTTTTGTTGGTGTCGGCTACAATGGCATCGAACAATATTGCTTTTATAAGGTATATAAACAATTAAATTCAATTGTTTTTTTAATATTTTTTGCAAAACTTATAATTATTTCTATTTAAAATAGGTAAATCTGATTTAATAGTATATTTTATGAGTAATACATTATGTTTGTCAAGGACGAAATTGTTATTTTTTGAATTATAGCAGTGATTTTTAATACAGAAAATTTATGACTGAAATATAAATTAATAGAAAATAATACATATTCTAATGATTTGCGTCTATTTTTAGTGAAATATGTATTTAATTTGTTGAATTACTAATAAAATTAATGTTGGGTTCGTTCTGAAAATTTTCGTTTTTATAAAAGTGGATCCGTTCTTTTAAATACAAAATGTTAAAACTTAAGTTGTCTAGAGGTGTGTTCGTTTGTGTTGCCCAACCTACACTAAACTACACCACAGCTACACTATAGCGTTCGTTTGTGTTCCGACATCTGTACGTAAAATGTTCGTTTGTATTTATGAACTTGTTCAGGACAAGCAAAATCTACACTTGCTCGGGAGTGAATGTAGTTTCAGGCAACCTGTAAAAAGGCGGCAAACATAATCTAACTAGGTTATAATCTGTATTCAGTCTAGCGGAAATTTTTATTTTACATCTATCTATCATACATCGATCATGAATCGAGTAATATGTATAGAAGGAAAGTATATTTCCTACAATGCTAGTAAATAAAATCTGTCAAAACTTTTATTATTTATTTTATAACATTTATTGCAGAATTTGAAACATTAGTAGATGTATCCTAACTGATGATAATAAGAATGTGACGCATGATACTATTATATTATCTTACATATTACTATTATCTTATTTATTTATTATTACTTTAGCACAAATTAAAAAGTGAGGTTATCAACTTTGTCTGGAAATGTTATTTGCCTGCCTGGAAAACCGTTCGTTTGTATTCCTGTTTCGAGCAGTTCGGAAGAAGTTTTTAGTTGCTCTGTGACGTCAGCTGCTCTTGTCCTGGACCAGTTTGGTGCAACACAAACGAACAATCCTTTGGTAACAATTATGTAAGCAATCAAAGAAATGATCAGAAAATTTCTACAAGTTGGTCTAAGTTTCTTTAGTAAATTAATTCTTGGATTCTATTTCCCAGAGAGGTTGACAAAATCTCAATAAGGTACATTGATGGGAATCGGAACAATGCAACAGTAAATTTTGATCAGATTAGTTTTTAGAATAATATCGATTTTCTCGTGTCGTTGAAAATAATATGTATATGATTTTTTTAAAATTTATCTTATGGTACATACTGTTCACTTTTGTAAAAACAAACTACGAGGAAATTTTGATTTCAATAGTTTGCACCTTTGAAATTGTATGTCATGTTTGTATTAAAAAATTATAAAAAAATTTCACTTTCTTAATAATGATCATAACCAATAAATGTAAAGTCGGTTTTACAGCGTAAGGAATATTTTTAATTGTCATTTTAAGTCCGTAATACAGTATAAAAATTACCAAAAATAACTAGATCTGGTTTGTCCTTACAAAAGTGAACAGCATATATCAAAAGAAAACTCTTAAGGCGTAGATTAAAGAACGGAAACCATTTTTCCAAAAATATACTAAATAAATTACTAACCCGTACCCTTTAACACAAAGGGGTTGAACTTAAAATCTGAAAAAATTATAAATATACATTGATCTAAACTAGAAACGTACAACAGAAATTTTTAACCAGATTGCGTTTTTGGAAAATATTGCAGTTTTTGTAAGATTAATTTTCTATTAATTCATGGCTTAGTTATGGCTAATAATGTTATGGATTTTTTGTATTTATGGCTAAGTTAGTGTATGTTTTCTTTTGAAATTAAAAATATAATAAAAAAATTTTAACAGCTGAGAATCGAAGGATTATTTGGCTTCTTACACTTATTAAATACTTGCAAAACCCTGAAATGATTGAAAATTCACATATATTTTTTAATTTTAGCAAGGAATAAGTGAGATATTTCAAGCTAAGAGGTAACGTCTCCCAAACAGCCACCCAAATATTCATCTTTTTAAAACCTGCATTGAACAGAGATACTGCTGCTTTTCTAGATTTTATTTGAGAAAAACCGTATTTATTTATTTATTTAATTTATTTAACGCTTGTAGGGTTGTAAACAGGACTAGCCTAACGGCAACATTGAATACAAGTATTATTTTAATTGTTTAAATAAAAATCGTCTTCCAACGGAGATACGTCAACATATTTGATTACGTACAGGCTATTCCAAATGATTAAGCGGATCTAAATGGGAATTTCGTTCTTTTAAGTTGTTACGAGAAGGGACCTTGCTTGGGTTATTTTGTTTGCTTTGGTTAATTTATAAAATTTAAAATTCCAACAGTGAAACCATGTAAACGAATGAAATGTCAAAAAAATTTACAAATATTTTAATAACAAAATCATAAATTAATGGGAAATTTGTATTAAGAATAACACAAAAAATCAAAATATAAAGAAAATTACATTTTAAAATGATATTAACCTTAACCAAAAAATGTTTATTGCAAGTATGATTTACAAAGCTTAAACAAAACGGCTAAAAAGAACGATTCAAACTTTGAAAGTAACTAGATTGCAAAATCTAGTTCCGCCTAATCGTTTGGAACAGACCATACAATGATAAGCTCACTGAAATTAGCTGTTTTAGTTTCATATGTACGATGTTTTAATAAATGTATATTTGATTATAAATAACGAATATTATAAATTAAATATTAAAAAAATGTATCGAATAAAAATATTTTTAAAAAAACGGGAAACCACTTCCAGACTCGAACCCGAGACATGTGATGTCACGTAGCCAACTTGTTTAACGGTGTTGACTACGATGGCATCGAACAAAATTGCTTATATAAGGTATATAATAGATTTTGTTTGTCAAGGACGAAACTGTTATTATTATTTTTTTTTTTAATATAGCCCTAATTTTTTAAAATTTATAATTAGAGACGCACCAGCGTACTGCTATTAACGTTTTTATAACAATTACATATATAAATTTTATAATGAGTACGTTTATTTGTTATTTAAATAAATTTTTTATTACGGACACTCGGTGATGACGTGTTTACAGAGAATTTTATGTGACAGATAGTGCATCTATCGGATGTTGTGCTGCCAAACAAGAACCTGTGTGTTAGTTGACAATGCCCTATTTTTAACCTAGTTATAAGTATCTGTTATTTCTTAGATCCTGGTATTTTTCACGGTTTAATAGTGTTCTTAACCTCTCTTAATTTATTCTCTGATATGCGCTGCCACTTTATTTCCCACTGATCTATTATTTGCTTTTTTGCGTAGTTTCTCCAGTCATAGAGACTTTTGAGATGTTCTTCAAGGTGGATTAAATTCGTGCCTTCTCTTGCTTTTTGGTCCGCCGCTTCATTTCCATTTATCCCGCCATGTGACGGTACCCAGATGAAGTGTACAGTGTTTTGCTCTCGTTGAAGTTGGTGGGTGAGCTCTTGGATAAGCGCTGTGAAGGGCTGAGTTATGTCCTGTAAAGCACTGAGTGATTCTGTGCTAATTAAATATCTTTGGTTCTTCATTGTTTTCTTTAATTTGCTCGAGTGCTTTTAGGATAACGAATACGTCTACGGTGTATGAACTGCTTTCATCCGGTAGTCTATATGATATACTAACATATATTGTGGGAGTACTATGCTTACCCCTGTTTCATAATGTTAATGGCTAATAATGTTATGGATTTTTTGTATTTAAGGCTAAGATAGTGTATATTTTCTTTTGAAATTAAAAATGTAATAAAACATTTTTAACAGCTGGAAATCGAAGTATTCCTTTGGCTTCTTCAACATATTAAATACCTGCAAAACCCTGAAATGTTGAACACAGACTGCTGACTTTCTAGAATTAATTTAAGAAAACCCGTATTCATTTATTGTTTTATTTAATGCTTGCAGATTTGTAAACAGGACTAACCTAACACTACAACGACAGCATTGATTACAAGTATTATTTTATTTGTTATTAATAGCATGTGTTTTCATTTTTATGTTTATTTTATAGTCTCGTCTTTCAACGGAGACATGTCAACATTTGATTACGTACAATGATAAGCTCACTGAAATGAGCTATTTTAGTTTAATATGTACAATGTTTTAACAAATGTATATTTGATGATGAATAATGAAAATTTTAAATTAAATATTAAAAAAATATATCGAATAAGAATATTTAAAAAAAATTGACGTGAAGTGTGAATTTTCACACATTTCAGGGTTTTGCAGGTATTTAGTAAGTGAATGATGATTATTTGGGGTGCCAAAACAAATTTTATGACAAAATATTTTTTTATGAATTTTAATTCGAATGCCTATTACCATTATTTAAGTTTTTAAAGATGTGCAGTATTATTTTTTTTATATATCAAGGTTCATTAAGATTTTGAAAATTGCGCCTATGGCTTCCATTGGTTGTTTTTAGTCATAGCTCCTCCCCTTTGATTTCGTGTACATTCAAATATATAATTAAATTACAATTTCAACAATTTCCACTGGTTATTAAATTTACGCTATTAAAAATTAAATGCAACAATTGCCAAAATATAATTAAAATTTTGAAAAAATAATTTAAACAATATAAAAATGCAAAAAATAAATAAAAAATAATATCGTCTCCTCGCGTAGGACTCGAACATGAGTCCGATTACGAATTCTTGGACAGAACGCAAGTATCTTAGCCACAGCACCAAGAAACACGTTACTGTTTAGCGTATTATATAACTATAAGTTGTCAACATTGTTAGCAAAAAAACACAAAAAATGCTTTTTTTTCCAAAAACATAATCTGATCAAAAATTCCTGTTGAACTATTCCGGTTCACACCAATGTACATTACTTAGAATTTTTTCAGATTTTTAGTTTAAACCATCTGGGCTACAGGGTGTGGGACAAAAATTTTTTTGCACAATATTGGCAAAAATCGCTTCAAAATAATTTATTTTGGAAAAATAAAAATTTGATCGTTAATCCACGTACCAAGGGCTTTCATTTGATACCCTACTCAGAATTAAAAAAAAATATTTTTTTTTTCGATGAGCACATATTTGTTTATATTTTTAGGGGGATATGTTTTTTAGATGTTTTGGTATTTTTCCTATGTGCGGGTCAACGAGTTGTATAAGCATGCCAAATTTCAACTCTCTAGGTTTAGCCGTTCGGCTACAATTTTTACCGAACAGACAGACAGACAGACAGACAGACGACAAAATGACGGTATAAGGGTTTTTTGGTCATACCTACAAAACCCTAAAAAGGGAGACGACTCCCAGACTCGAACCCCCGAGCCATGTGATCTCTCGTACCCAATACATTTAACGGTATTGACTACAATGGCATCGAACAATATTGCATTTATAAGGTATATAAACAATTAAATTAAATAATATTTTAATGGTTTTTTGCAAAACTTTAAATTATTTCAAATTAAAATCGGTAAATCTGATTTACTAGTGTAAGATTTTATGAGCAATAGATTTTATTTGTCAAGGACGAAATTGTTAGTTTTTGAATTATTGCAGTGGTTTTAAATACAGATAATGTATGACTGTAATATATATACTGCGGGTAGCTAAAATAAATATAATAATAATAATAAAAAAGAACATCCAGTATTTGTGAATATATCGCCGTAATTTTATGGATACATATTTGTTTAGGTTAAGACAAGAAACGTTTTTCAACCATATCGATACACTGGTTTTTGTCTTAACACGTTTTTGTTTTTAAAACAATTTGGCAACAATGGACTTTTGTAGTTACAGTGAGCATTTGATTTTCATACAGTACGTTTCTAAGAGTTTCTTGATCTGTTCATTATGCCTAGAGCGAGAAGACGCGCAAATTTTCACCAACTTAGTGAGTTTGATAGAAGGCGAATAGTGGGACTGCGAGAGGCCGATTTATCCTTTAGAGAAATTGCCACTAGGACGAATAGGAGTCTCAATACTGTGGTGGGTTGTTGTCGGGCATGGTTCCAGGAAGGCCGAACACGAAGAGCAGGAGGTACAGGCGTCGCCGAAACACCACAGAACGAGAATCGCCGCCTTAGACTTTTGACTCTAAGGGACCGCTTCACTTCCACAAGGGTGGTTGCAGACCAATAGTTTACAGAACATGGAAGGCATATTGGGATGCGAACCGCTAATCGCCGAATAAGAAGTTTTGGATTGTTTTCATATCGTCCTCAACTTGTGTTACCCCTCACCCCTGAGAACCGACTGGAGTGGTACAGAGAACGACTACAATGGAACCAGGAATGGAATACGGTAGTCTTTAGCGACGAATCAAGATTCTGTTTGGGTACGCATTATCGCCGGGCAAGGGTGAGATGGCGAGGTGGTGAAAGACGTGATCCTCAATTTTATGTGGAAAGGCCAGTGCACCGCACCATTAGAGTTATGGTGTGGGGGGCTATTGCTTCTGGTAGTAGATCACCTTTGATCTTCATCAGAGGCAACATGACCACCCAGAGTTACATCCAGGAAGTAGTGGAAACACATGTTCTACACTACCTCAGAACTCTCCGCAATCTACTGTTTCAGCAAGACAATGCGCGACCACATGTAGCCAGAACTGCGTTGGACTATTTTCAGCGTAATGCAATCAATTTGTTGCTTTGGCCATCAAGGTCTAACGATCTTTCACCCATTTAACACGTATGGGACATTATGGGTAGAAGATTGCTAAGTTTACCCCATCCCCCATAGACTTTAGCGGCACTTTGTCATGAGGTACAGGTAGCCTGGGGTGAGATACCTCAGGAGGAAATCGATCACCTAATTAGGAGTATGCCCAGACGTGTTAATGAGTGCATAGCGCACCATGGAGGTTCAACCCATTATTAATTTTTCTCGGGTTCTAACTATCCGATTCTCTTCAAACTTTGATCGTTTACTCACCGTACCCTTAAAGGTATGTATACCAAAAATTATTGAAATAAACTAATTATTACTGGATGTTCTTTTTTTAATGTCGCGCAGTAAAAAGGATGTTTTTTTAACGTCGCGCAGACCGTTAGCATTATCAAAAACATCATTTAACCGATAAAAATTAAGGGTATTCAAAATCTTATTCAGCTTTAACCAAGGAAACAGGCTATACAGGCTACCGTTTTTCGAGCCTAGCCATTGGAATCTCGTGAACCGCAAGAGGTACGAAGTCGGTTAAATTGAGGTAAAGTTGCCGCATTATTTGGCTACTTTAAGGATGTATTTGGTTTTCTGTAAAAGTGCACAGGTTAGTGATCTGTGCATTCGGTTTTTTGCTCCTATCTAGTGACCAGTGCACTTTTTCATAAAACCAAATACATCCTTCAAGTGGCCAACTAATGTGGCAACTTGCCAAAAGAGTGGCCGAGCGCATTAAGTCGTGCAGTTTGGACTGGTGAGAATAGTCTGGATCGTGCGGTTGGTAATTCGATTCTCCGATGGTGATATTATTCGGGCGAGAATAATATGTTTACAGTACGCTCATTTCACAATCATTCACCCCTCATCCAGGTGTAGGAACTCGCCACCTGGCATCGGCGATTAGCTTCGTTGCAGAAATAGGCCAATGTAAAATACATAAATAAATAAATAAATAATAAAATAATGTGACAACTTTGCCCTAGTTTAACCGACTTATCGACGTATATCTTACGGTTCATGAGATCCCAATGGTGAGACTCGAAAAACGAGCACCTGTATATTTTAGTGTTGAATTTTTATTACAATGTTGATAGAAGTTGTGAAAAATTATAAAACAAAACAAATTGTTGTGATTTTGGCTGTCAAGAAAGGACAAAGACAGGCATCTTAGATTTTTTACTTTTCCTAAGAAAAGTGGAGGGAAAATTAATATCAAGTCCAAAACATCTTGATACAAAAAATTCAATTATTAACTCCAATTTAAATAAAATAAAAACAATGTGCTCAAATTAACCTGTTAACTATGTGCAAATTGACTGCTAAGTACTACTAATTTTGTTAAAATTTAATCCGCAGTCATATTAAAACAATATTAAGATCCATAATTCATGTCAATTTTATAACACATAAAATATAAGAGCAATATAATAAAGCATGAGATATAATAAAGGGTAATAAAATAATAATAAATATTAAATCATGGCCATTACATCTGTTCAGTACGTAACAAACAGGCGCGATAATAAACAACAAGTTGAAACCAGAATATTGTGAGATTGCAATTATGTGTAAAAATCTAGTTATTTCAAAAATAGTAATAAATTTTAATAGTGTCAGGCGTAAACTAATTCTAGTGAAAATATAGTGTTGAATAAGGATAGGTAGTTAGCAGTTAGCAGCTAGTAGGTAGGTGGTAGGTGGTAGGTGGTAGGTTTGCTAGGCAGTAGGCAGTCGTGATAATGGAACATGTTTAAACATATGTGCACGTATTGTAACTAAACCGCACGAAAACCACAGACATATGTACTTGTAATTAGTGTACACCTAGCGAAATGGCATTAAGTTATGTATCAAGGGACACATTATATGTTACGTTTAGTACATTTATTTTAATGATGTTCTTTGCTGTAATGCAAAAATGAATGTAGAACATGTTAAATTTTAGTTACAGAGATGGTTTCAGAGCGGTAGCATCATCTACCACACCCCACTACTCTTCTCTTCAAGCTTGGAAAATTATACTTTATTTTCGGTCACCGACAAGAATAAATATAAAATGTAATTTAGTTTTTAGTAAAATAATCTCGTATATTCCTCTACTCATTAATGAGTGTGATGAATTTCCTGCATTCACCTGTGTAATGCGTGTTACATGTGTGATACACTGGCACTCCAGCATTTTGCGAGTGGAAAAATGTCGTTTGAGAGACGGTATATACAGAATGTCCCAAATAACTTGTTAAGCATGGGAATCTTAAAAACGGTAAGAGATACGATGTCAGTTAAATTAGACCAAAGTTGCGTTTTAAATGACCAATTTAATTATGTCTTTGTTTTCCTAAAAAAATCAGTTGTGGCCACCACGGGACCCCCATCACAAAGTATTTGCATAAAATACATTCTAGCAGCAGAGTAGTTATTATTGTAAAATACAATAACGTATTATATTACGTTGACAATTTCATAATGTGTATTTATAATTTACCATGGAAACGTACCTGCATACGTACAAAAAAAAAATGTCTCCAATAAAAGTTGTTTTTATTGAGACATTTTTAAAAATAAATTATTTCGAAATATTTCTCTGTTGTGAAATATTCGCAAAAATCTTAAAACCGACACGAGTAAACTCCCATTTCTAGTTAACCGATTTTTACCAAAAGTTGATCAACTTGTACCTTTGATGTCAAAGCTTAAATATGAAGTTTCATAAAAATCATTTTAGCCGAATTTGCTCTGCACGTGTACACAGACCGACGGACAGACAGACAGACAGACAGACAGACAGACAGACAGACAGACAAACAGACAAACAGACAGACAGACAGACAGACAGACAGACCGACAGACTTAAATAGTCAAAACGTTATGTAGGGACCTCAATTCGTGGAGATCCATCGAAATGTCAAAATCGGTATGGTCACAATACCTCCTTATATATGTTAGCGGTCGGTAAAAATACCTAGATTACTAGATATGAACGAAAATGTAAATTTTACGGTTTTTAATTTTTGCTCATAACTTCCATTTAAATTTTGAAAATTAGGTATTTTAGTGTGCAATTTCTTCAGGCACTTTTTCATGGTGAATTTACAGAGGTTCTCATTTTGTTTTATCGCGTACCGTTTTCAAGTTTTCGGGATTAGTTTTAATTTTTCATTATAGGTTATGATAATTTTAAATAGAGCTTTCTTCTTGCTATTCAACCATATAAAAAAGTCCTATTTTATTTGAATAATATTCCTAACAGGCACCATTGCCGAGAGTTTAAGGAAATGCAGCATTTTTTCTTTTTATAGTTTATTTGTTTATGTTTGTCTGGTATACGTTAAAGAAAACCCGAACAAGTATGTAATCGTATCCTCTAGACATGATTCCAATGTTCGCTCTGGTGGCAACATCAGACTACCAAGACTTAGATTGTCTCAATCTAGGAATGGTATTATTTGGCAGCCACTTTCTTTAACCACCTACCAGATACTTTAAAAAACTGTCAATTAGATTATTTAAGTTCAAGCTCAAAAAAAAAATACTTATTGAAAATTGTCTTTGTAATTCGGACGAATTTTTCAATATTAATTTCATTAATTACACGTAATATGTATCTATTTTTTTGTACCTTGGTTAATTTTATATTATCTTATCTTATTTTATACTTATCTATCACATTTAATATTGTATTATCATTTTTCAATGTTTTCAAATGTTTTTCAACTTTTGTTCAATGGATTTATCATATATGTACTGTAACATGTAAACATCGTAAGATGTCTGGCATGAAATAAATATTATTATTATTATAGTGTTCATCATCTCGATAGTACGATCTTTTAACTAATAGATTAGTACGCTTGGCAACGTGTTCTGTTGTCGATAGAAAGAGATAGACATATGCAGTGTACAACATGTTAAAAGAGATGGAAGATGCGTTACTAGCTTGTACTATTATTGCGGTAAAAACACAAACATAACCTTGTTTCTTTGACAGCGTTCGGTGACGATTTTATCATCGTTTTTTTTTTTTTAACAATAAATATGAATATTTTAAAAGAATTATAAGTAAAAATGTAATGGTACCTAACTAATTATACATTTTATTACCTAGTCTTTTATCAGTTACCTACTCGTATATCTTGTTGATATGAACCTTGAGCAAAATAACGTAAAGCAATAAATATTTGGAGTTAAGTTGAAATATTGCCACCTTTTGAAGATACCGATTTTTCATCGTCATTTGAGATTTTAATTAATATCTTAACTCTTTTGTAAATTTAATTCTTCACTTAATGATTTTAATAGTTTTTTCTTCTATTATAAAATTTTCTTAGTAATTGACTTCTTAATTCACTTATTTCACGAACATCCCGCAAACCTCTCATATATATGATTAAAATCAGTCAGTGCTAGCCTCTCCGCGCTTCTAAATCTGTACTACTAAATTACAATTTACTAGACACTATTAAGCACTACTAATAATAATTCTGTATTATGAACATCAATTTTTAGTAACGCTTAGTATACTTGTCCTAGTAGTGCTACTAACATTTAATAAAAGATTATGAATACTGCCCAATATTTTCTTCTAAGTGTTTTTCAACAAACTCAAACAAATTTGTTATCTGAACATATGAAAAATCTGATAAAAATAAACATCCCTATGTTTTCTTTTGAACGTCAACGGAATTGTCTTTAGTTAAAGTTTAAAATCATAAAATTATCAGAAGCTCTCAAACTGTACTCAGTGGGACAGGTTCAATTACTGAAAGTTACAGTTTTATTGTCTAGTTATTGGAGCATGCCTTAGGGGATTCTTTGTTTGATAGCCACTGTTCGATAACAACTTTTGAATTGGGTCGTTGAAATAGGTGCCAAGCTGTTAACATTATATTTTCTACAAACTCATTTCAAAACTAAGAAAATTCAGAAAATTAATTCCAGATATTTGAATCTAAATGAAATAATGATAAAAAGTATTATAGAAATAGAGAAAGACAGATAAATTAGCTTAAAAGTTTACTAACAAATGAAACAAATACAAAAAGTTAGTAACATGTTGTAAAGGGGACAACTTTGTTCTAGGCCAAACTATCTGACTGTGTGGCGTATCGGTAGGTTTTATATCCAATGTGCCACGTACCGGTATCATATTTGTGCCATATTTTAATTCTGTTCTTCTATATATTTTTCTTGTAAGCACTACGGAATTTTTCCCGTAGTATTGACGTAAAAAGTACAATGTGAAACACAATACTTCCTATAAACTCTCAGTGCTATCCTACATCAAACACAACTTTTGAAACCATCTCCAATCGGGCTTTGTTTGACGTTTGACGATAGTTTTTCAGGCGTACAAACTTTAAGTTTTTTTATTTTATTTTTTTTTTCTGTATTGTTTTATTTATTTTTTTGGTATTTTTATAAACTCTGATTGAGATCTGGTCTTGTAATTAAAACTATACAGGCATATAATTAAATATAAATAAGCATAATTTAATGATATTTATAAATAAGTCATTATAATGAAACTTTTATCTGTCACATCAACTTGGTAGAGTGAAGTAACAAAAGACAAAAGATGTTGAATGTTTCTTTCTACCGCAAATACTACAGAAAAATGTTTTAGAAGTTTAAATTTTGAAACTTGGGAAAAGTATAAAGTAAAACAGCCTTTTTATATTTGTTTCTTTCTTTTCTTCTTCTTCTGCGGTTTCAATCCAAGGATTGGTTGGCAGCAGCTCTCCACGCGTCTCCTGGGCCAGTCCTTTTAGTTGAACGTAGGAGAGGCAGCCTAACTCCCCCATCAGCTGTTCAATATAGTCTAGTCTACCTCTACGTTTGTCCCATCTACTGAGCCCTCCAGTATGGTATTGATTAGTCCGGTGTGTCTGATAATGTGTCCGATCCAAGAGTTTCTTCTTTTACTTAGAGTATTCATCAGACACGGCCTCTCTCCAATACTCCGAAGCACCTCTTCATTTGTGACTCTGTCCACCCAGGGGATCTTGAGCATTCTTCGGTAACAACTCAAACGACTTCACTTTCATTCTTTCCGATACTCCAAGTGTCCAGGTGTTTCTTTTCTAGAAACTCGCAAATCGGCAGATTATGTCAGTTTTTAGCCATTTTTATGATTCTTGATTAAGCACAATGTTAACTAATCTGAAGAAATCCACTATTAGGATCTCTCTGTTTCTCTCACCAGGTATATGAGAGCAGACTTTTTGCCGGATTTGAACCGCAGTGGACTGAATCCGCAGTGGACCGGGTCCGCATATTTCAGGAATTATGTTTTAGAGTTCTTAAGTCTTTCTACACCACTTCAAACCACTTTTCTTTCAAGTGCTTTCGTCTCCTCTTATTAGGTCTACCTCTTCTGAATATCTTTTGGCCACTATGTCATTCGGTAGTCTAACATGCTCTATCCACTTCAGTCTTTGTTGACTTGCCGATTTTACTATACCACTTTCCTCGAGGAAGTACATTACTTCATCATTTGTTCTTCGTATCTAAACATACTTCACACTTTTTTCACCAAAAATTGTTCTCAAAACTTTTCTTTCCCATATTGCTAGTTTATTATGACTATTCTTATTTATTATCCATCATCCATTACAGACCGGATTTTAAGTTTCTGCTTTTTTTCATTTTTAAAAGCAGCAACAGTATTTATTAATATGAGCATGAATTAGAAGAAAATGAATCATTTAACAACAAGCTTATTATAATTTTGTTGCTTGTTTTAAGTTATTATTTATTTTTTTTTTATGCTTATTTAGAGCTTTTTTTGCTTATTTATCGAGATTAATTTTTATTATACAAGCAATTAATAAAACAATAGTTTACAAAATACAGATATTAAGTAAAATTTAAAGGCGCTGCATCACAATGAATAAACGCATTTCTACGATAATGTTATGTTCTCGGGTGTTCCCATATTTCATTGGTTTGTACTCGCAGCGAACATTGTACACTGCAAGTGTGTTAGTTTTGCAATTGCTTTTTAAGTCTTGTACAGTGCGATCATTAATACATGAACGTTACATAATGATAAACATGAGTTTTAAAATATCAAAACTGTATTCTAATTCACAGCTGAAAATCCTAATTTAACAAATAACCAATCAGATTACTTAGTTCGTCCGAACTCACCCGAGGAACAACGAAACTGTGTTACTAACTTAATATTTGTTGTCAACTCATTATCGTGTATAAAAAATAGTGTTTATTTAATAATTAATTCGTATATGGTAACAAAAATAGAATGTACGCCTATGTGTACATGTCCTTGGAAATAAGTTTGATGACTAAATGTTTCTGTCAAGTATTGCATAACGTTTAAGAATTAACGATCGCTCTGTACAAACGGCAAGAAAATATTTGTTAAATCTCAGAAAAGACAAAATTTTACTATGGAAAATTTAGAACAACATTTAGTGGTTAATTGTTTTCAACAGCAGTAGGGTTTTACGTCTAGTTTTGGTTAGTTTTTTAATTTAAGTCTATGTAGATTCAGAATGTAAATAAATTTCGTAATTTTGGGAACGTTTTCTGTTTTTTTTTAACTTTGTGCTTTTTGTACTCAACTCCATGCTTGTTTGACATATTTTTGTACTTCATTGGTACATTTTTGTGCTTTTTTACCATATTTTTGTGCTTTTTTCCACATTTTGGTGCTTTTTTCGCCACATTTTTGTACTTTTTTAAATGCTTTTTTAATTTTTTGTGCTTATTTACCCGGTCTCTACTTATAACTGTCTTATAAATTCTCATATTTGTAGTTTTTTTTTTAACTTTAAACATGCAAATAAAGCACCCGCGCAGTTTGCACCTTTCGCTAGTCAGAGATCTCTTAATTTTCACTGTTGTTAGTCAGTGTAACTCCCAGATAATTTAAAGTGTCAACTTCCTAAAAACTATATGTTTTGCTGTCTTTAATTTGAATTTATGAATTTCTTCCCATCTGGTTATTGCTCGTTAACATGTTTTTGCTCTTACTTAAAACCAAATCACTATCTTATAATATAGTCAAATATTAGTGAGTCGTAAAAATGCGTGAAATTTCTGAACTAATTGAAAATCGCGTTAAATACGTCTCAAAGACAGCATGCAAGTATGTGAGAGTTAGTAACGAACACACATACTCGCGTAAAATCCTTTTAGCTTGCTCATCAAAAGAGACCTAATTACGTTGACCCAAAAACTGTTAATCCGTATAGGAATATTTCCGTCGTTTGAGAGACACTGGTCGATAACAAGGATGTTTTGGGATAAACCGTCTGCGCGCTTCTGTTACAGAATCCCGGTCATCAAAAACAAAATACAAAAGAACAACTGAACGAAGTATGCTTTCGAAACAGCAACCGTTTGTTTCGTAAAATGAATATCGTTGTGTATTTGATTCCATTATTTATGTTTTGTGTTATGTACGTATGTCTTAGTGTGATTTTATTTATGTTTGTTATGTTTTTCTTAGTCAAAAAATGTTACTTTGTTTGAAGTCGACCGTAGGAAAACATATTTGTAAATTGAAATACAGTTTTTCTTTTGAATTTCCAACAAAATTCTTCAAATATTCCAAATAAAAATATTCAATGTTTTCTTTTCTTCTAGAATATTTTATGTTTAATACATGACAAATTCAATAAAAATACTGATTTAGAGTGACCTCTACTCTTGCTCTACATTTTTAGAGATTTAAAAACTCTAGAAATAGAGGAAAAGAGACAGAAGAAACACAGAAGGAGAAAGAGAAAATACATCAAGAGAGAGTTTATATACGGGGTGTATCAAGACAGAAGGAACAGGATTTTTCTCGAAAACGGGGCATGTGAGCAAGTTGGGAAAAATCTTTCATAACCAAATATACCGAAAAAATCGAATGGTAGTTTTGAAATTTTCCGGAACAAAGAGGAAGTATAGGATATCCATGCCAACTTTGATCGTTTTAATAGGTACGTATGTCGTGTTGGGTATCTTTGGATAGAGCATTTGAATACAAACAATTTTTCTTTAAATATTTTTTTAATATCTTCTACGATTTACGAAAAATTGTATTTTCTATAATGACTTGAAAGTAAAGTGTTTTAATTCACAACGGTTCAAAGTGCCTTCCATTTTGATTTAAACACTTTCGCATCCTTACTCTTGAGCTGTTTGTAACTTGGAGCACAATGACTAAAATAATAGTAAAAATTATTTTCCTTACAAGTCGTACTTACTTAAAAGCACAACTTGAAAATACTTGAATGTGAAATATATTTTTATTTCTATTATGCTCCAAACTACAGATAGCTCAAGAGTAAAAATGTAATAGTGTTCAAATGAATTATACACAATGCGCTGATATGTGTAGATACGTGATATGCGAAGATATGTTTGGGAATGCTGTGATAAAACAAAAGAAATTTTAACAAAAATTCCCTTGTATTTATTAAAAGGAATTCCGTTACGAATCGGTGTATATACCCTTGAGCTTTTAAGGCTGATTTACAATGAGCAAGTAGAGAGGCAAATCAAGTGGGAAAATTACGTTTTTAGTAAGCAAGTAACCAGAAGTATTTTTTACGTTCAGGCAAGTAATCTGCAAAGTTCAATTGCTGACTAACTGTTAAACTATTAAAATGGATGTAAAATGGAATGTAAAAACGAGCAATAAAAATGTGTCAAAATTATTACAGTCAGCGCTCCCTTAACGTACATCCGTTTACCGTACATCCGCTTAACGTACGTTCGATGATACGTACATGATTAATTACGGATACTATGTTCGTACGAACGTACACGTACATCGCGTAACATGAAAATGTCGCTTTTGTACGAACGTACACATTGTCTACGCGAACGTACATCGCGTCACACGAAAACGTCGTTTTCGTATTTGATATGGCAACTTTATAGTTTAAAAAAAGGGAAAAGAAATAGCACACAATGTATAATGTATAATCGGATTTACGAAAAATGTCAGATTATTAAATGACGGGACCGCATTTAATTTTGAAAGAGTAAACTTAACGTAAAATTTGTTTGAATAAAACTTGCAGATTTTAAAATTTTCTACAAAAAAAAAATCTTACACTTTTTTTCATGAATGATCATTTGCAAAATATTGAAGTTTATTAATTTAATGCCCCTAATATTTTCATAAATACGAATAGAACAGTAAACACGTAGTACTAACATATAAATACATGTTAAAAAAATAAAAATAAACCCTACATTATATAAAATAAACATGTTTAGAAAAATAAATAAGTACTTAAAAAATTATTATTTGTTGTTTTTAATTAAAAATTTGTCCATTGTCAATTGTACCGCAGTTTTCTTTTTGTGTTGATATAAAAGTTTATTATATACAGCGTATATTATTAACAACACTGAAACTTCTATCAATATCCGGGTCCGAATTCTCGATAGTGTCAATGAGTTCTTCCACTTTGCCTAATATTCCACTTACTGTTTTTAGTTGTATTTCGGTTGTTTCGTTCTCGGTTTTTGGGTCTTCTTTTTCAGTTCTCATTTGCTCTTGTAGTTCTAATAACTCATTAGTTGTGAGTTCGTCCGCATGTGATTCTAACAAATCGTTAATATCTTCAGTGTCCATATTCAGTTCCAATTTTTTTTTTTTTTAATACATGTGAGTACACTGCTGTGTATTGCCCAGCAGCTTGTCTTGCCCTCAAAATTGAAGGAAGTAGATGTTTACACAAGGCTAGTATCTTGGAACAAGAAGCCGGCCTATTTGACTTTTCTATCTACTTATTTTTTAATACTGTTGTTACTATTTTAGAGAGGATGCATGCCAATTAGTAAGCGTCGGTTAAACATAATTGTTAAGTTGTATCGTATCAGTCTTTGTGAATAATTTAGGACGTTGTTAAAAAATTTGTAGTCCAGATATCTAGTGAACCACTTCTGCACAGACTCAATTCTGTTAATATATGTGAGGTTGTTAGAGCACCAAATGAGAGACGCATATTCAAACATATGAGTGATCTATGTATACAGATTAAACTGATTGAGTAAATCCTTTCGTGACTCATTAAAAAGCCAAGATATTTTAAAGACATTAGTTAGATACCATTGATTTCTTTTCAAAAAAGCCATGTTGTTCCGGTATAATAACGCATTTTATAGAGGCCGACAAATATTTAGTAATATTTTGAAAAGTTTTGGCAAATATTTTCAATTTTGATACTGATCTGTAATGACAAATATCTGTAATAACATTACCATTTTTGTGTACTGGTGTGATAAGTGCTTGTTTCCATAAATACTTCCTCAATATGTCAAGAGAGTACGCGTCACGGCTCCTTAAATGGTGTTAACAATAATGATGAAGATTATCCTAGAAACAATTTTAAATTAATACATTTTCTAGAAAAAAATTCTCCAAATGACTTTCAATTAAATGTTTCATGCAATTTTCCACTTGAAATAAAGCGAAACATTATTTATTTATTTTTGAAAATCCATCATCCAAGTGTAAGAATTCACAAGTAAAACCCCAAAAACCCAATTTCCGTTGAAGGGCAAACAGTAATTCTTGTTTTAGTGACGCGTCCACAGAGAACAGCTAGTGTTGTGCGTTAAGCACGCCACATGACGAATGATGACCGGTCTTAGCGAATACCCACGTTTACTTTTCATCACGCCAAACAGACAGTAGAGAAAAAGTGAAATAAAATGAAAATAAAAATATGTTTATACAGAAGACTTTTTTACACATTCTACAAATAAAAATGATTTTTGATTTGACACGTGCATAATGTATGAAATGTATGAACATAAAATTTTATTTTTGTACGCAAAAAAAATTCTTTTATTGGATATTGTCAATTTTGTATTTTGTCGTGGCTCCGTGGTGAGAAAATTACCTAAAGAGCACAAGAAAGCGGGTGCATATCCCAAGCCTTTGTGGGAGTGGTAATTTCAGAAATAAAATTTCATTATTATTTATTCAATTAATTAAAAAGTATTCAATTTATTCAAATATAAGAACTAATCTACTTTAAGATAAACTTTCTCAAAGATTAGTTGAGCTATCACATATTTTCTAGTTAAGCGTTAAAGAGATACGCAGTGAATTACCGGTCGTATATTATATGATTAGTTTGAAAGAACGTTATTGTTTAGATCAAAATAGCAATGGTCAAATGTTTACACAGGTGCCGATAGGCGACAATATATTTTCAGTGAGATGGACCGCGTAGTAATTAGAGTCAAAATTAATCACTTGGGTTTATAATTTATTGGTCATAGAAAGATAAGTTTATAAAAGGGTTTGTTGTTAATATGGAGAGCTGATTATTTTTACGACAAAAAAAAATGGGGTCAGAGATCAGATTATTAGTTTAAGAAAAGAGTTGGAAAAATCTTGTGAGAGACAAAGGCAGTGATGAATAAACCGTCATCGTGAATGAACCTCTCAAGTATTTTGGTAGATAAACCCGGTAATTTGTCGTGAGTAAACCAGTAGTAATCTGGAAGTGTTGAGGACAGTTTTAAATGAAATAAACGAACCTCGTTAACGGGTTAACCACCGTGAGTGCTGTGAGGTGTTTAGCGGCTTGTGAGGTTAATACGGTGATTGTGAGGTTGTGTGTTGATTGTCTCTCATGGGTTTTTATAGCCAGCGATAAATTGTAAGTTCTAATGTAATTAATAACCTTTCGATTCTAATTAAACATAAAACGTAGATTAAGTAAAATGCAGACTTTATTTCAAACACCCTTATTCCTCTCATAAAAGAGTTTGAGCAACCAACCGGCGGATCCTTTAGGGTTTCAGACTTGATACCGCTCGCGAGTCTTAGAATCCACTATGTGGAGGGCCTTTCAAAGTCAGTACCGTGAAGTACCAAATGAAATTATTTAAATTCATTTAGCCAACCTTGACGTTTCGACCGATCCTAGAAATGCCCCCACACCTTTCAGAATTTTCATCTGCCGATATTGTGCAGTCAAGTTATGAGAAGGGTGACCAGTTCTCAGGAGTTTCACCCGGAGTTTCAGGATTACAATACCGTATCGCCTGGCTCCGGGTTTTGTTATAATTTCTAGGGTTTCTGGACTCGACTCGATTGGACTCGGACTCGAATATTTGGGTAATTACTCGGATTCGGGACTCGACTCTAATACTCGACGAGTCCACGTTTTTAAAATTAAGTAAAAACCAGTAAATTCAAAAGGTTCTTTCTAGAAATGTTTTGATAGTACTCGTTAGTATTTCTCAAATATTTCCACCTTAAGATAAAAAGCAATTAAATTGTTATATCTAGTTTTAAAATTTAAGTTTTGAAAATAAATAAATTGATAAATTTCAGTACATATTCTTTTTAATTTCTTGGAACGACCACAAATTTCAGTTGACAATCTTGTGATGTTATAAATAATTCTAATTTAAACAAATTTTGTATTTTATTTTTTGTTACAAAAACTTCACCTATGAGAATCATTATTGAGCTCCAAAATATTAAACGTTTTCGCTTATTAATTTCAGTTTAGATTTAGATCCGGAATCGACTCAAACTCGACGAGTTTTCAAAATTGAGGATTCGGACTCGCCGAGCCCTAAAAACTCGAGTTTCCAGAAACCCTAATAATTTCTCCGAGTTCGTTTTGTTCATTAGCCGATTTTATTCATTTTTTTCTTTTTTTTTTTCATCAGCTAGTTTGAGTTTGTTTTTATTTATTCATCAGCTAGAGATCTTTTTTTGTAGATATGACCAAAAAAAAAAAAACGTTATAACGTCCCTTATGTGTCTGTCTGTCTGTACGGTAGAAATTGTAGGCAAACGGCTGAACATAGAAAGTTGAAATTTCGTATGCTTGTACTCTTTGACCCACATATAAGATAGATATAGAGAGTTTAAAAAAATACTGCGCAGGATAAATATAAACAAATATGTATTTAATGGAAAAATATAGATTTTTTTAAATTTTTGACTGGGGTATCAAATGAATCATTTTAATGCGAGGATAAACAAACAAATTTTAATTTTTGAAAAATCATTTTTTTAATAGTATTTTAAATAATATCGCATAAATTTATCAAAAAACTTTTGTCCCCCACCTAATCGCCCAGAAGGGTTGATCTAAAAATCTGAAAACAATCTTTATAATGTATAAGATTTATACACTTTTGCATGCGTTCAAACCAATTCTCGAAACATTTTTTCCACTCTGAAGTTGGTATCTCGAAAACATGGTTTTCGAAGGCTATTACAGCTTCTTGAGGTGATGAAAATCGCTGTCCACGCATTTTTTGTTTGACATTGGAGAACAAAAAAAGGTCGTTAGGGGATAAATCAGGTGATTACGGGCAATGAGACATTAATTCGATGTTTTTCTCCTTAAAATAATCAATTGTCTGACGTGCTGTGTGGGTGCTTGTATTGTCATGATTGTATACAATTGTTGTATACCTTTGAGCATTAACTGTTCTCCGATCATCTAAAGGAATGGTTGCGACATGTCCAGTACAACCAAAGAAACAAGCGATCATTTTCTTAGAAGTGTTTCGTGAACGAACAACTTTTGTGGGTTTCGGTTCATATAGAAAACCCAAACAGTGGATTGTTACTTAGTTTCCAGTTCATATGAATAAATCCAAGTTCCGTCACCTGTAACGATGTTGTATACGGATTTTGCAGTGCCTAGGTTGAATATTTTTAGCATTCCCTTACACCAATCAACACGAGCCTTTTTTGAGCTTCGGTCTAATTATGCGGAATCCATCTGGAACAGCTAAATGTTCATGCAAAATCGAATGTATTGCAGTCTACGATATGCCAAAGGATGCCTCTATCTCACGGTAAGTCACATGCCGATCGTCTTCAATGCACCATTGAGCACAGCACCATTTGTAAACAGTCATTTCTAATGGGGCTTCATTACCAAAGGTTGAACGAAGCGAATCTATGCATTGTTGTTGAGGTAGGCCTTTACTAAAATCGTAAAAACCATCAACGAAAACCTTCACGAGTAATATTCATTTTTTTACAAACTTGATTTTTTTATCGCTCACTGTCAACAAACTACTCGGTCAATTTATAAGCTACCACTGATTTCACAATAACAAATGTCAAATTTTACGAATATAGTAATGACACGACCTAGTGGTCGGTTGTAAAAACATAAAAGGTAACCCTCGTAACGTCTTCATAGCCGCCCTAAAATTCATCTATTTAAAACCTGCATTGAACACAAGGACTGGTGCTTTTCTAGATTTAATTTGAGAAAAACAGAATTTATTTATTATTTATTTAATGCTTGTAGCGTTGTAAATAGTAAGAACATTGATCACAAGTATCATTTTAATTAGCATATTTTCATTTTTTAAATTTTGTATTCTCGTTTTACAATGCAGCTACGTCAACATTTGATCACATACAAGATGATAAGCTCACCGAAATTAGCTATTTTCGTTTCATATGTACAATGTTTTAATAAATATATATTTGATAATAAATAACAAAAATTTTAAATTAAATGTTAAAAAAATATATGGAATAAAAATATTTTAAAAAAAGGGAGACGACTCCCGGACTCGAACCCGAGCCATGTGATCTCTTGTAGTCTTATGACTTTGTTTTGTTGGTGTCGGCTACAATGGCATCGAACAATATTGCTTATATAAGGTATATAAACAATTAAATTCAATTGTATTTTAATATTTTTTGTAAAACTTAAAATTATTTCAATTTAAAATGGGTAAATCTGATTTAATAGTATAAGATTTTATGAGTAATAGATTTTGTTTGTCAAGGATGAAATTGTTTTTTTATTTTTTATTATAACATAATGATTTTAAATACCGAAAATTTATGACTGTAAAATATATTAATAGAAAATAATACATATTCTATTGAAATATTGAAATATATATTTAATTTGTTGAATTACTAATAAAATTAATATAGGGTTCGTTCTGAAAAAATTTGTTTTAATAAAAGTTTTAATATAAACAATTAAATTAAATTCTTTTTTAATACTTTTTGCAAAACTTAATAATTTTAATTTAAAATGAATAAATCTGATTTAATAGTACAAAATTTTATGAGTAATAGATTTAGTTTGTCAAGGATGAAAATGTTAGTTTATTGTAATAACTTAGTGTTTTTAAATATCGAACAATTATGACTCCAGGAGCATATTCATGAAAAATAATACATATTCTAATGATTTGTGTCTTTTTTTTAGTGAAATATATAAGTAATTTGTGGAATTTTTTGATAAAATTAATTTAGGGTTCGTTCTATAAATATGGTTATACAAAAAGTTGGTGCGTTCTTTTTCTCAAAAAATGTTAAAAAGTAAGTTGTCTTGGTAACAGTTATGTAAACAATCAAAGATATGATCATTCAGATTTAAATATTGTATTGATTGAGTTATTTATTTTTTTTTTTTTTTTAATAAGAAATTTTAATATGGTTCGAATAACTCCAAAAAATAATAAAAGATTTTCTAAGAAAACTCTTCAAGATAAAAAAGTGATTTTTAAACCTACGTATTTGGTAAGTTATTCTTTGTATTATATTATCTAGAATTGTAGTATAACCTTACAAAATAGCAGGTAATAGATATAATCCAAAAGTATTAGTTGTATTTTCTGAAATAGTAACGTTAATACCAAAATTCTACAGATTTTATCCAACTGAAGCGATGTTTAAATTTTGCATATATTTTGAATTTCGCAGTTAATAAGTGATGGTGGCCAAAACACAATTAATTTTGGTCACATTTTTTGGCCTCACCTCAAAATCAACAATTTTTAATCAACTATTTATCTTGCATCAATGTTTTTCATTTAGTCCCTTCATAAAATTACAAAAATATATTTTTTCAAATATAAAAAATCTTTCAAATTTAACTGACTCAAAATTAACTGATGAAAAATTTCGTTTGTACTATTTTGGTTTAACTCGGAGTTATAAGATGTAGTACACATATCTTTTAGAAATTTTTGAAAAAATCGTCTAACTTTTTAAATATTAATTTTATTTCCTTATAAAATACACCATCAGTTTTTGTAATTAGATATTTTATAATCATAAAATGTGTTGAAGATTGTACTTACTTAAACCTACAATAACTTAAATTCTAATCATTGTATTACGAAGCATGTCCACAAAGTAAGAATACTCTATTTTTAAAAACTCAATAAATCAATATATTTGAAAAAAAAGTTATTTTAGGTACAGGTCACACTATTTTTCGACGTAGTGGCCTTCCCGATTGATGCACGTCGTGAGCCGAGGTATGAGCTTTTTTATACCTGTGTTGAAAAAATTTCCCGCCGGTTGTCTTGTCCATTCTTTGGCGGCATGCTTGACCTCATCATCACTGGAAAACCTTTTTCTGCTCTAGACTCCTTGAGAGAGGTGCATAAATTGTAATCCGATGGCACCAGATCGCGGCAGTGAGCTGGCAGGTTGATCCGAATGAATCCAAAAGTGTTGTGATGTGGGCAATGTGAGGACGGACATTGACAACCACCCAGCTCACAGTCCCAATCTAGTGCCATTGGATTACCATCTGTTCACCTCTCTCAAGGAATCTATAGGCGGAAAAAAGTTTTCCAGTGACGAGGAAGTCATGCATGCCGCCAAAGGATGGGCAAGACAGCTGGCGGGAGATTATTTCGACACAGGAATAAAAAATTCTCATAGTTAGCTAGTTAGTTCTTAGTTAGCTCACGACCGGCATCGATCGGGAAGGCGACTACGTCGAAAAATAGTGTGACCTATGCAGAGCCGGATCGAGGGTGAGGCGAGTGAGGCACTTGCCTCAGATGATCAGTGGCAAAGGGCGCCAAATTAATGTAAAAAGTAATTATCGTAATGTAATTTACTAGTACCATTTTTGTTAAATCATTACTTGTATTTCAGAAGTGAGGACATTTTTTTTTAGGTCACCACTTATATTTTAGAAGTAAGGATCTTTTTTTCTCAGGACATCACATCAGGACATATAATATGTTTAGGGGAGTCCAATTATAAAATCTTACCCAGGGCTCCAAAAAAGCTAGTTACGGCCCTGTCTAAGGGCGCTGAAT